>OU538832.1:12735429-15532929 GCA_912999785.1 Hydriomena furcata | reverse complement strand
GCACCGACGGCGGCTCCAGGCGGGCTCACGCCCAGACCCTTCTGCGCTCACCGCCGCGCACGTCCTACTCGTTACGGCTTAATGATGATGATAATATCATCGCACATGCCGGTAACGGTAGTGTATAGGCAAAACGCTTCAGCGCCATCCATTTTCAGGGCTGGTTGCTTCGGCAGGTGAGTCGTTGCACACTCCTTAGCGGATTCCGACTTCCATGGCCACCGTCCTGCTGTCATGAGCGACCAACGCCTTTCATGGTGTCCCATGAGCGTTTTTTGGGCGCCTTAACACTACGTTTGGTTCATCCCACAGCGCCAGTTCTGCTTACCAAAATTGGCCCACTTGGCACCGTCATCAGATCTCCGGCTTCATCGTTCGAGTAAGCCGGAGTTCTCACCCATTTAAAGTTTGAGAATAGGTTGAAGTCGTTTCGACCCCAATGCCTCTAATCATTCGCTTTACCGGATGAGACTGTTCAAGTCGACGCCAGCTATCCTGAGGGAAACTTCGGACGGAACCAGCTACTAGATGGTTCGATTAGTCTTTCGCCCCTATACCCAGTTCCGACGATCGATTTGCACGTCAGAATCGCTACGGTCCTCCATCAGGGTTTCCCCTGACTTCGACCTGACCAGGCATAGTTCACCATCTTTCGGGTCCCAGCATCTGTGCTCAGAGCGCGCCTGCAATCTCAGATTGGAAACGAGACGCCTCGGGAGTGCGAGAGGCCGACCGAGATCGGCGCACCATCCTCCCTGAGCGGACGGCGAGCGTCCACCTTCACTTTCGTTGCGCCTTTCAGTTTAGACATTCTACTCAATGACTCGCACACATGCTAGACTCCTTGGTCCGTGTTTCAAGACGGGTCCTGCGAGTGCCCGAAACTGAATCATCGCAGACACGGTACGCGCACAGTCCGAGACAGCACGGCTGCGACGACAGGCGCGCCGCACCCCCGCCCGCGCTCGGGCAGGACGGGAGTGAGCGACGCGACACCTTGCGTCGGGCCGGACGCGCGTTAACGCGTACGCGATCCGTTGGATTACCGTCCGACAGCCGGTCGGCTACCGTCACGGTCGCCGCCTCACCCCGAGAGGTGAGACAGAGACTCCCGAACGGAGCTTAGACCGACGTCGAACGGGTCGCGATGTATTACTAAGGGAGAAGTGCACGCCGTCCGAGAACGTCGAACGACGCGCCCCGTACCGCCGGGGCCGAAGCCGAAACGGTATCGAGAGCGCGCCACCACGCCACGGAATAACGATGAATCTCCCCGTTCGTTCATTCGAGTTTCGCAGGTTTACCCCTGAGCGGTTTCACGTACTGTTGAACTCTCTCTTCAAAGTTCTTTTCAACTTTCCCTCACGGTACTTGTTCGCTATCGGTCTCGCGGTAATATTTAGCCTTAGATGGAGTTTACCACCCTCTTAGGGCTGCACTCTCAAGCAACCCGACTCTGAGGAGAGTCCCTCTCGCCGCCGTCCTCCGTCGCTACGGGCCTGGCACCCTCTCTGGGAAATGGGCCCCGTTCAAGACGAACTTGGACAGGAGTGGACGACGACAAGAAAGCGGAACCTCCCGAACACCACATCTCCCGCCGCCGTTACAACGGCGGGATTCAGTGCTGGGCTATTTCCTGTTCGCTCGCCGCTACTAAGGAAATCCTAGTTAGTTTCTTTTCCTCCGCTTACTAATATGCTTAAATTCGGCGGGTAATCCTCCCTGATCTGAGGCCAACGTATAAAATTGGGAGGCAGACACGATATCCGTTACGACGCTGTGCGACGCAAGCGAGATTGTACTCTCGCCGACGCCGACACCGCGCCCTTCGGACGTCGAGTCCGCCTACAAACACATAAACACATACATAAAGCATACGCTCGTACGAGCGACATCACACATCAACAACGCAACACGCAAAAGAGCACATCGTGTGTTGAAAAATATGAGCGCGCACCATCGAGAGTGTACATTATTTTTACAACGTGTAATGTTTACAAATTTTTAAACGGACCTGGAGATGATATGCTCTCTCGAGCATAATAGACCACCAAGAACCGCCAGTTGCGAATAAATAAATATACACGCAGTGTGGTTTTGTTTTTATGCAGCCGGCCCTCAGACAGGAGTGGTCCTGGATGTGTATCCACGGACCGCAATGTGCGTTCGAAATGTCGATGTTCAAATGTGTCCTGCAGTTCACACTATGACGCGCAGTTAACTGCGTTCTTCATCGACCCGCGAGCCAAGTGATCCACCGTCCAGGGTAATAGTTTTGTGATGTGCAAAAGATGTAAAAAAAAAAAAAAAATATTTCACTTAGAACGAGAAGAAGCGCGACCGCCGAAGCTGCCGAAGCTACTCACTTCACTCTAAACCTTAGCTTTTTTAGTTTAGTTGACGAGCACGTTCGAGCTACGCAGCAGATTCAGGGTGAGGATTTTACACCCGTCGTAATCAACTCGGCGAACGTGACGCAGCGGAGACGAGCAGACGGAGCTTGCTCTCCTCTCACCTCGCGTGTGTAAAGAACGTATCTTTGGATGGATTTGTTTTTCATATATACATATACATATATATATTAGAAACACGTTAATGATCCTTCCGCAGGTTCCCCTACGGAAACCTTGTTACGACTTTTACTTCCTCTAAATGATCAAGTTTGGTCAACTTCCCAACGACGCCAACGGCCGCGAAGCCACCGCGTGTCGGTCCGAAGACCTCACTAAATCATTCAATCGGTAGTAGCGACGGGCGGTGTGTACAAAGGGCAGGGACGTAATCAACGCGAGCTTATGACTCGCGCTTACTAGGAATTCCTCGTTTATGGGGGATAATTGCAAACCCCAATCCCCAGCACGAAGGAGTTTCAACGGGTTGCCCGGGCCTTTAGGCCAGGGAGAACATGTTGATTCCTTCAGTGTAGCGCGCGTGCGGCCCAGGACATCTAAGGGCATCACAGACCTGTTATTGCTCAATCTCGTGCGGCTCGAAACCGCCGGTCCCTCTAAGAAGAATTTTAATACGTCGCCAGTGAGTTGCGCCGCCCGAGAGCGGTGCACACCGAAATGGCGACGCCTATTTAGCAGGCTAGAGTCTCGTTCGTTACCGGAATTAACCAGACAAATCGCTCCACCAACTAAGAACGGCCATGCACCACCACCCACCGAATCAAGAAAGAGCTGTTAATCTGTCAATCCTTCCGGTGTCCGGGCCTGGTGAGATTTCCCGTGTTGAGTCAAATTAAGCCGCAGGCTCCACTCCTGGTGGTGCCCTTCCGTCAATTCCTTTAAGTTTCAGCTTTGCAACCATACTCCCCCCGGAGTCCAAAATCTTTGGTTTCCCGGAAGCTGCCCGCCGAGCCATTGTAGTAACGTCGGCGGATCGCTAGATGACATATTTACGGTTAGAACTAGGGCGGTATCTAATCGCCTTCGAACCTCTAACTTTCGTTCTTGATTGATGAAAACACCTTTGGCAAATGCTTTCGCTGATGTTCGTCTTGCGACGATCCAAGAATTTCACCTCTAACGTCGCAATACGAATGCCCCCAGTTATCCCTATTAATCATTACCTCGGAGTTCTGAAAACCAACAAAATAGAACCGAGATCATATTCTATTATTCCATGCACGAAATATTCAAGCAGCATTTTGAGCCCGCTTTGAGCACTCTAATTTGTTCAAAGTAAAATTGTCGGCCCATTACGACACTGCAATAAAGAGCACCGCGATAGGATTTTGATATTGAACCGGCGTGTTACCGCCGACTCACCGACGATATGCTCCGCAAACGTGTCAGTATCACCGCGGATGCGGTGCACCGACAGCGCGGCGCACAAATGCAACTACGAGCTTTTTAACCGCAACAATTTTAGTATACGCTATTGGAGCTGGAATTACCGCGGCTGCTGGCACCAGACTTGCCCTCCAATTGTTCCTCGTTAAAATATTTAAAGTGTACTCATTCCGATTACGAGGCCTCGTAAGAGTCCCGTATCGTTATTTTTCGTCACTACCTCCCCGTGCCGGGAGTGGGTAATTTGCGCGCCTGCTGCCTTCCTTGGATGTGGTAGCCGTTTCTCAGGCTCCCTCTCCGGAATCGAACCCTGATTCCCCGTTACCCGTGACAACCATGGTAGTCGCAGAAACTACCATCGAAAGTTGATAAGGCAGACATTTGAAAGATGCGTCGCCGGTACAGGACCATGCGATCGGCAAAAGTTATCCAGATTCATCAAAATTAACGACTTCGGACGCGAGGCCCTCCGTCGATTGGTTTTGATCTAATAAAAGCACTCATCCCATCACTGGTCAGAGTTCTGATTGCATGTATTAGCTCTAGAATTACCACAGTTATCCAAGTAACTGAGTAAGATCTAAGGAACCAAAACTGATATATTGAGCCATTCGCGGTATCGCCTTAAAACGGCTTGCACTGAGACATGCATGGCTTAATCTTTGAGACAAGCATATAACTACTGGCAGGATCAACCAGGGAGCTAACTCTCTTCGAAACCATTATATATGGTAGTATAGTAGATAAGGACATTTTTGTTACCCGACGTGCGAATGCTGACGATCGCGCGCGAAGGGATGTCTTCTCTTCTCTTTTCGTTCTTCGGAGTTGTGATTCTTGATTCTTGATGTTCGTTCTTCTTTTCTTCCAAGTTCGGCGGATTCTACTCGCACCTCAGACATGGTTGCGTCGAAAGAAAAGGCGCTCGGCCTTATCCGTTGATATATTTCCTTCAAGTCGCGCGTCCTCTTTTGTTTTGTTTAAAAAACATAACAACGTTCCGTGTGTAATCGTGTACAGTATACTACTACTGTAGTAATAAACCGATCACGCCCGGAGTGTGGAGAGACCGTTGAAACTCGCGGTTGCGAGTCACGCAAGAGAGGGCCAGGCCAAACTGCTTTAACAACGAAACTTCACAGACTATATAACGTAGTAATATTGATATTATATCTATAACGACACGCATGTACCACGAGTTTGAAGCGCAACCGCGTGAGAGTCGCACACGAGGAGGAGTGTTTATTTTTTTTTTTAACCCCTCTCGTGCGGTCTCCTTGCGATAACGGTTCGGGCCCCGCGCCAGACGTGCTATATTAATTTTGTTAAACACAGTATTGCAATTGCATGAAACATGACAAAAGCATTAGATCATAAAACGCGCTATATTAAACGCTGCTTTGAAACGATGTAAAAACACAACAGCAGAGTGTCGACCACCGGACGCGGTAAAACGAAGTAACAATAAAAATTGTTAAATTTTTTTACAAGTCTCTCTTAAAAATATATAAAAAGCTTTGCGCGTTTTCTGTTTTTGAGTTTTAAATACGTAATATCGTTTTAAATTCAACAACAGCAAGCTCGCAGCGGGTAAAAATATGTGTACAAGTAGCGCGCGCCTCTCGGCGTTAGCGCTACACGCAACACACGTTTGTTTTGCCGCCTCGCTAACTCCGTAGCGCTCGTAGCGGTAGCTCGAGTCGCTACAGTGTTATTATTATATATTCTTAGAGATTCGGTTGGCTCGTCGCCTCTGTTTTTACAATGTTTCGCCTTTTACTGGCGATATACATCGTTCTAACGTGCGTGTTTAAATATTAAAACATCCGCAGCGGCGCTGCAGAGCTGCAGAAAAAGAAAAAAAAATAATCTAAAAAAAAAAAAAAACATCCCCAAAAAATCACAATTTGCCACTTACGTGGTTTGTGCACTTAAAAAATGCACAAAAACAAAACAATCGCGCAAACTATGACACGTTTCGCATACCTACCGCGCCACGGATGCAAGTGCACAGGTGAAGGGTTAAATTAATTCGCGCGCGCTACTATTATCTCTAGCTCCCGTGACGCGCGGGCGCGATATCGATCGTTTTAAAAAACTATTAACTCTATCGTTTCGATTTTTTCGCAGCGGTGTTGCATAATTTTTAAATAATAGTGCGCGGGTGTGACGTAACAGATTACGAATATTGTTTGCATAATTATATAGGTCAGGTTAGGCTTAGTAGTTAGTATACAGTTCATCTTGAGTGGTCGGTCTATCCATTCTATTATTAATTTTATTTTTTAAACTCGAAGATTGTTTTATGTATTGTAACTAATTAAATATATGTTATTTAATTTATGATAAAATAAAAAAAATATATATATTTACAACAATAATTATTATATAAAAAAAAAAAAAAAAAAAAAAAGTAAGGTATTTTCGTTGTTTAGTTATTTAACTTACCCTTAAAATTAATAAAAATAATTATAAAAAAATAATTATAAAAAAACAAAAAAAAAAAAAAAAAAAAAAAATTTTAGTTGTTTAGTTATTTTACTTATTCTTAAAATTAATAAAAATAATTAAAAAAAAAAAAAAAAAAAAAAAAAAAAAAAAAAAAAAAAAGTAAGGTATTTTCGTTGTTTAGTTATTTTACTTACCCTTAAAATTAATAAAAAATAATTATAAAAAAAAAAAAAGTAAGTTTTAAAAATAAAAAAAACCGATCCTTCGTTCAACATTTACAAATGATTATTTAATATGACCACTTTCTATTAATTTATTTTTAAACCTATCCGCGCTATAAAGCAAATATATGATATGTAGAGCGTGTGACGTCACACTCAATTTAATACCTACAGACAATTAATAGAATAGAATATAATGTTCTTAATCCAGAGTGCAAAATTGCTATTTTCATTCAGGCAGGCAGGCAGGCAGGCAGTCAAACTGATTATGAAATTAAAATTAAAATAATACAAGCTTCCACCCGCGGCTTCGCTCGCGTGTAACTTATTAAACTCAACAAACTTTTGCAATTATAATATTACTAAAAGCAAATTAAAGAAATATTCTAAAACTAAAATGGATATCACTATTTTGGATATAAACGGCTATAAACAATCCTACGATAAATTATTTTCGTGTATCTCCCAACAGTTTAGACTTGTAATACTTATCGCGTAAAAACATACCCTCTTTTTATCGTAGTCGGTTAAAAGATAGCCTATGTGTTGCTCTGATGAATAAAATCCATTCAGTAGTTTTTACGTGAAAGAGTAACAAACATTTATAATATTAGTAGGATGCGAGGAGTGGTCGGATGTAGCCTTTCACCACACCGGTTCTCGGTAACTCGGAACGCTTGTTACGCAAACATAAATAGGAAGGTAATTAGTAGTAGTCAAGTCATTTAGAACAATTTTTAAATGTTGACGAAAAAAACTAAATCAAAATAAGGAGCGCGTTGAAGTCTTTTGTATGTGAATTAAGATGACCACTTTCTTTTCTATTAATTATTATTATTATTATTATTATTATTATGTAGGTCATCTTTAGATCAATCCGCGTCATAAAGCGGATAGTGAGCGTGTGACGTCACACTCAATTCAATACAGGTACCTACTATGTAAAGTTTGAAGCAACAATTAAACTACCATTGATGCCCCCCTAGTAGTAGTAAAACAACAAATTACTTTAATCTGAAAAAATTGAGTATCTGAGCAAAAATATTAAAATTGCTATTTTCATTCTGGCAGGTAACCTGATTTTTCGGAAAAGTAATATTATTTGGTACAATCTGTATAATATGGATATAGCCTTTCACCACACCGGTTCACTCGGTCACTCGGAACACTTGTTACGCAAATAGAAATAAGGTATGTAAATATTATTATAGTACCTACTAGTCGAGTCGTTTAGATTCATTATTAAATTATGTTCCCGAAAAAAAACAAAAAAAAAGGAGCGCGTTGAAGTCTTTTGTATGGAGAATTTGAATCGAGATTAAATTTAACTTAAAAATGTGAATATTCAGGTTTTTATCCTGTGCTATTGGTTAATTCTACCGATAGCTTTCGTTATTATGGTGTGTTTTGTTGTACTACTGCTTACCTACATAGGCTGTATTATACTACTCTGGTGGGTACTAGGTAGGTCCTCGTATTACGTAATTTGATTTATGTAGGTTCATTAAACGATTTTGAACAATATTTTCTCAAAAGTAAACTAACAAAGATATTAATCTGAAATTTGGCACAGTTATAGGTGAGGCATGCGCCTGCAAGGTTACGATATAAAAGTATGCAAAAAAAATATTCAGTCTCTGATATTAGAGGGTAGGAGGCAGGTAGGTGTCTGACTGACCACACACTAACTAAGTGGGGTTCCTTTTGTTGTAGCTTAGTTAATTTGTAATAGGTAATTAAAATTATAATTAACGCTAAAATTAAGGAAAAAAATAACACAAAATATATAAAAAAAGAATGCTATAAAAAAATTAAAAAAAGAAAAACAAAATACAATTAGAACACAGGTACACTCCATGAAAAAGGCTTATTCTGCACATCATGAAATGCAATGCAATCATATATATGGAACCTTTATAAATACGAGTAAAATAACTATTAAAAAAAAATAACACAAATTTTATGTTGGAATAGGAACTACAACTCGGACCCACATGAATATAATTTTTAATGTGTTTTACTTGATACTACTTACTCTCGGTTTAAAAAAGCAAATCAACCAACAGAATCCATCAGTAGTTTTTGACAAACATACATAAATACCTACATTGAGATTATTCTCTACACTATTGTGAGAAATCGTAGAATAAAAAAAAAAATAAGCCTTTTTCTACATATTTTTATATAATATTATACAGACACTTACTTGATTATTTCTCGATTCGCTCTGCTACTACGATTTTGCTACAGCTTTTCAGCTACGGCAGCTCAGCTCTGAAAAAAATATGATTTGTTATAAAAATAAAGCTAGAATTAAGTATTTTAATGGGAACTATGGGGACTTGATATTATGATGTTGAATTGAATGTCAAAGAGAAAAAGGCTTATTTTATGTGTGTTAATAAAATGTACACACATAAAATAAGCCTCTTTATACATTGAGAACTTTATAAAAGACAAAAAAAAATGACACTCACTCGATTACTCGTTTCGCTCTGCCGCTGAATGCTGGATTTTGCTGGTTTTCAGCAGACTGCACTCTGAAACAAAAGAAAAAAAATAGGTTAAAAAAAACGAGGAAGAAAAGAAGAAAAATTACAAGTTTTTTTACACACAAAATATGACAATTTAACATGTTCGTTACATACTTAGTAATATCGAGTTTAAAAGAAACTACCAAGTACGTTTTAACATGTTCATTGCAAAAATTAAGATTAAAAAAAAAAAAAAAAAAATGATATCGTCCTCGGACGAATCACCTGGCGTAGGGCTGAGTCTCAACAGATCGCAGCACGACGCTGCTCTACCGAGCACAACACCCCGCCAGGAACGTAAGTCGTCTACAGACTATTCCGAGCCCCGACATCGAACTGAGTTAAATCCGGACCTTCGGAGCCGTGGTGCACGTGTTCGAACCGTACGCACCGATCTCCGCGGTCCAAATGGGCTTCGACGTCACACCTTACGAAGTAAAGCGCAACTAGTAAAGTCACATT
Source organism: Hydriomena furcata (assembly GCA_912999785.1). NCBI lineage: Eukaryota > Metazoa > Arthropoda > Insecta > Lepidoptera > Geometridae > Hydriomena > Hydriomena furcata. Next base: position 15,523,464 of record OU538832.1, on the reverse strand, counting down.
GTTTAGAGCCTCCCGACTCTCGGGGCTCCACAGTGAGCATATCCTTGCCGGATTCGGCTAGGCTGGCTTCGGCCTTAGAGGCGTTCAGGCATAATCCCGCGGATGGGGGCTGCGCACCACCTGCCGCTTCGGCGAGTGCGCGGATCATTATGTCGAAAGCTAATTTATATTATTCAAATCCTTAATTAATGTCAATTAAAATAAGGTAATTACGTTCACGTTTAACGGGTAACGGGGACCGTTACCCGTTAAACGTGAACCCAATTATTGTAATAAAATAAGCAAGTATTTTCTAGTAACATAATAAGAAAAGTGATAATTCGTTTCGTAATTACACGCACTATATACAAGTAACGATTCCGTTACTTGTAACATGTGCGTGTAATTACGAAACGAATTATCACTTTTCTTATTATGTTACTAGAAAATACTTGCTTATTTTATTACAATAATTGGGTTCACGTTTAACGGGTAACGGTCCCCGTTACCCGTTAAACGTGAACGTGATTACCTTATTTTTACTGACATTAATTAAGGATTTAATGGAAATACTTACTTGTTTCATTCATGCATTTTTATTGTCAACGGTTGTTTGTTTACAATATTTAATGTAAATCCATTACTTGTTAAGATATGCGCGCTTTTAACTTAATTTCTTATTATACTTATTATCAAATTATTATTATTACTTGCATTATATTATGTTATGTTAATCATTTTATTAGACGTTTTAAATATTCTCCGATTACTTTCTTTAATCGCGGTCGCGGGATTAGATAACGATGAAGATTATCTGAATCGTCTGAAACGACAGACAGCAATACACTTGGTAATTAGTCGTATGGTTTTTACTTCTAGTTCTAAACATAAATATGATTAAACCAATCATAGAAATTCATCTCCTTGTTCTTATCCCGATCTCATTTTTGCACTTACTTCTTTCATAAAAACATGTAGAATGATTAGATTTGGGGGTTTTTCGTAACTGTTTTTAGACTGTAATCCCCGAGCACAGCAGACATCCTTTTCACATCTCCTGGCGCTCAGATCCTTTAAAATGACAAAAGGGGTTAGTCAGAAGCTCGTTCCAACATTATATTTGTCCTATATGCCCATATTTTACAGATGACAGATTGCAAACCCGTCGCTGCTTACTCTTGTATAATGAACTGGTTTCCTCACGATGTTTTCCTTTACCGTTGTTTGTAAGCACGTGCTAAAGTGCGTATAATTCGAATTAAATACTCCTACTAAATGTACTTTAGCAATAATCTTCCCTGGGTTATATATTGCTTCTTTCGGTTCCTTACTATGTTGAGTATCACAGTAATAACCCACTTATTTAATGTATGGGTGTTCCTGTGTTGTTAAAATACAGCGTTCCCCATACCGTTATATCCCGAAATAACTAATCAACCAAACTACTTCAAAAAAAAGTATATCTACCAACGAGCTGGCCGAAGATCCGGCCTAACGCCGTTACAACGGAATAACGGCGACCATCCGTTATAGAGCCGTAGCAGCGACAAAGCCTCGGAAGTGCTGAACAGCTCCAGTTATATCCTCAAGGGAGACAAATGCGCCAACCTATAACAAGAAACATTTAATAATTATAGCAATACTGGGAATACTTTTCACATTAAAATCTTAAACTCTCATAATAATAACTAATTCAATTATAGGTACATACAATATAATAATCTTAAGATAGTTTGTAACCATAACAACATTGGTTCTAATTACTGCAATGCGATTAATTAAAATAAGTTAGTCAATTTGCAAAAATATAGATAGGATAGACAAGTTACAGATAAATAACCATAAGAATCGAAAAACATCGGAAGTGATCCAAACGAGCACACGATTTGCTTCAAATAGAGATACTATGACAACAAACACGTAAAAAAATGATAAATCAAGAATTTTAGTAGATAATATTACAAAGATTTTATAACATCTCCCAAGCTATCACTAGAATGTGAATAACAGAAGAAGGACTAATTATACAGAGCTACGCTTCTACCACTCCGCCATCCAATCAATTAAAATCAAATAAATAAAATAAAATAAACACTCGCAAAACAATAACGCAAGTTTAAGATTCAGAAATTCGAGTTTTGGAATAAAACCGAAAGACCAACAAAAAAAAACATTTATTTCTATTATAACAGCAGCGTAAATTCATTTGAATAATTAAATGAAATCAGCGAATTAACGGTTCGCAAGATAAGACAGTAAGAACGCGATTTTTTAAACTATCTAAATAGATTTATCTTTCGAAATAAAACTTATTTAGTTATTGCTCCAAATCAATTTTTTTTGTTTTTATTTTAGTAAAATATTAAATCGTACATGACAAATTAAAACCTTCCTTATATCAATACTTAGTAGATTACGAACGCCATCTATCGTTGAATAGCATAGTAATTTGGAGCAACCGAATATGGTGATTATCAGATTTTGAGTCGCAAATATACAAAATTAAATGTCCATCAAATTTCATTTAAAATAGTGAACAACAAACACTTTTCCAGTACAAGACTATTCACAACTGCAATGGAAATGCAATATCAAAACAAATCTATTCTTAAGACTACTAACGCCATCTTGCGTTCAGTTGCGTGGTTGTATATTTTTATCAGAAATAGAAAACATCCACGCAAACTTTAGAATTAAAATATCAAATCATACCCAAATAAATAACTTTATTTTACCTTTAAAATAAAATTATTTAAAAATCAGAGCCTTCCGTAAATTTACTATTTAAAGACTTAACGGGTTGGCCGAGTCAGAGGTAGGTACTTTCAATCTGAAGGTTTGAATCCCGGCGTGCATCAATGGATTTTTCTATTCGAAAAATTTATATGCGCATCTAAAACACGTGCTCAACACGGTGAAGGAAAACATTGTGAGGAAACCAGTTAGTATTCTTATAAGCGGCGATGGGCTTGCTACCTGTCACGTATGGTATGCTTACTACTGCAAAATGTGCGCATGTGCCAAATATAATGTTTGAACGTGCCTCTATATGACTATCCCCACTAGACATCTTCGAAGGATCTAAGCGTCTGGAGATTTGAGAGGATGTCTATTGTCTACCGTAATTGGGCATTAAAGTCGTAATCCTATTTTATTTTTTTAACTACTAGCTTCTATCGTTTAGTAGCATGCTAATAACTCAATTTTAATAATAAAAGTAGTTTTCGATTTTTTTAACAAAATTAGAAAAATATACACGCATTTTTTTGTTTTGTATCGAATCATACCCAAATTGCTTTCCAATAAAACGAAATAAAAAATCTCAGCTTTCCGTAAATATATTATACACTATTTAAGTACTACTAACGCCATCTATCGTTCAGTAGCACGCTTGGGTAATATGCAACAAGCTACTCTCAATCTATCTGCTGTTTCATGTATAACTAGTTCTTACGAATCACAAAAGGCGCCTCAAGGTGCTATGGCAATGTCTATCACTTTCACGTAAGCAGGCATATTAAACCAGGCTTCTAAATAACGTGGGACAGTAAAATAAATATAAAAAAAATTAATGAGTGCTGGGACACATAATATTGTAGTGAAACCCTCTCATCACGCAATATAATAGTCTATCTCCCCTCCTAGCGGCCGTAACGAGTGACGGAAAAATAATTAAATTAAAATTTTCACTTCAAAAGCCCATAATAACTTTTGCGATGTCAAATTAGCCAATGTCTCCTTCATGCAGTTACTCTCGTAAACTCGCACTGGCTGTGCCACAGATTAAGGAGTAGTAACTATTGTTTTGTATACTTACATAAAAGACGATCACTACTAAGCAAGAGTCGGTATTTCATAAATAAAATTGTTGAAATGGTTTTAATTAACTAATGGGTATTCTTATAGAAATGTCTTTTTATTCTAAAAGCAGATGCATAACGCTCAACTTGGCACGAAACGACTCGAACGCCATCTGTTGTTTGGTAGCATTACTGTGTAGTACCGCTACCAAATAATAGATGGCGCTAAATAAAGGCATCCTTGAAACAACTTGATAAACTGTGGTATGGCAAGCCGTATTATCTTCTTGGAAGTTGATTGCTACTGCACAATAGATAGCGTGAAATACGCTATCATGGAAAATCATGGGAACTCAACAAGTACACAAAAGTAAATAATAATTAAGTTTAAAAAAAACCGACGAAAATGTTTGACCAATCGAAAAGTCAAATGTATATAAAACGATACGTTTTATACACTGAAGAGAGAACTACAAGAACTATTGATATACTTAAATACTTACTAGATAATAATAATTAAAATGGGACCAATTTGGGAGTATTCTCTACATTAGGCATAATAAGTTTCCGTAAAAAAATTATTTTCAATAAGTACAAGCTCTTGTAAAATCCTACTTCGAGCTAAAAATCAGAGCAGCGCGCTATTACCTATCATAAAAATTATTACATTGTCATTGGAGCTTGACAGGTATTGAAAGTATAAACTCAATAGAACCAATGAACTATGGAGTTCCCATTCAAGTGTTCGTTGCACAGCTACGACTTCATTAACAGATCAGCTCGCTGTCACCATTATTATTATGACAATTGTCACTAAAACAAGGTGTATGCAAATTACAGCTCAATAGGTTGGGTAACCAAAAAATGGTTTGCAAATTTTGACGGACAAATTACAAACAAACATACGAACAGCGCAAGTTAAATAAAATCATGTAAGAAATAAACCAAAAAAATATGCATTACGAATTGAAAACCTCCTCTTTTTTCGTCGGTTAAAAAGCATGTGTATCGCACTTTATTCAACTTGACACAAAGCGACTCGAACGCCATCTGTTGTTTGGTAGCGCTACTGTGTAGTACCTCTACCAAACAATAGATGGCGTTAAATTCAAGCATACATTAGAACAGCTAATAAAAACAACTTGCTAATCTGTGACATAGCCAAACGTAGGAACTCATTGGAAAATGTTTGCTACTGCACAATAGATGGCGTGAAATACGCAAATTGTTATAGTTTTTAGTAAGAAAGTCATCGTCACAATCCTATTCTCATAATAAATGCGAAAGATTGTCTGTATTTAAGTTAGTACCCTAATCATACTTAAACAACCAAACTGATTATTATGAAATTTGCTGTATTATGTAGATATCAAATCAGAATAACAAACGGGGGAACTAATAATTCGAAAAATAACCCATAATTGATAAAAAAAACGCAAAAATGATTTTGTTATAGATGGCGCTGATGTGCAAAAGATTAGACACCTCAGACCGAAATCATTGAGTTGTCATAGCAACGCACATCTACCAAAAAGGTTGAATCCTACAAGTCGATATTAGAAATTTATAATCAAAAAAATCTGACATCAATTATTTGACTACCAAATAATACGCATTCTACCTTAATTATAATTAGCAATGAAATGTTTATCAAATAAATAAAATCGTACATTAGTTTTGACTACTGAATATATTGTATATTCTACCAAAATTCGTAATTAATTTTATCTACACTAATGTTGTAACATTCTACTTATGTTTCCAATACTTGACTTATAATTACTACTGTTATAGCGCAGACAACAAAACACTCAATTTAAGCAATTTCACATGATGGTATAATATCCACATCGATATCGTAAAATCTCATTATAACATCAATAAAACGCGACCAATTAACCTGGCGAGCCTTATGTCAAAATCCTCATACAAGTTGTATAAAATGTTGATATTAGGCTGGCTTTTGAAAACAGTTGGGTTATATGTGAAACTACTAAACTTACATACACAAAACTCTTTGGTAAGATCTTGTGCCAATTAAATAAAAAAAAAAAACAGCGCGCGCTCGCTCCTGATTGGCCCTGCGCGCGCAGCTGCTTATTGGTTAGATTTTAATGGCGGCAAGTTCACTGTGACAATACAATACACGTACGCGTGAATTTAATGTTTCGCAATGTGTTTTGTTTTTAAAATACAAATTAAAAGTTAAAAATGGATAGCGACGTTAGTGAAGATAAAGTAGTGTATGTAACTGCATATAACACGGGTATTAAAACACTCGTTACTATTATGAAACTCGCTTCGCTCGTTTCATAAACTCACACTCGTGTTTTAATACCCTTCCTTATATGACAGTTACATAAACTACTATTATCAAAGGTTTATAGTGAAAAATTTGAAGTTTCGTGAGTGTTTTTTTCTATGCGATTACTGAAATTTGGGCAGGACAAATAAAGTCTGTCACGGGTCGACTAGTAATATCTATGCAATAGTAATAAATAGACCAACAGTCATCAACACAGTCCTGACCCCACACTAGGACTTCCTGTGTCGTAGGTATCAGAAACTAGTACCGTGGTGCCGCAATACCCACACCCAGAATAAACGTTTGCAGTTCATGCAAACATTTGTCAGGTCGCGGGTATCGAATCCACACTTAAGCGTCTCACACTCTCCCACTTAATAACAAATAATCAAAATGATAATGGCACCAACCTTATTAGTATCAGAGGCAGGACTGCTATACTGCTATGAAGAATACGGGCATGATGCATTATTAAGTGATGTGCGAGTTGATGTCTGCAGCACCTGCGGGGCAACATTGTTTGGTTAGCCAAAATAAATAGGATTATAAATAAACAAATAGCAGAATAACACAATTGGTACTTAATTCTAAAGCGATACGAAGTTCGCTAGGTCGAATATAAATAAAATTTCCCAAATTCAGTAATTACTCCGGATTTTAGATTGCGCTGCTTATGTTTATGTGGTTCATCACAAGTGATATCTCGCAACACTGTCTCGATAGCCTATTTGGAAAGTAGCTAGTGAGGCGAGATGTTCCCAAAACTTAAAATACAACAATCAAAATTGTATAGTGTTATTTGCACCAAATTCAAAGTTCAAACCGCATAAGAATTGCAATAAAGTTACCTCACTTAGTAAGCGAGACACTTAAAAGCGATACAGCCGCACATTGTATTACAAAAACATTTCTGTAATCAATAAAAACTTGAGAGGTGTCAAGGGACACCCGGATGGAACGAAGTTCTCACAAAATAACGTGGGACAAGGGAAGGGGAATCAACTTTGACTTCGACTTCGACCTCGACCTCGACCTCCACCTCCACCTCCACCTCGACCTCGACCTCGACCTCGACCTCCACTTCCACCTCGACCTCGACCTCGACCTCGACACAATTAATATAGATAATAATTATTAATTATATGACAGCCTCACAGCTCAGTTGGTAGTAACTCTGCCTTCAGCGCTGTAGGTTGTGGGTTCGATCCCCACCCAGAGCAAATATTTATGTGATGAACATAGATGTTTGTTCTGTGTCTGGGTGTTAGTATGTATCTTAAGTATTTATTTACAAAAAAAAAGTATTTAAGTATTCTATCAGTTATCTAGTTCCCATAGTACAAGCTTTGCTTAGTTTGGGGCTAGATGGCGATGTGTAAAATGTCCACCAATATTTATTATTTATTATTATTATTATTATTTATATATTAATAGATATACTATAGCAAAAAAGTGTCGTGACAACTTTTCGTGACAACTTTTCGTAAGAATTTTTTCCGTCTAGCCCCCTTTCACAACGCGCGATAAGGAACTTCGTTCCAAAATATTATCTATATTAGTACCAACCGGGCATTGAAGTTAGCCGAAGATGGAGTCCACTACCAGCTAAAGAAGTTCCTGCTTCGTTGACACTCTCGAAGACTTCGGACTCGAGGTGAAGACACCTGCTTATGTTGAGATTCCGTTTAATTGTATAATGAAAAATAAATTTATTCATGTGACTTAGACTTGGTACCTATGCTAATTTCTTCAATACAAGTCTTTAAAATGCGTATTCAAAAGTTCGTATGAGCTCTTGGTAAATTTTTATGACGGATTTTTAGGCCGCTTAAAGACCTCCGTCATGGCTTAAAAACTTTTTCCTTATAACAGAACCGCTCAGAAATTTGGTGACCATAGTTAAACCTACGCTGTGTGTTGACATAATGGTACCACTTTCAATCTAAAGGTCTTAGTTCGATCTCGGTTGCTCATTTTTTGCTAGATTTTTGTATTAAAAATTATGCTGAAAATATATTTTTCGTCTTTAGTATTCTTCGAATTATCTGGCTCACAGTTTAGGACAATATAGGCGCTAGATGGCGCTATTTAAAAATATGTCCATTAGTTTTAATTTTAAGTACCTAGATGACTAGGTGGTATATACTTAGTTAGGCAGTAGTAAAATTTCAGGTAGTATAGGTAGATCCTACCTCTTGTACATTTCAAAAGGAAGATCCTCCTTAAGCTTCTATCACCTGTGATATGATGGCAACAGATACATACAGTTTTTGCCAGCAACATCACTACACTATGATACCTAGATAAAAAGTAAATTATTTGCTATTACAGGGCATAGGCTATTATGTATATCTAAGTTTTATTTAAATCCGTTTGGGTGTGATTAGGCCACAAACATACAGACATACACAACTGTCAGATTTATAATATTAGTATTTTCAAATTTAAACTAAATACAAAAGGCTTATGAATCATATTCAAGTTACCTGTGGCAGTGAAGTAAGCTGTTGTAGCCGAAGTTGGAGTTTGAGTCGCCCGGAGACAATCTCGGAGACTTCGGACGCGATGTTCGAAGCGACGAAAACACCTGCTCATGTTGAGATTACGTTTTTAACTTAACGGACGGACAGACAGACAGACAGACAGACAGACAGACAGACAGACAGACAGACAGACAGACAGACAGACAGACAGACAGACAGACAGACAGACAGACAGACAGACGGACAGACGGACAGACGGACAGACGGACAGACGGACAGACGGACAGACGGACAGACAGACAGACAGACAGACAGACAGACAGACAGACAGACAGACAGACAGACAGACAGACATACAGACGGACAGACAGACAGACAGACAGACAGACAGCGAAGTCTTAGTAATAGATTCCCGTTTTTAGCCTTTGGGTATTTTAGATGCTAAATCAGACAACACACACTATTATTCTAGCGTTTCACCTCTCATTATCATGAGTTATAGAAAAGTGACATTATGTGCCTTTCAAGAGAATTCGAGGGTTCGTGGGGTCATGATTTTTTCCTACAAGCAATGATAGCTTACCACCTGTCATGTCAAATGGGTCAACTGAAATTCCAGAAATAAGTAGGCTATATATAATATTACAAGTTTCATCCTTATCCATTTGGTCGGTTAGGATGTGATTCAGCCACAAACATACAAGCATCCTCACAACTTTTGGATTTATAATATTTTTAAGTATGATATTTTGGGTCGATTCAGCCACAAACATACAAACATACTCATAACTTTCGAATTTATAATAATATTAGAAGGAAATTTTCAAGTTAACTAACTCTGCGAGTGCCTGATTGTATTGCAATAGCAACCAAATTCAAAGTTCAACAGACTTATGAATAAAATGAAAGTCACCTGGTGGCAGTGAAGTTAGCTGTTGGAGCCGAAGGTGGACTCTGCTGAAGGTGGAGCAACCCGATGAAACCCTCCATAGTCTCCGGACCCGATGATGAAAACACCTGCTCATGTTAGGATTCCATTTAATTGTATCATCATAAATGATGCGATTCATTCCTTGATGTGGACCTAGCTATGCTAATTTCTGTTACAAATTTTTTAAATGCGCTTTAAAACATGTAAGTTAATGGATAAATTTGGTTGCGGGATTTTTAAGCCACCCAAGACGAGAAAGCTGAGACCAACAGCGTGCTGCCCAAAGTTTTTACTCAATAAGACTATTAACCGAGGAGTTCCTTTAAACAGCTTATAAGTCTAGACTAGAAAATTACGTATTGTGATGAGACAGGCATGATTTAGTTAGATGCAAAAATAGACAAGCACACACACCCTCTTATTCGAAAGTTCAGTTTAGCGTCGGCTTAAGTTGAGCCTCGACTAAACATTTCTCATATGCTCCTCTCATTAACTTGAGTAAAAGTGACATTATGTGCCTCAAATAGAATGGCCTTGGGCTCATGGGCTCGGACAGCACTAATGCATTTTTACACACTTTACATTTAATACAACATAACATCTCTAATTAATGTAATTGGTGTCCAACCGAGTTAATTAAAGTAAATAAATGTTGTAGAAGCAATTAAATACTGACCTGATTTATTGCCGAGGTGTAACAAAAGTAGCCAGAAGAGAAGACACAGTGTCAAGCGAGGGCGGAGGCCTACTCGGGCGGTGGCGGAGTCCGAGGTGCCGTCTTCAGGATGCCGAAGTTCCCGACGACCAACGGTCATGGTGGTCGGGTCTTTCATCACGTAGTGGACGAAAAAACCCCAGTCCTGAAGTTAAATTGTAGGTACACAAGTTAGACATAATCATCATAGACACGACTACCTACTCGCGATTTAGCTGTATTATTGATCCAAAGTTCGTGCGTTCGAATAGCACTCATGCAGTAGCACTCTTGTAGCATTCCAACAGTGAAAGAAAACTGGCATTTCCTAGAAACTAAGAAACCAAAGACTTTAAACCTTTCAAAAAAAATTGGATACCACTGTAATCCCTAAGTATGGTAGACATACTCTCATACATGGTATTTCACTCATGGCTATTGGTAACTTTCAGGGCCTTAACCATCTTAACTTGGTCACCGAGCTATTATGACCAAGAATGTACCAATGATACCAGTGTACCAGTGAGGTACAATTTAAGGTAGGTACCTACCTGATGGTATGAAATATCACACAGAGAATCGAAGAATGGGCATCTTGGACCACTGCCTAAAAGGTAGAAATGAAATATGGTCACAACTGGTAATTCCTAAGTACCTAATATGTCTAAAAGGTAGTTGGCAATCCATACATATACACCAGGTAACAATATTTTTTTTGAACATATGTACTTATGTACTTACTTAACAATGGCAATTTAAAAGAATCTGAAAGCTTTAGAGATAAAATCATGAAGTTGTATAATGCAATCTTGCTATTATCCTATCCGCGGGCACTGATCCAATATTCTACAATAAATTTATTGCACCATTGTCAACCCTGCATGCATAAATATTAACATCAAGTCGCATCAACATGGAAAGGACCCACCAGTCACTTAAAGCTTCATGGCTCCGGACAATTCGTCCAACCGAAGCAGTTTGTCTCAATGAGAAGTCTTGATAATGTCCTTTGTTTTACACTATCTGAAATGCAAAAATCCACCAATAATTTTCAAGCCATTCTAATGCTATGTTTCCAACCTTGTCTGTGGTCATGTAACTAGGATCACCAAGATAAAACCAGTGTCATTAAGTAGGTAGGTTGTACGAGGTATCTACCTAGGCTAAAGAAAATATGGATGGACTGTGTAAAAGTTGTTATGTATAGGTAAGAAGGGGAGTGAGTGATGAGATGACGGCTGAGGGAAATGGAAGAACACATGCTGTGCAGCCCCCACTTAAGTGGGACAAGAGCAGGAAGACGATGATTAAGTAAGTAGGTACCTATTGTAGGTAGGTACGTTGCATCATATCAAACTCGCATCTTACCCTACGGCATTACCGAAAGGCAGTTCTGGGCAGATAGTCTTGATCTCTTCCAGCCTACTTTACTCCAGCCAGCACTCTTTGTCGAGCTTGCGCTGGGTGGATAATAGATAGATAGACCAATCAATTTCGATAACCTATGCACTTGCTTGCGCAGTTTCTAACGCGTCCTACCAACCTACCTACCCGAATAAAAAGTACCTACTTTCTTACTATTTACATAATAGCATAGCCTATTAGTAGTAAAGCAGCCTAGATTATAATTCAGGACAAAAACTATATCTATTCCAAGTTTCATTACGGCGTGGTTGTTTCACAAACATAATTTGTACTAGCTATGTAGGTAGTTAAGTAGGTACGCAACAAAATGGCGGGCATTAGCTGAAGGCATTGAGTATGGTAGCGAACATATGTTCCCCCTATGAAGAACTAGAGTAGGCCAGGAGGATCCCTGATGAGGCCTACCTAGGGCCTGAATACGACACTAGCACAGCACTTCCCTCGTCTATTGTTCCTCTAACTTAACCTATGACGTACCGGTCTAACTACCTACCAGCTTTACCACTACCCAAACCAAGCCGGTAGATGGAAGATTCCACTGCTCTCCTTGATTACTCGATCATCATGTCGATCTTCCATCACATCCATGATATGCTTGAAAGTATACATGCGGCTGCCCCCATCTGTTTAGAGGACAAATACATTTTGCAGTGCAGATAGTAGGTACTCTACCTTATAATCCAGTGTAGATCTTGTCCAGTATAGGTCTTTAGCCCTTTTCAGCGGCTTCAGCGACAGCGTCCGTCGGTGACGATGAGCACGAACTCACGAACTCACAAACTCACAAAGAAAAGAAAGCCGACAAAGAGACGCCGCCGGACACTGCTTGCCGCCGTTTCCCTAGTGTTGCCAACTTTTTATTTTATTTGGACACATGACTCGTTTTAGCTCTAACAATAATCCTCCTGCAGTTTATGTGTTAAGCGGCACTATGGTGCACACTACCGTGTGCCTTTAGAGCTCAACTTTGGCTAGAGGCACACGACAATGTGCCTCTAGTCACACTATGCAGTGTCGCACAACACAAAGTGATTTTTATGAAAAAAGATTTCGTCCACTGTGGGTTCATAGTGTCGTTCTTGACTATGAGGGTTTGTCTTTTTATGCATCTATGAAGAACCATCTCTTATAAAATAGGAGCAAGGGTTTGTATTAAGAAAACCGTTTAATCGGATCAGAATCACTTTTTGCCATCTTGGTAAAATCTTCGGAAAAATATTTTTTACGCCAATAATCTATACCTTCTATATTATTATGATATAATATTAATTGTAACCAATTAAAAAACTTCGTGATGATATCGTTTTGTTGTAAATTATAACAGTTTAAATAAGAATTTTGTTGCTGGGAAAGAATTTTGAATGAGTGAATTTTGATTGACTGACAGATTCTACTTCAGACAATATTCTACTTCAAACAATATTACATTAATGTTCTACATTCAGAGAGTTTTTAATAAACCGTAGGTGTCCAAAAGAGGTTTTCCTTTGCGTTACTACCTGACTGCGAAAGACCAGAAGTAGGGTAAGGTTTTTAAATGTATTTAGGTATAACCTATCTTTTTACCTAATGAGCGTATCAAAGATACATAGTTTTGAAGCAACGAGCCTCCGCAACAGTTTCGCTTGTATGGCACATTTCGAGTATTAAATAGCCTATATCTATTCCAAGTTTCATATAAATCGGTTCAGCCTTTATGGTGCAATTGAACCAAAAAATCTTCATACAGTCAAATTTCACGGAGATTATAAATTATACCCAACTAGATCACCTTTTTGTTCTATCCCACTTCATGTGGGAAAAACCTTTAAATGCATTTGGCTTACCTAGTGTTTTACAACCGGCCACGCTGCGCTTGCCTCACATCAACCCTCTTTGGGAACTTACCTAACTAGATACATAGATACAGCTGTATAATTATAGTAGGTAGGTACTTATTATATGTAGGTACCTATATTATATATAGGTGAATACAGTAACATCTCCGGAGACATGAGATTGTGGTTTTCCATTCGAAATTTGGAAAAACAGAACCCTGATGTGTACTTATTTATATTATACGCTAAACAGCCATTAGACTCAAATTCCATGTTCAACATGTATCTCTACAGAGTTATGGTAATCCATTAAGTTGGAAGCACTGTCGGAAGTGGCGCGAGCCTCATCCAATCACACTCACCGCGTCACCGCCAGAGATGGGCACTTACCCGGTAAAAATAATTTTTACCCATTCATTCCTATTTATACCCATTTATACCGGGTAAAAATGATTACATCTTTTTTTTTACTTTTTTGACACTTATCTAATTATGGATCACGATTTTCATATTTTCATTAGTTTAGATCTTTCGAAGATGTCTAGTGGGGGTAGTCAGAGGCACGTCCAAACATTATATTTGGTACATGCCCACATTTTGCAGTAGTTAGCATTCCAAACGTGACAGGTTGCAAGCCCAACGCCGCTTATAAGAATACTAACTGGTTAATACTAATTAATTATGGTGTTTTCTTGTTATTTTTTAATTTGGATTATAATTATTCAGACTTTAGTAAAGAAATAAGAGCGGTCGTTTTTAGGAATTTTAAGTTTAGCGTGGAGACAACAGAATCTCCACCAACAATGTAACAAAATCAAACTTAATACAAATTCCATAAAATATTACCGAAATTCTATCTATTTTGATTATTCATAATATGCATTATGCATGGTTGTGTAGATTGTTTGTCCTGCCTCTATGACGTGTAATCTATAAAAAACCGGCCAAGTGCGAGTTGTACTCACGCACGAAGGGTTCCGTACTATTATCAAAACGGCAAAAAATCACGTTTGTTGTACGGAAGTCCCACTTAAATATTTATTTTATGCTGTTTTTAGAGAAATACATCATCTGTGAAAATTTCAACAGTCTAGCTATCACGGTTCATGAGATACAGCCCTGTGACAGACAGACGGACAGACAGACGGACAGACAGACAGACGGACAGAGAGACGGACAGACAGACGGACAGACAGACAGACGGACAGAGAGACAGACGGACAGAGAGACGGACAGACAGACGGACAGACAGACAGACGGACAGACAGACGGATAGACAGTCGGACAGACAGTCGGACAGACAGACGGACAGGCAGACGGACAGACAGACGGACAGACAGACGGACAGACAGACGGACGGACAGATGGGCGATGGGCTTGCAACCTGTCACGTTTGGAATGCTAACTACTGCAAAATGTGGGCATGTACCAAATATAATGTTTGGCCCTATAAATGTGCCTCTGACTACCCCCACTAGACATTTTCGAAAGATCTAAACTAATGAAAATATGAAAATCGTGATCCATAATTAGTTAAGTGTCAAAAAAGTAAAAAAAAAGATGCAATCATTTTTACCCGATATAAATTGGGTATAAATAGGAATGAATGGGTAAGAATGACGTAATTTTTACCCGAAATAAATTGGGTATAAATAGGAATGAATGGGTAAGAATGACGTCATTTTTACCCGATATAAAATGGAATGAATGGGTAAGAATGAGAATGGGTAAGAATGAGAATGGGTAAGAATGACTTCATTCTTACCCATTCATTCCTATTTATACCCAATTTATATCGGGTAAAAATGATTGCATCTTTTTTTTAACTTTTTTGACACTTTCAAGAATACTAACAGGTTTCCTCACGATGTTTTCCTTCACAGTTATAAACACGTGTAACGCGCATATATACATTTTTCAAACAGAAATATCCATTGATGCATGGCCAGGATTCGAACTCGAAATTAATTTGAAATTAATAATATCTACCTAGGTACCTATTTCTAACTACATGAATTCAATAATTCAATTTCAAACTTTTTAGTCGATCATGTAAAGTACCACTTACTTTACCGATAGTGGTAAAATAGCGCCACCTGCCAGCGGAATTGCGAATCATTGTTTTACCTCTCAAACCCCGAGCGATCGCATGAGACCGCGAAAAGTACCTAATAATAACGTAGTAACATCAAATGAAACTAGATGGCGCTAGAATGCGAAAATCACGTTTGTTGTCTTAAATATTTATTTTATTCTGATTTTAGTATTTGTTGTTAGAGCAGCAATAGAAATACATAATCTGTGAAAATTTCTACTGTCTAGCTATCATGGTTCATGAGATACAGCCCTGTGACAGACAGACAGACAGACGGACAGACGGACAGCGAAGTCTTAGTAATAGGGTTCCGATTTTACCCTTTGGGTACGGAACCCTAAAAAATGAACAAAGATCCATATCTCCAAATATAAGTAACAAACACTGATTGTTGCCGGTGTCTGCGAAACCAATGGCAAACATCGACCTACCTACACTTTTAAGTAGTTAAGCACGGTACATTTGGTCGATCAAAGGTGCGGTCACATACGTGTCCATTCACTAGCGCGTTCAACGAGCACGGGCATGTGAACCGGTTGCTTTTTGAATTTGAACGTGAATTGCATTGAACCGATACGCTCTCCATTCAACGACCAATTCAACAATCAATTCAAACCACCGAGCTTGTGAACACGTTGATTTTGAATGAGCTCGTGAATCCGTCCGATCCATCGATTGTCGGTATTTCGACAAAACATCAAAGTGGAATTGCTTGGCGCTCGATGACAAATTAGGTAGGTACTGACCTCGGTTTTCAATCCGATGGTTATGGGTTCGAATCTCGACAGGTCAAGCGATGGCGTACTATTTTATACCTACCTTTATCTATGTAGGTAGATGTAGGAATACCTACAAGCAAAACACCTCCCTTCCTACTTACTAGCCATTATTATTATAATGCTGTAGCCAAATGTAATGTTTGGACGTGCCTCTGACTGACTCCTTTAGTATTTTTTTTGTGGATCTGAGATCTACCGTACTTAGTAACCCACCTACTTGGATTAAAGTCGTGATCCTAAGTATTTAATTTCATTTTTTAATAATTATTACCTACCTACTTCCTACCTACTTAGTACTTGGTATTAGCTAAAAATAAATGAAATAAAATATATAGTTAGGATCATGACTGCAATCCCTAAGAAGAAATCCTCTCAGATGTCCAGGCGCTTAGGGGGTAGCCAGAGGCATGTCCAAACATTGTATTAGGCATATGCCCTCATTTTCAAGTAGGTAGGTACCTACCTACTTATTTAGCATTCCATACGTGATACATATAGTTAGTTAGTTATAACTAATAATACGCGATGTACCTACCTACCTACTTATAAGTACTTAGGTAGGTAGGTGTATAATAATATATAAAATAATAACATGGGACTATGGGACTCTCATTAGAATCTATACTAATATTATAAATACTAACGTAGGTAACTGTCTGTCTGTAGGTACCAGCGTTGCCAGACTTCCCTATATATATATATTATATTATACTCATAATTTTATTACATTACTCAACACATAAGTAAAAAAACAAAACACCTCCTCCTTTTTTGAAGTCGGTTAAAAAAATTGCTTTGATCGGCGCTCGGCACTCGGCACTCGTTTACACGCTTCGATTTGAACGCCGCGCCGCGTTGAATGTTGAATTGCTTGGTGCTTTGAATGGCGAGGCCCGATCGCCTGTTCACACGCGGCTTGCTGCACGCCTAGATGAATGGACGTTTAAACGCGCGTGTGTGAACGTGCGCGGGAGCGCGCACGTACGTCTAGTAGAGGTGGTGCGTATTTACTCGACCAGGTTTGCAAACCTGGTATAGGCAATAGGCATAAAAAAATACGTACCAGGTATTACGACACAGTTTGAATGCGTATTTTGTACTTGAAAGTATTTTTGAAAAATACTCAAGTATTTCTGTACTTAAAAGTAATTTTGTACGTACTTCAGTGTTTTTCAACAAATTACCAATCCTAGGTGGGGGGGATGCTGGGTGGAGAGTTGGTTCGCCTGAAACTAAATACTTTAAAGTATTTTAAACCTGGTATTTCAACCTGGTATTTGATGGAGGTGGTATTAATTAGACCTGGTACGTCAAAACACAAGTACCCACCTCTAACGTCTAGGTACTAAACAAAATGGCCGCAGTACCAAGTACAACGCAATGCATCCCCCACCCACCCCATCTTCCCGTTAAACTTGTCTCTAGCCACTCAAACCCCGGCCGCAACGTCGGAATGTATGGCGCAGTGACGTCACAGCGCGAACGCCGGCATTCGCTTGGGGATTGACGGGCTAGTCTACTTTTTTCCAAAGTACCTACTCGTACCTGTCTACGCTCGACACAAAACAATATATTTAAATATGTTACCTAAACACTAAGTGCTTATATGAAATACTACTTGTTTAAGTTATTTTTAGATTACTTATTATAGATTAAACCTCAAAGTTCCGATATAAATAATATTCCGATATAAATTGGGTATAAATAGGAATGAATGGGTAAGAATGATTGGGTAAGAATGACGTCATTCTTACCCGATATAAATTAGGTATAAATAGGAATGAATGGGTAAGAATGATTGGGTATAAATAGGAATGAATGGGTAAGAATGACGTCATTCTTACCCATTCATTCCTATTTATACCCAATTTATATCGGGTAAAAATGATTGCATCTTTTTTTTTACTTTTTTGACACTTAACTAATTATGGATCACGATTTTAATATTTTCATTAGTTTAGATCTTTCGAAAATGTCTAGTGGGGGTAGTCAGAGGCACGTCCAAACATTATATTTATAGTACATGCCCACATTTTGCAGTAGTTAGCATTCCAAACGTGACAGGTTGCAAGCCCATCGCCCATCTGTCCGTCCGTCTGTCTGTCTGTCTGTCTGTCCGTCTGTCTGTCCGTCTGTCTGTCCGTCTGTCTGTCTGCAGGTCTGTCTGTCCGTCTGCCTGTCCGTCTGTCTGTCCGACTGTCTATCCGTCTGTCCGTCTGTCTGTCTGTCTGTCCGTCTGTCTGTCTGTCCGTCTGTCTGTCTGTCCGTCTGTCTGTCCGTCTCTCTCTCCGTCTGTCTGTCCGTCTGTCTGTCACAGGGCTGTATCTCATGAACCGTGATAGCTAGACTGTTGAAATTTTCACAGATGATGTATTTCTCTAAAAACAGCATAAAATAAATATTTAAGTGGGACTTCCGTACAACAAACGTGATTTTTTGCCGTTTTGATAATAGTACGGAACCCTTCGTGCGTGAGTCCGACTCGCACTTGGCCGGTTTTTATAGATTACACGTCAAAGAGGCAGGACAAACAATCTACACAACCATGCATAATATGAATAATCAAAATAGATAGAATTTCGGTAATATTTTATGGAATTTGTATTAAGTTTAATTTTATTACATTGGTGGAGATTCTGTTGTCTCCACGCTAAACTTGAAATTCCTAAAAACGACCGCTCTTATTTCTTTACTAAAGTCTGAATAATTATAATCCAAATTAAAAAATTACAAGAAAACACCATAATTAATTAGTATTAACCAGTTAGTATTCTTATAAGCGGTGATGGGCTTGCAACCTGTCACGTTTGGAATGCTAACTACTGCAAAATGTGGGCATGTACCAAATATAATGTTTGGACGTGCCTCTGACTACCCCCACTAGACATCTTCGAAAGATCTAAACTAATGAAAATATGAAAATCGTGATCCATAATTAGATAAGTGTCAAAAAAGTAAAAAAAAAAGATGTAATCATTTTTACCCGGTATAAATGGGTATAAATAGGAATGAATGGGTAAAAATTATTTTTACCGGGTAAGTGCCCATCTCTGGTCACCGCACACTTCCCGTGAGCCCACCAGCTAGCCAACATTCAAATAAATCAAATTGTAATGTTATAATTTTATTTATTTGCTATTGTTTACTAGATGGCGTTGCTAAATATTATTTCATATCTTCTATCTTCTATATCTATATTTTATTGTACATCCTAATATCCTAATAATATTATAAATGCGAAAGTTTGTGAGTTTGTATGTATGTTTGTTACTCAATCAGGCCTAAACGACAAAACGGATTATTTGCTGTAGATGTAGATATAATACCCGAATAATGACGCCGGCGCCGGCACACTTACGTGTCGTGGCGCGACGTGACGCGCCACTAGCCAATCGCAAGACAGCGTTTGCGATACGACACGACACCCAAATGTGTCTCTAACCATACTAAATGTATGAAAGCGATTAGCTAGTGGCGACTCGCGCCACGACACGCCACTCGTGTGGGGTGGGTGTGCACACTACTGTGTCGTGTCGTGGCGCGCTCCACAGAGTATACGGGCGCGCTCTTTGCAGGGTATAGTAATTTTGATGAAAACCTTCAATTTCTCTTAGCAATGAAACTCCTAGAGGGCAAAAAAAAATTTTCGTTGACGTTTAAGTTCAATAAGGTCGTCAATCACTATGCTGCAAATTAAATTAAATAATGTCTGCTAGGTGTTCGCGCCATAGATATAAGAGCGAACCATCCTAAATCTATGGTTCGCGCCACGAGGCACGCGCCAGTATAGAAACACATTTGCCTGTTGTGTCGTGTCGTGTCGCGTCATAAAAGCATTTTCATTCATTCATTCATTCACTCAACCCCCACCACCGCACTGGCGCAATCGGTAGCGAGCTGTCGCGCCACGACAGATAGCGCTGCGACACGACACGACACCCAAATGTGTCTCTAACCATACTAAATGTATGAAAGCGATTGGCTGGTGGCGTGTCGCGCCACGACACGACACGGAAGTGTGGCTCTTACTTTAAAATATGAAAAACATCCCAAAAACGATAAAAAAAACGCAAAAGGGATAATTTATGTATAGATGGCGCTGGTGTGCAAAATATCCGACATCCGTATTGACATCAGTCGTCATAGCAACATGATTATCGAAATTTGGACAGGACAATGTCAGTCACGGGTCGGCTAGTATTTTATATGCTCTTTGTTATCTGGGGGCACGGCAGTGCCCCCGCCAAGTCAAGCAATAAAGCGGAACAGCTATACCATCCTTTTCTCGAAGCAGTTCAGGCCATTTTCGACCCCCTATAACTTCGTTGTGGATAAAACTAGAAGCCTGTATTTTCAGTAACCAAGCAGTCACTATATAAACACGGTATATTTCAAATTTCATTCAATTTGAACCAGTAGTTTAAGAATTATAACTAGTCAGAGTTTCCTATTTTGTCACTCACTCACTCACTCACTCACTCACTGACTGACTGACCGATCATCAAAAGTTTAAGGCACTTCTAGCAGACATAGAAGCTTCAAATTTGAAACACAATTAGTGTTTATTTAGTGTAAAACGCCTAAAAAAACCTGCCAAGTGCGAGTCGGACTCGCGCACGTCGAGTTCCGTACCATTATCTATAAATCACGTTTGTTGTATGGGAGCCCCACTTAAATATTTATTTTATTCTGTTTTTAGTAGGTATTTGTTGTTATAGCGGCAACAGAAATACACCATCTGTGAAAATTTCAACTGTCTAGCTATCATGGTTCATGAGATACAGCCCTGTGATAGACAGACGGACAGACAGACCGACAGACCGACAGACCGACAGACAGAGAGACGGACAGACGGACAGACGGACAGACGGACAGACGGACAGACGGACAGGCGGATGAACGGACAGTGGAGTATTAGTAACAGGGTTCCGTTTTTACTTTTTAGGTACGGAACCCTAAAAAGTAGGGCTATCTACAAAAATAAATGAGATGCCATCAAAAACATAACTTGTAAAAAAAGCCAAGTCTCGCAACGCAACTTAGTTCTTCTACCGTAAAAAGTTGTGAGATCCATGTAATACCAAGTCGGTTAATTTATTCAGTCCCTACTTTAAGGGTCCTTCTGTCTTAAGTTATTACGTAAAGTTTAGCTAATTACGTAATAACATAAGTCAGAAGGACCTACCTACGACACGTTGGCTAATTACTACAAAATGTTTTGACGTGCCTCTGATATCCCCATTCTTGAAAGGTCTGAGCGCCTGAATAGGTTTTCCAGCACTGTTCGAGGGCGCAATTGCAACCGAACGTAAAGTGAATTTTTTTCTTTGATTGAACGCCATAAGACATGAACATTCGTGCGGATCGTGCGTCAAAAGATGTGTGAAGTGTATCAAAGTTTGGATTCCAAACATTTTTACGAAGTCGTCTGCTATTTCACGATAGATGACGTGAATTACAATTATGACATGAGACACTTTTGGGATCCACAGAAAATAGGTAGCTTGTCTTTTACAACGTTGCTTACTACTGCACGATAGATGGCGTGCCTTGAATAAACCCGTAATTCGTTCATCTAGTCTAGTAAAACTGGTTAGCCAGCTCGATTTTATCTATACTACCAGTATTATTGTCTCTAGAATGTCCCTATTACCTTTTCACGGCTAAGCAGATGAACCGATTTTGATAAAATTTGGCAAGGAGATAGCTTGCATCTTTGAGAAGAACTGAGATGCTCCTTTTTGTTAAAGGTGGAAACCGCTACAGTTCTTAAATGCGCAGTTTAAAACAAATTTTCCAGAAAAATTGATTAATCACTACATAGTTTAAAGCAAAGTCGCTTTCCGCTTCCTGCGTCTGTATGTATGTATGTTTGCTTGTATGTATCTTTAAAACTACACAACGGATTTTGATGCGGTTTTTTTTAATAGATAGAGTGATTCATGAGGAAGGTTTATATGTATTAAACCCGTGCGAAGCCGGGGCGGGTCGCTAACGCTCGAACAACAAATACTAAAAACAGAATAAAATAAATATTTATGGGGGGCTCCCATACAACAAACTTGATTTTTGCATTCCAGCGCCATCTAGTTTCATTTGATGTTACTACGTATTATAGGTACTTTTCGCGGTCTCATGCGACCGCTCGGGGTTTGAGAGGTAAGATGAAAGAGGTTTGCGATTCCGCTGGCAGGTGGCGCTATTTTACCACTATCGGTAAAGTAAGTCTGTAAATAGGTAGTACTTCACATGATCGAATAAAAAGTTTGAAATTGAATTATTGAATTCATGTAGTTAGGTAAATAGGTACCTAGGTAGATATTATTAATTTCCAATTGATTTCGAGTTCGAATCCTGGCCGTGCATCAATGGATATTTCTGTTCGAAAAATGTACCTATATGCGCGTTACACGTGTTTATAACAGTGAAGGAAAACATCGTGAGGAAACCTGTTAGTATTCTTGAAAGCGGCGACGGGATTGCAACCTGTCACGTGTGGAATGCTAACTACGTAGTTAGGTAAATAGGTAGGTTACGAGATATTATGAATTATGTTTTGGAACGAAGTTCCTTATCGCGCGTTGTGAAAGGGGGCTAGACGGAAAAAGTTGTCACGAAAAGTTGTCACAAAAAGTTGTCACGAAAAGTTGTCACGACACTTTTTTGCTATAGTATATCTATTAATATATAAATAATAATAATAATAATAATAATAATAAATAATAAATAATAAATAATAAATAATAAATATTGGTGGACATTTTACACATCGCCATCTAGCCCCAAACTAAGCAAAGCTTGTAGGTACTATGGGAACTAGATAACTGATAGAATACTTAAATACTTTTTGGAACGAAGTTCCTTATCGCGCGTTGTGAAAGGGTCGAGGTGGGGTCGAGGTGGGGTCGAGGTGGGGTCGAGGTCGGGTCGAGGTCGGGTCGAGGTCGGGTCGAGGTCGGGTCGAGGTCGGGTCGAGGTCGGGTCGAGGTCGAGGTCGAGGTCGAGGTCGAGGTCGAGGTCGAGGTCAAAGTTGATTCCCCTTCCCTTGTCCCACGTTATTTTGTGTTCAGTACAACATAACTGTAAACTAATAAACGACTTATTGTGCAAGTAGGAGATTACCAAAACATCATTAGTTGGTAGGTGGTATCTACTTAGGAAGGTAGGTACTTACCTATTTATTTGCTTTGCGTTTGTTTCTCATCTAACTAGCTAGATTGACAAAAATTGAGCCTACTGATTAAGTTTATATTACATTATATTTGATAATAATAAAAAACATATTATTTTAACTTAAAAGAAATAAAATTTTATTACAATTCCTTCACTAATTAATCGAAAAGAACTTCGTTCCATCCGGGTGTCCCTTGACACCTCTCAAGTTTTTGGAGTTTACTCCTTAAGAAACGATTTGAGTTATAAGGCCCGGTACGGAAATTTTATGAGGAGTAAAATCAAGTGTAACACAAAAGTTGAGGCGTTACGTAGAAAGAGACAAACATATATATCTGTAGATAATAATTATGGCATCCCTCTCTAGCGCGCTAACTTTCAAGCGCGTAGGCGAGATGAAGATATTATTAGCGAATAGCTGGAATATCGTTCACTATACTTTGACCTATGAAAGCAAGTTTCGAACACTTTAAAACTAGAGTAATAAGGTTGAGTTTCGTCTACACAATTTGAGAATTGTATTATGTTACATTGGTATTCCAATGTATTATTTAAATTGCTATACTTACAACACCAATGTAGAATAACAGGTAGTTTGTATACAAGGTATATAGTTTACCGGGTAGGTACCTACCCCGTGATAAGGACCTACTTATAGTTTACTAATCGATCGAAATTATTAGGTATGTAGGTAGTTTATAGATACATATTTCGTTTGGCAAAAATCGTCACGATCAATCTGAGAGGCAATGTTTTTGGAAATAAGTAGTAGAAAATAAGTAATTACTGCATTTTTTAAGTCATACGTGCACCAAAATGCATCACAACCACAACACACAATCGACCGACCAACCAACACAATAGAAAAGAATTAGGGCCTAGGCCTATTAATCTTACCTAATCATTTTGAGGTAGGTAGGTAGGTACCTACCTACTTGCCTATCAATATTAATGTAGTAGGTAAGAAAAAAGAGTTTTGTTAATACCTAAGTAGGTAGGTACCTACCTACCTACCGATATTGAGTGAGTAATAGATGTCGATACCGATACAAAAACCATTAATTGGATAGGTAGCAAACAAAAATAGTCAATAACACCCATCTTTAATTGCAATTGGAAGGTTACCTACCCTACCTACTTAAGTAAAATTTCTGTTTTCATGTTGAAGTAGATAACTACTAACCGTTTAAATCCAAACCAAATTAAGTAAGTAGGTAGGTAGGTAGGTACCTACCTAGTAAGTAGGTACACTGAGTGAGCCTAGTGCAGGAACATCTGTATGAACACAATTATTATTATTATTATTATTTATTTATATTATTTTTTTGTAACATACTTTATGTAATACGCTTTATTGAAGTAATATAAATAATCCGAATAATCTATACTTATAATAAATCTGTAGAGAGGTCAATTCTGTACATGAAATATATTTCCAAAATAACTATCAGGGGGTGATTAGGGATCGATACTGATGCCAAAAATGCAATCAGTAAAATTTATGTCTGTCTGTCTGTCCTGTCTGTCTGTATAACCGTTATAGAAACAAAAACTACTCGACGGATTTTAACGAAACTTGGTACAATTATTTTTCATACTCCTGAGCTGGTTATAGTATACTTTTTATCACGCTGCAATCAATAGGAGCAGAGCAGTGAAGGAAAATGTTGGGAAAATGGGAGAAGTTACTCCATTTTTTAAGCTTCCGTCGCGTGTGCAACCTTAATGGTTAAAGCTACATAGAATTCATGTATGGCGGAAATGTTCTCCTTAAAATTATGTATATAAAAAATATTCCACGACAGCATATTTTATGTCTATCTTTTATGGTTGACTCACAATAACACGTGTAACTCCCGATAGCTTAGCAGTTCGAAGCTTTCTTATTATATTTGTCTACTCTTACGTTTATAACACTCTCAGTCATCCCTAATTAAAAACGCGAACGCACAGGCAGGTGGCTTGCTTGGCACCTAGAGGCTAGCGAGTCACCTAGCGAGTAGCTTCGTAAAACGAACATTCTCGAACGTTCGCGTTCGGCCTAGCAGCTAGGCGTCAAACGCGCAGTTCGGCTGGTTGCGAACGTTCGAGAAAAAAAGAAATCATCAATAATTGTCTAATGACAAAAAAGCTGTGAAAAAAAAACGTTTTATATAAAGACATTCTGTAGTATATTTAGTATCAGCATTGCACCCGTGCGAAGCCCGGGCGGGTCACTAGTTACAGATATATGTTTGTTTCTCTTATCATTTTAGCAGATGCGTTCATTTACCCTTTTTTAGGGTTCCGTACCCAAAGGGTAAAATCGGAACCCTATTACTAAGACTTCTCTGTCCGTCTGTCTGTCCGTCTGTCCGTCTGTCCGTCTGTCTGCCTGTCACAGGGCTGTATCTCATGAACCATGATAGCTAGACAGTTGAAATTTTCACAGATTATGTATTTCTATTGCTGCTCGAACAACAAATACTAAAAACAGAATAAAATAAATATTTAAGGGGGGCTCCCATACAACAAACTTGATTTTTGCATTCCAGCGCCATCTAGTTTCATTTGATGTTACTACGTATTATAGGTACTTTTCGTACCTATAGTTACTACTTACTACGTATTCGGTCTCATGCGACCGCTCGGGGTTTGAGAGGTAAGATGAAAGAGGTTTGCGATTCCGCTGGCAGATGGCGCTATTTTACTACTATCGGTAAAGTAAGTCGGTAAATAGGTGGTACTTCACATGATCGAATAAAAAGTTTGAAATTGAATTATTGAATTCATGTAGTTAGGTAAATAGGTACCTAGGTAGATATTATTAATTTCCAATTAATTTCGAGTTCGAATTCTGGCCGTGCATCAATGGATATTTCTGTTCGAAAAATGTACCTATATGCGCGTTACACGTGTTTATAACAGTGAAGGAAAACATCGTGAGGAAACCTGTTAGTATTCTTGAAAGCGGCGACGGGATTGCAACCTGTCACGTGTGGAATGCTAACTACGTAGTTAGGTAAATAGGTAGGTTACGAGATATTATGAATTATTTTTTATGTTTCTAGGGTTCCGTATCTAAAGGGTAAAAAACGGGACTACTAAGACACCGCTGTCCGTCTGTCTGTTACCAGGCTGTATCTCGTGAACCGTGATAGCTAGACAGTTGAAATTTTCACAGATGATGTATTTCTCTAAAATCAGCATAAAATAAATATTTAAGTGAGACTCCCGTACAACAAACGTGATTTTTTTGCCGTTTTGATAATAGTACGGAACCCTTCGTGCGCGAGTCCGACTCGCACTTGGCCGGTTTTTCTATTCGATATATATCATAATTATCGTTCGTAAGGAGTAAACTCCAATCGTGCGTCGTAGCTGACACACACACTTTTTGTAGACGTTTTTAAGGTGTACAATACTGTAGTACATTATTTTGATATATCTCGTGGGGTTCAGCCAGCATTTGCAATGTAAGCGCAAAAAAATGTGTTTATTTACGACATCACATTAGAAACCACTAAAATTATCAGTGTTTCTCTACTATATTATGCATGTATTATACATATAAACCTTCCTCCTGAATCACTCTATCTATTAAAAAAAACCGCATCAAAATCCGTTGTGTAGTTTTAAAGATATAAGCAAACATACATACATCATATTACATACAGACGCGGGAAGCGGAAAGCAATTTTTCTTTATACTATGTAGTGATTACTTCCAAGTTCCTACCTAGATTTCTATTAAGCTGAAAACATAATAGCAGAAACTTTTCACGATAAAGATATGCCATCAAAAACACAACTTGTAAAAAAAGCCAAGTCTCGAAACGCAACTCAGTTCTTCTACCGTAAAAAGTTGTGAGATCCATGTAATACCAAGTCGGTTAATTTATTCAGTCCCTACTTTAAGGGTCCTTCTGTCTTAAGTTATTACGTAAAGGTTAGCTAATTACGTAATAACATAAGACAGAAGGACCCTTAAAGTAGGGACTGAATAAATTAACCGACTTGGTATTACATGGATCTCACAACTTTTTACGGTAGAAGAACTGAGTTGCGTTGCCAGACTTGGCTTTTTTTACAAGTTGTGTTTTTGATGGCATCTCATTTATTTTTGTAGATAGCCCTACTTTTTAGGTTTTTAGGGTTCCGTACCTAAAGAGTAAAAACGGAACCCTGTTACTAATACTCCACTGTCCGTTCGTCCGTCTGTCCATCTGTACGTCTGTCCGTCTGTCTGTCTGTCGGTCTGTCGGTCCGTCTGTCTATCACAGGGCTGTATCTCATGAACCATGACAGCTAGACAGTTGAAATTTTCACAGATGATGTATTTCTGTTGCCGCTATAACAACAATTACTAAAAACAGAATAAAATAAATATTTAAGTGGGGCTCCCATACAACAAACGTGATTTATAGATAATGGTACGGAACTCGACGTGCACGAGTCCGACTCGCACTTGGCAGGTTTTTTTAGGATTTTTACACTAAACACTAATTGTGTTTCAAATTTGAAGCTTTTATGTCTGCTAGAAGTGACTAGTTATAATTCTTAAGGCCCGGCTCACACCCACACACGTATTTCAATGATTTTCAGGTACCGATTTAAAAACCAGGAATCACAATTGTGAGGATATAATGATACAAAATTACTGATAATATATTCATCTTTAATAGTAGATAATAAAAACTGGCCAGTTCTATACAATATTTTCAAAAAAATACGTTTTTACCGTCGCAAGAACCGCTGAAAATGTCGAAAAATGGGGTCTGGTTAGGTACCAATATCTTTAGACCCACAGCATATTTTTATTTGAAAACTAGCTGTTGCCCGCGACTTCGTCCGCGTTTCCGTCGTTTTTCGTAAAAAACGTAGCATAAGTCCTTCCTCACGGCTCAGTGGTTTTGATGTAACAGACAGACTTACTTTCGTATTTTAGTAGGGAAATATTATATGTCAATCTACAATACTGTTGAAAAATATCGCAATACGGAATCGCACAATATTATTGTAAATAGCTGTGCCCGCGACTCTGTCAGCGTGTAACTCCTGTGTAAACAGTCAGTAAAGTGAGTCGTATTTTTCGTATATTCGTCTATACAGCGTCTATACTCTGTACGTCGTATATTCACGAAAATTTGTGTCTGTCTGTCTGTCTGTCTGTCTGTATAACCGTTATAAAAACAAAAACTACTCGACGGATTTTAACAAAACTTGGTACAATTATCTTTCATACTCCTGAGCTGGTTATAATATACTTATCATCACTCTACAACCAATAGGAGCAGAGCAGTGAAGGGAAATGTTGGGAAAACGGGAGAATTTACTCTATTTTTAAGCTTCCGTCGCGTGTGCAACCTTAATGGTTAAAGCTACACAGAATGCTGATACTAAATATACTTACTACAGAATGTCTTTATATAAAACGTTTTTTTTCACAGTTTTTTTGTCATTAGACAATACATTAGATGATTTATTTTTTTGTTCAAACGCTAGTGTGGGGGCGGACTTATTTCTGGTAAGATGCTTAACTCTCTTTAATTCGATATCGTACAGGATATTCTTAAAAATTATTAAATAATTTGACATTTGGAACAAAATGGACGAAAAATCGGACGGACACTGTATTTTCGGAAAAGTATTGATCAAAATATACCTGAAAAACCAGCCAAAGTGCGAGTCGGACTCGCGCACGAAGGCTTCCGTACCTATAAAAAACGGCCAAATCAAATCACGTTTGATGTATGGCCCATACAGTATGGGAGCCCCACTTAAATATTAAATTTATTCTGTTTTTAGTATTTGTTGTTATAGCGACAACAAAAATACATAATCTGTGAAATTTTCAACTGTCTAACTATCACGGTTTATGAGATACAGCCCTGTGACAGACAGACGGACAGCGAAGTCATAGTAATAGGGTCCCGTTTTTACCCTTTGGGTACGGAACCCTAAAAACTATATGTTTTCGATGTTTTTTGGATTGATTGTAGCAATCACACTTCGTACAAACTCTGGGGTCTACAGCGAAGTCTTCTTGACCTCGTATATCGCTTAACGAACGATCACTCGACAATTAAGATTACTTCCTGGCCGGCCCATTTCAAACGTAAATATCTCGGGACCCCTTCTAGGACAATTCCTGATTTTTGGAGTACAATTCGTACAATTCCATAAATTTGTAACTGCATTTAAATTAACCCTTAACTACGGTGGGTCCAGCTGCGTAGTATCACACACAGTCTCACACGCCCCGCCTTTTTATACCTTCGGCCGCGAGACGCGGCAAGCGCGGCGACCGATTCTCGAACGTTCGCGACCGGCCGCACTGCGCGCTTGACGCCTAGCTGCTAGGCCGGTCGCGAACGTTCGAGAATGTTCGTTTTACGAAGCTACTCGCTAGGTGACTCGCTAGCCTCTAGGCGCTAAGCAAGCCGCCTGCCTGTGCGTTCGCGACCTTATATACAAAAATAATCCTTATAGCATGATTCAGTATTCACGCGCGATGGCTTATTATTAGCGTATTTCATGTATAACTTTGGTGTTTCTATACCGATTTCTATGATTCTTTTTTATGGAATAGTTAATAATGTAAACTTTTTTAATTAGGGATGACTGAGAGTGTTATAAACGTAAGAGTAGACAAATATAATCAGAAAGCTTCGAACTGCTAAGCTATCGGGAGTTACACGTGTTATTGTGAGTCAACCATAAAAGATAAACATATGCTGTCGTGGGATATTTTTTATATAATTTTAAGGAGAACATTTCCGTCATACATGATTTCTGTGTAGCTTTAACCATTAAGGTTGCACACGCGACGGAAGCTTAAGAAATGCAGTAACTACTCCCGTTTTCCCAACATTTCCCTTCACTGCTCTGCTCCTATTGATTGTAGCGTGATGAAAAGTATACTATAACCAGCTCAGGAGTATGAAAAATAATTGTACCAAGTTTCATTAAAATCCGTCCAGTAGTTTTTGTTTCTATAACGGTTATACAGACAGACAGACAGACAGACAGACAGACAGACAGACAAAAATTTTACTGATTGCATTTTTGGCATCAGTATCGATCCCTAATCATCCCCTGATAGTTATTTTGGAAATATATTTCATGTACAGAATTGACCTCTCTACAGATTTATTATAAGTATAGATAATACGAAATTGTAGATTTTATATTTCTCTATACCGCGTGGCATTATCTTGTTTTCAAATAATTTACTTTTTCATTTATGAAAAATATAAAATGCAATAAAACTTCTCCATACATTTTTTCCATACAAAACTCACATTCACCTCAAGTCGGCACGTCAGTTAGCGCTCAGACGCGCTCGGGGAAGCACGTCCACGTCACATTTTTCTTCGAATTTAGAGGAGGTCTTACATAATGGTATACCGGGGTAAAATACTGGACATGCAAAACTAATGATAACATTTGTATAATATATTGCCTTGAAGAATTTAGTGCAAGCCACACAGATGAAGGTTAGGTACAATGCATGATTTGTTGAAAGAGTTGGATGATTTTTTTTTGTAGAAAATTCATTTCATCGAGTTTGGTTTCGAAACAATATGATAATAGTATACGGTTTTACCTTTTTGCATACGTCGGAGCAAAATCGAAATAAGCCGATGTTTCGTATTTGATTGTTATTTTAATAAAAATATTAAATTTCAGGAAAATGTGAACCTGGTTGTGTCCCTAATTAATAATAAATAATAAAAGCTTTTATTTCCTTGCACAATATAAAATTAACTTAAATATGTATCTATGCATAGGTATATAAAATTATGTGTAAGGACCGCTTTCAGCGGTAAAAGCCTCCTCCAGCTCTATCCATTTTTCCCGATCTCTAGCGGCTCTGCTCCATGTTTTGCCTGCTACTTTCACGATGTCATCATCCCATCGCATAGCAGGCCTTCTTCTTGTTCGTTTTTTATGTATTGGGTCCCAATTCATAATTGTTTTAGATCACCTCTCATTTTGTAATCTTTGGATGTGCCCGGCCTATTTCCATTTTAGTGATAATACTTTCTGGACAACGTCTTTTGCTGTGGTTTTTGAAGTGTCCCTAATTAGTCCTATTAAATAAATATAAATGTTGATTTGATACATTTCTGTTTTGAAATGAAAGTTCTAAGGTACCATGATCATTACCTGTATTCATTTTGACCCGATCTACCCTATATTACCAAGCGTGTTTTTTTATACATGGATGGAAAAAAATGATACTTTATCTATAATTGGATTTAGAATAATTACATAAATTTCAGATTATGAATATAATTTATAATTATTATTTATCTACCTTTAATATTATAAATCTAAAAGTTTGTGCGGATGTTAAGTATGTTTGGATGTTTGTACCTCAATCAGACCTAAACGACTAAACGGATGAAATTGAAATTTGCTGTCGATGTAAATATACCTCTAGCTTATAAATAGGCTATTTTTAATTAAAAAACATCCTCAAAACTATAAAAAGACTCCGAGTGCTGGTGTGCAACAAATCTAGCATTAATCAATTTTGACGACTGATGAATGACTGACGAATGATACTATACGCATTGAACCAAAAATGTTGAACCTTCTAAAAAGGTCGGTATTTGTTATTATCAAAGCAAGGTTTATCTGGGGGCACGGTAGTGCCCCCGCCAAGTTAAGCAAAAAAGCGGCACCTTCGTACCATCCTTTTCTCGAAGCAGTTCAGGCCATTTTTTAGACAGACAGACAGACATTGAAATCTCACAACTTTTTACGATAGAAGAACTGATGGGTTTTTGGTTAAATTATACACGATCTGGGTGATATATGTACATGGATTCTTTATTGTAGAGATATAGAACACGACCAGCCGTAACAAGTGAACAGGGAAGAGAGACTGACATCGACAGATTATCTCTGTTCATCTTAGGCTACTTATACAATATCTCACAAGTTAAGTTTACTACACACGAGCATAGTTACAACAAAAAAAAGACAAAAAAAGAAACTGAGTTGCGTTGCGAGAATTGGCTTTTTATTTTTATTTTTACAAGTTGTTTTTGATGGCATATACTTAAGTTTAAGTACATGATGCAAATAATTAAATATTTAAAAAAAATAAAGTGTCCTGAAAAATTGTTTAATTCTAAATACTGAAAGTGTCTTTAGTGTTTAGTGTAAGTCTTTAGTGTTTCGTAGTTTACAAAAAACCCTTATAGTTTTGCCATTTTCGTCCATTCGTCCGCAGCTTAGCTCAGATACTCTTAGTACTAGAAAGCTGTAATTTGGCATGAATATACATTAGTCACGCCGACAATGTGGTAGAAATAAATACATATTTTCAGATGTTTTTTTTTTCTCGCATACTCTCCATGTCTTTGGATAGGTCTTAAAAAGTATTGCAGGTTTGTGATGTCATTTAGTACAAATACAATGGAAAATATGAATTTTTAAAAAGAGCTGGTCATCTCTTTTTACAAATTCATATTTAATTTTTCTGGAAAGAAAATATTATGGAGGGTTATTTAGTAAAGTTTTACAATAACTGTTTAATTCCAGAACTTGTTGACCCTCGCTACGCGCGGTCTATGGATCTTCGAGATCATAGCTCGCACACAATTCAAAAGCAAAATACATATTTTATCAGTATTTCACTTTCAAAACTTACTGTGAGTGGTACTCGAAACGTTGACGGTGCCGTCATCGATTTTAGATGACAATAAGTTTTTTTATTAAAAATATATTTTTTAAATCAAGCTTTTGTAAATTCTAGTGCTCTAGTTCTCGTCAAGATAAAAATAACGAGCCCATGGTTATGTTGTGTAGTTGAGGAGTTCCGATGGCTACATCCGACCTCCATCATCAGACCAGCTCTCTAGTACCATAATTTTACATTGTCATTGAGATTGATAGGTATGCAAAGTTTTGCCTCAATTCGACTATTTAGTGAAGAGTTCCGTTGAACAGCTCCTGACTCCATCATCAGATCAGCTCGCTGTCACCATATTATGTATGCAAAATTTCAACTCAATCGATTGGGGATAACTGCTTAAAATTAAGTTGCAAGATTCCACCTTATCAAACATACATACATAAATATGTACATAAACTGCAAGTTAAATAAGAGCTTGATGTAAAAAAACGATACTTACCGTTTTGTCATAATGTATTCTATTAGTAGGTACCTAACAAATATTTTTTGCACAGTCAAATATTAGTAACTGTGTAGTAGCACTTTACGATTTGTAACCTGTTTTATAATATATATTAATTTTTTCTATATTTATTTTCTTTTTGTCAAGTGCAACCTATAAAATTATTAAGTACATACCTTCCTATACAAATATGACATACCTATTGCACCAAATATTTTCAAGTATCAAGACTAGTTATTTAGTCTTGGTAAATGAAGTGTGAAGTAGCTTCAATGTGTGCGTTTGCACTATTCTTAGTGTGCGACCACAGAATACGACCGAGTACAAAAAATGCGAGCTGTCATAAATTTAACAGGCACCTTAAACTTCTGGTTCAAATTGAATGAAATTTGAAATATACCGTGTTTATATAGTGACTGCTTGGTTACTGAAAATTCAGGCTTCTAGTTTTATTCACAACGAAGTTATAGGGGGTCGAAAATGGCCTGAACTGCTTCGAGAAAAGGATGGTACAGCCGTGCCGCTTTATTGCTTGACTTGGCCGTGCCCCCAGATTATTTCAAAATGATACGTTTTAGAATTTATGATCGAAATATTTTATATACCTACTATTAAAATCAACTTGTGATTTATTGTTAAAGATAGGTAATATGTAGATCTAGATTTCTATTAGAATAGATTTTTGATAAGTAATTTATATCATTAATTTATTGAAAAAGCTAAGGCGGACCACGCGCCGACGTGTGTTTGTCGTCAATGCAGCGGTCGGTAGGATTATTTATCGAAGTGATTAAAGATGGGTACATCTTTATTCACATATACTATACATATAAAATAGGAGATGTGGCTTGTTCACAAGTATTTATTTTTTCGTTTTTTCGTTTCGCACCTTAACCAGATCGTAAAAGGGTTTCCTAGGTAGGATCATTTAAAGAAAGACTGAAATCCAACCGTTTATTTGTTCAAAACATGAATATCACTGCAAAATCGGGGACAATTCACACAATAAACATAATTATTTATTTAAATAGAATTACGGCTAATTACCAAATTGTAAGACAACTCAGATGCTCTTCATCATGAGCATCACCAGCGCCAACGCTCATCGATAGAAATGAAATTAAGGACAAGTAAGGTAGACATCCTCTCAGATCTTCAGACACTCAAATCCTTGACGATGTTTATAAGGGTCAGAGGCACGTCCAAACATTAAATTGGGCACATGCCCCAGTTTGCAGTTTGCATTTTACACGTGACAGGTTGCAAGCCTGTCGCCGCTTTACAAACATACTCGCCTATCTACCGTTGTACACGGTCGCGGGCGTTGAGTTAAACATGGTAATTAGCCGAGATTAACAACCACGATAGTTTTAATTCTACAATTATTGCTTTTTAATTTTTGACATCATGGAGGGCACTCAATTACATCATTTACTAAGCCACCAACGAAATGAAATAGGATTAAGACTGTAATCCCCAAGTACGGTAGACATACACTCAGATGTTAAGACGCTTACCCCCGTATTCAGGAACGACACTGTGAGAACATGCACCCACAGTGGACGAAATATTTTATCATAAGCATTGCTTTGTGTTGTGATCTTTGAAGATGTCTAAAGGGGGTAGTCAGAGGCAAGTCCAAAAATTATGTTTGGCACAATACCCACATTTTTCAGAAGCACAGAAACTATTCCGTTGTATCTCTAGCCGTTTTGCAAGCGGACCTCGAGCTCACTCAAGGTAATTTTGTGTTGGCAAACCTAACTTGATGATACCTAGACTTCTAGATACAATCTTACTTAGATCGATCTAAAATTATTGATAGATCGTTCCTAGAAACCTAGGTACAATCAAGTGAACAGATCGGTGACTCTTTTAACCACACGCCAAACTTTTCTGTGTAACAGGAGTAATAAATAGATATAAAACATTGTTGTACATTTAGTAAATCTTTGAATAATACTTCGGGATAAGTTATAACTAAAGATATAAGGTCAGTCTAGATAAAATTATGAAATAGCGTGGCTTGTTTCTTACTGAGACCAAACGACTTCCTTTTAATATTAGGGACAGTGTTGCCAGGTGTGCATTACCCCAGCAAAATGTTGGCTCTAATCAGGATTTGATGAATGCAGTAATATAGACCATGGTTTCGTGTAATTGTGACCGAATTTTAGAATTTGGGTGTCCACAGGCAAAAAACATATTAATTAAATACACATTCTGCTGCGGTAACGTTACCGCAGCAAAATTTTATCGAAATAATGGATGTATCCAAAAAGTAATTAGTACGTTGGGTAGCTAAAATTTGTGTGCGCTTATGAGCCAAAAATTTAACTCTGTGTGTCCAAGGACTCCAAAGATATTCAGGATTTTGTTAAGTATGGCGAAACTTTAAAGTCATTTTACGAGAGTTTTACATAAGTGAGAGAACTGATATGTTTTACACAAAAAAGAGTATTACAACAGCTAATTATTTTGAATTTTTCAGCGAATTACAGCGAGTGACTTCAGAAATATAAATGAAAACTCAAAAACAAACCATAACCGACAAACCCGACTAACAACGAAATACACTTACAAGGTGGCGCTACGGTACATGATGGCGACCTTCGCACATTGTTCGCACTATAATGAAGTAACTGATATTTACCATAGTACAACATGTTCTGGAAAATAGTAGCGCAATGTTTTCAGTGCCATCACGAGCATTTTATTAATAATCTATGTAGGTATAGACCTGCAGGCTTTATACCGTAAAAATCGATCTTCGTTTTTTGATTTTTATTAAGTCATAACATAGACATAATAATTTAATAACATAATTTTATAACATAGATTATTAATAAAATGCTCGTGATGGCACTGAAAACATTGCGCTACTATTTTCCAGAACATGTTGTAGGTACTATGGTAAATATCAGTTACTTCATTATAGTGCGAACAATGTGCGAAGGTCGCCATCATGTACCGTAGCGCCACCTTGTAAGTGTCATTCGTTGTTAGTCGGGTTTGTCGGTTATGGTTTGTTTTTGAGTTTTCATTTATATTTCTGAAATCACTCGCTGTAATTCGCTGAAAAATTCAAAATGATTAGCTGTTGTAATACTCTTTTTTGTGTAAAACATATCAGTTCTCTCACTTATGTAAAACTCTCGTAAAATGACTTTTAAAGTTTCGCCATACTTAACAAAATCCTGAATATCTTTGGAGTCCTTGGACACACAGAGTTAAATTTTTGGCTCATAAGCGCACACAAATTTTAGCTACCCAACGTACTAATTACTTTTTGGATACATCCATTATTTCGATAACATTTTGCTGCGGTAACGTTACCGCAGCAGAATGTGTATTTAATTAATATGTTTTTTGCCTGTGGACACCCAAATTCTAAAATTCGGTCACAATTACACGAAACCATGGTCTATATTACTGCATACATCAAATCCTGATTAGAGCCAACATTTTGCTGGGGTAATGCACACTGTTGCCAGCCTATCTAAAGCAAATATTTCCTTCCTTTTTTCCAAAACCTTGGCAACACTGGCCCCTAGATTGCCTTAGATTTTCGTGAAGACCAAGTGGTTTAATGATCATCAGCATCATAAACTCAGTTTATTATAAAACATTTGATTAGATTAAACACGATATTTTTTTATTATTGTATCTGTAATCGGTAACACCTCTAAGATATTATTTTTTATAAAACCTAAAATAAATATTCCATTTAAGATTTTTATATTTGCTTTTAACAGCAGCTAATATTTATGTTTTTGTATAATAGGTGTTATGGTAACCCGTAATGATTTCAAAAATTTCCAGATAAAAGAAAAAACAATATATTAAAATTCAATATTTTTGACTTGCAGAAATAAATCTTAAATTAATTTAGGGTAAAACTTAACAAAGAGTATTTACTTAGAAGTAACATAGAAATGCAATTAGCCATTACAGTGGTAACAAAAGTGCTTCGGATATAAAAATTACAAAAAAATAAATACAATAAGGTGGAAACTCACCCTAACAATAAAATTAGAACCTTGGAATTGGTAGAGAGTGAGAAGCAAGAGCAGATCTCAAATAATTGGCCTAGATGTTGTGGTATAATGGTACTGATTCCAAACTAAATCTTAGTGTGAAGTTAAAACTATATCTGAATGTTAGGTGTTATTATTGTCTTTACGGGTTTTACACAGTATAATTCCCAAAAATACACATTCAGTAAAATTTCCATTCAATGAACGTAGACGTTGTAGCGTAGACAATTTGACACAATTTATCAAAATTATTCTTATTTAAACATTGTTTCTTAAATAAAACTAAAAATAAAATGTACTATGCTTTCAACAGAATTTTCAAACCAAAACATTACAATAAACTTTGCCAAATAAATTAATTAATCACCAAAACCGAGACATAGTACAATCCTTAGCTGTGACCTGCATTAACACAATAAAACATTCCGCACTGACTTTAAAACAGCAGTTTGATCATTCATACACTTGTATATACAAGTTGACTTGTGTACATTTCTTTGTACCTGGGACCTCTGCTAACTTGCACCTCAATAGCTGAACCCTCATAAATCGGAACCGTGCAAACCTGTGTACACAATAATCCATGTAACCTGTAAGTAGACAAAAAGAACATTTACTTGACTGGCCTCACAGCTCCATTGGTAGTAACTCTGCCTTCTGCGCTGTAGGTTATGGCTTCTCACCAAGGACAAGCATTTATGTGATGAACATAGATGTTTGTTCTGTGTATGGGTGTTATAATGTATTTTAAGTATGTGTTTATGAAAAAAAAAGTATATAGGTATCTAGCCGACCCGTGACAGACGGGTTATTCGCATTTCTGTACACTCGACCTTTTAAAACGTCATCTATACTTATAATAAATCTGTAGAGAGGTCAATTCTGTACATCTATACTAATATTATAAAGTAGTAACATCAAATGAAACTAGATGGCGCTAGAATGCGAAAATCACGTTTGTTGTATGGGAGCCCCCCTTAAATATTTATTTTATTCTGTTGGAACGAAGTTCCTTATCGCGCGTTGTGAAAGGGTCGAGGTGGGGTCGAGTTGGGGTCGAGGTTGGGTCGAGGTGGGGTCGAGGTGGGGTCGAGGTGGGGTCGAGGTGGGTCGAGGTGGGGTCGAGGTGGGGTCGAGGTCGGGTCGAGGTCAAAGTTGATTCCCCTTTCCTTGTCCCACGTTATTTTGTGTTCAGTACAACATAACTGTAAACTAATAAACGACTTATTGTGCAAGTAGGAGATTACCAAAACATCATTAGTTGGTAGGTGGTATCTACTTAGGAAGGTAGGTACTTACCTATTTATTTGCTTTGCGTTTGTTTCTCATCTAACTAGCTAGATTGACAAAAATTGAGCCTACTGATTAAGTTTATATTACATTATATTTGATAATAATAAAAAACATATTATTTTAACTTAAAAGAAATAAAATTTTATTACAATTCCTTCACTAATTAATCGAAAAGAACTTCGTTCCATCCGGGTGTCCCTTATTTTTAGTATTTGTTGTTAGAGCAGCAATAGAAATACATAATCTGTGAAAATTTCAACTGTCTAGCTATCATGGTTCATGAGATACAGCCCTGTGACAGACAGACAGACGGACAGACAGACGGACAGCGAAGTCTTAGTAATAGGGTTCCGATTTTACCCTTTGGGGTACGGAACCTTAAAAAAAAGAATCATAGAAATCGTGTGATACTACGCAGCCGGACCCACCGTGGATAAGGGTTAATTTTAATGCAGTTACAAATCTATGGAATTGTACGAATTGTACTCCAAAAATTAGCAATTGTACTAGAAGGGGTCAAAAAAGCTGTGAAAAAAAACGTTTTATATAAAGACATTCTGTAGTATATTTAGTATCAGCATTGCACCCGTGCGAAGCCCGGGCGGGTCGCTAGTAAAAAATAATTTTGAAATCCCATACAACGATTCTCACTTCGTACACTCTTTCTATAAGGTTGAAATTAGCATAGAAAAATTGAGAGTCAAGTACAGTGAATGATAAAAGTTTTAGCAGTTTTTATAAATACTATACTACGAATCAAGAACGTATCGCAAAATGTGGGTGTAGTACCAAACATAATGTTAGGACTTGCCTCTGACTACCCTCTTTAGAAACTCTTCAAGGATGTACACGCCTTGAGATCTGAGAGTATGTCTACCGTACTTGGGAATTACAGTCGTGATCCTAGTTATTCTTGGGTGGTGGGCAGCGATGGGCTTGCAACCTGTCCCGTATTGAATGCTAACTACTGAAAAATGTGGGCATGCGCTAAATATAATGTTTGGACGTGCCTCTGACTACCCCCTTTAGACATCTTTAAGGATCTAAGCACCTGGAGATCTGAGAGGATGTGTAAATGTATTTAACTCGTGATCCTATTTTTTTTTATTATTAACTAGCGACCCGCCCCGGCTTCGCACGGGTAGCATGTTATTATACATATAAACCTTCCTCCTGAATCACTCTATCTATTAAAAAAACCGCATCAAAATCCGTTGTGTAGTTTTAAAGACATAAGCAAACATACATACATATTACATACAGACGCGGGAAGCGGAAAGCGACTTTGCTTTATACTATGTAGTGATATATTCTTCATTAATTTTATCAAAAATTATGTACCTACGAGTTATGCAACACAAGAGTGACGACAGAAGAGACAATAATTTCAATTTTTTACACGCTTTATATTAGCTTCACCTGTATGTATGTATGTATGTAACCGACCCCTTTGAGCTCGATTTTGTCCTACTTTGAACGATCAGATTTAATTCAAACTTTGCGCACCTGTCAAAGATCGATGACAATGCAATAATTTGATATTAGTTTCCCATTATCCTTAATAGGACCGCCAGGATAAATTCTTTTGTAGATCCTGTTGCAGCGCCTACTGAAATTCTACTCGCAACACCTACTGAAATTCTACTAGCAAAGCCTACTTAATATTAACTTGCCAATTTAATATACCTAGTCTGGCTAATTACTATCTAGCTACGTCATTACTTTTACCGCCCTTGCCATTGAACGAAATCAATTACTTGAAAGTGATTTATGAGTTTGGCATAAACTAAAAAATGAAAAATAAATTATGGTTTAAAAAAACTAAAAAAAAACGCTTTTATTGCTAATCGAACTAAAAACTAGAAAATAATTTTCGATTGTAAAAAAAGCGGGGGTGCTTTTCAAGATATTATCGAAATGATAATCCTTCTCATATCTGTCAATTAAATATTCATAACTATTGACACCATGCACCCCACGCTTTTTTTACGATCGAAAATTATTTTCTAGTTTTTAGTTCGATTAGCAATAAAAGCGTGTTTTTTTAGTTTTTTTAAACTATAATTTATTTTGGGTTACTTTCCTACTTTGTCATACAAGTACTTAGTTGATTATACTATTTTATCAATCATGTGTTAATGCACTTTTTACCTTGACTGTCTTGAAAGCCAGTGTACTAACTGCGGTAAAATTGCAAAAATTTGCATAACAATAGAGTGTACGAAGTGTGAATAAACCGACAGACGTTGCTCTGCCAAAATTCAATAATCGAATAAAAAAAGACTGAATGTTTTTAGTCTGTGATGTCAGATTTGACCAGCGCCATCTATACAGAAATTATCCCTTTTGCGTTTTTTTATCGTTTTGGGGATCTTTTTAATTTTTTAAAGTAGTCTATTATTTATTCGGGCATTATATCTACATCTACAGCAAATTTCAATTTAATCCGTTTTGTCGTTTAGGCCTGATTGAGGAACAAACATACTTACAAACTCACAAACTTTCGCATTAATAATATTATTAGGATTCTATCAGTAATCTGCTTCTCATAGTACAGACTTTGCCTAGTTTGGAGCCAGATGGCGCTTAACTAACTGTTTTTAGGAAACTAGAATGGGCAGAGCTTTTTTTGTGTATGAACAGGTGTATAAGTAGATATTTTAGAAGGTCATGGCATTGGAAAATGTATGTAATATTTAGACTTACCAAAAATCCAGCATATGAAGTCATAAATCCCTCTTTAGTGATTTCCCACATTCCACCATACTCCTCTTCATCTATACTTTGGAAATTCATCACATAGAAATAAATTACTCCAGCGTTTACCAGTGCAAACCTGAAATTCAATTATCTCTGTTTACACACTCATTGTTGCAAGGTTGATGTAAAATTTTATCTTTATAGTAGTGGAAAACCTCACAACTTAGTTTATCCACTGCATTCCTCTAAGGATTGAATTTTGCGAATTTCTTTACCCCTACACACAATCAGGAATGCACCCTCCAAATTTCAAGTTACTAGCACCAGTGGTTTAGGCTGTCAAATTCAAATTCAAATTCAAAAATCATTTATTTCAATAAAATCACAAGGATCACTTTGAAACGTCTTAGGAACTAGGTGAAGCTACGCCGATTCCACGCGACCAAGCCTAGAAGAATCAGGCAACAAACACGGCTTGGGGTCTACCTTTTTTTTTATGATCCTTTCCTTAATGCTATGTAGAGCTCCAGTGTGGTGCCAATCGAACAAGGTGAAGGCTCAAACAAGAATAATAATTAAAAGTTAAAAGTACCTACTACTCAAGTACGTAGGTACAGCAATAAAAAAAAATAACTAAAGAGCTTCAGCACAAATTCAAAAAGCAACACACGCTACACTTGATTTAGAATTAAAACTTACAGATAAAATAACTATTTGCTTAAAAATAATTAAAGTAGACAAATGTTACACAAAATGAAATTAAGTACCTAAATCAATATTTAGCTGTCGAGTGGCAGAGCGACATCAGGCCACGAGGATTTATCATTTATATAATCATCTACAGTATAATACGCTTTGTTTATAAGATTATTCTTTATATAGGCTTTAAATCTTCTAACGGGAAGTTTTGTTGCGTTTTCTGGCAGTTTATTATAAAATAGTATACAATTCCCCATAAACGACCCCTTCACTTTTTCTAATCTAAATTTGGGTATGTACAATTTGTTCTTATTTCTTGTGTTAATACTATGTACATCACTTTTTTTCTTAAAGAAAGCCATATTCTTATGAGTATACAGTAAGTTTTCATATATATATTGTGAGATTACTGTGAGAATGTTAATTTCTTTAAATTTTTGTCTCAAAGAGTCCCGGGACTTCATTT
Organism: Hydriomena furcata; assembly: GCA_912999785.1. NCBI lineage: Eukaryota > Metazoa > Arthropoda > Insecta > Lepidoptera > Geometridae > Hydriomena > Hydriomena furcata. The sequence continues at coordinate 15,480,656 of OU538832.1, read as the reverse complement.
TATAAATGGCACGTACTGCCCGTTTTTGTAAAACAAAAATAACTTGAATGTCTGCTGCCTTACCCCAGAGAAGAATTCCATACGACATTACACTATGGAAGTAACTAAAATAAACTAGCCTAGCTGTGGCTTCATCGGCCAGCCGCCTAATCGTGCGGACTGCATAGGCAGCGGAACTAAGTTTACCAGCAAGTGTTACAATATGAGGTCCCCATTGTAAGTTTGCATCAATATTGAGACCTAAAAAAGTAGTCGAATTAACAAGCGTAAGAGCCTCTTCATTTATTTCAATGTTAGTCGGAGTATGCCGTACACTAGGCAAAGAGAATTTAACTGTACGTTGATAGATCAGTCAGTAACGCATGATTTTTATATATTTAGGTCTTTTTCTAGGGTTTAAATGGAATGAAAGGTATACTTACAGGAGTACACCAAGGAATCCTCTTAAAGGTAGAATACCCCATCCAAGCCCTAAAATGATGCCCAGAACTTGCCGTATCCAGTAAATAACATCGAGGAATTCATCCTAGAATCATAAAGAATCATTTCATAAACTGTTTTCATTGAAAAATAGTCTCGTGATATGAAAACTAACCTTGTCAGGCCATTCTGCATTCGAAATCAACGCCCTTTTCCACACAGCATCATTTTTAGCCTTATTGGCGCTTTCGATGGACTTGCTTTTATTCGACATTATTTTATTCAGCCTCGTTTCCCAGCAATTTATCTTATTTTAGAGGTGTTATTAATATATTCGTATTAGGTATAATATAATAGGTACAAGACAGAAGTTGAATATTAGGTAATATGAATTTTGTCGTAATAGGTTATTCCGTAATAGTCAAATAATAGTGAGCGACTGAGCGACGTAACGGCGACCGAGTGACGCTATTCTTCCTTACAACTGTAAGTGACTTGCCATCTCACTCTCACCCGTTGCGAGAGAATGTAACGCCGACATTCCAATTTGCAATGTATCCTCGCGGCTCTGTCCTTGCACGCGGAGACGTTCGGTGAAGTTATTTTTTTTTTTTTTTTTTTTTTTTAGTAAAGTAAAAAAGTAAAGTAAAAGTTTATTAGGACAGAAAAAAATAACACTGGTACAAAGGTGAAGCACAAAGGAAATTGTAACATTATTAATTGTCTCACTTACAATATCACACTAGCGTACCTTGGTTAGCTCTGTTCCCCGCACTAGGTCTCTTTCGAGCCTGTATAGCGGGGTCACAGCGACTCGCCTCGGCGTCTCTATTGTAACGTAAGGATTATTTGATGAATGTTTCAATAATTAGGATAGGTTGTGCAGAACTTGCTGTATGTTAAAAACTAGGAATAAAGTAATAACTAGGTATATAAATCTAAGCAATAACGATCATCATGACCGGAGTCTTTTGTCTCTCCGTGTGTATGTGAACTTTAGTTTGTGTGTATGTTTGTGTGCGTGTGGATGGGTGAGTATGTGTATGGGTGTATAGGTGTATAGGTGTGGAGTGTATGCATATTTGTGTGTGTGTGCTTGTGTGGGTATGTGTGCGAGTGGGTTGTTTCACCTGATATCATAATCTGTTTTATATTGGGTGTTTCTGTTGTGAATATGATCTAGTAGGTATAGTATATTATTAACTAGATAGCATCAATTAATTAGACTTTCTGTTTCGCAGTAATTCAATGCCATTAAATAATCATTCAGCAATTTCTTGACGTCTCTAAAGTTTCTGTCCACAATTGTTACGTACTTACTGACATGGTTGTACAGTAGCGGCCCAATGTTGCCGGTTGATTTCGTTCCGTATTTGGTCCGAGTTTTTGGGATTTTAAATATTCTATCTTTCCTACGTCTGGATTTTCGGACCTCGATGGTGTCTGAATTTACTAAGGCATGTTGTTTAGTCAACGCGGCTTTAATAAATAACTGTCTAATTGACAGTACTGAGCACTCTTTGTAGAGTGAACTCGTAGAATACCGTTTAGGTTTAAATTTAATTACTTTCAGCAGTGCTCTTTGTGCCCTTTCCAGCTGAACCATGTGGGTTTTTGCGGCAGCACCCCATGCTCTTATGCAGTATGTGAGAATAGACTGAGCAAGGGCGTAGTAGACCTTGATGAGAGGTTCAAAATTTAACGCGTGTCGGAGTTTCTTAAATATAAAGATCAGTTTCCGAGTACGTCCAGCCAAGTTCACAATTTGATTTTTCCAGGACAGGTTTTTATCTAGGATTATTCCTAAGTATTTAATGTTATCTTTTTGGCTAAGATATGGACAGGAGCACTGGATTGGTTGTGAGCATTTTGAACCATGCATCTTTAGCTGAAGAGGTTGTTTAGGTTGGGAAGTTTTTGTTATGGAAAAGCTAATGTAATTTGTCTTAGAGATGTTTATAGTAAGTAGGGTATTTCTTAACCAATTTGAGACTAGAACTAAGCCTACATTTGCCACAGTCTCAACTTCATTCCACGTTTTTCCATGAAACAAGAGTACTGTGTCGTCAGCGTATGTAACTATTTTTGCATTATGCAGACTCATATCACAGAGATCGTTAATATATATTAGAAATAGAGTCGGACCGAGTATGCTACCTTGCGGCACACCAAATTTTGTGTTATCTTCACTACTAATGTAATTGCCGACTCTAGTTCTTTGCGTTCTGTTAGTAAGGTAGCTCTTAAACTAATGTAATGAAGTTCCCCTAATTCCAATCATCTCTAGTTTGGCCAGCAGAATTGGGATGGACACGGTATCGAAAGCCTTGGCAAGGTCTAAAAATATTCCTACGCAATTTTCACCTTTATCTAGATGTTTGATGATATCATCCGTGACCATAAGGACCGCGTCTTCTGTACTTCGGCCTGATCTAAAACCGTACTGATTAGGCGAGAGTAAGTTTTTTGTTTCAAGGAACTTTTTCAGTCGATTGTTCATTAGTTTCTCCAAGACCTTTGATATAATTGGGAGTAGAGATATAGGCCTATAGTTCATTATGTCGTCGTCATTACCTCCTTTATGAATTGGGCAAATGACAGACTTTTTCAAAGCTGAAGGAAATATACCCATGTTAAAGCTCTCTTGGCAGATAGCTGTAATAGGTTCTAGCAGGTGTGGCAGTGCGAGTTTCATTAATTTTGCAGTGATTCTGTCCCAATCTGGGGCAGAGTCATTTTTCAGGTTTTGGATCGTAGAATGAACTTCAACGACGTCTGTAGGGAGTAAGCCAAAGGAAGACAAATTTTTATTTTTTACGTTAGTTTGTAATGCTAGGTCGTGTTCATTTCTATTAAGTGACATGAGAGTATCGTGCGCAAGGTTTGAACCGACATTTATGTAATATTTGTTGATGTTGGCAAGAGTTACATCCGCATTGTTGCCATGTTTTATTAGGTTCTCGACTGGATTCGTTCTCAATGGAAAGTCGCATATTCTTTTAATAGTTTTCCAGGTTTTTTTACTGTCATTATTATTTTTCTTTAACTCTAATCTATCATGCATTCTCTTCAATTTTTTAAGTATTTTATTGCACACGTTTCTGTAGTCTATGTATGTTTTTCTTAGTTGTTTGTTTTCAGGATCTTTTTTAGATTTGGAATGTAGCTTATCCTATAAATATATTGCATGTGTTGTAATACATCTCGCTTTTTGTATCGCAGCTTCGTGGATAATTAGAATGAAACCAAGCAATGGGTATCGATAGATTAAAAAATATGCAATATTATGGGTTAGTGATTACCTATTATTTTAACGCTGCCTATTACGTACTATTATTTGAAATATTCGTTTAGTCGTGTTTATATCATCATTGCGCGTGCGTGTACTTAACATTGAGTTCGAAAGTGAGTATAAAAATGAAGCGTGCAAGAACAAGTGAAGTTTGGACAAGAACAAGTGGACAAGACAAGACAAGTGCAAGAACAAGTGAAATAAAAAACAAAAAGAACATAAAAATAATCTACATTAATAATGTAAATACAACTTATAAATCATTGTAAATATCGTGATTTACTTTGTAAATACGCCAACTATTTCGTTGACAGTCCTAAGCCTGTAAAAGTATGAAGGCAAAGTAAATCACTGTATATTTATATCAATAACGTGAGCAATTTTTCAACTATTACACATAATATTTTAACCAATAACGGTTAAATTGCGCGTCTTTTAGGAATAAATAATATGATAAGTTCTGACTATTATTTGACTATTACCCAGTAATAGGTTAGATAACATAATATTGCCTAAGCGTTATATTCGATAATAGGATTACGAATATACGATCCTAATATAACACCTCTATCTTATTTCATGAAAATAAATTAACAAATCAATAAATCGAGCGACCGACCCGAATCCTAAATTCCTATCGTAATGTACACGTCACGTTGACAATAGTTGACATTTCCTTCTACTCAATGTCAGAAAATATATTTTTTTTTGGCTTGGATTCCGATTTTTATACCTTCAAAAAATTATTATTAAATTATATATCTATGTGATTATTTTATATACACTTGAGAGCATAGAAATCGCAAAAGCATAAAAACCCCCTACATTTTCACTTTGACCCTTAATATTTTTTTACTTACATTTTGGTTGCAAATTTAACTAAATTTAAATTAAAGTACGTACACTTTCTAACTTTGTATACCTGTTCATAGTCCCGCAAAGAGCACTACCTGAATCGAGCGATTTTGGGTCATTCTATTGTTATACTAGCCGACCCGTGACTGACCTTGTCCCTTTCAGTAAACGCATAGAAAAAAACATAAAATAAATTACGAATTTTGGTAGAATGCGTATCATTCGGTAGTCAAATAGACGTCAGATTTTTTTGACAAATTGAATTTCTAATACCAACCAATAGGATTCAACCTTTTTGGTAGCATGTGTTGCTATGACAACTCAATGTTTTCGGTTTGAGATCTTATTTTTTGCACATCAGCGCTATATATACCAAACTCATCCTTTTTGCGTTTTTTTATCATTTAGGGGTTGTGTTTTTCGTATTATAAGTTCCCCCTTTATTTATTCTGATTTTTAATCTACATACTACAGGAAATTTCATCTTAATCCGTTTTGTCGTTTATTTTTGATTAGGGAACAAACATAGCAGCCTTATCACAAACTTTCGCATTTATAAGGATTAGGATTAGGATTGCTACTGTCTTCGATCAATTACTATTGATGATCGAAGGTGGAACTTCTACTGTAATGATTTTGAAGGTCATGGCTATAATGGCTAAGCATTATAAGTTTTTAAAGCTATTTAATTTAAATTTACATAAATGAAATGAAATGTTCTTTATTGTAACACAATGTAAGCAATTACAAATATATATGTTACAAAAGGCGGTCTTATCGATTTCTTCCAGACGACCTGCTTAACCTAAGGCAAGAAACTGTAGCCATGCTTTCGACCACCGTGGTGCACGAGTTGGACATTCATCATGATTCATCATTCCCCGAACTAGTATAAACTGTATCTCGGGGGCGGTGTTTGTCCTCAACATCCATCCTCTGGAGTTACAAAAGCGTGACTACAGTAAATTTGCAACCAAAATGAAAGAAAAAAAAGACGTGTGGCACTCGGAGACTGCCGCGGTAAAGCTATTGCATAACATTTTTTATCAACTTATGTATTTATAATTATTTATTTTATTTATCCTTTTTGATATTCAACTTTTTGAGCGTGGTGACCGATAAGAAAAGAAAAAGAAAAATTTTTTTTTTTTTTTTTTTTACATCCCTAGATTGCGGGGGAAGAGGGGGATTAGGCATGCGCAGTAACGCCGATACAACCAATGCCACCTATTGGCGAGTTGCTAAACTAAAGAGACAAGCGTGATATTTTAAAAAGTCATTAAAAGTTCTGCTATTCATCGATAGATGTCAAAATCTTTAACCTAACTATTTACCTAACTACGTACTACGTAGTTAGCATTCCACACGTAACAGGTTGCAAGCCCGTCGTCGCTTTCAAGAATACTAACAGGTTTCCTCACGATGTTTTCCTTCACCTTTATAAGCACGTGTAACGCGCATATACATTTTTCGAACAGAAATATCCATTGATGCACGGCCAGGATTCGATATTTACCTAACTACATGAATTCAATAATTCAATTTCAAACTTTTTAGTCGATCATGTCTGTGAAGTACCACCTATTTACCGATAGTGGTAAAATAGCGCCACCTGCCAGCGGAATTGCGAACCTCTCAAACCCCGAGCTTTCGCATGAGACCGCGAAAAGCACCTATAATAACGTAGTATCATCAAATGAAACTAGATGGCGCTGGAATGCGAAAATCACTCTAAGCAGGCATGACATGAGTCATAGGGATGTAATGATTAAAAAAAATCTATTAATTAATAATAGATTTTTTGTCCCTACAAATAAATCGATTTTCCAAAAAATCTAATTATATGGTTCGGATCGCTTTCGGAGAGACGATCGATGGGTCGGTTCCCGTTTGTGAAGCGACTATTGGTCGGATCACGTTCGGAAAAACGATCAATGGTTCGGTTTGCGTTCGGAGACAAGACCGATGAGTCGGTTTCCGTTTGGGAGGCGACTAATTATGTAGGTTCACGTCCGGGAAAATGGCCAACGAACGATTCGGTTCGCGTTCGGAAAACTTAGTTTACAAAAATCGATTTATATGTGTAATTTACATAATCGATTTTAAAAAAATCGAGTTTTTGAAATCCAAAAAGAGAAATCTCTAACACTCACGCTCACGCATATTGCGTGAGTGTGTGTCTCGTAAAATTTTGTGTAAATTTTCGTTACGAAATTTCTGGATTCGGTCTCCACGCTCAAGGCCCGCGATAGAAGCTATGCAATAGCTTAAAAAATGTAAGGGTTAAAGTGAAAATGCAGGTGGTGTGCAATATCTGTGCTCTCGAGTGTAGGTTATTCGAAATTATCTAGTGTTACATAATTATGCCTTATAAATCCTCTCGTAACATAGGGAGGGACCTCGTCTTTACCTCGTAGTGATTGGTCGACACAACACAAAATAAATGTATACTTTCTTTACTTTATATTCAATCATGTCTTGTTTAGTGTATTAGTCCTAGCGAGTCTCCATACAGCAAGCACATAAAAACTACATATCGGTTTGTCTCTCGTGGTGCGGTAGGGCTCAAAAAATAGCCATTTAAAAAGAAAAACATTTAATAAAAAAAATCCCGCTTAAAATAACTTACATACTAGACGCCACCCTATTTTTAACTCTTCTAAGTCTCTCTACCTCCATACTCTTGGTTATATCCCAGCATTCTTTGTTTAGTGTGTTTAAACCACGGGAAAGGCTCACTAAACGCGCTAGCACTAGCAGGCGATGCAAGTCGTCGGCTGTCACAGGATTGTCGTTGTCTGACTGACTTCGCATTTCTATGAAGTCTTCTTCAACGAACTGTAACAAACAACATATAACATCTAACAGTCACATACACAGTTCTGATAATCATCATCCTTTTCTTTTCATTTTTCCAGTTTTTGTGGGGTCGGCTCGACACAACATGTTGCGAAGAGGATTTGGGTTGGAGGATATGTTTTGCAACGAGGTCTGCCTGACGTCAACTCTCTTTGGACACAATTTTGATCCTACACTGGAATTCCCTTTAGCTATCATAAACTACATGGTACACAACACAGTGATTATAAATCCGAAAGTTGGTAAGGATGTTAGTATATTTGGGATGACAGATTTGGATGAATATTGGAATATACATAGCCTATATCTTGGCATAGCATAAAGGCTACTTTTTATAAAGATACCAGGGGCCGTACTACAATCTCTAAAGTAAGTCCAAAGCAATATTACTCACGGTGCCAAAGTGACAACGCAACACATGTTCGTATAGCGTTGTCACTTTCGCTCTTAAAGTAATACTGATTTAGTCTTACTTTAGAGACTGTAGTACGACGAAGCCGCTGTCAAAAGTTATTTATGAATTAAAAAAAAAACACTATAAGTACTTACTTGCAAGTCTTCAGTAATAGTGTATTTGACGAGTTTTAAATGCGTGAGGTACGTCCTAATGATGTTCATGATATCATCCTTTAGGTAATAAGAAGCTGCCTCTACTATGGCGTCGAATATCTGCAAACACGACTCCTCTGGTTTTAGGGGTAGGTGGTAATCGCACTGTGGACAAAAATTGTGGTCAGTTGAAGTTTAGGATACAAATAGACGGTAAATAAGACTTTTGTTTCTGCAGACGGCAAGTCAAATGTATTATTTAAGTAATGTCAATATTACAATTAAATCACAAGGAAACTTGAACACATTGAAACATCTAATGCATACATACCACATTAATCCTTACCAAAATAAACACCTTAACTACTGCAAAATGTGGGTTTGTATCAAATGTTTGTGTCAACTTGCCTCTGATTACCCCCAATAGACATCTTCAAGGATCTGATCGCTTGGAGATCTGAGAGGATGTCTGTTATATATTTTTATAATTATTATAATCTTACCGGCAACAAAGACTTCCCCTCAGACAATATAAGCACGGACACATCTGAATCAAATTCCATTTTGTAATATTTAAAGTCATATTCCACTTTCTGTGTTTGTATCATGTTTCCTAAAGCTGTGATATTGTTGACACCAGTCGAGTCCAGACGTCCTTGCTCCATCTTAGTCTCGTCTAGGATAAGATGCGTGTCTTTGCTCAGTTGCAAGACGCCACTGGTCAGCCGATTGCATTCATAGTCTTTTCTGGAATATTAAATAAGTATGACTAATAAATACTTTTCAACCTACGAATAAACGATTATACTTCCTAATCATCACTACATAGTATAAAGCAAAGTCGCTTTCCGCTTCCCGCGTCTGTATGTATGTATGTTTGCTTATATCTTTAAAACTACACAACGGATTTTGATGCGGTTTTTTTTAATAGATAGAGTGATTCAGGAGGAAGGTTTATATGTATAACTAGCGACCCGCCCCGGCTTCGCACGGGTAGCATGTTATTATACATATATAAACCTTCCTCCTGAATCACTCTATCTATTAAAAAAAACCGCATCAAAATCCGTTGTGTAGTTTTAAAGATATAAGCAAACATACATACATACGCGGGAAGCGGAAAGCGACTTTGCTTTATACTATGTAGTGATAACATGCTACCCGTGCGAAGCCGGGGCGGGTCGCTAGTAATATTATAAATGTGAAAGTTTGTGAGTTTGTTTTGTATTTTTGTTCCTCAATCAGGCATAAACAACTAAACGGATTAAGTTAAAATTTGCTGTTCATGTAAATATAATGCCCGAATAAATAATAGACTACTTTAAGATATGAAAAACATCCCAAAAACTATAAAAAACGCAAAAGGGATGATTTCTGTATTGATGCGCTGGTGTGCAACAAATATGACATCACATACTAAAAACATTCCGTCTTTTCTATTTGATTAATGTTTATTTGACAGGACAACGTCTGTCACGGGTCGGCTAGTTTAATATATTTACTCACTTTGGTTTTAAACACAGCGTATTCATGTTCTCAATGGTCATGGGTAAGTAGTAGCTCTTGGTGACGAATTGTTTGATTATATCGTACAACTGCCTCGCGTAGTCTGGGTACTTCTTAGTGGGTAGATTCGAGAGATTCAGGCAAAACTGACCGAGAGCCATAGTGTCTTGACGTAGGTAACTGTAATTTTTTTTATATTATTTATTATTATTATTTTTGTTTATGATTTACATCAACTCGGCTCCATAGAACCGGAAATTTACTGAAGAGCACGGGCCTAAGCCAAGTGCACCTCAGTGTTTTGAACATCTGTAATAGATGGAGGCATTTCAGATGCCAAATCAGTTCGTAGAAACTTCCTAACAGTTCTACAAGTATTTAAAATGACTGCTTTTTGCAGTTAGGCAAATGTGTGTCTAGGAAAATCTAGTAAATTGAGGAATTGAAATAACTGGTTGGGTATTATACCTGTTGTTGATAAGACAATCGGGATTATAGACACCTTTTATAAGCGCCACATCCTCGTTATTTTGTCTTTTAAATCTACGTACTTATTATTATGAGCCTGTAGTGTCCCACTGCAGGGCAAAATCAATCCTTTAGGTAGGAGTCAATTTTGTCTCTCCATCTTCGGCGTAATATACACATTTTAATATAATTTTTTTTTTTAAATATTGGTGGGCATTTCACACATTGTCATCTAGTTCCAAATTAAGCAAAGCTTTGGAAACCAGATTACTGATACTTTTTTTTTGTAAATATAATGATACATTATATCACCTAGAAACAGAACAAACATCCATTTTCGTCCTGGATCGAATCACACCTACAATCTACACACGGAAGGCAGAGTTACTACCAAATGATCTGTGAGGCACAACATGGTATAAGATTTTGAATTAATTTTCCATAGATCTCATGCTGGTGGTATCTTAGATGACCTTATTCATTTTCTCTTAAAATACTGTATACAAGGTCATACTCACACACATGCAATAAGATGACAGATGAGATATTCAGCGGCCAATTCGTCTCCTAAAAGCAGTTCTTTCAGTGCTTTTAGTAAATGATCCCTTGCTGATTGAGCCTCCTGAAGAACGGCAGCTGAAATAATAATAATTCTCATTTATCATGTTATTTAACTTTAAGAGATATTGACACATAAATTTATTTATTTCTTTCTTTTCTGTAAGATGTTGGGTGATGTTTAAATGTACATTTTTCTACTTATTTAGACACTAGCTGACCAGTGCCCGCTTCGCTGGTCGACAGATAGCTTCACATCTGGTATTCCCATCTTCAAAATAAATTATAGCCTATATGTTGCCGAGGACTAATAGCTACATAACAAAAAAAGTTTCATCAAAATCCGTCCAGTAGTTTTTGCGTGAAAGCCAGACAACAGACAGACAGACAGACAGACAGACAAAAATTTCAAAATCGAATTTTTTGGCTTGTGTTACTTGTATGAAGACCCCTAGGAGTATTTTTTTAAGTTTTTATTCAATGTACAGAATTGAACTCTTCTACAGTTTTATTCTCTGTATAGATATATAGATAGATTTTCAAGGTTCAAGAGATCTAAGAGTCTACCATACTCGAGGATTACAGTTATGATTCTATTTAAAGAAAGAATTATTCACTAGTTTGCATCAATTGAACTTATTTATTGTACAGACATTATAACATTTGTGTGATGAACATAGATGTTTGTTCTGTGTCTGGGTGTTATTATAACCTTGAGTACGTATTTACAAAAAGAAGTTAGTATTATATCAGTTATCTTGTTCCCATAGAACATTTTGCTTAGACGGCGCTGCGTAAAATTATTTATTTACCTTGATCAAACCCATCATTCACCAATGGATTACAATGCTCCAATTTCTTGACATACACAGCATGCAATCGTGGAACTAGGCTTGGTGGTGGGTTGTGTGTGATAGTCTCTACGTCTGTCTCACTCTCGGGTTCAAGTATGGGGTTTTTCTCCTGCTGGAATTCCCCGGAGAGAGCCGGATCGACGGAGAGGAAGCCAATCACTTCTACCATGGTGTTGAGTTTTAGCTCACTTTCATCATAGGTCTGTAAAAAAAAAGTGTCAGTATCAGACAGCATTTTATGTACCTACTCATTTGGAATCAAAATACAGGTAGAAATTAGTGATGATTAAATTTACTGATTAGCCGTTTTTAGGGTTCCGTACCTAAAGGGTATAAACGGGACCTTATTACTAACTTTGCTGTCCGTCTGTCTGTCACAGGGCTAGCTGCTATATCAACAAATACTAAAAACAGAATAAAATAAATATTTAAATGAGGCTCCCATAACGTGTTTTTTTGCCGTTTTTTAGGGTTCCGTACCCAAAGGGTAAAATCGGAACCCTATTACTAAGACTTCGCTGTCCGTCTGTCTGTCCATCTGTCTGTCCGTCTGTCTGTCTGTCTGTCACAGGGCTGTATCTCATGAACCATGATAGCTAGACAGTTGAAATTTTCACAGATTATGTATTTCTATTGCTGCTCGAACAACAAATACTAAAAACAGAATAAAATAAATATTTAAGGGGGGCTCCCATACAACAAACTTGATTTTTGCATTCCAGCGCCATCTAGTTTCATTTGATGTTACTACGTATTATAGGTACTTTTCGCGGTCTCATGCGACCGCTCGGGGTTTGAGAGGTAAGATGAAAGAGGTTTGCGATTCCGCTGGCAGGTGGCGCTATTTTACCACTATCGGTAAAGTAAGTCGGTAAATAGGTGGTACTTCACATGATCGAATAAAAAGTTTGAAATTGAATTATTGAATTCATGTAGTTAGGTAAATAGGTACCTAGGTAGATATTATTAATTTCCAATTAATTTCGAGTTCGAATCCTGGCCGTGCATCAATGGATATTTCTGTTCGAAAAATGTACCTAAGTATATGCGCGTTACACGTGTTTATAACAGTGAAGGAAAACATCGTGAGGAAACCTGTTAGTATTCTTGAAAGCGGCGACGGGATTGCAACCTGTCACGTGTGGAATGCTAACTACGTAGTTAGGTAAATAGGTAGGTTACGAGATATTATGAATTATTTTTTATGTTTCTAGGGTTCCGTATCTAAAGGGTAAAAAACGGGACTACTAAGACACCGCTGTCCGTCTGTCTGTTACCAGGCTGTATCTCGTGAACCGTGATAGCTAGACAGTTGAAATTTTCACAGATGATGTATTTCTCTAAAATCAGCATAAAATAAATATTTAAGTGAGACTCCCGTACAACAAACGTGATTTTTGATAATAGTACGTTGCCGTTTTGATAATAGTACGGAACCCTTCGTGCGCGAGTCCGACTCGCACTTGGCCGGTTATATATTCACACTAAACAGCCACATAAGTTGTCTTTACCTCAAGTTGAGTTGAGTTGAGTTCCTGTGCCAATGGTATAAAAAGCCACATGTACCATGCATGGTACTATAATACAAACAATTGGGATATTTATTTGCTAATAAAATTAAAACAATATAGAACTATTAAATCTCCTGGTGGTGAGATTCTTGAATTGATGTCTAAGAGGGTAGTCTGAGGCACATCCAAACAACATTTGACAAATATCCATATTTTCCAGTAGCATTCTTTATGTGGCGAGTTGCAGACACGTAAAAAAACATAGGTATGATTAGTATCACTTACTCTATGCTAGTATGTTACACATACCTTCACAATACAAGATTTACTCTGCACATCAGGCAGTGGAAAATTCAGTAAATGTTCTCTCGACACAACATTAGCGGCAGCATTCACAGTCTGCGCTGTCTTCGGCTCCTTATTCCCTCCATCGTTCTCCACATCCATGCCATCATCCTCGTCAGCCTCATCATAACTACGCTTGAGTTTCAAACTGTCAATCAAACGTTTTGAGGTGTTCGGTTGGTCTTCTAAATGCTTAAGGTGGTTTTTCTTGTCTTCTAACTGTTGCGCCCATTCGTTGAGGCCAGGTATCGATATAACCACCATTGTCTGGCGTTGTGCGCTTTTAAGGTTCTGTGTGTAGTTTATTTTTTCATTTTCCTGAAACAAAGCTTTCTATTAGAGTTTGGAAACTACTCTTCTGAACTATTGACTGGCCTCATAGCTCATTTGGTAACTCTGCCTTCTGCGCTGTAGGTTGTTGTTTGCCCCACCCAGGGCAAATATTTGTGTGATAAACTTAGATTATTCTGTATCCAAGTGTTATAAGTAAGTTTTTACAAATATAAGTGTATATTAAGCATGCTGTCAGTTAAACGGTTCCCAAAGTACAAGCCATGCTTTGTTTTGGGCTAGTGGCACTGTATGATAAAGTCCACCAATATTTACTTATTTAAATTTTAAGTAAAAAATGAAAGTTTGGATCTATTTTTTGTAACTTGTTTTTTGAATGTTTTCACTTACCAAGATATGAGCAGTATCCTTATATTTCCCACTTTTCATTTTACATTCATTCGTGGTTGTGTTGTAGACCTCAAACTCCTCAAAATAAAACTCAGGGTTGTGCATATCCTGTATCATACCACGGAACCTCACCAGTGTACCATCCGGCAAGTTGTGAGAGGCATTCGAATTTATTAGTGGTATCTGGAATTCGAAAGCATTATTTAGAATTTTACACTCAACTAGTGGAAACTCTCAGCAACTTTGTTATTTGAATTTGTTATCTTTTGCTGTAACCCCATTAGAGGTAGAATTTCGGAACACACCAACTCCAAAGTTTATAGTATTTAATACCAGTGTTTTAGGCTGTGCATTGATTGATCAGTTAATCAGTCAGTGAGTAACGCAAGAGTGTTATTTTATGTAGATGGCACCTTTTTAAAAAAAAACTATTAATTTGCTGATTATTATTGCCAGTACCTGACCTCATTCTAATAACATGTGATTGTTGACTTAACTTATAATGTCCATGAAATAACCAGTGATCCTTTGCTGATGAGTTTATCTAGGTTTATAGTTACAATTTGTTGTAAACACTGCGCTGAAAGGTTAGACAAAGGTCATACTTGCAATGCATGCCAGGGTCAGTAAGTAGGTGATCTTAAGCAAGTGTTTTACGTACCTGATACCAATTCGGTAACTTTAACAGCCTTTCTTTCCATGTTTCTTCATTGGCAGTCCATTGATCCGGTGTAACAGTGTCGAAATCAGTTGTGAGGTCGTGCATGTTTACAAGTTTATTTTTCTGGTTTTTTCACTCCAAAATAAGACCACATATATTATAGTTTCTATCCAAATGGCATAAAATCTAGACAAGCAAGATAGTATGTGTAGAAAACGTTTAGTAAAAATAAAATTCACTGTATTTTTTTTTTGAGATTTAGCAGCGCGCCACAAAAGTTTAGGTATGGTATTGGGTGGTATGGGTATGGTACGTACGAGTACGACACGACGTACGTACGACTGAACGAACTAAATTAAATGGGATTGGGATTCAAATTGATTCAATCAATGAATGAATGAACTATTCTCGACATACTTACTTTTTCTCTATACGCTCATTTAGTAAGTTTGTACTCATCTTAGTACAAATTCAAACAATTTTAATTTGATAACGCTGACATATTACTCGTATTTTTGATTGATAGTTTATCCAACAAAAGAAAAAACAACTTACAAAAACGTCACAGACTGACACCAAAAAAAAAAAGTAGAACGATCAAATTATTAACATAAAACCAATCCAAAAATCCAACCAAAGAGCATAAATCCAACCACAGAACACATAAACATAATCCAACAACAGCTAAAGAAAGCCAAACACTTATATGCTCTTTGGCCAAAGCCAAAGCTGCTGGCAATCTGGCGCGTCTATCTACGCCTCTGTTATTTATTTGTGTGTTAGTTTTGTTGCAGGAAAAATAATTGAAAATCTGTATGTTACTAATAATTATCTCTGAGTTCAGCTACAATTCAACTATAGATTGTATTCTAAAAAGCTTTTGATAATAGTAGCTACTATTTTAGGTTACCTCGGAAAATAAAACTTACAAAATGAGTAAGTACCTACCGTATAGTATAAATCCAAGTGTCTATCAATGCTATTTTTCTACAGTAATTGCATGTAATAATTTACATATTCATAAATTACGGAAATGTTATTTTAATATCATAACCTCGAAATGTCCGCCAAAGAGATGTCCGCTTTGGTAAATGTACGCGGCGCCGCTACGGGGGGTTGCTACGGTCATAGCGTCTTACAAATTTCAAAAACTATGTACCTATCGAACTATGTAACTAAGCGCTTGCACAAAAAGACCTAACAATTGTTCCAATATAATAAGTAGGTTTAGCTAGTCAGTTTAGTTAGAGCATTCAGTAATTTATGTACACTTTTTTTAGCGATGGATATTCGACCAAACCACACGATCTACATCAACAACTTGAACGAAAAAATCAAAAAGGAAGAGCTAAAGAAGTCCCTGTATGCAATTTTCTCACAGTTTGGCCAGATCCTGGACATAGTAGCCATGAAAACTTTGAAAATGAGAGGACAAGCTTTTGTAATCTTCAAAGAGATTTCCAGTGCTACTGTTGCTTTGAGAAGCATGCAAGGATTCCCATTTTATGATAAACCCATGGTAATATATTCTTATTTATTTTATTTTAGCCTGTATAGTCCCACTGCAGGGCAAAGGTCTTCCTCCTTTCCTTTCACACATCTTGAGCTTTAGCTAAATTTTGCCAATCACTCGAATGGCAGTTGAGTATGGTACAGTTTGTTCTAATTTAAGTTTCTTTTATTGTTATTTTTTATTAATGGTGTACAATATAGCATTTTCATTTATTCAAATTCCAATTTACAGAGAATTCAGTATTGCAAAACTGACAGTGATGTCATTGCCAAAGTAAAGGGCACATTCCAAGAGAGGCCCAAACGTCCCAAACTACCTAAAAGCCTCGAGGATGCCAAAAAGAAGAAGAGCAAGGAAGCTGGCCGTCCTGGTGTGGTGCATGGGATTGGCGCTCCAAATATTCTCAACAATGTCAATGTTGAACAGCCTCCTAACCAGATTCTGTTCTTGACAAACCTGCCAGATGAGACATCAGAGATGATGTTGTCTATGTTGTTTAACCAGTAAGTATAATATAAACCATGGTAAAATCTTTGCTTAGTTTAGGGTTAGATATATAGACTGGTCCTACAGCTCAGTTGGTAATAAATCTGCCTTTTGCGCTGTTGGTTGTAGATTTGATTCCCACCAAGAACAAACATTTGTGTAATGAACATAGATGTTTGTTCTGTCTGGGTGTTATAATGTATTATAAGTACATATGTATTTACAAAAAGAGTATTCTATCAGCAATCTGGTTCCCATAGTACAAGCTTTGCTTAGTTTGGGGCTAGATGATAGAATGGTTTAAAAATGTCCACCAATATTTTTTTATTTCCAGATTTCTTAAAACAATAAGGGTTATCTTGGAACAACTGAGAATTTTTTAGATATTTCATGTTTTTTGTGTTTTAGGTTCCCTGGCTTCAAAGAAGTTCGTCTCGTACCTAACAGGCATGACATTGCTTTTGTGGAATTTGCAAACGAAATGCAATCAGCCGCTGCCAAGGAAGCACTACAAGGATTTAAGATCACACCTACGCATGCAATGAAGATAACTTTTGCAAAGAAATAGATTTATATAATATGGATCGTCCATTCATCACGTGAGGTTCGAAAGGGGGTGCAAATACCCCGAAATATCACAAGGGGGAGGGGAGTGTAGTGAGATATCAAGTGTATTTTTTTTTGTTACACCCGTGATTTCTGGTACCTTATTGTCTGTCTGGGTAATTTTCCAGAATGAAATTAGATTATACTTACCTGTATATAAAGATAATATTCTAATAATTTTAAGAATAAATTAATAAAATAATACACATGATTTTACGTAGAGGTAGGGGGAGAGGAAGTGGTTCTAAAAATGCTAAAACACATGATTAATGGACGACCCCTTATGATGTTAAAATGTTTTAACTCAGAATACATTGTAATAGCATAAGTAAATAAATATTAAGATATGAGAACTGTTTTAAGCATTGCACTTCGCTGGAACAGCTCTCTGGCTGTGACTAGTCATAAGTTTACAAGTTACGATGCATTTTATTTTCCTAACAACCTTGTAGGATAGATACATCGACCACACAGGCTGTGTGGTCGATAGATAGGTGGGTGGTAGTACTGTTTGTTATGCAAAGGCCTTAAAAGAACTTTCTGAACAGGCATTCGTCAAGAAACTCCTTGTATCTATACTATATAAATGGTACCTACAATAAAGAGGCGGGATCCGCCACCTATGGAAGTGGTAGAATGCTCGAGCTATTCTTAGCCAGAAAGGTTGGAATTCATATTATGGAATTAACTGGTAACATTACATATTACCCACATAAATAGAAAGAGCAAGTCGAAAGAGATACTTGCACTAAACGACATAAACAGAACTAGACGAGTTAAACAGAGAGAGAAGATAATTAAACTGCCATGCCAACAATATTTTGTCGGCCTACACATTATTTTTGGTGATTGCGAAACAAGCTGTCATTCATTAGTTTTATTATTTATTTTCCTGCAAATGAAGTGAAAAGTTTAATAACTTTCGAACTATTTATCACAGATTTTTGTTGTCTGCTCAGTGTTGTGGTGTCGATATAAAAGTTCCCTGTGAAATTGAGTCTTTTTAGCTGCATGCGTGACGAAATCGTAGCGAAAACATGGAAGATATATTTCAGTGGTGTCGTGAAGGAAATGCACTTCAAGTGAGGGTCTGGTTAGATGATACTGAACATGACATGAACCAGGGGTAAGATCATTGTATTCCCTTCATAATTCTGTGCTTTATTTCTTATTAAAGCGGCCAGATGTTCCGTAAATGGCATTGAATGGCACGCCCACTATGTAGTCATGACCTAAAGAATGCGTCAGCTTTTGGTCTACAAACTTGAGCTTTACTATGAAATTCCTTAGTTGCGGAGGTCTTTTAA
Organism: Hydriomena furcata; assembly: GCA_912999785.1. NCBI lineage: Eukaryota > Metazoa > Arthropoda > Insecta > Lepidoptera > Geometridae > Hydriomena > Hydriomena furcata. Next base: position 15,462,185 of record OU538832.1, on the reverse strand, counting down.
ATAACATTTATGAAAAGCATGGTACAAAACCGGTATTATAATACCTGTATTTTGCTGGTGTTACAACATATTCTATTATTTATTTTGGTATACAGGTCGGCTTCAAATAGATACTCATCAACGCTCTCGTGAATTATTTGTCAGTCCAGGAATAATTGTAGCCTGTGTAACCAGAAGGTGCATGTGGCTTAAATCATGTTTGAAATTGCAAATTAATGGTGTTTTGTGTAGGAAAATCATGATTTTTATAAATCATCATACTATTCAATTCCTGTACAAACAGCTCAGCTCTGGTATAACATATAAGTAGATAGTAGATTATTTTATAACATAAAAATTCCTCGTTTTGTGCGATGATTTATGTTATAGTTTTCCTGAATCATGAATGAGTAACTCTTTAATATAATGATTCTTTCCTGTTTGGGTTTTTTATAGGAAAAAACTATGTAGTTAGGTAGGTATCTACAGCTAATGAATCTTGTGAACTTGAAACTAATGAACCTGCTATGAGTTGTCCTAAATTACTACATAAGTATGTACATTGTACATCTATCTAATACCTAATGTAATAATACCATAATATAATTTGAATATCAAAAACGGCTCCCAACAATTTTTATGAAATTTAGAATGCAGGGTTTTTGGGTTCAATAAATGGATCTAGGTTTCATTTTTAGAAAATGTTTTATCCATGTTTTCTGGCAATGAAATACCGAGCAAAGCTTGATCATCCAGGTACTAGTAGGAAAACCGTTCATGTTGAAATTAAGTAACAATTCATTAAGATAGATAGATAGATGAACTCTTTATTGCACACAAAGAAAACAAATGGTAAATTAAGTTACTGTTCTTCTTTCTCACTAAGGCGGGTTGATCTTAAGGTGATAAGTTAGTTTAGCTAGTGTGATTATTTAGCGAATTATATAAAAAAAAAACTTGAGAGGTGTCAAGGGACACCTGGATGGAACGAAGTTCTCACAAAATAATGTGGGACAAGGGAAGGGGAATCAACTTTGACTTCGACTTCGACCTCGACCTCGACCTCGACCTCGACCTCGACCTCGACCTCGACCTAGACCTCGACCTCGACCTCGACACAATTAATAGATATATATATATTAATAGATATACTATAGCAAAAAAGTGTCGTGACAACTTTTCGTGACAACTTTTCGTAAGAATTTTTTCCGTCTAGCCCCCTTTCACAACGCGCGATAAGGAACTTCGTTCCAATTAACTGTTTAGCTATTCATAGTTTTGATTAAAAACGAAACTAGTGTTTTTGAAGAGCCGACTTTGGAAATTAAATCTATCGAGAAATATTTCACCAATCGTGATTCTGTCTGTAATTTATCTAGATTATATCCTTAAATTATCTTTGTCATAAAAAACAAAACTGTATGTTTTACGGTTATTGAGAATAAACGATTCTGCTTTCATCAAACACATTAATTACTCACCTTAAATGTGTGTGTAGTTTTGACATTGGTATTGTTTGCAAGCATGCTCTGCATCAGTCATTATACACATCACACAAATGTCTATGTACATGACAAATATATGTACTGCTCACCCGCCTTTGAGATAGAATTACTATAAAAAGAACTTAACACATAAGCTGTCTTATTTTTGAATAATAGAAAACTTTAGTACTAATGTAACACAAGTATTTATTTAGAGCAAGTGGCCAATTCTGGTCATGGAGTTGTAAGATTTGCAGATCATTAGAAAATAAAATTAGTATCCCCCAACTATTTTATTTATATTTTACAAGGCCCTAAGGGAAAAACACCCAACACCAAGTTTTATAGTTCCACCAATTCATTTAGAAGCATCATCATTACAGAGATGACCATGGCTTCAGTCCCCTACATTGGGCCTGCAAGGAAGGCCACCTTAAGATAGTTGAGATGATGATCAGACGAGGTGCAAGAGTCAATGTCACCAATATGGGGGATGATACACCTCTGCATTTGGCAGCTGCACATGGGCACAGGCCTATTGTTCAACTGGTAAGTTGAATTATAATTTCAAAAGATTTTAATTTCAATTCTGAAAAAATAAGAAAAAAAATAATAATAAAAATGCAAGGAGATTTGCACAACTGGTGAAGATCTTTTTGCCTATTGTTATGGCCTGTAATTGTGCTGGAGGCGAGAAATGCATTCTATCACCTAGCTCTCATAGTACAAGCTTTGCTTAGTTTGGGGCTTGATGGCGATGTGTAAAATTTATTATCCTAATAATATTATAAATGCGAAAGTTTGTGAGTTTGTGTGTATGTTTGTTCCTCAATCAGGCCTAAACGACAAAACGGATTAAGTTGAAATTTGCTGTAGATGTAGATATAATGCCCGAATAAATAATAGACTACTTTAAAATATGAAAAACAACCAAAAACGATAAAAAAAACGCAAAAGTAATGATTTCTGTATAGATGGCGCTGGTGTGCAACAAATCTGACACCACAGACTAAAAACATTCAGTCTTTTCTATCCGATTATTGAAGGACAACGTCTGTCACGGGTCGGCTAGTAATATATATATTGTATAATCAACCATTGTAATATTATTTTATAATTTCCAGTTACTACAAAACCGAGTGGACGTTAATTTTACGAACGAGCATGGCAACTCGCCGCTCCACTATGCCTGCTTCTGGAACTATGGAGACATTGCCCAGGAGCTGGTGCTGGCTGGTGGACTCGTGTCCTTAGCTAACAAAGATGGGGACACACCTCTTGATAAAACTAGAGGACAGCTTATACAGAGGTAATCCTGTGAAAATAATATACTAGATAGCTATATGTATGTATGTAAACATTCTATAGGTTATCTAGAAGGGATCACTTCCAGCGATGACGATGCCAGTTAATAAGGTTGTTAGGGTGTCATTACCACCGTTAATTGACTGAAAATATTATATTATTAATTAGTAGAAACTCTCACCACTTTGTTCACGTGAAGTTATGTTCAAACAGACTTCAACCCCCCGCTGCACCCCCTTAGGGGTTGAATTTTGGGAATTGCTTTCTTAGTGCACACCAAAAAGAATACACCCTCCAAATTTAAAGTTTCTAGTACCAGTGGTTTGGGCTGTGCATTGTTAGATCAGTAAGTCAGTAATGGATGATATTAAATTATCAATGAAATTCACAGATTACACGAAATGGCTGTTAACCAGAACCAGGACCTCAAGAAGATCCAGTTCAAGGATCAGTCGTGGATAGGACTGAAGACGCGCAGTCGCGACGCAACACTCTCACGGCACAAGGGGATCAATATCAACGAGCTCACTCTGCACACCAGAATTGCTATCACTCCATCGGGTAAGATACTCTTATAATTTTCTGTTATCCTAGTACTTTTTTTTGTTGTGAACTTCGCTATCACTCCATTGGGTAAGAGAATTACTCTTATATTCTTCTGTTGTCTTAATCTGGGGGCACGGCAGTGCCCCCGCCAAGTCAAGCAATAAAGCGGCACGGCTGTACCATCCTTTTCTCGAAGCAGTTCCGGCCATTTTCGACCCCCTATAACTTAGTTGTGGATAAAACTAGAAGCCTGAATTTTCAGTAACCAAGCAGTCACTATATAAACACGGTATATTTCAAATTTCATTTAATTTGAACCAGTAGTTTAAGAATTATAACTAGTCAAAGTTTCCTATTTTGTCACTCACTCACTCACTGACTGACTGACTGACTGACTGACCGATCATCAAAAGTTTAAGGCACTTCTAGCAGCCATAGAAGCTTCAAATTTGAAACACAATTAGTGTTTAGTGTAAAAATCCTAAAAAAACCTGCCAAGTGCGAGTCGGACTCGCGCACGTCGAGTTCCGTACCATTATCTATATATCACGTTTGTTGTATGGGAGCCCCACTTAAATATTTATTTTATTCTGTTTTTAGTATTTGTTGTTATAGCGGCAACAGAAATACATTATCTGTGAAAATTTCAACTTTCTAGCTATCATGGTTCATGAGATACAGCCCTGTGATAGATGGACTGACAGACCGACAGACCGACAGACAGACAGACGGACAGACGTACAGATGGACAGACGGACGAACGGACAGTGGAGTATTAGTAACAGGGTTCCGTTTTTACTCTTTAGGTACGGAACCCTAAAAAGTAGGGCTATCTTCAAAAATAAATGAGATGCCATCAAAAACATAACTTGTAAAAAAAGCCAAGTCTCGCAACGCAACACTGTTCTTCTACCGTAAAAAGTAGTGAGATCCATGTAATACCAAGTCGGTTAATTTATTCTGTCCCTACTTTAAGGGTCCTTCTGACTTATGTTATTACGTAATTAGCTAACATTTACGTAATAACTCTTAAGTTATTACGTAAATGTTAGCTAAAAGCTAACAGAAGGACCCTTAAAGTACGGACTGAATAAATTAACCGACTTGGTATTACATGGATCTCACTACTTTTTACGGTAGAAGAACTGAGTTGCGTTGCGAGACTTGGCTTTTTAGGGTTCCGTACCCAAAGGGTAAAAACGGAACTCTATTACTAAGACTTCGCTGTCCGTTCGTCCGTCTGTCCATCTGTACGTCTGTCCGTCTGTCTGTCTGTCGGTCTGTCACAGGGCTGTATCTCATGAACCATGATAGCTGGACAGTTGAAATTTTCACAGATTATGTATTTCTATTGCTGCTCGAACAACAAATAAACTAACTAAAAAAAAAAATAACTAAAAACAGAATAAAATAAATATTTAAGGGGGGCTCCCATACAACAAACTTGATTTTTGCATTCCAGCGCCATCTAGTTTCATGTGATGTTACTACGTTAATATAAGTACTTTTCGCGATCTCATGCGACCGCTCGGGGTTTGAGAGGTTTGAGAGATAAGAGGAAAGAGGTTTGCAATTCCGCTGGCAGGTGGCGCTATTTTACCACTATCGGTAAAGTTAGTCGGTAAATAGATGGTACTTCACAATGATCGACTAAAAAGTTTGAAATTGAATTATTGAATTCATGTAGTTAGGTAAATAGGTACCTAGGTAGATATTATTAATTTCAAATTAATTTCGAGTTTGAATCCTGGCCGTGCATCAATGGATATTTCTGTTCGAAAAATGTACAGTTTTATATATTGGTTAACCATATATGGTTTTAATATAAGATATTATGAATTATTTTTTATGTTTCTAGGGTTCCGTACCTAAAGGGTAAAAAACGGGACTACTAAGACACCGCTGTCCGTCTGTTACCAGGCTGTATCTCGTGAACCGTGATAGCTAGACAGTTGAAATTTTCACATATGATGTATTTCTCTAAAAAGAGCATAAAATAAATATTTAAGTGGGACTCCCGTACAACAAACGTGATTTTTTTGCCGTTTTGATAATAGTACGGAACCCTTCGTGCGCGAGTCCGACTCGCACTTGGCCGGTTTTTTACAAGTTATGTTTTTGATGGCTACTATTTTTACTGTGAACTCGGTGACCCTGCCTTACTTAAGTCAATGACCGATTAGTAGTATTATGTGTATGAAAGGACTTTGTGACTTGCGGAGAAACAACTAGTGTGGAGAAAGGACTAAAGACGCGCTGGATCGCTATCACTCCATTGAGTAAGATACTCTTATATCTTCTATTGTCCTGGTACTTTTTTTCTCGTTCGTTCGTCGTGTTTGTCAACCGACGAAAAGAGGAAGTTCTCAATTCGACACGAATCTATTTTTTTGTTGCTTTTGCTATGTATGGCTTGGATATCCTTTTAGTGATGCAATTTTGATTAAAAAAAATCTATTGTGTAGAGAATTCAAATTGTATTTATGTTCCTCTATAAATCATAAAAAAACGAATATGAGTCATTTTCAAAAAAAATGTACATATGTTCAAAATCGTGAGCAAACTGTTTTGTGACATACCTGTATTTTTATACACATGTGAGTCACATTTATTGTAAAGCAGAGTTTACATGAAACTATGTCCGGCAGGGAGCAAAAATTTAGGTTTAATGAAACATGTTGGAATAAACAAATTAAACATTTATTCGAGATATATTTTGTTTGTTTGTGTCCAAAACTATATTTATTTTTACTCTTTCTTTAAATTTGTAATCTTTTCTAGCATGAAAACCATTCTTCTGCTGCTCCTCCTCAAAGTACTTCTTCACATTTATCTCCATTTAAACTCTTTATTATCTTCTTCCATCTTAATATCCTTTCCGAAGCGTAGATTATTTCGGTATTTGTCATTTAAGTATAATCTCATTAGCTTTCTTCACTTCTTCTTCCACTTCGTTTTGTGTAAGAGTACATTTGCTCTTTTCTTAATATTTAAAAAAAATCTTCCTCTCTTCTTGCAACCCTGGATAATTTATATGTATTATCTTTGCAAAATCAAAAAATCAAAATCAAAATAGCGTTTATTCATTGAAATCACTTGGATCATTTAGAATCGTCAAATTTAGTAAGTTTAATTTAATTAGTTTAATTTTGTTCATTGTTTGTGTTTTTTTTAAGTCTTTGTACTTATTTTTAATACAAAATTAATCTTAATTATTATTGATAGAGCGAGTTGGAGCAGTCCCAGGCTTTTTTGTCGTCTAAATAATCAGATATTTTATAATAAGCCTTTATGCATAGTTTACGTTTAATTAAGTTTTTAAATTTGCTAATAGATAGCTTTTGCATGTCATTTGGGATTTTGTTATAGAAGCGTACTCATTGCCCTTGAAATGATTTCTTAGTTTTAGTGAGCCTAGTCGTGGGAACAGCGAGTTTATCTTTATTTCTAGTATTTGCATCATGATTATCGCTATTTTTCAACAAACTAATATTTTTACGAACATAAATTAGATTTTCATAAATGTACTGGCTACCTAGCCTATGTAGTACCTAGCCATTATATTTATTTCTTTAAACTTATTATGCAGTGATTCTCTGGGCCCCATGTTGTAAATTACTCGAACAGCTCTCTTCTGCAACACAAATATGGTGTTTACGTCTGCAGCACTCCCCCACAAACAATATGCCATAAGACATAATGATATGAATGTAGCTGAAGTAGACTAGTCTAGCGTCTGTAAAAAGACGTATATTTTTGACTGCGTATGCTGCAGAGCTAAGTCTCTTCGACAATTTATGTATGTGTGGGCCCCATTGAAGTTTTTTATCTAAAGTAATTCCCAAAAAACATAGTGGTGTCCACGAGATCTACATGTTCGTTTTTGATTTTTATATCAACATTTACTTGTGTAACATTCGGTAGTATAAACCGAATGCACTTAGTTTTGTTTTCATTTAATAATAGGTTATTGACATTAAATCAATTTACAACTTTAGAGATTGCATTATTTACATCGTCAAAGTTATTCTGTCGTCGCTTCAGTTTAAATAAAAGTGAAGTGTCATCAGCAAACAGTACAATCTCGTGATCATCCCTGATAAGAGAGGGTAGATCATTTATATAAATTAAGAACATGAATGGTCCTAGTATTGATCCTTGTGGCACATCCATTGTTGCTACTGACCCCGGTGAATGTTTTCCATTTACGTCAACTCTTTGTATTCTGCCACTTAAGTAAGAAGTAAGAAGGTCTAGAGCGCCACCCTTTATGCCATAGTGGTGTAGTTTCCTGATTAATGTATCATGATGTAAACAATCAAATGCCTTGGATAAATCACAAAAAATACCTAAAGCATCGCGAGAGTCTTCCCAGGCATCAAAAATATGGGATATCACTATCGCTAGTTCACTCATTTCTTCGGATTGGATTCTCCTTCACAACTTCTTTGAATTTCAAAGTTAATGACTTTATTAGGGTTCCTATTCTCTTTTTGGATTACATCATTCATACTTGTATTCTTGTTTACGTTTTTTTTATTACTTTTCCCTATTTATTTATTTATTTACTCTTAACTTTCTTTGTTTTTTTAATTATTTTTTTCATCATTATTTTCATAATTGTCTATTTTCACATCACTTATATCGCTATGTGTCTTTAATATATTTAAATTGACGTAGGCTATATTCTTTAAAAATTGTTTAGTTTTATTATCAGTGGTTGTTTTGTAAACATGTGCTAAGATTTCCGTAAGGTTTCTTCTAAGTAATAAATAAAAAGGATCACGACTGTAATCCCCAAGTACGAAAGACATACTTTCAGATTTCCAGGCGCTTAGATCCTTTGAAGATATCTTTCTAGTGGGGGAGTCAGAGGCACGTCCAAACACTATATTTGGCACATGCCCACATTTTGCAGTAATTAGCATTCCATACGTGACAGATTGCAAGCCCATCGCCAATTATTTTCTAAAACTTTATTTTTTAGGGTTCCGTACCCTAAGGGTAAAAATGGGACCCTATTACTGAGACTTCGCTGTCCGTCTGTCTGTCTGTATGTCCGTCCGTCCGTCCGTCTGTCACAGGGCTGTATCTCATGAACTAAATTTTCACAGATGATGTATTTTTGTTGCCGCTATATTAAAACACAATAAAATACATATTTAAGGAGGGCTTCCATACAACAAACGTGTTTTGCCGTATTATAGATAACTACCCGACCCGTGACAGACTTTGTTCTGCCTAAATTTCAATACCTGCATAGAAAAAAAAATTCAGACAACTTCCAATTTTTTCCCAACAAACCTTGTAATGATAAAATAAATTACGAATTTTGGAAGAATGTGTATCATTCATATTAGTCAAAACTGCGTTGCTCTGACGACTAAATGTTTTTAGTCTGTGATGTCAGATTTGTTGCACACCAGCGCCATCTAAACCAAAATCATCCTTTTTGCGTTTTTTTATCATTTAGAGGTTGCCTTTTGGATATAAGACCTCCCTTTATTTATTGTTTTTTTATCTACATCTACAACAGCAAACTTCATCTTAATCTGTTTTATCGTTTATTTTTGATTAGGGAACAAACATAGCAGCCTTATCATAAACTTTCGCATTTATAATATTATTAGGATAGTAAGGAACCCTTCGTGCGCGAGTCTAACTCATACATGGCCGGTTTTTTGTTTTTCTAAAAATAAGACAATAATAATTATTACTTAATACTCTACCGGAACAACACGCTCGGATCATGATTTATGGTGGTTTCATTTAATAAGTAAAACAAAACAACAGTTGGGAGAATCAAAAAGAAAATACTAAGAAATATGACATCGACAATATTATTATTTATTATTATTTCGTTATTCTATGACAACGCGGCGTGGCGACGCTGAAGTGTCGCACGTCTGTAAGAACCCTTACTAATTTAACTGAAATAGTTAAAACACAGGTACGTAGTTATCTTGCTCTATTTAGGAATTCTTACCGGCAATGTGATTGACGTTATAATAAAGGGTCGGTGTCATTTTTATACGAAACTTTCAACTAATACACGTTTATATTTAAAGGCAATAAGGTATCAAACTGTTTTTAAATAAATATCAGAATGATCTATTTACCGTAAATGTCTGACTTATTTATTAGTGAAATGTCATTTATGAACATAACACCGGACTAAAATATATTTGTTATTAAATTTTCAGACAGTGTAAACGTACCTTAATATTCACATAGATCATTTAAGTCATGAAATGTGACTCACATGTTTAGCATTTTTGTGAAAAAAATAACCTCGATAAGCAAAAATATCAGAATAACTTGTAGTAGAGATAAATACGATACATACTTAGAACTTGTATTAATAGGACAACGCTATGAAAATAATTGAAAATGAAGTATCATTTTATTTTCTTTGGAAATGTACTGTGATTCACATGTTTTTATTTTATACAAATTGCAGTGGCGTTTCGTCACATCTAATAAACTGACACTAAATCCAAATTGCGGAGATTTTGGCGGGAACAGCATTGAGCAAAGTGTTGCCAGATATCAAAAATGATCTTCGAGTAGTAGAAATGGTACAAATAGCTACGAAATTGACCGTGACATACTCTGAGTGACTCACATGTTAAGAATCTCGGACAAATTTAAAATATAGTTTTTTATTGCTAAAGCACCGCGTAGAATAATATTATTATGAATTAATAATAAGAAATATATTTATTATATTAGTTAGATAGTTAAAAAGTTTAACAGAGAACACATTAGAACTTTATGATGATTCAAAACTATTACAGTGTATAAAAGACATTTCTGTTGTAATGGAACGTGAAAGGTGGCAAAACAAAAAAATGTTTATAAAATACTATTCACATGTAATTATGCTCTAATTTCTATAAAATCTTGAAGAGGGAAGTTCATATTTATGGAAAAGATTGCCCGAATTGAAAAATATTCAACACTGATTCCGTAAAAAATATTGATATTAGGCGGACATTTATTTGTTTGAAATGTACAGTTTTTTTGAAAATGTCTGATATAGTCTCTTGGCTTTTCAATTTGGTAAAAAGATTTTCGTTGGTTTCTTTTTAGTTTAAAAAACGTAATTATTAAAAAGTTAAAAACTCTTGGTTGGAATAAGGTCTACTTGTCAACCTCAAGCAAAGTTATGATCTGAAGATAAACAGGTTCGATTTCCTAATTCTAATTATGAAATACGTTTTCTAATTTTTTAGGCGAAACATGGCGCGGTCGTTGGCAGAGGAACGACATTGTGGCCAAAATCTTAGCAGTCAGGGAATGCACGCCTCGCGTCCAACGAGACTTCAACGAGGAGTTCCCGAAGCTGAGGATATTTTCACATCCAAACATTCTGCCTGTGGTATGTGTAGTGTTAACCTCTTTGATTTGTTTGATGATGAGTTTGACGAGCTAAGTTTTCTGCCAAAAAAACCGATCGATATATTTGTTATTAGATAGATAGATACATAGACGCTTTATTGCAAACCTCATAAAAATAACATAAGAAAAACTTATTATTATTAATGTAAACTACACAATACAACATACATACACATACACATACCAAGTCCAAGGCATAGACTATGCGTATTCAATTTTTCATCCAAATGCTCTTGGTGTTTTGGGTATAATTGTGACAAAAACATTCAAACATACAATAAACATCCTCACAAACTTAGACAAATCGATTTTTGACGACTTTTTCGTAAAATATTGAAATTTCTGAAAATGTTCATCTATACTTCTATACTAATATTATAAGGAGGAAAGATTTGATTGTTTGTTTGCATCGAATAGGCAACGAAACTACTGGACCGATTTGAAAAATTCTTTTACCATTAGAATCCTACATTATCTCTGATGAACATATAGATGATTTTCAAAAACGTTAGGGATCCGTATGAAAACTTTGATAATATAACCCAAGGTATAAAAAAATTACCCATCAAATCATTATTACACCCGTGCGACGCCGGGGTGGACTGCTAGTCTAATAAAATCCTAATAATAGCCTATGTTCATCCCAAGACTTTAAACTATATGAAATTTCATGCCAATCGGCCCGACGGCGCGCGGCGGCGGTTTGGCCTTGATAACGTCACAGACCGACACACAGTTTACTTTCGCATTTATAATATTAGTATAGATTAAGATGAAGTAAGATTTGAACCGGGCATCTATTTCCAGGTCGGCTGCTGCGTGGACCCACCTTCCCTGGTCGTGATCTCGCAATACATGTCTTGGGGCTCTCTGCACTCGCTGTTGCACGGCGCAGGAGCAAGACTAGTGCTGGACGCGGCAGCTGCTTTGCGATTGGCTCACGATGTAGCCAGTGGCATGGCTTATCTCCACTCGCTGCCTCGGGACAAGATCCTGCCTACCTTCCATCTTAACAGCAAGCATATCATGGTATGTGTACCTTGCAACTTAGCTGTAGTAGATCTATCTTCTAAACTGCTCTGGATTTTCAACCAGGACAAATGTTTGTTGGATGTAGAATTGTTCTGTGTGTGTGAGTTCTAGTAATATATATAAGTATGTGTTTACATAAAAAACAAGAGTTTATAAGTAGCTGTAATCTATCAGTTATCTTGTTTCCGTAGTAAAAGTTTTGCTTAGTTTGGGGCTAGATGGTGCTGTGTAAAATGTCCACCAATATTTGATAATTTATATCATGACATTTACTAAATAAAAAAAATATTTATCTATTAATTGCACTATAAGCAGTATTTGGGATTGTGCCAAATTTTATATTTGACTGCCCCCTTGCGATATCTTCAAGGATATAAGCACCTGGAGATCTGAAAAGATGTCTATTGTATTTAAGGATTAATTCGTCGCGATTTTTTTTTCATAATAATAACAAATATTTATTAATTACATTATTTATTTATCATGTTAATCAACTACTATCTTATACAGCAATGACTGACCAATATGTTCCAAGTTTAGATCGACGAAGACCTAACAGCCCGCATAAACATGGCCGATTCGAAGTTCTCCTTCCAAGAGAAGGGCCGTGTGTATGCTCCCGCATGGATGGCCCCCGAAGCCCTACTGAAGCCAGCTGCCAGGCGCAACTGGGAAGCGGCCGATATGTGGAGCTTCGCTGTTCTGTTGTGGGAACTGGCCACTAGAGAGGTACATTTATGACTCTACTAGCTTTTGCCCACGACTTTGTCCGCGTAGATTCAGAGTTTATAGATAGAGACTTTATCGAAAATCATGAAAATTTGGGTCAAATCTAGCCTATGTCTGCCCCAAGACTTATCTCTATATATGTAATTTAATAATTATATCACGCATCAGTTATAAGTCACAGACAGGCAGATAGACATACAGAGTTACTTTCGCATTTATAATAATAGGATAAGATAGCCGAACCGCGACAAACTTTGTCCTGTCATATTTCAATAATTGCATAGAAGATAGCACTTCCAATATTTTCCCTATAAACCTTGTCCTGATAAAAGTGGAACTGATGAAGATGACAGTTGGGCACCGGAATTCCGGAACAATAAATACTACCCTCAGATTCAATAGGGCATTCACACCAACAAACCACCACAAACATAAAGTCAACTTAGTTCTTAGTTTTTTAATCTAACCAGGCATTCTCAAACTTTTAAATTATAATTCATTCAAATCTATAATTCCAGGTTCCATTCGCGGACCTGTCACCAATGGAATGCGGCATGAAAGTCGGCCTCGAAGGACTACGTATCACCATACCTCCGGGTGTGTCTCCTCACATCGCCAAACTGATCAAGATATGCATGCACGAGGATCCTGGCAAACGACCCACTTTTGATATGATTCTGCCTATTCTTGAGAAAATGAAACGCTAATGCGTAAAAAATCATCAGAATAATATTAAAAGAGGAGATAACGGTAAAGTGATGCGTGATGGTGAAATAATGGAGAAGAAATTATAACTATATTGGTTGTTAATAATTTAAAATAGAAATACGTACAAGCTTCCGCTCGCGGTTTCGCTTGCGTGTTATGGATGGAAAGTTTTGCTATTCCAGGACAAATCCGTTTGGTCGTTTGGGCGTGATTGAAGTACAAACATCCTCATAAACTTTCGGATTTATACATTAGTAGGTTTGTCTCGAAACGTCAGCAAAATAAGATAAACGTGGTAATTAGCCGTATTTCTATTTAAAAAGAATTAAGATGGATTTCGCAAACTATGTTTGTATATATTACGTAAGCAAAATATTGTCTATTTGTTTTGAAGTTTGCAAATTGTGCACAAAACTTCATAATTGTGCATTCACTTATATTTCAAAATATATGACAAAATGCAAATGTATATTTCTTCTGAGGTACATATCTAATAAAAACGTTACCTCATGTTTTTTTAAATAATGACCATCTTTTCTAAACTCATTAAGATATACATGCACAATTTCACAACCCACCTTTGATAGGATCCTGCCTATGCCTAAGAAATGTTGTATGAATCAAGAGATACTACAAATTAAAAAAAAATGGGAAATTTCAGTAAATTCCCATTTATAACATTTATTTTCTATTGTCAATGATCATTCTTTTGTTAAATTTAATAGATGTAAAGAAACATGTTATGTTTCAATTTAACATGAGTATTTTATTACATTATGTTTTATTTTAGGGCTACGTAATATAATTGAACAGTAAGTATAATCAAGTGCCATTATAAAATAACCCAATTATTTACCATTTACATGAGAAATTGTATTAATTTACTATTCAACCAACAAAACATAATGTGTTTTCTGATAATAATTGTTGTTTATACTTAAGTTGTGTTTGGTATTTGTGTTGTAGGAAATATTCCAAGGGTTTTTTACAAGATCTTCATGTAAAATGTTGTTTAGATACTTTCAATGCAACTTTTGGCAAGTAAAAGTACCGATTCAATTTTATGAATTTCATAAAAAGTTAGTAGATGGTTAAATGATTTAAAAAATTGTTTAATACATCTTTTCAAAGTCGCAGTCAATAACTTCAAATTACATTGTAAGTTACAACCTACTTAATCTCCGGCTTAGTGCTAATTAGCTATGGTGAAATTTGAATATGCAGTACGGCTTGCTAGTGACTTTGACCAGCTATTTGAGACTTTACATGAAGATTGTGAAAGAGACCCTAATTATTATAATTGGTGCTAATCCTCTAACAGACGTAATATAGATTATGTATCAGAAAATATTTATAGGAGATTCAAAATGCTTTGCTGTTCAACTTTTTATACATTGGAAACGAGTCAACTTGACCAATGAGGCTGTGGCCCCATGTCTGTGGTGCGGCGCCATTCAACATGAAAAGTTGTGTCGTTGTGATATGAAAATACGCGTCGCCGCAACTTGAAAAGTCATGGCGGCCTGCCACGGAGAGATGCCATGCTAGGCGTAAATGTCGACATTTCATGTCGTAAATCATGACACGATGGCGCGCCATGAAAATGCTAGGTTTAACTATAAGGTAAGAAACAAAAGAATTTTATGTTGACATTTTCGCACGCTTATAAATAAAGTGAAGTAATCCAAAATTTCAACTTTTTGGTAATTCAAGTTTAAAGTTTTGCGAATTCGCCGTACACTATATTATAGGATAAATACAAAAATATACATTTGTTTGGGCAATTTTAATGTTATAAAGGTATAGTCAATGAAATTTCCGTTAATATCATTTCATAAAATAATTATTATTGTGAATAGATTTTTTAATACAAGACTTAAAAAAATATTAGTGACATATTTGTTCAATTGACTTGCTTTGAAGCGCCTGTTGAACGCAACTTATTATTTGCATCTAAATAATACGTTTTATTAAAAAAACTCGAAAAATCAATTTTTTGAGTTACTCCGCTTTACATTAAGCGAGCGATTTTTTTTATTCAAATCAATGAAAAACAACGAAAAACCGGCCAAGTGCGTGTCGGGCCACGTGCAATGTAGGGTTTCGTAGTATACAAGAAACCCTTATAGTTTCACCATGTCCGTCTGTCCGCAGCTTAGCACAGAGGCTATCAGTGCCAATAGTAGCCATATAGTTTAACTTTTCGAGGGGGGGGGGGGGAGGACACTCGACTCCAACAAAAATTTGCATTTTAAAGCTTAATATTTAACAAACGGCTCCCTTGATCAAAAAGTTGTTTTCACAAACTCACAATATTTTTTAAAGACCTATCAAACGACACCCATGGAGTACACGAGAAATGAAAAAAACATTTACCCACCCTTACAAAATGATTTTTAAGATTTTATTCTATCACTTTGTCGGCGTGACTAATACGAGTATGTATATTCATGCGAAATTACAGCTTTTAAGCTGCGGACAGACGGACGGATGGACAGACATGGCAAAACCATAAGGGTTTTTTGCAGACTACGAAACCCTTAAAAAAATTTGCTGCGGTACGCCGCGCCAGTGATTTTCCGCGGCGCAGCATCGCGCTTTCTCATGGTCGCCGTGACTTGAAATGGTGCCTTTTACGCGATCAAAAGGTGACTTACGATTTGCATGGTAACTTTCCGTCGCACGCCGCCGTGTCTCTTCATGTCACGACGACACAACATTTCATGTTGAAAGACGCCGCACCACATACATGGGGACACGGCCTGACAAATATCCTCCTTGTAACATAGAATAATTTATTATGCACTGACACATCATATAGCCGGACTTCACTCACTGCTGGTTACAGGGTTCGAAATTTCGAGCACTGTGATTGGTCCCCTCTTCATAGCTCTGCGTTAGAGAAAACTCACTCTTAGAGCCTCGAGTTTATCAAAACTGTCATAAAACATGATGAATCTCCTTGCTTGAAATATAGAATCTCATGTGCAATAGGAAACCCAAAAATCTTTGAGATTAATGCTTTACTTGTATACAATGTTCTTAAGTCGTGTACTAAACGGGCGTAATGTGTAACTAATATGGTGAAAGTAATCGACTTCATCTGTCAGATTTTCATTGAATTCGACGCTTGGTGCCAATTACGATTACCAGGTCAGTTAGTTTACATTAAAGGATCCAAACTTTTTAAGTTTAAAATATTTTGGTCTGATTTCCATTAGGCCCGTTATGACCAGGCTACAGTTTATCCGGGAATTGGACTAAATTATTTTTAGACTAAACGGTAATTAGATCTATGGGGATTTGAATATCCGGGAAACAAGACGTAACGAACAGTCTAGTCTGTTTGTTAAACAGTAAACTGGTCGTAACGGACCTAATGGGAAGATTTTTATTCTGGAGAATAAAATTATGCTTTTATAAATAGGTGTCTAGGTAATACTAGTTGTTAGAATAATCCAAGGATGCTAATGTAACATGTGCCTTACAGATTTTGCCAATATAAGTACCATTTTGTATAGCTTTATTGACATATTATTATAATTAGATAAGAAAATAATTATTTTTGATGTGAATTAAAAATAGACTTTCATAAGGTTGTCTAATGGATTAACATTTTATAATAAATTATTAAATACAATTTTGTTTTATTAAAATTCTACTATCACCAAAAATATTATTTACTTTTTGCGGCTTTTTAGAGTAGTTAGGTAGGTACCTATTCAGTACTAGTACTATTTTCTTTGATTAGAGTTTACAACTCATTTAATGACGCATCACGTTTGGAACGTTAAAACACTGGATCAAAAGATATGGAATTATTTTAAGAATCAATAGTTTATGAATAAAAAACAGTATCCATGCATTGGTATGCACGTTGCATAATTGTAACACAAAAGTTTGAGAAACTGGGTGGATGTGAGTGAAATCACTACTTCCTACTTTGTGCTACTTGGTTTGGTTTTTGTATTTGTATGTTCTGACACAATCACTTTTTTTATGACAGTAGGTAGATACTGTCACTCATGTCAGTCGAGTCCGTCCGTCAGATGTCATGTCAACGTCACGTCATTATGGTCGTAGCGTAGATATTGCGCCTGTGGAGTAGATTTGGAGTAGATGTTTATTTTCAAGCTAAAATTTATTTATTAATTGAGTTACCTACTAAACAACCAAAAACTATATCTAAAAGACTAGGTATGAATTTATAGCCTCGTTGGCCTCAAACATGGATCCTAGCAACCAAAATGTGGGCGTTCTACCCAACATTGTCGATGTGCAGTGGAAACTGGAAGTAACCACAAATTCTCCGGCAACTGGATCCGATAATCTCCTGTACACTGTGATACTAAAGACTGATGTGGGTGAAGATATCATGTTCACATGTGGAAGTCAACAACTCCAAGATTTGGTGTATAAATTGAAACATTTAGTTCGGCACTGTGAGAACGTGAAAACTAAACTTTCTTAGTGTGTATCTAAACATTATGCCGTGATATTTGTTTGATTTATAAAAGTAAGTACAAACTGTAAAATAAAATAAAATAGAGTTGTAAATTCTTCAGTATTTTATCTGTCATCTTGTTAAGGTCTTGTCTTGTCCATCTACATCTAATTAGCTAATAGACAGACATATTTACTGGTCAGGATCCTTAAGTTAAGGTGCTCTACTTGACACAATTTTAGGACATTTTGTTGTAAAGGACATAATGTTTACTGAGCATTTTTGATTCGGTAATGAGATCCATGTACCTTTTGCACTCATTGATAAGTGAGTTTTGGAACTGCTAATATATTTTGTGCCAACCAAGTCGCACAGTGAAATTGCATAATGTAAAGTAGGTAGTGCCATGAAGAGCAACATATTATTACTGGTACTAGCTTTTACTCATGACTTTGTTCATGTAGATTCAGGAAATTGATTTATGACAATTTTATCGTAAAACAATGCAATTATAAAAAAAGGGAAAAAATAGCCTGTCTGTTTCAAGACTATACTAAATTTC
Organism: Hydriomena furcata; assembly: GCA_912999785.1. NCBI lineage: Eukaryota > Metazoa > Arthropoda > Insecta > Lepidoptera > Geometridae > Hydriomena > Hydriomena furcata. The sequence continues at coordinate 15,443,995 of OU538832.1, read as the reverse complement.
ATTACAATCAGCCTATCAGGTTATCCGTGATAGGCTGCGTTCCCACTACGCCGGACCGGCAAATCTGCCGCGCCGGTAAATCTGCCGGAAGGGCTAGTGGCTGTACAATTTATATGAATTTATATGAATTTGTTCACATTATCCCGGGTCCGGCATTTTTGCCGAGCCCGGCATTTTTACCGAGCGTTTTGTCACTCAGTACTTGACTGTCTGAATTTCTTCCGGCATCCGATGTAATGTGAACACTCTGTCCGGTGTCCGGTTTCTGGCAGATTTGCCGGTCCGGCGTAGTGGGAACGCAGCCATAATGTCACAGACAGTACTTTCACATTAATAATATTAAGATTACTTATTATTATGTTATTTAGAGGGAATCAAATAAGAAGCCCAACTGTCTTAATTAAAATAATTTTATTTCAAAATACTCTAAAATGTGAAGTAACTTTTAAATTTTAATATAAACACAACAAAAAACATCTCTTGCACAAAATCTCACAATAACTACAACTTATATTAGAATAGTTAGCTGCTACTTCTACCGAATCCATTTTAGCTTCTTGGGTTCTTAAAAAACACTGAATTGTAACATTTAGGTCAACATCTTAAAATTTAAATATGCTACAATACAAGAATAATGACAAAGAATATTGTTATAGCCTTGGGAAATCATTTAATTCATTATGTTGAACACAGTTATGGTCTAACAGCACAACAAATACTTTTTGTACATTTTCCTCAAAAAAAAAAACTATAAAAATATTCTTAATAATTTTTTAGCAAAGACACTGGCAGCAAATAGAAGGGATCCTGTTAAATACATTACATCCCTGTCTTAATAATAATTATAATATCTCTAAGATTATTGATCCATTGCTGAGTGAAGGAAGGAAGGACAAACAAACAAGACAAGTTTGTTTACTTAATACTAGAATACCTACTTTTGGTTTCGCTTGCATTTTCCATCAATTATGTTAATATTTTAGTTCAAAATTAAAATCTAAAAGAACCCTAGTCTGCCCAGTGCTTGTGCCATACCATGATAATATTAAGAGCATACTGCAAAATATTTTCTACTCATAGTGAAGATTATCATAGTAAATCATTACTATGACTTATTTTACTTCTACTTATACTTCCGAGAATATTTGACATACTAGTTGATATGTTACTGACACTGGGTACACTTTTTAATAGTTAAACCTAAAAGTGAATTTAAGAATGCTAATGGCATAGGCCGTTTCACAGTTTTAACACAAAATATATTAAAAAAACAACAACAAATGTATAAACAATACCAATCACTCATTCACATTTAAGTTTGGGAATATCACATAAGAGTTTTAAAGCATTTTCATAGCGTTAGTGCAGAGTAAGGGTCTACGCACAGTGGTGGACAGAGGCGCAGGGGATATAAAATTTATGAATTGAATTTAATAGTTATCCAATCGAAATAAGGTATGACTATTGAATTCAATTGATAAATTTGAAATCCTTTACGCCTCCGTCCGCCACTATGCGCAGGCCATAAGTTAGTCGAAATCTACTTATACAAATAAAAAAACTTAATAGCCAAGTTGGTTTTGATTAAATGTTTTATACTTAAATTGCACGATTCACTGGTAATTTGGCATCAAATTGGATACTTATTTATTAAGCATCGCTAACTGGTTACCTTCTGTATATAAATTAATAGAGAGTCAATATTTTTGTTACTAAAATACAGTTTTTATCTGTCTACTAATAGTTGGTGATAGAAAACTATTTCTTGGTTTAAATCTTAACACACAAGGAGTTAGTGTTAAGGTGTGACCAGGCATTGTGCGGCAATCGAGCGCGGCAAGTATGCCGTGCGAACGAACAATAACACCGTTTGAGCGCGGCAGGTAGCTCGCGTCTGTCGTCCAAACGTAGCGCGGCTACCGCGCTTGATTCCCGCGCAATTTTGGTCACACCTTTACGATCTTCACACATCTAAGGGGTGATAGTTGACGACTCGTACTCGTACTATAGGTACTTATGTGCAGACAAAAGAAAAAGTAAATAATGGCTATATTATGTTTCAAAGTTCTTAAAATAAAAAAAAACATGATTTTGTGTTAATAACATCAGTGTTTTCAAATTATTTATGGGTTAGCAATCATTGACTCAAAACTGACAAGACTGAAATGATTAATTTCTAAATTCCGTTAAAGTCATTACCATTTTCTGCTGTCTGTCTGTACATAGTTTTTAGTAATTGGGGTTATTCTTTTACCCTAATTGCATTTAATAATATACTTATGGATACTAAACCTATAGTCACCTACTTTGTTTACTTTCAGCTAAACACACAAACACATTTTTTCTTCTTTTTTAACATTTTTTTTTCTAAACAGATTGATATAGTCGTAGTGCTTCAATAACTTCCATAATGGTTTAGATTCACTTAAATTTATGAAGACATATCGTTATAGAAAATAGCTTTTATAGTTTGCAACTATCGAATAGGCAATTCTGCCTCTGAGATCTTTCTTAATCAGTCACTTCCAAAGTTCTTTAATTTCTCTTCCGTCTCTAAGTTTTGAGAGGTCGTCTCTATCTCGCACCTCGACAGTAAAACATACTTACATAATATTGGTGACAATTCCGTTGTGTCAAATTACAAGCTTAAATTTCGTAACATACGGTCGCTCTTATTTTCTTAGATTAAAGTCTAAATGAGCAGACCTCAAAATAGAAGTTCTTAAATTTAGAATAGTATAGCCATTTCGTTTTTTTTTCGCATAATATGTAAAAAATGCAAGAAAGGGTCAAAATGTAATTTTAGTCAACTAAAATTACTTTAAAATACCCTTAGTTTTAGAACTTTTACTTTGAGGTTACGCTAATTTAGACTTTAAGATAAAGGAATAAGAGCGATTGTATTTTACGAATTTTTAGCTAGTAAGTGGACACAACAGAATTGCCACCCATATAGCTAGTTGACATGCTATTTTAGACTGCCCATACAAATACATAAACGTAAATACATAATACATGTACTTGTATACATACACGTACAAGTCTTTTTTAATACATAATGGTGAGACACAACATTACTTCTCAAAACTGAAACTTATTTTCCATTTTAAGCTGCAGATTTTTAAACTACAAGTACCATATCAGCCCAAAATATTAGCTGCACTAAAATACTTTTTAAGCCATAACTTTCAAGGAACTAAAAGAAAAAAATGTATGAAGTCAACATTTTTTTTCGATAGACACCTATTTTTATTCCATTATTGCATCAGGTTTTTGTTGCAACATGGTCAAGTTATTTCATATCACAACTGTAATAATACGGTAGACATCCTCTCAGACCCGGGCGCTTAGATCCCTGATGATGTCTAGGAGAGGCAGTCAGAGGCACGTCTGAACATTAAAGTAAATGTAACTCCCATGGCCTGTTCTTCAGATACGATGCTGTCCTTCAATTAGAAGGGCCATAGTTAAGTTAGAAGAACAGTAGTAAGAAGTTCAGCGCGAAAAATTGGATTTTATTACTAAGCGCTTATTTGTTACCGTTACCGTCTGTCCAGTAACTAAGCCATGACGTAAACAGGCGCCAAGCCATGACGGGAGCCAGACACGAAGAACAGAACGCTCAGAAATGCCCAGGCTTTAAAGCGAGAAGAATTTGAGGAACGCTGCTGGTGGAACTGGGTATGGTGGTAATGGACCACCGGCTTCCTTCAAACGCTCGCGGTATTCTGGGCACTGGAAATACAAAAGCTTTTGGTATAGGGGCCTCCATTCGATTAGTTCTATTAGTGAGGGGGTTGGTTTGGTATTCTACTGGTAGCTAGCTAGCTAGAGTAATAAAAGCAAATATTTTACAAACGGATACCTATAGGAAACAATAAAATATAGACAAAAAAAAACTATTTTTAAACAAGCAACTTACCTGATCAGCAATACAAGGGTGTCCCAATGACCGCCAGAAGAGGCACTTGCAATGACGGCACAGAGATAGCGTCTCCGTGTATTGTGCATCCTCGCGTAACCCGTACATCCTGCAAATTGTTTACCCTATTATAATCCCTAAAAGGAGTTTTCTTCTAGCTAACCTTTGTGGAGAGAGAATTTAAGCTCAGTAGATATGCCTGCCTATAAGTGACTGGTAATGGAGAGCCACCCAAATATATACGCGCAATGTAGGTAAAGTTTAACCCTTATGTCCCTCCCCTTATTACCAAAACGGCTAAGTCTAAAACATTGAAAAAAAAAATACAGAAAAAGTTCTTTTACAGCTAAAATAAAACTGAAAACCCACAAGAAATTTATACGGAATTGGTCTTTAAACATTGTTTGAAGACAAACAGGCGTAGGTACCGTCGGTCTGCCTAAATGGTAAGCGGTCACCATCTATTGCAACACGAGGCATTTGTGACCTGACCTGGATTATGTACAGCGGAAAGACCACGGATCATTCAACAACTTGCAAGTATACTCACTTCCGAAGCTGATGGAAGACCTTCTTCCAGTCAGTCTCCTTGTCCTCCCCCTTTGCTTCCATCTTGGCTATCTCCACTTCGGTCTGCTGCGGCGTGAAGTGGAATGCCACCAGAGAACGCCAGATTCGCTGTTCGCTGCACACCGACGCCATTACGTTCCACGCTGATGATGCTGACTAGAAGACAAAACATAAGACAATATAATGAACCAATCAAAAGCGTGCTTACAACGGTGAAGGAAAACATCGTGAGGAAGCCAGTTGGTATTCTTGTAAGCGGCGACGGTTTTGCATACTGTCACGTGTGGAATGCTGACTAAGTGCAAAATGTGGGTATTCTGCCAAACGTAATGTTTAGACTACCTCTGACTACTACCTTTAGACATCTTCAAGGGTCTAAGCGCCTTGAGATCTGAGAGTAGGTTATACATTATTTATCTTTAAAAATATCTAGGAGTAGTCATAGGCATGTCAAAACTACATATGGCACATGCCCAATTGCCCATATATTTTAGCATACTTACATCTAAATCCCTGTGGTCCGCTATTCTCAACATTATTTCCCTGATGCACTCCTCGGGCATGTCATGAAGCTTGGGCATTACTTCTGGTCCAGGCTGAAATAAATATGAGAACTACATTACCAGACTATAAATGAGAGAGCTTAACATAACATGCAGAGCTTATTTATTTATTTAGGACTTCCAACAGCAAAATCACTTTTTGTAACTAAATAAACACATTTTACCTACTTAAATCTATTGTGTTTTTTCGAAATAAAGAACCTCACAGCATGCACTAAGATGATTAAATTTTAATTTTGTTAAGTTTCGTTAATTGAGGAACAAAAATTGGAACTTAAAAGCTTTAAACATACCTACAGAGACCTATGACCAATAGTCTTTTTCTAAAACTCAATGTGTAATGTTAACGGCCTGGTACTGCAAAAATTTTGATTAGGTAGGTAGGCTATGGATTCTAACCTGACCTAGAGGGGACCAGCCTAAAAGGATACCGCGCCGAAATCGGGTATGCTTTTTAAATTTTGTGTCTCATAAACTAGTTTAAATGTGTGTATGCCGAAAGATGGCCTAGTATCGGCTAATCACAGACAGGCTCTCCGCATCGATGGATAACACGGCTGCATGGTTATTAGTAAACACAGATTTGTTTGCTTTCATAAAGGTTTTCACCTAGGCAGTACATTCATGACATAGTCTTGTCTTCTCACCTCGTGAATACGGATCGCGTTAGCGATGCGATTGATCCTGGCGATCGCATGATCGTGGTGCCCCCACAGTGCCCTGGAGCCCAATGGCCTGCCCCAACAGGCAGCGCGTTCAGCCTCACGTAGTGAAGTTAGGGCTACTAGCAGAGCGCGAAGAGCATTTAGGTTCTGTTTTGAAGAGGCCACTGTAATGTTGAATGGGTATCGGTTTAGTAAATTATCATAAATTAAATTAAATTATTAAAGTAAATTATTATATAAAAAAAACTTCAGAAGGAATACAGGACGTTTATTGTCCCAGATTAGTGTAGACTCCTCTTAGATCCTAGAATCAGGAAGAGTGGCGAGTTGATTACCTACTCTTGCTGATGAAATAAATTTAGGTGTCTTGCGCTAGTCGCTCCAAAAGTACATAATGATGATTTAAAGGCCAGATTTCGGGTGATAAAAAAAACCTAAAGTTTAAAAACAATATACATACCTATCTAAACTACCGTGACACGACAAAGGAAGCACTTAGGACAAAGGTTTTTTCGGGACAACTATCGCAACTCGCAACCACCAAAAAATCCTGAAGTTATTAAACTTTCTTCTTTGGCGAGTTGGGTAAATGCTCACGCGAACTTACCCTGGTCAGCTAGCTGCTCCAGCATAGATAGAAGCAGCTTCTGCGCAGCTCCGGGCAAATGCGTCAGCCTCTGCCCCCCTAGCAGCAGTTCTAGCAAAGCACAGATGTAGTTGAAACGTCTAACGTCGCGGACGGCTGATGAGAAGTCCAGGCGGCGGACCGCTTCTGATAGGCCGTTGAATCCTGCTATCTGTGGAGATAAGGAGTACCTGGTTTGTATTCACTGAAAGAAAACACACAGAAAATGAAGACAAATTAAATACAATCATGTAATCCTCAAGTACGGAGGACATCCTCTCAGATCCCATTTCAAGATGTCTAAAGGGGTGAGTCAGAGGCCCGTCCAAACCTTTAATTAGACACAATACAAAACCCTTTCTAAAAACGTCCGAGCTACAATTCAGACTCATAAAAATGGGATCACGGCTGTACCTACCTAGGTAGACATCTCCGATCTCTAGGCACTCATGTCTTTGAAGATATCCAAGAGGAGTATTCAGAGGCACGTCCAAACATTAAAATTGACATTTTGTTTGTTCATCTTTATATTTTAATTAAGTGTTCGTACCTCTTTGGTGCATTTGATTGTGATGTGGCAATGTGGAGGTATTCTCGATGAAAAATCTTCAGAATTCTTCTCTGCATCATCGCTTTCTGACCTGCGAACAAAATATACATTATTTATTACATCTAATTGAATTTATCATTTTTTTTAGGGCTATATAATCGCTTTGGAAATATATGAGGAAGTCTTAATATGTTCAGTAGCGGTAGGGCTACCAGATGGGATGATCATAATATCTAGAAAAAAAAACAAAAAGTCGGGATTTTGGGATAATTGTCGGGACAAATAAATGTTACGTATTAGAAAGCTATTTTTATTATTAAAATTTGTCAGGACAATCTGTATTTTCCCGGGACACATAAAAAGTCGGGAGTCGGGCAACCCTATAAGTAGCGGACGTCCGTTAATGTGACAAATCTCGAAAAGTATCTAAATTGCTTATCCGGGAAGTTTGGTATATTGGGTTTCATATTTAATACAATAAATATAAAATATGATTCCGGGAAAAGCTGGACAGGTGAGCTTGTAGGTAAATAGTTACTTGCAATTGAAAGAATATCCAACACCTTTTTATTACAAGACGACTATTTGCAGAAAGGATATTTTCCTTTTACAAACCTTACAAAGGTGCCGTACCTACCTACCTACATTCCCTATCCTATATTTCCCACGTTATTCATTTTATATTTTCGCGTGGATCAAAATTCGTTAACCGTACGAAATGAAATATTGTGCGCGACAAAATAGGTCGCGAGTTTGATTTATTTAATCGATATTAAGTAAATCACGCTAAATGGCATTCGCTAAAGTTCAGGCTATAGCTATTGAATGTATTGAAATAAAATATGATCGAATCGCGATTCTTATCCCCATGTATCTTCGGTAGAATCCTTTCGGATCCTCCTAAGTGCATGAAAATATGTCTATGTATAAATGAACTGAATTAAGATCTTTGAAGATGTTTTAATGGTGTTAGTGAGAGAAGCGTCCCTTGTCGAGGTATCTCCCCATTCGTTCGTGAATAAAAAGTGTCTGGATATACCTTCCTAACCTAATTTTATAAAAACACCTATTAAATCCACACTTGTCGCTAGCTGCAGCGTATTGTAGGATAAGTAGGTACTACTACCTACTATATTTCTAACTATATAACTGAATACATATAGAGGTTTGTTACAATTCATAAAAAAAAAATCTTCGCACTTATTAATATCAAGATAGTCTATGTTTTATGATTGTACAACCTATTGAAACAAAAAGGCATACCTAACACAGTATAAAATGCTGATTGCCGACTTTAGTAGGTTAAGTGATAGGTACCACCATCAGAATTAAACTGAATACTCCATCATAAAGTTGATTGCATTCTTTATTTCGCAGTATTTTTTATAGAAATAACAATCACTTTTATACCAACTCGTAATCTCAGACACTCCGAACAATATCGCTTGGTCATTAGAAAGTTATTACGTAACAAATTGGAACTTTTGTGTTTGGAGTTCTGCTAACGACTATGGTTAGTGTAAGTCGGTAAGTACCTACTAAAAAAAGTAGTTTTTTTATAATCATGATTATCATGCTTTTCCTCTTATTAATTTTGTAAAGTTTAGTTTAGTTTTGTTAAGTCATCTAAGTGCATGCTGTGATGTCCTCTAATTGAAACAAACACATAGATTTTAGTATAATGTCTTCATTATGGTAAGTAGGTACTTAGTTATAATATTTTTCTTTTTTTTGGCGTCGCATTCTGTGCGTTTCCCATTTTTCAGGTAGGTAACCTCCTTATGTCGTGTCAATCAACTCTACTTTTTATAGACTATCGCATTATATTTTCTTTATTCTACCTAACCTAACCAACTATTTTTCATTAAATAAGCTAAAAAAAATACTTATTTTGGCGGATTTCAACAAAATGTGTGAATATTAATGACCGTAGTAAGAGTAAACTGCCAGTTTTTTTGGAAACGTCACTTCAGATGTAAAAACTCTTTACCTATAACCTTATTCTATGTTGTAGAATCCATTCAACAAAGATGGCAACTGATTACAACAAGCATCTAAACTCTTGCATTTTATGTTGCACTTTGCGTTACACAAGTACTTGCGAACCAGGTAAGTAGACCTCTCTACATTCTCCATTGGAACCTTTAGCCAAACAACTTATAGAAAGAAGTAGAAGAGGTAGCTCATTACACACTGGTTCTTGTAGAATGATTGCAATAGTGCGGTCGTTGACGTCTAGTCTTTAAAACCGCCTTCGAAATTCAAACTCAATCAGGCAACGATAGCCGCCATTTAAAAAGGCCGCCATTTTAATGGCCGTGTGTCCTTTATTTGCCATTTAAAAGATTTTCAGCAACTCTGACTTTGGAATGCAAAACTTATTATAAAACTAGTAAAAAAAATATTGCTTCTAGCCTTCTGCAGGCCTATTAGCTTGTTGACCCGAGTAATTGATTTGTCTACGAAAGAATACCTAGATAAGAATTAAATTTGGATGAAGAAATATAGCGTCGTAGACGTGAAGTCTTGATCGAAGCAAGTTCAGAAATATCTTTTAACATTCATTCTTGCGACTGCCATGCTCAATAAGTAGAAAAATAACTGCTTTTAACATAAAAATATATGTTTTTTTTATCAATAAAAAAAATAGGACGATAGGATCACGACTGTCATCCCCAAGTACGGTAGGCATCCTCTTAGATCTCCAGGCGTTTAGATCCTTTGAATATGTCTAGTGGGGGTAGTCGGAGGCACGTCCAAACATTATATTTGGCACATGCCCACATTTTGCAATATTTATTTAGTATTATTATTTACTAGCTGTCCCGAAAGACGTTGTCATGCCAAATTTCAATAATCCCACAGAAAAAAGCACTGTCAGTTTTTCCCGAACTTTACGCTGGATTTTCCAACGGTACGAAATATACTTTACGACATATATTCCTCAAAAAATGTCAGAAAAATCAGTCAAGCCGTTTCGGAGGATTTTGGTTACAAACACTGTGACACGAGAATTTCATATATTAGACTAGCGACCCGCCCCGGCTTCGCATGGGTAGCATGTTATTATACATATAAACCTTCCTCCTGAATCACTCTATCTATTAAAAAAAAACCGCATCAAAATCCGTTGTGTAGTTTTAAAGATATAAGCAAACATACATACAGACATACAGACGCGGGAAGCGGAAAGCGACTTTGCTTTATACTATGTAGTGAAGATACGATTTATGTTATTATCTTCGTAGAGCGTTACGAAACAGCAACTCAGACTGGAAATGTGAAGAAGCAAGAAAGCAGAAAATGTTTTTCCGCATTTGCAACGACATAAAGGCATCGTTAGTATAGTACGCTGCCGTACCTAATAGTTGCAATTATGTACGGTACGCTATTCAAAGAAGTTGACAAGAATTTCACTATGACGTCGTTATTTTTTGAAATCACGTAGTTCACGTACCGCATGTTGAATTAAAAACGAAAGTGCTAATTGCCTAGGTAATAATTATAATTCACAGCACATCATAGCATGCATCAATAAAAATATTAGTACTTGCATGACCGAGTAGAGAATTCAAGATTCACTTATGCTTTATATGAACTAAAAAAATCCAACCCAAAAATAGTTAGTTTAAATAATTAGTTTAGGTAGTTTATGCACCTTGATAACTAATATTAAGTAATATTTTTTAGTTTTAGAATTTTATTTTATTTTGTTTCATTTAATAATTTTATAGGCTAAGTGATATTTTGCAATGCCCTACCCGGGCTCATGTTGATACCATACCTATTTAAGACCTTATTGTACCTACACATGAAAGCAATAAAAACTTTGAACTTTGAACTAAAAACGAAACCTAGCTAGATCGATTTATCGTCATCGAAACCTATACAAGAATTTCTCATTTAGACAAAAATTTTCTAATTTTGACAAAGGAAGGAATGGTTTTTAGGGTTCCGTACCCAAAGGGTAAAAACTACTAAGACTTCGCTGTCCGTCTGTCTGTCTGTCTGTCACAGGGCTGTATCTCATGAACCATGATAGCTGGACAGTTGAAATTTTCACAGATTATGTATTTCTATTGCTGCTCGAACAACAAATACTAAAAACAGAATAAAATAAATATTTAAGGGGGGCTCCCATACAACAAACTTGATTTTTGCATTCCAGCGAGATCTAGTTTCATGTGATGTTACTACGTTAATATAAGTACTTTTCGCGATCTCATGCGACCGCTCGGGGTTTGAGAGGTAAGATGAAAGAGGTTTGCAATTCCGCTGGCAGGTGGCGCTATTTTACCACTATCGGTAAAGTTAGTCGGTAAATAGATGGTACTTCACATGATCGACTAAAAAGTTTGAAATGGAATTATTGAATTCATGTAGTTAGGTAAATAGGTACCTAGGTAGATATTATTAATTTCAAATTAATTTCGAGTTTGAATTCTGGCCGTGCATCAATGGATATTTCTGTTCGAAAAATGTACATGCGTGTTTATAACGGTGAAGGAAAACATCGTGAGGAAACCTGTTAGTATTCTTGAAAGCGGCGACGGCTTTGCTACCTGTCACGTGTGGAATGCTAACTACGTAGTTAGGTAAATAGGTAGGTTATGAGATATTATGAATTATTTTTTATGTTTCTAGGGTTCCGTACGTAAAGGGTAAAAAACGGGACTACTAAGACACCGCTGTCCGTCTGTCTGTTACCAGGCTGTATCTCGTGAACCGTGATAGCTAGACAGTTGAAATTTTCACATATGATGTATTTCTCTAAAAAGAGCATAAAATAAATATTTAAGTGGGACTCCCGTACAACAAACGTGATTTTTTTGCCGTTTTGATAATAGTACGCAACCCTTTGTGCGCGAGTCCGACTCGCACTTGGCCGGTTTTTTTTATAAGCCGTAATATTGATTTTAGCCTGAGCGATGTAGTTAATTTTGTAATAGTCAAAGTCAAATGGTACTATTCAATAAAATCACAAGGATATCTTTGAAACGTCTGAACGTGAAGCTACGCCTGTTCCTCGCGATCAAGCCTAGAAGAATCAGGCAACAAACACGGCTTAGGGCCTATCATTTTTTTCCATGATTCTTTCCATTGATAGCCAGTAGGTTTTTGTATACAATCCAGCCAATCCAGCTAAGAATTTGTTCTCTGAATTGGCGAGTTCTATGTTGGAAACATTTAAACCAACACAGCAAATAATAAACGCATGCCACGTTATATGAGAAAGGTACGTAACCTTGGGCATGCAAAGTTAAAGAATTGTGGTAGATAGAACCATTGACCTTTTCATCACCAATAAAAGTTCCACTCTATCCATCAACCATAACCTTGCTGTCACTGTCACCGCGACAAACGGAATAGATGGACGCAAGTTCAACTATTACTGTCTATTGATATGCCCTTGTGCTGACGGTATTTTATTGCAATTAAATTAACTGTTGCAGGGTTAAGCCGATTTTTATAGGAGTATTATGACGAGTGCAGGCAAATAGTGCATTTATCAAGTTGAGTATGATTTTTAACAAACAAAAAAAACGGATATTTTTTTATGTTACACCACGCATAACTTTTTACAGAGTAGGTAGGTATACCAATTTTGATAATTCTGTACATTTTCGTCGGTTTTCTTTTAAGTTTTCTAAACGTCATTACTTTATCAAGAGAGTTCCTACGGGTGCAAGTTATTAAGTACCTGAATGCCTATCATTAAAGATATTGCACATTATCCTTACTATATCGTTCAAAACAAATCGTGTGGAAACCAGTTAGTGCTCTTACAAGCGGAGATGGGCTTTCCTGTCCTGCATTGCTAACTACTGCAAAATGTGGACATGTGCTAAAAGTCATGTTTGGACGTGCCTTTGACCACCCCCTTTAGTTGTCTTCAAAGTTCTGAACGCGTGGAGATCTGAGAGATCTACCGTACCTGACGTGATCCTATTTTTATTTCCTTTCAACAAAAAGGTCCAATATTTGCAGCATTTTCAAACTGTATTTAGGGATTAATAAAATATTTATCGTTAAGATGAAAGTGCGACCTTATTACCAGCTCCGTGAATCACGCAAATCAAGCAAAGCAAATGCATTAGCTACATGCGTGCTGTCTGTTATGTTGCGCACGCGCCGACCCGGAATCACACTGAAGTAACGTCGCCAGCGTAAGCTGGACTCCAAACGGGCATTTTATGATGACGCTTAGAAGGATATGCAGCTCTTCCGTAAACGGTGATTGTGAACCGATTCAGTTTCACCGTTTTATTTTTAGATTGTTCCAATTCTAAGGATTGTTGCAACGTTTTATTAGCAAAAGAAAGGAGTCTTTCTGTTTTAATTTAAATCATGAAATCCCTAATAAGAGCTATAGTGATATTATAATTATCTTGTGTTTTTCAGCTGAGTACACTAAACTCAATTTGACAGGGCTAAAATTATAGCAATCCTTTTTTAATTGATAACACCCTCTGTTCGGCTATATTTCTAATGACACCATCACCAACAATTATCTACAAAGTCTAAGAACCCAGCCAAAATAAAACCAAAAAAAAGTTCGCTTCGCTGTAAGAAACTAGAGCAGCTTAGTGCGGAAAAATTCTCTCGTGCATTACACGATATTACATAGAATAAAACAAAAGAGAATTACGGACGTAATATTGTTTCGCGACAACGCGCCAGAGGCATGAGACAAACTTGTGAACATCCTACTTCTTACTACTTCTCCTAATAATAAAAATGCAAAAGTATGTAAGTTGACTTGACCTATGTTTGGATATTTATGTTATAAACACGCTGTAACGGCAGCACCAATTTGGATAATCTATATATAGGGTACTTTTATACGGGTACTGTGCCGAAGTCGCGTCCGGAAGATAGGGTTATAATTTATTTTAGGGCGACATAATCTAAAAAAAGTTTTTATTTTAGCTTAGGACGATAAATAAGGTCACCTCTGCAGTGAGTTTTATTATTTCGTTTCTCTTATGTAAATACTCGTATATATTTTTAATGAGAAATTAAATCACCTATCTCAATCCATTATGTCTTAATGCAGATCGACTGAATATTACCGTTTAACAGAGATCTCTGTCCTCGAAATCTAACTACTCATAATTATAAAGAGAGAGTGCCGATTTTGTTAGTTTGCAATGTACCTACAGAGGGTTATCTCTGCAAATTTTTCAATTCGATAAATATGTTAATGTCAAGCTTTTGTAAAATCAACCATCGAGCACCAGCGCGTTATGATCTGTCATATCATTATATCATTTGTCTTCGGAACTTGACAAGTATGCAAAGTTTTTACTCAATCGAAGTATTTACTAAGGAGTTCCATTGTGAGTGTCTGTTGAACAACTACTGACTCCATCATTAGATCAGCTCACTGTCACCATATTATTGCATTGTCACCGAAGTCACATAATTATGCGAAATTTCAGCTCAATCGGTTGGGGAAAACTGCTTCAAAATTGAGTTGCAAGATTCCACATACATTGCAAGCTAAATAAAAGCTTGTAACAACTTTATTCGATAGATAATAATAGTGTCTCAGCTCTATTGAGTTCAGACAACAGTAACTGCATCAGCCATTTCTGCCAAGCAAGGCAAGATCTGCCCTGGCGGCCTGCCAAGGATGCTCGGACATCGACCAACCTTTAATCACCCCTTGTGTGCACTTTTAGACTTGACTTCATCCTATTTTTGAACTTAAAAGCGAGACTACTCGACTTTTTCAAATGTCGCTTCGCATGTTTCGAATAGATTGTGTCTAATGCCTTCCGGATTCCGGGCGGCTTTTAGAGAGCTATTACTGAAATATTTCAGGGAATAATGATATTAATTAAGTTACAATAATAGAACAGCCTTTTGGAATTTTACTAAGTAAATTATAAAAAAAAAAATTGAGGATGTTTGTGACTCTATAGAGCAACGGATTTGGGTGAAACTTGGAATGTACATAGCCTATGCTCTGGAATAGCATATGCTATTTTTGATCTAGGTACCAGGCGAGCAAAGCCACTGGCAGAAGCTAATGATACTATAAACTCATATAAATTACAATGTAAAACTCGGATACAGATATAACACTGTAGACTCAGATAGAACACTCAGAATGATTCCTGTTTCAAAAATGGCATCTTAAATTTTAAGTTAAGTTTACTATTTGATTGAAAAATATTTAGTCTAAGTACTTAGTCTAAAATTCAAAAAAAGCTAGACATAAATTAAAATAAAAATAACGTTTGAAATTGATGAGATGATTTGAACCAGGATAACATGGTTATCAGCAAGTCGATCGGTGTCTCACGTAAAAACTATACAAGTGGGATTATTTAAGACAATGGGTTTCAAGATGGCGATCAACGCAAGCTGATAAAGTTTATTGTTAGTGTTTTGCAAAATATTGACGACTATTTAACATAAACTTTAATTTTTTTTAATTAAAAGCGGTGACGAGCTTACAACTGGCATGTGGCCGAATGTAATGTTTGAACGTGCCTCTAATTCAAATTCAAATTCAAAAATCATTTATTTCAATAAAATCACAAGGATCACTTTGAAACGTCTTAGGAACTAGGTGAAGCTACGCCGATTCCACGCGACCAAGCCTAGAAGAATCAGGCAACAAACACGGCTTGGGGTCTACCTTTTTTTTTATGATCCTTTCCTTAATGCTATGTAGAGCTCCAGTGTGGTGCCAATCGAACAAGGTGAAGGCTCAAACAAGAATAATAATTAAAAGTTAAAAGTACCTACTACTACCTCTGACTATCCTTTTGACATCTTGAAGAATCTGAGCGCTTGAAGATCTGAGCGCTTGAAGATCTGACAGTATGTCTACCTACCGTAATTGGGGATTACATTAATCCTATTTCTTTAACTTTTAGTTTAAAAAGGTATCTTCAGACAAAACTATCTTTATTTAGTAATCAAAGTAAACTAAGTATAAAATAGATTATATTTAACAAGATTTTGTTTAAAACGATTCTATAACGAGTTGAATGTAAAATATCTTCGCAGATTCAAAGCAATTTGTCTGGCATTGTACCTCCATTTCTTATTGTGCTGTAGTATGATGAGGTGGGTATGTTATAACGAGAACGTAATATCATTAAAATCCCATTACTAGCGAATGATATGAGCAAATCCTAAATACTAACAGATGTTATGGTGAAACACGGCATTGTTTGCGTCTGCTTTCATTACAATACAATATCATGAGATTTTATAATAGGATTTGTGTAATTTCTGTAACCTCTATATAAAACAAAGTCGTGTTGGCTACACCATTTAAAACTCAAGAACGGCTTGGACCGATTTTCATGAATGTTGGACTTGTCTCCGCTTCGAATAACAGAATATTACTAAAACATTTGAAGAAATAATAAAAATATGAAAGATTTTCTAGTTCGTTCGGTTTGAATACGTTAACGGTGACGGTGACGGTGACAGTAGCGGTGACGATATGATACCATAGTACCATTGTAAATAATAACTCAGGTAATACTTAAAACCAATACTTATAAATTCTAAAGCGGTACGAAGTTCGCCGGGTCAGCTAGTTTACTATACATCTGAATTGTACTTTTACCAGTAAAACTAGGGCAGCAGTGATACACAAAGTAAATTATGCCGTAGCCTATGGAACTATAACACTCTTGTCCATATCCAAAGTAAGTATATTTATAAACTTCCGCAGATGAAAATATACAGTGCACGGGAACAGACCGAGGACTTTCACTCTCTCAAGCAATCAGCATCACATTTCGCGATTTTCAACTCTATTACCACATAACACAGTCGTTTTTTTCAAGTCATAGGCAATTGTGAGTTGCAGTAAAGCAAAACTAAGTTGATCACGTTTCTAATACAAAATGATGAGATAGGAGAGTGATGCAATTTTGCCGTATTATGGCTTGATTGGTAAATGGCTCTTGAAAGAAGTTGTTTCCGCTGTAGATTGAAATGTCGACTGTTTCTTTTTATGTAATTGAGATGATCTGCTGAATATTGCTACACTAGCTTACACGATATCGAATTGAAATGATTATAATTATCTTAGAATAGAGTGAATGATTCTATAGTTACCTACTATGAAAATGGTATTCTCTAATCGATCGATATATCTTGTCAAGCTTGATATGCTCGAGTTATAGGTACTAGTACTTAATTTTTTTTTCCTTTGGAACAAACGATTAGATTAGATTAGATTTGAATTGACACTCATTATGAAGACACTTTGAGAAAGCTCAATAAAATGCTATTTGATGATGTTATGATCAGAAAATTGATGAATGATATATTTTTTTGTTGGTAGAAGCTATGTAGGTTGTTATCGTTAGAGAACCAAGGAGGTTACATAGCTCAAAGGGTTTGTAAACTGGCAGTGTGCCAGCTATGTAAGTACTCGTATGCCGACGAACCGATAACCGTTGGAATCAATGGATACTAAAGTGGAAAACCTGTTTAGGTTGGCGGAACAAGGATCGGCGAATGTAGCTGACAAAAGAATAAGAAAAGCCAAAGACCGAGGTTCATTGGTGCGTCTTGGGAAATACCTACATCCAGTAGTAGACAGATATAGGCTGATGATGATGAAGCTATGTAAAAAGAGTTTAAGCTATAATAGCGATAAGCGGCGACGGGCTTTCAACCTGTCACGTGTGGATGTGGAATACTAACTACTGCACAATGTGGGCATGTGCCAAATGTAATGTTTGGACGTGCCTATGACTAATCCCTTTAGACATCATCAAGGATCTGAGCGTATCCGCGAGGATGTCTATCGTAATTGGGGATTACAGTCGTGGTCCTATTTTTATAGCGATAAACAGATTGTTATTTTAAACTAACCTAATCCACGCAAAGAAGCATCCTTATTAGTAAAAGAATGTAAATAAGAGCTGATTAATGAACAATGTCCGTTTTGCGTTTGGCCAATCAATACATCCTGCAGAACAGCGACCATGACCCAAATGTGCTTAGATAATTTTGAGTTACACGCATTATCCTTCTAATTGAACTTTTTCAAACTATTCTCTTGTGTTTTTGACAAATCTAAAGTTTCCCAGGTGTAAGTATAGGTATATAATGGATTATCTACACTAGGTACTATAAAAGTACTTAGTAGGAAGGGACCTAAGTCTATCTAAAAGCGGCAATGGGCTTGTCAAAATGTGGGCATGTGTCAAATGTAATGTTTGAACGTGTCCCTGACCTCCAAATCTTCAAGGATCTTTGCGCCTGGAGATCTGAGAATATGTCTACCGTACTTTGACCTTATGTGTAATATGAAAGTATTTCCTAGGTAAATAAATGTATAATATTAAATACAAATTGCTCCTCATATGAACAACGACCTCCAAATCTCTAGGGATGAATAACTCTGCAATAATTGATGAGTTTTGCTGTCATAAACATAATTCATCATTTTATGGTAGAACAAAATTTATAAGCTTTTTCTGTTTTCCGTTCCAACGCTCTGTATAGATTTGGAATTTCATTGTAATATTAAAGATTTCATTACTTTAGAATCATTGACGTCGATGATTTTATTTTATCCACATTAGATTTTTGAAATTTGTTATCAGCTCCTATTTTGATTCCGATTAGGAAAATAGGTGGATATTCCTCCAGGATAATCAAAATCAAGACATCGTCAAAGCAGGTAATGTATTTTACAATTGGTTAAAATGAAAACAGGTTTAAATTATAATATATTAGGTAGTTGGATATCGAATATGGAATATAAACCAAAATAATATGACCGGCTAACTATAGTACAGGTACTAACTGACCTGACAGTCAAATTTCAATAATAGCACTTCCAGTTTTTCCTGCATTTTTCAATTTTCCGGTGAATTTTCCAAAGATACAATTACGCCCCAAACAAAAATATACAATTTGATGGAGCGTGTTTCCAAGTGATGATCTTTCATACATGAGGCAAATATTGAAATAAATTACGAATTTTGGTAGAATGCGTATCATTCATTATTCAAAACTGCGTTGCTATGACGACTAAATGTTTTTAGTCTGTAATGTCAAATTTGTTGCACACCAACGCCATCTATACCAATATCATCCTTTTTGCGTTTTTTTATCATTTAGGGGTTGTTTTTCGGATTATAAGTTCCCCCTTTATTTATTCTGATGTTTTATCTACTTATTTTTGATTAGGGAAAAAACATAGCAGCCTTATCACAAACTTTCGCATTTATAATATTATTAGGATAGATAGATAATCTTAAGTGTATTCGCTAGATCCAAAGGGTGAAAAGGTTACTTTACGACCAACCCGTTGGGCGTTACCACTTTACTTGATCGAAGTCTTAAGGTGCGGTCCATTACTATGCAACAGTCACGGTTAATCTGTTTGATAAGCGATTGTCAAAGGGCAGACTTGATGGTGGTAGGGCAAGCGATGAGGTGAATGACCGTGATGTTACAAAGGACATAAGACCATACTTAAGTTAGTAAGTAAGTAGGTAAGTAATATTTATTTAATAGAAAAATAAATTACAGAATTAGACAGTGTAACAAAGGATGTTTAGCATAATGATGGTATTTTATAGTAAGTAAGCATGTTTGTATAAGTCAAAGCTTTGACGCATTCTATGTCCGCGAAAGGCACGAAGAACAGTAATGTAACCTTAAAACTATATTAACTTATGTCATTTAGAACTTTTTAACATGTGTACCTTGTAATGTGTAAATATTAATCAAACTAATTACCTTAAAACTATATTAACCCTCGTATTCAAGAACGACACTATGAGAACACGCACCCACAGTGGACAAAATCTTTTTTCATAAACATCACTTGTGTTGAGCGGCACTATGGCGCACGCTACCGTGTGCCTTTAGAGCTCAATTTTGGCTAGTGGCACACCACAATGTCACACTATGCAGTGTCGCACAACACATAAAGTGATTTTTATGAAAAAAGTTTTCGTCCACTGTGGGTGCGTGTTCTCATAGTGTCGTTCTTCAATACGAGGGTAAGTAACTTATGTCATTTAGAACATTTTAACATGTGTACCTAAGTGCGAGTCTAGGTATTTAATTTACACAACTTTTAAGAATTACTTTATTTATATTTAGTAACTCCTCTGTTTCATCGTAAGATATGATGTTATGAGCAGTTTGTAATGATTTATTGTAGGTACTTAATTTATTGCGTAGATGAGTATTTACGATTGAGTAGGTAGGTATGTACAATACATTACGATTGAGTATACCTACACATTAGTGATTGTTTAGAGCGGGAATGCAAAGTATTACCTACCCTCTGAAACACGAAAGATCTCGTTTGTAAATGCCGCAAGCTGTAACCCTCTAGTAATATGGTGGCTTGTGTTGGAAGCTTGAAACTAATGTAACGCAATTATGAAAGCTTGAAGCCCTTGCCCCCCTGAGGTATGTCTGCAAACTATTTTGAATGTGATGCGGAAAAGGAATTCGCCGTCTACCAGCTATAAAATTTTATTTAAAACAAGCTGACCCCGCGAACTTCGTATTGCTTTAGAATTAACAAATGTTATCTTAAGTTCCCGTTCCCGTTACCGTATTATCAAACCTAATAAAGCTCAAATTGACTCTACGTTTTATTTAGAAAACTTTTGTATGGGAAAAAGAAAAGGGCTGTTTTTAGGGGTTTTCCGGCAATTATTCGAATTTGTATCACCCTTCTTAGACCTCCACGAACATTTCAAGGCCAAGATAAGATAAATCCGTTTAGTTAGCCGTTCTCGAGTTTTAGCGAGACTAACGAACAGCAGTTGATTTTTATATGTATAGATTTAAATTTAATAAACTCCGGTGAAATATCATAATAATCGGACTTGAAAAGTATTTGCTGCGTGCAAATAAATAAAGCAATGGTAAGTAATCTCTAACAGACCAACATAAAATAGCACCATCCGCGTTAAGACGTAAGATGTGAACGTGCATGTAATTTCACCGGCAGTACACTTCAAACCGGAACATACAATGAATATATTAAGCTCGGCGTGTTTCAATCATGAAACCTATCAAAGACAGCGTGCTTCTTTGTAAAGGGGTTTGTGATGTTGGTGCAAATTATTACATACGTCAACAGCATACAATCTATACAAGACGCAGAAAAAGTGATGCCATCAAAAACATAACTTGTAAAAAAGTCAAGTCTCGCAACGCAACTCAGTTCTTCTACCGTAAAAAGTTGTGAGATCCATGTAATACCAAGTCGGTTAATTTATTCAGTCCCTACTTTAAGGGTCCTTCTGCCTTATAACTTAACGTAATAACTTAAGACAGAAGGACCCAGATTGGTACATAAACTTTATCATCTTTAACTACTAGTTTGATAAATAACGAAACTTAGCGTAAAAGGGTCATGAATCTGTTTTGTCGATCGAAATAAACCATTTAGACAAAGACGTGTGGCACTCGGAGACTGCCGCGGTAAAGCTATTGCATAACATTTTTTATCAACTTATGTATTTATAATTATTTATTTTATTTATCCTTTTTTCCTTTGTTTTTCTTTGATATTCAACTTTTTGAGCGTGGTGACCGATAAGAAAAGAAATTATATTATCTATACTTATAATAAATCTGTAGAGAGGTCAATTCTGTACATGAAATATATTTCCAAAATAACTATCAGGGGATGATTAGGGATCCATACTGATGCCAAAAATGCAATCAGTAAAATTTTTGTCTGTCTGTCTGTCTGTCTGTCTGTCTGTCTGTCTGTCTGTCTGTCTGTATAACCGTTATAGAAACAAAAACTACTGGACGGATTTTAATGAAACTTGGTACAATTATTTTTCATACTCCTGAGCTGGTTATAGTATACTTTTCATCACGCTACAATCAATAGGAGCAGAGCAGTGAAGGGAAATGTTGGGAAAACGGGAGTAGTTACTGCATTTCTTAAGCTTCCGTCGCGTGTGCAACCTTTATGGTTAAAGCTACACAGAAATCATGTATGACGGAAATGTTCTCCTTAAAATTATATAAAAAATATCCCACGACAGCATATGTTTATCTTTTATGGTTGACTCACAATAACACGTGTAACTCCCGATAGCTTAGCAGTTCGAAGCTTTCTGATTATATTTGACTACTCTTACGTTTATAACACTCTCAGTCATCCCTAATTAAAAAAGTTTACATTATTAACTATTCCATAAAAAAGAATCATAGAAATCGGTATAGAAACACCAAAGTTATACATGAAATACGCTAATAATAAGCCATCGCGCGTGAATACTGAATCATGCTATAAGGATTATTTTTGTATATAAGGTCGCGAACTCACAGGCAGGCGGCTTGCTTAGCGCCTAGAGGCTAGCGAGTCACCTAGCGAGTAGCTTCGTAAAACGAACATTCTCGAACGTTCGCGACCGGCCTAGCAGCTAGGCGTCAAGCGCGCAGTGCGGCCGGTCGCGAACGTTCGAGAATCGGTCGCCGCGCTCGACGCGTCTCGCGGCCGAAGGTATAAAAAGGCGGGGCGTCCGAGCGCGAGCTTCATACAATTTTTGTGTGATACTGCGCAACCGGACCCACCGTGTTTAAGGGTTAAAATGCATTTACAAATCTATGGAAATGTACAAATTGTACTCCAAAAATCTGGAATTGTACTAGAAGGGGTCCCGAGATAACTTTCTAGATGTCAAACGACGCAAGGAAATATGAGCTTAACTGCTTTGACTCAACAGCACGTTTCAAGTGCACAGCGGGCGATGACGTCTGCCAGTATTAAATTACCTTAGGGTTGACCCAATAAAAATGTTTAATTTTTTTATAAAATGGTCAATTCGTTTTTTTACAAATAGCTAAATAAATAAAAGTGTAGTAAGCGGTGTTGGTCGAGTAGGAGGTACCTCGACTTTTAATTTTAAGGTTGTGGGTTCGAATCCCAGCGTGCATCAATGGATTTTTTGTAAGAAATAAAATCCAGTTAGTCCTACTTCCTACTAATATTATAAATGCGAAAGTTTGTGAGTTTGTTCGTATGTTTATGCCTCAATCAGGCCAAAACAACAAAACGGATTAAAATGAAATTTGCTGTAGATGTAGGTATAATGCTCGAATAAATCATAGACTACTTTAAAATAAGAAAAACATTCCCAAAATGATAAACAAAACGCACAAACGGTATGATTTTGGTATAGATGGATCTGGTGTGCAAAATCTGACATTAGTCTTCATAGCAACGTGCGTTACTCTATGCGATTATTAAAATTTTGACAGGATTATTTTTTTTCTGTCGCGGGTCTGCTATAGGCAATACGCTAAAAAGTTCATATTTCTTCAAGTTATACGCGGGTGAAACCGCGGGGTACAGCTAGTATTATATAAATGAGAAGTTAATATTGTTCAAAATATTTTTATTATCTTACAATACAACATGTTGGTTATTCATTAATATTTATAATTGAAACTATAGCATTTCCGACATCCCTAGATTGCGGGGGAAGAGGGGGATTAGGCATGCGCAGTAACGCCGATACAACCAATGCCACCTATTGGCGAGTTGCTAAACTAAAGAGACAAGCGTGATATTTCAAAAAGTCATTAAAAGTTCTGCTATTCATCGATAGATGTCAAAATCTTTAACCTACCTATTTACCTAACTACGTAGTTAGCATTCCACACGTAACAGGTTGCAAGCCCGTCGTCGCTTTCAAGAATACTAACAGGTTTCCTCACGATGTTTTCCTTCACCGTTATAAGCACGTGTAACGCGCATATACATTTTTCGAACAGAAATATCCATTGATGCACGGCCAGGATTCGATATTTACCTAACTACATGAATTCAATAATTCAATTTCAAACTTTTTAGTCGATCATGTCTGTGAAGTACCACCTATTTACCGATAGTGGTAAAATAGCGCCACCTGCCAGCGGAATTGCGAACCTCTCAAACCCCGAGCTTTCGCATGAGACCGCGAAAAGCACCTATAATAACGTAGTATCATCAAATGAAACTAGATGGCGCTGGAATGCGAAAATCACTCTAAGCAGGCATGACATGAGTCATAGGGATGTAATATTGATTGAAAAAAATCTATTAATTAATAATCGATTTTTTGTCCCTACAAATAAATCGATTTTCCAAAAAATCTAATTATATGGAAATAATAATCAATGGTTCGGTTTGCGTTCGGAGACAAGACCGATGAGTCGGTTTCCGTTTGGGAGGCGACTATATGTAGGTTCACGTCCGGGAAAATGGCCAACGAACGATTCGGTTCGCGTTCGGAAAACTTAGTTTACAAAAATCGATTTATATGTGTAATTTACATAATTGATTTTTTAAAAATCGATTTTTTGAAATCCAAAAAGAGAAATCTCTAACACTCACAATCACACAGACAATCACACTCACGCATATTGCGTGAGTGTGATTGTCTCGTAAAATTTCGTTACGAAATTTCTGAATTCGGTCTCCACGCTCAAGGCCCGCGATAGAAGCTATGCAATAGCTTAACAATAAAAAATAAAATGAAGCATCGACACGACAAGAAGATAGAATTGCATTTACAATTTATTATGGAAAGGATCTTTTTATGTGGATAAAGGCGGCTTCAGACCGCTCATCTTAACTTTAAAATAATTATTCTTAAAGGTCTATTAAACATTATGTAAGATATATATGGCTCTATCAATATCATGAATATATTATAGTGGCCAAACACAATTCAATTATTCAAATTTTCGAGCTAAGTTGTATGTGAGACAAACATAACAATCTCTAACACAAGACTCATTAGAGTTACTATCATCATCACCCACTGCTGGGCCTACCTAAGCCATCAATTCCACCACGGTCTTGCTTCTTCTTCATTTACGGATCACGATGTCGAGTCCTCTGCCCATCATAACAATAATCACTTTGAAAAACAATAGTTATTTGTTATACAAGAGTGCAAAGTTGCTTTTTAACCGCGTGTTCAATTTTGATGACCGAGCAAGCGAAGGATTTTAAAATTGAATCACGAGCGCAGCGAGTGATTCAAAATTAGAATCCTGAGCGTTAGCGAGGGAATCAAAAGAGCACGAGGTGAAAAATCTTTGCACTCGAGTGCAACACGTAACTTTTCATTCCACCTCAGCGAGGAAATGACTAAATGCAAAAAAAAACGTTTATAATCACAAGATAGGTACTTTTATTTCAGTTTAGGTATTAACTACTACATTCCCAAGTAACACAAAATTGCTGTTTAACAGCTGACTTGCGGTTCACATCGATACTATAGTCTGTACAAGCCTGCTCTTTAATAGAGTTATAGCTGGCTATTCAGCTGCTACGCTGCTTAAATGGGCACAAATTTGTGAACCTTTAGTTCACATAACCTGTTGAATGGTATTATTATAACGTTAAAATAGAGTTATAAGGGTAATTAAGCGTTACAAGAGACCATGCAAGCGGTTTAAGAAGGTAGTTGTTACCTGTTAAACAGACAAAAGCTGTAAAAGGAGACCCATTTACACTGTTATAACTATATTAGTTCACAAATAGTGCTAATATAGTACACAATGATGCCATTTTGCCAACAGCTGTTAAAATTTACACACGCCATTTTGTTAGTTTGTTTTTATCTTTGCAGATTCGCGTGTAAATGGAATGTTGTTGGTTATTGTGTAATTCGCCATGACACACTATTGTATAAATACTTATTTTTGTTGTTATTGGTGTGTATATGTAAAATATTGATGGTAATGCAATTTTGCCGATAATACTATATCCATTTGAAGTACAAAATTTTCATGCGCCTCGAAATAAATGCATTTTTAGGTTTGAAACAAATAGAAATTTATGCAGTGAGAAAAATATTAAAAGTAGTTTATTTGATAAAATGTATAATATAGTTTTATTATAGTTTTAACTTCTATAAGGACTTTAAATCAACATGTCTAGGTTTCATTAGGTGTGAAAATGATTCTAAATAAGCAAATTATATAGTAGATAAAATTGTGAAAAAAATACAAAATGGTGGAAGTTTTATTACTTATTGTGAACCACTTTCATTCTAATTTAACTCTATTAGCTGTACAGAGTGCCATACGTGATCCGTTAGACAGCAATGAGTAGGAAAGTTTTATAGGCAGATTAGTGTGTACCTATACGCATCTATACGCATTACAACACTCTAAACATATACCAATGTAACGCTTTAGCCGTTATAGATGTTCACAGCGACTCTCTTGAAATGTAACCGTATAGTGGTGTAAATGAATTCCTTAATACAGCAATAAACGTTACTTTACTCTACTTAAATGCTTAAATGGTGCCAGAAAATAATAGCTGCATAGCAGTGTTCCAATAGGACACCTTTCTACTATTAATCTGCCACTGTACAGACTATAGCTGTTTATTCAGCTGTAAGATCACGAGTGAACCTTAATAAGTGCACTATAATGCTTTAAGTTCACAATGTTACCAAATGTGAATAACTAACCAGCAATTTGTGTTACTTGGGTTATGACAGGTAAGTATTACAGAATAATCTTAATAATGACGTAAAAAATGCCGCGTAAAGAACCGCGTACAAAGCAAATTGAAAAAACCGGCCAAGTGCGAGTCGGACTCGCGCACGAGGGGTTCCGTACCATTATCTATAAAAAAAAATCACGTTTGTTGTATGGGAGCCACCCTTATATATTTATTTTATTCTGTTTTTAGTATTTGTTGTTAGAGCAGCCACATAAATACATAATCTGTGAAAATTTCAAATGTCTAGCTATCACGGTTCATGAGATACAGCCCTGTGACAGACAGACAGACGGACAGCGAAGTCTTAGTAATAGGGTTCCGATTTTACCCTACGGGTAAAATCTACGGAACCCTAAAAAGAACACCAAGAAGGTTCCGAGTCTGAGTTTTTAACAAATTAAAAAAAAGTTGTATGATATATTCGGCACCATAGAGGTAGCAGTAAATAGGTTTAATGATTTTTTAATTCACAAACTTAGTGCACACGATGTTCTAAATTCAATTTACTTTATCCTCTAGAGAATAAAAACGGCTTTTGCACTCAGATATTGAAGAGCAAAAATACTCTTTCCGAGATGGTGGGATGAAAAAGAATGTATAAATAGAAAGGTATTAAACTACACGTAGGTAAGGAACATAACCATATTTTTTTACACGGGTCTAAAATAAAATAAATTGGATCACGACTGTAATCCCCAAGTACGGACATCTTCTCAGATCTCTAGACGTTTAGATCCTTTGTAGATGTCTAGTGGGGGTAGTCAGAGGCACGTCCGAACTTTATGTTTGGCCCATGCCCTCTTTTTGCAGTAGTTAGCATTTCATACGTGACAGGTTGCAAGCCCATCGCCGGTAGAATACTAACTAGTTTCTTCACGATGTTTTCCTTCAACAATAAAGAGACGGGCCTTTATCACGTAATTACTAATTAATTACCTACCTTCAATTTATTTTCCGATGTTTCGACTATTTTACAATACTATAGCCATGGTTGCGAACAGACTATGGATTATCTATAGTTATGTATACTAATCAGGATAGTTGAAGGTAATAATACATTTTATCGTAGGTAGAAATATAAGAGCACAACAAGACCATACAAGAACATTGTGTCCTTGTCTGATTTATCTCAGTATAGTCACAGCTTCCGAAGCCTTGACCCAATTCAGCGCTGAACTGACACAAGGCTATGTGTACTGTGAATGCATTGGGTGCCGGGACTTTGGTACCTACTGGGAAACTGGAGGACAGTCTTTTAAATTCTAAGTAGGTTTCTACTCGATTCGATTGACATCTACGTAACATAGCCTTAATCTTTACTAGTCTATACTCCTAATATTATAAGAGTCAAGATTAGTATTAAAGTATTGTAACAAATAAACTCAGAAACTGATTTCTGATTGCTGATTTCAAAAATTCTTGCTCCTTTAGGATGCTTCATTATCTCAGAGTAACTATATATTTTATTACTAGAAAAAAATGTCCACCTGTGCGAAGCTGGACGAAGAGCTAGTAAATAAATAGTATAAAACTAAAAATTGCTTGCCTTTTCACATTTGATCGGTTCAAAACCCATATGAGGCAAATAATTAAAAAGAATCTTTAAAATTTAGTAATAATAAGTGTTTTTAAAAATATATTTTTAAAATTAAGCTTTTATAAATTCTAGGGCTCTAGTAACTCCAACAGAGAGACAAATCCAACGAGCCCAAACACGACGTGGTTATGTTGTGTAGTTAGGCAGTGCCGACTAGCTCGCTAGTACCTACCACAATTTTATATTGATAGGTATGCAAAGTTTTATCTCAATCAGACTATTTACTGAGGAGTTCCGTTGAACAAATCCTGACTCCATCGTCAGATCAGCTCGCTATCACCATATTATTGCATTGTCACCGAAGTTACATAAGTATGCCAAATGTCAGCTCAATCGGTTGAAAATAACTGCTTCAAAATTGAGATGCAAGATTCCACCTAGTTACACATAGTACATAGTTACATACATACATACATTGCAAGTTAAATAATAGCTTTTAATTCTTCTTCTTCTAACTTAAGAGCTGTGCTCTTGTCGGTGTAATTGATGCAGCTCTCTCCATCTATTTCTCTCCAGTGCCGTCTCTTAAACTTCCTTATACGACACGACAGCTATTTTCTCCTTTATCTGGCTCAATAAAATGCGTTTAATCAAACGTCAATTATGACTGACTACTGACTGAACCTATCGTGTAAGTGTTCATGACTGATGTTTTCGTTAAATTTATCTGGATAACGGTTAAGATGATTCATTCCCTAAGATAAGATAATCCTGGAGTAAAAGTAAACAGATAATAGGTATCCAGAAAATCTTCCACTTATCTGGCAGATAAATAATCACAAACAAATGGTTATGCACGGGTTTATTGAACCTGCAGCATGCATGTGAGTCACTCTGAGTCACTTTTGTTTACTTACCCTGTTTCCTTTCCAAAATAAATTAATTCGACTTACAAATTTGGTTTTGAGATTCGCTACTATTAACGTGACCAGTAAGCGTGAAGTTTAGCACAACGCCACCTTTTAGGGTTCCGTACCCGAAGGGTAAAAACGGGACCCTATTACTAAGACTTCGCTGTCCGTCTGTCTGACACGGAGCTGTATCTCATGAACCGTGATAGCTAGACAGTTGAAATTTTCACAGATGATGTATTTCTGTTGCCGCTATAACAAATACCTACTAAAAACAGATCAAATCCTTAACTATTTATTTACCTACTTACTTTAGGTATATGCACTAGCTTTCACCCGCAGCTTTGCTCGTGTAGTATTAATATCTACATAAAAAATACTTGAAAATGAAGGTGTTATTTGAAAAAATATTAATAATGATAATTTCATTTTTTTATTTGCAGATTTTTTTCTCATAATTTTGACATAAAAAATGCTATAAAGTCCTAAATATAAAAGCTTTATTAATGGTGTCCGCTAACTTTTTCGTAGATCTACTAAAGAAAAAAAAAAAACATTTTATCCACTACGTTACGTCTACGGTTTGACCAACGCAAGTAAGATTAGGTAATTCTTAATCGACTTTACCATATCGTCTTTCGTATTAATGAATAATCAAAATAAAATATAGCCTATGCTATGACATTCAGTAATATGATGATGCAGTATTCGGCCAGTGAAATTACCCACATTTAAACTTTACCTCTTTAAAATGTTAGTCGAACCTAGATAAACCAAAAATATATGTTCATCAAATCATCACAACAAATGATTGTCTTGGGTGAGAATCGAACCCACTACCTAAAGCAGAGTAACTACCAACTGTGCTGTAAGGCCAGTCTGAAATTGCAGGTTCGTTCAACCGCTGCATTATTAGTCACTTGTTTACTTTGATCGAGATTCACGAATCACTAGAGTTATTTTAAAGCGCGATTAATTCGATATAGAATCTAAATCCAATTGACCCATCTCCCTAAAGATGTAAAGATACATCGATCACTTAGAGCTGTTGGTAATAACATTAAATTAGCAGGTAATTTATGAAACCTCGCGACTCTGAATTTACAGGATGGATGGATTCTGGTCGATCAGACCAAAAGTTAATCACATCAGTCACATCCCTTCTTTACTATAAAGGAGCTTGATGATCTTCAAACAGCCAAACGGATTTTCGATAATTATAATTACACTCTCGATAAAATCATCGAAAAAAAAATTAATCAAAATCGGTTTATCCGCTTAGGGAGCTACGATGCCACAGACAGACAGACACTTCAAACTTATAACACCCGCCTTTTTGCGTTAGGGCAAAAAAAAACCGATTAAGTGCGAGTCGGACTCGCGCACGAAGGATTCCATACCATTATCTATAAAAACGGCAAAAAACACGTTTGTTGTATGGGAACCCCATTTAAATATTTATTTAATTCTGTTTTTAGTATTTGTTGTTATAGCGGCAACAGAAATACATCAGCGTGAAAATTTTAACTGTCTAGATATCACGGTTCATGACTCATGAGACAGACGAACAGCAAGTCTTAGTAATAGGGTCAAATAACCTTTATAACCCTATTGATTTGGATAGATTTTATTTTTACAACTATCTGTAGAAAACATGGAACGTATGAACACACGAATCGAGCATTGGTCGATTTGGTCGTTCTATTATATTAACCTGGCACTGAAAGTGGTCTGTTTGCGAATACTTTTATTGACCACTGACCCAATTCACTGAATACCATTGAAATTCAGGTTTCACAGATTCGGAATGGGAGCTGAAGCTAACACATCTATATTTCAACAATAACATTTGTGTGGTTATTGCATTGAACTTTATGGGCTAATTTTGCTATGCTCAGTGCGTTTTTACGACTGTTACCTTTCTACTCCTATAGATAGGCTATCTTATGACATTAA
The DNA here is from genome assembly GCA_912999785.1 of Hydriomena furcata. Taxonomy (NCBI): domain Eukaryota; kingdom Metazoa; phylum Arthropoda; class Insecta; order Lepidoptera; family Geometridae; genus Hydriomena; species Hydriomena furcata. The sequence continues at coordinate 15,413,201 of OU538832.1, read as the reverse complement.
CCAATAAGGTTGTTGTTCTTCTCAACCTTTTTGAAAAAGCGTAACGTACTGGCTGACTTTACAGCTCAGTTGGTATAGGTACTTTGGTAGTCAGTAGATCTACCTTCTGCGCTGTAGATTTTGAGTTCCATTCCCATCAAGAACAAACATTTGTGTGACGAACATTAGACGCTTTCTTTGACTTTATGAAACGCTTTAAAAAAATACATTCACCGACATAGGTATTTTAAAAATTGCGTCCTTTAAGAATAAAGTACCAAGCTAACATAACCAAGCTCAAGCTCGTACCTAATGCTAAGTTACCTTAAAACTATATTAACCCTCGTATTCAAGAACGACACTATGAGAACACGCACCCACAGTGGACGAAATCTTTTTTCATAAACATCACTTTATGTGTTGAGCGGCACTATGGCGCACGCTACCGTGTGCCTTTAGAGCTCAACTTTGGCTAGAGGCACACGACAATGTGCCAGTCACACTTTGCAGTGTCGCACAACACATAAAGTGATTTTTATGAAAAAAGATTTCGTCCATTGTGGGTGCGTATTCTCATAGTGTCGTTCTTGAATACGAGGGTAAGTGTTACACTATAAGTGTAACCCTTCGCAGTACGAGCTTGAGCTACTAGAAATGATTGAGTAGGTATCACCTACCAGATACTGATACAAGGCACCGGTTTATCCGTTGAATTTGCAATAAATGGGTGAATAAATTAAAGAAGCAAGCCAGCTGCCATCTTACTTTGCAGGTTATTTAGACGAACAAAATGACCGTTTGGTTTGGACTTTTGGAGTACACTGGTAGTCGCAATCGGCTTCAAAGTCAAATAATTAAATTACGTTCTGTCAAAGCACAATGGGAATTTGACAGAAGTCGATGAGGTATGATTAGTAGTGGAGATATGCATAACTCCTGTTTATTTCTAATAATTACAGGTTTGGCTAGCGAGAAAGAGAATATTAGCCAGTTTCAGATAAGTAGGTAAACAGAAAGGAAAACTTGACGGGTTTCATTTAATTATTTAGAAAAGTTTTCAACAGGTTGTGAAAACTGCTTTATTAAAGATATTATACTTTTTAAAAACATGTCCCTTCCGGTTGAGACATGCTTCGCATTTTGAATCATTCGCGGATATTTTTATTACCTTAGCGTAGTAGGTGGAATCTTGGGGATCAAATAGGTAATTATGTATCTATACCTATAGCTAAGTAAATAGGTACATAACATTATGCTTTCTTCAACAAATGTCCAATTTTTTTAGTTAGTTAGATCGAATAGGTAGGTAAGCAAAACTAATAATGTAAAAGATAAAATAAGATCATGTCTCAGGTGTAATCCGCAAGTACCTACCTACAGTACCTAGTTATACTCTCAGATCTCGAGGCTCTTAGATCCTTGAAGATGTCTAATGGTGGTAGTCAGAGACACGTCCAAACATTACATTTGGTACCTACAATGCCCACATTTTGTAAAAGTAATATTCCATAATAATCGATTTTCTTTATAGGTACCTAAATGGAACAACAGTGGAAAAATAGTTGGTCTACAGTTCAGGCTGAGTGTCAGCAGTGTTCAAAAATAAATTGGTCGCTCATGCTTCGTGTTTTCTAGTGGTTTGACCTGGACAGAGCTGTGCATTTCATGACCTAGTTATGGATGGGCACATATTTATCTTGGGAAACTAGGTGATTTAATTGAATTAGAAGAAGACTAGGCTCAAAACACCTACCTACTAGGTAGGTACCTACCTATATTATATACCTACCTAATATAAGTGATTATAATAAATGCTATAGGCAGACACTTAGGTCTACCTACATAATAATTATTATATACTTACCTATGTAGTGGGTAGGTAGGTACTTAGGTCCTAGATAATTGAAAATCATCTTTCATTTTATCAAGGCTAGCTAGGTAGGTAGTTTCTTACCTTACCTACAACTCGCCCCCACTTGATGAAGGATCGAGAGAAGGTTCCTATCTATACTTGAAGTGCACAACGTCTGATAGAGAAGCCACGCAAACACAAAAAATCAATACAGCTGCGTAGGTAACTTAGTCACAAGAACAGCTGATCCATAATAACAAAACTGGAAGGCACTTACCAAGACTTTTGATGGCTATCATCTGTGTTATTAAAGTTAGCTAAAGCGGGATACCTGTAATAGAAATACAAGACGCACTTCAATCACAAAATACAAACAAGCATTATTATGATGTTAGTGGTTTACTATTAGTAATAAATTGTAGTAAATATTCCGCAGCGAACAAAGGATTGTGTTTATTTTGCAACGCAACTTACCGCTGGGAAGTGCACTCCAAAACCTTCTTCTTTTCCCAACCCTCTTGAGTTTTAACCCACTCTTCACCAGGAGAACGCCAATCTTTCGATATAAATGGCATTTTTATTATCACAAAACAATAATGTTCGCGTGCAGTGCGCTAAATAGACGCACACGAGCAGCCACCGCGAATGCGAGACGAAAATTGACGACGAAATGAAGTCTACGGAAAACTAAGCTTGCCTGACGGACGCTGGCTGACGGTGTATTGCGAACTTGCCACTCGGTGCGTGAAAATGCAACAAGTGCGAAGGAGAGCTAGTCCCTGAGCGAGACAACTGCGCAATGGCGTTTGTTTTGCTCAGTTGGAAGTCAGCTGTTGTTTATTTACAAAAAATATATTCTATAAATAGAATATATTAGAGGCATATAATAATCAATGTATCGAATATGATATGAATATCTAAAATGAAACAAGCGAAAAATATAGGTACAAGGTATAGAAAAATTAAGTTTTCTGTAAAAAAAAATGCAATGGAAAAAGATCCTCAGACTAACCACTCAACGGTCTCTAGAGAGCATCACTTATATCACTTATATGCTCTTTGGAGAGCATAACTTTGTGTAACTCTAATTACCTACATTCTTTATTTCTGTAATATAATTAATAACTTGCTAATTTACATTTAATTTACAATTTGTTTATTTTTTGACAAGCATTTTCACTGGTTCTATCTTGTCTTGTCTATTCATCTATTCTATCTTTAAATCACAACAATTTGATCATTCGTTTTCATTATCTGTGGTATGGAGCGAATATAATATTGTTGACTGACAGACACAGACGTCAGACGTTTATTTTATTGGTTGTCAAACTTGTCATTCACTCATTGGCAAGAAAGATTTTGTTTTGAGGTTATAATTTATAAAAATAATTTCGTAATGGGAGATTCGGAATTCAAGCCGAAAATTACCGGCACAAAACAAGATCCGGTGCTCAAAGAGGCAGAAATTGCGTACATGCGATTGATCGAGGAGAAGAATAGGGAGCGAGTGAAAAAACTACAGCTGATCGCGAAGAAAAACAGAATTACTGGTTGGTCGATTGGTCTCGGAGTTTTGGGTGTTTACGCGTACTCTATCTTTGCAGTGAAGCAAGAGACATTCCTCGACGACTTTAACGAGCCCGTAAAGGTGCAGCAATAATGGCTGCCGCTAAAAAAGCTCTGCAAGTAAGATTGCCTCCTCTACCCAGCATCAAGGATGTTATCAGACTATACAAGCTCCGCGCACTTAGAGAACTATCGCAGAACTTTCTTATGGAGCCTCGACTAATAGATAAGATAGTGCGCGCTGCCGGCGACATCTCCGGGAATGTTATCTGTGAAGTGGGGCCTGGCCCTGGAGGGATTACCCGCTCCATTATACACCAGGCACCCAGAAAAGTTATTCTCATAGAAAAAGATCCCCGTTTCACCCCCTCACTAGAACTCATCGCCGATGCTTGTAAAGACCATGTTGAAATGGATATTATCACTGGAGATATACTAAAGACTGATATAACACAGTTCATACCAGCTGATACAAAAAGAGAATGGTCTGAGCCACCACCACCGATCAATCTTATTGGTAACTTACCATTCAGTGTGTCCACGATCCTGATTATACGATGGCTGGAAATGATGTCAAAACAAGAAGGTCCGTGGGCTTATGGACGTACAAGAATGACTCTAACTTTTCAAAAGGAAGTAGCTGAAAGAATGGCTGCTCGGATCTTAAACCGTCAGAGATGTAGATTGTCTGTTATGTGCCAGAATTGGTGCAATGTTAACTACAAATTTGATATACCAGGTGCCGCATTCCTACCAAAGCCTGATGTTGATGTTGGTGTTGTAACCCTCACTCCGCTAAAGCATCCATTGATAAAACAACCTTTCAAAATGGTGGAGAAAGTTGTCCGGCAAATATTCTCTATGAGACAAAAGTATTCGATCAGAGGGGCCCAAACATTATTCCCCAAAGAAGTCAGAGATGAAATGGCACTTAAGATGTACCGAATGGCCGAAGTTGATCCGGTCACAAGACCTTTCCAGATAGCAAACTTGGAATTCGCCAGAATATGTGAAGCCTACAGTGAAATTATCAAAAAGTATCCAGAGTTTGAAAACTATGATAATCGTGCACCAAAAGCTGAAAAAGCCATTGAAAATATAAGTAAACATGAAAATGCTGTAGAGGAGAATTATCTATAGTTTTTGTTTGTAAATATTAATTTGTAGAATGTATGTAATAAAAATGATAGTTGTTATTTTATTATTTGTTTATTTTTGTAACACTGAAAACCACTTAGATACTAATTTAATTAAGGTGTTTCTTCACTTCCTTATTGTTTCTTTGAACATTGTTTTCCAAGTTTATTTTTCAATCTCAAAACCTTCATGTGCCGATTTGATCTCAAATGTATGGCATAAACATTGTCACCCAAGAATATTCTTTGGCAGACTTCACAGTAATTATGAGAATTCCCATCAGAATTTTTCTTTTCTTCGTCTACATCTGGTTTCAACGGTTCAAAATCACAGTTAGTATTTTTCAAATAGCTTTCAATAATGTGTATGGCCTTATTTTTCACGTTTTCATCCCATTTTGATACATCGGTCGTGTCCAACTCGTAAACTGGTGGCACCTAAAATAAAAACAAACATTACTGCCATCTATCATCGTTACAAATGGTTATTGGCTACTCGACACTAGATGGCGTTATTAGACAAATGGGTTTAGGTACAAAAGTTAGAACCTAACCTTTTTTAAATTGAAGGATAATAACCGAATGTTTGTTTCACTACTCGCCGCTAGATGGCGCTGTAATTAATTTTTTTTATACAGCTAAAGCTAAACAATAGAACTAAAAGAATAATTAAAAAAGTATAATTCCTTAGGAAGACTTCAGTTCTCTTTTATTACGAACCCGGCACAGTATTTATGAGCAATAAAAATAATAACACGCAGTTCATAAAGCCTACAAAGCTTTGATCTATCGAATGTTTGTGTAGGACAGAGAAAGTTATGAGACATTTATTGCCTAGATTAGAATAGTTATTTTGTCTAAATCTTTTGTTTGTGGCAATTTATTCAAGCAAATTTATTAAAATAGGATGTAGATGCTGTTGCCAGTCTAGCGCAGATCACGTTCTGATTAAATTAGGTATCAGTGGATTTTCTTGGTAATACCTAGTTCCCACAATATCTATGAATATCTAATGTACCTGGATCTATAGAACACAGCATAAGAATATATTATCTTAATCGTGAAAAAATGAATTGCTGTTCGTTAGTCTCGCTAAAACTCAAAAAGGGCTGGACGGATTCGGTTAGTTTTAAAATATTCGTGGAAGTTCAGGGATGGTTTAAACGGTGAGAAAAAATACGGAAAAAATGCGAGGACAATAGTAAAAACAACGTTTTTCTTTTACCATACAAACTATTCCGACCTGTCAAACATTTTGATATTTGTCCCGTTCGGTACAGTAGACTCGGGTCAAATTGTAGAACGTATTAAATAAAATAAGGGTTTTCAATCGACAACATATTATATCCGCAATTATAGCGTTGGATTTAATAATTTCGGAACTGGAACTGGAACTGGAACTGGAACTGGAACAGGAACGGGAACGGGAACGGAAACGAGAACGGGAACTTAACACATAATTTGTTAATTGTAAAGCGGTCAGAAGTTCGCTGGGTTAAAATATTAAAATAATTTCTATGACTCAAGTGTTTGCAATTTTGCATAGACATCCCATAGGTATTTGCTACACGTAGGTATCCTAATAAATGTGTTTGTGTGGGATAAGATAAACACATTATTGCTAGAATTTATAAGTAAGCGCCACTCGATTTCAGAGGATGTCTGACATGCTTGGGAATTACGGTCGTAAGCCTACTTTTTTTTATTAGTAACATAGGTAAATATTTTTGACACACTAGAAATCCCTGTGTTAGGTAGGTATCAGAACTACAAGTAATATAGAGACTGCCGATTTGGGACAAATATTTGAATCCTTTTACATTCCTTGTTTGTACCTATGCAGGTACAGACATCATCATATTATGGCCATTGCTGGACACAGGTCTCTACCAAGACGCGCCACTGAATCCGTTCTTCGGCTCTTTGACTGACTGATCTATCATCGCATAGCCTAAACCACTACTCGTCCAAGAAATTTGAATTTTGGAAGGTCCTTCAAAATTGTTATTCCTGTTGGGGTGTAGCAGAAGTTAATAACTTTACGTGAACGATTTAGAGAAAAGTTAAAAAAAACCGGCTAAGTGCGAGTCGGACTCGCGCACGAAGGGTTCCGTACCATTATCTATAAAAACGGCAAAAAACATCACGTTTGTTGTATGGGAGCCCCCCTTAAATATTGATTTTATTCTGTTTTTAATATTTGCTGTTATAGCAGCAACAGAAATGCATAATCTGTGAAAATTTCAACTGTCTAGCTATCACGGTTCATGAGATACAGCCCTGTGTCAGACAGACGGTCAGACAGACGGACAGCGAAGTCTTAGTAATAGGGTCCCGTTTTTAGCCTTTGGATACGGAACCCTAATAAAACACTCACTTCTCTAGTGGGATGTTCGAGGAATCTTGCTTTAACCATCTTGATCTGCCTTCTGGCGTATCTTCGGGTGCACATCTTCATGTTCGAGATGCTTTCTTCCATAAGCTTCTTGCCTTTCTCCGTGTTCCGTTCTTCCGGTGTCAGCATCAGGTAGTCGTGGAAGTCCCTGAAGCCGAGCGTTTGGTACACTCCTTTTGTGTAGTCAGGTGGGCTGAAACATAACATTACTTTAAGGATGGTATGAAAGTTTCGTTTTCTTGTTTGAACCTTCACCTTGGTTCGATCGACACCACACTGGAAAAGGATCATTGAAAAATGATAGGCCCCAAGCCGTGATACTAAACTTCTAAGGGGGCGGAGCGGCTATTGATCTTTGAAAATAATTTCACGTTAATTTCGCGGAGTTTTCAGTTATTGAATAAATAAAATGCTTGCTAAATATGTTTCGTTCAGTTCAGTTTATAACTATTAATTACAAGAAATTATTAATTAAACTAATAGTATCACGACTGTATTCCCAAGTACGGTATACAGATCTCCAGGCACTTAGATCCTTGACGATGTCTAAAGGGGTTAGGCAGAGGCACGTTCGAACATCACATTTGGCACATGCCCGCATTTTGCAGTAGTTATCATTCCACACAGGAAACATGATATGTGAAATAAATGTCCTCACGGTAGTTGAAGTGACATGTTCCGTTCAAAATGCTTGGCGAGTGGCTTCGAGTGAATTTGGGCGTGAAAAATGTAGGTGTCGGTGCCAGTAGGTAGATACCCCGTATCGACTTACACTTTCCTAACAAAACGCTTTCAACACCTGCTCTGAATGTGTTTAAGGAGTGTAACAGTAGCAAGTTTTAAAAAGTTGATAAAAAAGGTTTGCTACTGTAATCCACAAGGTAGACAGCCTCTCGGATCTCTGAGGTTGTCATCAGAGGCATGTCCAGTCATACATTTGGCACATGCTCACTTTTGGTAGTAGCTATCATACAATTCACTCATACAATTCTTTCGAATAGAAACATTAATTGACGCGTGGCCAGGATACGAAACCAAGATTTCGGATCGAAAGTAGACCCCTAACAACAAGGCCAACACGTGCACCAAGTCCTAACAAGTAGGGGGTCAACCAGTGTTCACGCTTAAGCCGCGTTTGTATTAGGGGACATGTCGCGGACATGTCCCGCGCAACGTCGCCCAACACGTAGAATTCGAATCGGGCGACTGTCGAGGGACACGTAGATATCGCCTGCGAGGTCGCGGGACAAAATAATGTCCCCCAGTGCAGACAAAAGACTTCAGATCGAAAGTAGAGGCAACCTCAAACATGTGCACCGTAAGTATCTTTAACAATTAGGGGGTCAACCTGTGATGACCAGTGGCGGATTTTTTTTACAATCCAACGATTTAGTTATTAGTTTTACGTGGTCAAATGTTGAATGGTGTGCGTGGACCTATTAATAACAGTAAATAAATGTTTTTTTTTTAATTCCTGTAAGACATTTGGCAAAATCAAGTGATTGGCCAAATTCAGCTAGAGATCGAGATGGGTGGAAGGAAGGGAGGGAGGCATCTGTCCTGCAGTGGGACGATAAAGGCTAAAATCTATAAATTTTTGTCAGTCTGTCTGTCTATCTGTTGTCCGGCTTTCACGCAAAAACTACTGGACGGATTTTGATGAAACTTTTTTGTTATGTAGCTATTAGTCCTCGGCAACATATAGGCTATAATTTATTTTGAAGATTGGAATACCAAATGTGAAACTATCTATCCCCTAGCGAAGCGGGCACGGGTCAGCTAGTAAATAATATATTTTTTTCTATATATTTTTTATTGTTTGTGTACATTAATATAAATAGTGTACCCTAATAATACTACAATCTAGCCATATGGCAGGCTAATGAGTAGTTTCACTTTGACCTAAATTGCTATAATATTATTATTAAACTAAGAATAAAATAAATAAATAAATAAATAAAGAATGTGTCCACTAACACTTTTCTTACTGTCTCTAATTAAGGGGAAGACACTTTGTTTTTGTGTTCTTTAAACGTAGTAAATAATATGTTTGAAAAAATTTACCCAAATTTGCCGCCCTAGGCCTAGCCCAGCCTACTCAGCCTGGTGATCAGTCCACCATTGGTGATGACGCTAATATTCACTGTGGCAATGTCACTTCTAGTAGAATGATATAAGAACTTGTGGGGATTCCATTAAGCCGCAGCCGCAGGTTCAAAATGTCGCTTCTCTCACCTCGTTGAGCGCGCCATCGTCAGGGTGCCTTATTCATCAACATGATATTAAGTACACACTTGTCGACCACGTGTACCTATATTTTAAATAGAAATACTGCTAATTACGACTTTTTTCTTGTATTGCTGACGTTTCGAGACAATTCAGATGCTCTTCATCATGAGCATTGTAATATGTGTACTAATGTTCCAAGTTTTATCCAAATCCGTTTGTCGTTTCACAAACTTTCGGATTTATAATATTGCATGTACCAAATGCAATATTTGGACATGCCTCTGACTATCTCCTTTAAACTACTTTAAGGATCTAAGCGCCTGAAGATCTGAGAGGATGTTTACCGTACTTATGGATTACAGTCGTGATCCTATTTCATTTTCATTACATAGCCTCAGAATTAGTTTTTAGGGTTCCGTAATTCGCTGTCCGTCTGCCCGTCTGTCCGATATTTACACCGATGATGTATTTTTGTTGCCGCTTTAGCAACAAATACTAAAAAACAAAATCAAATAAATATTTAAGTGCGGCTCTCATACAACCAACGTTTTCTTTTTTTTTGCCGTTTTTTATAGATATTGGTACGAAGCCCTTCGTGCGCTAGTCCAACTCGCACTTGGCCGGTTTTTTTTTGTTTTTAGGTCAATGGCCCTATTACTTGACTTCGGTGGCATGGCGAGTGAGTGACAGCTGAGGCGTAGGTTTGTGAGGATCGAACCCCGCGGCGTGATAAATGTTTGCAAGATGATTTGTAGATTTGTAAATATTTGTTCTGGGTCTAGTCTAGGTGTAACATATGGTCGTAGTTTTTAGTAGTCACAGCGGGTACTCGTCGGTTTAGGGAACTCTTGTTCTGGCCACAAACTCCTTCACATTTGATACAAACGTATGTTTAGACGTGCCTCTGGCTCTGGCTACCCTTTTTAGACATCTCTAAAGATCTAAGGGTCTTGAGCTCTGAGAGTATGTCTACCGTACTTGGGAATTACAGTCGTGATCCTTTTTATTTTATTTATATATTTTATACAAACTTATTTCATCACCTAGAATCTAGATAACATTATTAGTATAATAATGATTTCAGATTGTCGATTAAGAATTTGAATTTTGTATTCCTGTAATTTATGAGCAACCATGAAATATCCTTAAAAACATCCAAATAAAAGTGATACCAAATATTTGCAAGCAAAAACCATTTCCAAAACTATTGTGTTTATTTATTAATATGACGTCATTTTTGGTCAAGGTCTCTTTGAATGGTCATTCTCAATCACTAACCGACTCGATAGAATCATTATTTTTTAGTCTAATACCCCGTTTACACTCGCGCCTCGTACCTCGCCTCGTGTCTCGTCTCGTCGCTGAACGCGAGTGTAAACACCGCACTCGCGTCTGCCGCGAGGTCCTTTGACTCGTGCCCAAAAACCGCTCCGGACGCGAGCGCTGCGAGTGGCGAGACGAGGCGCGAGGCGAGCCTCTAGCGTCTGTTCACACTCAGGGCTCGTGGCTCGTCTCGCGCCTCGTCTCGCCACTCGTATGCGAGTGTAAACGGGGTATAAGATTTAAGCGGACAAAAAGCCGAGGTGGTTGAACCTAGATCTCTTTTTGTCTGGCAATCCAATCTCAGCATTGGTTCTGTATTACTTCCTGCTAAATCTGATCTCCTGGTACTTTTTATAAAAGGCTTTTATAATGCTTTGTTTGCTTCTACGTTGTGAGTAGTTTAGATCTCGAGATCGCGATGCAGTTTCTTTTGTTAGATAGATAGAAAATTCTTGCACAATACAAAAACATTTAATGCTAGTTTGTTTTTAGGGTTCCGTACCCAAAGGGTAAAAACGGGACCCTATTACTAAGACTTCGCTGTCCGTCTGTCTGTCTGTCCGTCTGTCTGTCCGTCTGTCTGTCTGTCACAGGGCTGTATCTCATGAACCATGATAGCTAGACAGTTGAAATTTCCACAGATTATGTATTTCTATTGCTGTTCTAACAACAAATACTAAAAACAGAATAAAATAAATATTTAAGGGGGGCTCCCATACAACAAACGTGATTTTCGCATTCTAGCGCCATCTAGTTTCATTTGATGTTACTACGTTATAATAGGTACTTTTCGCGGTCTCCTGCGACCGCTCGGGGTTTATGAGGTAAGATGAAAGAGGTTTGCAATTCCGCTGGCAGGTGGCGCTATTTTACCACTATCGGTAAATTAAGTCGGTAAATAGGTGGTAGGTACTTCACATGATCTACTAAAAAGTTTGAAATTGAATTCATGTAGTTAGGTAAATAGGTACCTAGGTAGATATTATTAATTTCAAATTAATTTCGAGTTCGAATCATGGCCGTGCATCAATGGATATTTCTGTTCTAAAAATGTATAATGCGCGTTACACGTGTTTATAACAGTGAAGGAAAACATCGTGAGGAAACCTGTTAGTATTCTTGAAAGCGGCGACGGTCTTGCAACCTGTCACGTGTGGAATGCTAACTACGTAGTTAGGTAAATAGGTAGGTTACGAGATATTATGAATAATTTTTTATGTTTCTAGGGTTCCGTACCTAAAGGTTAGCAAACGGGACTACTAAGACACCGCTGTCCGTCTGTCTGTCACCAGGCTGTATCTCGTGAACCGTGATAGCTAGACAGTTGACATTTTCACAGATGATGTATTTCTGTTGCCACTATAACAACAAATACTAAAAACAGAATAAAATAAATATTTAAGTGGGGCTCCCACTCCCATACAACAAACGTGATTTATAGATAATGGTACGGAACTCGACGTGCGCGAGTCCGACTCGCACTTGGCAGGTTTTTTTAAGATTTTTACACTAAACACTAATTGTGTTTCAAATTTGAAGCTTCTATGTCTGCTAGAAGTGCCTTAAACTTTTGATGATCGGTCAGTCAGTCAGTCAGTGAGTGAGCGAGTGAGTGACAAAATAGGAAACTTTGACTAGTTATAATTCTTAAACTACTGGTTCAAATTGAATGAAATTTGAAATATACCGTGTTTATATAGTGACTGCTTGGTTACTGAAAATTCAGGCTTCTAGTTTTATCCACAACGAAGTTATAGGGGGTCGAAAATGGCCTGAACTGCTTCGAGAAAAGGATGGTACAGCCGTGCCGGTTTATTGCTTGACTTGGCGGGGGCACTGCCGTGCCCCCAGATATTTCTAGATGGCAATAAGCTAACAGTTTTGTATGAAAAACTATTGTGTTGATTGTATGAATTTTGCAATTCCTCCTTCGATTTCAATCTGGTATTAGTTAGTTAGTTTTTAAGAACATTCCAGATTGCAAACAGCATGAAGTACGAAACAATGGTTTGCTGGAGGCACGCATGTAACGCGAGACCATAGACCGCACCACAGAACAAACTATAGTTAGGGAGTGCAGAAATTCACTTTTGAATTTTAAAATAAATGTGATGATGAAAGATGACATGGGTGAGTGATGAAATTGATGATATGACAGCTGATAGAGGGACATGGAAGAGGAACACATGTTGTGCCGACTTAAGTGGGGTATGAAAATTATGATGATGACCAGAAAAGGGAGAGTAACCGTTGGCGAAAGGATTGAAGTACGTTCCATCTTGTCTGATGTGTATCACTACATAGTATAAAGCAAAGTCGCTTTCCGCTTTCCGCGTCTGTATGTAATATGTGTGTATGTATGTATGTATGTTTGCTTATATCTTTAAAACTACACAACGGATTTTGATGCGGTTTCTAATGGTTTCTATATAGGTTTCTAATGTGATGTCGTAAATAAACACATTTTTTTGCGCTTACATTGCAAATGCTGGCTGAACCCCACGAGATATATCAGAATAATGTACTACAGTATTGTACACCTTAAAAACGTCTACAAAAAAGTCAACGATGGTATTAGAAATGTCTTACGCACAGCGAAGCGGGCACGGGTCAGCTAGTTTAATATATACAATTATCGTGTCACAGTGTTTGTAACAAAACTCCATCGAAACGGCTTAACCGATTTTTATAAAAAAATTTGTAAGGTAGCGTAAAGTTCGGGAAAAAATGAAAGTGCTTTTTTCTGTGGGATTGTGGAAATTTGACAGGACAACGTCTGTCGGGACAGCTAGCAATATCGTAATATTCTTTTTATTAAAGACTAGCTGACCCGTGCCCGCTTCGCTGTGCGTAAGACATTTCTAATACCATCGTTGACTTTTTTGTAGACGTTGTTAAGGTGTACAATACTGTAGTACATTATTTTGATATATCTCGTGGGGTTCAGCCAGCATTTGCAATGTAAGCGCAATAAAATGTGTTTATTTACGACATCACATTAGAAACCTCTAAAATTATCAGTGTTTCTCTACTATATTATGCATGTATTATACATATAAACCTTCCTCTTGAATCACTCTATTTATTAAAAAAAACCGCATCAAAATCCGTTGTGTAGTTTTAAAGATATAAGCAAACATACATACAGAGATACAGACGCGGGAAGCGGAAAGCGACTTTGCTTTATACTATGTAGTGATAATAATTATATGATTGAAGAAATCATTAACTTATCCCGCCCATTTTGGTTAAATTATTTCGACAATGTGCTTTACGACGTACACGGTACGCACATACACTTCTTAGCTTCAATTTAGTGATGTGACAACCAGCTCTATTGTTTCCAGATCGTTATAAAAGCAAAAATTCAAAACACGCGTGCAGTACGGTCGGCGGATATAGGCAAACCTAAAGTTAGCCGTTTGACTGCACGGCAGACAATTTACGACCATAGACACAAACCCATTTTTGAGTTCACACGGCTATCTTCACGTTGATTGCAAATGAGAATGCAAGCTCAAATGCAAGCTCAAATGCAAGCTTCTAGCCCCTAATAAAGCAAAGCTTGTATTGCTCTATGAGAACTAGAGAACTGATAGAACACTTGTATACTTTTTTTCGTAAATACATACTTATTTATTTATTTTACTTTAATAAAAACGGATAAACCAATTACAATTATTAAAGAATAGTATTATAATTAAATTAACACATATTATATACAAAAAACTAAAAAATCAGAATAAATTAGAATAATAATAATAATAACTCTTCATTATCTCTCTTCTTCATATCAGAGCTACACTTAAACCGAAATTTCATATTTCGATAACTTAAGGGGCTCCCAGTCGCTGATTGCTTTTTTTCGAAACGAAAAAAGAAATACTTCTGAACAAGCCACATCTCCTATTTTTATAAGTATATTACTTCAGGTTCCTACTTAGATTTCTATTAAGCTGAAAACATAATAGCAGAAACTTTTCACGATAAAGATATTATTTCAAAATGATACGTTTTAGAATTTATGATCGAAATATTTTATATACCTACTATTAAAATCAACTTGTGATTTATTGTTAAAGATAGGTAATATGTAGATCTAGATTTCTATTAGAATAGATTTTTGATAAGTAATTATACATAATTTATATCATTAATTTATTCGAAAAGCTAAGGCGGACCACGCGCCGACGTGTGTTTGTCGTCATTGCAGCGGTCGGTAGGATTATTTATCGAAGTGATTAAAGATGGGTACATCTTTATTCACATATACTATCACTACATAGTATAAAGCAAAGTCGCTTTCCGCTTCCCGCGTCTGTATGTCTGTATGTATGTTTGCTTATATCTTTAAAACTACACAACGGATTTTGATGCGGTTTTTTTTAATAGATAGAGTGATTCAGGAGGAAGGTTTATATGTATAATAACATGCTACCCGTGCGAAGCCGGGGCGGGTCGCTAGTACATTATAAAATAGGAGATGTGGCTTGTTCACAAGTATTTATTTTTTCGTTTCGAACAAAAACAATCGTCGACTGGGAGCGCCTTAATAAAAATAATAATCATAACATACATAACATATATTATACATTGGATTTAGCTTTCCGTAATAAAGCATTACATCATGCTCAATCTTTCTCATCCCACTGCTGGGCATAGGTATCGTTTGTGCCATTCGCTGCCATGTACGACCTGATGTTTCTAAGATGTCTTAATAAACCTGATGTTTTTTATAAAATGTATAAAAAAAACGAAACGCGTGATAACGTTTTGTGTATTATAAAATGATTTGTGGTTTTCCCTAAGTGCAGATAAGCACTAGATATACTAATATTATTATTCTTACTAATATTATAAATCCGAAAGTTTGTGAGGATGTTTGTATGTTTGAGCACAAACGACCCAACGGATTTGGACAAAACTTAGAATATTTTTTTTTAATACATAAATAAATAAATAATAATAACTTAATATTGGCGGACTTTACAAACAGCGCCATCTAGCCCAAACTAAGCAAAGCTTGTAATATGGGAACCAGATAACTGAAATAATACCTACTTATATACTTTTTTTTGTAAATACATACTTATTATACATATTAACACCCAGACACAGAACAAACATCTATGTTCATCACACAAATGTTTGCCCTGGGTGGGGATCGAACCCACAACCCCAAATATACCTAATAGACTCAGCATATGCCCTGGAATAGCATATAGGCTGCTTTTACTAGGTACAACGCGAGTAAAGCCGTAGGCGGAAGCTAATATATAATAAACTAGCTTTCACCCGCAACTATATCCGCGTAGATTCTGGAATTCGATGTTTGATGACTTTATCGTAAAACAATGAAATCCCTTAAAATTAATAAAAACAAATTGGGAAAAAAGTAGCCTATGTCCGTCCTAAGACTTTTAACTATCTTTATAAGAAATTTCATCAATATCGGCCCAGCGGTTTTTCTGTTATAACGTCACAGACAGACAGACAGAGTTACTTTCGCATTTATAATCTTGTATATAAAATGCTCTTGTCACAGTGTATGTATCCGAAATCCTTCGAAAAGGCTTGACCGAATAAAAAAAAAAATAGTAATTATAAAATTGGATAGGTCTGAGAATAGGACGTAGGGTATTTTTTATACCCCTAAAAGTTCGGAAAAAAACTAAAAGTGCTTTTTTCTGTGGGATTATCGAAGTTTGACAGTACAACGTCTGTAGGGACAGCTAGTATTAGTATAGATTAACAAACATTACATAAAAGTCGATATGTAGTGACACAGGTCTGGCCATAGACCGCACAGCAGATGTGAGCAGATGCTCGGACGTTTCCCGTTCCCGCCATTTTGTTCTGCGCACCTTTTTACTCTCTGGATGTGAAACTTTTTTTGTTTTTTTTTTACTATTGACGATGTTTTCCTCAGCTGGACTGTAGGACATGTGTGTATGACTCTACTAATAGATTTACACTCGCGTACGAGTCGCGAGACGAGGTGCATTCAGCATACCTGATGGGTAATGCAAGACTACTAAAACTAAAAACTCAAACTCATCTATCCAGAGATGTGCAAAATCACTACATAGTATAAAGCAAAGTCGCTTTCCGCTTCCCGCGTATGTATGTTTGCTTATATCTTTAAAACTACACAACGGATTTTGATGCGGTTTTTTTTATTAAATAGAGTGATTCAAGAGGAAGGTTTATATGTATAATACATGCGTAATATAGTAGAGAAACACTGATAATTTTAGAGGTTTCTCACATTTGATGTCGTAAATAAACACATTTTTTTGCGCTTACATTGCAAATGCTGGCTGAACCCCACGAGATATATCAAAATAATGTACTACAGTATTGTACACCTTAAAAACGTCTACAAAAAAGTCAACGATGGTATTAGAAATGTCTTACGCACAGCGAAGCGGGCACGGGTCAGCTAGTAGATTATAAAATGTATTTAAATACAAAATGTAAATACTTTTTTTTTATTTCAAATACAAAATACAAAAAAGTTTTTAATTTTATGTTTTTTTATCGCATTCATTTAATGAAAAAAATTAAATGGACAGTATTTGCATTTCAAATACTGTTATTTTTAAAATGTCTCATCTCTGCATCTATCTATACTCTACGAAAGTAACTCTGTCTGTCTGTGACGTTATCACGGCCAAACCGCGCTGGTCCTATTGTGATGAAATTTCATATAGAGATAGTTTAATTTAAATTCTGGGGACGGACATAGGCTACTATTTTCCCAATTTTTTTAATGCTTTGATGGAATTTTACGAAAAAGTCGTCAAAAACCAATTTTCTGAATCAACGCGAACGAAGTTGCGAGTAGTTTATAATAATAACTAGCGACCCGCCCCGGCTTCGCACGGGTAGCATGTTATTATACATATAAACCTTCCTCCTGAATCACTCTATCTATTAAAAAAAACCGCATCAAAATCCGTTGTGTAGTTTTAAAGATATAAGCAAACATACATACAGACGCGGGAAGCGGAAAGCGACTTTGCTTTATACTATGTAGTGATAATCATTTTATTTGTAACTAAATATTTGAAGTACAGTATTATACTTAAATACACTATTCAAAAACAGTAGTAGGTATATTAATATATATATATATATATATTTTTTACGGACAATTAGACATGGGTATGTAAAAATAATTATTAAGTATATTAGTGGTTAACTAACCCCCACACTAGGATACCCTGTGTTGTGGGTGGCTAGTCTCTTCCAAGGTATCAGTAGGGTAAGATATATTTAGAGTAAAAGCTTAGTTTCGAATAAAAACGACGTGAGGAAGAATAAAAGTTGTAAACTGTGACCCCATAGCATTCCCCAAGATGGATCCGAGAGCGATTAATTTAACACCTCTAATTTCACGGATAATTTGTGTGGATCGAATTCCCTTTGTTTCGTACAAATTAGCTATCGATCGATCGCCATCTTGCCTTTTTTTAACGGAACACAGATGGTATAGTAACATATTGAATTTTAGAACAGAGAGTGCGGGTCTAAGGTCCAACTGTCTTTACCTATATTGTTTAATTAATAGGGATAATAATTTAATAGAGATGGATGTGAAAAAAATAATCTGAGAATAGATTAGAAGGCTACATGTTTGTGATTTGGCATTTTAAATGTTTTTTTTATGCAGATTCTTATTCTTTTTTTCCTATTAGCTTCGCCCTTACACTCGTGTGATAAGTACCTGGATAAAAGGTAGTCTTATTTTGACTTAATAAGTTTATATATGCTTAATATGTTTATATATGCGCATCAAAGCACGTGCATAAAACGGTGAAGGAAAACATTGTGAGGAAACCAGTTAGTATGAACTAACCGATTATTCTTGTAAGCGGCGATGGGCTTGCAACCTAGAATGCGTATGGAATGCTAACTACTGCAAATTTTTGAACGTGCTTCTGACTACCACTAGACATATTCAAAGGATCTAAGCGCCTGTAGATCTGAGAGGATGTCTATAGTACTTGGGGATTCTTCGCGACCAAATCTAACAGACACAGACACGAAACCTCGGCATTTTTTTACGGTTACTACAACAAAAAAAAAAACAGTATATCCTACTGTTATTTTAAATCCAAAAAATTGTGAGGATGTTTGGATGTAACTTGGAATATTCATACCAGATACCGCCACCAGGAACCAGGAAGCTAGTGAGAACCAGACATATACAAGTAGCAACTACTTACATCCCCTCCCGTATCCTATGCTGGTTGTGCCTTGCGTGGAAGTCCAGCAGTTCCTCAATCAGACCTTCCTTCAGCATGGCGTCCACTCGGTTGTTCAGACGTTCATCGTGGACTTTCTGGAAAAATTAAAAATGATGATGAAATATTTATTTCAACTATAAAAAAAAATGTGAACCGTCGCGGGACTGGCTGATTTAAAACATCAAAATTATTATGTAAAGGTGATCCCACCAAAAACATTCTGTAAAAAACTAGCCAAGTCTCGATGGAGCTGCTTGTTTATCTCTAAAAAGTAATGAAATCTAGACAAAGTCGTGTCAAGTCTGAGGTTCTTTACTGCGATTTCTCTATTATTATAGAATGTTGTGTGACTTGGCCGTTGAACATTATTTATACGGTACAAGTCAATTTTGTTTACACGTAATGTTATATCTGTTGTAACTACCTATGTTTGTTAAGCGAGATAATAGCCAGTACAGGTATTGGTAATTGGACGCTAGTGTCTCATTTTAGGCTGTTGTTGATCGTGCAACACATGCATTCAGCATTGACAATGCTGACTTCTGCTGTCTTATTTTTGGAGCGTCAAATCGACCACCGATCTAACATAAAATAGACGTATTTTTTATACTGTTTGTTTCAGGCTCGCCTTTACATAAGTGTTATTGAAATACGCAGCTTTATCAAGCCTACAATTGACTGGTTATTGAATCAACGTTTTCTAAGTGGCAATTTTCCATCGTTAATGACCCATTAACGATGGAAAATTGCCACTTAGAAAACGTTGATAGCGGGTAGCGGTTCTGGCGACAGATTGGTGCAATGGTGTCATGGAGCACCTGGTTTTGTACCCTTGTGTACTCTTCAACGGCCAAGTCACATAACATTCTATAATAATAAAGAAATCGCAGTAAAGAACCTCAGACTTGACACGACTTTGTCTAGATTTCATTACTTTTTAGAGATAAACAAGCAGCTCCATCGAGACTTGGCTAGTTTTTTACAGAATGTTTTTGGTGGGATTTCACTTCTTTTTGTAGAAACGTGGGCTTATTGATTTATTTTATTAGATTTTCTTATTTGACACAGTTTTTTTCTTTTTATGAGTAGTTTACAGTCAACGCCATCTAGCGACGTATGCGGGTATCACCGCCACTCTTAGTCCAATGCATTATATTTTGATCAAATTTTGAGCGAAATTATTAATATTTTAGTTTATTTAATTTGTTAATTTGTTTATTCAATTTGTGTAATGTTCGAGTAGAATAAAGTTAATCGTTCGACTATTTCTTCTTGTAAACTTGTAAGAATAAGTAAGTATAAAAGCCAGTCTAGTCTTATCCAGAATTTTCCTTTTATTTTATTGCGTACTAGCAGTCCGCCCCGGCGTCGCACGGATGTAATAATGATATTATAGGTAATTTTTTTACACCTTGGGTTACATTATCGAATTTTTCATAAGGATCCCTAATAAAACATTTAGTATCGCAGACTTTTTTTGTAGATATTGATGTCCTCTTTAAAACTTTAGTACATCACTTTGCTCTATTATCAACAATTTCAGCAGCGTAAGGATTTTTTTGGTTTTTTTTACACGTTGGGTTACATTATCGAAGTTTTCATACGGATCCCTAATAGTTAGACATATAGTATTGCATACTTTTTTGTAGATATTGATGTCTTCTTTAAAACTGTAGTACATTACTTTGCTCTATTGTCAATAATTTCCGCAGCAAACGCAATGTAAGGATTTTTTTTTTTTAATTTTTTCACACTTTGGATTACTTTATCGATGTTTTCATACGGATCCCTAATATTTTTGAAAATATACTATAGCTTATGTTCATCAGGGATAATGTTGGATTCTAATGGTGAAAGAATTTTTCAAATCGGTCCAGTAGTAAAATATTTTTTGTAAAGGCGGTATGTCGATTTCTAATAGTTTGGTTAGGCTCTTGTGTTTTCTTATCATGGTCACCAGGTACTCCAGATCTTCGATTATTCTAGTTTTTAAGGTTTTCCCTTTATGTGGCCATTAAACCCTAACTCTGTACCAAATTTCAGCTCTCTGAGTTTATGGGAAGTACTAATTCTATTCTGATGATCATGAGTGAGTGAGTGAGTGAGTGAGTGAGTGAGTGAGTGTCTGTCTAAAATGCGAAACTTTGCTTTCGCTTAACTTCGTAACTAAATGACTTACAGACTTGAAATTTTGGATTTTAAGTATGTGATTATGGCTTACTGGATGACGAAAATTTCAGCGTTCTGGTCTTATCCAGAGGTTCTCAAATTGGGGCCTGAAAATGCGGCGAAATGGTTCCAGTAAAGGATGGTACGGCAGTGTTTGCTTCGCGCTCGACTTGGCGGGGGCACTGCCGTGCCCCCAAATAAGCATAAAAAGATAGTTTACAACAGCAAATATATGAAACTATTAGTCCAACATGAATATAATTTTAATGAAACCAACTTGGGATTACCAACTTATTCTCTAGACACAATATAACAATTCATCGAAATCGGAACACCAGATAAAAAGATATGCGCGGTCATACATACAAAAAAAGGAAATATATATATGTATATCGGCGCGGAAAATGAAAATAAACATAAATCAATGTTCTAAACAATTATTTATTAATTATCGTGAAAATTATTCATCGTTATGAGAACGTCTTGGCAAATGCTCAAAAAAGTATAAAAGGCGGGCGCAGCAACGGTTGGCGGTCAGTCTGTCGCTGGGAGCGGTCGAGTAAACATCTCTCGACACAACTATAAAAGGTCGGCGCCACACCGGTCGGGGCGCATTCATTCGACGGAAGCGAAGGAGTAAACACCTCAAGGCTGTGCACCTGAATCCGGCATCACCACAACTGTTGCTTCGGCTCGTTCTTTTTAGAACGGTTTTCTTGTTTCTTTGGCACGTTCTTTTAAGAACGAATACTGTTTCTGACGGTGACAAACGCATAACGAAAATCAATTATTTTATGATAAAAATAATTGTACGATTAATTTAAAACTTTAATAATTTGATTAAATGATTTTTCCTAAAGTAACTGATTATTTTGAGTAGTTAAGATTATTATTAAGATATTTGTTAATTACGAATGTTTGATTGATTAACAGATTTATCAATAAAAGGAATAATGAGTAATGACGATAGTTTCAGTCGCCCTACCACCCTTCCTCTTACATCGGAAGAGGGGACGAATCGACGCCAACCACCGGCCACCAGTGAGAACGCAACCATGGCTCTTTTAGCGAATACTTTTAAGGACACGATGTGCGAAATAATGTCTCATATGACTCATGAAAACCATGCTGCTCTCGAAGATCTGGTTAAGAAATTCAGACCTGATGAAACGCGAAGCGTTCGGATCTCTGATATCTATTTTCCAAGTTTCGATCCGGACAAAAATATGGATGTGAAAGAATGGGTGAATCTTATAACTAGAACACAATCAGAATACAAGCTGAAAGACCATGAAGTACGACTAAAAGCAGCTGGTGTTCTTAAAGGCAGAGCTCAAACCTGGGCTGACGATTGTTTGCTTAGAACCACCACATGGGCCGAGATGAGAGACGACATGTTACAAACCTTTGAACCAGAATCAAGGTACTTTTCTGATGTCCTTCGATTCCGACGGTACACAACCGATGATGCAGACTCCACATCTGAATATATTTCAAATGTTTGGAAGATGTTTAAGAAAATCGTAAAGCCAAACCCTACCGAACAAGATGCAGTGGAGTTCATCATCGGTAGCATCACTGATGACACCCTCCGTACTGAGCTGCTTAATAGCAAATCCACTTCCGTGCCTGAACTGATTGCAATTACAAAGACAATGCGCAAACGTAAGTCATCGATTCAAGAACATACTGTACCAACTAAAAAGTTAAAGGCTGAAAACAATCGATGCGACCAAACCTTAACTTGTTTTGTCTGTGGAAAACAAGGTCACAGAGCAAGATGGTGTACCCAAAACGCCATTGCCCAATCTAGGGCCAATATATCTCAGACTTTGGAAAATCAGCAGCCTGCTCCATCCTCATCATCACGGCCAGATAAAAGGAAGGAATGTTCGTACTGTTCTGTTCCAGGTCATGACTATGAGAGTTGTTTCAAAAGACTAAAGGCTACAAGGAACATCAATGTCTGCAAAAAAGGTAATGAAATTTCTAATAGTGTTTATTTCAGCCAGCAATGGAAAAACATATCAAGCCATATTTGACAGCGGAGCTGATTGCTCTTTGGTAAAAGAATCGATTGCCATGACACTTCCTGGATCACGAAAGAGTACAACCACATACCTGAAAGGCATTGAACCAGTACCTATTGTATCGTTCTGCCATGTTACTACAGTTATCGGTATAAATCATATCAATATTGAGTTGGATCTTTGCACTGTTTTGGACCATGAAATACCTGCAGATTTCATTCTTGGGAAAGATATATTGAGCATCCCTGGAATAGAAGTAACATTAACAAACAAAGAAATAGTCGTTTCAAGGAATCAACAACAAAAGGAAGAAGGTGTTTGGCAGCTTGCTTCTGTAACAATAGACACTGACATTACGAGTAAAGAAGACATTATTAAGAACGAATTATTGATAAAACTTTTGGAACGGTATAATGAATCATTTACAGATGGTATGACAGGATCTAGAATCACAACTGGTGAGTTATCGATACGATTGAAAAATCCTGACAAAACGGTAAATCGCAGACCGTACAGATTAGCACCAGTTGAGCGTGAAAAGGTCCAGAATATTATAAAAGAACTTTTAGACAAGAATATCATTCGTGAAAGTAATTTTCCATTTGCTAGCCCAATCATAATGGTAAAGAAGAAAAACGGCGAAGATAGATTATGCGTGGACTACAGAGAATTTAACAATAGCGTACCCCCCGAGCTATTAGCAATAATAGATGAAGAAAATGAACGAGTTGATCCACAAATACTAAGAGAAGCTGTTTTAGGTAGGATGACCGAACAAGCAGAAAAAGATAAAGAAAGGTACGATAAAGGTAAAGCTAAAGTAAAAAGGTTTGACAAAGGCGAATACGTCCTTTTGAAAGAACCACCAAGATTAGGTACAAAACTTAGCCAAAAATATGACGGACCTTTTGAAGTAAAAAAGGTTTTACCCCATGATAGATATGAAATTCGCCGACGTGGTCGAAACAGAAAAGTTTGTCATGAGCAACTACGAAGTGCGCCTAACTTTGGAGTACAGAGTAACATGGCCGTATCGGCAATGAACAATGAAACGAACGAACGAGTAGCGTTCAACAATTAGTTATTTGTTGTAAGTTCTTACGTGCATGCCAAAATGAAAAATGAAATATTATCTAACGAGTAGCGTTCAACGATAGTTATTTGTTGTTAATATTTACGTGCAAACCAAAATGAGCGCAGAGGCTCTGAGGTCATGACTAAAATATGCGCCGAGGCATTGAGGTCCAACAATGTGTAATAATGTCGATAGATTTATTTATTGTTTGGTTATATGACGGGTGATTTGATCATCGATATTTGAGAAAAAGATGCCATAACTACTTGACGTGTAAATTCAAAATTCTTGATTGTTTCAGATAAATGAAATGGAGGGTAGACGCTGGGACGCGTCTATCGCAGTATGGCCGTATCGGCGCGGAAAATGAAAATAAACATAAATCAATGTTCTAAACAATTATTTATTAATTATCGTGAAAATTATTCATCGTTATGAGAACGTCTTGGCAAATGCTCAAAAAAGTATAAAAGGCGGGCGCAGCAACGGTTGGCGGTCAGTCTGTCGCTGGGAGCGGTCGAGTAAACATCTCTCGACACAACTATAAAAGGTCGGCGCCACACCGGTCGGGGCGCATTCATTCGACGGAAGCGAAGGAGTAAACACCTCAAGGCTGTGCACCTGAATCCGGCATCACCACAACTGTTGCTTCGGCTCGTTCTTTTTAGAACGGTTTTCTTGTTTCTTTGGCACGTTCTTTTAAGAACGAATACTGTTTCTGACGGTGACAAACGCATAACGAAAATCAATTATTTTATGATAAAAATAATTGTACGATTAATTTAAAACTTTAATAATTTGATTAAATGATTTTTCCTAAAGTAACTGATTATTTTGAGTAGTTAAGATTATTATTAAGATATTTGTTAATTACGAATGTTTGATTGATTAACAGATTTATCAATAAAAGGAATAATGAGTAATGACGATAGTTTCAGTCGCCCTACCACCCTTCCTCTTACATGTATATATATACGAGTACATGTCGAATTGATAACCTCTGGTATTAAATCACAACACTAATCCCCAAGTACAGTAGATATCCTTTCAGATCTTCAGAGGCTCAAATACAAGAAGATGACTATAGGGAGAAGTCAGGGGTATGTGTTTATTCTATTCCTTTCTATTTATGTATTTCCTATCAGTTGCTCAAAGCTGAACACTCAACAGACTCTGCACTCAGTGACACGTAGGTATGTCATTTAGGTCATGCGTGCGACGTAGGCGTTCTATTAATACATGCAGGTGAAGCTGTAGAACATAACTAGTTATGTACAGTTCTGGACATAAATGTTTAGGTTTTACAAAAGATTTATTTAGTTTATTTACTGAGGAGTTCTGTTGTCTACTGTTATCATCAGGGTGTTAGGCACCTGAGGCAAACATTCATTTTATTACTTACTAGCAGTCCGCCCCGGCGTCGCACGGGTGTAATAATGATATTATGGGCAACTTTTTTACACCTTGGGTTACATTATCGAAGTTTTCATATGGATCCCTAATAGTTAGACATATGGCATTGCAGACTTTTTTGTAGTTATTGATGTCCTCGTTAAAACTGTAGTACATTAATTTACTCTATTGTCAACAATTTCCGCAGCGTACGCGATATAAGGTTTTTTTCACACGTTGGGTTACAATATCGAAGTTTTTATACGGATCCCTAACGTTTTTGAAAATATTCTATAGACTATGTTCATCGGGGATAATGTTTCAGAAATCGGTCCAATAGTTTCGGAGTCTATTCGATGCAAACAAACAAACAATCAAATCTTTCCTCTTTATAATATTAGTATAGATTACAAATCAGTGCATAATTATTAGTTTTAATAATGTATAATGACATTGTAAAAAAAACCTAAATTGGCTGAATTTAATCATACTCACCACCATGTCATGTCACCAAAGTAACGTGGTATGTTGAACTTCAGCTTAATCGGTTGATGCAACTGGTTTCAAATTCAGTTACAAGATTCAGACTAAACACTAGACAACACTAAACAAAACATAAATGAAGAACAAGTTGAAGTTAAATAAAAGCTTGCAAAAAGTATGTCCCATGATGATGGAAACTTTCAATACGTGACAGTTTGTAAGCCCATCGATGCTTATAAGAAAACTAACTGGTTTCCTCGCGATGTTTTGATGTCTAATTTATGACGAATGTGAGTACCCACCCAGACAAACCCTGGGCCGTTTTTAGTTTTTTACAATATAAATTGTTTGAAATGTAAATAAAGTAATGAATAAAAAAAAAACTAATCTATCTGGACAGGATTCGCAAAGTCATGATGGATAACACAGTTAAAGGGACTAGGGACGACTTTGCCCTCCCCAAAAAGGTCACTTCGAAGGACAAGTGAAAATTTAATGAAGTATCATTTCTGTCAGTGAATGTACACACATGCAACTGCTATCCTTGTACCAGATATATGGCTGTGATAATTTTAATAATTGAAATGCCTTATCTACCTATATTTAGTCATGTGCGCTAGGAAAAGGCGTGTTCTGTTATTTTGCGTTTGCGCACAACAAAGTCTAATGTTATTTAGAAAACAATTTAAAGAAACTGATTATGTCGGACATTTTCGCATAAATATGGTTTTTTGTTGCCTGATTCTTCTTGGCTTGGTCGCAAGGAACAAGCGTAGCTTCACCTAGCTTCTGAGACGTTTCAAAGTGATCCTTGTGATTTTATTGAAATAAATGCCTTTTGAATTTGACTTTGTAATTTTTTTTTTCACTTTTTTTGCTCTCTGCATAACCAACACCTAATAGCTAGAAAGTTGAAATTTTCACAGATGATGTATTTCTGTTGCCGCTATAACAACAAATACTAAAAACAGAATAAAATAAATATTTAAGTGGGGCTCCCATACAACGAACCGGTTTTTATTGCCGTTTTTTATAAATAATGGTACGGAACCCTTCGTGCGCGAGTACGACTTGCACTTGGCTGGTTTTATTTTATGTACGTATGCACATAAATAAATATATAAAAATAATATCTATACTTATAATAAATCTGTAGAGAGGTCAATTCTGTACATGAAATATATTTCCAAAATAACTATCAGGGGGTGATTAGGGATCGATACTGATGCCAAAAATGCAATCAGTAAATTTTTTGTCTGTCTGTCTGTCTGTCTGTCTGTATAACCGTTATAGAAACAAAAACTACTCGACGGATTTTAACGAAACTTGGTACAATTATTTTTCATACTCCTGAGCTGGTTATAGTATACTTTTTATCACGCTGCAATCTATAGGAGCAGAGCAGTGAAGGAAAATGTTGGGAAAACGGGAGAAGTTACTCCATTGTTTAAGCTTCCGTCGCGTGTGCAACCTTAATGGTTAAAGCTACACAGAATACATGTATGACGGAAATGTTCTCCTTAAAATTATATAAAAAATATTCCACGACAGCATATGTCTATCTTTTATGGTTGACTCACAATAACACGTGTAACTCCCGATAGCTTAGCAGTTCGAAGCTTTCTGATTATATTTGTCTACTCTTACGTTTATAACACTCAGTCATCCCTAATTAAAAACGCGAACGCACAGGCAGGCGGCTTGCTTGGCACCTAGAGGCTAGCGAGTCACCTAGCGACTAGCTTCGTAAAACGAACATTCTCGAACGTTCGCGACCGGCCTAGCAGCTAGGCGTCAAACGCGCAGTTCGGCCGGTCGCGAACGTTCGAGAAAAAAAGAAATCATCAATAATTGTCTAATGACAAAAAAGCTGTGAAAAAAAAACGTTTTATATAAAGTATATTTAGTATCAGCATTGCACCCGTGCGAAGCCCGGGCGGGTCACTAGTAAATAAATAAAGTCTAACATTAATCGATTGGATCCTGTCAGCACAAATTAATCAACGCGTCACACATTAACATCCTAATCCTATAATATTATAAATGTGAAAGTTTGCGAGTTTGTATGCATGTTTGTGCCTCAATCAGGCGTAAACGACAAAACGGATTAAGTTGAATATTGCTGTAGATGTAGATATAATGCCCGAATAAAACATAGACTACTTTAAAATACGAAAAACATCCCCAAAATTATAAAAAAAACGCAAAAGAGATGATTTTGGTATAGATGGCGCTGGTATGCAACAAATCTGACATCAAAAGACTAAAAATTCAGTCTTTTCTATTCGATTATTGAAATTTGTCAGGACAACGTCTGTCACGGGTCGGCTAGTGTAGTCATATAACATAGCTTTATTAAGGTAATGCATCAGGTAAACAGGTCATGAAGACCTGGTCACGATCAAACGTTATTACCTGCTAAATAATACATACACCACGATTTTATTAACATCTTGGTATAAAGTCCTACCACTAGTCCTTCATTAGTAATTACTACGAGTATTGAAAAACCGGCCAAGTGCGAGTCGGACTCGCGCACGAAGGGTTCCCTACTATTATCAAAACGGCAAAAAAATCACATTTGTTGTACGGGAGTCTCACTTAAATATTTATTTTATGCTGATTTTAGAGAAATACATCATCTGTGAAAATTTCAACTGTCTAGCTATCACGGTTCACGAGATACAGCCTGGTAACAGACAGACGGACAGTGGTGTCTTAGTAGTCCCGTTTTTTACCCTTTAGATACGGAACCCTAGAAACATAAAAAATAATTCATAATATCTCGTAACCTACCTATTTACCTAACTACGTAGTTAGCATTCCACACGTGACAGGTTGCAAGCCTGTCGCCGCTTTCAAGAATACTAACAGGTTTCCTCACGATGTTTTCCTTCACTGTTATAAACACGTGTAACGCGCATATAGGTACATTTTTCGAACAGAAATATCCATTGATGCACGGCCAGGATTCGAACTCGAAATTAATTTGAAATTAATAATATCTACCTAGGTACCTATTTACCTAACTACATGAATTCAATAATTCAATTTCAAACTTTTTATTCGATCATGTGAAGTACCACCTATTTACCGACTTACTTTACCGATAGTGGTAAAATAGCGCCACCTGCCAGCGGAATCGCAAACCTTTTTCATCTTACCTCTCAAACCCCGAGCGGTCGCATGAGACCGTGAAAAGTACCTATAATACGTAGTAACATCAAATGAAACTAGATGGCGCTGGAATGCAAAAATCAAGTTTGTTGTATGGGAGCCCCCCTTAAATATTTATTTTATTCTGTTTTTAGTATTTGTTGTTCGAGCAGCAATAGAAATACATAATCTGTGAAAATTTCAACTGTCTAGCTATCATGGTTCATGAGATACAGCCCTGTGACAGACAGACAGACGGACAGACAGACGGACAGCGAAGTCTTAGTAATAGGGTTCCGATTTTACCCTTTGGGTACGGAACCCTAAAAACTAATAATTACGAGTACGTATAAAGCCGGCTGTACACATGGGGCCAAGGTGTTGGGCCAACGTGTTGGGCAAAAATGATGGAAACCAAGATTCCTGTTCACACATTGGCTTACTGATCATTCTGCATTGGCGCTTCAAAGATGGACGTAGAAGTTCTTGCAGCCGCGGCAATTTATTTATACAGTGCGTTTAATTAATTATTACGTACATGTGCACCAAAGTACCTAGATGTCCACTTCCTAATAGTGACATAGTCATGCCTTACGTATTTTTAGGCGATGGTGCATTTGCTCTCAGTACCCATTTAATGAAACCGTTTTCCGGTCATCACGCACTAGGGTCCCCAGAAAGAGTATTCAATCAAGAATTATCCCGTTCTCGAGTAAAAGTAGAAAATACTTTCGGAATACTAACCGCCAGGTTCAGGATCTTTAAAAAAAATATACCAAAGCTTCTATTGTTACAATGACATGTCTATATCTACATATTTTTTTGAGAAAAAGTACTTCTTCACAGAATATTTATATATTTTTTTCACACCAACGTGTGAACGCTGTTTGCGGAGCGCGCCAAGATCCTTTGATGTGTGCACTAAAAACCGACACTATTCGGATGGCCTGCCAATGTTGGCGCCAACTAGACCAATTAAGCCAAAATACCGCCAAGTAGCTCTCTACACGTTGTCCCAACACGTTGGCCCAACACCTTGGCCCCATGTGTACAGCCGCCATAAAAAACTAAAAAGAAAACCGATAAAAATGTAGCGAATAATCGAAAAGTCAAGTCAAGGGAATATATATTGTTTTTTCTTTAGTTTTATGAAGGAACTATTAGTACTATGTAAGTATAATTTAAATGGAGCCAATTTGGAACTATTAACACAATAAAAAACGCAACCTAAATAAAAATCTATACCTTCTCTTATTTCGTCGGTTAAAACCAAAAACAACTTCATGTCTTTAATATTATTATTTTTTTAGTTTGACTATATTGTCCCAATGCTGGGTAAAGGCCTATCATCTTCCAACTTTTTGGTCTAATTCCATCTCGTGCCAATCAAGATGAAAGTAATCCAGGTCATCACGCCAGCGCTTTTCTGGCTTGCCTTGGCGTCGTTTTCCATCATCGAGGGTCTAACCAGTTACTACATTATTATCACCGAAAAAAACCGAAAACAATGGCGGTGAATTTTTTAACATATAATCCCACCAAAAACATTCTGTAAAAAACTAGCCAAGTCTCGATGGAGCTGCTTGTTTATCTCTAAAAAGTAATGAAATCTAGACAAAGTCGTGTCAAGTCTGAGGTTCTTTACTGCGATTTCTTTATTATTATAGAATGTTGTGTGACTTGGCCGTTGAACATTCTTTATACGTTAGTGGGTACAAGTCAATTTTGTTTACACGTAATGTTATATCTGTTGTAACTACCTATGTTTGTTAAGCGAGATAATAGCCAATACAGGTATTGGTAATTGGACGCTAGTGTCTTATTTTAGGCTGTTGTTGATCGTGCAACACATGCATTCAGCATTGACAATGCTGACTTCTGCTGTCTTCTTTTTGGAGCGTCAAATCGACCACCGATCTAACATAAAATAGACGTATTTTTTATACTGTTTGTTTCAGGCTCGCCTTTACATAAGTATTATTAAGCCTACAATTGACTGGTTATTGAATCAGCGTTTTCTAAGTGGCAATTTTCCATCGTTAATGGGTAGCGGTTCTGGCGACAGATTGGTGCAATGGTGTCATGGAGCACCTGGTTTTGTACCCTTGTGTACTCTTCAACGGCCAAGTCACATAACATTCTATAATAATAAAGAAATCGCAGTAAAGAACCTCAGACTTGACACGACTTTGTCTAGATTTCATTACTTTTTAGAGATAAACAAGCAGCTCCATCGAGACTTGGCTAGTTTTTTACAGAATGTTTTTGGTGGGATTTCACTTCTTTTTGTAGAAACGTGGGCTTATTGATTTATTTTATTAGATTTTCTTATTTGACACAGTTTTTTTTCTTTTTATGAGTAGTTTTTTTATTATAAAAACAAATCGTAAGCGCGTTTAAAATACAGTCAGCGCCATCTAGCGACGTGTGCGGGTATCACCGCCACTCCTAATTTTGAGCGAAATTAATATTTTAGTTTATTTAATTTGTTAATTTGTTTATTCAATTTGTGTAATGTTCGAGTAGAATAAAGTTAATCGTTCGACTATTTCTTCTTGTAAACTTGTAAGTATAAGTAAGTATAAAAGCCAGTCTAGTCTTATCCAGAGTTTTCCTTTAATTTTATTGCGCACTAGCAGTCCGCCCCGGCGTCGCACGGATGTAATAATGATATTATAGGTAATTTTTTTACACCTTGGGTTACATTATCGAATTTTTCATACGGATCCCTAATAGTTAGACATATAGTATTGCATACTTTTTTGTAGATATTGATGTCCTCTTTAAAACTGTAGTGCATTACTTTGCTCTATTGTCAACAATTTCCGCAGAGTACGTGATATAAGGATTTTTTTGGGTTTTTTTCACACGTTGGGTTACATTATCGAAGTTTTCATACGGATCCCTAATAGTTAGACATATAGTATTGCATACTTTTTTGTAGATATTGATGTCCTCTTTAAAACTGTAGTACATTACTTTGCTCTATTGTCAATAATTTCCGCACCAAACGCAATATAAGGATTTATTTTTTATTTTTTTCACACTTTGGATTACATTATCGATGTTTTCATACGGATCCCTAATATTTTTGAAAATAAACTATAGCCTATGTTCATCAGGGATAATGTAGGATTCTAATGGTGAAAGAATTTTTCAAATCGGTCCAGTAGTTGAATATTTTTTGTAAAGGCGGTATGTCGATCTCTAATAGTTTGGTTAGGCTCTTGTGTTTTCTTATCAGGGTCACCAGGTACTCCAGATCTTCGATTATCCTAGTTTTTATGGTTTTCCCTTTATGTGGCCATTAAACCCTAACTCTGTACCAAATTTCAGCTCTCTGAGTTTATGGGAAGTACTAGTTCTATTCTGATGATCATGAGTGAGTGAGTGAGTGAGTGAGTGTCTGTCTAAAATGCGAAACTTTGCTTTCGCTTAACTTCGTAACTAAATGACCTACAGACTTGAAATTTTGGATTTTAAGTATGTGATTATGGCTTACTGGATGACGAAAATTTCAGCGTTCTGGTCTTATCCAGAGGTTCTCAAATAGAGGCCTGAAAATGCGGCGAAATGGTTCCAGTAAAGGATGGTACGGCAGTGTTTGCTTCGCGCTCGACTTGGCGGGGGCACTGCCGTGCCCCCAAATTTGGTATTTTTCCAAAATTAGTCTCAATGAATATAGTAATTTTTCACTTTGAGGTCAGTCCATTAGCGGCTATTATAAAAACAAAAGCGGTGAATTTTTCATTATCTAATTTGGTACTTTACCAAAACTAGGTTGCATCAATGAATATAGTAATTTTTCACTAATTTCAGTCCATTAGCGGATATTATTATCTCCTCTATTGCCTGTAGCACTGCCTTTATCATAATATTTCCGAAAAAACTATTTTTAATTTTTTTGCAAAGAAATAAAAACAGTCAAAAGTGGTACATTTCAGAATCTAGCAACTTTGTTTCTTTGTTACCTGTATAAACTACGAAACCCTACATTGCGCGTGGCCCGATACGCACTCGGCCGGTTTTTACCCTTTAGGTAACCCTAAAAGTCTGAAAAATCTTTACCCTTCATTTGGGGCCCCCAACAAATGTTGATACAGGGTCCGTCTAAGGCACGCTACGCCACTGGTCTTAATTCACCGTGTATACACTTAATGGAATTGCGTTCAAAATAATCCGAATAATATTATAAATGCGAAAGTTTGTGATAAGGCTGCTATGTTTGTTCCCTAATCAAAAA
The DNA here is from genome assembly GCA_912999785.1 of Hydriomena furcata. Classification (NCBI taxonomy): domain Eukaryota; kingdom Metazoa; phylum Arthropoda; class Insecta; order Lepidoptera; family Geometridae; genus Hydriomena; species Hydriomena furcata. The sequence continues at coordinate 15,379,921 of OU538832.1, read as the reverse complement.
TAAACGACAAAACGGATTAAGATGAAATTTGCTGTAGTATATAGATAAAAAATCAGAATAAATAAAGGGGGATCTTATAATCCGAAAAACAACCCCAATGATAAAAAAACGCATAAAGGATGATTTTGGTATAGATGGCGCTGGTGTGCAACAAATCTGACATCACAGACTAAAAACATTTAGTCGTCATAGCAACGCAGTTTTTACTAATTAATGATACGCATTCTACCAATATTTGTAATTTATTTTATCAGTACAAGGTTTGTAGGAAAAAAAAATGTAAGTTGCCTGAAATTGCAGTACATATTTTACAGTACGTCTGTCACGGGTTGGCTAGTGTTATATAAAGTGGTAGGTAATCTATAACTCTACATTTAGGCGTCTCCATTGCACCGAAGGACGTGTTTTAACATAAATTTCTAATCACCATCGCCTTCCAGACAGACAGACACGATGACGTGTATTTAAAATTATATCAACATTCATCAACACTCATTCATTCGGAAGTCGGAAATAAAATTATATATTTACGGCCTAAAAGCCATATTAACATGCTGTAATTCATTTTGTTCAACCCCAAAATTTACACTGAACTTTATTTTGAGGGGTATAGAGTGCAAATTGGAGAAGCTATTCGGATTTTAGATTTTAGACGTAGATGTGTGGGTGTGTTTATGTGTCTGTCAGCGATAAATTACTGAATTTGCAATTTTACGAAACACACAGACGTCAGTTGATGGTACTTTCGACGCGGGGTTTTTAGGGTTCCTCCTAGATACATTATAACTCGCACAAATATTTGTACCGGGTGAGAATCGAATCCACAACCTACAGCATAGAACGCAGAGTTACTACCAACTGAGCTATGAGGCTAGTCAAAAAAGAAAAAAATAAATCAAAAAGAAGAGAAGAATGTCAAGCGATGAGAAGAATGTTAGTTATAGAAGGTAGGCCAAAAGATAATTGTATGGATGGATTGTGTAAAAGGACGATAGAGGGAGAAGGAAGAAGGAAGAATGTTGTGCCGACCCCACTTAAGTGGGATAAGGACAGGACGTTGATGACGTGTGAATCTAGTATTTGGACATCCTGGGCGAAAATTAAGATCCGGATACACTCACGCGCCTCCCACTATCGAGGCACAAACGGTTTACGATCCACTCCATTGAGAACCTGGCTAGGTGGCTTAGCGAGCTGGTACACTAATAGTGTGAATCACTACATAGTATAAAGCAAAGTCGCTTTCCGCTTCCCGCGTCTGTATGTCTGTATGTATGTTTGCTTATATCTTTAAAACTACACAACGGATTTTGATGCGGTTTTTTTTTAATAGATAGAGTGATTCAGGAGGAAGGTTTATATGTATTAAACCCGTGCGAAGTCGGGGCGGGTCGCTAGTAAATAATATAAATAAATATTATTAATAATAAATATTCAAAATTAGAATCCTGAGCGTTAGCCAGGGAATCAAAAGAGCACGAGGGGAAAAATCTTTGCACTCGAGTGCAACACGTAACTTTTCATTCCACCTCAGCGAGGAAATGACTAAATGCAAAAAAAAACGTTTACAATCACAAGATATGTACTTTTATTTCAGTTTAGGTATTAACTACTACATTATGATAGGTAAGTATTACAGAATAATCTTAATAATGACGTGAAAAAATGCCGCGTAAAGAACCGCGTACAAAGCAAATTGAAAAAAGAACACCAAGAAGGTTCTGAGTCTGAGTTTTTAACAAATTAAAAAAAAGTTGTATGATATAATCGGCACCATAGAGGTAGCAGTAAATAGGTTTAATGATTTTTTTAATTCACAAACTTAGTGCACACGATGTTCTAAATTCAATTTACTTTATCCTCTAGAGAATAAAAACGGCTTTTGCACTCAGATATTGAAGAGCAAAAATACTCTTTCCGAGATGGTGGGATGTAAAAATTTTTTTTTAATAAAATCGTTGCAGCATACTCACCGTATGTAAAGTAAAAAAAATAAAATAAGAATGCCATAGTATATATTTTTTTCAATTAATGGTTTCAGCATTTTAAATCTATATATAGTCTACGTGGATTTAAAGTTGCTCTAGAATCAATCTACGTGAATTTAAAGCTTAGAATCAAACTAAAAATCGTATGCACCAAACTTAGACATTTCTTAAGTTCACTTTTAAACACTTTAGGAAATGTTGATCATGCTCATTCTCGTCTCGACCCAAGGCATCAATTATGAGTTCTATGCAAACGTGTATAGTTCTGATAAGTACCAAGTAAAAGTCCAGAGTGTGATACGATGCGAGTTGCATAGCCGTTGTCTACTCCACTGTGGCCAGCCCACTGACACCGTTGCACCCATCTGAATGAATGACATAATTGGAATGACTCATGCAATGCAATAGAGATTGTAGTAACTGTGGGTTCAAGGAGTGTGCCAGCTGTGTATCTACTTCTATGCGAGTTCGTAGAGTAATTGTTGTATAAACTCGTACATTGCAATGAAACCGTGTTGGTAAAATGTAGAGTTGCCATCTACAAATATTTAAAAGCAGGATTTTAATAGGACATTTCTATTTATAAGCAGGTCATAGACCCGGCTGTGACGCCTACCCCGGTTTTAGTAATTTTCAATTTTGGCAGTCAATAACTAAGCATAGCAAAAAAACTTGTTTAAAATCTGTGGTTAAATGGTCCGATTAAGCTGACATACATACGTAGCTTCAGTGACAATGCAATAATATGGTGACAGCGAGCTGATCTGAAGATGAAGTCAGGAGCTGTCCAATGGAACTCCTCAGAAATAGTCGGATTGAGTTAAAACTTCGCATACCTATCAATCTCCAATGACAATGTAACATTATGGTCTAGCGAGCTGGTCTGATGATGGAGCTCTAATGTAGGCATAGGAACTCCTCAACCACAAAACATAATCCCGAAATGTTTGGGCTCGTTGGTTTTGTCTTGACGAATTACTAAAGCTTGTTTTTAGGGTTCCGTATCCAAGGGGTAAAAACGGAACCCATTACTAAGACATCGCAGTCCGTCTTTCCGTCTATCTGTTCTGTATGTCTGTCATAGGGCTGTATCTCATGAACCGTGATAGCTAGACAGTTGAAATTTTCACAGAAGATGTATTTCTATTGCCGCTATAACAACAAATATTTAAGTGGGGCTCCCATACAACACACGTGTTTTTATCCGTTTTTATAGATAATGGTACGGAAACCTTCGTGCGTGAGACCGACTTGCACTTGGCCGGTTTTTTATATATATATTTTATATAAATAATCTTATTTTAAGATTAAACGGACTTCTACAATTGGATACGCTCCGTGCATTGCTTGCGTGCGGTATGAATGTACGAATAGGTACATGTACGTAGCGCTACATAATAATGTAGACAAAAAAAGTGACGCCTAGCACCTAACGATACAATTGCTATCAAAACCAGCAGAGCATTTGGTAATTAGTTTTAACTACAATTTTATACAATAAACTTGTTTTGGATCTAAAAATAATTCCATTGATGGCGTTATGGCCCATTGAGAATTACTATTTGCGGCTAACAGTGTGCTATTTAGCTGTTTGACCCAAAGTTTATTTTTTATATTGCAATAAATAAATAAAATAAATATGCAATCGTGATGACTGCAATATCCAAGTACGGTTGACATAGTCTCAGATCTCAAGGCGTTTATTGAATATAAATACAGGAGGTAGTCAGAAGCACATCCAAACATTACGTTTGGCACAATACCCATATTTTTTAAATTGTTTACGTTGTAGCGTCCTAATTCAATTCAATTATCCAATATTTAGAGATATTATTTGAGTTTTTCACGATACAATTCTTATTTATTTTCCGAACCCACAAAAACCTATTTTTTACTATAATCCACTTATAAACACGTAAAACGAAATTCTTATTATTAAAGTAAGAGCTCCATTACGATATCTAAAAAATATAAATACAAAAATTCAAAATAAACGAGTAATAAAATGAGCGTTTATAACTTTATAACTCTAAAAGTCTTATTTAACGTTTAGTCAGTTTATTCGAATATTATGGAAAATTTTCGTAGCTTAGAAAATAAAAATCACGACCTTCAGATTGAACTTGGATCAGTCGATGTGACCTGAATTCAATGTTAATTATTTAAACATCTAACTATACTACGTATATTATTCATTGGCATAATATGTACGGATAGGTAAAAATAAAAATAAAATAATTAGGATCACGACTGTAATCCCCAAGTACGGTATACGTATACATCCTCTCAGATCTCCAGGCACTTAGATACTTTGAAGATGTCTAGTGGGGGTAGTCAGAGGCACGTCCAAACATTATACATACATATATTGGTACATGCCTACATTTTGCAGTAGTTAGCATTCCATACGTGACAGGTTGCAAGCCCATCGCCGCTTATAAGAATACTAACTGGATTCCTCACGATGTTTTCCTTCATCGTTTCGAGCACGTGTTTTGGATAACGGATAGGTACTTACCGTTTAGTATATCAATGTAACTACATCATAATCATCATCTGCCTGCCCTTATCCCACTTAAGTGGGGTCGACACCACAAGTTTTCTTCCTCCATCTCCTCCTATCGTTCGTCATCGCAGTATTCACACATTTCTTGCTCATGTCCTCTTTCACGCAATCCAATCCATCTCTTTTTAGGCCTGCCTCTACTCCTGTATCCATCCTCATTCATACCCATCACCATTCTCGTAACATGGCTTTCTTCCTTCCGCATAACATGCCCATAACATACTAACCTATTACTCCTCATTGAATGTAACTACATAATTGCATTGAAAAATGAAAATGAAATCACGACTGTAATCACCAAGTACGGTAGACATCCCTCTCAGCTTGTACTAGGAGAACCAGATTACTGATAGAATACATTATATATTTATTGTAAATGCATACACAAGATACACTATAACACCCAGACAGCGGACACTGAACAAATATATATTTTCATGTTTTGTAAATCGTATGCATGTACCCACGATACAGATTTGTCTAATGTGGGAACCATTGTTAAAATGTCCCCAGATATTTATTTTACTGTTAATTTTTTTTTCATCACACAAACATTTATACTTAGTGGGGATCGAACCCACAGCATACATCGCAGAAGGCAGAGTGTGGCACCAACTGAGCTGTGAGGCCAGTTTAAGTTTATTTGAATTTGGACACCTGTCGGTGGCCTTGGACATTAGACGATTACCTACGTCCGACGGTGCAGTGCAACGCACGACTAAGTATTCTGTCATGTTAATTCTGGACTATTTGTATGGAAACTATTCAGTTCAATGCACGATGGGCCGTGAATTTGGCAATGCTTTATGCGACTTTAAAAATGTAAAAACAAAAGAAATAGGATCACAACTGTAATCCCCAAGTTAGGTTATCAACTAAGATTTCCAGGCGTTCAGGGCCCTTACTCTGCAACACGATTTTGACATTATCGCATCAATATGACAGTGCTCCAATATATTCAGCCAAACCGCACTCTCTTAGTAGAATGTATATGTATGTGATGTAAGTCAAAATAATTACCATTACCATTACCATTTATTCTATGACTATTCTATACTCACGTTTTGCAGTATTTTGCATTCCATACGTGATAGGTTGCAAGGCCGCAGCCGCTTTGTTATGTTCAAAAAAATGATTTTTGTACGGGCAGAACTCATACGGATAAGAAGGAAAATGTGATAAAAATTAAATTAACTTAAAAACTATCAAACAAAAAAATAATTTAGGTTTAGTACTATTATTGTCATTAAATTTATAGTAGATCTATCTATTAAAGATGGAAGATGGACACAGACGGAGGAAAACAATACTAAGGAGCTTTTTTCGAAATCTATCTAGAAAAGTTTTACCAATCGTGTTTCTATCTATATTCTAAACAAGCTGACCCGGCGAACTTCGTATCGCAATTGATTTAACACCTATGGATTTTTTCCTGTGGGGTTATGTCAAATCAAAAGTTTACGCTAATAAACCGACTTCCCTGGCACAATTAAAAGAAAATATCCGTCATGAAATGGCAGCCATCACGGAGACTACCTGCCGAGCTGTCATAGGCAATTTTAGTGCCCGACTAAATGAATGCCGAGAGCGCAACGGTTTACATTTGGACGATGTTATTTTGAAAAAATAAATTCCCAAACAGTGTACTTCAATATATAATAAAAAAAAAATCAATAAAGCTAAGACTTTTCTTTTAAAAAAAGATTTAAATGTGAACTTTCTTTTGAGACACCTTGTATATAGATTTATTACTTTTTCAAAATAAAAAATAGCCTATGATTATATTACTCAAGGATAATTAGCTTGGTAACGGTGAAAGAATTTTTTAAATCGGTTCAGTAGTTTTTGAGTTTATCCATTACAAACATACAAAAAATGAAAACTTTTCTCTTTATAATATTATTAGTAATTAGTATAGATATAGATAAATAAAAACCTTAGTTATCTATGCCGTTATAACCCTTTGATAAAAACACGATTAAAAATGTCAAAAAAATTAAACCTTATTAAAACTAAATTAAGATAATAAAATGAACTCAAGTTTATTGACTTCATACAATTCCCATAATGTACAAAAATAACCCCCAAATTACACAACAATAAACGTAATAAGACGGTTTCTGATAATTAACCTGTAATTAACTTGTAATCGCCTTACCAGATCATCACTTTAGGCGCACTGTCGACCAAGGCGAGCCTTATTTTAAACCGACTTCATATTAAGAGGTTTTCAATTCGGCGGCTAAGAATTTTTCCTACTTCCTTTTACTCATTGAATAAGGACCAGAAGTACCTTCTTCTTCTAACTTAAGAGCTGTGCTCTTTTTGGTGTAATTAATGCAGCTCTCTCCATCTGTTTCTCTCCAGCGCCGCCTCCTTAACTACCTTATACGACACGACAGCTATTTTCTCCTTTATCTGGCTCATGTACATAGTTTATTCGTGGCCTTCCTCTTCCTCTCTTCCCTTCAACCTCCCCTTCCATTATGGTCTTTATAAAACTGTCGTGCCGTATTAGGTGGCTAACCATCTTCCCTCTTCTGTTCTCAATCGTTGCTTATTTTCCTGTATTCTACGTAATACTATTTGTTATTTTTTCTGTTCAACTTATCCTTTCCATCCTTCTCCAGCATCACATTTCGAAAGCTTCTACGATCTATATTACATCAGCAGTACCTATATTACGTAAAAATGCATCAATGCCACTTTCATAGTAACTAAAGTGATATTCTCTAAATTCGATCGATCTTCAGAGCCATGGTAATGAAAATTGAAAAACGAAGATCGATTTTTACGGTATAAGCTTGCAGACGTTACGAAATAATCAGTGTACATACATGAAATAAATTATTTAAAATATATTTTTAATAACAAGCTTTTATAATCCCGAGCTCTAGAACTCTTCAAGACAAATCCAAAGAGCCCAAACATGGCTGGATTATATTGTTTAGTAGAGCCTATGGCTACATCCTTTTTTTGTAGTAGGTTATATTAATAAGATCTATCAAACCTTGATTTAAATTCTGGATAAACTGCTGATAATCATGCTTACTCATGCGTCACCGCTTTAATAGACGATGCACCTTATTCAGGTGCATCGTTCGAAAACGCGCATTTTGCTCTTTAAAGCGTTTTTCAACGAAACTTATTCCTTCAGTTACGCCTCATAAACCGTCTTAAACGTAAATGAAGGCAAGCTTGTAATAGTCGAATGTATCTGACCTTGGCGCCCGAAAATTGGGAATCATTCGAATTAATTACATCAGTCTGTTATTTAATTTATGTAAAGCAATTGAATGTAAATGTCGCATTATTAATGAAACATATAGGTATACAAAGTATACATTCTGCTCGTCGTAGCTAGAAAACGTCTAGAAAAAAAAATGTCTTCGTTAAATGAGCTGTCACATTTGAAAATAGAACGTAGTAGGAAAGGGACGATGCAAATGCAACATAGATTAGAACGTTGATATTAAGTTTCTAGATGCGTCTCGCTCGAATGAAGTTGTATCAAACTGGTGGTGAAAATCAGTAAATAATTTACCTTTGAGTACCTATATGGACATTCCTAATCATAGAAAATATACGTTATTGTACGAATTGACACGTTACTTTTTTTAGGGTTCCGTACCCAAAGGGTAAAATCGGAACCCTATTACTAAGACTTCGCTGTCCGTCTGTCCGTCTGTCCGTCTGTCCGTCTGTCTGTCACAGGGCTGTATCTCATGAACCATGATAGCTAGACAGTTGAAATTTTCACAGATTATGTATTTCTATTGCTGCTCGAACAACAAATACTAAAAACAGAATAAAATAAATATTTAAGGGGGGCTCCCATACAACAAACTTGATTTTTGCATTCCAGCGCCATCTAGTTTCATTTGATGTTACTACGTATTATAGGTACTTTTCGCGGTTTTCATGCGACCGCTTGAGAGGTAAGATGAAAGAGGTTTGCGATTCCGCTGGCAGGTGGCGCTATTTTACCACTATCGGTAAAGTAAGTCGGTAAATAGGTGGTACTTCACATGATCGAATAAAAAGTTTGAAATTGAATTATTGAATTCATGTAGTTAGGTAAATAGGTTCCTAGGTAGATATTATTAATTTCCAATTAATTTCGAGTTCGAATCCTGGCCGTGCATCTATGGATATTTCTGTTCGAAAAATGTACCTATATGCGCGTTACACGTGTTTATAACAGTGAAGGAAAACATCGTGAGGAAACCTGTTAGTATTCTTGAAAGCGGCGACGGGATTGCAACCTGTCACGTGTGGAATGCTAACTACGTAGTTAGGTAAATAGGTAGGTTACGAGATATTATGAATTATTTTTTATGTTTCTAGGGTTCCGTATCTAAAGGGTAAAAAACGGGACTACTAAGACACCGCTGTCCGTCTGTCTGTTACCAGGCTGTATCTCGTGAACCGTAATAGCTAGACAGTTGAAATTTTCACAGATGATGTATTTCTCTAAAATCAGCATAAAATAAATATTTAAGTGAGACTCCCGTACAACAAACGTGATTTTTTTGCCGTTTTGATAATAGTACGGAACCCTTCGTGCGCGAGTCCGACTCGCACTTGGCCGGTTTTTATAAAACCGACGTGAGTTTGACAGTACAAAAAAGTCATATGCTTCTTGTGAATGTTTCAAATTGAGAATATGTTGTGCGTATGATGTATAATATATAATTAATAATCAATATCTATAATTATAAAAGTCCTGACTGACTGACATATCTACATAATATGACACGTCTTATTGTGTAAATCAGTACTAAGAAAATAATTTTAAATGTAGTGAAAAGGGGTGAAAATGATGAAAAATCTTATTCTCCGGACTTATAAACTTGAAACTTGAGAGTTGCATTAAGATAGGAATCCTTTCAAGCAAACGAAGTCGGATTTCACTAGATTTCTTCTACAATATTAATACCTTTAAATAGGTACCCTCCAAAATATCTGTATTTTGTGGTCAGAGTATTTTTTTGGTGATTCCGAAGAAAATATAGACATTTCTAGTGATCAGTCTCTGGTATTTACTATTCTGTGTAGACAAGACAGCAGAGTTCCGTGTTGCGCTTATTTGGAGAGTTCTATTTTTAAACATATGTCAACGTCGTAAGTCACACTATCCAAGAATTTAAAATTGATTAGTCGACGAACTGACTGTATTCCAAATTAGAATTGAATCCAAGTTTTTAAGGAACTAGTAGTCCGTCCCAGCGCGGCGTCGCACGGGTGTATTAGACATTATCGAAGTTTTTATACGGATCCCTGACGTTTTTGAAAATATTCTATAGCCTATGTTCATCAGGGATAATGAAGGATTCTAATGGTAAACTAATTACAGTAGTTTCGTAGCCTATTCAATGTAAACAATCAAATCTTTCCTCTTTATAATATTAGTATAGATAAGTTTTCTGAATATTTTTCAATGACAAGAAGTAAAATCATTCAAACCATCGAGCACCAGCGCGCTATAACCCGCCACATACGAATAACATTGCCATCGGAACTTGACAAGAATGCAAAGTTTTTACTCAATCAAAGTATTTACTAAGGAGTTCCGTAGTGAGTGTCTGTTGAACAGCTCCTGAGCTCCATATTTTTGTATAGACGCCAAAAAAGGTGTATGCCAAATTTCACCTGAATCAGTTAGGGATTACTGCTTCAGAATTGAGTTGCAAGATTCCACCCGAACAAACATACATAAATTGAAAGTTAAATAAAAGCTTGTAAAAACATAATAAATCTAAAGTAATCCAATATAGATAGGCAGGTTTAGGTTACCTAAATCTGCCTACTTGTATCTGTCTATGGCGTTTATAAATACATTGCGTATGAATTTATTTCTTTTCAACTATTCTTTTTATTTCTTGTTCAACATGCCCGCCTATACCTAATCTTAATAGACAAAAACCTTGACAGAACAAATTTTTCGTACCATTTTCCTAAAGTACACATTTTTAGAATTCACTTAGCAACCGTCTGTCTGACCTCGAGAGCGGTCGTAAAACCAGCAATGCCACTGAATACATCAAAGTAACTAAAGCGAAGAAAATCCACTTCGTTCGGAAACCGACGCTTTGTTTAAAGTTGTATTATGTCATTGACACACGTCGTATGCAAGCGAACAGCTCAATTGACTGGCCTTGCAGTTCAGTTGGTAGTAACTCTGCCTTCGATTCCTACCCAGAATAAACATTTGTGTCTTTAACATAGATGTTTGTTCTGTGTCTAATTATCAATAAATGACTATTATTGACTATTATTGTCTCTGTGTTATTATGTATAATAAGTATGTATTTACAAAATAAAGTATTCTATTAGTTATCTGGTTCCCATTGTACAAGCTTAGCATAGTTTGGGGCTAGATGGCGCCGTGTATAAATTAATTAATTTATAAATTTCTCTGAACAAAAATCACCAGACAATGTCGCTTCTCTTAAAACATAGATCACGTAATATCTTTGTGAGAAGATTTTTAGGTTGTGAATTGCTCGCCAAATTGAATCTAACGCAAGCGTAATACGGCTCAATTTAGCTTGGCAGACGTTAATAGTGATGCAAGCATTCGTTGGTTAGCAATCGCCGTATTAAAATTCAGTAGGAAACCAGCTGTTAGCTGACCGCCCTTGACTTAGTATTTAATCCCGGCTAATTGTAAAACTAGACGCGCCAGTGACGGTCGTAGAGTAGGAACTGTTCGTGAACCAGAGTTAGCCGGATTTGGGTAGTTTTAACCGGCTTTATCGGTTAAGATCTGAGCACCTGCAGATTAGGGAGGATGTTTTCCATGCTTGGGAATTACGGCCATGAGACAATTTGTTAAAGAATTTTTTTATAAGACTTAGATCGATTGTTTTTCTCGAGTGTAAATTGTTGGTAGCAAAGTTGAAATAAATCGGGTATTTATGCCTTTGGAATATCAATAAAATCTTGTTGTGTGATAAGTCAAGATGCTTTTCTACCATACTATCATATACCAATCCTAATAATATTAAAAATGCGAAAGTTTGTATGTTTGATAGTCAATCAGGCCTAAACGACAAAATGGATTATGAAGAAATTTGCTGTAGTATGTAGATGAAAAATCAGAATGAAAAATAGGGGTACTTATAATCCGACAAACAACTCCTAAATGATAAAAAACAGGGTTATAGGTACCTTGTGGGTTATAGGGAAAAAGTTGGAAGTTTTCTGAAATTGCTTTTTTTAAAGCGATTATTTAAATTTGGACAGAACAAAGTCTGTCGCGGGGCGGCTGAAACTATTACAGTTTGTAAAAATCTTTGTATCTTAAATTACTGGTGTTGCCTGAAATAAAGATATAATATTATTGTTAAAAAATATATATATATACTAGCGACCCGCCCCGGCTTTGCACGGGTTTAATACATATAAACCTACCTCCTGAATCACTCTATCTATTAAAAAAAACCGCATCAAAATCCATTGTGTAGTTTTAAAGATATAAGCAAACATACATACATACATACAGACGCGGGAAGCGGAAAGCTACTTTGCTTTATACTATGTAGTGATATTGCTTGACTTCCGACAACTCTAGTCACGTTTCTAAAATGTTTTTTTACGAGTATTTAATCGAAAAGTGCTTTATTTCCGCAAGTAAAAGCAGTCTTCGAGGCCGGTAGCGATTATTGACGATTTCCTTATGAGCCGTGACAGAAGCGCGGGAAAGAGCTATATTCTCACTAGGATTTAATCTCCGGAAGTATTAATTCGATTCTAATAAATATTTAACTAATAGGAAGCTATTTATCCCAGATAGATACAGGCAATCCTGTAATATATAAAATTATCGTGTCACAGCAGTTGTAACAAAATTCCTCCGAAACGGCATAACCGATTTTTATATTTTTTTTGTGTAGTCGGTCTGAGTTCCTCTCCCAAAGTGGTGTAAAGTTCGGGAAAAACTGAAAGTGCTTTTTTCGTGGGATTATTAAAATTTAATGAAATGAATTGAAATGAAATAAAAAAAAAATTGTGTGGTTTTATGAAACCACGGTAAAAGTGAAACTTTTAGTCTATACACTACACGGTCAGCTGATGGAACTATAGACGCCGCCATATTGGCCTCGGCTGCTCTGACGAGCGCCTTTCACTTTATCCCTACTCCGCGGCCGAACGTCACGCGACATGCGACACACAGACCAAAAAAATAAAATTGAGACGATGTAATAAAAGTTTCACTTTAAAATGGAAAAATACATCAGAATGACAATAAAAATCACGTTAATGTCTATTGTAGTCCATTCTTAACGACGATATCAAACCACGTAATTCTAATTATCTAAGGTGTTGATTAGTTTATAACAGAATTGTCAAATCGCGTGTGGCCATTTGCGTAATCGAATTAAAAAAAAACCGGCCAAGTGCGAGTCGGACTCGCGCACGAAGAGTTCCGTATCATTATCTATAAAAAACGGCAAAAAACACGTTTGTTGCCCACTTAAATATTTATTTTATTCTGTTTTTTGTATTTGATGTTGCAGCAACAACAGAAGTACATCATCTGTGAAAATTTCAAGTTCATGAGATACAGCCCTGTGACAGACAGACGGACAGCGAAGTCTTAGTAATCGGGTCCCGTTTTAACGTGTAATTATACGTTTTGTTGCAATTATGCAACAAAAGTTAATCGACCAGGAGGCTAATGTATAGAATAATCTATGTCCTTTGTTAGATTAAAAGCATTATTTATAGATCACAGATCGCAGATCACAGTGCACACAACATTTTTGTAACAACTTTATATAACCTGTGTTTCACAAATAAAGATTTGAATTTGAATTTGAATTTGAATTTGAATTTGAATTTGAATTTGAATTTGAATTTGAATTTGAATTTGAATTTGAATTTGAATTTGAATTTGAATTTGAATTTGAATTTGAATTTGAATTTGAATTTGAATTTGAATTTGAATTTGAATTTGAATTTGAATTTGAATTTGAATTTGAATTTGAATTTGAATTTGAATTTGAATTTGAATTTGAATTTGAATTTGAATTTGAATTTGAATTTGAATTTGAATTTGAATTTGAATTTGAATTTGAATTTGAATTTGAATTTGAATTTGAATTTGAATTTGAATTTGAATTTGAATTTGAATTTGAATTTGAATTTGAATTTGAATTTGAATTTGAATTTGAATTTGAATTTGAATTTGAATTTGAATTTGAATTTGAACTTGAATTTGTATTTACAACAAAAAAAAACGTATTTAAGTATTCTATCAGTTTTCTGGTTCCCATATTACAAGCTTTGCTTAGTTTGGGGCTAGATGGCGCTGTGTGAAATGTCCACCAATATTTATTTATTTATTTATTCCCTAATTAGTTACATCATAACAAAACGTATTTAAGTATTCTATCATTTTTACAAAATAGCCCTGCTTGTTTAAAGTCGGCTACCTCAGCAAAAAGCGTCCCATCCACAGAAAGTTCCAGTCTAGAGATCATCATTGAAATCGTGCCGAAATCAGAAGTTATGAAGTGGGTGCTAGTTTTTTGTGTGTTTACTACTCACGCGTGCTTTTTGTTATCGGCGGGGTCTACGAACCTGGGCCTGTCGGTGCCTGTCCGAATCTACAGAGCCGTGGGAGCCCGTAGCAGATGGAAAGGGGGCAGGGTGGACTCGAGGATTGACCGATTAGATAATAAATTTGAAAAAGTTTTCTTTTCTTCTTTTCTTTTTTAAAACAAATAATAAATAAATATTAATACTGGTGGACATTTCACACAGCGCCATCTAGCCCGAAACTGAGCAAATCTTGTATACGGCACCACTGAAAATCAGCATCAACACTCGCTGTTGCAGCATGATGGGTGACCGATTTTGCTGTCAATGTTGTTATTATGAATGCCACTTTGTTGTTTAGCTTTCTTTCTTTCAAAGGTTATTGAAGAGCCAATTTTGGAAAATAAATCTATCGAGAAATGTTTCACCAATCGTGTTTCTGTCTATAATTTATCTAGATTATATCCTTAAGTTATCTTTGTCATAAAAAAACAAAACTGCATGTTTTGCGGTTATTGAGAAAAAACGATTCTGCATTCATCAAAAACATTTATTACTTGTCTGAAAGTGCGTAAAGACGGGATTATAGTTTAGATAAACTAGCTTCTCTATACCATTGTCCCTAACGCTACCTTTGATTGGCGGCACCTTTGGGGGCCATTTAGGTGGAAGGCGATTCACCACCTGTCTCACAATTATCGTATAATTCAGTATTGACAGGTGCCGTTCCTCACTCCATAATCCAAAATCCATCCCCCACTCTACCAATCACCTAAAACTGTAATTCTAATTACCACCTGTTCCACACAATCAGTTCACATACTACTAATATTATAAATTGATAAGTTTGTGACTGAATCACGCCCAAACGAAGAAAAGGGTTTGAATTAAACTTGGAATATACATAGAGTTTGTTCTGGAATAGCAAATATTCTGCTGCTTTTTATCCAGGTACCAGCGATGCCGCAGGCGGTAGCTAGTGTTTTTATAATTCTTTAAAAGGCCCTATTAGCTGTTGGTTGCGGCTCCACTAATGTCCTATAAAGGCCCAGTCCTAAGCCCGAGATTAAGTATAAATAACGCCCCAAGTCTGACATCATTTAAAATTAAATTAAAATCATGTTTCTTTGAGATGATGTTTTTAATGTCAATGATTTTCTGAGTAAATTGCATTAATTTATAAATTTTACTCGTATTATTTTTACTATAGTATTTGATGTTATTATAATCTTTCTGATGTGTAATAGAATAACTAATAAATTGTTTAGATTATTATTCTAACAATCACGCAACAGTGACCACACACTAGGATTTCCTTTATCATAGGTATCAGAACTGAGGAGTAAAATACTACAAAAGTCAGAACCGTAGCATACTACTCTGCCCCGGTTTCGCACGATGTACTAATGAACGGGATGGAGACAAATCCAACAAATCAAAAATCATGATATTCAGTCAAGCCGCTCTTGAGTTATAAATGGTGTAATGTAACTAACACGACGTTTGTAAGATTATATCAGATCATGCAATCACTTGTCTCGCCGCGAGAATTTGTATTTTCACGGGTAGAAAACCCGACATCTTTATAGGTGAGCGCCGCGAAAATCCTGTGTTCTGGGTGCGAACAGGCAACAAAGATCTAAACAGTAATGACGCGCGAAGCAAACCGTAAAATTGTATTCAGCCCTGGCGCCCCAGGCGGTACGAGGCATTCTGCAATCCTGCTGCTGGCGACGCGATCATTAAAAACTCTTTAGGTTGGGAACCTTTTTCACTTATGTTTACTTTGAATTATGTCGATGGCGGCGACGGGCTTGCAACCTGCCACGTATGGAATGCTTACTACTGCAAAATGTGGGCATGTGCCAAATATAATGTTTGGACGTGCCTCCGTCTACCCCCACTAGACATCTTCAAAGGATCTAAGCTCCTAGAGATTTGAGAGAATGTCTTCCGTACTTGGGGATTACAGTCCTATTATTATTATTATTTATTTTTTTGAATTATGTGGATGGATACAGAAGTAGAGGCAAGCCTAAGAAGAGATGAATGGATTGCGTGAAAGAGGACTTGAATAAAGATGAGTATCCATCAGAGTTGTGCAGAGCTGTGCGAAGCTGACCAATGACGGCGCTCGACATTAGCAAACTCGAATATTTAAGCGCTGTCATTGGTCCGCTACGCACAGCTCCGTGCATCTCCGCGTAGGTGGAAACACACCATAAGAAAGGTGTGAATACTGCGATGACGAACGATAGGGGAGTATGGAAGATATAAACATGTTGTGCCGACCATACTTGAGTGGGATAAGATGATGTTTATATGGTAGAAAAACGTCTACTGCAAAATCTTCTTCGATGATCTAAGTGATGTGATTGGAAACCTATGAAAAAAAACTTAATCACGACTGTAATCTCGTAATAAAGTAGACATCTCAGATCTCCAGGCACTCAGATCATCGAAAAAGATTATGCAGTAGATATTAAAAAAAAAATTATATATGATTAAATTTTTTTTGTGGACATTTCCAACCACTATTTATTATAAATGTAATTATAATAATTATTACAAATATTTATATGTCTGTGCGCTGCTGACTCCGTCCCTGCACAGAACGATATCTATAGTCTATAGTCGATGCTTTGGTATTAGTACCTACATGTAATCGCATGATTGAGAGGCGATGAATGGGCACGAAATCATTTATTAGCGCTTGATGTGTCTGTTACTGGCGAAGTGTTAACGAAAGGCGAAGTTCAAATCTAACTAATAATATGGAGAGTGCGTATTTTTTAATATTGATGAAGATTATCAGTCAGCGCCATCTAGCCGCAAACTAAGCAAAGCTTGTACTATGAGAACTAGGTAACTGATAGAATAATTTTAAAAGTTTTTTTTGTAAATACATACATATATGATACATAATTAACACCCAGACACAGAACGAACATCTATGTTCATCGCACAAATATTTGTCCTGGGTGGAGATTGTACCCACAACCTACAGTGCAGAAAGCAGAGCTACTAACTGAGCTGTAAGGCCAGTGGAAGTAAGTATGTATGCGGAAGGTAATAATAGAAGAAAAAAAAATAGTATCACGTCTGTAATAGATGGTTCAGATCAGATTCAGATTCGCTCAGATCCCTAAAAATGTCTATAGGGGTTCAGGGGATCCCACATTTTGCAGTAAACTCCGGAACTACGGCACTTATTTAAAAATGATTTCATCATTTGAAAGGTACTATATTCCGGATGGACATAGGCTACATACTACACGAGAGAAGCCGCGAACAGAAGCTAGTTTCATTATCACTACATAGTATAAAGCAAAGTCGCTTTCCGCTTCCCGCGTATGTATGTTTGCTTATATCTTTAAAACTACACAACGGATTTTGATGCGGTTTTTTTTTAATAGATAGAGTGATTCAGGAGGAAGGTTTATATGTATAATAACATGCTACCCATGCGAAGCCGGGGCGGGTCGCTAGTAATTTATAAAATAAAATTCAGGTTTATGATAGTGATCTCCAAGTACGGTACACATCTTTCCAGATCTGACACTAATCTCCATATTCTTAGTTCTAACCTCGACTCTACCTTGAATCAAACTCTTTTGAGGCCCCTCCAACTGTCTAACTTTCTAGCTAGCATCACTACGTCGATACCAAATGTCAAAACTGACACCATTCAATAAGTGTCCGTTTTGACACTTATCGTAAGGCATAAATCTGCCATATTAGAATTTTCTTAAAATAGGTAATCTATACTAATATCTATACTATAATCACTACATAGTATAAAGCAAAGTCGCTTTCCGCTTCCCGCGTCTGTATGTAATATGTATGTATGTATGTTTGCTTATATCTTTAAAACTACACAACGGATTTTGATGAGGTTTTTAATAAATAGAGTGATTCAAGAGGAAGGTTTATATGTATAATACATGCATAATATAGTAGAGAAACACTGATAATTTTAGAGGTTTCTAATGTGATGTCGTAATTAAACACATTTTTTTGCGCTTACATGCAAATGCTGGCTGAACCCCACGAGATATATCAAAATAATGTACTACAGTATTGTACACCTTAAAAACGTCTACAAAAAAGTCAACGATGGTATTAGAAATGTCTTACGCACAGCGAAGCGGGCACGGGTCAGCTAGTAATATAATAATAATAATAATAATATAATAATATTATAAAGAGGAAAGATTTGATTGTTTGTTTGTTTGTATCGAATAGGCTCCGAAACTACTGGACCGATTTGAAAAATTCTTTCACCATTAGAATCCTACATTATCCCTGATGAACATAGGCTATAGAATATTTTCAAAAATATTAGGGATCCGTATGAAAACTTCGATAATGTAATCCAAAGTGTGAAAAAAAATAAAAAAATAAATCGTTATATTGCGTTTGCTGCGGAAATTATTGACAATAGAGCAAAGTGATATACTACAGTTTTAAAGAGGACATCAATATCTACAAAAAATTGTGCAATACCATATGTCTAACTATTAAGGATCCATATGAAAACTTCGATAATGTAACCTAACGTGTGAAAAAATTCCAAAAAAATCCTTATATCGCGTACTCTGCGGAAATTGTTGACAATAGAACAAAGTGATGTACTACAGTTTTAAAGAGGACATCAATCAATCTACAAAAAAAGTCTGCGATACTTAATGTTTTATTAGGGATCCTTATGAAAAATTCGATAATGTAACCCAAGGTGTAAAAAAAATCCCTCTAATATCATTATTACACCCGTGCGGCGCCCGCCGGGGCGGACTGCTAGTTCATTATAAAAAATGTTCTGCGTGCCCATTTTGACATTTATTATATGGAATAAATGTCAGTAACCCCCAAGTTCTTTCAAGTTGCCTAACGAGGGTAGTAATGTTCAAACATTACACATACAGTTGTTAGCATTCGAGACATGTTGCAAGACGTTTTTTTTTGCAACTCAACCAGCCCCTTTGACTTACGAAACCCAAAAAGATTGTCTTATAATAAGATTTTACCAAAAGCTTACCAAGGTTGTTTGTTGTATAAAAAGCTCTTTATTGAACATAATAATATTACATTATCTAAACACAGTCTAGTACATTACAACATAGAGATTTGAATAGGTAACTCAGCAGACTGTAAATCGCTTTTGTGAGTCTTTTAATAAAATATTATATTTATGGCAAAAATACTCCTTTAATATAACGTAAACGTTGTATTCCAATAAAGAATTTTTTCGGGTTTACGTTTAAGTGCTCTTTGTACTGTGACTTGCTGAAGCTCTTTAGTTAATTTTTATTTTGAACATGATATGTTGAATTTTTAACAGATGATGTATTTCTGTTGTTGCTACAACAAAACACTGAATAAAATAAATATTTAAGTAGGGCTCCCATACAACAAACGTGTTTTTTTTTCGCCGTTTTTATAGATAATGGTACGGAACCCTTCGTGCGCGAGTCCGACTCGCACTTGGCCGGTTTTTTATTGTTGTACGTACTTGGTTAGTACTTTTAATTATTATTCTTATTTGAGCCTTCACCTTGTTCGATTGGCACCACACTGGAGCTCTACATAGCATTAAGGAAAGGATCATTAAAAAAAAGGTAGACCCCAAGCCGTGTTTGTTGCCTGATTCTTCTAGGCTTGGTCGCAAGGAACAGGCGTAGCTTCACCTAGCTCCTAAGACGTTTCAAAGTGATCCTTGAGATTTTATTGATATAAATGATTTTTTAATTTGAATTTGAATTAGGTACTAATATTATAAACGCGAAAACAACTCTATCTGACTGTCTGTGACGTAATCACGGCCAAACGGCTGGGCCGATTGTGATGAAATTTCATATAAAGATAGTTTGAAGTCTTGGAACATAGGCATAGGCTACTTTTTTCCCCCTAAATTGCGTTTTTTTACGATTAAGATGTAAAAAATCCATCTTCTGAATTTACGCGGACGAAGTCGCGGTTAAAAGCTAGTTTTAAATAAATTGACGCTAGTAGAAGATATTCTATGAATGGGGATTAGTGGACAAAAAGATCAGGAATTCTCATTATATACGCAATGGGCCGTCAACGGGGATAAATGGAGTTATTATTCACAAATGCCCATTGATGGGGGCAGTCAATGGGGATTTCTGGAATAAACCTATTAAAGCACAAGTTTAAACTATAATAAAAGTGGTCATATAATGTGGTGGTATAAAATAACAAGTGCGAGTCGGACTCGCGCACGAAGGGTTCCGTACCGGCAAACGGCAAAAAAACACGTTTGTTATATGGTAGCCCTACTTAAATATTTATTTTATTCTGTTTTTAGTATTTGTTGTTATAGCAGCAACAGAAATACATAATCTGTGAAAATTTCAACTGTCTAGCTATCACGGTTCATGAGATACAGCCCTGTGCGTGACAGACAGACGGACAGCGAATTCTTAATAATACAGTAGTAATAATGTAGTAGTAATAGGGTCCCGTTTTTACCCTTTGGGTACGGAACCCTTAAAACGTTCCTTCATAATTATAATAAATAATAATAACAATAATAAATATTAGCGGACTTTACACACAGCGCCATCTAGCCCCAAACTAAGCAAAGCTTGTACTACGGGAACCAGATAACTGGTGTAGAATACTTACATACTTTTTTGTTAATACATACTTATTAAACATAACATATTAACACCCAGACACAGAACAAACATCTATATTTATCACACACATATTTACCCTGGGTGGGGATCGAACCCACAACCTACAGCGCAGAAGGCAGAGTTACTAAGATGTGAGGCCAGTCGGTAATAATTCTATAGCAACATTATTCTATTTATTATTCTTATTATATTTTCTACTATCTGACCCGTGCCCGCTTCGCTGTGCGTAAGACATTTCTAATACCATCGTTGACTTTTTTGTAGACGTTTTTAAGGTGTACAATACTGTAGTACATTATTCTGATATATCTCGTGGGGTTCAGCCAGCATTTGCAATGTAAGCGCAAAAAAATGTGTTTATTTACGACATCACATTAGAAACCTCTAAAATTATCAGTGTTTCTCTACAATATTATGCATGTATTATACATATAAACCTTCCTCTTGAATCACTCTATTTATTAAAAAAAACCGCATCATAATCCGTTGTGTAGTTTTAAAGGTATAAGCAAACATACATACATACATACATACATATTACATACAGACGCGGGAAGCGGAAAGCGACTTTGCTTTATACTATGTAGTGATAACAGTAGTGATAACAGTAAACTTTTGACCTTGACCGCAACACTCACATTAGAAAGTTGACAGCTTAATTCCAATTGAAAATAATCGACCAAGTGCGAACAGGACCGACCAAATCAGGGTTCCGCACCAGAACTTAATTCACATATTTTACTCAGGTAACCATAATACCGATAGAAAAAGCTAATTCCTTGATCTACGTAGATAATATAATAATAACCTAAAATTTTTAAAAGCCACATAAATAAATAAAACTATAACATAAAAATAATATATAGGATCAGAATGTAATCCCCAAGTAAAGTAGACATCCTCTCAGATATATAGACGCTCAAATCCTTGTAGATTTCTAAACGGGTTAGTCAGAGGCACGTCCAAACATTTTACATCAACATAAAAAAAAATAACACAAAATATTATTATTTTTAGGGTCACGACTGTAATCCCCAAGTACGGTAGACATCCTCTCAGATCTCTAGGCGCTCAGTTGTCTAAAGTGGTTAGTCAGAGGCACGTCCAAACATTACAATTACCACATGTCCACCTTTTGCATCAAACATAAACAATAATTAAAAAAACCCTAAAATTCCGCAAACCGCCAACGCCGTGTTCCGGATGTGCAAAAAAAAACACCAACGTAAAGGTTAAATAAAATGCTGATATCAAAATGACCTACCATAATGCAAGTCGGGTTGTTACACCCGCCAAGTTAGGGTTAAATATGGAGACAAAGAAAAAAAAATAATAAAAAAAGAGAAAAACGGGAAAACGGCAGGTGTTTAACCGCATGTTTTGTTTTGTAACTTGCATACAGGGTGATGCGAGATGATGAACAACTGGCGCAAGTTTTTTTTTAATGTTGTATTATGTACCTTACAACTTGGTCAGAAATCGAGAGGCTAGGGGTCATACTAAAAGGTAATATCTAAGGTAATACCTAAAGTAATATCAAAACAATATTAATTAGTGGATCCTTTTTTCCTGTATTCTACGTAAAACCTCTATTCACAACGCTTGAGAACAGAAGAGGGAAGATGGTTGGCCACCTTATACGGCACGACAGTTCTATAAAGACTATAATGGAAGGGAAGGTTGAAGGGAAGAGAGGAAGAGAAAGGCCACGAATAAGCTACATGAGCCAGATAAAAGAGAAAATAGCTGTCGTGTCGTATAAGGAAGTTAAGGAGGCGGCGCTAGAGAGAAACAGATGGAGAGAACTGCATCAATTACACCGATAAGAGCACAGCTCTTAAGTTAGAAGAAGATTAATTAGTGAGTGGGAGGTTCCCGACTTTAATTACGTGGGTTGGAATCTCGGCGTGCATCAATGGATTTTTCTGTTAGAAAAAATTATATGAGCAAAAAAACACGTGCTCAAAACGGTGAAGGAAAACATTGTGAGGAACCTTTTATATTAGATATACCCTATGAAGAGTCAAAGGACTCAGACAGAGGGCTACGATGCCGAAATTAGGCTAGGTCGAGAATACTTCAAATCGAAAAGCATGTATGAATAATGAGATCATACATATAATGAATATTTTTTTTAAACAGGCGTTATTTTATGTATGAGTTTGTATGTAATTGTAAAGTGTAACTTAAAAAGAGCAACCTGTGTGTAACGTTAGGGTGTGCACACAACAGGTGGGCGGCGAACGTTCGTCGCGTGCCTTACAAACGAATCCGTCCGATTTTGTAGACCTGCCTTTAGTCTGTCGACCTCGCAGGACGCAGGTGGAAATGTTGTGTTTCACCTTAAGATTTTACGAGTATATCAACGAACTGAGGAATTTAAATGAAGAAACAAATTTTTAGAATGTCGATGTTTAATTACTAACAAAGAATGCACATTTTAAGCTACAACTATCTTCTTAAATATATTCAAATTATTTTTCAAACTATCGTGATTAGTAGACATAACTATAGATTTTGACACGGGTATTTATCACGTAATTACCTTTAATTTACTTTAATCTATAGTTATTCAAATTATTAAACAGGAATTCTCGAAATTCAATACCTCAGGGCAGCGGGGGTTGAAGTCTGTTTAAAAAACCCCGGCCAAGTGCGAGTCGGACTCGCGCACAAAGAGTTCCGTACCATTATCTATAAAAAACAGCAAAAAAATCACGTTTATTGTATGGGAGCCCCACATAAATATTTATTTTATTCTGTTTTTAAAACATTTTCTTTTTTGAAAACGAGTTATTAAATTTATCAGAAACTATGAGCACCACTTTGCTACAACACCCATACCAGAAACAAATAATAATGACATTTGTCCCGCTGCTGTGATCGAACCCGCGCCTTTCACGTCTCAGTTCGGCACTCGCTCACCACGCCAGCATCTTCTTTATAATGCATTCCGAGAAAAAGTCCGTGTTCAGGTTGCAAAGAACATAAAAGAAACAAAAACCGACCAAGTGCGTGTCGGACCACGCGCAATGTAGGGTTTCGTAATTGATATTTGTGCAAAAATGTTGATATTACTTGATATTTGTACTAAATTTATTTTCGATGTCGGTCGACGATTACTGGTAAACTTGTAAAGCCTACTTAGCCGTGATAGTTTTCCTTTTAACTTCAGTATATGTACTACTACCGTGAATTTTTGTTTTGACTTACACTCGACTCTTAACAGAAATTGGCACTTTAAAGCTTAATATTTCACAAACGAATCCCTTAATCGAAGGGTTGTTTTCATAAACCTGCAATACTTTTTAAAGACCTATCTAACGATACCTCACAACATGGGATACGCGAGACAACATTCAAAATGTTATTCATCATTTAATTATGTATATATAATACATGCCAAATTACAGCGTTCTAGCACTAATATTCTCTGAGCTAAGCTGCGGACAGACGGACGGGCATGGCGAAACTATAAGGGTTTCTTGTAGACTACGAAACCCTAAAAAAGAGTGTCAAGGTTGAACAAAATGTTGAAGTCATGACCTACCATAATGTAAGTGCATTGTTCTTTCTTTTCAAAAAAACCCAGTTCTGAGTGCTGCACAAAAACACAAGTTATTCGGAAAAATACGTACAAAAATCGATGTACGTTTTTTAGTTTACACATTTAGGAGTACCTGGTTTACTAGTACATAGTGAAATCGATACTAATATTATTAATGCGAAATTACTCCTCTGTTTGTCTGTTATCTTTTCACACCTAAACTGCTTAATAGAGTTTACCACGAAAAAGTCACAGGGAAGAGCTAGTCTAAAATAAAATAAAATATTAGAATTAAAAATGCCGAAAAAAGCCAATACGATCAAACTTGCGCACCTCTTAACAATATTTACCCACTCTTACCCAAAATACCTAAATAAATCATTCGCCAACGAATTTTGGGTATTTTAAAGTGCCTAGTGTCTATCTTCCTGGTATTTCTGAAGCTTCTTCATCAGTAATCTCCAGTAAGTTCAAAATTACTAATATTATAAATCCGAATGTTTGTGGGAATGTTTGAATGGACCGGAATCACGTTCAAAAGACCAAACAGATTTGGATGAAACTTAGAACATACATAGATTATGTCCTGGAATAGCAATAGAATACTTTTTATTACGGACAATCAGGTACCGCGCGAGCGAAGCCGAAGGCGGAAGCTAGCACGTAATATATTACAGAATATTGAAATAATACACAAGGAATAGTTGAGCTATCTAATGATTGTTGTGAACAGTCTATAGGTAGCTCAATTGATCCAGATCACCAGTCGGAAGCGTCCTCAAGATTCTGGAAGCATTGGAGCACACCTTGACCTTGTTCGATCTGCACCACACTGGAGCTCTACATAGCATTAAGGAAAGGTTCATTGAAAACAAATGATAGGCTCCAAGCCATGTTTGTTGTCTGATTCTTCTAGGCTTGGTCGCAAGGAACGACGACCTAGCTCTTAAGACGTTTCAAAGTGATCCTTGTGATTCTATTGAAATAAATGCCTTTTAGAATTTAGACGCTGGACAGCAATGATGATGAATAACTTATTATTTTAATCATCATAATTTAATGTATTATTCCAGGCATTTATTAGATAAATAATAGATTGTACTTGGAATTCCAATAGAAATATTATTATAAGGGTATAAGGAAACGTTTATTTAACCAACCCTCGTCAAGGGGTTAGTATTTACAAATATTTGCGGTGGAGGCTCGGACGGAAACTTCGTTGGCATTTTTTAAAACAACAACAGATGGCTAGTGAAATTATGTCGATTAAAACTTTAGAAAGGAAGTATGCTGAATTTGGGTTTCAATTGCGGTTTTAAGTATGTAATATTTTACGTACATTTTATTAACTGATTTCAAAAAATTAGGTTCGCAATTCGGTAGTTTTAGGGTTCCGTACTCAAAGGGTATAAAACGGGACCCTATTACTAGGATTCCGCTGTCCGTCTGTCTGTCCATAGGTCTTTCACCAGGCTGTATCCCATGAGCCGTGATAGCTAGACTGTTAAAATTTTCACAGATGATGTATTTCTGTTGGCGCAATAACAACAAATACTAAAAACACAATAAAATAAATATTTAAGTGGGGCCTCTCATACAACAAACGTGTTTTTTTGCCGATTTTTATAGATTATGGTACGGAACCATTCGTGCGCGAGTCCGACTCGCACTCCTCCGTTTTTTTTTATAGAGAGAAATCAAAGACCCCGTTTACATAATTTTATTTATGTAGGTACTACCAGTTCAATAAAAAAACTTAAAAAAACGAATATCGTCTCTTGACGTTTCGGTTGGTAGAAAAATTTTAGTTTTTTTTTCTTCAGTTATTAAAAACGTAATTATTAATTCACCTCTAATCGCGAATTCATTGTTCGCTACCTTCATCTGCCGATCCGTGACCATTTTCGCAACAATTCCTTATCTTTCATCTATAACATACCTACGTTGTTACATAATACGTTTAGAACGTAAGTACATACAGGGTTACTGGTTATTCGACCTATTCCTGATAGGAGGTTGTAGGGGAGGTTATTTCGAGATGAGGAGGGGGAGTTATTTTGAGACCATAATGTTCTAATGCGAAAGTAAACCATTTCTAAGAAAAAAAATATTCAAGTATTGGAAAACCAATACATTGAAAGAAAGAAAGAAGAGAGAAAGAAAACACATTTATTTGCACACACTAAGCACAACACAATAATTAAAAGAAAACAATAACAGTAACAATAGACAGCAGATTGTGCTGTTGAGGGATTAACAAATTATTAAGGGGCTCCCAGTCGCTGATTGCTCTTTTACGAAACGAAAAAAGAAATACTTCTGAACAAGCCACATCTCCTATTTTTATAAGTATATTACTTCAGGTTCCTACCTAGATTTCTATTAAGCTGAAAACATAATAGCAGAAACTTTTCACGATAAAGATATTATTTCAAAATGATACTATCGATCGAAATATTTTATATACCTACTATTAAAATCAACTTGTGATTTATTGTTAAAGATATGTAATATGTAGATCTAGATTTCTATTAGAATAGATTTTTGATAAGTCGAAGCGGACCACGCGCCGACGTGTGTTTGTCGTCATTGCAGCGGTCGGTAGGATTATTTATCGAAGTGATTAAAGATGGGTACATCTTTATTCACATATACTATACATTATAAAATAGGAGATGTGGCTTGTTCACAAGTATTTCTTTTTTCGTTTCGAACAAAAATAATCGTCGACTGGGAGCGCCTTAAGGTTTTATTTCTAAATCAAGTGTAGCGTGTGCTGCGTTTTGAATTTGCTGAAGCTCTTTAGTTATTTTCTTATCGTGGTACGTACTTGAGTATTAGGTACTTTTAATTATTATACTTGTTTGAGCCTTCACCTTGTTCGATTGGCACCACACTGGAGCTCTACATAGCATTAAGGAAAGGAACATTAAAAAAAAAGGTAGACCCCAAGCCGTGTTTGTTGCCTGATTCTTCTAGGCTTGATCGCGTGGAATCGGTGTAGCTTCACCTAGTTCCTAAGACGTTTCAAAGTGATCCTTGTGATTTTATTGAAATAAATGTTTTTTGAATTTGAATTTGACCTCTTAGCATGAATAGGTTAAATAACCAGTAACCCTGTATACTCGTACCAAACAAAAGAAACGAATTCCAAAGAGTTACTAGCACGGAATACTCTGGAAGCATGTGACATCTCCATATATAGAAAATGCCTTTTGCTCTTTTTCTAAGCAGATGGTAATATCAATAATTATATGTATATTATTTTGTGTGTTCGAATTGAACAGGTGTAGAGGCGTTGAATTATTAATCGCCCTACGTTTACAATGATTGTTTGCTGGTGTGAAGTGTGATTAAAACATTAAAGTTTAAGGTGCCTGTTAAATTTATGACAGCTCGCATTTTTTGTACTCGGTCGTATTCTGTGGCCGCACACTAAGAATAGTGCAAACGCACACATTGAAGCTACTTCACACTTCATTTACCAAGACTAAATAACTAGTCTTGATACTTGAAAATATTTGGTGCAATAGGTATGTCATATTTGTATAGGTAGGTATGTACTTAATAATTTTATAGGTTGCACTTGACAAAAAGAAAATAAATATAGAAATAATTAATATATATTATAAGACAGGTTACAAATCGTAAAGTGCTACTACACAGTTACTAATATTTGACTGTGCAAAAAATATTTGTTAGGTACCTACTAATAAAATACATTATGACAAAACGGTAAGTATCGTTTTTTTACAAGCTCTTATTTAACTTGCAGTTTATGTACATATTTATGTAGTATGTTTGATAAGGTGGAATCTTGCAACTTAATTTTAAGCAGTTATCCCCAATCGATTGAGCTGAAATTTTGCATACATAATATGGTGACAGCGAGTTGATCTGATGATGGAGTCAGGAGCTGTTCAACGGAACCCTTCACTAAATAGTCGAATTGAGGCAAAACTTTGCATACCTATCAATCTCAATGACAATGTAAAATTATGGTACTAGCGAGCTGGTCTGATGATGGAGGTCGGATGTAGCCATCGGAACTCCTCAACTACACAACATAACCATGTCGCGTTTGGGCTCGTTATTTTTATCTTGACGAGAACTAGAGCACTAGACATTACAAAAACTTGACATTTAAAAAATATATTTTGAATAAAAAAACTTATTGTCATCTAAAATCGATGACGGCACCGTCAACGTTTCGAGTACCACTCACAGAAAGTTTTGAAAGTGAAATACTGATAAAATATGTAGGTATGCTTTTGAATATTGTGTGCGAGCTATGATCTCGAAGATCCATAGACCGCGCGTAGCGAGGGTCAACAAGTTCTGGAATTAAACAGTTATTGTAAAACTTTACTAAATAACCCTCCATAATATTTTCTTTCCAGAAAAATCAAATATGAATTTGTAAAAAGAGATGACCAGCTCTTTTTAAAAATTCATATTTTCCATTGTATTTGTACTAAATGACATCACAAACCTGCAATACTTTTTAAGACCTATCCAAAGACATGGAGAGTATGCGAGAAAAAAAAACATCTGAAAATATGTATTTATTTCTACCACATTGTCGGCGTGACTAATGTATATTCATGCCAAATTACAGCTTTCTAGTACTAAGAGTATCTGAGCTAAGCTGCGGACGAATGGACGAAAATGGCAAAACTATAAGGGTTTTTTGTAAACTACGAAACACTAAAGAGCACTTTCAGTATTTAGAATTAAACAATTTTTCAGGACACTTTATTTTTTTTTAAATATTTAATTATTTGCATCATGTACTTAAACTTAAGTATATGCCATCAAAAACAACTTGTTAAAATAAAAATAAAAAGCCAATTCTCGCAACGCAACTCAGTTTCTTTTTTTGTCTTTTTTTTGTTGGAACTACTCGTATGCTCGTGTGTAGTAAACTTAACTTGTGAGATATTGTATAAGTAGCCTAAGATGACCAGAGATAATCTGTCGATGTCAGTCTCTCTTCCCTGTTCGCTTGTTACGGCTGGTCGTGTTCTATATCTCTACAATAAAGAATCCATATATATCACCCAGATCGTGTATAATTTAACCAAAAACCCATCAGTTTTTCTATCGTAAAAAGTTGTGAGATTTCAATGTCTGTCTGTCTGTCTAAAAAATGGCCTGAACTGCTTCGAGAAAAGGATGGTACGACTGTGCCGCTTTTTTGCTTGACTTGGCGGGGGCACTACCGTGCCCCCAGATAAACCTTGCTTTGATAATAACAAATACCGACCTTTTTAGAAGGTTCAACATTTTTGGTTCAATGCGTATCGTATCATTCGTCAGTCATTCATCAGTCGTCAAAATTGATTAATGCTAGATTTGTTGCACACCAGCACTCGGAGTCTTTTTATAGTTTTGAGGATGTTTTTTAATTAAAAATAGCCTATTTATAAGCTAGAGGTATATTTACATCGACAGCAAATTTCAATTTCATCCGTTTAGTCGTTTAGGTCTGATTGAGGTACAAACATCCAAACATACTTAACATCCGCACAAACTTTTAGATTTATAATATTAAAGGTAGATAAATAATAATTACAAATTATATTCATAATCTGAAATTTATGTAATTTTTCTAAATCCAATTATAGATAAAGTATCATTTTTTTCCATCCATGTATAAAAAAACACGCTTGGTAATATAGGGTAGATCGGGTCTAAACGATACAGGTAAGGATCATGGTACCTTAGAACTTTCATTTCAAAACAGAAATGTATCAAATCAACATTTATATTTATTTAATAGGACTAATCAGGGACACTACAAAAACCACAGCAAAAGACGTTGTCCAGAAAGTATTATCACTAAAATGGAAATGGGCCGGGCACATCCAAAGATTACAAAATGAGAGGTGATCAAAAACAATTATGAATTGGGACCCAATACATAAAAAACGAACAAGAAGAAGGCCTGCTATGCGATGGGATGATGACATCGTGAAAGTAGCAGGCAAAACATAGAGCAGAGCCGCTAGAGATCGGGAAAAATGGATAGAGCTGGAGGAGGCTTTTACCGCTGAAAGCGGTCCTTACACATAATTTTATATACCTATGCATAGATACATATTTAAGTTAATGTTATATTGTGCAAGGAAATAAAAGCTTTTATTATTTATTATTAATTAGGGACACAACCAGGTTCACATTTTCCTGAAATTTAATATTTTTATTAAAATAACAATCAAATATGAAACATCGGCTTATTTCGATTTTGCTCCGACGCGACGTATGCAAAAAGGTAAAACCGTATACTATTATCATATTGTTTCGAAACCAAACTCGATGAAACGCATCTTCTACAAAAAAAAACCATCCAACTCTTTCAACAAATCATGCATTGTACCTAACCTTCATCTGTGTGGCTTGCACTAAATTCTTCAAGGCAATATATTATACAAATGTTATCATTAGTTTTGCATGTCCAGTATTTTACCCCGGTATACCATTATGTAAGACCTCCTCTAAATTCGAAGAAAAATGTGACGTGGACGTGCTTCCCCGAGCGCGTCTGAGCGCTAACTGACGTGCCGACTTGAGGTGAATGTGAGTTTTGTATGGAAAAAATGTATGGAGAAGTTTTATTGCATTTTATATTGTTCATAAATGAAAAAGTAAATTATTTGAAAACTAGATAATGCCACGCGGTATAGAGAAATATAAAATCTACAATTTCGTATTATTTTCAAATAAAAATATGCTGTGGGTCTAAAGATATTGGTACCTAACCAGACCCCATTTTTCGACATTTTCAGCGGTTCTTGCGACGGTAAAAACGTATTTTTTTGAAAATATTGTATAGAACTGGCCAGTTTTTATTATCTACTATTAAAGATGAATATATTATCAGTAATTTTGTATCATTATATCCTCACAATTGTGATTCCTGGTTTTTAAATCGGTACCTGAAAATCATTGAAATACGTGTGTGAGTGTGAGCCGGGCCTTAAGACGAGTAATAAATGTTTTTTGTTGAATGCAGAATCGTTTTTTCTCAATAACCGCAAAACATACAGTTTTGTTTTCTATGACAAAGATAACTTAAGGATATAATCTAAATAAATTATAGACAGAAACACGATTGATGAAACTTTTCTCGACAGATTTATTTTTCAAAGTTGGCTCACTAAAAACACTCGTTTCGTTTTTAAATAATCATATTAGCTAAGTAAATTATAGACGGTTTCTTTTTAAGTTTGATGGTTTTCAAGATAATGTAGTTTATCACTTTTTCCGTCATATCCGGGAAGACTCGGCCCATACAAAAAATCAAACATTTCACATATCACCTTAAAATAACGCGGGCAATTTTAATAAACATAGTCTTACATTGTTTCTTTGTAAGATAATTACGTTATAATAACTAAAAATAAAACCTACTTCACGTTTGTTAGTCTATATTATTATTTTCTTCATACATTAGGTACTCGATTATAAGTCAAACTAGCGACCCGCCCCGGCTTCGCACGGGTTTAATACATATAAACCTTCCTCCTGAATCACTCTATCTATTAAAAAAAACCGCATCAAAATCCGTTGTGTAGTTTTAAAGATATAAGCAAACATACATACATACGCGGGAAGCGGAAAGCGACTGCTTTATACTATGTAGTGATTTAAAATTTCATCCCCTATTTTTCATCATTAGATATTAGATATGCGTGGTAATGTATTATAAAAACCAGTCAAGTGCGAGTCGGACTCATGCTATAATCTCATCTATAAAAAAACGGAAAAAACACGTTTGTTGTATTGGAATGCCCCACTTGAATATTTATTTTATTCTGTTTTTAGTATTTGTTATTATAGCGGCAACAGAAATACATAATATGGAGACAGACGGACAGACGGACAGACGGACAGACGGACAGACGGACAGACGGACAGACGGACAGACGGACAGACGGACAGACGGACAGACGGACAGACGGACAGACGGACAGACGGGCAGACGGACAGACGGACAGACGGACAGACGGACAGACGGACAGACGGACAGACGGACAGACGGACAGACGGACAGACGGACAGACGGACAGACGGACAGACGGACAGACGGACAGACGCACAGACAGACGGACAGCGAATTTTTACCCTTTGGATACAGGTAACCCTAAAAAAACACAAAAATATGTAAACGTGACGAATAGAGAACCTTTTTTTTTCGACGGGTGGTTAACGAGCAGTAGGTAGTAGTTTATGTTCATAGCCCTAAACTAAGACAAGACAACTGATATAATACGTTTTTTTTCTAAATACATACCTACAAAAGTAAGTACTTATCAAGGTTTTTTTAAAATATTAATGTAAAAAACAGAGCTACTACCAACAGAAATGTGTGATCAGTAAATATATGAAGTAAATAAACGTTTGATTCCAATTATTTTTACACGCTTTATATTAGTTATTTTTTTAATCATTATGTGGTATTTCATCATAATTAAGTTATTTTTTTGCTAATAGAACAACGCTTTGCCATTTTCCCGATCGATTATAGATTATTTGAATACATTACAGTAATAACTTGTAGATTATTGCTTTTAATTTAGTTTCTAGTTAAGATTATGAGTAAGGAGTTGTTCGCGTGATAGGGTAATGGTTAGATTGCGATGAGGTCGAATAAAGTCAGGTGATGCAAATGCTTGTTTTTTCCAAAGGCGCTTCGATAATGTGCGGATGTTTGTTGTGCCGCCTGGGTAGGAATGGTTGGCGTCATGCGAATGCTATATGATAACTACTATGTATCATTTTAATTCATAGCATCTATACATAACTTGCAGACCCGGCCACGCGTTGCTGTGTCAACTCTTTCGAGATGTAAGCTATCCTATCTTTCAAGTTGGATCAAACTGCACACGGTGTTCAAAGTTTAATTAAAATCGGTAAAGTAGTTTAGGAGTCCATCGCGGATAAACAACGTGACACGTAATTTATACAACGTGTTACAAAATACCCCGTAAAAATATAATTAGTTATAATTTTGTCAACCCTAGTAAGCTATCATGTCAGGGAACCAGATTATTTAACAGAAAGGCCTACATACTTATTTTACCTAATAATTGTCTACTTTAATAGTTATTTTTTATTCATTAATGTTTTTTTTTGCGTTACTACAGTTCTTAAATATTGTGAATGGATTTGTTATAAGGCCCCATTTAACCTCCTTTTGGCTTTACGAGTAGTTTTGTAACACCATGTATATATTAAGATGTCAAAACGGGAAATCACTAACGTAAAACTATAATGTCAATTAATAAGGTCTATCTAAATATTTAAAACTCTTGCGTTACTGTTGGCAACATTGTTGCCTTTACATTACTGTATGTTTTATTTGTATCGATTGGTAAAAATAACTGTAATTCCAAACATGGCCATAGAAATTTCGTGCATTAAAATATTAATCGACAGAACAGCTAAACAAAACAAAAGGAATAGAATAGAATAGAATAGAAAAATCTTTATTTGCGGCATCTTGCAAATATAAAGCTAAAATTAGGTTACACATCTTATAATATTATATTAATATACCTAACAAACAGATTAGACCTAGGTAAAAAGTAACAGGTAAAAAATTACACACAAAATAACAAAACAGTATGTAGGTATACGTTACTTAAACCAAGATGTGATGCCACAAATTGGCGTCCGACTCAGCATTTGTTGAGTTATGCATAGACATTACTCAACACTGATCTTCCGTCGTAACCAAAGTGTGTCCAAGCAATATAAATAACATTAAGGCGAGAACAAAAATAATGACATAGGTAAGTTAAGAAAATAAAAAATACATAAAGGCGTAAGACCTATGATAAACATAACACATAACAACGAATAACAAGTAAATTATTGCTAAATCCTATTAGTAACACGAAAATGAGAGTACCTAACTCAAGTAACAATACACAATGTACATAATAGCGTTACAATATAACGTTATCTAGAAATACATAAAACTACGAAACAAAAGGGTTTTCTAGGCTCTCCATTAATGTATTGTACACCTACTATACCTACGCTTTTCTCTTCTATGTATACTATACATATAATAAAACTGTAGAAGAGTTCAATTCTGTACATTGAATAAAAACTAAAAAATACTCCTAGGGGCATTCATTCAAGTAACACAAGCAAAAAAAAACATTTTGAAATTTTTGTCTGTCTGTCTGTCTGTCTGTTGTCCGGTTTTCACGCAAAAACTACTGGACGGATTTTGATGAAACTTTTTTTGTTATGTAGCTATTAGTCCTCGGCAACATATAGGCTATAATTTATTTTGAAGATTGGAAGACCAGATGTGAAACTATCTGTCCCCCAGCAAATCGGGCACGGGTCAGCTAGTATCTAAATATATAAAACTGACTGATCTATCAACTCCTAGAGAGTTGATATTCGGAGGGTGTATTTATTTTGTGTGTGGGATGCACTAAGAAAGGAATTCCCAATATCATACTAAATGCTGATGGAATTGATGGTAGACTCTATGTTTCCTTCTTACTTCCATAAATATAAATATTTTGTCGTTATTGTGATTAAATTAGGTAAGAAATTAAAAGCACCTAAATTACCTCGATTAAGTAAAAGAACGGTCGGTTTTCTCTCGTAATGGCGTAAGTAGATAAAAAACGTAAACAACGTGGCACCTGCGCGTCGTGATTGGCAGGTGCGGCGCGCGCGCATCTGCGTGGGGAACCTGGGCTTTTTGCTTGAACCCTTGCCATGTGAAACTACATTTTGTCTCTTTATTAAAAATAATGTTTATACAACCGTGTTTGTCTAGTGGGTGGGTGGTAGGTACCAACTTTCATTTCTAAAGTACTTTACTTTGAGCACGTGATATTTGTTAATTTTTCCAATAGAAATAAAAAAAAAAAGTATGATATTGATATAGATGGCGCTGGTGTGCCACTAATGCGATGCGACTATGTGATTATCGAATTTGGACAATAAAACGTCTGCCGCGGGTCTTCTAGTAAATAAATAAAAACCCGTGGCTTGATTGTGGACAAGTCTCCATCTAAAAGCACACCACAGGCACAACATCGGTCCAGAAATAAGTAGCATCTGACATTGCTGACGGCTGTAAATCTTCTAGAATACTCGTAGAATAAGTCGATGTAAACAGGTCTTGGTAGATACTACTGCTTCTACTGTGCCCTTGCACATGTCTTTGCAACATTGTTGCATTTACATTAATTTAGGGTACGTTTTATTACTATCGGTGGGTATAAATGGTAAAAATAATTGTAATTCCAAACATGATCGTAGACGCAACTATCGTGGTTGTTAAAATATAAATTAATAGTGGTAATTAGACGCATTTCAATTTGAAATGATCGTAGACATCTGTGCATTGAAATATCTGTGAACCAAAAAAGCAAAAGGTTTTATTCGGGGCTCTCCATTTAAGCATAGATACCGTTCTTCTTCTATAGGTAACGTAGGTTAAGGTGATACTTGAAACATTTGGTGTTTTGTATGGGCTGAGTCAACCCGGATATGACGGAAAAAGTGATAAAACTGCATTATCTTTAAAACCATCAAACTTAAAAAGAAACTGTCTATTATTTACTTAGCTAGTATGATTATTTAACGAATTATATAAAAATTTACTGTTTAGCTATTCATAGTTTTGATTAAAAACGAAACTAGTGTTTTTGAAGAGCCAACATTGGAAAATAAATCTATAGAGAAAAGTTTCACCAATCGTGTTTCTGGCAATAATTTATCTAGGTTATATCCCTAAGTTACCTTTGTTATAAAAAACAAAACTATATGTTTTGCGGTTATTGAGAAAAACGATTCTGCGTTCATCAAAAACATTTATTACTCGTCTTAATATAGTAAACTTCCACTCCTTAAATTTGACACATTTTGCATAAGTATCATTTTAACGGTACAGGTTGAAAGCCCATTGCCGGTAATAGAAAGAAAAATATAGGATTACGACTGTAATCCCCAAGTATGGTAGACATCCTCTCAGATCTCCAGACGCTTAGATCCTTTGAGTCAGAAGCACGTCCAAACATTACATTTGGCACATGCCCACATTTTGCAGTAGTTAGCATTGCATACGTGTCAGGTTGCAAGCCCATCGCCGCTTATAAGAACACTAACTGGTTTCCTCACGATGTTTTCCTTCACCGTTCTGAGCACGTGTTTATAGAGTAGAATGTGGTATTTTCACAAAAAAAAACAGCAATCTGAGTGTCAATTGACACAAAAGAATTAAGAGGAGTAATAAATGTTTTTGAAGAATGCAGAATCGTTTTTTCTCAATAACCGCAAAACATAAAGTTTTGTTTTTTACGACAAAGATAACTTAAGGATATAATCTAGATAAATTACAGACAGAAACACGATTGGTGAAACTTTTCTCGATAGATTTATTTCCCAAAGTTGGCTCTTCAAAAACCCTAGTTTCGTTTTTAATCAAAACTATGAATAGCTAACCAGTTCATTTTTATATAATTCGTTAGATAATCACACTAGCTAAATAAATTACACACGGTTTCTTTTTAAATTTGATGGTTTTCAAGATATTGCAGTTTTAGCACTTTTTCCGTCTTATCCGGGTAAATTCAGCCCATACAAAAAGTCAAAAATTTCAAGTATCGCCTTAAACGACATTTTCCTGTTTTTGAATATCCTGAGAAGAGAATCCTGTTGTTGTTTTAAATTGAACTTTTCAAAAAACAGATGTGTTTTTATTTCAAAATCTTCCAGAATTCGAATTCACGGATCGAAAGTCAACATGTAGCACGTCAGCACGGCTATTGAATGGCTCACTGAATTTCATGAATATGTTATTTTTGTGCCTAATTGCTTGTTGAGTTTTTAGTGCCTTATTAAAATGGATTCCCTTCAGTACTTTCCGGCAGTCTGCGAATAACCGCTTTGTAATTATAACTAATCGCTATCGGGATTTAACGCCACCGGGCCCTCCTGGCAGTTAGTTGCTGAACCACGACGGATATTTTCATTAAAAAAAACAGGTTGTCTGTAAAGTCGGTTTACTGACGATAGTTGAACGTGACAACGTCATAAGAAAATACTGATGGAATGGTTGCATTTTTTCAAAATAATTTTAATTGTATCTGTCCGCGCGGACGCATCGCTCACTCAAGTAGGAGAGAGACAGATGTCGAACGCTGCCGAACGCGGAGGCCGATTGTGCCTCTTTGTCGCTCTCGCTTGCACTTCAAGCCTTAAATGGAACGCTTCAGAGTGAGGTAACGCCGCATGAGTCATGTTTTTTGGTGCGTGCAGCCGGCTCCATCGAATTATAAGACGTTGTCACGTCAAAAACCAAGCTTTTAATAAGGTCTAAGGGTGCGTTTCCACTGATGCGAAGCTGGACGGAGTGGACCGTGAATCGACCAATCACAGTGCTCGATATAGTAGACTCAAATTGTCACACTGTCACACTGACTCACATTGTCATCGTACAGTTGCGTAACGCAGACGTGTGTCCCGTGGTTAAATCTTTTTGTCTATATCGTATCAACCAAATGTAACCCTAAAGTCAGTTAAGTCAAAGACTGTTTTAGTGTAAATAGGTGTTCGTTGAAAATTCGTGCTTTCCGCGCCGGTTGGGATCGCAGCCCGTCTCGCCTCCGCCTTCACCCCCGAGTGCAAAAGACAGTTGCATTTTTCATTTCATCTAGTGCGCCGAAACCAGTATTAGGGTCTGTGATCAGTGAGCTTCGGGATTGCTCGGCGTTGCAGATAACGAGTGCGGCTGTTACCAAGCTGCCCTTCAATTTTGCTTCTACCCGCATTGTCGTTGTTATTGCTGTTTATTGGCCTGGTGCTGCGATTTTAGCAATTAAGCAATCAAAATGACAAATTGTAATGCATGCAAGAAGCCGGTGAGGCAATCTGAGAAAATAATTTGTTCTCGAACAAGCTGCGCTCGACCTTACCACCTTGTATGCGTGGGTTTGAGTTCGGATGCTGTTAGAAAATCTAATGCCTGGTCATGCCCGCTATGCGTTGGTAAGCAGCCACGGGGTGATAACACCAACACCCCAATTAGAGGTTCTGAGCTGACCCCTATCGCTGATGCTGACGAGAGTTCGTACGTTACCACTAGGAAACCGAATCTACCTAAAGCGTCCCAATCAGAAGAATGCACAGCTGATCTTCAGTCAGACATCTTGTGTTCTCTCAGGAGTGAGCTTTCGGTACTTATACGAAATGCGGTAAAGAGCGAGCTTTGCACAATGAAAAGTCAAATATCTACCATTGAATCTACAGTAAACTACATCAGTGCACAGTATGATGAGCTCTTAAAAAGCCTTAAGGCCACTAATGCGGAAATAAAAAGTTTAAAGGATGAGAATTCCCGTCTTCGCACCGATATGCAAGCTTGCGTGATTCGTGTGCAGCACCTTGAAGAGGAGAATGCACGCCAACAGCAGTGGAGTCGACTCCAGAATATTGAAGTCGCTGGTGTTCCTGAGTCCAAAGACGAAAATGCAGTCGACATTATTATTAAACTGGCTAAAAAAATTGGTATCCCCATTGAAAGTTCTGATGTGGAGTTCGCACACCGCGTACAGGCG
This sequence comes from Hydriomena furcata, assembly GCA_912999785.1. NCBI lineage: Eukaryota > Metazoa > Arthropoda > Insecta > Lepidoptera > Geometridae > Hydriomena > Hydriomena furcata. The sequence continues at coordinate 15,341,015 of OU538832.1, read as the reverse complement.
CGTCAGCCTAACACCACAACGAGAGGTCGCTCAATCATCGCCCGGTTTCGCCAACGTCACACAAAGGATATGATTGTAGCTGCATCTCGAAAACATCGCGGAATAAAGCCGAGCGACATTGGATTGGGTAGCGAAGTGCGAAGTGATAGCATTATTTATTTTAATGAGCACTTGACGAAAAATAACCGTCTATTACTTAAGGAGACTAAGACAAAAGCTAGGGAAGCTAATTTCAAGTTTACTTGGACAAAAAACTGTCGTATATATGTACGTCGAAACGAAACTTCTCCGCCGATTCCTATAATCACGGCTGCCGATTTATTAAAGTTAGGTTAATTTGTATTGTGCTCTTTTTAGTTTTACTAAACCATTTTAGAGTACGCACACATTACATACACACTTCTACAAAATACATAGCAATAACTACATACACACACACATTAACACATCAATATAACCAACATTACCTAGTATATTTTTCTACAAAATACACAGCAATAACTACATACACACACACATTCACACATCAATATAACCAACATTACCTAGTATATTTTTCATATATAAATCACATTATCCATTTACTCACACAGGCATACCAATGTATAATACGTATAGCATTTTGGAATTTTCACCGAGTATTAGATTGTCAGAACCAAGTCAACCCGACACTACATAAATGCAGTAATTTGAGCATGGTTGCGTATTATGCAACCCTTTATAAGTATAAATTTACAACTATTGGAGTACTATCTTTTCTCAATGGTTGGACATAATAGTAGTTTGAAACTCTTTTATCAAAATGTACGAGGCTTACGCACAAAAACTATCGAGTTTTATAATAACCTGTACCTATCTGACATTGATATTGTATTAATTACTGAATCTTGGTTATGTGATAGCATTTTAGACACTGAGCTATGCAGTCCTGACAAATACGATCTGTTCCGTTGTGACCGCGGCTCACTCGGTGGTGGAGTGTTGATTGCTTGCGCCGTGCGCCTAGAAGCTCGACTGCGCTCTGACCTCATCCGTGATAATCTTGAATGTATCTGTATAACTATACCTGCGCGTGCACTGTGCTCGCAGCATGATTTGAATATTATTTGTTCCTATATCCCGCCTAATCGAGTGCTTCCAACAAGAATGCGGCTACTGGAAGACTTGTTATCTTCCCTAATAAACTCACAACCAGATGACTATTACATTGTGACTGGTGATTATAATATGCCATGTATTGATTGGAAAACAAAAAAGCCTATAGTTTTAAGAAAGGGGTCAGTGGAAGTACAAAATGCAGCCACCGATTTGATAAATTTAACCTCATACCTTGGTTTGTCTCAATATAACTTTTTTCATAACGATTTCGATAACCTTTTAGATCTTGTTTACTCGAATACGCCTTTGGAAATTAAAAGGACATTATCTCCGTTGGTTAATGAGGATATAAGTCACGCTGCTATAGATATCAGCGTCGCAGTTATTATGGTCCCTTCGATTAAACCTAAATGTAAAAATATAAAACTTTTCAGAAAAGCGGACTATGATAATATAAACGCATATCTATCGAGTTATGATTGGTCATTTTTGACTTCCTTTACGTTGCAAAGTTCCATTGATAGGTTTTATTATTGTTTAAACACAGCCGTATCTAAATTTGTTCCCCAAAAAGTTGTCTCGCACAGATATACCTATCCTACATGGTATAGTACTGCTCTGATAAAATTAATTAAAGAAAAAGCCAAATATCATAGGCTTTGGAAAAAATATGGTAATCCCAACGACTATGACTCATTTTCAACGTTACGATTGCGTTTGAAAAAATTGGAAAGGGAGTGCTATTTATCATATATTCAATATTCAGAACAAAAAATTAAAAGTGCACCTAAATTATTATGGACGTATGTTAAATCAAAAAGAAAAAATAAATCAAATTATCCTAACTCGATGAAGTTTAATAATAATATTTATACAAGTCAATATGACATTTGTAATGCATTCAATGATTTTTTTAGTAGAAACTTTAGTCAGCCTGCGCATCGGTATGGCGAATTTTCAGAGGACCGGGCCCCGTGCTATGACGTCATTAGTGAAATTCATATCTCAATGACTGACATGAAAAAAATGCTTCTGAGTCTAGACTGTTCTAAAGGGGCGGGAAGCGATGGAATACCACCCTATTTCTTTTTTAAGTGCGCGGAGTCGTTGGCATTGCCAATCACTATAACTTTTAATAGATGTATTACTGATGGGTACTTTCCGAAAATATGGAAAACTGCACACATAGTTCCAATTCATAAAAAGGGAACTAAAACTGCCATCGAAAATTATAGACCAGTGTCTATCCTTAATGTGTTGAGTAAGCTAATGGAAAGAGTAGTTCATACTCATATTTACCCCCTTATCAGTCAGCATATTCCCACTGAACAACATGGCTTTATACGCGGTCGCTCGACCAGCACCAATCTGACTATTTTTGTCAATGATATTCTTCGTGGTATGGATGATGGCTTTCAGGTAGATGTCATATATACTGATTTTGAGAAAGCATTTGATCGGGTGGATCATATAATCCTTCTGCGTAAATTGCAGGAGCTAGGAATACGGGGCAATCTCCTTAGATGGATGGAATCTTATCTGCGCAATCGATCTCAAGCTGTTGTAGTTGCAGGGCATCGCTCTGACTTTGTAGACGTTCCATCAGGAGTTCCACAAGGCTCAATATTAGGGCCCTTGTTGTATGCGTCTTATTTGTATGATGTGGGTACTTGTTTTCAGTTCGCCAAATTTCTTATGTACGCTGATGACACCAAAATTTATGCATACATTAGAACTGTGGAAGATGCGCAAAAACTGCAGCTCGACTTAAATCACCTTTGTGACTATTATCGTGACAATAGAATCGGAGTTAATGCGGCTAAATGTGTTAAAATTAGTTTTACGCGTAAAATCAATAAAATAATAAACCAATATAACCTTGATAATATACCCTTAGAACAGACAAATGTTACTAGAGATCTTGGAGTAGTTTTTGACTCAAAAATGTTGATGTCTGATCATGTCACGGCAACAGTCACAAAGGCTTATAAAAATTTGGGATTTGTTTTGCGTGTCAGCAAGCCTTTCTCAGATCCGGAATGCATAAAAATGCTATACAGTTCTTATGTTCGCAGCATCTTGGAGTATTGTAGTGGTGTGTGGAATCCAAACTATATGATATATATTAATTCTATCGAGTCCATACAATCTAAGTTTATAAAAGCTCTTAATTATCGTTCGAACAAAATGGGCACATATGAAGAATCGTGTAAGTATCATAATTTAATGTCATTGAAATATCGTCGTACACTACTGCAAATGTTGTTTTTTCATGATGTTTGCAGCAGCAGAATTGTCAGTCCTGAGTTAACATCCCTCTTTCTACAAATAAAAGCTCCATCTAAACGCACTAGACACACTGCACTATTTCATGTCCCATTCAGTCATTCCAACTATGGTCAGAATTCTGTCATATGCCGCACATTAAATAGTTTTAATAAAGATTTCTCATCAATTGATATTGACATCTTCCACCAAAGTAAAGCGTCGTTCAAGAAACAAATTATCCTATCTTTACTTAACTCTTAACTTAACTTTTATACTTATCTTAGCTACACGTATTTGCACACACACACAGACATTACATAAATACACCACACATACATGCATGCACACATACACACACACACACACACACACACACACACACACACGCACACACACACACACACACACACACACACACACACACATACATTCACGCCCAACATACACACGCGTACCTAATTTATCTTTGTTATTTGTAATTTCATAATTTTGCACGTCAACTACTGACACATTGTCTAGTTTATAATCTTTATTTTTATTCATGTAAAAGCAAAGCAACTACATATATAAAAAAAAAAAACCTTGTTTAAAAAGTAAGAATCTGTTATTGGCAGTATGTTTAGTTAAGTTTTTTTTTATGTTACATTCACAAAGTGCTGTTGATTCTATGATAAATAAATAAAAAAAAAAAAAAAAAAAAATTTCGGGCACTGTGATTGGTCAATTCACGGTCCGCTACGCTAGCTGTTGCAAAACGTATGCATGCGCCACATGCAATAGACATACCTCTATCTCAGGGGTCTGAATATCTAGAGGTCTGAATGAGAAGAGGTAAAAAAAACTGGCTGTCAGCCTTGGTTAAAAATAAATAAATAAATAGTATCACGACTGTAATCCCCAAGTAGTCATCCTCTCAGATTACCAGACGCTTAGATCTTTCGAAGATGTCTAGTGGGGGTAGTCAGAGGCACGTCCAAACATTATGTTTGGCACATGCCCACATTTTGCAGTAGTTAGCATTCCATACGAGACAGGTTGCAAGCCTTTCCAAGGTTTCCTCACAATGCTTTCCTTCACCGTTTTGAGCACGTGTTTTTGATGCGCATATAAATTTTTCGAACAGAAAAATCCATTGATGCATGCCGTGATTCGAACCCACGACCTTCAGATTGAAAGTCGAGGTACCTCCCACTTGGCCAACACGGCTTTTTTTGTACATTAGCAAAATGTCAAATTTACAAAAAAAACTAAGAAAAATAAATAAATACTTGTTGATATTTCACACAGAGTTATCTAGAATCTATGGGGATTTCTGGACTAACCCAATCTAGCGCCTAAACAAACCTCGTACTGATCGCTCGTAGGTTATCTTATTTCCCATTATGCTTTAATAACTTATTAACTATTTACCTGTTCGCATTTCAGCCACAGAACGATGGTGGCGCCGGGTCTTCGGAGCTGGCCCTCGGTCAGCTTCTGCTCGGCCAGGATCTCGCTGTGAAGACGACCGGACCTCAGCCACACTTCTATTGACCTGATGAAGGGAGAAATATGTACAATCTTTAGATCTAAAATCATGTCTTTGATACGAACTTGAGGCAAATGTTTTCAGTACCTACTATGATTAACACACAACACAATAGAAACCAATAGGTAAATAAGCTCAGTTGGTAGTAACTCTGCCTTCTGCGCTGTAGGTTGTGGGTTCGATCCCCACCCAGGGTAAACATTTGTGTGATGAACATATATGTTTGTTCTGGGTTTGGGTGTTAATATGTAAATATAATAAGTATGTATTTACAAAAAAAAAGTATTTATGCATTCTATCAGTTATCTGGTTCCCATAGTACAAGCTTAGCTTAGTTTGGGGCTAGATGGCGCTGTGTCGAAAGTCTATTTATTTATTTATTTAAGTGTCCAAACCTCGTCAATTAATAAAGAGCGATAACGGTTCTTTCGTAAAAATCAATCAAAGTTTGCAAGTTATAGTAGTTTTTACACAGTTAAAAAACGAAATCGTAACATCACGACACTCTTCAAACGTTTTATTCGCTTTTTTTAAAACGAAATTATACCATGTTTAAATTGTTCAAAAACTTTCTCAAATCTAGGTACCTAACTAGAAAGCGGTAATAAACCAAATATAAAAATAATGCGCCTAGGTACACGAAACTTTCATTATAATTTAAAAACACTTTTGAACTTCCGTTTTCTCAAATCCATTTGACACCGCAAGATTATTACCGATTTGCGCAATCATTGCTGTAATACGTAACATGTAATAGTTTTTAAGGTTCCGTACCCAAAGGGTAAAAACGGGACCCTATTCATGGACTTCGCTGTCCGTCTGTCTGACACAGACAGTTGAAATGTTCACAAATTATGTATTTCTATTGCTGCTATAACATACTAAAAACAGAATAAAAACAATATTTAAGTGGGGCTCCTATACAACAAACTACGGAACCCTTCGTGCGCGAGGCCAACTCGCACTTGGCCGAGTTTTTTTTTTATTACGTATTAGCGTCTTATGGCGTCTTTGAATTTTCATAACCATAATTTAAATTATCATCATTTATAAGAAAACCTTGTCCTTATCCCACTTTATGTGGAGTCGGCACAACATGTAGAAAAACTGTCCACCAATATTTATTTATTTATGTTGCAGAAGAATTTGGCTTGGGAGTGTTTTATCATAATAAACTGTATTGCAGTTGGTTCTCTAACCTCCAGTGTCAAAATGTTCACACACTTTGTCATCATAATAGCAATCTTACTACCTCTAAAGTTACGCATCATTTGTGACACCATCTTTTGAGGGTAAGTAAAAAAAAAACTACATTCTAACATTTCATACTTTGTCTAGTTTCGTGCTGCGTTTACATGACACTTGACTGTGACGTTTAGTGGCAAGATATACAAGTGAGCTTCGAGTTAGGGTAGATTTATAGATGCCTTGAGAGAGGAGCCTTTAGTTAGTAGACGGGCCCGGACGGGACGCGGATCAGGCACTGTTTAATATAAATTGCTTCATACAAAATATAAGTAACGTTTCAAATCCGTGTCCCGTCCGTGCCCTGTCCGGTCCACGTACACGGCACGTCCCGTGCACGGCCCGGTGTAATATAAATCTACGCTTAGTGTCTAATAGAAACACAGGGCACACGCGACAGCCAAAAAGCATCGAGCTGCAAACAGCAGTCGCCGCTACTCGCTTCCTGTGGCCGCTACCAACAACATCATATAATAGCATACAATACACGTTATGTGGCTGTCACGAACTTCAGCTACTTTTTTGGTCGTTTCCAGCTATATGTGGCGGTGTTTGTGGCTGTGGCGTATGGTCTAGCTAGACATACGGGCTAATAGGGACTTATGAGCGATGCCATTTGATATTTCTGCCATTAATTGGAATATAAAAAAAACACTGAATTAACCATAGTAAAAATTAGAAATCTCAGTTTTCTAATCGGGAAACTTAAATTATCATCTATTCTTTTCTTATTCGAGAATCAAGAATAACAACTTATTTTATAACGCTATAAAACATAATGTTTATTATTTGAATACAGTTGATAATTTCTGAACAAAAGAGTAACAGTGATTCGTTCTTTAGATTTGATACAATCAACATTAATAAGAAAGTATTGTGTTGTCGAGAGAGAAAACTGGCGATTTTTCAGTCAAAAAGTTTTTAAATACATTACTTCTTACCTATCACGTGTCAAATTCAAATTCAAAAATCATTTATTTCAATTAAAACACAAGGATCACTTTGTAACGTCTTAGGAACTAGGTGAAGCTACGCCGATTCCTCGCGACCAAGCCTAGAAGAATCAGGCCGTGTTTGTTGGCTTGGGGTCTACCTTTTTACACGCTTTATATTAGCTTCACCTGTATGTATGTATGTATGTATGTAACCGACCCCTTTGAGCTCGATTTTGTCCTACTTTGAACGATCAGATTTAATTCAAATTTTGCACACCTGTCAAAGATCGATGACAATGCAATAATTTTTTAATTAGTTTCCCATTATCCATAATAGGACCGCCAGGATAAATTCTTTTGTAGATCCTGTTGCAGCGCCTACTGAAATTCTACTCGCAACTCCTACTGAAATTCTAAGCCTACTTAATATTAACTTGCCAATTAAATATACCTAGTATGGCTAATTACTATCTAGCTACGTCATTACTTTCACCGCCCTTGCCATTGAACGAAATCAATTACTTGAAAGTGATTTATGAGTTTGGCATAGACTTAAAATGAAAAATAAATTATAGTTTAAAAAAACTAAAAAAAACACGCTTTTATTGCTAATCGAACTAAAAACTAGAAAATAATTTTCGATGACAGAGTTTAATATAACTGTAGTAGAAGAAGAAACAATCAATCATAATGAATCACCTCAAAACAAAATTATAATAAAATTTAAGTTATTAACACAATAATTCAATTCAGAGTAAAAAGCGTGGGGTGCTTGATATTTTTAAATATTACAATCATTTTATTGGCAACTATCTATGAGAGGATAGTTATGAACCGCAGTAAAATGCACCCCACGCTTTTTACTCTGAATTGAATGATTGTGTTAATAACTTAAATTTTATTATAATTTTGTTTTGAGGTGATTCATTATGATTGATTGTTTCTTCTTCTACTACAGTTATATTAAACTCTGTCATCGAAAATTATTTTCTAGTTTTTAGTTCGATTAGCAATAAAAGCGTGTTATTTTAGTTTTTTTAAACTATAATTTATTTCAATTATCCTTTCCTTAATGCTATGTAGAGCTCCAGTGTGTGAAATGCCATCTACTGCAAAATGTGGGCCATGTGCCAAATGTTATGTTTAGACGTGCCTCTGACTAACCCCTTTAAACATCTTTATGGATCTGATTGCCTTGAAATTTGAGAGGATGTCTACTGTACTTGGGGATTACAGTCGTAATTTTTAAATTGTGACAAGCTTGGGATTGTTCTCTACTCAATAGAATAAAAAATCATCAAAATCAGTTCATCAGGTTGATAGAGAGTCTTCTGGTTGAAAATACAGTGAAATGATGAACGAACTATCTAATCCAAACTAAAAAAGAAATAAATAAATATTGGTGGACATTTATGTACACAGCGCCATCTAGCCCCAAACGAAACAAAGCTTCTACTATGGGAACCAGATAACTGATAGAATACTTAAATACTTATTTATTTTGTAAATACATACTTATTAGGTATACACTAGCTGTCCCGGCAGACATTGTCCATCAATAATCCCATAGAAAAGCACGTTTAGTTTTAACAAATTTTAACCTTCTACTGACACAAACGATTACAACAAAAAAATAGTTAGTAAAATCAGTCCAGCCGTTTTTTTTTTTTTTTTTTTTACGCGTGATGCTATCTATGACCAAGGGAAATAGGTGGTAAATTGATTTTTATATAATAGATAATTAACCAGACACAGAACAAAAATGTTCATCACCCAAATATTTGCCCTGGGTGGGGATCGAGCCCTGAAGGTTGTCTTCAGCGCAGAAGGCAGAGTTACTACCATCTGAGCTGTGAGGCCAGTCACGTGGCTAGATAAGAGAGTCTAAGCGAGGCACCAAAAGTTACCGTGTAGCTCGAGTAGCTCGAGACTCAGCATAGAGACATTAAGTTCGGCCGTCCATAGTAATAATGGCCACTTAAAAACTCATAAAAGCAAACTCTAAGCCTGTCCACCGAGTCACTGATCTTAGAGAGATCAACCTATTAGATACTGCTAGTGTTGCACCGCTAAAGCTGAAAATTCCTTTTTTTTTTCTTTCTTATTTTGATAGTTTTTAGGGTTCCGTACCCAAAGGGTAAAAACGGAACCCTATTACTAAGACTTCGCTGTCCGTCTGTCTGTCCGTCTGTCCGTCTGTCCGTCTGTCCGTCTGTCCGTCTGTCCGTCTGTCCGTCTGTCCGTCTGTCCGTCTGTCCGTCTGTCCGTCTGTCCGTCTGTCTGTCTGTCACAGGGCTGTATCTCATGAACCATGATAGCTGGACAGTTGAAATTTTCACATATAATGTATTTCTCTAAAAAGAGCATAAAATAAATATTTAAGTGGGACTCCCGTACAACAAACGTGATTTTTTTGCCGTTTTGATAATAGTACGGAACCCTTGCACTTGGCCGGTTTTTTTTACTTTCAAAAGATGGGTAAAGCTTTGATTTTAGGGCAGAGATAACATTAGGGTTTTATTTATCCAATACTAGCTTATCCAATACTTTATCGTAAAACATGGTAATTCCTGAAATTCAAAGGATTTTTTTGAAAAAAGTGGACATGTCCATCCCAAGACTTCAATCTATCTCAATATGAAATTTCATTACAATCGGCCTAACGGTTTTGCCGTGATAACGTCACAGACAGACAGACAGACAGACTTGAGTTACTCTCTCATTTAAAACATTAGTATAGATAGTATAGATTAAAGACGGAAACACGATTGGTAAAACTTTTCTAGATAGATTATGTTATTCGAATCACTGCATTAATTTGAAACTTGTGGCTAAATATCGTTGAAAATCAATGGACTCGGCACAAATGAAACATAGCATCAAATACTGAGAGGGAAGAGAGGATTTTCATTAACATTAAGTCGGGAACCATGTATAAAATGTTTATTTGATCAAATGAGGAGTCAGGACTTACAGAAATAGAATTTCACAATGTCCTTTGATCATTAAAACGCTTGAATTCAAAAATATAAATTCTGTGATTACTCAAACAGGATTTGCCATATACGATTACCTACTCAAACCCCATAGCGGGGGGTTAAATTTAAAAGTTCAAGAAATTACAGGTTTAGTAGGGGAGGGAACTTTCTCTTGGTAATAAATACCTGGTACAAAATATAATACCTATTTTTAAATAGCGGCACGTCAAGTGTTTCAAATTTTTTAGTTATCAAAACGTAATTGTACTCATGAGTGTACTAATGATTTTATTGAATTATTGAAATTTTAATTTTCACTTGTATTAAATATAGCTTAAGTTACTCAGAGAAAATGAAGCATTCAAATGGCAAAATAATTTTTGAAATCGGTTCTGAATTTTTGTATATTTGTTACCAACATACGAATCTTTCCTCTTTATGAGTATAATAATATTATGTTGTATCTGAACTTGCTACGGTCGAGAAAGTCTCTTAAAAAAATAAAATATACTACTTAAAATATAATTTAGGATATATACCAAACACAAGTTGCCACGACGAAAACCAAAGCCGAACTGCTTTCGAAACCGAAAATCTAATTACTCCCCACAGTATGTCAAGTATCGAGAACGCTTGCGTTACATTTGCATATTTTGCATTTCGGAAACAATATTGTAACATCCCGATACATTTAATTTCAATTCCTTGTTCGTCCCTTGTTCGTTTATATCAATTCCTCCTGTTTCCCAAGCCTACGAACAAGACAGTACGTGCTTTTCATGTACATCGAGGGCTGAGGCAAAGGAACCGCATTTTTATGGCACTTGAGCGGCTTATCTCGGTACCATCGCGCCATAAAAAGGGACTTTTTAAATCTAAGGTGTGGTAAATCATTTTTATGCGATGAATTTTATTGGGCCGTTTTGGGAGCGAAAACATACGTGCCATCTTCAAGTGTCAAAAGGAAAACAGTGCGCGATAGCCGAGAGGCAAGATGAGGATAACTTTTAAAATGTGGGCATGTGTCAAATTTCTTTTGTGCGTGCTTTTCACTATCGCCTTAGACATATTCGGTGTTATTTTTCTTGAATTGTGTGGTTTATTATTTCAAACGGATATTTATTCTGACGTTTCGACTGTGTTACAACAATTGTAGTCGCAGGAAGACTATCTACGCCAATTGTTGCAAGTTATTATTTGTATTCAATAAGGTTTTCTTCAAGAGTAAAAATATAAGTATATAATAAATAATAAAAACTATAAAAAGTTAATTGATTGATTCAGGCGTGACTTTGCGGAAATCCATTTTAAAAAACTAAACGGACAAAGATATATAGCAACAAATTCCGCCAATCTGCTCCCAAAGAGTCCAACCTAATGTAAAATACTCCAGTAGAAAACTGTCCTGGAAAGAACCTGGAAAAGTACAGTAAATTGGTACAATAAAATAAGAATACAATAGATAAGAAACGAAAATAAATTAAATAAAAAACTGTAAATAAGACAATAAAAATAAAATAATATAATAAACAAGATAATAAATACACTAATACCCAAGTAAACAAAATTAAATAAATAAATTTAGAGAACCTGAAAAAAGTACCACAAATTAACCGCACCTCCCTACCAGAAAACTGAAAATATGAAGTAGATACTCTTAGGAAACTACTCAACTAGAACCCCAAAGAGTCCAACCTAAGGTAAAATACTCCAGTACAAACTTTCCAGCAAAGAACCTGGAAAAGTACAGTAATTGGTACAATAAATTAAAAACAATAGATAAGAAACTAAAATAAAATAAAAACAAGATAAAACAATAACAAATAAAATTATACAATAAACAAGATAATAAATACACGAATACACAAAGACAAAAATAAATAATAAATTTAAAGAACCTGAAAAAAGTACCACAACTTAAACCGCACCTCTCTACCAGAAACCTGAAACTATGATGTACCTACACTTATTAATCTACTCAACTAGAACAAAGTTCTCTAAAATTGGTACCATAAATTAAATACAATAGATAAGAAACTAAAATAGAATAAAATAAAAACAAGATAAAACAATAACAAATAATAATATAATATAAGAAAAAAGTACCACAACTTGAACCGCACCTCTCTACCAGAAACCCGAAACTATGAAGTATATACACTTAGGAAATTACTCAACTAGAACAAAGTTCTCTAAATTTATTTATTTAATTTTGTTTACTTGGGTATTAGTGTATTTATTATATTATTTTATTTTTATTGTCTTATTTACAGTTTTTTATTTAATTTATTTTCGTTTCTTATCTATTGTATTCTTATTTTATTGTACCAATTTACTGTACTTTTCCAGGTTCTTTCCAGGACAGTTTTCTACTGGAGTATTTTACATTAGGTTGGACTCTTTGGGAGCAGATTGGCGGAATTTGTTGCTATATATCTTTGTCCGTTTAGTTTTTTACTATAAAAAGTGTTAATTATTCCCTAAAATTTAAAAAACTACATCTTCACTTCATTTTAAAATCTGTCGAAACATTTAACTACCTAATGCATTTGTTGATGTTGGTGTTTATTTTATTCAAAAAGTTGTTTATTAATTAAATATCCTACAGATATAGATCTGTAGAATATTTTTATAATTTTCAAAATCTTCTCTAACTACATATTTCTCTAAAAAAACCGGCCAAGTGCGAGTCGGACTCGCGCACAAAAGGTTCCGGCATCTATGAAAACGGCAAAAAAATCGCGTTTGTTGTATGGGAGCCCCACTTAAATATTTATTTTATGCTGGTTTTAGAGAAATACATCATCTGTGAAAATTTCAACTGTCTAGCTATCACGGTTCACGAGATACAGCCTGGTGATAGACAGACAGACAGCGGTGTCTTAGTAGTCCCGTTTTGTACGGAACCCTAAAAACATAAAAAATAATTTATAATATCTCGTAACCTACCTATTTACCTAACTACGTAGTTAGCATTCCACACGTGACAGGTTGCAAGCCCGTCGCCGCTTTCAAGAATACTAAATGGTTTCCTCACGATGTTTTCCTTCACCGTTATAAACACGTATAACGCGCCAGGAACTCGAAATTAATTTGAAATTAATAATATCTACCTAGGTACGTAGGTACCTATTTACCTAACTACATGAATTACAAACTTTTTAGTCGATCATGTGAAGTACCACCTATTTACCGACTTACTTTACCGATAGTGGTATAATAGCGCCACCTGCCAGAGCGTTCGCATGAGACCGCGAAAAGTACCTATATAAACGTAGTAACATCAAATGAAACTAGATGGCGCTAAAATGCGAAAATCACGTTTGTTGTATGGGAGCCCCCCTTAAATATTTATTTTATTCTGTTTTTAGTATATGGTGTTATAGCAGCAGCAGAAATACATAATCTGTGAAAATTTCAACTGTCTAGCTATCACGGTTAAGATAAGATACAGCCCTGTGACAGACAGACGGACAGCGAAGTCTTAGTAATAGGGTCCCGTTTATACCCTTTGGGTACGGAACCCTAAAAAGTATGAAGGTATGTACTAAACTGAAAAACAATCCCCAAGCTTTACGAGTACCAAAGCTTTCAATACGAGTCAAACTGGTATGGCTTTCCATACGCATTGCATAGGAAACCATTAAAAGTTGAACTGTCTGATAGCAAGTTAGCAAAGAGTTTTTTTTTACAAAAAGATAAGAAAAGTTGAAAGCGTCTAACCACCCGGATCTTAAAACTTTGATGCAGTCACAGGAAATAATACAGCTAGATCAATTTATAAATCACATTTTTTTTGCAATTTTAATTATAAATATTTAATATATAACTATAAAATTACAGACGTTTGAAAGTGATCCTTGTGATTTTATTGAAATAAACCTGACTTGAGAATGGCCATGATAGCTAGTATAATGTTAGTTTTTTGAAGAGCTTGCTAACAGACAGCTTTAGCATGTCATTTGGGACTTTTACATAGAAGCATACACATTGCCCTCGAAATTAGAGATAATAGAGAGAGAGCTCTTTTAGAGATAATACAGAAAACTAAAGACCTTAATCTTAGTTCTCCCCTAGTTAGATAAATAACTGTAAGGGCTTCTTATGTATGACATTGGTCAATAAAAGAGGGAAAGCGCGTAAATACTTGTAAAGTACTACCGTTTGGGCTCTGTCAATTGTACTCGTAGCTTAAGGGGCTCCCAGTCGACGATTGCTCTTTTTCGAAACGAAAAAAAAAAACTTCTGAACAAGCCACATCTCCTATTTTTATAAGTATATTACTTCAGGTTCCTACCTAGAAGCTGAAAACATAATAGCAGAAACTTTTCACGATAAAGATATTATTTCAAAATGATACGTTTTAGAATTTATGATCGAAATATTTTATATACCTACTATTAAAATCAACTTGTGATTTATTGTTAAAGATAGGTAATTTGTAGATCTAGATTTATATTAGAATAGATTTTTGATAAGTAATTATACATAATTTATATCATTAATTTATTCGAAAAGCTAAGGCGGACCACGCGCCGACGTGTGTTTGTCGTCATTGCAGCGGTGGGTAGGATTATTTATCGAAGTGATTAAAGATGGGTATATCTTTATTCACATATACAATATAAAATAGGAGATGTGGCTTGTTCAGAAGTATTTCTTTTTTCGTTTCGAACAAAAACAATCGTCGACTGGGAGCGCCTTAAGACTAAGCTAAGACTAGTCTAAGGAATGAACCAGATGTTCTCTCAGGCTGTGTCAGGAGCTGAAAGTTGAGATTTGTTGTGAATCGATCGGCATCTTGAAAGGGATTGCGTTTTGATCGCGAAGATTTGCAAGTTCAGAGATGAGGGAAATGGCGGGAGTTCAGCGGTAAGACTCCCCATCGAGAGCTCGAGACAGGGGGCTGACTTTTGGAAGATTTGTTGGAACGCAAAGCGAACTCTTAGTGTGGCAGAGTTTTATTGAGAGGCCAAGACCAGAATCCGTCATAGCAGCATAAATATCTATACTTACTAATATTATATAGAGATAACATTTGTATTAATAAAAAAATAAGGTTCCCAACTAAAACTTCAAAAATGTAACCCAAGGTGTAAAAAAAAATTGCCATAAAATCAAATACTTTATTGTACACAGAAAACTTTAACAATTATGATATAACAAAGAACATGTACAAAGGCGAGCTTAACCCTAAAAGAGCAGAGAGCTTATCTAAAAGAGCTTTCTACCAGCAAACCTTTGAGAACCAGCAAACTTTTTTTTTTTTAATCATAAGATCGGCATTGCGTTAAAAACTGATTAGTGTTTTTAGGGTTCCGTACCCAAAGGGTAAAATCGGAACCCTATTACTAAGACTTCGCTGTCCGTCTGTCTGTCCGTCTGTCTGTCCGTCTGTCTGTCCGTCTGTCTGTCCGTCTGTCTGTCACAGGGCTGTAACTCATGAACCGTGATAGCTAGACAGTTGAAATTTTCACAGATTATGTATTTCTATTGCTGCTCTAACAACAAATACTAAAAACAGAATAAAATAAATATTTAAGGGGGGCTCCCATACAACAAACGTGATTTTCGCATTCCAGCGCCATCTAGTTTCATTTGATGTTACTACGTTATTATAGTGATTTCCGCAGTCTCATGCGACCGCTCGGGGTTTGAGAGGTAAGATGAAAGAGGTTTGCAATTCCGCTGGCAGGTGGCGCTATTTTACCACTATCGGTAAAGTAAGTCAGTAAATAGGTGGTAGGTAGGTCACATGATCGACTAAAAAGTTTGAAATTGAATTATGTATTGAATTCACGTAGTTAGGTAAATAGGTACCTAGGTAGATATTATTAATTTCAAATTAATTTCGAGTTCGAATACTGGCCGTGCATCAATGGATATTTCTGTTCGAAAAATGTATACTTATGCGCGCGTTACACGTGTTTATAACAGTGAAGGAAAACATCGTGAGGAAACCTGTTAGTATTCTTGAAAGCGGCGACGGGCTTGCATCCTGTCACGTGTGGAATGCTAACTACGTAGTTAGGTAAATAGGTAGGTTACGAGATATTATGAATATTTTTTTATGTTTCTAGGGTTCCTTACCTAAAGGGTAAAAAACGGGACTACTATGACACCGCTGTCCGTCTGTCTGTTACCAGGTTGTGTATCTCGTGAACCGTGATAGCTAGACAGTTGAAATTTTCACAGATGATGTATTTCTCTAAAAAGAGCATAAAATAAATATTTAAGTGGGACTCCCGTACAACAAACGTGATTTTTTTGCCGTTTTGATAATAGTACCCTTCGTGCGCGAGTCCGACTCGCACTTGGCCGGTTTTTTTCTATAGGACGGACTTATATAGACGTTTCTAAATCTAATGCAGAATTAACAAAACACGAATGATCGATTTGGACATCAAAATATGACCAGTGCGGTGTATATCAAAAGCAGTAAGAGACTACTCCTATGAGCTGAGCTAAATGACGGTGTAGAACGAGGTACATGAAAAAATCGGCCAAGCGAGTTCCAATCATTCGTATTCTGGTTCTACTATATTAATTAATGAAAACTGAGAAATCAAGCTAAGAATAAAAATAATGGCATGGTAAATATCCACTCAGATATCCATGCACTTAAGTCCTTGGGTATGTCTAAGGGGGATAGTCAGAACGCACGTCCAAACATTTTAAACACATATTCAATGGCATGGTAGGCGAATTCTCGACTAGAAACGTAAAAGTTAGTTCGATACCTGCATCTGTACAAAATTTATGCATGATCATGAAATATTTGTTTTAGGTTTGGGTGTTGTAGTACCATGGTACTCTTAGTTTCTAATACCCACGATACAGGGAGTTATGTGTTTATTTATTACTAGGTGCTCGCCCCGGCTTCTCACGGGTGGTACCTGGATAAAAAGTAGCCTATGTGTTATTCTGATGTATAAGTTATATTACGGTAAAGTTTCATCTTAATTCGATCAGTAGTTTTTGCAAGAAAGAATAACAAAAACACACAACCACTCACAAACTTTACATTTATAATATTAGTAGGATAGTAGGATTGTTTGTGAGAATACTAATTTAACTAGTTTCCTCAACTTTTTAAAACTCTACTAAACGTTTCCATGATTGACTGCAGAATATATCCATTCGTCTATCGACCAAAAAATCAGGTAGAGAGTTTTTGCACCCATTTTTTGTCGCGGAACCC
This sequence comes from Hydriomena furcata, assembly GCA_912999785.1. Lineage (NCBI taxonomy): Eukaryota > Metazoa > Arthropoda > Insecta > Lepidoptera > Geometridae > Hydriomena > Hydriomena furcata. The sequence continues at coordinate 15,323,762 of OU538832.1, read as the reverse complement.
TAAAAAACGTACGCAACAGGTGTCGGACCATCGACCTCGCTCGCGTGATGCCACAAAAACTAGTTAAAACACTAAGTAATATGTGATCATTTCTCGCAGACGCTTTTTTTATGTTCATTGAGTTTGTTGATATAATAGGAAGCTAAGGAACGGTCAGGTTAACGTTACGTCAGCGTTTCAATATACATTTTTTTAGAAAACGAAATATTAACGGTCACATTTCCTCAACCAGAAGCACAATAAAGATAAAAAAATGATCAAATAGGATTACCATTGTAATCTCTAAGTATGGTAGAAAACCTCTCAGATCCTGGAAAATGTTTAAAGGAGGCAGTCAGAGAGACGTTCAAACATTATATCGCAAGTGAGTACCCAGCTAAAGGTGATGCTTAAAATTACTTAAAAATAAACTGTCTTTCATTTATGTAGCTAGTATGAATATCTGGCTCTTCAACGAATTATAAAAAAATTAACTATTTAGCTATTCATAGTTTTGTGTAAAAACGAAATTGGTGTTTTGGATGAGCCAACTTTGGAAAATAAATCTATCGAGAAAAGTTTCACTAATCGTGTTTCTGTCCATAATTTATCTAGATTAAATCCTCAAGTTATCAAAAACAAAACTGGTTATTGAGAAAAAACGATTCTAAATATAAATATAGATAAATTCATCAAAAAAAATATATATATATTACTCGTCATAAGGTTACACTAAAGTCAATACAAATAAACAAACAGAAAAAGGCATGAAGTCATCGATTGTCTTCGCGTAACAAACGGTTTCCTGTCTAATCAATGTTTGGGCGCAGTGCCGGACTTGGAGCTCTGTTCACCCACCAAATGATCACTATCTCCAAATGACCGAAAAAACCGGCCAAGTGCGAGTCGGACTCGCGCACGAAGGATTCCGTACTATTATCAAAACGGCAAAAAAATCACGTTTGTTGTACGGGAGTCTCACTTAAATATTTATTTTATGCTGATTTTAGAGAAATACATCATCTGTGAAAATTTCAACTAGCTATCACGGTTCACGAGATACAGCCTGGTAACAGACAGACGGACAGCGGTGTCTTAGTAGTCCCGTTTTTTACCCTTTAGATACGGAACCCTAGAAACATAAAAAATAATTCATAATATCTCGTAACCTACCTATTTACCTAACTACGTAGTTAGCATTCCACACGTGACAGGTTGCAATCCCGTCGCCGCTTTCAAGAATACTAACAGGTTTCCTCACGATGTTTTCCTTCACTGTTATAAACACGTGTAACGCGCATATAGGTACATTTTTCGAACAGAAATATCCATTGATGCACGGCCAGGATTCGAACTCGAAATTAATTGGAAATTAATAATATCTACCTAGGTACCTATTTACCTAACTACATGAATTCAATAATTCAATTTCAAACTTTTTATTCGATCATGTGAAGTACCACCTATTTACCGACTTACTTTACCGATAGTGGTAAAATAGCGCCACCAACCTGCCAGCGGAATCGCAAACCTCTTTCATCTTACCTCTCAAACCCCGAGCGGTCGCATGAGACCGCGAAAAGTACCTATAATACGTAGTAACATCAAATGAAACTAGATGGCGCTGGAATGCAAAAATCAAGTTTGTTGTATGGGAGCCCCCCTTAAATATTTATTTTATTCTGTTTTTAGTATTTGTTGTTCGAGCAGCAATAGAAATACATAATCTGTGAAAATTTCAACTGTCTAGCTATCATGGTTCATGAGATACAGCCCTGTGACAGACAGACGGACAGACGGACAGACGGACAGACGGACAGACGGACAGACGGACAGACGGACAGACGGACAGACGGACAGACGGACAGACGGACAGACGGACAGACGGACAGCGAAGTCTTAGTAATAGGGTTCCGATTTTACCCTTTGGGTACGGAACCCTAAAAAAACCAGTGACTCTAGACCCAAACTGTTTGTCCTGGGTTCATTTTTTGGACGCGCCTGTAAATACCCTCTTAAGACATCTTCAAGAATCTGAGCACTTGGAGTTTGACAAAATACAATCCTTAGGGAATTCAGTCATTGCATTTTTTTTGTATCTTAAATAAAATCAATATATAAATAAATTTTGATGTACGTTTCACACAACGCCATCTAGCCAAACTAAGCAAAGCTTGTACTATGAGAAGCAGATAACTGATAGAATACTTAAATATTTATGTATGTGTAATGTTATGTATGCAATATATTACTCATAATATAATAAGTATGTATGTCAACAAATCAATGATTTCCTTTGATTGCAATACATCGAATATCAGAAAAACACACTTTGAGTCCGTCTCTGGATTAACACGTGGACAACATCACTATCTCAAGAGCGAAATAAGGACGGGGTTTACTAATTAGTGCGCAAATTCACAGTGACGATGAACCCGCGATTACATTTGTAGTGTTTTTTTTTCGCACTAACCAATATCGACATTTGGTTAATGCAGGTTCAATGCCTTCGATGAAAAATAAGGTAAAATTTAAAGAAATACAGTTAATGGGTTTTTATAAAAACCTACCGTTTAGGAGTTAGTTAAGTCAACTCGACCTAGGAAAACATGGCGAGTTTTATTAAAAAAAGGGATAGCCATAATAAAAATCAATGAACTAAAAATAACTAGTTGTCAAATAACAGTGAAGATCGATTTTTACGCAATGATCATGCGGAGGAAGTAGTCAGTGCGCAAAAGATCCTTGACGCCGTATATTAATACATAAAATCACGTCTGTATCCCAGAGGGGTACGCAGAGACCACAGTTTTCACATGCTTTCATATTTATTCTGTTTCATTCACTCTCATCACATTTAATATGTATGTATTTACAAAAAAAAGTATATATAAGTATTCTATCAGTTATCTACTTCCCATAGTACAAGATTTGCTTAGTTTGGGGCTAGATGGCGATGTGTGATAATGTTGTCCACCAACATTTATTTATTTATTTCTAATGCATGCTCGTCGGTTTCGCGTACTATTGACGCCTTGTGCATAAATTAAAACATCCCTATAAATAATACTCGGCAATTACATCACCACAACTGTCTCCATGTCTCCATTGCGTCAGTGCGTAACAATAGACTTAATCACTACATCTATTCACGCAGCGAACAAGTTAATAAACTGACACTGCGCTACATAGTATACAACTACAGAGCGTAGTAGTGCAACTTTTAATAATGTGCGTAACTAAACTAACAATAGCTACACCCTTTTCAATGTGATTTGACAAAGACGCAAGAATCAAAGTCAAAGATAAAAGGTATTTATTTCAATAAAATCACAAGGATCACTTTAAAACGTCGCATGAGCTAAGTGAAGCTAGGCCTCCTCTTCGTGACCAAGCCTAGAAGAATTAGACAACAATCACGGCTTGGGACTTATCATTTTTACAAGTTTTAATTTAATTTGCAATATATGTTTATGTAGGTATGCATATGTATACAGTTATACCTAACCGATTGAGCTGAAATTTTGCATACACCTTTAGTTCTGGTACTATGCAATAATATGGACAGCGAGCTGATCTGATGATGGAGTTAGGAGCTGTTCAAAAGTCACTCACAACGGAACTCCTTAGTAAATACTTAGATTGAGTAAAACCTGCATTCTTTTTATGTTTCGATGACAATGTTATATGATGTGACAGGTGATAGCGAAGATGTTTGAAGAGGGTTCGATCCCAGTGCTGGGATAAATTTTTGCATGTTCCGCAAATATTTGTTCTATGTCTGGGTCCCTAGTGTCCTAGTGGAAGCCTAGTGTGAAGTCAAAACTATTACAGTAACAATTGTATGATATTATTCTTCAAAATATTAACAACCGTTTTAATTTATGATGGTACTAACCGACCCGTGACAGACGTTGTCCTGTCAAATTTCAATAATCGAATAGAAAAGATTGAATGTTTTTAGTCTGTGATGTCAGATTTGTTGCACACCAGCGCCATCATACAGAAATTATCCCTTTTGAGTTTTTTTTATCGTTTTGGGAATGTTTTTTTCATTTTTTAAAGTAGTCTTTTATTTATTCGGGCATTATACCTACATCTACAGCAAATTTCAACTTAATCCGTTTTGTCGTTTAGGCCTGATTGAGGAACAAACATACATACAAACTCACAAACTAAGTTGCAATTTTCACTTTACCTTTTATGTACGTGTGTGTGTATTACGCATAGTAGCTACTACACTTAACCTCAGTTTACACTGTTTTCGTCGGCTCCCATGGCGCGTACGCGTCGGAATGCGCGCACGATCTAGACAGTTTTATTTGTTCCTTGGCCTTTTGTGTACCAAATTCCGAGTTTAAGTACTAACTAATTATTTTTTAGTCCTTTTTCTGCGATTATTGGTTGCGCAAAGCAACAGGTTGGGAATAATGGCTAAGCGGAAAGAATAAACGACCCATAGATAGGGCTGCCATAGGACCCTTAAAATAAAAAATAAACCTGTTAACATATCCGGGTTCTGGGCTCTAAAATCCGGGGTTTTCACGCGTCTTATCCTGGTTGCTAAATTTTAGATATGGCAGCCCTACCCATAGAGAGCGCAGTGTACTTATCGACTCTTTATTGTCAATTGACTAAGACAACGGGCTTGCAACCTGTCACGTGTGGAATCCTAATTACTACAAAATGTGGGTATGAGCCAAATGAAATGTTTAGACGTACCTATGACTAACCCTTTTAGACATCTACAAGGATCTGAGCGCCTGGAGATCTGATAGGATGTCTACCGTACTTGGAGATAACAGTCGTGATCCTATTTATTTTATTTACTTATAAGTATCATGGGCCATAGTTTACCAGCAACATACTTAAAACTCAAATCACACTAAGGGAATGTTTGAATGCTTGTAACTTTATCAAGTTATAAATACTTTGCCTTACTTTTAGACTAATCCCCATATATTTAGTTGTAACCTCGACTCTACCTTGACTCAAACTCTTTCGAAGCCCCTCGAACATTCCCTCGAAAATTACCTAATGTTTTGTATTTTAAATCGATATTTTGGATGTTCTTTAATTATGTCATAACGTCATCAGTCCGAGGAGATTTTCATCAACAAACCGTCAACCGTTGACTGAGGAATCCTCGACTAGAGGCAAAATCAAGTTAATTTTATCAACTAAAGCTACCAAAAACCAGTTTCGAAGTCGAGTCGAGATGGAGATATTTCGAGGTGACAACTAAGTATATAAGGATAAGACCTGGTCATATGTATCATAGGATACTTTTATCTGGGTACAAAGCGAGCAAAGACGCGTAGTAATATACAGTTTACTTTATTGTTATGAGAATGGCTTATGGATTCACCAAAATATATGTCGTTTCACAACTTTTTTTTGGAACAGATCGGTTTCATTCGTTGAAGTGATCAATTTGAGATAGTCCGGAGAAACGTGTCCTTAATTAAAAAGAAATTTGACCTTTATTAAACATGTTCAATGTAATTCAATCCTAATTTATTAATGCTCATGTGACCTTTTCTTTTTCCAATTAGCATAATTCGAACTTTTAAATACAAGGAATTTTGCGGGTTCATAAGAAACTTCGGATAGAGTTGATAGACACCTGTCTTTTGAGCTTAATCCGACTATTCTTGTCCTCTATTTTGTAAGCTTTAAGTAAATGCCGGTTGTAGAATTTACAATTTCTAAGGTATAAAAGTTATCTATAGAACGGCGACTAGACTAGATTGAACGAGGACTGACATTTTATGGGCCTTTATTAATTTCAAAACAAAACTACTGCAAAATGTGGGCATGCGCCAAATGTAATGTTTGGACGGGCCTCTGACTACCCCTTTCAGACATCTTCGATGATCTGAGCGACTGGAGATCTGAGAAAATGTCTACCGTACTTAGGGATTACAGTCGTGATCATATTTTTTTTTTTTAATTTATTTATCTGTTTAGCAACGAACATTATATAGCTTATGAACTATATTGAAATACCTACATTCATTTTTAGGGTTCCGTACCAAAAGGGTAAAAACGGGACCCTATTACTAAGACTTCGCTGTCTGTCTGTCTGTCCGTCTGTCCATCTGTCTGTCACAGGGCTGTATCTCATGTATCTCAACGTGTTTTTTTGCCGTTTTTTATGGATATTGGTAAGGAACCCAACGTGCGCGAGTGCGACTCTCACTTGACCGGTTTTTTATTTGCTATATGCCATAACTGCCGGCTTAGAGTCTCGCTCGCTCGCGTCTCAACATGTTTCCTTTCAATATTTCTTTTATTAGGTACTTAAAGCAAGCATTTTAAGTTGCTCGTACAACGTTTCGGCTATCGGCACAGCAGCGGTGCATTTTAATCGACTATTAAGGACCAAGTTTGTAGTGAAAGGATTTCCACTGAATACACAATCTGGTACACTTCGAGAATGCGGAATGTACGATGCACATTCACCGTATGTGTCACACTTTGGATCCGAACGTTTTTAGGGTTCCGTACCCAAAGGGTAAAAACGGTAACTAAGACTTCGCTGTCCGTCTGTCTGTCACAGGGCTGTATCTCATGAACCGTAATAGCTAGACAGTTAAAATTTTCAGAGATGATAAGACGAGAAATACTCTCTTGCCGCTATAACAACAAATACTAAAAACAGAATAAAATAAATATTTAAGTGGAGCTCCCATACACCATAAGTGATTTATTTGCCGTTTTTTATAGACGGTACGTGGTACGGAACCCTTCGTGCGCGAGTCCGACTCGCACTTGGCCGGTTTTTTTTAAGTTATTGGTACAACGTGCGTACATACATACTTAAAATCACGTATGTTTCCCAGATATGACCACTAAAAACAAACTTTTTTCGCTTAACAGATATTTAATTCTTTCCTAATTTAGTAGACAATAATTATAGTATACTTAGACAGATTCTTTTTATGTTTGATAATTTTGAGGATACTGAGTTTTTATCCGTTTTCGGAGTTATCAGAGCAGACTCTCCATAAGGTCAGAGTCACAATACCATGAATTAGAATTCCAAACGTGACAAGTTGCAAGCCCGTCGCCGCTTATTAAAATACTAACTGGTTACCGTCGAATAAAGAGCGATGTACCTACTAGTAAATTAACTACGAAATAATTACTACAGTACATCCACGAGCTGATACAAAAACGGAATAGCTGCAAAAAATCTAGAAGTCAGAAAAAGCTCGGTCAACGACTCCATGGCCTACCGTTTTAGAGAAAACGGTATACCGTATTACAAGGTGGCAAGGTTTAGAATGGCTAGTGCTTTGTCACCCGCGGTTTGTCAAACAACGCAGGGGATAATAGATGATCCGTCAGTCTGTCAACCACCTGACAGAGACGGGCCGTGACGATTGAGATGAAATGTCGTTACTACAAGTGATACTATTGCCTAAATAGATTTTTTCAAGTTATCTCTTGGACTATTCAAAACTATAGACATCCCCATCGGCGATTTTGTGTAACATTTGTCTACTTTAATTATTTTTAAGGAAATAGTTATTTTATCTTTAAGTTTTATTTCTTAATCAAGTGTACGCTACACGCTGTGCTGCTGTTTGAATTTGTGCTGAGGCCTTTAGTTATTTTTTTTTATTGTTTACGTACTTGAGTAGTACTTTTAATGATTTTTCTTGTTTGAGCCTTCACCTTATTCGATTGGCATCACACTGGAGCTCTACATAGCTTTAAGGAAAGGATCGTTAAAAAAAAGGTAGACCCCAAGCCGTGTTTGTTGCCTGATTCTTCTAGGCTTGGTCGCGTGGAATTGGCGTAGCTTCACCTAGTTCCTAAGACGTTACAAAGTGATCCTTGTGATTTTATTGAAATAAATGATTTTTGAATTTGAATTTGAATTTTGTAGCTTCACCTAGCTTCTAAGACGTTTCAAAAAGATCCTTGTGACTTTATTGAAATAAATACCTTTTGACAATGACGTATCTGATCTAGTTAAGTGTCCAACTCGTTTAAACTAGCCCTTTTAGTCATCTTCAGGGGCTTGAGAGCTTGGAGATCTGTGTGTACCGTAGATACTTGAGCATTACAGTCGTGATCCTATTATTTTTAATTATCTCTCTCATAGCCTTAGCAACAGGTCAGCTAGTAACTGTAAAACATAAAGAGCAGGCAAATTATATCTAAGCGTTATCCAAACTAGTTGGGACACAACGCTTAACATATCGGACATTTTAAACTGTGCACTTTTTGCGAAGCTTTTAACGGTAAACAGGGTTGTCGAATGTCCGGCTATAGTGATTACCGGTTTTAAACTTAAAATCCTAATAATATTATAAATGCGAAAGTTTGTGAGTTTGTTTGTGCCTCAATCAGCAGGGCTATTTTGTAAAAACATGATTATCATGTTATGATGTTGAATGCAATAACCTAATTTTAGAGAATACCTAATCTGTACACTTTTCATAGAACTATGCACAGTTTATGCACCTGTACCTACGCCTACTACCTACGGTATGGGGGGTTATTCGCACTTCGTACACTCTATTGCTATGCAAATTTTTACAATTTTACCGCAGTTAGTACACCGGCTTTCAAGACAGTCAAGGTAAAAAGTGTTTTAACTCATGATTGATAAAATAGTAAAATCAACTATGTACTTGTATGACAAAGTAGGAAGGCTACCTACCTACTAGGTCCATATGAATTCTATATAATTGGTAGACCCTTGTCTTTCAGAGCCATAGCCTCATCAAAAAAAAAAAAAACTTAAACAGCATAAAAAGCGTAGGTATTATGGCATTCAGTACCATAACATGATAATCATGTTTTTACAAAATAGCTCCACAGGCCTAAACGAGAAAACGGATTAAAATGAAATTTGCTGTAGATGTAGATATAATGCCCGAATAAAACATAGGTACGACTACTTTAAAATACGAAAAACATCACCAAAATGATAAGAAACGCAAAAAGGATGATTTTAGTATAGATGGCGCTGGTATGCAAAATATCTGACATCAGTGTTAACTTCAGTCGTCATAGCAACGTGCGTTAATCTATGCGATTATTGAAATTTCGACAGGACAACGTGTGTCACGGGTCGGCTAGTAAATTAAAATAGTCATAAAAAAATATGCATTATGTACGAAGGACGTTTTAAATTAAAAGATGACCGACGTGTCCATCAGATATAATAAAAGGATGCTTAAAAAAAACTGTTATCTTTTAGCACGGTATATATCCACTCAGATCCTCGAAGATGACTATAAAGGGTAGTCAGAACGTCCAAGCATTTGGCATATGCCCACATTTGGCAGTAGTTAGCATTCCATACGTGACAGGTTGCAAGTCTATCCAATAACAATGCTAACATGCTAACTGCTGTTTATGGCAACCTTAGATCATATAATGTACCCGCCCATAAACCATAGCAAACTTAATCTGACTATTGATCAATCCCGACATTTCGCCGACTGCTTTTCTCTCGTAAGTTATGACATATCAATATTTCTTTTGCATGCGAAAAGTATAAGGTGTGTACAGGAATGCGAACCGCTAGTACCATCGACAACACAGCCTATAGACTCCTCATGCAAGGCGAACATTTTCTCACAACACATTAGGCTTGTACTGCTGATATAAGACACGACGATTCACGACGCGCCCCAGGGCGGGCTGTGACATTGAACCGGCCAATCAGAATGCAATTTTTACCGCTCCCCGCACACCTCAACGCTTTGACAGAGTTGTTTGATTGAAGATATGAAGCCATTAGTCGTCTATTGGGGTATGGCTATGGCTATATGTCAATGGCTAGTACCCTACACGTGCGATTTTTTTTATAAATTATGATGGATGGAAGTCAGCGAATGTTCCAAACGAGTTATCGAGATGAAAAAAATGGTTTCTTTTGGCCGGGATGTCGGCTTAGCTGATTAGCTGACATTGAAGAAATTACTTTGCGGTTTGCCCGGCATTTGAAGCTCGTTCGAAAATTGCACAAACTAACTTATGATATAGCTATATTTTAAATTATATGTATTAAAAATTATATAAGTAGTATTAAAAATATATATATGAAGAAAAAAGTACCTATGGAATGTATAATTAACAAATTAATAATCATAAAAAGTATTCTATCAGTTATCTGATTACCATAGTATATCATAGTTTAGTTTGAGAGATGACTTTGCCAGCTTCCGCTCGCGGTTTCGCTCGAGAGGTACTTTGGGTGGGTTTTCATTGACCCGGTCCACAGACTCTTATAGTCCTTACTGAAAGGTTCATCCATATCCTTTTGGTGGTTTGGGCGTGATTAAGCCTCACACATACTCTTACAAACTACCTCACAAACTTTCAGTTCTATATTACTAGTAAGATATATTTGTATCATTCTCAATCCCCATGAAACCTCTTCTATCATCCTTAGGTTTAGCCTCTAAGAATGAATATTCAGGAATTGCAAACTATGCAATATGTTTGAGACGTTGTGTCGCCGGAATGCAATACTTATCCGCGCGTAACCGTAGTATGTTGCTAGATGGGTAACGGTTTACTCATATAGGGGTAATTTGCTTATCCTTTAGTAATATACTAATATTATAAATGCGAAAGTTTGTGATAAGGCTATGTTTGTTGTCAAAAAGTTCCTTAGTCAAAAATAAATGACAAAACGGAATAAGATGAAACTTGATGCATTCGTATTCTATCTGTTATCTGGATGGATCCCATAGTACAAGTTTTGCTTAGATTAGCTGTATGAAATACTAATATTTATTAATTTAAAATTTATTAGCTAAAATTGTAATAATAAATGATCTAAACACAATTTATATCATCTTCTTAATGATCGATTTTGGCGAAACAATTTACAACAGTCTCAGTCAAAGTTTTGCAAATATATTCTGAGATTTACACAAGAAAAGTTCACGAAAAACTGTCCGCTATCTCAATGGATTAAAGACTATAGTTCTGTGTTAGATAATTCGGCAAGTGTCACAGTTCCTTGGTATATATTAATGATTATGTTAAGCGACCAATTCAAAGTACAATTTTAATAAATGATAATTAATTAAACATTAGTGCGGTCCGTGTGGCCAAGGATTCTAATAAGAGATTTGTCAACGAAATGTTGGCGCGTTTCAATTACCGTACGACTAATCGTATCCATTGGACGAGATTCTGTAACTTGAGTTATTTTAGGTTAATACCGGTCTTGGTGGGTTGATCAATAAAAAAATAGGAAAAATGTGGTTAATTCCCAAGTTTTATAGACACCATCTTAGAACTTTAAACAGTGCCTAGAGCACTGATTATTACTCACTGCCTCCAGACTAGACGCTCAGAACTTTTAAGCTGTCAAACAGGGTGTGTTCGTTTAGAGTTTTGGTTAAAGTACATTTTTTTTGTAAAAAACTTGCATGTTCAGACCGGAAAGCAAGTGTAGAAAAACTCCAGAATAAGTAAAAAAATATGAATCAATGTAATGAATCTAGTTTCCACTAATCATCAACCAGTTCATGTTTTTGAAATAAAAACGCAAATACATACGATATGTATCATCTGCAAATATGACAGCATATTATTTAGTTTTGTCTAAAAAAAAGTCGAGTGACGATTTCATGGCAGTAATAGAATCGTACCAGCCTTAACAATGGAGACACACCGATGGCGGAAGCTTCCAGCACATATGGCCCGCAGCATGTGACAGGTGGCTACCATACTTATCCTATAATTACCTATCATCATCCAGTGGGTCTAGTCAGTATTTTCACATCTCTATAAAAGGCGACTGTAACCTAGATTTCGCGTTTCAATGAAATTGCAGTTGTATTTTTGATTCGAGCATTCAAGTGGAGGGCGCGGCTTGAGTCGTTTAAGAATTGAATGGAGTGTTTATTCTGGGATGATCTAGTTTGTGAGAATAGATACAGGCTGTATCGACGTACCAACTTTTTAGTATATACTCTTACTTCAATATTATAATCGAAACAAAATGAAATATTATCAGTATTACCACAAAAAAACCCCAAAATCTAAGGTAATTATTATTAAAAAGTTTGAAAAATAGAACTGCCATAAAGCCATAAAGTAGAAATGTTAAAAAAAAGCTTATATAGCTATTTTACTCTCTACTGTAATTGCCAAACTCAGAGCAGTGAGGTAAAATGCCTTGGAGAGGATGTCTGCACTGCATTAAACAACCTCTAAGGAATAAAACCATCTAACGTACTATACCGTTTAAATTTTGATATTCCTTATATGTAGTTTCTGAATTCGATACGTAATCGGCAAATAAAGGAGCCTATAATGGTCACACATTACGTTTTTTAGGGTTCCGTTTACTTGCCAAAACGTCACACAAGAGAATCAAACATTTTAAAATCACTCATAAAAATTTCATGTTCTTTGACAGTAGGTAATTACGGGTTGACGTGACATGAAGCAAACATGAGTGAAGTCTACGGCGATAACTCGCCTGTATGTCTGTTAGTCACTTTCTTTCCAGGACAAACATTTATGAGATGATAATAGATGTTTGTTTATTATCTTATTATATAGTGTTACTAGCTGTCCCGAAAGACGTTGTCCTGTCAAATTTAAATAATTGTACAGAATAAAATCACTTTCAGTTTTTCCCGAACTTTACGCCACCCTTTATTTATTTTTTTTATCACTTAGGGATATAAAAAATACCCTACGACCTATTCTAAGACCTACTGGATTACACAAATAATTTAATAAAAATCAGTAGAGCCGTTTCGCAGAAGTTTGGTTACAAACACTATAACATGAGAATATATAATATTATAAGTATATATTCACAAAAAAATAAGTAAGGTTTAAGTATTCTATTAGTTATTCTATTACTTTACCTTTGCTTAATTTGGGTGTAGTTGGTGCTGTGTGAAATGTCCAACAATATTTATTATTATCCGTCTGTCGGCTGTCCGTTGTAAGTTTGACACAGTTGTAAAACTTGATTTTCCTTGTATATTTCAGGTGAAAAGTTTATATATACTTTCGGTTTTATAAATATTTCAGTTCATAACTAGGGGTTGGATTCAAAGTCTGACAACTGGTCGAGAGGAGTGTCTGAGAACTTTAATACGCATTAATCTATATCTATATCTATACTAATATTATAAAGAGGAAAGATTTGATTGTTTGTTTGTTTGTTTGTATCGAATAGGCTCCGAAACTACTGGACCGATTTGAAAAATTCTTTTACCATTAGAATCCTACATTATCCGTGATGAACATAGGCTATAACATATTTTCAAAAACGTTAGGGATCTGTATGAAAACTACGATAATGTAACCCAACGTGTGATAAAAAATCCAAAAAAATCTTTATATCGCGTATGCTGCGGAAATTATTGAAAATAGAGCAATGTGATGTACTACAGTTTTAAAGAGGACATCAATATCTACAAATAAGTCAACAATACCAAATGTCTAACTATTAGGGATCCGTATGAAAACTTCGATAACGTAACCCAACGTGTGAATCAAAAGAAAAAAAATCCTTATATCGCGTACGCTGCAAAAACTATTGACAATAGAGCAATGTGATGTACTACAGTTTCAAAGAGGACATCAATATCTACAAATAAGTCAACAATACCATATGTCTAACTATTAGGGATCCGTATGAAAACTTCGATAATGTAACCCAACGTGTGATAAAAAATCCAAAAAAATCTTTATATCGCGTATGCTGCGGAAATTATTGACAATACAGCAAAGTGATGTACTACAGTTTTAAAGAGAACATCAATATCTACAAATAAGTCAACAATACCATATGTCTAACTATTAGGGATCCGTATGAAAACTTCGATAACGTAACCCAACGTATGAATAAAAGCAAAAAAATCCTTATAATCACGTACGCTGCAAAAATTATTGACAATAGATCAAAGTGATGTACTGCAGTTTTAAAGATTACATAAATATTAACAAATAAGTCAGCAATACCATAATTATGTCCAACTATTACAGTTATGTCACAATAACTACTTTTTCGTGTTAAAATATGCAATAGTAACGCCGCCTATACAAACTAGGCTACATTATTTAGTACTGGGTATTAATCCTTATCTAAAAAAATCACTTCATTTTTAAGGCCATATCAGTACCTGTAAATTACTTTTTTAATTATACCATTCCCAAATTCCATACCATTCAAAAGTTATTATGAGTGTAATAATCTATAGGTACTAATATTATTATGATGAAAGATGTTTTGTACATCTGTATGGAATAAATCCAAAAACTACTGGATAGATTTCAAAAAATCGTTTGCCATTAGAATGCTACATTATCTCTGAGTAACATAGGCCATATTTATTGTTTGAAAAAAATAGGGATCCCTATTAAAATTTCGATAATGTAACCTGGGTAAAAAAATACCCATAAAATCGTTTTAATACGTTACTCCCGTGCGGAGCTCTTCTTCCTTAGTTATTTAGTTACTAGCACTAAATAACTAAGGAAGAAGCTTCGAAGGTACTCTTTAGAATCACTACATAGTATAAAGCAAAGTCGCTTTCCGCTTCCCGCGTATGTATGTATGTTTGCTTATATCTTTAAAATTACACAACGGATTTTGATGCGGTTTTTTTTAATAGATAGAGTGATTCAGGAGGAAGGTTTATATGAATAATAACATGCTACCCGTGCGAAGCCGGGGCGGGTCGCTAGTAAAATATAAAAATAAAATATTGGTGGACATTTAACATATCGCCATCTAGCCCCAAACTAAGCAAAGCTTGTACTATGGGAACTAGATAACTGATAGAATACTTATATACTTTTTTTGTTAATACATACATATTATACATACTAACACCCAGACACAGAGCAAACATCTATGTTCATTGTTCATCACACAAATATTTGCTCTGGGTGGGGATCGAACCCACAACCTACAGCGCTGAAGGCAGAGTTACTACCAACTGAGCTGTGAGGCTGTCAATAAGAAATATTATCTAGATTGACATTCAGACACTTTTCATGAAATATGTATATTTTTTGCCGTTCTTTGTTAATTTTTGATAATTTCTTATCAATAGAACCTTAGGCTCGTAATTCTGACTCGTACTTGTCCTAAATGTATAACGAGTAACACGTGCTTCATAAACTTTAAAAAAATAACAAATTCGATTCTAACTAATAAACAAATAAAAAGTCACGTAGATGGAGCGTTTCGAGTCATGTTGCTAGACAAAATGTCCCCTAGCAACAAGCTTTTACCCGTGACTTCGTCCGCCTAGATGTTGTAAAATATTAAAATTCCTAAAAAACATAAAGCTATTTTTGGAAAAAAAGTAGCCTGTGTCCGCTCCAAGAATCAACTATCTCTATATCAAATTTCATCACAATCGACCAGCGCTTTGGCCGTGATAACGTCACAGACAGAAGAACAGACGGATAGACAGAGTTACTTTCGCATTTAATATATTAGTATAGACAGCATAGGTAAGCTACATGGATCGGATTGCCGCCATAAAGCCAATGTCGAAGTTATAAAAGTCAAAGAAATAATTGACGAGCTTTAACCAATCTAGATAAAAGTATGCTGTTATGTCTAGTTACGGATTGAATACATCAATCTCTTGCCAATAGAATCCTACTGAATAAAATGTCGGCAGATTTCTAATGTAGGTATTATTTATCTTGGTTCTTGAGAGTAGAAACTTTGATCTCTAAACGACTTTATAATAATTAGGTTTTCAAAATTAAAAAGAAAATCGACGAAAAGTACGCATCAAAATGAGAACCTCCTTTTTCGTCGATTGAAAAACTAGTTATTTTGGATTTAAAGATCCAAATACAAATGATAGAAGGTGGTGGTAGTATCATTCATTAGTCAAAACTGCGTTGCTATGACGCCTAAATGTTTTTAGTCTGTGATGTCAGATTTGTTGCACACCAGCGTCATCTATACCAAAATTATCCTTTTTGCGTTTTTTTATCATTTAGGGGTTGTTTCACGGATAAGGATATAAGTTCCTCCTTTATTTATTCTGATTTTTTATCTACATACTACAGCAATTTCATCTTAATCCGTTTTGTCGTTTATTTTTAATTAGGGAACAAACATAGCAGCCTTATCACAATCTTTCGCATTTATAATATTACTAGCCGACCCGTGACAGACGTTGTCCTGTCAAATTTCAATAATCAATGTTTTTAGTCTGTGATGTCTGATTTGTTGCACACCAGCGCCATCTATACAGAAATCATCCCTTTTGCGTTTTTTTATCGTTTTGGGGATGTTTTTCATTTTTTAAAGTAGTCTATTATTTATTCGGGCATTATATCTACATCGACAGCAAATTTCAACTTGTCGTTTAGACCTGATTGAGACACAAACATACATACTAACCCACAAACTATCGCATTTATAATATTATTAGGATAGGATTATTAACAACTATAAATACCCACCGTGTGAGATAGACCATCTGTATCTACCTTGTGCTTTCAACTCTAATTAAAATAAATCGTCAGTAATGGAATAGAAACAGGTGACCATTCAACCTTAAACTTTAAATTGACCCATCACTCAATGCTAAAATCATTATTTTCTCTTAACAATGGTTTAACTCACTTTAACTACTAGACAAGTTTGCAACAAAGGTGGACCATCATGTGCTAAAGGCCACTGTCCACAAAACATATTTTCCTCGGGCGAGAAAAAACAAGCTTTATGTAAAAGCGAGAAAGTTCATGAATGAACTCGCACTGAACATTTTTACAAAAATGTTACGAGTGTCGCGTACGATTTCGTGCAGCGCTTCAATCGGCATTGGCCTTCGCGGCTCAAGTTCACAAGGGGCATAGTAATTACTGTTTAACCTGTGGAGGGGTCATCGTTCGGAGCAGTTGCGTAAAAAATTACAAAGAATAATTAGTTACAGAGTTTACAAGCAATGCCGAGCTATTCGCGTCCTCGCCGAGACAAGAGCGACGGGAACTGTAGGGCTATTTTGTAAAAACATGATTATCATGTTACGATGTTGAATGCAATACAAGACCGTCGGAATCGAATGTGCGTGGCCGCCTGGCAGCATCTCCATGTCCAGCGCCCGCCGCCGACAACGACGAAGTGCACCAACAAGTATTCCCAACTAATGTTGACTTCAGACAAGTGGCCGGTTGTAAAACATAAGCCAAATCCTCTTCGCAACTTCGCAACATGCTGTGCCGACGCCACATTAAGTGTGAAAAAGAGAAAAAATTATGAATGACGTTGAATGCAATACCTAATCTTAGAGAATACCTACAATACTCCCCCCGCCCCTTTTCATAGTAACTATGCACAGTTTATGCACCTATACCTACGCTTCTGTGTAGGTATTGTATTAATTTAATTTTAATTTTATTTATTTATTTGGAACTAAAACAACAATAGCACATTAAAAGTAGAAAACGATGACATTTGCAGAAGTATAAATACTGTGTCGCAGACATCAACGCCCTCCTCCGAAGGTACGCTTCTGCGTAGGTATTATATTGGAAGCGTAGGCATGGATGCCTAAACAGCATAAAAAACGTAGGTATTATGGCATGTTTTACCAATATTTATTGGTACTGAATGCCATGATACCTACGCTTTTTATGCTGTTTACGCATCTATACCTACGCTTCCAATACAATACCTACGCAGAAGCGTAGGTATAGGTGCATAAACTGTGCATAGTTACTATGAAAAATTTACAGATTAGGTATTCTCTAACATTAGGTTATTGCATCGAACATCATAACATGATAATCATGTTTTTACAAAATAGCCCTGCTGTTTTGGCAGTTGTCAATCGAGTTTAATCAAATTAACTGTCAGTTTTGTTTTCTTTTAATGTGTAAGCTGTGTGAAGTCATGGTCATGGTCAAACGTTGACCGTTCATTGGTCTCAGGTCTAACGTCTAATTTTACTTTTTATTTACGCAGCAATAATTGGTCACTTTATTTGTGTTTAGTTTTTTTGTCTATGAGAAATTGTAACTCAAAATAGCTTAATATGAACACCCAACAGTCTCATAGTCCTGACCTGTGTCGTGGGTATCAAAATCTACGAGTACCATGGTACCATAGCACCATCCAAACATTTTCTCCCAACGCGAAGATCTGCTGTTGAAATATTAAAAATAGAAAATAGATCACGACTGTAATTCCCAAGTATGGTAGATAGATCCTCTCAGATCTCAATGCGCTTAGATTCTTAATAATGTCTAATGAGTCGGACTCGCGCACGAAGAGTTCCGTACCATTATCTATAAAAACGGCCAAAAAATCACGTTTGTTGTATGGGAGCCACCCTTATATATTTATTTTATTCTGTTTTTAGTATGTGTTGTTATAGCAGCAACAGAAATACATATTCCATGAAAATTTCAACTGTCTAGCTATTACAGTTCATGAGATACAGCCGACGGACAGACAGACGGACAGCGAAGTCTTAGTAATAGGGTCCCGTTTTTACCCTTTGGGTACGGAACCCTAAAAATGCGTGTAGCTGTTTAAATTAACAAAAGTTTAGGCCAAAATAGCGCAAATTTTTAGATCAAAATCATCTGCAAATTCACTACTACACTACTCTATGGCAAGACAAGTCCTTTTACTTTAGCCCGCATGCAGTGTTCAATTTCAATTACCCCTTACCTTGAAGAAAAGCTGCGAGCGAGCGAGCCGGCATCACTAATTAGCCAAGGTGCGACAGAGAGGGCGATATAAACAAATCGTAGGGCCGTAAAGTTGCCATATGTCTTGGTATGACAGATGGCTCGACCGCAAGTCGGGTTGATTTTCTTTAAGGTTTATTTTTATAGACATGACGCTGGGCTTGGACTTGTGGAAATTATATAAATAAATAAATAGCACTCAACAGTTATTAGACATTCTCCTGACCCCTTAAAAAAAAAACCGGCCAAGTGCGAGTCGGACTCGCGCACAAAGGGCACAAAAATCACGTTGTAAGAGAGCCCTACTTAAATATTTATTTTGTTTTGTTTTTAATATTTATAGCGGCGACAGTAAAACATCATCTGTGAAAATGTCAACTGTCTAGCTATCACGGTTCATGAGATACAGCATTGTGACAGACAGACAGACGAACAGCGGAGTCTTAGTAATAGGGTCCTGTTTTTACCCTTTGAGTACGGAGCCCTAAAGAATTAAATATATTGACACACACAGATAAATAGTTAGGTACACATAACAAGAAGAAGAAATATAGGTACATAAAAAACAGAATACCTACTGCGTGGGTCCAACAGGTGAGATGGGGTCTCAGCTTTATGCTGCTCCACATGACGTGGAGGAGTGCTGGTTTTCAGACAGAGCCAGTTGTGTGTGGGTTCAGTTGTTCAGTGTTTTGTTGGTTTTTCGGATTATAAGTTCCACCTTCTGTTTATGTTTTTTGCATGTTACCTGTTCATGTGACAGATGCAACTTTAGGACGTGCCTCTGACTGACCTCCTTCTACATCTTCAAGGATCAGAACGCCTGAAGATCTGCGCGGATGTTTACTATGCTTGGGGATTACAGCTCTAAAGTTTAGTTACTAGCAGTCCGCCCCGGCGTCGCACGTGTGTAATAATGATTTCGTGGGTATTTTTTTTACATCTTGGGTCACATTATCAAAGTTTTCATAAGGATCCCTAATAGTTAGACTTATAGTAATACAGACTTTTTTGTATATATTAATATTTTCTATAAAACTATAGTACATCACTTTGCTCTATTGTCAAAAAATTTTGCATATTAAGATATAAAGATTTTATTCGCTGTTTTTTTCACACGTTGGGTTAAATTATCGAAGTTTTCATACGGATCCTTAACATTTTTGAAAATATACTATAGCCTATATTCATCAGGGATAATGTAGGATTCTAATGGTGAAAGAATTTTTCAAATCGGTCGAGTAGTTTCGGAGCCTATTCGATGCAAACAAACAAACAAACAAATCTTTCCTCTTTATAATATGAGTATGGATTATTTTGAGTCTGCCTTTAAACTTAAAACCTTATTCTGTCACCTGGGTTCCACATGAAATTGTGAGGTGTGAATAAACCCGTGGGAAACAATAAAAAATTAATTAAACACACTCCGTTATTGTTGTAACACAACACCTCTGAATTAACCGACAGCGACAAAGGCGGTGTTAGGTTACCCCTTTTTTAGTAGGTTGGTAATGGTGACGAATTTCTTGAGGGCTTATTTGCTTTTACTTAGAATTTCACTAAATATGTAGGTATTTATATTTATTAAGCTCTAGCTTCCGCCCGTTTTTTGCTTTGCTCGCGTGTTACCTAGATACAAAAATAGGTTATGCTATTCCAGGACATAAGCTATTCTAAGTTTCATATAAAGTAATTTTGAGGTACCAGTGATTGAGGCATGAATATCCACAAAAGCCCTTACAAACATTCTGATTTTGGAAGTCGATCCAAAAAAAGTAACTTAAGGTGATGCTTGATATTTTAATTTTTTTTGTATGGGTTGAGTCTACCCGGATAAGAAGGAAAGTGATTAAACTGCATTATCTTGAAAACCATCAATCTTAAAAAGAAACTGTCTTTCATTTATGTAGCTAGTATGATTATCTAACGAATTATATAAAAATAAACTGTTTAGCTATTCATAGTTTTGAGTAAAAACTAAATTAGTGTTTTGGAAGAGCCAAATTTGGAAAGTAAATCTATCGAGAAAAGTTTCACCAATCATGTTTCTGTCTATAATTTATCTAGATTAAATCCTTAAGTTATCTTTGTCATAAAAAAACAAAACTGTATGTTTTGCGGTTATTGAGAAAAAACGATTCTGCATTCATCAATAAAATTTATTACCTACTCCACATAATTGAGCTAGGCAAGTCATTAGCGATGTTATCTATAATCTTTGCCATAATAAAATAACCGTAGAGGTCATATATTTCTTAACCGTACAGACAAGAGGAGTTTGGTTCAAGAAACAACAGTTTACGGAAACAGGAGCCGCAGGAAAGCCTTTAATTAATGTAAAGCTGCTTCGCAACTGAAGCGCGAAGTTCATAACTCACCGCAGAGGATTAAGAAGCCATCATACTGTCACTTATCATATTATTAGAAACCAACCGTAAGGATCATAAATAAGGTAAGCGACGCACTCAGTGCAAAAGTTGAGGAAAAACATTTGTGTAAATTGAAATAGGATCACGACTGCGATCCCCAAATACGGTAGACATTCGCTCAGATCTCCATCCGCTTAGATCTCTGAAGATATCTAGACAGGCCGCACAACTCAGTTGGTAGTATAGCTCTGCCTTCCGCGCTGTAGGTTGTGGATTCGATCACTACCCAGGGCAAACATTTATGTGATGAACATAGATGTTTGTTCTGTGTCAGGGTGTTATAACGTATCTTGTGTATTAGTTACAAAAAAATAATTATATAAGTATTCTATCAGCTATCTAGTTCCCATAGTACAAGCTTTGCTTAGTTTGGGGCTAAACGGCGTTGTGTGAAATGTCCACCAATATTTATTTATTTATAGATTGTCAGAGGCACGTCCAAAAATGGTTTTGGCGCACGCTCACATTTTGCAGTAGTTAGCAGGTAAATTAAATAGGATCACGACTGTAATCCCCAAGTACGGTACACATCCTCTCAGATCTCCATCTGCTTAAATCTCTAAAGATATCTAAAGGAGATGGTAAGAGGCACGTCCAAAAATACATTTAGTACATGACCACATTTTGCAGTAATTAGCAGGTAAGTTCAAGCTATGAAACTGAAATGAAATAGGATCACGACTGTAATCCGTAGATATCTACGCAGATCTCCAGGCGCTTAGATCCTTGAAGATGACTGAAGGAGGTAAAGGAGGTAAGTATGTATGTGTGTATGTATTTACCAGGTTAGAGTCTTTGGAAGCAGATTAACGGAATTTGTTTCTATATATCTTTGTCTGTTTATTATTTTCGCAAAGACACGCCTGAATCAATTAACTATCCTGAAAGAGGAAGTCAGAGGCACGTCCAATCATTACATTTGGCTATTCTCCCGCCGCGCAATCGTTAATCATACTACAGTTACTACAGACTTGTGTAGCAGACGGTACACAGTTAGTTACAGCAGTACACGCGTGCATAGTGAAATGCATCATTTGCATGAGAAATTTCCGTTTAATTAGTTGAATGTTTATGTTAATGTGTCGCGCATGGGGGTTCCACGAATCTTCCGCTATCAGGTAAAACCGATAGCACAACGAGCGTGAAATAAATTAGTTTTAAAAACTAATAAATGTTTAAAAAACATCCGCCTAAATTCACAGGACCACATTTTGAATCGATCAGGCTAGTATAAGTTGCTTTAATAACACTTTAACAATTATAGCTAAAACCATTTTGATCACTTTAACTACAAATACGGCTAATTACCACGTTTCTTGTTGTATTGCTGACGTTTCGAGACAATTCAATGCTCTTCATCATGAGCATCGCCCGTGATCAATTCTCTCGAAACGTCAGCAATACAACAAGAAACGTGGTAATTAGCCGTATTTGTAGTTAAAATGAATAACAACCACGATAGTTTTTATTTATTTTGATCACGTAAATCTTTTAACAAAAAAAACCGCATCAAAGTAGGTCGATTTGTCTATGAGCTACGATGCAGCAGACAGACACACAGATACACATACAGACAAAACAAACTTATAATACCTCTATTTGCGCCGGGAGTTAAAACAGACCATTTCTAATTTGAAATAATAAAAAGATTAGATAAAATTACATATATTGAATTAGCAATAAAAACACTTCAGAGTAACGAAGTTTTTAAAATCCTTCTACAACATGTTTTAACGAAAGAGCGAATCTTGTCTGTTGTTCGAAACGTCTTCACGGACCTGAATGCTGGAAGGTCTAAGAGGATGTCTACCGTACTTTGGGCTGATTATGATTTTGTTTATTTTGATATATTTTTTTTATTTTGATAAAGTTTTTTGCATAGCGGCCGGTGTGCCGTCAACTCAAAACGGCAAATACGTAGTTCGCATTCCTCGTCGGATCGACCGCTTTATTCGATAACGGCTATATTTAGAACTGATAATCGTTTGTAAGGGACCGTATGCAAGGTGGCTTAGGATGCACTTAAAACTAAACGTATGGTTATTAAATAATTACCTTTTTAAAACTAAACAGAAAACGGAAGAAAATGTTTCGTCAGATCAAAAAGTCAAGAGGCGATATTCGTTTTTTAGGGTTCCGTACTGAAAAGATAAAAACGGGACCCTATTGCTAAGACTTCGCTGTCCGTCTGTCCGTCTGTCCGTCTATTTATTTTATGTTGTTTTTAGTATTTGTTATAATAGCGGCAACAGAAATACATCATCTGTGAAAATTTTAACTGACCAGCTATTACGGTTCATGAGATACAGTCTTGTGACAGAGGACAGACGGACAGCGAAGTCTTAATAATAGGGTCCCGTTCTTACCCTTTGGGTACGGAACCCTAAAAACGATATTATAACGGTATTCATATTACGTTGTCCGCTTTGCAGAACACCAAAGCTTAAGGTACCGTTTCGTCTGCAAGGTGTATGCACCGCAATTAAAGCTAATAACCTCGTAAAGGTAAGGAAGCGTTTGGTCATAAACTATGTACGAGGGGCGATAACTCAAAAGTTTTGACGCATACATGCTTTTAGATAGCGGCAATCGGCTTGCAACCTGTCACTTATGGAATTTTAACTATTGTAATTATAAGTGGGTAAGTGTTAAATGTTTGGTGCCTCTGATTACCCTGATTACCCGTGCCCCTGATTACCCTTTAGACGTCTTTAAGGATTTGAGCGCCTGATGATCTGAGAGAATGTCTACTGTACTCTGGAATAACAGTCGTGTTCCTATTTGATTTCAAGTTAAATCCACAAAATTGACCTAAAAAAGTAAAAAAAAATTACTTATTGATCATTTCGTTAGAATAATGAAAGTTTTGCCCCTTACCAAAGAGATAATATATGAATACGGATACATTTCAACATCTATATTAATATTATAAATGCAAAAGTAACTCTGTCTGTCTGTGTCTGTCTGTGAACAGCTCCTGACTCCATCATCAGACCAGCTACCCCATATATATTGTCAACAGACTAAAGTGTATCCCAAATTTCAGCTCAGTCGGTTGGGGATAACTGCTTCAAAATTGAGTTGCAACATTCCACCTTAACAAACATAGTTACACTTGCAAATAAAATAAAAGCTTGTAAAAAAATGAGACAAATCCGTCGAGTTGTTCTCAATCTTTCATTCATGCGGCAATAGATTTTTAGGGTTCCGTATCCAATGGGTAAAAACGGTACCCTATTACTAAGACTTCGCTGTCCGTCTGTCTGTCACAGGGCTGTATCTCATGAAACGTGATAGCTAGACAGTTGAAATTTTCACAGATGATTTATTTCTGTTTTCGCTATAACAACAAATGCTAAAAAGAGAATAAAAAAAATATTTAAGACTCGCACTTGGCTGAGTTTTTATTTTTTTGCGCTGTGGAAAACATTTCAAAATACACACAAATAGTCAGAAATACATAAAAGACACAAATCCATTACCGCGATAGCACAATAAAGGTCTTAGAAAGTCGGTTCGAAGAAAGAAAATAATGTACATTACATTCGGCCCTTTCATCATGGTGTATGGAACACTCGAGACGAAACAACTTATTCCACGACTAAAGAAAATTACGCTCTTATTTCAGTGTGCAAAGTATTTTTTTCATATTTATACGAGTGGCTTTGTGTAGTGTTCTGTTATAAAAAAAACCGGCCGAGTACGAGTCGGACTCGCGCACGATGGATTCGTACTATTATCGATAATAAACCGCAAAAAAAAAACACGTTCGTTGTATCCCAAACAACTTAAATATTTATTCTATTCTGGATCACGACTGTAATCCCCAAGTACGGTAGACATACTTTCAGATTTCAAAGTGCTCATATCCATAAGATGTCTAAAGTGTGTAATCAGGGGGAAGTCCAAACATTACATTTGGCACAATACCCATATTTCGCAGTAGTTTCAACGGTGAAAAAAAAATAAGGATCGCGACTGGTAATCTCTAAGTACGGTAGACACACTTACAGATCTCAAGGTGCTTAGATCCTTAAGATGTCTAAAGGGAGTAACCAGAGGCACGTCCAAACATTACGTTTGTCACAATATCCACATTTTGCAGTAGGTTATTTCCACGGCGCAGTCGGCGGAAAACACGCAGACGAACATAATACCTACTCTATCCCATCAAAAAAGAGTTAAGAGCCGGTTGCAAAACCGACAGACATGTCAGACGTTTTTAAAATAGACAAATGCAGCGGAAAAATACTTTGGAAACTCCGGCGCAAATTACTACGCGTACCACGCTCACACTGTCCACCGTAGCGTTGTAAGCACGAACAACTTGTCACCTTGTTCGACTGGCACCACACTGGAGCTCTACATAGCATTAAGGAAAGGATCATTACGAAAAAGGTAGACCCCAAGCCGTGTTTGTTGCCTGATCCTTCTAGGCTTGGTCGCGTGGAATCGGCGTAGATCATATTATAATCATGTGAAGGTGTTTTATTTTTGTTTATCTCTAATACGTTTTGTACACATCTGTACACGGATTTGTAATCAGACAATAGATTTTTTGTTCAAATTAGTAATGGGTCCAGTCGACTAAAGAAAACTAATAAATTAAATGCATTAGGTCAACTGGGCTGCGGGGCTAGTTCGAGCGGGCCCAGTCGACTAAAGAGCCTAGCTTCACCTGGTTCCTAAGACGTTTCAAAGTGATTTTATTAAAATAAATGATATTTGAATTTGAATTTGAACTCGCGACAGTTTTGTTATGTGATCTGCCCTAACACAAGCTCTAAAGTTATATTAAAACAACTACTCGCGGTATAAAGGCAAAATGCCATACGAATTTGTATAGCATTGTCGATTTCGCAACGCGAGTAATACTGTTTTAATATCACTTTAATAGCTTGAGGTACGACCCCTGAGTATTGTACAAAGAGCGCAAATTTCAAATTGAAAACGATGAAACTGTAATGTCGTTATTCCAGTCAATCATGAAGTATTTATTTTAATAAAATCACAAGGATCACTTTGAAATGCCTTAGAAGCTAGGTAAAGCTACGCCTGTTAAAACTGTAAGGCAGTCTCAGTGCTTTCCTCCTGAACTTATGATTTTATATTACAATGATGCTATGCCCTAACATAGCATCTAATTGAATGAGAAATACTACGACTGTGTAAATGAAGCTTTCTACCTTGAATGTAAAATGTGCTTTATTACTACTTTATTAAAGTTTAGAATTGACTTTCCGATTAAAGATAGGTAAAGTCAAAACAAGACTGTCCTTTTTACGATAGAATTCGTTCCTTTTCTGTACGTTGAACGTTTCTACACTACATACCACGGCAACCGCGCGCGGCAACCGCGAGCTACCTGCCGCGCTCAAACGGTGTTATTGTTCGTTAGCACGGCATACTTGCCACGCGCGGCTGCCGCGCTCGATTGCCGCGCAATGTCTGGTCACACCTTAATAATTTGCTATTGAATCACTGAATCAATATAAAAAATATATATATCACTGACAACATAGTTTTATGACACGATTTGCATTTCGTGACTAGAGTAATGTTGCTCTTTAAATTAAGGAAGTAATCAGAAGCTTCAAACGTCCCGCCGGCGCCGTTCGAAAAACAACACGTGTCACGCATGGATAAACCGATGATCTGGTGGACGTTATGCCTTATAATAGCGCCATTTCGTCGCCGCTTTCATTTGTGACCATTTAAAAATAAAAACGAGGATATCACAATGGGTAAATTATGGCTTACTTCGAGACTACGTGGGATAATGAGGTACCGCACTAATAAGTGCTTGACCGTTTTTCATTACTCTAAAAGTTGACAGGGAAAATATAGAACAAGTACCTAAGTACCTGATTGATTTATGACGTAGTATATGAAATATCTTAGAGAGAACAATAGGTACTCTCGCCCTTTGTACTAAATTACTACCTACATGTACCTACTTACAAGTACAATAGATGGAGGAGACAATCCGAGGTATGAGTATGTATGAGATCCGTCAAAAGTTGAACAATCTATAATACTTACTGTGTGTTTACAGATTTTACTACGAATTTATTTTAATAAAAAAAAATCATTTGCTTACAAATTAATTTAATTAATTTGGTCACTACGCTTACAAATTTAAAGATTTTTTACTTTAATTATGAACACTAGAAAACATGAGTGATCTGATATTGCCTGACAAAAAAAATGGACACGACATGACTAGCCCTAACTAAAAACTAACTAAAAAGAAACTGTCTGTAATTTACTTAGCTAGTATGATTATCTAACGAATTATATAAAAATGAACTGTTTAGCTATTCATAGTTTTGATTAAAAACGAAACTAGTGTTTTTGAAGAGCCAACTATGGAAAATAAATATATCGAGAAAAGTTTCACCAATCGTGTTTCTGGCAATAATTTATCTAGATTATATCCTTAAGATATCTTTGTCATAAAAAAACAAAACTGTATGTTTTGCGGTTATTGAGAAAAAACGATTCTGCATTCATCAAAACCATTTATTACTCGTCTTAAACTGTTTTAACTTAGCAATCAAAAATCTTGTCTAGACAAATATCTGTCTAAGCCAACCTTTTAGTGCTCAAACGCCAAAACACAATATAAATAAAAGATCATTTTTTTGCAGATTTATCAACAAAGAAAGTCTGGTATCCTATTTAGATAGGTTTACCCCATTATCACTACAAAAACCCAGACTAGTTATTTACAAAAGTATATCAATACTGGAAACAATACTGGAAACCTTCGTGACTTCGTTCACGTGAACCCCGCGAATTGTACCCCTTAGGGGTAAAATTTCGGTAATTCCTCTCTTAGTGCACCCCTTCACTAAAAGGAATACAGTCTCAAAGTCTTTCTAGTTTAGTTTTAGTAAATTCGTTAGTAAAGTTTCTAGAACCAATGGTTTACGTCGTGCATTGATAGATCAGTCAGTTTGTAACGCCAGAGTTTTATATATTTACTAGCTGTCCCGGCAGACGTTGTCCTGTCAAATGTCAATAATCCCACAGAAAAAAAGCACTTTCCGTTTTTCCCTATCTTTACGCCATTCTTATCACTAAGGGGTATGAAAAATAGATGTTGGCCGATTCTCAGACCTACTCAATATGCTCACAAAATTTCATGAGAATCGGTCAAGCCGTTTCGGAGGAGTACGGGAACGAACATTGTGACACGAGAATTTTATATATAAGAAGAAGAAAAGAAAATGCTATCAAAAACATAACTTGTAAAAAAAGCCAAGTCTCGCAACGCAACTCAGTTCTTCTACCGTAAAAAGTTGTGAGATCCATGTAATACCAAGTCGGTTAATTTAATCAGTCCCTACTTTAAGGGTTCTTCTGCCTTATGTTATTACGTAATTAGCTAACCTTTACGTAATAACTTAAGACTTTTGATGATCGGTCAGTGAGTGAGTGAGTGAGTGACAAAATAGGAAACTTTGACTAGTTATAATTCTTAAACTACTGGTTCAAATTGAATGAAATTTGAAATATACCGAGTTTATACTATGTCTACTTGGTTACTGAAAATTCAGGCTTCTAGTTTTATCCACAACGAAGTTATAGGGGGTCGAAAATGGCCTGAACTGCTTCGAGAAAAGGATGGTACGGCCGTGCCGCTTTTTGCTAGACTTGGGGGGGCACTGCCGTGCCCCCAGATACTAACATACTTAAACCAAAGCAAAGAACTCGAAAAAACTAAACGCGTGAATTATTAGCTTACGAGTAGCTTTAAGTAGTACCTAACAGAAATAGACGTTATAGTACAATAGTCTATTATTATCCGAACCCCTGGAAAAACAAATATTTAGGTACTATTGTGTGTTGAAGTAATTGTCAGTTAGTTTTTACAAGGCTTTTATTTTACAAACTGTTCAAATGAATTAAGTCATTGTACGATCGTTTTTAGGGTTCTGTATCCAAAGGGTAAAAACGGGACCCTATTGCTGAGACTGCGCTGTCCGTCTGTCTGCCGCTATAACAACAAATACTAAAAACAAGAATAAAATTAATATTTATGTGGGGCTCCCATACAACAAACGTGATTTTTTTTTGGCGTTTTTTATAGATAATGGTACGGAACCCTTCGTGCGCGAGTCCGACTTGCACTTGGCCGGTTTTATTCTTTATCGGTTCAACTTCTTAAAACCGTAAAAGAAAACATAAATAAGCGTAATTTTCGTTTATTGTTGTCAAAATTTAGATGTAATTTTTTTGTGATGCGATTTAATTACGGGAACACTAGGCTTAAATTACTTTTTGTATACTTTTATACATGTGCCGTGCATATCGTGTTGTTGTCCCATACAATAAATAAGTAAAAATAATAATAGATCAACTGATTGAAGTAATCTAGCTCGATGCTCGCAAATTCTACGGCGTAGTTCTCAGAGTTGAAAAAACAATCGATTCTAAACATTCAGCTTCGAGCTTTTCCAATCAGCAAATATCCCGAAGCAGTCATTTCTCCAGGCCTAAGGCGTTTTCCACATCGAGAAGTTTTAATTCGGCTTTCGTTTCCTCTAATACGCAGTTCGACATTAGATTAGAATAGTAAACGGGGGCCAGACAGGGAGCAGTCTGCGCCCTCGCCCTTTGCCCTTTGCCAAAGAATAAGTAGGAGTTTCGCGCAGAGGGGACTTTGATCGGAAAACTCGGAAAGAAATGAAATCACGAGTATCGTTCTTAGAGCTAATTTCCACTGAGCTGTGCGGAGCTGCGCCAAACAGCAGAGCGGACCAAACACAGCGCTCGACATTTTTAAACTCGAATATTTGAACGCTGTCTTTGGTCAGCTTCATACAGCCCGCGTAGATGGAAACTCACCTTTTGTATTGTCGTTGAACAGCTCCTGACTCCATCATCAGATCAGCACGCTGTCATATTATTGCATTGTTACCAGAACTAATGGTGTATGCAAAATTTCAGCTCAATCGGATACCAACACATAGTCGAAAAATGGTTTGCAAATTTTAACGGGCAACTTATTACGTTAAGTTAATAAAAGCTTATAAAAAATACAACCAATTTGAGAACCTCTTCCTTAATTAAAACTATCGTGGTTATTAATCATTTTAATTCGGTTAATTATTCAGTATTCACTGATCTACCGTTGATCGCGGTCGGGGGCTATGCTCATAATGAAGAGCATCTGAATTATGTTGAAACGTCAGCAAGGAGGAAGGAACAGGCTAGCTTCACCTAGCTCCTCAGACGTTTCAAAGTGATCCTTGGGATTCTATTGAAATAAATACCTTGGACTTTGAAACGTGGTATTTAGCTGTATTTATAGTTAAAACCTCCTGCTTTTTTAAGGGTGATAACTTTCAGCGAAGGGCTCGTTACACATCCCTTCTGCCGATAATTCTGTGTCCGTCTGCGTGAGTACACGTGCACGGAGCGTCGCGGACGCCCTCTCGCCCTCGAAGGGCGGAGTGCGGAGGCACTGTAGGAACCCGCCATGATTTATTGAACGTACCGGTGACATTGAGCGTTTGTTGATGTTTTCACGTTTTGGCGGGAGCTTAAATGCGAGGATGGAGGAAAGTTTTTCATCTGCTTTCAGTGCTTGTCGAGATTTTACACATTTATAATATCTTATATAAAAACCGGCCAAGTGCGAGTCGGACTCGCGCACGAAGGGTTCCGTACTATTATCAAAACGGCAAAAAATCACGTTTGTTGTACGGGAGTCCCACTTAAATATTTATTTTATGCTGTTTTTAGAGAAATACATCATCTGTGAAAATTTCAACTGTCTAGCTATCACGGTTCACGAGATACAACCTGGTAACAGACAGACGGACAGCGGTGTCATTAGTAGTCCCGTTTTTTACCCTTTAGGTACGGAACCCTAGAAACATAAAAAATTATTCATAATATCTCGTAACCTACCTATTTACCTAACTACGTAGTTAGCATTCCACACGTGACAGGTTGCAAGCCCGTCGCCGCTTTCAAGAATACTAACAGGTTTCCTCACGATGTTTTCCTTCACTGTTATAAACACGTGTAACGCGCGCATAAGTATACATTTTTCGAACAGAAATATCCATTGATGCACGGCCAGTATTCGAACTCGAAATTAATTTGAAATTAATAATATCTACCTAGGTACCTATTTACCTAACTACATGAATTCAATACATAATTCAATTTCAAACTTTTTAGTCGATCATGTGAAGTCATTGAGCTTAATGTACTACGTACTAGAGGAGCTATCCAAGCCAAATAAATTGCTCAATTTTCAATTATTAAAGCCAAAGTCCGCTTGCAGCGTAAAATAAATATTTATATGGCTAAACGAAACATTGAAACGTAAAGCGCTGACCGCTGAATGGCTTAAGTTACTTTCAATCAAAAAGGTCGTAAGCGCCACGAAAAACACGTTCGCGCGTCACAGGCGTTAGACTCGGACTGAGTCCACTGTGGTCCAGGGACCGCAAGGCGCACCGCAAATTATTACGTTGTGGTGTCATCTCTAGTACGTAGTACATTAAGCTCAATGTGTGAAGTACCTTTTTACCACCTATTTACTGACTTACTTTACCGATAGTGGTAAAATAGCGCCACCTGCCAGCGGAATTGCAAACCTCTTTCATCTTACCTCTCAAACCCCGAGCGGTCGCATGAGACTGCGGAAATCACTATAATAACGTAGTAACATCAAATGAAACTAGATGGCGCTGGAATGCGAAAATCACGTTTGTTGTATGGGAGCCCCCCTTAAATATTTATTTTATTCTGTTTTTAGTATTTGTTGTTAGAGCAGCAATAGAAATACATAATCTGTGAAAATTTCAACTGTCTAGCTATCACGGTTCATGAGTTACAGCCCTGTGACAGACAGACGGACAGACAGACGGACAGCGAAGTCTTAGTAATAGGGTTCCGATTTTACCCTTTGGGTACGGAACCCTAAAAAATGACCCCTTATTTCTCTTGGTCACGGTATCACGAGTGAACGGCTGGACCGATTTTGCAATTTATTTTGTTGTGTTTGTTATTGTCAGGAGAGTTTTTATGAAAGAAAAATATCGAAAATTCAACGTACAATTGTAAAATTACTATTAATGAATTAAATTCGGGGCAGGTATTGTGTATATAAAACACAAAAAATGTTTCTACCTATGTTCGTCATAGACAAACAGCTAGACCGATTTAAATATATTTTTTTTTATGTTCGTTGTAGTTGGGGACTGTTTATATGAAGAGAGAAAAATTAAATTTCCCACGGGATCGGGATTGATAAACGCGGGTGAAACAACTAGTTTACAATAATATTAAACTTTTATCATGTTTTAACATTAATTTATTTTCAAGACACATAGGTAGCTGAAACGTCTGGAGAATAAATTAGTCAAAACGTCCTAAAAACCCGTGCAAAAAATCATACTAAAATATAATAACTAAAATAAATAAAAATATTATAAAAACTGTCAAAATCCAGGTTCTTATTGTTTGGAATTTACGCTTTGAAAATAATGAGGTACTTACTAGAAAATTTCCCTCCTCTTTGAGGACCCACCAGACCAGAAGGTCAAGGAACCCAGGTGGCTAAAATCACATACGATGGTTCCCTTTGTTGTCTGGTAGTGGATTCATCGCAATATAATGTAGGGGAGTCTGAGTAAACAAGTATATAGAACTTTGGTAACTTTCGAAGATGTCATTATTTTTACCAGAGTTTCGGGATTTTATTATAGCTGATTTGTCCTTGAACCAGGAACTCAAGGATATGTAAATAAATAAATATTAACCACATAAATATTATGTGGTTTGTGAGAGAGAACACTGCATGATACGCCTATAAATACCAAAAATAAACTTCTCGGAAGTACATACTATTATCAGTGAATTGATAGAATACTCTCAGATCTCCATCTACAGAGTATGTCCAAACATTATATTTTGCACAAATGTGGGCATTTTGCAGTGGTTATCATTTTATACGTGACAGGTATTATTGTGTAATTTAATTATTTTATATAATTGTGTTTTAAAACTCTAAATGTTTATATTCATACGTGTTCTAAACAGTGAAGGAAACCAGTTAGTATTATTTTAAGTGGCGATAGACCCGCGACCTGTCACGTATGAAATGCTAACTATTGCAAAATGTGCGCATATGCTAAATGCAACGATTGACTACCTCTATTACACATCTTCAAGGATCTGAGCGACTGGAAATCTGTAAGGATGTCTATCGTACGTGGGAATGAAAGTCGTGATACATTTTGTTTAAACACAATAAAAGTATTGAATTACACAATTTCCATTCATAAATCTCCAACTGCATTTGTGCATTCCCTAAAGTGCAATGAATACATTCCTATTCAAAAGCAGATGTACCGAGAGTCATAAATTAAGAAAAAAAATCATAATCTTCCGTTGTCATAACGCAAATCGAAAAGCTGGTTCTGTCTATGCAAATAGTTTATTTAATGAAAAGTGCTGTCTTTAGCAAGTGGTAACGTTTTGTGATTGTCGAGGTTTTGACATTGTTTCTGTGATTGACGCCACCAATTGATAGTTCTCAGGAGGCAACAGAAGCAATTGCCGATTACAGTTACTCGCTTGAAGGAAATTGATAGAATATTTTTAATAGATGACTGACCATGCATCTCTTTTATCGTTTGTCATTGACAATGACTATGCCAAACGCTTGCTGGCGAAACAAAGCAGAAAAGATATACAGACATTGTCTGTATATCTTTTGTTGGATATTATTTATGAAATGATTATACAGATATTTAATTAATAATATCCAACAAACATGTTGGATGTTATGTTTATATGTTACTAGCTGCTCGGTCCGGCTTCGCACGGATAAAAAGTCTACCGATTTTGTGCAAACTTCACATAAACCATCTACAAAATAGTCCAAACAAAGCTTAAACATTTGGTTTGGATAGGTGAGCCCGTTCTTGAGTTATAAAATTACAACGAAAAATGGCATTGTTTTTTATTTATATAGATGTTTGTCTGTATGTTCATTGATCGCAGTACCGATAAATCACTTAATAATCGACAATTACTCTTAATCTCCAGCTGTACGGTAGTGTAGTTGGTGTGTAGTGAAGAGGCTGTTGTCACTAGTCTGTGGTCTGGTAGTGACTGCACTGGGCCGTAAGCCCAATAAATGCGAGTTATAATGTTATTCGCGGCGTATCTTCAAGGGCCGGTTTACACGCGATAGATTCCTTATTCGGAGGCGCTATGACACAAGCGGGTAACTAGCAAAATCAAAAGGTATTATTTATTTCAATCACAAGCATCACAACGGAGCTAGGTGAAGCCTGTTCCTCGCGACCAAGCCGTAGAAGTATCAGACAATAGACACGGTTTGGCGCCTATCATTTTTAATTAAAAGCTTATAATTAACTTGCAATTTGCAATGTATGTATGTAACTATGTTTGTTAAGGTGGAATCTTGCAACTCAATTTTGAAGCAGTTATTTTCAACCGATTGAGCTGAAATTTGGCATACTTATGTAACTTCGGTGACAATGCAATAATATGGTCTAGCGAGCTGATCTGATGATGGAGACAGGAGCTGTTCAACGGAACTCCTCAGTAAATAGTCTGATTGAGATAAAACTTTGCATACCTATCAATCTCCAATGACAATATAAATTTATGGTACTAGCGAGCTAGTCTGGTGATGGAGCTCGAACGTAGCCATAGGAACTGCCTAACTATACAACATAACCACGACATGTTTGGACTCGTTGGATTTGTTTTGACGAGTACTAGAGCCCTAGAATTTATAAAAGCTTGATTTTAAAAATTAATATTTAAAAAAAACTTATTTTCAATGATCCTTTCCTTAATGCTATGTAGAACTCCAGTGTGGTGCTGATCGACCAAGGTGAAGGTCCAAAAAATAAAAATAATTAAAACTACCGCTGCTGCTATATAAAATGAGCTGTTTATCACGAGCTATGTTAGCTTTAAGGTTACGAGACGTATCAGAGTAATCTTTGTGAAATGAAATAGGATCACGAGAATCACGACTGTAATGCTCAAGTACGGTAGACATCCTCTCAGTTCTCCGATATCCTTGAGTCAGATGTAGATTCTAACAATGAATTTAGCAATGCACTGCACATATGTTGCAGTAGTTAGCATTCTGTACTTGACAGTTCACAAGCCCATCGTCGCTTATAAGAATACTAACTGGTTTCTATACGACGTTTTCCTTCACTGTTCTAAAAGTATTTATTACTACATTTTACCCGCGACTTCGTCCACGTAGATTCAGAAAATCGATTACTGACGACTTTATCGCAAAAAATTTAAGTTCCTGAAAATCAAAAGAAAATTTTGGGAACAAAATAGCATAATGTTGCTCAA
Organism: Hydriomena furcata; assembly: GCA_912999785.1. Taxonomy (NCBI): domain Eukaryota; kingdom Metazoa; phylum Arthropoda; class Insecta; order Lepidoptera; family Geometridae; genus Hydriomena; species Hydriomena furcata. Next base: position 15,288,291 of record OU538832.1, on the reverse strand, counting down.
GACTTTAAGCAATCTCTATATAAAATTTAATCACAATTGGCCCAGAGCGGTTTGGCCGTGATAACGTCACAGACAGACAGACTTACTTTCGCATTTATAATATTAGAATAGATTATTATTATACTTGTTTCTCCCCAAGTCTACTTCTCATCCGCAACCGTTCGTAAAAGCTGGTGCAAAGCTTGAATGAAGACAGGTTACATACAATAAGCACGACACGTATCAGACTTAGAAAGAAACAGGCAAATAAAATACAATAACACGTCTGAGGACTTGGCTTTTGTTGGGCACTGTTAACGTTTTGATAAAATTCTTGCGTAGGTCAGTGATACTTTTAATGACGCTTTTGTTAGGTTAACCTGTAACAGAATATGTAAGATTTTGTTTGGAAATCGATTCTAACGAACTTCTAATTGTTGGATCATTATCAAGTTTGGCAGTTGTGTGTAGTTCTGAGAATCCTAATAATATTATAAATGCGAAAGTTTGTGATAAGGCTGCTATGTTTGTTCCCTAAACAAAAATAAACGACAAAACGGATTAAGATGAAAGTTGCTGTAGCATGTAGAAAAAAACCGGCCAAGTGCGAGTCGGACTCGCGCACGAAGGGTTCCGTACTATTTATTAAAACGGCAAAAAATCACGTTTGTTGTACGGGAGTCCCACTTAAATATTTATTTTATGTTGTTTTTAGAGAAATATACATCATCTGTGAAAATTTCAACTGTCTAGCTATCACGGTTCACGAGATACAGCCTGGTGACAGACAGACGGACAGCGGTGTCTTAGTAGTCCCATTTTTTACCCTTTAGGTACGGAACCCTAAAAACATAAAAAATAATTCATAATATCTCGTAACCTACCTATTTACCTAACTACGTAGTTAGCATTCCACACGTGACAGGTTGCAAGCCCGTCGCCGCTTTCAAGAATACTAACAGGTTTCCTCACGATGTTTTCCTTCACCGTTATAAACACTTGTAACGCGCATATACATTTTTCGAACAGAAATATCCATTGATGCACGGCCAGGATTCGAACTAGAAATTAATTTGAAATTAATAATATCTACCTAGGTACCTATTGAATTCTATATATTTGAATTCTTCTATATATACCTACATGAATTCAATAATTCAATTTCAAACTTTTTAGTCGATCATGTGAAGTACCACCTATTTACCGACTTACTTTACCGATAGTGGTAAAATAGCGCCACCTGCCAGCGGAATTGCAAACATCTTTCATCTAACCTTTCAAACCCCGAGCGGTCGCATGAGACCGCGAAAAGTACCAATAATAACGTAGTAACATCAAATGAAACTAGATGGCGCTAAAATGCGAAAATCACGTTTGTTGTATGGGAGCCCCCCTTAAATATTTATTTTATTCTGTTTTTAGTATTTGTTGTTAGAGCAGCAATAGAAATACATAATCTGTGAAAATTTCAACTGTCTAGCTATGATGGTTCATGAGATACAGCCCTGTGACAGACAGACGGACAGACAGACAGACGGACAGCGAAGTCTTAGTAATAGGGTCCCGTTTTTACCCTTTGGGTACGGAACCCTAAAAATCAGAATAAAGAAAGGGGGAACTTATAATTCGAAAAACAACCCTGGTGAAAACTTGGTATAGATGGCGCTGGTGTGCAACAAATCTGACATCACAGACTAAAAACATTTAGTCGTCATAGTAACGCAGTTTTGACTAATGAAATATACGCATTCTACCAAAATTCGTAATTTATTTTATCAGTACAAGGTTTGTAGGAAAAAAATTTGAAGTTGCCTGAAATTTCTTTTTCCTATGCGATTATTAAAATTTGACAGGACAACGTTTGTCACGGGTCGGCTAGTACAATAATAAGATATCAACCTGATGATTAGACATCGGATTATATGCACAACCATAATGCCAAAATATGCATGCAAATATGCACTAAAGGAGTGAAATATCTACAAAATATGCACAATCAAGCTGTTATTTATTATAATACTAGATTTACACTCGCGTAGGCGAACCACGAGACGATAGTGTGAATAGACGCTCGTGGCTCGCATCGCGCCTCTCTCCTTTACTATCGATCACGCGAGGTGCGAGCCGAGACACGAGACGAAGCACTAGGCGAGGTTAGAGGCGAGAGTGTAAATATAGTATTAGAATTTGCATTTGTTTTACGTTTATCAGTTCCATAAGAGGCAACTCCTCAGCACGGACACAAAACTTTGTTTTAGCATTAAATTGCTTTTTAGTCCAGTGTTTAGTAAAAGCGTGTTTTTTTATTTTTCTTTATTTTAAGTTATAACCGCTTGTTTCATAACCCAACAGCATTGTCGCGAAAATATCTCCACGGTGCGGATTAGGGGCCCGTGGGCTGCGAAAAAAACCGCGGGTGTTATATCGCATAGATATTGCCGTGCGTGTGATGAGAATTCAAATGGCGCGAATTAATGCGGAACTCCCTCTCTGTAGGATTTTATTATGAAATTCAACGGTGTCCGGACATCTTTATTGGTTCAATATTTTTTATTATTGCCGTATAAACGGCTAGTTGTTTAAGAGATTTTATTATTTTTGATATATTGGTACATTTTATAGTTATAAATATTTACTATAATAATATTGTTATCGTTTTAAGCCGTGTTGTAAAATATGCGCATCAAAACACGTGCTTAAAACGGTGAAGGAAAACATAGTGAGGAAATCAGTTAGTATTCTTATAAGCGGCGATGGGCTTGCAACCTGTCACGTATGGAATACTAACTCGACAAAATGTGGGCATGTGCCAAATATAATGTTTGGACGTGACTACCCCCACTAAACATCTTCAAAGGATCTAAGCGCCTACAGATCTGCGAGGATGTCTACCGTAATTGGGGATTATAGTCGTGATCCTATTTATTTTATTTAATAATATTACAATAATACTGTAATATCTACTGTTTGTGTCTATTAGGTATTTATTTACTACTCGAGGTTACTCTTCCGTAGACATCTCTGATACTCATACTAGACCTGCAGAAATCTAATGTCTAGATTAACCTAATAATGGGTATTAAGATATTAGGTACTAAACAAAATTATGTATTCGATAGAAGCGTTCGGCTTGCAACCTGTCGAGTATGTGTGCTAAATGTAATGATTGGACGTGCCTCTTACAACTCTAACTATTCGGATATCTTTAAAACATCTTCAACTAAATGCCCCACATCTGAGAGGATGACTACCGTACTTGGAGATTTCAGTCATGATTCTATTTAATTACATTTCAAATTATGTACAGTTCGGTTCATTAAATAAATGCATCTTATCTTACGAGTAGTCCTTATCAACAAGAAATGTAAATTTAAAATAATTATCTTTTATTTTTGTATAAGTTATAGGTGGTCCCACCAAATCACTCATTCAACATTCACTGATAAAAAAATGATTTACGACAGCAACTATACAAGTTCTATACCGAAAAATTTGACAAATTTACAAGTATAACAGGTTTTCCTAAATCGTAACAAAATACCGGTGCCTAAATACCTAGTGTTCTATAGATGTATCAATACACTTCCTGATCTATAAATGGTAATTGGTCTATGGTTGATATTTAGACGATAGTTACGCCCCCACTGCATGTGTCAGATATTGGAATTTAAAACGGGTTGCTAAGTTATTTACGAGCTACTGTTAATCACAACCAATAAGACCAAAAATTGTAATAAAAAAAACCGGCCAAGTGCGAGTCGGAAGTGCGCACGAAGGGTTCCGTATTATCAATACAAAACGGCAACAAAATCACGTTTGTTGTGTGGGAGTCCCACTTATATATTTATTTTATGCTGTTTTTAGTATTTGTTGTTATAGCGGCAACAGAAATACATCATCTGTGAAAATGTCAACTGATTAGCTATCACGGTTCATGAGATACAGCCTTGTGACAGACAGACGGACAGCGAAGTCTTAGTAATAGGGTCCCGTTTTTACCCTTTGGGTACGGAAATCTAAAAAACAGAGTCTGACTCGCGCATCGAAGCTTTCTTACGAACTTGTGACTGACCTGTGGGTTTATCAAGGTAATTCGCGTGCGAAGTCGCGGGGCAGAAGCTAGTATTATAATAATATTACATTGTCATCGAAACTTGACAGGTATGCGAAGTTTTAACTCAATCGAATTCTTGTTTGAGCCTTCACCTTGTTCAATCGGCACCACGCTGGAGCTCTACATAGCATTATGGAAAGGATCATTGAAAAAAAAGGTAGACCCCAAGCCGTGTTTCTTGCCTGATTCTTCTAGGCTTGGTCGCGAGGAATCGGCGTAGCTTCACCAAGTGCCTAAGACGTTTCAAAGTGATCCTTGTGAATTTATTGAAATAAATGATTTTTGAATTTGAATTATTTACAAACGTGTCCCGTTAAACAGCTGCCTGACATCATTAAATCAGCTCATATTATTTTATTATCACCAAAGTTATACAGGTATGCTAAATTTCAGCTTAATCGGTTGAGGGAAACAGGTTTTAAATTTAATTGCCAGATTTAACCTGCACATACTAACAAGGTTAGTCACGAGTAAATAAAAGCTTGTAAAAATTAAATAGGCAAAATGTGGGCATGTGCCAAATATAATGTTTGGACGTGCCTCTGACTACCCTCTCTAGACATCTTCAAGGATTTATGCGCCTGGAGATCTGAGAGGATGTTTACCGTACTTGAAGATTACAGTCGTAATTATTTTATTATTTACTAGTATTATTTATTATTTATTTATTATTAATAGGATCACGATTGTCATCTCCAAGTATGCCATCAACTTAGATCATAAGGTGCTTATATCCTTGAAGGTGTCTTAAGGGGATTGTCATAGGCACGTCCAAACACTACATTGGGTACGTGTCGGCATTTTGCAATACTTACTATATGACAGTTTGATACTAATACGATAGTTTGAATTCAACTCGTCTAGAAAGTGAAAACGTTACAGCACGTGTTTCGCGTAAACGATATACTTAATATTATAAATGCGAAAGTTTGTTAGGATGTTTGTATGTTTGATAGTCAATCAGGCCTAAACGACAATATGGACTACGATGAAATTTGCTGTAGATGCAGATAAAAAAACAGAATAAAGAATATGAGTACTGATAATCCGAAAAACATACTCAAAATAATGAAAAAAACGCAAAAGGGATGATTTTGGTATAGAGATGTGTAAAATATAATAAGCAAAAACTCTGACATCAGTTTTGACTACTGAATACTGATACCAAAATTCCTAATTTATTTTACTAGGACAAGGTTTGTAGGGAAAAACTTGGAAGTCGTCTGATAGTGCTTTTGTCTATGCGATTATTGAAACTTGAACAGGACAACGTCCGTGGCGGGTCTGCTAGTGATATAATATAATATTATCTGACCTACGCAGTGCCAATTCGGTATCTGTGGTGTGACGCAAGTGGGCGTTGCCGGCGACGTCGATAATTCACCATATTGAGACGATCAGGAAGTGATATTAGCATATTTATTGTTTTCATATTTAGCAGGTGCCATTTTCGTATTTGATAGCGATTAAAGCAGTGCGTAAATTGTCTCTCATGATAAAATGCTACGGTCTCAGTCCGTTACTATCCACTGATAATATCAGCTGTTCTACGAGACCGCGTCTTTCGGTGCGTGGTAGACCATATATTTAATAGTCTAGTCTAGAATCTAGAAATCTAATCGAGTAGATTCTTTAAGATCTCCAGGCGCTTAGATTTTTCGAGATTTCAGGGGGGTAGTCAGAGTCACGTACAGACACTACATAACGCGCATGTTCACTTTCTGCAGTTAGCATTCCGTAACAGGTTGCAAGGCCATCGCCACTTGTAAGAACCTGAAACATATTAACTTGGTTTCCACACGAAATTTTCCTTCACCGACGGTATTTATAGAATGAAAATAGTTTACTTTACGCTATACAATTACAAAATGTAACTTCCATATTCAATTATTTCATTCGCCGCCCTACAAAAGCGACGGATTAATTTCTCATACCTGTAATTCCGCCTCTCATACATTCCGGTAAAACCCCCACGCGCGTCCCAGATACAACTAAGAAAATAAAAATAAAAACACATTTTGCCCGAGTAATTACGGATGTTTGGGCTTAATGCGATATTTAATATATTACTCGTATGTTATAAAACAAATTGTGGGATCAAAGGAACGGGAACGTTACATGGTGTATTTAATATAACATAGATCAAACTCATATATTAATACATTATATTAATAACGACCCCATAGCCCAATAGACACCTATACGCTTAGACAATAGACGCTTCATTTCTTCGTTCCGTACCCAAAGGGTAAAAACGGGACCCTATTACTAAGACTTCGCTTTCCGTCTGTCTGTCACAGGGATGTACCTCACGAACCGTGACAGCTAGACAGTTGAAATTTTCACAGATTATGTATTTCTGTTGCCGCTATAACAACAAATACTAAAAATAGAATAAACTTAATATTTAGGTGGGGCTCCCGTGTTTTTCTGCCTTTTTTATAGATAATGATACGGAATCCTTCGTGCGCATGTCCGACTCGCACTTGGCCGGTTTTATTTGGGAGTAACCTCAATATACCCTGTATAATGTGATTATCACCAATTTTACGGTTGATGTAATCAACGAATAAAATACATATGTCAAAAATAAATTTTCCACCAATAAAATACTACCAAAGAGTTATATATACAGTAGATAGTTTCACTATACTAACCTATGATTACTGGTGAAATTTATGAGAATTCAAGTTAACCATGTGATTAGGAAAGGTCACCGTTTGCCAAACGTCTGTTGAGTTAAACCGATTAATTTTTAAAGATATTTACATACAATCTGTCGATACTCGTAGTTAAAGTAATCATTGGTTAGTGTAGTGAACAGCGGACTAATGGCAAAGTCTTGTTGAACATTAATTTTGCAGGTAACATATTTCGGTTTAACTAATTATCAGTTGTGCCGTGTTATGCCTGAGTGGGAGGTACCTCAACTTTCAACGCAAAGGTTGCGAGTTCAAATGCCTCCAGTGTTGGCCATTTTTAGCTTATCTATACTAATATTATTAATGCGAAAGTAACTATGTATGTCTGTCTGTGACGTTATGATTGCCGCTGGGCAGATTAAAAAAAAATGAAATGAACAAAAATACTTTTTTTTTTTAATATTTTGATTTTCAGGAATTTTTATATTTTACGATAAAGTTTTTTGACGACTTTATCGTAAAATATAAAAATCGAGCCAAATAGCCAAGTCGAGCGTGAAGCAAACACTGCCGTACCATCCTTTACTGGAACCATTTCGCCGCATTTTCAGGCCCCTATTTGAGAACCTCTGGATAAGACCAGAACGCTGAAATTTTCGTCATCCAGTAAGCCATAATCACATACTTAAAATCCAAAATTTCAAGTCTGTAGGTCATTTAGTTACGAAGTTAAGCGAAAGCAAAGTTTCGCATTTTAGACAGACACTCACTCACTCACTCACTCACTCACTCACTCACTCACTCATGATCATCAGAATAGAACTAGTACTAAAGTACTAGTATAAACTCAGAGAGCTGAAATTTGGTACAGAGTTAGGGTTTAATGGCCACATAAAGGGAAAACCATAAAAACTAGGATAATCGAAGATATGGAGTACCTGGTGACCCTGATAAGAAAACACAAGAGCCTAACCAAACTATTAGAGATCGACATACCGCCTTTACAAAAAATATTCAACTACTGGACCGATTTGAAAAATTCTTTCACCATTAGAATCCTACATTATCCCTGATGAACATAGGCTATAGTATATTTTCAAAAATATTAGGGATCCGTATGAAAACATCGATAATGTAATCCAAAGTGTGAAAAAATTAAAAAAAATCCTTATATTGCGTTTGCTGCGGAAATTATTGACAATAGAGCAAAGTAATGTACTACAGTTTTAAAGAAGACATCAATATCTACAAAAAAGTATGCAATACCATATGTCTCACTATTAGGGATCCGTATGAAAACTTCGATAATGTAACCCAACGTGTGAAAAAAATCCAAAAAAATCCTTATATCGCGTACTCTGCGGAAATTGTTGACAATAGAGCAAAGTGATGTACTACAGTTTTAAAGAGGACATCAATATCTACAAAAAAAGTCTGCGATGCTAAATGTTTTATTGGGGATCCTTATGAAAAATACGATAATGTAACCCAAGGTGTAAAAAAATTACCTATAATATCATTATTACATCCGTGCGACGCCGGGGCGGACTGCTAGTACGCAATAAAATTAATGGAAAACTCTGGATAAGACTAGACTGGCTTTTATACCTAATTAACTTATACTTACAAGTTTACAAGAAGAAATAGTCGAACGATTAACTTTATTCTACTCGAACATTACACAAATTGAATAAACAAATTAACAAATTAAATAAACTAAAATATTAATTTCGCTCAAAATATAATGCATTGGATTAAGAGTGGCGGTGATACCCGCACACGTCGCTAGATGGCGCTGACTGTATTTTAAACGCGCTTACGATTTGTTTTTATAATAAAAAAAATACTCATAAAAAGAAAAAAAACTATGTCAAATAAGAAAATCTAATAAAATAAATCAATAAGCCCACGTTTCTACAAAAAGAAGTGAAATCCCACCAAAAACATTCTGTAAAAAACTAGCCAAGTCTCGATAGAGCTGCTTGTTTATCTCTAAAAAGTAATGAAATCTAGACAAAGTCGTGTCAAGTCTGAGGTTCTTTACTGCGATTTCTTTATTATTATAGAATGTTATGTGACTTGGCCGTTGTTTTTAGTATTTGTTGTTATAGCGGCAACAGAAATACATCATCTGTGAAAATTTCAACTGTCTAGCTATCATGGTTCATGAGATACAGCCATGTGATAGAAAAACGGACAGATAGACCGACAGACTGACAGACAGACAGACGGACAGACGTACAGATGGACAGACGGACGAACGGACAGTGGAGTATTAGAAACAGGGTTCCGTTTTTACTCTTTCGGTACGGAACCCTAAAAAGTAGGGCTATCTACAAACATAAATGAGATGCCATCAAAAACATAACTTGTAAAAAAAGCCAAGTCTCGCAACGCAACTCAGTTCTTCTACCGTAAAAAGTTGTGAGATCCATGTAATACCAAGTCGATTAATTTATTCAGTCCCTACTTTCTGTTTCTGTTTTCTGCGCTTAGTAAAGCGCAAAAATCCTGCTATAGCACTATCAAATTCATTAAAAAATACTAACTAATAAAATATTCTTGTTTTATTTAAACCACACTTACAAAAATATACCTACAGCTTTTGTTTGACGCGCTACCTTGTCCTTACACTGTATTCTTATTAACACAGAAGGTATGCTTATTATTTTGTAAGAAGTTTATGTCAATTGAATAAAGAAAACGATTATATACGATTATATTTAAATCAGGGCAATAGAGTAAAAATACAAAACGAAACCCCATTTTCTATTCGCAAAAGTCTTGTCAATGAAAATATTCGTTTGACCCATTCAATAGTTCAGTAATAACGCTCACAATCTATTTAGGGGCTTAAATATATAGGTTTTGGGTTCACAGTCGATTGGCACCTTGCGTTTACTATGACTTAGCATTTCACCAGCTAATTTAAATCTTAATTCGTGGGAGTTGTGTGGCTGGAAGTTGTCACAGCCGGCATAGATACAGATTCAAAATAGAAACAATAAAGTTAGATACGGAATTATAAATGCTTCGCGAGAATCTAGGTTAATAGTGCTTTCATATGTTGTTATAGCTAAACTGTGCGGGTGAGTTTTTTTAATAGACACCTAATAAAAACAACTAAACAGAATATGTTGAAATTTGCTGTAGATGTAGATATAATGCCAGAATAAAACATAGACTACTTTAAAATATGAAAAACCTCCCCAAAATGATAAAAAAAACGCAAAAGGGATGATTTTGGTATAGATGGCGCATATAATAGATATTGGCTATATATGGCGCATAGATAAACACAAATTTAGCGTTCATCGAAATAAAAAACCTATAAAAAACGGCAAAAAAAAACACGTTTGTTGTATGGGAGCCCCACTTAAATATTTATTTTATTCTGTTTTTATTTGTTGTTATAGCGGTAACAGAAATACATCATCTATGAACATTTCAACTGTCTAACTATCACGGTTCATGAGATACAGCCCTGTGACAGACAGACGGACAGACGGACAGACCGACAGCGAGTCTTAGTGATGCAAAGGTAGTTAGGGGTCTACTCGCGAACCGAAAACGATAATCGTAACAGTAGTCATGCCAATGTTACATCGTTTCGACTATAGTCGTCTGTACGTATATCGAAGTTTGAACGATGGAACGACTGAATAACTTTTGACAATCATCGATGTTCGTAACCCTACTTACAAATCACTGAAAACGTAACGAGAATTTGTATTTGACAACGAAACGAAAGTTAAAAACACGGAAGAACGGCTTAAGCAAACATATACCAATGCCAACTGTCTTTTGACACATTCAGGTGTATTTAGATATTAAACATAAACATGCGGAAATACTAGGATTGCGTGTGTTGATGTATGTTTTGTTAGTAGATGCAATTTAATTCTATATAAAAAGCTTTAAGAGCGTACGGAATCGCAGCTAATTACAACATTGAAGGGTGCATGCTGTAGCAGCCTCTACGAATCAGCGCGTAGAGCTACGCAATATGCTACGAGCTACAAAGTTGCATTCAATGACATCGAATCGAAAGATACTCGTTTTTATATTAAGGCGCGGTAAGTTCTGAAAACCGCGGCCGAAACGACACTGACAGTTGACAACGGCAAGCTCTAGATGGCGTATGCTTATCGTAAATATTATCGACAGTTTTTATGAGATCGCGTTTCTGGTACCTACGTAGGCTGGTAATAGGCTTTACTATCTGGTGGGGGTAGTTAGAGGCACGGCCAAACATTATATTTGGCACATGCCCACATTTTGCAGTAGTTACGCATTCCATACGTGACTACTCAACTCGCTAGGTCACTGACCTCTATTATACAATAGAGGTCAGTACGCTAGGTACATGCCGATTTGACAGATGAACTATAAAAACTTGGAATGTGTTATGTCAATGTCAGTTAATCAGGTGCGCGCCGCGGCAAATCAGGATGTTTTTTTATGGGTTTTCAAAGACAAAAACTTTGTGTACATGCAATCAATGAAATAACCAAATAAATACAGCAAATAAATGTTGTCTGGGCATCTCGTCCAACTCTATTTTCTATTTGCCAAGTCGGAACGGTAAATATGGTAACACTGACTACAGACTCCATAAAAAAAAAAGTAGAACAAATGTTTATGTAAACAGAGCCGGCATTTTATATGTACCTATGTCAAAGTCAGTGCAAAACGCAAATCCTTGGCGCGGCGGAGTCAACATACATACAACACCGGTCAGCATAAATAAATGACGCGAATATTGAGACCGTTTCACAAGCCAAGCGAGCAGAAGAAGAGTTACGCGCTGGGTGTCCCGCCAGCCTCAACTGTCTGCCGGTCGAGGGCAGCCCGTGGCTTGCAGAAGGTCGACGAAGGATTCACTGTCGCGGAGAAGAAACTCGTAATCAGCGTGGTACTGCTCCACTGTCTTCTGGGTTCACTTTGCAGGCAGTGGAATTTACTTTATTGCGATTTATAATCATACAAACTTCAAGTCATATTATGTGCTCCGTGTCTATAGAAAGTTTATGGATGTATTCATCGGGCTTTTGAACAAAAATAGTCTACATAGGGAAGCACCAAGAAAAAAGAGCTCTGACTTTTTGTGTTTTTATAATATGTATGATATTGTTATATTATTGTGCTTCTATTATACTCTGAAACATAACTTAGATTGGATAAAAAAAACCCTACAACCTACATTGTCTCAATCCGGTATACCTACCTACTTAGCTGGCTGTAAAAAAACATGAGAAGCGATGATAACTTTATGTGATTAGAAAGGAAATGAAGTAATAAAGTGTTAATAATCAATATTCTGGTTTATTTTCATGTTTACAAACTAATTTCTATTATCCAGCTGTTCCACCAGGCTTGTTTTCATTGAATAGTTTCAGTTTTCCTTATAAGTAACACAGCTTTCTCCGGAGAATCTTTGGGAACATCCCAGAATGAAGTGAATATTGTAGTCACTCCTAAAAATTTTTAATTAATGGTCAGTATTCAGTATTATATTGGTTTTAAATTTATTTTAGATTGTTTCCTAAACAAAACCATATCTTCATGTTTTTACACCGGAACTCAAACAAAAATGAATTGTAAAACATGATAGGCGGTACCTATACTTATAACGACGAGAAGTTGAAGCCCTTTTTTAGGGTTCCGTACCCAAAGGGTAAAAACGGGACCCTATTACTAAGACTTTGCTGTCCGTCTGTCCGTCTGTCTGTCTGTCACAAGGCTGTATCTCATGAACCGTGATAGCTAGACAGTTGAAATTTTCACAGATTATGTATTTCGGTTGCCGCTATAACAACAAATACTAAAAACAGAATAAAATAAATATCTAAATGGGGCTCCCATACAACAAACGTGTTTATTTGCTGTTTTTTATAGATAATGGTACGGAACCCTTCGTGCGCGAGTCCGATTCGCACTTGGCCGGTTTTTGAATTTCTAAGATTAGCGCTTACACTATGACGTCACATCGTCACGACCGCGACCGCGACGCGGGTCACGGCGCTTAGTTTTGTGTCGATCGTAATATCTTCTGAATGGAATGTCCGATTTGAGTAATTCAAAAAGTTATAGGTATATTGGTATTGAAACAGTTTTCAATATGAAATGATTTATTTGGATAAGGATTTATACGAAGGTATGGTTATCATGTCTGATATTGGTCAGCTTTTTTATTAATCGGACATTCCATTCAGAAGATATTACGATCGAAACAAAACTGAAGTGAATTTCCTGTCTAGTTCCTCCCTTATAATTTCACGGATAATGTCAGCAGAGAGGCAGTGGCATTGGCTTCGGGGCTTCGCGCGTTGCGTGACGTTATCGTATTCTTGGCCAATGTCCATGCGAAAAGATGCAGGTGCTGAAGGTGCGGCTGTAACTGTCGCAGGCGCAGTGCGGGCGCTCGCAGCCCGGGTAGGCTCTATAGTATATAGTAGTATATATATATATATATATAGTAAATCTATAGTTAATACAATTCTTTGTATATGGCTTGTTTTGATTAGTGATAGTTGTGATGCGTTATACCTCTAGATTTGATTGATCACAACTAAATATTTCCCGTTTTGTCTATTTACTTAAATATGAATAATTAATAAATAAATATCGCTGTTAAAAAACCCTTGCTATTCTATGTTGTTTAAAAATCGTCGTTATAATCAGTTTTTCAATATAAACCGTTTATTTGAAATTCAAAATGTTGTTATAGTGCCCACAACCATCGCTCTCACCCTACGTTAAAAACTAAAAAAAAAACCGACAAAAATGTATCGACCAATCGAAAAGTCAAGGGAAGTCAATTTTACGAAAATTGCATATATCCAGAAATCCCAATAACTGTCATAAGCTCTCTCCCGCTTGGAGAGCTGGCAACGTCGCCTGTAGCCGCGTGACGCAAAAGCACAGAGCGACAACGCCGCTTTGAAACATGTAGTCCACCGCTCGTAATAACTATTTTCCAATCTGTGTCGCAGCCCAAGCTCTAGCGTTTGAATAATTTTTTATGATGGTAAAAATCCACAACTTATTTTTCCCAGAATAAAAACTGTCCTTTTGTACAAGTTTTATTATCGACTAGCACTGTTAGTATAATGTTTGTTTGTTTTTTTGTAACTTTCAATAATTGCAAGTTATTTTTCGACCATTTCCGATTGAGCTGAGATTTTGCATCTTTTAGTTCTGGTCACAATACAATAATATGGTGACAGCGAGCTGTTCTGATGATGAAGTCAGACGTTTTTGTAGACGTTTACAATTGTAGTACAGGTCGCTGCTTAAATACTAAAGTGTCACAAATCAAAAAATGTGAAAATCGTTTTTAGTGTAAAAACGTGATCTAAAATGGTCATTTTATATAATAAAAATTTGATCCTTTTAATTATAGCACTATAAATAACTAAAACATACAAGTGTCTGTTTAGCATTTTTGCACTTTGCAGGCAAACTTCAGAGCTAAACTGCCATTTTATCAATTGCGACTTGATTTTTGACAGAAGCGCGCATAGCTTATATGCAAAAGGGCCACATTTCAAAAAACTACCGGTTTTTTAATTAAAATTTATATTCAAAAGTGCCATTTTTTAGAATGTGTCCGTATCGAGTATAAAATAAACGTATGTATAATACTATTTATTAAACAAAGGTGCCACATTTTAGAATGCGTCGGCTTTGAATATAAAATGTATATTAGTACAATATTGTTTTCTATACACATTTCAAATGCGTTTGTTTTGAATAATAATTTTAGTTCGTTAAAATATTGCTTTTTATACATAAGTACTTATACACATTTCGAAATGCGTTTGCGTAGAATATTATTTTGACGTGAATTCTAATATAATTTATAAGACATAAATGCCATTTCTTGGTTATTATGTCAAAAAAATTAAACATGGCGACATTTTTGACTTGGAATCTCTTACTGTTGGAAATTACTGTACCTACTATTCAAGATAAAACAAATTTGAAATAATCAAAGAACTTATTAAGAAAATATTAACATAATTTAAAGCGATGTAATACGCTAAATTTATAAGCTTATTAATAGAGATAATAATCTATCTAATAATCGGTCGTTATGTTTAGCGTTTGTAGACTACGAAAAATAATTTAATTCAGTGGAAACCTGTGTAAAGCTATGGTTATTCCAGCGGTGCCGTATTGACTACCAATACATTGTAGTGTTGAAATGCTTGTACAACAACGCCACCGTGTCAGTCCGGGTGCAGGAGCAGTGTACGAAAGCGATTTCTTTGAAGAGAAGCGTTAGACGGAGATGTTATTATATCCGTATACGAACTAAAGTCACCGACATACCCAAGAGGAGTAGCTAGTTGACGCGGCTGTGAGCGGGGTAGGTACATGGCTTAAAGAACTGATGGTCGTTGGGTAGAATGAATGGAAAGATGACCTGATAAAGGTTGCTGGGAGGCATTGGGTGCACACTGCACGAAATAGATCATTAGAATTGATTTTACGAAGAAGGCTAATGTTTAGCAATGGAATGTTCTATGGCTGAAATTATAAAGATGACGAAGTGATTAATATGTTTGAGTTAATAACAACTGGGTTGTGATTTAGGTACTCATTGATTTTTAGAAAGACAGATTTAGCAGAAAATATATAGTTTTATTAATTATTAAACACTTATATACTTGTAGTTAAATAGATTTATGAAGCCTTTATAGTGACTTTATTATTATTTTTGTGTAGCTAGTAATAATGTTGAACTCAGTTTAGAGATCAACATTAAATTACCTCTTATTTTGCCCCAATAACTTTGTATAAAAATAGTTTTTGGTTTTTTAAATAAATAGCGAATTATTTTTAGTATTATCAAAAAAAAATATTAGCATGCTTTCGATATTGTATAATATTTGTTTTATTAATAGGTTTTTTACATCAGACGAAGAAGTGAAGGAAAAATCTAAAGAAAACTCTTATTTTTGTATAATATGTGGCCTTTTATCGATAACTTTAATTTACGTTTAAATATTTTTTTATATGCAAAAGGGACACATGTGGTATTTTACGCCAATAGGTTAAAGTTACAGCAAAACGAAAAATATAGATAGATACAGCTTAAAATTACGCTTCTAGTGATCCAAAACTCATAACTAATAAAAATAAAAATTTCTCAGAAATTAAAAAAATATTTTTTTAAAACTTTGATTGGCTCTTCTGAAAAAACAGAAATTTTGAAATATGACCGTTTAGTATTTAAGCAGCGACTGTGTAGGTACATTATTTTGATATATCTCGCGGGGTTCAGCCAGCGTTTGCAATGTAAGCGCAAAAAATGTGTTTATTTACGACATCACATTAGAAACCTCTAAAATTATCAGTATTTCTCTACTATATTAAGCATGTATTATACATAAAAACCTTCCTCATGAATCACTCTATCAATAAAAAAAAACCGCATCAAAATCCTTTGCGTAGTTTTAAAGATTTAAGCATACATAGGGATATAGGGACAGAGAAAGCGACTTTGTTTTATAGGTACTATGTAGTGATGAACTATCCCTACGTAATAAAGCAGGTGGCATTAATACTCCTTGGTAGAATAGGAAGTAAAAACTCTTTGTCTGTCAAAGTAATTTTTTTAAAAAACTTGCGTGTTCGGCGGTTGGCGGGACTATGCTCTGTGTCACAGAGTGGCGGGTAATAGGTAATATACCTATTAGAACACAATCAGCCACCAAAACGTAGTCTGTTATGTATGCGCCATGTTCTTTGAACATTATGTAACAAAAATGACAGGATCATTGAACCGATTCTTACTAAAATCTTGGGATTTATATAACCCGCTGAATATATTATTATTCATACGTACCTATTTTGTTCAACTGCGGGTTTTGCTATGGTTAGAAGTGTTAGTGATGATGCTGAACTATCATCCTTCGAGAAAGTTATACGCAAATCCGACTGGTCGTTCCAGATTTTTTCCAGAATTTTTCCCTACAATTTATCCAAGAAAACGTTGTGAAGTGAAAGAGGATTGAGAAAGGGATGATTAGATGGTTTGGGCATGTGGAGAGAATGAATGAAGAAAGATATTGACAAAACAGGTATATAAGGCGAGTGTGAAAGGGAGCGTTGGAAGAGGAAGACCTCGGCGTATTTTCCTGGACCATATTGGAAACGTTTTGAAAAAAAGCCGGGTCAAGAGTACTCTAAACCGACGAGCATGCATGAGGAATGTGATGAGAGTGAATGCTAAAGAAGTATGTCAGGATCGTAGCAAGTGTAAAGCCGTGATCTCTGCCTACCCCTTTGGGAAACAGGCGTGATTTTATGTATAAATGTATGTATGTATGATAAAGTATGTAGTTATGTAAGTACTTACTGTTTTCTTTGCCTAATATTTTTCACAAGATTATCAAAGATAACGTAGATAGGTAAAATTGATAAAATAGGAAGGTTTACTTACTGTTTTATTTCTCTTATATTTTTAGCATGTTTTCTTAGGGTACGTAACCATTATCTCTTTTTGTTTTTTTTTTTTTGAAATATTACCCATCTTTTTTTAATTCGTAAATAATCTTTCCGACCGCTGCAATGACGTCAAACACACGTCTGTCTCTGACAGTAGTCACAGGGGTACTGACTACTGACTAAGCCATGGGCGATGCGTGCTCCGCCTTAGCTTTTCGAATAAATTAATGATATAAATTATGTATAATTACTTATCAAAAATCTATTCTAATAGAATTGTAGATCTACATATTACCTATCTTTAACAATAAATCACAAGTTGATTTTAATAGTAGGTATATAAAATATTTCGATCATAAATTCTAAAACGTATCATTTAGAAATAATATTTTTATCGTGAAAAGTTTCTGCTATTATGTTTTCAGCTTAATAGAAATGTAGGTAGGAACCTGAAGTAATATACTTATAAAAATAGGAGATGTGGCTTGTTCAGAAGTATTTTATTTTTCGTTTGGAAAAAGAGCAATCGTCGACATACAGGGCCTTAACGATGACTTTTTTTCTCGAAATATATTAAACTCTTTTTTTTTATATATAGCACTATTAATAATGCATTATTTTTTTGTGTTGAATATTGAATACATTTTTAATAAAAATGTATTCTGTTTCATAATTAAGAGCAATAGGCGGAATGAGGCCTACCAGACAATAAAAACAGCTCATTTTCCACTTTCTCTATTTCTATAATCAATTGTTTATTTCAATAGCCAGAAATAATCTAGGAAAAGTTTCGAATTTATCGGCAATTTGGCTTGTCTGGTCGGAATTATAAGCGCGTTGGTAACGAATTCAATATTATGTAGGAAGCGATCTCAAGGTGAATTCTAATGTTTACAAATAGGGCTGTCAAAAAATTACGAATCAAATTTTAATAATAAATCGACTTATTTTTTGTGTCACAAAAATCTGACCAAAAAATATAAAGGAATATTATAATTAAAATTGCTAGCCTATTTAATTTATAAAACACATTTAGTACGATGTTTAAAGTATTATTCTTATCTAAAGAAGTTGCAGAAATTTCACAATATAGATGTGAATTTTAAAGATTTTGGTTTTAGTAGCGTAAATCGTTATTTAATAATCGAAATAAGGATAAACTCGCTGTTCCCACGACTAGGCTCACTAAAACTAAGAAATCATTTAAAGGGCAATGTGTACGCTTCTAAACAAAATCCCAAATGACAATTTTAGCAAATTTAAAAACTTAATTAAACGCAAACTATGCAAAAAGGCTTACTATAAAATATCTAATTATTTAGACGACAAAAAAGCCTGGGACTGCTCCAACTCGCTGTATCAATAATAATTAAGATTCATTTTGTATTAAAAATAAGTACAAAGACTTAAAAAAAAAAAAAAAAAATGTACAAAATTAAACTAAATTAAACTTAACTAAATTTGACGATTCTAAATGATCCAAGTGATTTCAATGAATAAACGCTATTTTGATTTTGATTTTTGATTTTGATGATCATAATCGATTTGTAATTTTAAACTTAGTCGCTTTATTTTCTGTGGTAGCCCTACCAAACAGCCGACTATATACTGAAAGACAATAGAAAATAACTCTTATTACCAACGCAACAAGTTCTAAATTTAAATCAACGCATTAACGATATGATGACATGTTTTAGATATTTTATTAGGCGTTTCAGTGTGACAAACTACTAATCCTTGTGTTAGTAGGTTAGTTGAAATATTAGAAGGTCTTTTAGTATCTAGGTCAAGATTTCATTTTCATTTTGCAAGATAATCTATACTATCTATACTTCCTACTAATATTATAAATGCGAAAGTTTGTGAGTGAGTGAGTGGTGTGTGTATGTGTTTCTTACTCTTTCACGCAAAAACTACTGAACGGATTAAAATGGAACATTACAGTAATATAGCTTATACATCAGAATAACACAAAGGCTACTTTTTATCCAAGTACCACCCGTGCAAAGCCGGGGCGAGCAGCTAGTAATATTATAAAAGTAACTCTGTCTGTCTGTGACGTTATCACGGCCAAACCGCAAGGCCGATTATGATAAAATTTCATATAGAGATAGCTTAAAGCCTTAGGACGGTAATTGACTACTTTATTTCCCAAAATTTTCTTTTGCTTTTCAGGAATTACAATATTTTACGATAAAGTCGTGAAAAAATGATTTCTTGTTTCTACGTGGGATAAAGCTAGTAAATAAATAAATATTGGTGGACATTTTACACAGCGGGTTCTAAGCCCAAACTAAGCAAAGCTTGTACTATTGGAACTAGATAACTGAGAGAATACATGATATACTTTTTTTTTGTACATACATTACACAAGATACAATATAACACCCAGAAACAAGACAAACATCTATGTTAAAAAATTTGTCCTGGGTGAGGATCGAACCCACAACCTACAACGCAGAAGTCAGAACTACTTCAAACTGAGCTGGCCAGTCGTTACGCTAATTTAGAGTTTAATATAGATAAACTTTATTACAGAAACAAACAACATCTAATACTAATATTTACAAAACAAGAAGACACAATAAAAAGTTGAGCCATCTTAAGACCGTTGCAAGAGTTTAATGTACTTAAAGGAATAATATGGATAGTATTTTTACTAAATTTTAGTTGTTGCCGCTACTATCCACACGCTTCTCGAGGGTTCTCGCTGTGAGTGTGAGATGTCCTATCAAGCTCTTTATAAAATACTAGCGACCCGCCCCGGCTTCGCACGGGTAGCATGTTATTATACATATAAACCTTCCTCCTGAATCACTCTATCTATTAAAAAAAACGCATCAGAATCCGTTGTGTAGTTTTAAAGATATAAGCAAACATACATACATACGCGGGAAGCGGAAAGCGACTTTGCTTTATACTATGTAGTGACTAGACATCACAAGTATCTAAGCGTCTAGAGATCTGAGAGGATGTCTACCGTGCTTGGAGACCGTTCCCGTTCCCGTTACCGTATTATCAAACCTAATAAAGCTCAAATTGACTCTACGTTTTAGTTAGAAAACTTTTGTACGGGAAAAAGAAAAGGGCTATTTTTAGGGTTTTGCCGGCAATTATTCGAATTTTTCTCACCTTTTAAACCTTCCCTAGACCTCCACGAACATTTCAAGACCAAGATAAGATAAATCCGTTCAGCCGTTCTCGAGTTTTAGCGAGACTAACAAACAGCAATTGATTTTTATATATATATATATATAGAAGAGAAGAAGATAGACATGTCATTTTGACAGTAAAATAAAAGAAAACAGAATGAATACATCACTTTAACTACTCGTATATCCGGGTCGGTGTTTATATTTGTCACTTTCAAATTTATGATAGCACGTAGCCTATTTGTTTTTTTTTAATAAAGTATATAAAAAGGGACTCGAGCCAGATGTTTCGTACAATTAAATATTCGAATTAAAGTTTCGAACTATTTTTTTTGTCTGCGTTATATTTAACTTTTATTTAATAAATGAGTTGAGCTTAGCAGAGCAAGATCTTTTTATAAATCCATCTTCTATACTAATATTATAATGAGGTAAAGTTTGTTTGTAGTAGTTTGGCTGTAGCACGTAATCTTCGGAACTATTGATCTGATTCTGAAAATTATTTCACTAATAGGGAGCTATACTATCCTATAGGCTACATTATGATAAATTGTAGTTATCGCGGGTAAATGCGAAAGTTTGTGAGTTCATATATTTTTCGTACAATCACGCTAAACCGATTTGAATAAAATTGCAATAGATATTGTTTGTGTCTAAAAATTACTTCTAAATAAGCTTCTAGCTAATGCCTCGTGAGCGATGACGCGGGTGGAACCTAGTGTACAAAAAGTGTATCGATCTATAGTTGTGTCTCGATGCGACAAGTCTTAATCGTTGGAGACTGGTGCTATAGGGACATTTTCATTGCCAATTTTTCTGGCGAGTTACGATTTGCCGTAAAACACGGAACTGTAAATTCTATCAACGCCCAGGTAATAAAAGTAAAAAGTTACGTTACAAATTTTAGGTTATACATCACTATTATGAGGACATATCACAATCACAGTATTTATCGTAAAAACAAGCAGTAGATACACTGATTGTTCGTAAACTTCAATATCATCTTTGATGCCTTACCGTTCGATTATTAGACAAAGAAAATCAACTTTTTCACATAACTGGTATTGATAGTACATTGTTATAGTATTTCAAATTATCCACATCTACTATTATAAAGAGGAAAAAAAAAATTTTTGTTTACAATTAATAAGCTAAAAAACTACTGGACTAATTTTAGAAATTATTTCACCTATCATACGTTATCAGTATGTAACATCCTACTAGTATTATAAATGCGAAAGTTTGTGAGTGAGTGTGTGTGTGTGTGTGTTTGTTACTGTTTCACGCAAAAACTACAGAACGGATTAAAATGAAACTTTGCAGGGACATAGATTATACATCAGAATAACACATAGGCTACTTTTTATTTAGGTACCACCCGTGCGAAGCCGGGGCGAGCAGCTAGTAGGTCATATTTTTGTTTAATTAAGATACCACGAAAGTTGCAATAATTTTTATCATAAGTAACAAAAAATTGCCTATAATCTTTAATAGAACACCCGTGCTAAGCCGGAGCGAACACTTGTTTAAATGTAGCCAACTAAATGTAAGTATATTGTGTCTAGGACCAGTGTATGTAAATATTTCTACCCAGTGTCCCTACTGTTTGATTACCTAATATACTTTTATTCTGTACTATCGCTATTATTAGCACCAGGAACACGCATATTAACTCTGTGACGCAAACTCTTTTGAGTTATTGTAATACATATTTTATTAAAAACAGGTATTTTAATTTGCATTTCTTATTGCGGTCACCCGTTCGAAGGTTTTTAAATAGAGGTCAGTCATAGAGGAAGTAGTTAGAAGACGTTGAGGTAGAGTTGTGAAGATCTTGGTGAAATTCAATAGATATACCTAAATACCATAATAATCCTACTTCCTACTAATATTATAAATGCAAAAGTTTGTGAATGAGTGAGTGGGTGTGTGTGTGTGTGTGATTGTTACTCTTTCACGCAAAAACTACTGAACTAATTAAAAAACATCAGCCAATTGAATTTTATAGTGATTGACGATTGTAGAGTTTAAATTTAAACGAAGCGACAACTTGTTCCTTGTTAACATTATGCAAAAAGATATACAAATCAGCTATTATTACACATTTCGTTAATATTCTATGGATAGAAGTCTTTGTAAAAAAAGGTCAATACCATTTACATATATTGAGGCCATTAAACAATGGTTCCTGTTACGGAGTAGTTATTAGCTAGAGATAGAGCAGGAACTAGTATTCAGGCTAGTAGTTACTACTTTAGTTACCTTAACCCCTATGCGGAGCTCTGCGGAGCGGACCAATGACAGCGCTCAAATATTCGAGTTTGAAAATGTCGAGCACTGTGTTTGGTCCGCGTAGGTGGAAACTCACCCTAAATGGTGTGAAATAATATACGAAAATAACATATTGTGTTGTTTTCATATGTAAATTGATTAAAGGTTGAATTGCGTGCCTTCTTGTCTCGTCAATTGATTGAAGTAGACTTTGAAAAGTTGATCTAGTGAGTTCAAAATAAGCTTGCTCGATAAAAGTAACTACCAAAGTAGCTATCAAACCTACTTAGTCTAGTGCATTATGATCGTGTCAACGTGGTCTTAGTGAGATGTTCATACCTATGCTTCATACATATTTGCTGATAGAACACCTATAGTTTTGTTACTTATAGGTTTGAATATTCAGTGCATGGCCCTCCTGAATGAATGAAGGCACGTACCTACTATAAGATACTCAGAAGGTTGTAGGTTATGCAAATGGGTCACGTAAGCAGTACCCAGCAAAACTTTGTTAAAAACTGGCCAAATGCGAGTCGGACTCTCGCACGAAAGGTTCCGTACCATTCATCCATAAAAAACGGCGTTTGTTGTATAGGAGCCCCACTTATATATGTATTTTATTCTGTTTTTAGTATTTGTTATTATAGCGGCAACAAAAATACATAATCTGTGAAAATTTCAACTGTCTAGCCATCACGATTCATGAGATACATCCTTGAGACAGACAGATAGACAGACGGACAGCGGAGTCTGAGAGACAAAAGAGGTCCCGTTTTTACCGTTTGGGTACGGAATCCGAAAAACAAAGAAATT
Organism: Hydriomena furcata; assembly: GCA_912999785.1. Taxonomy (NCBI): domain Eukaryota; kingdom Metazoa; phylum Arthropoda; class Insecta; order Lepidoptera; family Geometridae; genus Hydriomena; species Hydriomena furcata. The sequence continues at coordinate 15,264,862 of OU538832.1, read as the reverse complement.
ACGCTCGTATTTCCATAGAACAAAGCGTGGTATTAGAATATCGTATCGTTATGAATATCGTATCGTTTGTCGACATGAAATCACGGTATACCAACAATAGTTATTAAATTCTATCGTTTAAAGTATAATTCAGGCGATCTAAACCTACTTGCATAGCAGTTGAATTAATAAAATAAAGAAATGAAGAATTGCATCTTACGAGATGAAGCGAATTCATTTTGATCTTGACGCTAGAATTGGAATAAAACGTGTAAATAAATATGCTATCAAAAACATAACTTGTAAAAAAAGCCAAGTCTCGCAACGCAACTCAGTTCTTCTACCGTAAAAAGTAGTGAGATCCATGTAATACCAAGTCGGTTAATTTATTCAGTCCCTACTTTAAGGGTCCTTCTGTCTTAAGTTATTACGTAAATGTTAGCTAATTACGTTTTGTAGATAGCCCTACTTTTTAGGGTTCCGTACCTAAAGAGTAAAAACGGAACCCTGTTACTAATACTCCACTGTCCGTTCGTCCGTCTGTCCATCTGTACGTCTGTCCGTCTGTCCGTCTGTCCGTCTGTCCGTCTGTCCGTCTGTCCGTCTGTCCGTCTGTCCGTCTGTCCGTCTGTCCGTCTGTCCGTCTGTCCGTCTGTCTGTCTGTCGGTCTGTCGGTCTGTCAGTCCATCTGTCTATCACAGGGCTGTATCTCATGAACCATGATAGCTAGACAGTTGAAATTTTCACAGATGATGTATTTCTGTTGCCGCTATAACAACAAATACTATAAACAGAATAAAATAAATATTTAAGTGGGGCTCCCATACAACAAACGTGATTTATAGATAATGATACGGAACTCGACGTGCGCGAGTCCGACTCGTACTTGGCAGGTTTTTTTAGGATTTTTACACTAAACACTAATTGTGTTTCAAATTTGAAGCTTCTATGTCTGCTAGAAGTGCCTTAAACTTTTGATGATCGGTCAGTCAGTCAGTCAGTGAGTGAGTGAGTGACAAAATAGGAAACTTTGCTACTAGTTATAATTCTTAAACTACTGGTTCAAATTAAATGAAATTTGAAATATACCGTGTTTATATAGTGACTGCTTGGTTACTGAAAATTCAGGCTTCTAGTTTTATCCACAACGAAGTTATAGGGGGTCGAAAATGGCCTGAACTGCTTCAAGAAAAGGATGGTACAGCCGTGCCGCTTTATTGCTTGACTTGGCGGGGGCACTGCCGTGCCCCCAGACTAGTAAAAAAAACCGTCGCGTCTTTTTTCACGCGAAGTTATTTTTAAATGAACTTCAAAACCCGCTGCACCCCTCTAGGGGTTGAATTTAGGGAATTTCTTTTCTGGTGAAGTTCTTTACACGCCAAAAACAATACACCCTCCTAATTCCAAGTTTCTAGGAACTGTGAGTTGATAAAATAATAAATATGGATGGACATTATCACTCAGCGCCATCTAACCCCAAACTAAGCAAAGCTTGCACTATGGGAACTAGATAACTATTAGAATACTTATATACTTTTATTTTTTTTAAATACATACATATGATACATAATAACACCCAGACACAGAACAAACATCTATGTTTATCACACAAATATTTGTCCTGGGTTGAATCCCCAATTCAACCCACAGCCTACAGCGCAGAAGGCAGAGCTACTACCAACTGAGCTATGAGGCCAGTCAAATAGATCAGTCAGTCAGTAACGCAAGAGCTTTATATATTTAAATGACAGATTTGTCCATATTATGCCTTTTCAATTCCAATAGATATTTAAAGATCACTTTTGAAGAAGTTAGGTAACCTTGGTATAATCCATTATTGGGAAATTCAGCAACTTTGCCATTCATAAAGGTGGAGGTCGGTTACAGCATGAATGATAAACATGAAAACGAAGCCTTCAATGGCATAGCTAGGCCACGTATTTGTAAGTATAGATATGCTTGTGGACCACTAAAAGCGATGATTTGCTGAAATTGTTACACAACAAACCGAGAATTTCGGTTTAGGGTAGTTTTAGGTATCACTTAGGGCAGCTATGTATCTTTTTATTTATGTATTTACATGATTAGTCCAATTTCATAAGTTTTTATTTTTACTATGTAGAAAATGACTCCGAGGTATCTAAATAAAGTTTTAGCATTAAGACGCTGCCAGTCGACGATTATTTTTGTTCGAAACGAAAAAAGAAATACTTGTGAACAAGCCACATCTCCTATTTTATAATGTATAATAAAGATGTACCCATCTTTAATCACTTCGATAAATAATCCTACCGACCGCTGCAATGATGACAAACACACGTCCGCGCGTGGTCCGCCTTAGCTTTTCGAATAAATTATGTATAGAAATATATAATTATGTATGAATAGAAATCTAGATCTACATATTACCTATCTTTAACAATAAATCACAAGTTGATTTTAATAGTAGGTATATAAAATACTAGCCGACCCGTGACAGACTTTGTCCTGTCAAATTTCAATAATCGAATACAGTATTCGATTATTGACTGATTGTTTTTAGTCTGTGATGTCATATTTGTTGCACACCAGCGCCATCTATGCCAAAATCATCCTTTTTGCGTTTTTTTATCATTTAGAGGTTGTTTTTCGGATTTTAAGATACCCTATTATTTATTCAGATTTTTTATCTACATACTACAGCAAGTTTCATCTTGATCCGTTTTGTTGTTTAGGCCTGATTGTGGAACAAACATACATTTCTTTTCACAAACTTTCGCATTTATAATATTATTAGGATTTCGATCATAAATTCTAAAACGTATCATTTTGAAATAATATTTTTATCGTGAAAAGTTTCTGCTATTATGTTTTCAGCTTAATAGAAATCTAGGTAGGAACCTGAAGTAATATACTTATAAAAATAGGAGATGTGGCTTGTTCAGAAGTATTTCTTTTTTCGTTTCGAAAAAGAGCAATCAGCGACTGGCAGCCTCTTAATAGTTTTCTAAGAATCTTAAAACCACGAATTCAATCGACTTTTACAATTTGTCTTAAAACTTTTTGAACTTATTTTGATGCAAATTTTATTACAAATAAACATGGGAAGGGCTATTCCAATTAGAATTACCTTGTATATCGTTTTGCTGAAAAACTAATTAACTTTCGTAAATATTCGATTATGTATTAAAATATTAACTTAGAAAACTTGGAAGATTCGGATATATAGAAATTCCTTCTTCCTAGAAACGTGAATGGCTGAACACCGACAACATTTACAACTAAGCTGCTTTAAGCTTTAGAGTTCTGCTGAACATCTAGATGGCAGATGCCTTTGGGTGAACTTGTTTACTTTAACTGAAAAATCGCTTTAAAAGCTCGCAGAGTCCAGCCACATCACCACATCGCGGCGCCACATTCGCAGTAAAACTACGATTCCATTGCATTGGCAATTTCTTTCTAGAAATGCCGACGCAGCACCGTAAAATGCCACCGTTCAGAGCCCTTACTCTGCAAAACGATTTCGACATTATCTACGACAGTGACAGTAGTCTTATATATTCGGCCAACTCAGAAATCATCATCTATCGTAGTAATGTATGATGTCAATTATCAAAATTAATTTCAGATAGTCTGGAAAGATGTGACGTTTGTTCTGGTATATCGTTGATCGTTTTCAAGAGTAGACCCGCAGGTCGCTTCGGGGCAACGACATAGCGCCGTAGCGCCAGGCTTCTAGAGCTAGCGTAGCACTGCTGACTTAGCTTTACAAGTCGTAAAAAAATATATAGCCCGCCATTCAAATACGCAATATCATTGATTGAGCAATTTATACGTTCAGGTGGGTAGGGCATACGAATTCACTATGGAAAGTTGGGGGCGATGAATACAATAGGTAGCCATTACAGATCAAAGTCCAAAAATTGGATTAGTTTTATTTCACGTAGTATTTTTTATATACTTAACATTTTTACGCATTCAAACTACGGTTCATTAGGTTATGATGTTAACTGAGTAATCGTTTGCAACAATTGTTTTCAATGATTTCAAAGCATCATTTTAATAAATTAATCCTTCGAATTCGTGCCTAAGTCATACCAGTTTCAAGATTAATATGATAAAACACAGAAAATAATTTAGAGAATAAAAATAGTCATTTACCCGAAGCTTTCAAGACTCACGGGCATTCAATTTAAGGTGTGATCAAACATTGCGCGGCATTCGAGCGCGGCAGCCGCGCTATGATTGGACGACGACCGCGCGCGGCAACCGCGAGCTACCTGTCTAAACTGCTCAGTTAAAACTGCTTCAGTTTAAACTAGTTTCGCGGCAAACTTGTGTCCTGCGAATGCCGCGCTCGAATGCTGCGCAATTTCTGGTCACACCTTCAAACAAATATTTCTGCAAATTAATGTGTTAATTAAAACGTATTAAATAATTATTCGAAAGCACGTTATCAGTTACTGAGCCATGAAAATTTTGCGCGTCTGGCCTTGAACTAGAGGTGGGGTTGTGTCGATAACGCTGGAACACGATAATGAGTCGGTGACGACAATGGTAATACACTGTCTGCGTACGTTGATGAATATATATCTGTATTTGATTAACTAACTTTGCGTTTTGTTATTGACCTTGAACTCGCGAAGAGATCAAGGGAATCGGTATACAAAACTTTTACCTACTGTTATATAGTTAACTAGCAGACCCTTGACAGACTTTGTCCTGTCCAAATTACAAGAATGGCATAGAAATGGCACTTTTAGACTACTTCAAATTGTTGATCTATAAACCTTCTTCTGTTAGAATAAATTACGAATACCAAAATATTAGCCCTATTTATACCAAAAAATCCCTTTTGCGTATTTTTATCATTTTAGAAATGTTTTTCGGATTGTAAACCACCTTGTTTTATTCGGGCATTATATCTTCATCTACAGCAACTTTCATTCCTCACAAAATTTCGCATTAATAACATTATTAGAATACGTTAAAAAACTAAAAACAAAACCGACTTCATGCTATACTCAAGTCCAATACAAATTTTATTTTCATTTCCTATTTTTCCTCCTTCAGAGGTGGTATTTTTTCTTAAATTTAAATGGGATCAAAAGAGAAGTATAAGCTCTAAACCAAATAAAGAATTTCCATATCGAAAAATAACTGACGGAGTTCTAAGGTAACAAACGTAAAAAAAATACAACCGAATTGAGAACCTCCACTTTTTGTTAAGTCGGTTAATTAGACTAACTCTGTAGTCATGCAGCGAGGGCTTTAGGCCATCGACTACATAGTCCAATAGACGCCTAATTTTTTTTTAACAATCAATTCAGTCAAATCGTTGATGTGTGCGGGTAGGGGGAGCGGTAAAAAATGCAATTTGATTAAGCAGTTCAATGTTCAGCCCGCTACGGGGCGCGTCGAGAACCTAGCTCGGTGGTTTATACAAGATCTATAGCCCATATGTGTTGTCTGACAGTGTTCGCCTTGCATGAGGAGTCTAGGCTGTGTGGTCGATGCTATAGGCAGGTTTGTGTTTCGTCTACGCAACATCTATTTTAGTTTAAATAGCGTCTAGTCTCTTTAATGATCATTCATCTCTGAAGATAGGTTAAGAGACCGATTTTCACAGGATATTAAGTTTCATTTTTATTTTAATAAAAAATAAAAAAAAAACAACTTGCGTAGTATACAGGATGTCCAGTAATTTATGGATAACTCTGCAGGTACTTGAAGGTAACTTGTAGGTTCTTGAAGGTACACAGAAAAAAAGAAGTGTTATTATCCATCTAATTTAGATTATTTCAATTTGTAGTTAATATTATGTATTTTTATATATTATCCTTGTCTGAATACTTGTATATTCAATTCTGATAACTATTAATCCGCTTTCAAATATCAAAGAATCATCAAAATCGGATCACCCAGTCAAAAAAACTGAAGTAATAAACATTATAAAAAATAAAAATAAAAATAAAAACAGTTAAATTGTGGACCTCTTTTTTTTAAGGAGGTTAAAAACCACATTTTTCTCTTCAGCGAAGCCGCTCTGTGTAGTAAGAATCAGTGAGACAAGTAGGTATCTACAGTAGTGTTGGGTATGGTCGTAAAACTGGTATGAAAATTATATACCGACAGATATTATAAAACACGTGACATTATAATATGTTTGAATAATGATAATGACACCACATTAAACTTGTTTTAAGTAATTTATTATCGCATCGATATAGGTTTATAAATAACATGGTTGTAATTAAGACGAGTAATAAACATTTTTGATGAATGCAGAATAGTTTTTTCTCAATAACCACAAAACATACAGTTTTATTTTTATGACAAAGAAAACATACGGATTTAATCTAGGTAAATTAGAAACACGATTGGTGAAGCTTTTCTCGATAGATTTATTTTCCAAAGTTGGCTCTTCCAAAACCCTAATTTAGTTTTTACTCAAAACTATGAATAGCTAAACAGTATTTTTTTTTATAATTCGTTAGATTATCACACAGTATAGCTGCATAAATGAAAGACAGTTTCTTTAAGTTTGATGGTTTTCAAGATAATGCTGTTTTATCACTTTTTCCGTCTTATCCGGGTAGACTCAGCCCTTACATAAATCATTAATTTAAGCATCACCTTAAGTTGGTGTGTATATTTAACATTTGATTGGTGGTTATCACCTATTTATGTCAACTACGTTTGAATTTATTGTTCTTGTCTTAATACAGCTTAAATTTTGACATAGTATCTACGCACTATTTATTGGTGTAGGCCGGCACGTAAAAATACAAGTCAAAATTGAAATTTTAATGATCAACTAGCTGTCCCGTCTGACGTTGTCCTGCCAAATTTCAATAGTCCCGTAGAAAAAAACACTTTCAGTTTTTCCCAAATTTTACAATATTACGATGGATTTTCTGAAATGTCCTGACAATAAGAAACACATACAAAAATGAATCATCCAATTTGGTGCAGTTGTTCGGAAGTTATACGCGTACATACATTTCAGCGATTAATTTTTTATACATAGATTATGTCAATAATTTGTTGCTAGAAAAAAAAACAAGTGTTTATAGATATTTTTGATCGATATAGGATACTCCTTCATATTACAACTATATTAAAAGTAATAAATATTTAAACCTGCACGGCACCTTTACCAGTCATCCAGGTGTACAAAATTAAAAAAAAAATATATATTAATTATATTGGTTTTTTTTTATTAATAACCAAAATTTGAAGAAATAATATACGAGGTAATTACGAAGAAGTCCTGACTGACTGACATTATATTGTACCTGATGTTCAGCTACGGACAAAAGAAAAAAAAATGTTTTCAGATATAAAAGGTCGATCAGCTCAAGCTATTTTCAGCTTTTGTGCTATTTCATAAATAAGTTGTGGAGTTGCAACTTAAATAATTACATTTCAAATATTAAAAAGAAAACCGACGAAAATGTTTCGACCAATCAAAAAGTCAATCAAGAAATACATCATGTGTGAAAATTTCAACTGTCTAGCTATCATGGTTCATGAGATACAGCCCTGTGACAGACAGACGGACGGACAGACAGACAGACACAGACAGACAGACAGACGGACAGCGAAGTCTTAGTAATAGGGTCCCGTTTTTACCCTTTGGGTACGGAACCCTAAAATATATATATCTATAATATAAAAATAAGTCGGGTTTTCCTTCCTGACGCTATAACCCCAGAACGCACGAACCGATTTCCACGGTTTTGCATTCGTTGGAAAGGTCTCGGGCTCCGTGAGGTTTATAGCAAAGAAAATTCAAGAAAAATTTCAAGAGAAAAGCAGGAAAACAGGGAAAATCATTTTTCACATACAGCGCCATCTCTGATACAAAGCATGTACTACAACGGCGCCAGTACGTGGTGTGTGAGCATCGACTACATAGCCTAATAGACGCCTAATGGCTTCAAACAAACAACTCTGTCAAGTCGGTGAGGTATGCGGTACGGGGGGGGGAGTGGGAAAAAATGCATTCTGATTGGCCGGTTCAAGATGACGTGATTCACTAGGGATGGGAAGTGTTGTCATGAGTTGTCGATAGCAGTCAGAGGCACGTCCAAATATTATATTTGGCACATAGGAAAGGGATAGGGATAGGGAACGGGAACGGGAACGGGAACGGGAACGGGAACGGGAACGGGAACGGGAACGGGATCGGGAACGGGAACGGGAACGGGAACGGGAACGGGAACTTAACACAGCATTTGTTAATTCTAAAGCGATACGAAGTTCGCTGGGTCAGCTTGTTTATATATATACTAGCGACCCGCCCCGGCTTCGCACGGGTAGCATGTTATTATACATATAAACCTTCCTCCTGAATCACTCTATCTATTAAAAAAACCGCATCAAAATCCGTTGTGTAGTTTTAAAGATATAAGCAAACATACATACATACATACGCGGGAAGCGGAAAGCGACTTTGCTATATACTATGTAGTGATACGCGTTGACTTGAAAACCTCCGTTTTCCGTCGGTTAAATATTGCATCACACTGTGAAGTGGCAACGTGTACGAAGACGTATTGTAACACGACAAGACTTCCCATTGGTTCAGATAAGACGTGCTATGTTTAATTACAGTGTAAGATGACGTAACACAAATTGATTGACGTCGTTTTCACACAAAATTGGATCATTTGATTGGATGGAAATTGGGTAATTTATATGCAATCAAAATCTTACAAACAGGGGCCATACTACAATCTCTAAAGTAAGACTAAAGCAGTATTACTTTAAGAGCGAAAGTGACAACGCTATACGAACACGTATGACGTGGTCACTTTCGCAACGCGAGTAAAAATAAAAAATAAAAATAAATAGGATCACGACTGTAATACCCAAGTACGGTAGACATTCTCTCAGTTCTCCCGACGCTTAGATCCTTATTAAAATCCATCCTGAAAAATCCATTGATGCACACCGGGATTCGAACCCACGATCTTCAGATTGAAAGTCGAGGTATTCGGCCACAAGGCTTTTGTAATACCGCGAGTAATACCGCTTTAGTCTTACTTTAGGGATTGTAGTAAGGCCCCAGATAACCGGCCAGATTATATTGAAAAGGTTTGATCTGTGTTACCTTGACAAAGCTAATTTTTAGGGTAAAATCGGAACCCTATTACTAAGACTTCGCTGTCCGTCCGTCTGTCTGTCTGTCTGTCTGTCTGTCTGTCTGTCTGTCTGTCCGTCCGTCCGTCCGTCCGTCCGTCCGTCCGTCCGTCCGTCCGTCCGTCCGTCCGTCCGTCCGTCCGTCCGTCCGTCCGACCGTCCGTCCGTCTGTCTGTCACAAGGCTGTATCTCATGAATCGTGATAGCTAGACAGTTGAAATTTTCACAGATTATGTATTTCTGTTGCTGACAACAAATACTAAAAACAGAATAAAATAAATATTTAAGGGCTCCCATACAACAAACATTATTTTTTTGCCGTTTAATAGATTATGGTGGCCGGTTTTTATAAAAACTAAAACGGATATCTCAATGGAACTATGAGTATTTGCTGCAAAAAACTGGACATGTGCCAAAATTGTATGTTTAGACGTGCCCCTGACTAGCTTTTTAGACTTTCAAGGATCCGAGCAATTGGACAGCCATACAGTGGGGCTACTTTGTAAAAAACTTGATTATCATGTTATGATATTCATACCAATATTTATTGGTACTGAATGCCATAATACCTACTCTTCCAAAACCTACGCAGAAGCGTAGGTTAGTTACTATGAAAAGTATACAGATACGTATTCACTAACATTAGGTATTGCATTCAACATCATAACATAATTTCATGTTTTTACAAAATAGCCCTGCTGGTGTAAGCGTTTCAAAGTGACGTCAAAGTAACCTAAGACGTTTCAAAGTGATCCTTCTAATTTTATTGAAATTAATCTGTCAAGGCTATGCCATGTGCATTGTTTTACGCAATTGTACGATTTTATCACTAACCACTGTAGCTTTAGCGGTTAAGGTCAACCATACAAAACTAAGGAAAATCCGGTATCGATACGATAACGGTAGTTTTTACCGATCAACGGTTGTAATAAGTACCTAACTGATCTGCGAATCTATTGAACTAATAAACATAAAGTACACTGTCTTATCAAGCGCTTCGTTCATTATGGTGATATGTGAAATGTTTGGTTTTTTGTATGGGCCGAGTCTACCCGGATAAGACAGAAAAAGTGATAAAACTGCATTATCTTGAGACCATCAAACTTAAAAAGAAACTGTCTATGATTTACTTAGCTAGTATGATTATCTAACGAATTATATAGAAATTAACTGTTTAGTTAGTGTTTTTGAAGAGCCAACTTTGGAAAACAAATCTATGGAGAAAAGTTTAATTAATCGTGTTTCTGTATATAATTTATCTAGATTATATAAGTACATAAGTTATCTTTGTCATAAAAAACTAAATTGTATGTTTTGCATTCATCAAAAACATTTATTACTCATCTTAATAGAAATAAAAACATTTTTCTAAAAATGTATGTATCTACTGTAAAGCCTTATTAATAGTAATATATTTTTATTAAAAACCCAAGTTGATTTAATTTAACAAATTGGGTAGAATGGTGTAATAAATTATGTTTAGTAGGGATGGCGCAGAACAAAATTACAAGACCAGGTTTTTAAGAGGAAAGGCAGTAAGAAATTGGAAAAACTAGTTTTTTGATGTCTATATGCTGTGCCAAGGCATCATGAGTGGCGACAGAGTTAATGCAGCTCGGACCGCTTATTCCTATTCCGTAGCTTTCCTCTTAAAAACTTCCAAATACTTAACGCCCTAAAAACCATAGAATAGATTACATAGATTCTATAACAGTTACTATGAAATAGGTATTCTCTAGATTCGACTTATGTTCATAGCTCTGGCAATGAAAATCAGTGGGTGAATATCGATTTTTACAAAATGAGCCTGCTATCCTGTACCACTTGACACCCTCATCCCAGACCCCCTTCTTCTAGTCTTGTCTTTTTACAGCAAAGCATTAGTGGACAGTAGACTTAAAAACCCAAAACGCTATAGTGAGAAGGTACTGCAAGCCGCTTGTCTAGTCTAGACGATTAAGATAGCGAGATAGGATTGTAAGTATTATTTAGTAACAATATAATGTTCATTGTTACGAAATAATTCCGAGAATTGAAAGCGAAATAATAAAATACTAATAAATCTTCAGTAGGCTTGTAATATAGGCGTTACAACTAGTACCTACTTTTAGGTTCTGAGGGCTTGGATATCTTAGAAAGATTATCTTCCTAATATATCTGTGCACGACAAAAATCTTTTTTTTAATTATTTACGTCAACCTTTTTGATTAGTTAGTTTTGAAATTTTGTGTATTACCTTCGAAGAATTAGAACGACAGGCAGTTTGTGAAAATAAAAGCATAAAAAAGTAGTTTTGTATTTTTCCTCGAAGAACCCAAAAATCGAGGCTTCGGCTCTTCGAAGCTCTCAATCTGAACAATATCTTTCATACATCTACATCTTTCCTCCATCATCCTTACTTGGAGATAACTAAAAACAGAACATGTTTTTTTAGTACTGGACTAAAAGTCTTGCAAAAAGTTTTAAAGTTCTAAATAAAACGAACTAAAATGACTTTTATTTAAAACCATTACCAAATAAAAGAGTTTATGGGCCAAAGGCCAACCAAAACTGGCATAAAATAAACCCAAGTTGTTCTAATTATGTACATAATTATGTAATCTAAGAAATTCGTTATGGGATCATATATCTTGAAAAATAAATGAAGATCAAGAGTAAAAATTTCAACACATTCATAACGTGTGTTTGTGTACTTTACAACTTGCTACTAACACAATTAAATAAAAATCCTATAATCGCTAATAGGGCATTCTCACGTTAATTAGTAATAAAAATAACATAGGCAAAACCTTATTAATTATACACAACAATATTAATAATTTTTGAACGTTTGTGTATCAAAACCAGTGTTGTAAGATCCCTAGATGAAATGCTGTTGGTTATTATTGAAACTAACGAAAGGGGGCTGTGGGGCTCCATATAAATTGGCTTTGATAAGACCTGTGACTTCCTCAAAGATGAATCGGACTTTGCTATGAAGTCGTGAGCTTATTGTAGAGTGACCATCATAAAAGATTTTTAAAATAAAATATTAGATTTATTTCTTTAGAAAAAAGTATATTGGTATTCTATCAGTTATCTGATTCCTATAGTACAAGCTTTGCTTAATTTGTGGCTAGATGGCGCTTTGTGTACAGTCCGCCAACATTTATTTACTATTTATTTATTTCTAATTTCAAAATGTACCTAGTTAGAATTTAAATAGTACTTAGTACTTACCGAAAATATTTATTTTACACATCGATATTGAAAACACAAAATAATACTTCTATAATCGAGCAATACATTGGATATTAATTTCAATGGCATGTTACTAATTGTTTAAATTACTAAAAACAGAATAAAGTTGGTAATTGGGTAAACCCATAAAGGACTTTATCGTTTAAAAACAAGGCCAGATATTGCATGCTCGCCTGCGTCATACAACACACATATGAATGTAAAACCACTATAAAAGCTTTTTGTATTGATTAATGACGCAAATAAGGAAGCACAATATGTATTAGGCCGCAAACTTTTACATCAACGAATACTAGATAGCATTTTTTGATGTAAATGTACTTTAATAAATAATCGTTATATTTTCTCATTCATCTACAAAAACAATTTTATTATTATATTTAACTAGCTGACCCGTGCCCGCTTCGCTGTGCGTAAGACATTTCTAATACCATCGTGGACTTTTTTGTAGACGTTTTTAAGGTGTACAATACTGTAGTAAATTATTTTGATATATCTCGTGGGGTTCAGCCAGCATTTGCAATGTAAGCCCAAAAAATGTGTTTATTTACGACATCACATTAGAAACCTCTAAAATTATCAGTGTTTCTCTGCTATATTATGCATGTATTATACATATAAACCTTCCTCTTGAATTACTCTATTTATTAAAAAAAACCGCATCAAAATCCGTTGTGTAGTTTTAAAGATATAAGCAAACATACATACATGGGAAGCGGAAAGCGACTTTGCTTTATACTATGTGGTGACTAAGTAAGTCTAGGTACAGATTTATTTTATGAATTTATAATTATTCCAGCAAAGAGTGACCGCAAAAACGGTACATGTCTAAATAACGGAAGTTTCTAAATAAAATAAGAAAAATATCCTGAAAATCATCGTATTCATAGTCACCTGGCACCTGTCTTTGTCGGCTCGAGCACTTGTCGGCTACTTAGCTCGGAACTTTCAAAAGTCGCTTCGGGTTGAAACGCACATTTGCGTGTAACCGTACTACACACATGTGGGACAAGTTACAAGCGAAAAACACTATATTTATGTACTAGCTGACCCAGCGAACTTCGTACCGCTTTAGAATTAAAAAATGTGTTAATCTGATATTCGGGACGGAGACAAATCAAACAAATCAAAAATCATGAAAAACCGTCCAGCCGTTCTCGAGATATACATATAAGTGTTTGAACAAATCCAACTTTGTTTCATACAGTAAAAGATAGAAGTATAGAAATAAAGCCTAAAAGGTACCTAACTGGTAAGCGGCCATCATAAATCCTATTAATTAATAACAGTATACGATTTTTTTTCAGTAGGAAGGCTTTATGTCGGTTTCTACGAGAGCGACATCGGAAGCAGACGCTAATCGTCACACTAATATTATAAATGCAGAAGTTTTAATGTTTGTTCGTCTGTTTGTTTGTTACATCAAGGTAGCTAAGTATCTTAAGCCACACTTAAAAGCGAATATTGACGTATGATACTCGTAGTATTGACGCGTGCCATTGCTTGTTACCTGTCCTGGGTTAAGAGTTATTTAATTATTTATTTTTTAATTATGATCACTATCATCATCATCATCATCATTATACTACTCTAAAAATGTAGTGTGCGACTGTCGCGTGTTCATTTATCAACTTTATAACAATCGCCTGCTCCTCTCAATTGGACCACGCATTCACAACGCTCCACTTGTCATTAGGTACTTACTAACCGCTCTTATCGCGCCCCTTATTACGATGTTTTAGCACACGAAGGGCTTTCAGGTAGCTTTTGTCAACATTTCTCATCAATTTTCACCTTTTTTAATAGAGCCTTGCCTTCCAATTCGAATACCAGAACAACTATGATTTTTTTTATTCGAATTTTTTACATGAGCATGATGAAAAGGCATGAGAAAACATGTGACTATCATTATAAGCGACGACATGCTTGTTACCAGTCACATACGATAACTACTGCAAAATGTGGGCATGTACCATATACCTTCTACCGATTGAGTTAGAAAATAAGGCGGTTGATATTAAATAAAGGATCCCATATACAGTAGAAATCCACTCTGATATCTAAATGGTGCAGTCAGAGGCACGTCCAAACATTACATTTGGTACATACCCACATTGTATAGTAGCTTAGCAATACATACGTGACAGGTTACAAGCCTACTACTAAGCCGCTTTTCCTTAATCGTTTTGAGCTCGTGTTAAAGCACATAAACTTTCCGAACGGAAAAATCTATTTCCATTTTGAAATTCGAGACAAGCCCTACAAAGCTCTTAAAATGTAAAGTTAAGGGAATCTGTCAAAGTTTACCATTGCATGTTTTCAATAACTTTGACTCATTGTAAAGCCTTTCCTCACATTGCATGTTTTTCTATTGTGCCCTGTTCACACGCTACATCACGGTACACTGATCTTCATACACTGTGACAAGGGTGGATTAGTGCACTCGACCCGATAAAGATTTATTTTTTCCAGGTTTTAATAATTATTTATTGTGGCTTTATAAGCTGGCTTTATAACCCAGGCTTGAAGGTACTTACTTAACGACGAAGGAAAACATCGTGAGGAAACCAGTTAGTATTCTGTGTGGTGCTAAATGTAATGTTTAGACATATCTCTAACTATCCTCCTAAGGCTCATTCAAGAGGGTTCTGAGAGGATGTAAACTTCAATATTTTATCTGGGATTAGCTAGCAAAGCCACGCGCGGAAGCAAGTCATAAAAGTATTAAATACATTTTAGAACATACTACATTTTGTTTAACATTTTTGTAGATTTTTGTAAATAAAAACTAAATGCTAAAAAAACTTAAAACTTAAAAAACGTTTTAAAACTTAATTATATGAATAAAGTTGAGTTGAGAAAAAAAAACTTGCGAGTGACGTGAGTGGCTTCAAACATTGCATAAAATATTATTTGAATAAATAAATACGTAAGAATTTTGTAAAACAACCCCTAACAGAGAACGCGTAACGGGGTGTCAAAGTCGAAAGTTAGACAATCGCAGAGCCTTTACATTAAGAAAGCAATCCCCAAACATAAACCTCTAAGGGTGTATGTACAGCGGGGATTAATCTTTGTTTGGAAATAACTTCACGCGAACGATGTAGGTACAATAGTATAAAATCCAATTTAAATCATGGTTCTTTAAAATGGCGTTCAATAGTGTAACTAAAAATACTAATAAATAATTTAAACTCTAGATTTTTTAAATTGGGTATATAAGCAATTATAATCGATGTAATAATTGTTTAGTAATATACCTAACGAGTAATAGTTTTTACTAAGCAATTATAATCGATGTAATAATTGTTTAGTAATATACCTAACGAGTAATAGTTTTTACCAATAATATAATTATACTAATGGTCTAACTTTTGATTTTGACACGGGTCTTTATCATGTAATTACCTTTAATGTATTTTCCGGACGTTTCGACTATGTTACAATAGCCATGCAACTTTTAAAAACAATAAATTATATTTTTATCGGGACAAACATCGTTTCAGACTCTATTAGGAAGACTCTATTATTGAAAGATGAAACGACTGACATTACCTTTGACAATTGACAGTAAGTGCCCAGAATAAAATCTTTATAGTTCCGATGCGGAACCCCGTTTTAACGAGTTCGGTTCGCACTTGGCCGATCGAAAAATAAACAACTCAAACTTCAAAGCAGCCGTGGCCTGCCATTGTGGCAGACATCATGATAAGTATTTATTCGTACATTTTTATTATTATTTTGACTAGTTCTATTATTTTGCTTTGTTCTCACGCGATGCACACACGGCACACTGGTCTCAGTTATTACTAGTATCCGCGCACAGCTTCGCTCGATGCTCGGATACACAAAAAATTACATTATAAAAACTAAAAATAAAACCGGTTAAAATGTTTCGACCGATTGAATTAGTAAGTTATTTTTACTAATAAGACGATTATATAAAACTAGCTGACCCGACGAACTTCGTACCACCTACAATGACCTACATAATAATATTAAGAGTACAGAAAAACATTGTGTTTTTAAACCATCCAGAAATAATACATAGTAAATTTTAACTAAATCGGTCCATCTGTTTAGGAGGAGTTAGGTGACAAACACGTACTTAAGAATTATATATATTACTAGCGACCCGCCCCGGCTTCGCACGGGTGCAAAGCTGATACCAAAATATATTACAGAATGTCTTTGTATACTCGTTAACAGCATTTAAAATTTAAAAAAAAAGTCGCGGTTAAAAGTAAAGGATAGAAATTGATTATTGTGGGTTATCCCTAAGAGATAAACATATACCATCGCGGACTTTTTTGTAGACCTTTTTAAGGTATACAATAATTAGTACATTATTTTGATCTATCTCGTAGAGTTCAGCCAGCGTTTGCAATGTAAGCGCAAAAAAAATGTGTTTATTTACGACTTCATATTAAAAATCTTAAAATTATCAGTGGTTCTCTAATATATTAAGCATGTAATTATACATATAAACCTTCCTCCTGAATCACTCTATCTATTAAAAAAAACCGCATCAAAATCCGTTGAGTAGTTTTAAAGACATACATACAGACGCGGGAAGCGGGATCAATAATATACATACATACATGTATACATCAAAACATACTAACGAACTTGCACATTATTTATATTAGTAGGATCACCATGTTCCGTGACGGGGAAGTGTGGATTATGGACTTACATAAATGAATTTATTACACAGCTTCTGTTTAGGTCGTTCAAGCTATATTTTTCTCTAATTAGGTTGGAATATAAGTAGGGGGTCAAAAAGTTACTATTTTTTCAACCGATGAAAAAATATGGTACTCTATAACTATCTATTTTTGAATGTATATGACCTTGCCTATCTGTTTACCTGATTGTTTTTCTATAATAGTGCCAAATTGATGCCATTTAAATTATATTTATGTAGGACAGAACTGTTGCTTCATAAAACTTCCAAAAATGTATATCGTCTCTTGTCTTTTTGATATACATGTATAGTTTTTAGGGTTCCGTACCCAAAGGGTAAAAACGGGACCCTATTACTAAGACTTCGCTGTCCGTCTGTCTGTCACAGGGCTGTATCTCATGAACCATGATAGCTGATTGAATGAATGATTTCTGTTGCTGCTCTAACAACAAATACTGAAAACAGAATAAAATCAATATTTAAGGGGAGCTCCCATACAACAAACATGATTTTTTGTCGTTTTAATGGTACGGAACCCTTCGTGCACGAGTCCGACTCACACTTGGCCGGTTTTATTCTCCTTTGTTTTTAAAATGTAATTATTTACTATGCAATTTACAACAGGGTTGGACCTGTATTGTGAAGAAATTGGTGCCTGATAAAGTTCACATCATACAAATGTTGGTCCTGGGTGGTAATCGAATCTACAACCTACAGCGCTGAGGGCAGAGTTACAACCAACTGAGCTGTGAGGCCATTCAAACATTTAAAGGGCTTCACACACAGCAACTATAATGTAAAGATGTACATTATAGCACGATACATCTCATCACATATTTCTATAGAAAACGTCATTAGACCACACACGACAGCTACAATAATACATTTTTACATCTTCGTATCTTATGATACAAATAATATAAAAATTTTGTTTTGACACTTAATACATCTCAATACATTTCCGTATAATGGAATGAAGATATTAACACGGGTGTTTATCACGTAATTACCTTTAATTTATTTTCCCGACGTTTCGGCTATGTTATAATAGCCATGGTCGCGGGCAGACTGGAGAACACGGTGTTACCGTCGAGAAGCGGAGGCAGTTGACGAAACTACCCTCACTTGGTCTTCAGAAATAGAAATGTCCATGTTCGTATTACGACACACCACACTAACTGTATCCACGCACTGAGATGGTCTGTCACGACGCCCACACATAGTGACCACAGGATTCTAAGAATTAGAGTCTAATAATCACGATAGTTTTAAAAATAATAATGGAATGAAGGGAAACATACATTACATTACCTATTGTGTGTGTGATACATTAAGATAATTTAAAGCTGTACATCCCGGGACGTAATGTACATTAATATACATTATAGCTACCTTGTGTGAAGTCCTTTAGCATTCTCTCAGCAAGTTAGGACCGACTAGACATGGATTGAAGTGACGTGATGAATGAAACGGCTGGGGACCATGGCGTGAATTATCAAATACTCATAGCTTCCTTTAGATAACGACTAATTAGGAAAACCTTGCTTGTTTATTAATAAAAAAAACTATTATGTAGATTACATGATTTCATACTTGGCCGGCTAGCACCTAATGTTTCTCATCAGGTAAAACTACATATAAAAAAGTCTTTAGCATCGAGCATATCTTTACAATTTTTTTCATTCTATACAATTTGTACACTACACGTGTACAAATTGTATAGAAGGCTCATTGAGATAACATTTTTCGATTAAATTTAGTACACAGAAGGATTTGGCCTTTTTAGGGTTCCGTACCCAAAGGGTAAAAACGGGACCCTATTACTAAGACTTCGCTGTCCGTCTGTCTGTCACAGGGCTGTATCTCATGAACCGTGATAGCTAGACAGTTGAAATTTTCACAGATTATGTATTTTTGTTGCCGCTATAACAACAAATATTAAAATCAGAATAAAATAAATATATACGTAGGGCTTCCATACAACAAACGTATTTTCGTGCGCGAGTCCGACTCGCACTTGGCCGGTTTTTAAACTACGAGCGGAAGCTAGTAAATAAATAAACCCAACGTTCACTCGTTCAGGATGTCATGTTTAAAATGGAATGTCACCAGCATTACTCAGAGACAACTATGACTTTGACTATAGAAAGATGATATTCCATTGTTTATGTGGTATGACTAAAAAGTGCTGAGACATAGAGAGTACGAGTTTTATCCCTGCTGCGGTACATATAATAACATGATAAGCCAATTTATTTCTGGTCCAGATGTTGTGGTGCTCGTTGCTTCTGACAGGGTATCCCTGTTTAGAAGGCTATTAGAGGTTCGCGTCCTCCAGCCACGAAACGCTGAAGGATGCCATGATATGTAGTTTAATATGCTGTAGTGAGCTTAAGCGTTGATACGGATCTAAGTATTTACATTTTTAAATCTTGTTGAGCTTTT
The DNA here is from genome assembly GCA_912999785.1 of Hydriomena furcata. NCBI lineage: Eukaryota > Metazoa > Arthropoda > Insecta > Lepidoptera > Geometridae > Hydriomena > Hydriomena furcata. The sequence goes on along the minus strand of OU538832.1, from coordinate 15,245,385 downwards.
GGGCGAGTTCATTAAATGGTTTATTATTTCAAAATAATTAACACGTACTCGTATGATGTGTTAATTATTTATGTTAAATTATTTAATTTATACAGGTTGTACAAAAAATTAGTGTTAAGCGGAAGTACAGAGGTAGAGCACTAGGGTTAGAGGTAAAATAATTCCATTATTATAAAATAAATCATTTTTTTATAAAATTTGAGACCTTTTGAGATTTAGCAAACATTTCAGCTTTTTAATAATTTAGATTTACTTAAATTCATTACTTTTTTACAAATCTATATAATAATACTAATAATAAGCAGAAATAAAAATTAATCACATTTTTTTTTTCGGGATCACTATTTATTGTGGTTCCGTACCCATAGGGTAAAAACGGGACCCTATTAATAAGACTTCGCAGTCCGTCTGTCTGTCACAGTGCTGTATCTCATGAACCGTGGTAGCTAGACAGTTGCCGTTTTTTATAGAACCCTTCGTGCGCGAGTCCGACTCGCACGTGGCCGGTTTTTTTTTTTTTTTTAATCAACTATGGCCTATGTTACTTGCTAATAATGTAGCTTTTGATAGGTGAAATAATTTTTAAAATCCTGTAGTTTTTAAGTTTATCGATTACAAGCGAAAATACAAAAATTCTAATTTTACCTCTAACTTGTCTTTCTATAATAGTCGTTTCGATTGTAGTTATGAATTGAAAACTTGCATTGAGCTTGAACATCCTACAAAATGAATGATTACTAGGTATCAGTTGCTAAATTTTGGCGTATGATATCGAGGCGCCGTGGCTTAGTTGGTTAAAGCGCCTGTCTAGTAAACAGGAGATCACGAGTTCGAATCTCGTCGGGGCCTTGCTTGAATTCTCGTTGAAGATTCACTTTTTTTAACATACTACAATGAATATTGATTAATATTATTGAAAGGTAATCAAAATACCATAATTACGTTTAAAAAACCAAAAGAAAACCGACGAAAATGTATCGACCAATTGGAACTGTCAGTCCTACATAAATATAATTTAAATGGGACCAAGATGGTCATATACATAAAAAAAAAATATATAGTTATATTCGAGTTTACTTCCTACTTCCATACAACCCCTTTGGTTCCTCTGTGTGTCTATAAATGTAGTACATGTTTGCCAATTGCGATGGTGTGGGCACCTGACTCGAATGTCTGATACAAGAAAGGCAAAGCGGATTTTTTACTCTGAACTGGAACACGGTAAGCGAAAAAGCGGTGGACAGCTTCTGCGCTTTAAAGACGTTCAGAAAAGGCATATGAAGCGATGCAGTATTGAACCATCTAATTGGGAGTCCTTCGCTGAAAAACGTCCAGAGTGGCGGCGACACGTACAGGACAAAGTATATACGTTTGAAGAAGAGAGAAGGCGAGAACTAGATTTTAGACGCGACCAGCTTAAGAATAAACCGCCTTCACATATGACCTATGGCTGCATCAATGGACCCTGGACTTGCATTGACTGTTCGCGAACATTTGGTGCATGGATAGGGTACATAGCCATATGCGGGCGAAACACCCGATCACATTAAAAAAAATAAAATAAAAAAATATAAAAAAACAAAGCTAATGTTTCCGTAGCCGAAATCGGCTAGGATGATTATATATATATATATATATATATATATATATATCGTCCTTCTGTCTTAAGTTATTACGTAAAGGTTAGCTAATTACGTAATAACATAAGGCAGAAGGACCCTTAAAGTAGGGACTGATTAAATTAACCGACTTGGTATTACATGGATCTCACAACTTTTTACGGTAGAAGAACTGAGTTGCGTTGCGAGACTTGGCTTTTTTTACAAGTTATGTTTTTGATAGCATCTCATTTATTTTTGTAGATAGTACTAGTTTTTAGAGTTCCGTATCCAAAGGTTAAAAACGGGACCCTGTTACTAAGACTCCGCTGTCCGTCTGTCTGTCCGTCTATCTGTCACAGGGCTGAATGAACCATGATAGTTAGACAGTAATTTTTTTTACAGAAGATGTATTTCTGTTGCTGCTATAACAACAAATACTAAAAACAGAATAAAATAAATATTTAATTGGGGCTCTCATACAACAAACGTGATTTATTTGCCGTTTTTTATAAATAATAGTAGTAGTAGGAACCCTTCGTGCGTGAGTCTGACTCGCACTTGGCCGGTTTTTTTTTCCTTTCCGGTACCTTCTACTAGCCAGCCCGGGCTTCGCACGGGTGCAATGCATCAGCACTACACTAAATATACTACATAATGTTTTTAAATAAAATGTTTTTTTTTCAAAGCTTTTTTGTCATTAGACAATACATGAGATGATTATTATTTATTATTTATTTAATTTATGTATTGGACACAACGTTTTTGAAAGACAAACGCACGGTAATTGGTTTTTATATAATAAAAAATACCAAGGACAAAGACAAATATTTTCCTTTTTTTTGCGATCTACTACCGATATCTGGAAACGAGAAAAATATAATCTGCATCGTAATTTTTAATTTTTAGCAAACAAAATTATCATACGAAATGCCTATTTATTTTTGAATAAATTTTCATAGATTTATTATAATAAAAGATGCTCTATATTTTCGATAGGTATTATATGGGACAATGGTGGCAATATTGATTTTAAAAGCTTTTATTTAAGGCGCTCCCAGTCGACGATTATTTTTGTTCGAAACGAAAAAAGAAATACTTCTGAACAAGCCACATCTCCTATTTTATAATGTATAGTATAATGTGAATAAAGATGTACCCATCTTTAATCACTTCGATATATAATCCTACCGACCGCTGCAATGACGACAAACACACGTCGGCGCGTGGTCCGCCTTAGCTTTTCGAATAAATTAATGATATAAATTATGTATAATTACTTATCAAAAATCTATTCTAATAGAAATCTAGATCTACATATTACCTATCTTTAACAATAGTTAAATGTTCAATAAATCACAAGTTGATTTTAATAGTAGGTATATAAAATATTTCGATCATAAATTCTAAAACGTATCATTTTGAAATATCGTTGAAATAATTTATCGTGAAAAGTTTCTGCTATTATGTTTTCAGCTTAATAGAAATCTAGGTAGGAACCTGAAGTAATATACTTATAAAAATAGGAGATGTGGCTTGTTCAGAAGTATTTCTTTTTTCGTTTCGAAAAAGAGCAATCGTCGACTGGGAGCCCCTTAACTTGCAATGTATGTATGTAACTAGGTATCTATGTAACTATGTTTGATAAGGTGGAATCTTGCAACTCAATTTTGAAGCAGTTATCTTCAACTGAATGAGCTGAAATTTGGCATACTTATGTAACTTCGATGACAATGCAATAATATGACAGCGAGCTGATCTGATGATGGAGCAAGGAGCTGTTCAACGGAACTTCTCAATAAACAGTCTGAATGAGATAAAACTTTGCATACCTATCAATCTTCAATCACAATATAAAATTATGGTACTAGCGAGCTGGTCTAATGATGGAGCTCGAATGTAGCCATAGGAACTGCCTAACTACACAACATAACTACGTCGTGTTTGGGCTCATTGGTTTTGTCTTGACGAGTACTAGAGCCCTAGAATAAAAAAAACTTATTTTTAAATCAAATATATCTATAGATCTTAAAGGTTTTAAGAAGGGTTTGTATGAAAAACCACGCTGAAAGGATCCACGAACTTTTGGGAACTAGATAATAAGTAATGTGCGCCAATAATATTACAATCTCGCCATATGGCAGACTATTGAGTAATTTCACTAATTTGCTAGAGTAAGATTATAATAAAATAAATAGGATCACGACTGTAATCCCCAAGTACGGTAGACATCCTCTCAGATCTCCAGACGTTTAGATCCTTTGAAGATGTCTAGTGGGGGTGGTTAGAGGCACGTCCAAACATTATATTTGGCACATGCCCACATTTTGCAGTAGTCAGCATTCCACACGTGACAGGTTGCAAGCCCATCGCCGCTTTCCTCACGATGTTTAGCACAAGCATTGCTTAGTTTGAGGTTATATGGCGCTGTGTAATGTCCACCAATATTTATTTATTTACTAGCAACGGAGCTGTGAGGCCAGTCAAACTTCCCATGTAGCAGCATTAGTTATTTTAAGGAAGGAATTTCAAGGCACCGGCTAACACAAATCATTCATTCTACACGCATATTTGCAGACGTACTAGTTTGTGGCTATTAAATATTAAGATAAGAACGCCCTACGTATGTACTCTGTGGTACTTTATCGCCCTTGGTGTTACGACAATGGATACCATGTGCTTATATTTTTTATGTTTCCGCTTATGCGCGCGAATAGTTTTGTTAATGAACGGCAGATTGCAAATTAACTACAAAAAAACCGGCCAAGTGCGAGTCGGAATCGCGCACGAAGGGTTTCGTACCATTCGTTGGCATTGTACTTCGAGTTTCGTCCAAAAATCACGTTTGTTGTATGGGAGCCCCACTTAAATATTTATTTTATTCTGTTTTTAGTATTTTTTGTTATAGCGGTAACAGAAATACATAATCTGTGAAAATTTCAACTGTCTAACTATCACGGTTCATGAGATACAGCCTTGTGACAGCGAAGTCTTAGTAATAGGAACCCGTTTTTACCCTTTGGGTAGCTCATCCTTCTGCGCTGTAGGTTGTGGGTTTGATTCCCACACAGGATAAAATGTTTGTTCTGTGTCTGGGTGTTACAAAAATGAAATGAAATGGGATGTCGACTGTACTTACCAAAAACGGTAGACATCTTCTCAGATCTCCAGGCGCTAAAGAAGAAGTCTTGAAGAAAGGGGTTAGTCCGAGGCACGTCCAAACATTACATTTGGCACATGCCCATATTTTGCAGTAGGTGATACAAATTACAAAAAAAAAGCTTATTGAATGGTTATCGTAGTAATGTTTGTCCTGGGTGAGAATCGAACCGACAACCTATAGCGCAGATGGCAGAAGCACTACCAACTGTAAGTTTAGTCAATCAAATTAAGTACGTGAAACAAGATTGATGAAGTCCATTGCTAAGAATTAAATACAATTTTATTCCATCCAACAAGTTTTAACTTCTTTTTTATTAAAATTATATTAAAAAACTTAAGCTAGGTACGTACATTTTATACAAAAAAATAATCGTTAAACTACCAACACCTATAAATGGCACATAAGCTGAATACAAATACGGTTATAGCTCGTCCGTGAACCTTCTTGATACTTTATTTGCAAATTAAATGCGCTGTAACCAGTGGAGCACGTGACTAATGTTCGCTTGGTTTTTCATAAATACTTTGACGACTCGTGTCAAACCTTTAAGGGTTTTTCAACAAATAAAAATCTTCATTATCACTACATCGTATAAAGCAAAGTCGCTTTCCGTTTCCCGCGTCTGTATGTATGTTTGCTTATATCTTTAAAACTACACAACGGATTTTGATGCGGTTTTTTTTAATAGATAGAGTGATTCAGGAGGAAGGTTTATATGTATTAAACCCGTGCGAAGCCGGGGCGGGTCGCTAGTCTGTGTATATAAAAATCAATGCCACTTTTCGTTGTAATTTTATAATTCAAGAACGGGCTCACCTATCCAAACCAAATGTTTAGGCTTTGTTCGGACTGTTTAGTAGATGGTTTATGTGAAGTTTGCATAAAATCGGTAGAGCGGTTATTTTTTTTATATTTCACTTTATACGTAGCGAAGCACGTACCGGGCCGCTAGTATTATGTAATTTTCCAAGTCATATTCTATTTATATACTCGTGCCTACCTAATTTTATTAAAACCGGTTCATCTGTTATTACAACTTGAGTAAATAAAAAGACTTGTGTAATAAACTGGCCTCACAGCTCAGTTGGTAGTAGCTCTGCCTTCTGCGCTGTAGGTTGTGGGTTCGATCCCCACCCGGGATAAACATTTGTGTGATGAACAAAGATGTTTGTTCTGTGTCTGGGTGTTAATATGTATATTAAGTATGTATTTACAACAAAAAAGGTATATAAGTATCCTATCAGTTATCTGGTTCCCATAGTACAAGCTTTGCTTAGTTTGGGGCTGGATGGCGCTGTGTGAAATGTCCACCAATATTTATTTATTTAATGCTTATAAAAAAAAAAAACGTCCAAGCTAATAGCATTTATAGTTTCTCCTAACGATGACGGTTGACGACCTCAGTGGCGTGCTGGACAAGTGTCCGAATGAGATACTAGAGTTGCGGGTACCCAGCACAGGGAATCTTAGTGTGGAGTCAGGACTGTGACTGTGTGTGTAATGTGACAGTTGTGTGTTTATGTTTGTGTGAGAAGTAGTGACAAGCGAGCCCGTAGTAAAGCTGAAAGTATCAAGGCCTCTCGTCGCTGGTTTTATGAATGAGCGTAGGTATGAATGAGTGGCGGATGTGACGTCAACTTTTGGCGCCGTTGCCGTATCTACGGAGTATATTGCCATGTGTGTGTCAGATTGTCAGTAAGTGAGTAATATTCAGTATTCTGTGGTACGGGTGAGTAGGTATTCCGAAGAAATAAAGGTCTGTTTAGATTTACGCAAAAATCCGATTATGACTTTTGAGGATTGTGATTTTCCTTTCGAATGGATTTTAATGCTACAATATCGATAGAATTATAAGAAGTACCCAAATTTTAATCATGAAGACGGCTATACTCTCTTCTTCATGGAATCCTGTGGTCCCTTTGTGTGGGCATCGTGATAGACCATCTCAGTGCGTGGATACAGTCAGTATGGTATGTAGTAATATTAACATAGATATATATTTCTGAAGACCAAGTGAGTGTAGTTTCTTCAACTGTCTACGCTTCTCGACGGTAATCCAATCTACCCGCGACCATGGCTATTGTAATATAGTCGAAACGTCGGAAAAATAAATTAAAGGTAATTACGTGATAAAGACCCGTGTAAAAATTTATATTTTTGATAGTATTAAACCATAAAAAACTAAAGAAATAAACTATCGTGGTTGTTAATCATATTAAATTGAAATACGGCTAATTAATTGTCTGGAAACGTCAGCAATACAAGATAAAACTTGGTAATTAGCCGTATGTAAATTTAAAATAAAAAAAAAACTTTTATTTATTAGGTGCTATGGTTGACCACTAAATTATGTATAAAAAATCTGATTAAGATTTTTGGATTTGGCGCTACAACAAAAAATTTGGTTTTTAAGACTCATTTAGTCTATCTATAAAAGCTATACCAATCGTGTTTCCGTATTTAATTTAGATAATCCTAAATTTATCTATGCCATAAAATAAAAGTTGTGCAAATATTGAACAAAATAGACAAAGCACATTTAGATCCACAAAAGAGTTATTTTTGTAAAGTTTTCATACATTATCTACAAACATATCGTACATGCTTGGGTTGGTGAACAGATGTTTAGGAGGATTTTATACAGGGTGTCCAAGAACCTGGCGTCCAACTGGATTCCCACGATGCCCCAAGTTCTAACAGTAATCAGAAAAATATTTTAAAAAATCCACCCCATGTACTTACAGAATTATACTGATTTCAAAAAAAAAGGGGAAATGAGCACCCTGTGACATACTTTTGAATGCTGTGACTGCTAATGCTGATAATTTCGATATTTCTTGGAGGTTTTGTAATCTAGGGTATTGCTGTGTCTAAATAGAATGTAAAAATAAAGTACTTATTGTACCATTTTAAAATAAAATATTATTTTAACTAAAGGTGATATGGAAAACTATTGAATTTCGCAACTTTGACCGACTGTAGTGTAAAAAAAATGTACCAAAATAGTATGGCAAGTGACGTCAAATTCTGACGCGTTTATTCCTCTTTTTAAAAAGGTATAATACTTACACATTAATTTGAAAAAAAAAATTTTGATAATATTTTTACTCAACAACCCAATTTTTACGAAGTGCCTACCTACTAACGGTAACTGTCGGACCCTTTCTTATCTTAGAAACTGTTATGTTACTACTATTATTTACTTCGGTTCCAAGAGTGAGCAAGAAGGAAATACACACAGGTAGATGGGTTCCCAGTAGAATAAAAGCAAAGAATGTTAGTTTAAAGATATTTTATTACAATAAATGTTCAAAATGTTGACCACCCGCGGCAATACAAGCTCTCACTCTCCTTAAAAAGGACCGCTTTATGTTTCGCGAGTAACTTTTTTGACGTATCACCTGCACTGCTTGTGTTATCTTCTCACGAAGGTCAGCGATGTCATTAATGGGCTTCGCATAAACGAGCTCCTTCATAGTTCCCCAGAAAAAAAAATCCAGCGGATTTAAGTCAGGTGAGCGGGCTGGCCACGGGATTGTTCCTGATCGCCCAATCCACCTGTTCGGGTATTGCTCGTCCAAAAACTCTCTAACGGATACGCGAAAATGTGCTGGACAGCCGTCGTGTTGGAACCACATATCTGGTGGGGTCTCTTCTAGTAAGTTTGGCAAATCATTTTGAAGAAAATTTAAATATGATTCGCCAGTCAAATTCTCGGGCATCTCAAATGGACCAATAATATTCCCACAGAGAATACCGGTCCACATGTTCACTTTGAACCGGTACTGGGATCTATCTTCTCGCATCAAGTGCGGATTTTCCACATGCCACTCGTGCAAGTTGTGTAGGTTCATGTAGCCATCCTTCTTAAATGTTGATTCATCTGACCACAAAATTTTGTCGATAAAGTTTTCGTCTTCTCGATGTTTTTGCAGGATTGTTTCACAAAACGCGACTCGGCTCGGATAGTCTCGAGGTAAAAGACTTTGCACTCGCTGTACGTGGTACGGATGATATTCTTCTTTTTGGAGAATACTGTGTGCTGTGCTCTTCGGTATCCCCGTATCAGCTTCTATTCCTCGCACAGAGATGCTTGGATTTGCCGACACCGCCTCTAAAACTTCATCGCGTATGAAGTCATTTACGGGTCGTCCTTCACCAGCTACTTGATTGGGGAACCGCCCGTCACATAGTGATCTGTGCACATTAATGAAAACTCGATGGTCGGGATATCGCGTAGCCCTCGGATACCTTTCTCTGTAAAGTCTCGCTGCAGCTCGTCCATTACCTCTACATTCTCCATAAATGTAGTGCATATTTGCGTATTCTTGCGGAGTGTAGGTCGCCATGGTAGCACACACAAAACACAAACTGTCCAAACACAGGCAAAGGTCGTCGTAAAGAGTTCGTTTCAAAGTCCAGAGCACAACGAGTAATCGAGTCCAATAAACAAAGCTTTAAATCGTAGTACGTGATCAATGGTAACAATAAGAGAGAGGTGCGTAGTAACGGCAGGAGGCAGTGACGCGTACTGACCGTACTGTTATCCTAAACCTTTTTCTCCCTCACTCTTACCTGAATAATGGGGTACCATAAAGAAGAACCAGCAAATCGCAAAGATAGTTTCTGTCTTGCTCCCTCCTGTTGTAATAACGAATCACTATGGTGAGATGCATGCACATACCGTCCCTTACGGTCTAACCTGTTTTTTGAGAGGCCTGTTGTTATTTTTATGAGCATACAATAGTAATTCTTTAGAGGTTAGATTCAATTCGTCGTAAATTTTTCTTTCTAAGAATTCTGTAAGACATCGTAAAAATTGGGTTGTTGAGTAAAAATATTATCAAAATTTTTTTTTTTCAAATTAATGTGTAAGTATTATACCTTTTTAAAAAGAGGAATAAACGCGTCAAAATTTGACGTCACTTGCCATACTATTTTGGTACATTTTTTTTACACTACAGTCGGTCAAAGTTGCGAAATTCAATAGTTTTCCATATCACCTTTAGTTAAAATAATATTTTATTTTAAAATGGTACAATAAGTACTTTATTTTTACATTCTATTTAGACACAGCAATACCCTAGATTACAAAACCTCCAAGAAATATCGAAATTATCAGCATTAGCAGTCACAGCATTCAAAAGTATGTCACAGGGTGCTCATTTCCCCTTTTTTTTTGAAATCAGTATAATTCTGTAAGTACATGGGGTGGATTTTTTAAAATATTTTTCTGAGTACTGTTAGAACTTGGGGCATCGTGGGAATCCAGTTGGACGCCAGGTTCTTGGACACCCTGTATATAAATTTGATTCTCCATCAGAAAACCATGTTTACTTATAAACAGGATATGAATAATGAAATCATCTGAGCAGATGTCTTTATTAAATTCTTAGGAACGTACAAATTAAATCTGACAGATCCCTTTATTAATGAGTTATTAACTGATGTACCTACATAATAGTCATTAACTAATTCAAGTGTTTAAAGAAAATATATAGGATCACGACTGAACTCCCCAATCCACTATCACATCTTCAAGCACTTCAATCCTTGAAGATGTCTAGGGTTAGTCTTTGACTGTTTAGATCAAAATACAAATGTTTACAGCGAGTTTACATTATTATTTTCTACTAGTAGAACCCTCGCAACTTAATTTACGTGACGTTATTTTAAAACAGCCTCGCTGCCCTCTGTTTTAATATACTATTGATAACATAATAGTTAAGTTTTTGATGTACATATTTATGTTTGGTGTACATGACATAACAATAAATCAGTCAATACACTCAACATTCCTTCCAGCTGGGCAATTCTTCCGCTGATAATAATTATCAGAAGAATTGTTATGTTGAAATATTTATCAATAGTATTTATAACTAGTGAAAACGGGGTCGCAGTGGGGGTTGAAATCTGTATGAAAATAACTTCACGTGAATGAATTTGCAAGGGTTTCCACTCGTATGAAATAAAAACATGTAAACTTGCTATAAACGTTTTTATTTTGATCTTAAAGATTTTAGATTTTTAGATTTTAACACTTTAATTCGTTAATAATATTAAATTTCTAGATAAAGATATTATATAATAAAATATCCAAAAAGAACGGCACCTTTAGGGTTCGGTATCAACCCCAAAAATATAAAAACGAAACCGTTTAAAAATCACTCTTGCAGACAGACAGACTCTTGCATCAGCCAGACAGGCTGTCACAGGCACTTTTCTCGAACTAAGTAGTACTAAGGAGATATATTTGATAAAAAAAAGTTTAATAACAATGTGGTGTCAGAAGAGCATACACAATGCAGCAAATACAATTTTTTTTTTAAGATTTGTGTTTATTATTTTGAGGCACGTCCAAACATTATTAAGTACAGACCCACGTCTTGCAGTAGATAGCATTTTATACGAGATGTTGCAATTCCATCGCCGCTTATTAAAAATACTAAATAGTTTCCTCACGATGTTAACCTTCACCGATTCTGAGCAAGTCTTATTTACCCATAATTTTAGAGAAATCCATCTTTGACCGAAAGTTGCGGCACCTCCTACACAGTCAACACGTAAAATATAAGGTGTATGATAAATTAATGGACAATTTGAGAATAACCCAACGCTCGCATGGACAATTGAACACACTTCCTTATTGTAGGGCTTGCGTCACTCCCTCGGTACGCGGGAGACAGGGTCCAGACTCTGTCATCGTCACGAGACTTGGGAGGCTATAGTGGAGGCTATAGTACGCGACTTCGGTTGGATTTTAGTTAGTACTAGCTGTCCGTCCCGTCTTCGCACGAGTGTATTTTAATGAAGATTATAGGCAAATGTTTGATACTTAAGGTTACATTGTTACGATTTTCGCGGAATCTGAAGTTTTTAAGATTCTGTGATGTCTATAGACTACAAAATAACATATTCTGAAGTTTTCAGAGAGTTGAAAAGATACGTTAGTATGTTAAATACATATATACAAGAAGATTTATAAAGGTTTATCTGAACCAACAATTAATTAGAGGTTATTAAGCGAAAAGTATCCGTTTTGGAAAGATAACTATTCATCCCTGGAATGGCATTATACTAATATTCTTTTGAGATTTTATAAACGTATGCTATTTTTTGGAGGTTTCTTATTTGACTTTTTTTTTCTTTTGAAAGTAACGAAACGACCTCTGTGACATGGTAGGCGAATGTACTGCAATAAAGCAAGAATAATTTGCAAATATTAAAAATAAAACAAAGAGGTAATTATTTTGCATAGAAAATAGGATTTTACGTGTGTGTGAACCATCTTCTGTCCTCTTAAGAGTATGTATACAGAGGTAGTTGGAAACGTTTAAGGGTCAAGGGCGAGTGTGTACAAAGCCATATTTTATCTGCGAATATCAGTGTTTAGAAGAGCTTCGAATAAATAGACTGGACTGCTTCTACTCTAAATGGTGGGCAATTCCCACTTTGTGACAAAATCACACTAATCCGTATTATAAACGCGAAAGTTTTAACGTAAAATAATATAAAAAAACCTATGTTCACCTGGAATAATGTACCTTTCAAATCGTGAAATAATATTTCAAATAAGTACTATAGTTCCGAAGATTACTCTCCGCTTACCAGTAAGTACTTATACTCGTATGTCTTAAAATTAGCACGTCTTTATAATATCAGTTAAATATATTCACATCTTATAGTTTGGTAGGTAATATTCTCCGCTAAGTTCTATAACATTATTAAAGGCAATAACGAAACTACATATTAAAGTAAAGTACATGGCTGCCTGATAGATAGGTAGGTACTAGGTATACTTCTTCTGCTCAACACTTATATTATTTTAAAGAGGTAAAGTATGTTCGTGACATTGTAAGTTGGGGTGTAGGAGCTAATCTCTGTAAAAGGTTCCAAATCCGTCGCCCCTTATATGATAAACTAGCGACCCGCCCCGGCTTCGCACGGGTTTAATACATTTGACTGGCCTCACAGCTCAGTTGGCAGTAGCTCTGCCTTCTGCGCTGTAGGTTGTGGGTTCGATCCCCACCCAGGACAAATATTTGTGTGATGAACATAGATGTTTGTTCTGTGTCTGGGTGTTATTATATCATATGTATGTATTTACAAAAAAAAAAAAAAAAGTATGTAAGTATTTTATCAGTTATCTGGTTCCCATAGTACAAGGTATGCTTAGTTTGGAGCTAGATGGCGCTGTGTGATAATGTCCACCAATATCCACCAATATCTATATCTATCTATCTATATAAACCTTCCTCCTGAATCACTCTATCTATTTAAAAAAACCGCATCAAAATCCGTTGTGTAGTTTTAAAGATATAAGCAAACATACATACATACATACATACATACATACAGACGCGGGAAGCGGAAAGCGACTTTGCTTTATACTATGTAGTGATACTAACTTGGCCCTTACTCTGCTTAAAGATTTCGACATTATCGATGACAGTATTAGTGCTCCGGTATATTCGGCCAAACTACACTCATAAAAATCTGTCGTAGTAAAATGTACGATGTAAATTGTTAAAAGTAATCTATACATATAATCTATACATATAATAAAACTGTAGAAGAGTTCAATTCTGTACATTAAATAAAGACTAAAAAAATACTCCTTTATACAAGTAACACAAACCAAAAAAAAACATTTTGAATTTTTTGTCTGTCTGTTGTCCGCCTTTCACGCAAAAACTACTGGACGGATTTAGATGAAACTTTTTTATTATGTAGCTATTAATCCTCGGCAACATATAGGCTATAATTTACCTTGAAGATTAGAATACCAGATGTGAAACTATCTGTCGCCCAGCGAAGCGGTGTCAAAATATAATCGGAAACGATGTGACGTTTGTCCCGTTACATCGTTGATCGTTTTCAATAGAAGATCACTTGGTTTCCTTACGAAGTTTGCTATTTTGAGCAAAAATACAAATTAAAAATAAAACTATTCGTTTTCAGTCCGCGGTTCGAGCCCCACGGATCTTAGAACGAAAATCGCGGTGCCTCTCACAAGGTCGACCCGGCTCTGCCCAATAAATATTTATAATAGTTGCTAATGAACTATGCCACTTCGTAATTCCCTAAGTCTATGTGCGTGGCGGTTAGCAACAGAGTACAAAGCACTCTTGTTTATTCTGTGGCAACGTGACGTCACTTAATATAATTAGGAGGGCGGAATATTTGGTCAGAACATTGGTTATTATGGATTTGTCACACCAGTGAAACCACGAGACCGAACGGTCTAGGTCAGGGATTCTATTGAAGTACTAGGTATGTACGGCGAGTGTGAATGAGAGCGTTGGAAGAGGAAGACCTCGGCGTATTTTTCTGAACAAAATTGGTGACGTTTTGAAAAAAGGCCAGATCAAGAGTACTCTATACCGACGAGCATGCATGAGGAATGTGATGAGAGTAAATTAAGCGAAATAAGTATGTCAGGATCGTAGCAAGTGGAAAGCCGTGATCTCTGCCTACCTCTCTGGGAAACAGGCGTGATTTTATGTATGTATGTACTAGTGGAAACCCTCGCTAATTTGTTCACGTGTAGTTGTTTTCAAAACAGACTTTAAATCCAACTGCATCCTTTTAAGGGTTGAATTTCGAGAATTTATTTCTTAGTGCATTTTTACACAACAAAAGAAATACACCTTCAAAAATTCAAGTTTCTAGGATCAGTGGTTTAGGCTGTGCGTTGATAGATCAGTCAGTCAGTCGGTCAGTGGGTCAGACAGTGAAGCAAAAGTTTTATTATATTTAGACGATGTCCGATGGTGGATGGATGTAAACGTAGAGGTAGGCCAAGGAAAAGATGGATGGACTGTGTGAAAGATGACATTGGTAAGAAAGGAGTGAGTGATGAGATGACGGCTGATAGAGGGAAATGGAAGAAGTACACATGTTGTGCCGACCCCACTTAAGTGGGATAAGGGCAGGAAGATGATGAATGATGATGGTCCTAAAAAAGGTATTGCTTACGACTGATAGCAAAAGATACATTGTGATGAGACTATCTCAGTATATCTCGTAACTCAGCCATTTTTCTTGTACATTGAATTTTATGAAGTAAGTAAGTACTAACTCATAAAGATAGGATAAAATATAAGTAGATCATTTCAGAAGGACTTTGTTGTACAAAATGGAAATGTTACATTATGTAACTTTGGTAAAGAAATATAAATGAAATAGGATCACGACTGTAATCCCCGAGTATCGGTAGACTTTTCTATTAGATTCTTGGAAATGTCTAACGGGAGTAGGTTGAGGCAAGTCCATCACATTAGACACATGCACACTTTTTGCAGTAGCATTCCACAAGCGACAGGTTGCAAGAGATGTACATACAAGTATAACAAAAGTACTTATTAGTGAGAAATACTACTTTTATTCTACGACTTTCTTGACATTACTAATATGTATAGGTATACATTATACATGCCAAATTACAGCTTTATAGCACTTAAACTCTCTGAGCTAAGCTGCGGACGGACGGACGAACGAACGGACATGGCGAAACTATAAGGGTTTCTTGTAGACTCGAAACTCTAATTATCAAAAAACTAATAATTAATAAATGCGAGCGGAGTTGCAGAAAATAAGCAAATGTAGCCTAAAATCACAACTTTTGCGATACTACCAGATTTCCGTAAGTTGTGCAACTTTTTACGATTTTAATATTCATATTTGAGTCGCGTCTGCCGCCATTGTTACTGCGCCCTTGAAATACTAAAATATTACTGGAACTAGGGTAACCAAGCTTTCAACAACACGGCACTAAAAAAATATAGCCGGAAAATTTAAAATTTGTTGACCAAAACGACGGACACTATTTTTATACTGGAATGGGACAAAAAAATCGCACTTGTTTCGCACTTAGTTCTAGTAGCAACACGATAAGAGTTAGTCAATGTTAGAGTTTTATTATGTAGATCTTGTACAAAGAAGTAAGTAAATAAATAAATATTAGTGTCCATTTCACACAGCGCCATCTAGTCCCAAACTAAGCAAAGCTTGGTGCTTTGATAACTAGATTACTGATAGAATACTATTTAGAAAATACTCGTACATCACTTATAACACAGTACCCTATCAAAGTAAGATTGATAAAGCCGGACATTTTTAAATTATCTGTGTTTGAGTGTGGTCAACATAGGGCGTTTTTAAAGGAATAATTTTAAATTTACCAAAATAAAAAGAATTTGGAGAGGCTTGGATGGCTTGGCCTGGATATTACCCACGTTTAAAGCACACAATGTTGAGGCTGTAAGTGTGGCAACACAATCCGGCTTTTATTTTCCGGCTTTCCGACTTTTCTAGTTATCCCACACTAGAACGTAGTGTTATTCCACAAGTCACGTTCCATATCTTTCCGCCCTACTACCTTGTGCCTACCCTCAGATACGGGAATAGCGGGAGACTTTGGGAGATTTAAGTCCCACATATAATTTCAGAGATTCACAGATGTGAGATGGCCAAGTGGATAGTGACTCGAGTTTCGAGCAGGTCCTGTGTTTGAATCCCAGTCGGGTTTCCAAAGTTTTTTTTATCGAAAAATATAGGTTCACGACTGTAATCCCCAAGTATGGTAGACATACTCTTAGATTTCCAGACGATTAGATCCTTTTAAGATGTCTAGTGGGAGTAGTCAGAGGTACGTCCAAACACTATATTTGGCATATGCCCACATTTTTCAGTAGTTAGCATTTCATACGTGACGGGTTGCAAGCCCATCGCAATATATTTGCATTTTAACACTTGCTCAAAACTGTGAAGGAAACCAGTTAGTAATTTCATAGCTTGCCTATCACGTAAAAAATGCTACAAAATATGGGTAGAGCCTAGTGTAATTTTTGGCGGTGCCTCTGACTACCACCTTTAGACATCTTAAACTTCGGATGTAAACGCCAGAATTTGAAGATGTTTAACCCCAGTATAGTAGACCGATCAGTCGAACAGCCGTGTGCCAATTTTTTTACACAGTATAATGCTCAAAATTACGTTGACAACCAGAGACAAAAAAAAACATGTGCTTTTATAAATCATTTATTTAATCGGATAAATTCCCACTAGTCGTAGATATACATAATAATCTGTCTAGTTTTCCGAATGTTTAGTAATCATTGATAAATAAACTCGAAGTTATTGGGGGGCCGCGTAAAATGAGTTAAGAGTGACCACGCTGTCGTGAAAATTGCTGAATTCGTAAGAGCTCGAAGACAACCTTTAGTGAAGTTTTTAAGTTACCTGAAAACCACCTCTGCACCTTTCAATTATTGTTATAAATGTACCAATAGCGGAACGTACTCTCCGAGGCACGATAGCGTCTTTGGTGATTTCCCTTAGCGATCTAAATGTTTCTAGCGCTTATTGAGACGTTGCCTAACCTAGTTGTTCTAGAAGGAAAAGACCACTTGAAATATAATCTTGTATTTGCTCGTATATAATGCATTTACCAGTGTACGAGAGCTATACATTTATTTTATAGATATGAACACGAAACTACAATGTAGTAAAATAATCTATCAATTTGTAGGAACTGGCACAGGCAGATATCAAAACGCCAGATGATTACACTAACCTATAAATTGAAACAGTTCATAACTAGTAACCTTAAAAAGAATACCGATAACGATATAAACTACGCTTGAAACCAACAGCTTGCCCAACAAGTCCGGCAACAAACATTCGCCATTTTGAATCCGCGATTTTCCGCGAAACGAATGGCCAATCTAGCGGCGGGTAGTAGAGCCAAGGTCATCTAACAAGCTCAACGGAATCCTTGGTAGTAGTCAACGACCTACGGAAGTCAATTCGCCCAGCCTAAGTTAGACCTGCCAACATTAATACACTTCCCCGTTTTTAGTAAGCGAATAGATTAAGCACGGGGGTCTACTTACGAGGCTGTATGGTTTTATGTCATCATGTCACACGGCCTTCAACTTCGATGTTTATGTAAACCGCGTGATCAAGCTCTGTTACTGGGGACGATTTTATTGCGTTCTATTCTTAAATACATTTTCCTTGAAGTATGTGCTGAATTAATTAGGTTATTAGTGTTATCTAGCAAAAGTCACCGAATACTAAATAGTACAGCCAAAGTAGATGGATAATTCCATGCTTTTAAGAATGATAATTTGTATTACAAGTTAATAGCTTAAAAAGTTATTACAGCTTTAAATCCATTGTGACACATAAGGGTTAGGTTAGCCCTAGCTTGACAAAAAAACCGGCCAAGTGCGAATCGGACTCGCGCACGAAGGGTTCTGTACCATTATCATTAAAATACGCCAAAAAAATCACATTTGTTGTATGGGAGCCCCACTTAAATATTTATTTAATTCTGTTTTAGTATCTGTTGTTTTAGCAGCAACAGAAATTTATCATCTGTGAATCTGTCCGTCGATTAAAATAGATATTTAAAGTGGGGCTCCCATACAACAAACGCCGTTTTTTGGCCGTTATTTTTGAACGGAACCCTTCATGCGCGACTCCGACTCGCACTTAGTTGGTTTTTACCCTTTGGGTACGGAACAGTAAAAATAACTTAGTCATCCATAAAATCATCACCAACAGTGACACTAGATGTTAACTTGTGAACGTGCGTGAACTTGCTGCAACTCAATTACATACAGGTTTTAGGCGATATAATATTCCAGAAAAAAAAAAATTACACAAAACGCGTAATTGATTAGGCAACATGAAGTGGTGAGGTCGTAGGGAATCACACACATAATAATATAGGAAGCTACTATTTACAAAGAAATATGATATACGATACCTAATCTTTGTATAACTATACTAGCAGACCCGTGACAGACGTTGTCTTGTCCAAATTTCGATAACCGCATAGAGAAACGCACGTTGCTATGACGACTGACAGATGTCAGATTTTTTCACACCAGAGCCATCTATTACAAAATCATCCTTTATGCGTTTTTATATCATCTTGGGGATGTTTTTCGTATATTAAAGTAGTCTTTGTTTTATTCGGGCATTATATCTATTTCTACAGCAAATTTCATCATAATCCGTTTTCTCGTTAAGGCCTGATTGAGGCACAAACATACAAACAAACTCACAAACTTTTGCATTTATAATATGTATCTAATCAAATAAATGAGAATTCCAATATGACGTGTCTCCCAAAAATTGTGTATATATGCAATTTAGTAGTCTTAAATTAGTCACATATTTGTCAAATATCATAGATCACAGATTACTAAAAAACTAAATCTTGTCGTCAGATAAATAGTTACTAATTAAAATTATATTTTCACGGTACGTAACCCTGATTATGCGTGTCCGACTCGCAATTGACCGATTTATTTAAAATGAAGATATTGCAATAACAGATTAGACAGATAATTTTCTTAAAAAATAAATCCTTGATAATAAATCACTTCAATTATAATTGAGGTTACATTGAACAAGTGCATGAATGAGGCCGCAAAAGGCGCACAGAATCTGTTTGCTAACCTGATGTATGCTAACTATATGTCACCATGGACTTCACAGTATTTTTCCTTAAGCAAATTAAAGTATTTTCGAAGAAAAAATAAAGTTGACCGCTGCATCCTAATAATCTAATATATAAAATTTCCATGTCACAATGTTAGTTACCGTATTCCTCCGAAACGGCTTGACCGATTCTCATGAAATTTTGTGAGCATATTGAGTAGGTCTGAGAATCGACCAACATCTATTTTTCATACCCCTAAGTGATAAGGGTGGCGTAAAGATCGGGAAAAACGGAAAGTGCTTTTTTCTGTGGGATTATTGACATTTGACAGGACAACGTCTGTCGGGACAGCTAGTATTATTATAAACTAGCTGACCCGTGACAAACGTTGTTCTGTAATTTTTTTTTTTAATAATCACATTGGAAAAAGCCATTTCAGGCAGCTTCCAATTTTTCCAGACTAAAACCATAGACTAAAACATTCAGTCTTTTCTATTAATTATTTAAATATGACAGGAGAACATCTGTCACGGGTCGGCTAGTGACAAATAAATAACCCACAACACCTATCGCCGAACGATTTACAACAATATTGATAAATATCAATAACTTGACAGTAATCAATCAATCAAAATAATAAGCGTGAAATAATGTCCCTCTAATAAACAGTTGAGGCGAATCGTAAATAGTTGAAGGGAAGCTTCCGTCTCTATTCATTCTGAAGTGAATGTAGAAGACAGATGATGATTTAAGGAAAAGCGATAAAACATAACTTATGACATTATAGACATAAAGACTACAAGATAAAGTTGTTTATAGATTGTTTTTAGGGTTCCGTACCTAAAGGGTAAAAACGAGACCCTATTACTAAGACTTCGCTGTCCGTCTGTCTGTCACGAGGCTGTATCTCATGAACCATGATAGCTAGACAGTTGAAATTTTCACAGATTATGTATTTCTGTTGCCGCTATAACAACATACAAAAAACAGAATAAAAAAAATGTTTAAGTGGGGCTCCTATAAAACAAACGTGATTTTTTTGCCGTTTTTTATAAATAAAGGTACGAAACCCTTCGTGCGCGAGGCCTACTCGCGCTTGGCCGGTTTTTTAAACTAGTCGTACTCTTAAAATACATGGAACTTTGACATTTTAAGATAACACTCAAGAATGAAATACTGAACGTTAATGTTTGGTTCTTATTAGAAGGTACTAAAGTTGAATTCAAGGTTTTAATTACTGCTTAGTTATTAACAAAATAAACCAAGTATGTTCAAACATTACAACGCAACAGTCTATAGGCATTTAAATGGCGTTACTTTCGGTTTTTTCGCACAGTTTGCGTGGTTGCCCTGGTAAATTATACAATGCTATCAAAAACATAACTTGTAATAAAAGCGAAGTCTCGCAACGCAACTCAGTTCTTCTACCGTAAAAAGTTGTGAGATCCATGTAATACCAAGTCGGTTAATTTATTCAGTCCCTACTTTAAGGGTCCTTCTGTCTTAAGTTAGTTTTTTACAGAATGTTTTTGGTGGGATTATTTATTTAATAAATTTAAGTTAGTTTATCGAGACAACCGAATTGCCAGCACTAATTTCGTTAAGCTTTATCATTGGCTACCGCGTACAACCTTGACCTATTATGTTAGTAGTTAGAGGACGTACGCCGGTCGTGTATACATGTACGAGTAGTTATTGCTACCAAAAGGTATGTTAGCGTAGGATTAGTCCATTAGCCCGGTGGGCCGGTCCCGGCTCCGGGGCACATAGAAAAATAAGTGATTTATTCATTCGGGCGGATGGCATTTTTTTAGCGTTCCGTAACCAAAGGGTAAAAACGGGACCCTATTACTAAGACTTCGCTGTCCGTTTGTATGTCCGTCTGTCTGTCACAGGGCTGTATCTCATGTACCTTGAAAGCTAGACAGTTGAAATTTTTAAAGATGATGTATTTCTGTTGCCGCTATAACAACAAATACTAGAAACAGTATAAAAAAAATATTTAAGTAGGGCTCTCATAAAAACAAACATGTTTTTTTTTAGATTTTTGTAGATAATGGCACAGAACCCTTCGTGCGCGAGTCTGACTCGCACTAGACCGGTTTTTTTTGTGAAATAGGTCTCGTCTGTATTCGTTTGAGACATACAAGTTGCATTGTCCTCGATGATATTAAATAGGAATACGACAGTTATTCTCAAGTACGTTAGACATCCTCTTAGATCTTCAGGTGCTGAGATGCTTGAAGATGTGTGTTGACTAAGGTACGTCCATTACTATTGGTATATGCCTACATTTTGACAGTCGGCCTGAGCTTATAAGAATACTATCTGGTTTCTTTCGCAGTTTTCCTCCCGTCGCTCCTATGAGTATACAGATGGCAGCACTAACACCTAGAGTTTCGCCGATCTCGGTAACCATCATATTGTTGAGCAAAGTGTGCCAGGAAATGTACATAACCATTGATTAATACATTTTATACGAAAACGTAAATTAGCCAACGGTTTCACTAACAATGTTATCCCTAATGGAAAAATTTTATGAGCGTCACTGATTGAATCAAATTATGAATATTAAAATAGCAAAATGTTAATTCCACCGCGGATTGTTATTTGACGAATTTAAATGAGCATTTCAAACGAGAGAATAATTTAAGGACTTACCTTAGAACTTTTCTTCTGTTGTTGGGGTGAAGACGCGCAGCCATCACTGGATCGATTGCATTCAACTTTGCGTGTATATCTTCATTTGTGAAATTCTTCTCGTTGTCTAAGTCTTCTTTCAGCTTTTCTTTGATCAGTTCAACTGGTTCTTCTACATTTGCATCTGAGGTACTCAAGGTGGATTTTTCTATATTTTCTTCAGTTGCAATTTTTTTACAAACACTTTCTTCTTTCTCAAAGTCATCTAAATCTCTTTTGCGTCTGCTCTGTTCCCATAAAAGAGCGTCTTCGTCGTCCATACCTTCTACCAGTATTTTATATACGATAGATTCTATGTAATAATTCGTCCCTCCAACCACTATTGGCATTGTTCCTTGTTCTATTAGGTTATTAATCTGCATTTGGAGTTAAGGCCATTTATATAAAAACTGGATTATCAATAAAAACTTGAACTTGACGGTATTTACTTCAGTAGTTTTATTGTATATTTTGTGTATGTTCTAACTGCTAGAACATACATTCATTACATACATTAGTTATAATCTAACTAAATTAATTGGAGGTTTAAATATATTTATTAGAAGTATTAAATGGGAGAGAAGCTCTGAGTAAATAGTTATAGTATTATTTAGTTATTCTTTGTCGATATGCGTATATTTACTAAGACACGCAAAACTAAATTATACATACTAATGGTAGAATCTCACACTCATTGTGATGATATGTTGATCGTTTAGTCATTTACATATTTTGCGTAATAAGTACCTCAAAACAGGAAGGAGCTTAAATACATATAATATTGCTGAGTTCCGGACATCCTTAGATGTCAAATCACGTTGAAGCGATAACGAGAAAAAATCAAACCTTTGATTGTGGCTACACATAAACCCAAAGATATCAATGTAATGACATACGTAAGACCATGTCTAAGCGGATTATACGGTGAATGCCCTCAGGGCAAAGTGGAATACCTTTCTAATTGGATTTTGTAGAAGACCTGCCAAACTTTCTCATTAAAATTGTGGGTTAGTCCCCCAATAAGTGTAAGCCAGGCTTTGTCAAAAAAAAAAAAGACGTGTGGCACTCGGAGACTGCCGCGGTAAAGCTATTGCATAACATTTTTTATCAACTTATGTATTTATAATTATTTATTTATTTATTTTATTTATCCTTTAAAAAGAAAAAAAAATTTTTTTATTTTTTTACATCCCTAGATTGCGGGGGAAGAGGGGGATTAGGCATGCGCAGTAACGCCGATACAACCAATGCCACCTATTGGCGAGTTGCTAAACTAAAGAGACAAGCGTGATATTTCAAAAAGTCATTAAAAGTTCTGCTATTCATCGATAGATGTCAAAATCTTTAACCTACCTATTTACCTAACTACGTAGTTAGCATTCCACACGTAACAGGTTGCAAGCCCGTCGTCGCTTTCAAGAATACTAACAGGTTTCCTCACGATGTTTTCCTTCACCGTTATAAGCACGTGTAACGCGCATATACATTTTTCGAACAGAAATATCCATTGATGCACGGCCAGGATTCGATATTTACCTAACTACATGAATTCAATAATTCAATTTCAAACTTTTTAGTCGATCATGTCTGTGAAGTACCACCTATTTACCGATAGTGGTAAAATAGCGCCACCTGCCAGCGGAATTGCGAACCTCTCAAACCCCGAGCTTTCGCATGAGACCGCGAAAAGCACCTATAATAACGTAGTATCATCAAATGAAACTAGATGGCGCTGGAATGCGAAAATCACTCTAGAGTCCGCGCCACCACTCAAGTCCGCTAGACGCGGCGTCGCAATCGCCTATTATAATGATGCCAGTAAGATAGCCATAATTTACCCCTTACACTAAAAGGGAGAGCGAACTAATGTTTACATTTTAAAACTATTTACTACTAGCAGTTCACTTCGACTTCGCACAGTTGTAATAATGAAGAATATAGGCAATTTTTTTATTTTTTTGGTTACATTATTGCTATTTTCGTGGGATCTCTATTTATTTTTATTTATTGTACTTACATTAATTTTAGACAGACAACGGAAGAGACTTTGTTTTATACTATGTAGTGATGTTATTCGCTCCTAATAAAGCTTTTGATAGATTAAATATTTTTTTAAATTGGTCCTATATTTTTTCAGTTTATCCGGTACAAACAAAAATATAAAACTAGAAATTTTATCTCTTTGTAATAGTAGTGTAGTTATGTAGGAAAACAATGAAATCAACCTAGTTTCACGATATAGGTAAATTTTATTAAATTATTTTTATACAATAATTATGGTCTTCATCATTTATTACTTGCATTCCAGACATATCGCTGTCACTTGTCTCTTGAAATTCACTGCCATGATCAGAATCAGTGTCGCTATCACTGGCTGTTGATATTAGGAATTATGAATCTTTCTATTTCTTCATCTACCAGTCCATCATTTTTGAAATATTACAATTCTTTTTGAAGTGCTTGCTGCCACTCTTCCTTCTTTCGTAATTCTAGATACCATTTTCTCTGAAACACCTAAAATACAAAATAATTTAATTAGTGTTTTAATTTAGTCATATTTTACCTATTGTTAGACAAAAACTTATACTCTGGTATCCCTAAAATTTACCTGTCATGGCAGCGACTCTTTTTTGTATATTATTTAAAGGGATCAAAACGTCTTTATTCCTCTGCTCTAACTCACAAAACTCTTTTACTTTATGAATCATTTCACGAGCTGCACTTTTCACCAGTTTACGCGACATATTCACGCACATTTCAAGAAAATATTGGGAAAAACCATGGACGCTAATTTCATCGAGCACTCTGACATGAGATAAAATGGCGTTGCTGTCAAATTTAGTTTTGGTTTTCGTCGCAGGACATGAGTGGTGGCGAGGACTCTAAGCAGGCATGACATGAGTCATAGGGATGTAATATTGATTGAAAAAAATCTATCAATTAATAATCGATTTTTTGTCCCTACAAATAAATCGATTTTCCAAAAAATCGAATTATATGGTTCGGATCGCTTTCGGAGAGACGATCGATGGGTCGGTTCCCGTTTGTGAAGCGACTATTGGTCGGATCACGTTCGGAAAAACGATCAATGGTTCGGTTTGCGTTCGGAGACAAGACCGATGAGTCGGTTTCCGTTTGGGAGGCGACTATATGTAGGTTCACGTCCGGGAAAATGGCCAACGAACGATTCGGTCCGCGTTCGGAAAACTTAGTTTACAAAAATCGATTTATATGTGTAATTTACATAATCGATTTTTTGAAATCCAAAAAGAGAAATCTCTAACACTCACACTCACGCATATTGCGTGAGTGTGAGTGTCTCGTAAAATTTCGTTACGAAATTTCTGGATTCGGTCTCCACGCTCAAGGCCCGCGATAGAAGCTATGCAATAGCTTAAAAAACGTGCGCAGTTTCCTAGAAACATGCACAGATGCTCTGCTATATTTTATTTAAATATTTGTCTACTGATTTAAAAGACCTCTTCGCAAGATAAGTAATATGATCTAATTGTGGTGTTTTACACCACGTCAAGACTTTTTAAGGCTTTTAAATAACTTTGCTTAAGGCGCTCCCAGTCGACGATTGTTTTTGTTCGAAACGAAAAAAGAAATACTTCTGAACAAGCCACATCTCCTATTTTATAATGTATAGTATATGTGAATAAAGATGTACCCATCTTTAATCACTTCGATAAATAATCCTACCGACCGCTGCTGCAATGACGACAAACACACGTCGGCGCGAGGTACGCCTTTGCTTTTCGAATAAATTAATGATATAAATTATGTATAATTACTTATCAAAAATCTATTCTAATAGAAATCTAGATCTACATATTACCTATCTTTAACAATAAATCACAAGTTGATTTTAATAGTAGGTATATAAAATATTTCGATCATAAATTCTAAAACGTATCATTTTGAAATAATATCTTTATCGTGAAAAGTTTCTGTTATTATGTTTTCAGCTTAATAGAAATCTAGGTAGGAACCTGAAGTAATATACTTATAAAAATAGGAGATGTGGCTTGTTCAGAAGTATTTCTTTTTTCGTTTCGAAAAAGAGCAATCGTCGACTGGGAGCCCCTTAATGTAATTGGTTCTGTTTGGCGAAGATAATAATACCGTGGCCAGAATTTGCATTGGGATCGTTCTACACGTAAATGAAAACCGTAAGGATATTTACGAAATTGTTGATTTAGAATCTGATGTAATTGATTTGCTTGATTTTCTTTTAGATTGGGGTTAAAACTGTCAGCCCTTTCATCGACTTATCAAGTGAATTATTACTTTATAGTATGGACAATATGACAAAAACATTACGATAAATAAATACTGGTCGTCATACTTTGATGTTAAAACAAATTAGATAATAAGGTAGAGCGATAGACAATGGAGTAATGTGAGAAGTGCAACCGATCCGGCGAGAAGACTTTCAAACACGGAAAGTCACTCAGCTATGGACCGCAGAGGAGGTTGGCGCTAGGAGGGGGAATATTATACAAGGACTACGGTGTACGAACAGAAAGCACATAATATTCCAATTGAAATAATATAAATAATACAGTTCCACGCGCACAAGTTTCATTACGATAACATGGAATGGAACTTTTCAATGTTGATTGTAACTATGATACAATACAGGCAGCATTGTTTACATAAAAGTGCACGCGTTTTGAAGTTCTTGAAGTGACAAAAGAAGAATATGACTTGGAGTGATAACGAGTTTCAAGACCTCAGGACTTTCTTCATCTGGTTATTATTAGAGAATTTGATCAAGGTTTTGATTTAAGCAATACTGAAAAACAGCGCCTTGTCCTCGGACCAGGCATAAATGCTGAGTTGTTGCCTATTCAAATAAACAGATGTTTTCCGTTCTATTCATTTTTATTGTTAATGTTTTTACTTTTTTTATTAACTGTATTGTTCAAGGTTATTTGTCTTATGTTTTGTTTGTTAAATAAATGTATTTTCTTTCTTTCTATCATTGACGACGGTTTTGCGCGGTGCTACGAGTATAAGCGCTTTCTATAAAACTCCCCCTCTCCGGCTAGGCGCCATCTTGCCTATGTTTACACAGTCATTTTGAAATGCGCCCAGTTCTAGTGTTTATATAATGTGACACAATTTTAGAAGAATTATTACTGCTGTTCATTAGAGTGCTAAAGATTCTATTGTATATAGAATTAATTACGATTTCGTTATAAGCAAATGTTTGATCACCTGCTTATGAAGTTTGCCAATAGCAATGTATACTACATTGTTCTTTATAAAAGCGGTGTCTTAGTGATGGTTTAGAAATGTGACATTGTTGCTATTTGGCAGTTGTGATTCTATTCGGTAGAGTAATACGATTAATGAACTGGTTTTGTACCACAAGTTCAAAATTAATAATATCAAAACAATATTACTCGCGGTGCAAAAGTGACAACGTTAAACGCATGTTACTTTTGAACTTATGGTACGGCTCCTGGGCTTGCAACCTGTCACGTATGGAACTCTAACTACTGCAAAATGTGAGCATGTTCCAAATATAATGTTTGGATGTGCGTTTGACTACACTCTTGACATATTCAAAGATCGGAGTGTCTGAGCCTATTTCATTTCAATGTTATCAACAGTCACTTTATTTAAATTCTAGACTTTAAAGGTTAATACAATAAACAGATTTACTACAACTAATATAGGTAGGTTTATATATATTAAATCTAAAATTTTCTCGATAAATTTAGGTATGCAAAATATTCTACCGTTCAAAGTGACACATAAATGTATTTTTAACAACATATTTATTTTCAAATAAACGTTTATATTGAAAAAAATATTACAACGATGATTTTTAAACAACATAGAATATAGTACTTATCTATCTATTACGTTAAGCAAAGGTTTTGTAAAAGGCGATATTTAATTATTAATTATTCATATTTAAATAGACAAAACGGGAAATATTTGGTTGTGGTCAAAATAATCTAGAGGTACAACGCACCACAAATGTCACTAATAAAACGGACTATAGATAAAGAATTGCATTAACTATAGACTTTAAACAAGTTTGTTTGCTATGCTTAGTTATTGACTGCCAAAATTAAAAATGGCCAAAACCGGGGTAGGCACCACAACCAGGTCTTTGTCTCTACTTTGAAGCATTTAAAGTTGAAAGGATACAATCTTCAGAGCCCTGTTTCGGAAGTCAACAACAGTAAACATCTGATGCGGCTCCAGGATATCCAGAAGGTGGTGGCGCGCCATCGCCCGTTCTTGGAGACTGGCTTTAGCGTTTACCACATCCAACCCTTTGTAGATCTGAAACAATAAACTATTTTAACACTCTTATATCTTCACCTGTAACAAACTAAATAAGAAAATGTTGGAAATCGCATAACTTATAATACTCGTAGTTGGATCATTATCAATTTTTTCAGTTATGTGTAGTTGTAATGATAATACAATAATATGATATCAACATGATGATGCAGCCAAGATCAGCAACATATTCTATTTTAATACAGTAATAGACACACCCTCGTATTCAAGAACGACACTATGAGAACACGCACCCACAGTGGACGAAATCTTTTTTCATAAACATCACTTTATGTGTTGAGCGGCACTATGGCGCACGCTACCGTGTGCCTTTAGAGCTCAACTTTGGCTAGAGGCACACGACAATGTGCCTCTAGTCACACTATGCAGTGTCGCACAACACATAAAGTGAATTTTATAAAAAAACCGGCCAAGTGCGAGTCGGACTCGCGCACGAAGGGTTCCGTACTATTATCAAAACGGCAAAAAAAATCACGTTTGTTGTACGGGAGTCCTACTTAAATATTTATTTTTTACTGTTTTTAGAGAAATACATCATCTGTGAAAATTTCCACTGTCTAGCTATCACGGTTCACGAGATACAGCCTGGTAACAGACAGACGGACAGCGGTGTCTTAGTAGTCCCGTTTTTTACCCTTTAGATACGGAACCCTAGAAAAAAAAAACTTGAGAGGTGTCAAGGGACACCCGGATGGAACGAAGTTCTTTTGGATTAATTAGTGAAGGAATTGTAATAAAATTTTATTTCTTTTAAGTTAAAATAATATGTTTTTTATTATTATCAAATATAATGTAATATAAACTTAATCAGTAGGCTCAATTTTTGTCAATCTAGCTAGTTAGATGAGAAACAAATAAATAGGTAAGTACCTACCTTCCTAAGTAGATACCACCTACCAACTAATGATGTTTTGGTAATCTCCTACTTGCACAATAAGTCGTTTATTAGTTTACAGTTATGTTGTACTGAACACAAAATAACGTGGGACAAGGGAAGGGGAATCAACTTTGACCTCGACCTCGACCTCGACCCGACCTCGACCCGACCTCGACCCGACCTCGACCCGACCTCGACCCGAACTCGACCCCACCTCGACCCCACCTCGACCCCACCTCGACCCCACCTCGACCCCACTTCGACCCCACCTCGACCCCACCTCGACCCCACCTCGACCCCACCTCGACCCCACCTCCTCGACCCCACCTCGACCCCACCTCGACCCCTCCTCGACCCCACCTCGACCCCACCTCGACCCCACCTCGACCCCACCTCGACCCCACCTCGACCCCACCTCCTCGACCCCACCTCGACCCCACCTCGACCCCACCTCGACCCCACCTCCTCGACCCCTCCTCGACCCCACCTCGACCCGACCTCGACCCGACCTCGACCCGAACTCGACCCCACCTCGACCCCACCTCGACCCCACCTCGACACCACCTCCTCGACCCCACCTTGACCCCACCTCGACCCCACCTCGACCCCACCTCGACCCCACCTCGACCCCACCTCGACCCTTTCACAACGCGCGATAAGGAACTTCGTTCCAAAAAGTATTTAAGTATTCTATCAGTTATCTAGTTCCCAAAGTACAAGCTTTGCTTAGTTTGGGGCTAGATGGCGATGTGTAAAATGTCCACCAATATTTATTATTTATTATTTATTATTTATTATTATTATTATTATTTATATATTAATAGATATACTATAGCAAAAAAGTGTCGTGACAACTTTTCGTGACAACTTTTCGTGACAACTTTTTGTGACAACTTTTCGTGACAACTTTTCGTAAGAATTTTTTCCGTCTAGCCCCCTTTCACAACGCGCGATAAGGAACTTCGTTCCAAAAATAATTCATAATATCTCGTAACCTACCTATTTACCTAACTACGTAGTTAGCATTCCACACGTGACAGGTTGCAATCCCGTCGCCGCTTTCAAGAATACTAACAGGTTTCCTCACGATGTTTTCCTTCACTGTTATAAACACGTGTAACGCGCATATAGGTACATTTTTCGAACAGAAATATCCATTGATGCACGGCCAGGATTCGAACTCGAAATTAATTGGAAATTAATAATATCTACCTAGGTACCTATTTACCTAACTACATGAATTCAATAATTCAATTTCAAACTTTTTATTCGATCATGTGAAGTACCACCTATTTACCGACTTACTTTACCGATAGTGGTAAAATAGCGCCACCTGCCAGCGGAATCGCAAACCTCTTTCATCTTACCTCTCATACCCCGAGCGGTCGCATGAGACCGCGAAAAGTACCTATAATACGTAGTAACATCAAATGAAACTAGATGGCGCTGGAATGCAAAAATCAAGTTTGTTGTATGGGATCCCCCCTTAAATATTTATTTTATTCTGTTTTTAGTATTTGTTGTTCGAGCAGCAATAGAAATACATAATCTGTGAAAATTTCAACTGTCTAGCTATCATGGTTCATGAGATACAGCCCTGTGACAGACAGACGGACAGACGGACAGACGGACAGCGAAGTCTTAGTAATAGGGTTCCAATTTTACCCTTTGGGTACGGAACCCTAAAAAGATTTCGTTCTCATAGTGTCGTTCTTGAATACGAGGGATAACCTAGGTGCTTAGAAATATAAACAAACACGCCTTAAATATCTAAATTCTAAAGTCTCTCATTTTCTAAAGTAACATTATTTATTAATTCATTTCATCCATGGAAACAAACTAACTAACAACTAACAACTACCAAGCTACTACGACCGGGCCATGCCGTGTACAATAGTGTACATGGCCTGGGCGGGGCACGGATTTGAAACGTTACATTCATTTTGTATGAAGTAATTTATATTAAACAGTGCCTGATCTGTGTCCCGTCCGGGCCCGTCTACTAACTAAAGGCTCCGGCCCGGCCCCGACTCGGCACGCCCCGGACACGGCCCGGTCTAATATAATCTCTTAGGATGTAACCTATTTGTGTAATTCAACTTAGTATGATGGGTAGGTGTAAAAACGTTGGAAAACGCCCTAATTCTTTATCAATGAATATTCATACTGCCACACACATTATTCAGCTGATCTTCAAACTGTCCTTCTTACATACATTTCATACATTTTACCCGGATTTGCATAATCCGGTCTTTATCAATGGGTCTTTGTTATTAATAGGTGTTTGATGAATATTTATGTTGTAAATAGATTTGTCTATTCACGCTCCACCAATGAAAATAGCTTCTTTGTCATCCTGTGATGCAAAAATCTATAGTTTAGTGTCCTAAATAAATCAATATAAATATTGGCGGACTTTACACACAGCGTAAAGTCCGCCATCTAGCGCCAAACTAACTGATAGAATTCTTAAGCCGGGGCGAGCACTAGCACTCGTGCCGTGTACATAGCAGCTCGTAATAAAATATAACTATCAAAAATTCGTAAGTGACTAACCTGAACGACACAGGTCAAAAGGTCCGCCTCTTTATACCTAAAACTCGAATTATTTTATCTCGCAGCTTCATCTCGTGTCCTTAGTCGAAATTGAAAGTCAAAAATTATCTCATTTGCGCAAATGGACCGAATAAAATAAATAAAAAGATCATTAGGTTATCAGCAACTTATCAGCGACTTTGTATTGCGTCGGCCCTTCCGGGCGATTTCATTCATATGTCACCTTTCTTTAATCTATTTGAATGTTTTTATATGGTATGTTAATATTATCTTGGTATTTAAAAGTGTTGCGTAAAACTTATTATAATAAAGTTCCTACGAATCTGTTAAACTTTTAATATATATACAATTTATACAAATATGTATATATTCTTACGTCGGTTTGTATAATTTCAAGTACATTTTAAGAACAATCAAAATTCATTATTAATGTGTAAATTAAACAAAAACCGGCCAAGTGCGAGTCGGACTCGCGCACGAAGGGTTCCGTACCATTATCTATAAAAACGGCAAAAAAATCATGTTTGTTGTATGGGAGCCCCCCTTAAATATTGATTTTATTCTGTTTTTAGTATTTGTTGTTAGAGCAGCAACAGAAATACATAATCTGTGAAAATTTCAACTGTCTAGCTATCACGGTTCATGAGATACAGCCCTGTGACAGACAGACAAACGGACAGACAGACAGACAGACAGACGGACAGCGAAGTCTTAGTA
This sequence comes from Hydriomena furcata, assembly GCA_912999785.1. NCBI lineage: Eukaryota > Metazoa > Arthropoda > Insecta > Lepidoptera > Geometridae > Hydriomena > Hydriomena furcata. Next base: position 15,213,007 of record OU538832.1, on the reverse strand, counting down.
ATAGGGTTCCGATTTTACCCGTTGGGTACGGAACCCTAAAAAAATAAATCATTCATCCAATCAAAAAAAAAAAAAATTCAAAAATTCAAAATCTTTATTTGTGAAACACAGGTTATATAAAGTTGTTACAAAAATGTTGTGTGCACTGTGATCTGCGGTTAGCGTACAAATGTTGTATAGATTGCTTACTTGCTAATATGATGACATGCTGTCAATTATTAAGTACAATGTAATGAGTTAAGATTAAATATTGATAAAATAAAATAATTATTATTGATAATTTTAGTAACTAACTGAAAACAATGTCGAAAATAATAAATAATGTCAAGGTAGTAAAAAATAATGTCAAGTTAGTCTATGTGGTCAAAAAATTCTTGTATTGAGTAAAATGTCCTTTCTATGAGATAATTAAATAATTTTATTTTAAATGTCATGATGTCTTGACATATCCTAATATAAGACGGTAACTTATTATAAATTTTGGAGGACATTACAAAGACACTATTACTGAAGAGTGCCGTTGAAACGCTAGTCCTGTGTTGCAAAAAATCACAACGTCTTGCACTTGCTACATGCGGAAATGTATGTGGATGTTTTCTTATGTACATTACAATTTCAAAAATATATATTGATGTTAGTGTTAGTAATTTTAGAGATTTAAAAGACGGCTTGCAGCTTTCTCTTCTTTTTAAGCCACATATTGCCCTAATGCAACTCTTTTGAGCGATAAATAGCCGGTCAATCTTCACAGCGTTTCCCCAAAATATTATACCGTATCTAATCCTTGAAGCAACATTACCATGATAAGCTGCAATAACAGCTTTTTGACTAACTACTTTTCTTAACTGACGTAAAGCATAAGCAGCCTGAACTACTTTATTGCAGACAAATTGTAAGTGCGATTGCCATTTCATATTGCTGTCAATAAACAAGCCAAGAAATTTTGTCGTTGATGTTTGACATACCTCTTTACTTTCAAACTTAACTTTAGTCGGAAGTGATTCAATGGATGACTGTCTAAATTTCATTAATTTGGTTTTGTCAAGGTTAATTTTAAGATTATTAATTTTAAGCCATTTTATAATAGATTCAAGACTTGTACTAATTTCATTTTCGCTATGGCACACAACAGTACAGTCATCTGCGAAAAGTATCATAGAATTATTTGTAGCCGTTGTTATGTCATTAATATAAATTAAAAATAATAGCGGGCCGAGTACACTGCCTTGAGGTACCCCGTATGTCACAGTTCTTTCAGAAGAGGTAAATGTTTCTTCACGTTTAGACAAACAGCAAATTTTATTTATTAATGTAGTTTGAGTTCTATTACATAAATAAGATTTAAGGAGATCATAGGCAACGCCTCGTATACCGTATGTTTCTAGTTTGTTAAGAAGAATATTGTGGTCTACATAGTCAAATGCCTTAGTCATGTCGAGGTAGACTGCGTAAACTTGTTGCCTTTGGTCCATTCTAGGGTATATCTTCTCCAAAAATTCATAAATAGCAGAATCAATTGACTTATTTTTGCGAAATCCTTTTTGTTCTTTTATAAGTATGTCATTGTCTTCGAAAAAATTATACAAAATCTTAAATATTAACTTCTCGAATATTTTGGAAAAAACGGGTATCAAAGCAACTGGTCTATAATTTTGAATGTCTAATCTATTTTCTTTTTTGTGTATAGGTTTTATAATGGTCGTTTTTAATATTGATGGAAAAACTCCTTGTTCTAAGCACAGGTTAATGGCATAGCTCAAAACAGGACAGATGAGGTGACATACATATTTAATCACTTTTGTAGATATGTTGTCAATCCCAGTGCTGTTAGTATTCTTTAGACTTTTTATAATGGAGCATATTTCGTCAGCACTTGTGGGCCCTAGAAATATTGACTTATAAGTTTTAGTCACATAAGTGTGTTTATGATGATTAGCTGATGTTGATGATTTACTAGGTGCTAAGTCTGCGTAATAATCGTTAAATGTTTCTGCGATCAATTTTGAGTTTGCTATTATTTGCCCATTTAAATTTAATTTATTTATGTTTTCTCTAGGTATGTTTTGCTTGTGTTTGTTTATAATATTCCATGTAGCTCTCGTTTTATTTTTAGATTTTAATATATAGAAGTCATTTTGTGATTTTTGCGTCAATTTAATAATCTTACTGTATCTCTCTGAATACGTTTTAAATATATTCCTGTCTTTAGAGTTTTTGGATACTCTATACTTCCAAAGGAGAGCTCGTTTTCGCTTGCTGCATGCTTTTATACCTTTTGATATCCATAGTAATCTTTGTTTAGTCCAATTCTTTTTCCGTATCACTGGCCTAGAAATGAGCTACATTCGTTTAATTTCTGGTCCGATTCGCGTTAATCGCGCGATGTGGACCAAGATATCGCTATCACGTTACAATGTTAATATTTAATAATACGAGACTCATGTTGCTATGGTACCGTTATGTGGTACAATTTATAAGCGGAAGCGGTAATGATTACTTATTTATTTATTTATTATATTATTATTATTACGTTTAGAAACTAAAAAGAAAACCGACGAAAATGTTCAGACCAATCAAAAAATGTGACCAACAATTGATTGTGTATTGGAGTGATTTTTCAAATTCATATGAGACTTCGAGGTATGCCCTTTAAAATAAAAAAACATGATTAAAATCGGACTGCTCTGTAAAAAGTTACGCGTCATACATAAAAACAAATAAAAAAATTGTGTGTGTCAGCTCCGGGGTTGCTGACGATTCGGACACAATAAATTCGGACACTGTGTCCGAATTGACACTTTTTAATTTTAATATTTTTTTCACTGACGATTCGGACACCACCAAAATCCGACGCACGACTGGAGTTTACCCCTTAAGTACGATTGTCAAAACAGACGCAAACATTATAAAGTATAGGCAAAGTAAGGGTACACACTACACACGATCTAGCTGCACTGCTCACACCAAATTAGAAAGTTGCGCACGATAGGTTGCGCCCCAAAAACGTAACGAGGTCATTCGTTCAGTAGATTTTACTCCTCACATTTTTCTCATACCGGGCGCCTTATATCAAAAACCGATTCTTAAGGAGTAAACTCCAAAAAAATAATATTATAGGTACGCGTCGACTTAAGAACCTAGTTTTTCGTCATTTTAAAATACTACAAACTATAACTCGCCCAAGCGCCTTTTGATCGTTAATCGATCTCGACAACGATGCCCACCATTCACACAGTTGTTAATTCTATATGTGATGGGTTGTTACCGCTGCAAGCCCATCGCCGCTTATGACTTAGGCTTTACACCGTGCATAGTGGAGCCTCACGTAACGTACGTTTAAATTCGCAGATAACATAAATCAGCCAAGGTCACTTTATCGTAATAGAACATACTAGTACCAGAAACATAGCCAAAACTATACACTACTATAATACATATATATATGGTATAGATATATTATTATTATCCTACTTCTTATCCTACTACATAATATTATAAATGCGAAAGTTTGTGAGAGAGTGAGTGTGTCTGTGTGTACGGATTAAAATGAAACTTTACAGTAATATAGCGTATACATCAGAATAATAAATAGGCTACCTATTTTTTATCCAGATACCACCCGTGCGAAGCCGGGGCGAGCAGCTAGTTATAAATAATTATGGTATTATACGTGGTGGTATGGTGGTAACAGTAAAATGTCGGCATTTTTCAAATTTAGAAATAAAATAAATACATTAAATAGGATTACCACTGTAACCCCCAGGTACAAAATAGCCCTGCAGGTAGGACTGTGGTAAAGAAACGCGTCGTTGAATGGAATTTTCCAGTTATTTGTTCACACCAATTTAATCATTACATTGCTCATTACTCATTATTGCAACATACGCTGATTTAATTGTGTTAATTCGTACTAATGAATAATTCGAACGTTCAACTAAGCGTATGTAAGCGTTGTACGAAAAAGATACGTAACGCTGAGTAAGAACCTTAGACACATTTAAGACCGACCCACCTTCGTGACATAGAACAAACTGTAACGAGCTAAAGAGTATGATAGGCATGATATCTTAAGTATCAAATACCATAATGCTATGTATAAAACCTTTTAATTACGTTTAGAAAACTAAAAAGAAACGCGACGTAAATCTTTCGACTAATCAAAAAAAAATCCATTAAAAAAAGAATTATCAAAAAACCCTCCTACGTTTTTTTCGTCGGTTAATTGGATTCCTAACTCTTGAAGGTACCTAAGTTTATACTTATCTAGTATATAAAATTTCCATGTCACAATGTTAGTTACCGTACTCCTCCGAAACGGCTTGACCGATTCTCATGAAATTTTGTGAGCATATTGAGTAGGTCTGAGAATCGGCCAACATCTATTTTTCATACCCCTAGTTGTTTTTTTCTGTGGGGATTATTGACATTTGACAGGACAACGTCTGTCGGGACAGCTAGTAATTGAATAAATTTGATGAAAACACCTCACTCTATGCCAAACTCAAAAGGTATTTATTTTGTTAAAATCACAAGGATCACTTTGAAACGTCGTAGGAGCTAGTTGAAGCTCGCAACCAAGCCTAGAAGAATAAGGCAACAAACACGGCTTGGGGCCTATAATTCTTTCATATCCTTTCCTTAATGCTATGTTGTGTGGTGCCGATCGAACAATGTGAACGCTCAATAAGAATAATAAAATAATATGATAATGAAAGGAACTCACGTTGTTTACACAAGTTATTTATATAGATACAATAAAAACTCGACAATCATAAATGCTTCCAAAACCAACGAAATTATAACAAATTTAAATATGATATAATTCAGAAATTGTATAAAAACATACCCCTTAGATCATTATCAATATTTGCACTTCACCTTAAACTAGTGACGTCATTCCACGTTATGAATGAATGGGACAGCCGCCCACGCGCTCTACTATGATAAACGTGGCGAGTCTGTCGTAAGGCACTCCACACAACAACCAACCCTATTCCATCACACCAGAGCTCGGATTCGCTTAGCAATAACATAAGATGCATGATGTAAATTTGTGTATATCTCGTGCATTGACAAATATGCGACTACAAAGTGCAGTGAAAAATAAATCGTAAAGTCAAAGATTAGGTTTGAAATTACAGTACAGTGCAATTTGTTTTGAATGGATACGATCCGTATTTTCCAATCGCTGGAATCACGATGACATGGCTTCTTATTGCGTGAGGTGGTTATAAAAATAGTTTAAAGCCTAGAATACCTAAAAATCAGCACCGAGTTTCCTCAAGATGTTTTCTTTTTCGTCTTTTTGAACACGTGCTCAAAATAGGGAAAAACAACTCTTATAAACGGCTATGGGCTTGCAACCTGTGACGTATGTAATGATAACTACGCCTAAGGTTTAGATTTCCCTTTAGACTTTAAGAATTTAAGCGCCTTGAGATTTGAGAGGACGTCTATCGTTCTTGGGGACACCAATTTACATGTTGACAATATTACATTACGAAAATCGAAAGCTTAATGAAAACCATCCCAATTTTAAAACTTCCTTTAAGTAAAATTGTTCGCGTTTTACTCAATTTTAATTAGTTCATACGATGATCAATTCAAAAAGGTAATATTTGATTTCGAAAGCAATCTATTTTCCTCAAAACAACGTCGGCTAACTTTAGTTTTCCTCATGTTCGTGGAAGGTATAAGATACTACGACAGACTTCCAAGTAACAGAGAGATCGGCAACCCTCGACAACTGGACCCAGGTAGATACAATTTATAGACCCTCAGATCCGTACCGCTCACTTGTGATAGATATATCTATACAGGATGTATCTTGCGGGAAAAATTAATGAGATAGGATCAGGACTGTAATCCCCAAGTGCAATGAACAGATCTCCAGGCCCTCAAATCCTTGAATCCAAATGAACCAAAAACGTATCTAAAAATTTAATTTGGCCTACATTTTGCAGTAATTAGCATTCCATACGTGACAGGTAGCAAGAACATCGCTGTTTATAAGAATACTAACAACAGACACGGGTTGAATTGAATTTTTAGTCTTGAGTTAAATTCTTATTACTCTATTATGACTCGAATCATCAAACAAGCTAAATCTAGTTCAAAAAAAATACTTAAATAACACAGAAACACGCCACGTATTAAATTTATGATTAAATAAATTTTACACAGTTTTGTTCAAGAAATTAGATAATTATGAGATTAAAAATTTTTTTAATTCTTTATTCAATTCTAATTTTACACAGTTTTATCCAAGCAATTAGATTATTATGAGATTAAAAAAAAATCTTAATTACGAACAAAGTTTGTCAACATTCGCTATCAGTACCGTTAAAGAGTTGGAAGTTACACCCTATATATAGGTACCTTCACTGGGGCAGTAAATCACAAAGGTAGGTCAGGATACGCGCGAACAAAAGAGAACCAGTTCTCTGACCTCCAGACAGCCGCCATCTTGGATCGGTACATATCGCAACAAAAGCCTGTCATCTGTCAAAATACTCTACGCTAATATTTGCGTGTGAATATATTTGTGTTCCGTTGATGTAATAATGGTGTGCTGTTTCTTAACGAATTAATTATATTAATCCAGTCAAACTTGTATGAGAAGTCTATAGAGACGGAACCGATGCGATGCCTAGATCCAAGCAAATTAAAACCGTGTTTCGTCTATACTATTATTTATTAATGCCTCAAAAACAATAATCCAGTAATAGTCTACACTCGTAGCTGATCTGATGTATTAAAATAATATATTTTGACAAATATATTTTTTCAAATAAATCCTGTTGAATAAATGAGATTTTCTTTTATTTTGGACTGGAATTAAGACAAACTTTTAAATTTGGTCCAGTTATATGTTGTTTATCAATTACAAACATATTTTTATATCCATACTAGCGACCCGCCCCGGCTTCGCACGGGTTTAATACATATAAACCTTCCTCCTGAATCACTCTATCTATTAAAAAAAACCGCATCAAAATCCGTTGTGTAGTTTTAAAGATATAAGCAAACATACATACAGACGCGGGAAGCGGAAAGCGACTTTGCTTTATACTATGTAGTGATAAAAAAATACAAATTTTACGTCATAATAATAATAGTATAGATTAAATCCTATTTGTAGTTTCACCAATCGTATTTCTGTCTGTAATTTTGCTAGAAGTTATCTTTGTAATAAAAAACAAGTTTCCTGAAATTACTTTTTACTATGCAATTATTAAAATTTGTCAGGACAACGTCTGTCACGGGTCGGCTAGCTTATAATAATTTGCACCACAAAACTGTTTAGGTCCGGTCTGTTTACCGAGTAGGTAGATCATTTACACCACAAACAACACAACCATGAATAAATTATTCTTAGAAGTTTGCGAACACTATTTGCTATTTACATAAATACTACGAGTATATCATTAGTGTTCACAAATTAACTATAGTTGTGTCACGATAACAACTATTTTATGAAGTTTGATGACTTTTTCGACTTTGTTAAAACCCTCCAATCATCATCTTATCGTGCTCTCCAAAGCAGGGAAGCGCTTTGTTGTTAAAACCACTACGGCAAACGGTCGTCACACATCAATTTTCTGAGCGCGCTGAAGATTGCTTTACTTAGACTCTGTAAAAAACGCTACGGAAGTTACGCTACGAATGCTTCGTTTAGTAGGTTAAAAAGTAAAACCTCTAAAAGTGTGGTTTTGTCGGTTTTTTTGGATTTATTCCATACCAATGTACAAAACATCTTTCCTCATAATAACATTAGGACCTATAGATTATTACACTCATATTATTTTGCTTTTTATTCACATGTTGGGTTACATTATGGAAGTTTTCATATGGATCCCTAATAGTTAGACATATGGTATTGCTGACTTATTTGTAGATATTGATGTCCTCTTTAAAACTGTAGTAACTGTAGTAGTAGCCTATGTTCATCAGGGATAACGTAGGATTCTAATGGCAAAATAATTTTTCAAATCGGTCCAGTAGTTTCGGTCCTATTCGATGCAAACAAACAAACAAACAAACAAACAAACAATCAAATCTTTCCTCTTTATAATATTAGTATAGACTAGCCAACCGTAACAGACGTTGTCCTGTCAAATTTCAATCGTCAGATTTGTCGCACACTAGCGACATCTGTACGGAAATCATCCCTTTTGTGTTTTTTATCGTTTTGGGGATGTTGTTTTATATTTTAAAGTAGTCTATTATTTATTCGGGCATTATACACCTACAGCAAATTTCAACTTAATCCATTTTGTCGTTTAGGCCTGATTGAGGAACAAACATACATACAAACTCACAAACTTTCACATTTATAATATTACTAGCGACCCGCCCCTGCTTCGCACGGGTTTAATACATATAAACCTTCCTCCTGAATCACTCTATCTATTAAAAAAACCGCATCAAAATCCGTTGTGTAGTTTTAAAGATATAAGCAAACATACATACATACATACATACAGACGCGGGAAGCGGAAAGCGACTTTGCTTTATACTATATAGTGATTAGGATGGAGAAACATTTTCAAATGATATTCCTCAGTACAAAAAAAAATACTAGTTTGGTATGAAACTCTTCTTTTTTGCGAGCCCAGTTCGCATTCGGCGGTTTATTTTCAGGTGACGGAATTGAGTGGACTTCCACACTTCAAATATTACTTCTCAATGTACCGGTGCTACGACAATATCCTTGGGGTAACTATAATATTTGCTTTTAAGATTTGTAAAGTTATACATTGGCAACTTTGGAATTTCGTTTAAAACGAGCCTATATTTATTAGTAGGGCGTACTTGGTATTGCATTGTAGATTTAAAACGATGATGCGGGTTTGAATACTGCTGGTTCTATAATTTTGTATATTAATAAAACTAAATCTAGATATTTAAATTTATTATTTCTTCAAATGCGACTAATTAAAATTAGACTTTTTCAAGGATCTAAGCGCCTTGAGATCTGTGAGTGTGTCTACCGTACTAGGGGATAACAGTCGTTCTTTTATATTTAAAAGAATAATAACTGTTTCAAAATTAGTTTAACTTTTTTATAGGTGCCTCTTATAGCCGGACAAGCTTACGATACATGCTACCATGCATTAACTATCGCCTAAAACAAAACACTATCTCGGTCACGAGAACCCAGACCGCGTCCTACGATGTCTTTACAAAAATTGCAGCTAAAATGAATAAATTATTCTTATAAGCGGCGATGGACTTGCAAACTGTCACGTATGAAAAATGTGAGTATTGTGCCAAATGTAATGTTTAGACGTGCCTCTACCTAACCCCCTTTATACATCTTCAAGGATCTAAGCGCCTTGACATCTGAGAGTATGTCTACTTGTATACTATATGTGTACTTGGGGATTTCAGCCGTGATGCTATTTAATTTTTAGAAAAAATATATTCTCCAAGTAATTTCGCAATATATGAAAACATATTGTACACACACAAGTACACAATACACATAGTACCAACACAACAAACAAGAACAAATTGTGCATTCTCAAATTTAGATTAGAAAAACCGGCCAAGTGCGAGTCGAACTCGCGCACGAAGGGTTCCGACCATTATCTCTAAAAAACGGCAAAAAAACACTTTTGTTGTATGGGAGCCAGAAATAAAAAAATATTTTATTCTGTTTTTAGTATTTGTTGTTATAGCGGCAACAGATATACATAATCTGTGAAAATTTAAACTGTCTAGCTATCACGGTTTATTAGATACAGCCCTGTGACAGACGGATGGACAGACTGACAGACGGATAGCGAAGTCTTAGTAATAGGGTCCCGTTTTTACCCTTTGGGTACGGAACCCTAAAAAATAAATGGATCTTTTATGGAGAACATTGTACGCTTCTATATTAAACTTCCGGAAAACGCTACGAAACTTCCGGTTAGAAGATTTAAAGCGCACATTAAGAATCTTGCTAATATTATAAATCCGAAAGTTTGTGAGTATGTTTGTGACTTAATCACGCCTGAATGACCAAACGGATTAAGATGAAACTTGGAATATAGATAGATAGATATATAGATTATAATATACATAACTTAAGACTTGGAATAAAAAAATGTTATATGATATTTTTTATCTAAGTACTACGCAAGCGATGCCTGAATGTCTGCACTGTTTTTAAGCTATTGCATAGCTTCTATCGCGGGCCTTGAGCGTGGAGACCGAATCCAGAAATTTCGTAACGAAATAATTTTACGACGATTTGCGCATCGCGATTACGCATGCGCTGCGCAAGCAGCGCATGCGTAATCGCCCCGCAATCTGGTGACTCATGTCATGCCTGCTTAGAGTGATTTTCGCATTCCAGCGCCATCTAGTTTAATTTGATGTTATTACGTTATTATAAGTACCTACTTTTCGCGGTCTCATGCGACCGCTCGGAGTTTGAGAGTAAAAACGTGGTAATTAGCCGTATTTCTATTTAAAAAGATGAAAGATGTTTGCAATTCCGCTTTCAGGTGGCGCTATTTTACCACTATCAGTAAAGTAAGTCGGTTAATAGGTGGTACTTCACATAATCGACTAAAAAGTTTGAAATTGAATTATTGAATTCATGTAGTTAGGTAAATAGGTACTTAATTTCAGCATGCGTAATCGCCCCGCAGTCTGGTGACTCATGTCATGCCTGCTTAGAGTGATTTTCGCATTCCAGCGCCATCTAGTTTAATTTGATGTTATTACGTTATTATAAGTACCTACTTTTCGCGGTCTCATGCGACCGCTCGGAGTTAAGAGTAAAAACGTGGTAATTAGCCGTATTTCTATTTAAAAAGATGAAAGATGTTTGCAATTCCGCTTTCAGGTGGCGCTATTTTACCACTATCAGTAAAGTAAGTCGGTTAATAGGTGGTACTTCACATAATCGACTAAAAAGTTTGAAATTGAATTATTGAATTCATGTAGTTAGGTAAATAGGTACTTAATTTCAAATTAATTTCTTGTTCAAATCCTGGCCGTGCATCAATGGATATTTCTGTTCGAAAAATGTATATGCGCGTTACACGTGTTTATAACGGTGAAGGAAAACATCGCGAGGAAACCTGTTAGTATTCTTGAAAGCGGCAACGGGCTTGCAACCTGTTACGTGTGCAATGCTAAAATAAATAATTATAATTACATAAGTTGATAAAAAATGTTATGCAATAGCTTTACCGCGGCAGTCTCCGAGTGCCACACGTCTTTTTTTTTTGTTTGCTTTAAGTATACTGGAGTAGCTATTAAGACATTAGGTATACTAGGTATTCGGTATGTGTGTGTGAAACTTTTGAACTTTTCTGAAGCTCATTATTTATTAAAGATTTTTAAATACAAAACGGAATTTGAACCCACGCCTTCCACTCACACGTTATCAATTTTGAAATTGTGCTCCATCTCTACACAACGAATTACAATCTAGGGCTCATGAGGCTCCACATTTTGCAGTAGTTACCATTCCATACGTGACAGGTTGCAAGCCCATCGCCGCTTTTAAGAATGCTAACTGGTTTCCTCGCTAAGTTTTCCTTCACAGTTTTGAGCACGTGTTTTTGATGCGTATATAAATTTTTCGAACAGAAAAATCCATTGATGCACGCCGGGATTCAAACCCACGACCTTCAGATTGAAAGTCGAGGTACCTTCCACTCGGCCAACACGGCTATGTATAAGTATTTTATCAGTTATCTGGTACCCATAGTACAAGCTTTACTTTGAAATATATATATCTTATTTTTTATTAATAGTTACGATAGTATTTGCGCGTCCCTTCACCCTTCAACCGGAAGCGGATGCTCGGTAGAAATAAGTATGGTAGGTATATAACGGGCTTACACAAATATTAAAATGAGGAATGTTATTAAATATTATGAAATAGCATAGGTTATTCGAGAATCCGGAATGTCGTTGTCGTTGAAATTTGATAACTGATATAAAGGAATTTTAATTTTACTTATTCAATAGTATTTGCTGACTGAAAAGTCCAAAGTACTATTGTTACTCTTATTACATTTAATTCAATTCGAAAAACTGCTTTTATGAACAAAAGTTACCTACACGTAGGAAGGTTATCTTTCAAATTTAATGATTTGTTTGCAAATCCAGTACTGTCATAAAATCTGAATCTGAATCTGGTTAGTCGTTTATTATATAACAGTAATATTTATAATTAACTAGCTAACCCGGCGAACTTCGTATCGCTTTAGTATGTTAATTTCCCGTTCGTTCCCGTTCCCGTTAAAAAGTATCCTATGTCCTATAAAATCCCCATATACAAAATGATCCGCCATTTATTGAATTTATTTGTGTTATTGTTAAAATGTGACAAATGAAAAACCGGTCAACCGATTTTGTGCAAACTTAACATAAACCATCTACTAAATAGTCCGAACAAAGCCTAAATATTTGGTTTGGATAGGTGAGCCCGTTCTTGAGTTATAAAATTACAACGAAAAGTGGCATTGTTTTTTATATATATAGATGTTTATACGCATCGTTTCTTAAATTTGGAGGCACATCACACGTTGTCAAGCAAGGCTTTAGAAATATGTCTTACGAGTAAATGTGTCATAAATACAGTCTAAATATGACAAAAGACAAAACAGTTATGCGAGTGTTATAAGCGAGTGTGAATTGGAAGAGGAAGACCTCGGCCTATTTTCTTGGACCAAATTGGTGACGTTTTAAAAAAATGCCAGGTCAAGAGTACTCTAAACCGACAAGCATGCATGAGGAATGTGATGAGAGTGAATCAAGCACATAAGTATGGCAGGATCGTAGCAATTGGAAAGCCGTGGACTCGGCTTACCTCTCTGGGAAACAAGCGTGATTGTATGTATGTATACAGTCTAATAGTATTGCACTGCAAAATCTAACCTAATAAATACTAGTAAATAAAAATTCTAGCCTAATTAGGAGCAACATTAATCCCAACAATACATATAATTGCCATACATAGACTGGCCTCACAGCTCAGTTGGTAGTAGCTCTGACTTCTGCGCTGTAGGTTGTGGGTTCGATCCCCACCCGGGATAAACATTTGTGTGATGAACATACATGTTTGTTCTGTGTCTGGGTGTTATGTATAATAAGTATGTATTTACAACAAAAAAACGTATATAAGTATTCTATCAGTTATCTGGTTCCCATAGTACAAGCTTTGCTTAGTTTGGGGCTAGATGGCGCTGCGTGAAATGTCCACCAATATTTATTTATTTATTTATTATTTGCCCAACAACACACGTAATTAAATTAATTAGACGCAGGAAAATCCACAACCGGCATAATTCTCAATGATTATTAACGGTTCAAAACACGCAATTAGAATAACAAGCTTTATCTTACAATACAAATAAAAGTAGCAGGAAACTGATAACAGAGCTGAAACGGTAGGACCGACCACAACCTTCCTGCTCTTATCACCCGTGGGATAATAATTAGTACCTATTATTTGGGAATAACCCTGGGAGTACAGTCTGTTCAATAAGTTATGAGAAATGCGGCAAGAATGCATCCGGATGCTCCAAGCAGAATGTAAAAGGAAAATGAAAGGTTTTATAAATGCACATAAAGTTAGCTCAATAGCTAAATAAAATTAGCTATATTAAATTATTTTCATAAGAGCTTTCTCAGTTATTGATTATAAAATTATATTGAAATATTGGCGGAATTTACAAAAAGAGGCATTTAGCTTCAAACTAAGCAAAGCTTGTACTATGGGAACCAGATAATTGATAGATAACTTATATACCCCCGGCTTCGCACGGGTTTAATACATATAAACCTTCATCCTGAATCACTCTATCTATTAAAAAACCGCATCAAAATCCGTTGTGTAGTTTTAAAGATATAAGCATACATACAGACGCGGGAAGCGGGAAGCGACTTGGCTTTATACTATGTAGTGATAACACCCAGACAGAGAACAAACATCTAGTATGTATATCACACAAATTTTTGCCCTGTGTGGCGATCGAACCCACAACCTACAACGCAGAAGGCAGAGTTACTACCAACTGAGCTGTGAGGTATTTCAATTCTAAACGGATTGTTAGGACTACATGTAAGTATCTCAAGAAAATCTGACCACGTAAATTAAAATCAATATATGAATAATCTAGGACTATCAAAATATATGTGCGTTACGAAAACATTAAACAGAAACATTTTTAGGGTTCCGTGCCCAAAGGGTAAAAACGGGACCCTATTACTAAGACTTCGCTGTCCGCCTGTCTGTAACAGGGCTGTATATCATGAACCGTGATAGCTAGACAGTTAAAATTTTCACAGATTATGTATGTTTATGTTGCTGTTATGACAAAAAATACTTAAAACATAATAATATAAATATTTAACGAGGGCTCCCATACAACAAACATGATTTTTTTGCCGTTTTTATAGATAATGGTACGGAACCCTTCGTGCGCGAGTCCGACTCGCACTTGGCCGGTTTTTTTTATATAATTTGATTTTTTTTTGTTTCCGATAAATGCGCTTAAAACAGAACAGTTGCGTCTTGCGTAGGTCGAATCATGTTTTACTTACGATTAATGCGTAGCACAACTTGCGCTGTCGAATGTATGTTTTAATGTTATCGAGAATTGAATTCCCATTACAAATAAGGAAACAGGAAGAGTCGAACTGCTGACCTCAGCCACTTGTGTGGTTTTAGTTAAGTTATGATAAGCAGTATAAAAACTAAACTACTACATAACATACTAGCTGACCCAATAAACGTTTTCTAGTTCAAATTTCATTAACCACATCGGAAAAAGCACTTTCAGTTTCATTTGAATTTTACTATTTCCGAGCAACTTTTCCTATTTATTATTACTTTTACGTACTCATATAGGATCACTCGTGTGTCTGTCCGCCTGTCCATCCTTTCCCCCTACCATAACTCCGAAAATATTGGGCCTAATTTTATTTTAAACAAATCAGAAATACTGGGCCTAAAATGTTGAAAAAAAAAAGAGAAAAAAATATAAAAAACCTTTTTGGCCGAGTGGGAGGTACCTCGACTTTCAATCTGAAGGTCTTGGGTTCGAATTCCGGCGTGCATCAATAGATTTTTCTGTCTGTTCGAAAAATTTATATGCGCATCAAAAACACGTGCTCAAAACGGTGAAGGAAAACATCGTGAGGAAACCAGTTAATATTCTTATAAGCGGTGATGAGCTTGCAACCTGCCACGTATGTAATGCTAACTACTGTAAAATGTGCGCATGTGCCAAATATGATGTTTGGACGTGCCTCTGACTACCCCCACAAGACATCTTCAAAGGATCTAAGCGTCTGGAGATCTGAGAGGATGTCTACCGGACTTGGGGATTACAGTCGTGACCCTATTTATTTATTTTTTACCTATAGATTGCAGAATAACCTATAACAAGATTGTACAGAACCCTCGGTGTGCGAGTCCGATTCGCACTAGCCCGGGTTTTTTTCCTTATAAACCTTATCCTGATAATTACGAACACAGCAAAATAAACCAGATATATTGGTCGAGCTATTTTTGGGTTTTTGCGAGTTTAACGCACGGTAATTTATTTTTATATAGATATGCCAAAACAATCCAGACGAAGGTTCCAGCCATGTCATAAGAGGAAAGCTGTTAAAAAAATAAAAAAGATTCAAAAACAATAATATATTTTTTCTCTTTATAAAAAAGTGTAGACTACATAACATTTTGATCTTGCTGCGTCACAAATGTCACTACATATTACGCCGAATTTTTTGCACGTCCGCGCAAGGAATGACAAAAATTCGATACGACCGCACTTGTGCTGCATACCTTACGCAATACCTAAGGTTAACGACTGCGTTTGTTTTGATCCAGCTCGCCAGCATGTCTACATCCTGTTGTTCATAGCGTTGTATTTACAGAAAGAAAAGAAAGAGTATTAAAAAAGAAAAACCGGCCAAGTGTGCCTTTGTGCCCGTGTCCGACTCGTAGGGTTCCGTACCATTATCTATAAAAAACGGCAAAAAAAACACGTTTGTTGTATGGGAGCCCCACTTAAATATTTATTTTATTCTGTTTTTAGTATTTGCTGTTATAGTGGCAACAGAAATACATCAAAAATATCAACTGTCTAGCTACCACGGTTCATGAGATACAGCCCTGTGACAGATAGACGAACAGGCGGACAGACGAACAGACGGACAGCGAAGTCTGAGTAATGGGGTCCCGTTTTTACCCTTAGGGTACGGAACTCTAAAAATTAAATAGGATAACGACAGTATCTCCAGGCGCTAAGATCCTTGAAGATGTATAAAAGGGTCAGTTACGTGCAAACATCACAATGACTAAGGCCCAGGTTTTGCAGTAGTTAGCATTCCACACGTGACAGGTTGCAAGCCCGTCGCCACTTATATGCCGCGTATAAGCGTGATATCGATTTGGCTACATTCGCAGCCAAACTCCTCCAAGAAGTGCAGAAGTTTCTGGACCATTATGATTTTAAGCTATATACGGGGCAAAAAAAAAATGTTGTAAACTGAATTTTGAAGCAGTTATCCCCAACTGATTGAGCTGAAATTTCGCATACTTCGGTGACAATGCATAATACGGTGACAGTGAGCTGATCTGATGATGGAGTCAGGAGCTGTTCAACAGACACTTACAATGGAACTCCTTAGTAAATACTTCGATTGAGTAAAAACTTGGCATACTTATCAAGTTCCGATGACATTATTATATGATGTGACAGGTGATAGCGCGCTTGTGCTCGATGGTACAAAAGCTTGTCATTGAAAATATTTTTCTACAGAAAACTTATTAATTCTTAGAACTCTTTTAAAACTTTGTCCAGTCGTCAAATACTTTTGATGTTGACTGTAAACTCAAACAACAAACATCAAGTCCACTCAAAGTGCAAAATATACAATATCGTGTGGATCGCCTAGGGTCATTACAAACGTCACGGACGCCGCTGAAATTATAACAAATGCAGTTAAATGTGTCACAATTCTTCTGCTCTGATAAACGACATAACCAAACCGTGCAATTGTCAACGGAAATTTGACGGATTTGTGGGAAAATGCGTATTACCATTTGCGTATTCCATGACCACCTATAGATGCCCAATAGACGCTTATAGCTTAATTTCTTCAAACAAACGATTCTGTCAAAACTTTGAGGTGTGCGGGTCGGGGAGAGCGGTAAAAAATGCATTCTTATTGGCCGGTTCAAGGTCACGGCCCGCCGCGGGGCGCGTCGTGAACCGCGCTCGGTGGTTTACACAGGATCTGTAGCGCATATGTGTTGTCTGGCAGTGTACGCCTTGCACGAGGAATCTAGGCTGTGTGATCGATGTGTCATTAACATTATACTTGAGAGAGCACTGCTGATGTTCCGGCCCTTCGGTCGTCTGTTTATGTCCACCATATTTTTGTTTTCAAGGAACAACGTTGCTATTCAGTGTAGTAATGCCATCAGCGTCTTGGGGACGCTTTCGATTGGTAGTGTCTGGATCGATCGAGCTATCTATAGGCTGTTCGCAACGATCTTTAGATAGTTTAACTGTTTCTTGTGTATTTTGTGTAACACGAGTATGCTTGAATAAAATGTGATATTATTTCTGTAGATAAAGGTTAGTTAAATGCGCAAAACATACCTTTGATGGCAAAGTTTCCAATAACATGGAATTGTTTTGGAGTTGGGTCAAAGAACCGGTTGTGGTGCCTAACCCGGTTTTAGTCATTTTCTATTTTGGCAGTCAATTACTAAGCATAGCAAACAAACTTGTTTAAAATATAAAGTTAATACAATTCTTTGTCTATGGTCCGTTTTGATTAGTGACAGTTGTGATGCGTTAAATATCTCCTCTATACTTGATATTTTTAAATATGAATAATTAATTAATAAATAAATATTACCTGTTACAAAACCTTTGCTTAGCCTAAGAGATAGCAAAAAACACTCTATTCTATTTGGTTTAAAAAACGTAGTTTTCATCATTTTATCAATATAAACCGTTTATTTGAAAATAGTAAATACAATTTTCTTAAAATGCTCACAACCAGCTCTCTCGCCCTACAACTCAAAAAAAAATCAAAAGAAATGCAGTGGGTAGAAGACCGGTGCCCAAGACCATGGCATTTTGGCTACGTACTATGTGTAACAGTACTGATAGACTTACTTAGCATAACAATTAATTATTATTTAACTCGGCCTAAGTGTTGAAGCAAAAAGAAAGTTTCACAAATACACACCTCATTGTCTAATCTTCGGCTATTCGTTACGCTTGTTAGGGCATTAGCACACTAAGATAACGCGATTTGTTTTTTTGTGAATTCTTTTATTCGGAATTCTTCAAAGGAGTTTTTTAGAAAAAAGTTCCTTTTAAAAACATAAACTCCGGGGTGAATGGTATAGAGGAAGACAATTGAAATTATGGGTTGAAAGGATAAACCCAACTGGAGAAATTTACCTGACAAAGGCTAACCCGCGGCTGTAGCGCCTTCGACGATGATGTCCAAGCGTCGACCACACAGCATAGACTCCTCATGCAAGACGGACACTGTCAGACAACACTTATGAGCTACAAATCATGTGTAAACCAGCGAGCGCGGCCAATCAAAATGCATTTTTTACCGTTTTCCGTGACCCGCACACCTCAACGTTATGACAGAATTATTAGTTTTAAGAAATGAAGCCACTAGGCGTCTTTTGCCGAATAGCCAGACTATACTAGCCGACCCGTGACAGACTTTGTCCTGTCTTGTGTAGTCAAAACTGATGTCATATTTTTTACACTCCAGCGTTATCGTTTAGGCCATATTGATCTTCAAACATACAAGCATTCTCACAAACTTTCGCATTTATAACTATACTAGCTGCTCGCCCCGGTAGTAATTAGATAAAAAGTAGCCTATGTGTTATTTTGATGTATCACTACATAGTATAAAGCAAAGTCGCTTTCCGCTTCCCGCGTCTGTATGTAATATGTATGTATGTATGTTTGCTTATATCTTTAAAACTACACAACGGATTTTGATGCGGTTATTTTTAATAGATAGAGTGATTCAGGAGGAAGGTTTATATGTATTAAACCCGTGCAAAGCCGGGGCGGGTCGCTAGTAAGCTATATTACTGTACAGTTTCATTTTAATCTGTTCAGTAGTTTTTGCGGGAAAGAGAAACAAACAAACACACACACACACAAACTTTCGCATTTATAATATATTAGTACGATTAGGACTAGTAAGAACTCTAAGCTAGTGTACCTCTGCCCTTTCAGAGATATTCTTTTGTCGCATTGTTTTAGCAATGAGTACACGTCCGTCTGTCACCGAGCTTTCATTTACCTGTAGCTCTAACCTCATAAATCCACTACTGTTTTAAGGCCCTGTATGTCGACGATTGCTCTTTTTCGAAACGAAAAAAGAAATACTTCTGAACAAGCCACATCTCCTATTTTTATAAATATATTACTTCAGGTTCCTACCTAGATTTCTATTAAGCTGAAAACATAATAGCAGAAACTTTTCACGATAAAGATATTATTTCAAAATGATACGTTTTAGAATTTATGATCGAAATACTTTGATACCTACTATTAAGATCAACTTGTGATTTATTGTTAAAGATAGGTTATATGTAGATCTAGATTTCTACTAGAATAGGTTTTTGATAAGTAATTATACATAATTTATATCATTAATTTATTTGAGAAGCAAAGGCGGACCACGCGCTGCCCATGGATCAGTATCACGTGCAGCGGTCGGTAGGATTATTTATCGAAGTGATTAAAGATGGGTACATCTTTATTCACATATACTATACATTATAAAATAGGAGATGTGGCTTGTTCAGAAGTATTTCTTTTTTCGTTTCGAAAAAGAGCAATCGTCGACATACAGGGCCTTAAGAGTAAAGGGTATTACATGCAAAGTGAATTCTTTGCGTTTCACCGGTCCAAAATGTTTATTGTTGAAGATGTGAATAGATTACTGATGCTTACTGCTTGCGATATTTATCACCAAAGTAATAAGTACTCTAGCCGAACTCTACAAACAGTAATGTCAGTGGAAATAAGATTTTTTATTGAAAATATATTTTTAAATTAAGCATTTATAAATTCTAGGGCTCTAGTACTCGTCAAGACAAATCCAACGAGCCCAAACATGGCGGGATTGTGTTATGTGGTTAAGGAGTTCCTATGGCTACAGCTCCATCATCAGACCAGCCCTCTAGACCATAATATTACATTATCATTGTAGATGCAAAGTTAGCAAAGTAAAGTATGCAAAGTTTTAACTCAATCAGACTATTTATTGAGGAGCTCCGTTGAACTCCTGACTTCATCAGATCAGCTCTCTGTCATTATTGCATTCTCATCAAAGTTACTTAAGTATGCAAAATTTCAGCTCAATCGGTTGGGGATAACTGCTTCAAAATTGAGTTGCAAGATTCCACCCGAACAAACATAGTTACATACATTGCAAGTTTTAAAGCTTGTAAAATGATTGATTATTTTGTTGTTTCAAAGCTCGCTTCAAGCCTCCGTAAGGTATAACTAAACGTTATTCAAGTACGCGATCGCTTAGTCGCCACTATCGGTCACCCATCCAAGTTATAAACAGTTTAACGTACAAATATAGATCATGAATATCGCTAATTAATTTCCTATTAGTATAAATAAACTATTACAATAAAATATATTAAAATACATTGTTTATTATCCAAACCGCAACCTCCGCATGCGTTAAAAATATAGATTCATTGAGTCACCGACATTTTCCCGCCAACTCCATTCACATTCGATTAGAAATGACCAGTCAATTGGCATCCTTGCTGAAATGCATTACGGTATTATTTCGTGTGCCAATACAAATGTTAGCTTAGTTTACACTCGTGTATTGCAACGGTCGACGCGTTCCGAGAATCGCCATCATTTTCCTCCTTCAAAGGAATGCAATAACGTAAGACTTGCTACTTTGCCTCTAGTTGTTGAACGCGTCCTTGGTACAGTGTGAAGCGCAAACAATTAATTTGCATTCATTCATATTTGGATGCGGTTTTGGCCTTACGTTACATACTATTATTACAACCTTATTGATGCTTTTTGCTTGCAACTCTTTTTTATAAATGTAAGAACAATGAGCTCGATAGAAGACGCTTGCTTGGGCCGAGAGAAAGAAGGTTTTAGTCGACCCAGCGGGAGGTAAGTGCGATTATGAAGGGTTGTGTGTAAAATTGGTGTACTGGTCACCTCTGCGTTGTGATCTAGGTCGTGTTTTGGTCTATCATTGTGGTTCCAAATACGTGTTTTAAATACTCATGCGTTTGTGTATGATTATTACCACATTTTAAAACAGCTATGCCACCAATGTATGTTTGCCTCTATAAGCCTAAAAAACTTTTAAAATCGGTAGTCGTTATCATCGGATCATTTCAGTCGGAAAACGAACATTTTCTAAAACGTATGTTTTACGTTAGTATCAGGCGAGCAATACTAGATAGAGGGTCCATTAATTTTTAAAATTCGTAAATAATGATACCCACATCGACCTTTACAAGACCTATATTTACGGCCTGGTACTATTAATCTCTAAAACCTCGTACATTATTTGATCGCACTCGAAAAGGAAAGCGTTTAAAGCCATAGTAACCTACCTACTTAAATCTAGATTGCGAAACGCCTACAACAAGGATAATATTGTTACTAGATCTACTTTACCAGGAATGTGTTTATCGTTCTGTGCTCTAGATTCTTGTTTTTACGACTGCGTTTTGAATTGATTACTAAATTAGAATAATTTCGTTTTAAAAACGAAATAAATCGACTTCATTGTATGAGGCATATTTTTTTTTATACTGATTTGTACGAAGCGGTGGATAGCTCTGCGTCCAGCTAATTGACCTGCTTTTAGGTTTTCCTGTTAATTTTGCAAAATCACGTGAGTTATGCCATAAAATATAACAAAACATGAAATAATGTTATGTGTTATGTGACTTTAATGTCTTTTTTGAGAATACAATTATTATAACTTAAATCAACCTGATTATTGACCTTATGAAGAACAACCAGGAAAGAGCCGACGAATAAACGAATCCGGGTATAACGGATATGATGCCGCGGACAGAACTGAGTAAGTATCATGCTTAGTACGGTACCTCGCACATATGGCGCTATGGTGTTTCCTTCGCTTCGGTTACATCCGTAAGAAGGCCTCACACCATGACCCCCTGGGACAACAGATAGGTAAGGTTTTAAAACGGAAGGCGCAGTGTAGGACGATATGGACTGGACACCCCAAACCGTTTATGTCAGATCTTGCTTACAGCAGTGAAGGAAAACATCGTGAGGAAACCAGTTAGTGTTCTTATAAGCGGCGATGGGCTTGCAACCTGTCACGTATGGAATGCTAACTACTGCAAAATGTGGACATGTGGCAAATATAATGTTTGGACGTGCCTCTGACTACCTACCCACTAGACATCTTCAAAGGATCGCGATAAGCGTCTGAAGATCTGAGAGGATGTCTACCGTACTTGGGAATTACAGTTTTTTTTTTTTTTTTAGATTTCTAGGTGCTTAGATGTCTAAAGGGGGAAGTCAGAGGCACGTCCAAACATGTTTCACAATATCCACATTATGCAGTGCGAGTCAACCAGATATAAATAAATAAATACCACCAATAATATAAGTGTCGAATAAATAATTGGCGTCCCGCATTTTAGAAAGCAAATACAAACCTTCGTATTCTAGAACGACACCATGAGAACACGCACTCACAGTGGACGAAATCTTTTTTCATAAACATCACTTTATGTGTTGAGCGGCACTATGGCGCACGCTACCGTGTGCTTTTAGAGCTCAACTTTGGCTAGAGGCACACGACAATATGCCTCTAATCACACTATGCAGTGTCGCACAACACATAAAGTGATTTTTATGAAAAAAGATTTCATCCACTGTTGATACGTGTTCTCATAGTGTCGTTCTTGAATACGAGGGTTAGTCAGTTGCGCTTATCACATGTTATATCAAAAAAATACGTTAGCAAAGTAAATATTTTTTGCCGATTCACCATCTACAGGTATTTTATCAAAGGTCGCTTATGCCATTGACCCCTCTATACAGTGTATTTTCAATCCAAATGGAGTGGTTTTAAGTTTATGTATAGATAATTTTTTTGCTGACTAAAACATTACCGGTGCTATTAATAAAAATTTACTTATCCAAAGATCATCTGAGGTTACACCAAGACTTGTTAATACCAGCTTAATGTAAGCAACTCCATTTCTAATCCTTGTTTATTAATATTGAATTCGACTAGTCCAAACGTAGGCGTTGGACTAAATTTAATCCTGCGCTAGTCTACGTTTATTAATGAGACGGTACAAGTTCAATGTTTTGGGCCGAACGGAGCAAAATGCCTATTGGGTAGAAAAATTGTGGGTTGAACTCGTAATTTCTAAATCAAGTTGCTCTTAGTTTATTTTTTTATTTTGTACCTACTTGGTTAGTACTTTTAATTATTACTCTTGTTTGAGCCTTCACCTTGTTCGATCTGCACCACACTGGAGCTGAACATAGCATTAAAGAAAGGATCATTGAAAAAAATGATAGATCCCAAGCCGTGTTTGTTGCCTGATTCTTTTAGGCTTGGTCGCGAGGAACAGGCGTAGCTTCCTTCACCTAGCGCCTGAGACGTTTCAAAGTGATCCTTGTGATTTTATTAAATTAAGTGATTTTTTAAATTGAATTTGAATTATTCGTAAGTATTCAAAAACCCAAGTAAGGTACTTTAGATACATTTAGCCAGTATTATGTTTCTTTTGATAGAGAATGTATGTTTGTTGGTATTTCCTCATTTTGTTTTATCGGAACTTAAACATGGCCGCTTATAGACGTCATATTGGATTTTCAA
Organism: Hydriomena furcata; assembly: GCA_912999785.1. NCBI lineage: Eukaryota > Metazoa > Arthropoda > Insecta > Lepidoptera > Geometridae > Hydriomena > Hydriomena furcata. Next base: position 15,189,112 of record OU538832.1, on the reverse strand, counting down.
TAAAAAAAATGAAATAGGATCACAACAGTAATACCCAAGTACGGTATACATATACAATACATACTGTCAGATCTCATGGCGCTTAGATCTTTGAAAATGTCTAATGGGGTAGTCAGAGGCACGTCCAAACATTATGTTTGGCACAATACCCGCATTTTGCAGTAGTTAGCATTCCATACGTGACAGGTTGCAAGCAAATCGCCGCTTGAAGACTAGTGTCGGAATGTAGTCATTACTATTATTTTTTCACTTCTAATTCTTCTATTTTAAATGAAAACTTTATTTATAAAAATCCACTAGGCTTTTTACGTTACTGAATGCCCTAACTAAATAAACTAACTATATTTCACTACAAAGGTCTAGTATTCAATGACCCCAACACAGAATAACGACATGCTGGCAAGGGGAAGAATGCCCGGTGTCCGGTCCGGACGCCTCTGCGTTTCGGAAAGGTCACCTCGGACACGCCGTCCTATAAATCATAGATAGGTATAGATATGTACATACACTAGCAGCTATTTTTTTTACACCTTCGGTTACATTATTAAAGTTTGAATAGAGATCCTTAATTATTTCTAGTAATAAATACTCCGAGATAATGTAGCATTTTAATGGTGAAAGTATTTTGAAATCGGTCCAGTAGTTTTTGAGTTCATTCGTTACAAATATACAAAAATATAATTATTTTCTCTTTTTAATATAAGTATGGATATAGAATAGAAGTAAAATGACGTTTTGATGCGTAGTTAGTATAAAAACTTTTAAGTGAACGCAAGTTTAGAACATTTTCCCTGCCAATTATTCGTATAAAAATGAAAAGGTATATGATAAATATTTAAATTTAAGATGTCATGATTGTTGAATGACGCCATCTAGCCCTAAACTAAGCAAAAGCATGTATTAGATAAAATAAAACAGTTATATACATTTTTGTAAATTAAAACTTATAATACCTATCAAACATCTATGTTTATCACACAAATGTTTATCCTGGGTGTGGATCAAATCACAACCTACGTCGCTAAGGGCAGCGCTACTACCAACTAAGCTGTAAGGCCAGTCAATCCTAATAATATTATAAATGCGAAAGTTTGTGAGTTTGTTTGTATGTTTGTGCCTCAATCAGGTCTAAATCCCCATTGATGGGGATAGTCAATGGGGATTTCTGGACTAACCCGTCTAAACGACTAAACGGAATAAGATGAATTTGCTGAAGATGTAGATATAATGCCTGAAAAAAACATAGACTACTTTTGAATACGAAAAACATCCCCAAACGTATAAAAAAATACATAAGGAATGATTTTGGTATAGATGGCGCTGGTGTGCAAAAAATCTTGTCATTAGTGTTGACATCAGTCGTCATAGCAACGTGCGTACTCTATGCTCTATTACAACGTCTGTCACGGGTCTGCTAGTATGTATCTATATAGGTATATCTACTATCAAAATAGAATAACCGAAATAAACTTGAGTCCAAACAATCACACAAATTATCAAATGAATAAAATATTAGTAAAATTATTGCAATTGCAATTTCTAATGCAAATTAAAACCACTTTCCTCAAACAAAAATCCACCACAAAAAACAGGTTAAGTACCGTAAAATGATCAACGAGTAATTATGGAGCGAAAAAAGAAAATTTAGACTTTGAACTGCACGAAGCCCGCATTTTTTAATGCAAAAATATCGCAAATGTCACACGACATGCAAAAACTGACTAATAATAAATACGAAAACTATTAGAAATTAACATATTTTTTTGTTTCGCACGAGCGGAGAGGGTAGCGGAGCGAGAAGCGACGAATTATTAAGCTTATGCGGCAGCGGCAGTTGTAGAGCTTTATTTGTCTTTCTATAGATGACCTTTTAGCTAATTGAAATTTCCAGTTTAATTTCATATTACATGCTTGAATAGGGCATGTTTTATAATATGACTTGCCTTTGCCAACGGCTTCGCTCGCGTGGTAACTGGATCAAAAGTATCATATTTGTTATTCCAGGACATAAGTATTCCAAGTTTCATTCAAATCCGTTGGATCTTTTGGGCGTGATTGTAGCATCACTACATAGTATAAAGCAAAGTCGCTTTCCGCTTCCCGCGTCTGTATGTATGTATGTATGTATGTTTGCTTATATCTTTAAAACTACACAACGGATTTTGATGCGGTTTTTTTTAATAGATAGAGTGATTCAGGATGAAGGTTTATATGTATAATAACATGCTATCCGTGCGAAGCCGGGGCGGGTCGCTAGTAAAATATATATCTCAAAGTATGAAATATATTTTTAGGCTCTTGCTCAATTATGTATGATTTTAATGTTTTATTATCAGCATTATAAATTTAGTGATGTGTTACGCAGCATAACGCGCTAAAATATGCATTGTAGGCATAATGTTTTAGTAAGTATGTCGCTTAACCCGTCAAATATATTTTCCTTTTACGCGTAGAAGTGGCCTTAGACCGAATACCTACTCAAATACTTAGTTATCACCACGGTTTTTCCGATTACGCTCGATATGCTAAGTGCTACGGCGAAATAGTCAGTGCGGTTAGGACCTATATCACCGAAGAAATAAAAAGTTAGTTTGAATCAAAAAAGAACCAGTAACTAAAGAATAACACATCAAAACCAGCAGGCTTATTGATTAGTTATTTTTTATATTAGAGTAAGTTTTTTTTTAATATATTTTTAAAATCAAGCTTTTATAAATTCTAGTACTCGTCAAGAAAAATCCAATGAGCCCAAACACGACGTGGTTATGTTGTGTAGTTAAGCAGTTCCTATGGCTAAATTCGAGCTCCATCATCAGACTAGCTCGCTAGTAGCATAATTTTATATTGTCATTGGAGATTGATAGGAATAGAAAGTTTTATCTCAATCAGATTATTTACTGAGGAGTTCCGTTGAACAGCTCCTGAATCTATCATCAGATCAGCTCGTTATCATATTATTGCATTGTCACCGAAGTTTCAAAAGTATGCCAAATATCAGCTCATTCGGTTGAAGATAACTGCTTCAAAATTGAGTTGCAAGATCCCACCTTAACAAACATAGTTACATAGCTACATACATACATTGCAAGTTAAATAAAAGCTTTTAAAAATCGATCTGATCGCTGATATTCATTGCAGGGGTAAAACGATAAACGATATATCTGGAAAAACGTTACATCGTTTCCAACTATATTATAATAAGCAACGACTGACATTACTTTTGACAATTGACATCATTCATTCTACTACGACAAACGACGATTTCGAATACATCGGAGCACTGTCACTGTCGTCGATAATATCGAAATCGTTTTGCAGAGTAAAGCCCAGAGCTCTGAACATCAATCGAATTTAGACAATGCCAATGTCCATAGTAACTATTACAGAATCTTAGAATAGAGTGAATGATTATTTTTTAGTATTGTCTAAATTTGAAAGTTGTGGCAATGAAAATCAGCGTGTGAAGATTTTTATGCAATAAACCTGCAGGCAGTAACCCTGCATACCCTACTACGTATCAACAATTTGTTCCCAATCTAATCGCCAAATCAATAGATTTATCGTACGTTAACGATAGTAAACTCTGTTTGTATACACTGCAGCTTACTGCGCCGTCGTAAATGTACACCGGATATACACAAATGTTGCAATGTGTATGACATACATACAAACATAAAATCACGCTTGTTTCCCAGAGGGGTAAGCAGAGACTAAGGATTTCCACTTGCTACGATCTTGACATACTTCTTTTGTTTAATTCACTCTCATCACATATCTCATGCATATGCATCTGTAGCCCCAACGGCTTTATTAATCAATTTTGTGAAATGAGATTTCATTGGTTAGTCTTAATCACGAGAGTGACAGGTATGAAGTGCCATAAGAAACACTCGAGTAAAAAAAAATTGGATCACGACTGTAATCCCCAAGTTCGGTAGACATCAGATCTCCACGCGCTCAGATCTTTGATGTTTTCCAAAGGGATTCGTCAGAGGCACGTCCAAACATTACATTTGGCACATGCCCGCATTTTGCAGTAGTTAGCATTCTACACGTGACAGGTTGCAAGCCCGTCGCCGCTTAGTCAGTTTTTTGGCAATATAAAAAAGAGATAAACAAGTCTGGCCATTATATAAACTAGTAACTTATTTACAAACAGATTAGTAGGGCTGTTCTTCTAATCTATGAAACAGCATTGAAGCTCGGCTATCGACAGATCAAATAACTGATCCCTGTAAGTAGGTACTATCAATGTTAAAACAATAAATAAAAAAGATATGATTATGTCATGTACAATCTGTCTTCCGTGTCTGATAACTCGACAGACTTTGTGTCACTTACGACATAGAATTCTGAAGGTTTTGTTACGATTACATACATAAATGTAGTGTTTTTAAGTAGGAATCGTCTTTGACATGTCAATCATAAAAAAAAACCGGCCAAGTAAGAGTCGGACTCGCGCACGAAGGGTTCCGTACCAATGTCAATAAAAAACGGAAAAATAATCACGTTTGTTGTGTGGACTCCCACACAACTCACTTATATATTTATTTTATTCTGTTTTCAGTTTTTGTTGTTATAGCGGCAACAGAAATACATTATCTGTGAAAATTTCAACTGTCTAGCTATCACGGTTCATAAGATACAGCCTAGTGACAGACAGACAGACAGCGGAGTCTTAGTAATAGGTCCCGTTTTTACCCTTTGGATACGGAACCCTAAAAAAATCAGGGTCTTTATGGCTTAATTTTTAACAGTATGTTAGAACAGAGCTTGAATGTGTGTGATAAATAGACGTGTACAGAGATATTCATATAGGCGTTATATAATACATTCACCTCTTAACAGATAATGTATGAGACATTTGTCAAATGAATTAGTTATTGTGACATGCTGGGAGGAAGTGTGACAGCTTTCCACATAAACCATATTCCCTCTTTGAATTATGGCACCTTCGTCACTAATTTTCTCTTTACTTTTTTTCAATTTGGAAAATATCAAAAGTTTAGTCTATTTATTATTAAAAAAAATCGACTTTTATATAGTATTACTTTGGGTAGTATTACTAGTATTAGTATTACTAGTATTATAGTGTGTAGGGGTGCACTTAGAAAGGAATTCCCGAAAATCCATCCCCGTCTGTTTGAAAATAGCTTCATGTGAATGAAATCGCGAGGGTTTATTATTTACAAGTAAACCCGGCGAACTTCGTATCGCTTTAGAATTAACAAATTTTGTGTTAAGTTCCCGTTCCCGCTCCCGTTCCCCCGTTCCCGTTCCCGTTCCCGTTCCCGTTCCCGTTCCCGTTCCCGTTCCCGTTCCCGTTATAGAAAGTATCCTATGTCCGTCTCCTGGTTTTAAGCTAAATCCCCATCAATTTTCAGCCAAATCGGTTCAGAGTTATAAATAGTGTAACTAACACGATTTTCTTTTATATAAATAGATTATAAAATGTTTGATATTAAATGTAGTACAAAATACGCAAGTAGGGGGGTTACTGGGACGTACTTTCCCGTACGGAAAACAGGAATCCGATCCGTGCGTAGATAACGAGCAAATAATGCGACGCGCTGCATGTAACACGTTCACGTTACTACGGACCGGATGTAGCGTCAGCAGAACAACACAGAAACAGTATATATTTCTAATGTAATCCCACAAAAGTGCATAAAATCTCATCAGCCGAGTTATCTGACGTCTGTACTTGGAGAGAACAGCGCTATTTTACAAGTAAGATTTAACAGCTACATCATATTTTATAAATATTAGTTCACATTTCACATTACGCTATCTAGTCTCAAACTAAGCAATGCTTGTACCATGGAAACCATATAACTGATAGATTATTTAAATACACTTAGTTGTCCCGACAGACGTTTGTCCTGCCAAATACCGATGAGCTTTTATAGAAAAAAGCACTTCCGTTTTTGAACGAATTTTACTGTTACGATTGATTTTCCAAAATTTTCTTCTATAAGATCCTTCTCATGACAATAACAAAAACATTTAAAAAAAATCAGCAAAATCGCTCCAGCCGTTCACGTGCCGTGACCAAGAAAATTAGGGTTTAATTTTTATATACATCCCAGATAAAGATTGATTTTCTTTGCCGACGGTACAGTAAAAGTGTTGCAATACTGTACCCGCCGCCTATACCAGTTATCGTGCTACAGTGTATACCACAGTGGCACGGTATCGACACGTACTCGATAACATTTATTTTGAACTAGGTCAAGAAGATGTGTATAAACTTTGAAGAAAAACGGCTATCTGCATTGATTTTGCGCGAAAATTATTTTTTTAAGCCACGTACTTTTGTTACGCCATTGTTTACTAACCAGTAAGTTTTTTCAAAGAGTGTTAACGTCAAGCAGGCGGTCGGTTTGTAAAACATAAGACAAATCCTATTCGCAACATGTTGTGCTGTCCCCCACATTAAAAGGGAGAAGGAGGAGAAAATGATGATGAGTTTACTAACCTCACAGAGCAGATGGTAGCTCTGCCTTTTGCGCTGTAGGTTGCAGGTTCGACCCAGCACTAGGGCTGCCATCTCTAAAATTTGGCAACCAGGACAAGACACGTGAAAACCCCGGATTTTAGAGCCCAGAACCCGGACATGTTAACTAGGGGATGGGGGGGGGAGTGCAATTTAAAGCTTAATATTTCACAAACGGCTCCCTTAATCGAAAAGTTGATTTCACAATTCCGGCACAGTGCTTGTGTCGCGGGTGGCCAAATTGTAAACCCGGACTATAAACCCGGACGCTCCCCGGACGCCCTCTAAACTAGGACAAATCCGGGGAAACCCGGACGCAGCCTTATCCAGAACAAACATTTGCATAATTTTGCAGTAGTTGACCTCCATACGTGACAGGTTGCAAGCCCATCGCCGCTTATAAGAATACTAACTGGTTTCCACGATGTTTTCCTTCACCGTTTTGAGCACGTGTTTTTAATTGTTCTGTGTTACATGTGAGTATATATTTATATACTCTTGCGTTACTGTCTGACTGATCTATCAACGCACAGGCTAAATACTAATTAATAAACTATAGAGATGTTTCTCATCCCCAATCGCCAATAAACCCTACAGAAAACATATCTTTGATGTTTGTTTTGGCGGATTTAACAGCACCTATGAGACAATAAAACGTCAGTTTATTCTACTTTACTTGCCGAATGCATTATTTTAAGGGTTGTCTAGTGAAAAGTCGGAAAATTATCAAGTAATTTTCAAAATAGGATGCGTTTTTTTTAATGTAGTAAATGCTAAAGTAACTCTATCTATTTGTGACGTTACCACGGCCAAACCGGTAGGCCGATTGTGATGAAATTTCATATAGAGATAGTTTAAAGGCTTGGGACGGACATAGGCTACTTTTTTCCAAAATTTTCTTTTGATTTTCAGGAATTTTAATGTTTTGCGATAAAATTGTCAAAGCACCTGTCAGATTTCCTGTAACTACGCGGGTAAAAGCTAGTTCTGCATAAAGCTAAGCGATATTTAACAGCTGGACTTTTAACTCTTCAGCTGAAGAACTATCCGGTATGGTGTATTGTGTAATTTTGGGAAGCCAAGTACCAACTTGCCGCACTCGACTCAGTGGAACTCGGGCCTAAGAGGCTCATTAGTGAAGAAAACCTGGCAAAGCTCCACAACTTAGGTCGCCGTCTTAGGGTTGCTCGCAGGGGCCGTACCAAAAGCTCTTAAAGTAATATTAAAACAGTATTAACCGCGGTGCGAAATTGACAACGCTATACAAACGTATGGCACTGTCACTTCCGCACCGCGAGTAGTACTAGTAGGTAAGGGGGCTGGTCGGTTTTTTACTAAAGAGCAACGCAGTAGCTCTCGGGCCAATTTTCCAATCCCAATTTTAAGACACTATTTAGTAGAAAATCCAGCGTAAAAAAATTAAAAACTAAAGTGCTATTTTGACATTGAAATTTGACAGGACAACGTTTACAAAAGATGTAAAAGTATAGACTTTTTACTAACCATAGGATATGTTCCACCGCTAATCGTAAAGTCTATTTATTGTTGTTCGTGGGCGGGAAACGATCGTAGTTTCTAAACTTCGATCTAGGGATGTTCCGGAGCTTTGGCACTTATGAGGGAAAACGGGTCAGCAGCCACTTGCTACAACTTTTGATTAGATTGATAGATAAGATCAATTATTTTCCCAGACCAATTGAAAGAATGAATGAATACGTATGAAACAGTTCAAACAATTCTGCCAAAAGTCAAAAAGGGTCAGGGGAAGCGGTAAAAAATGCATTCTGATTGGTCGGTTCAGTTTCATTTTTCTGCAGGTCGCGTCGTAAACCGCGTTTGGTGGTTTACACAGTATCTGTAGTCCATAAGTGTTGTCTGACAATGTTCGCCTTGCATGAAGAGTCTAGGCTGTGTGGTCAATGCCTACAACAACAGAGGCATTGATACGCTGCCTAGATAACTCATTTTCTTTCGGTCTAGCTACAGTCCATGGCATAGTTAATACTGACTTGGCGCAGATGACGGCAAAGTTAGTATCGTCTGCGTCACAGCACCCGTTATATTTATATACCTAGTAAGAGCGTTAAGGTCTGCGTCTAAAGATAGAACGTCGGGGAATCCGGAAACGTGGTTCAGCAATCGTGTTCACTGCGTAATGACTATGAGTAACGAGTTACAGCGACATTTTTTGATGAAACTATGCGCTAAGGCAAACTTAAAGATTAAGAAAGAAGGTAAAGTTTTGGTAAAAAAAAAACAATGTTTTTTTTTTACTTTTACCCACAGCTCCATCTAGCCTCAAATTAAGCAAAGCTTGTACTATGGGAACTAGATAACTGATGACTTTCATACTTTTTTTTGTAAATACATACTTATTATTACATATTAACACCCAGACAAAGAACAAACATCTATGTTCATCACACAAATGTGTGGGAATCGAATTCCCAATCTACAGCGCAGAAGGCAGAGCTACTACCAACTGAGCTGTGAGGCCAGTCAAATTGCTAAATATGAATCCAATTTTCATTAGTAAGCATAAAATGCTTCTTGAATTCATATCGTATTAATTCGCATTAAAAGTTAAATAATCATCAGTCATAGTGATTCTAAGTGAATAACTATGATGCCAAAACTTTATGAAAATTTCTAAGTGAGTATGACGCAAAGTGACCTTTTGAGATCCCCAGAATACGTGAAACAATAAGTTAAATAAGTAGAATGTTAAATAAGTTCACAGTAATGTTATAGCGAAAGGAGTAATATGTCCAGGTAAAAAATAGTGTGCTTTTTACAAGCTTTTATTTAACTTGCAATGTATGTATGTATTAATGTTTGTAACTATGTTTGTTCGAGGTCATCTTGCAACTTAATTTTGAAGCAGTTATCCTCAACCGATTGAGCTGAAATTTTGCATACACCTTTAGTTCAAGTGACAATACAATAAAATTAAGTCAGGAGTTGTTCAACAGACATTCACAATGGAACTCCCTATTAAATACTTCGATTGAGTAAAAACTTTGCATTCTTATCAAGAGAAAATGAAAATGTTATATGATGGGACAGGTGATAGCGCAATGGTGCTCGATGGTTCAAATGATTTTAGAAAAGTTTGTCATTGATAAATATTTTTCGTTATTTTTAGTTGATATGTATGTAACTAAATAGTATTGAGTAGTACTTTTAATTATTATTCTAGTTTGAGTCTTCACCTTGTTCGATCGGCACCACACTGGAGCTCTACATAGCATTAAGGAAAGGATCATTGAAAAAAAAGGTAGACCCCAAGCCGTGTGTCCGATTCTTCTAGGCTTGGTCTCGAGGAATCGGCGTAGCTGCACCTAGTTCCTATGACGTTTCAAAGAGATCCTTGTGATTATATTGAAATAAATGATTTTTGAATTTGAATTTGATGCCTAAATGGATACATTGTGTTTCCATCAGTGTACACAAAACACAAACTGAATATATAATTGTAAGAAGAGTTGATGTATCAAATAAAATTTCTATATCGATTCGCTGTCATTCTATATCGATACAATTGCAGTTTTTATACTTACGAGTATAACGGTTTGCAACGGAATGCGATTGGAATCTACTGGAACAATGAGCAATGGGTTGTCATGACCGAATGTAGAGTAGGCTTGGTTTTAGAGGTGGAAGATGCCACAACTTTCGATCTACAGTTCGCAAGTTCGTTGAGGTAAGGACATTTTTATTTAGTACTTTAAAAAAATTACACTTTTGATTTTATTTCATACAGAACTTTAGGGATTTATTTATTTAAGAAATTAGAGGGTAGAAGATCGGTAAAAGTATCTTAGATAGATTTACCATTTAAAAATGACGCCTAAAAGTCACTGTTTTAATTTTACTCGTATATCCAATTACAAAAATGTTTATCAGATATTGTTTACACAACTTAATAGTATGAGGACATCAAAAGTACGTACACGACAGATTTTCATGTTTGATAGTTTTTAAGATAGTGCATTTTTATCTCGTGTTTTGGCTTGTCCGAGTAATCTCTTCCCTTAAATTTAAGTATCACCTTTCAAAGAAAATAGGCCAATATTCATAAAATGCTTTCACATGGTATTAAATACTATATATTTATAGACTGGTAAGTAATTTTAAAATTACGCTTTAACGAAACAACCTCGCCGATATGCTCTTATGTCAACTTGTATAGCCTAACAAATGATGTAATAAACGTATGAAGTAAAACTAGATCCAGTATTTCTTAGCTTCCCGTTGGATACGTGGCATTGGTGACGATTCTGTTGTGTCCATGCTAAAATTTAGAACTCCTAAAACACGATCGCTCTTAATCATTTTAAGTTTGAGTCTAAATTTGCGTAAACTTAGGATGACAGTTCTAAAACTTATGCTAGTTGATTTTTTACGTAATTTAATGTAATTTTAGTCAACATGAATGTAAAAAGGTGTCGATTAAAGTGAAATTTTAACATTCTAATTTTTTTGCACATCCGAATTATCTGAAATGTCTAAAATATCCTAAATTTGGAAGTTTCCATTATGAGGTTACGCGAATTTAGACTTAAAAGGAAATAGGCGCGATCATGTTTTAGGAATCCTAAATTTTAGAGTGGACACAGCAGAATCGCCACCACTAAATACCTACTCGTAGGTATGATATTTTGCAACAATGTTACAGATAAAACTACGCCTTAGCAACTTGGAGTTGCGAAAAATCTGGCTACCTAATGGGTCAGCTAGTTTATCTCAAAGACTAGGTCAGTTACGCATATCTTGTCACTTTTAGACGCATGCTGCCTTACAATGCAAATTATCAGTACTAATATAACTGCTGCATGTCGTTAATAATTATTAAATTTTATTAAAACATTAACTAAAGTATTTTTGATTTTTTTACAACTTATAATGTATTTTAAAGTATGATGAGACGTACGTTTTAAAAATTTAAAAAACGTGATTCAAATATGATACCTACTATTTTTAATATTCGGAAAATGTTTCGACAAATTGCAAAAGTCTGTATTATAGAATAATAATTACTAGTCCGAAATAAATTTACAAATAATTTGTATGGGAAAACTTCGAAATCAGTTTCTACACAATGAAGAAAGGATCATCAAAACCGTAATTTATTTTGTAATAAAAATATGAGTCATACATAAAAAGAAATATAACTATTATACGCGTATACTTGAGACACTTCTATTTTTTTTCGCAGAGTCGGTTAAAACGTTGTGACTTTGTTAGACGTGTCATTTGCGTACTGAAACCTTGGCTTCAGTTTCGCTTCGCTCGCGTATTGACAAAGCTTTCAAAAACCAATAAAAAAAAACAAATCAGGTAGTATTACGTATGGAGTATCGTGGGTGGGTGAGACAACTTTCAGACCAGAAACGAATATTAGCAGATAATGCAATGGGGATCGAACCTATCAGATCTTGCGTCGCAGTCAGCCCACCAGGTCATTGAAATAATAAATAAATAGGATCATGACTGTAATCCCCAAACCAAGTACGTTAGACATCCTCTCAGATCTCAAGGCGCTTAGTGATCCTTTGAAGATGTCTAGAGTAGTCAAAGACACGTCCAAAGATTATATTTGGTACATGCGCACATTTTGCAGTAGTTAGCATTCGTGACAGGTTGCAAGCCCATCGCCGCTTATAAGAATACTAACTGGTTTCCTCACGATGTTTTTCCATCACCGATGTTTTGAGCACCTTTTTTTTGCGCATGTAATTTTTTGATAAGAAAAATCTATTGATGCATGCCGGGATTCCAGCCCACGACCTTCGAATTGAAAGTCAAAGTACCTCCCACTCGGCCAACACGATGAAACCGTTGTTCAAATGCAGATAGTACATTGGTAGATGCTAAAATAAGTTAATCTCTGTATTCGGCCTGACCTATGCTCTTGGCTCTATCTCACAAGTCCGGTTCGCAACTATTCGCATACATTGTATCTTTTAGGGTTCCTCGTGATTGTATTTTCATCTTGCGCATTTTCTTGTGAGATTATAGCGGTAAAACTGATTGTTGGGTCCTACGTTCGATTGGAGCATCCGCTGTGTTATTACCTACTGAGATAATATTTAGTTTCATATAATGCCGTGACAAGTATTTCCTATTTGTGTTGTTAGCACAAAAGGTGATTTTCTTGATTTTGTGGTTCAATGTCATAATTTTCTTCCTACTAAAAATTGCACATAGTTTATTTAAATAATTTGAAGTGTTAATAATAATTAAGCTAGATCGTTACACTTGCCACTAGGGTTACATCTACTCTCAGGGAACAAGAGAAATGTTGAAATATTTCAATTCTGTTTGGCTTGAGCTTACTCGTACGAGTACATGAATGTATGCACTGATTCTGGTTGTTTTGGGTATTTTTAACTAGGTAGCAGCAATTTCTAAACATAGCATAAAGTCTGCTGCTGCCTTTAGAACTTTGCTAAAGCTCAAGCTATTTTTTAGGGTTCCGTACCCAAAGGGTAAAATCGGAACCCTATTACTAAGACTTCGCTGTCCGTCTGTCTGTCCGTCTGTCTGTCTGTCCGTCTGTCTGTCTGTCACAGGGCTGTATCTCATGAACCATGATAGCTAGACAGTTGAAATTTTCACAGATTATGTATTTCTATTGCTGCTCGAACAACAAATACTAAAAACAGAATAAAATAAATATTTAAGGGGGGCTCCCATACAACAAACTTGATTTTTGCATTCCAGCGCCATCTAGTTTCATTTGATGTTACTACGTATTATAGGTACTTTTCGCGGTCTCATGCGACCGCTCGGGGTTTGAGAGGTAAGATGAAAGAGGTTTGCGATTCCGCTGGCAGGTGGCGCTATTTTACCACTATCGGTAAAGTAAGTCGGTAAATAGGTGGTACTTCACATGATCGAATAAAAAGTTTGAAATTGAATTATTGAATTCATGTAGTTAGGTAAATAGGTACCTAGGTAGATATTATTAATTTCAAATTAATTTCGAGTTCGAATCCTGGCCGTGCATCAATGGATATTTCAGTTCGAAAAATGTACCTATATGCGCGTTACACGTGTTTATAACAGTGAAGGAAAACATCGTGAGGAAACCTGTTAGTATTCTTGAAAGCGGCGACGGGCTTGCAACCTGTCACGTGTGGAATGCTAACTACGTAGTTAGGTAAATAGGTAGGTTACGAGATATTATGAATTATTTTTTATGTTTCTAGGGTTCCGTATCTAAAGGGTAAAAAACGGGACTACTAAGACACCACTGTCCGTCTGTCTGTTACCAGGCTGTATCTCGTGAACCGTGATAGCTAGACAGTTGAAATTTTCACAGATGATGTATTTCTCTAAAATCAGCATAAAATAAATATTTAAGTGAGACTCCCGTACAACAAACGTGATTTTTTGCCGTTTTGATAATAGTACGGAACCCTTCGTGCGCGAGTCCGACTCGCACTTGGCCGGTTTTTTATCTATCTTATCTTTTTTAATAAGTCTTCGTTTGGTCGGCACCGCATTCAAAGTCAAATTCTTCTATTCTTTGTTGTTAGAAAAAGGCTTCACCTTGTTTTTGAGACGTTTCATAGTAAAATGTAATTATTTTAAATCCAAATTAAAATAATTACATTTTTAAAAATTATGGAAATAACGAAAAATCTACGGAACCCACTTTAAAAAACTCACTCACACCTGACATTTAAAACCGCCTACATCATTGACTGACCACTGACAAGTAGTTTTTGCGTAGCAATACATATTATATATTATATATTTTATTATATAACACTGTCGAATATTAATTAGTATGTGTGATTGAGATCGATTGCAGATAGACGGGTCGGCAACCTTAATATGCGCGTTTAAAACTATAGGTATTCAAAATAAAAGGTATAGGTACCTATGGGTTTTATGATTAAATGTTTTCGAGAAAGCTAATGGTAATTACTTAATTACCTTCAAAATCTAAAAAAGAAACCGCCAAAAATGTTTCGACCAATCGCCAAGTCAAGAGACGATATTGGTTTTTAGGGTTCCGTACCCAAAGGGTAAAAACGAGACCCTATTACTAAGACTTCGCTGTCCGTCTGTCCGTCTGTCTGTCACAGGGCTGTATCTCATAAACCGTGATAGCTAGACAGTTGAAATTTTCACAGATAATGCATTTCTGTTGCTGCTATAACAACAAATACTAAAAACAGAATAAAATAAATATTTAAGAGGGGCTCCCATACAACAAACGTGGAACCCTTCGTGCGCGAGTCCGACTCGCACTGGGCTGGTTTTTTAAGTTTTACAAAGTCCTAGGTGAATATAATTGAAATGAGACCAACTTGGGACTATTCTCTACACAATAGAAAAATAATTGAAATTGGATCAACTGGGAACAACGAATGCGCGGTCATAGATGATTAAAATTATTTAAAAAATATGATCACGTCTGTGTAATCCCCAAGTACGATAAACATCCGATCTCTCAGATCTTGAGGCGCTTAGATCCTTGAAGATGTCTAAAGAGGTTAGTCGGAGGCACATCAAAACATTAAATTTTTCGCATGCCCACATTTTGCAGTAGTCGCTTAAAAATCTACATATCTATACTAATATTATAAAGAGGAAAGATTTTGTTGTTTGTTTGTTTGTAATGGATAAACTGAAAAACTACTGAACCGATTTTCCACCTCTACCAAGCTACATTATCCCTGAATAAAATAGGCTATCTTCTATTTAAAAAAAAGTAATCGATTCCTTATAAAAGTGACGATAGTTTGTAGCAAAATATAAAAAATCTCAAAAATGTTGCTAGCTAGTATTTGATAAAAATTAAGTAAAAATCATTCAATGCATGTATTTTACAATTGATCGATTACATTCACTTATTCAATCAAAGGTGCTAAAATACACATCGCACCTCCCTTTTGTTTACCCGACACTGAATTATAACTGCATTGACGCGAAAATTGAGCGAAATGTGACAATTCGCTAAATATAATTATCGCAACTTTATTGCAGTTGTCAACTTTATTGTAAACGTGTACAGTGTAATGTTACACGAAATCACGTGTATCGTTTGCTTACTGTAGAAGGTTGTTGGTGTGAAGGTTGTGTGGTGACTTTTCAGTTTCATTGTTTTACCTGAAATCAAAATAAGTTTGTTGTTAATAAGATATTTTTCACATACTTTTATAAGATTCTAGTCTCGCTCAGCAGGGCTATTTTGTAAAACATGATTATCATGTTATGAAGTTGCATGCAATATCTAATGCTAGAGAATACCTAATCTGTACCCTTCTCATAGTATCTATTCACTATTATGCATAAAAAGATTAAAAAGCGTAGGTATTATGGCATTCAGTACCAATAAATATTGGTATGAATATCATAACATGATCATGTTTTTTACAAAATAGCCTCACAGGGCTTTTATTTGTTGTGTAGTTGAGGAGTTTCAAAACAACTCGCTGTCGCTATAATATTACATTGTCATTGAAACTTGACAGGTGTGCGAAGCTTAGTTTTAACTCAAACTATTTACTTAGGAGTTATGTTGAACAGCTCCTGACTCGTCTCGCAGTCACTATATTATAACATTGTAACTAATGTTACATAAATACAAAGATATGCCAAAGTTCAGCTTATTCTTCTTATATTATAGGGGTAGTCACTTAAACGTTTTTTAAGCTATTGCATAGCTTCTATCGCGGGCCTTGAGCGTGGAGACCGAATCCAGAAATTTCGTAACGAAAATAATGCGACAATTTGCGCATCGCATTGCGCAGCGCATGCGTAATCGCCCCGCAATCTGGTGACTCATGTCATGCCTGCTTAGAGTGATTTTCGCATTCCAGCGCCATCTAGTTTCATTTGATGTTATTACGTTATTATAGCTACGGCGGTCTCATGCGACCGCTCGGTGTTTGAGAGGTAAGATGAAAGATGTTTGCAATTCCGCTGGCAGGTGGCGCTATTTTACCACTATCGGTAAAGTAAGTCGGTAAATAGGTACTTCACATGATCGACTAAAAAGTTTGAAATTGAATTATTGAATTCATGTAGCTAGGTAAATAGGTACCTAGGTAGATATTATTATTAATTTCAAATTAATTTCTTGTTCGAAAATCCTGGCCGTGCAAATCAATGGATATTTCTGTTCGAAAAATGTATATGCGCGTTACACGTGTTTATAACGGTGAAGGAAAACATCGTGAGGAAACCTGTTAGTATTCTTGAAAGCGGCGACGGGCTTGCAACTTGCAACCTGTTACGTGTGGAATGCTAACTACGTAGTTAGGTAAATAAGTAGGTTACGAGATATTATGAATTATTTTTATATTTCGCATTCCAGCGCCATCTTGTTTCATTTGATGTTATTACGTTATTATAGCTACTTTTCGTACACGAGGATCATATGAAAATGCGCTCGACTCCGCGGGAAATGAACGTTGATACGGGCAGGGCACCAGAAATGCCTCCTGCCTTCCGCTTCATACAATTTCCCGAGACACGTTGGAAGCTGTGCAGGACTCGCAGATATCCGATGCACGGAAATATCACACTTCCTGTTTAGGGCAGGGCATCGACCACACAGCCTATAGACTCCTCATGCGAGGCGAACACTTGCTCACAACACATTAGACTTGTACTGCTGATATAAGACACCGAGCGCCAGACGCGGCGGCGGGCTGCGACATTGAACCGGCCAATCAGAATGCATTTTTTACCGCTCCCCCTGACCCGCACACCTTAACGTTTTGACAGAATTGTTTGTTAGACTAAATCAAGACATTAAGGCGTCTATTGGGCTATGTGGTCGATGGGGCAGGGCAGGCGTTGCAATACACGCGTAGTTCAGACCAGCAGGGCTATTTTGTAAAAACATGATATTCAGAAACAGCACCCAGATGTTGCGTTTCTGTTTTCTAACCGTTTCGCAATAGTCAATTAGCTTAAATATTGCTTAAAGCTTCATCTAGGTTTCAAAGTGACCCATTTTATTGAAATAAATCCCTTTTGACTTTGATTTTTATTGTTTTGTAAGTAACTAATGGAAACCCCCGCGACTTCGTTTACGTACAGTTATTTTCAACAGACTGCAACCCCTGCTGCACTCGTATTATTAATTAGGGGTTGAATTTCAAGAATTCTTTTCTTAGTGCACCCTTACAAACCAAAAGTAATACACCGTCCAAATTTCAAGTTTCTATTACCGGTGGTTTAGCATAGATCTGTCAGTCAGACAGTTAGTAACTCAAGAGTTTTATGTATTTAGATAATAGTTACTTAAATAAATAGATGGACAGGAAAGGATAGAAACTAACTAAAAGAACTGGAGTAAGAATGCTGTACTGTAAATCTTTGCGGTAATCGATTTTCTTGTCCGGCTAGCCAAACCATTAAAAGAATCCTAGACTTTCACCTATCGATAGTTTTAATACGAAAAGTACAGACAATATCAGCTTGTATATTAAGAAAAAAAAATAGTATCGCGACTGTTATATCCCCAAGTACGGTAGTCATCCTCTAAGATCTTCAGGCGCTTAGATCCTTTGGAAATGTAGGCAAAGGCACGTCCAAAGATTATATTTGGCACAAGCCCACATTTTGCAGTATTATTTTTCAAACTATCGCGATTAGTTGACGTCACGTTACGTGATAAAGACGTGTAAAAATCTATAGTTATTTTGAATCCCAGACTTTCATCTATCGAGTTTTTTAATACCAAAAGTACACAATCAGTATCAAAACAAGCCAGTCTTGTCTAGTAGAAAATAAAAACCGGCTCCGGCTCTTTCAATAAAAGCGAAGGCCAATGAAATCAATCTCAGACATAGAAAAAGTAAATTAAACACCTTCATTCAAAAACAAACACTTGCTCCCACGGTTATAAAATCTTATTCAATAATAACATAATATTCCTCATAAAATAATTGCCCAATTTTGTTAGCTATTGACAGGTTGGACGACATAGTGCGAGAGTCAGTCACTAAAATGTAACCAATAATTTATAACGGGCATAAAGATTGCCTTTTCAAAATACTGTCATGATCAGAATATATTTATTGATATTTTAACGGGTTTTGTGTATTTATTTACCTTTTCAATTCTTTAACTTTAAATTATTTTTAAATTAAGAGACTTCTTCGTCGTAAATATTTAAAGTGTAAATAGATACAATAATTAAAAACTAAAACGAGCAAACCTGCGGTCTCAAACTACTTTACAAAAGTAGGTATAACATTTTAAATCACTTCTACAAGAAAACAGGTAAACCTTATAACAAATGAATGTATGAAAATGCTTTATTATAAAAAATACCAACGAAAGAAACTTAAACTAGAAAAAACTGTACAATAGGCGGTCTTATCGCTAAAAAGCAATCTCTTCCAGACAACCTTGATATGGAATTAAAAAAAAATGTAATGAACAAAATGTTATATTTTTGTTTTTCTGCTATATCCAGCCCTAATAATCAATTTATTGATAAAAACTATTACCTATTACTATACATTTTATTTCCATTCACGTTCTAAATAATGATGTCTGTCACACAATACAAAATAAACAATTTATCATTTCGGTACGCTAAAGTAAAGCTCCTCAACTATTGACAGGTCTGTCCGTGGTGATGCGAGTAGCGACCAATGCCAAGGTTCGTGTCGATGACCGCACCCGCCTAATTGCAGTCGCCATATTTGTTTCTGCTTTCGGACAGCGACCAAAATGGGAGCACATTTTGGGTGGTCGGTAAAAAATCTGGATGGTTGAGTGTGTATACGTCGTGCGACTAGCGATATATAATACTAGCAGTCAGCCCCGGGTCTACTAATGATTTTATGACTAATTTTTTTACACCGTATTGGCCGAGTTGGAGGTACTTCGACTTTCATTTCGAAGGTCGTGGTTCGGATACAGGTGTGCATCCCGGATTTTTCTGTTCGAAAAAATTATATGCGCATCAAAAACACGTGCTCAAAACGGTGAAGGAAAACATCGTGACTTGAGGAAACTAGTTAGTAACTAGTTGTCTACCGTACTTGCGGATTACAGTCGTGACTTGTTTTTTTTTTACACCTTAGGTTACTTAATTTTTTTTTTTATAGGGATCCCTGTTTTTTTCTAGTAATGATTATATACTATGTTCATCAGGGCATATGATAATTCATTAATTCATTATGATAATGTAGGATTCTAATCTTGTTCAAATGGAATGCTAACTGCAAAATGTCGGCATGTGTCAAATGTATTTTTTGGACGTGCTCCTACACTCTTCCTCCTCAAATCTCTCATTGAGATTTGAGATTTGAGTTCTTAGATAATGCCCTACTTGGGGATTACAGTCGTGATCCTAATTCTGTATTTTTTTTTATTTTATCATAACAATGACGTTCAAATTATTATTTTTTTATATACTTTTATGTTGACAGTACTGTACTCATATAAAAAGTTGGCACGTTCTCATTAACTTTTAAATCACTGAACTGTAATACTGAGTTATAATAAGAATATTACATAAGCAATTTGTAATGGATCCATAAAACATAATAAAAACCGGGCAAGTGCGAGTCGGGCTCGCACACCGCGTGTTACGTACAAACTTCTAGGTTTTTAGGTAGGTATATAACTATTTACTGTTTTTTTTTAATATTAGGCCCTGTTGTTTCGGACAGCCACGCGAGTGATCCTATAAGGGTTCTGTTTTTTCCTATTGAGGTACGAAACCCTAAAAACTGCTTATTAAAATAATAATGTAGGTAATCAACGCTAAAACACGCGTTTACTCACATCACTATAGGTAGACTCTGTCGCAAGTTCGCGATTTACGGAAATTCGCCTTAACTTATTCCAATCGAAAAGCAACTTTATACCATTATCTTAAAGTTCATATTTCAATTTGTTATTTTTACTTGTATTGTGCTTTGCAGATCATTTTATTTTGCATTTTATTATGTAGTTACGTTAAACATTACTAGGCATAACTTTGCGCCTTGACTGCGAGTGACATTTTCTAATAATTTTAACATTTTATGAAGTTTACGAAGTAACAGTCGTGATGGCCAAGTGGGGGGTACCCCAACTTTCAATCCGAATGTCATGGGTTCGAATTCCGAACGCGCATCAACGAATTTTTCCGTTCGGCAAAATTAATATGCGCTAAAGGACAACATCGTAAGGAAACCAGTTAGTATTCTTATAAGCGGCGATGGACTTGCGACCTATGTATGGAATTCTAATTACTGACTGCAAAATGTGAGCATGTGCTAAATGTAATGTTTGGACGTGTCTCTAACTACCACCATTAGATATCTTCAAGGATCTCAGCGCCTGGAGATCTGAGAGGATGCCTACCGTACTTGGGGATTACAGTCGTGGTCCCTTTTCATTTCATTTTTAGTAGTTACCTACAGTTTATCAAGTAACATCAGGAGTTGTACCACAAGCTCAAAAGTAATATTAAAGCAATACTACTCACGGTGCGAAAGTGACAACGCAATACGAACTCGTATATTACTATACTTAACTTCGAAACTAAATGACCTACAGACTTGAAATTTTGGATTTTAAGTATGTGATTATAGCTCACTGGATGACGAAAATTTCTGCGTTCTGGTATTATCCAGAGGTTCTCAAATAGGGACCTGAAAATGCGGCGAAATGGTTCCTGTAAAGGATGGTACGGCAGTGTTTGTTTGCTTCGCGCTCGACTTGGCGGGGGCACTGCCGTGCCCCCAAATAACAACACAACATAAAACCACAATCACAAATCGCAACAAATAAAATAAAACGAATCGTAAAAAATACCGAAAGCTCAGAACAACAGTCGGACAGCAAAATGCCTACTTAAAATCGTATTAATAGGGACGAAGCCAGGGGCCGTACTACAATCTCTTAAGTAAGACTAAAGCAGTGTTATTGTAAGAACGAAAGTGACAATGCTATAGGAACACGTATGGCGTTGTCACTTTCGCACCGCGAGTAATACTGCTGTAGTCTTAAATTTGAGATTGTAGTACGGCCCCAGATAGCGATAATAGGTTTGTTCTATCGTAAAAGTTATCGATAAACTTTATATCGACAGATGACGCAAGATAAGGCGAGGTTACGATATAAAAATTTGGATGGATTCTAGCCAAATATCGGAAAGTAGTTTGGCGTGTCCGTGACCTTTGGATGTGGCAACTGTTAGATTATATGTGACACTATTGGAATAGGTGAGCAGGGGTCAGATTACGCTGAAACTTCCGGAGTACATACCGGGATAAACTAAACATAGGTATAGTTTATACATAAGTACCTAAAAAAGAATATAATTATATTTATAGTGCACCTTTAAAACAAAAATAACTTGAAACAAAACAGTGCGACAATGGGCGGTCTTACCGCTAAAAGTGACCTAAGTACTAAGTGATAAAGTGAGCTCTAATAAAAGATGGTTTGGTAGTGTGTGTAATATATAAATAAAAAACCTGAGCCTTCACCTTGTTCGATCGGCACCATACTGGCGCTCCACATAGCATTAAGGAACCATTGAAAAAAATTATAGGCCCCAAGCCGTGTTTGTTGCCTGATTCTTCTAGGCTTGGTCGGGAGGAATAAGCGTAGCTTCACCTAGCTCCTAAGACATTTCAAAGTGATCTTTGCGACTTATTGAATTAAATACCTTTAATTTTAAAATGCTGTGCTGAGTTAATGTCTGAGATGATTTGAGTCGAGCTCTTAGACTAACCTCAGAGGCCGTACTACAATCTCTAACGAAAGACTGCAGCAGTATTACTCGCGGTGCGAAAGTGACAACGCCATACGTGTTCGTATAGCGTTGTCACTTTCGTTCTTACAGTAATACTGCTTTAGTTTTACTTTAGAGATTGTAGTACGGCCTCAGGTGAATCACCCTGAGATTCCGCGATCAAAACCGACCTGATACATCAATGTCACTCCATGCCTTTTCAGTTGACACATGTTTGAATTACTAAGCCGCAGTTACGACTCAAGCGACCATAACCAAATTTAAAAAGTGAAAATACAAATGATTATTAAATAATTAAAAGGTCATTCCTGATCGGTATGACTTGCCAGTAATGAAGCCTTTTATTCGGGTCCTGACCAGATAGATTCTCCCGCCAGAATATGCTTGGTCGGGATACGAGTGAAAGCTTTCAATTACACTACCTACCTATTGTACCTACCTATATTGTGTTTACATTTTATAAATATTAACATAGTTTTTAAGACAAAAAATGGACCACTGTATGTCTGACTTAATAAATGATTTTTTTTTTTTAACATTAAACTCAACTGCTAAAAAATAATTATCTAAAAAAAATGGTATGCCTCCCTTTTTGGGGAGGGGGGCGCCATATTCAAAAAATGTAGCCTATGTCACTTCCACAATTGAGAAGAATTCAACGACCAACTTCATAATGATGTATTCCGTCAAGTCGTTTGGGCTGATGTCGTGATTCGTCGGAATTATCCCCACATTTCATAGGAGTACCGACAATATACAAAATGTTACAAATTTTATTAATAAAAATAACTTTTTATTTCGTAATATTTATTTGTCCCGACAATAATCACAAAATCCCGACTTTTTGATTTTTGTTCCAAATACTGGTCATCCCACCTGGTAGCCGTAGCGGTAGACCGTGCCAAAGAAATGGACATACCTACTTACATACTTGCGCTCGAAAAACATTACCCTCCTAAAGCGGGTCACTAGACGGTCATGCCCGCGGGCAAGTCTGCAGACATACCCGCAACTATAGGTTTGACAGTCTGCAGGACTGACTGCGACTTTCCTACACTAGCAAACATCGCATAGTTGCTAGGTCCGGCTGGCATGCCTGCAGATTTGCCCGCGGGCATGACCGTCTAGTGAATTCCACGCTTAAGGCGCAGTGGGGTTAAAAAAGAAGTTATACATATAATGGCAAAATGAGTTCATGAATAATGAATGAAATTATGTAACATTGATGCCATCAAAAACATAACTTGTAAAAAAAAGCCAAGTCTCGCAACGCAACTCAGTTCTTCTACCGTAAAAAGTTGTGAGATTCATTCAATACCAAGTCGGTTAATTTATTTAGTCCCTACTTTAAGGGTCCTTCTGTCTTAAGTTATTACGTAAAGGTTAGCTAATTGCGTAATAACATGCCGTGCCCGCAGATATGTTGGCATTATAACCTACATCAGTAAAAATAAATATGAATATATTAACAAAAATATTACGCAGTTCCCCATACTGACCAGTTATGACAATCGCGAGACATTCGTGATAAAAATACATTAATATAATGAATACGTTGACGCGTTCAGACCGGTATTTAATTATGAAGCGTAAAAATTTATTGCCACCGTTATCAATTCCGATTCCATAGTTATCAAGAGGGCGCTGGATTTACAGGGTGTGTATTATTAGACTGGCCTTACTGGCTTAGTTGGTAGCTCTGCCTTCTGCGAAGTAGGTTGTGGGTTCGATACCCGACCAACGCAAATATTTGTGTGATGAACATAGATGTTTGTACTGTGAGCTTGGCTCGGTATTTTATTGCCTGAAATCACGGATACAACGACGTTTTCTAAATATGAAATCTAAATCTAGATCGATTTATCGCCCCCGAAAACCCCTAACACAAAATATTCAGAGATTTTGATTATATCTAATTATAGACGAATTGCTCTTTTAAAAGTATTAGATAGATAGATATGTATTGTAAATATTAAAAAAAAAGTATTGTATTCTATCCGTTATCTACTTCCCTATAGTACAAGCTTTGCTTAGTTTGGGGCTAGATGGCGCTGTGTGATAATGTACACCAATATTTATTTATTTTATGTATCATAACACTAGAGCGCACGCCCGGGCTTCAGGTGTAGCCCACTTACTAACTTACTTATTGTATAAAATACAATTATTGGCTACACATACGTAACCTACCCCTACCAACCCCCCTACTGAAAACCAAACTGCTTAAACCTGATGGATGTTCAACTTGTGACTGTTTTAGTAACGAAAAATTAAATAATTTTTCAGAAATCCGATGTTAATGACAATGCTACAGGAGACAAATATAACGGAACTAAATACAAAGTGAAAATTAATATTTTCATTCAGGCAACCTGATTTCGGAAGTGTCAAGTTATGAAGTCGAAAATTTATTTATTACTTAACCTGATTTAAAACGACGTTACATTAATTATATAAATCAATAAAAATAATAATATTAAAATTATATAAAAAAAAATTAAAAAAACAGTTTTGGGGAGAGATCTTCTACATCTTAATACATCCTGTATTATTAAAGGACCGTGTTCATTTTGTGTCTCTGTCATCCATACTCCGATTATAAAAAGGTAAAATTCGTATTTTTGTATTTTTTTTAAATGTTTACCTCTATCTTAGGCTACATTGTAATAAATGCTAAGTTGTCAAAAATCAACATAAATGCTATATTTTATCGTACTAAAAAAATTAGAGATCTCCACGAAAATTGCAATAATATAGCCTAAGGCATCATGAGACGAAGCTATGGGGCTATTTTGTAAAAACATGATTATCATGTTATGGTACTGAATGCTTTAATAATCTTCTATACTTATAATAAATCTGTAGAGAGGTCAATTCTGTACATGAAATATATTTCCAAAATAACTATTAGGGGGTGATTAGGGATCGATACTGATGCCAAAAATGCAATCAGTAAAAATTTTGTGTCAGTAAAAAGTTAGTGTCTGTCTGTCTGTCTGTCTGTATAACCGTTATAGAAACAAAAACTACTCGACGGATTTTAACGAAACTTGGTACAATTATTTTTCATACTCCTGAGCTGGTTATAGTATACTTTTTATCACGCTGCAATCAATAGGAGAGTGAGTGAGTGAGAGCAGTGAAGGGAAATGTTGGGAAAACGGGAGAAGTTACTCCATTTTTTGAGCTTCCGTCGCGTGTGCAACCTTAATGGTTAAAGCTACACAGAAATCATGTATGACGGAAATGTTCTCCTTAAAATTATATAAAAAATATCCCACGACAGCATATGTCTATCTTTTATGGTTGACTCACAATAACACGTGTAACTCCCGATAGCTTAGCAGTTCGAAGCTTTCTGATTATATTTGTCTACTCTTACGTTTATAATACTCTCAGTCATCCCTAATTAAAAACGCGAACGCACAGGCAGGCGTCTTGCTTGGTACCTAGAGGCTAGCGAGTCACCTAGCGAGTAGCTTCGTAAAACGAACATTCTCGAACGTTCGCGACCGGCCTAACAGCTAGGCGTCAAACGCGCAGTTCGGCCGGTCGCGAACGTTCGAGAAAAAAAGAAATCATCAATAATTGTCTAATGACAAAAAAGCTGTGAAAAAAAAACGTTTTATATAAAGACATTCTGTACTATATTTAGTATCAGCATTGCACCCGTGCGAAGCCCGGGCGGGTCGCTAGTACTAAAATAATACTTTTTTAATACCTACGCTTTTTATGCTGTTTAGTCACCTATACCTACGCAGAAGCGTAGGTATTGTTTTATAGGTGCATAAACTGTGCATAGTTACTATGAAAAGTGTACAGATTAGGTATTCTCTAACATTAGGTTATTGCATTCAACATCATAACATGATAATCATGTTTTTACAAAATAGCCCTGCTGGAGCGGACAGCTAGTTTTCAAAGACTGACCTCACAGCTCAGTTGGTAGTAGCTCTGCCTTTTGCGCTGTAGGTTGTGGGTTCAATCCCCCAAATCTATACTTCTATACTAATATTATAAATGCGAAAGTAACACTGTCTGTCTGTGAAGTTATCACGGCCAAACCGCTAGGCCGATTGTCATGAAGTTTCATATAGAGATAGTTTAAAGTTAGTATGAACATGGGCAATATTTTTTTCCTTGTAAATATTTTATTTTTAGGAATTTCAATATTTTTCGATAAAGTCGTCTAAAATCGTTTTCCTGAAACTACGAAGACGAAATCCCGAAGGTAAAAGTTAGTATATATTCTATCAGTTATGTAGTTCCCATAGTAAAAGCTTTGCTCCGTTTTGGGCTACCAATATTTATATATCTTAAAAGATATTTCTAGTCAAGCTTTGGGTGCTGGTGACATTTATGCCGGTGGCTG
This sequence comes from Hydriomena furcata, assembly GCA_912999785.1. Taxonomy (NCBI): domain Eukaryota; kingdom Metazoa; phylum Arthropoda; class Insecta; order Lepidoptera; family Geometridae; genus Hydriomena; species Hydriomena furcata. Next base: position 15,162,508 of record OU538832.1, on the reverse strand, counting down.
GCGCAACGCCCCGGCAGGTAACAGAGCGAGCGACTAGACAACGAACTGATTTGCGCTTCACCAAAAATGGCACGGAACACTAAAAATAAACTACGATCACGTCTGGAAAATACACTTTTTATTTCAGCTGTCCGTGTTGTTCCGCAGATTATGCTAATATAATAACCGTTTCCGGTTTTCATAGTGGGGAATCTTATTTGGGTTACGAGATGTTTTGTTTTCGCTATCTTGTTTTTATAGGCACCGCGGGATGTCAATAATAAGGTGGCCACCCGTTAGGTCTTCAGGTGATCATTTTATAAGAGTTTTCATGAACGTATTGTAATTAAAATAGATATTTCGTAAGCCGAAATTAATATTTAAGGTGATAAGTGAAATTTTTGACGTTTTGTATGGGCTAAGTCTACTCGGATAAGACGGAAAAAGTGATAAAACTGCATTATGTTGAAAACCATCAAATTGAAAAAGAAACTGTCTGTAATTTATTTAGCTAGTATGATTATCTTACGAATTATATAAAAATAAACTGTTTAGCTATTCATAGCTTTGATTAAAAACGAAACTCGTGTTTTTGAAGAGCCAACTTTGGAAAACAAATCTATCGAGAAAAGTTTCACCAATCGTGTTTCTGTCTGTAATTTATCTAGATTATATCCTTAAGCTATCTTTGTCATGAAAAACAAAACTGTATGTTTTGCGGTTATTGAGAAAAAACTATCCTGCATTCATCAAAAACATTTATTACTCGCCTTAATATAATTATTTAAAATTCCTTTATATTTCAGCAAGTAATGTAATAATTTTCAGTGTAACAAATATTTCTAGCTAGCTAGCTAGCTTTTAATAGTCTAGCTATCTCATCTATCAGGTCCATGAGATACAGCTCTGTGACAGACAGACGAACAGATGGATCAACGGGCAGACGGACAGACGGATAGACGGATAGACGGATAGACGGATAGACGGATAGACGGATAGACGGACAGACGGACAGACGGACAGACGGACAGACGGACAGACGGACAGACAGACAGACGGACAGCGAAGTCTTAGTAATAGGGTCCCGTTTTTACCCTTTGGGTACGGAACCCTAAAAATGAAGTCCGTGGTCCCCCTGTACGGTACAACACGGTACTGTGTGACATTAGGTGTCAGCAGGTAGATGATTATGCTAATGTGTGTTGACACATGAATACTGGCTGCTACGCAGTTATCACCTGATTTACAATTATAAAACGCTCTGCTTTTTGCATATATTATGCAAAACTGTAACAATTTCAATGTTAATCAACGAAATCGAAGCCGATTTGATGCTGTAGTTTTCCTTGCGTTTTATTTTGTCTGAGACAATTTTTTTAGGGTTCCGTACCCAAAGGATATAAACGGGACCCTATTACTATGACTTCGCTGTCCGTCTGTCTGTCACAAGGCTGTATTTCATGCACCGTGATAGCTAGACAGTTGAAATTTTCACAGAAGATTTATTTCTGTTGCCGCAATAACAACAAATACCAAAAACAAAATAAAATAATCGTCGTGCCCTATTTCATTTCTCTAAAAATTTTGATACGCGACTTGCGTATAAACTTAAAGTCGCATAGTCGCGTGGGCTAGACCGACCCTTAAGCTCGCCAAAACCGTCCAACACCTACCTCGATTCAATTAGTTTTAATTCAGGCGATCGTGATCCGAACACATCGCGGGTTCGATAACACTCATTTTTTACGCAACGATGGAAGATGTTTGAAGATCAAGGTTGAGGCTTTGCGGGGATTGCCGATCCATACAAACGTAGTTCTGATGAGCTAGTGTGAAGGTGTGGTGTTAGTGACCCTACCGTCTGATCATTGGTTGTGGGTTCGATGTTTTTCTTTGCCGTTTTCGAGCAAAAGTCATGACATAATTTTTTTAATATAAAAAATAATTGATACGCGTCCAGGTTCCGAACTCAAACATTCGGATTGAAAGCCTAGGTACATACCACTGGTTACAACTTACGACATTAATTTAAAAAAAAGTTAAAGATGACATTGTACAGCCTTATCGGTAAAAGAGATCTCTGCCAGGCAATCTTAGGATAATAGATAATAGTAATTTAACCCCGAGTCGGTAGCCAGGCATAGGTCAGCATAACCATGTCCAGCGCCCTCCGCCGACAATGACGAAGTGCACCAGCAAGTATTAACAAAGACGGTTGACGTCAGGCAGGCGGCCGGTTGTAAAACATAATCCAAATCCTCATCGCAACATGTTTGTCAACATGTTGAGCCATATAAGTGAAAAAAAAACTATCGGAACCTCTCCAGGCGCTCAGACCTTTGAAGATGTATATAGGTGTTAGTCACGTCCAAACCTTACATTTGGCACATGCCCATATTTTGAAGCAGTTAGTGGGAAAGGGAAAAGAAAAAAATAGAGTAGTTCAACCCCAAGTTAACTAAATTCGTGTTATTTTGATTCGATCCAATAGAATTTGCCGAATATGCGCCCCCAAACCGGAAAACCGCATAATGTGAACGCAGAATTGAATACAAAGCAGACATGCAAACAGAAGGTACTGAATTTATATGCAAAAATATTATAACAGAAAAGGTCTGTCTGTACTACTACAAATCTGCTGCTGGTACTGCTTTCGAAAATACGTACTCTTAGCATGCAAGTGAATGAATGAATGAATGAATGAGAATGTAGATGGATGTGAAAATCTGAAATGGGTATGAAAGATGTGAGCAATGAGAACTATCTTGATATTTATTTAATAAGTTTTTAGACGCGTCCTTCAAATTTTACTTTATATTTAGCCTTTTAATAAAATTGTTAATCAAAAACTTATCAAAAAGCAAATAAAAAAAAGTCGGTTTTGTCCAGTAATTGTTGTTGTCCACTTTGGGGTTTAAACAAACTTTTCATTACTTAATGATTTTACATAGAGATGCGGGCGAACGCTAGTGGCAGATAAAAGTATTCGTTTTTGTGTGTAAGTCGCAGTTTTGTTTTATGGCCCCAACAGGTGTCACAAGGGTTACCACTTGCGAGTGTTTTGTTTTGACGCTGAGTTTAAAATATTTATACAAACAAGCTTTTTAAAATCCACCAAACCTTCGAGCTAGAGATCAATTCAATTCTTTTTCCCTGGCTGCTGTGACTGATTGTCACAATTCTGCCAATGTCCGTATCATTCTAGTTTGTAAACCTTATTGGAAATATGGCTTTTTATAAAATAATATGTCCAGTATTTTAAAGAAAAACGACCATATAATGTAGGAGCTAGAGATCAGAACAGCGCGTTGTCACCTGTCACATAATATTTACGTTCTACGTGGTCCTCGACAGTCGAATTCTACGTGCGTTGCTGTCAGTACAAAAAGTCGTATGTCATAATTTTGCCATTTTTTATATTGGCTGCATGTGTAGTAAATCGATTTGCAGGAGAATAATAAACGTATGTAAGCTATAAAACTAAAGCTATTTACATATTAATATTGTAAAAAAACTTCATAGATAAGATAATAATCAGTTTTTTGTGTCTCCTGAAAACCTAACGTTTTTATATACGACTTTTTGTTCCGACAGCAACGCGTGTCGTCCGACAATTTGTGTTATGCAAATGCAGCTTTACAAAAAAACCGACGAAAAGACCAATCCAAAAGTCAAAAGATGATATTATATAGTTATTTTGAAGTTTTGACGGATGATGGAACTATTAATCCTACATGCATACAAATGATACTAAAACAAACCCGATTTCTGTCACTTGTAAATACATCTATGACACTTATCCCCATATTCTTAGTTGTAACCTCGAAATATCTTCACCTAGACTCGACCTCCAAACCGTGTTTTGGTAGTTTTAGTTGATAAAATTACCTCGAGTTTGTCTCTAGTCGAGGACTCCAACAGAACTGTCAACTCAAGGTACCTCGAGATGAACATTGACATTCCTCGACTTCTTCTACGAAGCAAAAGTGTGACGGTTTGTTTGATGAAAATTTCCTCGGACTGATGACGTAATCGAGGAACCTCAAAATTATCAATTTAAGATACCAAACATGAGGTACTTTACGAGGGAAAGATCGAATGGCCTCAAAAAGTTTGACCCTCGTATTGAAGAACGACACTATGAGAACACGCACCCACAGTGGACGAAATCTTTTTTCATTTCGTCCACTGTGGGTGCGTGTTCTCATAGTTTTCAAGTGATTTTTATGAAAAAAGATTTCGTCCACTGTGGGTGCGTGTTCTCATAGTGTCGTTCTTGAATACGAGGGTTTGTCAATGTAGAGTCGAGGTAACAACTAAGAATATGGGGATTAATTCTTCAACCACATTGTCACCGTCATTGTCAAAGTCATTTTTACGTGAGTGATTTCCTGTACTATGTGCATTGACGATCAAAAGGAGTGATCTAATTATTGAATCACTCATTCTTCAGTGCTTACTATTCGCGTCGGTCCGCAGGTGAACGATCTAATGGACTTGAAGGCCAGCAATCGTTTGGCAAGATTTTTTATTAAGTTATTAGAGCCTTGCCTCCGCCCGCGATTTCGCTCGCTTAATATAAAAATAGCTTATTGCTATTTCGACTTTCGAACTACAACAAAACATCGCACAATTAATACATGCTGAAAAACGTTTCGCGTTTAGAAGACAAACAGTTTTTGAGCGCGGTATCTCTTGCTGATCTCTCTTCACGGTATGACGAAATCGTTTAAATCATTGTGCGTGATTGTAGCAAAAACATGCAAACTCACAAACTCACGCACTTTTTGTATTAGTAGGATACTTAGTATGTGTGTATGGGCTATCGACCTGGTGGCAAAAAAGTGACGTAGGTATACAATGAATTTGGTTGGATAGTTGTTTTGTTTTGGTCTGGCAACTGCGCAGTGATGGCTTGTTTTGAAAGTAATCCGGTTTACTGCTGTTTTCTATCCTAATAATATTATAAATGTGAAAGTTTGTGAGTTTGTATGTATTGTGTTGTATTGTTCCTCAATCAGGCCTAAACGACAAAACGGATTAAGTTGAAATTTGCTGTAGATGTAGATATAATGCCCGAATAAAAATAGACTATTTAAAATATGAAAAACATTCCCAAAACGATAAAAAAAGGGATGATTTCTGTATAGATGGCGCTGGTGTGCAACAAATCTGACATCACAGACTAAAAACATTCAGTCTTTCTATTCGATTATTGAAATTTGACAGGACAACGTCTGTCACGGGTTGGCTAGTGTTTTGATATAACCGCCGGATATTTTGATTATTTATTAGACTGCGCTCCTCAAATTTTTTTGAAACGATCTTTTCATCTTGACTGGCCTCGCAGCACAGTTGGTAGTAACTCAGTCTTCTGCGTCTTCTGCTGTAGGTTGTGGGTTCGATTCCCAGCACAGATATTTGTGTGATGAACATACTCGTAGATATTATAAGTGTATTTATCAAAATGTTTGTTGCCTAATTCATCTAGGCTTGGTCGCGAGAAACAAGCGTAGCGTCACCTATCTCCAGAGACGTTTCAAAGTGATCCTTGTGATTTTATTGAAATAAATACCTTTGACTTTGATAGGCTTTTTTTTATTCAAATACAAGGCGAGCGAAACCGCTGGCAGAAAGAAGTAAATACATAATAATAATACACTTGGGTGGTCAAAATTGCCTATATCGACTGTAATAGACACTGAAAAATGCCGACTAATAAGCGTTTGCACAAGAATCCTTCATTTTGATTATATTATAAAGCTAGCATTGTTTGAAATAATTTGTATGACTTGACAATTTAATTTACAACTAATTTTATTTGTCCGCTAATCACAATAAGGATTTTAGTGCAGTCTCTGTAAGTATACAAACGTTTTAAATACGTTGAAACTAAAACAAAATAACTTCTGAAGAACAGTTCAAAATTTTAAGACACCTAAAATAACATGATGTACTATTTAGTACCTATAAATATAAGACATTCAACAATATTCAAAAAGTACCTAACGTGGAAGGTAACACGAAAATTCTATATATAAAATTCTCGTGTCACAATGTTTGTAACCAAACTCCTCCGAAACGGCTTGACCGATTTTTATGTGGTTTATGTGATTTTTATTTGGTTTTTGTGAAAGTCCTTTTTTCTGTGGGATAATTGAAATTTGACAGGACAACGTCTGTCGGGACAGCTAGTATCAGTATATAAATATCAGCCAGGTTCCCATAGTACAAGCTTTGTTGAGTTTAGGGTTAGGAGCTAGAAAACAAAATCACGACACGACTGTAATCCCCAAATACGGTAGACATCTTCTCAGATCTCCAGGCGTTCAGATGTTTGATAATGCTTAATGGACCGACCACCCAGAGGCACGTCAAAACATTGCATTTGGCATATGCCCAAATTTTGCGCAGTAGTCCGCATTCCATAAGTGACAGGTTGCAGCTAGAGTCTTTTTTAATGAAGTCAGTTAGAAAATGGAATGGTAACTACTGCAAAATGTGGGCATGTGCCAAATGTTTGGACGTGCCTCTCTGACTAATCCCTTTAGACATCTTCAAGGATCTGAGCGCCTGGAGATCTGATCTGAGAGGGGATGTCTACCGTACTTGGGGATTACAGTCGTGATCCTATAGTATACTCGTAGATATATAGAAAAATGTTGCCTTTTTGACCGAGTGGGAGGTACCTCGACTTTCAATCCGAAGGTTGTGGGTTCAAACCCGGCCGTGCATCAGTATATTTTTCTGTTCGAAAAAATTATATGCGCATTAACACGTGCTTAAACGGTGAAGGAAAAATATCGTCAGGAAACAAATTAAAATTACGGATTACAGTCGTTATCCTATTTGACTTTTTTTAGTTGGACGAGGAAGTCCTCGGCTTATTTTCCTGGATCAAATTGGTGACGTTTTGAAAAGAGGCCAGGTCAAGAGTAATCTAAACCGGCGAGGAATGTGATGAGAGTGAATGAAGCAAAATAAGTATATCAGGATCGTAGCAAGTGGAAAGTCAGGATCTCTGCCTCCGGGAAACAGGTGTGATTTTATGTATGTATGTAGAAAATTGTTATTTTCATTTATCGTGCGCATGCAAACGAACGTTGCGCACAATATGTATTTCCCAACGCTAGCAACTGGTTGGCAACGCGCATCTGGGTCATATTCGTGACTTCTACTGAAGGGTCAAATGATGACTGAAGGTGTATTGAAATTTAGTGATGGGACACTGGTCAGGTTTTATCTAGACCTGCTGCCAAAAGCATTGTTATGTTCCGGTTGCCAGTCAAATTACAATATCTTTATGCCTCAAGTAAAAAGCAGTGTGTTTGTGATCTGTGAGATAGTGTTTTATTATAGGCGATGGTGGATGCTTAGTAGCATAGCAAACTGCTTGTTCTGCCGTATTCCTATTTAAAACTGTCCCGACAGACGTTGTCATGTCAAATTTAAATAATACCATAGAAAAGGCAACTTATCCCATTTTTTATAAACCACCCCTGTGTGTTAACACAGGGGTGGTTTATAAAAAATCGGTCAAGCTGTTTTTGAGTTTAAGCGAGATTAACGAACAATGAATTTTTATGTATAAGAAAAGATTAATAATTATAATATTTACATGGCTTTACTGATTAAAATGCCACCGAAATAACGAATTAAATACTTCTATACAATATGATAAAAATGAAGTCCAAGAAATTATTCATAACCGATTTTGTGTTACACTGACATCATTAGCAATTTGACAGTACCTACGTTAAAGTTACCATTTGCCACTCGCTCGTTCGTGACCCGTTTCCTTGACACCTTCGACACCTTCCACAAACTACGTCCGAAATCATCTACCTAAGATATTTGACATTGTTCTATCAACAATGTATAAATCAATTATTTAATAACTGACAATAAATAGAGATTGAACAAAAGATTGACAAAACAGGTATACAAGGCGAGTGTGAATGGAAACGTTGGAAAAGGAAGACCTCGGCGTATTTTCTTGGACCGAATGGTAACGTTTTGAGAAAAGCCCAGGTCAAGAGTACTCTAAACCGACAAGCATGCATGAGGAATGTAATAAGAGTGAATGAAGCAAAAGAAGTATGTCAGGATCGTAGCAAGTGGAAAGCCGTAATCTCTACATACCCTTTTGAGAAACGGCGTGATTTTATGTATGTATGTATGACAATGAACAACCGATCGCAGAGGAAGGTTCCCAGTCGTACCGACATGAGTAATATATAATTCGATTATTTTAATAATATAGTTATAGTTCCTTGTTGAGGGGCTCGTAGGGGAAAATACTATGTTGCCACATAGCAGCATTGCCGTGTTGGGGTTTAAAAAGGGTGTGGTTGGTTGCAGGTGAAATTACAGGAACATGAGAATTATGATGCCAAATGCCACATAGAAGACATCTGTTCTGGTTGATATCTCCTAACTTGTGCACATAATGAATATGGCAGAAGAATTTATTCACGATTAGAATTTGCATTGTCGCCTTGTAGATCCCTAGACAACACCTCGAGAGCTTTATGTCTAGATTATACTAACCTAAATAATAAACTGACTAATAAACTTTGGTCTGGTACGTCATTTCAACTTAAGGTGTGACCAGACATTGCGCGGCAATCGAGCGCGGCAGCCGCGCTATGTTTGGACGACAGCCGCGAGCTACCTGCCGCGTTCAAACGGTGTTATTGTTCGTTCGCACGGCATACTTGCCGCGCGCGGCTGCCGCGCTCGACTGCAGCGCAATGTCTGGTCACACCTTTACACAAGCCTCACGCCAGTTACCCCTGTAATCGCGTTATTCACACCACATCTGACACTAATTCGATTTGCACTCTACATGATACTGCCAGCTCTCAATTATGCTAGCATAGTGGTCAAACATAGCACCGGTGGGAATCATATTAACAATATTAGCCGCACTCAAAACGTTTCAAAGTTTAATAGGGGGCAGTTTTGAATTTCCAAGTCAGACAGAAACGTTTAGAATATCAGATTACTACAATTATTCCTGAGCATTAGCATTAGCTAGACGTTTCCGTGCTTCTGAGAACACGTCGGCGTTCTTTGGGCAGCCTAAAAACTCCGTCACCAGAGTTGATCACCAGCTCATACGAACTTACTGTTTCTACTCAAAAAGTCAAAGCCACAAGGTATTTATTCCATAACAAGGATCACTTTAAAACGTTTCAGAAGTTAGGTGAACCTAGGATTGTTCATCGCAAACAAGCCTAGAAGAATCAGACAACAAACACGACTTGTTGGCTATTATTTTTTTAGAGACCCCTCATTATCATTATTTTTGCCTTGAGGTTATCAGAATCTACGCGTATTTTGGTATCCTAGATCTTTAGCAAATATTTGCAGACCATTCAAACATATGTCCCGGCGCGAGGATCAAACCCTATTGTGTTGCGTCTCAGTCAGGCACTCACGAAAATTTGACAAAATAGATCAACGTGCTTTCAATTAATATTATCTGGGGGCACGGCAGTGCCCCCGCCAAGTCAAGCAATAAAGCGACCCCCTATAACTTCGATGTGGATAAAACTAGAAGCCTGAATTTTCAGTAACCAAGCAGTCACTATATAAAAACGGTATATTTCAAATTTCATTCAATTTGAACCAGTAGTTTAAGAATTATAACTAGTCAAAGTTTCCTATTTTGTCACTCACTCACGCACTCACTCACTCACTGACTGACCGATCATCAAAAGTTTAAGGCACTTCTAGCAGACATAGAAGCTTCAAATTTGAAACACAATTAGTGTTTGGTGTGAAAATCCTAAAAAAACCTGCCAAGTGCGAGTCGGACTCGCGCACGTCGAGTTCCGTACCATTATCTATAAATCACGTTTGTTGTATGGGAGCCCCACTTAAATATTTATTTTAATCTGTTTTTAGTATTTGTTGTTATAGCGGCAACAGAAATACATCATCTGTGAAAATTTAAACTGTCCAGCTATCATGTTCATGAGATACAGCCCTGTGATAGACAGACGGACAGACAGACCGACAGACATACAGACGGACAAACAGACAGACGGACAGACGTACAGATGGACAGACGGACGGACGGACAGAGGAGTATTAGTAACAGGGTTCCGTTTTTACTCTTTAGGTACGGAACCCTAAAAAGTAGGGCTATCTACAAAAATAAATGAGATGCCATCAAAAACATAACTTGTAAAAAAAGCCAAGTTTTATTATCCTGAAGAACCTACCAATGAAATCCACTGGTGTGGATGAATTCATTCACTCACGGTTCTTGAAAGCTTGCGCGTGTAAGATAGGTGCTCGTTCCAAAATAAGATGTGATTTCCGCTTTCCTCAGTAACGAATTACGAATAAATTCAAATGTATTTTATTTTTAGTACAGTTTCAATAAGTAAAAAGTCTTCTTGTCTTCCCATTCAGGACACAAACGTATCCATTTGAGATCCTTGCCCTCAAAGAAGGTAGTGAAATAAGCTTGAGCGCATTTGATTTTTTACCTAGAACCCACTTATAAAATGCTTACTTAAAAAAAGTAATACCGAGTGTTCTACTAAAATAACTAAAACATGACGCCATTTCGGCGATATCATCAAATATCACATTACCGCTAATGACAAGAGTATTACCGTTTTCCTGGAAAATGGCAAAGGCATTGGCTGGCGGCTTGCAACAGTTGTATTAAGGTGTGACCAGACATAGCGCGGCATTTGAACGCGGCAGCCGCGTGCTGCTAGCCGCGGTATGATTGGACGACGGCCGCACGTACATTTACCATTATGTTTAAACTAGTCACGCGGCAAACTTGTGTTTTGCGAATGCCGCGCTTATATGCCGCGCTATGTCTGGTCACACCTTTACGCGAATATTTGAAAAGGTAGTCAGTATGCCAGCGTGTAGGGTTGCACGTTTACTTTCAATGATGTCCACAAAAGAGTATAACATGGTCTTCGTCCGCTGCTTAGCCATATTTTCAAAATAAAATATTATATATTTTTTTTGTTAAAAGCCTCCTTCTTGTTCGATCGGTACCACTAAAGCTCTACAACTCTACACAATATTTAGCTATGAAAAGGATTATCGAAAAAAATGATAGGCGACAGACAAGCCGTGTTTGTTGCCTGATTCTTTTAGGGATTATGTATGTTTGAATATTTGAAGGATACCTAAAATTTGTTGTCTTAATTTAGAAGTGTAATAAAAGACGAATTCCCAAAACACGCCTGAGTGGTTTAAATATGTAAATATGTAAGAAATTACTAAGCTTGAGACAGATTTCATTGTAAATAGAGTTTGATCACACTGTGTTATGTTTCATTATCCCTTGGACCGTGCGGCCTGCAGTCATGAATCCTTTGCAAATAAATGTTAAACAGCTCAGTTGGTAGCTCTGCCGTCTGCGCTGTAGGTTGTGGGTTCGATACCCAGGACAAATATTTGTGTGATGAACATAAATGTTCGTTCTACGTCTGACTGTTATTATGTATCAAGTATGTATTTACATAAAAAAGTATATAAGTATTCTATCAGTTATCCAGTTCTCATAATACACGCTTTGCTTAGTTTGGGGCTAGATGGAGCCATGTGATAATGTCCACCAATATTTATTTATGCCACGTGAGCGAAGACGCGGGCGGAGATAAAATTAAATGAACCAATCCAATATTTTATTCAAATTAAAAGAATCCTATGTAATCCTAAACCAGGTCACAAACGGTTCAGCGATTATGTCGTGATGGAGTATCAAAAAAACATCTAAACATTCTCAATTAGGTATTAATATTAGCGTTAGGTGTTGCTGATACATGACACTATTCAATTACAATGATTTATATTTATTACAATTTTTTTGTAAATACTTATGATACATTATAACACCAAGACACAACAAAAAACCATGTTCATCACACAAATGTATGTCCCGGGTGGGAATCGAACCCACAAATGACAGTGTCCTGAGGTAAAAAATTAAAAAAAACCGAATTGAAAACCACCTTTTTGTAAGTCGATTAAAAACAAATCGCTGGGAGGTCAACCACGTAAAGTCATTGCATCCGGGAATATACGGTCAAAACCTTCAATCAAACATGCACAACCCATCCCCTGGAATGTTTGCAACCCCCCTACCCCCCCCCCCCCCTTGGCCATAACCAATTCTAATTAATCCCACAACCAATAAAATTGGAACATTATTACGGTGGGGTACAGCTTAAAACAAAACGCGGAACACACTCATTACTTTTTATATCGGCCAAAATAATGGTAGAGTTTTAGAATATTATCGTTATTTGCAAGCGACCCTTATAAACACCTGCTGGATGACCTGTATTTGTTGCTAGATAAGGTTCATTATTGCTATACACTTGGATTATTTGGTAACTGAAGCTAAATGAACGGGTTAGGCGTGATCTGGACCCCGCAGAATGGGTTCCGTTAGGTTTCATTTCTAATGAATGAAATTGAATTAAATATTAAAATTTAGCAATAATTTTGAGTGTTTTTAAAAGCATCTTGTTATTTAACCCACTCTCGTGGTACTTGACACTATTGTAAGAACCAAGACAAGTTCACTAACACTTTGCGAAAGTTTGGATGTTTGTGTTACTCGATCACATGTTAACGGCTGAACCGATTTCGATAATAATCGGTATGTATACTTGGCCAGAGCTGGATTGTAACATATGATACATGAATCCCGAAAATCAATCCTCAAAATTTTGATTGGACGTCAAAGTTAATATGCAAAGCAACGCGTGATTTGACAGCTTGTTCCTATTTGGCACAACGGATCAGCATTTCCGTTTAGAGAGGCATTGCTGTCAGTATCTTGGGAACGGCTGTTAAATTATTTAATTCACTTCCTACTGACATGAAAACTATCGATAGTTCTAAAATATTTCAATCAAAACGCACAAAGCTTTTGTTGAGAGGGTGTTTTTATACAATTCAGGAATTTATTACATGTGATCATTTTATATGGGATTTAATTTTTATATGGGATTTAATTTTTATTGTATTAATATTTTTTATATGAAATTTAATGTCATGACTGGTAATTTTAATTTAATTTTTTAGAATATTTATTTCTATTGTGTTATTTTTAATTTTATGTGTTATTTCAAATCACTACATAGTATAAAGCAGTCGCTTTCCGCTTCCCGCGTCTGTATGTAATATGTATGTATGTTTGCTTATATCTTTAAAACTACACAACGGATTTTGATGCGGTTTTTTTTAATAGATAGAGTGATTCAGGAGGAAGGTTTATATATATAATAACATGCTACCCGTGCAAAGCCGGGGCGGGTCGCTAGTACGATTATATAATTGTTTGTGAATAAATAAATGAAATGAAATGAACGCTTCCGACTGGTAGTGATCTGGATTAGTTGAGCTATCTATAGACTGCTTGCAACGGTCTTTAGATAGTTCAACTGGTTATTGTGTATTTTATAAATATTATTAATATATGTTATTTATTTTTAAATAATGATAAACATAGTTACTTCAAACCTGAACCTGAAACTTACCTAACCACACGTTCAAGGTCACACTGCACCAACAGTTTAAACAGTTGATTAAGTAAACACGCCGTTATCGGTCAAAGCCTAAAGCATTACCGAGGTCAGTGCAGGTCCTACAACAAAATTATCTAGACATATATAGGCTTGTCTTGATCAAATATTGGCTAAATAAATAACAAAAATACATTGACGAAAAACTGATATAAAAATTATGTGCAAGTGCTTTATGAGTACAGAAAAACGTGTTAGTCACGTGCACGATATAGTTACCAAGAAATAACCAGTTGGAGACGAATTTTGATGAATGGCCAAAGTCCAAGTAGGCCGAGCTGATCTAAGGTGGAGTCAGGAGCTGTTCAACAAACACTCACAACGAAACTCCTTAGTAAATACTTTGATTGACTAAAAACTTTGCATTCATGTCAAGTTCCGATGACAATGTTATATGATATGACAGGTGATAGCGCGCTGGTGCACGATGGTTTAAATGATTTTAGAAAAGCTTGTCATAAAAAATATTTTTCAACTGAAAACTTATTTCATCTCACTATTGAAATGTCTCGAAATGACAGAAAAATGAAATAAACTTGTGAAACGTATAATACTTTGTTAAGGTGTGACAAGACATAGCGCGGCAATCGAACGCGGCATTCGCAGGACACAAGTTTGTCGCGTAACTAGTTTAAACATAAGTACACGCGGCCGTCGTCCAATCATAGCGCGGCTGCCGCGTTCGAATGCCGCGCAATGTCTGGTCACACCTTTGGCTAAATAGGTACCTATTATTGTAGCGTGACTGTAACTACATAGCCAGGCAATATTTTATTTTATTTAAGCCTAATTAATAATTATTATTAACATTACATATTAATAATAATTGCACACAATTACATATTTTTTTATTATGATGACTGAATATTCAATGAAAATAATTATAAGATACCGGTCGGTATGATTTAAAAATCTGCATACAAAAAAGTATAGATATTTGTTTGTTTGTTAACTTGCTTATTCCTCAATCATGTCGTAACCGAAACTGGTTGGTTGAACCGTTTTCTATGGAATTTAGTATAAATAGATTATGACCCAGATTTAAACATATGCTAGTTACTTCAAAATGTGAGCAAGTGCCAAACGTAATTTTTGGACGTGCTTCTGACTAGCCCCTTTAGTCATCTTCAAGGATCTGAGCGCCTGGAGACCTGAGTGGATATCTACCCTACTTAGGAATTACAGTTTCGAAACTATTACATATGAAACATTATGATTTCTATTATTTAGATGTCTAAAAGCCTAGACTGAATATGCTCCAACTCGTCCGATCATTATTATACAGACCTGCATATTTTTATGTATGTATAAAATTATATACAAAACTAGCGACCCGCCCCGGCTTCGCACGGGTTTAATACATATAAACCTTCCTCCTGAATCACTCTATCTATTAAAAAAAACCGCATCAAAATCCGTTGTGTAGTTTTAAAGATATAAGCATACATACAGACGCGGGAAGCGGGAAGCGACTTTGCTTTATACTATGTAGTGATAAAAACATTTACCAAACTTTTATCCTAGTGATTTCAATGAATAAACATTTTTTTTTTGTATTTTGGTACTTTTTTATCTAAGAGCGGAACCGCGTGCGATAGCTAGTTGTATTTACAAATCAGTAGTTAATGTGGTGATAATTAATTACACATACTGAAAGTTATGTAAGCATTGCTAATTTTCACTTTCATTTCACATTCATTACGATTGTAAAAAGTCATTATTTTTACCTAAAGTGAAAATACATTAAACTCGGAAAAAGTGAACATGCACATATCATTGTATTGAATTAATATGAGAAAAATTACGAATACGGTACAGCATTAGTTAAAAAAAACCACAAAAAATTGTACAAATATAATATCTCGTATGTACAAGTTCATTAACACTTTACACAGATCGGTCAGTATTTTTTACAAGCACCACGAGTAATAGTCAATTAAAAATCACAAAGACATAGCTAGCACCAACCGCAACTACGCATTATTCTAGTACGCAACCTGAGGTTCCAAATCCAAGGACATACTGAATGAAGATTCCCAGCTCGCGCCTTCCGCAAAAAAAAAAAACCACTCGCACAGGCGGCTACAACGTCGTAAACGGACATTTTGGCCTTGCAGGGGTCGATGGCTCAAACCTTGACGTCATATGCGATTATAACATACCTATTATACGCTAGGCAACAGGGGCGCGACGGCAGAAAAATCGTCGGAACAAGCGGAAGGAGAACAGCGGATGCCAAGCATGATGGATTATTCCGATATCAGAATTATCAGTTGCGATAAGAGGTTATTGAAACATTCAAAAGTGTAAAGCCTAAGTTATGTGCGGTAGTCCACAAACTGAAGCGAAACGCGTTTTCCATACGCGTATAAAAAATTACATGCTACAAGAGGAATTTTAGGTAATGTGGATGGATGTAGAAGTAGAGGTAGACCAACGAAGATGGATGGACTGGGTAAAAGATGGCATGGGTACGAAAGGAGTGAGTGATGTGATGAGGAATCACATCTTTAAAAATCCGATCGCCAGAAGATCTGAGAGGATGTACTCGTACAGCAAATGTGAAGTTAGCCGTGTGACCGCAAAAACTTGGGGTTTACAGTAGTAAGTCGTTACGAGTAGAACACGCTATTGCGCGTGGTCGGTTCGGCTCGCTTGTTTTAAGCCAATATCCATAGTTTCACTAATTAAATGAAACACTAGGCCTCAGGTGATCTAACATGAGCACCCCCTCTCCCCACTCCCCCGCAGTAGGATTCCTCCAGGCTTACACAGTTTAAGGCTTTCACCTAATTACACGCAATCGTCTGAAAACTAGACTTACTTGGTAAATTTTATTAGTGTTTAACAAAAGTAGAATTTCAAATAGTTATTTTAAATTCAAACATCTAAGCGAGGAGGACGATCATCGGAATCGGATGTGCGTGGCCAGGCATGTCAGCATCTCCATGTCCAGCTCCCGTCGCCAACAACGAACAAAAGCACCAACAAGTGTACCAAGGGTTGACGCCAGGCAGCCGGCCGGTTGTGAAACATAAGCCAAATCCTCTTCGCAACATGTTGTGCCGACCCCACATTCAAAGGAGAAGAAAATGATGAAAATTTTGCTGTTGCAGGTAGATATGACATAATACCTGTCTGAAGTAGGTGCATGGAAAGTGTATCGTAGGGTGTTTGTGGCCTGCGAGATAGTGTTTTGTTAGAGGCGATGGTCCGCAGCATTGCCATACTTGATATGCCTCAAAGTAGTCTTAAAAAAATTAAGCAGAATCCATAGTAGCTGGTCATTCATAGATTATTCGCATTTTTGAGTAGTTTGATGCCAAAGTCTACCTTTGAGTATTGTACCTACAGAACGACGACGTTGAATAAATACTTCTATATTGGAAATTTACCTAATTCGACTCTAAACATACTTAACCCTTGGCTTTACACATTTTTCATTTAATCTTCTAGTTAGCTGGTAATATTTACATAACATTTACATTATACCGAAGACGTATAACAACTTTATAATTAGCTAATATGTAAGAATTTTTGGCATAATTTTAATTAATTCTGGTTCTCGATTCTCGGTTTATGCGATCTTATATCTACTGGCTGCGTCCCGCGGTTTCACCCGCGAAAACTACTTTTTATCAGAATAAGTTCATCACTTGAGAACGTCTGGACCGATATGGTATATTTTTTAAATGTTTGTAATAGTCTGAATAAGGTTATTACGTAAAGAATAATTAGGAAAATTGCCCGGAAAATTGGAATTTTCGGGAAAAACTAAAAGTGTTTTTTTATGGGATTATTTAAATCTGGACAAGACAATGTCTATCGGGTCGGCTCGTACAGTATAAACATATGAGTAGCTACGAGTACTTTGATATACCCACTACTTTTCTTTCTTTTCCTTGGTGACGTGGTGGGCGAATACCCAACTGAGACGCAAGAGCTGCGGGTTCAATTCCCATTTGACTGTTGGATGTTATTTAGTATTTTATTATTTTAATCCGGGTACCACGCAAGTAAAGCCGCAGACGAATGCTTGTATTTGTATTTAACAAATATGATGATAAAATAGTAATATAGCGTTTCCTTATTACGATTGAATGATCAGCGCCGAACTTTTTTATGGTCCGTCAATTTATTATGTTTTAAAACTATTTTTACGAGTATGGTTTATTTCAAGGTAAAACTGTCATTATAAAGAGATACTTCACGGTAATAAATGGGGGACATCATGTTATAAGTCTGTGGGTCTCAAAAATGATTGGGAATTTAGTACTTACAGTGGTTTTGATAAAGACCGCCTATATATTCTAATATATAAAATCGTGTTATTATTGTTTGTAACCAAACTCCTCTGAAACTGCTTGCCGGAATTTTATGAATTATTTTGTGTATATTTCGTAGTTATCTTAGGGTATTTTTTATACCCCTAAGTGAAAATAATGGCGTATAATTCGGGAAAAATTGTAAGTGCCTTTTTCTTTGGGATTATTGAAATTAGACAGGACAACGTCTGCTGGGACAGCTAGTATATTAAATGTTTTATTCCTTACTAGCTGCTCGCCCCCGCTTCGCACGGGTGGTACCTGGATAATAAGTAGCCTATGTGTTAGTTATTCTGATGTATAAGCTATATTACTGTAAAGTTTCATTTTAACCCGTTCAGTAGTTTTTGCTTGAAAGAGTAACAAACACACACAAACTTTCGCATTTATAATATTAATATAATATTAGTAATTCATTACAAGAATTAATGTTATGAATGAGGCCTTTTAAATACGAAATACCTGAGTTTGGCAACCTCGCTCTTCCGTGACAATGTAGATAGATCCAGATAATATCAGGAAACAGTAGATAAGAAAATATTTTCTGAAATTAATATGAAAACTAACAATCAATCATTCTTAGATTAGTATGTGATTGACCGGCCTCACAGCTCAGTTGGTAGTAACTCTGCCTTCTGCGCTGTTAAGTATGTACTTACAAAAAAAAAAAGTATATAAGTATTCTATCAGTTATCTGGTTCCCATAGTACAAGCTTTGCTTAGTTTGGGGCTAGATGGCGCTGTGTGTAAAGTCCGCCAATATTTATTTATTTATGTGTGTGTGGTTTGAGTCGAAGTGTCTTTCTAATATCCCATCATCTATTATCATAAATTCAAATGTTTACGAAAATGAAAATTGGAACAATGGAACCTGTTAGCTTATATCGTAAAAATCATCCACATTAACTATTATACAATCTATCTAGGTATAGGTACCTAAACTGCATTGAAAGCGTAGGTATAGGTGTAACATAAACTTTAGATAATATCAAATTTATAGAATAGTAATGTAGTGTATACAGTGTTGTGTAGTGTAAGAGTAAGTTAGTACTACGTTTAAAGAACACAAAAACAAAGTGTCTTCCCCTCAATTAGAGACAGTAAGAAAAGTGTTAGTGGATACATTCTTAGTTTAATAATAATATTATAGCAATTTAGGTCAAAGATAAACTACTCATTAGCCTGCCATATGGCTAGATTGTAGTATTATTAGGGTACACTATTTATATTAATGTAATCTAACAAAAAAAAAAAAAAAAATATAGAAGCTATGTCCCTAAACTGCATTCAAAGTTTTTACAAAATAGCTCCCCTAAAATAGCATACGAACAAAGCCACGCGCGCAAACCCATATGTATCTACATAGCAAAGTCATTGTTGATAGCATCTGTGTTGTATATATAACACCTACGACTACTTTCGTTTGTAAGCGTCATCTACTATCTTTGTGTAACCTACGAAGCCGCCCACATAACACTTTCCTCTGTCACCGGCCGATATATTATCTCATTCAAAACGCCATAAACGGTATCGACGGAATACCTACAGGCTGACACAGAAGTGGCAGCAGTTAGTATGGCATCGCCCACATTCGGTACTGCGACCGGCGCGGGTAGGTATCGCGCGAAAGTGAAAATGCGAGCCGACATTGTGTCGACGTGACCTTGCGCGGAGTAAACAAATGCCGCCATGGGATTTCATGGTGTGTGCCTTATCCGAGACAACAAAGAGTTTATTAAGGAAAGAATTGGTGGATCTGATAGGTGTAATAAATGTGGAAAATAATGCGTAAGTGTACAATAAAATAAATAGGTTCACGGCTCTAGATAGGTTCGTTCGTTTTAGGTTTTTCTATGAACAGATTGAGCACTGAGCAGTTTACCCGAATAGGCCGGATATTGTGGTAAATGTACACATAATCTTTAAAACAGTCAAACATTAGAAATAAACTTAAATTTAGGGTACATACTTTGATTAAGTACCTGTTTAATTCGTTGGGATTTAGTGCAATGTGCTAGCTGACGAATGTTTTTAGGAGCCATTTTGAAAATTCGATTTGTACACAAAAGTTATAGCGATAGTTGTCATTGTAATTTGAATAAATAAAATTCTAAAGTTATTATGCCATAAAACCAAAACTGTATACCTTTTACATATATTAAGAAAAACACGTCATTAAGACTCCTTTTAAATACTTCAGCGTTTAGTCTAACATGAATCTATCTTCACTACATAGTATAAAGCAAAGTCGCTTTCCGCTTCCCGCGTATGTATGTTTGCTTATATCTTTAAAACCACACAACGGATTTTGATGCGTTTTTTTTAATAGATAGAGTGATTCAGGAGGAAGGTTTATATGTATAATACATGCATAATATAGTAGAGAAACACTGATAATTTTAGAGGTTTCTAATGTGATGTCATAAATAAACACATTTTTTTGCGCTTACATTGCAAATGCTGGCTGAACCCCACGAGATATATCAAAATAATGTACTACAGTATTGTACACCTTAAAAACGTCTACAAAAAAGTCCACGATGGTATTAGAAATGTCTTACGCACAGCGAAGCGGGCACGGGTCAGCTAGTTTTGTATAAACAACAAAAATAGAGTTGAAAACGTTCCAAAATCTAAACGCAAGCCGATCAATTTCCGCATCACAAAACTGTGAAAACACTTCGCCGGTCCAGCCAGACATAACAAAAACGACGAATAGAGGAAAACAGAAAATTAGACGAATGTTCCCTTTGCGCGATTTAGGGTGCCCTGCTCGATACAATATGTATTGTATATGCCGGTAAAAACAGTGTAAAAATGTAAAAAGCTCAGTTATTAGGGTTTCGTACCCAAAGGGTAAAAACGGGACGCTATTACTAAGACTCTGCTGTCCGTCTGTATGTCTGTCACCAGGCTGTATCTCATTAACCGTGATAGCTAGACAGTTGAAAATTTCACAGATGATGTATTTCTGTTGCCGCTATATACACTCAAAAAACAGAATAAAACTAATATTTAAGCTCTCATACAACAAACGTGGTTTTATTTGCCGTTTTTTTTTAAGATAATGGTACGGAACCATCGTGCGCAAGTCCGACTCGCACTTGGCCAGTTTTTGGGAACTGCTTTCCCTAAAGAGGCGCTAAATAAAAACTAATCGTTTCAATCTCAATAGATATAGTCGTAAATATCATGTTGTAATAGGTTAAAATGTTGCTACGAAAAATGCTGACTGAAGTAATAAAGTTGGCTATATTTTATAAATTTTGTCAGAAAAACCTAGCTTAGTACCAACAAAGTTGTGTAAAATTTATTATATTGCTTCTAATCTTATCGCTTCATCCTGAGGAGAATTTCTTCTATGACAGTTTTTAAAGTCTGAAAAGTTTCACGTATATTGAGGGATGTTAAACATCTACAATGTAGAGGATGTCTGTATTATTTTGTGTTTTGATGTTTTTTCGGTATCTTGTAGTCTACAAAATATTGGAAAAAAATCCCGATACGGAGTCCTTGTTGTACATACTCGTACAAGAAAAAGAAAACATGCATAGATGCCGAATTAACAACCTCCTTTTTGAAGTCTCTTTAAATATTCAGTCAAAAATGTACACTTCATAAAATGTCAATAACAAAAAGAAATTTGAAATAAGACCAGGGATTTTTCGCTTCCAAAATAGGACTGCCTGTTGACAGGTTTTATAGGTTCTAAATCTACTATATAAAAGAAAGACGGAACTCGAGATCAGCTGGACCAATTTTCATGGTTTTTGATTCGTTGGATTTGTCTCCGCCCCGAATAGCAGAATACATCTTAAAAACAATGAAAACTCGACGAATACATAATTATGAAAGATGAATCATTTTCAATAAATGTTCATTGGTTTAGTACATGTGAAACATTTGTTGTCCATCCTGTCAAATACTTACTGTAAGTAATGATTGACATTTATGCATGCGTTCAGAAATGTATTTTGTGTAAACAATTTAAAAAGGGTGAATAAACTATTAAATTGTCTGTATTTTTTGATTTTTTAACGGGAACGGGAACGGGACATAATTCTAAAGCGATACGAAGTTCGCCGGGTTAGCTTGTTTTATATAATTCGTTAGATAATCATAAAAGCTACATAAATAAACGACAGTTTCTTTGGTTTTCTAGATAATGCGGTTTTATCACTTTTTCCGTCTTATCCGGGTAAAGTCAGCCCATACATAAAAACAAAAATTTCAAGCATCACCTTAAAGGTGGGTTTTTGGCATATTAAGTGACTATTCTATGTTCCAGCATTATAATATTTCTAGCCGTATGACCGATGGGATTTCACATTAAGGCGCTCCCAGTCAACGATTGTTTTTGTTCGAAACGAAAAAAGAAATACTTGTGAACAAGCCACATCTCCTATTTTATAATGTATAGTATATGTGAATAAAGATGTACCCATCTTTAATCACTTCGATAAATAATCCTACCGACCGCTACAATGACGACAAACACACGTCGGAGCGTGGTCCGCCTTAGCTTTTCGAATAAATTAATAATATAAATTATGTATAATTACTTATCAAAAATCTATTCTAATATAAATCTAGATCTACATATTACCTATCTTTAACAATAAATCACAAGTTGATTTTAATAGTAGGTATATAAAATATTTCGACCATAAATTCTAAAACGTATCATTTTGAAATAATATCTTTATCGTGAAAAGTTTCTGCTATTATGTTTTCAGCTTAATAGAAATCTAGGTAGGAACCTGAAGTAATATACTTATAAAAATAGGAGATGTGGCTTGTTCAGAAGTATTTCTTTTTTCGTTTCGAAAAAGAGCAATCAGCGACTGGGAGCCTCTTAAGCCATATATACCTAACTAGCCCCTATTTAACATGACATTTTATTCATAAAATGACTGCGAACGAAGTCGCGGGGCCCCACTAGTATTATAATAAATGGTAACCCTAAAAGGAAATCGGGTACGCCAATTTACACGAGATTTCGCATTTTTCGTCAATGAGACAGCCTCTTATTTGCGTGTTTATCTCCTCAAATACATTTACATTTAAAGTACATTTATTTATAGACTAGCGGTTCATCCCGGCTTCGCACTGGTGGACCTTTTTTACAGTAATGAACATAGCCTATGTTACTCAGAGATAATGTAGCATTCTAATGGTGAAATAATTTTTGAAATCGGTTCAGTTGTTTTTGAGTTTATTCGTTACAGACATACAAAAATACAAATCTTTCCTCTTTATAATATTAGTATATAGATAAACATATCATGAAATGGCATCGAGTTAACTAACAAGTTAATTACATATTTTGGATCACAAAACGCATAGTTGGTAGGAAGTATATTTACAGATAATTTCGGTGATCTTATAAATTGAATGGTATTTCACTCGGAAATTTTATATATCGTAAAATAAAATTAGCATATTCAAAAAATACTTTAAAAAACACTTTATTTACAGTAATAAATTACTTCCAATACTAATATATTACAGAATATTAACAAAATATACAAGAAGCAGTTGAGCTGTCTAAAGACCGTTGCAAAGTATATAGATAGCTTAACTAATCCAGATCACTACCAGTCGGAAGCGTTCACAAAATTTTAATCTCAAATTAACCCCTAAGATCTTGCAGTGGGAGTTGAAGTTTGTTTGAAAAAAGTCGCGGCCACCTAGTTAAAATAACACAAAAGACAAAAATAACCCGTACTTGTACTTCTATGTAAGTATAATAATTGTCTATTGATACTACTTACAAGTATATTGACAGTACTGCCCAAATAATGACCTCAGAATGTCGTACTGGAAAAAACTACGTTCTATGACTTATAATTAATCTCATACCTCTGTCTATAACAAGGAAAAATCGGCAAGCCATATTAACATTATAATAAGACTTAGCACAAAGACAGCTAAATAAGTGTTTAGATTTAGAGAATACAACACTTTTCCTATACATTTTCAACCGAGAAGATATATATATTTTACTAGCAGTCCGCCCCGGCGTAGCACGTATATGTATAATGATTTTATGGCTATTTTTTTTACACCTTGGGTTACATTATCGAAGTTTTAATAGGGATCCCTAATAGTTAGAGAAATGGTATTCCAGACTTTTTTGTAGATATTGATGTCCTCTATAAAACTGTAGTACATCACTTTGCTCTATTGTCAATAATTTCCGCAGCAAACGCAATATAAGGATTTTTTTGTGATTTTTTTCACACGTTGGGTTACATTATCAAAGTTTTCATACGGATCCCTAACATTTTTGAAAATATAATATAGCCTATGTTCATTAGGGATAATGTAGGATTCTAATGGTGAAAGAATTTCTCAAATCGGTCCAGTAGTTTCGGAGCCTATTCGATGCAAACAAACAAACGAACAAATCTTTCCTCTATAATATTAGTATAGATATATATACGAAAAAAACGTATATGTTATATACATTTTTCGTTTTACCTGTTGATCCGATTTGGACGTTTTTTTTCTATTGTCTAAAAAAAACTATATTGTTTCTTGACTTTTCAATTGGTCGGTTCTATTATTTAAACGTAATTATTCAATATTAATTTAAGGCGCTTCCAGTCGACGATTGTTTTTGTTCGAAACGAAAAAAGAAATACTTCTGAACAAGTCACATCTCCTATTTTATAATGTATAGTATATGTGAATAAAGATGTACCCATCTTTAATCACTTCGATAAATAATCCTACCGACCGCTGCAATGATGACAAACACACGTCGGCGCGTGGTCCGCCTTAGCTTTTCGAATAAATTAATGATATAAATTATGTATAATTACTTATCAAAAATCTATTCTAATAGAAATCTAGATCTACATATTACCTATCTTTAACAATAAATCACAAGTTGATTTTAATAGTAGGTATCAAAATATTTCGATCATAAATTCTAAAACGTATCATTTTGAAATAATATCTTTATCGTGAAAAGTTTCTGCTATTGTGTTTTCAGCTTAATAGAAATCTAGGTAGGAACCTGAAGTAATATACTTATAAAAATAGGAGATGTGGCTTGTTCAGAAGTATTTCTTTTTTCGTTTCGAAAAAGAGCAATCGTCGACTGGGAGCCCCTTAACTCTAATTTTCAGAGTTTGCTGAACAAGTACTTTTAACGTGTCTTTTCAATTCAAGACTTCGCAATGTGTTTTTAAGCTATTGCATAGCTTCTATCGCGGGCCTTGAGCGTGGAGACCGAATCCAGAAATTTCGGAACGAAAATTTTACGAGACACTCACACTCACGCAATATGCGTGAGTGTGAGTGTCTCGTAAAATTTTCGTTTTAGAGATTTCTCTTTTTGGATTTCAAAAAATTGATTTTTAAAAAATCGATTATGTAAATTACACATATAAATCGATTTTTGTAAACTAAGTTTTCCGAACGCGAACCGAATCGTTCGTTGGCCATTTTCCTGGACGTGAACCTACATATAGTCGCCTCCCAAACGGAAACCGACTCATCGGTCTTGTCTCCGAACGCAAACCGAACCATTGATCGTTTTTCCGAACGTGATCCGACCAATAGTCGCTTCACAAACGGGAACCGACCCATCGATCGTCTCTCCGAAAGCGATCCGAACCATATAATTAGATTTTTTGGAAAATCGATTTATTTGTAGGGACAAAAAATCGATTATTAATTAATAGATTTTTTTCAATCAATATTACATCCCTATGACTCATGTCATGCCTGCTTAGAGTGATTTTCGCATTCCAGCGCCATTTAGTTTCATTTGATGATACTACGTTATTATAGGTGCTTTTCGCGGTCTCATGCGAAAGCTCGGGGTTTGAGAGGTTCGCAATTTCGCTGGCAGGTGGCGCTATTTTACCACTATCGGTAAATAGGTGGTACTTCACAGACATGATCGACTAAAAAGTTTGAAATTGAATTATTGAATTCATGTAGTTAGGTAAATATCGAATCCTAGCCGTGCATCAATGGATATTTCTGTTCGAAAAATGTATATGCGCGTTACACGTGCTTATAACGGTGAAGGAAAACATCGTGAGGAAACCTGTTAGTATTCTTGAAAGCGACGACGGGCTTGCAACCTGTTACGTGTGGAATGCTAACTACGTAGTTAGGTAAATAGGTAGGTTAAAGATCTTGACATCTATCGATGAATAGCAGAACTTTTAATGACTTTTTGAAATATCACGCTTGTCTCTTTAGTTTAGCAACTCGCCAATAGGTGGCATTGGTTGTATCGGCGTTATTGCGCATGCCTAATCCCCCTCAGCCCCCGCAATCTAGGGATGTAAAAAAAAAAAAAAAAAAAAAATTTCTTTTTCTTTTCTTATCGGTCACAAAGTTGAATATCAAAGAAAAACAAAGGAAAAAAGGATAAATAAAATAAATAAATAAATAATTATAAATACATAAGTTGATAAAAAATGTTATGCAATAGCTTTACCGCGGCAGTCTCCGAGTGCCACACGTCTTTTTTTTTAATAAGATAAGGCAATCTTACAAGAGATTTGAATATTTTGAAGCTGACCGGTAAATATTTTAGCTTTAATTGAACAAATCGAAGCGAAAAACATAAGAGCTTTGACGACGGTCAAACTTAGCACCAGCAGGTAGGTCCTCTCGGAATGTTAATCTTCAAATAAGTTTATTGACTAATAAAAGAATCCGGTTCGGATTAGAAAAAACCTAGATTCTAAAGAGCATTGCCTCGTATATAAAAAACCGGCCAAGTGCGAGTCGAACTCGCGCACGAAGGGTTCCGTACCGCTATCTATAAAAAAACGACAAAAAAACACGTTTGTTTTATGGGAGCCCCACTTAAATATTTATTTTATTCTGTTTTTATTTGTTGTTATAGCGGCAACAGAAATACATAATCTGTGAAAATTTCAACTGTCTAGCTATCACAGTTCATAAGATACAGCCATGTGACAGACAGACGGACAGCGAAGTCTTAGTAATAGGGTCCCGTTTTTACCCTTTGGGTACGGAACCCTAAAAACTAATTTATTCCTTGATGCAGAATATAAATTAGCCACCATAAAAAAAACTAAAGTACACAGGCTGTAAAGCGAATTCGAGATTAGAATATGAACAAACTTTTACATGTATAGATAATTTTGCTCATAATTTCAAAAAATCATGCATAACTGAAGTCATAGACTTAGCACTATCGGACCATACATCTCAGCTTATAAAATGTCCAATCAGCAATATAAATCTATTGAAATCTTGGCGTGTGATGAGGCGAGATTACTCAGCCGATAATATAGAAAAGTTTACAAATATCCTTGGTTGCATATCGTTTTCTGAAGTATATAGTGAAAAGGACCCAACGGTTGCGTTTGATGGATTTATTGAAGTATTTAAACTTTTTTATGATCTCTGTTTTCCTCAAAAATTTGTAACTATGAAGGCGTCAAAACCAGTACGATGGGTATCACGAGGTATAAGAATATGTTGCAAAAAAAAAAGGAAACTTCTTTGGGTACTTAGAAGAAAACCATCAAAATTGAATGTAAATAAATATAAGGAATACGCAAAACGACTAAATAGAATTATAAAACTAACGCAAAAAGCACAAAATAATTATAAAATAAAACAATCAGATAACAAAAGTAAAACTACTTGGAGTATTATAAATAGCGCAAAACGTAATTTACCAAAAAAATCAATTGACAAATTAAATATAGATAATAAATTAATTACAAATCCAAAAGACATAGCAAATGCATTTAATAATTTTTTTATTGATAAAATAATACCTTTAGATAACTCCGGAAAAAACGTAACAAAACTAATTTAAAGCTACAAAGACTCCATATTTATGAATCCTAGCATACCCACTGATGTTCTTAAAATTATATACTCCCTTAATAATACAAACAGTGTTGGATATGATGATATCTCTACAAAAATACTGAAAGTAGCAGCTCATTCTGTGAGCGCACCGATTAGCCATATTATTAATTTAAGTCTCAGTACCGGTATATTTCCAAAAGCATTAAAAGTCTCCATAATTAAACCACTGCACAAAAAACAAAGTAAAGAGTCCATGGAAAATTACAGGCCAATATCTCTTATACCTGTAATATCTAAAATATTTGAAAGATACATATATAAATTAATCAATAATTATCTGGAAGCGAACAAACTTCTCTGTAACGAACAGAAAGGCTTCAGAGAGGGTAAAACTATAAATATGGCTCTATATGACTTTTTATATCGTGTAACAAGCAATATTGACAAAAAAACACCAGTATGCTCGATTCTTTGTGATATGACTCAAGCATTCGATTATGTACAGCATAGTATATTGTTAAAAAAACTCGAGGTCTATGGGATCAGAGGCAATTCGTTACAACTGATAAAATCCTACTTAGAAAACCGAATACAGATAACACAAATAACAAAAATAAATTATAAAACTAAAACAGAAGAAATTCATAGATCTGAAGAACGTATTATGACATACGGCGTTCCTCAAGGGAGTGTACTGGGCCCATTACTTTTCATTATCTATATTAACGACCTGCCAAAAGCCGTAAAACAACCTATGTCATTATTTGCTGATGATAGTACTGTGACTATTACATGCAATAATATTGACACATATAAAATTGACATAAAAGACGCACTGACATCAATCATAAATTGGCTAGATAATAATAACTTGAAAATTAATATAAACAAAACTAAAATAATTCATTTCAGACAACGCGAGAATGCTGCTTCTACAAATCTTGACATAAAATACATAAATAATACAATAGAGGAGGTTGACACTACAAAATTCTTAGGGATTCAAATTGACAATAAACTAAACTGGAAACCACAGGTAGAAAGTCTTTGTAAAAAAATAAACAGCATTGTTTATGTTTTGTATAAACTGTCCCCAATAGTTAATATGGAAACTCTGCTCATCGCGTATCACGGCTTGATTGCTTCCAATATTAGGTACGGTATAATGTTTTGGGGTAACTCCACATACGTTGATAAAATCTTTAAACACCAAAAAAGGTGTATAAGAGCTATGTTTCATCTTAAAGTAACGGATACATGCAAACCATACTTCAATAAATATAAAATTCTCACTATTCCTTCACTGTATATTTTTGAAACGGCAATGTTTGTCAGACATAACCCTGATCTGTTTTGTCGGCTGTCTAATGTCGTTCCTCGTAGCCGACGAGACCAATATAAAGTTTGTGTCCGCAACTCCAAGACTTCACTGATGCACAAAAGTGTCTTCTGTATGGCTCCTTTGATATACAATAAGCTACCGCTACCATTGCGAGAATTATCAACTACGTTGTTTCAGAGAAAGCTGAGAATTATATTGACTAATAAATGCTATTACAAAATAAATGAATTCTTTACAGACATATTAACTTGATTAGGTATTTGTTGTGCTTTGACATTGTATTACTTTTTGCTTTGACATCCGCATTTTACTACCTACTAATTTAGTCCCATTTTCAGGACAACAATTTTTATGATTTTTCTATGATTTTTTATTTTATTCTATTGACATTTACTCTAATTCGTTTTTTTTTATTTTTTATTTTTATTTTGTATTATATTATA
This sequence comes from Hydriomena furcata, assembly GCA_912999785.1. Taxonomy (NCBI): domain Eukaryota; kingdom Metazoa; phylum Arthropoda; class Insecta; order Lepidoptera; family Geometridae; genus Hydriomena; species Hydriomena furcata. The sequence goes on along the minus strand of OU538832.1, from coordinate 15,133,020 downwards.
TTATTTTATTTTGTAATAAGTACCCATTGTAAACATAAATATTTCACACCCTTAATAGGGTAGAATACATTAATACCACAAAATTATAATTATTATCATCTTTGTACATGTGATTCAGCAATAAATATACTTTGACTTTGACTTTGACTTCAACTCCTACACAATATAGGTTATATAGTAAGTTTATATATACATCAGAATACCTACCTTATGGGCCTGCGCACAGTGGCGGATTGAAATGCAGAGGATTTAGCCGTCATAGACATAGATGATTAGAGCCATATACCTCAATACATTTTAACAGCGCAAACGAACTTACCTATTTTAATTTCAATTACAGTTTGACGAAGTTGAAAAGATGTTGAGAGGGTAGTCACGATACAAATTGATTAAAATAACGTATTAAAATAACGTAGTAACATCAAATTAAACTAGATGTCGCTAGAAATGCAAAAATCACGTTTATTGTATGGGAGCCTCCCTTAAATATTTATTTTATTCTATTTTTAGTATTTGTTGTTACAGCGGCAACAGAAATACATAATCTGTGAAAATTTCAACTGTGATAGCTAGTATCACGGTTCATGAGATGCAGCCCTGTGACAGACAGACGGACGGACGGACAGACAGACGGACAGCGAAGTCTTAGTAATAGGGTTCCGTTTTTACCCTTTGGGTACGAAACCCTAAAAACCAAGTACCCAATACTTACTACAACCCCTCAGGGGAATTTTGGGAATTACAACAGGAATACACCCTCCAAATTTCAAGTTTCTAGGACCCAGTTGTTTAGATTGTGCGTTGATAGATCAGTCAGTCAGTAACGGAAGAGTTTTATATAATTATTTAGATAACAAATAAATGTCACGATGACACAGATTTATGGTTATTCTGTTTTATGGCGCGAAATCAAAATTACTTCACTAAACCCACCTGACACAATCGCTTCTTTTAGACACCATTAATGAATCAGACAAGCATAAAGTGGCCGATATACAAATCAGATTGATTTGATTGATGTAATCATCTTAAAGTGTCTCAGCAGGATATGTCTGTAATGCTCAAAAATAAGACGTTCGCAAACCGAAAAAAATGTAACACAAAAAGCGGACATCGAACATTTTAAGTATTTGTTTATTTTCCCAATCATCCATCAGCAAATAGATATGAACAAGAAAAAACTCCCGAAAGATCAATGTCCTTATACCTACGAGTATATACCTAGTACTATAAAGACGTATATATAAAGACGCAATATTATAATAGAATTGGCGGCCTCGGTGGGTCACTGGCGCGTGATGTCACACAAGAACGCGAAATATTCCACTTCGGAGGCCTTTAATAAAAAAACTGGCTTGTATTTTTACGAGTCTCCGACTATATTAAGGCCGGTCCACTTCCTGGGTGATACGGAATTGTTAATAGACAAATTTTACGATAACCTTTGTTCGTAGAGCTGCGTTGAACAAAGACGGATAACTAGATTCTCAACTATTTATTCACGATTTTTTATTTGCAAAAACTCAAGACAGCTTACATCATATGGATCATCTGGCTTATTTATCTATGCTATGCTATATGGTATATGCTATATAGCTATGAATTTCAGACGAATTTAGAGAAAACCAATTTCATAGGTAAAAAAAATAAAATAAATAGGATCACGACTGTAATCCCCAAGTACGGTAGACATCCGCATAGATCCTTTGAAGATGTCTAGTGGGGGTAGTCAGAGGCACGTCCAAACATTATATTTGGCACATGCCCACATTTTGCAGTAGTTAGCATTCTATACGTGACAGGTTGCAAGCCCATCGTCGCTTATTAGAATACTAACTGGTTTCCTCACGATGTTTTCCTTCACCGTTTTGAGCACGTGTTTTTGATGCGCATATAAGATTGAAAGTCGGGGTACCTCCCACTCGGCCCACATTATCACTACATAGTATAAAGCAAAGTCGCTTTCCGCTTCCCGCGTCTGTATGTCTGTATGTATGTTTGCTTATATCTTTAAAACTACACAACGGATTTTGATGCGGTTTTTTTTAATAGATAGAGTGATTCAGGAGGAAGGTTTATATGTATAATAACATGCTACCCGTGCGAAGCCGGGGCGGGTCGCTAGTATATTATAACAAGCTACCCGGCGAACTTCGTATCGCTTTAGAATTAACAAAATAATGCTGTGTTAAGTTCCCGGTCCCGTTCCCGTTCCTGTTTTCCTGCTTTTCTCTTAAAATTTTTCTTCCCGTTCCCGTTCCCGTTCCTGTTTTCCTGCTTTTCTCTTGATTTTTTTCCTCTATTTTCCTGCGTTTGTGGAAGTATTTCTAATTTTTTTTTATTTGATAACTTATACTTTCGAGGGGACCACCATTGCCACCAAATCAGCATCTGATGATGGCGAATTGAGAACCTCCTCCTTTTTTAGGGTTCCGTACCCAAAGGGTAAAAACGGGATCCTATTATTAAGACTTCGCTGTCCGTCTGTCTGTCACAGGGCTTCATCACATGAACCGTGATAGCAAGACAGTTGACATTTTTACAGATTATGCATTTTTATTGCCGCTATAACAACAAATACTAAAAACAGAAAAACATAAATATTTAATTGGGGCTCCCATACAACAAACGTGATTTTTTTGCAGTTTTTTTATAGTAAGGAACCCTTCGTGCGCGAGTCCGACTCGCACTTGGCCGGTTTTTTTACAACCACGATAGTTTTAACATTTCTACTATATATTTTCTTTAAAAAACCAAAATATATTTTATAAAGAAAACGCTCACTTAAGAACAGCATTTAATTTTTATTTATGTATAAGATAAGATATGCATACATGTAAGTGTTGTAAACTAATTATGTATAAATTACACATGATTTGCATACGGTTTATATATCTTGTTTAAACAATAGCAACAATTAGACAACTTTGGAAGACAAGTAACAAGATTATTGTAATTGTTGAGCATGTTTGGTTTGGTAGATTACAATTTTGGATAATGAGAACTAATTCTAATAGTTCGGGCATATCAATGGGGACTGGCCTCACAGCTCAGTTGGTAGTAGCTCTGCCTTCTGCGCTTTCTGTAGGTTGTGGGTTCGATCCCCACCCGGGATAAACATTTGTGTGATGAACATAGATGTTTGTTCTGTGTCTGGGTGTTATGTATAATATGTGTATATTTACAACAAAAAAAGGAAAACATTGTATTCTATCAGTTATCTGGTTCCCATAGTACAAGCTTTGCTTAGTTTGGGGCTAGATGGCGCTGTGTGAAATGTTCACCAATATTTATTAATTTATTTATTTAATGGGTGATTGACGTGGCTTTATCCAACCTATGTCGATTCACAATGTGAAAATTAGTGGGCTGTCACTTTTTGACGATATTCTTTCTAATATATAAAATTCTAGTGTCACAGTGTTTGTAACCAAACTCCTCTGAAACGGCTTGACCGATTTTTTTGTTTATTGGTAGTTATGTAAATAGGTCGTAGGGTATTTTTTATACCCCTAATTGATAAGGGTGGCATAAAGTTCGGGAAAAAAAAGTCCTTTTTTTCTGTGAAATTATTGAAATTTGCCATGACAAAGTTAGTAAAACAAATAAAGATATAGACGAACATAGACAATAAACAAATAGTGGTGTGAAAAAAGCTAACTAATTAAAATTAGCGAGCTTTCGGATAAATCATTAAAATAAATTAGAGAGTTATAAAAATATGACTAAAATATTAAATTAAGCTTTATTAACCTGTAAGGAAAAGGTACCAATGACTCTGTTCTCTGCAAATCTAGAGTATGTTGATGAATATGTGTATTTGGGACATCAAATCTCCTTCAGGGCTTGCACGGAACAAGAAATAGAGCGGAGAACCAAAAGTACCTGGAGGAAATACTGGGCAATGAAGGAAATTTTTAAAAGTAAAATACCTATTAAATTGAAAACCAAGGCCATGGAAACCTGCCTACTTCCCTGCCTCACATACTCATGCCAGACATGGTCTCTTACTGGACAAAGTCTACAACGGCTACTGGTTTGCCAAAGAGGCATAAAAAGAAGTTTCTTAGGCCTCAAACTAAGAAATAAAATAAAAAATACAGAAATAAGAAGAAAAACCAAAGCAAAAGACGTTGTCCAGAAAGTATTATCACTAAAATGGAAATGGGCCGGGCACATCCAAAGATTACAAAATGAGAGGTGGTCTAAAACAATGATGAATTGGGACCCAATACATAAAAGACGAAGAAGAGGAAGGCCTGCTATGCGATGCCGATGGGATGATGACATCGTGAAAGTAGCAGGCAAAACATGGAGCAGAGCCGCTAGAGATCGGGAAAAATGGAAAGAGCTGGAGGAGGCTTTTACCGCTGAAAGCGGTCCTTACACATAATTTTATATACCTATGCATAGATACATATTCAAGTTAATTTTATATTGTGCAAGGAAATAAAAGCTTTTATTATTTATATTATTATTATTTAACCTGTAAGATTTACAGTTACTATGACAGTTTATGCTGCAAACAACACTGCAGATTTAGGTGTGGCAACGCTTTTGCCATTTGACAGTTGCAAGCTGTCAAATCGTAAAATAAATTATTGGTTGGATAGTCTTTCTTTTTATTATTATACCTATTAGATAGCTAAAATGGCTGATAAATATATTGCAATATTTTTCCATAAACATGAAAGTGGCAATGACAAACCGAAAATAAAAAATAAATAAATAAGGTTACGACTGTAATCCCCAAGCACAGTAGACATCCTTTCAGATCTCCAGGCGCTTAGATCCTTTGAAGATGTCTAGTGGGAGTAGTCAGATGCACGTCCAAACATTATATTTGGCACATACCCACATTTTGCAGGTAAAATGGCAAAATGTGTCAAAGGATCTAAGCGTCTGGAGATCTGAGAGGATGTCTTCCTTACTTGGGGATTACAGTCGTGATCCTATTTATTTTATTTTATTATAATTGCGAAAGTATGTGTTATTGTTATGCCCTGTATTAGAAAAGCTAGATTTTTCAGATAAGTTAGCTATCCTATGTAGCCTGTGGCCGCAGCCGTTGTCCTATTATTCTGTTACCATTTCCAAGATCGTGTTTAGGTTAGTCTAACTACGGAACCAGTGAGTAGTTAGATTCAATTTATTTGATCCACCTCATAAACGATTTCCTTATGCGAGCTCAAATCCCCTTTTCCTTCGCAAACAATAATACCCTCTTGGACTAGTGGCACAATACAGCACTTAAAACAGTAAAGAAGCTCGCTAAGATAATTACGTTTAGAAAACTAAAATGAAAAGAGACGAAAATGTTTTGACCAATTAAAAAATGTTTATGGGACCAACTTCGGAGTCTACCCTATCCATTAAAAATAGAATTATCAAAATTGGTCTGCTCTGTAAAACGTTTTTTTCGTCGGTTAAAAATGGCAGCTTACATTATTACTAACCCTTGTAATGCTGAACTTTCAAAGGTCACCAGTACGATCATGTACATGTACATAAAATTTAGTAAATATCGTAAAAGGGAGGGATAAAAGAGGGTAGATACCACCTTTTTTTTATTCAGAGGCTATGTATTTTTTTATTTTTAATCCGTGATAGCAGGATTGATTTAAATGGTTTTTTCTTTCTAGCGTACATACCTCAAAGACATAAATCTAATCTTTAATATAAAAATAAGTCGAGTTTTCCTTCCTGACGCCATAACTCCAGAACGCACAAACCTATTTCCACGGTTTTGCATTCGTTAGAAAGGTCTTGGGCTACGTGACGTTTATAGCAAAGAAAATTCAAGAAAAATTTAAAGAGAAAAGCATGAAAACAGGAACGGGAACGGGAACGGGAACTTAACACAGCATTTGTTAATTCTAAAGCGATACGAAGTTCGCCGGGTCAGCTTGTATCCTCATATAAATTAAATTTTTTGTCGTGACATTATGTAGATCCCATAAAAAACTCGTATATTAGGATACTTGTAGGATGGTTCCAAATGTTTTTTGAAGATTTGATAAAAAATACGGAAATATTTAATCAAGTTTAGAAATAAATCAAATACAGTTTTTTTTGTATAATAAGTTATCAGGTTAATAACTAATGTTGACAGCACTAAGCTGCGTGTGTGCGCTGTTGAATTGCGAAAGCATAAATAATTTTGAAATAAATATTGGTGGTCATTTTACACATCGCCATCTAGCCTTAAACTAAGTAAAGCTTGTACTATAGGAACCAGATAACCGATAGAATACTTATATATACATTTTTTTTGTAAATACATACATACTTATTATACATATTAACACCCAGACACAGAACAAACATCTATGTTCATCAAGCAAATGTTTATCCTGGGTGGGAATCGAATCCACAAACTACAGCGCAGAAAACAGAGCTACTACCAACTGAGGTCAGTCAAGTTTCTTGGTTAGTATCCTTTCTGCTTGATATCTACATTATGCACGAAGCTTTCCCTCGTCGAATTACGAAAGTTTCGGCAAAATTATAGGAAAAAGTTTCACAAAGAGCAGATGTTCAGACACCCCGTACGCGTATTAATAACGTGTATATTGAGGGAAGGTAGCAAATTCAATATAGAAAGTATAGAAAAATATTTTAGCCAAATGCCACTAGGTAGAAGAATATACTTGACTCGATTTAGCGAATTATATAAATATATTTATTTATAAATTATATAAATATATTTATTTATAAATATGTAAATATTATTTTTAAGACGTGGAATATTATTTTTTGATGAATGCAGAATAGTTTTTTTTTTCAATAACCGCAAAACATACAATTTTGTTTTTTGATGACAAAAGGATTGAATCTAGATAAATTAGACACATAAAACACGATTGGTGAAACTTTTCTCAATAGATTTTTTTTCCAAAGATGGCTCTTTCAAAACACTATTTATGTTTACTCAAAACTATGAAAAGCTGAACAGTTATTTTTTATATAATTCGTTAGATAATCATACCTAGCTACATTAATGAAAAACAGTTTATTTTTAAGTTTGATGATTTTAAAGATTATGCGATTATATCACCGTCTTGTCCGGGTAGACTCAGCCCATACAAAAAACCAAAAATTTAACATATTACATTTTTTGGTATTGTTCCGTTTTATACCACACGAAAGCATAAACAAGGAGATGGACCATGCTGTATGTGGCATGTACACAAACGCCTATAACAAAACACTAACTCGTAGATCACGAATACACTAATCGCGTCCTACGTACGATGCATCCTGCTTTACTTCCGCCAACTTTAGTCATGCAGGTGCTAAGTTTCATAATCCTGTATACTTTTAAAAATAAATAGGATCACGACTGTAATCCCCAAGTACGGTAAACATCCTCTCAGATATCCAGTTTTCCACATTTTGCATTCCATACCTGAAAAGTTGCAAGACCATAGCCGCTATGATCCCAATTCATTTAAAAAAAATAAACCTACAGATTGTTATCATAGGAGCTACGCAGGTTTACAGAAATAGCTTGAATATTGAACAACTTAATAACTACATACCCAAAACCCAAAATTGTATGAATAAACTATGAGGAACCGTATCTTCCATAGTAGTTTTACCCTTCTGTTGCCGACCGTGAGTTATAATCAAGAACAAGTTCAAAATTTTATCAAATTTATGTAAATTATCACATATTTAGGTATTTATTGATTTCCCGCGTCACGTTTTCGATTTCACGCGCGTGTTATAATCTATTCGGTACCTTTGTAGGTAGTTCCTGGTGGTTACCGCGCGGTGGTTAAGGTTTATATGTGAAACTAGCTGACCCGTGCCCGCTTCGCTGTGCGTAAGACATTTCTAATACCATCGTTGACTTTTTTGTAGACGTTTTTAAGGTGTACAATACTGCAGTACATTATTCTGATATATCTCGTGGGGTTCAGCCAGCATTTGCAATGTAAGCGCAAAAAAATGTGTTTATTTACGACATCACATTAGAAACCTCTAAAATGATCAGTGTTTCTCTACAATATTATGCATTTATTATACATATAAACCTTCCTCTTGAATCACTCTATTTATTAAAAAAAACCGCATCAAAATCCGTTGTGTAGTTTTAAAGATATAAGCAAACATACATACATACATACATACATACATATTACATACAGACGCGGGAAGCGGAAAGCGACTTTGCTTTATACTATGTAGTGATGATTGGTTTTTTGTATGGGCTGAATCTACCCGGATAAAACGGAAAGTGATAAACTGCATTATCAAATTCAAAATTCAAATTCAAAAATCATTTATTTCAATAAAATCACAAGGATCACTTTGAAACGTCTTAGGAACTAGGTGAAGCTACGCCGATTCCACGCGACCAAGCCTAGAAGAATCAGGCAACAAACACGGCTTGGGGTCTAACTTTTTTTTTATGATCCTTTCCTTAATGCTATGTAGAGCTCCAGTGTGGTGCCAATCGAACAAGGTGAAGGCTCAAACAAGAATAATAATTAAAAGTTAAAAGTACCTACTACTCAAGTACGTAGGTACAGCAATAAAAAAAAATAACTAAAGAGCTTCAGCACAAATTCAAAAAGCAACACACGCTACACTTGATTTAGAATTAAAACTTACAGATAAAATAACTATTTGCTTAAAAATAATTAAAGTAGACAAATGTTACACAAAATGAAATTAAGTACCTAAATCAATATTTAGCTGTCGAGTGGCAGAGCGACATCAGGCCACGAGGATTTATCATTTATATAATCATCTACAGTATAATACGCTTTGTTTATAAGATTATTCTTTATATAGGCTTTAAATCTTCTAACGGGAAGTTTTGTTGCGTTTTCTGGCAGTTTATTATAAAATAGTATACAATTCCCCATAAACGACCCCTTCACTTTTTCTAATCTTAATTTGGGTATGTACAATTTGTTCTTATTTCTTGTGTTAATACTATGTACATCACTTTTTTTCTTAAAGAAAGCCATATTCTTATGAGTATACAGTAAGTTTTCATATATATATTGTGAGATTACTGTGAGAATGTTAATTTCTTTAAATTTTTGTCTCAAAGAGTCCCGGGACTTCATTTTATAAATGGCACGTACTGCCCGTTTTTGTAAAACAAAAATAACTTGAATGTCTGCTGCCTTACCCCAGAGAAGAATTCCATACGACATTACACTATGGAAGTAACTAAAATAAACTAGCCTAGCTGTGGCTTCATCGGCCAGCCGCCTAATCGTGCGGACTGCATAGGCAGCGGAACTAAGTTTACCAGCAAGTGTTACAATATGAGGTCCCCATTGTAAGTTTGCATCAATATTGAGACCTAAAAAAGTAGTCGAATTAACAAGCGTAAGAGCCTCTTCATTTATTTCAATGTTAGTCGGAGTATGCCGTACACTAGGCAAAGAGAATTTAATGCATTTTGTTTTCTTAGAATTAAGCAATAGATTGTTTACAGTGAACCAATTAAAGACTAGCGACAGTGACGCATTTATGTCATCGAAGTTAACTTTAGATCTATCGACTTTAAAAATAAGCGACGTATCATCAGCAAATAGGACTATGTCACAAATGTCTTTTACATAGAATGGGAGGTCATTAATGTAAACTAAGAATAAAAATGGACCTAAAATCGAGCCCTGTGGAACTCCCATTTCAATAAATGACCCAGAAGATCGTTCGCCACCGATATCAACTTTCTGGACTCTATTGGACAAGTAAGATTGTAAGAGGTGAATTGCCTGGTTATGGATGCCATAGTGTTGTAACTTTGCGATTAGAGTTGCGTGACTCACGCAGTCAAACGCTTTCGACAAATCGCAAAACACACCGATCGCATCTTGCGATTTCTCAAAGGCCTCATATATGTGCTTTAAGAGCAAAGTACCGGCATCGGTTGTTGATCGACCCTTTGTAAATCCAAATTGATGACAATGAAGTAGCCCATTAAGATTGAAGTGAGATAATAACTGAGTAAGAATAACTTTTTCAAAAATTTTACTTAGAGCAGGCGATACTGATATTGGTCTATAATTAGAGGGATCTTTCTCGTTTTCCGACTTGTACAAGGGAATGAGTTTACTATGCTTCATGAGATCAGGAAAAATTCCCTCGTCAACACACCTATTAAAAACGTGGGCTAAACATGGAGCAATATCAATGATAATAGTACCTAATACCTTTGTAGATATACCCCATAGATCTTCAGTATTTTTGATATTCAGAGATCTAAAAGTTTTCACAATATTATCAGCATTAATGTATCTAAAGCTGAACTCATTTTCACATTTGGCAACACTAGATTCTAAGAGAACGGACGCCGCAGAAGCTGAGGAGTTTAGTGACTGGGTAACAATTCTAGGTATACTAGAGAAAAAACTATCAAATGCATCCGCCACTTCTTTTCTTTTAGTTAATAGCTTATCATTAATATTTAAATTTATCTGTTTATTACGGGGTTTAGATTTTCCCGTTTCATTATTAATTAGCTTCCAAGTTGCTTTAATAGAAGAATTATCTTGAATACCATCAAACTTAAAAAGAAATCCTAATAATATTATAAATGCAAAGGTTTGTGATAAGGCTGCTATGTTTGTTCCCTAATCAAAAATAAACGACAAAACGGATTAAGATGAAATTTTCTGTACCTATTATGTAGATAAAAATGAGAATAAATAAAGAGGGAACTTATAATCCGAAAGACAACCCTTAAATGATAAAAAAAAACGCAAAAAGGCTGATTTTGGTATAGATGGCGTTGGTGTGCACAAAATCTGACATTACAAACTAAAAACATTTAGTCGTCATAGCAACGCAGTTCTGACTAATGAATGTTACGCATTCTACCAAAATTCGTAATTTATTTTGTCAGTACAAGGTTTATAGTGTACGTCTGACGGGTCGGCTAGTTGTCTATAATTTACTTGTGTGTAATGTATCTTGTGTATGTATTTACAAAATCAAAAAGTATTAAGTATTCTAACAGTTGTATAGTTTCCATAGTACAAGGTTTGCTTAGTTTGAGCTAGATGGTGATGTGTAAGATAATGTTGTGTATCGAAATCCATTGAATAAAGGTCTAACTAAGCACGCAAGAAATAAACCATTAAATGTCTACTCAGACTAGTTTTTAAGTCTTTAGCTTCTAAATAAAAAAGCGTATGTAACAAAAATACCTCACGGCTTTAATTCTCATGGTAGATAGATGTCCTCAGACTTGAGGGGAGAAATCTAAAGTCCACTTCATAGTCATAAAAATAGAAAATGGAAATAAGAAAAAGAGGAACTCTGAAAAAAATGTTTCATGTGTCGATCTGCTATTTAATTATCGTTGCTATATAATTTTAGATGTCTTATCTGAAGGCAGAATCTATTAAAAACATCTGATTATGCATTTATACAAATTTTAAGCGAAGGTCAACCTGTCTACAAACCCATACCGGTTAGTTTTATCCACCCGTTATTCATAGTCTATTTTAAATATTAATTTAATTATTAGTATGTGATCGAATGATTTGAAGATACGCAATAATTAATAATGCGAAGAATATGGCACAAAGTATATATGTATATTGTGGCATAGAGTAGTATATAGTGCCATTAGGTGTATTCCTCTAGTGATATATTGAGTACAATTTTATAGTGCCCGCAAAATATGGTCTATATAATTCGATGTAGGAATCGTGAAAAAAAAACCGGCCAAGTGCGAGTCGGACTCACGAAGGGTTCCGTAGCATTATTTATAAAAAACGGCAAAAAACATGTTTGTTGTATGGGAGCCTCACTTAAATATTTATTTTATTCTGTTTTGAGCATCTGTTGTTTTAGCGGCAACAGAAATACATCATCTGTGAAAATTTAAAGATCAGCCCTGTGACAGACCGACGGAAAGACGGAAAGCGAAATCTTAGTAATATTCCATTTTACCCATTGGGTACGGAACCCTAAAAAACAGTAAATATCATTTGTATTTTAGTAATCCAAAGGTCAATAAAATTCATTATATAACTTCTAACCTCTTTGTTTGCCAGCGAATGACGTCTTACAAATAGTTTGTTATTATTTAATTGTCTATCGTACTTGGGAATTATAATCGTGATCCTATTTCATTTATTTTTCATTTAAAGACATCATCATGGTTCTGAAAAGATATCTATCATTCTTGGGTATTACAGTGAGTCTATTCTATTAAAAAAAAAGTATATAAGTATTCAATCAATTATCTAGTTCCCATAGTACAAGCTTTGCTTAGTTTAGGGCTAGATGGCGCTGTGTTAAATGTTCACCAATATTTATTTATTTATTCATTACACAATCAAGGGTGACAAAAACTAAACAATCCTTCAGCATTTCGTTGATTAGATTCGATGATCACGTTGATTAGTAGCGAGGTGACATTTTCAAGGCGCAATTTCATCACTGTTACGTTTTTAGAATAAAGTACGAGCACCTATTGTTTTACACTAATTAAATAAAAGTAAAGGTGACGCTGCATATCATTGTATGTTTCAGTAACGCGCGACTCAGTACGCGAAGCGTAATGAGAGGTATTTTGCATATTTAAATTGAAACGCAACTGAACCATTAACTCCACAACTTTTTAAATATTTCGTACTAGCCGACCCGTGACAAACGTTGTGCAGTCGATTTTTTTTTGTAATAATCACCTAGTTAAAATCTAGCTTCCAATTTTTTCCCTACAAACCTTGTACTGATAAAATAAATTACGAATTTTGGTAGAATACGTATCATTTATTATTCAAAACTGCGTTGCTATGACGACTAAATGTTTTTACTCTGTGATGTCAGATTTGTTGAACACCAACGCCATCTATACCAAAAACATCCTTTTTGCGTTTTTTTATCATTAAGGGGTTGTTTTTCGGATTATAAGTTCCCCCTTTATTTATTCAGTTTTTTTATCTACATACTACAGCAAATTTTATCTTAATCCGGTTTGCCGTTTTTTTTTGATTAGGAAACAAACATAGCAGCCTTATCACAAACTTTCGCATTTATAATATTATTAGGATTGTGCTAGCGAGTTTGTCAAAATATTAGATCGTTATCCGATTAGAATTGGAACGCAAGCGTTACCAGAAACGTTAATGTACTTGATAACGTTATAAACGTTTAACTATCGCAATTAGGTTGCTGTTTAGAATCTCATCCAATGTATTTTTACACTGCTAATAGATCCCAACCTACAATCAATAAATCCGGAATCAATAGTCGCGGACAGATACAGTTAGTAATATAAAAAAAACTTGAGAGGTGTCAAGCTGTCAAGGGACACCCGGATGGAACGAAGTTCTCACAAAATAACGTGGGACAAGGGAAGGGGAATCAACTTTGACTTCGACTTCGACTTCGACCTCGACCTCGACCTCGACCTCGACCTCGACCTCCACCTCCACCTCGACCTCCACCTCGACCTCCACCTCGACCTCGACCTCGACCTCGACCTCGACCTCGACCTCGACCTCGACCTCGACCTCGACCTCGACCTCGACCTCGACCTCGACCTAGACCTCCACTTCCACCTCGACTTTGACCTCGACACAATTTATATATGACTTAATAGATAATAATTATTAATTATATGACAGCCTCACAGCTCAGTTGGTAGTAACTCTGCCTTCAGCGCTGTAGGTTGTGGGTTCGATCCCCACCCAGAGCAAATATTTATGTGATGAACATAGATGTTTGTTCTGTGTCTGGGTGTTAGTATGTATCTTAAGTATTTATTTACAAAAAAAAAAGTATTTAAGTATTCTATCAGTTATCTAGTTCCCATAGTAAAAGCTTTGCTTAGTTTGGGGCTAGATGGCGATGTGTAAAATGTCCACCAATATTTATTATTATTTATTATTATTATTATTTATATATTAATAGATATACTATAGCAAAAAACTGTCGTGACAACTTTTCGTGACAACTTTTCGTGACAACTTTTCGTGACAACTTTTCGTGACAACTTTTCGTAAGAATTTTTTCCGTCTAGCCCCCTTTCACAACGCGCGATAAGGAACTTCGTTCCAATAAGTATAATTTTTTACACTGCTTTTAATCACCTTTAATTTATTTTCACGACTCGTTTCTATATTAAAATAGTACGATCGCAAGCAGACTTACGAAGAATTATTATAATGGAAAAAGAATCCTAGAAACCAAACCCCCTAATGGATACAGCGGGTGCTTGAACTGCAAGTTTGGACGCAATGAGGTGATGCTGAAGCGTTAACTGAGACGTTGCTCGACCCCAAGTGGTTAATCTGACCTTATTCAAGTTGACAGTGATATTGAATGAGGATTAAGGACCCCGTACTTTAGAAATAACGGCCAAAATAGTTTAATTAATTCTCAATCGTAGGAACAACCTCCGAAAATCTATGTGAGGTGATGATATTTGTTACACAATATTAATTGCAATTTAGATTTTCGGTTTCTTACCTAAATATAAATTAAACTGTTGTTAAATTATTGGAAGGAATTTTACCCTGTGCAAGTAAAGCGAGGGTTGAAATTGTAGCTAAATTCATGCAAACGAATTCGTGGATTTTCCACTTGGCATTTACATTAAAATGTGATTATATCGTTTAGACACGATATTTAATCTACATGTCTATCTATCGATCTAGCGTGTCTATCTACGACGTTCTAAAATGATCTATATGTATATGATTCGTATGATTATAAAGATCATTTTAGAAAGACAGAATCGTAGGGCCTAAACTGCTGGGCCTAGAAACTTGAGTGTTTGTAACAACAACAGTTGTTGATAACAAGCTCTAAAACTCAACCTCTAAGGGCCTGTGCACACCACGTTTTTGAAACGTGCGTTTTTATTTAGCGCCTACGGAGCAGTTTATTGTCGTTTGTATCGATACACACGCGCGTTAGCATCGCGTCTGTATCGATTCAAATGCGCGACGACGGCGCGTTTAGAAAACGCGGTGTGCACAGACTGACAGAATGCGTGCAACGGAAGTAAAAGTTTGTTTACAATAGAAAACTATTTGATTCAATATATTATTACTTAACTTATACATACAAGAAATATGCAAGTTTAAATATTTGTTATCCTTGTGAAGGACTTATTATAATTTACTTTGGAACACGTCAATGTCATTCTGTTAATAAAATAAACAAAATAATACGTGTGTGATAATAGGATAAGTTTTGTTTATTTATTTAAATCAAATTATTATCATTGCAATGTTAATTATACCATTTCATAGTATTGATTCACAATGCTCAACAGCCTTGATAAAGTTTCCCAATCGCTGGGCCTTAATATAAACATGAACATAACTATGCCACATAGACGTGGTGTCTCACTATGAGCTTCAAAAGACAGGTCGCTTAACTAGCTATAGATGCCCCCAACCATCGCACTACGGCTTTTAATGACAGGAATACACCTTTTTAAATAGAAATACGCCTAACCACGTTTTTTCTTGTATTGCACAATTCAGATGGTCTTCATCATGAGCATCGTCCGCGACCGCGATCAAAAGACACTCTCTCTATGCTTCAAAAGACAGATCGCTTTACAAGCTATGGATGGCTCCAACCACCGCATTATGTTTCTTAGCGGTCAAGAACACACCTTAATTTATTAATGGAGTCGATTATCATCAGACCACATATCAGGGCCACGGTATGAACTGACATTGACCCATCGCGACCACCGTATGGCCAAGGTATCACGCAATCATATCCCGTCTGGCTATGGCTGGTGACGTACTTCTCTGTCATCTCAGTCTAATCTTGGCCATCAGTCACATTGTCACCAATTCGGCTCGTTCACCGTCAAACTGTCTAGCCGAATAACTCACATTTAATCTTGTTTCACAATATCAAAGACGAAAATATAAATAGTGGGTTTATCCAATCATCTAATTTTAATTATGTTTTTTTCTTAGTGTGTAGCTTTTAAGCAATTATTGTTTGCAACAATTTGTGCCAATCAAAATTCAGACGTGATTGTTAGACTTATCACAAACTAGATGTTACCCGCCGACTTCGTTCGCGTTGATTCAAATTAATTATCATAGTATTCCCAAAATACTATCTATACAAATATTATAAATGCAAAATTACTCTGTCTGTCTGTGACGTTATTACGGCCAAACCGCTGAGCCGATTATGATGAAATTTCAATAAGAGATAGTTTAAACTCTTAGAACGGACATAGGCTACTTTAACCCAAAGTTTTTTTTTATTAACAGTAATTTTCAATGTTTTTCAATAATGTCGACAAAAATCGATTTCCTGAATCAACGCGGACGAAGTCGCGAGTAAAAGCTAGTAATACATAAACGACCAGCCCTTCTCATGATGTCGTTTTTGGTTGTTTAGCTTCAACAAGATCGGTCCGTTAGTTATGAAAACGTAACAAACAGACATAGTTCTGTGTCTGGGTGTTACTATGTATAATAAGTATGTTTTTACAAAAAAAAAGTATATAAGTATTCTCAGTTATCTGGTTCCCATAGTACAAGCTTTGCTTAGTTTGGGGCTAGATGGCGCTGTGTGTAAAGTCCGCCAATATTTATTTATTTATTATTTATAGTTAATTTAATATCAGTAAGGATGGATTACTTCTTATTTGTAGGTATTTGGATTAGCAGACATATAACTATACTAGCTGCTCGCCCCGGCTTTGCACGGGCGGTACCTAGATAAAAAGTAGCCTATGTGTTATTCTGATGTATAAGCTATATTACTGTAAAGTTTCATTTTAATCCGTTCAGTAGTTTTCAATTCAATTATTTTACTAAGCAAACCTATAAAACACTGACTGACTGACTGACTGACTGATAGACCGACTGGCTGATTGACTGACTGACTGATCTTTCAACGCACAGCCCAAACCACCGGTCTAAAAACTTGAAGGGTGTATTGCTTTTGGTGTGTAGGGGGCTAAGAAAGGAATTCCCAAAATAAAATCCCTAAGAGGATACAGCGGGGGTTAAAGTCTATATGAAAATTTATTTATTTATTTATTTTAAAATAACTTCACGTGTGCGAAGTCGCGAGGATTTCTACTAGTTAAGTAGGTTTTAGTTAGGCGAAGCAACATCTACAGAAATGAATTTGAAATAGTATCACTACACTACTGTATTCCCAAGTACGGTAGACATCCTCTCAGATCTTTGAAGGTCCCTAAAGAAGGTCTGAAGCACTTCCAAACAATAAATTTAGCACAAAATGAACAAAATGTGCCAAAATAGCCAAGTTCTATAAAATAAAAAAATAGGACCACGACTGTAATCCCCAAGTATGGTAGACATCCTCTCAGATCTTCAGACGCTTAGATCCTTTGAAGATGTCTAGTGGGGGTAGTCAGAGGCACGTCCAAACATTATATTTGGCACATGCCCACATTTTGCAGTAGTTAGCATTCCATACGTGACAGGTTGCAAGCCCATCGCCGCTGAATATAATGAAAGTTAACCCATATGAAGACAAAAATCATTTTCAATTGATACCCAGACAGCCTCACACAACCCATCAAGCGCAAATCAGTGTCTATGATTTTCCAATGACTGCAGAATCAATTGGATGGGATTCAAATTGGCTCTTATTAGCCGTAAGTGATGGTCATATTGATCATCATTATTATATAATGTGGACGTTTTTATTCCAATAAGGTTATTTGTTTGAAGCTGCTACTATTTTTACAAAACAAAGTTTCAACGCATATAATCATCGTAATGTAGATAATATATTTTTGTAATCACTTGGTTTTAATTTAAGATAAGAACAGTACAAGTACAGGCGCTCAGGTCCTTGAAGATGTCTAGAGGGGTTAGTCAAAGGCACGTCCTAACATAACATTTGGCACATGCCCACATTATGCAACAAGTTTTATCCAAAGAAATTGTTGTTACAAGACATTTATTTAACTTGTTAGTTTGTACGAAGTATGTTTGTTTCAATTCCAATTAAAAATAAAACCGGCCAAGCGCGAGTCGGGCACGTGCACGAAGGGTTCCGTACTATTATCCATGAAAAATCGCCAAAAACACGTTTGTTGTAAGGGAGCGCCACTTAAATATTTATTTTATTTTTTCATCTTCACTACATAGTATAAAGCAAAGTCGCTCTCCGCTTCCCGCGTCTGTATGTCTGTATGTATGTTTGCTTATATCTTTAAAACTACACAACGGATTTTGATGCGGTATTTTTTAATAGATAAAGTGATTCAGGAGGAAGGTTTATATGTATAATAACATGCTACCCGTGCGAAGCCGGGGCGGGTCGCTAGTAGTATAATAAAGCAAAGTCGCTTTCTGCTTCCCGCGTCTGTATGTATGTATGTTTGCTTATATCTTTAAAACTACACAACGGATTTCGATGCGGTTTTTTTTAATAGATAGAGTGATTCAGGAGGAAGGTTTATATGTATAATAACATGCTACCCGTGCGAAGCCGGGGCGGGTCGCTAGTTCAAAATATAATCGGAAACGATGTGACATAAATGTCCCGATACATCGTTGATCGTTTCCAAGAGTAGACCTACAGATTGCAGATATTAAACGAATGTTGAATGAAGTCTTCGACTGTTACAAATTACCAAAGCTAACTATGACGAAACTATCCACTAACTCAGTGTTCCGCAAAGTGTGTACCGCGGCACACTGGTGTACCGTGGTCATTAGTTGGTGTGCCTTGGAAAAATAAGGATATCTTATAAACGTATTTTTAGCAGCCCTGTCAACGATTACTCCAAATTTAGACCGTTTATGCTCAATTAAACAGGCTCATGTTTCGCATTAGATACCTTTTCTGCAATTTAAAGTTTAGTTTTGTTGATTAATAAAAAATATTATTTCGTTGATTAATAATACATGTTGATTAATATTACTTAAAAACTGATTTGTGATGTACCTCAAAAAATTTCCTTTCCTAAATGTACCTTGGACACAAAATGTTTGCGGAACACTGCACTAACTAGCCGAGAAACATTGCTAAATGGACAAAAACTTAAGACCTTGATGTGCGTACGATAATGTTAGTCACGAGTGATAAGTTAGCACGTTATGTGTATTATCTATAAAAAAATAAAAAAAATCACGTTTGATTTCATGAGAGCCCCACTTAAATATTTATTTAATTCTGTTTTTTGGATAGATGGCGCTATGTGAATCGTCTGCCAAAATGTTTTTTTTTTCACCAGCAACCAAATCTTTCTTTGAGTCAGCACAAGACAGTTAATATAACAAGCGATTCAGTAATAAACCAAACACGCGCAGTACCAGCTAGACAAGTCAACTCACGAAATTCTCCTTAGCACGGACTTGGTAAACCACTGACCCGGTTACCAACAAGATAGACTACACTACACGTTCATTGATATTTTTGACTGGAAAACCTCGCGACTTAAGGGGCTCCCAGTCGACGATTGCTCTTTTTCGACACGAAAAAAGAAATACTTCTGAACAAGCCACATCTCCTATTTTTATAAGTATATTACTTCAGGTTCCTACCTAGATTTCTATTAAGCTGAAAACATAATAGCAGAAACTTTTCACGATAAAGATATTATTTCAAAATGATACGTTTTAGAATTTATGATCGAAATATTTTATATACCTACTATTAAAATCAACTTGTGATTTATTGTTAAAGATAGGTAATATGTAGATCTAGATCTCTATTAGAATAGATTTTTGATAAGTAATTACTTATACATAATTTATATCATTAATTTATTCGAAAAGCTAAGGCGGACCACGCGCCGACGTGTGTTTGTCGTCATTGTAGCGGTCGGTAGGATTATTTATCGAAGTGATTAAAGATGGGTACATCTTTATTCTCATATACTATACATTATAAAATAGGAGATGTGGCTTGTTCACAAGTATTTCTTTTTTCGTTTCGAACAAAAACAATCGTCGACTGGGAGCGCCTTAAGCTACACATTCACGTGAAGTTTTCAAACAGACTTCAACCTCCGCTGCAGCTTAGGGTCCATCCATTAATCAAGTGATGTTTTTTTTTTGCATTTTTTAAAGCCCCCCCTCCCCTTGGTGATACGTGGTGAGGTTTAAGACTTCCCCCCTCTCCCTACCCAAAATCACATTTATTTTTTAGTAAATACAAAAAACCTTACAGTTTTTTAAATACTATCATTAAATAACCACGTGATATCTTACTACACCCCCCTTCCCCCTTGTGATGTTTCGTGATTTTTTCCGAACCTCCTCCTACTCCTCCTAACCGCCTCCTTTACATAATTAATGGACGGCCCCTTAGGGGTTGAATTTCGAGAATTCTTTTCTTGCACCACTACGCACCAAAAGGAACACACCTTCCAAAGTTTCTCGATCCAGTGGTTTAGTCTGTGAGTTGATAGATCAGTCAGTCAGTAACGCAACAGTTATAAACATTGAGAATCCGTTAGCGGCCACGTCACGTCTTGCGAACGTTGCAACGTGCAATAGTCACCTCTACACACCACACTATGCCCTCTGGTCATGTAAAAGTAGTACATATTTAATGCTACTGAATATTTTTTAGTTTTCGAGGTGCAGTTCTATTGCGTTTGTTCACTAGTAATCGTAATCAGCCTCAACTGTCAAAATCTCATTGTGTTTTGACAGTAACACAATTAAACTTTACAGATGAAACCGATCACAAACCTGTCAAGCAAATATCTGGATTGGTCGTCTGTCCATCCGGCTAAGGCTTGTTCGCGAGGAACAGGCGTAGCTTCACCTAGCTCCTGAGACGTTTCAAAGTGATCCTTGTGATTTTATTACAATATATACCCCTTGACTTTGACTCTTCAGAACTGCGGGTATCTATCTTGCGTCTTTCTCCATTCAACGATGTCATTAGACACCAAGTCTCAAGTATCTGGTGAAAATCTTGCATGTTCTGGAATTCGAAATGGCTGCGTCTCGTCAATGGTGTTAATAACCTGAGCAGTCTAAGACCACGTGTGACTTTATAATTAGCACTAGTCGCTCACCCGACTGCCTTTTAATATATTTTGTCTAGTACTATTATTGCCTGTACAGAGTGCTAGATGGTTTCATCTTCGTAACAGTTTTTTTTTTGCAAAATAGATAATATAAATATAAATATTGGCGGACTTTACACACTAGCTCCAAACTAAGCAAAGCTTGTACTATGGGAAATGGATAACTGATAGATTACTTACTATACATACTTTTTTTGTAAATAAATACCTAAGATACATTATAACACCCAGACACAGAATAAACATCCATGTTTACAAATTTCACAAAAATATTGATCCTGGGTGGAGATCGAACCCACAACCTACATCGCATAAGGCAGTTACTACCAACTGAGCTGTGAGGCCAGAATAGATGGTTTCAACTTTGTAACCGTTTTATTTTTTTGCAAAAAAAATATCAAAATAAAAACTGACGATGTCTACCTACAGCAAAGTATCAAAATTGTAATATTTTTAATTAAGGCGCTCCCAGTCGACGATAGTTTTTGTTCGAAACGAAAAAATAAATACTTGTGAACAAGCCACATCTCCTATTTTATAATGTATAGTATATGTGAATAAAGATGTACCCATCTTTAATCACTTCGATAAATAATCCTACCGACCGCTGCAATGACGACAAACACACGTCGACGCGTGGTCCGCCTTAGCTTTTCGAATAAATTAATGATATAAATTATGTATTACTTATCAAAAATCTATTCTAATAGAAATCTAGATCTACATATTACCTATCTTTAACAATAAATCGCAAGTAAAATTAGTCGCAGATAAAATCATATAGGAAATAAACAACAATTTATTTATACTTTCAAAGCAATGAGGTCACAGTTTTCCATACAGAATTGCACAAGAACAAGAAATGTAAGCCAAGAAACAAATGAAGAAACAAAGAAAATACCTTACATGCACAAGGATGCTTTTGGCACAGATCAAAGTTAGTCAATCTTGGCATAGGTACTGTAAACTATACAACACCTACACACTTATACATTGCCTAGTACGATAATAGAATGTTTATTTACATTAGAGAGAGGTCGGGGAACTTTTACGTCATTATTATTGCAGTTTCATTTGAATAAATAAATAAATAATTATATATATTAATTTCACAAAGCGCCACCTAGCCTCCAACTGCTTTAGGATACAGATAACTTTTATTTCAAAAACAAATAACATCTAATACTAATATCAGAATATTTACAAAATACATAAGAACCAGTTGAGTCATCAAAAGACCGTTGCAAACAGTCTTATAGGTAGTTTAAGGGGCTGTATTTCGACGATTGCTCTTTTTCGAAACGAAAAAAGAAATACTTCTGAACAAGCCACATCTCCTATTTTTATAAGTATATTACTTCAGGTTCCTACCTAGATTTCTATTAAGCTGAAAACATAATAGCAGAAACTTTTCACGATAAAGATATTATTTCAAAATGATACGTTTTAGAATTTATGATCGAAATATTTTGATACCTACTATTAAAATCAACTTGTGATTTATTGTTAAAGATAGGTAATATGTAGATCTAGATTTCTATTAGAATAGATTTTTGATAAGTAATTATACATAATTTATATCATTAATTTATTCGAAAAGCAAAGGCGGATCACGCGCCGACGTGTGTTTGTCGTCATTGCAGCGGTCGGTAAGATTATTTATCGAAGTGATTAAAGATGGGTACATCTTTATTCACATATACTATCACTACATAGTATAAAGCAAAGTCGCTTTCCGCTTCCAGCGTATGTATGTATGTTTGCTTATATCTTTAAAACTACACAACGGATTTTGATGCGGTTTTTTTTAATAGATAGAGTGATTTAGGAGGAAGGTTTATATGTATAATAACATGCTACCCGTGCGAAGCCGGGGCGGGTCGCTAGTACATTATAAAATAGGAGATGTGGCTTGTTCAGAAGTATTTCTTTTTTCGTTTCGAACAAAAACAATCGTCGACAGGGAGCGCCTTAACTGATCCAGATCACTATCAGTCGGAAGTGTACCAAAGATAATGGCGGTATTGCCACGCTGGATGGCAATGCTTGTCCGTTGTGACAAATAGGAACCATCTCTCAGATCACGCATAGCTACGAAAAGACGCCCTAAAAAAAATAAAAAATCTGATAATTAGTTTTTTTTTTAATTAAAATAGTATCACAAATGGATTCACCAATTATGGTAGACATCCTCTCAGATTACCAGAAGCTCAGATCTTTGAATATTTTAGCAGATATTAACACTTTTAAATCTTTATTTACAGTAATAAATAACATCTTATACATAAAATATTACAGAATATTGAAAAAACACATATAAACAGATGCTCAACTGTTTTAGGGTTCCGTACCCAAAGGGTAAAAACGGGATCCTATTACTAAGACTCCACTGCGCTGTCCGTCTGTCTTGTTTGTTACAAGGCTGTATCTCATGAACCGTGATAGCTAGACAGTTGAAATTTTCAAAGATGATGTATTTCTGTTGCCGCTATAACAAAAATACTAAAAACAGAATAAAATTAATATTTAAGTTCCATTCAACAAACGTGTTTTATTGCCGTTTTTTATAATAGTATGGAACCCTTCTTGCGCGAGTCCTACTCGCACTCTTGGTTTTTTCTGTCTTACTTACTTAAAGTTACTATTATATTTTTCAGTAATTCAATTTTAGGATTTAAATTTGATCTAAAAAATTGTTTACGAAGATAAATACTATTTTTGAAACGACTACGCATTAGCTTAATGTAATTTATTGCTCGGATTATTTTTAAATAGATATACCAATTAAAAACCATTAGCGTTTTTGTCCTTTTTGAATACAAACTAGTATTTCAACATAGTCTTAATGGCAATGTGCCCGAAGAAATTGCAATATCATTTGAAACATTTGATTTTTATAAATAGGTACCTACTCGTACGAGTACCAAGTATTGAATATATTACTGAAAACTCTAATTTATTCATATTACATGTTAATATGTTTTACATAATATGTATATATCAATTATAATAACTATTTAATAAACTATATAACTATTTAATTAACACTAACATCAATTTTTTTTTTTTTCGGAAATTGTATACGAGTTTATCAAAGTGGTAAAGGAAAAAATCGTGAAAAAACCAATGTAACCTTATAAGATAAGCGGCGATGGGCTTGCAACCTATCACATGAAACACTAACTACTGCAAAATGTGGGTAGTGTTTTGTAAAAACACACAAAAGATACATTATAACACCCAGACACATAACAAACATCTATGTTTATCACACAAATGTTTGCCTGTGCGGGGATCGAACCTACAACCTACAGCGCAGAAAGCAGAGCTACTACCAACTGAGCTGTGAGGCCAGTCTTTTGACATTGACTCGTGGTAGAAAAAGCTGATTAACTCCATCTAAAGTCTACGTTCCCTATGGCTGTCTCAATCATTCAAGTGAATCAGAATAGTTATTCAGAGCAATGTGAATGATGTCATGCACCGTACTGGTGCGTATGCGTCAACGACGCGGAATGAACTCCAACTTTGGACACCATCATTAACCTGTTCCTAAAACTTTTTATTACGTATCTTTCACCATAAGAACGAGTATTGACGACTTTTTGACTGGCCTCACTGCTCGGTTGGTACATTTGTTCTATCTTGGCGGGGTGGACATAACTGTGTGTGTAGCTGTAGATGCACGTGGCGCATTGGTTGTGTGCGTACGCTTGGGAGTGCTCAATATAAGTCACGCACACAAAAGCGCGTATTTATATACATCACAACTACAAGTACCGCTCACCCGCCTTCGAGAGTTAGAACTACCACGTATCTTTCATCATAGGAACAAGTACCGACAAATTTTTGACTGGCCCCGCAGCTCGTTTGGTAATAGTTCTGCCTTCTGCGCTGTATGTTGTGAATTCAATTCCCACCTACATTTTAATGCGCATAATACATTTCGCATACAAGAAATCGATTGATGTACGACAGGTACCTCCAACTAGCCTTAAATAGCCCAAGAGAAAGTATAGTTTTTAAGTTTTAAGGAAAAGCCGCTGCTTCAACATAATATCCATTTGAATAGCGAAAAACCCATAAAAGTGGACTAGCCACCATACATTCCACCATCAGACTCGCGTGGAGAGGGTTCCATACTATAGTTTTTCTGTTCCCGAATATTTTCCGTTTTCGTTTAGTTTTTCCGAGTCAAAATGATTATCACTACATAGTATAAAGCAAAGTCGCTTTCCGCTTCCCGCGTCTGTATGTAATATGTATGTATGTTTGCTTATATCTTTAAAACTACACAACGGATTTTGATGCGCTTTTTTTTAATAGATAGAGTGATTCAGGAGGAAGGTTTATATGTATTAAACCCGTGCGAAGCCGGGGCGGGTCGCTAGTTTACTATATAGATAAGTATGAAAAACTGTAAGTTAATATCGAATTTCAACTCTTTCGTCCAATAGATTAAGAGAAAATAGGCTGTGACGGACGTACATACAGACACGGGAGAGATTCCATAGGGGTTCCGTGTATGTATATGATGAAAAACATATACATACACGGAAATATTTGAATTAATTACCTTCCTTAAAGTCAGTTAGAAAAGGCGCTAGTCGGCACTCACGATATTTATATTTTGAACAATTATCCTGTTTAGATGAGGCGCCGATCAAGATTTTATAATGTTCTCGGTAACTTGGTGACTAGATTCTTAGTCACTGCATAACTTATGCTGATAACTCAAGAGCTACTTCTTAACATTTTTCGGTTTTTGCATGGCCAGAGTCTACCTAGTCCTATATATCTATACTAATATTATAAATGCGAAAGTAACTTTGTCTGTCTGTCTGCACGGCCAAACCGCTGGGCTGTCATACAATATAGAGTTAATTTAAAGTCTTGGGATGAATATACTACTTTTTTTCCAAAAATCTATTTTTGTTTTCCGATATTCCAATATTTTACGATAAAATCGATTCGTCAAATCGATACGTCAAAATCGATTTCCTGAATCGACGCGGATGAAGTTGCGGGTAATAGCTAGTTTAGGGTAAAGAGATTTCTCATACCGATGTACCTCAATATTTACTGAACGTCTAGACTGCCTTAATAATGCATTTGGCATTTGTTGGTTTATGGTCATGCCGACCAGGAATGAGGATAACGGTTCAAAATAATAGGTTTTAGTGTTTACTATTGACACCTATACATACACAATACACATCGTTCACGTCAAGTTATTATACTCACATACTTCTATTTTCTGAGAATTTAAAAAAACAAAAAAAAATATATATATATGATCACGTCTGTAATCCCCAAGTACGGTAGACATCCTCTCAGATATCCAGACGCTTAGATCCATTGAAGATGTCTAGTGGGGGTAGTCAGAGGCACGTCCAAACATTATATTTGGTACATGCCCACATTTTGCAGTAGTTAGCATTCCACACGTGATAGGTTGCAAGCCCATCGCCGCTTATAAGAATACTAACTGGTGTCTAACCGTATTAACCGTTGTACTAACCGTGTCTTTGATGCGCATATAAGTTTTTCAAACAGAAAAATTCATTAATTCACGCCGGGATTCGAACCCACCTTCAGATTGAAAGTCGAGGTACCTCCCATTCGGCCAACACGGCTTTATAGTAAACTAGCGACCCGCCCCGGCTTCGCACGGGTTTAATACATATAAACCTTCCTCCTGAATCACTCTATCTATTAAAAAAAACCGCATCAAAATCCATTGTGTAGTTTCACTGCATCACTACACAGTATAAAGCAAAGTCGCTTTCCGCTTCCCGCGTCTGTATGTAATATGTATGTATGTTTGCTTATATCTTTAAAACTACACAACGGATTTTGATGCGGTTTTTTTTAATAGATAGAGTGATTCAGGAGGAAGGTTTATATGTATAATAACATGCTACCCGTGCGAAGCCGGGGCGGGTCGCTAGTCACTACATAGTATAAAGCAAAGTCGCTTTCCGCTTCCCGCGTATGTATGTTTGCTTATATCTTTAAAACTACACAACGGATTCTGATGCGGTTTTTTTTAATAGATAGAGTGATTCAGGAGGAAGGTTTATATGTATAATAACATGCTACCCGTGCGAAGCCGGGGCGGGTCGCTAGTCACTACATAGTATAAAGCAAAGTCGCTTCCCGCGTATGTATGTATGTTTGCTTATATCTTTAAAACTACACAACGGATTTTGATGCGGTTTTTTTTAATAAATAGAGTGATTCAAGAGGAAGGTTTATATGTATAATACATGCATAATATAGTAGAGAAACACTGATAATTTTAGAGGTTTCTAATGTGATGTCGTAAATAAACACATTTTTTTGCGCTTACATTGCAAATGCTGGCTGAACCCCACGAGATATATCAAAATAATGTACTACAGTATTGTACACCTTAAAAACGTCTACAAAAAAGTCCACGATGGTATTAGAAATGTCTACGCACAGCGAAGCGGGCACGGGTCAGCTAGTTAAAGATATAAGCATACATACAGACGCGGGAAGCGGGAAGCGACTTTGCTTTATACTATGTAGTGATATAGTATAATTTTAAACAGAATTTTTAACGCTGTCTGTGTTGGCCGAATTCCGGGATCCCAACTTTCGATCCGAGAGGTTCAATTCGTTGGTTTGAATCCCGACCATACATAACAATCACAATACGCGCTCAAAACGGTGAAAAAAAAAAGGTAGTGAGGAAATCAGTTTTATCTTATAAGCAACGACAGTCTTACAACCTGTCAGGTATGGAAGCCTAACTGCGTGGGCATGTGCTAAATATAATGATTGGACGTGCCTATGAAAACCTCCTTTAGACATTTTCAAGGATTTTAATGCCTTGAGATCAGAGCGGATGTCTAACATACTTGGGGATTTTTTATGACCGTGTCAGCCATATTTAACAGTAGAAAAAAACCGGCCAAGTGCGAGTCGGACACGTTTTTTGTATGGGAGCCTCACTTAAATATTTATTTTATTCATTTTTTTGTATTTGTTGGCATAGCGATAACAAATATACATCATCTGTGAAAATTTCAACTGTCTAGTTATCACGGTTCATGAGATACAGCCCCGTGACAGACAGACGGACAGCGAAGTCTTAGTAATAGGGTCCTGTTTTTACCCTTTGGGTACGGAACCCTAAAAAGGAACATTTTCGTTCATTTCAAGTCAAAACAGCACTTATCAACCAGTTGCCTCCGTACACAATCAAACTGTGCCACGAAAATTACAATAATGTAACCTAAGGTATCTAAATATTGCCTTATAATCTTCATATACGTGCGAAGCCGGGCGGAGTTGTGAATAAAATGAAATAAAATTGCAATGGACAGTGTCAGGGCACTATGGATCCAGCGGGTAGGTAGTTCATAGATAATGCCTATTTCTGCCACCGAGCATAAACGGCGGGCGTCCGGCTCGAAGGGCAGCACCGGTAAAATTACGGCCAAGTAAGAGTTACGACTTCCTCGTACCGAAACTGTTGAACTGCGTGAGGTATCTCCTATATAAAAGGTTCGTGGTTCCACTTATAAAGAGATATTGCTAATTTTGTGAGTTTGTTTGAGAATGGGACCGTTGAAAGAGGAAGAACTCAGCGTATTTACAAGCTTTTATTTAACTTGTAATGTATGTATGTATTTATGTATGAATGTATGTAACTATGTAGCAGCAAACTATGAAGCAGTTATCCCCAACCGAATGAGCTGAAATTTTGCATACTTTGACACTTCGGTGACAACGCATTAATATGGTGACAGCGAGCTGATTGCGAAATATTTTTCAAATGAAAACTTATTTCTTGGAACAAATTGGTTTTGAAAAAAGGCCAGGTCAAGAATACTCTAACTAAACCGACGAGCATGCATGAGGAATGTGATGAGAGTGAATGAACCAAAAGAAGTATGTCAGGATCGTAGCAAGTGGAAAGCCGTGGTCTCTGCCTCTGGGAAACAGGCGTGAGTTTATGTAAGGATGTGTATGCGGAAAAAATATTTCAACATTTAAAATGTACATTGTTCCGGAAATAGGCCACGCAGACAAAACTGCGGGTAGAAAACAGTACCGTATCCTTTTACTCACAAGTAGGTTCGTTTTTAATAACAGGAGTGCCAGCCTAAACCAGCGGTTAATAAAACAGGTTTTATGTGAACACCTATAGCTTATTATAACTAGCTGATTAGACAAAGCACAACTACCACTATTAGATTGTGACCAGACATCGCGCGGCATTCGCAGGACACAAGTTTGCCGTGCGAACGAACAATAACACCGTTTGAGCGCGGCAGGTGGCAGGCGGCTGCCGCGTGCAGCTTTCGTCCAAACATAGAGCGGATTGCCGCGCAATGTCTGGTCACAACTTTACAAGTATATTACCGGTCATATAGAGTACCTGGATGACCAAGTTTTGCTATTTCGTTGCCTGAAATCACGGATAAAACGACGTTTTCTATAAATGTAACCTAGTTAAATCGTTTTAACGCCCCCGACCCACTACCATACTAAATTTCATGAAAATCGTTGGAGCCGTTTCCGAGATTCAGATTATATACATATTTTTATACAAAAATTGCTCGTTTTAGATTACCGGTCATAATATTGATAGATAGATATGTGCATTTATCTAAGCGATTATTGAAATTTGGACAGTACAACGTCTGCCGCAGTCTGCAGAAAATATTAGGACGTGAAACATCGTAAGGACATTCAAGTACACCGGTCGGTCAGCATGTCTCGGGGCACCGCGGGGCCTCGGGAAATACCGCGACCTTGGCGCAGCCGTTGACCCAGCTAATATAATGTCGCTCGCCGAATTTCAAGAGCAGCAATGTCTGATTTGTCCACTCGTTTTTATCTCGCGACTAGCAGTCCGCCCCGGCGCCGGCGTCGCACGGGTGTAATAATGATTTAATAGGTAATGTTTTATACCTTGGGTTAAATTATCGAAGTTTTCATACGGATCCCTAATAGTTAGACAAATGGTATTACACACTTTTTTGAAGATATTGATGCTTTCTACAAAACTGTAGTATCTATAGTACTCTATTGTCAATATTTTCCGCAGCAAACGCTTTATAAGGATTTTTATTGGATTTTTTTACACGTCGGGTTACATTATCGAAGTTTTCATACGGATCCCTAACGTTTTTGAAAATATTCTATAGCCTATGTTCATCAGAGATAATGTAGGATTCTAATGGTAAAAGAATTTTTCAAATCGGTTTTGTAGTTTCGGAGCCTATTCAATGCAAACAAACAAACAATCAAATCTTTCCTCTTTATAATATTAGTATAGATTTAAAGTGTATGCACGACTCCCGGCACAAGCACACCTTTACCTCTACCCCTACCAATGCCTCTAGTGAAAACTAAACTATTTAATAATTTAATGTTCTTGTGATTGTTTATGTATCGATTCAAAAATATGACTTTCAGAAGTCCTATGATATTAGCAATGTAATAGAGGAATCGATAATGGCAGCTTTTGAAATTAATTCGAACATCAACGCTCGCCTCTAACAGAACCATGTTCCGAGTAAAGGATGAGTTTCCATCTACGCGAAGCTGCGCTAAGCTGTGCTGAGCGGAAACTCAAGAAATGTCAAGCGCTGTGACTGGTCCGCTCTGCACAGTTCCGCTGTGCACAGCTCCGCACAGTTCCGCATAGGTGAAAACTCACCCTAAGGAGGCGAGCGTTAAAACTGCTACACAGTTTTTGTAGAAACACATGTATTACTGTTCTGTATCAAAGATTTGATTTGAATCCAATTAAAAAGATATTGAAGCTTTTAAAAGACGAACACCTTCACACCTCCATAGAGCGCACTTACCTAAGTTCCGCAAGTCAAAAGTGCCATTGTATACTTGGAAAGGTATACCTGTGATTCGCAGATGTCCTACTCTAAGTATGCGGTACAGACACACTGTAAACTCTCAAAAGTTTCTCTAGTACATGCGAAACTAGCAGATGTTCAATTAAGGTCGGGTCGGGATTGTGGGTGAAGTTTCGTTACCTCATTGATGGTACTAGGACTTGGTACAGAAAGATAGAGACTTACATTATAGTGAAACTAATATCTGGGGGCACGGTAGTGCCCGCGCCAAGTCAAGCAATAAAGCGGCTTTACCATCCTTTTCTCGAAGCAGTTCAGGCCATTTTCGACCCCCTATAACTTCGTTGTGGATAAAACTAGAAGCCTGAATTTTCAGTAACCAAGCAGTCACTATATAAACACGGTATATTTCAAATTTCATTCAATTTGAACCAGTAGATTAAGAATTATAACTAGTCAAAGTTTCCAATTTTGTCACTCACTCACTCACTCACTCACTCACTCACTCACTCACTCGCTGACTGACTGACCGATCATCAAAAGTTTAAGGCACTTCTAGCAGAAATAGAAGCTTCAAATTTGAAACACAATTAGTGTTTAGTATAAAAATAAAAAAAAAACCTGCCAAGTGCGAGTCGGACTCGCGCACGTCGAGTTCCGTGCCATTATCTATAAATCACGTTTGTTGTATGGGAGCCCCACTTAAGTATTTATTTTATTCTGTTTTTAGTATTTGTTGTTATAGCGGCAACAGAAATACATCATCTGTGAAAATTTCAACTGTCTAGCTATCATGGTTCATGAGATACAGCCCTGTGATAGACAGACGGACAGACAGACCGACAGACCGACAGACAGACAGACGGACAGACGGACAGACGGACAGACGTACAGATGGACAGACGGACGAACGGACAGTGGTTAGTAACAGGGTTCCGTTTTAATACCAAGTCGGTTAATTTATTCAGTCCCTACTTTATGGGTCCTTCTGACTTATGTTATTACGTAATTAGCTAACCTTTACGTAATAACTTAAGACAGAAGGACCCTTAAAGTAGGGACTGAATAAATTAACCGACTTGGTATTACATGGATCTCACAACTTTTTACGGTAGAAGAACTGAGTTGCGTTGCGAGACTTGGCTTTTTTTACAAGTTATGTTTTTGATGGCATTAAACTAATAGGAATGTTATTTACGGTAGAAGAACTGAGTTGCGTTGCGAGACTTGGCTTTTTTTACAAGTTATGTTTTTGATGGCATTAAACTAATAGGAATGTTTTTTACGGTAGAAGAACTGAGTTGCGTTGCGAGACTTGGCTTTTTTTACAAGTTATGTTTTTGATGGCATTAAACTAATAGGAATGTTTTGAAGTAGATTATCAAATACAATCAGATTCTGAATAGGACAAGGATTAATTAAACCCCTAAGAAAACTATGTTTATGGGGAAATTCAATGTAGTTATAAAACTTTCCAATTGTAATTTTATCCCATTTAAATTTACGGTTAGGAAATAAAGTTTCATACAATCAAATTAGACTTCATAAATTTCAATGATTTATTTCAATAAAATCACATGGATCACTTTGAAAAGTCTTAGGAGCTAGGTGAAGCTACGCCTG
The DNA here is from genome assembly GCA_912999785.1 of Hydriomena furcata. Lineage (NCBI taxonomy): Eukaryota > Metazoa > Arthropoda > Insecta > Lepidoptera > Geometridae > Hydriomena > Hydriomena furcata. The sequence goes on along the minus strand of OU538832.1, from coordinate 15,100,545 downwards.
TTCGTCGCGACCAAGCCTAGAAGAATCAGGCAACAAACACGGCTTGAGACCTATAATTTTTTTAATGATCCTTCCCTGATCTTCAATTAGGTAAGGTTGAGCCTAATTTGACTTCTATTTATGCTTTGCTCTTTCTACTCCTATAAAGAAACTTCTGTCTGCATGTTTGCAAACTCTAGCCAGAACAATCTATAATGAACTTTAAACAGTTTCCTGTTGTAAAATGCATTTATTGTGTAGTAAAATTACTACCTACACAGTAAAAGCACACGGCACATTACTAATGTAAGAAAGAAAAAAAAACTATTAGCCACCACAATATTAAAAAGTAAAAAAAGCCTAGGGAATAATACTAAACAGATTAATCACTAGCTTCTATGATTAAGTGGTGGTTGAATATGCAACAGTTTTACAAGTTTTTATTTAATGTGCAATATGTATGTAATGTAATTTATGTTTGTTAAGGTGGAATCTTGCAACTCAATTATGACTGAGCTCAAACCGATTGAGCTGAAATTTTGCAGACACCTTTAGTTCTGGTTGCAATACAATAATGACAGCGAGCTGATCTGATGATGGAATCAGGCGTTGTTCACAACGGAACTCATTAGTAAATACTTCGATTGAGTAAAAACTTTGCATTCTTGTCAAGTTCCGATGACAATGTAATAATATTATAATGTGACAAGTGATAGCGCGCTGGTTCTTGATGGTTTAAATAATTTTACAAAAGCCATTGAAAAATATTTTAGACTTGTTAAGACATTATTTTCCCAGAATATTATCCGACTTGAAAGAAACGAATGTTTTGTTTCATTCATTGCATGAAGGGGGGGGTGGTAAGGTGGAGAGGTCAGGGTAAGGCAAACAGAGTATAACTTAAAACGTTATTAAATGCCGGTCAAGTGCGAGTCCGACTCGCGCACAAAGGGTTCCGTATTATTATCTATAAAAACGGCAAAAAAAACACGTTTGTTTATGGGTGCCCCACTTAAATATTTATTTTATTCTGTTTTTAGTATTTGTTGTTATAGCGGCAATAGAAATACATCATCTGTGAAAATTTCAACTGTCTAGCTATGATGGTTCATGAGATACAGCCCTATGACAGACAGACGGACAGCGAAGTCTTAGTAATAAATAAGGTTCCGTTTTTACCTTTTGGGTACGAAACCCTAAAAATGATTACGTTTTTGTGTAAGGTAACAAAATGTTCGTGCACCTTTCCGCACGCGACGATGCCTGCCTACCTGAATAAAAAAAAATGCTTACATTATGGTATTCAAGCAGGTAAAGCATGAAAAAAAGATTTATCTACGGACGAATAGACAAGACATGATTTCACTACTTTTAATTTTAGCCATGTTGGACGAGTGGGAGGTACCTCGACTTTCAATCTTAAGGTCGTGGGTTCGAATCCCGTAGTGCATCAATGGATTTTTCTGTTCGAAAAATATGATGCTCATCGAAAACACGTGCTCAAAACGGTGAAGGAAAACATCGTGAGGAAACCAGTTAGTGTTCTTAAGCGGCGATGGGCTTGCAACCTGTCACGTATGGAATGCTAACTACTGCAAAATGTGGGCATGTGCCAAATATAATGTTTGGACGTACCTCTGACTTGCCCCTCTAGAAATCTTAAAAAGATTTAAGCGCCTTGAGATCTGAGAGGATGTCTGCCGTACTTGGAGATTACAGTCGTAATCCTTTTTTTTACACTACATTTTGAGATACATATTGCGAAGAGGATTTGGCTTATGTTTTACAACTGGCCGCCTGCCTGACGTCAACCCTCTTTGGGAATATTCACTTAGTCACATGGTGTAAGTCAGTCAGTGACCTAAACGTATGCGAACAGATTCAAACACTGAACGCAGGTACTAATGAAGATTTTCATCATAATAAGACCTTAAAAACATCACATAAAATTATCATCGAATTGTAAAACCAAACCTTTTATGTCTACTCTAGAAAAGTAACACTCGACTGTTAATTTGTATATTTTGTGTTTAGACGTAGGTTTACAAGTAAACTATACGTGTATGTACATTATTGTAACCTGTCAAACACTGTCTCACGAGGTGTATGTCCTCAAATATTATTATATCTAACTAAAGAAACAATATTGCCTCACCTGTAGCTAATAAAAATAAAAAAAAGCCGGCCAAGTGCGAGTTGGACTCGGGGTAAAAACGGGATCCTATTACTGAGACTTCGCTGTCCGTCTGTCTGTCACAGGGCTGTATCTCATGAACCGTGATAGCTAGACAGTTGTAATTTTCACAGATTATGTATTTATGTTGCCGCTATAACAACAAACGTGTTTTTTTGGCGTTTTTGTTTAGATAATGGTACGGAGCCCTTCGTGCGCGAGTCCGACTCGCACTTGGCCGGTTTTTGATTTAATATCATTGTCTTCGCCCCGAATAGCAGAACAACTATAAAAAATCTTGAATATTCCTATTTAGTACACCGAAGCCAGGGCGGCCAGGTAGTGTATAGATAATTACAAGATCGTTATAACGTCTTGGGAACTAGGTGAAGCTAAGCTTATTGACTAATTACCGATGTTCACCGAAATTGAAACCGATTATCAGACTCCATAAATTGGTATCACGTTAGACCGGCAATCGAACAACGATTATTTGTTAGACAATTGCATTATTTACAGTTACATTATATATATCACTAGCGACCCGCCCCGGCTTTGCACGGGTTTAATACATATAAACCTTCCTCCTGAATCACTCTATCTATTTAAAAAAAACCGCATCAAAATCCGTTGTGTAGTTTTAAAGATATAAGCAAACATACATACATACATACATACGCGGGAAGCGGAAAGCTACTTTGCTTTATACTATGTAGTGATTTACGGCGTTTTTAGACAAATACGAAAATATATATAAAATAATAATAAATAAATATAATCACGATTCACGACTGTAATCCCCAAGTACGGTAAACATCCTCTCAGATTTCCAGGCGCTTAGATCCTTTGAAGATGTCTAGTGGGGTTAGTCAGAGGCACGTCAAAACATTATATTTGTCACATGCCTACATTTCGCAGTAGTTAGCATTCCATACGTGACAGGTTGCAAGCCCATCGCCGCTTATAAGAATACTAACTGGTTTCCTCACGATGTTTTCTTTCACCGTTTTTAAACGCATATATTTTTCGAACAGAAAAATTCATTGATGAACGCCGGGATTCGAAGTTCGATAATGAAAGTCGAAGTCCCACTCGGCCAACAAGTAAATAATCCTTCCGCTAACAAACACAATTAATAATAAGTTCCTAGAGAAGATATTATTAAAATCTGTCTCAAAACAAGAAATAAATCGGAGGCCATGTTATTTAACAAGTACGTACACATGGCATTTGACAGAGTAAACAATGAATTGAATTTTAAGCGCGCTCTCTGTGCGAGACCTGCTAGTATTTCCACCTCATTGCCAAATATACTATGCAGCCAACGACCTGCGCGAAGGCTAGATGATCTAGCATTCCAGTACAATCGCAGGAAAAAGTTGATTCACTTGATATCTGCGAATCGCAGTACTTGTCCGATTATACAATAGAACTTGTGACTTGCAGAAGTTCAAGTAGTAAAGTTAAGGGGCTCGTTCAAGGCAGTACTACGGAGTACTTATCTTTGCCGCCAAGCAGCATTGCTGTGTTCCGGTTTGAAGGGTATGGTTACCGGTGAAGATACAGGCACATGAGGTTTATTTTTTTAATTTTGTGGATTCAATTCCCACCTAGGATAAACATTTGTTTGTTCTGTGTCTGGGTGTTAATATGTATAATCAGTATGTATTTATAAGAAAAAAAGTATATTTAGTATTCTATAAGTTATCTGGTTCATCATTCATTCCGGTTATTTGGTTCATAGCTTTTCTTGGCTTAGGGCTAGATGGCGCTGGGTGTAAAGTTCGCCAATATATATATTTTATTTTAAAATATAATATGCCTCAAGATGGCGGATGCAAGGTATCGTAGAGCGCGTTTATGATCAGCCAGGTAGTCTCTTTGTTTCCACAAAACTATGTGCGTCAGACAGACAGGCGAGTGTTCTTGTAATTTTATTGTTTAGTTGTTTTTTTTTTTCTTTGAAGTTACGGTATTATTCTACCCTGGTTGGTACCGGATTAGTAACTTTGGTATTATTATTACAATAACAATAATGCTGAGAACAAAAATAATATTTTTATCTTTGTAGGCTTTTGTCTTTGTTTATAATAGGGCTGTATCCTTAAACAAAAGTACTTTTGCCGTTGACTGTACCAAAAACCGATTTACATAACAACAAGTAGCAGACAAACTCGGCCAACCAAGAAGGTATCTAAGACCACATTTCACATTACTTCAGAACCGCAAGATTTTTCTATGGTAATCACTTTTAATAGACGAACAATTATGAATACCCACCAAAAAAAGGGACCCTTGCGTCTGTCACATGTGTTTTATTCGATTTGCTCAAATTCGAAATTTGTCAGTGTTAGGTAAATCTTCGTAACGCGCATACACGGTAAACGTTCTCTCAGATCTGCAGACGCTCAGACCCTTGAAAATGTCCATAGGGGGTAGTCAGTGTCCGAACATTACATTATTGAACATGCTCATATTTTGAAGTAAAAAAAATAATATTAGATTTTTTTTAAAGATTTATTAAAATCTGCTTCCGATTTTCACATAATTGTTATCTATGTAACAAGTTTTATTGTTTTGACTTAAATCTTTAAGGCTATGGCCACATGTCTTAGGCAGACACAGCATAGTTGGTAGTAGCTCTGCCTTTTGCGCTGTAGGTTGTGGGTTCGATGTTTGTTCTGTGTCGGGGTGTTATTATGTATCTTAAGTATGTATTTACAAAAAAAAAGTATCTTAGTATTCTATCAGTTAACTAGTCCCATAGTACAAGCTTTGCTTAGTTTGGGGCTAGATGGCGCTGTGTGATACTGTCCACCAATATTTATTTATTTATAGTATTCCATACGTGGTATGTGATATGCAGGCCCATCGCCATATATAAGTATACTAACTGATATCCTTCATCATTTCTAAGCATTAATGAAGGTAACATTACGACCTTTGGTTCGAAAGTCGAGGACCCTACCGCTAGGCCATAACATAGAGAGAGTTCCAAAGATGACCAAAGCCAAAGGTCAAAACTCGATAAGTTTACTTTGGCTAAGAAATAGAGTAGTCAAAATCATAAGTAGCATATTTTTTTTCACGTCAGGTTCCTGTCATATCGTCCGCCTACATTAGTTTACTTAGGCCGTGTCCCCATGTCTGTAGTGCGGCGCCTTCCACCATGAAAAGTTGTGACGCCGCGACATGAAAAGACATGGCGCCATGCCACGGAAAGGTGCCATGCAAGGCGTAAGGCGCCCTTTGATGGCGTAAAAGGCGCCATTTCGAACACGGCGACCGTGAGAAAGCGCGATGCTGCGCCACGGAAATGCACTGTGCACGACGAACCGCTGCTAATTTTTTTAGGGTTTCGTAGTCTACAAAAAACACTTATAGTTTTGTCATGTCCGTCCATCCGACCGTCTATCCGCAACTTAAAAGCTGTAATTTTGCATGAATATACATACTCGTATTAGTCACGCCGACAAAGTGATAGAATAAAATCTTAAAAATCATTTTTTAAGGGTACATGTAAAGTGGGTAAATTATTTTTTTTATTTCTCGTGTACTCCATGGGTGTCGTTTGATAGGTCTTTAAATAATATTGTGAGTTTGTGAAAACAACTTTTCGATCAAGGGAGCCGTTTGTTAAATATTAAGCTTTAAAATGCAAATTTTTGTTGGAGTCGAGTGTCCTCCTGTCCTCCCCCCCCCCTCGAAAAGTTAAACTATATGGCACTGATAGCCTCTGGGCTAAGCTGCGGACAGACGGACATGGTGAAACTATAAGGGTTTCTTGTAGACTACGAAACCCCACATTGCACGAGGCCCGACACGCACTTGGCCGGTTTTTCGTTGTTTTCATTGATTTGAATAAAAAAATCGCTCGCTTAATATAAAGCGGAGTAACACAAAAAATTGATTTTTCGAGTTTTTTTTAATAAAACGCATTATTTAGATGCAATTAATAAGTTGCGTTCAACAGGCGCTTCGAAGCGAGTCAATTGAACAAATATGACACTAATATTTTTTTAAGTCTTGTATTAAAAAATCTATTCACAATAATAATTATTTTATGAAATGATATTAACGGAAATTTCATTGAACATACCTTTATAAAATTAAAATTGCCCAAATAAATGTATATTTTTGTATTTATCCTATAATATAGTGTACGGCGAATTCGCAAAACTTTAAACTTGAATTACCAAAAAGTTGAAATTTTGGATTACTTCACTTTATTTATAAGCGTGCGAAAATGTCAACATAAAATTCTTACCTTATAGTTAAACCTAGCATTTTCATGGCGCGCCACCGTGCCTTGAAAAGACGTCTTTTAAGCCATAAATTGGCGCCTTTTACGCCTCGCATGGCATCCTTCCGTGGCAGGGCGCCATGTCTTTTCAAGACGCGGCGACGCGTCTTCTGATGGCGTGGCGTCACACCTTTTTATGGTGGAAGGCGCCACACCACAGACATGGGGCCACAGCCTTACACGGACGATTTAAATAGTCCTATTCTGGGCAACATTTTCTTTTTTCATCATTTGAAGGCAACAAATATGAGTAGAGTACAGTCGGCGGATATTAGCTTACGTGGAGTTAGACGTTTGGCTGCGCGGCAGACAATTTTCAACATAAGCCATTTTTGCGGTCACTTGGCTAACTTTCAGCCAAGATCCGCCGACTGTACTTTGGAGCCATTATATATCAAAAACGCGTCCTACGATGTCCTACCTTGCTAACTTGAGGCATGCTGGGTATGGCATGCCTTATGTATATCTAACTTGACCAATGGATTATTAGCAAAACAATTGCTAATTTCACTTGCAAACTATTGCTCCACCTACACTCAATATCGCCTAGCATTTAAATGTCCCGTGTAAGCACGAATAAACTATAGTTTACTGACCGCAATAAGAATCACTGCCAACACCCACTATAGTTTTTTTGGACATGATATGTATGTAGGTATATATTTATGTATTACTAGCTTTTGCCAGCAGCTACACAGCTAATTTTACGAAGTATTCCTATTCCAAGTTTCATCCGAATCCGTTAGGAAGATTAGGCGTGATCGATGCACAAAAATCAAACATACAAACATCCTCACAAATTTTTGGATTTATAATATTAGTAGGACAAGCGTCTGCACTCTTTTCATTTAATTAAATTTTTCCAATCTATAATTTAATTACTAATATTATAAATGCGAAATTAACTCTGTCTGTCTGTGATGTTATCACGGCTAAACCGCTGGGTCGATTGTGATGAAATTGCATAAAGAGATAGTTCAAAGTCTTGGGACGGACATAGGCTACTTTATTATCAAAATTTTCTTTTGATCGATTTTCTGAATATACTTCAAACGAAATCGCGGGTACAAGCTAGTCATTATTAAAAAACCGGCCAAGTGCGAGTCGGACTTGCGCACGAAGGGTTCCGTACCATTATCAAATAATAAACGCCAAAAAAACACGTTTGTTGTATGGGGCCCCACTTAAATATTTATTTTATTCTGTTTTTATTATTTGTTGTTATAGCCGCAACAGAAACACGTCATCTGTGAAAATTTTAACTGTCTACCTATCACGGTTCATGAGACACAGCTCTGTGACAGACAGACGGACAGCTAAGTCTTATGCCGGGGTCCCACGGCCCGCGTTTTCACGCGCCAGACCGCGCCAAGGCGGACGGACGCGCCGTGGGAACGATGCTTCCGCGACGGGCCGCGCCGGATGACGCTCCGCCTGTGTGCGTCCGGCGCGTCGCGTACAGAGCGTTCCGAGCAAGGGCCACCACGGATGCATCGTTCCCACGGCGCGTCCGTCCGCCTTGGCGCGGTCTGGCGCGTGAAAACGCGGGCCGTGGGACCCTGGCATTACGCGCCGTGGGACCCCGGTTTTAGTAATAGGGTCCCGTTATTACCCTTTGGGTACGGAACCCTAAAAACGCGGGGCAAGCCTCATCTAACTACTATTTAAATGTCGAGGTGGAGTTTCGACTGGTCATTCATGTAATGACTCCGATATTAAGAAACGGTTTACAAGGTACGAGTACTTCACAAAGCTAATAAGCCGGTCTCACGGTGGTTTTTGTACAACAAAAAAGCCAAATTAAATGCCCGTGACTTTGGATTTTAAACAAGTCAGTTTACATGATCTAACTAGTTTTTCACGTCTATAGCGCGGCGACTGGCCGGCTGGCGACGTGATGCTTGCGGGTTCGATTATCAGGGCGCTATGGTGTACATGTCAGTCATAGGAATACTGAATCTATCTAAATAAAAATCAATTGCTGTTCGTTAGTCTCGCTAAAACTCGAGAACGGCTGAACGGATTATCTTATCTTGGTCTTGAAATGTTCGTGGAGGTCTAGGGAAGGTTTAAAAGGTGATAAAAATTCGAATAATTGCCGGGAAAACCCTAAAAACAGCCCTGTTCTTTTTCCCATACAAAAGTTTTCTAACTAAAACGTAGTGTCAATTTGAGCTTTATTGCTATTACATAAAGTTCACTGTTGTCTAAGCAATGTAGGTGTGTTCCTAAGAATGGGACTATCTATAAATAAATATTGGTGGACATTTCACACGGCGCTATCTAGCCCCAAACTAAACAAAGTTTGTACTATGGGCTCCAAATAACTAATAGAATACATAATATACTTTTTTTTTTATAAATAGGTACACATATATTGTACATTATAAATAACACCCAAACACAGAACAAACATCTATGTTCATCACACAAATGTTTATTCTGAGTGAGGATTGAACCCACAACCTACAGCGCAGAAGGCATAGTTACTACCAACTGAGCTGTGAGGCCAGTCATAAGGTACTAATCATGCTAAAAATGCCAAATAACTTGCTCACCGAAGCACAGAAACGCTTGGCTCTTAATGCAACTAGCTGTTATCTTCCCATTTAGTGACTGTATTGAAGGCTGTGAGACTTAAGGCTTATTTAATCATCTTCAAGTAAAGTGTTGATTAGGTACTCTCCTGTTAGCGCGAAATTAATGTATGAAAGTGTCAAAACTATCAAATGTCAAATGGTACGTTCATTTTTGGTAATCGCCGAGTAGCTTACTTAGGACTTTACTTGAAGATGGTGAAACGGGCCCTTAAACTGTTAAAAACAACCAAGCAAACTCGTACTTCACGAATGCTTGAACTCACTATGTAGAAATAGGTCACTTAATGTTTAAGTACTTTTTAAATTATATAATTCAAGTATCAAGTCAAGGATAAGAGTCCAGATGAGAAGCAAGATGTGCGGGTAAGATCCACCGACCGGACATGTTTATATGATCTGTACATATGTGTTCCTGGTTTGATTCTACTCTGGTATAGTTCTACTATGGATTTTATAGTTTTTAGTAATAATTCTTTAAATAATCAGAAGTCAGGGATATAATATAACTATCGGATACCTATTTATTATTATTTATTGAACACCAGTTGCATTCTGTGGTTTCACCCGTGTAAACTACTTTTTATAAGAATAAAATGGTTATTATTATTATTATTAATTATTAAAAGGAATTTTAAAACCGGATTAGTAGTTCTGGAGGTAACCTCATAAATACAAGCTTGTTACCAAATTTCAACTTTTTAGATGTATAGATTTTAACATTACTTTTAATTATTATTCTTGTTTGAGCCTTCACTTTGTTCGATTGGCACCACACTGGAGCTCTACATAGCATTAAGGAAAGGATCATAAAAAAAAAGGTAGACCCCAAGCCGTGTTTGTTGCCTGATTCTTCTAGGCTTGGTCGCGTGGAATCGGCGTAGCTTCACCTAGTTCCTAAGACGTTTCAAAGTGATCCTTGTGATTTTATTGAAATAAATGATTTTTGAATTTGAATTTGAATTTTGAATTAAGACTAGCCTCAACTAGTAGATATAGATGGATTCATCTATGTTCTAGAAGAATGCAGAAGAATCAGATAATATTTTGGTACGAAACCTAGGTAGGAACATAACTTAAATAACAATTCATGAACAATGAACATTCAATTTGGTTAATACTTTACTGGTTATTATTGTTCTTGTTAGTCTTCACTTTGTTTGATCGGCACCACACTGGAGATCTACATAGCATTAAGGAAAGAATCATTGAAAAAAAAATTATAAACCCCAAGCTGTCTTTGTTGCTTGATTCTTCTATGCTAGTTCGAGAGGCACAGGCGTAGCTTCACACAGCTCCTAAGATGTTTCAAAGTGATCCTTGTGATTTTATTTAAATAAATGCCTTAAGACTTTGACAATATTATCTAATTAATACCGTTCAGTAGTGTAAAGTCTAAATTATGTTATTACACATTTTGTCAGTCTTATAATCAATAAAATAGGTAGATAGCAACGAAGTTGTATATATAAATACGTTTGAAATATAGGTTGGTAGGTCATAATAAGTACGTACTCAAACCGTTATGGTTAGAAGTAAGAATGTTATTAGTTTACCCACTTTTTTAGGTTAGAATTATGAAGGTACACTTTTGAGGACAAAAAACACAAAATATACAATACAGCGCTGGTCTAATGCACAAAAAACTTGAAAAATAACATTTGAAAGACTATAAACTTCAAAAAGTCGAAAGTTTAAGGTTAGAAAACACATTGCATTGAATTTTACATACCTGCATAGAATCTGCGCTGATGATCTCCGAACCAAACTTTTGAGCTAATTCCACGCCCAATTTAGTTTTTCCCGTTCCTGTAGCACCTAAAATCACCACCAAAGGTAGTTTAGAAGAAATCACAGACCGGAGAGCCATTGTTTTGGTCGATTTTACGCACGCACGAACTTCACTACTGTTATTGTTTTCAAACTTGACTTTGCAAAGTTACCGATTCGTTTTGACATTAGAATAACGTTCCGTTACACAAATGTGTAAAGCACGTTCCGTTACTTAAACTTTTGTGATTTTTTATATGATTTAAAATTGAATTTATGACAGGCCTAGCCAGATTATTAATGCAGTCTAGCCTAGTCTCATAAGAATGCATTTTAGGTCTAAGTGAATTAGGCAAAGGAATTTGATATTTTAGGTAGATTTGAAGTTGAAGGTATGTTTACCTACCAGTTCCCCAAACTAAGAAAGCTTGTTCATGGGAACCGAATACCTAACTGATAAACTTTTTACCTCGCGGCGATGTAAAAAGTTACTGACACCTACTACATGATATTTTACGTAGAGGTAGTTCGTGGGCCGAAAAGTACAAAAAAAAAAAAAAGTAAAAGTACACTTTTATTCAGTTACTTACATCATAACACCCAGACACAGAACAAATATCTGTTTATTACTCAAATGTTTGTCCTGGGTTGAAATCGAACCCACAACCCACAGCGCAATAGGCAGATTTGCCAAGCTACCATCTACAACCCGGTCAGAATATCTGTGCACCTCGCTGGAATGCGGCGCCTCTCCCGCTCTCTCTCTCTCCCGCCTCGCCCGTACCCATGACGTCACGAGGTCAGGTGCACAGATATTGTGACCGGGTTATACCAACTGAGCTCGTTCTAAATATTTGTTCCAATTTTTTTTTTCCTTCGATTTTAAGCCCATAAATAAACAATTTTAGTTACCTATTAAGTTAAAATTTTCAAAATTGTCATGAGTATCGAGTTTAAATTAATTCTACCTACTTACCTACAACTGTTACGTCCCATATTATAATTAATAGCTTCATATAATCACTAGCCGACCCGTGACAGACGTTGCCCTGTCAAATTGCAATAATCGAATAGAAAAGACTGAATGTTTTTAGTCTGTGATGTTAGATTTTTTGCACACCAGCGCCTATACCGAATCTATACCGAAATCATCCTTTTTGAGTTTTTTATCATTTTGAGGATGTTTTTCATTTTTTAAAGTAGTCTATTATTTATTCGGGCAGTATATCTAGATCTACAGCAAATTTCAACTTAATCCGTTTTGTCGTTTAGGCCTGATTGTGGAACAAACATACATACAAACTCACAAACTTTCGCATTTATAATATTACTAGCGACCCGCCCCGGCTTCGCACGGGTAGCATGTTATTATACATATAAACCTCCTCCTACCTTCCTCCTGAATCACTCTATCTATTTAAAAAAACCGCATCAAAATCCGTTGTGTAGTTTTAAAGATATAAGCAAACATACATACATACATACAGACGCGGGAAGCGGAAAGCGACTTTGCTTTATACTATGTAGTGAAGATACCTCATGATTTATGTTTTTTTTCTTTCTAATCCTCTGATTATAAAATTTGTTTTTCTGTAGTCCTAGCATTATGCCTAAGTGCATGAAAAAAATGCATCCTGTTGTTGGTGTACATGTTGACCTGATAGGGAAGGGAAGGGAGTTGTTGAAATTAAAAACATCGATCTTTTTTTTTAATCGGATCAGTAAGAACCCGGGAAGCCCAACCTCTCGTACCGCGCAGGTACATAATCACAGAAAACACTGGTTTCACTCATATTACACCGTACAGTATAAAAAAATTATATCAAACAACCAAGAACCCCCAAGATCTATACCAATCCGACAAGTATTTATTTATATGTAATGATTATCTTAATGTTTCATACATTATTAAGGAACAAAAACCAAAGAAACTTCTTTTTAAATAATAGTATCCAAAAAATAGACGTGGTAAGTACACATGTCCTTAGAATAGAACGCCGCTTCAAAGATTGCAGGGTACAACTTTAATATTAGGCGGAATCTATTTTGCGCTCTGCATTCTCTGTAGCGGTGTCGGTCGCCGTCATCGGAACCCATTACATACAATACCGTCAATGCAACATCATACAACAATATTGTACAGCCCACGAATAGCGTTCCATTCCGATGAGGGCTAGGTGGAAAATCCTTACTAATAACGGATACTATACAAAGAAAAAATAATAAAAATAAAACTATAAACATCACTTACAATCCCAACCTTATTTATAAAATGTACAAATAATCATGTGTGTAAAAAAATTTACGCGCCTATTTTCATATTTTGGCAGTGGTGGAAATGTGCCTTGTCACAATAAAGTGCAGTTTTGATTCACTATTGTCATATTATCTCGATTTGTCTGCCGATGTATAAAGCTGTCATTTCCTTACGATTAAACTTTTAACTACTGACTTTTTCTTATGTGAAAACTATTTTAGGACTGGTTATAAATCACCAAGATAAAAACCAATTTACATTTTGGATAACTAAAATTATCTTTAAAGATATTTTATGTCAAGAGAAGATAAACAAAAAAAAATAAATGCAGGTACAACATTCGAGAATTCGTAACTCTCCAGTAAGAAACTAAACAATTACTAGAAAAAAAACTCGTTTTATAAAAAAAAATCTTAAACAAGACGTACATCTAAGTTCTATCGCCTATTATTTACATTTTTATGTCTAGTGGAAGATAAACTGCGAATCTTTAACACGATAACTATATCTCCTCGTGTACTACTACTTAGAACAACGTTAAGTCCCTACATAATATTTCTCACAAAAAAATATTTCTGCAACTAATTCGAGTATAAACCTAATTTTCTATTTTCAAATTTACATATAGCAAGGCACATTCCGCACACAATTAAAGCCTTCGAACGTACAAAACTGCTGACCATGTGCTTGATAAAACATCAACCTCTATTGTAAACCTGAACAGAAAAATAAAAGAAAAATGGCGCCATTTTATCTTAATCAAACAAATCGAAAATTAATTAAAATAAACCGGGCCGTGTAACTTTCAAAAATATTAATAAAAAGTTATTTTTATTTTTCATATCAGGTTAAATATCGATTAATCAATAACTATCGCGAGTACATCACTAAACTTACTGCAATAATTAAAAAATATATGTATCATAAAGAAAATGCAAAATTTACTATTCGTAGGTAGGTACTATGAGGAACTATGTCTTGGTTATTTTATTTTTTACTTATTAGCTTTAGAGATTTTGATGTTGTTATCGAAATACATAGTCTATAAATATTCAGACGAAAAATTGTCACTGAGATTATATTCACTGTCAATTACTGTGTATACATTTAAAAATATAGAATCACATGACCTAAGACCAAATAAAAAGGTAGGTACTAATGATACTATTATGAATATGCAATGATCGTACGAATAATTATGTTGCTATTAAAAAGTGCAATATACAACCCTACTAGCAAGAGCGTGCATTGTAAACAGTTCGCGCTATAACGAGCGGGGAAACTATCGATACATACCGATATCGATACATACCGAAATCGATACTGGGACTATGCTATTGCTATTAGAGTTGTGCTTGACATGAGGTATATTACATACTTATTAGTCATTAAAATTTAAATGTAACGAACTTTCACGAATCATTTTATAACGTAAGCCGACGTGCATTTTCATGATTGCGTACAAATAATTCGAATCACTCCGACAATATTATGGTCCAATATGATAAACATTTCAACAGTTACCGATAAAATAGTGACTTGAAGTTAATTGCGTGACTAAAACGTAAAAAATATATTCAGTGTTAAAATTTACAAAATAACATAATGCTACAAAAGAAACCGTAAGCGAGCTAACCTAATATTGTAATTTTAAACGTATTAATATCAAAGTTAAAAACAATCGTAATGATATCACTGTCCCCGCTCTCGTGAGCTAAGGTTTAAAATATATAAAATGCTACATTACTCGGGCCGAAAACATATTAGTGGCCATACGACGCCAACTGCCCATATACCCTTCAATAGCCACCTCAATGAAGTCTGGCAATGATTGCCGACTACCCTCTATCTCGATATTTACAGCGTTACCACTCTTGCGTCCGCGGACTGTACTGTACATTGAAATTATAGTGCCCCATTTAAATGTATGTATTAACCATGACACACTCGGATTGATAACTCAACTTAAATGGAAGGTCCAGTAAAAAATCTTTTTCCTTTTATTTATTATACAAGTTACCATTTCAGTCTGTCAACTTGCATATCTGTAATGCGCTATTTCCCACTATGTAATATTTTATTGTAATTCAAAAACGTTTAAGAGGTAATACCAGTCTACTAGTTTACGAAGCAGTCTGTATCTATTTAAGACATTTTACTGAAGACCTAGGATTTATCGTAATAACAGTTTTATGGCTCACTTTGGCACTGCAAAACCCTTTTGAGCAAAACAAACCAGCGGTTATTGCTTCACATCCGTACGCTCGAAACATCGCAAGAAGCAGAGTAAGCCGTAAAAGCTGACTTTATTATGACAACTATCTGTCGACAACTTTTAAGGACTCTTACAAAAACCTCCAGACACACTTTTCTGCGACCGCTGCGGGAACGTAGATACAAAATATTTAGGGGGTCCGAGTAGTCGTCGCCGCATCCCGATTAAGTAGAGTTCAGGGAGCGTTCGGAAGCGCTCGTACACAAAGTCACCCGTCCATAAAAGTATCACGAAGCATGGCTTCGGGAGTTTTGGGAACCCGTCCGTCACGTCAGAGTCGCTCAATACGAGCGATAGCGCACAGCGAGCATCGTGCGCAGCTTCTTGAGCTTGCTCATCAGCTGGTTCTGCTTCTTTTTAAGCTTTTCACGCTCGATATCCTCGAGGTGCAACTTACGGCAGAGCGAGGCGGCCTCGCGGAGGATCACCACCTTGGGCGCGCGCTCCTTGTCGCGCGTCGCCGGAATCTGCTTCTTGAGTTCATCGAAAAGGTTCTTGAGGCCGATTCGGCGCAAGCGCTCCATGTCGTTGTGGATCGAGCGGCGCTCGATGTCGGGGGACTCGGTCTCGGAATCGGTGTCGGTGTTGGACCGACGACCGCGGCGACCTGGGCCGCGCGCGCGCCTTCTGCCCCCCGAGCCCCCGCCCCCGCCGCCCGCCTGCGCGGCCACAATGCTGGGCGGCGGCACGAGTCTCTTGCGCGCCACAGGCCGTTGGCGAGGGGAGACGGAAGTCAGCATGGTGCATTGAAGATGGCGCTGCTGCTGGGCGGAAGGAGAGCGCGGCAGACTGTCCGTGCGCACATGCGCCGCACCCGCCAGCGGCTGCTGCGTAGTTCCCACGGAGACCACATCTATCTCCTCCTCTGCAACAAGAGAGATCGACTTTAATCAGGCGGAATCTCGTTCCGGCTTACGCACCTATGCTTTCATTCATAACTGATTACGTGCGCATCACCATAATAGGCGGATAGCTATGTACCTAGTAGACTAGTGTAGGTTGGATACGGAGGGGGCTAGACCTAGTCAGGGAGATGCGACTGCAGTGGTCGCGGGTACGCGAGGGGGCAAGGGGGTGGAGGGGAGACGTACGCCGGAGTGAGGCCGTCGACCCCGGCGTACTACCGCAGCGTCTGCCGCCATCGATCCAGACGCGTGACGTCACAGCGCGCCATTCGCGCCAAAACGAGAGCGCATGCGCGGCATGCTGCCGCAGCGTCCGCACTCAATGGACTCCGGATTAGCGCGCGGCGGACACGCTTTCCGGCCCCTGCCGCAACCATTTAACAGAGCATTGATTCGGAATTAGCTGTCACGCTAGAGTTGCACGATAGCGCCGAGGCCGGCCGGCTAGCACGATGCGACCGGCTCGACCGGTATTGTCGCGAAGCAGTCGTCCTTACTATCGATTTCCGCCGACTTTAGCTCAGATGCGAGAGGCGTACGGAGTTGCTTGGCGTCAAACGTGACAGCCTCAACACGGCCGCCTCCCTACTATAATATCCCTGCTTTTTTTAGAACCGAAACCATTGGGCGTGGAGTTCCCAAATGTACAGGTTACGTACCTGATCTATAAAACTTTAACATAAACTATGGCCCTATCACATGAGCTATTACTACGGTACAAATTCAAATTCAAATTCAAAAATCATTTATTTCAATAAAATCACAAGGATCACTTTGAAACGTCTTAGGAACTAGGTGAAGCTACGCCGATTCCACGCGACCAAGCCTAGAAGAATCAGCCAACAAACACGGCTTGGGGTCTACCTTTTTTTTTTTTTTTTTTTTTTTTTTTTTTTTTTTTTTTTTTTTTTTTTTTACGAAGTCAGTACCTAATACGTATACGGAAGCGACCTGAATTCCGTTCGATTCGCAATGCGGCGATAAGGCGCGATTATATCGCGGGAGATCGCCGCGCGTTGTATGAATGGGCTCGGCCGGGGGCACAGTAGGTACTACCTACAGTTGGCGCACTCGCGTTCGCATTGCACCCAAGCGCGGATGCAGACGTTATACCGACTCATGTTTACGTCGTAGTGTGCATTTCGCGGAATCGTATCGACCGCCGGCCGCACTATCCGGTTACACCAAGAAATAATTATGTCAGCGGCTCATTGTGATTAAAGGTTACCGGTCCGGTGCTATTTACGTAGCCAACAAGGACGAGAGCCGTTTAAGTACTTGTACTTAGGCACTAGAAATAGAAACATGTTACGTGGGCAGCTGTTCGGCGGGAGCGATTACGAAACCCAATTCAGGGACGAGCGAATGGTTTCCACGACTGCGCATTTTCTGCTTAAAAATTGCGCATCAGACACAGTTTTATCGAACAGAGCTGCGATAAATTTATACGCCAACGCGATCTTTTTACTACATTTCCGCATAGTTACGAGGTCGCTTATCGTGGTTACGCGCCGATCTAATTTGAGTATCGGCGCCTGTCGTCAAACACGCCTCGCTAACCTAGGCTAGATCTAGGCGTGGGCCTGTTTGCTACCTCTGTGTTACATTTTAATGCCGTTACACGCATCCTATTTTTTTATAGTTAAACATTAGTCTACGACTAATTTTTTTTGCGATAGATTATGCAGAAATATGTAAAAATGTTTTTACCAATCCAAAAGACAAGAGACGATAATTACTGAATGTTTTTTTTATGAAGTAACTATTACTAGTAGTTATTTAAATAAAATTTAAATGGGACCTTGGGTCAATTCCCTACACAATATAAAAACAAACATCAAAATCTGATCACCAGGTGAAAGAATACGTAAGGTACATTTATACGCGTCGAATAAAACTTCTTTTCGTCGCGTGAAAAGCTAGCGGCTGGCTGGCATTGTTCGAGTCGATTCCCAGGTGAGGATTTTCTCCTGGCGCCAGCGATTAACGGACTCCCGGGAGTATTTGTTTCAGCCCTGCGTGTAAACCGATACGGGCCGTATTGTCGTGGTGCGCCGCCGAGATCCGGTCTAGTGCATATCTATTATATCTCCATAACTCGAGACGCGATTCTCAGATACGCCGACGACGAGACGTTACAATTTTAAACGATACCAGAGATAATCCACTTTTTATTGTCAGACTGGTGTGCTCGAGAAAAAATCGACAGCTCTCTCCACTTTATTACTCCACATTGTACGAGGGGCTTTTTATGCTGACCGTCCACGAAAATAAAATAAGTTTCATGTTAAAAATAATTTTTCAATGACAGGTTCATAATCACTACATAGTATAAAGCAAAGTCGCTTTCCGCTTCCCGCGTCTGTATGTATGTTTGTTTATATCTTTAAAACTACACAACGCATTTTGATGCGGTTTTTTTTAATAGATAGAGTGATTCAGGAGGAAGGTTTATATGTATAATAACATGCTACCCGTGCGAAGCCGGGGCGGGTCGCTAGTAACAAATATAACATTACCATCGGAACTTGACAAGAATGCAAAGTTTTTACTCAATAGAAGAATTTACTAAGGAGTTCCGTTGTGAGTGACTGTTGAACAGCTCCTGACTCTATCATCAGATCAACTCGCTGTCACCATATTATTGTATTGTCACCAGAACTAAAGGTTTATGCAAAATTTCAGCTCAATCGGTTGGGGATAACTGCTTCAAAATTTGGTTGCAAGGTTCCACCCGAAAAAACATAGTTACATACATTGCAAGTTAAATAAATTAAAAGCTTGTAATATGTACATTTTATGGGTAGAACTAGTCGCAGGCTCAGCTGATTAGTCATAATATTCTAGGTACGAACACGACCTGCCGTGAGAAATAAGGTGAGTCATAGACAATCTCAACTATTGAGACATTACTGATTACACACAGTTATTGTCTGCTACCCTGGTTAGTAGTTAGTAGTAGCCAAGGTAGCCACCCATAAATAGATAATTTTCCGATCATCGCATTTCATCGAAATTTAAATTAATTCGGTTTTAAGTTGGGTTGGTTTGGTTTATTTATCTTAAACATGTTTAATTAAACGCTACAAAACCCACGCGATTAAACCCATTTCAAATATTCTGCTAAGATTCAGATAATCAATATAAACCGATAAAGGACAAGCTTTTAAATCCGTGGTTTAAAATAGTGCCGCGACAATGCACGATAAAAGTATCGATGTTTATTTAAACTTTGAAAAATGCTTAGTGGGAAAATAAGGTCGGGGAAACTGACAGGTGTCAAAACAAACAACAAATAGTAGTTTGAAATTGGAATGCGATGGGTACAATGGTGTCGTCAAGTGTGACCTGGTAAGCGGGGGCTGAGTTCACGCTTGGCTGGCCACGACTTCGAGGCCAAGTTCACTGGCATTTGAGCGCGATAATTAAAAATTATCGTGACGCGCAAAGCGCACGCCATCTTATACAGCGTGCTGTGTAATGCTATACACGACAATTAAAAAACTTGTTTATTTATGGGGATCGCCATGGACGTGGAAACGGCGCGGTATAATTTTACGCGAACCTATTCGCTAGTTTTATTAATACAAACATAGCGAATACAAATCTTTATTTTTATCGCTTACTAACTTATGTATCTAATGTTACACCGCGGGCGTATGTAATTACGCTAGTGAGAGTCTGGATGAGTGAAATTCGTTACATCACGAATGCATTTTTTATTGTTTTAGTTTACTTATTAATTAATGTTCTTCAAATAGTTTAGTTAACAACTTGATACAACACAACTTATACAAGCAGTATATTTGTTCCGGTTTGAGTGGTATAGTTGCCGGTGAAATTACGGGCACATGAGTCTTAACAGCTTAACACCTCTGACTTGAGTTTGCAGATGCAAGGCAGTGCATCGTAGGTCGCGTTCTGAGTGTTCGTGATCTGCGCGATATTGTTTTGTTGCAAGCGATGGTTGATGCTTAGCCGTAGGTATGGTCCTCCAAGTGTTAATAAAAAAATCCTTAGAAAACAGAAGAAGGAAGTTGGTTGGCCAGCTTTTAGGGTACGAGAGTTAAAACAAAAATATCATCGCAGGAAAAGAGAGGAAGAGGAAGGCCACAAAAAATAAGTTAGCTGTCGTATCGTATAGGGCGGATAAGAAGGCTGCACTTGATAGAAACAAGTGGAGAGAGCTTTATTTTCATTACTAACATTGACAAGAACATGGCTTTTAAATGAGTAGAGATTGAAAACATAGCAATAGTATTGCAGCATGAAATCGGCATCAACAATGGTTCAAGCGTGACACATGTTGCCTATTTGCTCAGTGGGCGCGGTAGGCGCTAAGCAGAGATAGGCTCACAGGTTATTTCTGTTTTATTACGCAACCACGAAAACTCGGTCATCTGGCTGTTTCTGGGCCACTTGTAGTCCGGACTCCGGCACTCGAGATCAACCGTAACGCTAAAATAGACTCTGCAATCTATCGTGGTACATTGTCGGATCGATGAGGAGTACCGCTGTGACCTTGGACCAGCGGCGTTCGCACGGAAGTTCACGGACGTGCTCATATGCGTGCGTTTTATAATGTGACGCAACACTTTTTTTGAATACTTAAACAAATATGGAGGAGGATCACACGCGACTGACTAAATTTGCTCGATTGGCGCGCAAATAAGTAAGTGTGTTACATCATTGCCATGTCACTAAACTGGCGTTCCGCGATATAGGTATCTCTATCTAATAGCAATATAGGGAGGGATGTGTGTTAATTGTTAGATATCGATATAATATCAAAACTTATATTTACTGTGATTGTGACACTTAACTTTAAAGTGATAAAAAACATAATTCTTGTTACTAGCCGTCACCAGGCCCATCTCGCTGACAGATAGAAAACCGGAATAACATGAAATGAAATAATGTTCCCGAATATTACGAAACATCTCTAAAATATTCCATGGTCATGAATATTAATTTATCATCACGTGATTGAAGATCGCTTTAAGTTTTTAAAGTTTATCATGTTGCTATGTTGCATAGTAGTTATCAGTATCCAGCGTGGCTTTAGTTTGTTTTTTCGATAAGACAATACAAATTTATGTTAGGGTGTCACGTTGTAGTATTACTATTGTTATCGGCATTGATAATGCGAAGGTCACACGGAGGCCAAGATGGCGGCAACATACATCAACTCCGTTACAATCGCTATACGATCGTATATCGAGAATATCCACACATTCTTATTCCGATTGTTTAAATATCTAGCTAAGTGCATATTCCGTAGACGATAACGCTCAAGGCCCTTTCGACCAAATACCTACTTTTATATACTTCACGCTGATGTGTAATTATTATCAGCAAAATAGAAATGAGTTATTGTTTCACTTTTGGACACACTAACCCAGACATAATTAGATTTATTTAAAAAAACTGGTTTATCTATGTACCTACCTAATTGAAATTGATTCTATTGACACACTGAACATTGATTGATAACGTGAGGCTTACATGTATATTATGCTTGTATGTCGTATCTAGGTACCTACCTACCTACCTATTGTTGTGAGTATGCCAGTATTAACAATTTAGTAAGTAGTTC
This sequence comes from Hydriomena furcata, assembly GCA_912999785.1. Taxonomy (NCBI): domain Eukaryota; kingdom Metazoa; phylum Arthropoda; class Insecta; order Lepidoptera; family Geometridae; genus Hydriomena; species Hydriomena furcata. The sequence continues at coordinate 15,078,690 of OU538832.1, read as the reverse complement.
GTTGTACGAAAGTAGGTACGGGCTGCTCGGCTAGCAAAGCTGCTTAAGATTTTAATACCGAGCCCACTATTCTTGACATTTGGGTCAAGAATATTTAGCATTTTCTATAATACAAATAAGCACGAAGTAGAACCGCGCAAATTGTTTTACTACGCACTAGGAGACCGTACCACTACGCCTGGCAACTCGATAAAACTATTTGCGTAGATTAAATCTTGCTTAATCCTTCCTATACGTTTAGGTAGAATGATAAACGAAAAGTGATTGCGAATACGCAGCGATTACTTAGGTATTTCAGTTTTTTTAACATCACGAAAATGGTAATCAATAATTATCTCTATGATATTGAGTATTATATTCAACTCTTGAAATTAAAAGTAAAACTATCAATAGTATGTTGACTCCAGTCTCTGGAAAACTGGCACGCAACAGCCTTGGCTTACTGATTGATACTAAAATGTTTAGGCCAACTGCACAAACCGGATCTTTGTGGCCTAAATTTCCCTCTAAAGGAGCTTGTAATTTCATAGGTAAACCATTGCCACACTTAGCTAAATCTTAAGAACCGAAATACCTCAAAGCCAATTCGTTACGATAATGTACTCATTCAGAAGTAGTGCTAGTAGGTATTAAATCAAAATGAAATATTGTAGTTTAAGTAATATTACCGATAGCAAAGATGCCCAACACTAGCGAATTTGTCTATATACCTACCTATATTAATATAGCAATGTAAGTATACCTATACCTAATATGTAAAAATAAAATAATCGACCGATAAAATCAAACTGTTCGACATAATCACAACAAACTCGTAGTACCTACTACCTACCTACCTACTACGTTACAACGAGATTTCTGGCGCGAAAGTACCTACCTACTTATTCTACCCACCACCCGCTAACCGTATCTTATCTACCTTCGACTGTTGGTTGTACCGATCAAACGTTTGATTTTTGCGTAGGTATGAGTAGATACCTATTCTTCGCATCGATAGTGATGAGACACAGCTAAATGTATCTTACGATAGTTTTCAGAATTTATGTTTGCTTGACCACCTTAGCCGGCAAATAAATTATTTTGATCTTACGTTTATTTATAGGATGTCCGTTTTGTAATTAAAACTGGATCGTATTTATTACAATCAGATAGAATCGTCGCATTGCGTCGTTCTGAAGTGATCGAAGATTACGATGATTGAGACGCTGTCTATCAAATTGTCATCTGAACTAGACGAGCTGCGATCCAAACCGGTCCGGTGGCGAGCCGAGCGAGCTTCGTTTCAATGAGATTCCATTTGATTCCGCAGCATTCTTACACGAGTAACGGACTAGACCGGCCGAGATTACAGACTGGGAGCCAACCGTAAAATACACTTTGCTCACTTCAATATCCCGATTGTACGTGTAATTAAAAACATTAAAATTTATATTTTCATTAATAGCGCAACAAGTATGGAATAAACAAGATCGTCCGTATTCGTGTTAGCTAACCTAACAGATACTATTTAATGACCTAACTTACCCACTTCTATCGATGATAACAAAATTGCTGTTGACTATAATAAGTTACCATACATTGTTGCACGAGTATCTGCATGATGACGACTTTGAGGTCACTCGTCATATTAAATCATGTAGGTAAAACCTAGGGATATATTATATGCTACTAGCAAAACGGTAAAAGAGTTAAGTGCGTGCGCGCGCAATCGTTCATACATCGTTCATACGTACTTTACTTTTAATTTGCAAGTTTAAACGGCTAATAAGTGGACTTTCAATATAACCAGACAGCCAATTGGATTTAATCATGAAGGATGCATTTATTGTATAGAGGTCGGTCATATTCGATAGACTGCAATTCATCATATTAATGGGCTCCCGAGGATGTTAACCCTGCAGCTGGCGGGAAACGCCAATTCGCGTTCGGAGGATGAATCAAGGTCGGGACGAACGTCTCGGTCGTCGTACTTATGACCTTACACGATAGCTTAGGGGGCCTCAAAGATAAATTAAATTAATCCATATTTTAATTAAGCGTCGATCCCGAGTTATGTGCGAACGAATGTTGCGCAACCCGACAATAAGGTACGTTGAGCCGTTCAAGGTCGCAATGGGCGAAGGTTCCGGAAGAACGGAATCACGGGTGAGTCTAGACGCAGCGGGGAACGCGGGATGTTGGTCGATACTCGCAGTTTCCCGCGCTCGCCATACGGCGCCTGCGTCCTGGATACATACTCGGTAACTTGCCGCTTGCCGCCTACTTAACGATATTTCCAAAGTTACTTATTTTGCAAATGCAGAGTTAAGAGAATTTAGAATACCAGTTGGATATCCTTGATTCCAACTTGATTTCCGGAATATCTCATTGGATAAAATGTTACAAACAAATTCAATAAAACATACCTACCATACATTTTAAAGTTGAATAAAGAAAATATAAAAACAAGATTTTGTAAAAGTGTACATACCTGATTCACCAGAGTCTGAGGGCGTCTGTACACCAAGGCAGTCGAACTGTTGCCGTGCGGTGTAAGAATGGTCAGCAGCCACCGCTACCACAGAATCTCTTAGGAGGCGACGCGCCGTGTTCGCCACGTCCACTGCATGGCGGAACTGAGGGGGCTCATCTCCGTCCAACGATGGGGGAGTGTCCGGCCTCGAAGGCGATATGTCCCGCCGAAGCGGGCTCTGTCCAGGCGGAATGTACTCTGACGGCACGAATGTGTTGCTTGTTTTTAAATCGGTACATGATCCGGCCCACATGCAGTCATGGAGAACTTTGATTTCCTTGTGTGGCTCCTCAAGGGTTTCTATTATACCCCAATCTTCTTCGCTATCTTGAAGCGAATCCGAGTAACTAGCGGGCTGAACGATGTCGAGCCCTTCCGCCTCGGACTGCACTTGTATCCAGAACTCAGAAGTTTGAGTCAACCTCACTGACTCCTCATCTAAATTGTCCCATAAGTTAAAGTCCCACGGCGGCGACATTTTTACTTCTAGATTTATAACTATTTTTAAAGCTAAGACGAACTCGTCGATATCACAGGCAGGGCCCTCTTATCACAGGGACGATGCGCGCGATGGGTTCACACGCACACCGTCTGAAACAATACAAAAAATAAATTTAGCATTAAAAATGAATGGTTAAAAAGTGCAAGTCTCTAAAATATATTTAAAAGTCGATAAAGTTTTTTAAGCAATGAGAAAAGAGATAAAAATAACACCTGCGTACCGACCTATTAAAATATGTAGTTACAATATTCGAACACGCAATGTCTCAAGTTGTGTAAACAATAATAAATATTATGAAATAATTATATAATACTGTTGCACAATATTATTATTTTATTTAGAAGTTGAAATTAATTTAATTTGAAAATATAAAACTGTTTTTTTTTTATAAGTAGGTACTAATTCGGATGGACACTTTCGAACTCTATGACGCCTGAAATTGTACTGAAGTACCAACATGCGAATCCCAAGTATTTTTAAATAGTGATTGTCCTTGGGAGAGCCATTTCGGCATTACCGCGTACATTGTCCATTTCCGCGACTTTTATCGATAATACAATTTTACCTGGAGTCGAATAGCCTCAACTCTAGTCTCGCTAAGTTATTGCACGCATTGCATCGGGTAAGATTGCCGTAGTGTTTTTGTTTACAAGGGCAGAATGGCGCGAAATTAATGTTTACTAATACAGCATTTGAACCTGATATTTTCCCGCTATTTTGCTTCTGACTGTTAACGTACAATGGACGAAATACCGATGTCAATGTACCTAGGTGGCAGGTATTACCTACCTATTACTTATTCTGTGGTATAGGTAGGTAGGTACCTACCAACGAAAAAATAATGAATTGGAGAAAATTAAGAGCGTACCTACATTTACGTGTCTACGCCTTACTACCTAATGGAAAATACTATGATAATAACATTTGCAAAAATTATGCCTACCTACTTATGTACGAAAAAGTCTACCATTATAATTTTCTTAATTATTTAAAATAATAAGCATAACCTACTCTAGATTTACCAACTTAGGAATTATCTACATAAATATTATAGAAAATTGCATATTTTTTTTTAGGTTTTATTTTCTAGTTCGTAGGTCCTCCTCCCTAGGATTTTTTTTAATGCATTTTCATTCAATGATTTCACCAAGCCAAAATTACCAGTTGCCCCAACATTGCGCAATATAACAAAATTACGCAGTAATTGTTTGCAAAAAATCCGCACTTTTTTGAAAATATAAAATTTACTGGCTATTCTAAATAAGCCGACTAAATAAATATTAAATCTTTTTGTATAAACAACTATGTTACTTAAAAAAATAATATTCCGACTTAGTTTTATCGATAAGTTATCGTGAATAAAATAGTGAAACCACTAGCTCTACCTCATTGCGTTTGCCATTTGGGATGCAGGTATAAAGCATTGTAACCATCACAAGCAGGTAGATAAGTACCCACAAAAGTTTAAGAAAAATCATAAAAATAACAAAGTGCAAGTTTTACAGTCGGCCTCGAATGTAATGTAAGGAATTTGGGCGCTGCCAATTCGCAGAAAACCCCCATTAAATGGCTTGAATTTAGCCGGCATCGGCAGGCAACGCCCCGCGCTATCTCACCGCGGAATATTTTACATAGGTAGTAGGTACCCACAGAAGTTATACCATGAAATTCCACAACCGGTAGCATCATAAAATCGAATAACAAACACTCACCAAAAAGTTTTTGTGCAAAAAGCAATCCGGCCGCGACCGGCGTATTTCACAAATTTACACAAAATTCTTCAAAATCTTCGACAAAGTTTTTTTCGTACGCACTGAGTAACACTCACTGAGAATATGAAAACGGTTATACTGTGTAAATTACTATATACGATACTTCTTCCGAGACCTCCGATTGAGTTAGTCAAACACTGAAACATTATTCGGGAGCGGGCCGGGTCTAATGAGAGCCGCGCGTGCAATTCTTGTTGCGCCGTGGACACGACTGACGGAGTGAAGCGCGCGTACTGCCAGAGCGGGCCGGGCCGACCGCGGCTGCGGTCGCGGAGCCCCCCGCCCCGCCCCCCCCGCGCAGCCGGCCGGCGCCCCGCGCCACAATAACGCCGGCTATTATTCCATGGCATTTGCCAAAATCCTATGAAAATTATATCGAAACCTTCCCTAAACCATCCAAGACTATCACATCTATACTCAAACGACCCTACGATGGGTCTAATTAGGTTTTATCAGATGCGAATCTGTTTCTTTGCCACGGAACCTAGATGAAGCGGGGGGAAGGGTACCCGAAGAAGGATATCAGCATTCGAAGAATACGGTGGTAAGGTTGTGTTGGTGTGACGGCGTTATAGTGTGCTTGCCCACCACGAAACTAAATATACTTAATGCTATGTAGATAGATTGGTAGGTGCCTAGGTAGTATACCTACTTCCTAGTTCTATAGCTATGCGCGCCTCCCCGGCTCAGCGTGGTGACGCGGCGCGGCGAAGCCGGCCGGCCGGCAGCGGTTGTGCCGTGCGTGCCGCGCCCGGCCGCGTTCAGCATTGCGTTGCTTGGCTTCATTTCATTCGGCTTTTAGCCTTGCCAGAAGGAGGTCGTGTTGCTGTTTCACGCCGCAACGCCGCATAACATCGAAGCTTGCCGATCGACATTCCTGAGTCGGCAGCGGGCGGTTTGTGGCGCGAAACGAGAATACCTGAGCGATTCTGATGAATTGTACCGGGCTATTTAATATGCGACTGAGCTGCAAATATTATTCGACTTGGGCTATCGCCTTTTAGTTTAGATGAGTAATTAGATATATAGGTAGGTTTAGGTACTGCCAAGATAGGAGATTCAAACTTAAGCCGGAAACACACTTACGTGTCGTGTCGTGGCGCCACACGCCACTAGCTAATCGCTTTCATACATTTAGTATGGTTAGAGACATATTTGGGTGTCGTGTCGTGTCGCAAACGCTATCTTGCGATTGGCTAGTGGCGCGACACGCCACGCCACGACACGTAAGTGTGTTTCCGGCATTACCTAGGCAGGTAGGTATATAAAATGCCCACAAGGCGATTAAATCAAATTACCTAATATGTACCTACCTACATAGGTATTGTTTATTGTTATTGGTCAAACGTAGAGATAATGCACAACCAACTTCATTGATCGTACTATCTACGTATGGAGTCATTGATTGTTGAACCTATCTACCTACATAGGTATGTCTATCTACTCGTAGTTTACAAATATTAATTCAATAAATTTTCCATTGACGCGAAATGTTAGGGTTGCCAATGTCATCTCCAAATTTTTAAATTCACGATTTGAAGCGGTTCATTTGAGAATAGGTACCTACTTACGTAATATTGGTCAATAAACACGCACGAGTAGGTACCTAGTATGACGCGTGAATTTTAAAATACAGGGCGCCTTTAGTTATTAACGCAGGGCGCTATTTTCAAAACTATCGCTGACACCCCAGGACACCCCAAAAAGTAGGACATGGCCTGGAAATACTGGACGGTGGGCAACACTACGTAATGTAGATATGGTTTGTATAAATTCACTAGGTAAGTACCTACCTAGATAGTTTCATAGTTTAGCGTTTTAATTGTAGGTAATTAATTGATTAAAAATACTACCTTCTGCCCACGGCTTCGCACGCCTGGTAAAATAGTTTCGATCCGTTGCTCTGGTTGCTACGTTATCTAATAAGGAAAATAAATCAAAAAACCTTATACGGGTAACTATTAATTAATTCGTTAGGTAGTCGTAGGTAAATAATATAAAAATTATAAAAATATGAGCAAAAATTTTATATAGGTGAGTAAAATACTTTACTTATCCACATACCTACCTACCTAATAACAATGTTTACGTAGGTATATATATAGGTAGGTACCTTCTTTTCCTCATAAATAAACTAAAAATACCTAAATTGCCTCACAGTTCACTTGGTAGTAACTCTGCCTTCTGCGCTGTAGGTTGTGGGTTCGATTCCCACCCGAGCAAACATTTATAAACATAGATGTTTGTTCTGTCTGAATATTACTATATAACTACTTATATTAAGTATGTATTTACAAAAAAATCCCATATACAAGCTGGTTCCCATAATACAAGCTTTGCTTAGTCCCAAACTAAGCTAGATGGCGTTGTGTGTAAGGGCCGCCAATATTTATCACTACTTCACTACATAGTATAAAGCAAAGTCGCTTTCCGCTTCCCGCGTATGTATGTATGTTTGCTTATATCTTTAAAACTACACAACGGATTTTGATGCGATTTTTTTTAATAGATAGAGTGATTCAGGAGGAAGGTTTATATGTATAATAACATGCTACCCGGGCGAAGCCGGGGCGGGTCGCTAGTACATAGTATAAAGCAAAGTCGCTTTCCGCTTCCCGCGTATGTATGTATGTTTGCTTATATCTTTAAAACTACACAACGGATTTTGATGCGATTTTTTTTAATAGATAGAGTGATTCAGGAGGAAGGTTTATATGTATAATAACATGCTACCCGGGCGAAGCCGGGGCGGGTCGCTAGTACATAGTATAAAGCAAAGCCGCTTTCCGCTTCCCGCGTATGTATGTATGTTTGCTTATATCTTTAAAACTACACAACGGATTTTGATGCGATTTTTTTTAATAGATAGAGTGATTCAGGAGGAAGGTTTATATGTATAATAACATGCTACCCGGGCGAAGCCGGGGCGGGTCGCTAGTACATAGTATAAAGCAAAGTCGCTTTCCGCTTCCCGCGTATGTATGTATGTTTGCTTATATCTTTAAAACTACACAACGGATTTTGATGCGATTTTTTTTAATAGATAGAGTGATTCAGGAGGAAGGTTTATATGTATAATAACATGCTACCCGGGCGAAGCCGGGGCGGGTCGCTAGTACATAGTATAAAGCAAAGTCGCTTTCCGCTTCCCGCGTATGTATGTATGTTTGCTTATATCTTTAAAACTACACAACGGATTTTGATGCGATTTTTTTTAATAGATAGAGTGATTCAGGAGGAAGGTTTATATGTATAATAACATGCTACCCGTGCGAAGCCGGGGCGGGTCGCTAGTTCACAATATATAAGATAGTATAAAGCAAAGTCGCTTTCCGCTTCCCGCGTATGTATGTATGTTTGCTTATATAATTAAAACTACACAACGGATTTTGATGCGATTTTTTTTAATAGATAGAGTGATTCAGGAGGAAGGTTTATATGTATAATAACATGCTACCCGGGCGAAGCCGGGGCGGGTCGCTAGTACATAGTATAAAGCAAAGTCGCTTTCCGCTTCCCGCGTATGTATGTATGTTTGCTTATATCTTTAAAACTACACAACGGATTTTGATGCGATTTTTTTTAATAGATAGAGTGATTCAGGAGGAAGGTTTATATGTATAATAACATGCTACCCGGGCGAAGCCGGGGCGGGTCGCTAGTACATAGTATAAAGCAAAGTCGCTTTCCGCTTCCCGCGTATGTATGTATGTTTGCTTATATCTTTAAAACTACACAACGGATTTTGATGCGATTTTTTTTAATAGATAGAGTGATTCAGGAGGAAGGTTTATATGTATAATAACATGCTACCCGGGCGAAGCCGGGGCGGGTCGCTAGTACATAGTATAAAGCAAAGTCGCTTTCCGCTTCCCGCGTATGTATGTATGTTTGCTTATATCTTTAAAACTACACAACGGAGTTTGATGCGATTTTTTTTAATAGATAGAGTGATTCAGGAGGAAGGTTTATATGTATAATAACATGCTACCCGGGCGAAGCCGGGGCGGGTCGCTAGTACATAGTATAAAGCAAAGTCGCTTTCCGCTTCCCGCGTCTGTATGTATGCTTATATCTTTAAAACTACACAACGGATTTTGATGCGGTTTTTTTTAATAGATAGAGTGATTTAGGAGGAAGGTTTATATGTATAATAACATGCTTAATAAATTAGAGAACCACTGATAATTTTAAGATTTCTAATATGATGTCGTAAAACTATCTGTCCCCCAGCGAAGCGGGCACGGGTCAGCTAGTTTATCATATGAGTAAGTTAATTGATAGGTACCTAACCTACACTACTATCTATCTAACCTACAGGTATTTTATTTAACTACTAACCATTAGCCAGCGTACTGCCTAGGTAGGTAATTATTTTTATACAAAATTTAAAATAATTTCGAGATTGTAAGTAAAAATGAAGAAAAAAAAACATATTTCTTTCTTTTTACTTTTATTGAAATTTTTTATTCATTTCAGGGAATTAGAAAGAAGAAAAAGAAAAAAAAATCTTATTTCTTTTTACTTTTATTAAAAACTTAATTCATTTCGAGGAATATAAAAAAAATAAAAAATAAAAAGCTTTCTCTTTACTTTTATTCATAATTTTAATTCATTTTAAGGAAGTCCGGAAGCACCCTTCATTTGGACACAAATAAAACGTTATGCGCTCAGAGTACACAATACAAACTGGGTTGTGATTGTGAAGCGTTTTGTTGTATTGAGCCTCAAAGACATATGCAAAGTTCGAAACAAATAGGTACCTAATCCCACATTAACCAACCCTACTCTCCTGCAGGGGTCAACGACCCGGCATTCCTAGCGTTGCGTCTGCTAAAAAAACATCGATACCGAATGCGAAATTTACACTTGCAGGGTTAACAAGTGAGTAGGTAAATAGCGGGTTAAATTATTTTTTTTAAAGTATTTAGTAAGTACCTACTAGTTATATGTAAGTAGGTACTTACTTAAGTGTTAATAGATAAGTACTGTGTATTATTTAGGTATGGTTCATATAGTAGGTAGGTACATACTAAAAAGGTGAGCATTTAATCTTTGGACATGCATTTGACTACCCTCATTAGTCTAATAGCTCTGAGTAGATGTCCTCTGAGTAATTTTGACCTATTTTTCTAAGAACCCCTCGCCTAAATAACAACTTTAGGAACTTATGCATTAATTAGGTACCTACCTACATAAACAATACCATAATTAATTACCATAGGTCCCATACATACCAAAGGACTTTTTTTCTTGACTTGACTTGGCATAATATATTATGCTAACTGTCACAAAACCCCTTACAAATTAGATCAGACGCTCAAATAACTGCACCTACCCCTTCCAACACCCTTCAATTAATTTTACATTTCATCCCTTAAAAAAAAGATAACCAGGAAGCGCTGCACACTACTGAATGTAACTAGTTAGCTAGGGTTGTTAAACAATAGCCACTTAATCTACAATTTTAAAATTTCCTACTCAAAAAATATGCACGCCACACAATTATACACCTTATCTTTATACAAATAAAGGTAATGGTTTTACGGTGAATGCGTTTCACAAATATAGGGTAACGACATCAAAACCCGTCATAATCCGTGCCATAGTCAAACGCATTTGTAGGGTTGGCAACCGTCACGTTTTTACAACATGTCACTCCATTATTATGACAAGTGAAACGGTTTTGATGTACAAATGGCAGGTTCAATGCAACGAATTCATTTACTTCAAACATTGAGCTTAATGTACTACGTACTAGAGATGACACCACAAAGTAATAATTTGCGGTGCGCCTTGCGGTCCCTGGACCACAGTGGACTCAGTCAGAGTCTAACGCCTGTGACGCGCGAACGTGTTTTTCGTGGCGCTTACGACCTTTTTGATTGAAAGTAACTTAAGCCATTCAGCGGTCAGCGTTTTACGTTTCAATGTTTCGTTTAGCGATATAAATATTTATTTTACGCTGCAAGCGGACTTTGGCTTTAAATAATTGAAAATTGAGCAATTTATTTGGCTTGGATAGCTCCTCTAGTACGTAGTACATTAAGCTCAATGACTTCAAATTGAATTATGAAAGATATAAATTTTGAATGCAACAAGGGTTGACTTATTGATGGTAACTTAGGATTTTATTTAAAGACTAGCGATCCGCCCGGGCTTCGCACGGGTGCAATGCTGATAGGTACTAAATATACTACAGAATGTCTTTATATAAAACGTTTTTTATTCACAGCTTACATTAGATGATTTCTGTTTTTCTCAAACGTTCGCGACCGGCCGAACTGCGCGCTTGACGCCTAGCTGCTAGGCCGGTCGCGAACGTTCGAGAATGTTCGAGTTACACGTGTTATTGTGAGTCAACCATAAAAGATAGACATATGCTGTCGTGGGATATTTTTTATATAATTTTAAGGAGAACATTTCCCTCATACATCATTTCTGTGTAGCTTTAACCATTAAGGTTGCACATGCGACGGAAGCTTAAAAAATGGAGTAACTTCTCCCGTTTTCCCAACATTTCCTTTTACTGCTCTGCTCCTATTGATTGTAGAGTGATGAAAAGTATACTATAACCAGCTCAGGAGTATGAAAAATAATTGTACCAAGTTTCGTTAAAATCCGTCGAGTAGTTTTTGTTTCTATAACGGTTATACAGACAGACAGACAGACAGACAGACAAAAATTTTACTGATTGCATTTTTGGCATCAGTATCGATCCCTTATCACCCCCTGATAGTTATTTTGGAAATATATTTCATGTACAGAATTGACCACTCTACAGATTTATTATAAGTATAGATGTAATAATATTAAATAATAAATAAATATTGGTGGACATTTCACATATCACCATCTAGCCGAATACTAAGAAAAGCTGGAAACCTGATTACTGATAGAATACTTATACTTTTTTTTTGTAAATACATACTTAAGATAATACACACAGAACAAACATATATGTTCATAACACATACATATGTTTGTCTTGGGTGGGTATCGAACAACCTACTAATTTCCACGTTTCTTGTATTTCAGACACTTCGTGACAATCCAGATGCTCGTCATTATGAGCATCGCCCGCAACCGCGATCAACGGTAGATCGGCGAATACAGTATCCAGTAATTATAAAACTTCCAAACATATCACACACAACATCATCATCTTCCTGCCCTTATCCCACTTAAGTGGGGTCGGCACATGTATTCTTCTATTTCCCTCTATCAGTCGTCATCTCATCACTCACTCCTTTCTTACCCATGTCATCTTTCACACAGTCCATCCATCTTTTCTTTGGCCTACCTCTTCTATCACAGCCAACATCGGATATATATAATGTTAGTAGGATAGTACGATTAAAAATCAAATAATGAAAATAGCGGTTATTCATTGAAATTACTTGGATCATTTAGAATCGTAAAATTTAGTTAAGTTTAATTTAATAATTTAAATCATTGTTTGTGTTTTTTTAAGTCTTTACGCTCTTACTCTCTTATTTCTTTTCTTCTGTTTTTTTTTAAGAATTAATCTAAACCTCTTCCCAAAGAGTCATCATAATAATAAAACTACGTAGAATAATAATAGCATGCGCGGGACCCTAATACATTATTTATACAAATTATTATACAAATCACGCTTTAAGGGTAGCTACTGGCTATTTGTCAACAGGAAGTAGGATTATCCTCATTATTTGTTAGGTACTATGTCGTTAATCCCTATTATGATTTGGTTTCGTTTTTAGGGTTCCGTACTACAACTACTACCGTACCGTACTACAGGGTAAAAACGGGACCCCATTACTAACACTTCGCTGACCGTCTGTCTGTCACAGGGCATTTCATAAACCGTAATAGCTAGACAGTTGAAATTTTCACAGGTGATGTATTTCTGTTGTCGCTATAACAAAAAATACTAAAAACAGAATAAAATAAAAATTTAGGTTTTTTTGCTGTTTTTTATAGATAATGGTACGGAACCCTTCGTGCGCGAATCCGAAACTCACTTGGCCGGGTTTTTTTAAATGAAATGGTTACGTACATTCCTTTAGTGGATAATGAATTAAAAAACTAAACGGTATCCATCTCGTTCTGTCCCGTATAGAATAAAAGAGAAAGCACTAATTTTAGCCATTCGATGTCAACTTCGTAGTTTAGTTAGTTGCCAACAATAAGGTAAATTAGTAACTGTAAATTGATATTGAATTTGATACAAACCTTGACTTTCAGGGTTACCTATTGCTAAAGCTACCTACCTACCTAATTTTGTTTATAGATTGATATTTTTACCACAATATTTACCTAAAATATTTGGGAGTTCCCTAAATTCCTCATAGATTCCATCATCAGATTTTGATAATAATAGGACCAAATGAGAAGTATTTTCCCAACTAATAAATAATAATATTCGGTTGGGAGTTCAGAGTATCGGTAACAAAAAAAAAATTGAGCACCTACTCCTTTTTTAAAGTTGGTTATAAATGTGTAAAATCCTACTAATATTATAAATGCGATAATTTGAGAGTGGGTGGGTGTGTGTGTTTGTGTGTTTGTTACTCTTTTAAGCAAAAACTACAGAACGGATTAAAATGAAACTTTAGAATATTATATCATATACATCAGAATAGCACATAGGCTACTTTTTATTCAGTACCACCCGTGCGAAGCCGGGGCGAGCAGCTAGTAGAGAAATAAAACGAATAATCTAGTTACTCGTAGTCGTAGTTCATTTAAAAGTCGTAACTCGACGTGCGTTATTCAATAGCTCAAATAACTGATTATATAAAAGTGACACTTAGCTCAGACCTTCGTCAAGTTCCTCAAAAAGTACACCTTGTTTGAATTCCCACGATATTTCTACACAAATTGAATAGAAAGCGATATACTTACTTCCTTCATTGATCCTCAATCCTTGCGCAGGTGTTTTGTTGCGATTTGTGAACTCCCACGATGTCAGAGACAACTGTTATTGCAAGGGTTTATACAGACGAATATACATTTGTTAGAACCATCTATACTTCTTTAATACACTAGTTTTTACCCGCGACATCGTTCGCGTAGATTTAGGAAATAAATTTTTATTTTTAACGATCGCAAAACATTTAAATTTCTGAAAATCAACAAAATATTTAAGAAAAAAAAGTAGCCTATATATCCCTCCCAAGACTTTCAACTATCTCTAAATATGAAATTTTACCACAATCGGCCTAGCGGTTAGGCCGTGATGACGTCACAGACAGACAGAGTTAAAGTCTTGGTTACTTATAAGTTACTTTTATTCCTAAAATTTTCTTTTGGTTAAAAAGTCAAAAATGGATTTTTTAAAACTCGGAGAAAGTCGCGGGTAAAAGCTAGCATGGTTATAAAATAGAAAAAGGCAAAATATCTATAATAGTTTAAATACATATTCAAAAAATTACCTGACTTGATATAGTGTAGACTCGCAATAGAACTGTATGTAGTTCTCCGGTCTGGTATCCGGTAGATTATTTATATTGAAATAAAACAATAGTGGAATAATTTTAAAATAAGCAATCTACAAAAAAACCCCGATTACTAGCAGGAAAATTTGAAGTAACTGGGTATGTTGATAAACTCAAAACTTTGCGAAACTAATCAAGAAGCACCACGTCTGTTTTCCTTGTCGCAGCATACAAAGTTTGTAGTATGCAAATAATGAATTATATACATGTTTTAACTAGGTATTACTTAATAAAACTAATTATGTACACTTGGACTTTCCATACAGCAAAACAGTTATATTTTCTTAGTTTTCCTTACAGTTTTGCATGTGCCCTCATTAGGCATGTGCATCAAAATAGCATTTTATTATCGTTAAAAGTTGCATGTGCTATGATTCACACTATGTGACAATAATTATTAATTCAATCCTTACTTACTTATAATGGTTTTGATAACCATATTAATAAATAAAAAGTTTTTTTTACAAATCAGACTATAAATCAGAGTTCCCCAAACTTTTTTGTCTTGTAGACAACTTGTCATGTTTTTTTGGCCGTGTGGTTTTGAGTAGACCCCTTCTTACCCAGCTATTATAGATTTTTTAACAAATTCGCCAATTTTAAATGTTTGTTTAACAGAACTATAGATTTTGACACGGGTCTTTATCACGTAATTACCTTTAATTTACTTTCCCGACGTTTCGGCTATGTTACAATAACCATGGTCGCGGGCAAGTATTAAGACCATGGTGCTTGTTGTTTAACAGCTTAGTGTTACTCGTTTTGAATGATTTAAATTTAAAACTGTAGTAAAGTGTATTGTAACTTAAAAGAATATGTGTTATGTTACTAAACTCAAATTAAAACGAACCAATTACAGTAATGACTTGCTTAAATGAGATCCACTACGTTGACCGGTTGACCCCCCATTTATATCTCATAGACCCCAATTTTTTTTTCGCTTACATGTACTTCTTTCCTGACTCCGTCGACCTTTGGGTATCCATGATATAAATAAACTTTTTCAGCCCGGGATTTCAAAGTCGCAAATATGCAATGCAAGTCTCGATAGAGCCTTTTGGGGTTGACACCCTGGGTTATGGGGAAGCAAGGAACTCTAGGTTTTCAAAAAAAAAATAGGTTTATCTTGATAGATTTATGAAAAAAATTAAACAAATAACTTTTGATATTAATATTTTGACTCTCTCTCAAAATCTTGAATGAAGAATTTGATTTTTTTTTGGATTAAGTTCATTCGTTCCATAAATCATAAATCATGAAAATCGGTCCAGACTTTATTGAGTTTGACTTTGAGTCCAGACTTTGTGTGTATAAAGAAGATAAGAGATGGATGTCACCATAGAAAGTGAAACATGAACTAAACTTTAACGCACACGAGAAGGTTTGCTTTTCCGAGTGGGAGGTACCTCGACTTTCAATCTGAAGGTCGTGGGCTCGGATTTTTCTGTTCGAAAAATTTATATGCGCATCAAAACACGTGCTCAAAACGGTGAAGGAAAACATCGTGAAGAAACCAGTTAGTATTCTTATAAGCGGCGATGGGCTTGCAACCTGTCACGTATGGAATGCTAACTACTGCAAAATGTGGGCCATGTATCAAATATAATGTTTAAACGTGCCTCTGACTACCCCCACTAGACATCTTCAAAGGATCTAAGCGTCTGGCGATGTCCACCGTACTTGGGGATTACAGTCGTGATCCTATTTTTTTATTTTATTTATTTTACAACTTGCTTGCACCATTTTACATAATCTAGCGCCTTCGTTCATTTATTTATGACACCATGGGATCGTCGCCCCTTCCCAAGTATTAGTATTCCGTCTCCATTCCCCCCGGTCTTCGGAGTCTCGAGTTTATGCCGAAACGAAGGGTGACAAACCTAGCTAAGGAAATTCTCTGTTGCTACGCTCTCGAATTTCAGGGTCGGTGAGTTGTTTTTGAATTAATTAGTAGGTAACTAGTACGTACAGAAATAAATTTACTTTTTGATTAAATGCGGCGTTTCTATCACAGCTTCCTGAAAGATGCAACAGCTGGCTTATTTCGTAAAAATCAATGATTTTCATTCATAGCTATGAATATCAGTCGAATTTAGAGAATGCTAATTTCATAGTAACTATTAAAGAGTACCTAATCTTCTCTCATAGCTTTATGCAATGATTAATTATTTCTCATCACCAAATAAGAAAAAAAAAATTGCTTTGGCGTTATTACCTATATTGTTTTTTATCCGTGAGGACCAGTAAGTAATTGGCTTATCTGTTACTGTCTTCCCTAAAATAAATAAATAAAAACATGGATTTTTACGAAATAAGCCAGCAGGATTTGAATTTGAACCGTCGTCATCTAAAACCGACGATGTGATTCCGATTTCAGTAATATTTGTTTAAAACACCTATTTCCGCTAAACACGTCCTTCAATTATTTCGATATTATTTAGCTAATCGAGCGGCAGCGAGGACATTATGTAAACATCAGATCAAATATAGTTTTTACTGAAGTTACTTTTGAGATAAGATAAGATATCATTTAAATTTACATCACACTTTGCTACCAACACGTTCGTAATTCAAAATGGCAAAATGGTGCGACTAAGGCCGTGTCCCCATGTATGTGGTGCAGCGCCTTTCACCATGAAAAGTTGTGACGCCGCGCCGCAACATGAAAAGACACGGCGGCATGCCACAGAAAGATGCCATGCAAGGCATAAGGCACCTTTTGATGGCGTAAAAGACGCCATTTTAAGTCACGGCGACCATGAGAAAGTGCGATGCTGCGCCACGGAAAATCACTGTGCGCGGCGTACCGCTGCAAATTTTTTTAGGGTTTCGTAGTCTGCAAAAAACCCTTATGGTTTTGCCATGTCCGTCCATCCGTCCGTCTGTTCGCAACTTATATGAATATAATATACATAATGAATGAATGAATATGAATATACATACTCGTATTAGTCACGCCGACAAAGTGATAGAATAAAATCTTAAAAATCATTTTTAAGGGTACATGTAAAGTGGGTTAATGTTTTTTTTATTTATCGTGTACTCCATGGGTGTCGTTTGATAGGTCTTTAAAAATATTGTGAGTTTGTGAAAACAACTTTTCGATCAAGGGAGCCGTTTGTTAAACATTAAGCTTTAAAATGCAAATTTTGCGTCTTCTGATGGCGTGGCGTCACACCTTTTTATGGTGAATGGCGCCGCACCACAGACATGGGGCCACAGCCTAAGCGTCTATGGAAAGATAGTGACTCTAAACAAATAAGGCTACGGCCCCTTACAAGGCCCCCACAAGCTCATAAGTAATATTAAAACAATATTACTCGCGGTGCGTGAGTAGTATTGTTTTTATATTACTTTAGGAGCTTGTGGTATGGCCTCTGGTCACAGATTAACCTTAGATTTATGATTTGTTGAACTGTTAAATAGAACACTTATATATTCAGGGTGAAAAAATATCACTCCTGAATTTGTGCAGAAACATCAAAAGTGGGCAATTTTTCAACTTTACATTTGGCACTGTTCCAAAATAAAGTTGCCTGAAAGAAAGTAGTAATTTTTCAAATTCATTTTATTAGCCATTGTTGCTTCCTCTATTGTCACAGCAATGCTATTATCTTAGGATCTTTGAAAAAACTTTTTTTTTGTCTTTTAAAATCAATACAGTAACAATATTCATCCCTCAAGTAGTTCAACATCATAATATGATAATCACGTTATTACAGCCCTGCAGTGATCGCGCCCGTCGTCGTTTCCGCGCTAGGCTCGGTAGTGTGAACGAACACTTGAAGTATACCGAAGTAAACGAACACAAGGAAAACTGAACACCAGTTGGTTTAACAACCGATAAAATAACAACTATCTTGAGCTTCGCAGCAATATTTATCATATAATACTCAAAGTGGCCGATATGCGGCCCATTTTGGGACTATCGAAACCTTATCTGCTAGATAATGACACTTACACGTAATTTGTAAGTAATTAGGTTAACAAGATAAAAAAGGTCTGAGAATGTGTTGATATTTCTATGAAAATTTATTTGGTGAAATACCGTTGGTACTTTCTTGTACATACAAAGTCAATTCAAATATATTACCTACATTTGGCCGCTATTAAGCCCGAATTTGTGGGTCCAGAAGAAGACTTAGTCCCCTTAAAACAGACAATAAGATAACCAAACTAATAAACGGCTCAGAATCGACTAAGTAAGAAGCAGAAAGATTTGAAAAAAATACCTAAATTCAATCAAAACAAACCTAGATTTCAAAATTATTTCCTAAAAGGGGAGATAGCGTGTAACCTGTTAAAATGTTGGCTTGTCACTTGTATAGTTTTAACGTGCCTCTGACTAACCTCCTTTAAACATACAGGTCGAGAGGTCTAAAAGGATGTCTACCGTACTTATGGATTACAACCATGATCCCATTATAATATTTATCTATAGAATATTATAAATGCAAAAGTTTGTGAGTTTGTATGTATGTTTGTTCCTCAATCAGGCCTAAACGACAAACCGCATTAAGTTGAAATTTGCTGTAGATGTAAATATAATCCCACCAAAAACATTCTGTAAAAAACTAGCCAAGTCTCGATGGAGCTGCTTGTTTATCTCTAAAAAGTAATGAAATCTAGACAAAGTCGTGTCAAGTCTAAGGTTCTTTACTGCGATTTCTTTATTATTATAGAATGTTGTGTGACTTGGCCGTTGAACATTCTTTATACGTTAGTGGGTACAAGTCAATTTTGTTTACACGTAATGTTATATCTGTTGTAACTACCTATGTTTGTTAAGCGAGATAATAGCCAATACAGGTATTGGTAATTGGACGCTAGTGTATTATTTTAGGCTGTTGTTGATCGTGCAACACATGCATTCAGCATTGACAATGCTGACTTCTGCTGTCTTCTTTTTGGAGCGTCAAATCGACCACCGATCTAATATAAAATAGACGTATTTTTTATACTGTTTGTTTCAGGCTCGCCTTTACATAAGTATTATTGAAATACACAGCTTTATCAAGCCTACAATTGACTGGTTATTGAATCAACGTTTTCTAAGTGGCAATTTTCCATCGTTAATGGGTAGCGGTTCTGGCGACAGATTGGTGCAATGGTGTCACGGAGCACCTGGTTTTGTACCCTTGTGTACTCTTCAACGGCCAAGTCACATAACATTCTATAATAATAAAGAAATCGCAGTAAAGAACCTTAGACTTGACACGACTTTGTCTAGATTTCATTACTTTTTAGAGATAAACAAGCAGCTCCATCGAGACTTGGCTAGTTTTTTACAGAATGTTTTTGGTGGGATTTCACTTTTTTTTGTAGAAACGTGGTTGATTTATTTTACTAGATTTTCTTATTTGACACAGTTTTTTTTCTTTTTATGAGTAGTTTTTTTATTATAAAAACAAATCGTAAGCGCGTTTAAAATACAGTAGCGCCATCTAGCGACGTGTGCGGGTATCACCGCCACTCTTAATACTTTGATCAAATTTTGAGCGAAATTAATATTTTAGTTTATTTAATTTGTTAATTTGTTTATTCAATTTGTGTAATGTTCGAGTAGAATAAAGTTAATCGTTCGACTATTTCTTCTTGTAAACTTGTAAGTATAAGTAAGTATAAATGCCAGTCTAGTCTTATCCAGAGTTTTCCTTTAATTTTATATTGCGGTTATATGGCCTCACAGCTCAGTTAGTAGTAACTCTGCCTTCTGCGCTGTAGGTGGTGGGTTCGATCCCCACCCAGGGCAAATATTTGTGTGATGAACATAGATGTTTGTTCTGTGTCTGGGTGTTGATATGTATAATAAGTATGTATTTACAAAAAGTATATATGTATTCCATCAGTTATCTGGTTCCCAAAGTACAAGCTTAGCTTAGTTTGGGGCTAGATGGCTCTGTGTGTAAAGTCCGTAAAATATTTATATTTATATATTTATATTATAGGTATTTTTTTTACACCTTGGGTTACATTATCGAATTTTTCATAAGGATCCCTAATAAAACTTTTAGTATCGCAGACTTTTTTTGTAGATATTGATGCCCTCTTTAAAACTGTAGTACATCACTTTGCTCTATTGTCAACAATTTCCGCAGAGTACGCGATATAAGGATTTTATTGGATTTTTTTCACACGTTGGGTTACATTATCGAAGTTTTCATACGGATCCCTAATAGTGAGACATATGGTACTGCATACTTTTTTGTAGATATTGATGTCTTCTTTAAAACTGTAGTACATCACTTTGCTCTATTGTCAACAATTTCAGCAGCAAACGCAATATAAGGATTTTTTTTTAATTTTTTCACACTTTGGATTACATTATCGATGTTTTCATACGGAACCCTAATATTTTTGAAAATATACTATAGCCTATGTTCATCAGGGATAATGTAGGATTCTAATGGTGAAAGAATTTTTCAAATCGGTCTAGTAGTTGAATATTTTTTGTAAAGGCGGTATGTCGATCTCTAATAGTTTGGTTAGGCTCTTGTGTTTTCTTATCAGGGTCACCAGGTACTCCAGATCTTCGATTATCCTAGTTTTTATGGTTTTCCCTTTATGTGGTCATTAAACCCTAACTCTGTACCAAATTTCAGCTCTCTGAGTTTATGGGAAGTACTAGTTCTATTCTGATGATCATGAGTGAGTGAGTGAGTGAGTGTCTGTCTAAAATGCGAAACTTTGCTTTCGCTTAACTTCGTAACTAAATGACCTACAGACTTGAAATTTTGGATTTTAAGTATGTGATTATGGCTTACTGGATGACGAAAATTTCAGCGTTCTGGTCTTATCCAGAGGTTCTCAAATAGGGGCCTGAAAATGCGGCGAAATGGTTCCAGTAAAGGATGGTACGGCAGTGTTTGCTTCGCGCTCGACTTGGCGGGGGCACTGCCGTGCCCCCAAATGCCCGAATAAATAATATACTACTTTAAAATATGAAAAACATCCCAAAAACGATAAAAAAAACGCAAAGGGTATAGATGGCGCTGCTGTGCAACAAATTTGACATCACAGACTAAAAACATTCAGTCTTTTCTATTCGACTATTGAAATTTGACAGGACAACGTCTGTCACGGGTTGGCTAGTTTATCTATATGAAGCTCACAATTGGGAGTTCTGGTTAGTGCATTAGTCAGCTATGTTTATGATGACCCCAAACGCCCCTTATTACATTCAGCAACATCAGTTGCAAATCATTGGGCAATCCAAAGAACCTGCTCCACTTCTTGACGATCTCTGACTGAGTATGATAGTCATCAGGTAAACAAAGAATCCAAGTTTACCTACCTGTTATCTCTAAAGCCTTGGTCTCTTAAATACCAGCAGGCGTATTTTAACTTGTAAAATTCGAGCTACAGCATTTTTTTAACGGATTTATACTTAATAACTAATAGGATCACGACTGTAACCTCCCAGGTACATCCTCTCAGATTATCGAAGATGTCTAAAGAGGGTAGTCACAAAGACAACATAAAATTTGGCACAAGCCCACATTTTGCAGTAGTGGTTGGCCACCTTATACAGCACGACAGTTTAATCTAGACCTTCTCGGAAGGAAAGGTTGAAGGGACGAAAGGGAGAGAAATAAAAGAGAAGATCAAGGAGGAGGCGCTGGAGAGGAACAGGTAGAGACTGCATCATTTACATCGACAAAAAAAGATACTAAAATTAGAAAAAGCTATTTACACAATAGATCAATTTACTTGAGCGGTCAAACAAAGAAGGTGGACGATGTAGCTTATGTACTTAAGTATATCACGGCCGTCATATAACGGTGACAAGTAATTTAAAGACTGTTTGTTATGAGCAGGCTGCACAGGTCATGCACCTGAAACCTAAAAATGGATTGACGCAACATTTCTGATATGAACCATTCGTACTTTTTGTTGATATTCTCACGACAAATATTGGCTTAGTGTTGCCATGTTTAGAATGTCCACTTGTGTACACCAAGGGTTATTAAGATACGGACGTTTGTCAGTGTTTGGGAGTTCAATTTGCCTACAAATCATATGCCTCAAAAAAGATAGTCGTGGGGCTATTTTGAAAAAACATGATTATCATGTTATGATAATCATACCAAAATATATTGGTACTGTATGCCATAATACCCACGTTTTTAATGCTGTTTAGGCACCTATACCCTACGATGCCAACACAAAACCTACGCAGAAGCGTAGTAATAGGTGCATGAATACTGAATAGTTACTATGAAAAGTGTATAGATTAGGTATTCTCTTAACATTAGGTATTGTGTTCAATATCATAACATGATAATCATGTTTTTACAAAATAACCCTGCTCCTGTATACAAAGTGGAATCAAACTATTTTTTTGTGAAAGTTACCATACTTTATACTGCTGATGCTGTAAAATAAATGACAAAGCTTGCCTTGTTTAGTCCAGTAATAAAATGGTTCAAAATTAATTAGTAGTAAATTAGAAGTAAAACCATAAGGTAGGTTATATTTTTGTTAATAAAATATTTCCCATTTTACTCGCTGATAATGTAGCTTTTAATAGGAATATATATTTGAAGAGTTGGTCTAGTAGTTCTTTAGTTTATCATTATCCATTACAAAAAAAAATCTGTCCTTAATTAAAGGTCCCTTGTCTTAAGTTATTACGTAAAGGTTAGCTAATTGAATTACGTAATAACTTAAGACTGAAGGACCCTTAAAGTAGGGACTGAATAAATTAACTGACTTGGTATTACATGGATCTCACAACTTTTTACGGTAGTTGCGAGCGAACTTGTTTTTTTTACTATGTTTTTAACGGCATAATTTTTTTATATTGGAATATTTGTTTAAAAAACTTTTCTACTGCAATGTCTATGCACAAAAAAACGTCCATTCAGTACATCATGTCTTTATTAAAGAAATTTTGTTAGCACAGTTGGAAACTTTAACTGGGTTATGTTTATAGGAACATCCTATTGTTAGGCATAAAGGAATATTTTTCAATTATTTAACGAGATTTTGGTTAAAGAGTCAGGGCCGATACATTTGTTAGAGTTCGTGAGTTATTATTTTGTGTGTGTGGAGGAGGAAGTAAGGAATGGGATGAATAAGAGGACTTCAAACAATGTGTGAAGAGTCATTCAGGGCATCATCAATGCTTCTGGTATTGCAGATGTCAATATATGACTCCAAATTATTTAAACTAACTACCTAAATTCAAATTCAAATTCAAAAATCATTTATTTCAATAAAATCACAAGGATCACTTTGAAACGTCTTAGGAACTAGGTGAAGCTACGCCGATTCCACGCGTAAACAATAAAAAAGTGATATGAGATAAAAAAGTTTTATTGTTTACGTACTTGAGTACTACTCAAAGTACGTAAACAATAAAAAATAAATAAATAAATAACTAAAGAGCCTCAGCACAAATTCAAAAAGCAGCACACGCTACACTTGATTTAGAAATAAAACCTAAGTATAAGTATCTAATTTGTAATAAGTATTTTTTTCATTATAATGTATGTCTCATTCTACTCTGGTAATGTTCTGGATCAGTTGAGCTACCTATTACTGTTTACATTGTATTTAAATAGCTCAACTGTTTTTTGTGTATGTAATAAATATTCTGTATTTATTTCTGCAAATAAAGAATATAAAAAAAACCGGCCAAGTTACTTAAATTTTATTGCGTACCTCCTATGAATCAAAGGCGTACGTACCCCCGTGGTACGCGTACTCCACTTTGAGAAACCCTGGTTTAAATGATCCCCACGTTATGAAACTGAACGCTTTATCTTTCAGTGCAGTCTGTTAAGTACGTTAGCAAAATAGCCCATACCTAGTGGAAGGTGGTAACTCCAGCGAATTCATCTAGTTTAAATCTGTCTGGCTGGCGAAGCGTCAATAATTCACCCTGTCTATTCCCGTAACTCATCCTGGTATACGGAGTAGTTTACGTCTGGACTCTACGAACGTCTAGAACAAAAAGTTACCTAAAAAGCTGTGTTGACCCAGTGGGGTACCTCGAATTTTAGATTCGAAGAGCATCAACGTATTTTTTTATTTGACATTATATGTGCTTTAACACGTGCTTAAAACGGTGAAGGAAAACATCGTGAGGAAACAAGTTAGTATTCTAATAAGTGCTTAGATCCTTTGAACATGTCTAGTGGGGGTAGTTAGAGACTCGTCCAAACATTATATTTGGTACATGCACACATTTTGCAGTAGTTAGCATTCCATATGGTTGCAAGCCCATCGCCGCTTATAAGAATATTAACTGCTTTCCTCACGATGTTTTCATTCACGGTTTTTGATGCGCATATAATTTTTTCAAACAGAAAAATCCATTGATGCACACCAGGAAATCCACGAACTTCAGATTGTGAGTCGAGGTAGGTACCTCCCACTCGTCCAACACGGCGTTAATTAGTGTGATGATTTTAAAATGTACTCCATAGATTGCTTTATCCTAGAGCACAACGATCGATGCCGAAGCCCCCATTAGTGTTCATTGCTGATCGCTCTCCATTTGTTCATTAGGACAACGTCTCTCGCGTTTCCACAATAATAAGGTAATTGTATTTTCTTTTGTTTATTTCGGTAGCGATTTTGGGGAAGTTTTTAGTAATATCCGATGTCAACTTGTTTATTTTTGCGGTCGTAAACGAAAATTGGATACACAAATTCACAACAAAACCGATGAATTATAATTAATTGGATAATAGCAATAAATATATGTAACTGCTTCTATATACTTCCGACAGAAAATATATCCACAAATTAGCATTTTTAATTCGTCAGATGCGTACCTCAACAAACCAACGATTTGAATAAAATTAAAAATATACATAGCCCTGAAATAACATGATAGACTACTTTTTTTACTTACTTTTTAATGACTAAACCAAAAACTACTGGACCAATTTCAAAAATTATTTCACCTGTAGTGATATAGGTCATATTTTATTTAATAGCAAATTAGAGATCCGATAAGAGATGCAATAATGAAACTGAACTGATAATGTAACCAGATTCTTGTTTGAGCCTTCACCTTGTTCAATCGGCACCACATAGCATCTCCATCAACTCTACATATCATTAAGGAAAGGATCATTGAAAAAAAAGGTAGACCCCAAGGTGTTTGTTGCCCGATTCTTCTAGGCTTGGTCGCGAGGAATCGGCGTAGCTTCACCTAGTTCCTAAGACGTTTCAAAGTGATCCTTGTGATTTTATTGAAATAAATGATTTTTGAATTAAAATTTGAATCTTCTGCTTCATCGCCCATACGAAACCGGGGACGGACAGCTAGTATTAAATATTTGAGGCGGCCTTGTAGATTCGCGTTCCTGTATGAGTAGACACAGTTTTATCTAGGTCAGATTTTAGATATATCCGTCTTATGTAACTAAGAAGTATTTACTTTTTTCCGGTTGCAATCCCTACATTTAAATAGCTTCATATATTAGCGTGCCGACGTGTATACGAATTTCTTTGATTTCCTAGCGACAGCCGTGGGTGTGAACACGTTGCCAACTAGGCCATAATGTCTCCAATTCTTCCTACCATGTGATGTGTTACATTTAGTTATGAGACGTACATTGCTGCTTATGCTGATAATAACTCTAGCTTGATACCTTAAACTTTAATCAACTTTTATACATAGTCACCCTTGCGACTTCGTTCGCGATTTTCAAACAAACATCAACCCTCGCTGTAGAGTAAAGGTTGATCTTAGGAGATTTGTTTTTTAATGTACATGCTAAGAAGATCTGAGAAGATGTCTCTCAGTACTTGGGGATTACAGTCATGATACTATTTATTTATATATTAATTATTTAAAAGGCTAAGTAGATATTTATTTATTTGTTTTGAAAAATATTTTTTCCTATGTATGAATTGAAGCCACTCGCTCCACTAATATTTTGAATAATTGTTATTTTCGAATTTCTTACTCATAAAAACTAACTCCAGGTCAAACGCATCATCATCATCTTTTGAAGGAGTTTTATCAACACAATATAATATTTTTTAAAATTATTTAGTCTGTAGAGTATTTACTGTCTCAAGTTTCAAGTTTAGAAATTGTATAATATGTATAAGCAACAGTTTATATAGTTACCTATGTTTCATCACGCGGTATCGTCTAAAAGCAAGTTTTATAAAATGTTTAGATAATGTAATAGGTCAACTAATGCATTTAAGTCGGGTAACCGATTTATTAAGATTAAAAAACCGGCCAAGTGCGAGTCGGACTCGCGCACGAAGGGTTCCGTACTATTATCAAAACGGCAAAAAAATCACGTTTGTTGTACGGGAGTCTCACTTAAATATTTATTTTATGCTGATTTTAGAGAAATACATCATCTGTGAAAATTTCAACTGTCTAGCTATCACGGTTCACGAGATACAGCCTGGTAATAGACAGACGGACAGCGGCGGTGTCTTAGTAGTCCCGTTTTTTACCCTTTAGATACGGAACCCTAGAAACATAAAAAATAATTCATAATATCTCGTAACCTACCTATTTACCTAACTACGTAGTTAGCATTCCACACGTGCCAGGTTGCAATCCCGTCGCCGCTTTCAAGAATACTAACTGGTTTCCTCACGATGTTTTCCTTCACTGTTATAAACACGTGTAACGCGCATGCACGGCCAGGATTCGAACTCGAAATTAATTGGAAATTAATAATATCTACCTAGGTACCTATTTACCTAACTACATGAATTCAATAATTCAATTTCAAACTTTTTATTCGATCATGTGAAGTACCAACTATTTACCGACTTACTTTACCGATAGTGGTAAAATAGCGCCACCTGCCAGCGGAATCGCAAACCTCTTTCATCTTACCTCTCAAACCCCGAGCGGTCGCATGAGACCGCGAAAAGTACCTATAATACGTAGTAACATCAAATGAAACTAGATGGCGCTGGAATGCAAAAATCAAGTTTGTTGTATGGGAGCCCCCCTTAAATATTTATTTTATTCTGTTTTTAGTATTTGTTGTTCGAGCAGCAATAGAAATACATAATCTGTGAAAATTTCAACTGTCTAGCTATCATGGTTCATGAGATACAGCCCTGTGACAGACAGACAGACGGACAGACGGACAGACGGACAGACGGACAGACGGACAGACGGACAGACGGACAGACGGACAGACGGACAGACGGACAGACGGACAGACGGACAGACGGACAGACAGACGGACAGCGAAGTCTTAGTAATAGGGTTCCGATTTTACCCTTTGGGTACGGAACCCTAAAAACATTAAATTTAATTGTGACCAAATAAAGGGGAAATTAGATAAAAAGCATTTGGTGATTACCTACATCAACCAAGATTAACCATAATGACAAGATTTACTCGTATAATCTGTTAATGCCACATTCAAAAATGAAGGTGATGATTATCAACGATTTCCACGTTGAAGTGTATTCCAAAAATACGTAGCTATAAACCCTTATTTAAAAAAAACTCACGAGGATCTGAAAAAGTACCTACAGTTTTTTAATGTGAATGATGAGTTTGTGGTTGAATCTAAACCTACTTTTTGAATCTATTGGCAGAATGATAAAAATCTGCTTTAAATTGCAATAATCGTGCCAGACTAAACTAAAACTATACCTAAAAGCATCCATCTCGTTCATTTTCGTATTGAGACAGCAATCATTTTAGATAGATAAAATCGATTTAAGTTTACTTTGTAGCAAAATCAACACCAATGGCGACTTTCTTAGTTATGACGACATTAATGCAAAATTGTGCAAACGGTGCAAATTTTTTGGTCTTTTGTACTTTTGTATTACAAACTATAAAGAAAATCTATGAAGAATTGAATGGATTAACGCTTTGCCTTTCAGTGACGAAATAACCCTGTACAATCGGTATATAACTATTCCCGTGGTGTGACAGGTGTAGCTATATGAATCGCCACGGGATAGACAAAGACGCAAAACATAAACATTCCCGAATCGCGATAATGTAGCCAGAATAAGAAAACCAGAGCGTAGTATCAGAAAGCGTCAATGAATACATCCCATGGCGAAGTTTTCCTGATTCTTTCACGTTTCTTATCTAAAATTAGCCGTTTCCATTGTTTTGTCTGTTGCGTTTGTGCAACCACTTGTTAAATGTTTCCTAGTTTATGAAAATAGACCGCGTCTCGCTAATTATTTCGCATTAAAGGTGAATTTTTCGGATTTTCAAGGGAAGGACTTAGGAATTTTATTGTTAAACTAGCAGTCCGCCCCGGCGTCGGTCGCACGGGTGTAATAATGATTTTATGGCTAATTTTTTTACACCTTGGGTTATACTATCGAAATTTTAATAGGGATCCCTAATAGTTAGACACATGGTATTACGGACTTTTTTGTAGATATTGATGTCTTCTATAAAACTGTAGTACATCACTTTGCTCTATTTTTTATAATTTCCACAGCAAACGCGATATAAGGTTTTTTTTGGGATTTTTTTTCACACGTTGGGTTGCATTATCGAAGTTTTCACACGGATCCCTAACATTTTTGAAAATATACTATAGCCTATGTTCACCAGGGATAATGTAGGATTCTAATGGTGAAAGAATTTTTCAAATCGGTCCAGTAGTTTCGGAGCCTATTCGATGCAAACAAACAAACAAACAATCAAATCTTTCCTCTTTATAATTTTATATTAGTATATTAGTATTAGTATTAGTACATATAGATGATTTTTTGTGTAAAATTCTACTAACGTACCTACATAGTATTTAGGCCGCCTGATGAGTCTAGCGTCCCCAGACTAAGTTCCTCATGGCTTAGAAACTGTTCCCTTTACCTTGGAACAATGGCTAATTGTCGAACAAAAAAGCCGCGGTAGAATTCAGATAAATAAATAAATAAATGAATGATGGTAGACATTTTTTTTAAATACATTATAACACTCTCAGAACAAACATCTATGTTTATCACACAAATGTTTATCCGGTGTGGGGACCGAACCCACAACCTACAGCGCAGAAGGCAGAGCTACTACCAACTGAGCTGTGTGTCTCCCCATACCAAGCGACTTATTATCGCTTACAAAACCATACTCCCAGGGCAAATATTTCTGTTTCATTTATGTGTATTTAAAAAATATATATCTATAAGTTTTTTAACAGTTTCTATATAGTTGCCATAGTGCAAGCTTTGCTTAGTTTGGGACTAGATGGCGCTGTGTGATAATGACATATTTATATTTATTTATATCCAGGTCACAAACTATAGGTAGGAGTAGGTAGTAGAAAGTAGTGTTGGTGTGTTAAAATACACGTAGC
The DNA here is from genome assembly GCA_912999785.1 of Hydriomena furcata. Taxonomy (NCBI): domain Eukaryota; kingdom Metazoa; phylum Arthropoda; class Insecta; order Lepidoptera; family Geometridae; genus Hydriomena; species Hydriomena furcata. Next base: position 15,049,147 of record OU538832.1, on the reverse strand, counting down.
ACTTTTTTAATAGGAATAGTGTCGGCGAAATAAGTGCTCGCAGGTTATGAGCTGCATCGCATGTATGCATCGTTATTGCATGCGCCGGCGCACAGTACTATGTAAGGGTACGTCATAATGGAGTATTATTTTTAAGCTCGGTGAGCTTTTATTATTAACTAGCTGACCCGTGCCCGCTTCGCTGTGCGTAAGACATTTCTAATACCATCGTGGACTTTTTTGTAGACGTTTTTAAGGTGTACAATACAGTAGTACATTATTTTGATATATCTCGTGGGGTTCAGCCAGCATTTGCAATGTAAGCGCAAAAAAATGTGTTTATTTACGACATCACATTAGAAACCTCTAAAATGATCAGTGTTTCTCTACTATATTATGCATGTATTATACATATAAACCTTCCTCTTGAATCACTCTGTTTATTAAAAAAAACCGCATCAAAATCCGTTGTGTAGTTTTAAAGATATAAGCAAACATACATACATACATATTACATACAGACGCGGGAAGCGGAAAGCGACTTTGCTTTATACTATGTAGTGATTTATATGTATTTTTTGTCATATATATTTTACTAGATGCTCGCCCGGCTTCGCACGGGTGGTACCTGGATAAACAGTAGCTTATATTTTATTCTGATGTATAAGCTATATTACTGTAAAGTTTCGTTTTAATCCGTTCAGCAGTTTTTGTATGAAAGAGAAACAAACACACAAGTGAGAGGGTGGGTACCCTCTCACTCACTCACTCACAAACTTTCGCAATATTAGTAGGATGTATTTAGTCTTATTCCATATTTTAAATTACCTACTTTTTGTGATTCTTGTTGTCAACCACCATTTTACTACTATTTAGGTGGGCTGGTAAAAAATGCCTTGGCATTAAATCCGCAATATAGCCGTAGCTTCACCTAGCTCCTAAGACATTTCTAAGTGTTTTGATTTAATAGATAAACAATAATTTCACCATAACGTTTTTATAAACATTTTCAAGTTTTCCTACAAAACAATTACGCACTAAATGGAAGCAACGTAGAACCTCGTTCTTTCGGCAGCAGATATGAAAAAGAATCAATTTTTATTGCATTTTAACTGCCCAGAAACAATACAACCTTTTTACTGCTCATTGTTGTACAAAACATCCAATCGCCTTCGGGGTATTTTGCCCTGGGACTATTGTGCACGGGACCAAACAATTATAATAAACTGGCATATGACCGCGGGTTTGTGCGGTACCTAGATAAAATTTAGCCTAATGTCACTCTCTATGCAAAAATCCATATCGATCCTCTTTCGCATTCATGATACGAGTAAAGATATAAAGATATAAATAATAAATATTGGTGCATTTTACACACAGCGTAATCTAGCCCCAAACTAAGCAAAGCTTGTACTATGGGAGCCAGATAACTGATAGAATACATATATACTTTTTTGTACACATATTCACCCAGTCACAAAAGAAGCATCTATGTTCGTCACACAAATGTTTATCCTGGGTGGGAATCAAACCCACAGCCTACAGCGCATAAGATAGTTACAAATTGGTGTAAACTGTAAAGTAACTATTGAGTAAATGAGTAAAAAGTAACTATTTGAATAAATGGTGTACCTGGTGACCCTGATAAGAAAACACAAGAGCCTAACCAAACTATTAGACATACATCTAGAGATCGACATACCGCCTTTACAAAAAATATTCAACTACTGGACCGAATTGAAAAATTCTTTCACCATTAGAATCCTACATTATCCCTGATGAACATATGCTATAGTATATTTTCAAAAATATTAGGGATCCGTATGAAAACATCGATAATGTAATCCAAAGTGTGAAAAAATTAAAAAAAAATCCTTATTTTGCGTTTGCTGCAGAAATTATTGACAATAGAGCAAAGTAATGTACTACAGTTTTAAAGAGGACATCAATATCTACAAAAAAGTATGCAATACTATATGTCTAACTATTAGGGATCCGTATGAAAACTTCGATAATGTAACCCAACATGTAAAAAAAAACAAAATAATCCATAGACCGCGTACGCTGCTGAAATTGTTGACAATAGAGCAAAGTGATGTACCTACTACAGTTTTAAAGAGGACATCAATATCTACAAAAAAGTATGTAATACCATATGTCTCACTATTAGGGATCCGTATGAAAACTTCGATAATGTAACCCAACGTGTGAAAAAAATCCAAAAAAATCCTTATATCGCGTACTCTGCTGAAATCGTTGACAATAGAGCAAAGTGATGTACTACAGTTTTAAAGAGGACATCAATATCTACAAAAAAAGTCTGCGATACTAAATGTTTTATTAGGGATCCTTATGAAAAATTTGATAATGTAACCCAAGGTGTAAAAATATTACCTATAATATCATTATTACATCCGTGCGACGCCGGGGCGGACTGCTAGTACGCAATAAAATTAAAGAAACACTCTGGATAAGACTAGACTGGCTTTTATACTTACTTATACTTTCAAGTTTACAAGAAGAAATAGTCGAACGATTAACTTTATTCTACTCGAACATTACACAAATTGAATAAACAAATTAACGAATTAAATAAACTAAAATATTAATTTCGCTCAAAATTTGATCAAAATATAATGCATTGGATTAAGAGTGGCGGTGATACCCGCACACGTCGCTAGATGGCGCTGACTGTATTTTAAACGCGCTTACGATTTGTTTTTATAATAAAAAAACTACTCATAAAAAGAAAAAAAACTGTGTCAAATAAGAAAATCTAATAAAATAAATCAATAAGCCCACGTTTCTACAAAAAGAATTGAAATCCCACCAAAAACATTCTGTAAAAAACTAGCCAAGTCTCGATGGAGCTGCTTGTTTATCTCTAAAAGGTAATGAAATCTAGACAAAGTCGTGTCAAGTCTGAGGTTCTTTACTCCGATTTCTTTATTATTATAGAATGTTATGTGACTTGGCCGTTGAAGAGTACACAAGGGTACAAAACCAGGTGCTCCATGACACCATTGCACCAATCTGTCGCCAGAACCGCTACCCATTAACGATGGAAAATTGCCACTTAGAAAACGTTGATTCAATAACCAGTCAATTGTAGGCTTGATAAAGCTGCGTATTTCAATAATACTTATGTAAAGGCGAGCCTGAAACAAACAGTATTAAAAATACGTCTATTTTATGTTAGATCGGTGGTCGATTTGACGCTCCAAAAAGAAGACAGCAGAAGTCAGCATTGTCAATACTGAATGCATGTGTTGCATGATCAACAACAGCCTAAAATAAGACACTAGCGTCCAATTACCAATACCTGTATTGGCTATTATCTGTAGTTACAACAGATATAACATTACGTGTAAACAAAATTGACTTGTACCCACTAACGTATAAAGAATGTTCAACGGCCAAGTCACACAACATTCTATAATAATAAAGAAATCGCAGTAAAGAACCTCAGACTTGACACGACTTTGTCTAGATTTCATTACTTTTTAGAGATAAACAAGCAGCTCCATCGAGACTTGGCTAGTTTTTTACAGAATGTTTTTGGTGGGATATTATATTATGTTTCAAAGTGATACTTGTGATTTTATTGAAATAAATGATTTTTGAATTTGAATTTGAATTTATGTGACAGGTGCTCGATGGTTTGAATGATTTTACAAAAGCTTGTCATTGAAAAATATTTTTGATTGCATCTGGCATTATGAACGTAGGTTTACGTATGTACTTTGAGCGGCGCCAACTTGAAAAACCGACGAGCCGAGAAACAGCTAAGAAACGTGGAAATACGAGGCATTAATTTTATTAATACACCGTGACCGACCGAACCTCAATCATTAAAATTGTGCTATAGTTACTGTATGGAATTATGTACCTAGTATTCTACTGAATGTAGAACTAAGAAAGTACGCACTTTGTTATTTATATACCTACCTAACAGCCCCGGATCTTTTTTTTTTTTTAGGGGGGGCAATAACTCAAAAATGCCGCCCCCCCGACCTTATTATAAATATGATAATAGTAAGAATAAATAAGAGAGCGGGGAGGCATTTTTCAGTTTTCGCCCCCATCTAAAAAAAAAAATTCGGGCCCAGTGTGGGTCAAAGTCAAGTAAATGATGAGTTGTCTATTCGTTCGTAAAGTGTGAATTTGGCCGCCCCCTGAACTTGCCGCCCGGGGCATGGGCCCCGGCTTGCCCCCCCCCTAGATCCGGGGCTGCTACCTAAGGGAAACCTCAACTAAAACCAGTGTGACACAGCGCTTCGCCTACTACCTAGGTTCGGTGTTGTGTGGCTTAATGCTCAGATGAGGACCTATTTGCTCCCACATAGCACAATCTGCTGTCCATTGTACCTTTACTAATAGCGTTGTGCTTATTTTAGAAATAAATGCCATCAAAAACATAACTTGTAAAAAAAACCAAGTCTCGCAACGCAACTCAGTTCTTCTACCGTAAAAAGTTGTGAGATCCATGTAATACTATTTTTGTAGATAGCCCTGCTTTTTACCTAACTAAAGAGTAAAAACGGAACCCTGTTACTAATACTCCACTGACCGTCCGTCCATCTGTCCATCTGTCCATCTGTACGTGTACGTCTGTCCGTCTGTCCGTCTGTCTGTTTATCGGTCTGTCTGTCCGTCTGTATATCACAGGGCTGTATCTCATGAACCATGATAGCTAGACAGTTGAAATTTTCACAGATGATGTATTTCTGTTGCCGCTATAACAACAAATACTAAAAACAGAATAAAATAAATATTTAAGTGGGGCTCCCATACAACAAACGTGATTTATAGATAATGGTACGGAACTAGACGTGCATGTGTTCGACTCGCACTTGGCAGGTTTTTTTAGGATTTTGACACTAAACACTAATTGTGTTTCAAATTTGAAGCTTCTATGTCTGCTAGAAGTGCCTTAAACTTTTGATGATCGGTCAGTCAGTCAGTCAGCAGTGAGTGAGTGAGTGAGTGAGTGAGTGACAAAATAGGAAACTTTGACTAGTTATAATTCTTAAACTACTGGTTCAAATTGAATGAAATTTGAAATATACCGTGTTTATATAGTGACTGCTTGGTTAGTGACTACTGAAAATTCAGGTGGTTAGTGACTGCTGAAAATTCAGGCTTCTAGTTTTATCCACAACGAAGTTATAGGGGGTCGAAAATGGTCTGAACTGCTTCGAGAAAAGGATGGTAAAGCCGTGCCGCTTTATTGCTTGACTTGGCGGGGGCACTGCTGTGCCCCCAGATGTAGTTTCTTTCTTTCAACACAGCTCCGTCGTGTTTGAGCTCGTTGGATTTGTCTTGACAAGCAAGTTCCTACTATAGCTACAGGATTTAGAAAAAATATTTTTCAACACAAAACTTTTAATTTCGACATTGCGACAGCATTTGCGTTGAAATATGTCTGATTTCCGTGTGAACAGGGTGGAAAAATTCCATTGAACACATCACCTCTACCATCTTATACACACAATGGTGTAACAAAAGATAATAAAACGATCCATTCGTCAATGTATAATTTGAACAGGTGCCCTCCTGATATTAAGCGTTGTTTAAACATTTGACGAGTAAGTATAAAGTTTAAAACGCAATAGGTGACACAGTGTACGGTCCGAGTGAAAAAGTGCTAGCGGTAAGCGGATCGGGCGATCGTCGCTGGTCGACTCTCGGCCGGCATTCGGGACATTCATTCGCTCGGCCTTACTGAACGTAGAGAAAGTATGGGCGTTTGCACACCTCCACAACACTGTTGTGTAACGTCACGGACTTTGTCTATTAACCCCTGGGGCAACTTAGGCACCATTTAGGCACCTTAGGTACTAAAAGGTACTACGGCTTGGTCGTTGCCAGAGATGCCTATGAAATGTCGTCAAAACCGCCAGCGGAAAGAGGCATTTAGTCAGATCTTGACATATGAGTGTCCTAATTTGTACCTGACTGTTCAGAAGATGAGTTATGTTGTTTGGGTATGTGCCAATGTATTTTTCTTTAGTATCATTTTTCTTTCATCAGTAGATACATAAAAAATGCTTTTATTTCCTCTAAGTGTCGTCCAAATGATTTCAGCCGCGCCGTAGCCGATGCTATCGAACCACAAACATACAAACATTTAAGTTTTCGCTCATATATTTTAATCATTTACAAAACATCAGAACAGGTTTAAGGAATTTCATTAATAAAATAACCAACCAACTTATGATAAAGCACCTATCTACAAATAAATTGCGAACGCTATTTATAAAGATTATCCGATAATTTACTGACAATTAAAGTCATTGCATTGATAGGTGGTGACGACACAGGATGCCAAAAGGTAGGTACATCCTTGCGAATTCCTTTGCAACTGTGTTGCCAGCTGCATAACATAAATTTGCTAGATTTCCTTTTAAGTATGTACTTTTATTCTATGTTTAAGACCGCCTTACATTTAAATAGAACCGCCTTACATTAAACAAATAAACACATCTACCCTCGAACCATATCTTAATTTATTTAAATCACATGGTTCATTTTGAATTGTCTTTTTATTCGTGTGGTTAAGAAAATACACAATCTGTTTCTCCGAAGGTTTGTAAAATAAATTTGTTTTAACAACACCACAAGAGACACTTTAAGTTCTTGCCTGTCTCTGTAGGACTAACTTAGCAATGTTATTGTATAAAAATGTCATCCTAACTGTCTCTTAAAAGTTAGGTTTGACAGGAAGCAGAGCAGACAGAGCATGTGATGAACTACGAATAAATAGTTAATTTAATAAGTATTTTTTATTATTTTTTAAATTAGGTAAGTTATTTATAAGATCAGATATGTCAAAAGAGTGATGATGATAAAGATTAAAAGGTCTAAGGTACCCTAAAATTGGCTAGATCCAGTCAATGACAGCATGAAGTGGCGCTCCCGATCATACCAGGGTGATTGACTCCACTAGTCGGCGGAAGGTACACAGTATAATGTGTATTGAAGGTGGGATGCGTGTAGAATACGTAGGTACTGCGCTGGCTGCGCAGACGCAGAGCAGACTGACGATGGCGCCATTTTTATGACGTTCTTTCCTGATGCATTGTTGATTGATAGGGCTGTCAAGCGAAGATAAAATACAACAAATTACAACACCTGTTTACAATAACAAGAAATGTGAATGAAGGTGATAAAGGGGATGGAAGATGGAATAGTTCCCAAAATGCATTCCAATATACACGTGCTTAAAACGGTAAAGGAAAACATCGTGAGGAAACCAGTTAGTATTCTTATAAGCGGCGGTGGGCTTGCAACCTGTCACGTATGGAATGCTAACTACTGCAAAATGTGGGCATGTGCCAAATATAATGTTTGGACGTGCCTCTGACTACCCCCACTGGACATCTTTAAAGGATCTAAGCGTCTGGAGATCTGAGAGGATGTCTACCGTACTTGGGGATTACAGTCGTGATCCTATTTATTTATTTTTATTTTTTATATTCCAACTGATTGGTTGTTTATTTAAATTATAGGTAGGTACGTATAAATCTAAAAGTGTCTTCCCATTATGTGCAAATTTTGTATGGCATTACAGTAATGATTTGATAAATTAAGGGTTTGCGGAAAATAAGCAAATTTTGTATGGCATTACAGTAATGATTTGATAAATTAAGGGTTTGCGGAAAATAAGCAAATTTTGTATGGCATTACAGTAATGATTTGATAAATTAAGGGTTTGCGGAAAATAAGCTACTAAAGTTTTTACGAACATTTCAAATAAGAAATTAGACAAATCTTTCAAACCTTTTTCTGGTGATGCGCTAACGAAAATAATTACATTTATATTTATAAAAATGCTAGCTTTCGCCAGCGGCATCGCTCGCGTGGTACTTGGATTAAAATCCTATGCTATTCCAGGACATAAGCTATTGAAATTTCAAATTTCATAAAAATAGTTTGGGCGTGATTGTGCCACAAACATTCAAAACTCCTCGCAATCTTTCGGATGTATTAGTAAGATAAGATAAGATAATTGGTTTCATAAGAAATCTAAGCTACTGGTGTGCGTTTTATTAAAGCAATTAAAATAATTATTACGTATGTTATCTTATCAATCTTTTTATTATTTGGCGCACATTGTACGTTTGATTACTCAGTAATCAACTTTTTGATAAACAGTCTCTTCTAAGTCGATTCACTTTATTAGTCTTCTGATAAAAAAAAGTTCGAATTAGTTGCTAGGAAAAATAGAATTATGTAATGATTACGTTTATATAACTGACATACTCACCTACATTGGCAATCTATTTAATCCGGCATTTTATAGAATCGCTTAGTAGGCAATTTGTATGATAATGTTTCTTTGTCTACTATATTGTATAGAACTATAGTGAAAACACTCGCGACTTCGTTCACTAGAAGTTATTTTCAAACAGACTTCAAACTTCAATTGAATTTCGGGAATTCCTTTCGGAGTGCACCTCTTTTACACCAAAAGGAACACATCTTCAAAATTTCAAGTTTCTAGAACCATTTAGGCAATAACGCATATTTTTTTAACCACCATAAAAAAGGAGGCGGTTGTATTTTTTATGTTCGTTGTCACAGGACTCCGTCATTTATTAACCAATTTGGAAAAATATTTTTTGGTAGGAAGAATATACTTTCCGTTTTGTCTATCTATAGATTTATCTGGTTTGAGCTATCTAAAGACCGTTGCAAACGTCTATAGGTAGCTCAACTTATATGTAGATGATGACGAGAGCCCATCCACAGAATGTAGATATGAGTTTCAAGCCTCAATTTGACCATTCAACTCTGTCACATCTTAAGTTAGAACAATGGGTTCGATTCAGTACACGTAAAGGAAGTCGCGACGGCCGTCGGTGTTTTTGAAAATATTTTATGTACCTACCTAAGTACTCGTATCTAAAGTGAATGAACTCTATAAAGGAACATCGCAGAAATTGAAATATTGTATAAATCCCAAGGACAAGACATTCTCTAAGATCTCCAGGCGTTCAGTGGACTAAGCACGAACCACTATAGTTGTGGCGAATCTATCGTCGCACTTCTATGTTCGGTGGTCGAACCACTAAGTCAAAAATGACAGTGACAGATGAACGGTAGTGTACGACGCGATGTTTTTAGTTAGGTTATAATATTACCGGGTTTTCATCTAACTATTTTCTGCTCTGTATAAAAACATAATTCGTGTGTACTATTTATGGGAAGTAAAGTAAAACCTAATTCTACAACACCTACGCTGTTTCATTTCTACACGGGAGCGTAGATATCTCCCACATACTCGTAGTATCGACAACGTATCGTCCAAATGCTAAAACTGTCACTTTTACAATACAAAAAGTGTAAATTCAAATTCAAATTCAATTTCAATAAAATCACAAGGTTCCACGCGACCAAGCCTAGAAGAATCAGGCAACAAACACGGCTTGGGGTCTACTTTTTTTAAATGATCCTTTTCATAATGCTATGTAGAGCTCCAGTGTGGTGGTAAGATACTGGTTCATGCTAACCCCCCTGATCCTTAGGTAAGTAGGTCTGTAAGAAATCGTCTAATCGATAAGACTACCTATTGTAACATAGCTTAATATTTGTAATTGCTTGTATTGTGCTTGTAATTTTCTTGAAAATATCTGAAAAGTAGTCATAGGCACGTCAAAACACATTTAGAACGTGCCTACTTTTTGGAGTTTACTCCTTAAGAAACGATTTGAGTTATAAGGCCCGGTACGGAAATTTTATGAGGAGTAAAATCAAGTGTAACACCAAAAGTTGAGGCGTTACGTAGAAAGAGACAAACATATATATCTGTAGATAATAATTATGGCATCCCTCTCTAGCGCGCTAACTTTCAAGCGCGTAGGCGAGATGAAGATATTATTAGCGAATAGCTGGAATATCGTTCACTATACTTTGACCTATGAAAGCAAGTTTCGAACACTTTAAAACTAGAGTAATAAGGTTGAGTTTCGTCTACACAATTTGAGAATTGTATTATGTTACATTGGTATTCCAATGTATTATTTAAATTGCTATACTTACAACACAAATGTAGAATAACAGGTAGTTTGTATACAAGGTATATAGTTTACCGGGTAGGTACCTACCCCGTGATAAGGACCTACTTATAGTTTACTAATCGATCGAAATTATTATGTAGGTAGTTTATAGATACATATTTCGTTTGGCAAAAATCGTCACGATCAATCTGAGAGGCAATGTTTTTGGAAATAAGTAGTAGAAAATAAGTAATTACTGCATTTTTTAAGTCATACGTGCACCAAAATGCATCACAACACACAATCGACCGACCAACCAACACAATGGAAAAGAATTAGGGCCTAGGCCTATTAATCTTACCTAATCATTTTGAGGTAGGTAGGTAGGTACCTACTTGCCTATCAATATTAATGTAGTAGGTAAGAAAAAAGAGTTTTGTTAATACCTAAGTAGGTAGGTACCTACCTACCTACCGATATTGAGTGAGTAATAGATGTCGATACCGATACAAAAACCATTAATTGGATAGGTAGCAAACAAAAATAGTCAATAACACCCATCTTTAATTGCAATTGGAAGGTTACCTACCCTACCTACTTAAGTAAAATTTCTGTTTTCATGTTGAAGTAGATAACTACTAACCGTTTAAATCCAAACCAAATTAAGTAAGTAGGTAGGTACCTACCTAGTAAGTAGGTACACTGAGTGAGCCTAGTGCAGGAACATCTGTATGAACACAATTATTATTATTTATTTATATTATTTTTTTGTAACATACTTTATGTACTTAATACGCTTTATTGAAGTAATATAAATAATCCGAATAATTACAGATATATGTTTGTTTCTCTTGTCAGTTTAGCAGATGCGTTCATTTACCCTTTTTTTCTATTCGATATATATCATAATTATCGTTCGTAAGGAGTAAACTCCAATCGTGCGTCGTAGCTGACACACACACTTTTTTTTTTTTTAAAAGCTTTTATTTAAGTTGCAATGTATGTATGTTACTGTGTTTGTTAAGGTGGAATCTTGCAACTCAATTTTGAAGCAGGTATCGTCAACCGATTGAGCTGAAATTTGGCATACTTATGTAACTTCGGTGACAATGCAATAATATGGTGACAGCGAGCTGGTCTGATAATGGAGCTCGAGTGTAGCCATAGAGAACTCCTTAACTACACAACGTTACTACGTCGTGTTTGGGCTCGTTGGATTTGTCTTGACGAGTACTAGAGCCCTAAAATTTATAAAAGCTTGATTTTAAAAATATATTTTTTTAAACTTATTTCATTAGCATTCAACATGTGACGGATTGCAAGCCCATACTAATCGTACAATTACTAGTATCAGTAATAATAAGTAGGAATAATATTTCGCAGAATGTCTGGATGTTTGTTTTGATAGATTTGTCGTTCGTTGAATAAATGGTGTGAAGTCCAAAAGTAATAGATTCGGGGATTTCCCTTTTGCGCCAAAACAGTAGACTTCAAAACAGTTAGAGGTTTCATAAATTGCCATAAATCCCGTAAAAAAATACTGTAAATGTGTTAATATTAGTAATCCAAAAAAAAATCTTTGTATTAGCATATTTATTTACAGACTAATAAATTAGGACTAAGACGTATATATTTTTTTACCTGGGGATCCAAATTGGTTATTTTTTAATAGATTACTTACGTGGAGAAGTTTGTCCCAGTTAAATTGCATTTATGTAGGGGTAATAATTCCTTCATTGAACTCAAAAAAACTAATATTATCGTCTTTTTGATTGGTCGAAACATTTTTCGAGGTTTTCTTTTTAGTTTTAAAACGTAATTATTAGTCTGCAAACCTATAAAACATAATAATGTAAGCAAAATGATTTTAATTATTAGTTTAAGTACAACAAAGCATTTTCATTCATTCAAAATGATATTTATTAGGCACCTATCGCCTGCTGCGTAAACAAAAAGTGTTGTATGAAAACGACAATGTTTTGTCGTCAAGTGATCATTGCTGTTGGGTTTAGTTCATTATTATGGCTTGATTTTGAAAACGAACCAAAATTCCCGCCGTGCTCGAGCAATCATCCGACATGATTGGAAGTTGTCGCCCGCCGCCGCAAATCAGACAAGCGGCGCTACTGTCTTCAACAACGAGAAAATGCGCGCACGCGACTCGAGAAAAAATATTTAAAAAAACCTGAAAATCCATGTTCCAAGCCGTGAAAAGTAAATATTCCTATCCTACAAGTGACAGTGTACCTAGTAACTGTAATTTAAATGTAATTATTTTGCGTAACATGCAGAAGATGTGTTTGTCAAAAGCGGTCAAATGAGAAAACAATGATATTATAAACTTTTTGGTTTACGAGAATAAACCGGCCAAGTGCGAATCGAGCTTGCAAAGCCAGGGTTCCGTCAGAACTAGTCTCATTTTACGAGTATTTAGTATACTTACTGACGAAAAAGTCTGAAATTTCCTGTACTACTTTCGAAACGTCACTATTTTGCATATATTATCCAAGTTATAATCTTTTTAATATCGGAAAAATAGTAAAAGCACAACACAATATACCTACTAGTAAATATCCTGGGGATCGCTAGCGATAAGACCGCCGATTGTTCAGCATATTTTTTTGTTTTTGTTTTATTGATTTATATTTCTTTGTTGAGTTTGTGGTGTGCAATAAAGATTTTTTCATCAGTATGTTTTGCTCTTCAATATCTGAGTGCAAAAGCCGTTTTTATTCTCTAGAGGATAAAAGTAAATTGAATTTAGAACATCGTGTGCACTAAGTTTGTGAATTAAAAAAATCATTATACCTATTTACTGCTACCTCTATGGTGCCGAATATATCATACAACTTTTTTTTAATTTGTTAAAAACTCAGACTCGGAACCTTCTTGGTGTTATTTTTTCAATTTGCTTTGTAAGCGGTTCTTTACGCGGCATTTTTTCACTTCATTATTAAGATTATTCTGTAATACTTACCTTTCATAATGTAGTAGTTAATACCTGAACTGAAATAAAAGTCTTGTAAACGTTTTTTTTTTGCATTTAGTCATTTCCTCGCTGAGGTGGAATGAAAAGTTACGTGTTGCACTCGAGTGCAAAGATTTTTCGCCTCGTGCTCTTTTGATTCCCTCGCTAACGCTCAGGATTCTAATTTTGAATCACTCACTGCGCTCGTGATTCAATTTTAGAATCCTTCGCTTGCTCGGTCATCAAAATTGAACACGCGGTTAAAAAGCAACTTTGCACTCTTGTATAACAAATAACTATTTTATCTTTCTATAAGTATTTTTGATGGGGGCTTGCTATTCCCATAAAAAGAAACAAATTAAATATATCCTGATAGGTATTATTAGGTATTACTTAGGTATAATTACCTAGTACTTAACTATTTCAGTATCGAAATAAATACGCGTTAGAACCACTATTCCGAACCTCATATCTCAGCATCTCTTAGTGTTTGTCTACACTGCCAAGCTTCGGTTCGGACGTCGGGGGCGAAGTAGGTATAATCCATATGAAATGCGCCTTTGAGTCCACAGTGCAGTGCAGTACGCTTAGTTGTCGAACAAAGTTCCTTTGACATCCAATCCAATTTTCAAGTAGGTACTATGACTAGTTAGACTATAGTTACTATGACTACGGGGCCTATTAATCAAGTGAGACTCGAAAGGGGGAAGGGGGTTCGGCAAAAATCACGAAAGGGGAGGAGGTGTAGTAAGATATCACGTGTATTTATTTTTTCGTGAAACTCGCGATTTCTTCGATGGCAACCTTTTTGTCTAGACATTTTCATATGGTCCTTAATTTTCTATAATAATATTAGATTATACTTTATACCTTTATTATATTTATACCTTGTACCTTTAAAGATGATATTCTAAAAAAATTAAGATTCGTTTTAGGTACTAAAAATACACGGGATTTTGGGTGGCCCCCCACCCAAAATCCCGTGTATTTTTAGTAATCAGGGGGGTAATCTTAAACCTCACCACCAAGGGGGCTGGGTAAAAAAAGCTACATCACGTGATTAATCGACGGCCCCTACCATGTCGGTAAATAGGTTCAAGTTGTCGTTGGAGTTGTTCGAAGGTTAGCCATTTGGAAGGTTGCGTTATGTTTGCGCGCTGGGGTCGGTAAGCACTTCCAGGAGCATTGCCTAATAAGTAATAACTGACAAGCAATGACAGATTAACTAAGTAACTATTCGTAGTAGGTAAGGGTACTCGCAGTCGGGTTAGTCCAGAAATGCCCATTGACTATCCCCATATCCCCATCAATGGGGATTTCTGGACGCAGTCAGGGACCTAGGAGGCTTCCGGCGGAAAAAACACGTTGTATAAAGGTCTACTACAGAAAACTGAAGATACAAGTAACAATTCCCTAAATTAAAACGAAATAAAATAAAATATAAGAATAAATATTTTGTGTTTTTTTTTTAAGTTTGTTTACGTACGGTAAACGTACATAAGAAATTACAAAATTTGCCACCATTTTGTAAGATTTTTTTAGTCATGATGCATGTCTGATCTGAACATCCTGTCTTAGTTTTTGTGAGACCTACTCCAAATACTTACAACATGGCTTGATAACAGGCTCGTGACTATTATCCCTACCTCTAATCAATATCAATATGTATGGTAGACATCCTCACTGATTCCCTCACTCAGAACAGTGAAGATGTCTTTGTTCCTATCAAGAACAGAGCTTGATGGGTAATAGGCATCGACCACAGCCCAATAGATGCCTAATGGCTTCTTTCTTCAAACAAACAACTCTGTCAAAACGTTGAGGTCTTTTGGAACGGTAAAAACTACATTCTGATTGGCCAGTTCAAGGTCACAGCCCGCCGTGCGGGATTAGTAGCCACAGGATCTGTAGCCCATAATGTGTTGCTGACAGTGTTCGCCTTGCATGAGAAGTCTAGGCTGTGTGGTCGATGGTAATAGTAATAGGCCTCAGTTTAACACTTCAAGATAGTGGGTTAATTAAAACCTCGTATGACACTATCCTCGTTAAACTAGGGCCATCCCGAAATGACGCAATATGTCAATTAAGTCACCTACTCCAATTGACGTAATTGACCAGCGTCATATCTTAATTTGGGCTTCCTTCCTACTTCCTACATCAATTCCATTACACTTTACACTACTATACTGGGTAAGTATACTATAAATTGTGTGTTGAATTTTTTTGTGCATCTCTACATACCAAAAAAAATACACTCCAATTTTCAAGTTTCTAGGACCAATGGTTTAGGCTGTAAGTTTATCAGTCAGTCAGTAACTTTTATTACTGACTGACTGACTGTTTTATATATTTAGACTAGCGACCCGCCCCGGCTTTGCACGGGTTTAATACATATAAACCTTCCTCCTGTATCACTCTATCTATTAAAAAAAACTTTGCTTTATACTATGTAGTGATAGTGATAATACGGAGACTGAACCCAGTTTAAAAAAAATAGGGTCACGATTGTAATCCCCAAGTACGGTAGACATCCTCTCAGATCTCCAGGCGCTTAGATCCTTTGAAGATGTCCAGTGAGGGTAGTCAGAGGCACGTCCAAACATTATATTTGGCACATGCCCACATTTTGCAGTAGTTAGCATTCCATACGTGACACGTAGTTCCAGTTTTAACATATGGATTTTAAATCGCTCAAAGAAGTGAACCGCCATCCTCGGTCAGTGGGGGGCGGTTGGCGAGAGTTACTTCTCGGCCCGAAACAGTGCAAAGCAAAGCGTTCGGGCGGTTCAGCGTGTGAATCGCCTTAAACTGAAACAAATGAGCCGTGAAGGCCGTCTGTGTTTTATTTCTTACACATTTTCCCTTTGCCTGTGTGATTTTCTTTAATATAAACGATTGAACATTGTCAAACGTATCATAGTTAATACTTATAGGTAAACAATGCTTTTAGGCGATTCCCATGGTAGCTCTCCCACGGCCCCAAGAAGGATGGCCTTACGATACGGTTTGCTAACAAACAGACAACATAATATAGCGGCTGTAATGTGCTTGGCGAGGCTATTGTCGTTAGTAGCTTCTTTGCTATTGTTAAGTTTGTTTTGCGGTGGTTGTTTTTCAAGAACCCAGGGCTTTAGTGACACACTGGTATTGCCAATTAGTGTCAAACTCATTACCTACTGTGAACTATCCTATAAACTTGACGTGCCTTTGAAACAGGTAGCTCTTTCTTGACCGAGGAACTATATTTTTGGACGCATTTTCTATTAGATTTTATCAGTTGCGCTATTTCATCTATTTATACTTTAATTGCACTTAAATACAAAAAGGCGGACTTAATGCCGAGGCAATTTCTACCAGCCAAGGGCCAAGGCAACAAAAAAAAACTAGGTAATGAAAACACGGAAAAATAATATAATTTTAGATTAGATTAATTCATTCCGCGTTGGCCGTGCACTGGACTGAGTTTTGGAAGACACTATAAAATATTTGTTTTATATTAAAGTCGTCGGTCGGCTAAAGGAAAACAAGTCGAAGGTACAGAGCCTGAACTGAGTTGAGAACAACTCATAAGGACGATGGTTTGTCTGATTAAATGGTTATTCGGTAAAAAGAGGTATTCCACCTAAGCACCTATTAATATTTTGGTTTGGTACGGAGGTCCTAAAAACGGTGCTAAAACAACCACGGTAGACTTAGTTCACCTGGTAATCAGTACAATAATTACACTACTTAGAAGTTAAGATTAATTTTCAGGTGCATTAAGAGCATTCCCGGGCAGGCGTTTTTCTATACAAACGTATTCAGTTGTTTCCTCCCTAGAGACACTAGAGCAATTTCAGCAGCTTTAGCAATTTTTCGACCATACAACCTGTGAGAACCACTGCATGCCCCTATGTCTTATTTTTCTCTATAAGTTAGTTATTATAAGAACTAGGAACCTCTTAAAACCACAAAAATTGGGCAGTTTTAACCGCCCACTTTACGACGTCCAGTAAACAAATTTGAATATCCTATTAATATTATAAATACGAAAGTTTGTGATAAGGCTGCTATGTTTGTTCCCTAATCAAAAATAAACAACAAAATGGATTTAGATGAATTTTGCTGTAGTATCTAGTCATTGTGGGTGCGTGTTCTCATATTGTCGTTCTTGAATACGAGGGTTAGTCTTTTCTATTCGATTATTGAATTTGACAGAACAACGTCTGTCACGGGTCGGCTAGTAATCCCATCTTTCTTATTATTTATCTTTGAAAAAAATATTAAAATCAATCCAGTTTTGAAGGAGGAAACAGGTGAATACGAAATAGCGATTTTGTAATTTTTAAATAGGAATATTAGATCCACTCATACGTTTATTTGTTAGACAGCGCGACAGCAATAGATTTTTTAATACCTATTTTTTTATTTGTAGCTGCTAGGATTACCTCTTAAGTGCCTACTTATAAGCTTCGCAAAGGCTCTCATGCACTATGTATGAAGTAATAACCTTGATAGAATGCAACGGATGTTTAGAAGTCATATGGACACAGAGGTCGTTTCGAAAACATATCTCATCCGCTGTACTCGTTTATGGGTTTTTTGACCCAAAACTTTGCTCTTGTCAAAGAACGATTAGCTTTAAAACAACGTAGACCATTTTGCTTCTCGCTACCAGAATATCTCGGCCATTTCGATAAGAAGCGAAATAAAAATTAATAATCCGAATCTTGAACTCGTAACGATTATTTTTTGGGTTTTTAAGTGTCAAACAAGATCAATCAAAAAGTGGGAATTTACATTAAAAACATCAGAAACACTTTGTATCTTGCTATGGTCCATAAATATGTTATTTAAGGGCTGTTAAAATTAGTACCCACTTTGAATGACACGAGTTGTCATTGGAAGGGACCAGCCAGTGCTTACTGACAGGTACTTTGTTTGCAAATTTAGGTAAATCATCCAAGTATTTAGTAAAATTATTTTCAATTGGCTACTGACCCGAAATTAATATTTAATTATTACAATTCGTGTGAGGGACTAAAATAAAAATCTAATAAAATGTCCTTATGGTGCTAAATTGAACTAATTAATGAAAAAACAGAAACATTATTATCTGTCTGTCTGTCTTTCCACATCACAGTCTATCTGGATGAAAATAGTTGAAATTTTGTATGGTTTTAGAGGGTGAATTTGGCATAAAAAAATGAAAAAACATCTTGTTATGTAAATTCTGTGTGACATCTTCTTTTTATACATAAAAATGAATCTCTATTTCCCTTGGTCACGGCATCACGCGTGAACGGCTGGACCGATTTTGTTAATTCTAATTTTGTTGTCGATATTATCAGGCGAAGGTTCTTATTAAAGAAAATTTTGGCTACTAGTTTTATATAAAGGATTTTTAAATGAGTAATAAAAATATTTTTTTTTGTAAAATCCAAAGTTTAAATTGTGCAAAGAGAAAATCGAGTAAGGAGAATTACTCGAAAAACAAAAAAAAAACTAAAAAAAAATAATTAAAAAGCTTAAATACGAAAATAAGCGAAAATACTAAAAATTATAATTCGGATTACGGATGACACTATACTCAGATATAACTACTAACAATTTATTGTATAAGTTCTGCGTGAGTCATCGGTAAATAAGTGAAATCACAATATATTATAGTTATGTGTGTTTAACTGAAATTCTGAAGGTTACTTCTTACGTAAGAAGATATTGTGACTTCTGCTACGTCTTTGGCTGTCTTTTACGACGAAAAACGGAGGGAGGTTCTCACGTGTATATATATATATATATATATTTATTTATTACGCATATCTTTTTACCTGGTGTTCCGATTTCGATGATGTTTTTATTGTGTAGAGAATAGTCCCAAGTTGGTCCCATTTCAAATATATTTATGTAGGACTAATTTTGCTATACATTTTTGTCGGTTTTCTTTTTAGTTTTTTAAACGTAATTATAATAAATTAGGAGATTAGGAGACCCCTTATTAAAATAATGCGTATTTGACACTAAAAATCATGAATGAAAATAATTGGACTAACTTACATTACATTTTATTGTTTTTCTGTTGACATTAGAAACTAAATTGAGAATTGTATTGTTACGTAATGAATTTACCCACTTACTTATATAAAGATACATATAATTGACATTTGATTGACTGGCCTCACAGCTCAGTTGGTAGTAACTCTGCCTTCTGCGCTGTAGGTTGTGGGTTCGATCCCCACCCAGGGCAAATATTTGTGTGATGTTTGTTCTGTGTCTGGGTGTTACTATGTATGTATTTACAAAAAAAAAGTATATAAGTATTCTATCAGTTATCTGGTTCCCATAGTACAAGCTTTGCTTAGTTTGGGGCTAGATGGCGCTGTGTGTAAAGTCCGCCAATATAAAAAAAATATATAAAATAAAAATTAAAAAAACTGCTAGTCGTACTCACGCACGAAGGATTCCGTACCATTACCTATATCTGTGAAAATTTCAGACAGACAGACAGACAGCGGAGTCTTAGTAATAAGGTTTCATTTTTAGCCTTTGGGCACGGAACCCTAATTATACACATGTGAACAGAACAATACATGCTTTAATTTTCTATAGAATTCCTCTTGTTAGGTAAGAAAAAGCTACTTTTGTCTTCTGACCCAGGTGAATGTATGCAAACTGGGGCCTTTATTCTTAGTCATCGCAAAGATTTGAACTATATAAAACTCTTGCGTGAACGACTGACTGACTGACTGACTGACTGACTTACTGATTCTCTGACTAATTGAGTGATTGACTGATCGTTCAACGCACAGTCTTCCTAGAAACTTGAAATTTAGAGGGTGTGTTCTTTTTGGTGTTTTGAGATGCACTAAGGAAGAAATTACCGAAATCAACCCCTAAAAAGCAACGAGGGTTGAAGTCTGTTTGAAAATAACTTCACGTGTAAGAAGTCGCCAGGGTTTTTAACTAAAATTTAATCAACTGATTAAATTAATCAAATTTGCTAACAATTTTGATGAAACAAATATAGTACCAGCATATTTCTGCTGCCAAGCTGCATTGCTGTCGGTTTGAAGGTATGGTTGACGGTGGACAGACACATGAGTTTTAACACCTGTATGCCAGTGAGTGGCGATGAGCTTCCAACCTGTCACGTATGGAATGCCAACTACTGCAACTACTGCAAAATGTGGGTATTGTGCCGAACGTAATGTACGTGACTTCAAGGATCTAAGCGTCTTGAGATCTGAGAGTATGTCTTCCGTACTTGGTATTCGTGATCTACGAGTTAAGTGTTTTGTTATAAGCGATAGCATTATGCCATAGCATGGCCATCTACGTGTTTTTCAAGTGGTAAAAAGGTTAGTCTGTTGTCAATGTGAGCAAGAAATACATGACAAAAATATTTCTATAGAAAATGGTTGTATGAAAAGCCTATGTGTTCGTCTACAGTGCCGAACCTAGCGCGGTTGCGTCGACTAAGTATCAAACACATAAAACGCGCCGTTGCTGCCAGCGTGCTAGGCTCGCAGTTTGGACACACGCTATGAGATTGCGAGGTTTCTTGTTTACAGATTTTACCAAGCTTACAAATAACAAACTTTACATGTGTACTTGGTACCTGCGTAAGGTATCGCCATTCCCTTGTTCCAAAGCTCGTTTCGAGTTCTCACATTACTAAAAACAAACAGAACATGTTTTATCAGCATTTCCTAATTAGTTGGGCACTTATTGATTTTTGCATCTGGGGGCCGTTGGAAGATCAATACGAATGTCTGACACTTCAACTGTAGCTGTAGGTATAACGATTTATTGCGTGCCATATAGCGATAAGTTTATTAAATTATAATTATTATAAACCCACTTTGTTAATGCCACGCATACCTTTTCTTTATTGTTTAGTTTATACACAACAACCTCACAATTTTTCTTTAGTAATCTGAGGATAACGTAGTGGGTTGTACATTTACTTATTTCTTCATAGTTTATACTTTATTTTATAAGATCCTAATGTATCAACTGTTTGTTCTTCCGAATAAAGTAAAATAAAATAAAATATAACCATCTTTTATTCAACCGCTTTGTCGGAGTGACTTATATGTATATTCATGCCAAATTACAGCTTTCTAGCACTAAGAGTCTCTGCGCTAAGCTGCGAACACGGGATGACGGACGGACATGGTAAGTGATAAGGGTTTCTTGTAGACTACGAAACCCTCAAAGGGGTAAAATATGCAGAGACTAATACCTAAATACTGATTTGACTGTGTAAAAACTTTTTTTTCGTAAGTATTAAAGATGTTTTGATTAATTTTAGTGATGTTGTTCTCTAAGATCTGTCAGTGTTGCCAGAAAGTTAGATTGGGGCCATTAGCTTATTGATTTTTCTATTGCCTATATATGTCTATTGCCTATATATAAGACTTCTATCATAGGATTTCTGAAAAATATTTATTTCGTCATTTAAAAAAAAAACCGGCCAAGTGCGAGTCAGACTCGCACAACAAGGGTTCTGTACCATTATCTATAACTAGCAGTCCGCCCCGGCTCCGCGCGGGAGTAACGTATTATAACGATTTTATGGGTATTTTTTTACCCAGGTTACATTATCGAAGTTTTAATAGGAATCCCTATTTTTTTCAAACAATAAATATGGCCTATGTTACTCGGAGATAATGTAGCATTCTAAAAGTAAACGATTTTTTGAAATATATCCAGTAGTTTTTGTATTTATTCCATACAAATATACAAAACATCTTTCCTCATAATAATATTAGTACCTATAGATTATTACACTCATAATAACTTTTGAATGGTATGGAATTTGGGAATGGTATAATTAAAAAAGTAATTTACAGGTACTGATATGGCCTTGAAAATGAAGTGATTTTTTTGATAAGGATTAATACCCAGGTACGAATAATGTGGCCTAGTTTGTACAGGCGGCGTTACCATTGCATATTTTAACATGAAAAAGTAGTTATTGTGACATAACTGTAATAGTTGGACATAATTATGGTATTGCTGACTTATTTGTTAATATTGATGTAATCTTTAAAACTGCAGTTCATCACTTTGCTCTATTGTCAATAATTTCCGCAGCATACGCGATATAAAGATTTTTTTGGTTTTTTATCACACGATGGGTTACATTATCGAAGTTTTCATATGGATCCCTAATAGTTAGACATATGGTATTGCTGACTTATTTGTAGATATTGATGTCCTCTTTAAAACTGTAGTACATTACTTTGCTCTATTGTCAATAATTTCCGCAGCATACGCGATATAAAGATTTTTTTGGATTTTTTATCACATTTGGGTTACATTATTGAAGTTTTCATACGGATCCCTAATAGTTAGACAAATGGTATTGTTGACTTATTTGTAGATATTGATGTCCTCTTTAAAACTGTAGTACATTACTTTGCTCTATTGTCAATAATTTCCGCAGCATACGCGATATAAAGATTTTCTTGGATTTTTTTATCACACGTTGGGTTATATTATCGAAGTTTTCATACGGATCCCTAATAGTTAGACAAATGGTATTGTTGACTTATTTGTAGATATTGATGTCCTCTTTAAAACTGTAGTACATTACTTTGCTCTATTGTCAATATTTTTTGCAGCGTACGCGTTATAAGGATTTTTTTTCGCACCTTGGGTTATATAATGAAGTTTTCATACGGATCCCTAATAGTTAGACTTATAGTATTATATTTTTTTTGTAGATATTGATGTTTTCTATAAAACTATAGTACATTACTTTGCTCTATTGTCAATAATTTTCTCAGCAAACGCGATATAAAGATTTTTTTGGGATTTTTTTTCACACTTTGGGTTACATTTTCGAAGTTTTCATACGGATCCCTAACGTTTTTGAAAATACTATATAGCCTATGTCCATCAGGGATAATGTAGGATTCTAATGGTAAAAGAATTTTTTGAATCGGTTCAGTAGTTTCGGAGCCTATTCGATACAAACAAACAAACAAACAATCAAATCTTTCCTCTTTATAATTATTATTATATTATAATATTATTATTATTATTATATTATATAGTATAGAAAACGGCAAAAAAAATCACGTTTGTTTTATGGGAGCCCCCCTTAAATATTTATTTGAATTTTTTTAGTATTTGTTGTTATAGCAGCAACCGAAATACATAATCTGTGAATTTCAACTGTTTAGCTATCAGGGTTCATGAGATACAGCCCTGTGACAGACAGACGGACGGACGGACGAACGGACAGACAGACAGACGGACAGCGAAGTCTTAGTAATAGGGTTCCGATTTTACCCTTTGGGTACGGAACCCTAAAAACATTCGCAAGTTAAACTTCAGGTTGAAGTAATTTACTTCTTACTAAAGGCATTCGTTTTTTGTCTTTGGTTTTAAGGAGTCGTCTTAATACAACCTGTATAGTGTATACCCTATAGTACTCTCTTATAGTATACCTGGGTAGAACATACAATCGCTTTCAAACCACGCACAGACGTGAATCAGAGGAAATCCGCACGGCTCAGATGAATATGTGATCAGCCACATTGTGAATGGATTGACAAACTGAGGGCATATTCGTATACATTGATGTATAACAAAGTCGAATTTGTAACTTTATATTGTTTACAGGTTGCTTGGGTATCAAATAAAACATCTCGAATGATATAACTATAGCAACGCGTCCGTCTAGCGTCGCGGCCTTTGCTTTTCGTGCCGAAGAACCTCGTTCTTCGTATCATCAACATCGAACACGTTGTCATATTATTATGTGTATTGTTTAATGTTCGGTATACATTACATATTGCACTATGCACTATGCTTCACTCCCAACCTAGTAGGTTGGGAGTGAAGCTAGCCTAGATAAAAAGTCACGATTATCCAGGAATAGCATATTTAAGACTATTTAAGCTATGTATGTTTCCTTGTTGGTGAAAAGCAATCCTTTTAGTGCATAATTATCAAGTAGCAAAAAATTAGTTTTTGCATGTGTAATAAAATTACTTTCATACAAAAAAAAAGTATATATCCATAAAACATAAAATATTATTCACGAACCATACGAGCGCCGGCCGAATTAAAACTTTGCAAAACAAATTGTCATTCAAATCACGCCTCGCTTGCAAAAAATTGTTTAGTCCGGAAACAGCCATTTTTTTCTTCTTTTATTTTTCGTGCATCGACGCCTTGCAAACGCATTCGCCGTACTTTTTTAGGGTTCCAAAGTGGTAAAACGGAACTCTTAGAGTGCGACTTCGTCCATTCATCTGTCATGCATGTCTTTCAGCAACTGCCTAAAGCTATCAACTTAAAATTTGCAACAGTAACTCGTAAATATATTTAGATATACCTATAATATTTTTTTTTATTTTCATTGCCAAATATGGGTCATAATTTTAAGTAAATAAAGTTATAAATAAATAAATAAATATTGGCGGAATTTACACACAGGGCCTCTAACCCCAAACTAAGCAAAGAATAAACCTTATGTTCCTAATCTCCGATGTTATACGGGACTGTCAGCGCGTAAGTTGACTCGCACTTGACCTGTCTTGTTTATTCATGAATTAAAAATATCACATTCAGAGGCAGTAACGAGTGTCGACAGCCAAATGTCGGGCGTTTGCCAAAATCGTTCCAGGAAATCTTATTTTACGAGTAAACCTATAAAAAACTATGTTTAGATCGTAATTTGACGTATATGACTAACCTCTTTGATAATAGATGGCGCGCAGTCCTTGTCTGTTCTTGAACGAAACATTTTTGAATTTGGAAATAAAATTTGTTTCTTCTTTTTTTGATCATAACCTCAAAACCTCCTTTCGGCTTTACTGTACCAAGGAGTTTTGTTTCATTATTTTTGTTGACTGAGTCTGAAGTCTTTGTATAACTACAATTTTATTAATTTTAGAATTTTAATAGAGGTGTTTAAAAATCTTTAATGGATGTTTAACAAATTACAAAACAGAAACAGATTTTTACAAGGAAATGTTTATCAATCATTCGGTACATAGTATAAAAACTAATTTAATTTGCCCGTATAAGTGCTTGCTTATTAGTGTAATAAAACATTAAGTGTGTTTGTCTTCAGATCAATAAAGTTTATTTAATTATATCTATCAAGATTAGATTTACGATCCGGATCACGTGAAGTACCTTGGGCACCTACCAAATTATTAATGACTTCTACTCAGCTACCTACTAATATTTGATATTTTAGCTATCTTAACTTCATATAATACTAGCTTTTACCATTGAGCTTAATGTACTACGTACTAGAGATGACACCACAAAGTAATAATTTGCGGTGCGCCTTGCGGTCCCTGGACCACAGTGGACTCAGTCCGAGTCTAACGCCTGTGACGCGCGAACGTG
Organism: Hydriomena furcata; assembly: GCA_912999785.1. Taxonomy (NCBI): domain Eukaryota; kingdom Metazoa; phylum Arthropoda; class Insecta; order Lepidoptera; family Geometridae; genus Hydriomena; species Hydriomena furcata. Next base: position 15,023,842 of record OU538832.1, on the reverse strand, counting down.
TTTTTCGTGGCGCTTACGACCATTTTGATTGAAAGTAACTTAAGCCATTCAGCGGTCAGCGCTTTACGTTTCAATGTTTCGTTTAGCCATATAAATATTTATTTTACGCTGCAAGCGGACTTTGGCTTTAATAATTGAAAATTGAGCAATTTATTTGGCTTGGATAGCTCCTCTAGTATGTAGTACATTAAGCTCAATGGCTTTTACCTGCGACTTCGTTCGCTTTGACTCAGGTAATCGATATTTGGCTTTTTTTGATGCGCATATAAATTTTTCGAACAGAAAAATACATTTATGCACGCCGGAATTAGTACCCATGACCTTCAGATTGAAAGTCGAGGTATGTCCCACTCGACTGACACGGCTAATTTTGGGAAAGCAGTAGTCTATGTTCGTTCCAAAACTCTAAGTTATCTCTTTATTAAATTTAACCACAATCGGCCCAGAGCGGCTTGGCCGTGATAACGTCACAGACACACAGACAGACAGAGTTACTTTGGCATTTATAATATTAGTATAGATACTAATTCTTTTAAAGCACTAACCTACTTTCGTGACGATTAATTTAAATTTACAATGGCTATGCGATTTATTGACTTGAATACTTCAATGTCAATGATAATGATGAGTTTTACAACGAGCGATTGTCAAGGTGCGCATCAATGAACATAAATATCTCGTAAATCGCCAATCGCGTAACTAAAAATTTAAAATGGCTTCAATTGCTGCCGAAAACGATAAATGGTCGCGTCAATGTGCATCAATTAAGTAAATATTGACAACTACTTGTGGCACTATTGATTATCTGGTAAGAATTATTTTCTGTAGGTGTAGGTACTATTTTTTAGGGTTTCGTACCCAAAGGGTAAAAACGGGACCCTATTACTAAGACTTCGCTGTCCATCTGTCTGTCACAGGGGTCTGTATCTCATGAACCGTGATAGCTAGACAGTTAAAATTTTCACAAATTATGTATTTGTGTTGCCGCTACTAAAAACATAATAAAATAAATATTTAAGTGGGGCTCCCATACAACAAAACTGGTTTTTTGCTGTTTTTTATAGATAAAGGTACGGAACCCTTCGTGCGTGAGTCCGACTCGCACTTGGCCGATTTTATTTATGCACCACAGTGCTTCATTTTGACTAAATAATTACATTTGAAACGTAGGACCTTTATACATATACATAATCATACATTTTTATTTTCCACCTCTTCAAAAAGTTAAACCATATATGTCAGACTACTACACTCAACGACAGTTATTGTGACGTGTTCTTAGACTAGTCTTTGACTATCCCCCTTTGACATCTTTAAATCTGGAAGGATGTTTAAAGTCTTGAACCTATTATTTATTATCATAAAAAATAAGGATTTTCATAGAAATAACTTATTTACTTTTAATGCGTGTGTATTTTGTATTGACGTAATATCTAATTCTCTATATTGACATCACTTTGACAAAAACGCCTTATTTATTAAAGAATTCTTTGAACACCTACGCGATAAGATCTAAGCGCCATGCACATCGAGCCCCGGACGGCATACACGTAAGACCTAAGCGGACAATTCTACAGGAAGCCTCTCATTGACCTGTTAAAATCCGCTTATGAAAATCTAAATTGAAACAGCTCAAAAAACATGCTATCTTTTATGCAAGAAATTAGTCATGAAGTCATTGGTTCAAAAGTGTGCCTAGTCTTATTTGAAGCAGAAACTTTATTCATTAAGAGTAATAAATGTTTTTGATGAATGCAGAATCGTTTTTAGGGTTCCGTACCCAAAGGGTAAAATCGGAACCCTATTACTAAGACTTCGCTGTCCGTCTGTCCGTCTGTCCGTCTGTCCGTCTGTCCGTCTGTCTGTCTGTCACAGGGCTGTATCTCATGAACCATGATAGCTAGACAGTTGAAATTTTCACAGATTATGTATTTCTATTGCTGCTCGAACAACAAATACTAAAAACAGAATAAAAAAAAACTTGAGAGGTGTCAAGGGACACCCGGATGGAACGAAGTTCTTTTCGATTAATTAGTGAAGGAATTGTAATAAAATTTTATTTCTTTTAAGTTAAAATAATATGTTTTTTTATTATTATCAAATATAATGTAATATAAACTTAATCAGTAGGCTCAATTTTTGTCAATCTAGCTAGTTAGATGAGAAACAAACGCAAAGCAAATAAATAGGTGAGTACCTACCTTCCTAAGTAGATACCACCTACACCTACCAACTAATGATGTTTTGGTAATCTCCTACTTGCACAATAAGTCGTTTATTAGTTTACAGTTATGTTGTAATGAACACAAAATAACGTGGGACAAGGGAAGGGGAATCAACTTTGACCTCGACCCCACCTCGACCCCACCTCGACCCCACCTCGACCCCACCTCGACCCCACCGCGACCCCACCTCGACCCCACCTCGACCCCACCTCGACACCACCTCGACCCCACCTCGACCCCACCTCGACCCCACCTCGACCCCACCTCGACCCCACCTCGACCCCACCTCGACCCCACCTCGACCCCACCTCGACCCCACCTCGACCCCACCTCGACCCCACACCCCACCTCGACCCCACCTCGACCCTTTCACAACGCGCGATAAGGAACTTCGTTCCAAAAAGTATTTAAGTATTCTATCAGTTATCTAGTTCCCATAGTACAAGCTTTGCTTAGTTTGGGGCTAGATGGCGATGTGTAAAATGTCCACCAATATTTATTATTTATTATTATTATTATTATTATTATTTATATATTAATAGATATACTATAGCAAAAAAGTGTCGTGACAACTTTTCGTGACAACTTTTCGTGACAACTTTTTGTGACAACTTTTCGTAAGAATTTTTTCCGTCTAGCCCCCTTTCACAACGCGCGATAAGGAACTTCGTTCCAATAAATATTTAAGGGGGGCTCCCATACAACAAACTTGATTTTTGCATTCCAGCGCCATCTAGTTTCATTTGATGTTACTACGTATTATAGGTACTTTTCGCGGTCTCATGCGACCGCTCGGGTTTGAGAGGTAAGATGAAAGAGGTTTGCGATTCCGCTGGCAGGTGGCGCTATTTTACCACTATCCGTAAAGTAAGTCGGTAAATAGGTGGTACTTCACATGATCGAATAAAAAGTTTGAAATTGAATTATTGAATTCATGTAGTTAGGTAAATAGGTACCTAGGTAGATATTATTAATTTCCAATTAATTTCGAGTTCGAATCCTGGCCGTGCATCAATGGATATTTCTGTTCGAAAAATGTACCTATATGCGCGTTACACGTGTTTATAACAGTGAAGGAAAACATCGTGAGGAAACCTGTTAGTATTCTTGAAAGCGGCGACGGATTGCAACCTGTCACGTGTGGAATGCTAACTACGTAGTTAGGTAAATAGGTAGGTTACGAGATATTATGAATTATTTTTTATGTTTCTAGGGTTCCGTATCTAAAGGGTAAAAAACGGGACTACTAAGACACCGCTGTAGACAGGCTGTATCTCGTGAACCGTGATAGCTAGACAGTTGAAATTTTCACAGATGATGTATTTCTCTAAAATCAGCATAAAATAAAGTAAAGTAATAAGTAAAGTGAGACTCCCGTACAACAAACGTGATTTTTTTGCCGTTTTGATAATAGTACGGAACCCTTCGTGCGCGAGTCCGACTCGCACTTGGCCGGTTTTTTTCTCATTAACCACAAACTGTGAACATACAGTTTTGTTTTTGTAACAAAGATAACTTACGGATATAGATAAATTATAGGCTTGAAACACGATGGGTGAAACTTTTCTTGATAGATTTATTTTCCAAAAGTTTGATGTTTTTCAAGATAATGCAATTTTATCACTTTTTCCGTCTTATCCGGGTAGACGAGCCTATACAAAAAAACTTGAGAGGTGTCAAGGGACACCCGGATGGAACGAAGTTCTCACAAAATAACGTGGGACAAGGGAAGGGGAATCAACTCGTCCTCGACCTCGACCTCGACCTCGACCTCGACCTCGACCTCGACCTCGACCTCCACCTCCATCTCGACCTCCACTTCCACCTCGACACAATTAATAGATATATATATTAATAGATATACTATAGCAAAAAAAGTGTCGTGACAACTTTTCGTAAGATTTTTTTCCGTCTAGCCCCCTTTCACAACGCGCGATAAGGAACTTCGTTCCAAAACCAAACATTTCACATGTCACCGTGAAGACGTGGGGTAACCTGTTTCGGCAATATGATACTTTTCAAAAATGTGGAACGCGATAAACGCGAACTTCCTCCCACCTCTGAGCACTACATTTTGTCCGCTCGAAGTACATAGTATTATCAGCTATCGAATGCATCAGATTATTGGCTGCATACTATTTCCAGGTAACATCGTAAATACCTATTTTCGTAGATAAAGTATCAGTTATTTAATAAATGTTGTGTACCTAATGTGTGTTCTAGGAACGTGTAGAACGGATTCATTGATAGTGTAGAAGTGTTTGGAGTTGAAAATATACACTTACATGTTATACAATGGAACAACTCTCCCCTCTCTCCCCTTCTTTCCCCTTATTCGATACTCCAGAAAATAGGATTTATTGTAATACAAAGGACTTTTTATACAAATATTTGATTAATTTGCAGTTGTGATTAAATTGAAACTCGCTTCACGCTGAGACGTACTCATATACTATGTTTTATCAAATTTATCATATCACTACATAGTATAAAGCAAAGTCGCTTTCCGCTTCCCGCGTCTGTAATCTGTATGTATGTATGTATGTTTGCTTATATCTTTAAAACTACACAACGGATTTTGATGCGGTTTTTTTTAATAGATAGTGTGATTCAGGAGGAAGGTTTATATGTATAATAACATGCTACCCGTGCGAAGCCGGGGCGGGTCGCTAGTCTAACTATATGACTGGCCTCGCAGCTCAGTTGATACTAACTCTGGTTTCTGCGCTGTAGGTTGTGGTACGTGTAGGTAGGGTCTGTAGGTTCGATTTCCACTAAGGATAAACATTTGTGTGATTAACATATATTTTTGTTTCTGTGTGTTAATAAATGTATATACAAAGTATTTACAAAAAAAAGTATATATGTACCTAAATTATTATCAGATATCTGGTTCCCATATAAGCTTTGCTAAGTTTGGGGCTAGATGGCGCTGTGTAAAAAGGTACACCAACAATATTTATTTATTTTATTTTATTTATCTTTGGTTGGCAACTGTCCATATACCAACATACAGTACGGTAGATTTTAACTTACTTGAAGTTAGCCGAGTGCCCGCAAAAATGGTTTTGTGTCACTGCATAAGGTCGAAAATTGTCTAACATGCAGCAAACTTCACGTAAGCCAATATTCACCGAATGTAAGTGCTACTATTTAAAGACAGTTGTCAACCAAAAATATCCTTTTTAGAGTTCCGTACCCAAGGGGTAAAAACGGGATCCTGTTACTAAGACTTCGCTGTCCGTCTGTCCGTCTGTCTGTCTCTCACATGGCTGTATCTCATGAACCGTGATAGCTAGACAGTTGAAATTTTCACAGATTATGTATTTCTGTTGCCGCTATAATAACAAATACTAATAACAGAATAAAATAAATATTTAAGTGGGGCTTCCATACAACTAACGTGTTTTTTTTATAGATAATGGTACGGAACCCTTCGTGCGCGAGTCCGACTCGCACTTGGCCGGTTTTTCTTTAAGCAAACAGTAATAAGAACCAATCATGTAAGAAAAAAGATTCACATATCTAATACGTAATAACTATGTAAACATGCACAGCACTGACTTCCTGTACGAAACTGTGTGTACATGTTTTTTTTGCGATTTTGAACCTTATTCCTATCACTGTAGGCGTTAGTGGTTATAGGATTTTTTTTCGTGGGTTATGTAATCATCATAATGCGCATATGTTGTACTATCTACGAGTAGGAAATAGATAAGAGCTGAAAAGACGGCGCCTCGGCGCCAGAAAACCGTCGATAACATACCTAGCTAATCCTTTTTATCATTTTAATATAATAATAGCGTAATTTTAGGCCGTGTTGGCCGAGTAGGTGGGCCGAGTGGTGGCTTTGAACCGAAGGTCGTGGGTTCGAATCCTGGCCGAGCTTCAATGGATTTTTCTGTTGTAAAAAAATATATGAGCATTAACGCGTGCGGTAGCGGTAAAGGAAAACATCAAATAGGATTAAATATAAGTGGCGATGATAATATTTAGACGTGCCTCTGACTATCCCATTAGACATCTAAGTGCGTGAAGATCTGAGATGTCTACCATAATCCTATTTTTTTTTATTGTACAAATGTAACCTATGGTTGAATAGGATTAGGTATAGTTCTAGGCATCTCTTTATTTTCAACTAGAACCTTCCTCCTGAATCACTCTATCTATTTAAAAAAACCGCATCAAAATCCGTTGTGTAGTTTTAAAGATATAAGCAAACATACATACAGACGCGGGAAGCGGAAAGCGACTTTGCTTTATACTATGTAGTGAAGTCTAAGCGCCAAGTGATCTGAGAGGATTTTCTAGTTTGTTGATCTAGTTCTAAGTTGACATCAGAGAATTCGAAGGCCCAAGAACTTAGGCAGCTTCACGATTATTAACTAGATTGAAACTAAGTTAATGTTATCTTAAAGTCTGCACTTATTATGTAAACAATGAATGACCCATGTCATTATCAGTTCTTTGACACTAGTCTGGGTGATGGTCATTAGGTCACGGATTTAGAGTTATTCGGGGCTATTGAGACATATTTTCAATATACGGCTTCTGTTAGAAAATATGGACGTCTTAAGGAAGAATATTGTAATTTGACTGGCCTCACAGCTCAGTTGGTAGTATCTCTGCCTTCTGCGCTGTAGGTTGTGGGTTTTCCATCTAAGGCAATTGATAAACATAGATGTTTGTTCTGTATCTGAGTAAAAAATGTATTCTATCAGTAATCTAGTTCCAATAGCTTTGCTTAGTTTGGGGTTAGATGCATTGTGAAATGTCCACCAATATTTATTTATTTTAATATTCATTCGTAAGCAACTCAGTTTGGTACTTCACTGTTTTATCGTTATAAAAGCGTCCTCCGTAGTACATATACAAGTTAAAAACTATTTATATATTTTTAAACAATTATATATTTAATAACTTAAATAATACTAGTAGATTCCCCTTGCGTTTTCGTCAAGATATTTTCAAACAGACTTCAACCCTCCGCTGCACTCCTTTGGGGGTTGAATTTTAGGGAATTCCTTTCTTAATGCACTCTTACACACCATAAGGAAAACACCCTATAAATTTCAAGTTTCCAGGACCAGTGGCTTCGGCTCTGCGTTGATAGATCAGTCAGTCACTAACGCAAGAGCTTAGATATATTTTCTACTATTTTTATTTAATGTTTCCTGTCACACGCCAACCATATAACATTATCATTTGGGTTAGCTGAAAGAAAATGCCTAGATATTAAGTATTTAAGTACCTCGTTTTTAAACGCAATAAATTATTAATAAATAAATAAAATTGTCTGTCTGTCTTTATTGGTTCACGCGAAAAGCTCGACACAGTTTTTTGAGTGATTCCTCAACAAACAGACATTATAAACAAAATGTTTTATATACATACGCGATGTAGGTTAATCACGTAGCGATAAGATAGCGCTGATAAGACATAACTGGTTCCATTTCTATAAAGACTAACTCATAATAATTGTAATTTAAATGTCTGTTGTTACAGTGGCCTGAGCACGAACTACTATCGTATCGACAACCTATCATTCAAATGTCAAAAATGACACTTTTTGTACAGCAAAAGTGTCAGTTTTGGCATTTGGAGGATACGTTGTCGATACGATAGTGGTTCATGCTAACCCCCCCAGTTCGTTACGGGTTTAAATTTTGAATCGAATCGTATAAGATATTTAATCTGACATCAATTTGATTAGCGAATGATAAGCATACTACCAAAATTCCTAATAAAAAATATTTTATTAAAAAATCTGACGTTAGTTTCACTACTGAATGAATGCATTAATGCATAGGGAAAAAATTGGAAGTTTTCTGAAAGTGTTTTTTTCTTTGCGATTACTGACATTTGGGCAGAACAAAGTCTGTCACGGGTGGGCTAGTATAGAATATTTAAAATAGTTCTAATAAGCGGTGATGGGCTCGCAAACTGTCACGTGTGGAATGCTAACTACAGAAAAATGTGGGTATATGCCATCGAGTACCTGTCACATAATATAACATTGTCATTGGAACTTGACAAGAATGCAAAGTTTTTACTACATCAGAGTATTTACTAAGGAGTTCCGTTGTGAGTGTCTGTTGAACAGCTCCTGACTCCATCATCAGATCAGCTCGTTATCACCATATTATTGCATTGTCACCAAAGTTACATAAATATGCAAAATTTAGCTCAATCGGTTGGGGATAACTGCTTCAAAATTGAGTTGCATTCCACCTTAACAAACATAGTTACATAGTTACATATATTATACATTACAAGTTAAAAAAAACCTTGTAATAAAGAAATGGTTCAGGACTATAATCCCCTACTCCCAGATTTATGAATTTATTTATCAACACAATATTTAACCAAGTTTTAACTTAAATAGTACACTAGGCACTTACATAATTATAAACAACTTTATGAAATATGCAAATCTCGATAGAGCTTACATGTTTAAGCCTTTTGGGGTCGAGACCCTGAGTCCGTGGCGAAGCTACGGGTTTTCGAAACTTATTCAGAAAAATAAGAACTAACTATTCTGTTTTTAGTATTTGTTATAGCGGCAACAGAAAAACATCATCCCACCAAAAACATTCTGTAAAAAACTAGCCAAGTCTCGATGGAGCTGCTTGTTTATCTCTAAAAAGTAATGAAATCTAGACAAAGTCGTGTCAAGTCTGAGGTTCTTTACTGCGATTTCTTTATTATTATAGAATGTTGTGTGACTTGGCCGTTGAACATTCTTTATACGTTAGTGGGTACAAGTCAATTTTGTTTACACGTAATGTTATATCTGTTGTAACTACAGATAATAGCTACTAGCGTCCAATTACCAATACCTGTATTGGCACAGGTATTGGTAATTGGACGCTAGTGTCTTATTTTAGGCCGTTGTTGATCGTGCAACACATGCATTCACCATTGACAATGCTGACTTCTGCTGTCTTCTTTTTGGAGCGTCAAATCGACCACCGATCTAACATAAAATAGACGTATTTTTTTAACTGTTTGTTTCAGGCTCGCCTTTACATACATAAGTATTATTGAAATACACAGTTTTATCAAGCCTACAATTGACTATTTATTGAATCAACGTTTTCTAAGTGGCAATTTTCCATCGTTAATGGGTAGCGGTTCTGGCGACAGATTGGTGCAATGATGTCACGGAGCACCTGGTTTTGTACCCTTGTGTACTCTTCAACGGCCAAGTCACATAACATTCTATAATAATAAAGAAATCGCAGTAAAGAACCTCAGACTTGACACGACTTTGTCTAGATTTCATTACTTTTTAGAGATAAACAAGCAGCTCCATCGAGACTTGGCTAGTTTGTTACAGAATGTTTTTGGTGGGATTTCACTTGTTTTTGTAGAAACGTGGTTGATTTATTTTACTAGATTTTCTTATTTGACACAGTTTTTTTTCTTTTTATGAGTAGTTTTTTTATTATAAAAACAAATCGTAAGCGCGTTTAAAATACTGTAGCGCCATCTAGCGACGTGTGCGGGTATCACCGCCACTCTTAATCCAATGCATTATACTTTGATCAAATTTTGAGCGAAATTAATATTTTAGTTTATTTAATTTGTTAATTTGTTTATTCAATTTGTGTAATGTTCGAGTAGAATAAAGTTAATCGTTCGACTATTTCTTCTTGTAAACTTGTAAGTATAAGTAAGTATAAATGCCAGTCTAGTCTTATCCAGAGTTTTCCTTCAATTTTATATTGCGGTTATATGTTTAATATCATTATTACATCCGGCGTCGCACGGATGTAATAATGATATTATAGGTATTTTTTTTTACACCTTGGGTTACATTATCGAATTTTTCATAAGGATCCCTAATAAAACTTTTAGTATCGCAGACTTTTTTTGTAGATATTGATGCCCTCTTTAAAACTGTAGTACATCACTTTGCTCTATTGTCAACAATTTCCGCAGAGTACGCGATATAAGGATTTTATTGGATTTTTTTCACACGTTGGGTTACATTATCGAAGTTTTCATACGGATCCCTAATAGTGAGACATATGGTACTGCATACTTTTTTGTAGATATTGATGTCCTCTTTAAAACTGTAGTACATCACTTTGCTCTATTGTCAACAATTTCAGCAGCAAACGCAATATAAGGATTTTTTTTTAATTTTTTCACACCACGGATTACATTATCGATGTTTTCATACGGATCCCTAATATTTTTGAAAATATGCTATAGCCTATGTTCATCAGGGATAATGTAGGATTCTAATGGTGAAAGAATTTTTCAAATCGGTCCAGTAGTTGAATATTTTTTTTAAATCTATAGTTTCTCTAATAGTTTGGTTAGGCTCTTGTGTTTTCTTATCAGGGTCACCAGGTACTCCAGATCTTCGATTATCCTAGTTTTTATGGTTTTCCCTTTATGTGGCCATTAAACCCTAACTCTGTACCAAATTTCAGCTCTCTGAGTTTATGGGAAGTACTAGTTCTATTCTGATGATCATGAGTGAGTGAGTGAGTGAGTGAGTGAGTGAGTGAGTGTCTGTCTAAAATGCGAAACTTTGCTTTCGCTTAACTTCGTAACTAAATGACCTACAGACTTGAAATTTTGGATTTTAAGTATGTGATTATAGCTTACTGGATGACGAAAATTTCAGCGTTCTGGTCTTATCCAGAGGTTCTCAAATAGGGGCCTGAAAATGCGGCGAAATGGTTCCAGTAAAGGATGGTACGGCAGTGTTTGCTTCGCGCTCGACTTGGCGGGGGCACTGCCGTGCCCCCAAATATGTGAAAATTTCAACTTATCTATACATATAATAAAACTGTAGAAGATTTAAGTTCTGTACATTGAATAAAAACTAAAAAAAATACTCCTAGGGGCCTTTATACAAATAACACAAGCCAATAAAAAACATTTTGAAATTTTTGTCTGTGTCTGTCTGTTGTCCGGCTTTCACGCAAAAACTACTAGACAGATTTTAATAATTTTTTTTTGTTATGTAGCTATTAGTTCTGTTATAATTTTGGAAGATCGGAATACCAGATGTGAAACTATCTGTCTCCCAGCGAAGCGGGCAGGGGTCAGCTAGTATCAAATATATCAATAGTATTATGACTTCAAATACAATTTCAATTCATTGAAAAAAACCCGTTCAGACACTATGACTTTTGCATTACGTAAGTGTTTTGATGAGAATTTTTCCCCCAACTGACACTGTTATACATTTGGGTGTCACATGTTAGAAACTCACTAGTTTTTTTTAATAAGGCAAAATTGAAATAAATAATGCATCGCTCTTAATTTATTTATCTTCAGAGGGACCTTTTTGACCTCTTTATACGACATCTTGTTTATTTGGCTCATGCCATGCTTAATATTCCTCTTCCTGTCTTTCTCCTATCTTCTCATCTTTATTATTTTTCAATCTATCATGATTAGTAGACATAATAATATAACTACGTTCAGAAAACTATAAATAAAACCAACCAAATGTTCCTTCCAATCAAAAATGGAACGGAGTATATCCATTAAAAAAAGAATTATCAAAATTGGTCTACTCTGAAAAAAGTTATGCGTGATCTAACATGAAAAAAATATACGTGTCGAATTGAGAACCTCCTTCATATTTTTCGTCGGTTAATAACATAATTAAAGGTAATTACGTGATGAAACCAATGTAAAAATCTATAATTACTTCTTTTCTATGATGTTCTTGATAAAGTTGTCACGTAAAAAAAAATATATTATATTGGTAGATATTTCACACATCGTCATCAAGCCCCAAACTAAGCAAAGCTTGTGCTATAGGAGCCAGATTACTAATAGAATAATTATAAACATTTTTTTTTAATAGAAATACGGCTAATTACCACGTTTTTCTTGTATTGCTGACGTTTCGAGACAATTCAGATGCTCTTCATCATGAGCATCGCCCGCGACCGCGATCAACGGCAGATCGGCGAATACTTTTTTTTTTGTAAATTCATACTTATTACACACTAGCGACCCGCCCCGGCTTCGCACGGGTAGCATGTTATTATACAATAAACCTTCCTCCTGAATCACTCTATCTATTAAAAAAACCGCATCAAAATCCGTTGTGTAGTTTTAAAGATTTAAGCAAACATACATACATACAGACGCGGGAAGCGGAAAGCGACTTTGCTTTATACTATGTAGTGATATAGTGATGATACACAGACACAGTACTATCATCCACGTCCTATACACTACTACAGTATCTATATAAATAAATATAATAAATAAATATTGGCGGACTCTACACACAGCGCCATCTAGCCCCAAACTAAGCAAAGCTTGTACTATGGGAACCAGATAACTGATAGAATACTTATATACTTTTTTTTTTTTTGTAAATACATACTTATTATACATAGTAACACCCAGACACAGAACAAACATCTATGTTCATCACACAAATATTTGCCCGAACCCACAACCTACAGCGCAGAAGGCAGAGTTACTACCAACTGAGCTGTGAGGCCAGTCAATATATATAGTACTATACTACAGTATCCACGTTCATCACACAACCAACAGCCACAGAAGGCAGAGTTACTACGAACTAAGCTGCGATGGTATACGTTTTTTCATTTTAAATCATGCTAAAACGAAGTTATATTAAAATCATGACCTCGACAACACAGATAGCCTTATCACGACACGACATGTAATAATTTAGGCTAGGCTAACAAATAATTTAATTCATGTTGACAGACGTAATGTCATAAATAAGGATATTAATGATGCTAGGCGTAAAATTAAAAAAATAAATAGGATCACGACTTTAATCTCCAAGTACGGTAGACATCCTCTCAGAGGCGCTTAGATCCTTTGAAGATGTCCAGTGGAGGTAGTCAGAGGCACGTCCAAACATTAGATTTGGCACATGCCCACTTTTTGCAGTAGTTAGCATTCCATACGTGACAGGTTTCAAGCCCATCGCCGCTTTATAAGAATACTAATCTAATACAAATTTGTATTAGATTAGTATCTCTAATATATAAAATACTCGTGTCACGGTATTTGTAACCAAACTCCTCTGAAACGGCCAGCGCCATCTATACTAAAATCATCTTTATTGCATTTTTTTTATCATTTAGGGGTTGTTTTTCGGATTATATGTTCCCCCTTCTGTTTATCTGATTTTTTATTTAATAAGTGTGTAGTATGTATAATAAGTATGTATTTACAAAAAAAAAAAAGTATATAAGTATTCTATCAGTTATCTGGTTCCCATAGTACAAGCTTTGCTTAGTTTGGGGCTAGATGGCGCTGTGTGTAAAGTCCGCCAATATTTATTTATTTATTTATTATTTATAATTTCATCTTAGCCCGTTTTGTCGTTTAAGACTGATTAGGGCATAAACATTATACAAACTCACAAACTTTCGCATTTATAATATTACTAGCCGACCCGTGACAGACTTTGTCCTGTCAAATTTCAATAATCGAATACAGTATTCGATTATTGACTGATTGTTTTTAGTCTGTGATGTCATATTTGTTGCACACCAGCGCCATCTATGCCAAAATCATCCCTTTTGCGTTTTTTTATCATTTAGGGGTGGTTTTTCGGATTTTAAGATACCCTATTATTTATTCTGTTTTTTTATCTACATACTACAGCAAGTTTCATCTTAATCCGTTTTGTCGTTTAGGCCTGATTGTGGAACAAACATACATTTCTTTTCACAAACTTTCGCATTTATAATATTATTAGGATTAGAATTACCACGTTTATCTTCAGATGCTCTTCATCATGAGCATTTACCGCGAGCTCAGCGATAGATCAGCGAATACTGTATTACCTATACTTGCTAAATTTTATTTTGTACTAGCTGACCCATGCCCGCCTCGCTGGGGGACAGATAGTTTCACATCTGGTATTTCGAACTTCCAAAATGATAGCCTATAAGTTGCCGAGGACTAATAGCTATATAACAAAAAATTTAGTTTCATCAAAATACGCCCAGTAGTTTTTGCGTGAAAGCCAAACAACAGACAGACAGACAGACAAACAAAATTTTCAAAATGATTTTTTTGGCTTGTGTTACTTGTATGAAGACCCCTGGGAGTATTTTTTTTAGTTTTTATTCAATGTACAGAATTGAACTCTTCTACTGTTTTATTATATTATGTACTAGCGACCCGCCCCGGCTTCGCACGGGTAGCATGTTATTATACATATAAACCTTCCTCCTGAATCACTCTATCTATTAAAAAAAACCGCATCAAAATTCGTTGTGTAGTTTTAAAGATATAAGCAAACATACATACATACATATTACATACAGACGCGGGAAGCGGAAAGCGACTTTGCTTTATACTATGTAGTGATAGTGATAGATAAGGTATACCTACTTACCTAATGGAATGCTAACTACTGGAAAATGTGAGTATTGTAAATTATAAGTATAGACGTGCTTCTGACTTCCCCCTTTAGACATCTTCAAGGGATCTAAGCGCCTTGAGATCTGAGAGTCTTACCCTCGTATTCAAGAACGACACTATGAGAACACGCACCCACAGTGGACGAAATCTTTTTTCATAAAAATCACTTTATGTGTTGTGCGACACTGCATAGTGTGACTAGAGGCACATTGTCATGTGACTCTAGCCAAAGTTGAACTCTAAAGGCACACGTTAGCGTGCGCCATAGTGCCGCTCAACACATAAAGTGATGTTTATGAAAAATGGTTTCGTCCACTGTGGGTGCGTGTTCTCATAGTGTCGTTCTTGAATACGAGGGTTAATTATATTATGAGCCAAAAATTCAAATCTGTGTGTCCAAAGACTCCAGTGATTTGCAGGATTTTGTTAATTATGGCAAAACTTCAAAGTCATTTTACAAGAATTTTACATGGGGCTGGTCCCAGCCCAGGGGTGGGTCATGACCCCCATGACCTCCCCCCTGGATCCACCCTTGACTGTACTTGGGGATTAGTCGGGATCCTATTATTATTATTTTTTACTTACCTGATCCTGATTACGAGTAAGTACATATGTTTGAGTAATCCCTTATGTACAAACCAAAAAGTGAGGGTCTCAAGTAGAAAGGAGCTTTTACAACCCTCTTTGCGCCCCAACAGGGGTCCAAAGATCAAAGTTTTTTTCATGAAACTATTCAAGCAAGGTAATTTAGTTCCAATTTAAAGTTCAGTAACTTTACAAAAACGTATTCCCGTGACAGTTAACAGTGCCTAGTCCCTTTTCGATAAACCATAAAGTTTCCAATTTAAAGTATATAAATAAATATAAATGTTGGCGGACTTTACACACAGCGCCATGTAGCCCCAAACAAAGCAAAGTTTGTACTATGGGAACCAGATAACTGATAAAATACTTAAATATATTTTGTAAATTTAAAGAAAGTATTTATTAAGTACGTACTTATTAAACATATAAATATACATAATTATAGATTGTTTTTTAAATCACACTACAACACGGCTAAAGTTTTATAAGCGACTTCAAAAAATGGAGAAAACAATTTCGAAAAATATTTTTTTGGTTTGAGGTTAAAAAAAAATATAAGTATTCTATCAGTTATCTGGTTCCTATAGTACAAGCTTTACGTAGTTTGGGGCTAGATGGCAATATTTATATTTATTTTATTTTTAAACTTAATAATTTAACATGCATGTACTCAAAATTTGGTACTAGAGCCAATAATTAATGAATTTGATTGATTGCGGCCAGCGCTATTTCCCGTCCATCTTCTCACACACCGCAACCGCGAAGCTTCAGCTACCGGATGCCAAATTACATATTAAGTTTGTGTTGCATTCAACGAGCAATAAGACAATGTACACATCTGCGTGTTTGCGCTAAATTAACGACGACGCCTGCGCAGTTTTCCCACACACCATTGAAGTAACGTCAGCAGAAGTATAACTCCTAAAGTTTGTAAGGATTTTTTGGATGTTTCACGCCCATAGGTACAAGACTAAATGATTATGAATGAAACTTAAAACATACATCCTATTCCTACTAATATTATAACGTAAATATAAGAACGTATTTAATAAATTTTAGTCATCATTTAGAAACAAAATGGTTTCGACTAAAATAAAAGAACCCACCAATAAATTTTAAATAGAAACACGGCTAATTACTACGTTATTTACTTGTATTGCTGATGTCGAGGCAATTCAGATGCTCTTCATCATTATCAACGCTCGCAACTGCGATCAACGGTAGATCGGATAAATTTGATACGAATAAATAATCCTTATTTGTTTTGCCGATGGTACCGCCACAGGATGTTATTTCATTTTTCGCTAAGTACCTACCACAAATAAAACTGAAAACCTCTGAAGTAATGAACGGCTTTTGAGCATCAATGTTGCAATAAATTGTTTCTCATCGAACCAAAACCATAATAGGACTTACTTGACTGGCCTCACAGCTCAGTTGGTAGTAACTCTGCCTTCTGCGCTGTAGGTTGTGTGTTCGATTCCCATCCAGGATAAACAAACAAACTTGTGTTTGTATTTTTTTTTTACTTTTTTTTTTAAATTGCTTAATTTTATTATTATTTATAATGAATTTGCAAAAAAAAATATGTTAGTATTTTACCAGTTATCTGGATTCCATAGTACAAGCTCTGCCTTGTTTGGGGCTAGAATACTTATTATTACATAAATACTTTTTTTTATAAATACAAAGGTGCATAAGTTACATAATAACACAAAACAAACATATATGTTCATCACAAAAATATTTATCCTAGGTGGAGTTTGAACCCACAACCTACAGCACACAAGGCAGAGTTACTACCAACTGAGCTGTGATGCCAGTCAATGGACGAAATGGAGCAGTTCCCTGGGATGTGTTCCTCGATTTAAAGCTAGTAAAATCAAAAATAGTCCCAGCATAATAACCGAAAATAGCTGAACGAATTAACATGTCCATTTAACATAACAGTTTTCAGTTCGGAACTATTCTGATGTTGACGAGAAAGATGTCGCGTGCGAGATTCAAAGATATTAATAGACTAGCCGACCCGTGACAGATTTTTTTTATAATAATCACATAGAAAAAAGCAATTTCAGGCAGCTTTCAATTTTTTCCCTACAAACCTTGTACTGATAAAATAAATTACGAATTATGGTAGAATGCTTACCATTCATTAGTCAAAACTGCGTTGCTATGACGCCTAAATGTTTTTAGTCTGTGATGTCAGATTTGTTACACACCAACGCCATCTATACCAAAATCATCCTTTTTGCGTTTTTTTTTAAATTGGAAAAGGAGAAGAAAATTATAGTTTGGTCATAATAACCTAATCCTAATCCTAATAATATTATAAATGCGAAAGTTTGTGATAAGGCTGCTATGTTTGTTCCCTAATCAAAAATAAACGACAAAACGAATTAAGATGAAATTTGCTGTAGTATGATAAAAAATCAGAATAAATAAAGGGGGATCTTATAATCCGAAAAACAAAAAAACATTTTTTTTCGGATTTTTTTCTCCTTTTCCCATTTAGGGTTGGCACAACATGTTGCGAAGAGGATTTGGCTTATGTTTTACAGGCGGCCTGCTTGACGTCAACCCTCTTTGGGAATACTTGCTTGAATAATAAGGCAAACCAAAAACAAAAAATATATATATTAAGTGTGTGGTAACCTCACAGTGACATTACTTCCATAGCTTTTGACCCTTTTTCAAAAACAACGTCCTCGGTGGCTTAGTAAGCGGATGGGTGTATGAGACGCGAGAGGTGCGGGTTTGCATTATCTGCAAATAATTGACTCCTTTGTAGGTATGTTACTTGTATGGTACTTGTAGTATTGGTACGTCGTGTAGTAATTGCTATGATTAGAAAAAAAACCGGCCACAGCCCTGTGACAGACAGACGGACAGACGGACAGACGGACAGACGGACAGACGGACAGCGAAGTCTTAGTAATAGGGTTCCGATTTTACCCTTTGGGTACGGAACCCTAAAAACGGCAAAAAAACACGTTTGTTGTATGGGAGTCGCACTTAAATATTTATTTTATTCTGTTTTTAGTATTTGTTGTTATAGCGGCAACAGAAATACATCATCTGTGAAAATTTCAACTGTCTAGCTATCACGGTTGATGAGATACAGCCCTATAACAGACAGATGGACAGACGGACAGCGAAGTCTTAGTAATAGGGTCCCGTTTTTACCCTTTGGGTACGGAACCCTAAAAAAAGTCTTAAAGCTGTATTCCCCAAGTACGGTAGACATTTCATTTAGCACATTTTGCCGTTTTCCATACGTGAAAGGTTGCAAGCCCATCGCCACTTATAAGACCGGAATTAGAAAGAAAGAAAGAAATAAAGAATAAATTTATTTTGTGTCAACATAATCTCTCAAAACTAAACAAAAACATACATATTGGGAACATTGACAACAAAATTGGTCACCACTCAGCTATATGCTGCAACAGCGAGAGTTGATGCAGCGCTGATTTTCAGTGGAGCCATAGTGCGTGTGGGGCAGCATACTGTATAATCACACAGTGCATATATTTACATTAAGTACTTAAGAGGCTCCCAGTCGCTGATTGCTCTTTTTCGAAACGAAAAAAGAAATACTTCTGAACAAGCCACCTCTCCTATTTTTATAAGTATATTACTTCAGGTTCCTACCTAGATTTCTATTAAGCTGAAAACATAATAGCAGAAACTTTTCACGATAAAGATATTATTTCAAAATGATACGTTTTAGAATTTATGATCGAAATATTTTATATACCTACTATTAAAATCAACTTGTGATTTATTGTTAAAGATAGGTAATATGTAGATCTAAATTTCTATTAGAATAGATTTTTGATAAGTAATTATACATAATTTATATCATTAATTTATTCGAAAAGCTAAGGCGGACCACGCTCCGACGTGTGTTTGTCGTCATTGCAGCGGTCGGTAGGATTATTTATCGAATTGATTAAAGATGGGTACATCTTTATTCACATATACTATACATTATAAAATAGGAGATGTGGCTTGTTCACAAGTATTTATTTTTTCGTTTCGAACAAAAACAATCGTCGACTGGGAGCGCCTTAAAATTCTAAAATACCTACTTTTTAACATTCTATAAAAATATATACCTAAACTAGATAGCAAAAACAAAATAATATACCTACTTTTAAATAATATAATAAAATAAAATATAAGGCCTAGAACGACTACCTATGGATGGACTTGTGAGTTTAAAAGGTAATTCTTAAGGGTTTTTTTAAAAGAGAAAATATTGTTGCAATTTATTATAGGAGGGGGTAAATTATAATTAATTAATCTCGACCACGCCAGAATATACCCCTTGCCGCATTCTCAAATGTCTCCGTATCTAGTTTTTGTGTTGTGTGTTAGAAAAAACATAAAAGCGATGTCATGTCACGTAACCAAACTTCAAACAGATGCCAATTTTTTTTTCATTTTCCGGTCAACGACCCTTACGCCTGCGCACATTGGCGGACGGGATAGCAGAGGATTAAAAATGTATCAATTCAATTTAATAGGAATTTAATTTAATAGTGATCGACCTCGGAGCGTCGCGAAACTGTGCTGCTGTCCTTATTTCGATTGGATAACTATTAAATTCAATTGATAAATTTGAAATTCTCTGCTATCCCGTTCGCCAATGTGCGCAGAGCATTAGTCTGAGAGTTGGAAAGTCAGATCCTCGGCTTTAGCCACAGATTATACTATAGTTACATTCAAAACTTTCACTTTTGTCTACAATGCTATTAAATTTTTATCTATACCTGAAAATCACAAACAAAAATAACACACATTCTTTCTAGGAGGTATGTCTTGTTTTGATAGTCAGTTCATGACGATTAACAATTAAAAAACCGGCCAAGTGCGAGTCGGACTCGCGCACGAAGGGTTCCGTACTATTATCAAAACGGCAAAAAAGATCACGTTTGTTGTACGGGAGTCCCACTTAAATATTTATTTTATTCTGTTTTTAGTATTTGTTGTTAGATCAGCAATAGAAATACATAATCTGTGAAAATTTCAACTGTCTAGCTATCATGGTTCATGAGATACAGCCCTGTGACAGACAGACAGACGGACAGACAGACGGACAGCGAAGTCTTAGTAATAGGGTTCCGTTTTTACCCTTTGGGTACGGAACCCTAAAAATGACACATTATAATAACTTATGGTACGTACCTTTCACGTTTGGAATGCTAATTACTGCAAAATGTGGGCATGTGCCAAACACAATGTTTGTACGTGCCTCTGATGACCCCCACTAGACATATTCAAAGGATCTAAGCGCCAAGTACGGTAAACATCCTCTCAGATCTCCAGGCGCATCCAATCGCATTACAGTCGTGATCCTATATTTTTGGAACGAAGTTCCTTATCGCGCGTTGTGAAGGGGGCTAGACGGAAAAAGTTCTTACGAAAAGTTGTCACGAAAAGTTGTCACAAAAAGTTGTCACGAAAAGTTGTCACGAAAAGTTGTCACGACACTTTTTTGCTATAGTATATCTATTAATATATAAATAATAATAATAATAATAAATAATAAATAATAAATATTGGTGGACATTTTACACATCGCCATCTAGCCCCAAACTAAGCAAAGCTTGTACTATGGGAACTAGATAACTGATAGAATACTTAAATACTTTTTGGAACGAAGTTCCTTATCGCGCGTTGTGAAAGGGTCGAGGTGGGGTCGAGGTGGGGTCGAGGTGGGGTCGAGGTCGGGTCGAGGTCGGGTCGAGGTCGGGTCGAGGTCGGGTCGAGGTCGGGTCGAGGTCGGGTCGAGGTCGGGTTGAGGTCGGGTCGAGGTCGGGTCGAGGTCGGGTCGGGTCGAGGTCGAGGTCGAGGTCGAGGTCGAGGTCAAAGTTGATTCCCCTTCCCTTGTCCCACGTTATTTTGTGTTCAGTACAACATAACTGTAAACTAATAAACGACTTATTGTGCAAGTAGGAGATTACCAAAACATCATTAGTTGGTAGGTGGTATCTACTTAGGAAGGTAGGTACTTACCTATTTATTTGCTTTGCGTTTGTTTCTCATCTAACTAGCTAGATTGACAAAAATTGAGCCTACTGATTAAGTTTATATTACATTATATTTGATAATAATAAAAAACATATTATTTTAACTTAAAAGAAATAAAATTTTATTACAATTCCTTCACTTTTATTTATTTAAAAAAAAATACTAAACACCGAGCGATGCTTCGAAGATAAAATAATTCAAGTATAAAATA
Organism: Hydriomena furcata; assembly: GCA_912999785.1. Classification (NCBI taxonomy): domain Eukaryota; kingdom Metazoa; phylum Arthropoda; class Insecta; order Lepidoptera; family Geometridae; genus Hydriomena; species Hydriomena furcata. Next base: position 15,002,386 of record OU538832.1, on the reverse strand, counting down.
ATATTATTGTAATAGTAGATTTAAATATAATAACAATACATTAGGATGTTTGTTCACCACTCAAAATAACTATATAATTGTTCAAGATAGATTATGTACTGAAATGAAACTTAAGATACTTTTTAATGGATACAACGCAAGCAAAGCCACAGGCAGAAGCTAATCTTTTATATACCCAAATTCCCAAGTCATTGAATAACCATTAAAAAAGTCCTTCGACCATGATGATACAAGAACTCGAATTATCATACAGTAGTCAAATCAAACACGCCTGCCTAGAGGCGAAAATGACGTCATTTTAATTTCCTAGTAGAGACCGCCTGGTGCCAATTGGCAGGTCATAGAATACATTGACCCAAAGAGTATAGAAAAACCGTCCAAGTGCGTGTCGGGCCACGCGTAATGTAAGGTTCCGTAGTTTACACAGCTAACTTCTAATAAGTCTCAATGGTGTGTTTGTACATTTTTTTTATGATTACTTCTCCAATTACAATGTATAAGTCGACTATTACTCGTAAACTTGTACGGTGCTATTAATAAAAATATCTGTGATAGTTTTCCTTTTAACTTCGTTATATAAATTAAAATAAATAAATAGGATCACGACTGTAATCCTCAAGTACGGTAGACATCCTATCAGATCTCCAGACGCTTAGATCCTTTGAAGATGTCTAGTGGGGGTAGTCAGAGGCACGTCCATACATTATGTTTGGCACATGCCCACATTTTGCAGTAGTCAGCATTCCATACGTGACAGGTTGCAAGCCCATCGCCGCTTATAAGAATATTAACTGGTTTCCTCACGATGTTTTCCTTCACCGTTTTGAGCACGTGTTTTTGATGCGCATATAAATTTTCGAACAGAAAAATCCATTGATGCACGCCGGGATTCGAACCCACGACCTTCAGATTGAAAGTCGAGGTACCTCCCACTCGGCCAACACAAAACCAATAGTTTAGCTTTTAGCACCTGACTCCAGCAAAAATTGGCACTTAAAAGCTCAATATTTCACAAACGGATCCCATAATCGAGTTAAGCTGCAGACAGATAGACGGATGGACATGGCGAAAATATAAGGGTTCCCTGTAGACTACGGAACCTTAAAAACCACTTCTGGATGAACCACGCTTGATGCTAATCGATAAATTCCATTGCGTGTCTTGATCATCAGATTGTGGATGACAAGATTGTAGTCTGACAAAAAGTTTTCAAAAGTAAATAATTAATAAAAGTTTTGAAAGACTATACGTGAGACTTTTAAGACGAATATATTTTTTTAATGTTTTTTTATGTTATTTTTATATACAGTTTTTATTCTTATGACAAAGATAACTTAAGGATTTAATCTAGAAATTATAGACCGACAACTTTTTCTAGATAGATTTATTTTCCAAAACACTAATTTCTAGGTGGGTACCTACAGCGCAGAAGGCAGCGCTACTACCTACAAATGTAATGTGTAAGTAATTTGTGTAATTGGTAATAAATAAATAAATAAACAAATAAATACCAACTTTTTTTTATACAGCGCCATCTAGCCCCAAACTAAGCAAAGCTTGTAATATGGGAACCAGATAACTGATAGACACTTATATACTTTTTTTTGTTCTAAATACTTACTTACTATACATATTAACACCCAGACACAGAACAAACATCTATGTTCATCACGCAAATATTTGTCGTTTTTGTAGCCCATTAAGGGCTCCCAGTCGTTGATTGCTCTTTTTCGAAACGAAAAAAGAAATACTTCTGAACAAGCCACATCTCCTATTTTTATAAGTATATTACTTCAGGTTCCTACCTAGATTTCTATTAAGCTGAAAACATAATAGCAGAAACTTTTCACGATAAAGATATTATTTCAAAATGATACGTTTTAGAATTTATGATCGAAATATTTTATATACCTACTATTAAAATCAACTTGTGATTCATTGTTAAAGATAGGTAATATGTAGATCTAGATTTATATTAGAATAGATTTTTGATAAGTAATTATACATCATTTATATCATTAATTTATTCGAAAAGCTAAGGCGGACCACGCGCCGACGTGTGTTTGTCGTCATTGCAGCGGTCGGTAGGATTATTTATCGAAGTGATTAAAGATGGGTACATCTTTATTCACATATACTATACATTATAAAATAGGAGATGTGGCTTGTTCAGAAGTATTTCTTTTTTCGTTTCGAACAAAAACAATCGTCGACTGGGAGCGCCTTAAGTCTAATTGATAGTTGGCATGCGTGTACGCACTTTCTAAACAACCAACTTACAAATTGAAACAGCATGAGCGACATCAATAACCGAAATATAATTTGGTTTTATCACGTTTCGGATGGTACACGTATCGACGCTAATTTACAGAAATTTTTGAACAATTTGGGATCTTATATGGATTTTTTTATTAGCACGTTCTTAAAACGGTGAAGGAACCATCGTAAGGAAAGCAGTTAGTATTCTTAAATACTTAAGAGGTTGCAGAAGCCGAGTTTATTTTCTTACGAAAATGGAATATTATATGAAAAATAGCTGAAGGTTGTGGTTTCGAATTTCGGCGTGCATCAATGGATTTTTCTGTTCGATAAATTTATATGCGCATCAAAAACACGTGCTCACAACGGTGAAGGAAAACATCGTGAGGAAACCAGTTAGTATTCTTATAAGCGGCGATGGGCTTGCTACCTGTCATAAACTACTGCAAAATGTGGGCATGTGCCACTAGACATCTTCAAAGTATCTAAGCTTTTGGAGATCTGAGAGAATGTCTACCGTACTTGAGGATTACAGTCGTGATAATATTTTTTTACGCCACCCTTACTTGGGGGTATAAAAAATACCCTACGACCTATTCTCAGACTTACTACACATTTTTTTTTAAATCGGTTAAGCAGTTTCGAAGGATATAAAAACTGTGACAAGACAATTTTATATAACAAAGAAGATTAAATAGGATCACGACTGTAATCCCTAAGTACGGTTGACATCCTCTCAGATCTCCAGCAGCTCAGATCCTTGAAGATGTCTTAAGAATCTGCCGCGCTCGATTCCCGCGCTATGTTTGGTCACAAACAACCTAAGACTAATGTGTTGTTTGAAAGTGTGTGCCTTGCATGAGGAGTCTATAAGTTGTGTGGTCGATGGCTTAAATGAAGTCAAATACAAGGGCTGGTATAGATTTCCTGCTAAGCCACCGTTCCCACGCATTTCTGCGGTCTGCGGCTCCTCCAAGTACATAGTTGACAAATAGCTTGAGGTGGTGTGCATTTGCGTTATTTATCCTGTGTAACTGTACCCTATTAATAGAAAATAGAAATAGGATCACTTTTGTAGACCCAAACTAAGCAAAGCTTGTACTAAGGGAACCAGATAACTGATAGACATAAGATTAGAAGATTTATTACAGACATAAGAGGTTGCAAAAGCAGAGTTCCGATTTAAGAATACGAACTGTACGGCTATTTTGTAAAATAATGATTATCATCTATCTACACATATAATAAAACTGTAGAAGAGTTCAATTCTGTACATTGAATAAAAACTAAAAAAAATACTCCTACTTACAAGTAACACAAGCCAAAAAAAAACATTTTGAAATTTTTGTCTGTCTGTCTGTCTGTTGTCCTCCGACTTTTACGCAAAAACTACTGGACGGATTTTGGTGAAACTTTTTTTGTTATGTAGCTATTAGTCCTCGGCAACGTATAGGCTATAATTTATTTTGAAGATTGGAATACCAGATGTGAAACTATCTGTCGACGGGGTAGCGGGCACGGGTCAGCTAGTGTTATGATATACCAATATTTATTGGTACTGAATGCCTTAATACCTACGCTTTTTATGCTGTTCAGGCACCTATACCTACGTTGCCAACACAATACCTACGCAGAATCGAAGGTATAGGTGCATAAACAGTGAATAGTTACTATGAAAAGTGTACAGATTAGGTATTCTCTAACATTAGGTATTGCATTCAACATCATAACATATTAATCATGTTTTTTACAAAATAGCCCTGCTGAATTGGCCCGGCATTTATATTTTATAATAAACTAGCTGACCCGTGCCCGCTTCGCTGTGCATAAGACATTTCTAATACCATCGTGGACTCTTTTGTAGACGTTTTTAAGGTGTACAATACTGTAGTACATTATTTTGATATATCTCGTGGGGTTCAGCCAGCATTTGCAATGTAAGCGCAAAAAATGTGTTTATTTACGACATCACATTAGAAACCTCTAAAATTATCAGTGTTTCTCTACTATATTATGCATGTATTATACATATAAACCTTCCTCCTGAATTACTCTATCTATTAAAAAAAACCGCATCAAAATCCGTTGTGTAGTTTTAAAGATATAAGCAAACATACATACATACATACAAATTACATACAGACGCGGGAAGCGGAAAGCGACTTTGCTTTATACTATGTAGTGATGTATAATGTTGTTTATAGAATTCTAAAATTATCCTTAAGGTTAAAAACATGTAACAAATATTATTAATTATCTAACGAAAAGTCCTTGGCCGTACTACCTAATTAAAGTGCCTAATAAGTAGATTTACCTAATTAGCGAATAAGTTTTTAAAATTTAAATACAATTTATAATGACCTATAGGCAGGGTTGCCAACTTTTATGAGAAAAAAAAGAGTATATCTGGTTTCAAGGGATTTACATAAAGGGTACGGACTTATAAAAGAGAGTATCATTTATTGAACATTTTTAAAAACGTATTTTTTTGTACTTTTTGCTAAATGGTCGACTTTTTTGGTTACAATAATAGGTACAAAAATAATAGGATCACGACTGTAATCCCCAAGTACGGTAGACATCCTCTCAGATCTCCAAACGCTTAGATCCTTTGAAGATGTCTAGTGAGGGTAGTCAGAGGCACGTCCATACATTATATTAAGCACATGCCCACATTATGCAGTAGTTAGAATTCCGTACATGACAGGTAGTAAGCCCGTCGCCGCTTATAAGAATACTAAATGGTTTCCTCAAGATGTTTTCCTTCACCGTTTTGAGCATGTGTTTTTGATGCGCACATAAATTTTGCGAACAGAAAAATTCATTGATGCACCACGGTATACGAACCCACGACCTTCAGATTGAAAGTCGATGCATACCAATTATTGTGAGAGGTACTCACAATAATAGGTATGCATCATATAGGGTGACTTGACTGGCACTAGTATAGTAAATATTGTGTAAAAAAGAGTATTTTAGCGTCCTCTATTATTAAGATATAGAATACAATACTCTTTTTTAGAGTACGGTTGGCAACCCTACCTATAGGTACCTACTGTTTAAAATCGAAGGCTACTTGTAATTTGTTATGCAGTTTATCCTCATTCGATTTGCGTTTTAATATGCCATAATCCATACCTAATATGTAAATAAAATAAAATAAATAAATAGGATCACGAGAATCACGACTGTAATGTAATCCCCAAGTACGGTAGACCTCTCAGATCTCCAGGCGCTTAGATCCTTTGAAGATGTCTAGTGGAGGTAGTCAGAGACGTCCAAACATTATATTTAGAACATACCCCTATTATTCAGTAGTTAGCATCCATTCTTTAGGTAAATAATAGATATAATAAATATCGGTGGACATTTTAAGCCCAAAACTCAGCAAAGCTTGTATTATGGGAATCAGAATACTTATATCCTTTTTTTATAAATATACTAGCGACCCGCCCCGGCTTCGCACGGGTTTAATACATATAAACCTTCCTCCTGAATCACTCTATCTATTAAAAAAACCGCATCAAAATCCGTTGTGTAGTTTTAAAGATATAAGCATACATACAGACGCGGGAAGCGGGAAGCGACTTTGCTTTATACTATGTAGTGATGATACTTATAATACATTTTAACACCCAGACACAAAATATAATATATACATACCTATATAATATGTAAGTATTCTATCACTTATCTGGTTCTCATGGTACAAGCTTTGCTTAGTATAGGGCTAAATAGCGCTGTGTGAAACGTCCACCAATAATTATATTTATTGATTTATATTGATGTAACTAAAATATTTCTCACGTACCCAAAGGATAATAACGGGACCCTATTACTAAGACTTCGCTGTCCGTCTGTCCGTATTTCTGTCACAGGGCTGTATCTCATAACCGTGATAGCTAGTCAGTTGAAATTTTCACAGATGACGTATTTCTGTCGCCGCTATAACAACAAATGATGAAAACAGAATAAAAAAATATCTTAATAGGGCTCCAATACAACAAACGTGTTTTTTTGGCGTTTTTTATAGATAATGGTCCGGAACCTTTCGTGCGCGAGTACGACTCGCACTTAGCCGGTTTTTTAATGCAAACAGAACTAGGTAATTAGCATAAAGAAGTGTTCGTATAACCCTTAAAATTAAATTAAATTGACTTTAGGTACAATATTTTGAGTTTCGAGTTGTTTTTTGCGATAAAGACGACCAATGCTGCCAAAATAAAACATATTAAAAGATTTATTTTCTTTCTTAATTGTCCGTTTAATCAGTTTATAATCGACAACTCGAGTGGCGGTTGATTACAGTTAAGCCCGAGTGCCTAAGATAAAGTGTTGGTATAACGAACGTAATTTAACAGCGACCGCAACATATGTCCGCTAATGGAAAAGGAAAATAAAAGAAAAAAAATGTCGCATGAATAGAATCCCTATTTAAACGTGGTAGACGTAATTTAACAGCGACCGCAACATATGTCCGCTAATGGAAAAGGAAAATAAAAGAAAAAAAATGTCGCATGAATAGAATCCCTATTTAAACGTGGTAGACATACTCTTAGATCTCTAGGTTCTCAAGATTCTTGAAGATGTCCACGGGTGATAGTCAGAGGCACGTCAAATACTCATCTATAAAACAATAGTCGCGATTTATGCTCCAAATAGTTGTGAGTCCTCGCAAATTTGACCACAATTATGTGTGTGTGTGTGTGATGTATGTATTGCAATTAATTTATTTTGCACACGTCCGAGTAGATTCAGAAAATAGATTTTTGACGACTTTATCGTAGAAAATTGAATTTCCTAAAAATCTAAAAATAAAATAGGTAAAAAAAGTAGCCTAATGTCCGACATATCCATCCCTAGACTTTAAACTATCTCTATATGGCATTCCATCACAATCGGCCCAGCGGTTTGGTCGTGATAACGTCACAGACAGACAGACCGAGTAACTAACTATCGCATTTATTATATAAGTATAGATTTGATTTTATTTTTAGCAGCGATGGGCTTGCAACCTGTCACGTATGAAATGCTTAAATGCTGCTTAAATGTTGGCATGTACTAAATAACGGCTACCGCTGTTTTGGAAAACCTTGCCCGAGGCTACCTCAACCTCGTTTCGCTTTTTGGGTTTCGTTTTGCGATTAGGTTCTCGATAGCGGCCTTCTTTGCAAATATGAATGGATGGACTTAAGTTAGTGTTTTGTTGAAATTGTGAGGTCTGATCGATGCAATGCACTGAATAAGAGCCATAATTCAAACTTAAATTTAGTTTCTTCTCCTTTTCCCACTTAATATGTGGTCGGCACATCATGTTGTGCAAAGGTTTTGGCTTATGTTTTACAATTGGCCGCCTGCCTGACGTCAACCCTCTATGAAAAATAATAAAATTTAATACTACTTTGACTAGCTGCCCCGACAGACGTTGTCCTGTCAAGTTATTAGACTTTTCAACTGACAGTAACGAATACAACTAAAAAATAATTAACAAAATCGGTCCAGCCATTTACGTGTGATGCTATGCTATTATAAGACATTTACAAAATACATAAGAACCTGTTGAGTTATCTAAATAATTATAGATCACTAGCAGTCCGCCCCGGCGTCGCACGGGTGTAATAATGATTTTATAGCAATTTTTTACACCTTGGGTTACATTATCAAAATTTTAATAGGGATCCCTAATAGTTAGACATATAGTATCATGGATTTTTTTGTAGATATTGATGTCTTCTATAAAACTATAGTACATCACTTTGCTCTATTGTCAATTCTTTCTGCAGCAATCGCAATATAAGGATTTTTTTTCACACTTTGGGTTACATTATCGTAGTTTTCATGCGGATCCCTAACGTTTTTGAAAATAACCGATAGCCTATGTTCATCAGGGATAATGTAGGATTTTAATGGTGAAATAATTTTTGAAATCGGTTCAGTAGTTTCGGAGCCTATTCGATACAAACAAACAAACAATAAAATCTTTCCTCTTTATAATATTAGTATAGATTTCATACAGTCTATAGGTAGCTCTCAAACTAAATTCATTAATAATTAAAAACCGGCCAAGTGCGAGTCGGACTCGCGCACGAAGGGTTCCGTACTATTATCAAAACGGCAAAAAAATCACGTTTGTTGTACGGGAGTCTCACATATTTATTTTATGCTGATTTTAGAGAAATACATCATCTGTGAAAATTTCAACTGTCTAGCTATCATGGCTCATGAGATACAGCCCTGTGACAGACAGACAGACAGACAGACGGACAGACGGACAGACGGACAGACGGACAGACGGACAGACGGATAGACAGACGGACAGCGAAGTCTTAGTAATAGGGTTCCGATTTTACCCTTTGGGTACGGAACCCTAAAAAACGAATAAAAAGAAAATGTTTCGACCAATCCAAAAGTAAACCTTTAGCTCCAAAAGATCCAACATCATTAGACTTCTTTTTATTTTCAGGCAATTGAAAAAAACAAAACTAATACAAATATTGAAGAAACTTATTCTGAAAAACATTGTTTTTCATTCAGAAACTGCAGTAAGCTACGACTACCAAAATTGAAAGATCCATCATTTCGCAAGTGCTCATAAATTTCACCCAAATCAATTATACAGGGTGTAGGCTTGAAAACTGAGGACATAAGTGAATAATTTGAAAAAATTAGACTTAATGTGACAAAGCGATAATTATTATATGTACTTTAATTCAGACATCGGCGTTTCAAAATAATAATATAATTTTAACTTTTTTCTTATTAGTGTCTCGATTATTTTGTTTCATTTTGTTAGTGTTCCTTAAAGATTCTTGGTCTAAAACTTCAGTTTCAGTGTTTGAAAGTGTTAAGAGCATTCCTTGATAGGCGTTTTTCTATTTTCTTTACACCCTGTATACCCAAACGCTATAACCTGATTAAAATCAGACAATTTCGCTTGGTTTCCTAAGTTAACGGTGCCGTCCATTGACGTCGTCTTTATCATACATACTTTTGATTCTCACCGGTCGGGAATCGAACTCTATTACTCAATCGGGCCCTCCGCTACCCCATCGAAGTAGTGGATGACTATTACGTCAATTTGTATCGCAATAATTATAACTTATTTACAAAAAAAAATGATCTAAGTATCTCTATCAGTAATCTGGTTCACATAGTACAAGATTTGCGTCGTTTGGGGCTAGATGGCGTTGTGTAAAATGTCCACCACTATTTATTTATTATTATTTTAATTAGTAACAATTCAAAGTCGACGGTGAACGGCGGACGGCAACGTTCACTTAAGAAACCATGGCCTCCACCGTCCAATTACAGGCACCTACTCATTATTTTAAGAAAACATTAACTACTTAACATAAAATTTGAGCAGAAAACGCTATACAATTACTGCGGTACAAAATTGCGAAGTGTTCAATGTGGTCCTGTAGGTGCGGCGCGTACGCAGATCTAGAGAACTAGATGTGGCAAGTGCAAATTTATTATTATAATTCATTATTTAAAAAAAAATATTCAACAAACTAAAAATGTAACAAAAAACCTTGAACAAGTAGTAAATAAAACATTAGAAAAAAATTACATCTAATACTAATAAAATATACATTTATTTCAATAACAAATAACATCTAATATGTTATACAGAATATTTACAAAATACGAGTACATAAGATTTTTGCTACCTATAAATGTCTTTTAATGGACTGTTGCAAACAGTCTATAGGTAGCTTAACTGATCCAGATCACTACCAGTCGGAAGCGTATTGTGAAAATATATCACTACATAGTATAAAGCAAAGTCGCTTCCCGCTTCCCGCTTCCCGCGTCTGTATGTATGCTTATATCTTTAAAACTACACAACGCATTTTGATGCGGTTTTTTTTTAATAGATAGAGTGATTCAGGAGGAAGGTTTATATGTATTAAACCCGTGCGAAGCCGGGGCGGGTCGCTAGTAATATATATTTTCGATATAACGTGGTTAGCTGTGTAACCTACAAAACCCTACATTGCGCGTGGTCCAACACGTAATTGGCCGGATTTTTTATCTACATACTACAGCAAATTTCGTAATTAATGTATGTAATTTAGTGCGAGACCACTTCCAATATCTGTATAGTCGTGCAGAGACCTACCCGCTCGCCAATACTCGGATGAACTGAGAAAAAACGCAGCATTCGCCGCTCCAGATCAAATGAGATGCTCCCGATCCCTCGGGGGAAGCAGAGTACCACGAAATTCAGAGGCAACATACATATAATTACATACGCGTCTTGGGAGTGATATAAGTCCAGCAGTGGACTATTAAAGGTGGATAATGATGATAATGATGATACAAAAATAAAAAAAAATAATCAAATAAAATAAATTCTCAATATCCAATCAATTAACTATACATATAGTGACATATACCTATAATCTACTTGGACATATATACCTAGCGCAAAGGTAAAAAAAGTACAAAAAACGTTAAAACTAACGTAGATAACAAACAATAACTGTTGCACCTCGTGCATCTCGTGCTTGTAGCTCTGTCTGTTAAAGTCTTGAAGGCATTTTCGTTCAAAATTTCACTGAATGAAAAGTCCACCTTTTGGAATGTAAGGAGATTTTCGAGGTATAATTTTAAAGAAAGAATCTATTCTGACAGCTAATGTCTGATGTCAGTGTCAGAGTGATGTAAGTGGAAGGATTTACTCTACCAAAATACGGGGATATGAACGAAAGAAAGATGCCATCTTTCTATGGCACCAGGTAATAAAAAAAGATTTGATAAATATGATTCAACTGCAATTTCTCTCTCAAGCGTCTTTCGCGCTTATGTAAGTAATTTATTTCTCCTAGGAAAAGGAGAAATAAAGATGATGATGCTACTAAATGATCAGTATTTAGTAGCATCCCTAGTAAAGCGACCAATAATAATCGGCTCACCGTTTTCACGAACTCAATCGCGCTCTGATTTCGGACGGAAACCGGACATATGAAACTCAATCTACGTTCAACCTGACGTGGATACACGACCGTAAAGCGAGAGAGCGACTGGCAAAACTATAGCCATCTCCTTCTATCCATGTTGATATCGGTAAGTTAATAAACAGAACTACGATTAAATTTGACACCACGGCAATTTTCGTCTATCTAAAACACTACCAATGCTGATCCGATATTTAATAAAAAGATTTTACGACATTCTCTAAGCTCGTTAGTAACTGACGAGGCGCAATGATTTGGCCATTGGCTGCAAATCGTAAACACAAAATGACGGTTTCTTTTCTGCGTCTTTTCTAAATGAAAAGATATATTTATAATTAAATTTAGGGCGCTACTAGACGCTTAGAGCCCTCTTAAAAGTACATGAGATTTTAACGATTATACCGACTTGTGACGAGGGCTTAAAACAATTTTTGCGTTGTGCTTGAACACGTCCATTGACGAACAATAGACAAACCTCCCTCCGCCAAGGAGTCTATGGTCGGCTGTTCTCAGAAATGTCAGATGAGTTGCGCGTCGAAACGCGGTCCAGACGTGGGATTCTTTTACTGTGAAATCGTGTTTTCGAACTCTTTTCCATAACCCTGAGAATTCGCGTCGGTTTACACTGACCGCAGCTTTATACTGACAGTGATTTTATACGGCCCAATAAAAGGGACCCGGCCGAAACTTTAGTAAATGGCCCGCGAAATTCCTTTAAAGTGTTGCCATTGGTTTATTCGGTATTAAAAGTGACCGGGCAACTTTCCAATCGAAATACTTTGGAAGATTAATTACAGATGTGTTTGTTCGGCTTAATTGAGAGATAAGGAAATGTAAAGTGTGTCCCTTTGTAAGTTTCGCGTACCGATTCCATTTTGCTACATTGTATTCCAATCTTTTGGGATTCCATCTGAATACTAAGACGGCGGGCTGTGTGAATCGAATCGTCTTTTATTTATATCTTGTCTCTTCACTACATAGTATAAAGCAAAGTCGCTTTCCGCTTCCCGCGTATGTATGTTTGCTTATATCTTTAAAACTACACAACGGATTTTGATGCGTTTTTTTTTATAGATAGAGTGATTCAAGAGGAAGGTTTATATGTATAATACATGCATAATATAGTAGAGAAACACTGATAATTTTAGAGGTTTCTAATGTGATGTCGTAAATAAACACATTTTTTTTTCTACGATAAAGTCCGCGATGGTATTAGAAATGTCTTACGCACAGCGAAGCGGGCACGGGTCAGCTAGTGTTTGATAATAATAAGCCGAAATTTTGTTAATTATTCCAAAATGTTGGTATGTAATGTTTGGATGTGTCTCTTTAGACATTTTCTGAGCGCAAGACTTCGTGCTGACAAGGATCTGAGCGCCTGAAGATGTGTACCGTAGGTGCGTGGGGATTAAAGTCGTGGTTCCATTTCTATTTATTTTCTAAATTTAGCTGGATTTAAAGATTGGATTCCATACGTAACAGGTTGCAAGCCCTCATCGCTTATAAGATTATTAACTGTTTTTTTTTCAACCCTAGAAATGTTCGTTTATAAAAAAAACCGACAAAGTGCGAATCGGGCTCGCGGACGAAGGGTTCCGTACCATTATCTATAAAAAACGCCAAAAAACAGACAGACTTTCTAACAGACAGACGGACAGCGAAGTCTTAGTAATAATAGGGTCCCGTTTTTACTAAAAATGATGTTGTAAATGTTAACCTACTACTAAATTCTCATAATAAAATGTATATTAATTATTAAAATTATTATTATTATTACGTATGCGAGTGAATCGGCTCTGTCTCAGACTCAGGACAGACATTGGAAGATTGGAACCCTAAAAAGCATGGATTTAGCATAAAATTATTAAGATTATAGGAGATTCCTGTGAATGAATTACGTACAAAAAAAAACATACTTTCGAAAATTGAACCAAATTTCTGCGCACACGCGATCATTATCTTGACGTGAGAAAATTAAAAACAAAGCTGTATATTTTCGCGAAAACAACATGAAAATAAGTGCTAAAATAACATCGGACATATTAATTTATTTAACCGTTACTAAAACGTTTCTCGAAGGTTTTTTTTTACTCAGAAAATAAGCAATTCACATTATGAACTTAAGAGGCAGCCTCTTAAGTTCATAATGTGAATTGATTGCTCTTTTTCGAAACGAAAAAAGAAATACTTCTGAACAAGCCACATCTCCTATTTTTATAAGTATATTACTTCAGGTTCCTACCTAGATTTCTATTAAGCTGAAAACATAATAGCAGAAACTTTTCACGATAAAAATATTATTTCAAAATGATACGTTTTAGAATTTATGATCGAAATATTTTATATACCTACTATTAAAATCAACTTGTGATTTATTGTTAAAGATAGGTAATATGTAGATCTAGATTTCTATTAGGATAGATTTTTGATAAGTAATTATACATAATTTATATCATTAATTTATTCGAAAGGCTAAGGCGGACCACGCGCGGACGTGTGTTTGTCATCATTGCAGCGGTCGGTAGGATTATTTATCGAAGTGATTAAAGATGGGTACATCTTTATTCACATATACTATACATTATAAAATAGGAGATGTGGCTTGTTCACAAGTATTTCTTTTTTCGTTTCGAACAAAAATAATCGTCGACTGGCAGCGTCTTAAGGCTTCGCTAATAATTCCTGTGTTTTTAGTCACCGTGAGAGGAAAAAAAAATAAAAACAGTATCACGAATGTATGCCCCAAGTTAGGTAGACATACTCTAGATATCAAGGCGCTTAGATCCTTGAAGATGTAAGAAGGTAGTCAGAGGTACGTCCGAATATTTGGCACAATACTTACACGTGACAGGTTGCAAGCCCATCGCTGTATATAAGACCGTTTGAGCGTGTTTTAATTGCGCATATAACATTTTCTAACTGAAAAATCCATTGATGCATATCCGGGATTCGAACCCACGACCTTCAGATTAGAAATCGAGGTATCTACCACTCGGCCAACACGTGACAAACTTAGGAGACATTTCTCAAAATAAATCAAATTTATCAGTGGCCTAAGCAGTAAGCACGAACCACTATTGTATCGACAACGTATCGTCCAATCGACACTTTTTCTAAGCAAAAAGTGTCAGTTTTTAGACAAGCGCGCGTCGAAATGGTTGCTGGTATTCCGTACATAGCAAAAGTGATATTTTATAGAGTTTCGGGCCTTACCACAACTCTTAAAGTAATATCTAAAAGTAGTAAGTCTTTTATAGTAATCAAGCGCGGTAGCCGCGCTATGTTTGGACGGCAACCGCGAGGTACCAGCCGCGATCAAACGGTGTTATTGTTCGTTCGCACGGCATACTTGCCGTCTCGATTGCAGAGCAATGTCTGGTCACACCTTTAGAGGAATAAGAGCGATTGTATTTTAAATTTTTTTTGTCTGTTAATCGAGACAACAGAATGGCCAAAAAACTCAAAATTATTTTCTACTATGATTATTTACACCTAAGTAACCCTTACGTACAAGACAGAGACGAATGGACTAGGATGGAGGAGGCCTTTGTCCAAAAATGGACATCCCAAAATAATTAAATGCTTTTTTACGATTTACTATTTATTAATATCAATCTATCACTTTATTATTACTATTTTTTACATGTCAATTGAATAATTCTATTTACTTTTTGGGAAATAAATGGCTTATTATTATTATTATTATTATAACCCTTACGTATATCTGTGAGTTATGAGATGTATTTTTTGCTTAAAACAACCGTTTTCTCTTTACAAAGTGGCTCAAAATTACCCTGATTTATTTCGAACTTATTAATTATGGGGCCATTATGATGTATATATGTGTGTATATAAAATTAAGTATAATATAAAATTGCTGTCTTCATTTGCATGTCAGATGTCAGTGGTTATATAGGGTGTAATAAGGTTGCTATCAATAATTAAAACTGGATACAGACCATGGTCTTAATATCTTGATCATTGTTATAAAATAAAAACGAAACAAAAGTGGTGGTTTCCACTTCCTCATTTGGAGCTTTCTGAAATTGGAGTGGGTGTGGGTGTGGGTGTGTGTGTGTGTGTGTGAGTGTGTGTGTGTATGTGTGTGTTTGTTACTCTTTCACGCAAAAACAACTGAACGGAATAAAATGAAACTTTACAGTAATAATAGCTTATACATCAAAATAACACATCCATCGTACCGGGTACTACCCGTGCGATGCCGGGCAAGCAGCTAATATAATAAAATTAACTGTTACTATAAACGAATATTTTGTATAGAATTTTATAAAAAAACAAAATGATATAAACTTTCTCCATTGGCACTTGAGTGTGATGTATCAAACTGATGTTTAAGTGTATCAACTTGTAAATAAATGATTCGTGTTTTTGCCATATTACTTACATGTGGGCACGTGCTAGTTTGGAGCGATCGACATGCCTGTGACTATCCTCCTATCCCTTAGAGAGATTAAGATGTCTCATCTTAATGAATACACGGAAATTGTACCTATTTGGTCTAAGCTAGTTTTAATTTCAAAGCGTTTGACTGAAAGCATATATTATAATCAAATGCTTTTTGCGCTAGTAATATTATACCGTCTTGTTTAGGGTTCCGTACCCACAGGGTAAAACGGTAGCCTATTCCTAAGACTTCGCTGTCTGTCTCTCCGCCCGTTCGTCTGTCTGTCACAAGGCTGTATCCCATGAACCGTGATAGCTAGATAGTTGAAATTTTCACAGATTATGTATTTTTGTGGCCTCTATAACAACAAATACTAAAAACAGAATAAAATAAATATCTAAGTGGGGCTTCCAAATGTGTTTTTTTGCCGTTTTTTATAGATAATGGTACGGAACCCTTCGTGCGCGAGTCCGACTCGCACTTGGCCGGTTTTTTTAATGACAAACGCATTTCTAAACTCGTTAAGTTTGACAGATTGGCAGCGTGCGTACCCTGCGGCTACATGATGTCACTGTCATAAACGAATTATACACTCTATTATTTACAGTCATAAAATCTAAAGTTACTTGTCCGAAACGCTCGCCTGCTTTTATTAAAGATATAGATAGAGAACCAGTGTAGTTGGAACTCTATATTAAAAGGTGATTAAGGTGATGATAGTTCCTATTACGACGGATAATGATCGCAAGTGATAAAACGCCCCTGTTGCGAATCAAATATCGAGCCATACACAGTTTGTAGGAACTGTGTCTGCAGATAAAAAATGAAATTAAAACTTAAAATCTATGGCAAATGTATGTCAAAGCTTGTATGTCAGTGGTTGTTGTCAAGTACTTCTCAAAGCTCAATCATCTACTTGACATAGGTATTATTAGTTATTAGTTGTGGATTTTTCTAGAAATCTAAATAAGAAAGAAATCGTATTTTATCGTAACTATGTAATATGTCACGCTTATCATGACTAGCCTATAATATTGAACCTCATTGGTCGCTAACTGTTTGGATATTTAATTTTACAATCTTTTTAATTTTTTGCAGTGTTCTAAACCTAAATGAAAGTAATCTAGAATAGATAACATAAATCTAACTTACCATCATGCGAACGAAGTCGCACATGGTGACAACTAGGGTTGCTACTAGGGACGTTAAAATACTCCTTTTTACACAATTTTTACTATACTAGTCCACTACTACTTATTTTTACTATACTAGTAACCCATATATGATGCATACCTATTATCGTAAACAAAAAAAATCTACTCTTTACTGACTTGAAAAATTGAATTACTGAAAAATTACCTTTCTAAAAATGTAAATAAATGGTCTTTTTTATAAGTCCGTACTCTTTATTTACCTCCTTTGAAACCTGATATACTCTCTATTTCTTCTAATAAAAATTGGCAACACTAGGTACAACTGATCTTAAAATAAATAGGGTTTTTAAAATATTTCAATTGAGACTTTTTAGTACCTATTTGCACCATTTATCGATAATTGTTCCTAAACCTACGGAAACTGCTTATATGTATGTACACTATGTTGCCACCATATCGCTTATAAATGGTCTAATCAAACGTCATGTCTAGCCAATTATCGGGTGTATATCGTGTTGTCATTCATAAAGTGCGTGATAGGTATATATTGCCACTTAATTATTTTTTAAAGGACCGACTTAGGTCAGTCTTTCGTCAGTACATTTTGAAAAAAAAAAAGCTCGTCTGAATGCTTCTTCAAACATGTTAGACGTCCTTTTACGCGCATAGCTTTGAAGATATCTGAACTTGGAACGTGTCTATGACTAGAATAGTTATAGACACGTTCAAAAATTAAGCATTCGGGGAAGTCCCCTATTTGCTGTAAGTTAGACTACCATACATGACAGGTTTCAAACCCATCCCCTCTTGGAAAAATACTAGGTACTCTTAAATGTTTGTTGTTTTTTGCCTAAAACTTAGTAATTATTTTACGTAGGTATTTGCTTTGCCTTCAGAGCTCAACTTTACGTAACATTACTCCCGAGTTGACATCCATCAAGTCGAACGGGCCAGCCTACCATCAGATAACCTCCTCGAAAGTTATATTCATTAAAATTATCCTGAAAAAGCGTCCATTACGTGCGGCTATTATAAGAGTATTTAAGATACTGAGACAACAGGGGCCAATTTACTTTAAAATGTAAAGAAGTCTCCAGCTAACCCTTTTGCCAAGGGCTTTTTTGGCCAAATAATTTTGGACCAGTTCTGGTCGGTCGTTGATCTCTCGCCGGCCTGGAGCAATGGAATTTCGCCTGAATTCGGCCGAAAATCGCACATCGTATCGTTGTTTTTGCCGACGCATTATTATTATTAATTGGATCACGGCAATGTCCAGTGATGGAAATCGTTAAAGAGCGGCCAAGTGGGAGTAGGCTTGTCGGGTTCCGTGTGCAATAATAATGATATTTAATAATGCTTTATTTGTTTCATGATCACAGTAAAGATAATGTGTTTGAGGCCTCAATCACTACATAGTATAAAGCAAAGTCGCTTTCCGCTTCCCGCGGTATGTATGTTTGCTTATATCTTTAAAACTACACAACGGATTTTGATGCGGTTTTTTTTAATAGATAGAGTGATTCAGGAGGAAGGTTTATATGTATAATAACATGCTACCCGTGCGAAGCCGGGGCGGGTCGCTAGTTTAAGTATAAATAAGTTTTCAAATAACCTGTCACATAATATAACATTGTCATTTGAACTTGACAAGAATGCAAAGTTTTTAATCAATCAGTGTATTTACTAAAGAGTACCGTTGTGAGTTTCGGTTGAACAGCTCACCATATTATTGCATTGTCACCGAAGTTACATAATCTCTACATAAGCTCAATCGGTTGAAGATAACTGCTTCAAAATTGAGTTGCAAGATTCCACCAAACATTGTTACATAGTTACATACATACATACATACATACATTGCAATGCAAGTTAAATAAAAGCTTGTAAAATACCTGTGTTAGGAGACCTCGCTGTTCCGTATCATGATATCTCAAATATGTCGATTAAATTTTTAAACAATATAATACAACGCTAGGTATGTATATGAAGTATGACCCATGTAAAGCCTAGAATTATAACGAAAATAAGCATTAAACAGTAAATGATGTATAAATACAACATTGTAAGCTTTCTGGTTTAGGTGAAAGTATAACAACATGTTACAGACATCGAGATTAACCCTCGTATTCAAGAACGACACTATGAGAACACGCACCCACAGTGGACGAAATCTTTTTTCATAAAAATCACTTTATGTGTTGTGCGACACTGCATAGTGTGACTAGAGGCTCATTGTCGTGTGCCGCTAGCCAATGTTGAGCCCTCGAGGTACACGGTAGTGTGCGCCATAGTGTCGCTCAACACATAAAGTGATGTTTATGAAAAAAGATTTCGTCCACTGTGGGTGCGTGTTCTCATAGTGTCGTTCTTGAATACGAGGGTATTACTATCAGGCTACTACTAGGCATTTACTATCTTGCCGCCCCGGTTTTCCGAGGCTAAACTTTCACATCCCACCCCTTTTTACTAGGGATGTTTTTGCGAATCCAAGAATAAAATTGTTGTTCAATTATTTGTTATCTATAATCTTGATGTAGGTTACGTTTGTCTCCAAAGTTAGCTAAAAAGTTAGAGACAAAAATAGACATTTTTCATTTAGGTACTTCCAGCTGGTAACTTTTAAATCACGATTACTTTTTAGAAATTCACCAAGAAGTGTATTTAAAAGTTACAAAAGGCTTGTCACGAATTTATTCGCACTAAGACATGTTTTTTAAGTAGAATGAGGGAGCTAGTCGGATCTTCATAAGTTACATAGTAATACTGCGCTCTAGCCAGAGGCTTGGAAACTTAAAAAATCATAAAAATTTGTAGCAAAATAAAAAATTAAACACATAAATGCAATATTCGCGTCTGAACTGTCGGATCCAGTTAAGGTGATGCCAACAAAAACATAACTTGTAAAAAAAAGCCAAGTCTCGCAACGCAACTCAGTTCTTCTACCGTAAAAAGTTGTGAGATCCAAGTAATACCAAGTCGGTTAATTTATTCAGTCCCTACTTTAAATAATAATTTACTTTATATATCCTTCTGTCTTAAGTTATTACGTAAAGGTTAGCTAATGTTGGTGCTAATGCTGCATTATCTAATCATAGCTAATCTGTCATAACACGCGTTTTAAAAATTCTAAGACGTCCTCATTATATTATTTATTTGTTGTAAATGTGAATTACCTATCATACTTATCCCCATATCCACACGCCATCCGTTTTCAAATTCCTCCAACAAACTGACCGCCAAAATGCGTGGCTACCCGCATAAATCAAACAGTTCACGTCGTATATCAACACGGCCGTATTTCAATGGCCACCGCAATTTAGCAGGATATACATGTCAATTTGTTCGGCGCCGAAACGCGTCGGTCGATCGCAGTACAGGCACAACATACATTGTAAGAGTTGATTCAACTTTGTCGGGTTATAAATTTCGGGTAAAGGACTCTAGTGACACAGTGGAGGACGATAAAGTAGGCCAACCCCAAAATAAGATCTACTATTAAACATTTCTAATAGATAATGATTTATTTATTTCGTATTTTACGTATGGAAAATTAACTAACTGCAATGTAATGCAAAATGAGGGTTTTGTGACTTAAAGGACGTGCCTCTGATTCCCCCTTTAAATATCGTCAAGGATCTAAGCGCTTTAATATCTGAGAGTATGTCTAACGTACTTGGGGATTACAGTCGTGATCCTAAATTACTATAATGACAGTGAAATACAGAAAGTGTTTCTAATTAATAGAATCTAGAATCTATTAGTAATAAATGTCTACTGGACAGACGACAAATTCAACTAGATTTAAGACGATATACAATTTCCCTTGCAATAAAATTAATAACAGCTCTGAGTAGGATTTATGTTACAAAAACATAAAAACGTAAAATAATCGAAATACATAGTTGTATTGACACTTTAATAGGACATATTTGTAAATTCCAAGTAAAATAATTCGCTTCGAAACAATAGGTTTGTAATATGACAACAACAGTATGTCAGCAAAATACCTCAGGCATTGCGAAACCGGGTTATAACATAACAAATGCATGTCGTTAATAAAAAACGTGCGAGTCGGACTCGTGCACGAAGGGTTCCGTACCATTATCTATAAAAACGGCAAAAAAAAGACGTTTGTTGTATGGGAGCTCCACTGAAATCTGTTTTTAGTTATATATGTTGTTATAGCGGCAACAGAAATTCATTTATCTGTAAAAATTCAACTGTCTAGCTATCACGGTTCATGAGATACAGCCCTGTGACAGACAAATGGACAGCGAAGTCTTGGTAATAGGGTCCCGTTTTTACCCTTTGGGTACGAAACCCTATAAACTGAATACGAAATATGTTAGTTTTTGCGAATTATTCTATTATTATTGTTGATACAATGAATTGAACACTTTTTGTTATTTAATACCTACTTCAGTTGAAATTCAATGCAATGGAATGCAAGGAAGTAATAAATCTAATATGAAGGAAATATAATGAGACCGTTAAACTTGTAAGCTATTTAAAATTAAACTATTGTAGAGAGAAATCAACAAGCACTTTATAGGGTTCCGTACCCAAAGGGTAAAAACGGGACCCTCTTACTAAGACTTCGCTGTCCGTATGTCTGTCTGTCTCCAGGCTGTATCTCATGAACCGTAATAGCTAGACAAAAGCTAAAAACAGAATAAAATAAATATTTAAGTGGGGCTCCCATACAACAAACGTGTTTTTTTTGCCGTTTTTTATAGAAATGTTACGGAACTCTTCGTGCGCGAGTCCGACTCGCACTAGGCCGTTTTTTCTTATTTTTATTAATAGACAAGCTGACCCCGCGAACTTCGTATCGCTTTAGAATTAACAAATGTTGTCTTCCGTTCCCGTTCCCGTTCCCGTTCCCGTTCCCGTTCCCGTTCCCGTTCCCGTTCCCGTTCCCGTTCCCGTTCCCGTTCCCGTTCCCGTTCCCGTTCCCGTTCCCGTTCCCGTTCCCGTTCCCGTTCCCGTTTCCATTCCCGTTCCCGTTACAATTCCCGTTCAATAGTTTTTGTAGCGCACACGAAGAAAGCAAAATGTTTAGCAATTTTTTACACCTTGCTTCAAACTATCGTCATTCTTATAAAGAATTTATTACTTTTTCAAAATAAAAAAAATAAATAGCCTATGTTACTCAGAGATAATGTAGCTTGGTAATGGTGAAAGAATTTTTGAAATCGGTTTAGTAGTTTTTGAGTTTATCCATTACAAACATACAAAAACCAAAAAAACAAAACTTTTCTCTTTATAATAAAATATATTTATAATATTATTAGTATAGACTGCATCAGTCAAATAAATTAAACTTAATCAAAATTAAAAATAACTAGTTATTTCCTATTGTTATACGAAGGCATGTTATGCAAATAAGTAATAATTCAAACTCCATGACGCTAAAACCTAGTTAGTTTTACGACTTTTAGACGATTCACTGCACCGCTCGACTGCGCGTATCGCCCGCGGCAGGCAGTGCTGGGTGGGCTGTGTTCAAGAACAACGTCTGACTATGCTCCACAACGCTCTCCGTTAAATCACCGACTTTTAGAACGTCTAGTGCGTCGTCGAGCGTCGTCGGACGTTGTTCTTGAACAGCCCACGGATACAATGACTAATTTGACACATGCCAATCGCTCGTTGTCAATCCGTGCAGTGAGGCTGTCATATTTGTCACCTACCCTACTGGTAACTCTACCCTGTGGCATGGTGCCTGCAGTTCCCAGAAGATTGGCACTCGGAGCCTGTTTATATTACCCTAATGAGAGCTCTCATTTCTTACTGCTTCTCTCGTGCCTGCTGATACTCTGCTTCCCTAAAAAGCGGCAGCCGTTGTGACGGACGTAACTTGGTATTTTCTAGGTTCGGTCGCGAAGAACAGATGCAAACTCTACAGGATATAAGGGTGAGTTTCCACCTAAGCGGAGCTGTGCGGAGCGGACCAATGACAGCGTTGAAATATTCGAGTTTGAAAATGTCGAGCGCTGTTTGGTTCGCTCAGCAGCGCACAGCTCAGCGCAGCTTTGCACAGCTCCAAGTAGACAGAAGACGGGGACGGTATAGTTATGTATGACATGTTGAAAATATATACTACTAGATTTTACCCGCGGCTTCGCTCGCGTTAAATTCACAAACAAAGAAACTACAAAAACAAAGAGTACAAAGAGTTCGCATACCAAGTTTTAACTTTGCATTGAAAATTGTGGAATGCTCCATACAAACTTTCACCCCCTATTTTAGGGGGCGGGGGAATAGAAAGAGACAAGCAGTGGCCTATATCACTCTCCAGCCCTTCAACTATCTCCACATAGAATAACACACCAATCCATTGCTCCGTTTTGACGTGAAAGACGAAGACAAACACACAAACACACTTTCACATTAAGTATGGATGGATGCTGCCATCTGTCACTCGAGGCCCTGACGTAAGCGTAGCTTTATATGATGTCTCAAAGTGATCTTTGTTGTTGTATAGTGGAGACATCAAAGAATCCTACTCAAAATTGTTTTGACTGAAATTAGGTTTTTTGAGACGGAATTTACGTTTTAACTTTTTTTTCTATAAATGTCGGTGAAGAATTTTTAAGTTTAGCGTTATATTTAATGTAATGGACTGTAATGAGAGTAATTGGCTCTTGATTTGCTAAATACTTTTTACAAACATTTAGTAGGGAGAATACAAACTGAGGTGGTCTGATGGAACTGTATGGAATGTTCAGTTTCTAATATGTTTTTATTTATTTATTTAGGCAACGCCAACAGCATACAAAATGTCTATGGCATTATAATCCACATCTCCACTTTATAGTGGAAAGACATAAAAAAATCGAGATCACTACGAAAATTGCAATAATATACCCTACCTACCTATAAAATACCTATCAAAAATAGTTGTCTATGATCTTCATTAGTACACCCGTGCGAAGCCGGGGCGGACTGCTAGTTATAATAGACTAGCTGTCCCGACAGAAATTGTCCTGTCAAATTTTGATAATTCCATAGAAAAAAGCACTTTCAGTTATTCTCGAACTTTACGTTGGATTTCTAAAAAACGGTAAGAAATACAACCTGTTCTCATAGAATCATACACAAAGAAAATCATGAAAATCGGCCCAGCCGTTTCGGAGGAGAATGTTTTTTTTTTGTTACTAGCCGTTTTAAGTATATTAATAGTTTTATTACGTTCATCACAGGAACTTACCGTCGCCGTTTTTTATTCGTATGTTTTTTTCTCATGTCAAAAGGTGACTGTTGCTGAAATAACGTCAGTCATATAAAACAACTTTAGAAATGATTGACCGAATTCAATAAATTAGTTTCAAACTAAAGCTACCAGTACTTTCGCCTCGGCATCTATGCGAACACATTTGACATGCCGCCTCTAGACTAAATCAAACCTTACCACATGGTAATAAGATTTATAATCGCGTGCGTTCATCTGTGAAATGTTTATCTCAATCAATAGAATCTAGATTCCGTTAGTAATTCGCGGAACTGGTTTGGGAATGTCTGTACCGGAAGTAAATCGATGATAGCAGAAAAGAATAAACGGCCTCACAGCTCAGTTGGTAGTAGCTCTGCCTTTGCACTGTAGATTGTGGTTCGATCCAAACCTAGGACAAATAAATGTGTGATGAATATCACACAAATATTTGTTTGTTTTTAACATCTATATGTTTGTTCTGTCTGGGTGTTATTATGTATCATATGTATGTATTTAACAAAAAAAGTCTATAAGTATTCTATCAGTTATCTAGTTCTCATATCACCTTTGCTTCGTTTAGGGCTAGACGGCACTGTGAGAATGTCCATCAATATTTATTGAAACACTTAAAATGTTTTAACTAAAAATACGACTAATTACCACGTTTTTCCTTGCTGAAGTTTCGAGTTAAGATGCTCTTCATCATGAGCTTAAAATGTTGGCCAAGTAATATTATTACACTTTTTACAAGCTTTTTACAAACATGCAATTTTTTTTTATAAAATTGATATATTATTACTGCTACGACTACGGTAGACATCCTCTCAGATATCCAGGAGCTCATATTTTTGAATATGCCTAAAGGGAGTAGTCAGAGGCATGTTCAAACAGTACATCCTCCAGTATCAAAACTACAAATCTGCAAATATATAAGAACAGCACCTCTTTCGCCAGTCGTATCCATAAATGACCCTGTTACAATAAAACCTATTATCGGAAGTTAACTCATAGTTTCAATGAACCCGGATGTAATGCCATTTTGTTTAAGGCGCTCCCAGTCGACGATTATTTTTGTTCAAAACGAAAAAAGAAATACTTGTGAACAAGCCACATCCCCTATTTTATAATGTATAGTATATGTGAATAAAGATGTACCCATCTTTAATCACTTCGATAAATAATCCTACCGACCGCTGCAATGACGACAAACACACGTCGGCGCGTGGTCCGCCTTAGCTTTTCGAATAAATTAATGATATAAATTATGTATAATTACTTATCAAAAATATATTCTAATATAAATCTAGATCTACATATTACCTATCTTTAATAATAAATTACAAGTTGATTTTAATAGTAGGTATATAAAATATTTCGATCATAAATTCTAAAACGTATCATTTTGAAATAATATCTTTATCGTGAAAAGTTTCTGCTATTATGTTTTCAGCTTACTAAAAATCTAGGTAGGAACCTGAAGTAATATACTTATAAAAATAGGAGATGTGGCTTGTTCAGAAGTATTTCTTTTTTCGTTTCGAAAAAGAGCAATCAGCGACTGGGCTAGTTCATGAAACGTGGCGTCTTCTCTGGTGGCGTGGCGGGCAACCTGATTAAAGTGCTGGTGCGAAATGGTTGCATGATCTTCGTATTTGTTCTGGTGTTAATGTGCAAAGGGAAACACCTACGTTGTAATTTTAAATTTATTTATATATATTTCCCTGCACATTGCATACTTTTTCGACTTCAAAAAGGAGGAGGTTATCAATTCGCCTGTATGTTATTTTTTTTTCTTTTTGTGTTTATGTTACGCGATTACTCCGGCGTTTGTGGACGGATTTACAAAATTATTTTTTTAATTGAAAGCCTATACTTCCGAGGTGGTCTCATAACCAGCAAGTCAGCATCTGATGATGGGATCCCAGGGAAATCGAGAGAAACCTTCAAAATGTATGGGCATTGATAGTGGTTTTCAACTATAGACCTTGCCCTTCTTTCATTGGCATACACCGAGTGGAGGGTAGGGCTCCTAGATCTCACGGAGGGGGGAGCCCCCTCCACTACAATTTTTATTTATAAACATGAAGTCGGTTTTGTTTTTTGTTTTTTAAACGTAATTATGATCTTGTTTATATTATCACGACTGTAATCCCCAAGTACGGTAGGCATCTTCTCCGATCTCCAAACGCTTTCTTAAAGCTGCATTACATTTGGCACATGCCCACACTTTGCAGTTAGCATCTCGTGACAGGTTGCAAGCCCATCGCCAATTTTTATATCTCCACTTCGCTAGATTTCAATATAAAAACTTCATTCTACATCGTTCCTAACATGTGACAGGCATGGAACGTGAGTATTGGGTACAGTGGGCATAGCTTCGTGTAATTACTGTAGATATTATCTGACACACATGTTTGACGGACGATTTTATCGACAAGATTCCAATTGCCTCTTTCATTGAACCCGTATTTTAAGTTCAGTTTTTTTTTCACTCAAGACTTAGAGAGAGCTAGGTGATGCCTTCTGTTTGGATTATTTGAATTACGACAGGAAGAAAGTTTGTATATTATGCCGTTGTGGTTAGAGGTTTTTGTTTGCAATAAATTGACCTTTATTTACAGAAATAAATAACATCTAATACTAAATATGTTACAAAATACACAAGAATCAGTTGAGCTATCTAAAGATCGATGAAAACAGTCTATAGGTAGCTCAACTGATCCAGAACAGTCGGAAGCGTACCAAAGATACAGGCGGCAATGCCACGCTGGATGGCATGCTGATTCGTTGCGTCATATAGGAGGCAGCTCTCGGAATGCTAAATACTGCAAAATGTGGGCATGTGGGCATGTTTGGACGTGCCCTGACCCTCTTTAAACTTCTTCAAGGATCTGAGCGCCTGGAGATCTGAGACGATTTCTACCGTACTTGGGGAGTACAGAAGTGATCCATTTTTTTTTCTCTCGGATCAGC
The DNA here is from genome assembly GCA_912999785.1 of Hydriomena furcata. NCBI lineage: Eukaryota > Metazoa > Arthropoda > Insecta > Lepidoptera > Geometridae > Hydriomena > Hydriomena furcata. Next base: position 14,975,416 of record OU538832.1, on the reverse strand, counting down.
AATTCTGTCTTTTGTACAGAAAATTGTGTGTTTAATGTTCGCACGTGCCCTTTGCATTATCAACGGGATCTGTGCTTGAAGATCTGATAGGATTCCTACCATTTTTGGCGATGCAGTCTTAAGCATACCTACATTTATTTTAAGTTTGGATTTATTGCGTAACTTATGCAGGTTAAAATAATTTATTATTTTAAAGTTTATTTGTGATGGTGGCAAAATATAAAAGGATTTTTATTAATTTTTAATTTTCTTAGATGATGTATTTCTGTTGCCGCTATAACAACAAATACAAACAGAATAAAATATATATTTAGGTGGGGCTCCCATACAACAAACGTGTTTTTTTGGCGTTTTTTTTATGGTACGGAACCCTTCGCGAGTCCGAATCGCATTTGGCCGGTTTTTTTAAATACTACCAAATTTTTCAAAAGCCTTATCGGAGTCTTTTATACGGAAGTCTTGAAATGATCACATTATAAAAGATAATCTTCACTATCTCTATTATTACAATCTTTAATTTAATAAATGTAAATGTGTGTTTGTTGGAATGTCCTAATGGTATTCTCAATGCTTATACAAACTTAACATTAATTATCTTTTCCCTTTTCTTTCTTTATTATTTCTTGTTTTAAAAGAATTGGGTGTAAATATGTTAAACAGGTAATTAAAGTACGTACCTAAGTACGTAATATATTGTTCTGTAATATTTGCTTCCTTTATGGAGGATTTTGATGTTGCCCGCGCGCGCTCCACTGGGCATAGCTTATAGGGACCGACAGTACGACAGGCAGACGAGACAAAGGAATAAATAAACACCTTAGTGCATGTGCGCACCGCGTACGCTTACGTAGCGATACGCACGCAAGTCAGACGCAAAGTCTACAGGCAGCGTCTGACTAAAATTCAAATTTAAAAATCATTTATTTTAATAAAATTACAAGGATCTCTTTGAAACGTCTTAGGAGCTAGGTGAAGCTACGCCTGTTCAAGATTCGAAGAATCAGGCAACAAACACGGCTTGGGGTCTATCATTTTTTTCAATGATCCTTTCCTTAATGCTATGTAGAGCTCCAGTGTAGTGCCGATCGAACAAGGTGAAGGCTCAAACAAGATTAATAATTAAAAGTATTAATCAAAGTGACTCGCGTGCGTATTGCGTCTGTATCGCTACAAACGCGGTTTGACGGCGCGATTTAAAAACACGGTGTGCAGAAGCACTTACTGTCACGTACATAGCCCTGAAGCTCCACTAAGAATACTTGTGTCGTGAAGAAGAACATCGTAGGTTGAAACTTGCATATGCTGAGTTGGGACCATTTAGCAACTAGACAACTTGATAAGGTGTCTTCCGTTTGAGCAGGCACCTGCTCTTTACCTTAATTAATTAAATAAATGCTGTATCTATGTACTAAGTCTGGTCATGATTATAGATACTTAGATATAATCCTACTAATATTATAAATGCGAAAGTTTGTGTGTGTGTGTTTGTTACTCTTTCACGCAAAAACTACCGAACGGATTTAGATGAAACTTTACAGTAAACTAGCTTATACAAAAGAATAACACATAGGCTACTTTACTACTACCCGTGCAAAGCCGGGGCGAGCAGCTAGTAATATTATAGTTGTACCTTTTTGGTTGCAAATAAATGATTTCATTTGAAATGGCTCAAACTTTTTAAACTCTTGCAGACAGATGTATGAATGAATAAAAATGCATGACACTTTAAAAACACACATAAACATAGACACAAAACTGTACATTCTAATTTAGGAGAATGTACTAACTATTCTTGGGACACCTTTTAATCGATTTTTATAAATACATTTTGAGACAACTTCATTCAAGTTCATTCGGGAAGCACCCGATTAACTTACTTGATTGAACTTTTTTGTAAACCGTACGGTAGTCGGTCGGTAAGTCTCACAGATTGCGCCAGTAATGAAGATAATATTTTTTATGTTTTTTTTGTCTGTTGGTACTAGGGCTACCAGATGGGATGACCAGAATATCTGTGCAAAATTACAGAATTGGATATATGGGATAATTGGCGGGACAAATAAATATTACGAATTAAAAAGATATTTTTATTATTATTATTTTCTATTATTACTACTGGACTATTTGTATTTTGCAGGGACTCATATGAAATGACGGGACAATACCGACGTATCCCGACCATATGGCAACCCTAGTTGGTACTAATAGTTTGAGCTTTTTATCGCCGGCTACGCTTTCACTGCCCTTCGACGTCGATGAAATCCGAGACAGTTCTCTGGTTGGTTTGCATCAAAAACGCAATATTGTGGTGAAAATTCAATACAATTTTAAAAAATAAAATAAAAACGAATGTATTTCGATCAATTGAAAAATCAAGAGATGAAATCCCGTCTAAGAATACAAAATTAAAAAAATAGTACGGTAAACATGCTCTCAGATCTCAAGACACTTAGAATCCTTGAAGATGTCTAAAGGGGGTGGTCAGAGGCCAGTCCAAACATTGTTTGGCACAACACCCACATTTTGCATACGTGACAGGTTGCAAGCATATCGACGCTGACGACGCCGAATTCCTAAAACATGTTAGAAGGCATAGGCTAAGGAATGCTAGTTCATTTCAACCATTGCGACCAATGCTCTTGTGTATACGAGCTACTAACATACTTGATTATGATTACACATGCTAGTAGCTATCCCTGCCTGGCGCTGGCTTGGCTGACACTTCACTACATAGTATAAAGCAAAGTCGCTTTCCGCTTCCCGCTTCCCGCGTCTGTATGTATGTTTGCTTATATCTTTAAAACTACACAACGGATTTTGATGCGGTTTTTTTTTATAAATAGAGTGATTCAGGAGGAAGGTTTATATGTATAATACATGCATAATATAGTAGAGAAACACTGATAATTTTAGAGGTTTCTAATGTGATGTCGTAAATAAACACATTTTTTTGCGCTTACATTGCAAATGCTGGCTGAACCCCACGAGATATATCAAAATAATGTACTACAGTATTGTACACCTTAAAAACGTCTACAAAAAGTCCACGGTGGTATTAGAAATGTCTTACGCACAGCGAAGCGGGCACGGGTCAGCTAGTTTTATCTAAAAATGAGCGGCGACGAGTTTGCGACCAGTCACGTAAGAAATGTTAACTAGTGAAAATTTTATGCATGTTTTATGTAATTTTTGGACGTGCCTCTGGCTACCCTTTTTACATATTCAAGGCTCTGAGCGCCTGGAGATCTGAGAGGATGTCTACCGTACTTGAACATTACACAGTCGTGAATCTATTTCTTTATAAAAAAATCATTACAAAGATGTACAGTATAATCATAAAAACATACATATTTTTGTCAGAATCCTTTAAAAAAGTTCAAAAATAACTTTAATGGTGTGAATATGATCAAACTTTCTACAATAAACAGAAATACCCCAAAATTGTGCACAGCACGAGTTCAGACGCTATGATATCACCAGCGAGAGCGTATGCCGCACACCATTTCATATTAGCTTTAAAATGATTCGTAGTCAGAGACACGTCCAAACTATTAGCGGCATGGTTGGCGGTACAACAATAGGTGCTAATGTAGAAACTGGTGTTGGCCCCCGAGTTGTCTGGGCGTGCCGGTTGCCATGGCAACGCGCTGGTCCAAATAAATTGCCACAGCCGATACCATCAGCTCGATCGAGTCCGAGGTTTTTTATTCTCAATATTGCATTCCTTCGGACCTCGGCACAGTCCAAATTGAACAGCTTGTAATTGGCCTAAAGAGGCTTGTTCAGTTTTCAAAGCAATTTTTTTATAGAATTAAAACTATCGTGTTACTTGTCGTTGTTACTCATCCTACTAATATTATAAACTAGCGACCCGCCCCGGCTTCGCACGGGTAGCATGTTATTATACATATAAACCTTCCTCCTGAATCACTCTATCTATTAAAACCGCATCAAAATCCGTTGTGTAGTTTTAAAGATTTATGCAAACATACATACATACATATTACATACAGACGCGGGAAGCGGAAAGCGACTTTGCTTTATACTATGTAGTGATGCGAATGTTTGCGAGTAAGTGAGTGTGTGTGTGTTTGTTACTTTTTCACGCAAAAACTACTAAACGGATTAAAATTAAACTTTACAGTAATATAGCATAGATATCAGAATAACTAGCTACTTTTTATCCAGGTACCACCTGTGCGAAGCCGAGGCGAGAGCTTGTTTTTACTATAAATATAAATACGATACATTTTTTTTATGTGAATTGCTAATTTTTAACCGACTTCAAGAAAGGAACATGAACACCTCGAGTTGACGTCACGAATTTGACATTAAGAGGCTCCCAGTCGCTGATTGCTCTTTTTCGAAACGAAAAAATAAATACTTCTGAACAAGCCACATCTCCTATTTTTATAAGTATATTACTTCAGGTTCCTACCTAGATTTCAATTAAGCTGAAAACATAATAGCAGAAACTTTTCACGATAAAGATATTATTTCAAAACTAGCTGACCCGTGCCCGCTTCGCTGTGCGTAAGACATTTCTAATACCATCGTTGACTTTTTTGTAGACGTTTTTAAGGTGTACAATACTGTAGTACATTATTTTGATATATCTCGTGGGGTTCAGCCAGAATTTGCAATGTAAGCGCAAAAAAATGTGTTTATTTACGACATCACATTAGAAACCTCTAAAATTATCAGTGTTTCTCTACTATATTATGCATGTATTATACATATAAACCTTCCTCTTGAATCACTCTATTTATTAAAAAAAACCGCATTAAAATCCGTTGTGTAGTTTTAAAGATATAAGCAAACATACATACATACATACATACATATTACATACAGACGCGGGAAGCGGAAAGCGACTTTGCTTTATACTATGTAGTGATGATACGTTTTAGAATTTATGATCGAAATATTTTATATACCTACTATTAAAATCAACTTGTGATTTATTGTTAAAGATAGGTAAAATGTAGACCTAGATTTCTATTAGAATAGATTTTTGATAAGTAATTATACATAATTTATATCATTAATTTATTCGAAAAGCTAAGGCGGACCACGCTCCGACGTGTGTTTGTCGTCAATGCAGCGGTCGGTAGGATTATTTATCGAAGTGATTAAAGATGGGTACATCTTTATTCACATATACTATACATTATAAAATAGGAGATGTGGCTTGTTCACAAGTATTTATTTTTTCGTTTCGAACAAAAACAATCGTCGACTGGGAGCGCCTTAAGGCACAGATAACAGGGCCCCTGGGTTTTTTCATTATGTATTTTAAAGCACTACAATTTTTATTTATAAACATGAAGTCGGTTTTGTTTTTAGTTTTTTAAATATAAATATTGATAATAAATAAGTATTTAAAAGTTTTGTTGAAATATTTAGTGTTTTTTTTTTGTATGGTTTTCCTAGAAAACCTTTCTCTACGAAGTATTGTTGCGCGTGGCTTGCTTTGCTTTTGTCAGTCGACGGCGCCGGCGACGCACGGCATTGGGTTCCAAGTTCCAACTCAAGTCGTGTGCATTGTTTTTTATAAATTAAGTGCCATTAACACGTCGCAAATAAAAACTTTTGACCCATTTTTTAAGAACATTTCACGAACTTTGCACGTTGAACGTAAATCAATTGGTAACAAAACAAAATAAATAGTGTAACGCTACGAAGCGTAGCCTCCAAACAATAATCGCCTACGCGCGAACTGACACAAATCACAGTAATAAACTTAACCAACTATACTTTTCTAAGCTATGCCTCTCTTGAGATAGCTTGCAAAAAGCTCACGAGACAACTTAGCCCCGTCTCCCTCTCTCGCGTTTAATTAAAGCGAGATAGTAATATAATCACAGGTGATACTGTTTCAGTGATTGGCACGATATTTGAATACCATTGATCGATGTTTCTTGATCACTTAATACTAAGCGATGATTCAAGTAATTTAAATGATCGTTTTAAGGGTTCCGTATAAAATATAAATACATTTTAATAACAAATACTTTAATAACAATAATTACATTTAAATAAAATTTTCCGCTAAAGCGATTGTTGTGTAAGCCGGTCTAATACATATTATAATTATATTAAAAACAAAAATGCATTCGAAAATTGCAATAATGTAACCAAAAATATCGAAAATTTACCTATTATCTTCTTTAGTACACCAATAGGAAGCAGCAGCGGACTAGTTATAAACATTTTCTTTGAAATATCAAAATAACATTCCGGGTTTGCCAAAAACTGCATCAGCTGACGAGTCACGGGACATTTAGAAAAATAAACACCGCCTTCAGGCCACTCACACATTGACCGTCTCTCTGCGCGATTTACCGCGCGCTCGTTTATCAGTTTAATGTTTGATTAAATAGAAACAAGAAAATTCGTGGGGTCGGTACTTCTTCCATTTCCCTATATAAGCCGTCATCCTAAGGCTCTCATTTTTCCTGCCAATGTAATTTACCCACTCCATTCATCTTTTCCTAACTCTACTCTTCTCCTCTATCTTTGGCCTACCTCTACTTCTACATCCATTCACATTCATTAGAAAAGAAATAAAAAGGATTTATAAAAATATATAATTAAAACTAATTAAATAACTAACTAACATTACATTCTTCCTTTCTCATAACACGCTCATACCATGCCAACCATGTATTTATTTTGCAAGAGATTTTTTTAGGGCGGGCAGCTAGTGTACTACAAAATAAATACATAGTCGTCGAATTGATAACCTCCTCTTTTAAAGTATTTTAAAAATAGCAGTAGGTACCTACCAATCCAGTAGTATGAGATCAGTGTGTAATTTTACCAGAGTTCCTTAACCTGGCCGTGGGTGGCGACTACTTTACAGTTTCCCCTGAACTGAGGATTGCTAGAGTCAGCTGTTCCAGATTGGGCAAGATTTCAACAAATTATCCGGTGTTTTTTCACATTACTTTGAGAGGATGCATTAGCAGGAGTTACTAGTACACGTACATTAAACATACTGACTTCGGAACCCTTTATTGCGCGTGGTCCGACACGCGCTTGCCATTTGTTTTGTAATATAATAGAGCATTTAAATAGAAATACATAGTCTGTGAAAATTTTAACTGCCTAGCTATCGCGGTTCATGATATACAGCCCTGTGACAGACAGACGAACAGACGGACAGCGAAGTCTCAGTAATAGGGTCCCGATTTTACCCTTTGGATACGGAACCCTAAAAAATAGCCTCACATTCACTGAAAATACAAGTTTTATGCAGAGGTGATTTTATTTTTACTATTTTATTTTTAAGTAAGACCAAAAATTTGTTAAGCTGACATAATATGCTAAAATAGTATAAACCCCAAAGCACTTAAGACGCTTCAAAATAACTCTTGTGGCATAAATGCACAAAACAGTTTTGTGTTTGTGTTTGATCACGGTTGCTTCACAACTAAATATTATCATAACTTTCAGCGCTGTCTTTGCCTTTGAAAGCCTTTGATGCCACTGAAGAGCTTGTATAGTAGTAAATATGTTCTTAAAATACTTAGTTTTATAGTATTTTAGTGAAACAGTTGAAGGAATATCGTCCACTAAAAAAAGTTTCTACCGACTCCGATAAATGTTTCGTAAAGTTGGCGCAATAAGTTTTAATAGCTTTTATTTCAAAAAAATGAATAGTTTCATGTCGATGTCTTTCATGTTTAATGTATAGTAACAGTTCTCTTCTGATGTGGAAAACACTACGTACTCGTAATAAATGTTTCGTAAAGTTGGTACAATCGGTTTTGGTGGCCTTTATTAAAAAAAAATAAGTAACTGTTCAAAAACGGTTACGATAATATTTGAGTAAAAAATATATAGTAAATAATGTATAGTAACAGTTCTCTTCTGATGTGGAAAACACACTTCCTTATCAGTTAACGATGTGTCTCGGGTGACAGGAAGAAAGTTATGACGGTTCAAATCAACATATGAAACAAAATCATCTTAGTAGGCCGTGTGCTTTTAAGTAGATCGTTATATCTAGCATAGATAAAGTTCTAGAAACACTAATATAATGTGAAAGTTTGTACATTTATTTGCCGCGGGCAGAAACTAGTAAGTACCTGATAAATAAATCTATATCTATACCGTACCTAATATATAAAGAGTAGAAACCTAATATATTTATAATATATTTTTATATTTGTAGTAAAGGTTAAACTAAAATATTACCAATTAAAAAAATATTTAATCTAAAAGATAGCTAAATTATTAGTGAATAAAATAAGCTATAGTTTATTTAAAAAAAAAATTAGGATCCTCACGAAAATTGCAATAGAAAAAAAATTACTATAATCTTCATAAGTACATCGATGCGAAGACGGGGCGAACAGCTAGTGTAAAATAAAGGCTGTCCTTATTTTTACCGGACTTCCTTTTCGCTTTACAATAATGTAGTTTTTCACTTTTCTATCATTGAAAACAAATTAGTTTTTTATATAATCTATACCAATTAAATAAATGCGAAAATTATTCTGTCTGTCTGTTTGTGACGTTATAACGGCCAAACCGCTTGGTCGATTTTGATGAAATTTTATATAGAGATAGCTTAAAGTCGGACATAGGTTTTTTTCAGCAAAATTTTCTTTTGCTTTTCCTGAATTTCCGGAGTCATCAAAAATAGATTTTCTGAATTTACGCGAGTAAAAAATAGTAGATAATATTTATTACCCCTCGCTACGTTTAATAATACCTAAAGGCATGAGGCGTATTCCTACTATTTACATTTAGCATAAACCTAATTGCAGTGCAAAGGAATTTCAATTGGGTCAGTAAAAACTCGCGAACACAAACCCAAACCCAACAATGTAAGGTCATTAAGTCTACCATAAAAGCACCTGCGTTGGCCACTCAGACATTCGCGACTTTTTGAGAAAGGTACCAGTTTTCGGTCCCATGCTCGCGGGTCAATAACCAGGGCGAGTATTTGGACAATGCGTGTGTCATATACATACATACTTGTGGACGAGTATGTTGCTAGGGTTGCCAGGCGTCCGGTTTTAAGAGGACAATCCGGCTTTTGTACTACACTTGCGAATAAATCTATACATATAATAAAGCTGTAGAAGAGTTCAATTCTGTACATTGAATAAAAACTAAAAAAAATACTCCTAGGGGTATTCATACAAGTAACACAAGCCAAAAAAAAACATTTTGAAATTTTTGTCTGTCTGTCTGTCTGTCTGTCTGTCTGTCTGTCTGTTGTCTGGCTTTCACGGAAAAACTACAGAACGGATTTTGATGAAACTTTTTTTGTTATATGTATAGCTATTAGTCCTAGGCAACTTATAGACTATAATTTTGGAAGATCGGAATACCAGATGTGGAACTATAGCGGTCTGGGTTTGGGTAATCTATAATAGATAAATATTAATATACTGCTTTAGGCAAAGTTGAACCCTAAAAAAGAATTACGAATTATACATTAATTCATAAAAAACTCAACAGATAGCAGCACATGTGTACCTACCTAACTACTACTAACCTACCTATATAATAATAGGCACAAACATTCTAGGGTTATTTTAGTTGGTATACTAATATCCTACCAAAAACATTCTGTAAAAAACTAGCCAAGTCTCGATGGAGCTGCTTGTTTATCTCTAAAAAGTAATGAAATCTAGACAAAGTCGTGTCAAGTCTGAGGTTCTTTACTGCGATTTCTTTATTATTATAGAATGTTGTGTGACTTGGCCGTTGAACATTCTTTATACGTTAGTTAGTTTATACGTAGTCCGCCCCAGCGTCGCACGGATGTAATAATGATATTATAGGTAATTTTTTTACACCTTGGGTTAAATTATCGAATTTTTCATAAGGATCCCTAATAAAACATTTAGTATCGCAGACTTTTTTTTGTAGATATTGATGTCCTCTTTAAAACTGTAGTACACTTTGCTCTATTGTCAACAATTTCCGCAGAGTACGCGAAATAAGGATTATTTTGGATTTTATTCACACGTTGGGTTACATTATCGAAGTTTTCATACGGATCCCTAATAGTGAGACATATGGTATTGCATACTTTTTTGTAGATATTGATTTCTTCTTTAAAACTGTAGTACATTACTTTGCTCTATTGTCAACAATTTCAGCAGCGTACGCGATATAAGGATTTTTTTGGTTTTTTTTACACGTTGAGTTACATTATCGAAGTTTTCATACGGATCCCTAATAGTTAGACATATAGTATTGCATACTTTTTTGTAGATATTAATGTCTTCTTTAAAACTGTAGTACATTACTTTGCTCTATTGTCAATAATTTCCGAAGCAAACGCAATATAACGATTTTTTTTAATTTTTTCACACTTTGGATTACATTATCGATGTTTTTATACGGATCCCTAATATTTTTGAAAATATACTATAGCCTATGTTCATCAGGGATAATATAGGATTCTAATGGTGAAAGAATTTTTCAAATCGGTCCAGGAGTTGAATATTTTTTGTAAAGGCGGTATGTCGATCTCTAATAGTTTGGTTAGGCTCTTGTGTTTTCTTATCAGGGTCACCAGGTAATCCAGATCTTCGATTATCCTAGTTTTTATGGTTTTCCCTTTATGTGGCCATTAAACCCTAACTCTGTACCAAATTTCAGCTCTCTGAGTTTATGGGAAGTACTAGTTCTATTCTGATGATCATGAGTGAGTGAGTGAGTGAGTGAGTGAATGAGTGTCTGTCTAAAATGCGAAACTTTGCTTTCGCTTAACTTCGTAACTAAATGACCTACAGACTTGAAATTTTGGATTTTAAGTATGTGATTAAGGCTTACTAGATGACGAAAATTTCAGCGTTCTGATCTTATCCAGAGGTTCTCAAATAGGGGCCTGAAAGTGCGGCGAAATGGTTCCAGTAAAGGATGGTACGGCAGTGTTTGCTTCGCGCTCGACTTGGCGGGGGCACTGCCGTGCCCCCAAATTATAAAGAGGAAAGATTTGATTTTTTGTTGCCTGTATTGTTTGTTTTATGTTGTAGACTCATTTTTTTTGCATTTTTCGTGTTGTAGACTCACGTGTCTCATGTAGACTCACGTTGTCAAAAAAATTAACCCACGCAGCTAAGATGCGTTGCGTGCCATGCACAGCATGCTTTGCAGCGGGTTTACTCCTTAATGGGTAAGTCATAAGTACTGATATAAAAGTTGCGGGATACTAAAATCGTGGCTACCAATGACTATACTCACGGGGCCGGCAGCGGGACCACTTGCGTATATCCGCGGATACCTATCGCCATTTAAGCCAAACCATAGCCATACCTATTCAAAATAATCACATTTAGAAATGTCTGTCGCCCAGCAAAGCGGGCACGGGTCAGCTAGTTGATAAATATGCACATTAACATCTTCAAGGATCGGAGCGCCTAGAGATTTTATTTGGAGTCCGTGTGTCGTGCGTGGCGCAGAGAAAAGGAATTTAAGTGTGGATAGAGTCAGGACTAATATGGTATTAGGGTATGTAAGTGTTGATTGTGTATGAGAAACTAGTGGGTGTGCCCGCATCTTCATTCTTCATACAAAATTTGACGTCTCATTTCGCTTTCAGAGCTGGTTTTCGGAATAAATAGTATATTATATATCACAATCTATATATATACTTACCAAATTTTAATTAAATCGGTTCAGCCAGTCAGTGGTTGTGAGTAACAAACCAACCATCCAAACTGTCGCAATCATAATTATGGTGTAATTAGTGGTTAACTAGTCCGGCTTTAAGCCACAACACCACACTAGTCTAGTTTGTGAAGTGGACGTAGGTTGCCGCATAGCCCACACGTTGGTTTCGTGTGCGATTTGACACGCCGTTTCCGGCCCACGTGCCGAGCTCTAATGTTTCATGTTTTAGGTCAGTTATAGTCAACCGTTTCGCCGCAAACTAAATTTATTTTTAACGTATAAGCGACCCTGCTTGGGCGTCTGCACGTCCAGCTTCAATGGTACCTTCTAACTACACATTTTTATGATCTTAATTTTTTTATCTAGCTGCTCGTCTCGGCTCCGCACGGGTATCCTAATGAAGATCATAGCCAAATTTTGGATACCTTAGGTGTAATTTTCGAGGATATCTCTTATTGGTTTGCAAATATAAAATGAACGTCGCTGATAATGTTGCATTTGATAGGTAAAATAGTTTTAAAATTGGTCCAGTAGTTTTTTGATTATCCATTACAAACAAACATAAAAAAAACAATAAAATAATCTCTTTATAATATTATATTGGTAGATGTAGATTTTTGATGATCCTAATAACTTTTAAATACTCGCAGGTTGTAAATACCTACATAACTGTCGCGTGTCTTTTTCTGGTATAATACAAAATACCTTGTAAAAAAGCTAGGCGAACCAACAGGTTGACTATGTCTGCTATAAGTATCGACGTTCTAGGTTTTTGCGAGAGTACCACACGCGGCGGTGTCGAAATACGTTTATTAATGAATTGTTTTGCAAATTCACTGAGTAAGATGTTTCAGTTTTTTACCTAGTTGTAAAAAATACAACATGTATTATATATTATATTTATATATATATATATTATATATTTTATATATTTTGTGGACATTTTACACATCGCCATCTAGCCCCAAACTAAGCAAAGCTTGTACTATGGGAACTAAATAACTGATAGAATACTTATATACATTTTTTTTTGTAAATACATACATATGATACATACTAACACCCAGACACAGAGCAAACATCTATGTTCATCACACAAATATTTGCTCTGGGTGGGGATCGAACCCACAACCTACAGCGCTGAAGGCAGAGTTACTACCAACTGAGCTGTGATTATACTTATACATACTTGTCCGTTCTAGAGATTGATGACATTATTTAATTAGTAGCTGCTTAATGTCCTAAGTGTTTGTTTTTGTTGTTTTCTTTAAACTTTCAAGACATTTTTATTGATATCTAGCTTGAAGTTTGTTGCTAATGCTCGGTACATCCTACTAATATTATAAATCCAGCAGGTTGTGAGGGAGAATGTTTGTATGTTTGGATGTTTGTGGCTCAATCACGCCCAAAAGACCATACGGATTTGGATGAAACTTGAAATACTTTATATACGCGTGCGAAGCCACTGGCGGAAGCTAGTCTAGCATATATGGTACGATATCAAAAGTCAAAATGGTTCATAATATAAAATTTTTATAGAAAGTTGATAGTTAGATGGATATATAAACTTTACATTCCGTAGATCGCAGCTGCTATATAAAGCTAAACAAATCTTAGGTTTAGTATAGGACCATAAAAGTGATTAAATTATTATCCTGACTTATCGCAACGTGTGTGCACCCTTCCCAAAACCGGGTTGCAGTATTTCGCGATACTTTTATTTCACGGTCGCTAATTTTGATGAAACTTGGAGTGACCACTCCTGTGATAAAGTTGATTTAAGCAGTCTTTAATGTGGCATATTTTACCAAACCTGCATGAATAAAGAGCACAATATATCGCTTTTTCTTCTTTCTCTTAAATATAAAACAGAGTCGTGTTAGTAACACCAATTATAACTCAAGAACGGCTAGACGGATTTTCGTGATTTTTGGTTATGAAAGATTGAGAAAAAAAAACTCAGCTGCTCGGCAAAGGTATAAAAAAATTGCATATAATCTTAATTAGTACGCCCGTGTGAAGCCTGGGCAAGCTAATAGTATAATAAATACTTTTATTGATAACTAGCGACCCGCCCCGGCTTCGCACGGGTAGCATGTTATTATACATATAAACCTTCCTCCTGAATCACTCTATCTATTAAAAAAACCGCATCAAAATCCGTTGTGTAGTTTTAAAGATATAAGCAAACATACATACATACAGACGCGGGAAGCGGAAAGCGACTGCTTTATACTATGTAGTGATATAACAAATAAAAATCCACCATTTTGATAAAAAATATTATGACGTTTGTTGAATCTATGATGTCTATGGTGAATAAATAACTTTTTGAAATTTATGGGATGTGATGGAATAGTATCTAGATAGGGTTAAAGCTGCGTCTAAACCGTCGCGATCTATTGTCAGTTCCTAGATAGTGTGATATTCCAGACTATTTAATACGTACGTGTCAAATATCTGTAACAAACATTCTTACAAACAAGAACCTCTTCACAAACACTCGCATGTATAATACTAGTAGGAGGGAGTTGTAATAAGGATTTTTGTACGTTGTAATAAGAAATTTTGGCTCCTGAAACACAGTTTTCACTAGTTTGGGAGCCTATGGATTCATTAAATTATGTTCACAGTATATTAAGTCAATAAAATAAATTTTGAAAATTTGAATTTGGATAGTAGGATTCACTTCCGAGGCTCAACACGCGGATCTATCTATCTATTTATCTCTTAGCAGTAGGAAAATGTCGGTTTAAATGTACCCTTCTCTGGTGGAGTAACAAACATCCACACAAACATACAAACGTCTTCACAAGCACATGCATTTATGATACTAGTAAGAACTAGGAGTAGTAGTTAGTAGGAGTAGGAAGTTGGGTAGTAGGATTCACTCCCACGGATCTGTATGCGGTGTCGCGGAGTCAGTTTAAATGTAGCTTAAAGTTACATTAGCGTTGCTGTTATTTTTCCAGATCTACAAAGAAAGACATCAAAACTCTAAACGCTATGCAAACTCAATTAAAGACAGACTAATTAGTAGATCGAAATAAACTGAAAAAAAAATGATCAGAAAAACGGTCTCAATTATACTGAAGGAAATCGGCCGAATCTTCCTGCTATCCGATTCTGGGACTCCTGTAGTTAAAAATAAGGTTGCTTTTCGTTTGATGTAGATGTATCCGCCAGATCGGTTCATAGAACTGAACCCACGCTTTGTCAAGTTCTCGTTTTTACTTTAGTTCTTGCGATCGCAATAAATGTATCGAGAGCAATGGACTATTGTCGCTGTGAACTGGGCCCTTACTCTGCAAAACGATATCGACATTATCGAAACTATACGACAATGCTACGATATATTGCCAAACCGCGCTCATAGAAAACGTCGTCCCGGTTGTGGTGCCAACCGTTTTGGTCATTTTAAATTATTGCTGTCAATAACTAAGCCTAACAAACAAACTTGTTTAAAGTCTATACTTAATACAATTATTTGTCTATGGTCCGTTTTGATTAGTGACAGTTGTGATGCGTTTACCTCTAGACTTGATTGACCACAACTAAATATTTCCCGTTTTATCTATTTAACTAGCTGACCCGTGCCCGCTTCGCTGTGCGTAAGACATTTCTAATACCATCGTGGACTTTTTTGTAGACGTTTTTAAGGTGTAAGTACATTATTTTGATATATCTCGTGGGGTTCAGCCAGCATTTGCAATGTAAGCGCAAAAAATGTGTTTATTTACGACATCACATTAGAAACCTCTAAAATTATCAGTGTTTCTCTACTATAATATGCATGTATTATACATATAAAACTTCCTCCTGAATCACTCTATCTATTAAAAAAAACCGCATCAAAATTCGTTATGTAGTTTTAAAGATATAAGCAAACATACATACATACGCGGGAAGCGGAAAGCGACTTTGCTTTATACTATGTAGTGATTATGAATAATTCATAAATAAATATCGCCTGTTACAAAACCTTTGCTGAACCTAAAAGATAGATACCTAAGTACTTATTCTATGTTGTTTAAAAATCGTCGTTTTGATATTTTTTTTTCAATATAAACCGTTTATTTGAAAATTAAAATGTTGTTAAAATGCGTTCTCACCCTAGTAGAAGTTACAATGTCAATTGTCAAAAGTAATGTCGGTCGTTCCATCGTTCAAAATATAGTCGAAAACGATATGCCATCAAAAACATAACTTGTAAAAAAAGCCATGTCTCGCAACGCAACTCAGTGCTTCTACCGTAAAAAGTTGTGAGATCCATGTAATACCAAGTCGGTTAATTTATTCAGTCCCTACTTTAAGGGTCCTTCTGTCTTAAGTTATTACGTAAAGGCTAGCTAATTACGAGATTAGTTTGTCGCGATATATCTTTTAGCTTTCAAGAGTAGAACCTGGTAATTGTTGGACCTTTTGATACTAAGGTGATCTTAAATAGGGTTGAATACCACTCACTAATATAATTTACCGCTAGAAATTACAAAAAACCGGATAAGTGCGAGTCGGACTCGTGCAGTGAGGGTTCAGTACCAACTTCTTATAGGTTTTCCTGTGATCTATAAGTTAATAACTATTCTCTGTTTTTTTTTTAATTGTAGGCTCAGTAGTTTTGGAGATTAGGGGAAGTGGGGGTATGGAGAGACAGACGTACATACATACGAGTAATTCTCCTACGGGTTCCGTTTTTCCTTTTGATGTATGGAATGTGTGTGAGATTCAGATCCTCAAGGCGCTCTGATCCTTGCAGGCATGTAAAAACATTACTTTTGCCACATGCCCACATTTTCCAGTAGTTACCATTCCATACGTGACAGGTTGCAAGATCGTCGCCTCTTATAAAAATACTAACTTTCTCACGATGTTTTCCTTCACCATTGCGCATGTAAATTATCGCACAGAAAAATCTATTGAAACATGGCCGGTTTTCGAACCCACGACCTTCGGATAGAAAGTCGAGGTACCTTCCACTCGGCCAACACGAACGAACACAACAAAAATAGATTCTTATTTTTATAGAAATCTCTTCCATTTGTCGTTCCTATTTAAAGATATCTGTTATCGGGTTCCTGTAATTAGGGTTCCGTATCTGATGCTGCGAGTGACGCACCCTGGATCGGAGGATCGTAATGTTATTTTTAAAAGTAAATCCGATGTAGCCGTGCATTATCTAAGATGACTGGTCTCACAGCTCAGTTGGTAGTAGCTCTGCCTTCTGCGCTGTAGGTTGTGGGTTCAATCCCCACCCAGACAAATTCGTGTGATGAATATAGATGTTTGTTCTATGTCTAGGTGTGTAATAATGTATCATAGGTATGTAGGTGTTAACAAAAAAAGAGAAGAGAAAAAGAAATACATAATCTGTGAAAATTTCAACTGTCTAGCTATTACGGTTCATGAGATTCAGCCTTGTGACAGACAGACGGACGGACGGACAGACGGACAGCGAAGTCTTAGTAATAGGGTCCCGTTTTTACCCTTTGGGTGTGGAACGCTAAAAAAGTATATATCAGTATATAGTTCCCATATAGCTTTGCTTAGTTTGGGGCTAAACGGAGCTGTGTGAAATGTCCACCAACATTTGTTTATTGGAACGAAGTTCCTTATCGCGCGTTGTGAAAGGGGGCTAGACGGAAAAAATTCTTACGAAAAGTTGTCACGAAATGTTGTCACGAAAAGTTGTCACGAAAAGTTGTCACGAAAAGTTGTCACGACACTTTTTTGCTATAGTATATCTATTAATATATAATTAATAATAATAATAATAAATAATAATTAATAAATATTGGTGGACATTTTACACATCGCCATCTAGCCCCAAACTAAGCAAAGCTTGTACTATGGGAACTAGATAACTGATATAGGTAATACTTAAATAATTTTTTTTTGTAAATAAATATAAGATACATACTAACACCCAGACACAGAACAAACATCTATGTTCATCACATAAATATTTGCTCTGGGTGGGGATCGAACCCACAACCTACAGCGCTGAAGGCAGAGTTACTACCAACTGAGCTGTGAGGCTGTCATATAATTAATAATTATTATCTATTAAGTCATATATTAATTGTGTCGAGGTCGAGGTGGAGGTGGAGGTGGAGGTGGAGGTGGAGGTGGAGGTGGAGGTGGAGGTGGAGGTGGAGGTCGAGGTCGAGGTCGAGGTCGAGGTCGAGGTCGAGGTCGAGGTCGAGGTCGAGGTCGAGGTCGAGGTCGAGGTCGAGGTCGAGGTCGAGGTCGAGGTCGAGGTCGAGGTCGAAGTCGAAGTCAAAGTTGATTCCCCTTCCCTTGTCCCACGTTATTTTGTGAGAACTTCGTTCCATCCGGGTGTCCCTTGACACCTCTCAAGTTTTTATTTTATTTTATTAGGTACTTTTTGGGGTTTTTTATATTGTAGAACACTTCACGTATGGAATATTATTTTGAAATCAAATGCCGCGGCTTAGGTAACCAACAGAATTAGTTTTGAATCTCAAAGTTTCAAAAATATTAGCCCTAGTTCACTTGCCAAAATACAGAGTCAACGACCTGTAAACCCATAGGTTTCTATCAAACGGCCGCCGTCATATCTCGTCAGTAAACACAGACAAAAGAGATCAGAGAACAGATCTGCGATCTGTTATTTTTGAGTTTTTGTCAAAATATTACGACATATACATATACAATGGATTTACTTGCACCTCAAGTGATACGAACGTAATCCATTTCCAGCAATGTTTCCATCACAAAAAGATTTGTAGAGTTATACAACAATTCTGAGGACAACATTAATGCGAATGCCTTCTACCTTTTGAGGTCGGCACAACATGTATTTTTCTCCTATATACCTCAATCATAACTAAAGATTTTGACACGGGTCTTTATCACGTAATTATCTACTAATCACGATAGTTTGAAAAATAATCCCTCAATCAGTCACCTCATCACTCAATTCTTTTTATCCATGTTATCTTTCACACAGTCCATCCAAATTTTCTTTGGCTTTACTCTAGTTTTACATCCATCCGCCTTCATTCCTAACTTCCTTTCGTCACATAACAATCTTCCTTTCTCATGACATACCCATAATATGTATCTTTTACGAATATTTACCTAACTAAAACAAATTTATTTTAGCTAGAACAATTTCTTCCAATAAAAATCTGCAGGGCTATTTTGTAAAAACATGATTATAATGTTATGATGTCGAATGCAATACCTAATGTTAGAGAATACCTAATCTGTACACTTTTAATAGTAACTATTCACTGTTTATGCACCTATACATACGCTTCTGAATAGGTATTGTATTGGAAGCGTAGGTATAGGTGCCTAAACAGCATAAAAAGCGTAGGTATTATGGCATTCAGTACCAATAAATATTGGTATGAATATCATAACATGATAATCATGTAATAGAAATAGCCCCACTGTTGGGGTGACTAAGGTCTTGCGTTATATCATAAAGACGTGGAATAAGAGCGTTATAAGACGTCCGCTGTTTCAAAGAGACTGAGGAACATCTAGCAACGTCAATCAACGGCATCGTAACCGCCCACAACGCTGATCCAAATTTCCTGTTTCAGCGTGATTTGTTCATACTGTGCATTAGTTCATACTGATGATGGTGGTGTTAAATTGATGAATGATGCCAATGACCAAAGAATGGCGCAAACACAAATGAAAAATAGCATAGCTACGACTATATAACGAGGCTACTACTACGTAAGCCATTTTTTAGGGTTCCGTACACAAAGGGTAAAAACGGGACCCTATTACTAAGACTTCGCTGTCCGTCTGTCCGTCTGTCCGTCTGTCTGTCACAGGGCTGTATCTCATGAACCGTGATAGCTAGACAGCTGAAATTTTCAAAGATGATGTATATCTGTTGCCGCTATAACAACAAATACTAAAAACAGAATAAAATAAATATTTAAATTTTTATTCTCATACAAAACAACGTGTTTATTTGCAATGTAAATTCGATGGGGAATTGTAAAATAGCGATTTGTAAAATTCTCTTTTTGGTTGGGAGGATATTTCTCCCGTTTCGTTCTATTCAGATGATGGAATTAATAAGGAATTGAGAGATCTGCTTAAATTTTGTAGGCTATAGCGATTTTAGTATTTACAGGAACAAGTAAAGCATTTGCATTCAGAGAATAGAATAAGTATTTGTCGTTTAAAAAAGACTACTCATCGGTAATTTTACTAAAACAACTAAGAAAACCTATTGTAGAGTTCAAAATCTCCGGTTTTAAAGGGCATCTTACAGGACTTTTTTCCCAGTTCCTGTTTTTCCTACATAGCTATCTTAATTCAAGTACTTACTACAATTTTTTGGATGACGACATCTAATTACTACTATAAGCTACTAAATTTACGGCTTTGTTAGACTTGAATCCAAGAGATGAGCTCTCCGACGAGACACACATGAAGTATTCGTATGCATTCGTTTACCTCTTCTGTGTAGTCTTTATTATCGAAACTGCAGCCTACACGCAGAATATTAACAATGTGGTACTGAGAGTCGCCTACGAATCACTTTCTATGCGAACCGGTCGCAGTGGGCGAGTGTCTGCCGATCACATCGAGCCACCCAGGTAATGACGAACGGTATTGCAGTCTTAGCATGCAAAGGATGTAGTGTTTTGGTTGTAAAGGAACTAACCCATCCACACTCACGCGAGAACTCATGGCGAAACTTCTCGCGAGAATACATGTAGGTACGAGAACGAAAAGCAAGCCATTAATGCACACTTCACGCTTTTCTAGTGTTCTCGGGGGCTCTCGCCGCGAGTGTGGATGTCCTATCAAAGTAACAAGAACTTATTTTAATGCAATCAATAGAATCTATCACAAACTGTCTTTTAAATCTATCTTCAAAATAAATATTTATAAGTCTGCGTTACTCATTGACTGACTGATCTATCATCGCATGGCCTAAACCACTGGAAATTCCACACACTGGAAAACCACATCTAGGAAATTTTAATTTGAAGGAATTCCTTTTGTGTGCACTAAGAAAGGAATTTCCAAAATTCAGCTCCTGAATGGGTGAAAATAGGGTCTCTAAAACACTAACCCTAACTTTCGCGGGATTCTCTATATTCATGAAGGAGGTAGGTATTTAATATACCGTATATTCATTCCCCTTTTTTGAAAACTTAGAAAACTTAACCGGTAGAAAATAGTCAAAAATTCGCAGTACAATTCTATTGTTCCCTTTCCACTGAATAGTCAACTATGCCGCAAGTTCCGCGTTCTAATCACAGGCATCAAGTTTTTTCTGTCTGGACTTTTGTTTCCATAGACTCCTGTCCTTTTCATAGGCCATTATCCTCTTCATAGACCTAAAGCTAAAACAAAAGGGAAAAAATCTGCGTTGCACAAAAGGCTTTTGAAACAAGTTTCCAATTTTAGTAATGTTACAAGGAAAACTATGGAAGTATCATATGGTGTCATCGCGTCATAACGTATTTGATGGTTTTTGAGTATTTTAAACCTGTTTTGCGAATCGATTCTTGGAAGCAGTGAAGGTTTCTCACATTCATTATTGTAATGTTTTTTTGTGACCTTTTAGATTGGAATTCGGTGCAGCCATACGTTTTTAATGTGATAACATACTTAAGTACTGATATTTATAAATTATATTTCAAACTATCGTGATTATTAGACATAACTATAGATTTTGACACTGGTCTTTATCACGTAATTACTTATCTTTAATTTACTTTCCCGACGTTTCGACTATGTTACAATAGCCATGGTCGCGGGAAGACTAGACAGAAACGTCGGGAAAGTAAATTAAATGTAATTACGTGATAAAGACCCGTGTCAAAATCTAATATTTATATTTTATTTTCATTCACAATTTTTTTACATAATTTTCATCGCAGTTTGGGGTTTGCAGAAATAAATTAAAGGCAGCACCTTTATTCCTATTTTTAGCGTTCCGTACCCAAAGGGTTAAAACGGGACCCTATTACTAAGAATTCGCTGTCCGTCTGTCCGTTTGTCTGTCACAAGGCTGTATCTCATGAACCGTGATCGCACTTGGCCGGTTTTTTAGGGTTCCGTACCCAAAGGGTAAAAACGGGACCCTATTACTAAGACTTCGCTGTCCGTCTGTCCGTCTGTCTGTCACAGGGCTGTATCTCATGAACCGTAATAGCTAGACAGTTGAAATTTTCACAGATTATGTATTTCTGTTGCCACTATAACAACAAATACTAAAAACAGAATAAAAAAAATATCTAAGTGGGGCTCCCATACAACAAATCTGATTTTTTTTGCCGTTTTTTATAGGTACGGAACCCTTCGTGCGCGTGTCCGACTCGCACTTGGTCGGTTTTTTTTTACATATTATAAAAAAATCGCGATTTAAAAAAAGAATCGTCTAAAGCTCGATATGCCACCTGGTTCCGATTATTCCCATCCACAAGCTTTGCTTAATTTGTGACTAGATGGGAGAAATGTAATTTTTAATATTTATTTATCATGATTCAGGAGAAGTTACATGGAAGATGACAAGCCGTTCTGATAAAAATCCTTCATGTATAACAAAAGCCTAATAATGGCGTCTCGTTGGTATCGGGCGCGCATGCACAGCCAATTTACAACATTCGATGGACACGCACGATTTAACGAATAGATATCTCATATTCGACGACGAAGATTTGGGTTGACTGGAGGAGCTTGGAACCGGTACCATATCTAGAAGGTTCTTCTGAGCTCTACTTTTAATTTTTATTCTTGTTTGAGCCTTCACCTTGTTCGATCGGCACCACACTGGAGCTCTAAGTATCAAGAAAAGGATCATTGAAGAAAATGATAGACCACAAGCCGTGTTTGTTGCCTGATTCTTCTAGGCTTGGTCGCGAGGAATAGGCGTAGCTTCACCTAGCTCCTAAGACGTTTCAAAGTGATCCTGGTGATTTTATTGAAATAAATAATTTTTGAATTTGAGTTTGAATTTGGTATCGATTCCCACCTAACAGGCTTATTTTGTAAAAATATTTGAATTTAGGGAATACCAATTTCATAGTTTTTTTACGAAATAATCCAGCAGGACAAACATTTGCGTGATGAACATACATGTTTGTTAAGTCGGGGAATTCATTATGTATTAAAAAATGTATGTAGATATTTCAAACATATCAGTATCAGTAATCAGATTTCCATAGCTGTGAAATGTCCATCAATATTTATAATATTCCATTTATTAATTTTAAAGCCGCATTTGAACTAGGACATGTCGAAGGACATATTGCCCGCCTGTCGAGAGACACTGTAAAATATTGCAATTCATGAAAATCTAAAGAAAATTCTGGGAAAAAAGTAACCTATGTCCTTCCCAATACATAAAACTATCTCTATATTAAATTTCATCACAATCGGCCCAGAGGTTTGGCTGTGATAACGACACAGACACACAGACAGAAAGAGAGTTACTTTCGCATTTATAATATGGAATAGAAGATATAACAATTATAGTAGAAGTATATGTTGATATTTTGAGCCCGTTAGCCCGTAGCCCGTTCCAGTACATTTAAAAATCCGTGAACCACAACAAGCCGGTTTCGTGAGTCAATGCTTGATCGATGTGCCAACGCGACTTCATTCATGACTTGATCGGCGGGTAGCAACTGTCTATTATGTAAGTCTTTGCGTTGATCACACGTACCGAGCAAAACGGACGAGACTGCTCTCGGCCAAGTACTCACATACTACTAGTACTCACATATTAGCACCGAGTGCTCGGCCGAGCTCACTGTCTCGCCCGTTTGATCGGTACGTTTGGTCAATGCATTAGACTAGCTTACCAGCTAGTTTTAAGCACTTGAGACATCGTTCTTGGAAGAGACACAGGAAAATAGACAAAAATATATGAAACAGATAGTTAGTTAATCCTACTAGCTACCTAGACAGCGAGTCTTAATAATAGGGTTCCGATTTTACCCTTTGGGTACGGAACCCTAAAAAATGAACTATTTAGCTATTCATAGTTTTGATTAAAAACGAAACTAGTGTTTTTGAAGAGCCAACTTTGGAAAATAAATCTATCGAGAAAAGTTTTACCAATCGTGTTTCCGTGTTTCTGTCTTTAATTTATCTAGATTAAATCCTTATGTTATCTTTGTCATAAAAAACAAAACTGTATGTTTTGCGGTAATTGAGAAAAAAAGATTCTGCATTAATCAAAAACATTTATTACTCGTCTTAAAATTTATTAGGTATTAAAAGTTGTACAATGCGCATTTATTCTTAAAATATATGTAGAAATAATTATAAAATTCAGGGATACTTGTTTTGAGACCATTTTGATTAATTGTTGCAATTGTATAATTATTTAATTAATAAGTACTTTTTTTATAGCTATTTGAGTAAAACGTCATTTTAAGCATCAACATTCATGTGATTTTCCCAGGTTTGTTGTACTTGTGTAACCCAAGTAGTTTTAAATGTGAATAATGTAATTACCTAATGACAGATATACCTATTATGCTTTTATGAATGAGTTTTGAAAACATCAGAATTTCAAAATGATTGTATGAAATTTGTAGACAATTGGACTTGACTGTCTGGCCTCGCAGCTCAGTTGGTAGTAGCTCTGCCTTCTGCGCTGTATGTAGGCTGTGGGTTCGATTCACAACCAGGATAAACATTTGTGTGATGAACATAGATGTTTGTTCTGTGTCTGGGTGTTAATATGTATAATAAGTATGTATTTACAAAAAAAAGTATGTATGTATTCTATCAGTTATCTTTAGTAATCTTGCCTTAGTTAGGGGCTAGATTACGCTGTATGTAAAGTCCACCAATATTTATTTATTTATTATTTTACTTTGATCTCTGAATGTTTGGCCTAGTAGAAGATACCTCGAATGTCATTCCAAATGTCGTGCTTTCGAATCACGGTCGTGCACCATTTGAAACGTGCTCGAAACGGTTAAGGAAAACTCGTGAGGAAACCGGTTAGTATTCTTATAAGCGGCGATGGGCTTGTAACCTGTCACGTATGGAATAACAGCTTCAAGCTGTGGGCATGTGCCAGATGTAATGTTAGGACGTGTTTCTGACTAGTCCCTTCAGTAATTTTTAAGTACTTGAACGCCTGGAGGTCTGAGAGGATGTCTACCGTACTTGGGGATTACAGTCGTGATCTTATTTAATTTAGTTTCATATATGAATACTTATTATGAATGAGCATCCTATCAACCAAGGTTGCGTGGAGGAGGCCGCTCTTAACGATAAGGCCATCCATTCACACTGATTTATACATAGTTTTGTTTACTGTTTTTTATATATATTTTCTAATCGTTGGTGTCCAATAAAGGTATATTATATTCTATGAAAAATATAATGTCTTTTAATTAAAATATACCTGCCTATTGAAAATCGAATGTTTAAAGCTCTCAGTTATAGAATATAGTTCCGATTTCACAACCAAAGGTAAGTGAACTTAATTATGAAACCTAAGGAAATTACCTACATGCCTGCAAATACCAATATTCCAAGAAGCAATTGTTAGTAAACACGTGAAACTGTCACATTGCACACGTCACAGGGTCACTGACCTGTGCATTCCTATACAGATTGATTAGCATAAGTATGTATACCGTACGCACAGGGTAGGGTCACCACCAAGCCGCCAACTCACGTCTTACGTTGTAAATTTTTTGATGTGAAACATCTATAGCGGCGGGTCAGCTGTCGGCTTGGCGACGCGACTACACGCGGTTACGCGAACTAGATGAGTTGCTGCCGAAGAGCCGAACGTGTCTGATATGCTGTCACACTATTTTGTACTATAAATATTTCGATGTTTTAGATGACGATGTTCTGCTAGGCGTCCCGCAACGGCTCACATTTTTTCAACGAATAGCATTTATTTTTTCAAACTAGTTAAGCTATCTAATGACCGTTGAAAACAGTCTTTATATAGCTAAATTCATAATTAGGAAAGTTACTACGTACATAGTTCATACTAACTTTGCCGTCTCATTCTAATACTATAAAAAAGTTATCGGGATAAAAAGTATCCTGTATTTCGTCATCTACTCGACGTTATCTGTGACGATGACTTTGACTTTTTAAAGAAACAGCACTATAGAATTCTTTCTCGCCTCTTTAAGAATCCCGGAAGAAAGAGAGGGAAGAAAGATACTTTGTCTCGTCTTACCTTTGGGCCCTACAAGTTACTACTTGATTTTTTAGGGTTGGTTAATAATCTGTCTACTGCGATTATGTTACAGTTCTACCAATGTCCATTTCATTCTAGTTTTTAAACCTCGGTGAAGATATTGGCTTAAAGATATTGCATCTTTTAATAATTAATATGGCTGGTATTTTAAAAACAGAATCGATCTTATGTAACCAATTTGATTTATCTAAAAAGGACAATACTTGGAATATCTATTTTTTTTTTTATTGTTGACAGCTGAGAATGTTTACTACTACAAAATGTAATGTTTAATGCCTCTGACTAACCCCTTTAGACATCTTCAAGGAATAGAGCGCCTGAAATTTCGAGAGGATGTCTACCGTACTTGGAGATTACAGTCGTGTACCTATTTATATATATTTTTTAAATTTTTTATAAATGAGAATTACTACAAACGACAACCCTAAACGTGTGGTCAGTCAGCAATACGCTGCAGGTATAAGTATTGCAACCTTTCACATACACTTACTGGTACAGTATTTTCGTCGCTTTCACATGTTCTTTTATTAACCCTGCACTAGGTCAGCGAGCAGGTTGAGTTGATGTGTCATGAAGTGTACCTTCTGATTGATAGTCAAATGACGGGATAGCAATTGATGTATTTAGGATTGGTACTATCGTAGGCCCTTACCTACAGACATCAAAAGAAGGTGATGTCTGAACACATAAATAAATAAACAGTCTAAGTGCGAGGCGGACTCGCTCACGAAGGGTTCTGTACCATTATTTATAAAAACGGCAAAATAACACGTTTGTTGTATCCCCACTTAAATATTTATTTTATTCTGTTTTAAGTATTTGTTGTTATAGCGGCAACAGAAATACATCATCTGTGAAATTTTCAACTGTCTAGCTATCACGGTTCATGAGATACAGCCCTGTGACAGACGGACAGCGGAGTCTTAGTAATAGGGTCCCGTTTTTAGCCTTTGGGTACGGAACCCTAAAAACAGATTTAAACAGATACGTTGTAGTTTCTTACTAAGCTATTATCAAGTGAACGAGCCATTGCAATTATATACAAACCAATCGAAACTAAGCCTTCCCAAGTATACCATTTAATTATCCAGGCATTAAGTTTCACCTTTACAATTTAAATTAACAGTTCGACCTTCAGATCCGGTTAGACAGACATTTAGACCTGGATTAGACAAAGAAACTTCTAAGAAGTCCGTGGTTTAGCGTCTAGACTTTCAAGATTTCGATTCAAGGCTACGTCGTTTTCGATAAAACTAATTTAGATTGAATTCTCGGAGATAAAGGCTTTGATTTCCTTTGATGTGGGATTTCGAATTTAATTAACGAACTTTCAGAATCTGTCAAATTGTCAAATCCAGCTTTAAAAGAAAAAAAAACATGGAAGCCTGGGTTATAACAAAGGTAACAAAAATATATTTTAATATATAATTTTCATTATAAGTTACTAGCAGCCTGCCCAGACTTCGAACGGGTGTACTAATGAAGATTATAGGCAAATGTTTGATACTTTAGGTTATATTATTGCAATTTTTGTGGGGATCTCTAATTTTTTTAAATAAAATATAGCTCGCTGATAATGTACCTTCTAAAGGTGGAAGAATTTTTAAACTTGGTACAGTAGTTTTAAGGGTTTCGTACCCAAAGGGTAAAAACGGGACCCGATTACTAAAACTTCGCTGTCTGTCCGTCTGTCCATTCAAACAAACAAACATCCTTATAAACTTTCGAATTTATAATATTAGTAGGATAGTAGAATTACTGCCACTTTTAAGATTCTTAAACCCATTTAATAACTGACTAGACTAGAATATATTTAAATAATCAGTCAGCGTCAGGTCAGTCAGTAATCAGTCAGTCAATAATCAGTAATCAGTCAGGGATTTGACACTAATTTGTAATTACTTACGCGCGGCTATATTTATTACGCCAATCATGAATGTCTTTTGTGAATTATTACTTGTATATGTGCTAGTAAATACTTAATAGAATTCAATTTATTCTAAAATAAAAATGTATATTCTGTTGTCACGACAACCCTACTAAATGCATTACCAATAATTCAAAAACATTACAAAAACGTTTGTCCTGCAGGCCTAGCCTATTGATACGAAAAATTGAGTTGTCTACAAAAGAAAAGTAAAGAATACACTTGATCGTTGAAAATAACGCCGTAGACGTGGTTGGAGATAACTGCTTCAAAATGGAGTTGCAAGATTCCACCTTAACAAACATGGTTACATAGTTACATACATACATTGCAAGATAAATAAAAGCTTGTAAAGCGCTGCTTTTAACACAAAACAGTATGTTTTTGTCTATACTTCAGCAAAATAAATTCAATCCCCACCCAGACAAATTCGTGTGATGAATATAGATGTTTGTTCTATGTCTAGGTGTGTAATAATGTATCATAGGTATGTAGGTGTTAACAAAAAAAGAGAAGAGAAAAAGAAATACATAATCTGTGAAAATTTCAACTGTCTAGCTATTACGGTTCATGAGATTCAGCCTTGTGACAGACAGACGGACGGACGGACAGACGGACAGCGAAGTCTTAGTAATAGGGTCCCGTTTTTACCCTTTGGGTGTGGAACGCTAAAAAAGTATATATCAGTATATAGTTCCCATATAGCTTTGCTTAGTTTGGGGCTAAACGGAGCTGTGTGAAATGTCCACCAACATTTGTTTATTGGAACGAAGTTCCTTATCGCGCGTTGTGAAAGGGGGCTAGACGGAAAAAATTCTTACGAAAAGTTGTCACGAAATGTTGTCACGAAAAGTTGTCACGAAAAGTTGTCACGAAAAGTTGTCACGACACTTTTTTGCTATAGTATATCTATTAATATATAATTAATAATAATAATAATAAATAATAATTAATAAATATTGGTGGACATTTTACACATCGCCATCTAGCCCCAAACTAAGCAAAGCTTGTACTATGGGAACTAGATAACTGATATAGGTAATACTTAAATAATTTTTTTTTGTAAATAAATATAAGATACATACTAACACCCAGACACAGAACAAACATCTATGTTCATCACATAAATATTTGCTCTGGGTGGGGATCGAACCCACAACCTACAGCGCTGAAGGCAGAGTTACTACCAACTGAGCTGTGAGGCTGTCATATAATTAATAATTATTATCTATTAAGTCATATATTAATTGTGTCGAGGTCGAGGTGGAGGTGGAGGTGGAGGTGGAGGTGGAGGTGGAGGTGGAGGTGGAGGTGGAGGTGGAGGTCGAGGTCGAGGTCGAGGTCGAGGTCGAGGTCGAGGTCGAGGTCGAGGTCGAGGTCGAGGTCGAGGTCGAGGTCGAGGTCGAGGTCGAGGTCGAGGTCGAGGTCGAGGTCGAGGTCGAAGTCGAAGTCAAAGTTGATTCCCCTTCCCTTGTCCCACGTTATTTTGTGAGAACTTCGTTCCATCCGGGTGTCCCTTGACACCTCTCAAGTTTTTATTTTATTTTATTAGGTACTTTTTGGGGTTTTTTATATTGTAGAACACTTCACGTATGGAATATTATTTTGAAATCAAATGCCGCGGCTTAGGTAACCAACAGAATTAGTTTTGAATCTCAAAGTTTCAAAAATATTAGCCCTAGTTCACTTGCCAAAATACAGAGTCAACGACCTGTAAACCCATAGGTTTCTATCAAACGGCCGCCGTCATATCTCGTCAGTAAACACAGACAAAAGAGATCAGAGAACAGATCTGCGATCTGTTATTTTTGAGTTTTTGTCAAAATATTACGACATATACATATACAATGGATTTACTTGCACCTCAAGTGATACGAACGTAATCCATTTCCAGCAATGTTTCCATCACAAAAAGATTTGTAGAGTTATACAACAATTCTGAGGACAACATTAATGCGAATGCCTTCTACCTTTTGAGGTCGGCACAACATGTATTTTTCTCCTATATACCTCAATCATAACTAAAGATTTTGACACGGGTCTTTATCACGTAATTATCTACTAATCACGATAGTTTGAAAAATAATCCCTCAATCAGTCACCTCATCACTCAATTCTTTTTATCCATGTTATCTTTCACACAGTCCATCCAAATTTTCTTTGGCTTTACTCTAGTTTTACATCCATCCGCCTTCATTCCTAACTTCCTTTCGTCACATAACAATCTTCCTTTCTCATGACATACCCATAATATGTATCTTTTACGAATATTTACCTAACTAAAACAAATTTATTTTAGCTAGAACAATTTCTTCCAATAAAAATCTGCAGGGCTATTTTGTAAAAACATGATTATAATGTTATGATGTCGAATGCAATACCTAATGTTAGAGAATACCTAATCTGTACACTTTTAATAGTAACTATTCACTGTTTATGCACCTATACATACGCTTCTGAATAGGTATTGTATTGGAAGCGTAGGTATAGGTGCCTAAACAGCATAAAAAGCGTAGGTATTATGGCATTCAGTACCAATAAATATTGGTATGAATATCATAACATGATAATCATGTAATAGAAATAGCCCCACTGTTGGGGTGACTAAGGTCTTGCGTTATATCATAAAGACGTGGAATAAGAGCGTTATAAGACGTCCGCTGTTTCAAAGAGACTGAGGAACATCTAGCAACGTCAATCAACGGCATCGTAACCGCCCACAACGCTGATCCAAATTTCCTGTTTCAGCGTGATTTGTTCATACTGTGCATTAGTTCATACTGATGATGGTGGTGTTAAATTGATGAATGATGCCAATGACCAAAGAATGGCGCAAACACAAATGAAAAATAGCATAGCTACGACTATATAACGAGGCTACTACTACGTAAGCCATTTTTTAGGGTTCCGTACACAAAGGGTAAAAACGGGACCCTATTACTAAGACTTCGCTGTCCGTCTGTCCGTCTGTCCGTCTGTCTGTCACAGGGCTGTATCTCATGAACCGTGATAGCTAGACAGCTGAAATTTTCAAAGATGATGTATATCTGTTGCCGCTATAACAACAAATACTAAAAACAGAATAAAATAAATATTTAAATTTTTATTCTCATACAAAACAACGTGTTTATTTGCAATGTAAATTCGATGGGGAATTGTAAAATAGCGATTTGTAAAATTCTCTTTTTGGTTGGGAGGATATTTCTCCCGTTTCGTTCTATTCTGATGATGGAATTAATAAGGAATTGAGAGATCTGCTTAAATTTTGTAGGCTATAGCGATTTTAGTATTTACAGGAACAAGTAAAGCATTTGCATTCAGAGAATAGAATAAGTATTTGTCGTTTAAAAAAGACTACTCATCGGTAATTTTACTAAAACAACTAAGAAAACCTATTGTAGAGTTCAAAATCTCCGGTTTTAAAGGGCATCTTACAGGACTTTTTTCCCAGTTCCTGTTTTTCCTACATAGCTATCTTAATTCAAGTACTTACTACAATTTTTTGGATGACGACATCTAATTACTACTATAAGCTACTAAATTTACGGCTTTGTTAGACTTGAATCCAAGAGATGAGCTCTCCGACGAGACACACATGAAGTATTCGTATGCATTCGTTTACCTCTTCTGTGTAGTCTTTATTATCGAAACTGCAGCCTACACGCAGAATATTAACAATGTGGTACTGAGAGTCGCCTACGAATCACTTTCTATGCGAACCGGTCGCAGTGGGCGAGTGTCTGCCGATCACATCGAGCCACCCAGGTAATGACGAACGGTATTGCAGTCTTAGCATGCAAAGGATGTAGTGTTTTGGTTGTAAAGGAACTAACCCATCCACACTCACGCGAGAACTCATGGCGAAACTTCTCGCGAGAATACATGTAGGTACGAGAACGAAAAGCAAGCCATTAATGCACACTTCACGCTTTTCTAGTGTTCTCGGGGGCTCTCGCCGCGAGTGTGGATGTCCTATCAAAGTAACAAGAACTTATTTTAATGCAATCAATAGAATCTATCACAAACTGTCTTTTAAATCTATCTTCAAAATAAATATTTATAAGTCTGCGTTACTCATTGACTGACTGATCTATCATCGCATGGCCTAAACCACTGGAAATTCCACACACTGGAAAACCACATCTAGGAAATTTTAATTTGAAGGAATTCCTTTTGTGTGCACTAAGAAAGGAATTTCCAAAATTCAGCTCCTGAATGGGTGAAAATAGGGTCTCTAAAACACTAACCCTAACTTTCGCGGGATTCTCTATATTCATGAAGGAGGTAGGTATTTAATATACCGTATATTCATTCCCCTTTTTTGAAAACTTAGAAAACTTAACCGGTAGAAAATAGTCAAAAATTCGCAGTACAATTCTATTGTTCCCTTTCCACTGAATAGTCAACTATGCCGCAAGTTCCGCGTTCTAATCACAGGCATCAAGTTTTTTCTGTCTGGACTTTTGTTTCCATAGACTCCTGTCCTTTTCATAGGCCATTATCCTCTTCATAGACCTAAAGCTAAAACAAAAGGGAAAAAATCTGCGTTGCACAAAAGGCTTTTGAAACAAGTTTCCAATTTTAGTAATGTTACAAGGAAAACTATGGAAGTATCATATGGTGTCATCGCGTCATAACGTATTTGATGGTTTTTGAGTATTTTAAACCTGTTTTGCGAATCGATTCTTGGAAGCAGTGAAGGTTTCTCACATTCATTATTGTAATGTTTTTTTGTGACCTTTTAGATTGGAATTCGGTGCAGCCATACGTTTTTAATGTGATAACATACTTAAGTACTGATATTTATAAATTATATTTCAAACTATCGTGATTATTAGACATAACTATAGATTTTGACACTGGTCTTTATCACGTAATTACTTATCTTTAATTTACTTTCCCGACGTTTCGACTATGTTACAATAGCCATGGTCGCGGGAAGACTAGACAGAAACGTCGGGAAAGTAAATTAAATGTAATTACGTGATAAAGACCCGTGTCAAAATCTAATATTTATATTTTATTTTCATTCACAATTTTTTTACATAATTTTCATCGCAGTTTGGGGTTTGCAGAAATAAATTAAAGGCAGCACCTTTATTCCTATTTTTAGCGTTCCGTACCCAAAGGGTTAAAACGGGACCCTATTACTAAGAATTCGCTGTCCGTCTGTCCGTTTGTCTGTCACAAGGCTGTATCTCATGAACCGTGATCGCACTTGGCCGGTTTTTTAGGGTTCCGTACCCAAAGGGTAAAAACGGGACCCTATTACTAAGACTTCGCTGTCCGTCTGTCCGTCTGTCTGTCACAGGGCTGTATCTCATGAACCGTAATAGCTAGACAGTTGAAATTTTCACAGATTATGTATTTCTGTTGCCACTATAACAACAAATACTAAAAACAGAATAAAAAAAATATCTAAGTGGGGCTCCCATACAACAAATCTGATTTTTTTTGCCGTTTTTTATAGGTACGGAACCCTTCGTGCGCGTGTCCGACTCGCACTTGGTCGGTTTTTTTTTACATATTATAAAAAAATCGCGATTTAAAAAAAGAATCGTCTAAAGCTCGATATGCCACCTGGTTCCGATTATTCCCATCCACAAGCTTTGCTTAATTTGTGACTAGATGGGAGAAATGTAATTTTTAATATTTATTTATCATGATTCAGGAGAAGTTACATGGAAGATGACAAGCCGTTCTGATAAAAATCCTTCATGTATAACAAAAGCCTAATAATGGCGTCTCGTTGGTATCGGGCGCGCATGCACAGCCAATTTACAACATTCGATGGACACGCACGATTTAACGAATAGATATCTCATATTCGACGACGAAGATTTGGGTTGACTGGAGGAGCTTGGAACCGGTACCATATCTAGAAGGTTCTTCTGAGCTCTACTTTTAATTTTTATTCTTGTTTGAGCCTTCACCTTGTTCGATCGGCACCACACTGGAGCTCTAAGTATCAAGAAAAGGATCATTGAAGAAAATGATAGACCACAAGCCGTGTTTGTTGCCTGATTCTTCTAGGCTTGGTCGCGAGGAATAGGCGTAGCTTCACCTAGCTCCTAAGACGTTTCAAAGTGATCCTGGTGATTTTATTGAAATAAATAATTTTTGAATTTGAGTTTGAATTTGGTATCGATTCCCACCTAACAGGCTTATTTTGTAAAAATATTTGAATTTAGGGAATACCAATTTCATAGTTTTTTTACGAAATAATCCAGCAGGACAAACATTTGCGTGATGAACATACATGTTTGTTAAGTCGGGGAATTCATTATGTATTAAAAAATGTATGTAGATATTTCAAACATATCAGTATCAGTAATCAGATTTCCATAGCTGTGAAATGTCCATCAATATTTATAATATTCCATTTATTAATTTTAAAGCCGCATTTGAACTAGGACATGTCGAAGGACATATTGCCCGCCTGTCGAGAGACACTGTAAAATATTGCAATTCATGAAAATCTAAAGAAAATTCTGGGAAAAAAGTAACCTATGTCCTTCCCAATACATAAAACTATCTCTATATTAAATTTCATCACAATCGGCCCAGAGGTTTGGCTGTGATAACGACACAGACACACAGACAGAAAGAGAGTTACTTTCGCATTTATAATATGGAATAGAAGATATAACAATTATAGTAGAAGTATATGTTGATATTTTGAGCCCGTTAGCCCGTAGCCCGTTCCAGTACATTTAAAAATCCGTGAACCACAACAAGCCGGTTTCGTGAGTCAATGCTTGATCGATGTGCCAACGCGACTTCATTCATGACTTGATCGGCGGGTAGCAACTGTCTATTATGTAAGTCTTTGCGTTGATCACACGTACCGAGCAAAACGGACGAGACTGCTCTCGGCCAAGTACTCACATACTACTAGTACTCACATATTAGCACCGAGTGCTCGGCCGAGCTCACTGTCTCGCCCGTTTGATCGGTACGTTTGGTCAATGCATTAGACTAGCTTACCAGCTAGTTTTAAGCACTTGAGACATCGTTCTTGGAAGAGACACAGGAAAATAGACAAAAATATATGAAACAGATAGTTAGTTAATCCTACTAGCTACCTAGACAGCGAGTCTTAATAATAGGGTTCCGATTTTACCCTTTGGGTACGGAACCCTAAAAAATGAACTATTTAGCTATTCATAGTTTTGATTAAAAACGAAACTAGTGTTTTTGAAGAGCCAACTTTGGAAAATAAATCTATCGAGAAAAGTTTTACCAATCGTGTTTCCGTGTTTCTGTCTTTAATTTATCTAGATTAAATCCTTATGTTATCTTTGTCATAAAAAACAAAACTGTATGTTTTGCGGTAATTGAGAAAAAAAGATTCTGCATTAATCAAAAACATTTATTACTCGTCTTAAAATTTATTAGGTATTAAAAGTTGTACAATGCGCATTTATTCTTAAAATATATGTAGAAATAATTATAAAATTCAGGGATACTTGTTTTGAGACCATTTTGATTAATTGTTGCAATTGTATAATTATTTAATTAATAAGTACTTTTTTTATAGCTATTTGAGTAAAACGTCATTTTAAGCATCAACATTCATGTGATTTTCCCAGGTTTGTTGTACTTGTGTAACCCAAGTAGTTTTAAATGTGAATAATGTAATTACCTAATGACAGATATACCTATTATGCTTTTATGAATGAGTTTTGAAAACATCAGAATTTCAAAATGATTGTATGAAATTTGTAGACAATTGGACTTGACTGTCTGGCCTCGCAGCTCAGTTGGTAGTAGCTCTGCCTTCTGCGCTGTATGTAGGCTGTGGGTTCGATTCACAACCAGGATAAACATTTGTGTGATGAACATAGATGTTTGTTCTGTGTCTGGGTGTTAATATGTATAATAAGTATGTATTTACAAAAAAAAGTATGTATGTATTCTATCAGTTATCTTTAGTAATCTTGCCTTAGTTAGGGGCTAGATTACGCTGTATGTAAAGTCCACCAATATTTATTTATTTATTATTTTACTTTGATCTCTGAATGTTTGGCCTAGTAGAAGATACCTCGAATGTCATTCCAAATGTCGTGCTTTCGAATCACGGTCGTGCACCATTTGAAACGTGCTCGAAACGGTTAAGGAAAACTCGTGAGGAAACCGGTTAGTATTCTTATAAGCGGCGATGGGCTTGTAACCTGTCACGTATGGAATAACAGCTTCAAGCTGTGGGCATGTGCCAGATGTAATGTTAGGACGTGTTTCTGACTAGTCCCTTCAGTAATTTTTAAGTACTTGAACGCCTGGAGGTCTGAGAGGATGTCTACCGTACTTGGGGATTACAGTCGTGATCTTATTTAATTTAGTTTCATATATGAATACTTATTATGAATGAGCATCCTATCAACCAAGGTTGCGTGGAGGAGGCCGCTCTTAACGATAAGGCCATCCATTCACACTGATTTATACATAGTTTTGTTTACTGTTTTTTATATATATTTTCTAATCGTTGGTGTCCAATAAAGGTATATTATATTCTATGAAAAATATAATGTCTTTTAATTAAAATATACCTGCC
This sequence comes from Hydriomena furcata, assembly GCA_912999785.1. Classification (NCBI taxonomy): domain Eukaryota; kingdom Metazoa; phylum Arthropoda; class Insecta; order Lepidoptera; family Geometridae; genus Hydriomena; species Hydriomena furcata. Next base: position 14,939,098 of record OU538832.1, on the reverse strand, counting down.
TATTGAAAATCGAATGTTTAAAGCTCTCAGTTATAGAATATAGTTCCGATTTCACAACCAAAGGTAAGTGAACTTAATTATGAAACCTAAGGAAATTACCTACATGCCTGCAAATACCAATATTCCAAGAAGCAATTGTTAGTAAACACGTGAAACTGTCACATTGCACACGTCACAGGGTCACTGACCTGTGCATTCCTATACAGATTGATTAGCATAAGTATGTATACCGTACGCACAGGGTAGGGTCACCACCAAGCCGCCAACTCACGTCTTACGTTGTAAATTTTTTGATGTGAAACATCTATAGCGGCGGGTCAGCTGTCGGCTTGGCGACGCGACTACACGCGGTTACGCGAACTAGATGAGTTGCTGCCGAAGAGCCGAACGTGTCTGATATGCTGTCACACTATTTTGTACTATAAATATTTCGATGTTTTAGATGACGATGTTCTGCTAGGCGTCCCGCAACGGCTCACATTTTTTCAACGAATAGCATTTATTTTTTCAAACTAGTTAAGCTATCTAATGACCGTTGAAAACAGTCTTTATATAGCTAAATTCATAATTAGGAAAGTTACTACGTACATAGTTCATACTAACTTTGCCGTCTCATTCTAATACTATAAAAAAGTTATCGGGATAAAAAGTATCCTGTATTTCGTCATCTACTCGACGTTATCTGTGACGATGACTTTGACTTTTTAAAGAAACAGCACTATAGAATTCTTTCTCGCCTCTTTAAGAATCCCGGAAGAAAGAGAGGGAAGAAAGATACTTTGTCTCGTCTTACCTTTGGGCCCTACAAGTTACTACTTGATTTTTTAGGGTTGGTTAATAATCTGTCTACTGCGATTATGTTACAGTTCTACCAATGTCCATTTCATTCTAGTTTTTAAACCTCGGTGAAGATATTGGCTTAAAGATATTGCATCTTTTAATAATTAATATGGCTGGTATTTTAAAAACAGAATCGATCTTATGTAACCAATTTGATTTATCTAAAAAGGACAATACTTGGAATATCTATTTTTTTTTTTATTGTTGACAGCTGAGAATGTTTACTACTACAAAATGTAATGTTTAATGCCTCTGACTAACCCCTTTAGACATCTTCAAGGAATAGAGCGCCTGAAATTTCGAGAGGATGTCTACCGTACTTGGAGATTACAGTCGTGTACCTATTTATATATATTTTTTAAATTTTTTATAAATGAGAATTACTACAAACGACAACCCTAAACGTGTGGTCAGTCAGCAATACGCTGCAGGTATAAGTATTGCAACCTTTCACATACACTTACTGGTACAGTATTTTCGTCGCTTTCACATGTTCTTTTATTAACCCTGCACTAGGTCAGCGAGCAGGTTGAGTTGATGTGTCATGAAGTGTACCTTCTGATTGATAGTCAAATGACGGGATAGCAATTGATGTATTTAGGATTGGTACTATCGTAGGCCCTTACCTACAGACATCAAAAGAAGGTGATGTCTGAACACATAAATAAATAAACAGTCTAAGTGCGAGGCGGACTCGCTCACGAAGGGTTCTGTACCATTATTTATAAAAACGGCAAAATAACACGTTTGTTGTATCCCCACTTAAATATTTATTTTATTCTGTTTTAAGTATTTGTTGTTATAGCGGCAACAGAAATACATCATCTGTGAAATTTTCAACTGTCTAGCTATCACGGTTCATGAGATACAGCCCTGTGACAGACGGACAGCGGAGTCTTAGTAATAGGGTCCCGTTTTTAGCCTTTGGGTACGGAACCCTAAAAACAGATTTAAACAGATACGTTGTAGTTTCTTACTAAGCTATTATCAAGTGAACGAGCCATTGCAATTATATACAAACCAATCGAAACTAAGCCTTCCCAAGTATACCATTTAATTATCCAGGCATTAAGTTTCACCTTTACAATTTAAATTAACAGTTCGACCTTCAGATCCGGTTAGACAGACATTTAGACCTGGATTAGACAAAGAAACTTCTAAGAAGTCCGTGGTTTAGCGTCTAGACTTTCAAGATTTCGATTCAAGGCTACGTCGTTTTCGATAAAACTAATTTAGATTGAATTCTCGGAGATAAAGGCTTTGATTTCCTTTGATGTGGGATTTCGAATTTAATTAACGAACTTTCAGAATCTGTCAAATTGTCAAATCCAGCTTTAAAAGAAAAAAAAACATGGAAGCCTGGGTTATAACAAAGGTAACAAAAATATATTTTAATATATAATTTTCATTATAAGTTACTAGCAGCCTGCCCAGACTTCGAACGGGTGTACTAATGAAGATTATAGGCAAATGTTTGATACTTTAGGTTATATTATTGCAATTTTTGTGGGGATCTCTAATTTTTTTAAATAAAATATAGCTCGCTGATAATGTACCTTCTAAAGGTGGAAGAATTTTTAAACTTGGTACAGTAGTTTTAAGGGTTTCGTACCCAAAGGGTAAAAACGGGACCCGATTACTAAAACTTCGCTGTCTGTCCGTCTGTCCATTCAAACAAACAAACATCCTTATAAACTTTCGAATTTATAATATTAGTAGGATAGTAGAATTACTGCCACTTTTAAGATTCTTAAACCCATTTAATAACTGACTAGACTAGAATATATTTAAATAATCAGTCAGCGTCAGGTCAGTCAGTAATCAGTCAGTCAATAATCAGTAATCAGTCAGGGATTTGACACTAATTTGTAATTACTTACGCGCGGCTATATTTATTACGCCAATCATGAATGTCTTTTGTGAATTATTACTTGTATATGTGCTAGTAAATACTTAATAGAATTCAATTTATTCTAAAATAAAAATGTATATTCTGTTGTCACGACAACCCTACTAAATGCATTACCAATAATTCAAAAACATTACAAAAACGTTTGTCCTGCAGGCCTAGCCTATTGATACGAAAAATTGAGTTGTCTACAAAAGAAAAGTAAAGAATACACTTGATCGTTGAAAATAACGCCGTAGACGTGGTTGGAGATAACTGCTTCAAAATGGAGTTGCAAGATTCCACCTTAACAAACATGGTTACATAGTTACATACATACATTGCAAGATAAATAAAAGCTTGTAAAGCGCTGCTTTTAACACAAAACAGTATGTTTTTGTCTATACTTCAGCAAAATAAACGGCTCTCGGGTCTTCATGCTAGGCATGCTGGGTGGGAATCGAAACCACAACTTACAGCGCAAAAGGCATAGTTATTATCGAGGTGTGAGATCAGTTAAATAAAAACCGGCCAAGTGCGAGTCGAACTCGCGCACGAAGGGTTCCGTACCATTATCTATAAAAAAACCGGCCAAGTGCGAGTCGGACTCGCGCATGTAGGCTTCCGTGCCATTGTCTATATAAAATATTTATTTTATTTTGTTTTTAGTATTTGTTGTTAGAGCGGCAACAGAAATACATAATCTGTGAAAATTTTAACTGTCTAGCTATCACGGTTCATGAGATACAGCCTTGTGACAGACAAATCAAATCAAATCATTTCTTTGCAAGAATACAACATTATTTTACATGTCAGATCTTAAAACTATTATGGTAGATTGTATTCAGCCTGCACGCAGGCGTGCAAATGTTTTGTGAGTCATATAATTAGAATGCCATCAAAAACACAACTTGTAAAAAAAGCCAAGTCTCGCAACGCAACTCAGTTCTTCTACCGTAAAAAATTGTGAGATCCATGTAATACCAAGTCGGTTAATTTATTCAGTCCCTACTTTAAGGGTCCTTCTGACTTATGTTATTACGTAATTAGCTAACCTTTACGTAATAACTTAAGACAGAAGGACCCTTAAAGTAGGGACTGAATAAATTAACCGACTTGGTATTACATGGATCTCACAACTTTTTACGGTAGAAGAACTGAGTTGCGTTGCGAGACTTGGCTTTTTTTACAAGTTGTGTTTTTGATGGCATCTCATTTATTTTTGTAGATAAGCCCTACTTTTTAGAGTTCCGTACCTAAAAAGTAAAAACGGAACCCTGTTACTAATACTCCACTGTCCGTTCGTCCGTCTGTCCATCTGTACGTCTGTCCGTCTGTCCATCTGTACGTCTGTCCGTCTGTCTGTCTGTCGGTCTGTCGGTCTGTCTATCCGTCTGTCTATCACAGGGCTGTATCTCATGAACCATGATAGCTAGACAGTTGAAATTTTCACAGATGATGTATTTCTGTTGCCGCTATAACAACAATAAAAACAGAATAAAATAAATATTTAAGTGGGGCTCCCATACAACAAACGTGACTTATAGACGCACGAGTCCGACTCGCACTTGGCAGGTTTTTTTAGGATTTTTACACTAAACACTAATTGTGTTTCAAATTTAAAGCTTCTATGTCTGCTAGAAGTGCCTTAAACTTTTGATGATCGGTCAGTCAGTCAGTCAGTGAGTGAGTGAGTGAGTGAGTGAGTGACAAAATAGGAAACTTTGACTAGTTATAATTCTTAAACTTCTGGTTCAAATTGAATGAAATTTGAAATATACCGTGTTTATATATAAACAGTATATTAATAGTGACTGCTTGGTTACTGAAAATTCAGGCTTCTAGTTTTATCCACAACGAAGTTATAGGGGGTCGAAAATGGCCTGAACTGCTTCGAGAAAAGGATGGTACAGCCGTGCTGCTTTATTGCTTGACTTGGCGGGGGCACTGCCGTGTCCCCAGATTAAGTATTAGTCATTAGGTTACAATTCAATTTTCCAAATACTCTTTCACACTGTAAAAACATTCTTCAATTAGCCAACCACTTAACTTTTTCCTAAATATATTTCCATTTAGTTCTTTTAATTCTTCCGGTAATTTATTGTAGATTGTGATGCACATGTTATAACTATTTCTCTTATAAATATCTTTATGGCACTGGTGGTTGTAGAGCAAATTTTTAAATAGACAGACAGACATCGAAGTCTTAGTAATAGGATCCCGTTTATACCCTTTGGGTACGGAACCCTAATAAATGAGCTCTTTCGCTTGAGATCTCTAGGCACTAGTGCATACGGTCAGGTAATACTAGGTCAAAATTATTTAAGGTCGTGAGACTAGACAAGCAAAAACTTAGGTAGGTCGTCGCTAGGTACTCAATTAACGTGCATAGTTTATGATGCTGAAATATAAACATACTTAAACTAAATTTAATATAAATGGAATTCTTCACTTTATCTATTTATTAGCTGTTCGCCTCAGAAGGGTCACCTTAGACTCTAAGGTTTAGAAGAAGGATTCGATTCTTAGTAGATATTTTGATTGATTTATTACAATATTACGAATTATAGTAACTACAAATTAAAGTCTATATTGTACAGTTTGTTCTAGTATTTTATGTTGGTGTCCATAAAGTATTTTTCTATTCTATTCTATATCTACCATGGTATGTACTTAGTGATACTAGGAGTTCTATCAAAGAGTGTGTTTTCCAGTTTACTTACCAAAAGTTGTCCGATACAATTTTGTCCATAAAAATACCACCTGTTCCATCATCATTTTTATATCATATCCCTCTATCAGCAGTCATCTCATCACTCACTCCTTTCCACCCATGTATCATGTTCATCTCATCTTTCACACAGTCCAACCATTTTTTATTTGGCCTACCTCTAGTTTTACAATATTTAACTTTTATTCTTAACATCCTTCTCGTTACATTGCCTTCTTCCCTTCGACATGTCCATACCCTATTCTATTACAAGCTTTTATTTAACTTGCAATGTATGTAACTATGTAACTATGTTTGTTAAGGTGGAATCTTGTGCGCTGGTGCTCAAATTATTTTACAAAAGCTTGTTATTGAAAAATACTTTTCAACAGAAAACTTATTGCTCCTCATCTTTTCTGCCACAGGCGGTACTTTTAAACTTCCTCTGATATACTCAGAAATTAACTGAAGGCCGAGTATAACATAAACTTCCTGTAAAAGTAGGCTTTTCCATATTCACAAGCTCTTGGAAATTTTAAGGTCGTTGGGGCAAAAAATAATTAAAATTACTCTATGGAATGAAAACCTACAAGTATTTACAATCGAGTCGATAATTCCAAAAAAATCGACAATTAAATTGAACTCCTATAGTTGGCTGTGTGCCTGTGTCATATTTAAATCCGCATTGCATGCATGTAAAGCCTGTAGTACACTGTAAGACACAAATAATTACGTTTTAAAAACTAAAAATATAGATAAATAACTTTTTTTTTTTATTGTCGTCGATCCTTAATTTCTATGCAAAGTTTCAAATTAATCCGATGTTTTGAAGTAGGTCAAAATCACGTTCAAAGATTCCGTTACATACATACAACCCAAGCTTATAAAAGCGTGTTAAACCAATGAAAATGTTTCGACCAATCGAAAATTATATTTTTGTTTTATTTAACATAATAAAATTATATCAGTTTTAATAGGCGCTCGCGCTGATGTCAGTGGAAGACTTACCTTAAATGCCAATGTCTGACAACCCAATTAAGTCGCCAAATTTCGTAAGAATGAAAGTCAGTTGTACGACAACTTTTATTCATTGACTTTTTTTTGGCGCGCATACGCACCCATAATGCCAACATATCAACGATAATTCAGTTTACAAATGTTTGAATCGTGTGGGAATCGAACCCACAACCTACAGCGCAGAGTTACTACCAACTACTAGGCCTATCGCCAGGGACACCTAGTCGTAAATAAGAGGGTATACTTTTGAAAACGATCCACGATATATCGGGACGAACGTCACATCGTTTCCGACATTACTTAGACCATTGACATAAATTCTACTACGACAGACGACACTTTCTAAGAGTGCGGTTGGCCGAACATATCGGACCACTGTCGTATTGTTGAAATCGTTTTGCGGAGTAAAGGCAAGGGGTTTGTTTGGTCGATAAACGCTATTTTATTAATACAAATTCCGAACTTGTGAACTGAAGCGTAACTTGAACCTTATGCAAAGAGGAAAGCGAAGTAAAAACAACAAACCGCAAGCGGCTTGCTTGTGGTTTGCGGTTATTACGAGAGTCAATAAAATGTGCCAAATATAGAAATTGAAAGAAATAATGAGATAAAATTATGTGCGTCGTTAACTGGTTTTACTTTTTGCAACGGTAATATTAGTACTAAAAGTGTATATACCAATTTGGTTAGGTCCACTTAAAAAGCATCGTAGCTCTGGAAATAAAAATAGAGAATCACACTTCTAATTTTCAACAACTTCTACTAAATAGTTTATTTTTATAAAAATCGAAAATTCCAATGTGGTCCGTAAATCGAAACTTCAAATTTCAAATTCAAAAATCATTTATTTCAATAAAATCACAAGGATCACTTTAAAACGTCTTAGGAACTAGGTTAAGTTACGCCGATTCCACTCGACCAAGACTAGAAGAATCAGGAAACAAACATGGTTTGGGGTCTACCTATTTTTTAATGATCCTTTCCTTAATGCTATGTAGAGGCCAGTGTTGTGCCAATCGAACAAGGTGAAGGCTCAAACAAGAATAATAAAAAAGTACTAATCAAGTACGTACAACAATAAACCATCTATGTTAATCACACAAATATTTGTCCTTGGTGAGAATCGAACCCCCTACAATTCAGAAGGCAGAGTTACTACCAACTGAGCTGTGAGGCCAATCAATACGAGGCGCTGCTGCTTAGGTAAGTAAGTAATCTGTTGTAAGAGCAGGCTTACCCAATATCTCAGCAAATGGCTTGACCGCAGGAAAGAATGGTGCTGACGAAGCCGTGGAACTCCTGACGATAGCTTCATTCACCGTCTAGTTGAGATGGAATAAGATCTCAGAGTACTTACATTAATTCACCGAAATACATTACAATCGACTCTCTATTGTTTCGTTCTACCAGACAGATAGCAATCAAATAAGACTTGAATTATATAGAACTAGCGACGCACGGGTGCAAAGCTGATACCAAAATATATTACACTAGCGACCCGCCCCGGCTTCGCACGGGTAGCATGTTATTATACATATAAACCTTCCTCCTGAATCACTCTATCTATTAAAAAAACCGCATCAAAATCCGTTGTGTAATTTTAAAGATATAAGCAAACATACATACATACGCGGGAAGCGGAAAGCGACTTTGCTTAATACTATGTAGTGATAACTAGCGACCCGCCCGGGCTTCGCACGGGTGCAATGCTGATACTAAATATACTACAGAATGTCTTTATATAAAACGTTTTTTTTTCACAGCTTTTTTTGACCCCTTCTAGTACCCCTTGCTGATTTTTGGAGTACAATTCGTACAATTCGATAGATTTGTAACTGCATTAAAATTAACCCTTATCCACGGTGGGTCCGGCTGCGTAGTATCACACGATTTCTATGATTCTTTTTTTATGGAATAGTTAATAATGTTAACTTTTTTAATGAGGGATGACTGAGAGTGTTATAAACGTAAGAGTGTAGACACATATAATCAGAAAGCTTCGAACTGCTAAGCTATCGGGAGTTACACGTGTTATTGTAAGTCAACCATAAAAGATAGACATATGCTGTCGTGGGATATTTTTTATATAATTTTAAGGAGAACATTTCCGTCATACATGATTTTTGTGTAGCTTTAACCACTAAAGTTGCACACGCGACGGAAGCTTAAAAACATTTCCCTTCACTGCTCTGCTCCTTTTGATTGTAGCGTGATGAAAAGTATACTATAACCAGCTCAGAGTATGAAAAATAATTGTACCAAGTTTCGTTAAAATCCGTCGAGTAGTTTTTGTTTCTATAACGGTTATACAGACAGACAGACAAAAATTTTACTGATTGCATTTTTGGCATCAGTATCGATCCCTAATCACCCCCTGATAGTTATTTTTGAAATATATTTCATGTACAGAATTGACCTCTCTACAGATTTATTATAAGTATAGATGTCTTTGTATACTCGTTAACAGCATTTAAAATTTAAAAAAAAAGTCGCGGTAAAAAGTAAAGGATAGAAATTGATTATTGTGGGTTATCCCTAAGATATAAACATATACCATCGCGGACTTTTTTGTAGACTTTTTTAAGGTATACAATATTTAGTACATTATTTTGATCTATCTCGTAGAGTTCAGCCAGCGTTTGCAATGTAAGCGCAAAAAATGTGTTTATTTACGACTTCATATTAGAAATCTTAAAATTATCAGCGGTTCTCTAATATATTAAGCATAATTATACATATAAACCTTCCTCCTTAATCACTCTATCTATTTTAGTAGTTTTAAAGATATTAAGCATACATACAGACATACATACAGACGCTGGAAGCGGGAAGCGACTTTGCTTTATACTATGTAGTGAAGAGAATCATCTTGCCGTGCCGCATTAAATCACGCATGGAACGCCAACTACTGCGAAATGTAGGCATGTGCGAAATGTAATGTTCAGACGTGCCTCTGACCAGCCTCTTTAGTCACAAGGATCTGAGTGGCTGGAGACTTAATGGATGTTTACTGTACTTAGGGATTATAGTCGTGATTATTATATATTTTTCATGACAATATCATTAAAACTTGCACTGGAGATAAGGATTCTACTGTACACCTACTGTCATTTAATTTGAACTGTTATTACTTACTACGGAAAAAGTGATAAAACTGCATTATCTTGAAAACCATCAAACTTAAAAAGAATCTGTCAATAATTTACTTAGCTAGTATGAATTATATAAAAATGAACTGTTCAGCTATTCAGAATACTTTTGATTAAAAACGAAACTAGTGTTTTTGAAGAGCCAACCTTGGAAAAAAAATCTATCGAGAAAAGTTTGACCAATCGTGTTTCTGTCTATAATTTATCTAGATTATATCCATAAATTATCTTTGTCATAAAAACAAAACAGTACGTTTTGCGGTTATTGAGAAAAAACGATTCTGCATTCATCAAAAACATTAATTACTCGTCTTAACAGTAATTATTACCACTTTAAAGTGTAATTTATCGTTGCATCGGTCACACCAAATCTTATAGGGACAACTCAAACCATATTCGATTTACGACAACCATATTAGTTCCGTTCACGGCTTGGTTCGTTAAAATTCTTGGATAATAGAGATTTCTATATAACTCTCACTTCAACGATGATATCTTTAATCTAACTTTTAATTTAATTTAAGTCTCTTAACACACCGCACACTCCGCCAACATAGCGTGTGTCTCATATCTTATTTACTTTATTATATGAATACTAATTGGTTTAAGTTTATTGTAGAAAAATGTATATGCGCATCAAAACACGTGCTTAATACGGTAAAGAAAAACATCGTGAGAAAACGAGTTAGTATTCTTGTAAGCGGCGACGGGCTAGGAACCTGTCACGCGTGGAATGCTCACTACTGCAAAGTGTGGGCATGTGCCAAATGTAATATTTGGGCGTGCCTTTGACTAACCCCTTTACACATCTTCAAAGATCTGAGCGCCTGAATATCCGAGAAAATGACTTCCGTAACATCCTTTTCCAGGATTACAGTCGTGATCCTATTTATTTACATTATTTTCGATTTCATACTGTGCAGACCATATTCTCTTACTGTGAATATTTTTTGATATAAAACTCAAGCTAAGCTAAGAAATCAAAAAAACATCTACCGGAAACTAATATATATTTTGATTTATTGGGTTTTCGATAAATCAGATTATATATTAGTTTCCAACTGAAAGGTTGACTCATCAAATCATAATGTTGGTCTCAATGAGGAAGTCTCCTTTCAATAGTGTACATATATGTAATAAAAGTCGCGGTAAATTACTATATAAAATCAGACAAGCAGGTCAGTCGCCTAAGAAGATAAATTCTGCAGCCTATACCACTTTGCACGTAAGTTATTTAGTTATAAACCTGATTATATTTATATACCTTTAGTAAGTGTATGTGAGTGACGTTTAAACATTGAGTTTAAGGTGATGCTTGAAGTTTTTGTTTTTTGTATGGGCTGAGTCTCCCGGATAAGACTGAAAAAGTGATAAAACCGCATTATCTTGATAACCATCAAACTTAAAAAGAAACTGTCTTTGATTTATGTAGCTAGTATGATTATATAACGAATTATATACAAATGAACTGTTTAGCTATTCATAGTTTTAAGTAAAAACGAAATTAGTGTTTTGGAAGAGTCAACTTTGGTAAATAATCGATAAAAGTTTCACCAATCCTGTTTCTGTCTATAATTTATCTAGATTACATCCTTAAGTTATCTTTGTCATTAAAAACAAAATTGTATGTTTTGCGGTTCTTTTCTTTTCTTCTTCGGTTTTATTGAGAAAAAACGATTCTAAAATATCAAAAAAAATATATATAACTCGTCTTAAAACACATTTACAAAGTTTATCTTGGAAATGTTCTTACTAAACGCTAAAATAACTGACCTAGTACAAACCTGACTTAGTAACGAACAATATACTGTTGCACAAATAGTTTGTTTGGTATGTCTACCGACCTCTTTAACCTTTCCCCACATTGTTCACTTCAATTAGGTAGGTACCTGTAGGAACTGTCACATAACAAGTCCAACTGTTCAAATTTGTTACGTACACGTTAATGTCTCAGCGGCGGAAAACACAATATTAACAGTTAATAAGATGTATATAAAGCGCATTATCATTTGGCGAGGTTTATTAAGTTACTTAGCCCGGAGCAGAGGTCGGCGCGTCCTGATGACATTGGATTAATTGAAAAATGACTTCATGTCCGACCTCCAAGAGAGCCATTCAACGCGCAAAACCAAACAGCCACTCTGGGAAAAAAAATAGTATTACGACTGTAATCCCCAAGTACGGTAAACATCCTCTCAGATCTCCAGACGCTTAGATCCTTAAAGATGTCTAGAGGGGTAACATTACATTTGACACATGCCCACAATTTGGAGTAGTTAGCATTCCATACGTTACAGGTTGCAAACCCATCGCCGCTTATAAGAACACTAACTGGTTACCTCACGATGTTTTCTTTCACCGTTATGAGCACGTGTTTTTGATGCGCATAGAAAAATCCATTGATGCACGCCAGGATTCGAACCCACGACCTTCAGGTACCTCCCACTAGGCCAACCAAAATACCTACCTAAAAAATAAACGGGAGCGAAATAATACGAACATACTCATGCCTAAACGTTTATTGATCTCTATTTAAAAAAAAACTCATTAAAATCATTATAGATTGCATAATCAAAATTTTCATCTTAAAAAACTAGGAAAGCAATCCCGGGTAATTGCCATGCATAACCAAAACTCGAAATTAAGTTGCGATACATTTAAAAACCTAAAATCAAGTTTCATCCGCAGGGCGCTGGACAGTATACAATATGATCTCTATTCACATTTTGTTGAAGTAAACATTAGCATTATCATAATCAATAAAATAAATCATAATAAATAAAATAATAACATGTCAATGTAGTGTATGTCTAATTGAACATCATAATCTACAACAATATAAACTTAGAGATATAAATTAAAAACGAGTTGTATAAAGTCATGCATACTCGCGAGTTGAGATTTAAAAATTGTATTAATAGTCATGCTTTACAAAATTTTAGTACTTGTTAGTCATTAAAACATTAAAAGACAACACAAACAATAACTTAATAAAACTAGATAAATGCGCGAACGAGTCTGAGCGAGAAGGAAATCGGAAAAACGTAAAAGAGATCACATAAATTTGTAGTCATAGAACTTATGAGCTAGTGGTTCATTTTCGCGTTTTCCTCCGCGTTCTTACCATGACCGATGGTAACAAGCATGTAATATGTCTAAAATTGGACCACTGGGCGTTACAAATCCTACGAATAAACGAAATTGCCATTCAACACTATCACGTTTCACTGGATCGTATACAATTTTTAAGCAATGTTTCAGTGATGAATGTTGACGGCAAATTACATTACATTCCAGATCTTAATAGGAGTTGTGATAATAATAGTTTATGTAACACGAAGAGCCTAATTTATATTGGTGGACTTAGATCGATCTCCTGTTGATACAAATTCTGTGTCGGACGAATCGCCTTGGATCTGTAACAACAGAAAAAAAGTTGAATAAATATGAACTGAATTCTAAATAATTCAAAGAGATTGATAATCAAACTGCTATGGAGAAATAAATGGTTGGCCTTTCCAACAAGCAAAACAAGCCGTGTTGGCCGAGTGGGAGGTACCTCGACTTTCAATCCGAAGATCGTGGGTTCGATCCGCATTAACACGTGCTTATGCACGAAAACGAAAACGGTGAATGAAAACATCGTGAGGAAACCAGTTAGTTTTCTTGTAAGCGGCGACGGGCTTGTTACCTGTCACGTGTGGAATGCTAACTGCAAAATGTGGGCATGTGCCAAATATAATGTTTGGAGGTGCCTTTTACTACCCCCACTAGATATCTTCAAAGGATCTAAGCGCCTGGAGATCTGAGAGAATGTCTACCGTACTTGGGGATTACAGTCGTGATACTATTTATTTCTTTTTTATTTTATGTTGGTGCTTCAATCCCAACATTTGGATTAAACTTGAATATACTTTTTATACAGGTATCACGAGAGCGTAGCCGCGGGCGGAAGTTAGTAATTTATATATAATATAACTACGTCCCTCATCGTATTGTTAATATGTTTTTGAACGTATCTCAACAGGACCATAAAGAACAATTAGCGAAGATAAAATCGCAATTAAACAGTCCCATTGTCGGCGAACATTGTCAGAGCTTATTATTAATAAGTCGAGGTATATGGACTGTACAATAATAAAAGTAATGGCTGGCCGACCACACAACAGCGCCATCGCGGTCTCTCGAGGTGGAATCAAGAATTCATTATTAGTTTTAGAATTTTAGAATTATAGAATTAACTAGCTGACCCGTGCCCGCTTCGCTGTGCGTAAGACATTTCTAATACCATCGTTGACTTTTTTGTAGACGTTTTTAAGGTGTACAATACTGTAGTACATTATTTTGATATATCTCGTGGGGTTCAGCCAGCATTTGCAATGTAAGCGCAAAAAAATGTGTTTATTTACGACATCACATTAGAAACCTCTAAAATTATCAGTGTTTCTCTACTATATTATGCATGTATTATACATATAAACCTTCCTCTTGAATCACTCTGTTTATTAAAAAAAACCGCATCAAAATCCGTTGTGTAGTTTTAAAGATATAAGCAAACATACATACAGACATACAGACGCGGGAAGCGGAAAGCGACTTTGCTTTATACTATGTAGTGATAAGCAATGATAAACTTTCTGGATAACCACAATGTATCATATCCTCTCAACTGTCGCGGCCATATTTTTGCATCTGTCATGGAGACGTAATCTGACAAGCAAAAAAGCAAAAAAAAAAACGTCATTCTAAAATACCGTTATTTAAAAAAAAAGTTTGATGTCGTTGTAATTGTATGTAATTGTATGTAATTTGTATGGAATTAAATAAAGCTTTATTATTATTATTATAATTGTATTGCATTATACGAGTACTAACCGATGTTATACCAAAAGATACCACAAACTGAGGATTTACGGTTCATTTAATCAAAGGTCTCTCAAAGTAATCCTTCTTAATAATTGTATACTAACTTACTGCATAATTATCGTCGTTTGTATGTAAAACTACACCGTTACCGCGATCGAGGATCCGATAAAGCAACTTCCCAGGAAAATAGACTCAATTTTTAAGAATTTTATCACATTAACCGCTGATAAGCATCAACTTTTTATAATACCAGACAATTAGAATAACCTAGAATGAATGAATGGCAAAACAATGTAGAAACCGAATGGGAAATAGTAGCAATCACGGAATGCTCTAAAACATATTTCACAAAAACCAGGATACAAAAACCCTATGCATAAACACATCGCGAATAATAACATATATATCGACAAATTGGACGGTGCCGCCAACTAGGCAGAGCTCCCGTTTCTTCAGAAGTCCATTCCCAAATAGGCACAGTTAAAGTGGCGACGCACAGCGTAGGATTAAGAAACGGGGTAAATAGTCAAGATTAACGCAGGGCGTGGGTGAAATCGAGGCCATGACGAAACTCTGATTGATAACGCTCACTGACGTATTCTGATAACCGGACTGTTGCTATGCGATTGTATGCCTACTGCGATACAGAGTTTCTTTGTTTTTCTTACAGAAAACCCGTTGAATTAGGTCGGGCTATTATTATCCACTGATAAATCTAGTGGATTTAGATATGGCATTGCTTTTAGGCGGAATGATAGACTGTTACGAGTATGTTGATGAATAGACTTGAAAGTAATTAAAAACAATAAAAAAACCGAGTTGACTCGATAACTTATTTAGTATAAATAAAATACCTACGGTAAACGAGAAAGACGCATCACTGTTACACACACAGCTGCATAATTATGCTTCTAATGTTTCTCTGTGGTTATTCTCTATTGATCCTAAAACTTGGGCGCTGAGTCATCGCCCGCATATCAATCTCCAGCACCCCTTTTCGGATTTATTACCGAGTCCGTCACACTCTAATGCTGGCAATTTGAGGAGTAGTTACTGCATTCTGCTGTTCCTTTATCAACTGGATCAATGGCGCTCAGATTATTTTTAATGGTTTTCAACGCTGTTATTATGCTGAATGCGGGGGGCGTCTCAGGTTATGTACGCGCATGTGCGCTTTCATTCTTAACCGACAATATAGAAAATAAATACTTGAATGAACTTTAAAAAAATATTTTGTAAGGAATACAAACATTAGAAGGCAGAGTTACCAGTTTAAAAAGAAAGAGTTTCTCAGACGGCAATAATAAAAAAAATTTAACATAATTTTTAATTTTTTGCAAAAACTATTTTATAATTATTTTGAGTAACTACTATCCACATGGATGCCATACTTAAAGAAAATAAAAACGTACAAAATTCTGTCATAACCGTGCTGCTTCCACGCA
This sequence comes from Hydriomena furcata, assembly GCA_912999785.1. Taxonomy (NCBI): domain Eukaryota; kingdom Metazoa; phylum Arthropoda; class Insecta; order Lepidoptera; family Geometridae; genus Hydriomena; species Hydriomena furcata. The sequence goes on along the minus strand of OU538832.1, from coordinate 14,923,183 downwards.
GTATTCAATGTTAAAAGAGTACTACTGACACTGTACTAATGATGATGAATGTCATTATAAGCAAGCAACAAGCAACGTAAGAAGATCTGTGCAAATCGAATTAAAAAGATAAGACAAGTAGCTAAAATTGTGACCTTTACATTGTGAAAACCGGGGTAGGCATCACAATCGGGTCTTTGACTCTAGTACACGCTATGGCGCCAAACGTCATCTTTAGATTAAGACGCAAATTGAAAATGAAAGCGCGCTTGTACGGACACGGCTAAAGATATTTTTGCGTGACTAGGTTTTCGCGTCTTAATTGAGTTCGTTCGGGTTACAAGGGGTTCTTTTGTATTGCGCTTGAAGACGGATGATTTAGGTGTTAGAACAAAAATTGAAAATTATCATATTTCAAATCTCATAAAAAGGATTCAAAGCATAGTTTGTTTATCGTTAAATCAGCACTTCGGCCAAGCAATTCCTTCAAGTAACTTTGGTTAAATTAGCTTCCTTTGTACGCAAAAATTCTACGATATTTACATTATTAACACACTAGCTGTTCGCCCCTTCTTCGCACAGGTGTACTAATGAAGATTATAAGCAAATTGATACAAAAAAGAATCACGACTGTAATCCCCCCCAAGTACGGTAGACATCCTCTCAGATCTCCAGACGCTTAGATGCCTTTGGGTAGTCAGAGGCACATCTAAACATTATATTTGGCACATGCCCACATTTTGCAGTAGTTAGCATTCCATACGTGACAGATGCTAGCCCATCGCCGCTTAAAAGAATACTAACTGGTTAAATTGATACTTTATGTAACATTATTGTACTTTTCGGGCGGATCTATATTTTTATGTAAAAAAATATGACCTGAGTTACTCGCTGATAATGAAGCTTTCGATAGTAATTTTTTAGTTTATCCATTAAAACAAAAAATCAAATTATATATCTTTATACTAATGTAGATAACAACCAGACAGTAATGTTAAAGGTGTGACCAGACATCGCGCGGCATTCGCAGAATACAAGTTTGCCGTGCGAACGAACAATAACACCGTTTGCGTGCGGCAGGTTGCTCGCGGCTGCAGTCCAAACATAGCGCGACTACGATTGCCGCGTAATGTCTGGTCACACCTTTAGTTGAACATTACATGTACAAAGTCCGACTTTAATTTACCTAAAGAACACAATGAAAAGTAGAGACAAAGGAAAAATTTACAATTAATTGATTCTGAAATAATTCATTAAATGAAAGTGAATTCTTTTCTTGACTAGTTCAAACAGGGGCATATAATTGACGTCACGCACAAATAAAATCCTAATGAACCAACACGCTGACCCATTGACACACTCGCTATGAATACGAACTATGAAACAATGGAGGTAACGCCATAGCAACAGACCTCACCTGAACAAATCAACGATAGAACTACATTCACCTTGTGCGTTGTATGAATGTGTGACGCAAGTTGTCACACTAACTGTTATGCATGACTTCGTTTGCTGTATAGCTAATCGTAATAAATAAATAAATAAATATTGGTGGATATTTCACACATCGCCATCTAGCCCCACAATAAGCAAAGCTTGTATATGGGAACCAGATTACTGATAGCATGCTTCTATACTTTTCTTTTGTAAATACATACATAAGATACATTATATAACAGAACAAACATTCATGTTCATCACACAAATGTTTGTACCGAGTGGAAATCGAAACCATCACTCTACAGCGCAGAGGGCAGAGTTACTACCAACTGAGCTGAGAAGCCAGTAATATTGACATCATATACCGAGAATGTTGTTTATCTGGTATAATCTAAATCCAAACTGATGAGGGTTTAAAAAAACCGGCCAAGTGCGAGTCGGACTCGCGCACGAAGGGTTCCGTACTATTATCAAAACGGCAAAAAAATCACGTTTGTTGTACGGGAGTCCCACTTAAATATTTTTGTTTTGCTGTTTTTAGAGAAATACATCATCTGTGAAAATTTCAACTGTCTAGCTATCACGGTTCACGAGATACAGCCTGGTGACAGACAGACGGACAGCGGTGCAGCAGCAACATCTTTCTTCTTACCTCTCAAACCCCGAGCGGTCGCATGAGACCGCGAAAGGTACCTATAATAACGTAGTAACATCAAATGAAACTAGATGGCGCTAAAATGCGAAAATCACGTTTGTTGTATGGGAGCCCCCCTTAAATATTTATTTTATTCTGTTTTTAGTATTTGTTGTTAGAGCAGCAATAGAAATACATAATTTGTGAAAATTTCATCTGTCTAGCTATTATGGTTCATGAGATACAGCCCTGTGACAGACAGACAGACAGACGGACAGCGAAGTCTTAGTAATAGGGTCCCGTTTTTACCCTTTGGGTACGAAACCCTAAAAATTACGAAGCGCTTCGATAAAATGTAGGTAGTGTACTTGCGCTTCTGTTAGCTCGTCTTGGCGGGGGCACAATCGTGCCCCCAGATATATAAACGAGTTACAAAGCTTCATCAATTCAATAAATACCAATTGACTGGCCTCACAGCTCAGTTGGTAAGACTGCCTTCTGCGCTGTAGATTGTGAGTTCCATTCCCATCCAGAACAAACGTTTGTATGATAAACATAAATATGATCATAGATCAAAAGATCTTCCGTTACTAGCTGGCTGACTGATCTATCAACGCACTGCCTTAAACCCACCAATCCTAGAAACTTGAAATTTGGAGGGTGTATTCGTTTTGCTGTGTAGGGGTGCACCAAGAAAGGAATTCCCGAAATTCAACCCCTAAGGAGATGCAGCGGGGGTTAAAGACTACTTGAAAATAGCTTCACGTGAACCGTGAACGTGAAGCCGCGAGGGTTTCCACTAGTCCTAATAATAATATTATAAATGCGAAAATTTGTGAGTTTGTATGTATGTTTGTTCCTCAATCAGGCCTAAACGACAAAACGGATTAAGTTGAAATTTGCTGTAGATGTAGATATAATGCCCGAATAAATAATAGACTACTTTAAAAAATGAAAATCATCCCCAAAACGATAAAAAAACGCAAAAGAGATGATTTCTTTATAGATGGCGCTGGTGTGCAACAAATCTGTCAGTCTTTTCTATCCGATTATTGAAATTTGACAGGACAACGTCTGTCACGGGTCGGCTAGTTGAGATATAAACATACAAACATCCACACAAACTTTCGGCTTTATAAGATTTCCAGACATTACATACGTTTTGTTAATATAATTGCGGTGTGTATGTGTACAAGTGTAACCGAATGGTAATGTCAATATTTAACTTGGGGTACTCGATTTAACTTTGCCTCTCAGGATGCGTCATTGTCTAAGTTAAACTGTAACACTGAGCAGTGTACAATGTTAGTCAGCTCCAAGTTTATATTTTAGCAACCAACATCATCATCATCATCTTCCTGCTACTAACGTGGGGACGGCGCAACATGTATTCTTCTTCTATATTCTTCTATCAGCCATCATCTTATCACTCACTCCATTCTTACTCATGTTATCTTTCATACAGTCTCTCTATTTAACTATGTTTGTTCGGGTGGAATCTTGCAGCTCGATTTTGAAGCAGTTATCCCCAACCGATTGAGCTGAAATTTTGCATACACCTTTAGTTCTGGTGACAATACAATAATATAGAGACAGTGAGCTGATCTGATGATGGAGTCAGGAGCTGTTCTACAGTCACTAACAACGGAACACATACTTTGATTGAGTAAAAACTTTGCATTCTTTTAAGTTCCGATGACAATGTTTTATGATATGACAGGTGATAGCGCGCTGGTGCTCGATGGTTTGAATGATTTTACAAAAGCTTGTCATCTAAAAATATTTTCAAAAGAAAACATTTTTTCTTTGGCCTACCTCTTGCTTCTTCATCCACCTTCATTCTTAACATTCTTCTCGTACCATGACCATCATCACTTTTCATTACGGTATTACAGTAATTATAATGTTAAATTCAAGTTAGTGTTCTTATAAGCACCGATGGGCTTGCAACCAGTCACGTATGAAATGCTAACTACTGCAAAATGTTGGCACGTGACTTGGTAATTTTTGAACGTGCCTCTCAAGGATCTGAGCGTCTGGAGATGTGAATAGATGTCTATCGTACTTCGGGATTACAGTCGCGATCCTATTTATTTTCAAAAATAAACGCAGTCTCGTTCGTTTCATTTGAATGAAACCTATCTGCAGAACAAATTCAAGAAGCGAAGGAAAACTCTACAATGCAAAGCAATCGGTTTCATTCGAAACTTTCGCAATACTTACGCTTGTAACTCAACGGAATGAAAATTTGTTTAGCTCTTTTTGCTGCTAAACAAACAAATTTAAAATCAATAAGTGCATACGTTGATTGAATCGTGAATTACTAAATAGGAATGTTTTGTTTATTGTATAGAAATGCGTTGGTTTTGATAAATAAACTAGCAGTTGGCAGTGGGCGTTGCACTAATGATTTTATGGCATTTTTTTTACACCTTGGGTTCTATTATTGAAGTTTTAGTAGGGACCCCTATTTTTTTCTAGTACTAACTATAGCCTATATTACTCAGCGATAATGTAGCATTCTAATGGTTAAATAATTTTGGAAATCGGTCCAGTAGTTTTTGAGTTAATTTGTTACAAACATACAAAAATATTAATCTTTCCTCTTAATAATTTAAAAAATTCTAATATTATAAATGCGAAAGTAACTCTGTCTGTCTGTGACGTTATCACGTCGAAACCACACTCGAGCCAATCGGAAATTTCATATAGATATAGGACGGACATATGCTTCTTCTTTTTTCATAAATTTTCTTCTGATTTTCAGGAATTTCAATGTGTCACGATAAGATGCTCAGAATGCGATTTTCTGAATCTACACAGACGAAGTCGCAGGTAAAAGCTAGTATTAGTATAGATAAACTGTTGATACCATAATCCAACAAAAGACCTATTAAAAAACCGCCAATAAATAAGTGCAAAATTACAAAGTAGCAATAATAAATTTACTGTATTATATCGTTTGTTAATATTATTAAAGTAATAAAATGCAATCGCAATTTGAATCGACGCTACCGTGCGGCCCCATTTATCTATCGCGGAAGAGCTCATTGCCTGATTACAGATAAAATAGTAATAGAAAGATTCGTGTAGTTTTGCGATAGGACACACGTGTTTTTGGTGCGGATTTAGCAATTTGGTCGTTTGGCAAGCTGGATACTTCGATATGGTCTCATAACTCCTAAACGTTTATGGAAACCGCTTTTATTTATTTATGTTATTCTTGATGTAAATAGATAATAATATCAGTGTTAATAAGGCCATTTTACATAATTTCTAGATGATTCATACAGTCAGGTGGAAACTTTCTACTCATGTACAGGACGATGCTAGGATATTTTTAAGATGGAGTAGGCTTGTCCAGCTCCTATATCATCCTCTAAGCTTAGTTGGTCTCACAGGAAAGACATGGTTGATACATGAGGAATGAACTAAGCCGCGAATTTCCTCACGATGTTTTCGTTCACCGTTTTGAGCACGTGTTAAAGCGCACATATATTTTTCGTAACGAAAAATCCATAAGTGCTCGATCGGTATTCAAACTTGCGGGTTACTAGACACTTTAGCCTACCACCACTGAATCTATCAACAGGGATTGGAACTCCGGTATTTTCAAATAGCGTTTCGATTGACTTAAAATCAAGCGGTACTAAAACTTTTTTGACATTGATATTTTTTTGAAACGGTTACTAATGATTTTCTCCAGAATTATGGCAGTACCGGTAAATACACTGGTAAGTATCGTTTCTAATAATTCGATATTTTCAATGAGTACCCGTTTATACCGTTACTCAACAGTATTGTACCGATATTGTGCACGTAAAATATCGGTATCGGTCAACAATTGGTAAATATACTCCAAGATTTGAAATGATGCCACAGAACTTTTAAAAAGGTTTCTACCCTTGTGACTTGTAGTACTGTGACATCGTTTCGAAAATTATGGAATGTATACATAACATACATCTTATTGCAGGCGACTAATGCACAAATTGGCAAGCGGGCGCGCCGCCGCACTGTGGATCGAAAATCGACTTTCAAAGACATAGGCGAAAAAAAAAATTTTGGTCGGTTTTTTGCTTGAAACGGCTTCCATTAATCATTAATATGCCTAAATATATCATGATATACAATTTGGTGGGAAAATTGTCGAGTTATAATTTTTTTTACGAAAAAAATGTATGAAAAGCATATAAAAAATCCAGATATCTCCGGAAGTGCAAAGATAACCGTTATATCCTTGCATACAGTTATAGTACCAACTATTATTGATTTTTTGGCATACAACATATAACTCGAACTACTGCACATTTTGAAAAAAAAAATATCAAAAAATTTAATTTATTTTTGATCTCTCTCAAGTGAAGACTTAAGGAAATCGGTTAAAAAAAGGTCCCCATCGGCAAATTGTATGCTATAAATAATAACAGACACGTGTTTTCTTGTTTGGCTGACGTTGAAATACCAAAAAACAAAGCTCAATAGCAAATTTAATTTAGGAACTATTTTTAATGTTATTTAACTACCTAATTAGGCAAGATTATGTTTTGTCAGACCTCTTATTGTTCAAATTTCAAGGAATGTATTAACAATGATCGGTAGTTAGCAAAAGACAGGTAGCTTATGTACAAAGTTACAAACATACCTTACTTAGATTATTTATTACCTACCTAAATGCATAAACCTGCACCGGAAATATTTAACAATGAGCGGTAGTTAACAAAAGACAGGTAGCTTAGGTACAAAAATACCTTACTTAGGTTATTTAATACCTAATTAAGTGCATAAAACTGCACCGGAAATATTTTTTACTTCAGTTTATTCTGAACTATTTACTAGTGAACATCTCTCAGTTTTTTAATCATTAAAATGGAAAGTTTAAGCACTAACTTAGATTTTGTTGTTGTTCTTCAAGGTGCAGGTTCGCTACAAAATCATGAAGTTCTGTACGAGGCAGTATTATCTCGTCTAGGTGATCACCTTTCTAATGAAGATAAGGTTACTCTGGAAGAGTTTTGTCGAAGATTTTCACGAGCTGCTTCACAGAGATGGAAAAATTGCGGCAGAAACACAAGAGCATTCAGAAAAGATTATGAAGATTGGCTTCAAGCAAATGTTGATTGGCCAAGCTGCGTTCAAACTAGTCTTCTCACTCAGGGACCAAGTGAAGAAAGATCGATTACCGAAGACTTTACCACCGCGGAACCTTCATCGTCATCATCAGTTGGAACGATGACTAAAAGACCTCGGAAACCTTTCGAAGATCTAGGCAACAAGCAGAAGAAAAGGAGGTCGGAAGAGTACACAGGTATGGACCCCATTGAGTTGACGAATTCAGCTGCAGTACTCTTAAAAGAAAATGGTCGTGAGGACATTGCATCCGTCATCGAATATATGTTGAAAACCCCAGAAGCTGCTGCGAAAATCAGTGACTTCATAAAAATACCGAAATGTCATGTTTTATTTACGGCAGAAAAAACTTTGGGGTTGCTCCTGTCTTTAAAGCTTACAAAGTGGCAGTACATAACTTTAAGGGAATCGGCCATTCGAGAAGGTGCTATTGATATTTACCCGTCTTAATAAAAGGTGCAACAGGCAAAATTGCAATGTTATCCTCCGAAGCAATTAATAACAGTGACAGATTCCTCAGCAAAGATTACTTTACAAGGATTACTGGATTTAACAGTAAGGAGGATCCTTGAAAGTTTCCCAAACAAAATACAGGACCAACAGTTGACATTGATATCGAAGTGGGGATTTGATGGTGCATCTAACCAAAGCCGGTACAAGCAGAAAATAGACAGTGAGCAAGATGACTCAAGCATATTTATGACATCTCTCGTCCCTCTAAAGCTAACAAACGGTGATGAAACCCTATGGAAAAATCCAAAGCCCTGCTCAACATCATATTGTCGTACAGTGGAGTTTAGTTTTGTGAAAGAAAGTGAAGAATTAGTCATTGAAAAAAAGGCAACCATGGATGACGAAATTAAGGCTTTACTCCCCACAGAATGTAAAAAAAATATGGTGAATCATAAACTGATGATGACGATGATTGATGGCAAAGTATGTACTTATCTTTCTGAAGCTAAGTCACACGCTGCGTGCTATCTGTGCTTAGCTAAGCCCACTGAAATGAATAATTTAGGTACAGTTTCATTGAAGCCTGTATCCTCTGATGCATTAGAATTAGGGTTATCTACATTGCATGCACGTATTAATTGTATGGAATGCCTTCTTCATATATCATACCGACTCGATTTTAAAAAGTGGGCTGCGAGAGGAAATGACCACAAAGAAATGTTGGAAGCAAGAAAAAAATATATCCAGGACAAATTTAAAAACGAGCTCAATCTTCTTATCGATATTGTTAAGCAAGGATCTGGAACCACAAATGACGGAAACACGGCAAGAAGATTTTTTGAGTTTCCAGACAAAACTGCAGCCATCTGTGGGCTGGACGAAGAGTTAGTCCGCAGATTTGCTGTAATTCTGCAGGCAATAACATCAGGGGAACTGATTGATGTAATCAAATTTAAAGATTTCGCTTTCGATAACATTAAAAATAGTTCCTAAATTGAATTTGCTATTGAGCTTTGTTTTTTGGTATTTCAACGTCAGCCAAACAAGAAAACACGTGTCTGTTATTATTTATAGCATACAATTTGCCGATGGGGACCTTTTTTTAACCGATTTCCTTAAGTCTTCACTTGAGAGAGATCAAAAATAAATTAAATTTTTTGATAATTTTTTTTTTCAAAATGTGCAGTAGTTCGAGTTATATGTTGTATGCCAAAAAATCAATAATAGTTGGTACTATAACTGTATGCAAGGATATAACGGTTATCTTTGCACTTCCGGAGATATCTGGATTTTTTATATGCTTTTCATACATTTTTTTCGTAAAAAAAATTATAACTCGACAATTTTCCCACCAAATTGTATATCATGATATATTTAGGCATATTAATGATTAATGGAAGCCGTTTCAAGCAAAAAACCGACCAAAATTTTTTTTTTCGCCTATGTCTTTGAAAGTCGATTTTCGATCCACAGTGCGCCGCTGCGCTGGGGCCCGCGAGGTGCGTCGGACGTGCGAGCTGGCAACGTCGCGAGAAACCCTTTGCAATACCTAAACTTTAGTGCACGAATATCGTTACCTACCTGAAAAGTAGTATCAAAGAGCAAAATACCGGTACACAACGATATGGTACCGGTAGTAAGCCTTGTTTTATAATGCGTACGAGTTTTCAAGGTCCAAGTTTTAGGTACCTAGTATTTTTAAGGCTAGCACGGTGTAGCACGTGATACAAGCCGTTAGATTATAAAACATATCAAGACAACATAATATTATGATAAGCTCTGTTTCTTATCGTTGGCGGTATAGATTTAATAACCGATTAGTTAAACGATGGATTAGTAATAGTAACTATTTATATACCTAATGTAGCTTACCGTTGCCGCAAGCGGTAGGTTAGTGGCGCTGGCTGGTTAATTATCTGAAATAAAAGAAAAATACACGTATAATACTTTAATGTGTAAAATAAAACACAAACTTATAACTTACTTATACTTACAAAATCTAGGACGCGACAGTCTGACTCTTAAATAAAATAAAAAACATTGTACTAAAATGTTATTTTAGTTAGTAGCTATATAATCTAAAATATTAAAAGTAGATATCCTGTAATTTTCGACGTATTGACTACTAATCCATTTTATAAGAAATGTTTGCACTCATTAATCTAGATCAATATCAAGGATCTGAACGCCTCGAGAACTGAGAGAATGGTTACCATGCTTAGGATTACAGTCGCAAGCCAATTATACCGATAATTTCATCACTACATAGTATAAAGCAAAGTCGCTTTCCGCTTCCCGCGTATGTATGTATGTTTGCTTATATCTTTAAAACTACACAACGGATTTTGATGCGGTTTTTTTTAATAGATAGAGTGATTCAGGAGGAAGGTTTATATGTATAATAACATGATACCCGTGCGATGCCGGGGCGGGTCGCTAGTATATTATATTACTAACCACAATTTTCACAAGAAATCGACAGCGATTTAAAAAATCGGCTTCTCTTACATTTTCAGCAGAGGCCGTGGCAGAGGAAACGTTAAAAAGGAATCGCTTCATCTGACGCGAACGTACGACACAATTTCCCGCCAAACACATCCAACGTGAAGCTAAAAGGAATGCGGTGAAAAAATCGATAAAACCGCACTCCGACCTCAGACGGCACAACATAAATACAATCTCCATTCACAGAGTATACTACGCTGCAACGCACACATGCACAAACACAATGCAGCGCAGATAGAAACAGCTAGATCACTTTTTCTTTTAATTATTTATGGTTTAGTTAGAGGCTAGAGTCGTACATCTATTAGGTATTTTGTTAATGAATTAATATAAATATTCGAAACGCACGTAATTCATTGTCATTTTCTTAAGTTGAACATGAATTTGGCTGGCCTTAAAGCAGAGTTACCTGCCGCTGCAGGTTGGTAGGATGTGGGTTTGATACCACAGGACATTTGTGTGATGAACATACCTAGATTTTTGTTCTGTGTCTGGGTGTTATATTCTTTTCTACGTATGCATTTACAAAAAAAAGAGCACATAAATATTCTATTAGTAATCTGGTCCCTATTGTACAAGCTTTGCTTTAGAGAGTATTCGAGTATACAAAGCGTATTATATTAATTATATAATACGATTTACAATAATTCATAGTAGAGTAGTAACATTGTACCAGCTTATAGAGTATTGTAAGCTGTGACTGCAGCGTTCTGCAGTGCACTACAGACGCGCGGCGTCAGTCGTCGCACGCACACATGCACGCGATACTACGATAGTACTATAAGGAGTACTATAAACGGCGCTTCATTTTCCCGACCTAACTCTGCCTATACCGGAGCACTGACCTCAGCGCACAACACAGATCCGACCTTATTCTCTACAGGGTACAACTCAAGATCGTAAATCAAGCGTCGAGCGTTGCAGCTTCAATTCTGCATTCAGCACTTAGCGCGGTGCGATGCGAAATGGACTTTATATGCGGGGGTATTAGGGGGTGGTTTCGGTTATAATAGAGATGGATATACGATTGTTTTAAAGTGGAGCGTGTGACGAGAAGTCTGCGAAGTCAGACGTGTCTATTTATAGAGATACGAGGATCGCGATTAACTTTAGCACTCTACCACAGAATAATGCATTAGTCGCTTAAAACTCTGCATTTAATGGTTGCCGGACAGTTGGAAGTAGGACTATCTGTGTTCAAATTCAAATTCAAAAATCATTTATTTCAATAAAATCACAAGGATCACTTTGAAACGTCTTAGGAACTAGGTGAAGCTACGCCGATTCCACGCGACCAAGCCTAGAAGAATCAGGCAACAAACACGGCTTGGGGTCTACCTTTTTTTTTATGATCCTTTCCTTAATGCTATGTAGAGCTCCAGTGTGGTGCCAATCGAACAAGGTGAAGGCTCAAACAAGAATAATAATTAAAAGTTAAAAGTACCTACTACTCAAGTACGTAGGTACAGCAATAAAAAAAAATAACTAAAGAGCTTCAGCACAAATTCAAAAAGCAACACACGCTACACTTGATTTAGAATTAAAACTTACAGATAAAATAACTATTTGCTTAAAAATAATTAAAGTAGACAAATGTTACACAAAATGAAATTAAGTACCTAAATCAATATTTAGCTGTCGAGTGGCAGAGCGACATCAGGCCACGAGGATTTATCATTTATATGTCGGTCGCGAATTAGAACAATGCAAATTGAAATTAATCAAAAATTTATAGGATTATCTACACACAGGCCCCAAGTGACTACCTACTAGTATATCCACTTAGTTCTCCAGGCTCTCAGATCCATGAAGATGTCTAAAAGAGGTAGTCAGAAACACGAACATTATATTTGGCACATGCCCGTATTTTGCAGTAGTTAGCACGCCATACGTGACAGGTTGCAAACCCATCGCCGCAATCAATCTCAACTGATCTTACTTACAGAAGAAAACCTCAATGTCTAGAACGAAGAATACAAAAGCAACTTGAGAAGGTAAGTAGGGTCAACGACCCGGTTGTAGTGCCTACCCCAGTATTGGTCATTTTTAATTTTTATAGTCAATATCTAAGCATAGCAAAAAAACTTGTTTAAAATAAATAGTCCGTTTTGATTAGTGACAGTTGTGATGCGTTATACCTCTAGACTTGATTGACCACAACTAACTATTTCCCGTTTTGTTTATTCAAATATGAATAATTAATAAATAAATATCGCCTCTTACAAAACCTTTGCTTAACCTAAGAGATAGATAAATACTCTTTTCTATGTGGTTTAAAAATCGTCGTTTTAATAATTTTTTCAATATAAACCGTTTATTTGAAAATTAAAATGTTTTTAAAATTCCTATAACCAGCGCTCTCACCCCTGAACAAGTATCAGGTAAATGGACGGATTGTTTATGTATTGTAGTACTGCGATAGTGTTGGAATCATACGAGTGCTTTACAGTCATTCCAACCTTCAGTTTTATCAAGCTTTTTGCCAAGACATTCCTTCAATGTACACGGTGTAAAAGGACAAATAAATATTTGTGGATATTCAACACAGCGGCATCTAGCATTTACGCCTGTTCTCGCGACAAACCTAGAAGAATCAGCCAATCAGCGAATTAAGCATCAATTGCTTTGAAGTTCGCAATAACAACGGAGATATTATGTCACTCTATTATTAATAATAATATATAAATTTACTTTCAAAACTTTCGTGAGTTGTACTACACATTATTACAACAACGGGACCTCATTGACAACTTATCATTTACGTGAGTAATTTCTCGTTGTTGTAATAATGTATATATAAATTTGTTTTATCATCTAAAACTTTATATATAATCTGAATATCGGAAACGGCTCCAGCAATTTTCATGAAATCTATAGTATGCAGGGCGTTTCGGGGGCGATAAATCGATCTAGCTAGGTTTCATTTTTAGAAAACGTCGTTTTATCCGTGTTTTCAGGCAATTAAATACAGGTACTTTATAATTATATGACGACAGCGAGCTGATGGAGTCAGAAGCAGTTCAACGGAACTTTTTAGTAAATAGTTCGGTCGTGTTAAAAAATTTCATACCAGTCAAGTATCTAAGACGATGTAATATAATGGGACAGATAACAGCGCTCTGGTCTGATGTTAGAACTCGAAGGTTTGGAGGTTTAATAATATTTTCAACAATAAAACTTATTTAGTTCATTACATTGGTGGGTACCAGAATCGTCCAAAAATAGTCCCGGACTCAGTTGAAGAATTGCAGAGTAATCATTTACACCCTATATTTCACTTCGCTATATTTTATGGCGACCACGGCTGAAGGCATAGTACCCACCTAGGGTTGCCAGATGGTCGGTATTCGTCGACATTGTCCCGACGATTCATATGTGTCCCGGCTAAATACAAATACTCCCGACAAATTCTTAATAATAAAATTAAGTTCTTAATCTGCAATATTTATTTGAAATCAAAATATATATTTTATTGGAAACAAGAATATAGGTTATGGAAACAGTCAAATTACGATGATGCCTACAGAAGTGCTAGACTGTGTCGCAGACACCAACGCCCTCCTCTCAATACAGAGATTAAAGGGTTCCAAATAAATTTTAAATATAGATAAAACTAAAACAAAATTGATATGGAATAATTGTTTCAAGGATAAAAGTGCGCGCGTGTGTTTTGTATGTATTGTTCTACTAGCACTAAAAGAGTCTCATGGACCCATTAGACTCCTGTTCGTCCCGAAATTTATTCCAAAACCCCGACTTTTTGAAATTTTGCCCAGATATTCTGGTCATCCCATCTGGTAGCCCTATACCCCACCGAAGATTATAAAGCAGTTTTTAGCATGTTGCGGTTTTATTGTGCGAAGTAAAAGTGTACTAGCAGCGTTCATTTTTGACGTGAGATATATTTTCTTGAACTTTACAGTTTGCTGTTCATATTTTACGAGCAATTTTGCTATAAATTTCTGTTACCGCACTGGTTTTTTTAGTATCACTGGTGGGATTGGCCTCACAGCTCAGTTGGTAGCTCTGCTTTCTGCGCTGTAGATTGTGGTTTCGATTGCCACCCATGTTAAACATTTGTGTGATGGATATAATGTTTGTTCTGAGGTGTTACAGTCTATACTAATATTAAAAATGCGAAAGTAACTCTGTCTTTCTCTCTGTCTGTGACGTTATCACGACCAAACCGATGGGCCGATTCTGATGAAATATATAGAGATACTTAGTTTAAAGTCATAGTCGTACATAGGCTTACTTTTTTTCCAAAAAAAAAACTTTTTTATTTTCAGGAATTTCATTGTTTTACGATAAAGTCGTCAAAACTCGATTTCATACGCGGACGAAGTCGCGGGTAAAAGCTAGTTTACAATATGTATGTACGAGTATGTACAATAAACAAAGTATGTAAGAATTCTATCAGATTTTCTTGTCTTAAGACGCTGCCAGTCGACGATTATTTTTGTTCGAAACGAAAAAAGAAATACTTGTGAACAAGCCACATCTCCTATTTTATAATGTATAGTATATGTGAATAAAGATGTACCCATCTTTAATCACTTCGATAAATAATCCTACCGACCGCTGCAATGATGACAAACACACGTCCGCGCGTGGTCCGCCTTAGCTTTTCGAATAAATTAATGATATAAATTATGTATAATTACTTATCAAAAATCTATCCTAATAGAAATCTAGATCTACATATTACCTATCTTTAACAATAAATCACAAGTTGATTTTAATAGTAGGTATATAAAATATTCCGATCATAAATTCTAAAACGTATCATTTTGAATTAATATTTTTATCGTGAAAAGTTTCTGCTATTATGTTTTCAGCTTAATAGAAATCTAGGTAGGAACCTGAAGTAATATACTTATAAAAATAGGAGATGTGGCTTGTTCAGAAGTATTACTTTTTTCGTTCCGAAAAAGAGCAATCGTCGACTGGCAGCCCCTTAAAATGATTTCAACACTTGAACCCAAATAAAATTATCCTAGTCTAGATAGTCGTAGCCATAATTGTCAACTTTCGCAAGGCATGGCGCCTGTGATGACAAAATAATTATCATTCTACAAAGTGATATGCTACACTTATATCATACTAGTCGACCCGCGACAGGCTTTGTTCTATCCAAGTTTCAATAATCGCATACAAAAAAACACTTTCAGACAACTTCAGAATACATGTACCTTGTAAGTAATTATTTTTTATGTTTAAGTCCTGTGTTAGCTGTAAGTTTTCCTAAAATTATAAAAGTAAAATATATGTGAAAGGCCCTAAGAATCCAGTAGGTTGGTAGCTTGGTAGTACCAAAAATGCGGCCATCGACCTCATATAAAGATTAAAGAAATTTCGACCTGATATGTAAAGTAAAAAGTGTAGCATACGTTTACATAATTTAATAGTCCAAAATCGGTTAGCAACAGGCCTAATGGTATTTCAAAATACCACTTAGATATAATCACTTTTTTCCATTAATTTTTTTAGTTTTTAGGGTTCCGTATCCAAAGGGTAAAAACCCTATTACTCCGCTGTCCGTCTGTCTGTCTGTCTGTCTGTCTGTCTGTCTGTCTGTCTGTCTGTCTGTCTGTCTGTCTGTCTGTCTGTCTAACTGTCAAGATATAAAATAATGGAATTAAAAATATAGATCTAAACTACCTATAAAATATACTTAATTTTATATATTAATAGAATTAAACTGATTGTATTCGATCTGCCGTTGATTGCGGTTGCGGACGATGCTCATGATGAAGAGCATCTGAATTGTCTCGAAACGTCAGCAATACAAGGAAAAATGTGGTAATTAGCCGTATTTGTAGTTACAACATAAACTAATAATGAGAAGCCACATACGTAAGTACTTACGAGTAATACCTACTTAACAATAATACATAATTACATATTCCAAGATCTTACTAGTATAACTGAGTACTTATAAAATACTTGACGTTATGATGTAAGATTACCGAGGAACTGATAGGGCCTTCCCGCGGAATTTACGAGTGTGTGACTTTACTCATACATTTATGTCAAACAACTGTTGCTGTACAAATGTACATACTGACTGACTATCAACAGATATTACGAGATATCTTTGTAATCCAAAAATCTTTGGCTTGTATACTCTTTGGCCAAATTATCGCGTTATCGCGTACTAATCGCGTTGTGTGAGAGGTGTAGACATATAATTCCCCACGAGATAGACAGAGACGCAAAACGTAAACTTTCTCCGAATCGCGATAATGTAGCATGGATATCCGAAATTTTTAACAGGTACGAAGCAAAGATTCTAATAATATTATAAATGCGAAAGTTTGCTGAAATTGAAATTGCTGTAGATGTAGATATAATGCCCGAATAAATAATAGACTACTATAAAATATGAAAAACATCCCCAAAACGATAAAAAAAATGCAAAGGGGATGATTTTGGTATAGATGGCGCTGGTGTGCAACAAATCTAACATCACTGACTAAAAATATCCAATCTTTTCTATTCGATTATTGAAATTTGACAGGACAACGTCTGTCACGGGTCTATATCTTTAAATTCGCAGGTGAAGTCGCTGCAATCTTCTAGTTTAAGACTATTTGCATGTATGACTATGTTTTACGCTTTGTTTTATTTAATTGCAAGGCTAATACTGTATGATTAGACTTGATAATATGGTTGAAAGTTTCCATGGAGCGCCACAGGGGAAATACCTTCGTACAAGTAGTGTTGATAATGATTCCTTCTTGGTAATAATAGTCAGTGAAGTGATAGCTGGTAGTGAATAGGTTAAAATATAGTGTAAAGAAGAGTGTTTTTGAGCCATGCATTTCAAGAACTATGTACACTTATAATTGACAGTGAAAAACACCGAAAATCTTGTGTTTTTCTTTATAAGGCGACATGGAAAACAACCGTGAACAGATAACTATATTAGATAACATAGGTCACAGGACGGTAGGATGCATGCACTTCGGCAATTTTCGTATGTCTATGATACACTACTAATGCTGTTCCGATATTAATCTAGAGCTCGTTAGTAACTAACGTGGAATAGGACGTACGTTGCCTATCGGTTGCAATTCGGAAACACATAATCGTAGTACCTACAGTATCTACGGAGCCCTCTCCACGCGAGTCTGAATCGCACCTGATAGGGTTTTTTATGCTACCTATATAAAGTCAGAATCTCTAAAAAAAATATCTGGCAACTAACACGTTATCGGGAATAGCAAAGATCGATATAACTTCAACCCTAGCACTGATTCGCAATCGATCAACTCACATGTTGTGGGAGTGACATACCTCAACCTGTTCCTGACCTAACGCAGGATGACTAAGAATAAACTAGTGACAACACTTATCAAGCGTGTGATTGATGGACTAGGTAGTCACGCGACCCAGTTATATCAGCACAGCTCCACTGACACATATTTAATGTTGATAAAGGTTTTCATAGTTTTTTTATCTAAAACACGTGTCGCGGAACTTATCACAAAAACCGGCCAAGTGGGAGTCAGATTCGCGCACGAAGGGTTACGTACTTATTATCCATAAAAACACGGCAAAAAAATCACGTTTGTTGTATGGTACTTATATGTTTATTTTATTCTGTTTTTAGTATTTGATGTTATAGCGGCAACAGAAATACATCATCTATGAAAATTTCAACTGTCTAGCTATCACGGTTCATGAGATACAGCCTGGTGACAGACAGACAGACAGACGCACAACGGAGTCTTAGTAATTAGGTCCCGTTTTTACCCTTTGGGTACGGAATCCTAAAATCCAGCGGATTGGGCAAACGTGACTGCTTGTTACGTCAGTTTTATTCGCGTGTTTTAAACAATTGTCAAAATCAATTATGTCCGCCGCATGTTTTTGTTAAAAGTGCTTTCTCTATACTCCGATCCAAAATTGAAACTTTATTGCAGATAACTCTTCAAAGATCAATCAACCATAATGTTATTAACGAGGTGCTGGACCGCCTTCAAACGAAAGTAACAAGCCAGCAACACTTATTTTAAGTACCTATTCATTTTATTACCCGTTTTAATAAACCCGATTTTTCTATTCGATTTTTTGTATTAGCGCATTTAATACGTGCTCAAAACAGTGAATGAATATATCATGGGATTGGATTTGGAATTGCAATCGCAAGAAGATGCTTTTACAATTCTTCTAACTATTGTTATATGCTCTCTCCATCTGTTTCTCTCCAGCGCCGCCTCCTTAACATCCTTATACGACACGACAGCCATTTTCTCCTTTATCTGGCTAGTTTATTCGTGGTCTTCCTCTTCCTCTCTTCCCTTCATTCTTCCCTTCCATTATGGTCTTTATAAAACTGTCGTGTCGTATAAGGTAGCCAACCATCTTCTCTCCCCTGTTCTCAATCGTTCTTAAAAGGACCCGTTTTTTAACTTTTTTAATTTACCTAAACCAAAATTTCA
This sequence comes from Hydriomena furcata, assembly GCA_912999785.1. Classification (NCBI taxonomy): domain Eukaryota; kingdom Metazoa; phylum Arthropoda; class Insecta; order Lepidoptera; family Geometridae; genus Hydriomena; species Hydriomena furcata. Next base: position 14,904,595 of record OU538832.1, on the reverse strand, counting down.
CGTCTAAGGCGCTATATTTTACCTTCAAATTTAATTCTTGTCTATTATTTCGTAGACAAATCAATTTCTCGGGTCAATAAGCTAAGCCTGCTGGATGTACATAGCGCCGGGCATCGACCACACAGCCCAGACTCTTCATGCAAGGCGAACACTGTCAGATAACACATATGGGCTGCAGATCCTATGTAAACCACCAAGCGCCATTCACGACGCGCCCCGCGGCGTGCTGTGACATTGAACCGGCCGATTAGAATGCATTATTTACAAGCTTTTATTTAACTTGCAATGTATGTATGTATGTAACTATGTTTGTTAAGGTGGAATCTTGCAACTCAATTTTGAAGCAGTCATCCCCAACCGATTGAGCTGAATTTCGCATACTTATGTAACTTCGGTGGCAATGCAATAATATGGTGGCAGTGAGCTGATCTGATGACGGAGTCAGGAGCTGTTCAACAGACATTCACAATGGAACTCCTTAGTAAATACTTCGATCGAGTAAAAACTTTGCATACTTGTTCCAAGTTCCGATGACAATTTGATATGATGTGTGAGGTGCGCTAGTGCTCGATGGTTTAAATGATTTTACAAAAGTCGTTTCGTCATTGAAAAATATTTTTCAACATAAAACTTATTACCGCTCCCCATGACCCGCAAACCTCAACGTTTTGACCAGAATTGTTTGTTAGAAGAAATGAAGGCATTATGCGTCTATTGGGTTATGTGGTCGATGGCGCCGGGCGCTATATTAAAGCTTTTTATCTTCGGCCGGTTATTATGCGTATACCACAGCGCGTCACGGTACCACGGGTAAACTAATACGTTGAGAATGGATTATATTTTTTATAAGCCGTAGAATTAAATACGTGCTCGTTCGATGGGTTTATTGGTGAACGAACCCGTGAAATGAGTGTAGTGTGTGACCAACCCTGCTCGCGGGGCTCATAGATCACCCTCCATAACTCATGGAGACCTATTCCGTCTAAGCTTCGAGAATTTATATTTAAAGAAAGTCTATATAGAGTGAGAGCGATGGTTGTGGGCACTTTAACATTTAATTTTCAAAAAAACGGTTTATATAAAAGATTAAAACGACGATTTTAAAACAATATAAATAAAATAAAAAATAAATAAAATAAAAAAGCCTTTATTTCTATGCAGATAAAAAAAGAATCTTATTCTAATTATAATTAACTTAGATTAAATTTAAGAGTGAGTAGGTATAATTTGATTAGTTTTATTTAACATCTGCAAGAACTCCTCTCCGGGTGAAAGCCTCCTCCAAAGATATCCAGATTTAAATATTAAAACAATATAGAATGGAATATTTATCTATCTCTTAGATAAAGCAAAGATTTTGTAACAGGCGATATTTATTTATTAATTATTCATATAGAAATAGACAAAACGGGAAATCATTAGTTGTGGTCAAAGAGGTGTAACGCATCACAACTGTCACTAATCAAAACGGACCATAGACAAAGGATTGTATTAACTATAGATTTTAAACAAGTTTGTTTGCTATGCTTAGTTATTGACTGCCAAAATTGAATATGACCAAAGTCGGGGTAGGCACCACAACCGGGTCTATGAACCTAGTGGGTCATAGTCAACTGAATGATTCTAAAGGGCTCGTAGGAGATTTAAGGTGTCGAAGGCATCTCTTAGCGGCTTACCATAGAAGATAGATAACACATTATTGATTACCACACGTCCACAAGAAAACAATAGGTACAGAAGAATTTGACAAGTACAGGTTATACAATGGGCGGCCTTATCGCTAAAAGCGATCTCAGCCAGTTAATGCTTGATGATCAGGTTTTTGAAGATGGATAGGAATGTGGCCTTCTTTACATTCACAGAAAAAGCGTGAGCTGTGAGTTAGTTGCATGCATTTGCAAATGCTAAAAACGGTCACTCATCCGAATGTTGATCGCCTGCTGAAAGTTGCACGTATAAAATTAGGGAGCCGAGATTTTTTTCTTATTATTTTCTTTCTGAAAGCCTATACTTTCCTACTGATTTTTCCTTTCTCGGTCCAATGCCATCTCTTGCACATCATGATAGAAGTTTTTATAACGAGACAAAATTATGGGTTTTGTTTCGCCATTTAAATATATTAATTGTTATATTATCAGTAACGTCTGGTTCTCCACTTAGTCCTAAGGACGGGCACTGGAAAGCGCGACACAGTTTTGACATTAATTAACACCATTTTCTAGTGTTCATTATAGTCTTTATTCACATGTTCACTGAAATAAATTAATTCAAATTCAGAAATAAATTATTTTAATAAAATCACAAACGTCACTTTGAAACGTCTTAGGAACTAGGTAAAGCTACGCCGATTCCACGCGACCAAGCCTAGAAGAATCAGGCAACAAACACGGCTTGGGATCTACCTTTTTTTTAATGATCCTTTCCTAAATATAAATAAATTATTTGCCTTCGAAACTCTTTAAAAGCTCCCAAAGAAATCTCCGTGATTCTTACGTCAGAACAAAAAACGTTATTTATGTACTCGCACGAGTAAGTGAGCGCACGTAACTCTATTTGTAGAAGAACTATGATAATATCTCCCTTCAATAACTCTTGCTGACCAATCAAGCGTCTTCATTCAACTACCCATCCATCCTCCCATCATTGTAGTTTTTATTTACTTTTCTTATGATGCAGAGTTTTCTACTTGGGATAGCTACACGTTATCGTATGCTTCAGCAACCAACTAGTCAAATGTACGGGCAATAGGCAAACATGCTAATAAATTCTTTTAGAAGCGACCAAAGCGAGAGTAGCAAACAAATTTAGGAGATGGATTTTTTTAAGGATTTGAGCACGTGTTAAAGCCCATACATTTTTTCAAATAGTAAAATCTATTGATACACAGCTTGGATTTAAACCCATAACCTTCGGATTGAAAGTCGAGGTATCTCTGACTCGACCAACACGACTATTGTTTTTAGGGTTCCGTACCCAAAGGGTAAAATCGGAACCCTATTACTAAGACTTCGCTGTCCGTCTGTCTGTCTGTCTGTCCGTCTGTCTGTCACAGGGCTGTATCTCATGAACCGTGATAGCTAGACAGTTGGAATTTTCACAGATTATGTATTTCTGTTGCTGCTCTAACAACAAATACTAAAAACAGAATAAAATCAATATTTAAGGGGGGCTCCCATACAACAAACATGATTTTTTTTGCCGTTTTTATAGATAATGGTACGGAACCCTTCGTGCGCGAGTCCGACTCGCACTTGGCCGGTTTTTTTTATTGATAACACCGGCGAACTTCGTATCGCTTTAGAATAAGTTCCTGTCCCGTTCCCGTTCCCGTTCCCGTTCTACGACTCTACGTTTTAGTTAGAAAACTTTTGTATCGGAAAAAGAAAAGGGTTTTCCCGGCAATTATTCGATTTTTTTTACCTTTTAAACCTTCCCTAGACCTCCACGAACATTTCAAGACCAAGATAAGATAAATTTATCTTATCTTGGTCTTGAACGGCCGAACGGATTTATCCGTTCGGCCGTTCTCGAGTTTTAGCGAGACTAACGAACAGCAATTGATTTATATATATATATATATAGTATATATATAAATCTCCTGTCACGATGTTTGTCCGCGATGGATTCCTGAACTACATAACCGATTTTAAATTAAATTGGCACACCGTGAGCAGTCTGGTCCAACTTAAGATATAGGATAGCTTAGATCTTTAATTATAGTCGCAATTTTATTTTATTGCAAATTGTTGACACAGCAACGCGTGGCCGTGTCTGCTAGTATAGTATATATAGATTTAACAAAAAATTCTTTAGTAAGAGTATTATGATAAAACCCGGTCATAAATAACAAGGTGGTCGACCTTGCAGCGCTGTAAACGGCTATGGTATGTAGTTCGTCCCTTAGCATCGCTTTTCCCTGTTATGCCGAGAGTGTGATGTGTAGCGGAAAATGTCACTTTCGAATATGGAAAAAGTTTTATAGGTCTTTTACTAAATCGAACTTCATGAAGTAGGATAGCGTAGAATACATAATAAGTACAAGAATATCTACGAGTAGTTCTTCTAGTTGCAGGAAACAAAAAAGTAGTAATAAAAAATGAAGAATGAACTATTTGAGCGAAGAAACGTTTTACTCTAAGAAGATAAGGACTTGAAGAATTGCACAGGGTAATGAAACTAGGGCTACCAGATGGGATGGGGAATGACGGAGAAAAAAATATTACTAATAAAAATGTTTTTTATTATTGAAATTTGTCGGAACAATTTGTATTTTGCCGGGACTCATATGAAATGTCAGTAAAATCCCGACGAATCCCGACCATTTGGGAACCCTAAATGGAGCGTGCATTAAGCTATGTCGCTGACTGTATTGCCGATACACAAGTAAATATTGTGGTCCATCAGTACGAGTATGATACATACTGGACCACATTCCGGAATAAACAGGCAAAGTACATAAAAAAAAAAAGTATTCTATCAGTTATCTGGTTCCCATAGTTGCTTAGTTTAGGGCTAGATGGTGTTATGTGAAAAAAAATGTGTTGACATTCATAATTTACATTTATTATTATTTAATTAAGAGTTATTTACACCAGTAGTAATCTACATAAAAAAAAACACCTTATAGCAGCCTTATTTAAGTGTAATTTGAGAAAACCTGAACCTCTATTGACACCTCGGTTTAATTATTTGTTTCGATGTGTCATATAAAAAATTGTGTCTCATTCAAGACATAATGTATGTGATTTAAGACGCACCCAGTTAATAAAATTAACGTCGTTACGCGTTTCGGTCGAATCGATTTACAGTTTAAAGGATTCGAATATAATAAAAACATTAAGTTGTGATTAGTAAAGGTAAGAGTAGAGTAGAGTAAAGATTAAAGGTAAGTATTATTTTTTAAGTAAAAGGTAAGTATTATTTTTTAAGTAAGTATTTATGTCCGTAGTCCGTCAAGAAACCCTTAAACAAGGGCGTTAAGTTAAGGGCTTCACACACAGCAGCTATAATTTTAATGTAAAGATGTACATTATAGCACGATACATCTCATTACATATTTCCATAGAAATCGTCAGGAGACCACACACTACAGCTATAATATACATTTTTACATCTTCGTATCTTAAGATACAGAGCGATATGAAAATATTCATTTTTTCAATACATCTTAATACATCTCAATACATTTCCGTATAATGGAATGAAGGGAAAGATACATTACGTTACCTGTTGTGTGTGTGATACATTAAGATAATTTAAAGCTATACATCCCGGGACGTAATTAAAGCTGCCGTGTGAAAAGCCCTTTAGATGCGTTTTATTCGCAGACTAATGTACTATCGTACTGAAAATTTGAACGTAGGTATAGTGGTGACGATTCTGTTGTGTCCACGCTAAAAGTTAAGATTTATATATTTTAGGCATATATAGTCAAAATTTCCATTTATTCAACACCTTTTTACATGCTGACTTAAGTTACGTAAAACTAGCCCACGTTTTAGAACTGTTATCCAGGGTTTACGCGAATTAAGACTTTAATGTAAAGTGAATAAGAGCGTGTTTTGGGAATTTTAACTTTTAGCGTAGACACAGCAATATCGCCATCAGTACATACCTATTGGAGCACCGTACAAAACTGTAAAATAATAACTTTTAATAAACCTTTATTCGGGGTTTATCTGAGAAAGTTTTTTTTTAATCTTAATAGTCCAACTCTTGTCAAGGACCCAATTGTATAAATTATCCATAATACGATATTATCATATATTAAAGCTGTTTTAAAACTAAGTTATCAGTATAAAGTAAAAATCCATTTTGACAACTGTCATAAAAACATTACGCAAATAGCACATCGTAACAAAACGTGTAAAACTTTTATGCGTACAAGAAAATACGATATCGTTAATTTTGGTAAAATTTACTGCAGTAAAAAAATGTGTTTCACTGAAGCTGGCAAGGCTTTTTATACGCTTTAATTCATCGGCAAGTGAAATAACCGTACTTTTATGTAGAGGGCTTTTGATAAAATATCGAATTACTTTATTCTGCTAGGTTAATCCCTATATTCTTAGTTGTTACCGCAAAATATCTCCACTTCGACTCTACCTCGAAACCGTGTTTTGGTAGCTTTAGTTGATAAAATTACTTCGAGTTTGCCTCTAGTCGAGGATTCTTCAGTCAACAGAAATGTCAAATCAAGTTACCTCGAGATGTACCTTAACATTCTCCGACATTCTTCTGAACGAAGAATGAAAATCTCGGACTGATGACGTAATGCCGTAATTGAGGAACCTCTAATATATCTATTTAAGATACCAGACATGAGGTACTTTTCGAGGGAAAGTTCGAGGGGCCTCGAAAGAGTTTGGGTCAAGATAAAGTCAAGGTTACAACTAAGAATATGAGGATAAATAAATCTATAATATAAAAATACGTCGGGTTTTCCTTCCTGACGCTATAACTCCAGAACGCACGAACCGATTTCCACGGTTTTGCATTCGTTGGAAAGGTCTCGGGCTCCGTGAGGTTTATAGCAAAGAAAATTTAGGAAAAATTTCAAGAGAAAAGCAGAAAAACAGGAACGGTAACGGGAACGGGAACTTAACACAGCATTTGTTAATTCTAAAGCGATACGAAGTTCGCCGAGTCAGCTTGTATCATGTAAAAATGATATAAAATAATCTAAGATGGATTACTTCTGCTATTGCGGCACCTTCATAAAACTAATCTAATCCAGCCATAACGACGCCTCACAGCTCAGTTGGTAGTAGATCTGCTTTTAACCTACAGCGGTAGGTTGTGGGTTCGATTCCCACCAAGGATAAACATTTGTGTGATGAACATAGATACTCGTATTTGTTCTGTCTGGGTGTTGTTTATGTATTTACAAAAAAAAATGTATATAAGTATTCTATCAGTTATCTGGTTCCCAATAGTACAAGCTTTGCTTAGTTTGAGGCTAGATGACGCTGTGTGTGAAGTCCGCCAATATATATAATATTAGGTTCTTGGTTAACGGGATCCAAAAATGGCCAGTTTCAACACTTCCAACGAAAAAACTAGGTGATGAGATAAATGAGACGTCTAAAAAACCGGCCAAGTGCGAGTCGGACTCGCGCACGAAGGGTTCCGTACCTATAAAAAACGCCAAAAACACGTTTGTTGTATGGAAGCCCCACTTAAATATATATTTTATTCTGTTTTCAGTATTTGTTGTTATAGCGGCAACAAAAATACATCAGCTGTGAAAATTTCAACTGTCTAGCTATCAAGGTTCATAAGATACAGCCCTGTGACGGACAGACGGACAGCGAAGTCTTAGTAATAGGGTCCCGTTGTTACCCTTTGGGTACGGAACTCTAAAAACTAACGATACATACGAGAAGGTATCCAAACGAAAAACTTCACTTCGCACTTTGTTCATCACATAATATAGAACAGTCGGCTACATTAATAAAAAACTTGTTACAAAACGATAAAAAAACCGGCCAAGTGCGAGTCGGACTCGCGCACGAAGGGTTCCGTACCATTATCTATAAAAACGGCAAAAAAATCATGTTTGTTGTATGGGAGCCCCCCTTAAATATTTATTTTATTCTGTTTTTAGTATTTGTTGTTAGAGCAGCCACAGAAATACATAATCTGTGAAAATTTCTACTGTCTAGCTATCACGGTTCATGAGATACAGCCCTGTGACAGACAGACAGACAGACGGACAGCGAAGTCTTAGTAATAGGGTTCCGTTTTTACCCTTTGGGTACGGAACCCTAAAAACGCTGTCTAAAATTGGAGGTACTTTTAACGCGTGAAATGTAATGACGACAGAATGTTACTTACGGCGGTACTTGGTTTAGTTAGTTAGACTAACAAAAAAAAACCGGCCAAGTGCGAGTCTGACTCGCACACGAAGGGTTCCGTATCATCTATAAAAAAAAAACGCCAAAAAAACACATTTGTTGTATGGAGCCCCATTAAATTTTTTTATTTTATTCTGTTTTTAGTATTTCTTGTAATATCGGGAACAGAAAATTAAATACATCATCTGTGAAAATTTCAACTGTCTAGCTATCACGGTTCATGAGATACAGCCCTGTGACAGACAGACGGACAGACGGCCAGATGGCTAGACGGACAGCGAAGTCTTAGTAATAGGGTCCCGTTTTTACCATTTGGGTACAGAACCCTAAAAATAGGGTCACGACTGTAATCCCCAAGCACGGTAGCCATTCTCTTTTATCTCCAGGCGCGTTCCGAGCACGGGCCACCACGGATGCATCGTTCCCACGGCGCGTCCGTCCGCCTGGGCGCGGTCTGGCGCGGTCTGGCGCGTGAAAACTCGAGTGCTTGCTCGTTCAACCCAAGATGTTTCTCAATCACGATTGAAAAAATAATGAAATCAAATATGATTACAACCGTAATCCCCAAGTAGGTACGGTAGACATCCTCTCAGATCTCAAGTCGCTCAGATTTTTGGACATTCCTCAAGGGAATCAGATTATTTGCACACCAGCGCCAACTATACCAGAATCATTCCTTTGCGTTTTTTAGGGTTCCGTACCCAAAGGGTAAAAACAGGACCCTATTACTAAGACTTCGCTGTCCGTCTGTCCGTCTGTCTGTCACAGGGCTGTATCTCATGAACCGGGATAGCTAGACAGTTGAAATTTTCACAGATGATGTATTTCTGTTGCCGCTATAACAACAAATACTAAAAACAGAATAAAAATAAATATTTAAGTGGGGCTCCCATACAACAAACGTAATTTTTTTGCCGTTTTTCATTGATAATGGTACGGAACCCTTCGAGCGCGAGTCCGACTCGAACTTGGCCGATTTAATTTTTTTTATAATTTTTAGGGATGTTTTTCATGTTTTAAAGTATTCAATTTTTTATTCGGGCTCGGGCATTATATATAAATCAACAGCAAATTTCATCTTAATCTGTTTAGTATTTTAGGCCTGATTGACTATCAAACATACAGACATCCTCACACAAACTTTCGCATTTATAATATTATTAGGATTGTTTTCCCTGGCCGAGGATTGTAAGGTCAATAACATTGTGAGCAAAAAAACTCATCTCACGACTGCCAAATGATTGGAGTGCGAGAAAAAATGTGGTAAGTAAGAAAGATCTGATCGGTTTTCTCAGAGGGTTCCGTAGGATGTTCGATCAAGTTTACGATGCATTTCGTTTCGGTCTAGTGCAGCTGAATGGAGGTGGTGTTGTGAATGAAGTAACTATTTTTATATTTTATTCTACTCAAAACATATCGGTAATGCAAAGTGTGGTGGTACTTTTTGTGATACACTCACAGCGCAGTTGGTAGTAGCTTTGCTTTATGCGCTGTACATTCGTAAAAAAATAGTTATGTGCCTGGTTGTAACAATATTACTAATATCATCAAAACGAAAGTTTGGGCCTAAAACCCAAAACGTCTAACGGATATGGATGATAATTGGAATATACATAGCCTATGCCCTATAATAGCAAATAAGCTACTTTTTATTCGGGTACTATGCAAGTAAAACCGCGCAACTTTCAGATTTATAATATTATTAGGATTATTTTCAACAAAACAACTCATCCTGCTGATCCCCAATAAAATTGAACTTTAGCTCAAAAAACTCAATTCTCTTCTCGAAAGCGACGCTCAGTGAGTGAATGTTACATCACGATTCGTCACTCCACAGACACAAAGTGAAATGGAAGCGCAACCGCTTTTAGCTTCTTGATATACCAACAGATACCCTGCATATGAACGCACATTATGATAACTGATAGAATACAATTCATATTTGTGCCCTAAGCAATCCTAAACCAGAAAACGGATAAAGATGATGATGAGATGACCGAAAACATTGAGTTGTCATTCAGATGACTAGCATCATTCGGTAGTCAAATTGATGTCAGCATCAATTTGACTACCGAATGATACGCATTCTAACAAAATTCGTAATTTATTTTATCAGGTCAAGGTTTAATATAGGGAAAAAAATTGGAAACTGCCTGAAAATGCTTTTTTCTAAGCGTATATTGAATTTTGGGCAGGACAAAGTATGTCAAGGGTTGGCTAGTAATACATATGTGCCCATTTGCTTTTAAGACGTTCTGGCGATTCCGATTATTCATAGTTTGTTAGATGTAAATAAAAATCCCACCAAAAACATTCTGTAAAAAACTAGCCAAGTCTCGATGGAGCTGCTTGTTTATCTCTAAAAAGTAATGAAATCTAGACAAAGTCGTGTCAAGTCTGAGGTTCTTTACTGCGATTTCTTTATTATTATAGAATGTTGTGTGACTTGGCCGTTGAACATTCTTTATACGTTAGTGGGTACAAGTCAATTTTGTTTACACGTAATGTTATATCTGTTGTAACTACCTATGTTTGTTAAGCGAGATAATAGCCAATACAGGTATTGGTAATTGGACGCTAGTGTCTTATTTTAGGCTGTTGTTGATCGTGCAACACATGCATTCAGCATTGACAATGCTGACTTCTGCTGTCTTCTTTTTGGAGCGTCACCTGGTTTTATACCCTTGTGTACTCTTCAACGGCCAAGTCACATAACATTCTATAATAATAAAGAAATCGCAGTAAAGAACCTCAGACTTGACACGACTTTGTCTAGATTTCATTACTTTTTAGAGATAAACAAGCAGCTCCATCGAGACTTGGCTAGTTTTTTACAGAATGTTTTTGGTGGGATTTCACTTCTTTTTGTAGAAACGTGGGCTTATTGATTTATTTTATTAGACTTTCTTATTTGACACAGTTTTTTTTCTTTTTATGAGTAGTTTTTTTATTATAAAAACAAATCGTAAGCGCGTTTAAAATACAGTCAGCGCCATCTAGCGACGTGTGCGGGTATCACCGCCACTCTTAGTCCAATGCATTATATTTTGATCAAATTTTGAGCGAAATTAATATTTTAGTTTATTTAATTTGTTAATTTGTTTATTCAATTTGTGTAATGTTCGAGTAGAATAAAGTTAATCGTTCGACTATTTCTTCTTTTAAACTTGTAAGTATAAGTTATCTAGGTATAAAAGCCAGTCTAGTCTTATCCAGAGTTTTCCAGAGTTTTCCTTTAATTTTATTGCGTACTAGCAGTCCGCCCCGGCGGCGGCGTCGCACGGATGTAATAATGATATTATAGGTAATTTTTTTACACCTTGGGTTACATTATCGAATTTTTCATAAGGATCCCTAATAAAACATTTAGTATCGCAGACTTTTTTTGTAGATATTGATGTCCTCTTTAAAACTGTAGTACATCACTTTGCTCTATCGTCAACAAACTCCGCAGAGTACGCGATATAAGGATTTTTTTCACACGTTGGGTTACATTATCGAAGTTTTCATACGGATCCCTAATAGTTAGACATATGGTATTACATACTTTTTGTAGATATTGATGTCCTCATTAAAACTGTAGTACATTACTTTGCTCTATTGTCAATAATTTCCGCACCAAACGCAATATAAGGATTTATTTTTTATTTTTTTCACACTTTGGATTACATTATCGATGTTTTCATACGGATCCCTAATATTTTTGAAAATATACTATAGCCTATGTTCATCAGGGATAATGTAGGATTCTAATGGTGAAAGAATTTTTCAAATCGGTCCAGTAGTTGAATATTTTTTGTAAAGGCGGTATGTCGATCTCTAATAGTTTGGTTAGGCTCTTGTGTTTTCTTATCAGGGTCACCAGGTACTCCAGATCTTCGATTATCCTAGTTTTTATGGTTTTCCCTTTATGTGGCCATTAAACCCTAACTCTGTACCAAATTTCAGCTCTCTGAGTTTATGGGAAGTACTAGTTCTATTCTGATGATCATGAGTGAGTGAGTGAGTGAGTGAGTGAGTGAGTGAGTGAGTGTCTGTCTAAAATGCGAAACTTTGCTTTCGCTTAACTTCGTAACTAAATGACCTACAGACTTCAAATTTTGGATTTTAAGTATGTGATTATGGCTTACTGGATGACGAAAATTTCAGCGTTCTGGTCTTATCCAGAGGTTCTCAAATAGGGGCCTGAAAATGCGGCGAAATGGTTCCAGTAAAGGATGGTACGGCAGTGTTTGCTTCGCGCTCGACTTGGCGGGGGCACTGCCGTGCCCCCAAATAAAGGTCAATCTATCGACATGCTAACAAGACTTACGTGTAACTTTGCCCTCGCAAAAATGACGTACTTTGTACTAGTTTCCGCCCACAGCTTCTTTCGCGTGGTACTTTATAAAAATACTCGTAATATAGAGCAATTCTAGGTTAACAGTATCTGTTTATTTTTTTATTGAAATCGGGCCAGCCTTTATTGCGTGGTTGATACACAAACATACAAACATAATAGACATAGTACCTACTCGGTAAGGAATGATCAGCTGCATGCCGCGGCATAGATAACATACATTTTAAAGAAATGTATATCAATTCTTATACTATTTAAACTATTATCATCGAAAGCCAAATCAAATAATTACTAAGAACATTCCACTCAAAACTTTCTAAAGATAAGTGACTTTCTAAAGATGAGTGATAATCGAAAAGGATTCCCAAGAACCACCGTGTAATGGAAACTTTTTATTGAATGTATTAAAGTGAAGCAACAACTATTGTTATAAATAGCCGAGTATCGGATTGATACAAAACACTAGAGGATATCCGGTTTTTTTAATCGATCCCGGGGTCCCACGCCCACGACACAAGTAAACTATCTTTTTTTTGTACATTTTCCATTTGATAATACGCATTCAAAAGTTGCGTCAACGTTCCGAAGGCGGGTAAGAAACCAGATCTTATCGGATTTGTACAATTTAACTTTTTTATTTGAGCTTCCTATCTACGGTATCTCAGCAGCTTTAGCATGAAGGGTTTTGAGTTGTCTGGTTCGAGCAATGACAAAACAAAGCGAACTATTGATTCAAGGCTGTAGAAATACTTCTGTATTCTTGTAGACCGCATGTCAAAAAGGAAGAACAAATGTCCTCTTAGTCTAATCTACCATAGAAATAAACGTTGAATTCTAGGCTGCTCAAGCTGGCAGGTAGAGTTTGCACAAATGTCTACCGACCCTTTGAGGCTTGGGTACTTTCCTTTCATTACATTAGCGGAACAGCACGGAGCCGGACACGACCGTAAATCACAACGAGACGAACATTTATCGAAACGCCGATTGTCACAACACGCACACAATTCAAATCTGGCGGTGACCACACGAAAGCCACAATAAACTTTCGCCCTCGAAAAAGTATCCAAACAAATGCGTTAATCGGTCGAAAGCGGCCGTATGTTGCGGTAGGACCATTGTTGCTATCTCCTTTTTTCGACAACAGTCTGTATTAGGTGTGAAACGGTGGCTAATCCCTTTTTTGGTCAACGGACATGAGCACACAAAGAAAGTCTTGTCAATTTAAAAGCAATAAAACGTCTGAGCACGAGTTATCTTAAGCATCTGTGTGTGGAAGAAAGCCGATGTATCTAAAATGCATGGAACGGGTTCCGATAAGAGTCCGTCTGGTGACTAGCCCTTTCGAACTTTCACACGGAGAGGCAGCACATGGACAGTACAACGGATGTCGTCGCAATTACTGACGACTGCGATTATTATTACGCGGCATTGTGCCGCCAAATTACAGCATCTCGGCTTCCCATCCTGTCTAACACGAACGCAATCTCATAATGAACCTTATGATCTCTATGATAGGTTTGGATTCGGTTGCATGCACCAGATGACGCATCCACAGGACGAGGATGAGACGGCACCGGTACGATCGACGGGCTAATAAGGGACGAACGAATCGCAGGTGAATGAAATTGAACAATCGCGCGAGGACAATGCAGTCTCGGTAGATGATACTGCGTGGACACCTGGGCGGGACTCAAAGGTAAACTCTCTGATTTATGAAGTCGAATGTAAATGCGCTTTGCGATACAGCACAGCGGAGAAAATCGCGCCTTTCTATAGTAACAAAGGCGAACTAGATCAATGCGTCCATCCGACTGTGAGCACGCGAGATGTAGTTTTCGCATAATGCAGCTCTATTCACGATGGAAATTTATGTATTATCTCTGTGTGAATGGAGCGAGTTTTGAGAATAGACCAGACCATTGATGAGATTTCCGGAAATTTTGCACAATCGGCATTGAATTAGCGTGCACCTGTATTTTTTGCAACTGGTCCAAGATAATGCACATAAATTACATTGTTTATTATAATGGATACCCTCCTATATCACCTGCAGCCTACGCACATTTGTCTTGAATAAAATACGTGTGTATTTCGAATACACGTGAATGCTATTACCCTTGCTTTGTCCTCGCATGAGTGGAAAAATACAATTACCTTCAATTAATGAATATACCACAAAAGCTGGTAGGTACGTCGTATAGGCTATCCCATTCTCAAAACTCGTATTTATTTAACCCTTAACGAAAAAGGCATCTAGCAAAAACCAGTAACGGATGTTCAAACAAAAGCTGAAGACATAACTTCAAGCGTAGGTAACGCTAAGTTGTTATGAAAATGAACTCTATTATCTAAATCATAAGAGTGCCATCTGAAGCTACACGGCTTCTGCAGTTCAGAGTCCTCGGATCCTGTGGCCGTGGAATTTGAACCTTATCTCACTAGCAATAGGGGTTTGAGGTAGGTTCGGGTACAGAAGTGAGTCACGGAGCCCTTAGTGACCCGGTTCGCACGCATATAATGTTGGTAGCGGAGTGTTATATGAAGCGGAATTTATAACCTCTGTACTAGTTGGAACAGTACCCTAGTTGTTCCGGATGTTTAGCCGGCATCGGAAGGACGGTTGATAAGGAGATGTAGGCGTTGCGTAGTTCTTGTAAAATACCATACGAGCCAGCTCGTGTCTGGTTCCAAACAGTCTAGCCAACACAACTTTCAAATATGTTGGCCTAGGCCAACACTAAAGATTAACCCAAAAACAGATGAATGAGACTACACCGGTTGTCTCAATGTCGTCGGTCAAAAGGACCCTTTTTAAAGAAACCATAACTCATCCTGGTATAGGTCAGTTTATGTATCATTGTAAGCAAGAAAAGGTTATTATTTAGTAACGTGCGCCAAAGAAGTATATTCTTTAGATGTGTAATTACAAGTGAGTATGTGGCATAAAGAACTTAAAATAATAATAGTTGCAGGGTCAGGAACAGACTCTGTTCAAATTATATCTAATCTCTATTCAAGTATCTAACCAAATTTTTCATTTATAATATTAGCAGTCGTAGAATTTTAAAGAGATTAGCGAAATCACTACATAGTATAAAGCAAAGTCGCTTTCCGCTTCCCGCGTCTGTATGTCTGTATGTATGTTTGCTTATATCTTTAAAACTACACAACGGATTTTGATGCGGTTTTTTTTAATAGATAGAGTGATTCAGGAGGAAGGTTTATATGTATTAAACCCGTGCGAAGCCGGGGCGGGTCGCTAGTAAGTAATAAATACTTCTTTCGCTATCCGTTTAATTTAATTTATTTTTATTGCCATAATCTGTCGATAAGCTGTTCGATAAGCTGTCGTCTTCCTAGTATTAAGTCAAATCCTGTCTGGGATTTCGGCTATTGTTTCTAAAACTGGTTTTAAGAAGTAAAATGAGTCATTGATGTGGACTCTGCTAGCAACAAACGATTTTTGCAATCTCAAAATATATTGCCATCTCTTTTACAATACACGAAACAGAAGGAGATGGATGCCGTTTAGTTAAGTCTGGCACCAATGTGGCCACGGAAATACCATTCAGATGAACAAGATGTACTTATAATTATGATTTATCGAGTTGTGAATGTTTCGCAGTGAATTTAGCTGAAATTTCATCTTGAATCGCCTCTAAATGGTGTATCTAAATATATAAAACTTGCATTACTGACTGACTGATCTATCATTAGCACAGCCTAAAAACCCTCGTCCTGGAAACTTGTTTATTATCACACAGTGCCTTCCAGCCCCAAACTAAGAAAAGCTTGTACTATGGAAAACAGATAACTGATAGAACACATAAATACCTTTTTTTGTAAATACATAAGAACGCATAATACATACATTATAACACCCATTGCATTATGCAATCATGATTACAACCTGTCACATAATATGTCATAGGATCACGACTACGGCTAATAAGACTGCCCCAAGTACGGTAGACATCCTTTCAGATCTCCAGGCGCTCAAATCCTTGAAGATGTCTAAAAGGGGTTAGTCAGGTTCAAACATTACATTTTTTGGCACATGCTCACATTTTACCATGGGTTTTTTTTGGGGATCCGTACCCAAAGGGTAAAAACGGGACCCTATAACTAAAACTTCGCTGTCCGCCTGTCTGTCTGTCCGTCCGTCTGTCTGTCACAAGGCTGTATCTCACGAATCACGAACCATGATAGCCAGACAGTTGAAATTTTCGCAGATTACGAAAACAGAATAAAAAAAAGTTTTAAGGTAGGACTCCCATACAACAAACGTGTTTTTTTTTTGCCGTTTTTTATAGATAATGGTAAGGAACTAAGTATGCGCCTGCAGTTAAGGGGCTCCCAGTCGCTGATTGCTCTTTTTTGAAACGAAAAAAGAAATACTTCTGAACAAGCCACATATCCTATTTTTATAAGTATACTAGCTGACCCGTGCCCGCTTCGCTGTGCGTAAGACATTTCTAATACCATCGTTGACTTTTTTGTAGACGTTTTTAAGGTGTACAATACTGTAGTACATTATTTTGATATATCTCGTGGGGTTCAGCCAGCATTTGCAATGTAAGCGCAAAAAAATGTGTTTATTTACGACATCACATTAGAAACCTCTAAAATTATCAGTATTTATCTACTATATTATGCATGTATTATACATATAAACCTTCCTCTTGAATCACTCTATTTATTAAAACAAACCGCATTTAAATCCGTTGTGTAGTTTTAAAGATATAAGCAAATATACATACATACATACATACATATTACATACAGACGCGGGAAGCGGAAAGCGACTTTGCTTTATACTATGTAGTGATTACTTCAGGTTCCTACCTAGATTTCTATAAAGCTGAAAACATAATAGCAGAAACTTTTCACGATAAAGATATTATTTCAAAATGATACGTTTTAGAATTTATGATCGAAATATTTTATATACCTACTATTAAAATCAACTTGTGATTTATTGTTAAAGATAGGTAATATGTAGATCTAGATTTCTATTAGAATAGATTTTTGATAAGTAATTATACATAATTTATATCATTCATTTATTCGAAAAGCTAAGGCGGACCACGCGCCGACGTGTGTTTGTCGTCATTGCAGCGGTCGGTAGGATTATTTATCGAAGTGATTAAAGATGGGTACATCTTTATTCACATTTGGGGGCACGGCAGTGCCCCCGCCAAGTCGAGCGCGAAGCAAACACTGCCGTACCATCCTTTACTGGAACCATTTCGCCGCATTTTCAGGCCCCTATTTGAGAACCTCTGGATAAGACCAGAACGCTGAAATTTTCGTCATCCAGTAAGCCATAATCACGTACTTAAAATCCAAAATTTCAAGTCTGTAGGTCATTTAGTTACGAAGTTAAGCGAAAGCAAAGTTTCGCATTTTAGACAGACACTCACTCACTCACTCACTCACTCACTCACTCACTCACTCACTCATGATCATCAGAATAGAACTAGTACTTCCCATAAACTCAGAGAGCTGAAATTTGGTACAGAGTTAGGGTTTAATGGCCACATAAAGGGAAAACCATAAAAACTAGGATAATCGAAGATCTGGAGTACCTGGTGACCCTGATAAGAAAACACAAGAGCCTAACCAAACTATTAGAGATCGACATACCGCCTTTACAAAAAATATTCAACTACTGGACCGATTTGAAAAATTCTTTCACCATTAGAATCCTACATTATCCCTGATGAACATAGGCTATAGTATATTTTCAAAAATATTAGGGATCCGTATGAAAACATCGATAATGTAATCCAAAGTGTAAAAAAATTAAAAAAAAATCCTTATATTGCGTTTGCTGCGGAAATTATTGACAATAGAGCAAAGTAATGTACTACAGTTTTAAAGACGACATCAATATCTACAAAAAAGTATGCAATGCTATATGTCTAACTATTAGGGATCCGTATGAAAACTTCGATAATGTAACCCAACGTGTAAAAAAAAATCCTTATATCGCGTACGCTGCTGTAATTGTTGACAATAGAGCAAAGTGATGTACTACAGTTTTAAAGAGAACATCAATATCTACAAAAAAGTATGTAATACCATACATCTCACTATTAGGGATCCTTATGAAAAATTCGATAATGTTACCCAAGGTGTAAAAAAATTACCTTTATCATTATTACATCCGTGCGACGCCGGGGCGGACTGCTAGTACGCAATAAAATTAAAGGAAAACTCTGGATAAGACTAGACTGGCTTTTATACTTACAAGTTTACAAGAAGAAATAGTTGAACGATTAACTTTATTCTAATCGAACATTACACAAATTGAATAAGCAAATTAACAAATTAAATAAACTAAAATATTAATTTCGCTCAAAATTTGATAAAAATATAATGCATTGGACTAAGAGTGGCGGTGATACCAGCGCACACGTCGCTAGATGGCGCTGACTGTATTTTAAACGCGCTTACGATTTGTTTTTATAATAAAAAAACAACTCATAAAAAGAAAAAAAAACTGTGTCAAATAAGAAAATCTAATAAAATAAATCAATAAGCCCACGTTTCTACAAAAAGAAGTGAAATCCCACCAAAAACATTCTGTAAAAAACTAGCCAAGTCTCGATGGAGCTGCTTGTTTATCTCTAAAAAGTAATGAAATCTAGACAAAGTCGTGTCAAGTCTGAGGTTCTTTACTGCGATTTCTTTATTATTATAGAATGTTATGTGACTTGGCCGTCAAAATACGTCTATTTTATGTTAGATCGGTGGTCGATTTGACGCTCCAAAAAGAAGACATCAGAAGTCAGCATTGTCAATGCTGAATGCATGTGTTGCACGATCAACAACAGCCTAAACTAAGACACTAGCGTCCAATTACCAATACCTGTATTGGCTATTATCTTGCATAACAAACATAGGTAGTTACAACAGATATAACATTACGTGTAAACAAAATTGACTTGTACCCACTAACGTATAAAGAATGTTCAACGGCCAAGTCACACAACATTCTATAATAATAAAGAAATCGCAGTAAAGAACCTCAGACTTGACACGACTTTGTCTAGATTTCATTACTTTTTAGAGATAAACAAGCAGCTCCATCGAGACTTGGCTAGTTTTTTACAGAATGTTTTTGGTGGGTATACTATACATTATAAAATAGGCGATGTGGCTTGTTCACAAGTATTTATTTTTTCGTTTCGAACAAAAACAATCGTCGACTGGGAGCGCCTTAATAACTGTGATCAGTTCCAAAGGTAGTTGACACTAGCCACGATGATGCGTTGGCGGCATTCCTGTTCCGGCCAAGGTCAGCGAGCATCTGCCTCAATGGCCGGACAGAGCCGTCCTTACCACGACCTGTTCACTTGGAGCTATCTATCTTACTACACACTACAACATATTTCTATATTATTGAACAGAGTCAATTTAGCTGTATATCTCACGACTCACGACCACACAGAGCTAGCCATCTTAAGGTGATAAGTAAAATTTTTGACTTTTTGTCATAGGTACTGAGGTAGGCTGAGTCTACCCGGATAAGACGGAAAAAGTGATAAAACTGCATTATCTCGAAAACCATCAAATTTAAAAAGAAACTGTCTGTAATTTATTTAGCTAGTATGATTATCTAACGAATTCTATAAAAATTAACTGTTGAGCTATTCATAGTTTTAAAAACGAAACTAGTGTTTTTGAAGAGCCAAATTTGGAAAATAAATCTACTTATCGAGAAAAGTTTCACCAATCGTGATTATCGTTATTTAAATTTACTTTTCTTTTTCTGTCGTTTGTAGATTATTTTTCTAGCAAGTAGATAGGTACTTCTGATACATCTTTTTATATTTATTTTATTTTAAAAAATAAATAGAGTCCCGACTGTAATCCCCAAGTACGGTAGACATCCTCTCAGATCTCCAGGCGCTTAGATCCTTAGAAGATGTCTAGAGGGGGCAGTCAGAGGCACGTCCAAACATTATATTTGGCACATGCCCACATTTTGCAGTAGTTAGCATTCCATACGTGACAGGTTGCAAGCCCATCGCCGCTATAAGAATACTAACAGGTTTCCCCACGATGTTTTCCTTCACCGTTTTGAGCACGTGTTTTTGATGCGCATATACATTTTTCTAATAGAAAAATCCATTGATGCACGCCGGTATTCAGAATCCAGCTCGATTATTTAAGGCCATCCCATAAAACTGAGCTACAATTGGAAAAAAATGAAAAATGCAAGAGTACATGGAAGACCGCAGGAGTAATCTGCAGTAATGGCAGAATCGCGGTTTGCAATAAAACGCATAGCGAGTTCTTAATAAAGGTCGGCTCACTCACTAAATATATACATATATACTACTAAAAGAGGTGACATACTGACTGACCGACAGCGCATAACTTAAGCCGCTGGATCTAGACCTTTTATATAACAACGAAGAACGAACAGATTTTTCCAAATAAACTATATGTATGAAAGAAAAAGTAGTATTCCTTGAACTTATAAACATTAATCCTGGTATAAATATTTTTCAATTGAATTGATAAAAACCTGATATAAAAATTATCTAAACCTACATCTATAAGTATCTAAAAGAAAAGAACTAGAAAAGAGATGCAACGTTTGTATGATTCAGACTTTTTTAACTTGGAATATGCAGTCACCAACACATAATAATGAAACACGTTGACTATAATCAGACAATGGTGCAGTTAAATTAAAAACCGGCCAAGAGCGAGTCGGACTCGCGCACGAAGGGTTCCGTACCATTATCTATAAAAAACAGTAAAAACACACGTTTATGTATGGTAGACAAAAAGACAGACAGACGGACACACAGATTGACGGACAGCGAAGTCTTAGTAATAGAGTTCCGTTTTTACCTTTTGGGTACGGTAACCCTAAAAATGAAAAAAAATTGCAGAAGAAAACACAATATTATCTTATACTAAGTAGTGTTGCCGATTGAATTAAGTACAAAATGTGCAGACACTAGTCTAAGCTTTTATTGTATAGTGAGGACAAAGATAATACTTATCATGGTACTCGTAATAAAAATATAATGCATCTCCGAGGACATTATAAACTTTTTGTTATTTGTTCGTACATACAAACGAAGTTGCGGGAATCTAGTAACGTTATAATAACTTTATAATAAGTGGACATAAATATGCTCGTTAAATTGGAGGGCTATCATTTCATACATATAATTAAAAAAACATAAAAACTTTATTTATACCAATGTTAACTTATTTTGCATTAACTAGTTAAACTACAACGGAGCATATATGTACCAAAATTTTACAATAATATGATCTACATAAAAAATATCGGTCAAGTGCGAGTCGGACTCGCGCACTAAGGATTCCGTACCATTCTCATCCATCATCTATGCAAAATGGCAAAATATCACGTTTGTTGGATGGAAGCCCCACTCAAATATTTATTTTATTGTTTTTGGCATTTGTTGTTACAGCGGCAACAGAAATACATTTTCTGTGAAAATTTCAACTGTCTAGCTATCACGGTTCATCAGGTACAGCCTTATAATAGGCAGACGGACAGCGAAGTCTTAGTAATAGGGTCCCGTTTTTACCCTTTGGGAATGGACCCCTAAAAATATGAGTTTAATATAATAACCGTGCTCGTCTAAGACCCAAGAGGTGCGGGCTCGATCTCCGTTGCGGGACAATTGTTTACATGATCTTCAAATATTTGTTTTCTGTTAATCAAGAAACAGGGAATCCTAGTGGGTCAGGACTATAATATAATTTAATATTATAGTCCTGACCCACTAGGATTTTTTAGGACCCACATTTGGATGTGGATTTTTAATGATTTTTACAACCGTGTCTACTGTCTAGCCCATAAAATCAATATCGTCCCCGAAACGCATCACCAGCACGCTTATAAAAACTCAATAAAAGAAAGCCGTCGTAAGAAGTCGGTAAGCTCAAATCTATTTGTACAGTCGCGGCGATAACACCCTAAACCAGAATAAATAGTAATTGGGTGTTCTTTGTCGAGGACTATAAACACGACGTTTGAAGACGTTTGTTTGAAAACGGGCGTTCGGCATAAAGAGCGCCCCGCTGCGCGCCTTTATACTGCATTTTTAGGGTTTTATACCCAAAGGGTAAAAACGGGACCTTATTGGACCCTATTACTAAGACTTCGTTGTCCGTCTGTCCGTCTGTCTGTTCGTCTATCCGTCTGTCACAGGGCTGTATCACACCAACCGTGATAGCTAGACAGTTGAAATTTTCAATGATGTAATGAAAAATAATAAAATGTATTTCTCTTGCCGCTATAACAACAAATACTAAAAACAGAATAAAATAAACATTTAAGTGGGCCCATACAACAAACGTGTTTTTTTGACGTTTTTTTATAGATAATGGTACGGAACCCTTCGTGCGCGAGTCCGACACGCACTTGGCCGGTATTTTTCCACTTGCCCAGACGCCACCGCGGCGACCATTACAATAAATTCCTGTAGGTAATAGACCACGTCATAATTATCGCTCGGGGTTTTAGGAAACGGAACAGTTAGACTGTTAACAAGCTTTACCATATCAGTTTCTAGTGTATTTTAATGTTAATTAGGAAGTGATTGATAAGTGATGGAAATGAGATACTTGATACAACAAATCATTGTCAGTAGCACATATTGTTAGTTAATTTGAACACTTAAATGTTGATTTTTATATTATTAAAATAAAGCCATGTCATTTTCAATCAAGAAATTTCGTTGTGTATCTGTCATCAGATCAGCTCGCTGATACCATATCATTGCATTATCATCGAAACATACCATGCAAGTTACAACTCAATCAGGTAAGTGTGTCAAAATGAAATTTCAGTATAAGTAAGGAAAAAATATAGTATTTGTATTTTTTTTTTAAATAAAATGTACG
The DNA here is from genome assembly GCA_912999785.1 of Hydriomena furcata. NCBI lineage: Eukaryota > Metazoa > Arthropoda > Insecta > Lepidoptera > Geometridae > Hydriomena > Hydriomena furcata. The sequence goes on along the minus strand of OU538832.1, from coordinate 14,881,495 downwards.
TGTCGGTAACTCGGTTAAAAGTCGGTAAACGGTCGAGTTCAAGTTCAACACCGGTCGTAAAGTTAAAGTTTACCGGTAAGTAGTTACATGATTAAGCAGGCGATTGCGACCCACGATTTCGTACGGTAATCAGTTATGCACCGCTTGTATTTGAGGTCGAAATGTCGATTCGGTACAAATGTAAAATGTACGTGACCGTACCCAAATATACAAAGCATGCAATGTAAAAGCTAGCACTGTTTTGACAAACCGTAAAAACGATCCATTCAAGATTGACTGGCCTCACAGCTCAGTTGGTAGTAGCTCTGCCTTCAGCGCTGTAGATAGTGGGTTCGATCACCACCCAGGGCAAATATTTATGCGATGAACATAGATGTTTGTTCTGTGTCTGGGTGTTAGTATGTATAATATGTAGGTTTGTAGGTATTAAACAAAACCGGCCATATATTTATTTTATTCCGTTTTTAGTATTTGTTGTTATAGCGTCAATAGAAATACATAACCTGTGACAGACAGACGGACAGACGGACAGCGAAGTCTTAGTAATAGAGTCTCGTTTTTATCCTTTGGGTACGGAACCCTAAAATAGTATATCAGTTATCTAGTTCCCATAGTACAAGCTTTGCTTAGTTTGGGGCTAGATGGCGATGTGTAAAAATGTCCACCAATATAAATGACTCATCGTACAATGCAAACAGGAGTGAGTAATCGAATACTAGTGTTTTATCCAACGTCATGGCAGGTATAGCCCCAAAAACCTGGTGATATCTAATTGAACTTGAAGCGTGACTCACGCAGGGTAAATAGGATTTTCCGGGTGATACAAATATTGGAAGCTATCAGAGCTTTCGAGGTTCGAGCTTATTAGGTAGAAATGGTATGTATGAATTCGCTTACGATAAGTCTCTCGTGTGAATTTATCATAGCTCACTGGCGTTTCTTTCCTTTTTAGGGTTTCGTAGTCTACAAGACAAACCCTTATAGTAAACAACTTTTTGAAATGTTGAGCTTTTAAAGTGCCAATTTTTGTTAGGGTCGTGTGACCCCCCTTAATAGTAAAAATATTGGGTTTCGGGGCGTGAAAAAAAATCACGGTAGTAGTACATAATGCTTACTGAAGATAAAATCAAAACTATCAGCTAAGTAGGCTACAAGTTTACGAGTAATAAACGTAATAGGCGACCAACTTATACAATGTACTTGAAGAAGAAATAATCAATTTTTTTAGTACAAATACCATTGAAAATTACTTATTTTATCGCTATTAGCTATGTAAACTACGAAACCCTACATTGCGCGAGGTCCGACACGCACTTGGCCGGTTTTTTTTATTAAGTACCTACCTATGGATTTCATATCAGATCAACTTTTTGAAGGCAAAAAACTTATAATAAAACAGCGACTCTTTCAAAAAGCACTTACTAGTTTAGCTCGCTACCAAATAATAATGTATGATCATCTGCCACCATCATCATTACATCGTTGAAACGGCGTCCTCAAACCTAAGTAACCAAAACTGACGCTTCGTGATGATTTTTTAATTCATTTGGGACGTCTTGCCGAATGTTTGACGAATGCTCACAAAAAATATATGTAACGGTATTTTAGGATAAAAAAAACATGAGAAACTTGGATATGTTTTTTATCCGTACCCAAGGACCAGTAATAGGCTTTTCCGATGCTTACTCTCAGATAATAAATTATTGTGAAGAAACAATGATATAAGATCACAACTGTAATCCCCAAGTACATATATGTTAGACAGATCGCAGGCTGGTCTCTGATATTTTGAAGAGGTCTAAAGTCAGAGGCAGGTCCAGACTTTTACATTTGACACATGCGCACATTTTTGCAGTAGTTAACATTCCATACGTGACAGGTTGCAGGCCCATCGCCGCATACAGGAAATACTAACTGGTTTCCTTCACCGTTTTGAACACTTATTCAAACAAATAAATATTTATTGCACATAATTTACTGCCAGCTTTTAGCCGCGTCCCTTCGTCTGCTTAGATAATGAAAATCTATTTTTTACGACTTGAAACATTGACATTTCCGCAAATCTAATAATTTTTTTGTAAAAAAAAGTAGCTTTCGTCCTTTCTAAGACTTTAAACTATATCTATATGAAATTTCATCACAATCGGCCCAGAGCGGTTCGACCGTGATAACGTCACAAACAGACAGAGTTACTTTTGCATTTAAAATAAATATTGGTGGACATTTCACACATTGCCATCTAGCCCCAAACTAAGCAAATCTTTTACTATGAGAACCACATAACTGATAAAATACTTACATACTTTTTATTTTGTAAATACATACTTATTATAATATAAAGTATAGATTATATCAGACAAACTATTACGGAAGATCGGTTGTAGAGAAACAGAAAATCCGCGCAATATAGCGTTGCCCTGTTATAAAGCCACGGTACGTCCTAGGTAGTTGACAGCTAAGCAAACATTTCAAGCAAGACTTTCCGATATTTCATTCAAAGTATATTGAAAAGGGATTTATCTATTTGTACAGCTATCGGAAGTTATCTAAGGTCGACCTTCGCGGAAGTGGAGGGTTATCAGCCAAACGCCGAACAGATAAAAACGGTGGCTCATTGAAAAAAATCTATGAGTTTTGACTGGCCTCACAGCTCAGTTGGTAGTAACTCTGCCTTCTGCGCTGTAGGTTGTGGTTTCGATTCCCACCCGGGACAAACATTTGTGTGAGGAACATGGATGTTTGTTCTGTCCCAGACACAGTTTTATAATATGTACAAAATATATGTTATAATGTATTATATGTGCTCAAAACGGTGAATGAAAACCTCGTGAGGAAACCAGTTAGTATTATTATAAGCGGCGATGGGCTTGCAACCTGTCACGTATGGAATGCTACTGCAAAATGTTGGCATGTGCTAAATATAATGTTTGTACGTGCCTCTGACTACCCCCATTAGACATCTTCAAAGGATCTAAGCGTCTGTAGATCTGAGAGGATGTCTACCGTACTTGGGGATTACAGTCGTGATCCTATTTATATATTTATTTTTAACTTAACAAGTATTCTATTAGTTATCTGGTTCCAATAGTACAAGCTTTGCTTAATTTGGGATAAGATGGCGCTGCGTGTAATGTCCACTAATATTTATTTTATTTATTTATCTTTACGAAGCGCTTATAACCAGCTGTGATAATTTTGGTACTGTATCGCCGAGTCTGTTTGTTTTGGACTTATCATTTAACGGTTTTACTTAATGAGTAGGGTTCAATGATTATCTGGGAAGTTTCGTTTTGAAAAAATTACTTTTGCAAAGACGGGTTTAGGTACTAATATACCAATCTCAACAAATCATAACAAAAACTGAAATAAACATAACGCAAATCTTCAGTTTTTATAAGTAACTAGCGACCCGCCCGGGCTTCGCACGGGTTTAATACATATACACCTTCCTCCTGAATCACTCTATCTATTAAAAAAAACCGCATCAAAATCCGTTGTGTAGTTTTAAAGATATAAGCATACATACAGACGCGGGAAGCGGGAAGCGACTTTACTTTATACTATGTAGTGAAGATAAATATTTGATTAAATTCCGCAAAAAAGCTTATAACGCACTCATTACAGATTAATTCGCTTTACTAGTATCAACCTGTCTGCCACTTTTAGTGGTAAAGAGATCGACTGTCTCCTATTTTGTTCAATTGACTCGCTTTGAAGCGCCTGTCGAACGCAACCTATTCTTTGCATCTAAATAATGCGTTTTATCAGAAAAACTTGTAAAACCCATTTTTTAAGTTACTCCGCTTTATTTTTAAGCGTGTGACATAATATACTCATTAATTGCTTTATTAATTGTTCTATCTCACGAAGGTGGGTCAGTCAGCAGTACTTGTAATACTTGTGTAATATAATTTGTATCCGTTTTGTCGTTTATACATGACTTGCCGACCGGTGACAGACATTGTCCTGTCAAATTTCAATAATCGAATAGAAAATACTGAATGTTTTTAGTCTATAATGTCAGATTTTTTGCACGCCAGCGTCATCTATACCAAAATCATTCTTTTTGCGTTTTTTTATAATTTTAGGGATGTTTTTTATATTTTAAAGTAGTCTATGTTTTATTCGGGCATTATATCTACATCTACAGCAAATTTCAACTTAATCCGTTTTGTCATTTAGTTCTGATTGAGACACAAACATACAAACAAACTCACAAACTTTCGCATTTATAATATTATTAGGATTTTACAAGCTTTAATTTACCCTGCCTTATTTGGTTATGCGAGGAAAATTGACCAACAGTACGATACTAAACGCCCACTTAGACCATAACAATACAAATTCCCCCAGCCAGAAGTAATCTGTTCCAAGAATCCGCTGAGGATCAACTTTGCCAAACCGAGGTACCTATAAATAACTAATATAAAAGATATCTAAGTCGGGCGTACGAAATTAGTATAAAAAACCAGCCAAGTACGAGTCGGACTCGCGCACGAAGGATTCCGTACCAGTACCTATAAAAAAAAACGCCAAATAAATACGTTTGTTGTATGGGAGCCCCACTGAAATATTTATTTAATTCAGTTGTTATAGCGGCAAAAGAAATACATAATCTGTGAAAGAACAATGCCCAAAAATGTATGGACACCGTCCCCACCCTTGTAGCACTTTAAAACCTATGTTAACCGAAGGGCCATGGTCATTTTATCATTTTATTGTATGACAGCGAAACAGAAATGTGCATCCGAAAAAAGTTATATCGACATGAAGAAACCGGAATCAGTCACAATAATAATTATGTTTCCGATCACGATGCTTTTCTTTTTACTGTGGGATGGTTTCGTTCGGAGTTTTCAAACAACTCTTTAGAATTAAATGCTGACTCCCGCTCGGGAACAACTCACGGAGCAGAAAAAAGTTCATAAATAATTCTGCTGAATATTGGTTTTGTAAGGTTACCATTGACGTTTTTTTTAGGAGATTTCAAATAAAATACCTTATTAATTACAAATAAAAAAAAAAAAAAAAAAACAAAAAAAAAAAAAAAAAAAAAAACAAAAAAAAAAAAAAAAAACTTAAAAACTTAACTTAACTTAACTCTCAAAAACTTACCAAAATGTAATTATATTGTAGTAGGTATGGTTACATCATGTCGAAAAAGTATAATAAACGGCACAATAAATTGTTACTGATTCCGTATTCTTCATGTCGATATAACTTTTTTCGGAAGCATATTTCAGTTTCGCCGTCGTACAATAAAATGATAAGATGGTTATGGCCCTTCGATTAACATAGGTTTTAAAGTGCTACAAGGGTGGGGACGTTTTGAACATTGTTCAAACAACTGTGAGCTATCACGGTTTCTGTTATACGGCCTTGACAGATAGACGGACAGACGGACAGCGAAGTCTTAGTAATAGGGTCCCGTTTTTACCCTTTGGGTAAAGAACCCTAATAAAGAATGCCAACCGGTACAAACAAGAATGTCGCTTATGAATATAATGTGGTGTGTGTAAAAATATATTGGTAGTGTGGTGGATTTAAGTCATGGGTTCGAATCCCAGCGACGCGACTGATGAATGGATGAAATATGGTGCTAACAAAACAAAACTAAACAAATAATATTCCAGTCCAGAAACTATACTCGTATTTCCGGATAAAAATGCATTAGCAAAATAGCTAAAAGTTATAATTCTTAACGACTGGTTCAAATGAGATGAAATTTGAAATCTACCGTGTGTATACAATGCCTGCTTGGTTACTGAAATTCAGGCTTCTAGTTTTATCCATAACAAAGTTATAAGGGGTCGAAAATGGCCTGAAATGCATCGAAAAAAGGATGGTACGGCCGTGCCGCTTTTTTTTGCTCGACTTGGCGAAGATAGAGAAGATAGGTTTTTGAAATAAGTGAAATAATTTGTCGAAGGGCTTTGCTCACACCATTCAAAATAGTTTTGATATTTGTTTTAGGGTTTATAGTTTTCGAGATATACCACAAAAAAGATTTAAAAGAAACCAATATAACATGAGCTCCATTTGTTTCAATGACTTGAAGTTCAGCTACGTTATAGGATTTAAAATTTATCAATTGAATTTATTATTACTGTTATCCAATCGAAATAAGATATCCCACCAAAAACATTCTGTAAAAAACTAGCCAAGTCTCGATGGAGCTGCTTGTTTATCTCTAAAAAGTAATGAAATCTAGACAAAGTCGTGTCAAGTCTGAGGTTCTTTACTGCGATTTCTTTATTATTATAGAATGTTGTGTGACTTGGCCGTTGAACATTCTTTATACGTTAGTGGGTACAAGTAAATTTTGTTTACACGTAATGTTATATCTGTTGTAACTACCTATGTTTGTTATGCAAGATAATAGCCAATACAGGTATTGGTAATTGGACGCTAGTGTCTTAGTTTAGGCTGTTGTTAATCGTGCAACACATGCATTCAGCATTGACAATGCTGACTTCTGCTGTCTTCTTTTTGGAGCGTCAAATCGACCACCGATCTAACATAAAATAGACGTATTTTGACGGCCAAGTCACATAACATTCTATAATAATAAAGAAATCGCAGTAAAGAACCTCAGACTTGACACGACTTTGTCTAGATTTCATTACTTTTTAGAGATAAACAAGCAGCTCCATCGAGACTTGGCTAGTTTTTTACAGAATGTTTTTGGTGGGATTTCACTTCTTTTTGTAGAAACGTGGGCTTATTGATTTATTTTATTAGATTTTCTTATTTGACACAGTTTTTTTTTTCTTTTTATGAGTTGTTTTTTTATTACAAAAACAAATCGTAAGCGCGTTTAAAATACAGTCAGCGCCATCTAGCGACGTGTGCGCTGGTATCACCGCCGCTCTTAGTCCAATGCATTATATTTTTATCAAATTTTGAGCGAAATTAATATTTTAGTTTATTTAATTTGTTAATTTGTTTATTCAATTTGTGTAATGTTCGATTAGAATAAAGTTAATCGTTCAACTATTTCTTCTTGTAAACTTGTAAGTATAAAAGCCAGTCTAGTCTTATCCAGAGTTTTCCTTTAATTTTATTGCGTACTAGCAGTCCGCCCCGGCGTCGCACGGATGTAATAATGATAAAGGTAAATTTTTTACACCTTGGGTAACATTATCGAATTTTTCATAAGGATCCCTAATAGTGAGATGTATGGTATTACATACTTTTTTGTAGATATTGATGTTCTCTTTAAAACTGTAGTACATCACTTTGCTCTATTGTCAACAATTACAGCAGCGTACGCGATATAAGGATTTTTTTGGTTTTTTTTACACGTTGGGTTACATTATCGAAGTTTTCATACGGATCCCTAATAGTTAGACATATAGTATTGCATACTTTTTTGTAGATATTGATGTCCTCTTTAAAACTGTAGTACATTACTTTGCTCTATTGTCAATAATTTCCGCAGCAAACGCAATATAAGGATTTTTTTTTTAAATTTTCACACTTTGGATTACATTATCGATGTTTTCATACGGATCCCTAATATTTTTGAAAATATACTATAGCCTATGTTCATCAGGGATAATGTAGGATTCTAATGGTGAAAGAATTTTTCAAATCGGTCCAGTAGTTGAATATTTTTTGTAAAGGCGGTATGTCGATCTCTAATAGTTTGGTTAGGCTCTTGTGTTTTCTTATCAGGGTCACCAGGTACTCCAGATCTTCGATTATCCTAGTTTTTATGGTTTTCCCTTTATGTGGCCATTAAACCCTAACTCTGTACCAAATTTCAGCTCTCTGAGTTTATGGGAAGTACTAGTTCTATTCTGATGATCATGAGTGAGTGAGTGAGTGAGTGAGTGAGTGAGTGAGTGAGTGTCTGTCTAAAATGCGAAACTTTGCATTCGCTTAACTTCGTAACTAAATGACCTACAGACTTGAAATTTTGGATTTTAAGTACGTGATTATGGCTTACTGGATGACGAAAATTTCAGCGTTCTGGTCTTATCCAGAGGTTCTCAAATAGGGGCCTGAAAATGCGGCGAAATGGTTCCAGTAAAGGATGGTACGGCAGTGTTTGCTTCGCGCTCGACTTGGCGGGGGCACTGCCGTGCCCCCAAATATATTTCAATGCTAGGTGATCGGCCTCGGGAATATCACATCGCAGTTTTGCGAGATTACCGCAGCATCAAAATATATATCAGACATTTTCAAAAAAACTGTACATTTCAAACAAATAAATGTCCGACTAATATCAATATTTTTTACTGAATCAGTGTTGAATATTTTTCAATTCGGGCAATCTTTTCTATAAATATGAACTTCCCTCTTCAAGATTTTATAGAAATTAGAGCATAATTACATGTGAATAGTATTTTATAAACATTTTTTTGTTTTGCCACCTTTCACGTTCCATTACAACAGAAATGTCTTTTATACACTCAAATAGTTTTGAATCATCTTAAAGTTCTAATGTGTTCTCTGTTAAACTTTTTAACTATCTAACTAATATAATAAATATATTTCTTATTATTTATTCATAATAATATTATTCTACGCGGTGCTTTAGCAATAAAAAACTATATTTTAAATTTGTCCGAGATTCTTAACATGTGAGTCACTCAGAGTATGTCACGGTCAATTTCGTAGCTATTTGTACCATTTCTACTACTCGAAGATCATTTTTGATATCTGGCAACACTTTGCTCAATGCTGTTCCCGCCAAAATCTCCGCAATTTGGATTTAGTGTCAGTTTATTAGATGTGACGAAACGCCACTGCAATTTGTATAAAATAAAAACATGTGAATCACAGTGCATTTCCAAAGAAAATAAAATGATACTTCATTTTCAATTATTTTCATAGCGTTGTCCTATTAATACAAGTTCTAAGTATGTATCGTATTTATCTCTACTACAAGTTATTCTGATATTTTTGCTTATCGAGGTTATGTTTTTCACAAAAATGCTAAACATGTGAGTCACATTTCATGACTTAAATGATCTATGTGAATATTAAGGTACGTTTACACTGTCTGAAAATTTAATAACAAATATATTTTAGTCCGGTGTTATGTTCATAAATGACATTTCACTAATAAATAAGTCAGACATTTACGGTAAATAGATCATTCTGATATTTATTTAAAAACAGTTTGATACCTTATTGCCTTTAAATATAAACGTGTATTAGTTGAAAGTTTCGTATAAAAATGACACCGACCCTTTATTATAACGTCAATCACATTGCCGGTAAGAATTCCTAAATAGAGCAAGATAACTACGTACCTGTGTTTTAACTATATCAGTTAAATTAGTAAGGGTTCTTACAGACGTGCGACACTTCAGCGTCGCCACGCCGGCGCCGCGTTGTCATAGAATAACGAAATAATAATAAATAATAATATTGTCGATGTCATATTTCTTAGTATTTTCTTTTTGATTCTCCCAACTGTTGTTTTGTTTTACTTATTAAATGAAACCACCATAAATCATGATCCGAGCGTGTTGTTCCGGTAGAGTATTAAGTAATAATTATTATTGTCTTATTTTTAGAAAAACAAAAAACCGGCCATGTATGAGTTAGACTCGCGCACGAAGGGTTCCTTACTATCCTAATAATATTATAAATGCGAAAGTTTATGATAAGGCTGCTATGTTTGTTCCCTAATCAAAAATAAACGATAAAACGGATTAAGATGAAGTTTGCTGTTGTAGATGTAGATAAAAAAACAATAAATAAAGGGAGGTCTTATATCCAAAAGGCAACCTCTAAATGATAAAAAAACGCAAAAAAGATGATTTTGGTTTAGATGGCGCTGGTGTGCAACAAATCTGACATCACAGACTAAAAACATTTAGTCGTCAGAGCAACGCAGTTTTGACTAATATGAATGATACACATTCTTCCAAAATTCGTAATTTATTTTATCATTACAAGGTTTGTTGGGAAAAAATTGGAAGTAGTCTGATTTTTTTTTTTCTATGCAGGTATTGAAATTTAGGCAGAACAAAGTCTGTCACGGGTCGGGTAGTTATCTATAATACGGCAAAACACGTTTGTTGTATGGAAGCCCTCCTTAAATATGTACTTTATTGTGTTTTAATATAGCGGCAACAAAAATACATCATCTGTGAAAATTTAGTTCATGAGATACAGCCCTGTGACAGACGGACGGACGGACGGACAGACAGACAGACAGACAGACGGACAGCGAAGTCTCAGTAATAGGGTCCCATTTTTACCCTTAGGGTACGGAACCCTAAAAAATAAAGTTTTAGAAAATAATTGGCGATGGGCTTGCAATCTGTCACGTATGGAAATCTGAAAGTATGTCTTTCGTACTTGGGGATTACAGTCGTGATCCTTTTTATTTATTACTTAGAAGAAACCTTACGGAAATCTTAGCACATGTTTACAAAACAACCACTGATAATAAATCTAAACAATTTTTAAAGAATATAGGCTACGTCAATTTAAATATATTAAAGACACATAGCGATATAAGTGATGTGAAAATAGACAATTATGAAAATAATGATGAAAAAAATAATTAAAAAAACAAAGAAAGTTAAGAGTAAATAAATAAATAAATAGGGAAAAGTAATAGGAAAAACGTAAACAAGAATACAAGTATGAATGATGTAATCCAAAAAGAGAATAGGAACCCTAATAAAGTCATTAACTTTGAAATTCAAAGAAGTTGTGAAGGAGAATCCAATCCGAAGAAATGAGTGAACTAGCGATAGTGATATCCCATATTTTTGATGCCTGGGAAGACTCTCGCGATGCTTTAGGTATTTTTTGTGATTTATCCAAGGCATTTGATTGTGTACATCATGATACATTAATCAGGAAACTACACCACTGTGGCATAAAGGGTGGCGCTCTAGACCTTCTTACTTCTTACTTAAGTGGCAGAATACAAAGAGTTGACGTAAATGGAAAACATTCACCGGGGTCAGTAGCAACAATGGGTGTGCCACAAGGATCAATACTAGGACCATTCATGTTCTTAATTTATATAAATGATCTACCCTCTCTTATCAGGGATGATCACGAGATTGTACTGTTTGCTGATGACACTTCACTTTTATTTAAACTGAAGCGACGACAGAATAACTTTGACGATGTAAATAATGCAATCTCTAAAGTTGTAAATTGGTTTAATGTCAATAACCTATTATTAAATGAAAACAAAACTAAGTGCATTCGGTTTATACTACCGAATGTTACACAAGTAAATGTTGATTTAAAAATCAAAAACGAACATGTAGATCTCGTGGACACCACTATGTTTTTTGGGAATTACTTTAGATAAAAAACTTCAATGGGGCCCACACATACATAAATTGTCGAAGAGACTTAGCTCTGCAGCATACGCAGTCAAAAATATACGTCTTTTTACAGACGCTAGACTAGTCTACTTCAGCTACATTCATATCATTATATCTTATAGCATATTGTTGTGGGGGAGTGCTGCAGACGTAAACACCATATTTGTGTTGCAGAAGAGAGCTGTTCGAGTAATTTACAACATGGGGCCCAGAGAATCACTGCAAAATAAGTTTAAAGAAATAAATATAATGGCTGGGTACTAGCCAGTACATTTATGAAAATCTAATTTATGTTCGTAAAAATATTAGTTTGTTGAAAAATAGCGATAATCATGATGCAAATACTAGAAATAAAGATAAACTCGCTGTTCCCACGACTAGGCTCACTAAAACTAAGAAATCATTTCAAGGTTAATGAGTACGCTTCTATAACAAAATCCCAAATGATCCAACTCGCTCTATCAATAATAATTAAGATTAATTTTGTATTAAAAATAAGTACAAAGACTTAAAAAAAACACAAACAATGAACAAAATTAAACTAATTAAATTAAACTTACTAAATTTGACGATTCTAAATGATCCAAGTGATTTCAATGAATAAACGCTATTTTGATTTTGATTTTTTGATTTTGCAAAGATAATACATATAAATTATCCAGGGTTGCAAGAAGAGAGGAAGATTTTTTTTAAATATTAAGAAAAGAGCAAATGTACTCTATACACAAAACGAAGTGGAAGAAGAAGTGAAGAAAGCTAATGAGATTATACTTAAATGACAAATACCGAAATAATCTACGCTTCGGAAAGGATATTAAGATGGAAGAAGATAATAAAGAGTTTAAATGTAGATAAATGTGAAGAAGTACTTTGAGGAGGAGCAGCAGAAGAATGGTTTTCATGCTAGAAAAGATTACAAATTTAAAGAAAGAGTAAAAATAAATATAGTTTTGGACACAAACAAACAAAATATATCTCGAATAAATGTTTAATTTGTTTATTCCAACATGTTTCATTAAACCTACATTTTTGCTCCCTGCCGGACATAGTTTCATGTAAACTCTGCTTTACAATAAATGTGACTCACATGTGTATAAAAATACAGGTATGTCACAAAACAGTTTGCTCACGATTTTGAACATATGTACATTTTTTTTGAAAATGACTCATATACCTTATTTCGATTGTATAACGCCACGGTTATACTCGTATTAACGAGTATAACCGTGGCGCGTTGTAAGGAAGAAATTGCGTTTAGTTCTTGAAAGTTCTCAGAAAGCCGCGAAGGCGAAGAGGAAAAATGACTGAAGACGGTATTTGAAATGGCAGAATTAGTACTTTTTGAAAAGGTGCTACTCACTCGGGTGTTATTCTTGTAGAAGCTGGAATTAATTCCTGCAACAAAATAAAATAAATAAATATTGGTGGACATTTCACACAGCGCCATCTAGCCCCAAACTAAGCTAAGCTTGTACTATCGGAACCAGATAACTGATAGAATACATATATAAGTAGTTTTGTTGTAAATACATACATATTATACATAACACCCACCCAGACACAGAACAAACATCTATGTTCATCACACAAATGTTTAACCCGGCTGGGGATCAAACCCGCAACCTATAGCGCAGAAGGCAGGGCTCCTACCAACTGAGCTATGAGGCCAATGAGAAGCTGACTTTTCTATTAAACTACCTATGCAGCAAAACGGGCCTTTCAAATATTTGGCCTGCCATGCCGTTATAAATAGCCAATTAAGGTTATTTGAGTTTCTAGTCGCACGTTCGATATTTAGTGTGTTTAGCATAGCGTGACATTTTAACAAGGTGATACAATATTAACTGACTTCAAAAAAGGGAGGAGGCTACCAAATTCGACGGCTATGTCATTTTTTAGGGTTCCGTAACCAAAATGTAAAAACGGGACCCATTTACTAAGACTTCGTTGTCCGTCTGTCTGTCGCAGGCTCGCAGGGCTGTATCCCATGAACCGTGATAGCTAGACAGTTGAAATTTTCACAGATTATGTATTTCTGTTGCCACTATAACAACAAATACTAAAAACAGAATAAAATAATTGTTTAAGTCCCATATAACAAACGTGCTATTTTTGCTGTTTTTGAGTAGGTAGAGGTAGAACACTTAGTGCGCGAGGGTGTAGTCCGTTTTCGACCCACGTTTTCTCACCACAAGCAAAATATAATAATAATTATTCCAGTTTCTACCCATCTAGTTTATGAATTCCGTTTTCAACCCGCATACAAGCAAAATGACTTAAGTGCGTCAAAATAGGGAGAAGGTACCGACTGCAAACAAAATTAATCTTCACCATGTTTTCAATTTGTCGTTTGCCGTATTGGCCAAGTGGGAGGTACCTCGACTTTCAATCTGAAGGTCGTGGGTTTGAATCCCGGCGTGCGTTAATGGATTTGTTTGTTCGAAAAATGAATATGCGCATCAAAGCACATGCTCAAAACGATGAAGGAAAACATCGCGAGGAAACCAGTTAGTATTCTTATAAGCGGCGATGGGCTTATAAAATATAAAAAAATATAAAAACAATCAACAATGTACCTAGTAATTAGCATAAAAAAATCACAGAAAACGTATAAAATATTTATTTTTTACCTGCGATCCATACAATTGAAGTAGTATGGCAAAACATGCCAATGCTAACTGCATTTTTAATAGGATGATTGCCACTCAAAAAATACGATCATAACATTTTAAAAATATTATTGCTAAAAAATGTTAGTACTTAGTACAATTTTATTTGCTATTTTTGTCAAACCGTACAAATATCTATTGTCTTAGGCTGGGGGTTGAAACAGGCATAGATTTTGGGTAGAACACGAACTAAATATTTGGTCAAATATTTGACCAGAAGTTAAAAAAAATATGAAAAATCTCATCATACCTTGAAATTTTTGATTGTCATTTAATACAGGTTTTGTTTTATAAAGATAACATCAGAGATTACGCACGGAAATTTTTAATAGTTATCTTTTACGATAACCCAAATCAAGGTGAATTTCAAGTCTATATTTAAAAAAATAAATAGGATCACGACTGTAATCCCCAAGTACGGTAGACATCCTCTCAGATCTCCAGGCGCTTAGATCTTTTGAAGATGTCTAGTGGGGGTAGTCAGAGGCACGTCCAAACATTATATTTGGCACATTTTTTTGCCCACATTTTACAGTATTCCATACGTGACAGGTTGCAAGTCCATCGCCGCTTATAAGAGCACTAACTGGTTTCTTCACGATGTTTTCCTTCACCGTTGCTTTGTAAGCACGTGTTTTTGATGCGCATATATTTTTTTTTTATTTTCGCATTTTATTTCGTTGAAATACTGAAAATCGAAAAGTGTACGACGGACCGACGCGACGGATAGACGGACGATCGACGGATAGACGGACGAATGGATAGACAGCATTTGCCTCAACAGTAGGTTCCGTTATCCTTCGAGATCGGAACCCTAATAAAAACCATTGACCGCTTTAACTCAATAACGATTTATTTTCCACGTACAATAGAACTTTTACATACAATGCGTAGTTTGCACATGGTTGAAGCATGAAATTTTCGTTTTTTTTTTGTATGGGCTGAGTCTATCCGTATAACATGTAAAAAAAAAGTGATAAAACCGCATCTTGAAAACCATCAAACTTAAAAAAAACTGTCTCGTATTTATGTAGCTAGTCTGATCTAACGAATTATATAAAAAAACCAGCCAAGTGCGTGTCGGGTCACGCGCAATGTAGGGTTTCGTAGTTTACACAGCTAACAGCGATAAAAAAACGAGGTACTCAAAAAAAATTGTTATTAAAGATTTTATTCTACGACTTTGTTGAAATTACTAATATGTAGATAGATAGATAGATAGATAGATAGATAGATAGATAGATAGAAAATACTTTATTGCACACCATAAAAAGAAATAAAATATATATAATAAGAATACATATGTATATACATGCCAAATTACAGCTTTCTAACACTGATAGTCTCTGAACTAAGCTGCGGACAGACGGACTGACGGACATCGGATCTTTGTCATAAAAAAACAAAACTGTATGTTTTGCGGTTACTGAGAAAAAAAATGATTTTTCAAAAAAAAAAAATACTTTAATAATATATTGTGTACTATTTACGGCTTTTTTATTTTTGTACGTACTTGACTAAGTACTTCACTTTTAATTATTATACTTGTTTGAGCCTTCACCTTGTTCGATCGGCACCAATAGATTTAAGGAAAGGAGCATTGAAAAAAAAAACCGGCCAAGTGCGAGTCGGACTCGCACATGAAGGGTTCCGTCACATTATCTATAAAAAAACGGCACAAAAACACGTTTGTTGTTTCACGTTTTATCTGTTTTTAGTATTTATTGTTATAGCGGCAATATAAATACATCATCTGTGAAAATTTCAAGTGTCTAGCTATCACGGTTAATGAGATACAGCCCTGTGACAGACAGACGGACAGCGAAGTCTTAGTAATAGGGTCCCGTTTTTACCCATTGGGTACGGAACCCTAAAAAAGGTAGACCCCAAGCCGTGTTTGTTGCCTGATTAGCTTCACCTAGTTCCTAAGGCGTTTTAAAGTGATCCATGTGTTTTAATTGAAATAAATGATATTTGAATTTGATTTGCTTTGATGACAAGGAAAGCATACTATAAATTTTAAACTCAA
Source organism: Hydriomena furcata (assembly GCA_912999785.1). NCBI lineage: Eukaryota > Metazoa > Arthropoda > Insecta > Lepidoptera > Geometridae > Hydriomena > Hydriomena furcata. The sequence continues at coordinate 14,865,485 of OU538832.1, read as the reverse complement.
CTCTTGGTTTACGGTAAAGGTAAGCACAATGTGAACGTTGGTATAAAAGCTTCAATTAACTCAAACGGCCATAAAGTCTAGCTAAAGTATCGTAACTGTATACTATGCTTTTGCGATTATGTACATGTACACATCTATTAACAAACTGATTTTCTCTTAGCATCATAAAATAAGACTTAAATTGAGTAAGTATGATTGTATAGGCAAGTATGTATATACTAACATCTCGTGTCTGTGCATTTAAGTTTATTGAAAAAGGAATACCTCGTAGTATTTTCTTGTACCAACCAAATTGGTGACGTTTTGGAAAAAAGCCAGCTGACCCAGAGAGATAGGGAAGATCCTAGAAGCTTTCTAAATGTGGTATTAAGTTAGAAGAGAGAGCTTAAAATAAATAAATAAGATCACGACTGTAATCCCCATGTACGGTAATCCTCTCAGATCTCCAAGCGGTCCGTTCTTTGAAGATGTCTAGAAATATCTCCACCTCGACTCGACCTCGAAACCGTGTTTTGGTAGCTTTAGTTGATTAAATTAACTCGTGTTTGCCTCTAGTCGAGGATTCCGCAGTCAACAGAACTGTCAACTCAAGTTACCTCGAGATGTACCTTGACATTCCTCGACAGCTTCTGAGTGCATGCGTGTGACGGTTTGTTTGATGAAAATCACCTCGGACTTATGACGTAATTGAGGAACCTCCAAAATATCGATTTAAAATACAAATCATGAGGTGCTTTCGTTACAACTAAGAATATGTTGATTACACTGGCGCAGATGTTCGAGGATTCAGTTGATGAATCAACGTTCCGATGAAGAAATTGGGAGCATGAATATAGTTTGATGATACTGACAGCATGCCAAGCCGCAGGCTAAAATAGTACAATGAATATAATTGCGCGATACAAAACGATCCTGTGTAGGTGCGGTTGGGCAAGCTTGTATCACTCCAAAACGTGTATGCAATATATAAGCAAATAAATAAAAAACAAAATTGTATGTTTTGCGGTTATTGAGAAAAAACCGGCCAAGTCTAAAAATAGTATAAAAAACGGCAATAAAACACGTTTGTTGTATAGCCCCACTTAAATATGTATTTTATTCTGATTTTAGTATTTGTTGTTAAAGCGGCAACAGAAATACATAATCTGTGAAAATTTCAACTGTCTAGCTATCACGGTTCATGAGATTCAGCCCTGTGACAGACAGACGGACAGCGAAGTCTTAGTAATCGGGTCCCGTTTTTACCCTTTGGGTACGGAACCCTAAAAATGAACTGTCTAGCTATTCACAGTTTAGATTAAAAAATAAACTAGTGTTTTTGAAGAGCCAACTTTGGAAAACAAATCTATCGAGAAAAGTTTCACCTATCGTGTTTCTATCAATAATTAATCTAGATGTAATTAATCTAGATTATATCCTTAAGTTATCTATGTCATAAAAAACAAAACTGTATGTTATGCGGTAATTGAGAAAAAACGATTCTGCATTCATCAAAAACATTTATTACTCGTCTTGCGAAAGTAAGTAAGCGTGTGAATGAGGTATAAGACTTTACCGATGGTACCACTCCCCTAAACACTATAGCTTTTAGTACGTGCCACAAACTCATCAATCAACACGGGACATCATCCGTGTGAAACTTACATCGACAGCTATTATATATTCTGTGGTTCGGTGTCGATAAACTAGATCACTGTAAAAAGAACAACAAAAACTCGCGATCAATGCTCCTTATTACTAAGACCAAGAATTGTATTGTATTAATATAGCTACGTATGTAAATACGTGTAAAGTGCTTACATTAAGTCTCATTTCATCTGTCTACGAATGAACTATAATGACGCGAATGTAAAAGAAACTGAAATAGGGTGAGAGCGCTGGTTGTGGCCATTTTAACAACATTTAAATTTATACTGAAAATATGATAAAAACGTCGATTTTTAAACAAAATAGAATAGAGTATTCATCTAACTCTTAGGTCAAGCAAAGGTTTTGTAAGAAACGATATTCATTTTTTAATTATTCATATTTAAATAGATAAAACGAGAAATATTTAGTTGTGGTCAATCAAGTCTAGAGGTATAACGCATTACAACTGTCACTAATCAAAACGGACTATTTATTTTAAACAAGTTTGTTTGCTATGCTTAGTTATTGGCTGCAAACATTTATATTACCAAAACCGGGGGAGACACCACAACCGGATCTTTGACCCTAAGTACTTTAAATACGAAATAAAGGCATTAACCGGCAGATGCTGTAATCAACGTCAAGATATCTAATGTGAACCTCTTAAAAATAATCGATAATGGCCTCTAATACACCTAAACGAGTTCAAATAACATAACTCCCACTCCCTTAAATTAATGTGTTAATCCTTCTAATATTATAAATGCGAAAGTTTGTGAGTGAGCCAGTGTGTGTGTGTGCGTGTGTGTGTGTGTGTGTGTGTGTGTGTGTGTGTATGTGTGTATGTGTGTGTGTGTGTGTGTGTGTGTGTGTGTGTGTGTGTGTGTGTGTGTGTGTGTGTGTGTGTGTGTGTGTATTTGTTACTCTTTCACGCAAAAACTACTGAACGGATTAAAATGAAAAGTATGTGTTATTCTAATGTATATTACACTAGCGACCCGCCCCGGCTTCGCACGGGTAGCATGTTATTATACATATAAACCTTACTCCTGAATCACTCTATCTATTAAAAAAAACCGCATCAAAATCCGTTGCGACTTTGCTTTATACTATGTAGTGATTAGAATGCATATACTTTTTATCCAAGTACCACCCGTGCGAAGCCGGGTCGAATAGTAATGATATTACTGAATAATTATCCAGAATACGAGTAGATGACATAGCGACATGTCACAAGAACTGCATTATGATTCAAGAATGCCTATTAAACTGAAGAGGGGAAATTTGCGAATCTATTCAAAGATTAATCAAAGACTGGCTTCACGGCTCAGTTGGTAGTAGCTCTGCCTTCTACGCTGTAGGTTGTGGGTTCGATCCCGGGAAAAACATTTGTGTGATTTTTGTCATTTTTTTTTTCTGTCTAGGTGTTGATATGTATAATAAGTATACATACATGTATTTACAAAAAAAAAATATAAGTATTCTATCAGTTACCTGGTTCCCATAGTACAGGCTTTGCATAGTTTGAGGCTAGATGGCGACGTGTGAAATGTCCACCAATATTTATATTTAATTATTTATTATAGGTATTGTGGGCACAACAGAATCGCCACTATTATGTATCTGAGACCTGAGAGTTGAACAACTAAACAGTTGGACGAAGAGTGTCATCATTAATATTTCACGTTACAGTTTTAATCTACAAATGCTTACAAATTAGGAACTGAATGAATCACGACGACGTCTTAACAGTAACGATTACAAGAATGAATGATAAAATTATAATATCACGTCTAATTAAAGAACAATTCTGTGTAGAGAATGACTGTTGTCCGATTTGAGTCACAGTATGTAAATTAAGTAAATACCAAAAATTGTCCTCGCAAATATGGTATTATCTCTATTAAACATCGGTGGAGTAAAGATCTCTCGAGTGCCTGAGTGAGTGAGTGGTTTGAAAGCAGTGGAACATATGAAAATGTGACCGGGTCTTGATGTTGTGGTACTATGGTACTCGTAGTTTCTGATACACAGCACAAGAAATCCTAGTATGAAGTGAGGACCATGTAGTGACCGTTGGGTGCCATTTATCTACAATCTAATACCTTTAAACGAGCAATTCTTGTATATACAGGTTACTGGTTATTCTATTCCTGTTGCAGTGGAGGTTATGAATGAGACCATGTTCTAGTGCGAAAGTTAACCATTTCTAAGAAAAAATAATATATTTTTCAACAACACTTTACCAACACAAAAATTGGTTTATTGGTTAATTTTCATCTAAATAATAATATTCATTTCTATATTCAATCCATATTTTAACCTAAGATACAACAAAAAAAGTTACATAACATACATTTATTTTTCTTATCTGGTGACCATGGTACTTGTAGTTTATGATAATGTAATGTGTAAAATAAACTCCTACCACAAACAAAGCTAGTCTGTCCAGTGGTCATGTTTTGCGAGGAAACGATTTCTGAGAAAGAGGATCTTGTTTCGCCAGTACGATCTATTAACTGTCTAAAGCCGGGGTCCCACGGCGCGTAAAACGACGGGCCGCGCCGGATGACGCTCCGCCTGTATGCGGCGCGTCGCATACAGAGCGTTCCGAGCACAGGCCACCACGGATGCATCGTTCCCACGGCGCCGGCGCGTCCGTCCGCCTTGGCGCGGTCTGGCGCGTGAAAACGCGGGCCGTGGGACCCCGGCATAAGGTTAATATAAAGGCCGCCGGCGGCAACACCTAATCAAAATTTTGAAAGGTACTTTTTCATTGATAAAATCTGAAGTTTAGTGCAATCGGGCGCAAGGATCTTTGCATGAGCTTTTTTTGAGCATTATAAGTTTATAACTATGTCAGAAGTAAAGGTATGAGGGTTAGGTTATAATCTTACCCAGAATTTCCATTTAAAATAATTGTAAACAGAAGTTGTCGAGTCTTAAAAGTTCTTATAATAAGTCAAAATGGAGATGGTGGCTACCAAACACATACATCCTTTTAGATCTCCAGATACTCAGATTCTAGAAGACGTCCATAGGGGGTAATCAGAAGGACGTCTTATCACATTTGTCACTAGCCAACATTTTGTATCAGTCAGCTGTCCAAAGGGGGTGTCAGAGGCACGTCTAAATATTACATTTGTCACAAGCCGACATTTTGTATCAGTCAGCTGTACATAGGGGGCAGTCGGAGGCACGTCTAAAATTTTTTATTTTTATCACAAGCCGACATATTGTAGCAGGCAGCTGTGCATATGGGGTAGTCAGAGGCACGTCTAAACATTACATTTGTCAACATTAGTGTACATTTTGTGTGTGGAATGCTGACAGCATGACGCGTGACAGGTTGTTAACACTCGCTCGCTACGCCACCGAGATGGTCATTATCAAAGTAGATATATTTTGAATGAAAACTTCCATTAGTTGCTTGTTTGCACGACAAACGCCCTACGCTGTCGTTACAACAACCGCACATTACATAATACATAACAAACGAATACAAACAAACCAATAATCATCGTGTCAAACAAGAAAGAGTCATCGCACTGGTAATTCGGAGTAATTCGATTTTAATTCGGAAAAGCACAGAATAACTATTAGTTAGGGCTTTACGAGAGTAAACAACTTGTAGTAGGTGCCATCATAGGTAATAATAGCGTGTAGAAGTGATACTGTACTGCCGTGTAAATAACATATACGCACTCAACAGGTACATCCTAGGATTATCTGCGTTGTGGGCATCTGAAATTACGAGCTGCATGGTGCCACAACACTCAGACCCGGGAAAAATATTGGCAGATCATAAAAAATACTTAGTGGGGATCAAAATTGCACCTTTTGCGTCTCATCTCAGCCTGGCAATAAGATAAAAGCCACCGAGGTCGTCAAAGTAAGTCGAAGTTACAACTACTAATATTATAAATCCAAAAGTGTGGGAGAATGTCTGGATGTTTGTGCCTCAATCAAGACCAAACTAATTTAGATGAAACTTGAAATACACATAGCCTATTCCCTGGTATAGCAAAAAGGCAATAACCTTTTTTATCTTTGTTCAATAAAAACCTTTTTAAACACAAAATAACGATGCGTTTCTACACGCTAAGTATGTTTTATTCAATTCATGGTTCGGTTATTCAATACACCATTATTCCATGAGCAATATGGCCATACATCATATAATAGGTGACGCGACAACGCCTCCTAATTTAATTTTAACCACTTCTTTACAGGGGTCGTTCACCTAAATTCCTACAGAATTTGAACTTATGACCCGTGCTTCCTCGGCATATCGTTTGAACCTCATAAACGCGTGATAGGCGCACATAACTGACAGTATCTCAACTTACTATCGTACTTGTAGTTTCTGCTCTATGAACCTAAAAGTATTTTTCATCAGTGTTGCCAACGTGTTCACTAACTCACTTCTTCAACGGCTGTTTATTAAAACTGAACCCCTTTTTAGGGTTCTGTAATCCGTTATCTCCGAAACTACTAAGCTTAAAATTTTTAAATAAATATGGAAAATAGTTCCTTGCCTACAGATTACGGGAAAACCTCTATAAGAAGTTTGAGTATTCAAAGTAACGGGAAAATTCTCAATATTACCCCCCCCCCCCCCCGGCCGATACAACCGCAACCGCTATGTCCCTGCATTTTATTTATAGATAATGGTACGGAACCCTTCGTGCGCGGGTCATACTCGCACTTGGCCGGTTGTTTAGGTATTTTCTATGGGCTGAGTCTACCCGGATAAGACGGAAAAAATGATAAATCCGCATTATCTTAAAAACCATCGAACTTAAAAAGAAACTGTCTTTAATTCAGGTAGCTAGTAAGATTATCTTACGAACTATATAACAATGAACTGTTTAGCTGTTTTGGAAGAGCCAACTTTGGAAAATAAATCTATGAAAGAAAGGTTTCATCGATCGTGTTTTTGTCTATAATTTATCTAGATTATATGTTTAAGTTATCTTTGTCATAAAAAATAAAACTGTATGTTTTGCGGTTATTGAGTAAAACGATTCTGCATTCATCAAAAAAAAATTACTTGACGTATATATACCATTATTTATTCCATTGTTTAAATTCAAGAAAATGCTTCTGTGTGCGTACGGGAAGCACAGAAGACGCAACAGTGCTGCGGAAGTTGAGATTCTGTTTCTCAGAGCACTGTGAACGGAGACGGGCTGTGGGACCACAGACTGAACTATGAACCCTGACTCAATTCAATAACGTGGAAGGCAGTTCCGAGAAAGGATGTACTCGCGCCAGACGTATGACTAAGATTCATGTGGAAGCAGCGCACGCATGATTGGCGCAATGATTCGGTGATTTTTTAGGGTTCCGTACCCAAAGGATAAAAACGGATAAGACTTCGCTGTCCATCTGTCTGTCACAAGGTTGTATCTCATGAACCGTGATAGCTAGACAGTTGAAATTTTCACAGATTATGTATTTCTGTTGCCGCTAAAACAAAAAATACTAAAAACAAAATAAAATAAGTATTTAAGTGGGGCTCCCATACAACAAACGTGTTTTTTTGCCGTTTTTTATAGATAATGGTATATAACCCTTCGTGCGCGAGTTCGACTCGCACTTGGCCGGTTTTTTATAAGAGAGACATTATCGTAAAACATTATAAATCTTAAATCTCAAAAGAACATTTTGGGAAAAAAGTGGCCTATTTTCGTCCCAAGACTTTAAACTATATCTCTATATGAAATTTCATCAGAGAGACAGAGTTACTTTCGCATTTATAATATTAGTACGGATGTTGATGTCTGTAGGGTTTTGTAGGCAAAAAACGACAGTGCGACACTGCATAGTGTGACTAGAGGCACATTGTCGTGTGCCTCTAGCCAAAGTTGAGCTCTAAAGGCACACGTTAGTGTGCGCCATAGTGCCGCTCAACACATAAAGTGATGTTTAAGATTTCATCCACTGTGGGTACGTGTTCTCACAGTGTCGTTCCTGAATACGAGGGTAAGACATTCTACGAGCAATGTGTCGTGATCTTAACAATGTCCAGATTGTACCAGTTACCATGATGAGCGACGACGTCATCAGAGCCATGAATTTAGCCCCATAAAATTTGAATGGCGTAGGTAGGACCTTGGCGTCTTGGGATGAATCACCACCAGCCTACAGAGGCACATTGTCAAGGACAACATACCTAATCATTGACCTTGTGCAGGATAATTTTCAAACTATCGTGATTAGTAGTCATAACTATATATTTTTACATGGGTCCTTATCACGTAGTTACATATAATTTATTTTCCTGACGTTTCGTCTATGTTGCAATAGCCATGGTCGCGAGCAGACTGTTGTGCAGAACGACCAAACTGAACAAGTGACAGGACGTACACGGTTGTCAAAGACGAAATTGACGACCAAGCTTTGGTGGGCGAACGTCAGTTTTTTTTTAATTTATTTATTACAGTGTTAACATTTTAAAACATAGGTATTGTACCCAAAACAAACTCTGGGTACAGCTTTGGTTAATCCAGCAGGTAAAAGATAGAACGCAAAGGTCACAAATGCATCAGCTGATTTCCACCATTTACAAAGACTAGTGGAAACCCTCGCGACCAACCACCGTTGTACTCCCTTAGGGGTTGAATTTCGGAAATTCCTTGAGCACCAACAAGAATACAAGCTTCCTTCCATACCTTTCTAAACTTCAAGTTTCTATGACCAGTGGTTTAGGATGTGCGTTGGTAGATCAGTCAGTAAATCAGTAGTCTGTAACGCAAAAGTTTTATATATTTAGATTGAGACGCGGGATTGCATGATTTGCAATTATTTGATCCGGATTGGGTGTAGTGGCACCACAGTACTTTTAGTTTCTGATGCCCACGACACAGGATGGGGTCATGACTAATGTAGGTATGAGTATAAGACTGTTGGTTGTTTATTCGCTTAAATACCGCGAAGCAGACGACATAATTTGTTGATTGCCATATACACATTTCGAGTATGTACGTTTATATTAAATTAGTCTTTGATAGGACTTTGTACGATCATGTGTGAAGAACTGTTTTATTAATAACCCACTTCAAAAAATGGGAGATTATCAATTCGCCCATCGCACATGTTTACCTACTGATGTATCATAATGTGGTCATGATTTCAATAGTTTTTTTCCCATTTTAACTTCATAAAATCGAAAATCGGATACCCCCCGGTATTAGGATTTTTTGCGTTACAGTTGCATGGAGGGATATCGCCTATCGTGGACAATATATCGCGTGGTGAGAGGGTTTCATTTCAACTGTGTCCCAGCACACATTTAACTTTTTTTTTTATTAAAACAAGTACTTGTACCTACCCTCATGAAGAAAAATGTAGCATTTATAAATTATATCTTCTCTTAATTTTATAATTTCCAAAATATTTTAACAAGACAGATGTATTGAAGTCTGGTTTTTGTTTTAACGTAATTTTATTAAATGCTATTTTTACGGTTATGATGTACAACGTTGATATTTTTTTATGACTTCACGGTTGGCTGCTTGCCTAAGTATGACGTCCATAAAGTAGTAAGTACAAAACGCTGCGATAATCTTACAGCTTAAATCAATCAAGTGCAAGTCGGGCTCGCGCAATCTAGGTTCTGTAGCAGAACAAATTAACTTAGAATATTATATTTCACTCAGTGACTAACTGGCGAGAAGCTGCAGTTTTCTTGCAATCTACTCTATGACACATTGTTCAGGAACTCTGATGTTTTTTCAGATGGAGTAACAGACGCTAAGAGACAGGCCAGAGACAAAGAGTGATCAGGGTAGCGCATATTTCCTTTAGAGGTACAGACGGAACCCTAAAAGAAAAAGGCTCACGACTGTTATCTAAGAATGCACGATAAACATTCTTTCAGATCTCCATTTTGCAAATTCTTCACAAACCTTGTTCCATTGCGAACGAAGCCGTAAAGTAATAAGCGAAAAGTATAAAATAATAAAATAAATAATTATTGGCGGTATTGGCGGTACACACAGCTCTATCTATCCCCGAACTAAGCAAAGCTTGTACTATAGGAACCAGATAACTGATGGAACACTTTTAATAAAATACTTATATTTTTATAATGCTTAGACACAGAACAAACATCTATGTTTATAACACAAATATTTGCCCTGGATGGGGGATCGAACTCACAACCTACAGCGCAGAAGGCAGAGTTACTGCCAACTGATCTGTGAGGCCAGTCACAATAGGAAAGCGACATAAGCAAAGTCTCGAAATCATGAGGTATGATATAGAAATGGCTTGTAAACTCAAAGGACAGCTTCAAATCTGCGAATCGTCAGGAAGGTAATGAGTTTAGCAGTCTATGTATGTGTAATATACATTAAAACAACAAGGATCATTTTGAAACGTATCAAACTAGTTTCACTAGCTGATACGATCTTATGGCTCCATGGGTTTTTAATGGGTTGCGTATCTAAAGGGCAACTCCTCCATCATCACGTAACCGGAAAGGTGTCGAGAATAATAGTATAATCTCATCTCGGCTACATTTGATGCCTCAATAAAATTATCTCGCAGGCATGATCCAAACACTCTTATCCACAATTTGTATTCAACAGGACTTCGCGAGACGTGATTCTTATTCTATCCACACAAAAAAACGCATTATACGGGACACCTCCCCATTCACTACACTCAATCCTGTAAAATAATGATAATAGTTCAGTATTTGGTCGGTCTCCTGGACCTTGTATCAAAAAAAAACTAATAATATCAAAAACTGACACAAATTAGCGTAATTTAAACCATTTCATGTTGGTAACTGGTTTACCTGTTCGAAATGCCATCTATCGTCAGAATAGCATCTCATGCAAAAATTATAGCCAGGTCCATAACTCCATGTATAAACAACCTCGCGTGAATATAATTATCTGTGTTCAAAATCAAATGGGACGTGTCGAGGGGTTTGAGGAAGGGTTTAGGCGATTGGGCACAAGAGACCGGGGGTCGACAAAATAAAAAAATAAAAATAAACACTGCCTCTCTTCGGGGGGCGCCGACGCCGCAATGTGTGAACAAACAGACAGACAAACATATTGTTTACATTTTTTACACAACAATCGAGGCGCGAAGGCCACCCGCGGCCGCGTGACTTGCCGCGGTGACACCTGAATGAATGAACCACAAAAAACGGGTATCAAAACTGTTTTGTCATCACTATCACATGTGGAAACCATTGTTGGGGCGGCAATAAATCATGCGAGTAAACGAGAAGAACGAGACAAATTTAAGAACTAAAGTCACGTGCGGATAGTAAGGCTTAAGAGGAAGGTGCATGGTGATCCAAATCTGTAATAGAATGTTATTTTGGCTGGCGTTACAGCTCAGTTGAGAGCAACTCTGCCTTCTGCGCTGTAGGTTGTGGGTTCGATCTCCACAAAGGGCATATATTTGTATGATGAACACGTTTGTTGAACATGAACACAGAACAAATGTTTGTTCTGTGTCTGGGTGTAATGTATCATATTATATTTACAAAATAAAAGTAAATAAGTATTCTATCAGTTATCTGGTTCCCATAATACAAGCTTTGCTTAGTTTGGGGCTGCCATCTAGCCCCGTCACATGTATTTATTTATTAGTATTATTAGTATTTAGACACGGGAGTTAGCTAGATAACGCTAGAGCCACTGGACTAAAATGTTGACGAAACCAAGAGTTACTTACGCTACCATGATACATGGGATGGAAATAGAGACCTTGAAGATCAGCAAGAGAAAACGTACCCAGGGCAATTCATCAAGAACTATCGCGAAAGATAATAAGAGAAACTAATGATCGATGACAAATCGATATATCGATATGTACAGCAGCTCAAGCAGAAAATTACTGACACGGAAAAGCCAATAAACGACAAGTACGCATTCATTAATCACACACTCCGCATGCATATTAATAACTTATCAATAACGCAGTAAGCAAACAGTGTGATCAATTTGTTGCTATTTACTTGTAGCGATTGCGTCTGTGTAGCTGCCAACTGCAAAGATACATTAGTCTGATATCTATCTAACTCAAGGTGTGTCTGTCTATCTATCTTGCTAGATTAATTATGAGATGTAAGGGTCTGATTGTTCGTTATCTTTCGGTCTGGGTCAGGCTTTAATTAGAGTCGGGAAGGTTTCGGCTTTCATGGAAAAGTGACCAGTAAACACCTACGTGTTAAGCTCTTATGAAAACCATAACTAAGATGATACTGAACTTTACCTAAATCAAAATTTTAGAAGAATATAGTATCCCTAAAATCAATTTATGATCTAAGTAGCACAAACAACGAAAACTTGGAAAAAGTCGCAGACAAAAACTAGTTAACACCGCTCGCGCGTTCAGACCATCAATCTACGACATCTGCAGAGCATATTATACCTGGTAGACGTGACACATGTCCTAGTTCTATGTAATTAATGCCCACAACTTACGCGCGGAACGGTTGGTATTTGGGAAATAAAAAAGTACGAAGGCGGAGCAAATTGAATGAGTGACAAGGGATCGCAGATTGCATTCTTTATACGATCTAATGTGTGATCAGAAAGTATTTGTTTCGAGTATGGGTCTGGTCTCAAAATGAATTTCTAAAAACCTCCTATCACACAGATCACCAGAATCCAGAAGGAATAAAAGATTAGAACTGCGTATCTACCAGACTAGGGTTCCATATAATAAATTCCACAAAAGAAAAACATTGCGGAAGCAAGAGTCCATTTCTTTTTTAGACACTACATGCTTAATAAGTTGCCTCATCTGTGCAATAACTATTAATCATTGCGCCGATCGTCTGAGGCGTAAAGCAAACCCGTGCAAACAAAAAGTGAAGTGGAACGACCGACTGCATGCCCTTGAACTTGCCCACGTGCCTACTAGCCGGCAGCATTAGCATTCACAGTGAACCACATCTAGAAGCGAGAGGAAGCAACGCGACAGGTCGCTACGGAATGCATTATTATTAGTTAGACCCATAGCTCGGACGCTACCAATGATTCGCATTTGCAATTCATGAGAGAGTCTATGAATATTAGGGCTTGAATGGTCGCCAAAAATTTGACTTACTCTATTGAATTTTGCCGGTTTCGAACCGAATAACATATCCGGGAAACTAGTGGGTATTTATGAATGGAAAAGACTATGTTTTACTGCTAGAATCCATTTCTCTAACTTACTGTTACGATAAATTTATACCCGCTAAAATCACACAAGCAATTTCACAACTTTACCGATTGCACCGTCTCGTATAAAATTAATTTCGGCGACGATCTATGAAAAACGATGACTTCAATTACAAGTTTCTAAGGAACTTTCGGGAACGGTTTGGTTGGCAGCTGTATCAATTTATTACAACAGTCTTATTTAGTTCCGGTATCTTTTATGTATTAATTTTTAACTGCACGACATGCATTATCTGTAAGAGTAGGTACTAAAGGAAAAAAATAGTAAAGGAACCCCCGTATTTAATTAAATAAACATCTTATAGAAATGGGATATTTCTGGTGTATATAAAACAATTGCCAGGTGTATCGGAAATGAACAAAATAAGAATTTCACAATTCCGTTGAAGCGAACACGACATGATCGACCCAACAGAAGCAACATAGACTTGGCAAGGGTAAGAAACTAAAGATTTAGAATTGAATGGCGTTTTGTTAAGATGATGAGTATATAAATGAATTGGAGTGAGTCAGCAGAGCTGATTTCAAGAAACAGGCACTTGAAAGATGTATTTGATTGATAACACAGAACGAACGAGCATTATGTACATAAAACTAATAAAGTGGTAGTAACTTTAACAGACTCCACAATATCCAACTTGGATTGGATTCTAGACAAATGGTTAGGGGCATGACAGACGACTGAAATTGACAATATTGATGACTTATTCCATAAGAACAATAGTTGAATTGTGTCCTCTTATTGAAAGAAAAGATCTACAGACTAGATAGCTGATCCACTTGCTAGATGAGCCAAGGTCATAGTTATTATTGCAAAAGCTAGTTTCTGAACTAACATTCAGGGAGAAAAGTTTCATTGGAAAACGTCAGATACCCCCGAAATGGACCGAAGACCCTTTGGCGATTCAAGGAAAAAGGTAGTTGGAGATAACTCATTTATGGCTATTGTGGCCGATAAATGGGAATCTATGAACGAACGCCTTTTCGTTCATGATAATGGTAAATTTACTTGGGATTTGCGAACAAATTCCTAAAATAATGTTGGTAAGTGGGAGTTATTCTAATAAAACTACATAAACACTACCAAAACATACAATTCCAGCAGTTTTTCAATGCGTACATTAATCATATCCGAAACATCATAAAAATTCCAAGCAGTCACTCAAACATCGATCGCTTTCTAATTTTAATCATGATTAACTAACACATCTCCTTCGGTAAATAAACACGCCGACCACGTACATTATTACGATGAATACCAATTTCCATAAAAATAATCAAACATTTACGACTGCTAATGAATCATTGTCCTAAGTAAAGGTGGGTCGTACTTGTGTTTAGACGTACCAGGTCTAATAAATACCACCTCCATCAAATACCAGGTTGATAAACCAGATTTTAAATACTTTATAGTAGTACTTTGGTTTCAGCCCAACCAACTCGTAAAAATACTATAAAGTAAAAAAATACTACAAAGTACAAAAATACTTTCAAGTACAAAAATACTTTAAAGTACAAAATACGCGTTCAAACTGTGACGTCATACCTGGTACGTATTTTTTTATGCCTAAACCTGTTGGGGCTGCCTCGTTTCTGCAGTGCTGCGGGCATGTTTGCGGAGAGTAGAGTAGATTGTTTTCATGCCATAATGCGCAAAAGAAGTGCGTCTTTGAGAAGCCGGATCCGTGGCAGCCCGAACATCATCGTCAACGTATTGTCTGATAGGTTGGACTGTCCGCTAAATAATTATTGGATGCAACTGCATACCAATACTCAAAGCTGTAAAAAGAAATATATCTTGTAATGTCGCTAACATTAGTTTATAAGTCACAATGTTACTAACTATAATATGGTCTAAGTCTGAAATAAACAATTTATTATATTATTATTATTATAAACCAGGTGTACAAACCTGGTCGAGTAAATACGCACAACCTCTAGTCCTAAGCGTTTAGATTCCGTTCACGCGTCACGGTTCCCGTCCCCAGAAGCCTTCGATCCTAGATCTTATCTTTGAACTTCGGAAGTATTGTCATCACATAGTGTCAGACGGTTTTCTAGCATCCTGGATACCTGGGCCACTTGATATCTGCTTTATACAGACTTTATATTCAACTAGCAGACCCGTGACAGACGTTGTCCTGTCCAAATTTCAATAATCGCATAGAGTAACGTACGTTGCTATGACGACTGATGTTTAATTTTTTGCATACCAGCGCCATCTTAACCTAAATCATCTCTTTTGCGTTTTTTAACATTTTGCAGATGTTTTTTGAATTATAAATACCAGTTTTATTCTGGCATTATATCTACATCTCAACAGCAAATTTCATCTTAATCTGTTTTGTCGTTTAGGCATGATTGAGGCACAAACATACAAACAAACTCACAAACTATCGCATTTGTAATATTATTAGGATATTCTTTGGATTTGCACACTTCTACCGTTTTTTGTTGGATCGTATCATTTATAGCCTGGTTTCTTCATCACCTGGTTACCCGGCGTTGGTCGCTAGTTTAATTGATTTACTCGTAGTTCTAGAGTGAAACTTATGTACGTAGTACTATTTATTTCTCTGTTCTATCATCCTACTCCTACTGGTGTCGGTGAACTCGACCTGGCACGTTATTTTTGGCACTGAACCCAGCCAGGGTCAAATGAAAATATATCTTCTGTATGAGTAATATTAATTGAAATATTGTTATTTATGACGTGCATGGAGACCTTGAGTATGACGTACGGTTATAGCAAATACTCGTATTGAGCGTAAAAAAGGCTTCATTTTCAATTATTCAATTGCGTCGAGAAAATAGCATGGAAATTATTTTTAACAGTGTCCCGTGTCATGTCGTCTTAGGTATGTTTGAGATCCCAGGTCATGGTTACTTATATAAAATTACATAATTACTTATAGACCTGTATCGGTTATTACATCATTTATTTACAGTATAAGGTGGGTGTACTGTATGTACATTTTTTTATACCACTTACAGCATCATGCTATATCTCTTCCGCTGAAAATTGAAACAATATTTACCAAAAGGTAACAATATTTACCTTTTTAATATCAGACCGAAGGAAAAAGGAAAAACACAATATTGCGTAACCCGCGAAAAGGCAACAAGATTGATAAGACCCTAGGCTAAGGTGAAACACCCATAAATTCCAAGGAGAATCCATACTAGAAATACCAAGGGCTGACCATCCTTGAACCCCGGTCGATACAGAAACGTAATATCGTATTTATACGTCAATCGATCGGCTGAAGCGAGCGTTTTTCATTACCAAGGCCGCGATGGAAATAGATAGCTTTTTTACAGCCGCGCGCGAAATTAAAGGATTTCATTGGCATTAGGTATGACTTTGTTAAAGTAGGGTTTTGGGGTGGGACTTTATACTTGTTGAAAGACGTTATTTAGGTTCGCTACTTTGTTCCTTTCGGTCGTTCGTACAGTCAATACTATCTTGGTCATCGTTTCAATCAACTGATGTTGTGTGACGTCAGCGGATCTATCTACGCTGTCCTTTTCATTTAGGGTTAATGGTATTGCTTTCTCTTTTGATACCAAAAGGAATTCACATTCTCAATCAATTGCAATATTACCAGCAATAACCTACGCGGGATGATATATCTTTACAATCCCAAGTAATTACTGTTTTATTAGAATTCTACTGGTTCATTGCGCCTTTGTAATTTTATGAGTTAGAACGATTGATTTTTCTTTTTTTTTTCTAATTCGTCAAACATACTGCAAGCTTAGCGTGAGCATCCTAGACCAGCGTTTATTTCTATAGAAGTTTAGACTATAATAACACCAGCGACCTGCCCCGGCTTCGCACGGTTGCAATGCTGATACTATTAGTCACTTTCTCAGATCTGTGACTGTTCGGTTGTCCATTAATTAAAGGATAAAAAATGGTTATTGTGGGTTATCCCTAGACATATACCATTGCGGACTTTTCTATAGGCATTTTTAAGGTGTACAATACTGTAGTACATTATTTTGATATATCTCATAGGGTTCAGCCAGCGTTTACAATGTAAGCGCAAAAACGACATCACATTAGAAAACTCTAAAATTATCATTGTTTCTCTACTATATTATGTATGTATTATACATATAAACGTTCCTCTTGTACTCGTCTCGAAGAGTATCGATGTCTGTCGAATAATTTCTCGATCTACGCTTTAGTCTATAGTTCGCGCTGCTGTGTCCTTTCGCGAATTTATGAGACACAAAAGCTCCTGCACTGTAACAATAGCATTTCAAATTCCTTATCACTTTAAAGCTAAATTAAAACAATTATTAGTATGTAAGTGCTATTTCAATATTAATGAATTAATTTGTACATAATAATTTTATTTTATACAAACAGAATTTTTAATTTTTTTAATATTTGCATACCTAATTATATGGTATAACATAATTGAAATATTTTAATAAATGTAAGACCTACTTCCGTAACCTACATTATGTTGAAGCAAATACATTAATCTTTATCTGTATCTTTCCATTGATATACAAGCATTCCGGAAAACCAACCCTGACATTATACACCGCATTACAATCTCATCGGATTTGTATCAGGAGGTGAGGCAATGAAAGTGTAATGTTATCATCATTTTTAGGGTTCCAGACCCAAAGGGTAAAAACGGGACCCTATTACTAAGACTTCGCTGTCTGTCTGTCTATGACAGGGCTGTATCTCATGAACTGTGATAGCTAGACAGTTGAAATTTTCACAGATGATATATTTCTGTTGCCACATTTTCACAGATGATATATTTCTGTTGCCACTATAACAACAAATACTAAAAACAGAATAAAATAAATATTTAAGCCCCTCCCATACAACAAACGTGTTTTTTTGCCGCTTTTTATAGATAACTAGCTGACCCGTGCCCGCTTCGCTGTGTGTAAGACATTTCTAATACCATCGTGGACTTTTTTGTAGACGTTTTTAAGGTATACAATACTGTAGTTCATTATTTTGATATATCTCGTGGGGTTCAGCCAGCATTTGCAATGTAAGCGCAAAAAAATGTGTTTATTTACGACATCACATTAGAAACCTCTAAAATTATCAGTGTTTCTCTACTATATTATGCATGTATTATACATATAAACGTTCCTCCTGAATCACTCTATCTATTAAAAAAAAACCGCATCAAAATCCGTTGGGTAGTTTAAAAGATATAAGCAAACATACATACATACATACATACATACATACGCGGGAAGCGGAAAGCGACTTTGCTTTATACTATGTAGTGATGGTACGGAACTCTTCGTGCGCGAGTCCGACTTGCACTTGGCTGGTTATTTTTACAGAGATATACATAATATCTGACTTATTTATATTAGGGGCACCACCACAATATCCTACATATCACGATAGGATCACGACTGTAATCCCCAAGTACGGTAGACATACTTTTAGATCTCAAGGGGCTTAGATCTTTGAATATGTCTAACGGGGGTAGCCAGAGGCACGTCCATTATGTTTGGCATTTTGGTAAAATAATTGGTCATCCTATCTTTGTGCATTAATAACACATTTAACATTCCAAACAAAATGTAAACAAATATACATCATTGGTCAGAACAGAACACCTGGCCAGATCATGGGATGGCAGGTGAAAAGCTTGACAGAGCATTGACCGATGTGAGGTCGTGAGCTCAGCAGGAGGTCCGACATGACGTCATTGTAAATTTATCATTCAAAGCACCTGGCATCACAAGCGGGTTTATTTTTGTCGCATCTTGTGCATTCTCAGTTAAGAATAGCAACTGGGGAGTTGCTATTATAGCTGCCATTTGCCTACACAGAAACGGCATAGGTTCGAGTTAGTTTATGCCTATCTATACTAATACTAGCTGTCCCGACAGACGTTATCCTGTCAAATGTCAATAATCCCACAGAAAAATGCACATTCCGTTTTTCCCGATCACTCACTTCTATATCACTATCACACATATCACATATCATTTCCATATCACTTAGGGGTATGAAAAATAGATAGTAGCCGATTCTCAGACCTGCTGAATATGCATATAAAATTTGGTAAAAATCGGTAAAGCCGTTTCGGAGGAGTAAGGTAACTAACATTGTGACACGAAAATTTTATATATAAGATTAGGAACGCGAAAGTAACTCTTGACTGTGACGCTATCACGGCCAAACCGCTGGGCCGATTGTGATGAAATTTAATAGAGAGATAGTTTTAAGTCTTAAGACGGATAGGCTACTTTTTTTCTCAAAATTTTCTTTTGGGTTTTAAGAATTTCAATGTTTGACGATAAAGTCCATCAAAAATAGATTTTTTGAATCTACGCGCACGAAGTCGCTAGTAAAAGCTACTCTGACATACGATTAAAGTCAGTTTTTAGGGTTCCGTGCCCAAAGGGTAAAAACGGAACCCTATTTATTACTAAGACTTCGCTGTCCGTCTGTCCGTCTGTCTGTCACAGGGCTGTATCTCATGAACCGTGATAGCTAGACAGTTGAAATTTTCATATGTATTTCTGTTGCCGCTATAACGACAAATACTAAAAACAATATAAAAAAATATGTAAAATTAAGTAAGTGGGGCTCCCATACAAAAAACCTGATTTTTTTGCCGTTTTTTTTTATAGATAATGGTACGGAACCCTTCGTGCGCGAGTCCGACTCGCAAATGGCCGGTTTTATTTTACATTTCTCAGTTCAAAACCACCAAAGCTAAAGTGTTGCTCAACAAAATAATTAAACGTCGATCTCAGTTTACGCCTACACACCGAAGTTCAATGAATCTTTTTAGGTACTGGTTTTGTTAGCATTGATAAAAAAGTTCCGACTTCAAAGTAGCCACTGGCCTAACGCAAGGCAAACAAAGAAGATTTAGTAGCACGATGGACATGCTAATCTTAATAGTATCAGAAATAAGATTTTCGTTGATAAAAATATTTTTCAAATGATCTAGTTTTGAGCTGAGGATTAATACGCTTTTTATGCAGTTTAGGCACCTACTGGCATTGGAAGCGTAGGTATAGGTGCCTAATAAAAAGCGTAGGTATTATGGCATTCAGTACCAATAATATTGGTATTCATAACATGATAATCATGTTTTTACAAAATACTAAAATACTACTGGACTGAAACAATCAGCGAAATCATAAATTTTCATCGTGAAAGGAACACAATTCCTTCCTTCTTCTAATTTGTATACAGTGTTGTGCTAAAGTGTGTCGCTTTAAGACGAGTAATAAATGTTTTTGATGAATGCAGAATCGTTATTTCTCAATAACCGCAAAACATACAGTTTTGTTTTTTTATGACAAAGATAACATAAGGATATAATCTAGATAAATTATAGACAAGAACACGATTGGTGAAACTTTTCTCAATATATTTATTTTCCATTGGCTCTTCAAAAACACTAGTTTCGTTTTTAATCAAAACTATGAATAATTAAATAGTTCATTTATGTATAGTTCGTTAGATAATCATACTAGCTAAGTAAATTACAGACAGTTTCTTTTTATATTTGGTGATTTTCAAGATAATGCAGTTTTATCACTTTTTCCGTCTTATCCGGGTAGACTCGTAGACTGATCAGTCCATACAAAAAACCAAACATTTCACATATAACCTTAAACCCCTCTAGGACGGAAAAGTGCTCAATAACTCTGCGACCTTCAAGCTAACACCGAATTATTGACCTTGAATGGTGTCATAACCACCTGCCCACGAACAAACGACACAAGCCTTCATAATGAACGTTCTTTTTCTTTTCAATTCTGACCTCTGTGTCCAGGGCATTAGACTGCATGGGTGCAGATAGAACGGACGGATGCCCACTTCCCTTACGTAATAGTGAAGTGCTTGATAACTTCGGAAGTTGACTAACATTTCATTTCCAATAACCTATTCACGTAGAAACTCTCCGATAGTGCTTCGTAACATACATTTAGAGTGCGTCAATTTGAATAGAACGTGTTTTTGACGTCAAATCACGAGCTTTTTATTCAAGACTGCAAGAGCTTTATAAAAACGTTGTTGTTGACTTGCAAGAATTAAATTATTTCCATTCATCTGACTATTTCGTTGTATAAATTTACGTTTGTTTTGTTAAGACCATACTCGTAATTTGAAACTAATAGTTGCAATTTAGAATACAAACAAGGCACTTGTTATTTAAGAGTTTTTTTAAGAAATCTATATTCTGTTTCAGTTTAGAGTTGCGAGTTCAAAATAATTTCTTGAGCGCCTGTCTTAAGCGGCCTAGATGTGATGAGCTTTTAAGCCTTGTTCTTTTCCGAGTATTCAATGCTAGACAGTCCCACACGAGAACTGTCTGCCTGTCTGTCATTGCTTCGTAAGTCCATTATGATCTACTTTCCTTAATAGTGGTCCAAAAAACCAGTTCGTGCCGGATGCGGCTCCTCATTCCAACCAAACGAAGGCAGTGTCACTGCAAATCAGTTTTCAATGTAATATGAACTTTATCGGGTTGGCTTAAGGAATCATTTTGTTTAGAGACACAAGCTTGCTTGTAGCTGAAATATTTGGTATCTTTTACCAAGCCGCCGATAAAGAAAAAGAGGGATTTCTTTAACGAATAGAATTTGGCGGTGGTAGCTTAAGTTTCAGTATGAATGCAAGTCACATAATTACACACTCTCATTCATGCAATCACATTTTTTAGTTAAAGTGGCTACCAACATGTCAATTCAAAGTCAACCAGCAGGTTGTAAACACTGTAAATGTAATGTAATATTACATCCGAAATAAATAAACATTCAAATCAACGACATAATAAAAAAGTTCCAAAGACAGCCTATACTAGATTTAGAAGATTTGCTTACTCAACAATAATTGCAGCAGGTCAAAAAAAGTTTAAAAAGTTATTAAAAGAACTTGATAGACAACGTTTAAGAAGAATAGTGTTCAGAGATATTGCAAAATGTGGACATGTGCCAAATATAATGTTTGGACATGCCTCTGGCTAACCCCTCTAGACATCTTCAAAGGATCTAAGCGCATGGAGATCTGAGAGGATGTCTATTGTCTACCGTACTTGGGTGTAGTCACATTCGTGATCCTATTTATTTATATTATTTTATGTTCAGACATGAATGTGGGGTATAGTAGAGCCAAGTGAAAACTGTGTAGTCAAGTTATATTATATTCTGTGGCGCAACGGGCCGCCGCATGATTTTGCATTTACCCCGTTATCGCGCAGGGTTGACGCGGCCCTGATTTATTGCTTCGACATTAATTAGTTGCAAATTGCAAGCTACACATTTAAATCGTGGGAATATTGTATTCTCCTTTTGCATCCTAAATGTATCCTCAAGTACGTTAGGCATTCTCTCAGATATCCCAGCATACTAAATAATATTGTGGATGGATGTTGACGTAGAGGTAGGCCAAAAAAGATGAATGGACTGTGAGTAAGATGACAGGGGTAAGAAAGGAGTGAGTGAGAAGATGACGGCTGATAGAGGAAAATGGAAGAAGTACACATGTTGTGCTGACTCCACTTAAGTGGGATAAGGGCAGGAAGATGGTGACTTTTTTTTTTTAAAGAGGCTTATAGACTAATTTTGCTCGTATGTATGGCTTAATATTAGGTAGGTTACGCTCTAGATAATATTTTTTTGTATGAATGACATTTAAGCGGGACTTAAGCGGGACTTAAGTGGGACTTAAGTGGGACTTAAGTGGGATAAGGGCAGGAAGATGATGATGTATGAATGACATTTGTATGACACAGTAGAAGTGAAACCCTCTCACCACGCGATACATCGTCTGACCCCTCCACGAGGCCGCAACGCTTTTTCGTGTCAGAAAAAATCCTAATAGGTATCCTTATAGGTCTATAAAGCAGTTGTACTTCAATAAGTGATAAGTATGTGAAGTTTACCTAGCTAGATGAATCTCAATAGTGGTAGCCCTACCCCATCTTATTGTTCAGTTATCTACAAATCGATCGCAAGGTCAATGACACAGGATCAATAACACGTGTCATTGTTTTTGCACTAGTGAGGCATGCTTCGGCGAAGCGGTGACGAGATACTGCACATGACGACTTGATTACCTATGGCATTTCCTTAAAGGCTTGTGTTTGGAAAACAAATACTGATCGTATCTTTCAAGACAAGAAACCGACTTTGAGCAGTACGCAGAAGGGTTTATGTATAAAAACTCTAGCTTTTACCTGTGACTTCATTCGCGTAGATTCAGGAAATCGATTTTGGACGACTTTATCATTAAATATTAAAATTCCTGAAAATCCAAAGAAAATTTTAAGAAAAAAAGTAAGTACTCTATGTCCCAAGACCTTGAAACTATCTAAATATGAAATTTTATCAATCGGTCCAGCGGTTTGGCCGTGATAACGTCACAGACAGACAGACAGAGTTACTTTCGCATTTATAAAATAAGTAAAAATATAGATTAACTTAACGTAGGATGACCAAGAAAGAGATAAAACTGTTTTTCTATCCTCAGCCTTCAATCATATAACGTTACCGACAATAATGAATTAAGATTGCAGATCTAGAATTAGTGCTTAGAATGCATAAAAATAGAATCAACTCGTATAACTAATTGAAAACTTATAATTTTAAATAAGAGACCTTACTAGAACGCGGCAAAAAAGCATCACTTTTTCAGAAACAATTTTTTTGCTCATAATCGATGTGAACGCAAAATTGCATTGGCACTTAAAAAACACAAAATTCCTGACTGCAACAACGGCTTCTAAAATGAGAAAGCGGACGTAAAAACAACGCGGCTTCTTCAACACACAAGGAATCCTAAAAATCCATAGCAATACCGGAATGCTTTTAATTTGCAATAAACGAGAATAGAGAAAAAACGTTGAGAGCATCGAGTATGTACATTGTACATGTACAATTCAAAAAAGTAGACCATTACGAACGTAGCAGGAGAAATAATAGTGAACTGTACGAACTATAATATTATGTTACTAGCTGTCCCGTGCGCGACTTTGATCGTGATGTACGAATATAGTTTGATTTCTAGATAAGGATCACGCACGACTGCAATCCGGTAGGTCCGGCAAGGTAGATATCCAGACACTCAGATCCTTAAAGGTGTCTAAAGGGTGAAGTCAGAGCATTTGGCAGATGCCTAATAATATTATAAATGCGAAAGTTTGTGAGTTTTGTATGTTTGTTCCTCAATGAGGCCTAAACGACAAAACGGATTAAGTTGAAATTTGCTGTAAATGTAGATATTATGCCCGAATAAATAATATAGACTACTTTAAAAAATGAAAAATAACCCCAAAACGATATAAAAAAAACGCAAAATGGATGATTTCTGTATAGATGGCGTTGGTGTGCAACAAATCTGACATCACAGACTAAAAACATTCAGTCTCTTCTATTCGATTATTGAAATTTGACAGGACAACGTCTGTCACGGGTCTGCTAGTTATGATCTATATTTTGCAGTAGTTCATTACCTTTGCACTTTAGACCTCCGGTTTCCTTACACCCAAAACTATTAGACTCATCAAAGTCAGTTTAATGGTTTTTGAGTGAACCGCGGTCATACAAACAGATAGAAGGACAGATCAACAGTTCTTCAAAAAATAAAAATACTCATTTGGGTAATTCTATTTGCTTGTGCGATCTCACATAGGTGTACGGTTTTTTTTTAGTTACGGTTGTATGTATTTATTTATGCGTGTGTAATGTATGTATACAAAGAAATGCACGGTCGAGTTGTGACTGTTGAAAAAACCGGCCAAGTGCGAGTCGGACTCGCGCACGAAGGGTTCCG
The DNA here is from genome assembly GCA_912999785.1 of Hydriomena furcata. Lineage (NCBI taxonomy): Eukaryota > Metazoa > Arthropoda > Insecta > Lepidoptera > Geometridae > Hydriomena > Hydriomena furcata. The sequence goes on along the minus strand of OU538832.1, from coordinate 14,840,855 downwards.
TACCATTATCTATAAAAACGGCAAAAAAAATCATGTTGTTGTATTTGTTTTTAGTATTTGTTGTTAGAGCAGCCATATAAATACATAATCTGTGAAAATTTCAACTGTCTAGCTATCACGGTTCATGTGATACAGCCCTGTGACAGACAGACAGACGGACAGACAGACGGACAGACAGACGGACAGACAGACGGACAGACAGACGGATAGCGAAGTCTTAGTAATAGGGTTCCGATTTTACCCTACGGGTACGGAACCCTAAAAAGCAAAACAATTCATACGAAGCTATTTATGTTTACAAACAAAACAACGTTGGTAGTAAATAACAACGGAGTGTATGTCATGTCTATCGAGCTTATTGAAGGTATTATTGAAGTTTTAAGAGTACCCAGTAAAGCTGTGAAGGAAGTGAAGGAGTTTTATCATTCATTCAAATTATTTAATACCGATATTGACCATTATGTACCTATAAGTAATTAAAATTAATTAGCGATAAGATTTCTTGTACACTTTATATCTATTTTTCTATCGAGCGAATTTCAAATGAAATTGTATGCTTATCACAGTTATTAGTGTAAATAAATTTCGATATTTTATATTTATAATCCACGAATTATCAAGAATATAATCGTATTTTATGTTGACAAGATGGACGGCCCAAGTTTTGAACCTTAGGATCTAGAAGACCTTAAGTCTTGAAATGCTGACAGCCCTAGCTGTACCTAGTATAATACCGTGCATGGTATTTCTTGGGAAAAACGACGCTTGCGGGCACGCGATAAAAACGCGTCTGCGCACTAATGAAGATCCATGAAGGGCTGGTATTTGTTAGTCGGCGCTCAGCGGCGCGTGCACGCGCCAGCAATCCCAACTATACCTGAACGTTGCGTACAGATTAAGTGCAATGCAACATCTTTATAGGTTTGTGAACATATTAAAATCATACGCGCTATAGAATGTCGGGGAAAATGTACGTTATGCGCAGCTTTAGGCACTAACGAGTAATTTCGTATGACTTGTGGCCAATCCTGTTGACGGAGAGTCGTGCCTTCCTCAGGGTTAGATTCCACCTGCACGGATCCGTGCGAAGTTGTGCGGAAAACCAAACACAGCGCTCGACATTTTCGATGTCGAATATTTGAGCGCTGTCATTGGTCCGCTCCGCACAGCTTCGCGTAGGTGAAAACTTACAGTTATGCTGTTGCTAAACTAAAAGTGCAATGAAAAATCTTTAATGTATATTGCGTTCGAACGGGATAACATTATTCGAACGACTATCAGTAAATTCATACACACACGTTATCTTCGTTAGCCGCTTTTAGTATAGGTGAGGTATGTTTAGCGCTGCATATTTTGCTGGAATCGAAGATTGAACTGCGTTGTATTTCTAAAGAATCACATAACTGTTTCATTACACGCTCGTAAATCATAATGTTAACTACATTGCAATGTTCGAAGCTTTGCCGTTTTACAAATAGCTGTAGTGTTCAATATCTTCGAAATTATTACTAGGATGAACTACACTAGTCGCTAAGGTTGGTGCTTTTCCGTTCAGTATTTTTTTGGACATTTCACACATCATCACCTAACCCTAAACAAATCAAAGTTTGTACTATGGAAATCAGATATAACTGATAAAATACTTATATACTTTTTTTTTGTAAATACATACTTAGGATACGTTATAAGTTATAACATAATATAAGTATAACTTGTGATAAAGTTCGCAATAATCAACCAACAAAACTTATCAAGCCTAGCTCAGTTCGGTGCGATAAAATCACAGGCAAACAATAGCGTCAACGCTATGTAAGCACACTCCACACTCAAAGTCGAGGGGACATTTAGTGGAAAACTCGAGTGGAGTGCAGCCTCTTTATGGTTCCGCGCCATTTTGCTGGAGGAAGTGGGATTAATTGGAAAAGTATGTGGGTGGAAATGTTTGATGTGTACTTTGTGAAAGATAAATCGAAAGTTCGTTGAATCTATCGATTTATCTCAAGTTTGTGAGTGTTTTATTGTCTAATTTAGCTATTTTCGGAACATAAGTGGTTTTTTTGCATAGAATAGCAGATCGCAAATTATTTTGCTTTTTAAAAATACAGTTTGGTTTAGTTCAGACAGACCGTCTAAATGCGGAAATAAATTACGTCAAGTAATAAATTAGAATATTACCTATACATCACCATCATTTTCTTTTCCTTTTTCCCACTTAATGTGGGATCGGCACAACATGTTAACAAACATGTTAGAATATATTAAATACATTTATTTTATTAAATAGTGCATTCTTCAACTTGCTACAGTTTCAACACCTCCCCTAAAAGAAAGCCGAAACAGGAACAAGAGACGCACAAATTGAAATAATTGATAGTTAACGTGCCTTAACTGATGTAATTAACTCGGACCTGTTTAAAATTAAAAGCGTCATATTTCCGAAAAAACAACAATAACTACGCCTAATTACGAGTGTATTAAATTACTACCTGTCGTTTTCAACTAATCATTAACTCGAGAAAATTGTGCCTGGACCACCGAATTAATTAGTATTATTAAATATTGCGCTCCAAAGTGAGCCTTAAATGTAACGGGGATAGGACGGAATTGGAACAGGACAAGAGCACCTTAACGACCGAAAATTCATTTAGGGCTGTAGCACACCACCGCGAAACCATAGCATCGCTGCTATGGTGCTATGCGTACTCGCGTACGCAGCGGATCCTCAGTAGTTACGCCATAACTTGTTTGTTGTACGGTAAGCGAAACAGAATCAAATCTGCTTATATCAACGCATAGATTTGACTATGATCCTATTCCATTTACTGCGCCGATGAAACCTCTGCGGTCAGCCCGAAATTTTGTTGCGTTTGTTTCGTCGGCATTCCACAAGTTTTGTATTAAAATAAATCATATATTTCGGACAACTATTACACAGATCCTAATTATCTAAATAATAATACATAATGGAAGGGAAAGGTTGAAGGGAAGAGAGGAAGAGGAATGCCACGAATAAACTACATGAGCCTGATAAAGGAAAAAATATCTGTCGTGTCGTGTAAATTAAGGAAGCGGCGCTGAAGAGAGCTGCATCAAATACAACGAAAAGAGCACAGCTCTTACACAAGTTAGAAGAAGATTATCTAAATACAAAGCGAAACCACTTTTTTTGGAACGAAGTTCCTTATCGCGCGTTGTGAAAGGGGGCTAGACGGAAAAAAATCTTACGAAAAGTTGTCACGAAAAGTTGTCACAAAAAGTTGTCACGAAAAGTTGTCACGACACTTTTTTGCTATAGTATATCTATTAATATATAAATAATAATAATAATAATAAATAATAAATAATAAATATTGGTGGACATTTTACACATCGCCATCTAGCCCCAAACTAAGCAAAGCTTGTACTATGGGAACTAGATAACTGATAGAATACTTAAATACTTTTTGGAACGAAGTTCCTTATCGCGCGTTGTGAAAGGGTCGAGGTGGGGTCGAGGTGGGGTCGAGGTGGGGTCGAGGTGGGGTCGAGGTGGGGTAGAGGTGGGGTAGAGGTGGGGTCGAGGTGGGGTCGAGGTGGGGTCGAGGTGGGGTCGAGGTGGGGTCGAGGTCAAAGTTGATTCCCCTTCCCTTGTCCCACGTTATTTTGTGTTCAGTACAACATAACTGTAAACTAATAAACGACTTATTGTGCAAGTAGGAGATTACCAAAACATCATTAGTTGGTAGGTGGTATCTACTTAGGAAGGTAGGTACTTACCTATTTATTTGCTTTGCGTTTGTTTCTCATCTAACTAGCTAGATTGACAAAAATTGAGCCTACTGATTAAGTTTATATTACATTATATTTGATAATAATAAAAAACATATTATTTTAACTTAAAAGAAATAAAATTTTATTACAATTCCTTCACTAATTAATCGAAAAGAACTTCGTTCCATCCGGGTGTCCCTTGACACCTCTCAAGTTTTTTTAAATGACTACAATTAATCGGACTCGCGTGAAGTTCTGCTAATCGAATCGCAACATAGTAATATTACGCAGTGAAACTTGTGTAGCGATTTCGCTGCGTATGTGTGCGACCGCCCTTACAAAAATAACAGTTCCATACTTCAACTAGACAGATATGATGTTGGACTCTAGATCCACCGTGATAAGATTGACGGTAATTCTGATATAGAAAGTGAATATTGTTTACACTCGTGAAGTTCAAATTGCCTTAAGGGCACGTGCGCATGTACATGTAGTGTTTAATATGTTTGAATTGTCCGTTGTTAGTTCAAATAGTGTATAAAGGTCAATCATAGTAATAGGTTTACAAAATCAATGGGAGAAGTAAAATCGTTATAAATTAATTTTTTTAAGGAAATACAGTCAGTACTGTACCTAACGCTAACGATGATCGCTGGAATCACATTAAATTATAGAGAAAATACCGCTGTATTCATGCGATGTTTCAGTTCTAACAAGATATACATAATCTGGGGGCACGGCAGTGCCCCCGCCAAGTCAAGCAATAAAGCGGCACGGCTGTACCATCCTTTTCTCGAAGCAGTTCAGGCCATTTTCGACCCCCCCCTATAACTTCGTTGTGGATAAAACTAGAAGCCTGAATTTTCAGTAACCAAGCAGTCACTATGTAAACACGGTATATTTCAAATTTCATTCAATTTGAACCAGTAGTTTAAGAATTACAACTAGTCAATGTTTCCTATTTTGTCACTCACTCACTCACTCACTCACTGACTGACTGACTGACCGATCATCAAAAGTTTAAGGCACTTCTAGCAGACATAGAAGCTTCAAATTTGAAACACAATTAGTGTTTAGTGTAAAAACCCTAAAAAAACCTGCCAAGTGCGAGTCGGACTCGCGCACGTCGAGTTCCGTACCTTTATCTATAAATCACGTTTGTTGTATGGGAGCCCAACTTAAATATTTATTTTATTCTGTTTTTAGTATTTGTTGTTATAGCGGCAACAGAAATACATCATCTGTGAAAATTTCAACTGTCTAGCTATCATGGTTCATGAGATACAGCCCTGTGATAGACAGGCGGACAGACAGACCGACAGACCGACAGACAGATTGACGGACAGACGGGCAGACGTACAGATGGACAAACGGACGAACGGACAGTGGAGTATCAGTAACAGGGTTCCGTTTTTACTCTTTAGGTACGGAACCCTAAAAAGTAGCCCGTCTGTCCGTCAATCTGTCTGTCGGTCTGTCGGTCTGTCGGTCTGTCTGTCCGCCTGTCTATCACAGGGCTGTATCTCATGAACCATGATAGCTAGACAGTTGAAATTTTCACAGATGATGTATTTCTGTTGCCGCTATAACAACAAATACTAAAAACAGTATAAAATAAATATTTAAGTTGGGCTCCCATACAACAAACGTGATTTATAGATAAAGGTACGGAACTCGACGTGCGCGAGTCCGACTCGCACTTGGCAGGTAATAAAAACTTCTGTATTTAGAACTAAAAAAAGGTATATTTATAACAAAAAAAAAAAATCTGTATCTGCTTAAATGACTAATCCAAGTACGGTAGACATCAACTCAGATCTCAAAGCGCTCAAATCCTTAAATATATCTCACATTCAAATTCAAAAATCATTTATTTCAATAAAATCACAAAGATCACTTTGAAACGTCTTAGGAACTAGGTGAAGCTACGCCGATTCCACGCAACCAAGCCTAGAAGAATCAGGCAACAAACACGGCTTGGGGTCTACTTTTTTAATGATCTTTTCCTTAATGCTATATAGAGCTCCAGTGTGGTGCCAATCGAACAAGGTGAAGGCTCAAACAAAAATAATAAAAAGTATCTAAAAGGGTTAGTCAGAGACACCCCTTTAGTCATCTTACATATCTATAAGTACCTAATACAAAATAATCTTTACCTAAAATAATTTGAAAAACAATATACCTCTTTCGAGTATTTCTGTCACATTGCCGATACGCCTCACATATTCCCATAAAAGTATTGCATAGTACTTCAAAGATTTTATGGCTGGCTGCACCTTGTCAAGCTCGAAACATCTAAAACTTAAGACGAGGTATACATTTTTTGATGAATGTAGAATAGCTTTTTTTCAATAACCGCAAAACATAGTTTTTTATTTTTTATGACAAAGATACCTTAAGTATTTAATCACTACATAGTATAAAGCAAAGTCGCTTTCCGCTTCCCGCGTCTGTATGTATGTCTGTATGTATGTTTGCTTATATCTTTAAAACTACACAACGGATTTTGATGTGGTTTTTTTTAATAGATAGAGTGATTCAGGAGGAAGGTTTATATGTATAATAACATGCTTAATATATTAGAGAACCACTGATAATTTTAAGATTTCAAATCAGAGCGACTTTTTTTTTAAATTTTAAATGTGCTCTTAACGAGTTTTCTAAGACATTCTGTAATATATTTTGGTATCAGCTTTGCACCCGTGCAAAGCCGGGGCGGGTCGCTAGTATAGATAAATGTAACACAGAAACACGATTGGTGAAACTTTTCTCGATAGATTTATTTTTAAAAGTTGGCTCCTATAAAACACTATTTACATTTTTACTCAAAACTATGAATAGCTGAACCGTTCATTTTTATATAAGTCGTTAGATAATCATACTAGCTACCTAAATATAAGACATTTTCTTTTTAGTAGTTTAATTGTTTTCATGGTTTGGTTGGGTAGACTTAGCCCATACAAAAACCAAAAACTTCAAGAATCACCTTAATAAAGTTACGAGTGGTATTTTTTTTTTACAGCTTCTAAGACAGGTGCTTTTGTAGCGTGCCCTTTCAACACTGACCTCAGAGAGTGTTTTCGATTTAATTATCTCTAATAATGTTATAAATGCGAAGTAACTCTGTCTGTCTCTCTGTGTCGGTCAAACATATAGTCTTCGAACGGACATAGGAAAGTTTTGGATATAAAGTAGCCTATGTTCGTCATAAAGTATTGTAATGTAAATTTTCTTTTGGTTTTGAGGTCGGACTAGGCCACTTTCTTCCCAAAATGTTCTTTAGCTTTTCAGGAATTTCAATGTTTTATGATATTACGTCAAAATACGATTTCCTGAATCTACGCGGACGAAGTCGCGGGTAAAAGCTAGTGATCCATAAAGTGAATACTCAAGGGTAAAACTATCACCAACAGGTGTGCCGGGTCACCTGCTAGGTGTGTCCGTCTTCGGATTTCAGAGTTCATTTGCTCCTATAAAATAATGAAGATACTCGTATATTAAGCGACAGGATGCGTTTTTATTGATATTTTGGTTGTAATTTATGACGGGTCCATAATAGGATCGAGGGTGATTGTGGTTTTGTATCAAAGGTGTTCTGATTATATTTATAAATATAATATTTATTTTCTAATTTGTTAATTCAAATCAGCCGGGTATATTTCATAGGCAGGGGATTTTTTTCAAAAGGGAAAACTAATAATCGTTTGTAATTAAATAATCTAAATATGGTACAGTCAGAATAAGAAGTGCCTTTTTCGAAATTCAGAAGTTATTTTATGCAGAAGCACAGTTTTGAATTTAAAATATGCATAATCATTTTCTTCTCCCTTTCCCACTTATTGTGGGGTCGGCACAACATGTTTAAATTTAAATATTCATATAACATTTTTTGAACTTTTGTTGATCATCATATTGACGTTAAGATGGAATAGATATCGGTTTATTATAAGCTTTGAACAGGTAGGTATCTACGTCCGGAAACAAAAAACAAATGTTTATTTCAATTCATTAGTATTAAGTTTTAAAAGTGATGCTTTTAAAGCCTGAATTCTTAAACTGTACATAATAACAATAAAGCAAATATTTATTGACTGGCTTTCTTTGAGAAATCAATTTATAATTTAAAAATAATAAATAACTAAATGATTAATGAATAATGTGAAAGATCTATATAATAAAGTATTTTGTATTATACAAATAAACCAATTATTTAGTTCCCGTAGTACAAGCTTTTCTTAGTTTGGGACTAGATGGCGCTGTGTAAATATATCCACCAATTTTTATTTATTTACTTGCATTTCTCTGCCCGGAAGTGGTATATTAACTTGCCTACCAAGGCAAGCAAAAAAAACCTAGTAAATTATAAACAGATAACTTTTGCTTGACGAACGGCAATAAGTTTAATCCGAAATCATAGAAAACGACAAAAAACTGCGGAACTTACAAAAAAATTATACTATAATAATATGTAGTAGGGCATTAAAAATCCATTTTCGGCCATATTAACAGAATGTTAGAGGCTCATTACGAAAAGGGCGGGAGAATTCATGATTACAATCTAATCTTGTCACCTGTCCTATTTGTAGGAAAGACAAAAAAATCATTCACATTGCGTGATGTCAGCCTTTTGAACGCTGATTAGTTTTAAAGGTTCAATAATAATTAAGGGACACCGAGCTTTGGGGACAAGACTGCAGAATATATGAATATATTTATTTAAAAAAAAAAACAGAAATATTGTTTTCTTTATTGAAAGATAATTAAAATTGCAGCCCCGATTCGAAAAAATATAATAAATATGCTGATGACTGTAATCTTCAGGTACAGTATATCTCCCGATCCTCGAAGATATCTAAGAGGGGTTAAACGTAGGCATGTCTAAACATTACATTTAGCACACGGCATGTTGTGACATGATGTCATTCATGCAAGGTACTCGAATATATAACATAAAAAAATAAAAAAAACTTGAGAGGTGTCAAGGGACACCCGGATGGAACGAAGTTCTTTTCGATTAATTAGTGAAGGAATTGTAATAAAATTTTATTTCTTTTAAGTTAAAATAATATGTTTTTTATTATTATCAAATATAATGTAATATAAACTTAATCAGTAGGCTCAATTTTTGTCAATCTAGCTAGTTAGATGAGAAACAAACGCAAAGCAAATAAATAGGTAAGTACCTACCTTCCTAAGTAGATACCACCTACCAACTAATGATGTTTTGGTAATCTCCTACTTGCACAATAAGTCGTTTATTAGTTTACAGTTATGTTGTACTGAACACAAAATAACGTGGGACAAGGGAAGGGGAATCAACTTTGACCTCGACCTCGACCTCGACCTCGACCCGACCTCGACCCGACCTCGACCCGACCTCGACCCGACCTCGACCCGACCTCGACCCGACCTCGACCCGACCTCGACCCGACCTCGACCTCGACCCCACCTCGACCCCACCTCGACCTCGACCCCACCTCGACCCCACCTCGACCCCACCTCGACCCCACCTCGACCCCACTTCGACCCTTTCACAACGCGCGATAAGGAACTTCGTTCCAAAAAGTATTTAAGTATTCTATCAGTTATCTAGTTCCCATAGTACAAGCTTTGCTTAGTTTGGGGCTAGATGGCGATGTGTAAAATGTCCACCAATATTTATTATTTATTATTATTATTATTATTTATATATTAATAGATATACTATAGCAAAAAAGTGTCGTGACAACTTTTCGTGACAACTTTTTGTGACAACTTTTCGTGACAACTTTTCGTAAGAAATTTTTCCGTCTAGCCCCCTTTCACAACGCGCGATAAGGAACTTCGTTCCAATTATTGGCCTTATTTGACACAACGGATCAGCATTGCTATCGAGTAAGACAATGACGCCAGCGTCTTGGGCACGTCACCATCTGGTAGTGATCTGGATCAGTTGAGCTACCTACAACTACAACCTTTCTACAACGGTCTTTAGATAGCTGACTGTTTCTTATATTTTGTAAATATTGTGTAATATATCATAATACTAGCCGACCCGTGATAGACGTTGTACTGTGAAATTTCAATAATCGAATAGAAAAGACAGAATGTTTTTAGTCCGTGATGTCAGATTTGTTGCACACCAGCGCCATCTATACACAAATCATCCCTTTTGTGTTTTTTTTATCGTTTTGGGGATGTTTTTCATATTTTAAAGTAGTCTATTATTTATTGGGGCAGTATATCTACATCTACAGCAAATTTCAACTTAATCCGTTTTGTCGTTTAGGCCTGATTGAGGAACAAACATACATACAAACTCACAAACTTTCACATTTATAACATTATATTAGGATATTAGGATTACACTTCTTTCTTTAAAAAGTCATTTAAATTTGTTCTGTGTTGACCACAACACCCCGATCAAATCATCCGATTAAATATAAACAAAATTGATGTGAAATCGGATACGTGTTAGCAATTATATTGATGAAGACCAATGGTGCGGACCACCTTACCTTACAGCTGCCTTTATTAAGCCAAGTGTCATTAACGACACTTCGGATATTGTCTGTCTTACAATAGACAATAGGTTCTTTCTTCTTATATTATTATTAGTATATAGAGTAGGAATATAGAAGTTTGTAGAAACATTATAGAACGTGCTCCCGACTAGCAGTAGAACGAATGGGAATAGATAAATTAAACATTTAATTTTCTTCTAATAGTCTGCTCATTCACAACTGAACCGAATTCGATGAAACTTGGTGTATAATTTAGATTAGATTATGCAAGTCGGAAGCTAGTGTTCTTATACCTAAAAGATAATTGTTTGATGGTACTGGTAATAGTAAAAACAATCAGTAGTACTAATATTAGTATTAGGCGATTTACACGTCAGATACGTTAATGTTTTCTGTAAAAGATCGCCTATTTGAGTTATATTATGCACTAGCGACCCGCCCGGGCTTCGCACGGGTGCAATGCTGATACTAAATATACTACAGAATGTCTTTATATAAAACGTTTTTTTTTTCACAGCTTTTTTGTCATTAGACAATTATTGATGATTTCTTTTTTTCTCGATCGTTCGCGACCGGCCGAACTGCGCGTTTGACGCCTAGCTGTTAGGCCGGTCGCGAACGTTCGAGAATGTTCGTTTTACGAAGCTACTCGTTAGGTGACTCGCTAGCCTCTAGGTACCAAGCAAGACGCCTGCCTGTGCGTTCACGTTTTTAATTAGAGATGACTGAGAGTGTTATAAACGTAAGAGTAGACAAATATAATCAGAAAGCTTCGAACTGCTAAGCTATCGGGAGTTACACGTGTTATTGTGAGTCAACCATAAAAGATAGACATTTGCTGTCGTGGGATATTTTTTATATAATTTTAAGGAGAACATTTCCGTCATACATGATTTCTGTGTAGCTTTAACCATTAAGGTTGCACACGCGACGGAAGCTCAAAAAATGGAGTAATTTCTCCCGTTTTCCCAACATTTTCCTTCACTGCTCTGCTCCTATTGATTGCAGCGTGATAAAAAGTATACTATAACCAGCTCAGGAGTATGAAAAATAATTATACCAAGTTTCGTTAAAATCCGTCGCGTAGTTTTTGTTTCTATAACGGTTATACAGACAGACAGACAGACAGACAGACAGAAAGACAGACAGACAGACAGACAAAAATTTTACTGATTGAATTTTTGGCATCAGTATCGATCCCTAATCACCCCCTGATAGTTATTTTGGAAATATATTTCATGTACAGAATTGACCTCTCTACAGATTTATTATAAGTATAGAAGATTAAACTTGTTGTATAAACGAAGACACTGTACTACCAATGCTACTTACCATCTCTAGTACCATCAATGGTACGTTGTGTAAACGAAGAAACCGTCCCAATGGTACTACAATGGTCCAAAATGGTAAGTAACCATCAATGGTACGGCTAATGGTACATGTGATAGAATGTAGAACTATGGTCTGGGCTCTCGCATAACTAGGAAAGGCTATGGCAAGAACATTGAAAGCTTGCTGTCCACAAAAGGTGAACACAAAGGAGACCGTTCCCTATGTGACAGTTTCTTGATAGTTTGTGTTGTTTCCGATAATATACTACGGAGTTTGTGGATTTCCCAGAATGGATTTCGGTTATGTTCTAATATCTAATATTTTAATAAGTTTTCTGTTGAAAAATATTTTTCAATGACAAGCTTTTTGTAAAATCATTTTAAACATCGAGCGTCAGCGTGCTATCATCTATCACATCATATCATTGTCATCGGAACTTGACAAGAAGAACTTGCAAAGTTTTTACTCAATTGAAGTATTTACAGTTCCGTTGTGAGTGTCCGTTGAACAGAACCTGACTCCATCATCAGATCAGCTCGCTGTCATATTATTGTATTGTCACCGAAGTTACATAACTATGGAAAATTTCTGCTCAATCGGTTGGGTATACTACTTCAAAATTGAGATGCAAGATACCTCCTTAACAAACATAGTTACATACATACATTGCAAGTTAAATACAAGCTGGTATAAATAACTTTCACAGACTTTTAATTCTCGTATATGAAGTTAAGTGCTATAAACTAAACTATAATCTATAAACTGCTTGCAACAGTCTTAGCTAATCAAGATACTCATAGCTCAACTATTTCCTTATACATTTTGCAATAAATTACGTATACACATTAGATATTACTTTTGTTATACCTCTAGTTAAGTTCCTAGTTTGAGTTGCATCAGATGAACCTAGCCAATTATGCTAGTCGGTTATCTGTCTTCTTCAGTGAACGTTTACATTAATAACTCATCACAAGCGCCATCTATCGTTCAAGATTGAAGCTCTAGCTGAAGAGCTATATTTAAACTTCTCTTTGACAGAAGCCATGTTACCTCTTGGTCACCAACTCTGCCGCCTGTTGAAGTGATTTCAATTCAACTTGGAAATAGTTCAGCTAGCCACAGCTGATGCCATAACTTTCCGCATTTCATTGTACTCTATTCTCGTAGATCGTAAATCAAAAATGACAGACATTCATTCACTTCAGTCGATATTGTTTCGCAAGGTGTCGCCATTGTTGACTTTTACCTTGAAAGTTTTCAAGCGGCGGTTACACCAATAACGGACTCATTCATAAAAGTTTTTCGAAAATTATTATTTACAACACAAACACCAAAATGTTTCGACAAATCACAAAAAAAAGTAGAACGAGAGAAATAATTAACAACTCCAGATATCGTGCACGAAATTCGCGCCAACTTTTTTTCCCTTCAGAAGACGAAGGTAGAAATCTTTTTTAGGCGCCAAAACGCCGCCTTTCCGAGAACGGGGAATGAATGAAAAAAGTCATAAACCAAAAGAGCTGGTAACCGACAAACGGTTTCACGTGCCAATGCCGATGCACCCAAATTGTAGGCTCAACAATTTAACGACGGCAAAAAGTTGTTTTTTGTGCGTAGCGCCTTATCTCTACGGGTCGCGATCGGGTAAGATACGTGGCTGGAATAAAAATAACGCGCAAATACGCTTTTGGAAGTACATTTTTCTTTCTTAATAAAGCGTATTATAGTGTAGATGATTTATTATATAAATGACTAGCGACCCGCCCCGGCTTCGCACGGGTAGCATGTTATTATACATATAAACCTTCCTCCTGAATCACTCTATCTATTAAAAAAAACCGCATCAAAATCCGTTGTGTAGTTTTAAAGATATAAGCAAACATACATACAGACATACAGACGCGGGAAGCGGAAAGCGACTTTGCTTTATACTATGTAGTGATAAATACTCGTGACCTGATGTCGTTCTGCCACTCGACAGCTAAATATTACTGCACTATTTTATTTTGTGTAACATTTGTCTACTTTAATTATTTTTAAGCAAATTGTTCTTTTATCTTTAGGTTTTATTTCAAAATCAAGTGTAGCGAGTGCTGCTTTTTGAATTTGTGCTGAGGCTCTTTAGTTATTTTTTTTATTGTTGTACGTACTTGAGTAGTACTATTAATTATTATTCTTGTTTGGGCCTTCACCTTCTTCGATCGGCACCACACTGGAGCTCAGCTCTATATAGCATTAAGGAAAGGATCATTAAAAAAAAGGTAGACCCCAAGCCGTGTTTGTTGCCTGATTCTTCTAGGCTTGGTCGCGTGGAATCGGCGTAGCTTCACCTAGCTCCTAAGACAATTCAAAGTGATCCTTATGATTTTATTGAAATAAATGATTTTTGAATTTGAATTCACTGTACATTACTACGACTAAAGTTATGCACCTCAGCAATTTATGTCTACCTTAATACACTACCAATGCTGCTGCGGTATTTAATCCAGAGATACAATACAATGTAACAACATTGTCTAAGCTCGTTAGTGTCGGACGGGCGCAGGACGGCCAAATATTTGGAAATACAAAAATTGCAAGAATTAAATACAGAACCCGATTTCCACATCCATTATCGTTTACCGGTCTCTTTAAAGACAAGGCCCTTACCTAAATTCAAATTTAAATTTAGTCAAGAAAAGTGTGTGAGGTTATCTTGAAATCATAACCCGCCTGTTGCTTCGCTGTAGTCGGGTCAAAATTAGGTTCAAAAACGCTGCTCAGGTCTGAGAATGATTTATCATTCGCAAAATCATCTCATCAGATTTCGATCGTATTCATGGCGGAATAATTGGCCGGCTCACCTGCTCAATAAGAGTGCTCGCACCTACCACCTATGGTCCTGTGCATCATTTGTTGAAGTCGATCGATTGCCTCAGAGCCAGGGTTTCGGCAATAATTACGGTAATGTCATTATTGCGGGCTACAGGCGAACTGACAAGCCGACATGGACATGCCAGGCTCTGAAGCAATAATTACGCGAGAATCAGGTTCTGATTTCGCGAATGCCAAAACAAAAAAAGGCTTAAGGGTCGATCGGTTTTTTGCGGTGCTTTTGTATGTTTGTTTCGTTGCTTAATGTGCGGGTACGGGAGGTATTATTGTCCAATTTCAGAACGGGTAATTTGAGGGTCGATAAATTGTGGCCAGTTTCTGATAATCATGACATTACAAAAGCTATTGCAGATGATAAATTCAAAGTACTAGATGTAGCACCCATCTTACTCGGTCTTGCTTGCGATAACGCTATCGCCCCTTACATTGTAGTCGAGGTTGTATCGAGACAATTTATTGCTGGACTGAAATTACAGGCTACACAAGGTTAAATCGCCGTAGTAGTAAGGTGTGACCAAACATACGGCGGCCGCGGTATGTTTGGACAGCCGCCGCGCGGATATTTACTTCTATGTCTAAACTAGTCACGTGGCAAACTTGTGTCATGCGAATGTCGCGCGTAGTTGCCGCGCACTTTGCGCGCTGTGTTAGGACACACCTTCATGCACTTAATCCCTTACTCCACAACGTCATCATGAAATAATGTCGAAAAGGCTCGAAAGATTTGAATGTTGCTTACATTATACTTACTATCATTTATACTTATGTTATAGGTAAAAAATATTAGCATTAATGTTGTACTAAAAAGTTCTGATTGATTTATAATAATAATAAATAATAATAAATAATAATAAAAATAAATATTTATAACTCCATCAATCCATCATTTTAACGGAAGCAGTTCCGGAAATGAATTACGTGATAATCATTTAAGGTGATCCATGCAAGCAAATTTATTGTGCGTATGCTTGTAATAATGTTTAGACATGGAAATATTATACCCTTAAGGCCCTGTAAAACGACGATTGCTCTTTTTCGAAACGAAAAAAGAAATACTTCTGAACAGGCCGTTCCTTATCCACGTGATGTTTTTTTTAGCATTTTTAGGTTTTTGGGTGTCCGTTTATCTGTCACAGGGCTGTATATCATGAACCGTGATAGCTAGACAGTTGACATTTTCACAGATTATGTATTTCTGTTGCTGTTATAACAACAGAATAAAATTAATATTTAAGTTGGGCTCCCATACAACAAACGTGTTTTTTGGTACGGAACACTTCGTGCGCGAGTCTGACTCGCACTTGGCTGGTTTTTTTAAAGTATTAAAGTCCGCCAATATTTATTTATTTATTTAAATCAAACTATTTTTAGGTTTAGTGTAGATGTACATAAGTATACTCGTAACAATATTATTTATCCCTTAATTTTGAACAATAAAGTACCACTTGAACCTCATTGTGAGCTAAAAATTGCCAGCGCTGATTATAATCATCTGATCTGATCATACAATTCATATTTCAAACAATATTCACCCTTCGCGTTTCTTATTAAAAAAAAACGATATTGTAAAGCAATTACTTGCGTACCTTTTGACCCGATTGAGGAACAATAAGGTGATTAGCGTCCCTAAAGCGATTGTTCACCAAACACAACTTGGATGTCAGCCTAAGCCGTCGGTTAGGACAGTTTTGAAAAAATTATACTGGCCTCACAGCTCAGTTGATAGTAGCTCTGCCTTCTGCGCTGTAGGGACAAATATTTGTGTGAGTGTTATAATATAAAATGAAGAATATATATATAAGTATTCTATCAGTTATCTATTTCCCATAGAACAAGCGTGGCTTAGTTTGGAGCTAGATGGTCCTGTGTGATAATGTCCACCCATATTTACTTTTTTTTACTTGTGTTTTACTGGTGCGCCAACTCAATAACGTAGTTTCGAGCTATATGGAGTAAATGCTCGAATGCTTCATACCATTTTACCGTCGATTATAATGATGGTGAACATCGGGTTAAGGCTCCCCCTTCAAACTTTTTAAATGATTGAATTACTCTTAACTTAGTTATGTTTATAAATGTGGGTTCCATGCTTTTAAAAATGGTACGCCTTTTAATTTAACTTTATCATAGATATATAGATTACTCCATAATGTATCACCTATTGATAACCTTAATATCATTTTCAAGTTAAAACAACGAATAAGTCCAATACAAGTGGATGTTACGAACCTGATAGAAAGGAGCAAGGACGAACAAGTGGACATTTGTCAATTCTCGATGCAGAGAACCAATTGGTCCTCGTTTGCTCAAATCAATTCCATGGAAAACGTCTACGTCAAAGTGTTCAACTCTGAACTTTGTTCTTAAGGCGATTTCTACCGCAAAATTTTCACCTCCGCGAGTGCTATTTCAATTTTCTGACGTAACTCTGTTGAATTAAAGTTGAAATTACGCCGGTGGTGAGCTGCGCGGTGAAGAATGTTAAAAAATGCGGTTCTCAACATGAAAACACAATTGCTTTGTAAAATCGGACAACGATGAATGACAATGATGTAGAAATAATCGTCCCTTATTTTTTGTTTATAAAAAAAATGAAAGTTTAAGGGCGATAAGTTCCTTATTGTAGTACTTTTTTTCTACTATGAATTAAAAAAAAAACAATATTTTTTCCAATATATCGTAAAGCCTTCAAACAAAATCGAATAAGGGTGAAAGCGCCTTAACAGCGGCAGCTACTTTAGACTTCATACACGTAGAAAACCGGCAAACTGACACCAGACATCCACGCCCAAAACAATAAGCGCAACAAGACATGGGCTTGTTCAATCAACTTTAAGGTTCCGTAAGTAAACACAAAGATTCAGAGCTCCAAGCTCCAGTCGATACAGGCGGCAAAAGTCCGCTTTCTGCATAACTTTAGGAGCGAAGAGAATGCATTATTTATCATGTCTCAAAGTTCGCTGTTTAAATGTTAAGTTGGCTTTTATCGCGTAAAGCGACACTATTGATAAAACACAAAGTTCACGACTTGAGGGAGATGTGGATGCTGAAAATAAATCGATAATTAACTTGTCGCCGGAGTTTAAAGTAAATGTTCGGTAAGGAGTGAATAAAACGAGAAATAAAAAGTGATGAATCGGTGTTCGTTGAAAGCCAGACGATGTAATACAAAAGCTTTTTTCGGCATAAAGGACCCAGTACCTTTGAATTCCGTTGCCTAGGTCTTCAGAGAACTTTTGGACTAAAATAAACTAAAGCTCAAACATACTTTAGGTACATGCGTACTTGCTTACTTTTTTAGGACATACTAGCGATGGCATTTCCATTCTAAATGATATCGCTAAGTGCTTTTTAGAGAGATAAATATAAATTTAAAGTATGGGCATAAGCCTACCTAAGCTTTCATAAATTATTAAGCACACAACTGTTTAAGCGAGCAAGATCGATTGCTATGACATTTCACTAAAAGCATTCAAATAATACATTTTCAAAAATAGGGTTACACTATTTACCAACACAAGACAGCGATTGCCGCAACCGAAGATTAAGTGTACAGTTAAGGGGCGTCGACGATTGCTCTTTTTCGAAACGAAAAAAGAAATACTTCTGAACAAGCCACATCTCCTATTTTTATAAGTATATACTAGCGACCCGCCCCGGCTTCGCACGGGTAGCATGTTATTATACATATAAACCTTCCTCCTGAATCACTCTATCTATTAAAAAAAACCGCATCAAAATCCGTTGTGTAGTTTTAAAGATATAAGCAAACATACATACAGACATACAGACGCGGGAAGCGGAAAGCGACTTTGCTTTATACTATGTAGTGATTACTTCAGGTTCCTACCTAGATTTCTATTAAGCTAAAAACATAATAGCAGAAACTTTTCACGATAAAGATATTATTTCAAAATATCAATAATTAAAGATAGGTAATATGTAAATTTCTATTAGAATAGATTTTTGATAAGTAATTATACATAATTTATATCATTAATTTATTCGAAAAGCTAAGGCGGACCACGCGCCGACGTGTGTTTGTCGTCATTGCAGCGGTCGGTAGGATTATTTATCGAAGTGATTAAAGATGGGTACATCTTTATTCACATATACTATACATTATAAAATAGGAGATGTGGCTTGTTCACAAGTATTTCTTTTTTCGTTTCGAACAAAAATAATCGTCGACTGGGAGCGCCTTAATGTGTGAAAACTTCTTGAGTTCTGGTTCTGACCCGATAGAAACGGGTGGGCTGCACCTATAGGCGGCTCATTAACTCTGTCACCTCCGCCCCTAGCGCATGCGACTTGGTGATCTAGCGTAGCAACATATCAATTGTCTCTTACACAATAGGAAGTCTCATACTACGGTACGGAATTGGAGCGGCAACGGCCAGGCCCGATTTAGACGTGTCCCCGGTACAAAAAGTATATAAGGAACGGACTCGCGCGCGCCTAAACGACTTATCTAGCCGATGGTTACACCGAATGTGTATTAATCGAGTTTTAAACTAGCATACAAAAACTTTTCGTATAATGCACAGATAGCCGTAAGTTGTTGAACTTGCCTACTTCTCGATTACGTTAGTTTTATTCCAATCGGTAAACTATAGATTGAATCCATCGTGATAAAAATGTCTCTGGTTGGAAATCAAGCTTTGCTAGCTCCAATTACCGGCTACCAATTACATTTTTTTTTTTTTTAAATACATTTTTCAAATAAGTTTCAAATAAAAACTGATTGAGAATGATTACAACAAAAATTACTTCACCAAGAGGCAGATTAGAGACTTATTAACAGATCAATTGCATGGATACAAAATAAACATAATATCGCCAAAAATCGTGTTCCAAAAACAATGTAATGACCATCATCAGTCCACATAAAAGAGTAGCTGCACATAGGCATGTCTCCCTTCTATCTTTGATTACGGAGACTTTAGGCATCCTAAGTCTATGCCTTAGTCGTGGCTAAACGGCTTTTGCGCTCAGCTCTCGATGTCACCAATCTATTCGGTAAAAGTGCTGCAAGTTGCCTAACTTAGCTGTTCTATTAAGAACGAGCAGGCAAGCTACGCCGCGGGCGTTTCGAATGATGCAAGAAAGTGCATATTTAACCTATCAGTGTGACTGTTGCGGCCGCTGAATAGCAAGATATTTTCGGCCAAGCGACATCCTACACGCACCGTAATAGACACCTACAATGTTCTGAAGAGACTTGACTTATATGGTGAGGACAATTTATGTCACACGATTGAAACACGAAACTGATGGATGACTGGAGATAGCTCCTCAGAAACGAGTTTCCGGAAAAATACAAGGCTGCCTTCTTTTTGCATTTGAAACTGTTTTACTTTCAACTAATGAGTGATTCCTCTTCTCTTTGAAGCTGTCATGTACGACTACTTCGCTGTATCTATCTCTATCTAGCAATGCAAAGGTTATTGTGCGTTTTAACATTATTGACAAGCTGCTCGTTAAAGAGGGGTAACAAATAGAAAACCAATGAAATGGCAGATAAAGAGGCTGGACGAACGAAGCTTGATTTTTATGAGATGTACTTAGAAAGATTAGTTTAAGAATTCTTAATAGAATATCAAGTGCATTTTAATTAAGACCATTGTGCATTTGATTGGATAAAAACGCCGCTAATTGGAACAATATGCTACGAATATATTAAAAGTAAAAGTTTGTATGAATGTTTGTTTTCGTAGTTGAATAATACCATAACGCCTGACCTGATTTGGATGAATTTAGGAATACGAAATGTGTGATGTGTAATGTGTGATAGTGATGATTGGAACAGGACGGTCCCTTCTGGAAATGTTGTGCCGACCCTTGATAATATGGTTCATGCATGTGGAGCAACATAAAGCTGAGATGGGCCTGTTCGACCCACGCAGCATAGTCTGTGTTTATATGTGCATATCTTTCTTCTTCTTGTTATGTGTACCTATTTATCTGTTTGTGTCAAAAAAATGTATTTCATACAAGGGCAAAGGAATGATGTTAAAATACAGCCGTCTGGGATAGCGGAGACATTTTATCCGAAAACTAGCGAGTAAAGCCGCGGTTAATACATAATTACGATGAACTGATCAAGTCCGCCAAATATTGCATTCACCTTGACACCGACAGACAAGAATGCAGACGGCCAACGACCGACCTTTGCATTGACAATGAATGAATAACTGTCGATGTTTTCGAACTGCCCCCACGGCCGTCTACGCGTTGCTTAGAATTTGTACTTAGATAATGGATCTTTTAATGTGAATAGAATTGAGGCAGCTAACGTTTTTTGGTTGATGGTTATGTTTCAATACCAGTTTTTGTAACATGCAAAATTGGTCTTCTCTTGCATTAGACTAAAGGTGTGACCAGACATAGCGCAGCATTCGCAGGACACAAGTTGCCGCGTAACTAGTTTAAACATAGAGGTAAATGTACGCGTCGTCCAATCATAGCGCGGCTAACAGTGCGCGGCTGCCGCGCCCAAATGCCGCTCTGTGTCTGGTATATGTCTGGCTATGTCACTTTGCATACATTAGAATCCGAATTATTGCATAAACATAAATTAGGATAACCAAGAAGAGAATTTAGAACAGAGCAGACAAAACTATAAACTAGTCTTATCTTCCTTACAGCATTCCATGTACTTCTGGATGCCAGAGATCATTAAAACGTCATCATAACTGTCCCATCAAGTACAGCTGAAATCATTCATGAATTGTAGATCATGAATTGTAGATCATAAATGATTTGCAACACCCCTCACATTTTAACCACGGAATATCTAAGAATAGATTCCTGTGTTCTTTCTTTAGCATTGACATGCAGTTTTAAAAAAGGTAGAAAGAGACAACCGATCAAAAAGTGTTCAGCGAATTTTTGCAGTGCGGAGTTCAGCTGCATCGGAGAGTACATTCATGACGAAATGGTGTTGACAAATCTAGTGAGTTGTCGTTGACGACCCTGAGTTGCTCTGTACAGTCGCGGAAACCGTGTTATTGAATAGTTTAACATAGGGGTGCATGTATTTGTGGTCACACGCAAAATAAACTTTGAAATTCAATTATTTACCAGGCGCAGAAGCCGCCATTTTCGAGAAACCCTGAACTCTGTGGGTTCGGAAAAAACAGAAATCCACTTATGAAGATCATCCACACACTTTGCGACTTAATTTCTGTACCCAATCGGTATGGACAAGCAATACAGTATTATTTAATGGTTTTTAGAGTTACGTACCCAAAAAATGACACCCTATTACTAAGATTCCAGTCTCCGTCTGTCCGTCTATCTGTCTGTCACAAAGCTGTATCTGATGAACCGTGATAGCTATATAGTTCAGTCATAGATGATGTATTTCTCTTGCCGCTATAACAACAGATACTAAAAACGGATTTGATTTGTTTTTTTGCCGTTTTTTATTGATAATGGTACGGAACTCTTCGTGCGCGAGTCTGACTCTTGGCCGATTTTTACTTACGTTTTGGCAAAGAAAATATTTAAAGTCTAAAACCCAAGCAAGTTTCCGTAACGCCTGTACATTGCGCATATACACAGAATCGGATTGTACGTTACGGTAAAGACATAAAAACACGGACAGAGCTATTCCACCAACAATAGACACGCAAGAATCTTTACGATGTTTTTACTACGGTATGTGTAAATAAGTAAATATTGCCGTGTTCTTCGACGACTCGCAGAAATAGACGTTATTTGTTTGTATAGCTTTGGGGAAAATGAAGGTGAGAGTGATATTCCGGATTTCGAGGAGGTTGCTAAGTTCTTACTATTCTAATACTGAGAACTATGCAAATCGCGCAAGTTCAATGTTTTCTTGATATATCTTATCTACCGCTCATTGGGAGCAAACCAACTACCCTCAAATTTAATTTTTTTACCATAAATGAAAAAAAAAAACAATTCTTAACGGGTTACTTCGTTGACCGTCCGTCCGTCTGTCTGTCTAAAACGGACAAAAAGTTTAGGACTCTAATTTCCGTGATGAACGAGCCATTGACATACTAGTTCGTTCGGAATTGTCGGTGCGCGAG
Organism: Hydriomena furcata; assembly: GCA_912999785.1. Taxonomy (NCBI): domain Eukaryota; kingdom Metazoa; phylum Arthropoda; class Insecta; order Lepidoptera; family Geometridae; genus Hydriomena; species Hydriomena furcata. Next base: position 14,818,336 of record OU538832.1, on the reverse strand, counting down.
TCTAACTCGCACTTGACTGGTTTTTTTATGGAAGAGTCAGTAAGTCTGTCGTTTAATGTCTCGAAGCGAAGTGCATACCGTCTGCGGGTAATAATATGTTCCAATAACAGGGAAATACTAGCTAAACAGCACTTCATTTTAATAACAAAACCACACAATAATACTTATGGAACCGTTAAAAGTACGTTGGCCAAAGATCTATGGAATTTATTCACCCCGCCATCCAGTTTCACCACACTAGATCGCATTTCCATTCGCACACGACAATCGCAGGGGAGAAATTATATGTGCACTTCAAGTAAATTGAGATTCTGATGTGTGTGCAATAACGTGTGATTTTTATTGGGCGGCAGACACTTGAAGTTTGGCGAAAATGATCGAGATACCCGAGACTATGGTTATTGCCGAAGTGCCTATTGTGCTTGTGTGCTATTGTTAGTGTTTTGTCGGTACTTTCTTAGTTTTATTTTGTGTATTTTTATTTTTACTAGCGTACCTGTCATACATAAGCATCACAAACAAATGTTTTTTGTCTTTCTTTCTTTGTTGTTGACAACTTTGATTATTGCTTACTTTTCTAAACATTAAAAGCTCACTCAACGCTAGAACTTCTTTCTAAAAAACTTCAATAAGCCAAGAATATGCAGATTATTTCACTAGTGGCGAGTTGAGTCCGAAATATATCAATAAAGCGCATTTACGATCCATAAAAATTATATGAATCTCCAATGTTGTACAAAAATAATTCCCTTTGCCCTTCGTACACGAAACTACTTGTAATTATCTCAGTATTTTTTGTTCTGCAATAAAAAGTATTTTAAAGGTCCACAATGGACACAGAATAAAATGAAACAATCGATATTAAGGTTCCCAGTACTTTGAGCTGTACATTAAATACTTCAATCATCATAAACCCGTAAATATTTATAACTATGAAGTCAGGTTATTGGTAAACAAAGCGCCAATTTATTTTCTCACCGGTTTAATTTAGAAAAACTGCATTTCATTCTAAGCCAATCACCGCTTCAATAGATACATTGAGCCATAATACAAGAAGCACGTTAGCCAATCACATTCTACAGTTTACAGACGTGATAAATTAAATTAATAGAACAGAGATGAAATTGTTGCTTAAGTGTTCGAATTGAATTAATATTTCACATGTGAATATTTTATAATCAAAAAGTTGTCTTCACAAACCCAATGGTTTTAAAAGACCTATCCACCCCACACGACACCCCACAATATAGGGTATGCGAGAAAAAAAATAACATCCCCACTTTAGGTGTAGGGGGAGGGGAGGTACACTAAAAAGATTGTATTGTACTACTTTGTTGCCTAGACCAATATGTATATTCATGCCAAATTACAGCTTTCTAGCACTTAAACTCTCTGGCTAAGCTGCGGACGGACGGACGGACGGACGGACGGACGGACGGACATGGCGAAACAAGGGTTTCTTGTTAACTCGAAACCTTAAAAACGGCAAAAATAATACGTTTGGTAGCCCCACTGAAATGTTTAGTTTATTCTGTTTTAGTAAGTATTTGTTGTTATAGCGGCAACAGAAATAATACATCATCTATGAAAATTTCAACTGTCTAGCTATCACGGTTCATGAGATACAGCCTTGTGACAGACAGACGGACAGCGGAGTCTTAGTAATATGGTCCCGTTTAAAAACCAGCCTAAATTTAAATTTACCGGTTGCCTCCTCAGAATTCTAACTTCATAACACGTCCTACTCATTCCCGATTTATTACCTCCCTAGTCCAATCGGTCACAAACACGGTGCGCTCGATATCGGGGCCTATCGATCGGGGGGGCATTCAATTCTAAATGCAGTCACTTTGATTTATCGCCAACAATGCAACGGCATATGAGTTATCGACAAAACGATACAAATATGTTTTTTGCCAGTAGCCCACATATTTTTTTGTGGGGTGCCAATTTTAAAGGTGAAACAGCTTAGGGCCCGCCTGGGAAAATTCGAAACACATTTCGTAAATAGTAATAATTAACTGGACATCTGGATTAATCGTTATGTGGATTACGAATAAATTTATGGTGATAGGTAAGTTTATTTTGTTTGGGTCAAACCAGAGACTGGAGTAGGGATCCGGAGTAAGTAATCACGATTGTAATCCCCATAAGAGGTCTACCGTACGTAGACCTCTTATCAGATTTTCAGGCGCTCAGAGCCATGAAGATATCTAAGTAGTCAGAGGTACGTATACCTGATACCAAAATTTTGATCGAAAATGTCTCCTAAATTCACCTAGCAACACCGCACGAGCAAACAAAAGCTAAAATAAATGTAAAAAATACGCATATTTTGACTGCGTATTTAATCTGAACACGAGTAATTTATATGATTCAGTAGTATAAATAAAACCGGTCAAGTGCGAGTCGGACTCGCGCACGAAGGGTTCCGAACCATTGTCTATAAAAAACAGCAAAAAAAAAAACACTTTCGTTGGATGGGGGAGTCCCACTTAAATTATTATTTTATTCTGTTTTTAGTATATGTTGTTATAGCGGCAACAGAAATACATCATATGTGAAAATTTTAACTGTCTAGCTATCACGGTTCATGAGATACAGCCTGGTGACAGACATACAGACGGACAGCGGAGTCTTAGTAATAGGATCCCGTTTTTACTCTTTGGTTACGGTACCTTAAAAAACCGATTCCTGCCATAGCAACATGCAAGAATCACCGCGAAATCGTCATTAGGTAGGTACATGTAATACTCACGTTATCACTCCGAAGTTATCGTGTATTGAACCCGAATCTGAAACAAGGACATGGAATATTACAAATCTATTACGTGTTATTGAGCAGAGGTTTTATCACTACATAGTATAAAAAATTTAATTAAATTCATTTATTAAATCAGACATACAGTGGTCCATTTTTTGTTAGTATTATTGTCTTAAAAACTATGTTAATAATTAATGTAAGCATAATATAGGTACAATAGGTAGGTAGTGTAATTGAAAGCTTTCACTCGTATCCCAATCAAGCATATTCTGGCGGGAGAATCTACCTGGTCAGGACCCGAATAAAAGCCTTCATTACTGGCAAGTCGTACCGATCAGGAATGACCTGCAGGATGCTGTTGGAACTGCCTCGCAATCTGCTGAGCAATGAGGCAGTTTTCTTACGGATGATGGCATGAAAACCATCAACCCGTGCCTCCGCAAACATAGTAGAAGCACTGCAGAAGCGAGGCAGTCCCATCAGCATTCTAAAACCATTATTATATTGGACGCGCAGAGCACTAAGCGATCTCTTAGTATAGCTGAACCACAGGCTGCTCGTATAAAAAGATTGGCAGTAGGCTTTGAATAGAGTAACTTTCACTTGCCTACTGCATCGAGCAAACCTGCGTGCCAGCATATTACATCTGACCGCCAATGCCCTACGCTCCCTCTCTATATCCTCTTGGTCGTCAAGGTCATCGGTAACGTAATGCCCTAAGTATTTAAACTTGTACACTCGTTTTAATTCAGCTCCATCAAGTTTAATAACTGGAACTGAATCAGGGACTTTACCGGCAGCCTTGAAGACCAAGTACTCACTCTTTCTACCATTATAGAGCAGGCCAAATTTATGAGCATACTCCTCACAGATTCCCAGCAGTCTTCTGAGGGCACTGATTGATGGGCACAGCAGCACCATGTCGTCTGCATAGCTGACATTGTTAATACAAACATCATCAACCGAGCAGCCAACACGCTCACTGCTGAGCCCAGCAATCAGGTCATTGACGTACAGGTTGAAAAGTTTTGGTGAACTCAACCCCCCCTGCCGCACACCACATTCCAACCTATACGCGCCAGACAAACTGCCTGCCCATCTTACAAAGTTTTCCTGATTTGCATACCAGAATTGGAAGAGACGCAGCACCTGTGTATGCACACCTGTTCTCGCCAACTTTTCCCAGAGCTTGTCATAGGACACAAGGTCAAATGCTTTAGACAGGTCGAGAAAGCATGCATACACAGGTGTACGTCTCTTTGTATAGTACTGTACAGTATGCTTTAAACTCAGAATTGCAGTTTCAGTTGAAAGTTGTTTTCTGAAACCAAATTGAGCATCATGAATGTTTAGATGTCTATCCAATTCAGAGTCAAGCACACTGTCCAGCACCTTGGCAACTACGGTGGCTAGCGATATTGGTCTATAATTGCCTTTATCCGATAAGTCACCTGTTTTATTTTTAACAATAGGTACCACGATAGTTTTCATAAGATCTTGGGGTAAGTATGAATGGTTCAGGCATAAATTGAGAAACATTGACAGAACACGGGGCAAATGGATTCCCGCAAACTTTAGGTGCTCGATGCTGAGACCATCGTGGCCTGGTGACTTGCCTCTTACCATTGTTTTGATAATTGCCGCTACTTGTTTGGCTGTAATACTGTACAGTCCACCAGTCTCGACAGGCTCAGCACTGATCACCGAAGTCGACGGGCCTAACGAGGAGCTCACCTTGAAGTGTTCCTCAAACATATCAGCTATTTGGCCAGCATTATTTACTCCCCCAACGCTCACTGGTAGACTAGGCCTAATATTCAACTTATTCGTTGATTTCCAAAACTCACTGAAATTATTTGATGCGCGTTGTTCTGCAATAATGTCCATTTTAATTTGATCTTCATTATTTTGACACCATTTTAGCTTACTTTTAAATATTTTTCTATTCAGACACATTTCACTATAAATATTACCCGATTTAGGTTTATTATGGTAAACCCAATTTTGAAAACTAAGCCTAGCCTTCCGGTGCGCTTCACTTACATGTGCATTCCATCCTATTACCCGTGCTTTTCGGAACTTGTTATCTATTTTACATTCACTGCTATAAATAGCTGCGTCACTTAAAATTTTAATTATATCATTATATATTTTATCCAATCTATTTTTATGTCCATTAACATTACAAATATTGAAACTACATTCTTGGAATTCATTAGGAAAATCTATTAATTTAAATTTATTATTGCAATATTCATTATATTTATTTATTTGGTCAATGTTTCTATTTCCCCATATCACATTATTACGTTGTATTATATTATATTTATTAAAATCAGATTTACATACAATAAGGTTCAAATTGCATTCAATAATTAGCGGCAAGTGATCAGACCAAAACGTATCGTATTTTACCTCGATATTATTTATTGTCTGCAAGGCAGAATTGCTAACAACACAGTGATCGAGCCACGTCGTCGACCCGGTTACACTACAATAAAGCATAAAGCAAAGTCGCTTTCCGCTTCCCGCGTCTGTATGTATGTATGTTTGCTTATATCTTTAAAACTACACAACGGATTTTGATGCGGTTTTTTTTTAATAGATAGAGTGATTCAGGAGGAAGGTTTATATGTATAATAACATGCTACCCGTGCGAAGCCGGGGCGGGTCGCTAGTTTATTTTAAACTAGCCGACCCGTGACAGACTTTGTCCTGTCCTGTGTAATGAAAACTGATGTCAGATTTTTTGCACACCAGCGCAATCTATATCAAAATTATCGCTTTTGCATTTTTTTATCATTTTGAGTATGTTTTTCGGATACACCATCCTATATTTTATTCGATCATTATATTTACAACTGGCCCATTCCGCGGTAATCGATACCAAAGAGGTTTAAAAATAATACGCAAATACTTACGCCAAAATAGAAAAATAACCGTCTTTATATTAAAAGTTTTCATAATTAAAAAGAGATTTACCAATATTTTCGATATTTTTCGTAATAATTGGTTCAACCTGAGATCATACTACGATAAATATTAAGGGATTTTTTTTAATTCAAATGTCAACAATTTTTTTTGATGTTAATTACATTGACAACGCGCCACTTTTATTAGCTCTCGGTGCAGTGATTCGTTATTATTTACTGTAAAAAAATTGGAATTATTCAGGTAAGTAAATAATCATTTTAATTACAAAAATGTAACTGCAGGTAATTGTGAAACGCCCGTCACTAAATTCACACAAAAGTTAATCCTACAAGAGCTATGCTTAATCAGTATTTGTTCTGATCTTGTGAAAGTGAAGTTATGTGTTTAAAACAATGCATGGAAAGTATTTTCTGCCTTCATAAAGGTTTTGTTCTGAAATATAAGCTGGTTAATTACGGTAGCACACGTCACATGTAACACTCGTCACAATTTTGTTCACTATGTTAATATGTAATATGTTGATTAGTTGACTAGAATTATACATATTTTTCAAGGCGATGTGTATACCAATAATACCAATGCATTTTTTAAGCGAATATGAATTCAATTTAAAAAAGTTCACTGGTTTTGGCATTATCACTAAATACGGTAGACATCTTCTCAGATCTCCAGATGCTTAGATACTTTGAAGATATCTAGTGGGGGTAGTCAGAGGCACGTCCAAACATTATATTTGGCACATGCCCACATTTTGCAGTAATTAGCATTCCATACGTGACAGGTTGCAAGCCCATCGCCGCTTATAAGAATACTAACTGGTTTCCTCACGATGTTTTCCTTCACCGTTTTAAGCACGTGTTTTTGATGCGCATATAATTTTTTCGAACAGAAAAATCCATTGATGCACGCCGGGATTCGAACCCACGAACTTTAGATTGAAAGTCGAGTTACCTCCCACTCGGCCAACACGGCTATCACTAAATATGTGTCATAATGGCCAAAATTACAATTACTAAATACTAGAATTACTTGATTAAAATTTATTATAATAAATAACGTCAAAAAATGACTTAAATTTTTGTTTTATTTGCACTCGTAACACCCGTCACAAATATTGAAACACCCGTCACAACGTTGCTTATTGAAAAAAACCAAGAAATAAAATATATTCATAAATTACTTAACAGTTATAAGAAAGGAAGGTGTGTTAACTCACTACTTAAGTATTTATTTTGTGATGAAACTTCCTAATTTAGCTGACTTCTGACGATTGGTTAATAGGGTAGCATTCTTTAGAAGAGTTCATGTATCACCCGTCACAGGGCTTTAATCTATTATTGCATCTATATGCTTCATAATTTGTAATATGTTTTTGTTTTAATTAAAGAGAAAGAATGAAATAGATTGAATTATATGTAAATTGCTGACAGTTTAGTTCTAATTTATGACTAAATAACAGTTTGAATGCGTACAAATGTAACACCCGTCACCGCGGAATGAGCCAACTACAACAAATAATCATCCTCATCCGTTCTGTTTATTAGGCCTGATTGATTTTCAAACATACAAACATCCTCACAAACTTTCGCATTTATAATATTATTAGGATAGGATTTTCGGAAGATAACTTCAGTGTCTGCCTATCGAGACATTTAGATTTAGTTAAATATGTCAAAATAATGAATGAGATAAGCCGAAGAGGAATCCACTGACGAACTTAGACGCAGATAGAGCGTCAACGTCGTTTTATAACGTCATTAATTATCCACCACATGAACCACTATTCAAATGTCAAAACTGACACTTTTTGCATAGTAAAAGTGTCAGTTTTGGAATTTGGATGATACGTTGTCGATGCGATAGTGGTTCGTGCTCAGGCCACTGTAGTCCAGTTGTTCGAAATGCAGCAAAAACTTTTGGGTAGGTGTAAAGCAATCAAAATTAATATCCCAAAAAACAAACTAAGTTTTGACGCAAGGTTTCAATGGAGGTCCAGTTAAGTTGCCGGTTTAGCAGTGTATTTTGCAAAACTAGAGTTGTATGAGGCGAGCATTATTCTGTCTAAACCAGAGGTTAGGGCGTTACGGCATTGAGTTGGTAGTTTGCGACACTATCCTGGCGTGTTGCGGTCCTCTGCGGTATTTGATAGCCGACATGGATTGAAAATAAATCCAGCTAAATGCAAGTCGGACTCGCGCACGAAGGGTTCCGTACCACTATCTATAAAAAACGGCAAAAAAATTACGTCTGTTGTATGGGAGCCCTCCTTAGATATTTATTTTGTTCTGTTTTAGTATGTGTTGTTATAGCGACAACAGAAATACATAATCTGTGAAAATTTCAACTATCTGGCTATCATGGTTCATGAGATACAGCCCTGTGACAGACAGACGGACAGACGGACAGCGAAGTCTTAGTAATAGGGTCCCGTTTTTACCCTTTGGGCACGGAACCCTAAAAAACCAACAGAGAACATTATTTTCAATTAGAAACGAACAAAACTACTTATTTGTCCGAATTTCCGAATCAGGTGAATTTCGAACCCACCTTAATAAATAAATTGAATATTAAATAAACATTGTTGGACATTTCACACATCGCCGTCTAGCCCTAAACTAAACAAAGCTTGTATGAAGACATAGTAGGGATCACGTAGTTTCTACATCAGTGCCTTCTGATGACCACAATTGCTAATAATCAAATGCTACATGCATTTGATTACATACAATAACATTGTGTGTAATCACCATTAAAAAACCGGCCAAGTGCGTATCGGGTCACGCACAATATAGGGTTTCGTAGTTGACACAACTAACAACGTTAATAAGTAATGTAATTATAAATGGTATTTGTACCTAAAAAAAATATTATTTCTTCCTCAAGCACATTTTAAAAGTTGAGTCAACTATTACTTCTATTAGGGTAAGCGAGAAAAAAAAAAAACATTCTCACTTTAGGTGTAGGGGAGGTATAAAAAAATGTTTGTCAAGATTTTATTCCACGACTTTGTTGACATTACTAATATGTATATACATACATGCCAAATTACAGCTTTCTAGCACTAAGCGTCTCTGAGCTAAGCTGTGAACAGACGGACGAGCATGGCGAAACTATAAGGGTTTCTTGTAGACTCGAAACCCTAATAAAATGCGAAAATCTCGTTTGTTGTATGGGAGCCCCCCTTAAATATTAATTTTATTCTGTTTTTAGGTATTTGTTGTTATAGTAGCAACAGAAATACATAATCTGTGAAAATTTCAACTGTCTAGCTATCACGGTTTATGAGATACAGCCCTGTGACAGACAGACGGACAGACGGACAGCGAAGTCTTAGTAATAGGGTCCCGTTTTTACCCTTTGGGTACGGAACCCTAAAAAATGAAGACATCCTCACAGCCGGCACTCAAATCCTCGAAGATAAGTAATTAAGGTCAAATACACATCCAAACATTACATTTTAAACATGCTCACTTTTTGCAGTATAGCTAGTAGCTATTGAAGCATTATAATTTTTCGAATAGAAAAATTCATTGATATAGAACACCGTAACCCAAAATCAGTGTTCTCCAGTGAAGTCATTGGTAAACGACCGATAAGCTATCTCCATGGAAGATGTCAACACATTAGTCAGTATCCATGCCAGATGTGATAATCAGTTTTTATGTGACCTGTATCAACTGCGAATTCAAACTAGGGCAGCAAGCCTAGTTTGTTGATCCGAGAAATTGATTTGTCTACGAAATAATAGACAATAATTGAATTTGAACGTAGAATATAGCGCTGTAGAAGTGAAGTTTTGGTCGAGGCAAGTTTAGATATAACTTTTTAGGGTTCTGTACCCATTGGGTAAAAACGGGACCCCAATACAAAACCACGCCTGTTTCCCAGAGGGGTAGACAGAGATCACGGCTTTCCACTTGCTACGATCCAGACAAACTTCTTTAGCTTCATTCACTCTCATAACATTCCTCATGCATGCCCGTCGGTTTAGAGTACTCTTGACCAGGCCATTTTTCAATTGGCCCAGTTGGCAATTTGGCCCAGGAATATACGCCGAGGTCTTCCTCCTCCAACGTTTCCATTCACACTCGCCTTATATACCTGTTTTATCAATAAGAATTTCTATTAAAATTATGTATTACTCGTATTCCTCATTTGGATAAAAGGTACAACGTTTATGCTAATGCGCCACAAGTTCTGAGTGCGTGTATGTCGGTTCAAAGTTTGAAATAGGTTTTCCGTTGTATGTAACACGATATTATTCAAATTGTAGGTAGTTTTACAGAACCAATTTACATAAAACATCCTATTTGGTCCCCATTGGTTCGCTCGGTTTAGAAGACCTTCTTGTTAATTGCAGATTGCTTACCCAGATGGCTTACCCGCAAACGTTATTGAGACTTGGTAGACATTTCATGTATACTTTAGAGCGATCCCAAAATGACATACAGCTGAAGCGAAACTTGACCTTAGAACCTTAGTCGCAAACGAATCAGAAACTAATCACAAATATTTATATAATACTAGCAGACCCGCGACAGACTCAATCACGCCTAAATGACCAAATAGATGTAGATGAAACTTTGAATATAATAATAATAATACTTTTTATCTAGATATCACGTAAGCGAAAGCCGTTGACAAAAGCTTGTTGTAAGCATATTTAAACATTTTACAGTTTAGGTAATTATACCTACTTACGCCTACATCAGTGTCAAAAACTACGAGTAGTTACCATGGTAACAGAACAGCTTCCTTGTATCTACCGACCAGTTGGCCGCCACGCCTTTTAAGTAACATAATAGCAGAAACTTTTCACGATAAAGATATTATTTCAAAATATACGTTTTAGAATTTATGATCGAAATATTTTATATACCTACTATTAAAATCAACTTGTGATTTATTGTTAAAGATAGGTAATATGTAGATCTAGATTTCTATTAGAATAGATTTCTGATAAGTAATTATACATAATTTATATCATTAATTTATTTGAAAAGCTAAGGCGGACCACGCGCCGACGTGTGTTTGTCGTCATTGCAGCGGTCGGTAGGATTATTTATCGAAGTGATTAAAGATGGGTACATCTTTATTCACATATACTATACATTATAAAATAGGAGATGTGGCTTGTTCACAAGTATTTCTTTTTTCGTTTCGAACAAAAACAATCGTCGACTGGGAGCGCCTTAACCGGTTAGACAAATCATGATCAACAGAAGATCCCAAATCCCATAATATTATTAATGCGAAGGTTTGTATGTTTGATAGAGGCATAAACGACAAAACGGATTAAGATTAAATTTGCTGTTGTATGTAGATATAAAAAACAGAATAAAAAATAGGGGTACTTATAATCCGCCTAATAACCTAACCTAAATGATAAAAAAACGCAAAATGGATGATTCTGGTATAGATGTAGATTGATGCAACAAATCTGACATCACAGACTAAAAAGAGCATAGCATCGTCATAGCAACGCAGTTTTGACAAAATTGGTAATTTATTTTATCAAGGTTTTTAGGGAAAATATTGGAAGTTGGCTGAAATTACTTTTTTCTATGCAATTATTGAAATTTGATAGGATAACGTCTATCACGTGTCGGCTAGTCTAGCTATAATATCTCTTGCGATAAAACACTATCGCCAGTGCAACGACCTTCATTTTAGGTGCGCCCAAACGAACGATCCGTCATCGTTCGCGTCAAAATCAACAAAAGTCGAAAACGGCGCAGACAAATTTACAGACATGTATAAATCTCGGCGGAATAATTTAGTGAATTCCAATGTTTAAGATTATTTATTCGTTCTGCGTCATTGCTATGCAGATAATCATAATAAAAAATCTATTAGACGGTTTATTATCTATAAAATGTGAAGGGAAGCATCTTGAGGAAACCAGTTAGCATTCTTAGCGGTGATGGGTTCGCAAAGCTGTCACGTATGGAATGTTGACTTCTGCAAAATGTGGGCATGTGCCAGATGTAATTTTTGGACGTCTCTCTGACTACGCTCTTTAGACATCTTTAAAGAACTGAGAGTATATCTACCGTGACTTTTTGTCGTAATTATATTATTATTTATTAATTTTAAAAATATATCGAATACTTTGAGAGTCATAATGTATGTTAGTCTGTACTTGCAACTGTAACTTGGAAAATTCCTAGCAATAATGACAAAATAACTTAATTTGTCTGCAGCGTTTCCTTTAACAAATTCAACATTCCCAAATAAAATTTTAGCCAGATTCTAAGGATTTCCCCGAATAAAGCAAACAGCAAACATTCCCCAACTTCCCCCATGCAGCTTATTATAGGCTAGCCAATTTCTAAAGCTTTTACAATTTGGCTTCCACATAAAGAAACTGTAATTTAGCGTCGCTGAGGCACAGAATACACAGTGGTTCAGTAAAGTCAGCCAAACAACTAGGTGGAAATAAATACTTTGTTAACATTTTCACTAAAACGCTTCTAAAGGCTGGTAACTTGTATAACCATCTTTTTAACTCAAATAAGTGGTTTAGAAGGTATGCGGGAACAGATGAACATTATATACGGGCTGAAGTTGTAAATACATCCTAATAATATTATAAATGCGAAAGTTTGTGAGTTTGTATGTATGTTTGTTCCTAAATCAGGCCTAAACGACAAAACGGGTTGAAATTTGCTGTAGATGTAGATGTAATGCCCGAATAAATAATAGACTACTTTAATATATGAAAAACATCCCCAAAACGATAAAAAACGCAAAAGGGATGATTTCTGTATAGATGGCGCTGGTGTGCAACAAATCTGACACCACAGACTAAAAACATTCAGTCTTTTCTATTCGATTATTGAAATTTGACAGAACAACGTTTGTCACGGGTCGGATCCCTAAATCGAAAAGTTGTTTTCACAAACCCTCCATACTTTTTAAAGACCTATCTAACGAAAATCCACACAATGGGGTACGCGAGAAAAAAAAAACATCCCTATTTTAGGTACCCTTGAAAAAATATTCTACGTCTTTGTTGTCTTTCTAGCTCTAAGCGTCTCTGAGCTAGGCTGCGGACAGACTGACGGACGGACGGGCAGACGGACGGACATGGCGAAACTATAAGGGTTTCTTGTAGTCTGTAGACTGTCGAAACCCTAAAAAGGATGTATTTTACCTCTTCATAATAGTTAAGTAGCCGACTGTACCTGCAGCAGTCCGTAATGCATCGTGTTGCCAGTTTGGTGCATTGCAGGTTTGTGATGCGGCAGCGGATTTTATGCTTCGTTTGTCAAATTGTTTGGTGAAGCGGAAGGAGTTATCGAGAGCGGCTTTTGTATGCCCGAAGCGCTTTTATCAGGCCTCTACGTTATTCGAAAAGCGTTATTGAAAATCGAGACAATAATCGAAACGTCAGGAAAATAAATTAATATACGTGATAAAAAAAAAACTATATAAATGTATCGAATTGAATAATCAAGAGATATCAGTTTTAGGGTTCCATACCCAAAGAGTAAAAACGGGACCCTATTACTAAGACTTCGCTGTCCGTCTGTCTGTCACAGGGCTGTATCTCATGAACTGTGATAGCTAGACAGTTGAAATTTTCACAGATGATGTATTTCTGTTGCCGCTATAACAACAAATACTAAAAACAGAATAAAATAAACATTTGGGGCTCCGATGAGCCCCACCTAAATGTTTATATTGTTTGTTTTGTCAAAACGGCAAAAAAAAACATTTTTTTGCCGTTTTGACATAGATAATGGGACGGAACCCTTCGTGCGCGAATCCGACTTGTACTTGGCCGGTTTTTTTAAGTTTTACGAAGAAACTATTAGTCCTACATCTTAAAAATCGAAAATCGAATTCACCAGGTAAATATGTGGAGCCATTTAATAAAGCAACTATCCATTACCATGATACATTATTTCAATTGCCAAAAGTAAACCACAATAACACTTGCTCGATAAAATTACATTTTGAAAATCATCGCCTTTTTGAACTGCAAATCGATTCACAGTAAAAGTCAACGTACAAGTAACACTTGACAGTCAAACATGTACTTGCTCGTATAGATTGGATCTACGATTCAGCCATAATCTGAGTCAGACTTTAGTTTGGATCGTAAAAACGAAAATGCTGACTATAAACCCACCTTCAAACGTGAATTTTAGTAAATTAAAATCCCAGGGCGAACTTATTCCAAGACAGGGGTGCGATGTTGCATGCGAATCGTAATAACCCGTACATTGCCCAAACTCAACGAATGGCGTGATGAAAAGTGGCCACAGACCGTGCGAGTAAGGCTAGATCTCTCCAGGGGGGGCTATTTCGCAAAAGCTATGATTATCATGCTATGATATTCATACCAATATTATTTGAACTGAATGCCATAATACCTACGCTTTTTAATGCAGTTTAACCAGTTTAGGCACTAAACAAACACTAGAGAAAATGTAGGTGCAGATAATTAAAATAATTAACGTATTTATGTGCCTAAATGGGTCCAAAAGATGCTAGTTAGTAAGCACGTAATATGCTAATGAGAAAGCTTTAAGCTAGTTATCCAAGTTCCCACAGAATTAGGGAACTGCACTTTGGCAGAGAAATATTGCTGAAACAATTTTGGAAGGGGATTTTTTCCATATCTTTTTACATTGTATAAAATCAGTATAAATCTTTGAGTGTATAAATCATGGAAATGTCTACCGTACGCGTAGGTACTTGGGGGTTACAGTCGTGACCCTATTTTTTTATCCAGCTTTAAGAAATGTTTCATTTTAACCAGGGCCCGTACCACAAACTCAAAAGTAATATTAACGGTGCGAAAGTGACAACGCAGTACGAACTCGTATTATCACTTTCGCATAGCAAGTAATATTGTTTTGATACTACATTAGGAGCTTGTGGTATAGGCCCAGACCATGGACCATGTATTTTGTTATGTACCGATACAGATAAATCTGCAAATCTGATGGCAGCGTCGCACCAGACAACGAGAGATCAGAAGTGAACTGGCTGCATAGTTCTTTTTAGTTTGTGGCGTTTTCCTAATGTATAATATTTTTTTGTTCTCAATTGCCTAGTACAGTAGAAAATGTTATTTTTACACAGAGGACAGTTTAAGGTGAGTGCGGTGAACTCGATTACCAAGAAAACTAGACAAAAACAATTTTGGCAGGCGGCGTACCTCGAATTAGCGTGAGAAAATTGCCGCCAAAACGGGTACAAAAACAAAGGACAGCGGATAAAAAACTGTGAAAAACTACTACATACACTAGACATGTTTTTTTATTGTTTGGAAATGAATTAGTGTGATCACTACATAGTATAAAGCAAAGTCGCTTTCCCCTTCCCGCGTATGTATGTATGTTTGCTTATATCTTTAAAACTACACAACGGATTTTGATGCGGTTTTTTTTAATAGATAGAGTGATTCAGGAGGAAGGTTTATATGTATAATAACATGCTACCCGTGCGAAGCCGGGGCGGGTCGCTAGTTGACTATAAAATAAATCTATTTAGGTTTTTTGCACACGTTTTTACGTTACAAACGTGACTAGCAGTCCATCCCGGTGTGGCACGGATTTACTAATGATTTTATGGCAATATTTTTCACACGTCGGGTTTACATTATCGAAGTTTTCATACGGAGTTTTCTGACATTTTTGAAAATACTCTATCGCCAATGTTCATCAGGGATAATGTAGGATTCTAATGGAAAAATATTTTTTCAAATCGGTCCAGTAGTTTCTTTCCCTATTCAATGCAAACAATCACATATTTCCTCTTTATAATTTTAGTATAGTATAGACATACACACATATAAAGAAGATTTACACTATAACCGTTGACGTGTTTATTTGAATAAAATAGGAATGAATTGGTCCCTAGAGGACCCATAGAGCTATGAAGGAGTCCAAAGGATGCCAAAAATAGCAATCAACGTAACAAATTTTTTTTGTCCAGTTTTTCTGCCCAACAATTCTACCGACTAAAGCTTAGATTGAATTACCCTTGGTAACTTATATAGTCAGGTCTGGCCCCGCGAGACTACCACAGCTCATTAACTAACCAAAAAAGATTGTCTACCTTCGTCTAGTCTAGACAGCTTAATTTATGTAAAAAAAAAAATATATTATTTAAAATAACAACTAAATCAACCCTTAGGCGATTGCATCACTGACCTTGTCGTGTCATACGCGATTTAACATAAAAAAGCAAAACAAAGTTACATAGATTGTAATTTAATTTAAATAGATCTTAGATTATTAAAACTAGTAGTAAAAAAAGTGAGAGATAAGGAAAAAGTTCTGTTATATTAAAGGGGTTCATTTGCACTAAATTATATCTCTTAAGGCGCTCCCTGTCGACGATTGTTTTTGTTCGAAACGAAAAAAGAAATACTTCTGAACAAGTCACATCTCCTATTTTATAATGTATAGTATATGTGAATAAAGATGTACCCATCTTTAATCACTTCGATAAATAATCCTAATAGAAATCTAGGTAGGAACCTGAAGTAATATACTTATAAAAATAGGAGATGTGGCTTGTTCAGAAGTATTTCTTTTTTCGTTTCGAAAAAGAGCAATCGTCGACATACAGCCCCTTAAGGTGTGACTAGACACATCGCGGCATTCGAGCGCGGCAGCCGCGCTAAGATAGACGACGGCCGCGAACATCTTTATGTTTAAACTAGTCACGCTGTAAACTTGTGTCTTGCGAATGCGAATGCCGCGCTATGTCTCGTCACACCTTTAAGGTGCAAAGTCAACTAGGCTTTAATCTAAAAATATAATAGTAAAACCTGCTTATAATGTGGTATTATAAAAAAATATGTTACACATATAATCATAATCATCATATCACCGTAAACTTCGACAACCCATATATTTTTAATAAAAATTATAAAAAAACCATAAATTGTCTTAATTTGACCGAATTTTGTTGTGTATTAAGTATTAATTTAGTAAGAAATGTGTGAGTGGTAAGATGACGGCTGATAGAGGAAAATGGAAGAAGATCTCATGTAGGGACGACCTCACTAAAGTGGGATAAAGGCAGAAAGATGATGATGATGATATGACGTTTTTGGATTCACTTTCTGCTGTTCTTGAAATAAAAAACGAAATGAATACCACTTTCTGTTAGAACAAAACTATTTGCATACAGCCAAATAAGTATGACAAAAATATTCAGTGACGCACGAAGAAAATGAAAAGGTCACTTTTTGCGTTTTAAAATGAGAAATAACTAAAACATGACTATCAGTCTAAAGCTGTTATCGTAAGTAGGGAATGAGGCACAAACATCGGTATGTTTTTTCAAAAACTACAAAACAAATCTAGTTACATCTTTATAAAAAAAAAAAACTGAAATAGGATCACGAATGTAATCAAATCACCAAGTACAGTAGTCATCCTCTCAGATCTTCAAGCGCTCAGATCCTTGAACATACTTAAAGGGGGTAGTCAGAGGCACGTCTAAACATAAGGTACATTAGATACATGCCACATTTTATACGTGACAGGCTGCAAGTCCATCACCGCTTATAAGAATGCTAACTGGTTTCCTCACGATGTTTTCCTGCACCGTGTTTAAGTAATAATAATGATGAATGTTTATGTTGTTCCAAACCAAACTTGGTATCACTAAAGACCCTAATCCACATGACAATTACAATAAGTACGGAGCACCCGAACATGGCCCCAAAACGGCGTAATTTATACACCAAACCTAATTGTGAACTATTTCGATTCAATTCGCGTGTCACAAGTGTGCACACAGCTTAGGAACACAGTTTATGGAATACAGCTCGGTCACTCCTATGACTATAAAATAAAGTTACAAACCCGTCAACTATGGATCCTTGAATTGGCCAGTCGGCGCAAGCCTATTCGCCTAGCCGGCCTTTTATGGACTATAACTATAATACTTTTATTTTATTTCAGTCTGCATATGTGTTTAAGTGAATTTAAAAATATTAGGACTAAAATGCAATCTGTACCTACCGATGTAATCAAGTGAATCAAGTTCGATTTACTGGAAACAATCACGAGTTTCTCTTCCAATAAATAATTTTCGTTAAAGTCACAGATATGTTTGAATCGTCTTATCATCATCATCATCATCATCATCATCATCATCAGAAATAGGTCTCAAAAAATTGGTGTATTTACTCCTTTCGATGTAAAGAGTTAGCTGTATTCACCAACCTATGGCGTAGAGGTCAATGATATGCACCGAGCCCTGAGAAACAGTCGGTGGACTGCGTAATCGCCACCAGAATTTGTAAGTGCGTCACTTTGACATGTAGCATTAACAATGTCAAGTTCAAGTTCGAGGATTTCCGTTTATCGATGCAGTTTGCGGTTGGGTGCGGTTGTTTGTTTTGAAGCATAATATTATTTTAGGGCCGGCCGCGCAATGGTCACAAAACATCCGGTTGTTGTGCCAAAACGATTACATTTGATAAATAATTTCATATGCTAGAAACTTTATGCATACGGCAAAAAAAAAAAGTTTTTTGAATGGGAGCCCCAGTTAAACATTTATTCTGTTATTAGTATTTGTTGTTATAGCGGCAACAGAAATACATCATCAGTGAAAATTTCAACTGTCTAGAGCTATCACGGTTCATGAGATACAGCCTTGTGACAGACTGACGGACAGATGGACAGCGAAGTCTTAGTAATAGGGTTCCATTTTTACCCTTTGGGTACGGAACCCAAAAAGCGCTAGTATGGAAACAACAACAGAGAGCTGCCGACCCAATTTGAATACTAAAAATAAATATATTTCATTTAATGTTATTTTACGCGGATTATCGTGATAAAATGGCATTAAACAGCTATAGCGAGTAATGTTTTTAACTTATTTGCTTGTATAAGATTTGTAATATCAAAGGAGAACAAGAAAAACATATTAAAAAGAAAACACATTACTTTATAGCTCAAAACGAGCAGAATCTAACGAGAAACACAAAATGCTTTTAAGGCCCTGTATGTCGACGATTGCTCTTTTTCCAAACGAAAAATAAAATACTTCTGAACAAGCCACATCTCCTATTTTTATAAGTATATTACTTCAGGTTCCTACCTACATTTCTATTAAGCTGAAAACATAATAGCAGAAACTTTTCACGATAAAAATATTATTTCTAAATGATACGTTTTAGAATTTATGATCGAAATATTTTATATACCTACTATTAAAATCAACTTGTGATTTATTGTTAAAGATAGGTAATATGTAGATCTACAATTCTATTAGAATAGATTTTTGATAAGTAATTATACATAATTTATATCATTAATTTATTCGAAAAGCTAAGGCGGAGCACGCATCGCCCATGGCTTAGTCAGTAGTCAGTACCCCTGTGACTACTGTCAGAGACAGACGTGTGTTTGACGTCATTGCAGCGGTCGGAAAGATTATTTACGAATTGAAAAAAGATGGGTAATATTTCAAAAAAAAAAAAAAACAAAAAGAGATAATGGTTACGTACCCTAAGAAAACATGCTAAAAATATAAGAGAAATAAAACAGTAAGTAAACCTTCCTATTTTATCAATTTTACCTATCTACGTTATCTTTGATAATCTTGTGAAAAATATTAGGCAAAGAAAACAGTAAGTACTTACATAACTACATACTTTATCATACATACATACATTTATACATAAAATCACGCCTGTTTCCCAAAGGGGTAGGCAGAGATCACGGCTTTTCACTTGCTACGATCCTGACATACTTCTTTAGCATTCACTCTCATCACATTCCTCATGCATGCTCGTCGGTTTAGAGTACTCTTGACCCGGCTTTTTTTCAAAACGTTTCCAATATGGTCCAGGAAAATACGCCGAGGTCTTCCTCTTCCAACGCTCCCTTTCACACTCGCCTTATATACCTGTTTTGTCAATATCTTTCTTCATTCATTCTCTCCACATGCCCAAACCATCTAATCATCCCTTTCTCAATCCTCTTTCACTTCACAACGTTTTCTTGGATAAATTGTAGGGAAAAATTCTGGAAAAAATCTGGAACGACCAGTCGGATTTTCGTATAACTTTCTCGAAGGATGATAGTTCAGCATCATCACTAACACTTCTAACCATAGCAAAACCCGCAGTTGAACAAAATAGGTACGTATGAATAATAATATATTCAGCGGGTTATATAAATCCCAAGATTTTAGTAAGAATCGGTTCAATGATCCTGTCATTTTTGTTACATAATGTTCAAAGAACATGGCGCATACATAACAGACTACGTTTTGGTGGCTGATTGTGTTCTAATAGGTATATTACCTATTACCCGCCACTCTGTGACACAGAGCATAGTCCCGCCAACCGCCGAACACGCAAGTTTTTTAAAAAAATTACTTTGACAGACAAAGAGTTTTTACTTCCTATTCTACCAAGGAGTATTAATGCCACCTGCTTTATTACGTAGGGATAGTTCATCACTACATAGTACCTATAAAACAAAGTCGCTTTCTCTGTCCCTATATCCCTATGTATGCTTAAATCTTTAAAACTACGCAAAGGATTTTGATGCGGTTTTTTTTTTATTGATAGAGTGATTCATGAGGAAGGTTTTTATGTATAATACATGCTTAATATAGTAGAGAAATACTGATAATTTTAGAGGTTTCTAATGTGATGTCGTAAATAAACACATTTTTTGCGCTTACATTGCAAACGCTGGCTGAACCCCGCGAGATATATCAAAATAATGTACCTACACAGTCGCTGCTTAAATACTAAACGGTCATATTTCAAAATTTCTGTTTTTTCAGAAGAGCCAATCAAAGTTTTAAAAAAATATTTTTTTAATTTCTGAGAAATTTTTATTTTTATTAGTTATGAGTTTTGGATCACTAGAAGCGTAATTTTAAGCTGTATCTATCTATATTTTTCGTTTTGCTGTAACTTTAACCTATTGGCGTAAAATACCACATGTGTCCCTTTTGCATATAAAAAAATATTTAAACGTAAATTAAAGTTATCGATAAAAGGCCACATATTATACAAAAATAAGAGTTTTCTTTAGATTTTTCCTTCACTTCTTCGTCTGATGTAAAAAACCTATTAATAAAACAAATATTATACAATATCGAAAACATGCTAATATTTTTTTTTGATAATACTAAAAATAATTCGCTATTTATTTAAAAAACCAAAAACTATTTTTATACAAAGTTATTGGGGCAAAATAAGAGGTAATTTAATGTTGATCTCTAAACTGAGTTCAACATTATTACTAGCTACACAAAAATAATAATAAAGTCACTATAAAGGCTTCATAAATCTATTTAACTACAAGTATATAAGTGTTTAATAATTAATAAAACTATATATTTTCTGCTAAATCTGTCTTTCTAAAAATCAATGAGTACCTAAATCACAACCCAGTTGTTATTAACTCAAACATATTAATCACTTCGTCATCTTTATAATTTCAGCCATAGAACATTCCATTGCTAAACATTAGCCTTCTTCGTAAAATCAATTCTAATGATCTATTTCGTGCAGTGTGCACCTAATGCCTCCCAGCAACCTTTATCAGGTCATCTTTCCATTCATTCTACCCAACGACCATCAGTTCTTTAAGCCATGTACCTACCCCGCTCACAGCCGCGTCAACTAGCTACTCCTCTTGGGTATGTCGGTGACTTTAGTTCGTATACGGATATAATAACATCTCCGTCTAACGCTTCTCTTCAAAGAAATCGCTTTCGTACACTGCTCCTGCACCCGGACTGACACGGTGGCGTTGTTGTACAAGCATTTCAACACTACAATGTATTGGTAGTCAATACGGCACCGCTGGAATAACCATAGCTTTACACAGGTTTCCACTGAATTAAATTATTTTTCGTAGTCTACAAACGCTAAACATAACGACCGATTATTAGATAGATTATTATCTCTATTAATAAGCTTATAAATTTAGCGTATTACATCGCTTTAAATTATGTTAATATTTTCTTAATAAGTTCTTTGATTATTTCAAATTTGTTTTATCTTGAATAGTAGGTACAGTAATTTCCAACAGTAAGAGATTCCAAGTCAAAAATGTCGCCATGTTTAATTTTTTTGACATAATAACCAAGAAATGGCATTTATGTCTTATAAATTATATTAGAATTCACGTAAAAATAATATTCTACGCAAACGCATTTCGAAATGTGGTACTTATGTATAAAAAGCAATATTTTAACGAACTAAAATTATTATTCAAAACAAACGCATTTGAAATGTGTATAGAAAACAATATTGTACTAATATACATTTTATATTCAAAGCCGACGCATTCTAAAATGTGGCACCTTTGTTTAATAAATAGTATTATACATACGTTTATTTTATACTCGATACGGACACATTCTAAAAAATGGCACTTTTGAATATAAATTTTAATTAAAAAACCGGTAGTTTTTTGAAATGTGGCCCTTTTGCATATAAGCTATGTGCGCTTCTGTCAAAAATCAAGTCGCAATTGATAAAATGGCAGTTTAGCTCTGAAGTTTGCCTGCAAAGTGCAAAAATGCTAAACAGACACTTGTATGTTTTAGTTATTTATAGTGCTATAATTAAAAGGATCAAATTTTTATTATATAAAATGACCATTTTAGATCACGTTTTTGCACTAAAAACGATTTTCACATTTTTTGATTTGTGACACTTTAGTATTTAAGCAGCGACCTGTACTACAATTGTAAACGTCTACAAAAACGTCTGACTTCATCATCAGAACAGCTCGCTGTCACCATATTATTGTATTGTGACCAGAACTAAAAGATGCAAAATCTCAGCTCAATCGGAAATGGTCGAAAAATAACTTGCAATTATTGAAAGTTACAAAAAAACAAACAAACATTATACTAACAGTGCTAGTCGATAATAAAACTTGTACAAAAGGACAGTTTTTATTCTGGGAAAAATAAGTTGTGGATTTTTACCATCATATTAAAAATTATTCAAACGCTAGAGCTTGGGCTGCGACACAGATTGGAAAATAGTTATTACGAGCGGTGGACTACATGTTTCAAAGCGGCGTTGTCGCTCTGTGCTTTTGCGTCACGCGGCTACAGGCGACGTTGCCAGCTCTCCAAGCGGGAGAGAGCTTATGACAGTTATTGGGATTTCTGGATATATGCAATTTTCGTAAAATTGACTTCCCTTGACTTTTCGATTGGTCGATACATTTTTGTCGGTTTTTTTTTTAGTTTTTAACGTAGGGTGAGAGCGATGGTTGTGGGCACTATAACAACATTTTGAATTTCAAATAAACGGTTTATATTGAAAAACTGATTATAACGACGATTTTTAAACAACATAGAATAGCAAGGGTTTTTTAACAGCGATATTTATTTATTAATTATTCATATTTAAGTAAATAGACAAAACGGGAAATATTTAGTTGTGATCAATCAAATCTAGAGGTATAACGCATCACAACTATCACTAATCAAAACAAGCCATATACAAAGAATTGTATTAACTATAGATTTACTATATATATATATATATATATATACTACTATATACTATAGAGCCTACCCGGGCTGCGAGCGCCCGCACTGCGCCTGCGACAGTTACAGCCGCACCTTCAGCACCTGCATCTTTTCGCATGGACATTGGCCAAGAATACGATAACGTCACGCAACGCGCGAAGCCCCGAAGCCAATGCCACTGCCTCTCTGCTGACATTATCCGTGAAATTATAAGGGAGGAACTAGACAGGAAATTCACTTCAGTTTTGTTTCGATCGTAATATCTTCTGAATGGAATGTCCGATTAATAAAAAAGCTGACCAATATCAGACATGATAACCATACCTTCGTATAAATCCTTATCCAAATAAATCATTTCATATTGAAAACTGTTTCAATACCAATATACCTATAACTTTTTGAATTACTCAAATCGGACATTCCATTCAGAAGATATTACGATCGACACAAAACTAAGCGCCGTGACCCGCGTCGCGGTCGCGGTCGTGACGATGTGACGTCATAGTGTAAGCGCTAATCTTAGAAATTCAAAAACCGGCCAAGTGCGAATCGGACTCGCGCACGAAGGGTTCCGTACCATTATCTATAAAAAACAGCAAATAAACACGTTTGTTGTATGGGAGCCCCATTTAGATATTTATTTTATTCTGTTTTTAGTATTTGTTGTTATAGCGGCAACCGAAATACATAATCTGTGAAAATTTCAACTGTCTAGCTATCACGGTTCATGAGATACAGCCCTGTGACAGACAGACGGACAGACGGACAGCGAAGTCTTAGTAATAGGGTCCCGTTTTTACCCTTTGGGTACGGAACCCTAAAAAAGGGCTTCAACTTCTCGTCGTTATAAGTATAGGTACCGCCTATCATGTTTTACAATTCATTTTTGTTTGAGTTCCGGTGTAAAAACATGAAGATATGGTTTTGTTTAGGAAACAATCTAAAATAAATTTAAAACCAATATAGCATTGAATACTGACCATTAATTAAAAATTTTTAGGAGTGACTACAATATTCACTTCATTCTGGGATGTTCCCAAAGATTCTCCGGAGAAAGCTGTGTTACTTATAAGGAAAACTGAAACTATTCAATGAAAACAAGCCTGGTGGAACAGCTGGATAATAGAAATTAGTTTGTAAACATGAAAATAAACCAGAATATTGATTATTAACACTTTATTACTTCATTTCCTTTCTAATCACATAAAGTTATCATCGCTTCTCATGTTTTTTTACAGCCAGCTAAGTAGGTAGGTATACCGGATTGAGACAATGTAGGTTGTAGGGTTTTTTTTATCCAATCTAAGTTATGTTTCAGAGTATAATAGAAGCACAATAATATAACAATATCATACATATTATAAAAACACAAAAAGTCAGAGCTCTTTTTTCTTGGTGCTTCCCTATGTAGACTATTTTTGTTCAAAAGCCCGATGAATACATCCATAAACTTTCTATAGACACGGAGCACATAATATGACTTGAAGTTTGTATGATTATAAATCGCAATAAAGTAAATTCCACTGCCTGCAAAGTGAACCCAGAAGACAGTGGAGCAGTACCACGCTGATTACGAGTTTCTTCTCCGCGACAGGGAATCCTTCGTCGACCTTCTGCAAGCCACGGGCTGCCCTCGACCGGCAGACAGTTGAGGCTGGCGGGACACCCAGCGCGTAACTCTTCTTCTGCTCGCTTGGCTTGTGAAACGGTCTCAATATTCGCGTCATTTATTTATGCTGACCGGTGTTGTATGTATGGCATTGGTTGACTCCGCCGCGCCAAGGATTTGCGTTTTGCACTGACTTTGACATAGGTACATATAAAATGCCGGCTCTGTTTACATAAACATTTGTTCTACTTTTTTTTTTATGGAGTCTGTAGTCAGTGTTACCATATTTACCGTTCCGACTTGGCAAATAGAAAATAGAGTTGGACGAGATGCCCAGACAACATTTATTTGCTGTATTTATTTGGTTATTTCATTGATTGCATGTACACAAAGTTTTTGTCTTTGAAAACCCATAAAAAAACATCCTGATTTGCCGCGGCGCGCACCTGATTAACTGACATTGACATAACACATTCCAAGTTTTTATAGTTCATCTGTCAAATCGGCATGTACCTAGCGTACTGACCTCTATTGTATAATAGAGGTCAGTGACCTAGCGAGTTGAGTAGTCACGTATGGAATGCGTAACTACTGCAAAATGTGGGCATGTGCCAAATATAATGTTTGGCCGTGCCTCTAACTACCCCCACCAGATAGTAAAGCCTATTACCAGCCTACGTAGGTACCAGAAACGCGATCTCATAAAAACTGTCGATAATATTTACGATAAGCATACGCCATCTAGAGCTTGCCGTTGTCAACTGTCAGTGTCGTTTCGGCCGCGGTTTTCAGAACTTACCGCGCCTTAACTTGAACCGACAAACCATTAGGCGCGCAAGTGTTAATTTCAAAATTAAAAATTCAAACCTTTTGAGTACACGTTTAGAAGTTTTAATTAAGACAAGAAATAAATGTTTTTGATGAATACAGAATCGTTTTTTCTCAATAACCGCAAAACATACAGTTTAGTTTTTTATGACAAAGATAAGTTAAGGATTTAATCTAGATAAATTAAAGACAGAAACACGATTGGTGAAACTTTTCTCGATAGATTTATTTTCCTAAGTTGGCTCTTCAAAAACACTAGTTTCGTTTTTAATCAAAACTATGCATAGCTAAATAGTTCATATTTATATAGTTCGTTAGATAAGACAATTTTTAGGGTTCCGTACCCAAAGGGTAAAAACGGAACCCTATTACTAAGACTTCGCTGTCCGTCTGTCTTTCCGTCTGTCCGTCTGTCCGTCTGTCCGTCTGTCTGTCTGTCACAGGGCTGTATCTCATGAACCATGATAGCTGGACAGTTGAAATTTTCACAGATTATGTATTTCTATTGCTGCTCGAACAACAAATACTAAAAACAGAATAAAATAAATATTTAAGGGGGGCTCCCATACAACAAACTTGATTTTTGCATTCCAGCGCCATCTAGTTTCATGTGATGTTACTACGTTAATATAAGTACTTTTCGCGATCTCATGCGACCGCTCGGGGTTTGAGAGGTAAGATGAAAGAGGTTTGCTATTCCGCTGGCAGGTGGCGCTATTTTACCACTATCGGTAAAGTTAGTCGGTAAATAGATGGTACTTCACATGATCGACTAAAAAGATTGAAATTGAATTATTGAATTCATGTAGTTAGGTAAATAGGTACCTAGGTAGATATTATTAATTTCAAATTAATTTCGAGTTTGAATCCTGGCCGTGCATCAATGGATATTTCTGTTCGAAAAATGTACAGTTTTATATATTGGTTAACCATATATGGTTTTAATATAAGATATTATGAATTATTTTTTATGTTTCTAGGGTTCCGTACCTAAAGGGTAAAAAACGGGACTACTAAGACACCGCTGTCCGTCTGTCTGTTACCAGGCTGTATCTCGTGAACCGTGATAGCTAGACAGTTGAAATTTTCACATATGATGTATTTCTCTAAAAAGAGAATAAAATAAATATTTAAGTGGGACTCCCGTACAACAAACGTGATTTTTTTGCCGTTTTGATAATAGTACGGAACCCTTCGTGCGCGAGTCCGACTCGCACTTGGCCGGTTTTTAATTTAATTTGATGGTTTTCTTGATAATGCACTATGCAGTTTTTCACTTTTTCCGTCTTATCCGGGTAGACTCAGCCCATACAAAACGTCAAAAATTTCACTTATCACCTTAATTTCAAAATTAAAATTTCAAACCTTTTGAGTACACGTTTAGACGTTTTAATTAACGAGGTATTTCTGGCAAAGTGGTCCGTTTGCTCGTACAAGTATGGTATATAGGTTTCACATGCGGTTTCGTCTGCTTTACTATATACTCGTTACTTTCTGAATGAGTTGCGTGTATGCAAGTTATAGAAATATCGGTAGAGCGCACTATAGAGCAAAAACAATCAATATATAACGCGCATTTTTTATTCTTTTAATGCATATATATCCGGAACTTGCTAACATGAGCGAAGAAACGCGCGAATATTCTAGAAAAACCTTTTATTTATTTTTATACACATGCACGACACGACGATGAGCCAAAATTTCTATCGTTGCTGTCAGTACAAAAAGTCGTATGTAAAAACGTTAGGTTTTCAGGAGACACAAAAACTGATTATTTTTACAATATTAAAATGTTAATAGCTTTAGTTTTATAGCTTACATACGTGTACATTATACTTCTGCAAATCGATTTACCATACAGCCAATAAAAAAAACCGGCCAAGTACGAGTTGGACTCGCGCACGAAGGGTTCCGTACCATTATCTATAAAAAAACGCCAAAAAACACGTTTGTTGTATGGGAGCCCCACTTAAATATCTATTTTATTCCGTTTTCAGTATTTGTTGTTATAGCGGCAACAGAAACACATCATCTGTGATGAAATTTCAACTGTCTAGCTATCACGGTTCATGAGATACAGCCCTGTGACAGACAGATGGACAGACGGACAGCGAAGTCTTAGTAATAGGGTCCCGTTTTTACCATTTGGGTACGGAACCCTAAAAATAGCAAAATTTTGACATACGAATTTTTGTACTGACAGCAAAGCTATGAATTTGAATATGAAAATATCACTTGGATTTGAAGCGTTAGTTCCAAACCTGTGAGCTTGTTGTACAACCTTACAGATAAAAAATAATAAGTACGACGCAGTGGAAAAAGTCGAATAGACTTTAGTCACGAGTAAGAACTTTAGTCACCAAATATGAATACTCATTATCAAAAGCTGTATTTATTTTAAACTAGCCGACCCGTGACAGACGTTGTCCTGTCAAATTTGAATAATCGAATAGAAAAGACTGAATGTTTTTAAGCTTCGATGTCAGATTTGTTGAACGCCAGCGCCTTCTGTACCAAAATCATTCCTTTTGAGTTTTTTTTAATCATTTTGGAGATGTTTTTCATATTTTAAAGTATAAAACATAAGCTGTTTTATTCGGGCATTATATCTACATCTACAGCAAATTTCAACTTAATCCGTTTTATCGTTTAGGCCTGATTGAGGCACAAACATATATACAAACTCACAAACTTTCACATTTATAATATTACTAGTGGTATCTGTTAAAAAGTAGCGTTATATGTGGTATTCTGATGTATATAAGCTATATTACTGTAGTTTCATTTTAATCTGTTCAGTAGTTTTTGCGTGAAAGAGTAACAAACACACACACATTTATAATATTATTAGGATGTATTGCGTACATGTACGTCGTATGTATTGTTACGTCGCATTTACCAGTAGTACAAACAAACGCACAATCCATTTCCAATTTGCATTACAGCGTAAGGATATACATAAAACATAGCACAAAGTTTGTTTACCTCCCACGCCCAAAGGCAAATAGAAGTGACATTGTCTGCCGCCCTTGGAATCGACCCGGTATCTTCCAGCTGGGGCTACTCTGATGAAGCTTTTGGTATACGTATCGCTTTCTTGATGAGACCAAATTTATGATGATTTGCCAAGGTAATCACGTATCCTGTCAACGTGAAATTCACTCGTATCCTAATAATATTAAAAATGTGAAAGTTTGTGAGTTTGTATGTATGTTTGTGCCTCAATCAGGCCTAAATGACAAAACGTATTAAGTTGAAATTTGCTGTAGATGTAGATATAATGCTCTGGCATTATTCTGATAAAACAGACTATTTTAAAATATGAAAAACATACCCAAAATTATCAAAAAACACAAAAGGATGATGGTATAGATGGCGCTGGTGTGAAACAAATCTGACATCACCGACTAAAAACATTCAGTATTTTCTATTTGATCATTGAAATTTGGCAGGACAACGTCTGTCACGGGTCGGCTAGTATTATATGATTTTACTTATTAAGAAGAAAGTTTTATACATAAAAAAGGTTTTCGCTCTACATATTTTTTGTGACATTTCTTCTACCTATCAGTGGAGGATGCTGACAGTTGTTGCTGTCGCAATATCCAAGAAGAAGATATCAATGATAGAACGAGATGGAAGAATAATATAACAAAGGTTGATCATCACATGGCAACAGACCAGAGTCTTTACCAGGGTGTGTGGAGTTGGACGCGCCCTCTTCGGGTCACGTTCAGCTTAGTAAGTACTGAGAACAAATAAAAATCGCGAAGTTAGTTTCGAACTCTTCATTCTCCATCAGTTTGCTATTTAAACTTACATTTATTTTGCTGATATCTACCCACTCCTACGTCCATAGGGACACGTGTCTCTAAAAAAACAAATATCTAAACAGTCCAGATAGGGCGATACGAAATTCATTGTTTCATTTCTTGAGGCTTTCTGAGTAGGCGTTCTGTACTTTAAGCAGGATGCTTACTGGAGGGCAAACTCGCGCAACAAGGTTTATCCCGAGAGCCGATAAATCAGACCATTTCATCGTGATTGTGCGTGCAAAAGCCTTAGTGGCACTAAATTATGTCTTCACACTGGTCCTTTTAAGCTTTTTTCTTTACAAAACAGGTAACTGTACCTTGTGAGCCACCTTTTTGCCAATTCATTTCTGGGCATACTGATGCACTCAAGTCTGCAGTCTTTAGATTAGTGCTTTTGAAGGGACTTGTCCGGAGAAGCCCATCTATTTCTGCCACCAAGCAGCATTTGTTATGTTCCGGTTAGAAAGCTCACATGAGGTTTAAAATATGTATGCCTCGCGTTGGCGGACGCAAGGCAGTGCATACGTGCATTCGTGATTGACGAGCTAGAGTTTTGTAATAGGCGATGGTACATGGTACACACAGCATTGTCATCTGCTTGTTCTTCCTTCGAGAGGTATAAAATGTATGCAAAACAAACAAAATAACCTCTTACTTCTACTTAAACAACGGTCAAAACATTTTTTTATTTTGGCCAGTATCGGCCCTCTGCAGGGCATACGTCTCCCTTCTTTTCAAATTGCGCCAGTCATTCGAATGACAGTCAAGATCGTCGCGCCATCTCTGGAGTCTGCCGCGAGTCTTAGTTTGTGCCAAACGATAATTTTGGACCTAAAGATCGTCCAACGCGCTGACCCCGGTTTTGAGACACATTATAAATTCAGGCCATGATTTTAAGACTTGTCAAACTACATTTGATGAATTTACATATAACTTAACTATAGATTTTAACACGGGTCTTTATCATGTAATTCATTACATTTCTATTTCTGAAGACCAAGTGTGGGTAGTATCTTCAACTGCCTCCGCTTCACGACGGTAGCTCCGAGTCCTCCAGTCTACCCGCGACCATGGCTATTGTAACATAGTCGAAACGTCGGGAAAGTAAATTAAAGGTAATTACGTGATAAAGACCCGTGTCAAAATCTATGGTTATGTTTACTAATCACCATAGTTTGAAAAATAATTTTACATATAACTTGCCTTACAGCTTAACTGGTATGGTAGTAGCTTTGCCTTCTGCGCTGTAGGTTATGAGTTCGCCTCACATTTCTATGTCTGGGTGCTATAATGTATTTATAAGCATGTATTTTATTTACAAAAACTAGTACAATTTTGCAGTTAATAACTAAGCATAGCAAACAAACCGGTTTAAAATCAATAGTTTATACAGTTCTTTGTCTATGGTCTATGGTTATACCTCTAGACTTGATTGACCACAACTAAATATTTCCCATTTTGTTTGTTTAAATATGATTAATTAATAAATAAATATCGCCTGTTACAAAACCTTTGCTTATCCTAAGAGATAGATAAATACTTTATTCTATGTTGTTTAAAAATCGTCGTTTTAATATTTTTTCCAATATAAACCGTTTATTTGAATACTAAAATGTTGTAAAAATGGCCACAACCAGCGCTTTCACCCTATATAAGTAGGTATTCTATCAGTAATCTGGTCGCCATAGTATCTTTGCTAAGTTTGGGGCTATTTATTTGATCGTACGCTATAGCATCTAATTCGTACTAATTTATTTTGTATTTAGTGTCATGAGACGTACGATTGGTACTGCTCATATTTACACGCTCTTAAATGTAAAGAATGAGATGTGGAATTATACCTTCATAATATGTAGCTTAACCCTTGTTGCTAGACTGTCAAAGAAATACTAATTTAATTAGTATTCATTAAATGTTCACGCCATTACTGATTCTGGTGCTAATGCTAAGTTTTAATTGATTATTTCTTTGAAGGAACTTATTTCTCAAGTTGCCAGGTAGGTTGTCTGAACCTACCTGATACAAAAATTTAATGTTAGGTTTTGCTCATAAAATATTAACGATAGTTTATGTACATAGAACAGTATATAATCTAGACTTGACTTTTCTCGAGATGAAAAGATTATGAATTCAGAATACTTGGAGAAGTTCAAACATTTTTAACGATTACTACGTTTTATATCGAAACTTTTACGTATTAAGAGGCTCCCAGTCGCTGATTGCTCTTTTTCGAAACGAAAAAAGAAATACTTCTGAACAAGCCACATCTCCTATTTTTATAAGTATATTACTTCAGGTTCCTAACTAGATTTCTATTAAGCTGAAAACATAATAGCAGAAACTTTTCACGATAAAGATATTATTTCAAAATGATACGTTTTAGAATTTATAATCGAAATATTTTATATACCTACTATTAAAATCAACTTGTGATTTATTGTTAAAGATAGGTAATATGTAGATCTAGATTTCTATTAGAATAGATTTTTGATAAGTAATTATACATAATTTATATCATTAATTTATTCGAAAAGCTAAGGCGGACCACGCTCCGACGTGTGTTTGTCGTCATTGCAGCGGTCGGTAGGATTATTTATCGAAGTGATTAAAGATGGGTACATCTTTATTCACATATACTATACATTATAAAATAGGAGATGTGGCTTGTTCACAAGTATTTATTTTTTCGTTTCGAACAAAAACAATCGTCGACTGGGAGCGCCTTAATGGTGAAATATGTACATGAATAATAATAGTAAATGGAAATCCTATGGAATCCTACTTTTATATTTTAAATGCGAAAGTTTGTGAGTAAGAATGTGTGTGTGTGTTTGTTACTCTTTCATAGATATAGATAGAAAACTACTGAACGGATTGAAATAAAATAAAGTAAAATTTACAGTAATATAGCTTAGAAATACATCAGAATAACTCATAGAACCTTGATAAAAGGAGGAAGTGTCTAGCAATATTTCTCGATATGGCCAAGGCTTTTGACACGGTCTCGATTCCCCACCTTCCGATAAAACTGGAACAGGTTGGAGTAAGGGGTCTCCCTCTTGATCTCTTCAGAGACTGTTTGTGTGACAGGAGACAGCGAGTTCAAATCGACCAATGGCTGAGTGCTGAGCAATCAGTAAGCTATGGTGTCCCTCAAGGGAGTATTCTTGGCCCTAAGCTGTTTCTCGTATACATAAATGGCCTCTGCAATCTAGAAGTAACTAACGGTAAAGTTTTGACCTTTGCTGACGACACGGCTCTGTTTTTCAATGGTCCCAATTGGAATGACGTATTTAAATGGGCACAACAGGGCTTGGGTAAAGTCTGTTCCTGGCTTCAAAGTAACATGCTTACCTTAAACATCTCCAAAACAAAATACATTGCATTTGCTCACAGAACAAACTTACTTCCTTCCCCTAGCTTAACCATTGTTGCCCACACCTGTATAGCTGGTAGTCCCACCTGTACCTGTTCTTCTCTTTCTAGGTCAGAGTCATTAAAATATTTAGGCGTCACAATAGACCACTCTCTTACCTTCAAACCACATATTAACATCCTTGTGACTCGTCTCCGAAAACTTATATTTATATTTAAATCTTTGAAACACGTCACCGACCGCAGAGTAATCAAAATGGTTTATTTTGCCCTCTGCCAATCAATAATTGATTACTGCATTACCTCTTGGGGTGGTACAACGAAGACTCATCTCATTTTGCTTGAGAGAGCCCAGAGGGTTATCTTGAAGGTAAGCGCTGGCCTTCCCTATCGCTTTCCTACGTCGGATCTCTACAAGCAATGGGATGTCTTATCAGTAAGACAAACCTTTCTACTTCATATCACCCTTAAAATGCACTGCCAACTTAAGTTTGATTCAGAAAAGCTAAAGGATAAACGTAGGAAAGGCAACGTCTGCCGTTCTGTTGCGTTTCATACCAGCCTCTCACACAACTTTTACTGCTTCCTTGGACCTTACATTTATAACAAGCTCAACAGCATCCTGTCAATATATCCCGTTTCCAAATACAAATGCAAACAATCAGTTATTAAATATCTTAAAAGTCTAAATTATGATGAAACTGAAAAAATTATGATTCCTATGATCTAGGGTTACCTGTTCCCTATGTCTATACTAATATTATAAAGAGGAAAGATTTGATTGTTTGTTTGTTTGTTTGTTTGTATCGAATAGGCTCCGAAACTACTGAACCGATTCAAAAAAATCTTTTACCATTAGAATCCTACATTATCCCTGATGGACATAGGCTATATAGTATTTTCAAAAACGTTAGGGATCCGTATGAAAACTTCGAAAATGTAACCCAGTGTGAAAAAAAATCCTAAAAAAATCTTTATATCGCGTTTGCTGCGAAAATTATTGACAATAGAGCAAAGAAATGTACTATAGTTTTATAGAAAACATCAATATCTACAAAAAAATTATAATACTATAAGTCTAACTATTAGGGATCCGTATGAAAACTTCGATAATGTAACCCAACGTGTGATAAAAAATCCAAAAATATCTTTATATCGCGTATGCTGCGGAAATTATTGACAATAGAGCAAAGTAATGTATTACAGTTTTAAAGAAAACATCAATATCTACAAATAAGTCAACAATACCATATGTCTAACTATTAGGGATCCGTATGAAAACTTCGATAATGTAACCCAACGTGTGATAAAAAATCCAAAAAAATCTTTATATCGCGTATGCTGCGGAAATTATTGACAATAGAGCAAAGTAATGTACTACAGTTTTAAAGAGGACATCAATATCTACAAATAAATCAACAATACCATATGTCTAACTATTAGGGATCCGTATGAAAACTTCGATAATGTAACCCATCGTGTGATAAAAAAACTTGAGAGGTGTCAAGGGACACCCGGATGGAACGAAGTTCTCACAAAATAACGTGGGACAAGGGAAGGGGAATCAACTTTGACTTCGACTTCGACCTCGACCTCCACCTCGACCTCGACTTCCACCTCGACCTCGACCTCGACCTCGACCTCGACCTCGACCTCGACCTCGACCTCGACCTCGACCTCGACCTCCACCTCGACCTCGACCTCGACCTCCACCTCCATCTCGACCTCCACTTCCACCTCGACCTCGACCTCGACACAATTAATAGATATATATTAATAGATATACTATAGCAAAAAAGTGTCGTGACAACTTTACGTGCCAACTTTTCGTAAGAATTTTTTCCGTCTAGCCCCCTTTCACAACGCGCGATAAGGAACTTCGTTCCAAAACCAAAAAAATCTTTATATCGCGTATGCTGCGGAAATTATTGACAATAGAGCAAAGTGATGAACTGCAGTTTTAAAGATTACATCAATATTAACAAATAAGTCAGCAATACCATAATTATGTCCAACTATTACAGTTATGTCACAATAACTACTTTTTCATGTTAAAATATGCAATGGTAACGCCGCCTGTACAAACTAGGCCACATTATTCGTACCTGGGTATTAATCCTTATCCAAAAAATCACTTCATTTTCAAGGCCATATCAGTACCTGTAAATTATTTTTTTAATTATACCATTCCCAAATTCCATACCATTCAAAAGTTATTATGAGTGTAATAATCTATAGGTACTAATATTATTATGAGGAAGGATGTTTTGTATATTTGTATGGAATAAATACAAAAACTACTGGATATATTTCAAAAAATCGTTTACTTTTAGAATGCTACATTATCTCTGAGTAACATAGGCTATATTTATTGTTTGAAAAAAATAGGGATTCCTATTAAAACTTCGATAATGTAACCTGGGTAAAAAAATACCCATAAAATCGTTATAATACGTTACTCCCGTGCGGAGCCGGGGCGGACTGCTAGTTACCTAATATTTACGTTAATTACCTGCACACACACACTTACATACACACACGCACACTCACTCACACACCTTCACACAACTATCATACAATTCTCAACTCACCACATCCTTACTCACTGCCCTCTGGGTTACTCTTACTATTTTTCTTTTTACTTTTAATTTTGCCTTTTATTGTACTTACCTTCCACTCTCAACGAACATTTTAATTCTTAAGTTTAGGTTAGGACTCACCCAACTGCCCTAACTTTCCTTAGTACCTAGTAGTGGTTAACAACTAAACTTAAGTAGGTACCTACCTACCTTTAATCTTAATGACGCTAAGTTCAACCCGCGGTGCGGGGCCCTGGTGACCTGTATTACAGGTTTTTTTAAAAAACCTATTTCAGGCACCAGTCTCTCGCTAAACAGGTGAACCTAACATCATCCTTTAGATAAGCACCTAGTTTGTATTACCTACCATGTGAGAGAAATAAATTATTTTATTATTATTTTTATTATTATAGGCTACTTTTTATTCAGGTCCCAGGTTTTTATTCGGGGCGAGCAGCTAGTAGCATTAATATGTAACACGTATACCATCTAAAAAATCAGCAAATTACGCAAGTTTTGTCAAACTGGGCAAAGTTATCTGACCAATGGCTTGCAAAACAGAGCATCTCAACATATCACCAGGTTCTTTTGGCAACGTTTCTGAATACATCCGTAAAAGGTTCACGGTCCATTTCTAAATTAAAACCAGTGCCAGTGCTTTATAGGTTGAGTGAGCCACGCTCCCTAATGCTTTTATCTATAAGTCAATCGTGCTAATGGCCGCCGACGTGCTAGTGATGTGTGTGCCAGTGTCCGGAAAAAAGATCCAGGCATTTTAGGCGTACATCAAAGAAACTACTAATAAAATTGTACGAAAAGCTAATATCTCAGGTTCCCAAAGTATATTAATAACACGGACATACGTACGTGAAAGTTAGTATTATTTTCGGGCACTAATTAAGAAAATGTAATCAAACGAATTCGTAAAAGACATGTTTCATTTTAGATACAACTATACTAATATTACTAATTACTAATATTATAAATCCGAAAGTTTGTAAGGATGTAGTATAGATTTTTACACGGGTCTTTATCACGTAATTTCCCGACGCTTCGACTATGTTACAATAGCCAGTCGCGGGCAGACTCTATAGCTGTCTACTAATCACGACAGAATGAAAATTTCAAATGTATGTTTGTGACTAAATCACGTCCAATCGGATTTGGATGAAACTAGAAATATACATAGATTACGCTCTTTGTTGTAATTTCTTATTTAGGTCTCTCTATGATGTCGAAATTATGTTGCAAGAACTCTACACTGATATGACATAACAAGTTTTTATAGATCACATTATGTAGTTTTATAAGCTTTTATCGAACTCGCCTTGTACGAGAATGTTCCAATTTTATCGTACGAGTAGGTATTGGTAAGTAATTAGTAATTGCCACTATTATGTACTTTATTAGATCAGACAAAAGGAAAGAAAACCCTATTGGGTAGATATTATACTGATTAATAGCTACAAGACAAAATATTTTAAGAACAACTAGCTAAGATCGATTACATTCGAGAAGATATATTTTTTTTCTTTCTAAAACATCAAAAGTACATAATTTTGCAGACGCATTAGAGGAAATACTTGCCACTGTTTGTAAAACAAAGTATCCTTGGCTGTATCGATAAATAAGTACACGACAAAATGTATAAGAACAACTAGCTAGGATCAAATATTTGTGTTCATATTTATTTTCTTTTTAAACCACCATGTTTATCAAAAGTACATAATTTGCCGACCCATTTGAGGAAGAGTTTCGCACTGTATACTAAACAAGGTTTCCCTGACTATGTTCAATTGTACAGTTACCCAAAAAAGGCTTATTATAGCACACAATAGGCATAACCATTAGAAAATGCAACTTATTTTCATGAAACATGCGTCACTTTTGCGTATACTGTGTCATTTTTAGGGTTACGTACCCAAAAGGTAAAAACGGGACCCTATTACTAAGAGTTCCCTGTCCGTCTGTCCGTCACAGGGATGTATCTCATGAACAGTGGTAACTAAACAGTTGAAATTTTCACAGATGATGTATTTCTGTTGCCGCTATAATAAAAAACACTAAAAACAGAATAAAATAAATACTCGTATTTAAGTAAGTGGGGCTCCCTCCCATACAACAAACATGTTTTTTGCCGTTTTATATCTATAGATAACTAGCCAACCCGTGACAGACGTTGTCCTGTCAAATTTCAATAATCGAATAGAAAAGACAATGTTTTTAGTCTGTGATATCAGATTTATTGCACACCAGCGCCATCTATACAGAAATCATCCCTTTTGTGTTTTTTTATAGTTTAGGGGATGTTTTTCAATTTTTAAAGTATAATTTATTCGGGCATTATATCTACATCTACAGCAAATTTCAACTTAATCCGTTTTGTCGTTTAGACCTGATTGAGGAACAAACATACATACAAACGCACAAACTTTCACATTTATAATATAAGTAAGAAGGATGGTACATAACCCTTCGTGCGCGAGTCCGATTCGCACTTGGCCGGTTTTTTCATTTCGACGTTGAACTAGTACTTTTGATAATTAATTTAACAAAGTTACTACAATGTCAATAACAGCGTATGCTTGGCATTGTAGCTTGTGTTTCTGCTTAACATATTTGTTCCGGAACTGTAAAAGCTTATTTAGTTATCAAGCCACCATAATACTCTAAACATAATAATAAAACAATAATAATACTCTATCGGTCGTTGTCATTCTTATATGCTCTTATCGTGCAAAGATAACTATGGGAGGTCACGCACGCCATGACGACCCGTCTTGTCTTCACTGAACTATATTATATAACATTCATGTTTCATTTCATCACAGTGAATGGTGTAAATTTAACAAACTAAACAGTCCACTAGTTATCCTGTCTAATATTATAAATGTGAAAGTTTGTGAGTTTGTGTGTATGTTTGTGCCTCAATCAGGCTTAAACGACAAAACGGATTAAGTTGAAATTTGCTGTAGATGTAGATATAATGGCCGAATAAAACATAGAGACTACGTTAAAATATGAAAAACATCCCCAAATTGATAAAAAACGTAAAAGGAATGATTTGGGTATAGATGACGCTGGTGTGTAACAAATCTGACATAAAGATTCAGTCTTTTCTATTCGATTATTGAAATTTGACAGGACAACGTCTGTCACGGATCGGCTAGCTGATAATAAATAAAATAGGAACACGACTGTAATCCCCAAGTAAGGTAGAAATCCTCTCAGATCTCCAGGCGCTTAGATCCACGAAGATATCCGAACATTATATTTGGCACATGCCCATATTTTGCAGTAGTTAGCATTCCATACGTGACAGATTGCAAGCCCATCGCCGCTTATAAGATTTACATTGATAATAAGAAGTAGACAAATTGTACAAATCTTACAAATCATGACTAATTGACTTATTACGTTTTACACCAGCTTTTTAGGGTTCCGTACCCAAATGGGTAAAAACGGGACCCTATTACTAGGACTTCGCTGTCCGTCTGTCTGTCACAGGGCTATACCTCATGAACCGTGTTAGCCAAACAGTTGAAATTTTCACAGATTGTGTATTTCTATTGCAGCTATAACAACAAATACTAAAAACAGAATAAAATAGATATTTAAGTGGGGTTCCCACACAACAAACGTGATTTTTTTGCTGTTTTTGTAGATAATGGCACGGAACCTTTCGTGCGCGAGTCTGACTCGCACTTGGCCGGTTTCTTAGTTTATACGTTACGTCTCTGTGATACTACTTAAGGCGCTCCCAGTCGACGATTGTTTTTGTTCGAAACGAAAAAAGAAATACTTGTGAACAAGCCACATCTCCTATTTTATAATGTATTGGCTTGTGTTACTTGTATGAAGACCCCTAGGAGTATTTTTTTTCGTTTTTATTCAATGTACAGAATTGAACTCTTCTACAGCTTTATTATATATAATGTTTAGTATATGTGAATAAAGATGTACCCATCTTTAATCACTTCGATAAATAATCCTACCGACCGCTGCAATGACGACAAACACACGTCGGCGCGTGGTCCGCCTTAGCTTTTCGAATAAATTAATGATATAAATTATGTATAATTACTTATCAAAAATCTATTCTAATAGAAATCTAGATCTACATATTACCTATCTTTAACAATAAATCACAAGTTGATTTTAATAGTAGGTATATAAAATATTTCGATCATAAATTCTAAAACGTATCATTTTGAAATAATATCTTTATCGTGAAAAGTTTCTGCTATTATGTTTTCAGCTTAATAGAAATCTAGGTAGGAACCTGAAGTTCAGAAGTATTTCTTTTTTCGTTTCGAAAAAGAGCAATCGTCGATTGGGAGCCCCTTAACCTGCGGAACTCTACGAGGAGGTCTATAAACGGCATAAAAACATCACAAAACCATCAAAGTTTTAAAGAACTTTTACGGCTTATTTGCCTAACCTTTTTCATGCTAATTGCAGTTTCGCAGAAGGACCGTGTTGACAATAGACCGTTCGTTTCCGGATTACGTTTTTTTTAAATATTTGTTTACATTGAATCGTGAAACGTTTTGGCACGATCGTGACGAGTCCCATTGATAATCAGTGCCTTTGAAGTAATGATTCTGAAAATGATTGTGCGATGTACGTGCTTCATCATCATCTTGGCCTCATCCCACTTAAGTGGGGTCGGCAGAACATGTTTTTTTTCCTCTATCAGCCGTCATCTTATCACTCACTTCTTTCTTACCCATATCCTACCCATGGCCTACCACTACTTCTACATCCACCTTCATTCCTAACATTCTTCTCGTCACATGACTTTCTTCCCTTCTCATGACAAGCCCATACCACGCTAGTACGTGCGTAAATATTATTAGTGATATTTGTCATTGTATAGCTATCCCCTTTATGCCCTCAATAAAACAAGTTTGCAGTTCAGCTTTTAAGTTGCATCGCTTATCTGGTTTACAGATCACAAGTTGCAAACCTTTAATTGTATAGATTCGTATCTGCTGTAAAATAAACGTTTCGAAATCCCATTGACAATGATAATTTGGCAAGTCCAGTTATTTTGACCCGCACTTGGCCGGTTTTTTTAATATTTCAAAGTTTCGGATGACTGTGTGGGCAACACAGTCATCCGAACCTTTGAAATATTAAAAAAACCGGCCAAGTGCGAGTCACAAACGAAGGGTTCCGTACCATTATCTATAAAAACTGCAAAAAAAAAAAAACGTTTGTTGTATGGGAGCCTCACATAAATAATTTAATTCTGTTTTTAGTGTTTGTTGTTATAGCGGCAACAGAAAAATATAATCTGTGAAAATTTCAACTGTATAGCTATCACGGTTCAAGAGATACAGCCCTGTGACAGACAGACGGACAGACGGACAGCGAAGTCTTAGTAATAGGGTCCCGTTTTTACCCTTTGGGTACGGAACCCTAAAAAAATAACATAGGGTCTGATGCTGTGCATCGTTAGGGGCGCGTGTCCGAATGCGGGTTCCATTTACAGACATACGTTATTGTTTGTTAGGACCGAGGGATGTGCCCACTGTCCGGAACCGGAAATATACGGACAATGGTTTTTCCTAAGGACAATGATGATAATGTTCACTTTTTGAAGCTTGCAATTTTAATGGAATATGAAATTTTTCAATTCATAATTCTTATAACAATGTTATTTATGATTCTCACTCACAATTACTACACAATGGCTAGGAAACTTAAAGTTGTTTGTCTTAGACTCAAAAAATCTAATCAATTAATTACAAATGGGTTGTAGTTATATCGGATAACAAAAAAAAAAAAAAAAAAAACCACCATAAACAGCGTGTAAATATAAATAATAGGTACCTACTGGCTACCTAATTACCTAATTAGGTAGGTCCATACTTATCAAGGTATAAAACCGGTATTTTTGCCAAGATTTCCTTCTATATCTTTTTGAAGTTGACTAAGATCAGGAACAACTTCCGTAAAACTTACGATACTTCTCCCATCACTACCTAAAGTTATAATGACTTAATAATAATAATAATTGAGCAGTCAATTCGAGTGGAATGTTGCTATTCTCACAACTTCAACAAGCTAAGCATTGCATGGGGATTACATTTTTAGGGCTAAAATACACATGCGTCGAAAACGCGCGGTTTAAGACGAAGTATATTTTTTGTTGATGTATTGAGAATAGTTTTTTTTATAACCGCAAAACATACAGTTTTATTAGTTTTTTATGACAAAGATGACTTAATTATTATATCTACTATAAATAATAGAAGGTTTCGTTGGTCGCCTAGCGTTCAGCCCACTGATACCCAAACTGGTGTATAGCGACCCCCCAAGGGTCGACAAAGACCAGCCAGCAAAAAAGAAATAGCGGATGCTTCAGTTGTAAATGGGGGTCAACGATAGTGAATCTCATTTAAGCGGGTCGTGAATTCAATTAGTTTGTTTTAATTTGAATTTAATAATTGTAAACACTTAAAAATACTTTTTTTTTAGTTTTTATACACTTTACCACAATTAGAAATGTAAATCTTTCAAAGTGAGTAGCACTTATGTCAGCTGTCAAACACATTTGAAGTTGATTAATTTGTAAAAACTATATTCGGTAAGCAGTGTGCTTACCTGCAGGTCCTGCCGCGAGGTCTACTCAAAATATGGCAAGTGGTTAATGAGACAAAATAAGACAATTTACATGAATATTTAGTTAAGTAGAATAAGTAGCATGTAAGTAGAATTAGGTAGCACCGCCAAAAGGCCACCCCCCAGGGGTAGTTACTCGTGGAGTTGAGGCCAGGACAAAACCGTAAGATGAGGCCCTTACCAAAATTTTAATTTAGTTTTAATTTAGTTTTAGAAGACTAATGTTAATGAGACAAAAAGTTTGGGGACCTCTGGTTTAGCCGGTCCAGTCATGGCACGCTATGTTTACAGAACGTTCTAATGAGCATGGTCTGATAGTAATTTACACAAGGAATATTATATTAAAATAAGTAAACACTCAGCAGTCAAATTACTCTACCCTTCAACTACTATACCTTGTGTCGCGAGTATCATGGTACCAAAACGAAACATATACAGATAAATCAAACATTTGTCCCGCCGTGGGGATTGCAACCCGCACCACCTGCGCCACAGCCGGACAATCCCCTGTTACACCATGGTCGTTCATTTTGCATTGTGAAACACGGCTGCGATAAAAATCTATGTGCAAAGTTTTCTAAATCGCTTAAGTAAAGTTCTTCT
Organism: Hydriomena furcata; assembly: GCA_912999785.1. Lineage (NCBI taxonomy): Eukaryota > Metazoa > Arthropoda > Insecta > Lepidoptera > Geometridae > Hydriomena > Hydriomena furcata. The sequence goes on along the minus strand of OU538832.1, from coordinate 14,775,694 downwards.
AGACTTGGTCGCGAAGAACTGGCGTAGCTTCACCTAGCTTCCTAAGACGTTTCAAAGTGATTTTTTTTATTAAAATAAATACCATTTGACTTTAATACAGATGACATAACACTACAGTACAGATACCTCATCTCATACAAATGCGGTCACCATAACTCGGGCTATTCTTCGGGCTATACTTTGGCTCGTGACTGCGAGCGCCATCTAGTAGCCTATCTAGTAATGTGTGCTACCAATAAATTACATTTTAAGAGTCAGTGGTGTCAATTCTGTTAGTGCCAGACTCCTTCTGTTTCATATAGAGTAAAAGAGACAGTTATCATTTTAGAGACGTCTAAATCGATTTTATTTAGTTTGGTGACAGTAGAATTGACACTAGCATATACCTTAATTTGCTAATCTAAGTAGTAAGGTATCTCTTTATTTAAGCTTCTGTTTTTTTAAAGATGAGACCTTGTGAACTTTTAAAAGCTCATAATCTTGCAGCATCATTTGAGTGTGAATGGCCCCCTAAATGACTGTATGTTTATTGTACAATGCAATATTAGAGATGGATGTGTGGCCCGCATAAGTGGAAATAAGTATTATAATTACTACTTTTGTATGAATAACACAAAACGCAATTGTTAATAATGTAATTCATGGGTGTATGATATGCTTGACGAATGGTTTATGAACTGAATAAATGATTAATCATCCTATTTTAATATAGGAAGTACAAATGATGAAATTCCTTTTTGGGAAATGTATTTAGTACTTTTCTTGTGACCCTGAGTTACTTCAAACCGATAATCGTAATCTATTTAAATCCTAATCCTAATCCTAATAATATTGAAAGTTTGTGAGTTTGTATGTATGTTTGTGCCTCAATCGGGCCTAAAAAACAAAACGGATTAAGATCTTTACAGCATATTAAGATTAATATGCTGTAGATGTAGACATAAAGCTCGAATAAAAAATAGATTACTTTAAAATACGAAAAATATCCCCTGAAATTATAAAAAAATCGCATAAGACAGGATTAACAAAAACCAAAAAAGTCAGTGATAAACAAATTAAACTAACTATACAATACAATTTCGATTTAGTGAGTCAGATTTGCACTGTGTTTTACCAGTTCGATTAAACAATAAGGCTTGAGACTGAAGCATTTAGTACGCCTTGCAAAGTCTAATTTATATGCCAATAATGCCAATCTCGCATAAACCTAGGTATTTCTTAATCTAATGTTACTGACATTTCAACCAGCAGCTGTTCAATTGAAAATGAATTATTACGTTTAAAAATATCATGAGCTGGCTGTATCATGAGATACAGCCTTGTGATAGAGACACTTTGGGTACGGAACCCTAAAAAAACCAAGAGTTAGAACGAATGTCATTCATTTTCATAGAATTAATATTATAATAGCTACGTTTTTATTCGATCAAACGCCATCCCTCACCCAAAATTTTGAAATACAAATTCGCTCTTCGTGTTCAAAACGTTGATAAGATCTCGATTGGCGGTCTTATCGCCGGCCTCAATTTCGAAAATAATTTTACTGGTAAACATAATTGAAAGTGACTCACGTACAGACAGACAGTATGCGGCGGTTGATGTGGCACAAGAGAAAATCAAAGTCAACATAATACTCGTATGATATTTTATTATGAATCAGGCGAAACTCCCATTCCTCACACAACTACCCACAAAAAATCTAAATAATTTTAATTTATTTTTATCGATTGAAATTCATAATATGTTGGTATCTTATGGCCTGCGCATATTGGCGGATGGGACGGCAAAAGATTTAAAATGTTTTAATTTTATTTAATCGTTATCCAATTGAAATAAGATATATATTTCAATGCTCGGTGATCGCACTTAGCGATGACAAAACTGCGCTGCGATGCTATGATTATGTTATGATCTTATATGGGTTTCGTTTTCACCTTTTGAAGTACGGAACCCTAAAAGAACCACTGAAACGGCCGAAAACTGTACCCCTATTGTACAGTACAAAAAATTGGCGAATGCCGCATGGCATATGTGGGCAGTTATAATTTGCTAACATATTATTATGCAGGGGATGGGGGTGATACGAAATGTTGCGATAAAACTCGAATAATGGTGAATTATTATGTTTATTTAATGGCAAGTGGTTTAAAATGTAAAATACTCGTGTCTAAGGGTTAAAGCGGTCGGCGCGACATTTATGATCCCTACATTACAAACAAAGTAACCAAACCCCATGGGTTACTTTGTTCCTACTCATATCCTCGAGATCTTTACGTATGGACTAGGTGTCTCTCCTCTTTCACGACACAGGTTCATTTACACCGGTTCGTGTTTTTTTTAGGGTTCCGTACCCAAAGGGTAAAAACGGGAACCTATTACTAAGACTTCGCTGTCCGTCTGTCTGTCATAGGGTTGTTTTACGTGAACCGTGATAGCGAGACAGTTGAAATTTTCACAGATCATGTATTTCTGCTGTCGCTATAACAAAAAATACTAAAAACAGAATGAAATAAATATTTAAGTGGGGCTCCCATACAACAAACGTGTTTTTATGGTACGGAACCCATCGTGCGCGATTTCGACTCGCATTTAGCCGATTTTATTTATCTAACAGTAATAAAAAAACATATTTTTAGAAGAATCGAGACGCGTTCTCGGGTTCCTGTCATAAACCTGCAAATGATAACAAAGCTAACTCAGCTCAGCTACTTCTAAGCTTGATTCTGGTTTTTGAACAGGATCTTGAACAGAATAATATGGACTAAATTCTTGATGAACCAGTGCCTGCTGGTACCATGGTACTAGTAGTTGAAAGACAGGGAATCCTATAGTAACTAGTGAAAGTAGCACGACAGAAAAAACGATGAAACAGACGATATTACATTAGTCAAAACCGTTACACCCTATTAGGAAGTAAACTCCGGTTATGGCTGAGGCTGGTGACAATACAATGGGGTGGTTTTCCAATATCGTACATCATTTGTCAAGTTTTTTAGGGGCTCAAGTAGAATAGTCAATGGATAAGTGCGGCGCATGGTACAAACTTTTGCGTTTTAAGCTCAACCTAACTCATTTCATTAAATTACAAATTTATCTAATAAACAAAACATCTTTACTTTTTTACAAGCTTTCATTTAACTTGCAATTTATTTATGTATGTAACTATGTTAAGCTGGAATCTTGCAACTCAATTTTGAAGCAGTTATCCACACCGATTGAGCTGAAATACCGCATACTTATGTAACTTTGGTGACAATGCAATAATATGGTGGAAGCGAGCTGATCTGATGATGGAGTCAGGAGCTGTTCAACAGACAGTCACAATGGAACTCCTTAGTAAATACTTCGATTGAGTAAAAACATCACAATGGAACTCCTTAGTAAATACTTCGATTGAGTAAAAACTTTGCATATTTGTCATGTTCCGATGACAATGTTATATGATGTGACAGGTGATAGCGCGCTGGTGCTCGATGGTTTAAATGATTTTACTAAAGCTTATCTTTGAAAAACAGAAAACTTATATAATCTTGTGCTCTGTGAGATAAGTAGCTACATGGACCAACACGATCCCTAACAACTTTGAGGAGTTTGTACTCTTATAAGCGGTGATGGGCTTCTAACCTGTCAAGTAGAATGCTAACTACTACGAATACTGCAATCGAGGCATGCACCAAATGCATTCCTGTCTAGGTGGTCTCAGATATCCTCACGGATCTAAGCGCCAAAAGATCTAATATCTACAAGTACCATGTAACTTACACCTCCCGCCATAAATATAGGACAAGCCGACCGGCGATAAGTATTGGATTTAGCAACCATTACACCGTTTGCCGGCGTTTACAATGATTAATGTAGCTAACTCTGCGGTTCGCTGCGCCTTTGTTGCGCGCTGTGTATTTGAATAATTATGTCATTTCGATTAACAGCAAATAGTATTGTGGTTAATGTAAAAAGTTGCGTGTGTGAAACCAGGATGAATATCTATACTAATATTATAAAGAGGAAAGATTTGATTGTTTGTTTGTTTGTTTGCATCGAATAGGCACTTAAACTACTGGACCGATTTGAAAAATTCTTTCACCATTAGTATCCTACATTATCCCAGATGAACATAGGCTATAGAATATTTTCAAAAATGTTAGGGATCCGTATGAAAACTTCGATAATGTAACCAAACGTGTGAAAAAAAATCACAAAAAATCCTTATATCGCGTTTGCTGCGGAAAAGTTCCTGATACTATAAGTCTTACTATTAGGGATCCGTATGAAAACTTCGATAATGTAACCCAAGGTGTAAAAAAATACCCATAAAATTATGTACGAAGCCGGGGCGGACTGCTAGTTTATTTATAATTCCCAGAGGATTAGCAAGTTGTAGTGGTAGTAGAACTGACGGTTGTGGGAGTAGAAAGATTCCCGAGTGGAGACCACGCATCGGATAGCTCAGCTTGGAGTCCCACGTTGGAGAACACGTGGCGTCAATACAAGATCAGTCGGAAATCCATGGTTGATGCCTATGTGTGAAGTGGACGTCATACGGCTGAAATGATGATGGATACAAATATTTTGTCATTTACATACAACAGAATTAAATAAGCTCTGAAATACTAAGTAAAGAATAAGTTTAAACAGGCAAGTCAAAACTGATGATTTTATATATGTGGAGAAAGAGGTTGGATTCACGTTGAAATATTTGAGGAGGCAAGTTTTTGGAAGTTTTTTGTACAACACTTTATTTGAGAGCGTGTCATTTGCTCGACTTACTATGTTTTTGGCCATATTTCGTGTTGCTTCGAAATTTATAATATTCTAAAGTTTCTATATTCTAAAGTTGGGTTCACGTATTAATATTACTTAAAAATACATACTTAGGAGTTTAATAAATAAAAAAAAAACCGGCCAAGTACGAGTCGGACTCGCGCACGAAGGGTTCCGTACCATTATCTATAAAAGCGGCAAAAAAAACATGTTTGTTGTATGGGAGCCCCCCTTAAATATTTATTTTATTCTGTTTTTAGTATTTGTTGTTAGAGCAGCAATAGAAATACATAATCTGTGAAAATTTTAACTGTCTAGCTATCATGGTTCATGAGATACAGCCCTGTGACAGACAGACAGACGGACAGCGAAGTCTTAGTAATAGGGTTCCGATTTTACCCTACGGGTACGGAACCCTAATAAAAAACAAAGTACAATTAATATAATTTAAGATTTGTAATTGAAACATATACATTCTTTTTAAATAGAAATACGGCTAACTACCGCGTATTCACTTGTATTTATTACATTATGAGTAAATTGAATGCCTTCGCTCTGTAAACAATAAAAAATACTTGTAGATATGTTACAATGTATAACCGCGAAATAAAAGGAAGTCCCGGTTTCCTCATACAATCGCACGTGCCATTGTAAATAGATTTCTGTGTTATTTGCGTCAATTCACATACTACTTGTACCTATATCGTAGTAATAACAAGTAGGTATAGGAATTTTATATTTCCATTAAAACGTTGTTTTCCGCATGAGCACATTTACAATTAATTAGGAGCTTACTGTTTCGTGTTTTTAGGTAACTAAATGTAAGATAAACCCACTGACGAAGTCCGCAAAAACAATGGTTTTGTATAATGTTCTGAAGTAAAAAATATCAGATGTAAATTTTTTATTTTAAAGTCAGTTTCGATGATGTTTGATCCTAATCTCGTACAAGCTGATGATGGGTGATGTCCTGGATATCATCGGCCTATTGCTAACACTAACCCATGTTATCCTGGCTCTTTGGTCTTTCGTTGAGCTGTCAAAACACCAAGGAAACAACAATATTTTAAGGACTACATATTTTAATCCTGCAGAAAAAAGCACTATCAGTTTTATCAGAACTTTACGCTGGTTAGGTGTAGAAGGATGAAAATTAAGGGTTATATGTATTTTTAGTGCCATAATAAGTAAGTAAAAAACAATTAGGGAAGGGCCACTTATGGGTATAAGTAATAGTTAACGACCTATTCTCAGATCTAATGAATATACAAAAAAGAATCATAGAAATCGGTAAAGCAGTTTCGGAGGAGCTTATATACTCATAGTACATAAGCTTTGTTTAGTTTGGTGTTAGATGAGGGCTGTGTAAAATGTCTATCAATATTTATTTAATTACTTAACGAGATTATCCCGAGCAGACATACAGGCGCGGAACTTCACATCTCTCGTAATGATTTAAAAGTTTAAAACTATCAGCATTACATAAAACTCGGAGATTGAACGCAGAACGGCGTGCCAGAAAAATATTTAGACTTGTGTTATATCAACACACCGGATCTCTTTGATTAAAAAACCTATTACCGGGAACATCCAGTTAAAATAGGTCATATCCCAAAATTCTGGAGTTTTAACATTGAATGCGTAAACTATTAACCACGAGTCCACTAGTAATCAAAATTTATAATTCCAACAGGGATTATACTCTTTTCATCGTTCGACACGCAGGAATCATACAGCATAGACTCCTCATGCAAGGCGAACGCTTTCTCACAATACATTAGGCTTATACCTCTGATATATAAGAAACCGAGCGCGATTCACGACGCGTCCCGCGGCGGGCTGTGGCATTGAACTGGCCAATCAGAATGCATTATTAACCGCTACCCCTGACTTGCACAGCTCAACGTATTGACAGAATTGTTTGTATGAAGAAATTAAGCAATTATTGGGCTATGAGGTCGATGCATACACATCACCTTGGTACACTATACTACAATATTACTACGTAAACATGTATTACCGGTATTAAACGGGTTGTAAATTAAATGTACCTACAATTACTACTCTTGAATGATTTGTGTATGTTTTACAAAACTTGCGTTATTATTGCCACCGTTTCAGCAATATTTTAGCCAAACACAAGGAAAAATAGGTCTTGTGCTTATGTAATAAGAGTGGGATGAACGCTATGCTAGATTGAATGTGTGTTTGCAAATGGTTGCGTGTCAAGGTCCGAACGGTCATAGATTTCAAGTGAAAAGCTGTGAGCGACGGATTTATGTATTAAATATTTATTTTTACAGTAAATAAGGACGGTCAAGTGCGAGTCAGGATCATTAAAAGAGTCCAGTACAAAAACTAACACAGAACAGAATATACCTACACAGAAAAACATTCAAAAATTGAGAGGACCTCACACCAACATTTCTAATGTATCTTCATCTTCCAGAAAAAAACCAATGCTGAATTAAGTAAGGAAGTTTGTATGAGCTACAAAGTTTTTTTATGTTTTTATGACCTTATTTTTTTTTTGTGGCAGGCAAACCCTAAAACTCTATCTTGTTGAGTAAAATGGCGATGTTCGTAAAAATATATATTTAAAATTCGTAATGAGGAGTTTTTTACAGGACGACAGATGTACATTTTGATGGCTGTTGATGTAATTTACACACGGAAAATCCGATCTACTGTACCAATCGGTTACAGGAAGACAGAATATTATTATACGTTATTTTGTAAATATGAAGGTACATATATTACGTTATATATAATACTTAGACACAGTACACACTTTATGTTTATCCCACGTATTATACGAGTATTTTCATAGCACGATCTTGGTATGTACGAGCAGATAGACTCCTTAAAACAAATGACAGTACTTCTCATAGAGCCAACCACAGAGCATCCAGATGAGCAATTCGCGACGTCCATTCAAGGGCTCTCAAGTACCAAGAAAGAGCCCTTAAGTCTAGACCGGATGTCCGTTGGGTAAATAATAATTGTCTGAGTCTGAGTCACTCGAGATGTAGAAGCATACTTACGAGTAGATACAAAATAAAGTGTACAAATTCCAGCATGTTCTGTATCTGAAGTCTCTATATTGACGACTAGCAGTCCGCCCCGGAGCGTCGCACCGGTGTAACTACTAAATTATTTTATAGCTCATTGTTTTTACACCTTGGGTTACATTATTAAAGTTTAACAAGGATCCCTGATTTTTTCTAGTAATGAATACAGCCTATGTTCATCAGAGATAATGTATGAATTTTTCAAATCGGTCCAGTAGTTTCGAAGCCTATTCAATGCAAACAAATAAACAATCAAATCTTTCCTCTTTATAATATTAGTGTAGACATCAGAAACCGAACGTCCGGGTAAGATGCAAGAGCGGGTATCGATCTCCGCGGCAGGACAAATGTTTGCATGTAAAATGGTGCTCGTAGTTTCTGATAGCCTCGACTCAAGAAATCCTAGTGTTTTTTATTTGAGAAAGGAGACAACTCTGGCCAACTTTGTAAGCCTTTATGGGAAAAAATCTTATCATTAATCAGGCGCGTCTCGTACATTGTATGATAAATGATATAGATTATCCTTAAGAAAAGTTCTAGTTACAAATAGTAGGTATCTACTGCGAACCAGCAACCAGAGGGGTAATTTATTTTCATCGGACAAATTGTACTTTAAACCGGAGGGGCTCAACGACGAGTAAGGGCAATTTGCCGGCTATTAGATATTACGAGTACATTGATTTGGATCTTGGAATCGTCTGATAATGACAGCGAGGGTGGTATCTAAACGAGATTACTAAATACAAAATTGTATCCAACTAACCGGAAGTTATTTTTATTTTAGAAGTCACCAACTGCCACTTATGTCATTTTGTCATTATTCAATGGTAAGTAACGACAATACGTTGAGACGAGTAATAAATATTTTTGATGAATGCAACATCGTTTTTAATCAAAACTATGAATAGCTAAACAGTTCATTTTTAGGGTTCCGTACCCAAAGGGTAAAAACGGAACCCTATTACTAAGACTTCGCTGTCCGTCTGTCTGTCCGTCTGTCCGTCTGTCCGTCTGTCCGTCTGTCTGTCTGTCACAGGGCTGTATCTCATGAACCATGATAGCTGGACAGTTGAAATTTTCACAGATTATGTATTTCTATTGCTGCTCGAACAACAAATACTAAAAACAGAATAAAATAAATATTTAAGGCCCCCCTTAAATATAACATAGAACAAACTTGATTTTTGCATTCCAACGCCATCTAGTTTCATGTAATGTTACTACGTTAATATAAGTACTTTTCGCGATCTTATGCGACCGCTCGGGGTTTGAGAGGTAAGATGAAAGAGGTTTGCAATTCCGCTGGCAGGTGGCGCTATTTTACCACTATCGGTAAAGTTAGTCGGTAAATAGATGGTACTTCACATGATCGACTAAAAAGTTTGAAATTGAATTATTGAATTCATGTAGTTAGGTAAATAGGTACCTAGGTAGATATTATTAATTTCAAATTAATTTCGAGTTTGAATCCTGGCCGTGCAATGAATCAATGGATATTTCTGTTCGAAAAATGTACATGCGTGTTACACGTGTTTATAACGGTGAAGGAAAACATCGTGAGGAAACCTGTTAGTATTCTTGAAAGCGGCGACGGCTTTGCAACCTGTCACGTGTGGAATGCTAACTACGTAAGTAGTTAGGTAAATAGGTAGGTTATGAGATATTATGAATTATTTTTTATGTTTCTAGGGTTCCGTACCTAAAGGGTAAAAAACGGGACTACTAAGACACCGCTGTCCGTCTGTCTGTTACCAGGCTGTATCTCGTGAACCGTGATAGCTAGACAGTTGAAATTTTCACATAATATGATGTATTTCTCTAAAAAGAGCATAAAATAAATATTTAAGTGGGACTCCCGTACAACAAACGTGATTTTTTTGCCGTTTTGATAATAGTACGGAACCCTTCGTGCGCGAGTCCGACTCGCACTTGGCCGGTTTTTATATAATTTGTTAGATAATCATACTAGCTAAATAAATTATGGTTATAGTTTTTTCACTTTTTCCGTCTTAACCGGTTAGACTCAGCCCATACAAAAGAACAAATATTTCACATATCACCTTAACCATCATCACATCACCTTTACCATCTCACCTTACAGCATTGTTTATCTTATGACAGATTTGTACAAGGTTATTAATATCGTTTGGTTTCAATAGGTTATCGGGCTATTAATATAATATTTTATGACTGCTCTTTTGTAAAATAGCAAAAAGTCCTGTGACTAATCAAATTCAGTGCTGCGATTCACAAACGTACTCGTACCTACCGGATTTTCCTGAGGTTATTTCTGTTACAATGATATCACGATACGAATTTGATACGATTTCGAAATCAAATTACTATTGTAATCCACATTGTAGGCAATGCATTAGCGCTACGAGAACCTCTCCCAAATCCGCAAAACATAAAAAAAAAATATTTTATCAACAAGAAACCCTCGGGGACTGAAATTGTATCAAAGGAAACAAATCTAACGCAAAAATGGAAACACGGAAAAGACAAGAAGGGGCGAAGCTCATAATGTAATAAGGAGTGGGATACGCGGACGTCATAAAGAGACCCCATATGGATACGTCACACACAACCCTGGGGCGACTATTATTTGGCGAGACCTTGGGTATTAGATCTGCAAATTGATCGCGTGACCTTCTACCTTAAGTGTAGGGTGGCCATGAAATGAACTGTTAAATAGTATTTCAGAATAGTATGAAATAGGCTGGAAGATAATTTTCAATACTAAGTGAAACAGACACAGAGATTTCGATGATAAAAGTGCCAAGTTCCGAAGTTAGGATTCAAAACATTTCTGTAGCCTCGCCTTTGGTAATTTTTAGAGCGACCGATGTCTTGCGATTTACGAGTATATAGAAAATATTATACAAATTAAAAAAAATGTTAAATACATTTGTTATAAGTACATTTTGGAACAAAAAACATTTGTGTATACAACAGAAAACGTTAAAACTTGTAAAACTTTCTCCGTTATTATTAGTTCGTCTTTCCATCTAGTAGTGGTGACTTGTGTTATCCTGAGTTATGCTTTTGCACTCCATAGTGTGACAAAAGGAATAAAACAAATGATAATCATCCGTTTTGGTCACAAGAGCGTGTCAATTCTTCCCTCGGTAATGGCTAACATAGCGCCATCTAATAGCTTTATTGACCCCCGAGTATGCGGGCGGGATACACTATTATCGGGCTTGGGGCACACTCTCAGTGTATAATATGCTTTATTGTAATATTAGCTGTTACCCGCGACTTCATCCGTTTATATTCTTCGTGCTGAAGCTCTTTAGTTGATTTTCCGTACCCAAAGGGTAAAAACGGGAACCTATTACTGAGACTTCGCTGTCCATCTATCCGTCTGTCTGTCACAGGGCTGTATCTCATGAACCGCGATAGCTAGGCAGTTGAAATTTTCACAGATAATGTATTTCTGTTGCCGCTATAACAACAAATACTAAAAACAGCATAAAATAAATATTTAAGTGGCACTCCCGTACAGCAAACGTGATTTTTTTGCCGTTTTTATAGATAATGGTACGGAACCCTTCGCGCGCGAGCCCGAATCGAACTTAGCCGGTTTTTATTTACATTGTATTTTTGCGATGCAACGTGATAGTAGCCGCAGTGTAAAATAAAAAAAAAACCGGCCAAGTGCGAGTCGGACTCGCGCACGAAGGGTTCCGTACTATTATCAAAACGGCAAAAAAATCACGTTTGTTGTACGGGAGTCTCACTTAAATATTTATTTTATGCTGATTTTAGAGAAATACATCATCTGTGAAAATTTCAACTGTCTAGCTATCACGGTTCACGAGATACAGCCTGGTAACAGACAGACGGACAGCGGTGTCTTAGTAGTCCCGTTTTTTACCCTTTAGATACGGAACCCTAGAAACATAAAAAATAATTCATAATATCTCGTAACCTACCTATTTACCTAACTACGTAGTTAGCATTCCACACATGACAGGTTGCAATCCCGTCGCCGCTTTCAAGAATACTAACAGGTTTCCTCACGATGTTTTCCTTCACTGTTATAAACACGTGTAACGCGCATATAGGTACATTTTTCGAACAGAAATATCCATTGATGCACGGCCAGGATTCGAACTCGAAATTAATTGGAAATTAATAATATCTACCTAGGTACCTATTTACCTAACTACATGAATTCAATAATTCAATTTCAAACTTTTTATTCGATCATGTGAAGTACCACCTATTTACCGACTTACTTTACCGATAGTGGTAAAATAGCGCCACCTGCCAGCGGAATCGCAAACCTCTTTCATCTTACCTCTCAAACCCCGAGCGGTCGCATGAGACCGCGAAAAGTACATATAATACGTATGTAGAGGATAGGGTGCGTGGAGTGGTGAGTATTCGTAGAAAATGATAAGAATTTTGGAGGTTTTAAAGAGAATCCAGTATTTGAGCACGCACGACAGTGTGATTGTATCGGGTGAACATAACCAACTGTTTTTGTGTCGTTCATGCCCAAACTGAGGGTATTTTGTATTTTATTAGGTACTTTGAAGGTGAGTACAGCCAACTTTATTTTTCTACCTACACTTTCTTACTATTTCTATATTTAAACTTAATCTATGGGTTTTCTGGTTTCAGGTTCGCGAGGTACGTCGTTTACATTCTCCACCCAGTGTCACTTCAGGGACACTTTTCTCCACAGGAAGTAGTGCCAAGCGAGCCACAGGCCGGGTTAATAATACTCCATACTTGGTTTTAATTTCCACAGTGCGGATGCGCCCGTCAGCTCCGGGAAAGACTCTCTCCACGATACCTTTCGGCCAGGTGTTTCTGGGTAAATTTTGAACGAAAATACCATCTTGGTAGGTATACGAATATCTTTTAGTTCGTGAAGTTCCGTTATCCAATCTTGAAATAATGTGAACTGTTTAGTAGATATTTTTTCGTCCCATTTAATTGTAGACTTCCAGGTATCTTGTATTATTATCTTCGCCTTTATCGTAAACGGTGACAATAGACCGTAAATGTCGAATATAGACATAACAATGCGTAGAAGTTCCCGTTTCGTAGGTTCTTGTGTGCAGTTTAATATTTTCTCTGGAATTTTTTGTAGTGATAGATTGAAGCCAAAACTGTCAGTTTTCGGGTACCATAATAATCCAAGGATACGTTCGCTTAGATTGTCCTCTTCTGTTTTGAAGTTTACTACAGCTTCACTCAGGGCTTCTTTAGGTATATTTTGGCATACTTGAGGCTCGTTGGACGTCCAGTTTCTTATCTCAAAGTCGCCTTGTTTATGTATGTAGGTAACATCTCTCATTGTTTTTAGGGCTGTGTCTGCACTATAAAAACAATCGTTATAATCGTCCATATAGTGGCTTTTTATTATCGCTGTCACAGCTTCTGGCATCTCATTAGCAAATCGCTGTGCATTCAAATTCTTTACATGTTGAGCTATGAAAGGAGAGCAATTGGCGCCAAAAATTAATGACGTCATTTTATACTTTTGTATGGGTTCGTTTTCGTTTGGATTATCTCGCCATAGAAATCGCAGGGCATTTTGATCGTCTTCTTTTATTTTCGTTCTAAGAAACATGTCTTTTATATCTCCCGTAAGTCCAATTGGTCGTTCTCGAAATCGTAGCATAATGCCAAGTAGGGATTGAAGTAAATCTGGACCTTGAAGTAAGTAGTCATTTAGGGAAATACCACCAGAAGTAGCAGCGGCATCAAAAACGAGACGCAGTTTTTTCTTATTCGGATTATCCACTCCAAAGTGCGGTAGGTACCATATCTTCGTAGCTCCATGGTCATTTTCATTAGGATCGATTTTACAGGCGTAATCATTGACGAACAAATGATTAATTCTTTCTTTGTATCTCGAGGCAAAACCTGGGTCGGCAGACATCTTCCTTTCTATTGTTTTCAATCGACGATAAGCATTGCAGAATGAACTCGTCATATTGGCATTTTCATTTTTCCACGGTAGTCCAATTTCCCATTTTCCGTTTATTAACTTTGCAGAGTTTTCCACTATTTGTGTAGCTTTTAATTCATCTTTGTTTTGTCTTGGCTTGTGATGAACACCGATGCTTTCAAACGTAAAAGATTTTCGCACAAGTTCGTGTAATTGTTCGTCACTCTCTAGGTCCGTGTGTATCGCATCATTTTTGCAATAACAAGACTTGCATTCCGTAGCTTTTGTGCTTATGTTTGCGAGTGTGTGGTGTAGCGCCTCATCAGCTGTAATCTCGCAGGCGTCTGTGTGCGTGACCGCCAGTGGGGAGTAGTTGGCAGCGGCGCGGGCGCAGGCGTGGCGGGACTTGTAACTGGAAGCGTGGGCAGGGGGAGGCATCAGCTGTTCCCCTGTTATCATAGCACACTCCGATCTTGCACTTGAATGTTGTAGCTTCAAATCACATACACCGTGTACACACCAACCTAGCGGTGTGAGTGTGGCACAAGGTTCATTTTTGCTACGAATTATTGTTTTGATGGGTGCGATAAGATGGTAATTGTCCTGACCAATTAATATCGTAGGTCTCACATTTTCACTACACGAAATGTACTTGCCTAAGCGGTTTAGGTGTTCATAGTCATTTATTTTTATATTAGATAACTTTTGTAACGGTAAATTAAGTTCAGTTATTTTTCTTGCACTTAATTCGAAAGGTTCATTGTTTATGTTTGTAATTTTACACTTTATTTTTTCACTGTTACACATAAGTTCAGAATTCCACGCGCCACGAACACAGAGGGTTTGTTTTTGTCCATGTAAGTCGACCCGGTTAGCGATATCAGCTGATATAAGCGATACCGTTGCGCCGTCGTCCAAGAGTGCATGAGTAAGGAATACACCCTTCGGTCCGTGGATGTTCACGGGCACCACTTTCAGAAAGACACACGAGCTCGTGCTGGTCGCCGCATGAGCTACAGTTTCTTTATTTTCAGAGCAGTTATCGTCCACTGTTTTATCACTGGTTAACATATTATTATTGTCACTGCTGGTAGGTTCGTTTTCACTCTTCGTACCATTTACATTGGTTTTGAGTTTCCAGTGCAGGAAACGGTGATGAGGTAGGCTACACTCATCGACGGGGCAGGAAGCTGCAGAGCAGGTGTCGCGGCTATGAGAAGCTAGTAGGCATTTATGACACAGGTTGTTTACTCGTACGAAGCGCCATCGGTCTTTTGTCAACGCGCGTTTGAATCGTGCGCAGTCAGGTAGCTTGTGGTCACCGACCTTGCAGCATCTACAGCTGTTTGTGACGTCACGCTTTGTACTAATTAGAACTGAGTGCGATTTTCGTTCTTCGGGTTTTTTACGGTAGTCAGATTGACTATGTAGGTGAGTCAAACCTGCGGCTGATATTTTGGTAGCTTCGTTGTAAAGAAATTCAGCCAGTACTTCTAATTTTGCCTTTTGTATGTTGCAGTTCATACTGTAGTAGTCAGCCCACTTATTGATGAGTGCACTTGGACACTTCGAGAGCACGGAGGACACCAATTCAGGACTTCTTAGATAATCAGTTTGTTTTATTGACTTTGCTGCTGCCACGAAATTCTTGATTTTGATTGAAAACGACACAATTTCGTGGTGGTAGTTTTGCGATAGTGGTGGTATTTTCTTGAGTTGATATGTAATTTTGTGTATTATTGTTTCAGGTCTGCCGTAGCGGAGTTCGAGTGCTTCAATGATGGTTTGCGGAGCCGTGGTCCCGATAAGAAGTGAAGAAACAGTTTCTTTTGCTTCTCCCTTTAAGGATTTGCGTAATCTCCACATATTTTCTGCATCACTGTACTTGCATATTTTTGTAGATTCATCGTAAGCTTGTTTGTAGGCCAGCCACTCGAGAGGATCTCCGTAGAACTGAGGTAAGTCTTTTGACGAAGCAAATCTTGTCATTAACTGTTTATTTTGCACGTTAGATTGGTAAATAGCACTAACTAGATTTTGCATATCGTCGTTGTTCGCGCGGCCGCCATCGCTGCCACGTGGGACGCTTCGTCGCCCGCCGTCATCGCGGTTAGCATCCGCCGCATTGCTTTTTGTATTTTCAGCAATACGACTTTCTTCGAGCCACTGTTGCACTCTTTCAGCTGAATTTACTTCCGTGGGTTGGTATTGGGAGCTTCGTCGGCTTTGAGATGACGCGCTTTCTAAGGCTGCAATTTCCGCGGCTAACTTTTGTTCCACTAACGACTTTTCTAGCTGGACATTCTTTTCGATAGCTTCCTTTTCGATTTCAGCCTTCTTTTGAGCAGCTTCAAACTGTAATTGTTTCTTTTTTGCTTCGAATGACTTAGATGAGTTGGAATATTTTTTGGAGGAAACGGGCTTCAAACTGTGGGCGTCTTTTTTCAAACAATCGCCTTCAGTTTTAGGTCTTGACAAGACACTAAACGCAGTTTCAAGTTTTCCTTTCTTCAGTATTTCCGACTGTACATCGCGTGGTGGATCTTCTTTCATCATATTTTGCATGAGTTCTTCCCTTTTCCAAGCGCTACGCGTTTGCACCGTAGTTTCGTAATGGCGGCTGCGTCGCGGTGGCGTTTTAAACATTTAGGTGAATACAGCACAGTGTTCCACGTAGAATCCGGTCGAAGAACCACTTTGTAGAGGATAGGGTGCGTGGAGTGGTGAGTATTCGTAGAAAATGATAAGAATTTTGGAGGTTTTAAAGAGAATCCAGTATTTGAGCACGCACGACAGTGTGATTGTATCGGGTGAACATTAGGGCATGTAAACCGATTAATCGATTAACCGAAAAACCGATTAACCGACTGATTTTAGGTCGGTTTTTTCACCGGTTTTTTTGGAAAAATAACCGGATATTCGATTTTTTCCAAATTCATTATTTTTGCATTTTTTTTATCATTTTGGCAATATTTTTCGGATTATAAACCACCCTATGTTTTAATCGGGCATTATAATCTACATCTACAGCTAATTTCTTCTTAATACGTTTTTTCGTTAAGGCCTGATTGATATTTAAACATACAAACATCTTCACAAACTTTCGTATTTATAATATTATTAGGATTTGAGTACGAGAAAGAGTTTTAAAAATACCTACCAATTAAAAAAGTTAATTATTCTTATTCCTATATTCTTAGTTGTTACCTAGAAATATCCTCACTTAGACTCGACCTCGTAACCGTGTTTTAGTAGTTGAAGTTAATAAAATGACTTCGAGTTTGCCTCATGTCGAGGATTCCTCAACATATTTCCTCAGTGAAGAAACTGTCAACTCAAGGTATCTCGCGATCTACCTTGAGCATTCCTCAACAGCTTCTTAACGACTGTGTAACGTTTCTTTGACTTTCGTGACATTTAGAAACCACCACAGGTAAATGAGGAATTGAGAAAACTCCAAAAAATTGATTTAAGATGCAAACATGAAGTATTATTTTTCAAACTATCGTGATTAGTAGACATAACTATAGATTTAACACGGGTTTTTATCACACCAGGCAGACTGGAGAACACGGTGCTACCGTCGAGAAGCGGAGGCAGTTGACGAAACTACCCTCACTTGGTCTTCAGAAATAGAAATGTCCATGTTCGTATTACGACACACCACACTAACTGTATCTACGCACTGTGATGGTCTGTCACGACGCCCACACATTGTGACCACAGGATTCCAAGAATTAGAGAGTATATACCTATAGCCGTCTTCACGATTGAAATTTGAGTACTTCTTGATTGCAATAGCTTCCTGAACTATTATCTTATAATAATGGCGTTCACTAGACAGAACTTTTGGGTCATGTAGTTCTATCCAGTGAGACGGTCCCGAATCTACTAAGTGCTCTGCGATCGCTGACTTGTTTACCTGGCGATTTTTGACAGCTGCAATATGTTCTTTGACACGTTCGGCTATAGTTCTTTTTGTTTGCCCAATGTATGAACGGCCACAACTACAGTCTATCTTATATACACTAGGCATCTGCAAAGGTACAACATCCTTTGGAGTCCGTAACTGCTTAGCCACCTTAGACAACGGAGTGAAAACTGACTTAATTGAAAATCTCCTCAACACATTTCCAATTTTGTCTGTCACCCTGAAGCTATTGAAATCAAGAAGTACTCAAATTTAAATCGTGAAGACGGCTATAGACTCTTAATTCTTGGAATCCTGTGGTTACTATATGTGGGCGTCGTGACAGACCATCTCAGTGCGTAGATACAGTTAGTGTGGTGTGTCGTAATACGAACATGGACATTTCTATTTCTGAAGACCAAGTGAGGGTAGTTTCGTCAACTGCCTCCGCTTCTCGACGGTGGCACCGTGTTCTCCAGTCAGCCAGCGACCATGGCTATTGGAACATAGCCGAAACGTCTGGAAAATAAATTAAGGGTAATTACGTGATAAACACCCGTGTTAAAACATGAAGTACTTTTCAAGGGGTATTGGAGGGGCCTCAGAAGAGTTTGATCAAGTTAGTTTTGAGGTTACAACTAAGAATAATGAGGTATTATTGTTAACTATTATGACTGACTATCATATTTTTGCCTTTATTACTTTATTCGAGTAAGGGTGAGTTTTGAGTACATCAAAATATTTTGAAATTTAACAAGTTAATTTAATTGGTGCTTGCTTATTTGAATAATAAGTTAATTTTCATTAAAATGTATGGTTTTATTATGTCCTAAGGCACCTATATAAAAAACTTGAAAAATAACCGATTAACCGGTTTAACCGGTTATTGAAAATTAAAAACCGAAAAACCCGGTTTTTCTAAACAACCCGGTTTTTACACGCCCTAGTGAACATAACCAACTGTTTTTGTGTCGTTCATGCCCAAACTGAGGGTATTTTGTATTTTATTAGGTACTTTGAAGGTGAGTACAGCCAACTTTATTTTTCTACCTACACTTTCTTACTATTTCTATATTTAAACTTAATCTATGGGTTTTCTGGTTTCAGGTTCGCGAGGTACGTCGTTTACAACGTAGTTACATCAAATGAAACTAGATGGCGCTGGAATGCAAAAATCAAGTTTGTTGTATGGGAGCCCCCCTTAAATATTTATTTTATTCTGTTTTTAGTATTTGTTGTTCGAGCAGCAATAGAAATACATAATCTGTGAAAATTTCAACTGTCTAGCTATCATGGTTCATGAGATACAGCCTTGTGACAGACAGACAGACGGACAGACGGACAGACGGACAGACGGACAGACGGACAGACGGACAGACAGACGGACAGCGAAGTCTTAGTAATAGGGTTCCGATTTTACCCTTTGGGTACGGAACCCTAAAAATGTAGTATAGTCGAGCTCGAAAGCTTACCCTCCGAAACACGAAAGCGCTAATCACTACATAGTATAAAGCTAAGTCGCTTTCCGCTTCCCGCGTATGTATGTATGTATGTTTGCTTATATCTTTAAAACTACACAACGGATTTTGCTGCGGTTTTTTTTAATAGATAGAGTGATTCAGGAGGAAGGTTTATATGTATAATACATGCATAATATAGTAGAGAAACACTGATAATTTTAGAGGTTTCTAATGTGATGTCGTAAATAAACACATTTTTTTGCGCTTACATTGCAAATGCTGGCTGAACCCCACGAGATATATCAAAATAATGTACTACAGTATTGTACACCTTAAAAACGTCTACAAAAAAGTCCACGATGGTATTAGAAATGTCTTACGCACAGCGAAGCGGGCACGGGTCAGCTAGTTTTTAATAATGCATTTATTAATCACTAGCGACCCGCCCCGGCTTCGCACGGGTAGCATGTTATTATACATATAAACCTTCCTCCTGAATCACTCTATCTATTAAAAAAATCATCCGCATCAAAATCCGTTGTGTAGTTTTAAAGATATAAGCAAACATACATACATACAGACGCGGGAAGCGGAAAGCGACTTTGCTTTATACTATGTAGTGATGGTCTATACTAAACCTAGCTCTTATTTTATCCAATGTTTAAAACGAGGCAACGCGCTGTGCCAGCAGAGTTCATTTCCTCCATGAAGTGAAACTTCTGTACGTTTATAGTATATACAATGTATTTTACACTGCGGCTACTATCACGTTGCATCGCAAAAATACAATGTAAATAAAAACCGGCTAAGTGCGATTCGGGCTCGCGCGCGATGGGTTCCGTACCATTATCTATAAAAACGGCAAAAAAATCATGTTTGTTGTATGGGAGCCACACTTAAATATTTATTTTATTCTGTTTTTAGTATTTGTTGTTAGAGCAGCAACAGAAATACATAATCTGTGAAAATTTTAACTGTCTAGCTATCACAGTTCATTAGATACAGCCCTGTGACAGACAGACGGACAGCGAAGTCTTAGTAATAGGGTCCCGTTTTTACCCTTTGGGTACGGAACCCTAAAAAGTTCACGAGTAGTACTACGAGTTTTTTTAATGGCGGACGAGACGACGGAATATTTCAGAAATATTTTACTTTGTGGCATACGTTTTACTAGGAAAGAAGTACAATGTCTTAGATTCTTACAATAAATAGATGGAAGTCTCGTCACATGTAAAAAGCCGCTACAACTACAATACATGAAGAATGCTAACTACTGCAAAAAATAGGCATGTGCAAGTGCAATGTTTAGAAGTGCCCCCGACTACCCCCTTTAGACATATTCAAGGAACTGAGTACATGTAGATCTAAGAGGATTTCTAACGTACTTAGAAACTATAGTCTTATCCTGTTTTTTTTTCATGTATCTCTCGGATACTTACCGGATGAGTAACTATGTAATATTTTATGAATATGCAGTTTGCTGATATTCAGTAAGTAATAATAAGGAAGAGGACATAGTAATAAGGAATCCTGGGCCAAGAACAAGATATACGAACTTGCGGAACACCGAAGTCGTGAACATAACTACAAAGTGAGTTATATTTGCATTTATCCATATATTGTTACGTGCCCAAGAATCATAAGTATGCCATCAGGACGAGGTCAAGCCATTCTCAATCATCACAAAACGCTGCGTATATTTATTATGAGTCGTACGACATCACATCTATGATTCTGCACACGACCTACAAAAATCAGGTAGGCATAAATATTTTATCACAATGATACGGGATTTGCAACAATAGTCCTGGACGCTGTCCAACACGATCTTCGCTTACGTAACGAGCGGAAAGTTACATTTCATTACATAACATAAAACTATCTTTTTCGAGAGAATGTCACATTCACACGAGAGCTGGTAATGATTGTTACATCGTCATTGCGAAGAAGTGCGCTTAGTGCTTCTGTAACATTTAATTATATCAGTCGTAGGATGTCCACTGCTTATGTAGTTTGCCCCAACGGCTCCTTAGTCATTACTTATCAATTACATTTAGCATTTATCACTTTTTTTTTTAGATTTTCTTGACGTTTTGATCGGCTTATAGATCAAAACGATGAAGTGAGTACAGTTTATACAACTGACGCTTCTAAACGGTAGCTCTAAGTTCTCGCGACTATGATTGTTGTAACAATGGAAACGTAATAAAATATATTTAGCAGGTAATAAAGTGATAAAGACTTGTTCCAAATAAATGATACATTCTGAGTGTGATCACATCCCGACGTAAGCACAACTTAAATAAAGAATAGTAGAGCTCCTTCTAAAGGGTCTCGTCCGGGCTACCCCGGCCTATAGTCCGGTTATATAGTTATATAGTCTTGATCCTATCCTATTGATCCTAAAATAGTAGGTAGTACTACCACCAGCACCTGCTATACCTATTTCTGCCGCCAAGCAGCATTGCTGTGTTCCGGTTTGAAGGCTATGGTTGTCGGTGTAATGGCATATGCCACCTGTATGCCTAAGTTGGCGATGCAAAGCAGAGTGTTTGAAACGACGTAGTAGTGTTTTGTAAGAGGTGATTATTAGTGTTTAGCAGCATGGCCGTCTCTTTATTTTGCCGCCGCGCCGAGTGAAATATATAATTCAATATTTTTACGTCTAAAATAGTAGGTAGGTACGAGATTTACAGGGCTTTTAGCAGCTGTTGCTATGTCAAGTCAGCGCTTTGACGTATAATAATCATCACGCTCTCTCGGACTACGATGGTGGAAAGTTTACAGGAAAGACAAGTTCCCTAAAAATGCATCAGCATTAATCTTTCGGCCCATTGCAATAAAGTAGTGTCGAATCGAGAATAAAAAGTATTCATTTACTTCTTTGTGAATAGTGTCATCAATTCGTATCCGAGACTCGATGTCTCACTGGTATGTACTTTCAAAAATAATCATGATACCAGTATTTGACATTGAAGATGGACTTCGCGACCCAAAATAAAATAGGAACACGATTGTAATTTCCCAGGTACGATAGATATCCTCTCTTCAGGCGCTCAAATCCTTGAAGCTATCTATAGGGAGTAGTCAGACGTCCATGTCCTACGAGAGAGTTTATTTCATTATACTGTGAATGCTGTGCCATGTCGCTCGGCGTTAAACTACATTATAGTTACAGGACTGTAATAGCCACATAAGTAATCGATCAAATATACTCATAGAGTTGTCTCCGTCAAACAATTAAACTAAAGCAAAATTTCATATTTTAATTTAATCTTCGTAGGGTGGGTTGGGTGTACATAGTGGGGGAAACAGCGGGAATACTGGGTAGGTCCGATTTAGTGATGTCGATGTCTTATGACCTGAATGTAAAGTCACTAAAGACAGTCAATGGTCCGTTGGGTCCAGTGGCAAAGATAGCTAAAATACCTATACCTAGAACGCGCGGGCACGCAATCTCTGCGGATCTCCGCGTGACTGTGCGCCCGGCGCCGTGGCACACTGACCGACACCTACATTGCAGGGCTGGCACATATTGAGTAACAATAGCTTTCAAGGTAAACACCATTGACGGGTTGGATCTATACAGTGAAAATCAATGGATTCTCAACTTATTCACACACACAAACTCGCAACTCAACTATAATGTCACTAAAATATATATAATACTACTATTAGAACTTTTCTTATAGTAACGTGTTGGAGAAATACATCACTCCTCTTATGACATGAGATTGCTCGAACTGTCCGTGTCGTATTTCACAATTGATTTGAATGCAAATCTCTCTCACATTGAGATGAGAGTTTACCATAAACTTAGTTTAAACCGTAACATAAAATACGGAGATGAGAGCTCTGGAACTGGTATTGTCTGGCAGCCCTGGCTAGGCGCCTACAGATTCAATGACGCAATGTCTAGCTCGGTGCAGGGCGCCTACATACTGCGCCTAGTACACGATCCATCATCGCCTCTGCCGAAAACCGGGAAGCGACACGTAACCTAGTTTTCCTAGGAAGTCAAATAAGCTAAGCCAAGTTCCAGGCAGTCTCTAAATGGGTATCGCTAGAAACATATTAAACTGTCAGGCCATAACGCTATAACAGATCAATCAGATGTTAATTTTCATGCTGCTGGTGTAAGAGTTATGGATTCTAAATGCCAATCCCAAGACAAAGATACAACATCCATTATGTACACCGTCAACCTAAGAGATATCGTACAGAACATGTCAGATCAGCTTGCACATGAATAAAGACAGCTTTCGAAAGCTGAAGGCAAAACGGCTTTCTTACCTATGCCCTGATTCTCTAAATGAAGATTGTACTCATGTACAAACGATTAAGCTAGCTAGCCGCATATCAGCTGAACACAATGGTCTTGATCTACCTCACGGTACCCGTTCATTTTACCGACAAACGTTTCAAAACTCTTCATTACAAAACCAACGTTTCGGAACCCTTTCGTTTCAAATCTCAACTTTCCGCAACTACATCACTACATAAATAATTCACTTGGCAAACGTATTATTACAAAACTATTAATTTCATAACTCATCACATCATAAATAATTCATATCGCATAATACTATCACATAATACATCACGCAAATGTTCAGTTCAAAACATATTATTTCAAAAACAATTCATATCATAACTATATCAATTCATAAACCAACACTTCGCTACGTTTCCCAAATGCAATGATTCGAAAACATATTTTACTAAAAATAATACTTAATTTACGTGCTAATTTACTAGTACTAAGATGTGATATGCATGGTTTAATATTGAGGTAAAATAAAATAAATTGCACAATATTTCGAATCAACTAGTTTTTATTAATGTAGTGCCTATTCAAAAAACATCACCACCACAAACGACACTGTCGGTTAGGTTAGAACTGTGACCCGCCAAAACCGAAATGCTGTTATTTTACTAGTTTAATGTAATTAACTTTAGAGGTCATTTAATAATTAACCATTACCTCTTAATATTTAGTAAGATAATAAAATGTATAGAATTAAAACTTACCTGTAAATTATTTGTCCAAGATGGAAATTACAGCCGTGCTGGATTACATTCTCAAAATTTGACTTATTTATGGCAGCTTTTTCAAAATCTAATATGCAAACTTTTGGCTTGATTTCAATGTTATTTTCTGCTCCGTATTCCAACATCATTTCAAACATTGTATCGTACGTCTTTTTGTACGTTTGTTTATTATTAAATGATATATTTGTAAAAAAACACATTTGTGAAAAAATATGTTTGTAGAATAAACTATTATGCGAAGTAAAATGTTGTGATGTTATACATTTGCGTAATAAAATGTTTGCTAAATAAAATGAATCGAAGCGTTGAGTTATGAAACGATGCATTTGCGGAACGATACATTTTTGAAATAAATAGTATACGACCCGTTGAGTTGCGAAATTATACATTTGCGGAATGATATATTTGTGGAATTAATAGTGTACGAATCGTTGGTTTTGAAATGAAGATTTGCGTAACGTTTGTCGGTGAAACATTAGTGAACCCTACCTCACACTAGGACACGTCACACTCGGACAAGTAGCCAAGTGGCATTACAACAGCATCGCTAATTACCTTCGAATAAGGACTAATTGACGATTGTGAGGCAGCTTCGCTTGGAATACTAATCATCACCTGCATGATGGGCAGGTACAACTTGTTGACAACCAGCTTTTTCTAGTTCGTTGACATATTCGAGGTATATGTGGCTGACGCGTGTTGATAACTAGCAATTTGTGTAGGCAAGGACATCCTGGGTTTTAAATGTTGATTCTCTAGTTTATTAGTTTAGGGTTAGATGACCATTTCATGCATTTTCAGTTTTAGAAACATTAGAAGCTACGTGATTTTATTGAAATTAATACCTACGAGAGTACGTTTTGGCTTCAGAAATGTCGAAATAGCTACAATAGAGTGTCAGTTATCTAACAGGTAGGAAATAATGATACTGGTCCAATCAACTGGCTGCCTAGCGACCTAACGGTGAACAATAAACATTTGAGCGTTTTATAAACACGTGCTCGAAATATCCGAAGGTGGGCGTACCCATGTGCGTTACGCGCTGCGGAATCATGCGTGACCTTGTCTCTTTATGGACTGTCTGGTGTCAGTTTCTGATGTTTCTCGCTTGACTTGACAAGGGGTTCGCTATAAATCCGTGCCTTGTGATACCTGGAACGCGTCCAGCGGTGGAACCGACACATCCAGTAACTTATTATTGAATCTTGAATCTTGGTTTAGCTTGGTTATTCTGCTTGAACGGCTTCAAATTCAGAATTTACGGCAAGAATTTGTACACATTTTCAATTATGTGCAAGAAAATTCATAGCAATCACCTCTAAGATCGGAGAGAGACCTGATAAAAAGCATAAAACTGTAGTTAGCGTTGGTTGAGAGCCATTAAAACTTCAAATTCCAGTTTAATCTGAATTAAAAAACATTTTGTCTCACAAAAATTTCAAATATTCTAGTATAAGCCGTAGATAAAGAGTCTCGTCTCGACACAGATGAATAACTTAAGGTAATATACAAGAATAGAGCAACTGAATCGCGTTAGCAACAGAGCATGAATACATTTACGCACATACGAGTACATCATAAACGAGTTGGGCGTTGCGTCATATTCAATCACGAATTCTTTAGCAGTTCCTAAAATCAGGAAATCGCGTATGTCTGTTACGCCTCATCTTTAACGTTTTAATTCAATAAACCCCCATTCTCACATACGCTACATTTTTTGTACCTGTTACTTCCCACTGATGGGCAAACTACACTTTAAATCCTTCAAACCTTCTCTATATTTTGAGGACTCCTATACTCTTGAAGGCGTCAAGATCATCTCTACAACGTTTTTTTGTCCGACCACGAAACTCGTTATGATTATTATATTACCGCTAAACTAAGATTACCTTTTTTAAATTTGCTAAAAGACAACATTAGCATGTCATTTGGGACTACTAGAAGCGTACACCTCGCCCTTGAAAGGATCTTAACTTTAAGGCGATATTTAAATTAAAAGCTGAAACCAATACAGAATATTGGCATTATAATATCAGAACATAAAATAAAATTGAAAGTAGCAAAAAATAAAAAAATAGAAACACGTCACGACTGTAATCCTCAAGTACGGTAGACATCCTCTTAGATCTCCAGACGCTTAGATCCTTTAAATATGTCTAGTGGGAGTAGTCAGAAGCACGTCCAAACATTATATTTGGCACTTGAAGAAGGTGATAAATTTTGAATTTTAAACAATAATGTATGAGAGTGAGAATGCGGAAACGTCAAATAATGAACCGATAGCCGATAGCTGATGTATTTTAAATTTTTGCGAGAATATATATATTTTTTTTAAATCGTAGGCGACTTCACACTCCTCTAGATACATAGCCAACCTTGCAAACTTAAAAACTAATACGCAATGAAATATCTTTACTCAATGCTAAATAAAATACAAGGTCTGTACTTGAAATGGTTGCTGGTTATCATCGATCCGCACAACATTACGGAATTATACGCGGAAGAAACTACGGATGTGTTAGGTAAACATTAATAATAATAATAATAAAATAATTTATTTCTCTCACATGGTAGGTAATACAAACTAGGTGCTTATCTAAAGGATGATGTTAGGTTCACCTGTTTAGCGAGAGACTGGTGCCTGAAATAGGTTTTTGAAAAAAACCTGTAATACAGGTCACCAGGGCCCCGCACCGCGGGTTGAACTTAGCGTCATTAAGATTAAAGGTAGGTAGGTACCTACTTAAGTTTAGTTGTTAACCACTACTAGGTACTAAGGAAAGTTAGGGCAGTTGGGTGAGTCCAACCTAAACTTAAGAATTAAAATGTTCGTTGAGAGTGGAAGGTAAGTACAATAAAAGGCAAAATTAAAAGTAAAAAGAAAAATAGTAAGAGTAACCCAGAGGGCAGTGAGTAAGGATGTGGTGAGTTGAGAATTGTATGATAGTTGTGTGAAGGTGTGAGCGAGTGTGTGTTAGCGTGTGAGTGAGTGTGCGTGTGTGTATGTAAGTGTGTGTGTGCAGGTAAATAACGTAAATATTAGGTAACATAGGGAACAGGTAACCCTAGATCATAGGAATCATAATTTTTTCAGTTTCATCATAATTTAGACTTTTAAGATATTTAATAACTGATTGTTTGCATTTGTATTTGGAAACGGGATATATTGACAGGATGCTGTTGAGCTTGTTATAAATGTAAGGTCCAAGGAAGCAGTAAAAGTTGTGTGAGAGGCTGGTATGAAAAGCAACAGAACGGCAGACGGTGCCTTTCCTACGTTTATCCTTTAGCTTTTCTGAATCAAACTGAAGTTGGCAGTGCATTTTAAGGGTGATATGAAGTAGAAAGGTTTGTCTTACTGATAAGACATCCCATTGCTTGTAGAGATCCGACGTAGGAAAGCGATAGGGAAGGCCAGCGCTTACCTTCAAGATAACCCTCTGGGCTCTCTCAAGCAAAATGAGATGAGTCTTCGTTGTACCACCCCAAGAGGTAATGCAGTAATCAATTATTGATTGGCAGAGGGCAAAATAAACCATTTTGATTACTCTGCGGTCGGTGACATGTTTCAAAGATTTAAATATAAATATAAGTTTTCGGAGACGAGTCACAAGGATGTTAATATGTGATTTGAAGGTAAGAGAGTGGTCTATTGTGACGCCTAAATATTTTAATGACTCTGACCTAGAAAGAGAAGAACAGGTACAGGTGGGACTACCAGCTATACAGGTGTGGGCAACAATGGTTAAGCTAGGGGAAGGAAGTAAGTTTGTTCTGTGAGCAAATGCAATGTATTTTGTTTTGGAGATGTTTAAGGTAAGCATGTTACTTTGAAGCCAGGAACAGACTTTACCCAAGCCCTGTTGTGCCCATTTAAATACGTCATTCCAATTGGGACCATTGAAAAACAGAGCCGTGTCGTCAGCAAAGGTCAAAACTTTACCGTTAGTTACTTCTAGATTGCAGAGGCCATTTATGTATACGAGAAACAGCGTAGGGCCAAGAATACTCCCTTGAGGGACACCATAGCTTACTGATTGCTCAGCACTCAGCCATTGGTCGATTTGAACACGCTGTCTCCTGTCACACAAATAGTCTCTGAAGAGATCAAGAGGGAGACCCCTTACTCCAACCTGTTCCAGTTTTATCAGAAGGTGGGGAATCGAGACCGTGTCAAAAGCCTTGGCCAAATCGAGAAATATTGCTAGACACTTCCTCCTTTTATCAAGGTTCGTTACAATTGAATTGACCAGTTCGTAAACGGCGTCATTTGTTGAAAATCCAGAGCGAAAACCGTATTGGGATGATGAAAGAAGTTTGTTTGATTCCAGGAAGTTAACCAGACGTTTATTCATAATACGTTCTAAGATTTTAGATAGGGATGGCAGAATAGAAATTGGCCTAAAGTTATTAACACAGTCCCTATCGCCCCCTTTGTGTATAGGCTTAATGACCGCTGTTTTAAAAGCTTGTGGAAATACTCCAGTTTCAATGGCAAGGTTACATATGTGCACAATGGAGCTAGCTAGAAAAGGAGAGTATCTTTTAATAATTTTGCTAGATATTTGATCTAGCCCCACTGCGCAGTTATCTTTAAGATTATTAATTAAGAGACTTACTTCGTTCTCGTCAGTAGGAAGTAGAACAAGTGATTCGGAGTGAGTCATCATTGTCGGGTAGCTGAGTTTTGTGGTACTTGGGGACGCCAGACTAGTGAATTTGATAGTTTGTTCCGCAAGATTCTTCCCGATATTGATAAAGTAGTTATTCACATCGTTCACACTTCCTAATGGATTGACTGATGATAGAAGGCAAGCCGAGTGATCCGCTGGTTTTTTTACTCCACCTATAGTTTTAATTACTTCCCAAAGCTTCTTCTTGTCATTTTTAGCACTCTCAATTTCACTCTTCTCGTGAAGTCTTTTAGCCCTCTTTAAAATTGCCGAACAGAAGTTCCTGTATCTTTTGTATGTTGTTATGAGAATTTCGTTAAGGGGATTTTGTTTTATTTTTTTATGGAGATTATCCCTATTCTTCATGCAGCGCAATAGCCCCAAGGTTATCCAGGGTTTATATATTCTTTGACGTTTGGGAGTTATAATAGCTTTCGAGTTGTCTCTTATTGCTGTTGAAAGGTAACTGACAAGAAGGTCTGTGGCTTTATTAACATTATTACATTTGAGAATATCTTGGAAGTTTAACTTTACAACTGCATCATCTAAGGATACATAGTTTATACGAAGATACGGTTTCTTAGTATAGTCCAACTGTGATTTTAAAATAATAGTAATAGCAACACATTCGTGGTCAGTGATTGTTGACTCCACTACAAAGCATACCGCCTCCAGTTTGGTTTTGACCATCATATGATCAAGGCAGGACCGTTCACGGGTTGGACGATCATGACCGGGTAGAAGACAATGACTTGCGAGACAATTTAAATAATCCGAGGAGCGTTTGTCAGGAGTATTAGGTGAGATATCAATGTTCATATCGCCACATAAGAAAATGTTTTTATAACCATTAAGTTTAGACAATAGTACATCTAGTGAGTTAGTGAACTCAGTTGTATCTGATTTACTAGGGGGACGGTAGATGCCTAAGATGCAAGTGTCTGAGTTAAGTTTTAGGAGAATACAATTGGCATCAGATATATCTGGTTCCTCAAATGTAGTATTAATATGGTTTTTGTAATAAATGACTACTCCTTCGTTCTGCGTTTTGTTTCTGGTTGTAGCCACGGAATTATAGCCATTTAAGTCCGGGATGGTTGGAGTTGAGGATAACCAACATTCTGTCAGGACAATAACATGCCAGTCTAATTTTGATCTCAGGAGCAGGGTGCTAAAGTTGTTTAAATTGCAATTTATGCTTCTTATATTCTGAGATATGAGATTCAATGTGAGGTTGAAGTCACGGGAAGGTACATGAGATTTTACGTTTTCTATGTCACAAGTTATAGTTTGTGCTACAGTTAGAGTGTCCAGTCCTAAATTAATGCACTCAATAGTGTCACTAACCATTGTTTATTATATAACAGAAGGGTTTCCAGTGAACCCATTGGGTACTTGACCCTAAAAGGTGAAGTTCAGTTAAATTGATAAATAGGACGGTAGGACGATTATTAGGGTGTAGCATAAAAAACTTAAGAAACTTGGAAGGTAAATTGTGGTAGGATAAGCTTTGTACGGGATTAATATGCACGGGTGATTTGTGTTGAGTGTTATGAGTGTAAAGATTATGTAAGGGTGTGTGTTTTGATTGAGTGTGTGGTGTAACAATAAAAAATAAAATACTATAATAATATCTATCGCGTATGAATGTAAGTTGACTTGATTGAACAATAATTATAGAGGGAGTGAAAAACTGTCCCTCTACCAGTCACTTGGTTAATTGTTCTATGTCCTCTTCTTCAATCGCGTGGACTGGCACAGAACCTTCCTCCTTTTTGACGTAGACTTTTCCGTAAGAGGTCCAAGCCGCAGCAAGCTTCTTATTCTTGACGGATTCTCTGGCGACATAAAATACTCGTCGCGCTTTGGCCGTGAGGAATTCGGAGATGTAGATTGGGCGTGGAGGCACCTTGGAGGGCGGCAGTTGGATTTGCGAAGTGTTGAGTTGGGGTTCCTTTTTTTCCCGTCTTCCTTTATTCACTTTTCTATACTCAGAAATAATTGATTCCTTTCTGTGGGTACAGGTGAAGACGACTACTAAGGCCTCAGATTTGGATCGGTAGATGTCTTTGATTTCCGTGTCTTGAATCAAGGCCTCTAGGCCCAAGGAAATTCCAACATTCTGTACAATCTTTGTGATCAGCTGTTTGTTTTCATTGGGCTGCTTAGGTATGTTTCGGATCTCGATAGTAGAACTATGAGCTTGCATTTCCAATGAATGTATTTTAGCTTCCAGGCTCACGACGCGCTTCTTAAATTCTAAGTTTTCATTTTCTAAGCTTGTCACTTTGCTTAGAAGCCCATCATACTGGCTAGACATTAGGTCGACAGATTTTTGGATATCAAGGTTCTGCGATATTATGGTAGTCATAGCATTAGTTAGCGCTTCAAACTTAAGATCTTGCTGGGTTCTTATTTCGGAAAACATGTTTTTTATTTCGGTGGAGTCCGCTAAGGTGTGAGAAGTAAATTCACTAAATGTACGCTTGTGGCGTTTGGTTATATTTAGGAAGTTCTCAGATTGATCAGTTGTCGAACTGGAGTTGATGGCTGAATCCGATCCATAGTGAGCCATAGGTGGAGTCTTTAGGTAAACATTGGGGTAAGTCCGCTACATTGGCCCTTTTGAATGCCGTCAAAACGTCATTAATTTTTTCGACATTTATCTCGAACTATCTGACCCGCCGAACTTCGTACCGCAATATAGAAAAGTGTTGTTTTTAGACTTTTACAGGCCATTTTTCACCTCGACCTCCACCTCCATCTCGACCTCCACTTCCACCTCGACCTCGACACAATTAATAGATATATATATTAATAGATATACTATAGCAAAAAAGTGTCGTGACAACTTTTCGTGACAACTTTTCGTAAGAATGTTTTCCGTCTAGCCCCCTTTCACATTCACAACGCGCGATAAGGAACTTCGTTCCAATTAGCGAAATCGGTTCAGCTGCTCTTTAGATTTGCGCTTAGCAACACATTCAGCGATTCATTTTTAGGGTTCCGTACCCAAAGGGTAAAATCGGAACCCTATTACTAAGACTTCGCTGTCCGTCTGTCCGTCTGTCCGTCTGTCTGTCACAGGGCTGTATCTCATGAACCATGATAGCTAGACAGTTGAAATTTTCACAGATTATGTATTTCTATTGCTGCTCGAACAACAAATACTAAAAACAGAATAAAATAAATATTTAAGGGGGGCTCCCATACAACAAACTTGATTTTTGCATTCCAGCGCCATCTAGTTTCATTTGATGTTACTACGTATTATAGGTACTTTTCGCGGTTTTCATGCGACCGCTCGGGGTTTGAGAGATAAGATGAAAGAGGTTTGCGATTCCGCTGGCAGGTGGCGCTATTTTACCACTATCGGTAAAGTAAGTCGGTAAATAGGTGGTACTTCACATGATCGAATAAAAAGTTTGAAATTGAATTATTGAATTCATGTAGTTAGGTAAATAGGTACCTAGGTAGATATTATTAATTTCCAATTAATTTCGAGTTCGAATCCTGGCCGTGCATCAATGGATATTTCTGTTCGAAAAATGTACCTATATGCGCGTTACACGTGTTTATAACAGTGAAGGAAAACATCGTGAGGAAACCTGTTAGTATTCTTGAAAGCGGCGACGGGATTGCAACCTGTCACGTGTGGAATGCTAACTACGTAGTTAGGTAAATAGGTAGGTTACGAGATATTATGAATTATTTTTTATGTTTCTAGGGTTCCGTATCTAAAGGGTAAAAAACGGGACTACTAAGACACCGCTGTCCGTCTGTCTGTTACCAGGCTGTATCTCGTGAACCGTGATAGCTAGACAGTTGAAATTTTCACAGATGATGTATTTCTCTAAAATCAGCATAAAATAAATATTTAAGTGAGACTCCCGTACAACAAACGTGATTTTTTTGCCGTTTTTTATATTATAGATTAATCAGAATAAGCCAAAAAGACGTTAGAGGATCTTGGAAGAATGCGCAAGATGTTTCATAACGCTACGTTTTCACTTAGTTATCCTTTAGATCTTTGCATGCGAATTATACTTCAATATAACATCATCATCAACATATAACATCAAATATATCGCTACAGTAAGCAAATATGTTTGCTCATATCATCATAATCGAAACATTGAAAGTGTCAACATGAATACTCAATTGTATAAATTGAGGGGGTTATGTTGCTCTTCGAAATTGTAGGTATATAAAACACGTGTAAAACATATTTAGCTTCCTGCTTCTAAAAATATAAACCCCAATACACGACAATCATTTATGAACATAATAGGCATTATACCTAGGTATGCATAGTATGATGTCAGTCTATCTACAACAATGGCCATGTCCGAACAAAGGATGCCCGATTTGGTAAGGGACGTCGCAGAATCATCTTGAAATCATATACTAACCAATAAAACAGCGACCCACACAATCAAACATCACTTCCTACTAACCTATATTCACCCACTATCAGAAGACCTTGAACGCCCGAATCTCTAGAAACTAGCACGCATAATCTAAATCCGCAAGCCGCGACATTAAGAATAGTAATTTGCGAATCCATTCATTTTTATAGAGAAAAAAAAACGAGTTTATAAAAAACTACTGTCGTCTGGGTTGTAATTTAGTTGCGGAAAAAACCACAAAAATATTATAGTAATTTTAAAATGTTACGTTTGTGTGTTTTGCTTTTTATTTGTTCACAATAACACATAAGAACTATTGAAAATAAATTGGAATAGAATATAGTTCTGGATTGGTATAGACTTTACATCCGGGTACCTCGCGAGCAAAGCCGCGAGAGGAAGCCAACAGAAACTAGAGCGTATTTGAGGAGTGAAGACGCAGATCGCGTAGGTATTTATACATCGCATATCAACGACCACGTGAATCACGTGGACTTGATAAGTAGTTCCTAGTTTTTTCTAACGTTTACGAGTAAAATATCGCGCTTATATTTAAAGTCGGTGTGTTACTACCTAATAAACGAATCCCCCGGCCTCCTGTTCTCGTCACATTGGTATTAGATGTTTCAAAGTGATCATTGTGATTTTATTCTTACAAATTCCTTTACTAATCTATACTAATATTATAAAGAGGAAAGATTTGATTGTTTGTTTGTTTGTATCGAATAGGCTCCGAAACTACTGGACCGACTTGAAAAATTCTTTCACCATTAGAATCCTACATTATCCCTGATGAACATAGGCTATAGAATATTTTCAAAAATATTAGGGATCCGTATGAAAACTTCGATAATGTAATCCAAAGTGTGAAATTATCGACAATAGAGCAAAGTGACGTACTACAGTTTTAAAGAGGACATAAATATCTACAAAAAAGTATGCAATATCATATGTCTAACTTATAGGGATCCGTATGAAAACTTCGATAATATAACCCAACGTGTGAAAAAATTCTTATATCGCATACGCTGGCTGCTGAAATTGGTGACAATGGAGCAAAGTGATGTACTACAGTTTTAAAGAGGACATCAATATCTACAAAAAAGTATGCAATACCATTATGTCTAACAATTAGGGATCCGTATGAAAACTTCGATAATGTAACCCAACGTGTCAAAAAAAATCCAAAAAAATTCTTATATCGCGTACGCTGCTGAAATTGTTGACAATAGAGCAAAGTGATGTACTACAGTTTTAAAGAGGACATCAATATCTACAAAAAAAGTCTACAATACTAAATGTTTTATTAGGGATCCTTATGAAAAATTCGATAATGTAACCCAAGGTGTAAAAAAAATATCTATAATATCATTATTACACCCGTGCGACGCCGGGGCGGACTGCTAGTTAACAATAAATGAATAGGATCACGACTGTAATCCCCAAGTACGGTAGACATCCTCTCGGATCTCAAGGCGCTTTTATCCTTGAAGATGTCTAAATGGGTTAGTTAGAGGCACGTCCAAACATTACATTTGGCACATGCCCACATTTTGCGTGACAGGTTGCAAACTCGACGCCGCTTACAAGAATACTAACTGGTTTCCTCACGATGTTTTCCTTCACCGTTTTAAGCTCGTGTGTTTTCTAATTAATTTTGTTGAATAAATCAATGTGCAGGTCAGGGTATGATCAAATGTGCGTTAGATAAGTCAATAGCGTCACCACATCACGTCAGCCGGTAGATTGTATCTTCCCACGTTACTAAACAAACACATGTCACATGTTGCGATCTGCCAATTCCGCGTCCATTGTCATACAATGTGGCCTGACCAAGATTCAACTAATCGGTTCCTGTTCTTGTAGTTCAGCAGAGGTCATTGGGTGGTCTATTAATTTGAAGTACGCATTCTTTTGCTGTTTAAAGAGAGTATTGGAGAGGCAGAGTCATGATGGTTTCCCGTAAGGTTTCCTGTCTTTAGAGTCATTATATCCTATGCTATCAATCATCGCAAAGCTTAGTTCGAGTACTACGAGTTATAGACAAATTTGGGCCGGGCCACAAGAGATAGTGGCAAATGCTGTTTTCTACCACTTGAAAAGTAGGTCAAGCATATGGCTATGATGTATGTAACCATGTACTATAGCCTACTTTTAACAAATCACTAACTCGTATATCACGAATACAAAAAACACGTCATAGCGTCCTTGGATATGAGATTCTAAATGTTTTTTACAAGCTTTTGTTTGTTCGGGAAGAATCTTGCAACTCGATTTTGAAGCAGTTATCCCCAACCGATTGAGTTTAAATTTTGCATGCACATTGGTGATATTACAATAATATGGTGCCAGCGAGCTGATCTGATGATGGAGTCAGGAGCTGTCCAACAGTCACTCACAACGGGACTCATTAGTAAATACTTCGATTGAGTAAAA
This sequence comes from Hydriomena furcata, assembly GCA_912999785.1. Classification (NCBI taxonomy): domain Eukaryota; kingdom Metazoa; phylum Arthropoda; class Insecta; order Lepidoptera; family Geometridae; genus Hydriomena; species Hydriomena furcata. The sequence goes on along the minus strand of OU538832.1, from coordinate 14,740,011 downwards.
ACTTTGCATTCTTGTCAAGTTCTGATGACAATACTATATGTTGTGATTGTGCAGGTGATTAAGCGCTGATGCTCATTGGTTTAAATGATTTTACAAAAGCTTGTCATTAAAAATATTTATCAACAGAGAACTTCTTATTTGACAGTTACAGCCGGTTTATGCAACACTAGCTGTCCCGTGCCCGCTTCGCTGGGCGACAGACATTTCTAATTGTGATCAATTTGGATGGGTATGGTTAGAATGGATAAAATAGCCTATGTTACTCAGGGATAATGTAGCTTGGTAACGGTGAAAGAATTTTTGAAATCGGTTCAGTAGTTTTTGAGTTTATCCATTACAAACATACAAAAAATCAAAACTTTTCTCTTTATAATATTAGTATAGATAGTATAGATAAAGCTCGGTTCTCAGCTTCATTAGCGGTCACCCAATCAAATAGACGTGCTGAATGTGGCTTAACCCGCGAGCGCCGCAGAAACCGAGAGTGGGCGTAGTAGTGAGTCACCCGGTTATTCCCGACATCCTGGCCCAATTACACACAGCACCGGTTAAGGAGAGGCGAGACCAGATAGACGAGTAGGCGTGGAGTTCAATGGACAAGGATGCAATGAGAAAATGAAACTAGCTAACGGAATGTTTACTTGCGCAAGGCAAGGCTTAGTGCAAGGGCTTGATTTATATTTTCAATGTGTTTTAGAAAAGTTTTTTGCAGTACAATGTGTGTCAGTATTTTTAGGGTTCCGTACCCAAAGGGTAAAAACGGGACCCTATTACTAAGACTTCGCTGTCCGTCTGTCTGTCACAGGGCTGTATCTCATGAACCATGATAGCTAGACAGTTGAAATTTTCACAGATTATGTATTTCTGTTGCTAGAACAACAAATACTAAAAACAGAATCAAATAAATATATAAGGGAGGCTTCCATACAACAAACGTAATTTTGGCATTTTTAGCGCCATCTAGTTTAATTTGATGTTACTACATTACTACGTTACTTTTAGTAAACCATAATGCCAATGAACCATAAACCAATGAAAGATGTGGCGCAATTGCGCTGGCAGGCGGCGCCACTTTACTGACTTTTTTTTCTTTTATTCGTTTTTTTAAATTAGTTTTTTTTTCTCTATTTATTTATTTATTAAGACAACATATTTCAACCACTACGAGTAGATCTTTTTCCGAAAAAAGCCTAGATTTTCTGAATATGTTTCAAATGATAAGCGAATTACTAATACTTACCTTATTTATAGTGCAACAAAATACATTATAAATGTAAACAGAGGTTTCGACAGATTAGGTTGACAGTTATTAGATACTTTGCAAATGTCAAAGTCGATTGTAAAAAAACCCTAATAGAGCGTAGCCTTAACACGGGAATGTGGGTGTGAACAATTAACTGAATCTATGCAATCTCCGGAAATTAAGAATTTTCAGTATAAAAATTACTAGTATACGCCATCGGCTTTACGTGCTACTCGGATAAAAATATATGCTATTTTTGGTCCTGAACTAAAGTTTTTTTGGTTAAGTTTCATGCAATCCGGTTCAGCTTATACGGCGTAATTGAAACGAACACCCAAAAATCCTCACAAAATTAATAATAAAACAGCTATCCATCAATCGCTTAAAATTGAGGTTAATCAGTTCGAAGACTGGTCCATTTTGAATGGTTTTACCCAACTGGCCAAAAGGTAGGTAATTATTTTTGAGTTTACGTATGAACTCGTATGCCTACAACACGATGTATGATAACTGTTTCTGATGCTTTGACTCATACTGGGAATAGCTCATTATTAGCTATAGGATTCGTCTTGATCACGTGAGCGAAATACGGTATACTAAAGTGTCATTTAACCAGTTACAATCGATTCAGGAACAAGGCGGCCGTTTGCCAAGAACACACAACAAAACTTCCACCATTTATTCAAAGTAGGTACAAAAAGTGGTCGTAGCCATGCCAATAAAATCTGCGTAGCAACAGCGGACAATGTAACATTGAGAATGTGAAACCAGTTTTATTCTGAACCCTCTGCGTGACCTGTTTAATAAGGAACCCTCTGCGACAGAATGGCAGATAAGTAGGTATGTAGGTAGCTGTATGTTGCCCCCTGTGCAGCTGTAAAGCATAGGTTTTAACGAGATTACCTACCTACCTAGCTAAGGAGGGGATATAAATAAAATGTAATTGTACTCTCGACTAAAATGTCTATTCTAAACATCCTAGCAGTCCTGACACTCGAGAAAACAACGTATACAAAAGAAACAAAATTACTCAAAAGCAGCGATATTTCTACTGTTATGTTTGGACGTGCTTCTGACTACCCTCTTAAGACATTCAGTCTGGCGATCTTTGGCGATTACAGTTGTGATCTTATTATTTCATGACAATCGCAAGAATTAATGACGATATAAGTGTCTACTGTGTGTAGAAAATCGCCTTCTACAAATTTATGTCTTTTTCTACTCTTCCATAGACAAATCGTTTTCTCGGGTGGTCGTGCTAGACCTGCAGATATAGATACTATACTATAGGTACAGCTGGTTTAAAAATCTATGATTAGATAGCTTCATAGCTTCATTACAGTCGAATTTAGAAAACACTAACTTCATAGTAACTATTATAGAATCTTTTCTCATAGCTATGGCTAAAGGACAGAGGTGGACAGGTTATAATGTAATATTACTCACTCCGTTTTGTGGGTTAAAAGAAATAGATGTATCTTCGCGTACTTACCTGCAACAACACAAAAAAGATTATATTAACAATAGTTACATAGAAAGTATTGTTCCTCGGTCGACTTTACGTGGAACCCAATCAATAATATCTCATTCATGTAAGTCAGTGTAAACGTCTTTCTTCTTTAATCTTTCGTTTCCTCGAAAACTATAGTTAATCCGCAGAAAGACCTTCAAACTACTTGTCCCGGTGTCCCGTAAAATAATTAAACTGCTGAAATTTCAACAATTCTCTAACCTATCTTTAGCTACATTATTACAATGTTTATTATAATTGTCTCAAACGTCAGCAATCTTCACTACATAGTATAAAGCAAAGTTGCTTTCCGCTTCCCGCGTCTGTATGTAATATGTATGTATGTTTGCTTATATCTTTAAAACTACACAACGGATTTTGATGCGGTTTTTTTTAATAGATAGAGTGATTCAGGAGGATGGTTTATATGTATAATAACACGCTACCCGTGCGAAGCCGGGGCGGGTCGCTAGTCATCTATAAGTACTACTATTTATTTATTACTAGCTGACCCGTGCCCGCTTCGCTGTGCGTAAGACATTTCTAATACCATCGTTGACTTTTTTGTAGACGTTTTTAAGGTGTACAATACTAGTACATTATTTTGATATATCTCGTGGGGTTCAGCCAGCATTTGCAATGTAAGCGCAAAAAAATGTGATTATTTACGACATCACATTAGAAACCTCTAAAATTATCAGTGTTTCTCTACTATATTATGCATGTATTATCCCTCTTGAAATACTCTATTTATTAAAAAAAACCGCATCAAAATCCGTTGTGTAGTTTTAAAGATATAAGCAAACATACATACATATTACATACAGACGCGGGAAGCGGAAAGCGACTTTGCTTTATACTATGTAGTGATAGAGAGGGAAAATTGAGGCGAGCAATAAAAGCTATATTTTATTTTTATAAAAATTTGAGATCTCCACGAAAATTGCAATAATGTAACCAAAAGTATCAAAAAATTACTAATAATCTTCATTATTACACCAGTGCGAAGCCGGGGTGGACTGCTAGTATTAACATAAAACAGCTTTTTCGGGAGTGTTGTAACAAAATTAACGTATGATTGCACACGTATTCGTAATTTTTTATTAATCTCAGTATTGATCGACTCTCATTGCCCGATCCCATTCAATATTTACGAGGCGCACCCTTCAGGATACGATTTGGATACACCCTATACAGATATGACATAAAACAGTTGTTTTATGTCGCGGGTGAAGTGCGAAATTCAGGCAAATAACATAATAAACGGTGCAACTCGTAACTGTAGTTGTAGGAACGAAAGAAAGAAAGAAAGAGAGAAAATACATTTATTTGCACATACTAAGAACAACACAATAATTAAAAGAAAACAATAACAGGAACAATAGACAGCAGATTGCGCCATGTAGTGCAAATAGGTGTACTGTGTAAGTGTAAGTAAGTGTTCTTAGACGACGTTTTACGTGATGGAAAACAATAAATATTTTGGAAATGTCAACAGTTTCAATTAGTCGTAAAATATAAGTAGAATGATACCCAGCCATGACAGAGTTCTATAAATTAGAAGCTTAGGAGTGGCGTTAAATTATCTTTCGGGAAGTTTACAATTTGGCTGTTTAGGCTGGAATTTACCTGTTTCAAGGACTTTACCCGACTTTTTTAGTCTAAAAACGTACTCTAATTATGAATTTTCATGGAAATGTAGACGATAGAACTCTTTTAAGTTTAAAATAAAAGAAAACATAAACATTGAAAATAAATGTTTCATACATTTTGCATAGATAAAATTTGGTAAAACTTTTCTTTTATTCAAATTTCGAACACATTTCAATCACTATCCTTATTTGAGAATTTGAGACATAGGATATTATTTTATCCCGGTTGCGAGCGAAGCCGCGGGCGGCAGCAAGTAACTGGTAATTTGACACGGGTCTTTAAACACGTTTATAAATGTTAGAAATAACTTTGACAAGGTTTAGTAAATTTGAAATAACTGAAAAAAAATTGGAAATTGAAAAGTCAAATTTAACTATCAGTTTTTAACTATAAATAGATAGTTATACTGTGATCAAACGCGCCGCATGGTAGATGTTATTTGAAGTAGTTAAATTGTTTACGCAGATTGTTGTATGTTTGGAACACCTTGATTTATTAGTAACTACTAGTTAGTTGTTTAATTTACAAATAAAACCAAATAAATGTTCCTTAGTAGCTGTAGCTATTCATAACTATTTTCAAACTCATTTATTGACACAGCAGAGTATAACATTATCGTTTAAGTGTAGATTATTTGTTAATACTAGTGGAAGCCCCGGCCATTTCGTTCACGTGTAGTTATTTTCAAACAGACTTTAAACCCCGTTGCACCCTCTTAGGTGATGAATTTCGGGATTTTCTGTCTAAGTACATCCTCTAAAATCGAAGTTTCTAGAACCAGCAGTCTAGACTGTGCGTTAATAGATCAGTCAGTCAGTCAGTAACGCAAACTTTTAGATTATGAAGTGCTTATTTGCACTAGACGAAAATATTGAAAAATGATTTTTCTTAACCAACATGGTCTTATTCAACTAAGCTTTTTTTGAATGAGGGAATCAAAAACTCCATTACAAGTGATTAGGTTAATAAGCCCTATAAGTTCCAAGTTCATTAGATCGTTCGATTTTATTAATGTAAAAAAATGTAAAATACACATCTTGACTTAGAACTATTTATAGAACAATCTATTCAAGTGATGCTTTTGAGAGCATCATAACAAAGTGTGAAATTACGGTTACGAGCCAGTTATGAAAACCCGGTTCCAAAATAATCCAGAATGTTCCAGTTGGAATCTGTAAATGACTGTGGCATAAATCTATTAAAACTTAAAAGAAAAACTAGTATTTTTGCATTCAGACGGATTTAGCAACTGATATGCAACCGATACACAAATACCGATAGCTATAAAATCACTTGCCCTGCATATAATTTTTATTCAACCCATTTTTATTGCATTCGCTCACGCATTTCCGTCAATGTTGTCGTTAAACTGAGTGCCGAAACAATAACAAACAGACCGAAATCATATATTTATATTATTCATTTGTAAATCACGTTTGTGACATTGTCACGTGTTTCTGCATCTTCTAGTTCTACCAACTTTTTCTAAAACCTGCATTTCTCAGATGTCGTCGGTTCTGTGGCCATTTCAATTTTGCATACAATAATGTACAATATGATTTCCTTGTTGCTGATCTAGTTGAGGTAAGTGAAGTAGTCGATTTCAGAAACACGTCATCTTAATGAACACACCGGTATGCCACCAGCTAGAAATAGGTGTTGCGGATAAAATAAGAAATGAAAAGTATAATTCAATTAAAGCCAGCGAAAGGTCAGTTTCTTAATCAGCATTACAAAGCCATAAAAAAATACGTTAAAAGAAGAAACCGGCCTTGCCGGCTGCCACAAAGAGCATTCAGTAAACGATAACCACTTCAACGATCGCAATCACATGGGCGATTCATTTAAAATTGATGGCCATTCTAAATAGATAACATTTGGAAAGCCAAAGCACCCCACTGGAGTCGAACAATACCGTGCCTATCTTCGATAGCCAATAACTCTTTTGAATGCGACGCGAACGGGCGTGCGAACAATAAACTAAAAAGAAATCGCCTGAGGAGCAGCATATCAGCCCCAGATACTAAGGAAGAATGAGGTGGGCTATAGACACCTGATTTATTTTAAGTTTATCGCTTGTACGTTGGTAAACGAAGCGAGCACCTCTGGCGAAATGCGTTGCCGGAGATGCGCTAAACCTTATTCAGGAAGGGTTGTTTTTGTTATGACAGAATTTAATAAAAAAAGTATTACAAGAGCTAACAGTGTATAGGGGGATCTGGGTATCACCTGCCTTGTCAGAAAAAAAACCAGCAACCACTTTCTTATAACTTTTGGTTTATGTACGTTTGGGGGCTCTTTCTTTCCTGATGCCCAGAAAAGTTAAGACTAGAGCTCTCTCAAACATCGTATGTTACATCTCTGGCATGTCTTGCTTGCTCATCTTCCTGTCCGTATTCTTCTATTTCAGCACACAAATGTTTGTCCAGGATGGGAAACGATACCACAACCTTACGAAAGAGACAGATCTACGAGTCCTACCAACTGAGCTGTGAGACCAGTTAAACTTTTTTGGTATTAGGGCCCCTGGCTTTACTTACAAGCTGGGGCGGTATTCGCAATTTATTTGGTGCGATAGTAGCCCGCAAATTAAATAATGTTTTCCAGACCCTGTCTGCCTATACAAGATGGTTTATTACCAAGATTCCGTTACAGTCTTTTGAATTCTTTATAAGGGCAAGGGGAACGACTATAACTTTAAATTCGTTATTTCACGGTTATAATGTTTATGTCTGTAAACTTTAATGGATTGGTGCAATTGGGAAAAGCTTCGGCACCCCTAATTGTGGTTTAACTAACTTTCATAAATTAGGACAATTTATAAGTACTTAAGACGCTGCCAGTCGACGATTATTTTTGTTCGAAACGAAAAAAGAAATACTTGTGAACAAGCCACATCTCCTATTTTATAATGTATAGTATATGTGAATAAAGATGTACCCATCTTTAATCACTTCGATAAATAATCCTACCGACCGCTGCAATGATGACAAACACACGTCCGTGCGTTTTCGAATAAATTAATGATATAAATTATGTATAATTACTTATCAAAAATCTATCCTAATAGAAATCTAGATCTACATATTACCTATCTTTAACAATAAAACACAAGTTGATTTTAATAGTAGGTATATAAAATATTTCGATCATAAATTCTAAAACGTATCATTTTGAAATAATATTTTTTCGTGAAAAGTTTCTGCTATTATGTTTTCAGCTTAATAGAAATCTAGGTAGGAACCTGAAGTAATATACTTATAAAAATAGGAGATGTGGCTTGTTCAGAAGTATTTCTTCAATCAGCAACTGAGCAATCAGCGACTGGGAGCCTCTTAAGCATAATGCTTACTTTTACGAGTATAAGTAGCTTTCGTTTCTAATTGTAAAGAAAATACCAGGAGCCTTATTTATAATAACTAGGTACTATCATTATTCATTCTTTAAATAATATTCTTGTTATTTCCTTGTCAACGAAAAGAGATCACAATAGTGTCAACCATTTTTAAACATTTTAGATTTTAAAGGATTATACGAATATTATGAAGTCGGTGAGTGTCTAATACATTGATTTGAGTTCTAGAGTTTAAAATCTCAACAAAGCTAGTACTTCTTTTTCAGTTTAATTTTCAGCGGTCAATCAATCAATGGTGGAAGAAGCCCTAAATGGTAAACTTTATGTGTTTAATATCGAACTGTCACTGTCAATGCAGGACGACCAAGAAAACCTGTAAAATTTGAAACGCTACCCATAATGTCGTTATATTCCTTCACGCGCCGCTACCCCAGCTAATTAGAGGAATAAAACAACATACAAAAACTTTTAATTAATCCCTTGTAGATAGTAAAGTATACTAGAATTTATTCGACTATACAGCACTAAAAAGCCAAAGGCAGACGCACGGTCTGGTGGTCACGGCAAGACAACTTTGTTAAACTCATTATACAAGCATTGATACGCTGTTGGCTGGCGGGCTTTTGGATAAATGTAGCCATATAATGGCTTTGTGGCGGAAAGTTTACTTTGGAAACATAATTTTTGCCACATTATTAAATGCTGCCAACTTTTGGGTAGCGAGTTTGTGCTAAGCAATTGTTTACTTGCCAACTTGTGCCATGCTATGTATTTAATTATTTATTAATTATTTATTAATTATTTATTAATTATTATTATTATATGTATTTAATCTTTTGATGTCGTTGATCTTTTAATATTGTTTCGTTACTGCTGTTTAATACAATCATCACATTGACTTCATTTTACAATCTACTTTTAAATTATGCCGGTGAACTTTTAGAATACCTCAGTGCCTAAAGGCAAAAGTCTTTGATTGTATGTGATGGATAGCATACAACACAGAGACGCGGCCTCCCTATGAGTCTTACAAAGTTCAAGCAACTCAACGAGCTATGGAAGAGAATTGACGTTTCCTCGAGGTTCAATAAGAATTGAGATCTGTAGACAAAATAAAATAATCGACTTTGTAGTAACAAGAAACAAGTAAAAGTGGTAGTATATAGCCCGGAGAACTAAAGACCGTTGACAACAGAAAGGTTCTCGAGTGGAGGTACTGTAGACCACGCACTAGAAAGTCCAGGAATGGCCGTACTAGATGGAATGATGACCTTGTAAGCTGGGTGCCCCGTTTGGTTTCAGGCTGCAAAAGATCGGCTTTGAAGTATATGGGGCTAGCTTAAAGTTTAAGTGAACGCCCTATTGCAGAAACTTATGTAGAAAGTTTCCCAACATTATCTACGTATTTAAAAAGTTTCAATGTGATCTTCGAGATTTATTAAAATGTACAAAAATCTAGCCGAAAAATGCCGGTTAAGCTGGCAACAATGCTAGTTTAAATGTTCAAAATTGCATTTCAAAGTGCACGCCACGGTCCGTGCTTCGCCAACTGTACAATGGGCTTAAGAATGTTAATCGCTATCTTTTATGGTACGAAGAGTATGGTTTAAGACAGGAACATACCACATGCTTTGACGAATAAGTACGGTAAACGGGGTTTTGTTCGGATACCATAGAAATTATGTTACATGTGGAATACATAATAGGCAAGCTCACTGAATCTATTCACCACACTGACCACAAAGGCCTTAGGTACCGTTGTCAAGTCTATATTTGAAGTCACACAAATATGTGTGTATATTTCATAATGTCTGGACGTGCCTCTTACTACCTTTAGACATCTTCAAGGATCTAATCACCTTGGTGATACAGTCGTGATCCTATTTTTTTTGCATGCTGAAAACATTATACTTGCATAGTAGAATTAATGATAACAGTGGCAACGCTGAAATTCACGGGTTTTGTAAATTTTGCGGTTCGTTGTTTACTTTGTTTAAAAGTTTTAAGTCGGAACAATAAACGACCCAATATGGCTTAACTTCATTGACACTTCAGATGCCGCGAAGGGTGAAAATGGGAGTAAAATGATTATAGCTGAAAAGAGATTAAGCCGTGTTGGCCGAGTGGGAGGTACCACGACTTTCATTTCGAAGGTCGTGGGTTGGAATCCCGGCGTGCATCAATGGTTCGAAAAACATCGTGAGGAAACCAGTTAGTATTCTTATAAAGCGACAATGGGCTTGCAACCTGTCACGTATAGTATGCTAACTACTGCAAAATGTGGGTATGTGCCAAATATAATGTATGGACGTGCTTCTGACTACCCCCTCTAGACATCTTCAAAGATCTGAGCGCCTGGAGATCTGAGAGGATGTCTACCGTACTTGGGGATTACAGTCGTGATCCTATTTATTTTATTATTTTTATTTTCACGTGCTTACAACGGTGAAGGAAAACATCGCGATGTTTACGTCGTGATCCTATTACATGCATTCATTTCTTATAGATTTCAATTAGAATAGAAGATTTTTACAAAAAAAAACACGTGATTCAAATCAACCCTGAAATGTAAACTCTGTTTGTTTGTACGCCTGCTTCGCCGCCGGATGTTTTGTTTGTCGACCTCTTGTTTGTCCAGATAATGTTATAGATAGCTACCTGGTCAGTTACCTGCGTGTCCTTTGCTATGACAAGTCAGAACTGATTCGGTAATGGGACGCACAAAAGCATTGTTACTCAAGAGAATTTATAATAACAGGTAGAGCCAGTAGAATTTGCGCGATACTCGTTACACGACTGTACAAGTGCCTACATAAGCACTTCCTTAAAATCTGTACGAAGACATCTGTAAAAACATTATTTATGTACTGGCTTCGCTAGCGTGGTATAAAAATCGTAACCGTATAATATTATGCTATTCCAGGACATATTATTTATTCCAAGTTTCACCCAAATCCGTTTGATATTGGGCTACAAACGTACAAACATCATTCATGTGGACATCTCCTTTTTAATTAATTGGAAAAAATACATATTGTGATAAATTAATATTTTTTTTAATAATTTTCACAGTACCACGCTGTTAAATATACATTTTTGCTGACTTTTTTTCTTCTTTTCTAAAACTCGATTTATAATCCCTGTAAATCGATTATATTGCCAATTAAGATTTGTAATATTTACGAGGTGTAACCATAAAACCTTTACTACACTTCTGATTCCGAACATATCCAACAACCAGGTTAGCTCTAGTGAGAAGCTTTTTTATTTTAATAAACATAAGCCAGATCTTTTCGCAAAATATTTGTCAACATGTTGTGCCGAAGAAAATAATGATAATGAAATCAGACGTCAATCGATAGTTCAACAATACAAGACATCAGTTTCTATAATAGGTATCTCGACTGTGTACTCCTATCCTCCTCCATGCCTCCTTAGAATCTGTGCGAAAGCTCTTTAGTTCTGTTTTTATTGTTGTACGTATGTACTTGGTTAGTACTTTTAATAAAATTATTATTCTTGTTTGAGCCTTCACATTGTTCGATCAGCACCACACTGGAGCTCTACATAGCATTAAGGAAAAGATCATTGTTCGTTGCCTGATTCTTCTAGGCTTGGTCGCGAGGAACATACGTAGCTTCACCTAGCTCCTAAGACGTTTCAAAGTAATCCTTGTTTGATGAAACAAATACCATTTGTATTTGAATTTATCCATCTATACACTCGTATATCGAAAATACAACATTCAGACAGAGATACGCCACGTACATAGGGCTGCCATCCGTCCAGGTTTCCCCGGATTTGTCCTAGTTTAGAGGGGTCCGGGGAGAGTCTAGGCGGGGTTTCATTCGTAGTCCGGGTTTAAAATTTGACCGCTTGCGACAATTTTTTAACAGTGATTTTTTTCACATATCCAAAACCAATAGTTTAGTTGGTAGAGGGGTGGGGGGGAAACTCGACTCAAACTACTCAAACTAAACTACGAAACCCTACATTGTGCGAGACCCGACACCCACTTGACCCGTTTTTTATAACACTGACTATGTTTAAAATCTGGTGAAAAAAAAACATGCCCAACCCGGGCATGTTTTTTTTTGGGCTCTAAAATCCGGGGTTTTCACGCGTCTTGTCCTGGTTGCCAAATTTTAGAGATGGCAACCCTACACGTACACAACGTAGATATATACATTAATTATTCATAGTTTACGATTGCACGGTGCAATAACTAAGTAACGCGCGCCGTCAAAGCAAACACGCAATGCAATCCATCCGATTTGATAACTGCAAACGATGTATGTCGTTAGGGTGGCGGCACACCGAGCCGGCTGATTGAGATTTCAACTCTCAATTGAAAAAACGCGTGAAAAACGTTATATTATAATAACGAATGAATATATTCGTTTGATTGAGATAGGTATTTCAGGTGCGCGATTTATAGTGACTATAAGTTTTTAATCTTTATCGATGTGCGCAACATTAAACTTTAACAGTTCAATAAAAATCATTGAATTATAGTAGATGTTGAGATTAGTAACAGTACCTACATAGCAGACTAATAAATCAGGGGGATTAGATGAAAGCTACTGAACATTCCTACGATTTAACAAGTACTACCTAGTAGGTACTTTACTTACCCATATCAATTTAACGAAACTAACCACACTTTTTTTCTTTTCAACTGATCTACAAATTGGTAATCGCTATTTTTTACAATTGGATTATTTATTGATTATTATTTATCTATTATTGGATTATTGGACTAGTCGTAGTTTCACCTACCTCCTAAGACGTGTCTTGTGATTTTATTGCATCCTACTAACAATATAAATGCGTAAGTTTGTGAGTGAGTGAGTGTGTGTGTTTGTTACTCTATCACCCAAAAACTACTGATCGGATTAAAATGAGACTTAATAGTAATATAGCTTATACATCAGAATAACATATAGGCAACTTTATATCCAGGTACCACACGTGCGAAGCCGGGGCGAGCAGCTATTGCAATAAATACTTTTTGACTTTGACTTTAAATAACGGTTGGTTGAGTCCAAAATGAAATATAATTAATAAAAATAAATATAAATAAATATTGGCGGACATTTCACACAGCGCCATCTAGCCCCAAACTAAGCAAAGCTTGTACTATGGGAACCAAGATAACTGATAGAATACTTATATATGTTTTTTGTTGTAAATACATACTTATTATAAATAACACCCAGACACAGAAGAAACATCTACGTTCATCACACAAATGTTTATCCCGAGTGGGGATCGAACCCACAACCTACAGCGCAGAAGGCAGAGCTACTACCAACTGAGCTGTGAGAACGGTTGCGTTGACCAGCTTCGCCTGTTGTGGCCGCGTCTTTAGCGCACTAGAGTCGTAAAAGCCACCCCTAGTACAAAATGCTATCGATCCATCGCTTGTTTTTACTGTCGCATATTAAATTCGAAGTGAAAACTCTGTTGATACATTCGGTGGCGCGTGCCGAGATCGTTTTGCAAGTACGTTTAAAACGTAACTGTCGGCAGTTATTTCCAACAATTTGATCTAATGGAGTGTGGACCTCTTTTACCAAAGCGCGCTTTATCTTTTAGTCTTAAATTAGTCTCACCATCGATCGTTTGGATAGACCGACGACCGACGAGAAACTTACCAAGTTCAAAAGAACCGGCCACGAACTACCGTGGCCACGAATGATATAGAATGACAGAAAACATCTTAAAAACAAACAAATAACATCGCAATGACAACCACTTCATCTGCCGGTTGTGGATGAGGGCCTAATGCATTAGTATTGATTACAGTTTCATTGCCAGATTGAGTGGGGCATCTTAAATTACTCGTAAATAAGTTTATTTAAATTTATTTTGGACAAAATAAATAAATATTGCTGGACATTTACAGCGTCGTCTAGCCCCAAAGTAAACATAGCTTGTAGGCTTGTAGGTACTGTAGGAACCATATAACTGATAGATAGATTAAATAAATCAATATTGACTGGATTTTCGAAAGATTTTTTTAAAGCTTAAAAGTGAGTTTTTTTCAAACCCGTGAGTCGACTTTGCAGTTAGAAAAATAACTTAGTAACATAATTTAGAAAAAAATGAAATACGTTTAATACTAATAAACTCGGTTATCTTAGGTAAATTCCGCAGTGTATTTATATCGACGCAGCTTTGATTTCTTAACCGGGAAATAAAAAAATGAAATGTCTATTATGAAAAGCAAAATCCAGTGAAAACAGATCTCATGGAGTTTTGTTATTTCAACAGCCAAATAAAATAGCAACTAAATTCTAACAGAACTCAACCATCCGGGAACGGTCCTGAAGCTCTCAAGCGACCCATCGCATACCATTTCAATCCGAATCCAGGAATGCGCTCCATCAATATTTGGCATGGCTATTAGATAAGCACGATCGACGGTTTGCCCAGGATCAATAACCTTTGTTTCATTCATGCCCTTTCCACGGAATTCAAGGACTTTACGTGGCTTTCTAGAATCGGGTATAACTTATAAAATGTATAAGCAGTAACGAACGACTAAGACATATAAATGGAAGTCTACAAGGTTATCTACCTTAATATAAAGGCAGAAATATGAATTTTATCAAAGCACTTCCAAGCCATTAAGTTAATACGAAAAACATAGAAAATGCCAATAAAACAAAAATAAAAACAAACAACGCTATTAAATTTGAATCCCCCTTACTTAATTCTTTGATATATTAATCCAGAGTCTAGACGAAATTGTTTATTATACCCCAATAGAAGAGATTTACAATGTTCTAAGTGTCCTTGAAAGGGGGAAAAGGTGAAAAGTACATATGGTCGTATGTCTCCTCACTTATTACCTACATCAATAAAGCTTGGGGGAGAATACGACAGGCGACATGCCAGACAAACAAATGACTAAAATAAGCAATTAGATCCCATTACAAAGACTGCTATATTTGACTTTATGAGCAGAAACTACTTAGCGGCGGCAATACAAAAGGATTCACTGGACGTTTTACAAGTAGGTAATAGCTACTTGATACTCCGACGTCGACAGTTCAATGAGTTTGTACAACATTGAAATGCAAATGAAGTTCAACGAAATATTGTAGCAAATTGTGCCAAATTTTCACGGCATTGCACAGCATAACCCTTATTCAGTAACGAGATGGCCTTCCATACTATGACATCCAAGTAGCAAACCCTCATGAAAAACCCTTAGCTTTGATGCTGCTTATCTCCTAAAGATGGGGTTGTCGCCGTCGCGTCGCGCTCTATTCAAATCCTCCTCGTTTATTGGTCTATAACTCAGAACTGTCGTAACGAACATCCGACATTCCTCCAAGATTAAACCCTGGGCCTGCTAGAAGCTCCTAACTGTCCGAACGTGACGCGACTGCCGAGGGAGAGACTAAAAAGTGCCCGCTAATTTTGTTAGGCAATACAGCCGGCGAATTTAAAATGAAGACGTTTTCCGGATTTATAACTCAATTTCGTAGGTGATTACATCATAGGCGGGATGAAATGGTCATTACTGCATATTTCGACAGTAAGTAGGCAGTGAAAGCATATTTTTAGCGCGGATTATGAAATTTGAGTGTCAGTAGTATGGGGGAACGGACGTGCGGACACTGGACATTTTGTCCGAAATAGACTTAATAAAATATGGTAAGTGATACGATTGAAGAGGTGTTATGTTCTCCAGATCAGGAGAACACCTGACACCTGGAGACTGCCGGCTAACTGAACTAGCGATCGTAATCGACTTCAACTGTCCAGTTTTCATTGTGTAAATTACCATAAGGCTGCAGCTCAGACAGTAATATCTTAGTTGTATATTTGTTTTTACAAAAAAAATGGCAGGTTAATAAAAGCTAGACAGGATCCCGGCTAAAAAGCAGTTTAGCACTTCAACTCAATGATATTACATCATTTGAGCTAAATCTCGTAAGGCATTAAGGGTCCAATGGCACAAATAGGACCCAATGAAGCCTATTGAAGCGATGAAGGGTCACAAAATGTTGGACCACAGAAAAGAAAACAGTAACACCGTACGAAGTATCACTCTCACAACAGCTACGAGTATGTTGCATGAAGAGCTACTGATAAAAGTTTTTACAAAAACACTGTTTATGAGAAATATCATATCAAAATATTATTTGATGAGGCACTTAATATCACTTGGATTTTTCAGAGCCACATAAACATCGTTGTATTTTTTTTATTATAACATCATCATACTGCGTAAAGTAAATTCTAATTTTATAAATCACAATAGCTTTTTAGACTCAGCTTCAGCGTTTCAGAGGCTGGAATTCCCTGCATCTGAGCCATTTTCAACCTAAAGCCCCAGCTCAATAAAACTCATTTTGCATTGAAAACCGGTCAAAAGTGATAGAGACCTTGCTGGAGCCTGGACTCACGTTATCGTTCTACGTGACTACGTTGCTCGATCAAACAAATTGTTGAGCATACATAAAACATACCGTTCCACTGCTTATGACACTACTTTATTTTTAACTAAATTCGACAAGGAATCTTTCATATTTGGGATATAACTTCTCTTACAAATGCAATTTAATAATGTACTTTGTCCAATAAAAAAAAATAATTAACAAAAGGACGAAGAATCAGTTCTTATTAGAAACTGAATAGGTTCAAGGTTCCACATCTTCAAAATGATAATTTGTTATTATTCTACAATGCCAACATAATATTGATTTGTAGTGGACTTTGTCACCTAAGCCTAGTGAAAATAATGATTGTGTCAAAAGCTTGCATTGTAACCTCAATTTAAAAACTAAACAGTTGACGTTTAAAAAATTGAAAGCTCCCGTAAAAGAGGTATCATAAACTGCCAGAAGGCAAGTTTTTGTAGCAAACTGGCGAGAACACTTGTCACGAGGGCACTTGAACAGTAGGGGCTCTATCGGGGGGGTGTCGGCGTCTTTGCATGTCGACAAGTGCATGATACAGTGCTTTTTCACCACTTTTTAAGGCCCTTGGGATTCTGACGAGTCAAGCTTGAGCGGCGCAGTAAGGACGGCCCACCCCTTTCGGCACGCTTTTGTAGCAACTTTCCTCATAATCAGCCGTCAGACATGTAGGACGTGAACATTTATGGTTTATTAGCATCAGTGCCCACGTGGTACCTGGATAAAAAGTAACCCATATGCTATTGAAAGGCATATGCTATCCAAATCCGCTGGGACGTTTGAGCGGGATGAAGCCATAAACATCTGCACTAACTTTCAGAGAGATTTTAGAAAGATAAATCCTGATTCAAATAAAATTAGTTTTAAATTGTATGTTAGATAACTTAATCATAAAGAGTTCATATCTAAATTAATATAATGTGGGTAGTACAATTTAAAAGTTCGAGTTAGCAACAAGTCGTAACAATAGATATTAGAGTATTCATTATGTATGCAATCCAAGTTGCTAAGTCGTAGTTGCTATCTGGTCGACATTGGTAGAAATCGTTTTATTATGAGGGGCTTTGGTAGACTTAGTGTTATAGAATGATGAACACTTTTATCAAGGATCTAGAGCCGTCTTTCCTATGCGATTTATAGATCTATCATTGAGTATGTTAAGGTAACTTCACGGCTAAACTTCAAAATCTTTAATGGCCGTATCAGTGATCAAATCACCATCGATCGCCGTATAATAAGCCGCTAATCCCGACAACAATAGACCTCGCAATCTTTATCCGAAATTGCGTTCCCACAGCTGGAATTGTAAATACACAGAAATTGAAAATTGCAATTTGTCTTAGAATTTCGATGTAACAATGGCGCTGGTGTACAAAGCGGGTTACAATGCTGATCACAATCAGTTTGGGCCGAAAAAAAAACTGGGTGCCTGGAGATGGGCAATTGAAAAGGGAGCGTCTGAGAATACCATCTGCCGCAGCCGGCGTTGGCTTACTTATGTTTTAATGTGACCAAACGGCTTGCATCCCGCGGGCCAAACGCTCTACTCGGCATTTGTCGTAAACTTTCAAAGAATTTTGATTAAATTTTTTATTGTTATGATCGACATTTTAGTTCGTATATCGATGAGCCGGATTGTATAGCTCATAAAATTGTATTGATCCGGAATCAGAAAACATTATGGTTATGATTTTAGGTCTAAGACAATAAATTATATCTAATCTATTTAGGCCAAATGGTTTCTTTAACTCCTCACAGATTTTCTATGCGCTGAAACAAACACTATAAGGCCTTAAAATTTTCAAAACTCCATGTAGTTTTTATACACAACAATTTTAATATTTTTTTTTACTTACGGCTATACATGCATACGTTTTCAGTCTCGCGATTCGTAATTTTAACGCATTATGAATAAAAATGCTTTATTGTTCACTAATAATTAAAAAAACCAAGACAGAAACTTAACCTAGTCTAGCATTATCTCAAAACTAACTCAAAGTTGAGTCACCACACAAAACTACGGCACCGTAAAAACTGAGTTTAAACTATTCAACCTACCCTTACTGTAATTTCTTCCAGAGACAGCACGTGTTCCTGTTTCAATAGCTCTCAAGCAGTTTATAAATGTACCTCATAAATATATGGAATAAATGTTACAGACCTACTTCCCCATAGAAAATGGAATACATTCTGCAGAAGTTTATTATGGGTGATAAATATAGGGATTATTGGCGAATGATTTTGAATTCCCATCGAGGATAAGAGGGAGTCAAAGGGACTTATAATTTTTCTGTTTTGGAATCGGCAGCTATTCGAGGGTGTATTGGGGATAGATTGGGCCATTGGAATGTGCGCCATTTGAGCACTGTCTGAACTAAGACGAAGTTTATTGATAAATAAAACATTAAATGAAATAATAATAAAACAAACTATAAGAGGTTCATCCAAAAAATAAAGGCACGCGCGTCGTAATTAATCGCGAAGTCATTTCAAAGTGAAATTTTATTAAAAAAATACCTTATTAAGACTTATATATATACCTTGTATATAAGACTTAAATAAAAGCCTACATAATAAAATAATAACTATTATAGTATATAAATTAATAATTACATTTAACAAACAAAAACCGACTTCATGTTTATAAATAAAAATTGTAGTGGGGGGGGCTCTCCCCTCCACGAGATCTAGGAGCCCTACCCCGGCTAGCCCTCCACTCGCTGTATGCCAATGAAAGAAGGGCAAGGTCTTTAGTTGAAAACCACTATCAATGTCACTTTAATAGTCACATTCACGGTTCGATGACACCACCGAATTCCAAACTGCTTTTTATATCGATTAGAAAAACTAAACAAAAAAAAACGCGAAAACTACACTTTCCTTGTATAGAACTTATAACAAGCAAAAAAGGTTATTGCAAGTGCTTTTTTGGGACTCGTTCATTCACATTCCCAAACGTGGTAATTCGAGACACGCCTCGAGCGGTTTCTCACGCGTTCATTTCAAATTTAGGCGCGAAGCTGAGCTGTCAGTTGAATAGGGATGCGCCGTGGTGAACGCTAATGAGAACTTGTTAATAAAAAACACCATAAGTCACATAGATCTGACCCCACATTAAGATTCCCTGTTATTGCGCTCATGATGAAGAGCATTTGAATTGTCTCAAAACGACACGGTAAGGTGGACGAAAGGTGGTAATTTTAATTAGCCGTATTTCTATTTGAAAAGATTTCCTGTGTCTATTAAACTACGTGTATCATGGTACTACAACACCCGGAACAGATATTTACATGTAAACATTTTTTCCGACACCTCATGTATCTTAGTCGGGTAGTCGTAGTCGCCCAGTATGCCACCAAGGTCGTCGTTTGTTTATATAAGTTCTAATTAGTAACAATATAATAATTCTACTATCAGGTTTATCTCGCTCTACTACAGTAGAGCCCGTCTCAAGACATAACTTGCCTAGCAGTTATGAATTATTTTAACTAGAAACACGGCTAATTACCACGTCTTACCTTGTATTGCTGACGGTTCGAGGCAATTCAGATGCTCTTTATCATGAGCATCGCCCGTCATCATCACATCGAGTGACCGCTATTGGCATTAACAAAGAGCTTCAATAAAGTTTGACAGTAGACGTGCTGGCAGGTAAAAGCTGCCCGGTCATTACTTCTCGTAATTAAACCATCTCAGCTCGAAAACTTCGTCACCACAGTTGGCCCTAAACGCAAACGTAGTGCCTACTTATCAGTTTATCAAATTTTTCAATTTATTATCTGGCTTTCAAATGATATTTTTCTGATAAAGTTAAGTAGGTCCGAGCTGGTGGCCTACTGAGTTTTCAGGTCGCCTAAAGGACTCCGTCATATCTTAACGAGTCTTCTTAAAACTAGGACCGATATCGTAGCGCAAGCTGTCAGTGCCGCCAGCGGTCACCCATCAGTGACCGCGCCGAAGGTAGCTTAACTTAATCGATCTGATAAGAACGACTAGGCAAACTATGACATGAATTATTTTTCTAATAATAATTCTTGATGGAAACGGAACCTGATTATATTATGGATTATTTTCTGACAGAGTCAACGGAGATTTATTTCAATAAAATCACAAGGAACTCTTAGGAGCTAGAGCTAGGTGAAACAACGCCTGTTTCTCGCGAAGTCGCGACAATAGATTCGTTCAAAATCCGACTATCGCTGTGTTATCCACTTCCCCGCACTACGTGTCCAATCACAAGAGCTGCAGCCAAAACCGCAAGGTTATTAAACACACGGGTATGTTAATTCGAGCCGGATCCATGCAGAATAGCGAACAGTCTGTAAGGTCTTAGTGCGGCTTGGACCCCACACGCGTTCCGCTAAATCATAATTGCGGTTACATCTTTACGTTTCAACTTGTTAGCGTCAGTATGAGTCAGCGTTAATGGCTTAACCTTGCTCTTCCTAGACGTTTAAAATACTAATTGATCCAACAGACGTTGTCTTGTCCATTTTCAATAACCCTATAGAAAAAGCACTTTCAGTTTTCCCAAATTTCACAATTTTCAGGCAACTTATCCCATTTTTGAGTCTACAACAAACCCTTATAGTTTCGCCATGTCCATCCGTCGGTCCGCAGCTTAGCTCAGAGACTATCAGTGCTGTAATTAGGCATGTATAATTGTATATACATATTAGTAGTAGTGACAAAGTGGTAGAAAACCCTACATTGCGCGTGACCCGACACGCTCTTGGCCCGTTTTTTATCTTTATTTTATCCAGGTACCAATAGAAGCGGAAAAAACTCCAATTACGATTTTGATTAAGATTGATAAGCAACGTGACACACGACAGTTATAAATAATGTTTCTCTCTAATTAAGTATTTTTCTTATGATACTAAGTTTAGTTTGAATTACCGAATGACTAGAATTTGTCGATTAGCCATTGCTTAGCAAATTATTATAATAAAAAATTAATGATACTTTTTGTTGCCATGCTCGGTTGAACAACCAATGATCATATAATAGACGGAGTCAGGAGCGCAGACTATGACAGAAAGTCGTTCAAAATGTTAACTAAAATATTTATGAAGCCAGAGTTAATAAGCACAGTGTCAACTGAACCGTTGGCATATTATTTGCAGACTATATAATCTGTCAAATGTAATGTTTGGACGTGCCTCAGGACGTGGGGGTAGTTAGAGAGGCACGTCCAAACATTATATTTGGCACATGCCCACATTTTACAGTAGTTAGCATTCCATACGTGACATGTTGGACAGATAGAAGCAGGGATATACGCTAGGCTTCTCAGTGGACAGCGTACTTTAAATATTGATGTAGTCTACGATACATATTAAAAGGGGATTGTTAGCACACGCGGTTGAGTCTAGACGGGAAGTGTGTTGTAAAGTTTTTATGGCCTAAACAGAAATGCTTCCTTAGATGTTGCCATTTTCCGATTAATTTCGCCATTCTGGCGCTCACTATTCACTTTCGACCTCTCGAGTGGATAACCGGCTTTACGAGGAATAAAATACAGTTCCGTTACATTATGTTCGCATGTTGAATGCAATTTTATTAGTGTGTAAAGATAACATATTTAAATTGAATTGAATGACGGGGTTTTTTAAATAATAAAATAAAATAAATAGGATCACGGCTGTAATCCCCTAGTACGGTAGACATCAAGATGTCTTGTGGGGGTAGTCAAAGGCATTATACTTGGCACATTATATTTGGCACATGCCCACATTTTGCATTAGTCAGCATTCCATACGTGACAGGTTGCAAACCCATCGCCGCTTATAAGAATACTACTTACTGGTTTCCTATGAGCCTCCCACTACCTCCCACTCGGCCAACACGAAAGCCAACTCCTCAACCAACAAAAAAGAAGGTTCTAAATTCATCTAATAAATTATGAATGACCCGCGCTTTTTCTTGTACCTGGTGATCCTATTATGATGATTTTCCCATATAAATCCCATATGTAGGACAACTTAATAGCTCTTTCATTAAACTTGAAAAACCAATATCGCCTCTTAACTTTACGATAGGTCAAAACATTTTCGTCTGTTTTCTTTTTAGTTTTTAAAACGCAATTTATATCAAAAGCGAAGTTCCAAATATTTTTCAAATACCCAAGCTTGCAGCCAGCTCTTGCAATAATTGCATAACGGACGGGCCGAGGAAAAAGTCAGATTAATTTTACATGAAAGAAAGCCGGCATTTCTTGTTCGCTCACAATCCGCTGGATGGTATTGAAGTGAAAATAATGAAAAACAGAGAAGTGCTCCGTAGAAAACTAATTAACTAATCGCAAGAAAAAACTGACGTTGGGCTCGTTTTTGTTTTGTTGAAAGGGGAAAAATGCTTTAGGTATACTTAGTAGATATGTTTTTTTTTCAATGAAAAAGAAGCTTTGAATTCCCACTTAGTATACTTTCAGATTTCTAGGCACTTAGATCCTTGGAGAGAAAGGGCGTAGGAGGCAAGTCTAAACATTATATTTGGCGTATGCCTCTCAACTTATTGCAGTAGTTAGCATTCCAGCATTTTTAAACAATAAAAAATATAGACATTCTCTCAGATCTCCAGGCGCTCAGATTGCCTTGAATATGCCTAAAAGGTATATGCCATCAAAAACATAACTTGTAAAAAAAGCCAAGTCTCGCAACGCAACTCAGTTCTTCTACCGTAAAAAGTTGTGAGATCCATGTAATACCAAGTCGGTTAATTTATTCAGTCCCTACTATTATAAGGGTCCTTCTGTCTTAAGTAATTACGTAAAGGTTAGCTAATTACGTGGGCAGAAGGACTGTAAGTGCCAAACATTACATATTTGGCACATGCCCACATTTTGCAGCAGTTAGCATTCCATACGAGAGTTTGCAAGCCCATTTTCGATTATAAGAATACTAACTGGTTTCATCACGATGTTTAGGATTTATAGTTAATGATTGGTTCCTGGTTGAAGAAAGTAATGATCTAAGAATATAATCACTATAAAAGTAACAACTTTTACTAGTTATTATGTTCAACTCTGTCCTTAGTAAGCATATACAGAGTAAGTTATGTCTAATTGAGATGAAAGTAATGTTACTTCTAATATAAAAGCTTTCGACATACATCAAGCTTCAAGCTTATATTAATAGAAATTTAATTTAGTCAACACAGAACATGTCATTCATCGATCTCCCGCAGAGTTTTATAATTCCGCGTAATCTTCATTCATTCATTTCATTCATTCGTTTATTCGTGCAAAAGGAAACCATTGTCGAACATCGATTGATTGACAGATTGACACAGTCACATAGGTCTGAAACGGTGATTCGAGATGTCAAACGCCTGTCAAAACGCATATGCGATTAACACCGTACAATGACGGCAGAAAGACGACTCCATTATTGCATAGCAAAGCAAGTAGTTTCTTTTTTAGATCTTTCAATAGGTACGGATGTAAGCTGGTGAATTAATTTACATCAGTGTTTCAGTTATCATAGATTAAATCACGTACTAAAAACTAAATAAATTCCCGGGCAATGTATCAGCCAGCAATAGTTGAAAAAGTCGGCTGATTAAAAATGATTTAATATTCAAAATGTATAACCAATGAGGCGTATTCGGAAACAATATCACGTAGCCTACGCGATTAAGCTAAGCGTGCATGGCAAGCTTCATCGGGCCTTTATAAAAAAAAACTACTGAAAAAACAAAGCAAATACGGCACGCGACTACCCGGTCCAACGGTCGGGCTTAGCTCTGCATAAAGCATGCACTAGTTTTTTTTAAGCCCCTTTTGAATAACACGTTTTTGTGCAAATCTATTGTATGAAAGGAAACCGTTCGCGATTCATAAAAAAAATCCCGACTCACACCTGGCCAAGACGCCGCGCCGCGAACTCGTCTAAAAGACGTAACCGCCGTTCAATGAACGATCGTAAATCAATACTGCCCCGCTATAAATAAGGGCATAATTTCTTAATACGGAACTAGGGTTGAACCAGATCCGTCAGACAATGCAGTCTTGAGCACACAAAGCGCAAGACATTGAGTAACGAGACAAAAATACGAGGGGATCCAATTTTTTTTCGCAGAGCAAATGCAGGTGATGGCAATGTTATAGAAATTGTAAAATTCAATTATTCGCCTATTGACAATACTGGAGCGTTTCGAATTCTGTTGCCATGCGAGTCTCTCGGAAGATGGGGTCGGAATCCCTGAGGCAAAGGAAGCATATGGGGGGAGTTATCACAAAAACCGACTGAAAACTTTTAATGGTAAAGCTTTGGAAAGTTTATAATTTGAATTTGAAGAAACGATTGGGTGATGTCCACAATGGTATGATAATAATAGAATATTTTGTTTATTTTAATCGTGATAGAAGATAACAGGAAATAATATTTTATTTATTTTTCGTGGGTACCATTGTTGTAGAAGCATTACCTAAAATTTGAGTGCTTACGTGCTCCAGAGGGCACGACGACGTCGTCACCAATTTTGACCAATTTGTAAATTCTGTCACCAATTTTGAAAGCTAATTTACTTTCCTCGCTAACTAAACCTATAATACACAATTATGATCTGAGCTAGACATCATTAATCCATAGCAATGACCTACGCATAACTACAATTAATATCAGAACAAGTTCATTTAACTGAATAATTTTGTCTGAACTGAATCACATTATACGTCGCATCCTTTTTAGTAAGTTTGTAGCATTCATTATATTTTTTTCGAATTTTTGTTTTATGGTTAACTTCTTTGTATTATCTTGTTACCTGTAAAGGTCCGTTAAATAAAGGACATGCTTGTTTAGAAAACGCCAAGTGGTCTGCCTGGACCTCACCTTTGAATCTTCAATATGAACACACCCCAACAATACCTTTCTTTTAAGAGGTGCCATAAAACGAACCACTTTTGCAAATTGCCCATAAATTACCAGAATAAGTGAATCCATTCAGAACTTACTCTATTATGCTATTAACATACCTAGTTACTTAGAAATGTCGTCATAAAATATTTATTTATGTACCATTCTAGTTATTCATTCCATCGACAAAAGTTTAAGAACGCCGTTGTAACCGAAAATTGTAATAGATTTATATCTTTATTAAATCGAGCTTAAACATTTTATTGGTGTTTAGTTAGATAGACGAAGTGTGACACCATAAAAAGATCGTAAACTTCAGTTGCATTGCGTTATGGGCCAATAGGAACAAACAAATTTCGACGCAGGTTTTGAAGTCACATTGTATTTGATACGGTAGCACGAATTAATTGTTTGTGTATAACATTATAAAGACGTAAAATGTTTAGTGCCTAAGCGATTGAAACGTTTCCCGTGCTTAGGTGGGTCTGTGGTAGACTGAACAGACGTACTCGTATTATGATATCGGCGTTCAAGCTCGGAATAAACAGAATCAGATAATGCAAGATCTTCAAATAGTAGGTTCACCGAAAACGACGTTTTCATGATTTCTCCTATCGCAAATTTTATGGTATAACGTAGATAACTTATATTCTATCTTTTATATCAAGGCCATGATTGATATTTGAAATGGCGTTAAAAAAAAACTAAAATTTTGTATAATTTTAATCATTTGATGCCGCAACTTTGTTGTGTTTTCTTTCTGGCAGAATCTAATCTAAAAGCACACCAATTATTAACAAAATGTTCTAGTTATGGTTAGCTTAGAAGTATTCTTTTTCAGAGTTACAATGAACGATTTGACAATTGAACTAGTCTGTGGTTTTTATCCGCTTTAGCTGTCAGACGAAACCTTTAAGACAATCCTGTTATTTCGTCTTGAAAACGTTCAATAACAAAGTTTTTCGCCACAAAGCTGCCTACGCATTCTGTAAACAGATTTCGAACCTCCGCAGTGAGTTTTTATTCTTTAGATCACGAGTTACGTTCACAGAATAGCTCTACAGACATCAAAACTGAATGAAATTTAGTACCTACTTTATTTTATTCCCAACCAATACATTTTAATGTTACATAGGTCAGAATCACCCATTGTTAAACGGGTTACACACACCATGTGACTCACGAGCCGCTTAACATTTTAAACAGTTTTTATTTACAAACAAAAGCGATTTTTAACATCACCGGATGCGCAGTGCTTAGATTGAAACAACGTAAATCGTAAGCTTTACCGCTTTACCAAGGAACTTTTATAATTTCGTGCCCTTATGAAGGAAGTGGGTAGTAAATACGATTCATACATAGTACATGCGCATCCTTACTTTGACTTTGACTCAGGTTGATAACCTCGTTGTAAATAACTCGAGAATTTGTTGCTTTTTCTGATTGGATTTGGCCGTATGGTACAGACCGTAAAGTCTTCTAGTTTATGGGGGGATTCATAAACCTTTGAGATAACTTAGGAATTAGTTTTTGCCTCAATGCCTATAACCTTCCGAGCTTCACCTTGTTTGACGGGCAGTACACTGGATCGTAAAAACAGATTCTTACAGGCTTACAATAAGCGTAGCTTCATCTAGGTCCTAAGACGTTTCAAAGTGACCCTTGTGATTTTATCGTTTTTAATTTAAGTAAACTATTAGCCAATTTGAGTTGAAGTTATGTCTGGACCTGCATAATAAGTACGTATTTAAAACCCGATTTAAAATGCGTCTGGTAAAGTTATTACAGTCACGAGCATTCATATTTAGCTACCTATAGAACTTTTTAAATTAATAATATGAATTAGCAAACTTTGAAAAATGAAAGGAATTAGTCAACTATGATTGAGTTACAAGATTGTGGCCATGGCTGCATAGTGCTAAATATTACCTTAGTTTACAGACTTTCATTTTTATTTTTTTTAACAAATTTTATTCGAGTGCTCTTCCAAATACATGTACTTCCTACTAATATTTTAAATCGAAAGTTTGTGAGAATCACGCCCAAACGACCAAACGGATTTGAATTAATTCAAATTCAAAAAATATTAATTTTTTTTAAATCACAAGGATCACTTTTTGAAACGTTTTAGATCTATATTTTTTTTTTGTTTTTACACAAAATGTAAATTACCAAATTGGTACCTGTAACGCCATCTATCGAGATGTATTTGAACTATATTTCTTTTCTTACAAAGATCTCATGGTACAAGTATGATAATATAGTTGAGTAGACGAACATAAGATTGATTTTGTAGATTTCTACTATGAAATTCAATTAGTAAAGTAAATTGTTCGAGGCCCATCCTTGATTCGTTATCAAATCAACAAATTCCTAGAATCCTACTAATATTTTAAAACCGAAAGTTTGTGTGGATGTTTAAATGTTTGCGTCTCAAACACGCTCAAACGACCATACTGATTTACATGAAATTTTAAATATATTATTCCTGTAAACAGAAATTGGATGATCAGATCATGCATATTGATCGATTATTATCACTGTTAGTAATGTAGGTACATGTACATACATAGCTTATGTTCTGAAATAGCATATAGGATGCTTTTTATGCGCAAAGCCGAGTGCAGAAGCCAGTCAGTTCATAAAAATAAACACGACTGTCGACTTACATTATCATTTCTTTAAAAAGATAACCTTTAAGACGGTATGTTCCGACTTTTGATAATTTTTAAATCACTAGAGCCGATGTTGATGCCCGTCTAAACTAAAACTAAACTTAATGGCTTTCATCTCGTTCTGTTTCGTATAGAGTGAAAGAGACAGCTATAACTTTAGAGATGTCAAAATCGTCTTTAGTTCTGTTTGTCGCCAAAAAAATCGACACTACTTTCATGTTTACTTACCATAAAGTATCAAAATGGTTTCATAATTGTTTTTTTTTATGTTAGGTTTCGGAAACTCAAAAACGTGATTAGCGTCTCTTCAAAGAGCATCGAAGATAACCCTAAATAAGTTTATAAGGATGGATTCATGTATGGATGTATGTTTGTTACTCCTTCACTCAAAAACTACAGAACGTTTTTAGATGAAATATACATCGGAATAAGACACAGGCTACTTTTTATTTAGGTACCAAGCGGGCGATGCCGCTGGCGGAAGCTAGTATTTATAAATCTGAAAGTTTGTGAGCATAGTAAGGAAATTTTGTTTCTAAATCACGAACCAACGGATTTGAATGAAACTTGTAATACGCATAGCTTAGTGTTGGAATAGAGGACACTTTTCATCCAGGTACCAAGCAAGCGAAGCCGCGGAAGTAACCTAGTTATACAAGAAAGATCTTGATAATATTTTTTTTGGCTTTGGTTTTGACAAAAAATGCGTGGGAATTCTGTTTTCAACATTAATTTTATAACGCAGAAATAAAAATCACATCTTGTCGAAACTGGAGCGCGTCAGAAAAGGACCCTCTCAATCAAAATCAAATATCTAGTCACCCACTTAGACACGGTCTAGATAGATTCGTCCACTTTAAGATTAAATAAAACCAAAAGGATAAAAAAAAAAAAATCTTCAAATATAAATTATAGGTGTACAAGCGACTCTATTTAATATTGAATTGAAAACATACACTCTCCTTAAAAACGAACTGGCATATATGAGAAAACGACGGAATACCGATGTGTCTCCAACGAAATCGTGCACGCATTCAAATAACCTTATAAGTAATCAGTTTAATCAGAAAATCAGAATTCCAAGTGGAGATGAGTGAGACAAGCCAGTTAGAACCAACGGGTAAAGAAAACCAACACTCGAACATTTACGCATTCAAATTATCTAATAAGTTATGAATATTAAATTCCAATTCGTGTATAAATAGTTAAGATATACATTAATTGAAATCAATCTATAGCCAGACGTGCTTAAACTTTTTTGTCTCGATAAGCCCGCCTGCGGGTCTTCGTTGACCCCTGGGGGTCGATATTCACTTTGGATATTAAAGATTCGAAAAACCATAGTCTTGAATTATGGAATTTCCGTGATCGTACGTCGTGTCACTAGTTATTTGATGGACACTAACGGATGAAAGTGCATAGAAAATTAATAGTGTTTGTTTATATTAATGAATATTATCAGTTGGTTTATTGATTTAATAAAACAATAATTGACTTCGACACTTACGTATTTTCTAATAATTAATTGAGAAAACGTATGCTACATCTATACTAATATTATAAAAGCGAAAGTAACTGTCTGTCTGTATCTGTGACGTTATCATGGCCAAACCGCACAGAGCTGATTGTCATGAAATTTCATATATACTTTAAAGTCTTGTGATTAACATTATATAGACTACTTTTTCCTAATTTTGATTTTCTGGATTTTCAGTATTTTACGATAAAGTTGTCAAAAATCGATTTCCTAAATCTAAGCGGACGAATAAAAGTCGCGTAGTACAACATAAGCGGACGCGCAATCCTTTCCCTACTCCACTCTTTAGACCGGTGACCAGAAAGTAATGATCGCGTACAAACTAGGGCGTTATCTGTGGCTATTATGAGCCATAGAGTAGAACGTATGAATAGGTAATTCAAGTTGTCTATTAGCAAGTAATTTACGACATTCAATATACCTATTTTCCGGCGAGACGGACTCGAAAACTGTAGGGCTATTTTATAAAAACATGATTATCATGTTATGATATTCATACCAATATTTATTGGTACTGAATGCCATAATACCTACGCTTTTTATGCTGTTTAGGCACCTATACGATTAGGTATTCTCTAACATCAGGTATGTCTTGAATTCAACATCATAACATGATAATCATGTTTTTACAAAATAGCCCTGCTGGTATTTCACAGGGAATATTCAGTAGATACCCAGTCTTTCAATGAGGTAGGCACGGAAACTAACAAAAGTGGGTAGGAAATATTCAAAATTGCTTCAGACAAAGTAGATAATAATAGGATCACGACTGTAATCCCGGTCTTTAGGCGCTTAGGTCCTTTAAAGATGTCTAAAGGGGGTAGTCAAAAACTTTACGTTTGGCACAATATCCACATTTTGCAGTAGTTAGCATTCTATACGTGACAGGTTGCAAGCCGATCGCCGCTTATAAGAATACTAACAAAAGTAGGTAGGATATATTCAAAAATGTGTCAGACTAAGTACCTAGTCACTAAATTAAAATCTCGTAGAGTAAGTATCCAGTATGTATATTTGATACGAGTAGATAAATCTTTATCAGTGAGGTTGGAAGGTATCAATTTAGGCTATAACAAAATAAGTAGGTACCTATCAAGTAGTTTTTAGGGTTCTGGACCCAAAGGGTAAAAACGGAACCCAATTACCAAGACTCCGCTGTCCGTCTGTCGTGTGTCACAAGGCCGTATCTCATGAACTGTGATAGCTAGACAGTTAGTTAGCTAGACAGATTTCCACAGCTGATGTATTTCTATTGCCGCTATAACAAAAGATAAGTACTAAAAACAGAATAAAATAAATATATAAGGGCTCCCTTACAACAAACGTGATTTTTTTGCCGTTTTTATAGTTAACTAGCTAACCCGGCAAACTTCGTATAGCTTTAAAATGTTAATTTCCTGTTCCCGTTCCCATTCCCGTTAAAAAGTATCCTATGTCCGTCTCCTGGTTTAAGCTACCTCCCCACAAATTTTCAGCCAAATCGGTTCAGCCGTTCTTAAGTTATCGATAGTGTAACTAACACGACTTTCTTTTATATACATATAGATGATACGGAACCCTTCGTGCGCAAGTCCAACTCGCACGAGGCCGGTTTTTTTAATAAGTTAGTACAAAAATAGGTTTTACTAAGTTAAGTACCTACCTAAAGGAATTATCTGTAATCTTCGTTTTTTGTGAGTAAGTAAGTGCCTAAGTCAATAAGATAAAGTGGTGGGTAATAAAATTGATTCAATGTTTAATTTATTATTTTTGTAGGTACCTAATATAAGTAGAATACCAAAAATTGGTGTTCATTGTTTTGTCATATTTTATGTTAAGAGGTTTCTAGGTAATCACACCTTATAAATTACTGATCACTCTAGGTTATATTATAGCGACGTTTTCCGTCGCCATTTTGAATGCACTTTTATTTTGAATACATTTTCTTTACCATTGATGCACGGTTGGGATTCGAACCCATGACCTCGGATTGAAAGTCGAGATATTTCAGAAATAAAAAGTAAATTGGTTACACATACTGCCATCTATGTTGTTACAAACGAATCAAATAGTTACAGCTACTCGCCGCTAGATGTCGCACCAACAAACTTGATTGCAAACGCCATCTAGCAACAGAGAAGTGAAATTTAAAAATTATTACTTACCAGCGCCATCTAGCGGTGAGTAGCGGAAGCGTGACCACACTTGGTCGCAACTATCCAACAGCGCCAACTATCGAAGAACACTGCATCCAATAACACATTTTGTTGAAAAAATTACACTACTGTCGGACATCCGCACCTTATTTTCTTTTTCATGTTTCAAACATGTTTTTCACAGATATCCCATTAATTGGCACTTGTAGAATATTTACTGCACTTATTTTACACTTGCACATGTGGTATTTTGACATCGGTTTATTTATCTGAAAAAATATAAAACAAACTTTAATTAAACTGTAATTAGGTAAAAGATATTTAGATATATTTTGAATTGTGTTATATTACAGTTGATTGGTGACTATTACATGTAAACCGCTGAAAGAAGAGGGTTTTAAATAGTAATATTTTTAATACATTTTTACTGGTAATTATTATGTTAAATAATATTTCAAGTAAAAAAATAATAGAAGAATGATGGAATGACAACATCCAACAAAAATGTATTGATTTTAAAGTTTTAAGGTTTTTAAAGAGAATTTTCTTATTTAACATTATTGTAAAACTAATATATCTCTCTAAGAGATGTGTTTTAATGAAATATATTACTCATGAAAAGGAGTAGTTTTAAGAAAAAAAGTTTAGCTCAAACAAGTTTTTCACAACAAATTATGGTATTCCTTAGTATGTAGGTAGCTACTTTTATTTAGATGTGATCTGTAATTTTGTAATTGTTTTATAAATTTCATATAGTTACGAAATTAATAACTTTTACAATAATAAAACAAAGAAAAAAAATGGTAGAATGGAGAGGGTGTATAATTATCAACCAGATAGTCAGTGTAGGTGCTTTGATAGAAAGTTGTGTGATTTAAATTATGTCATTTGATAGTTTATTCCAAACCCAATATGTAATTCCGCTTATTTTTGAGGAAAACGATTAAATGAATCTCTAAATGAGTATGATCATGACCTTTATAGAATGTCATCATAAAAATGCACATCATCTTCAGAAGACACATGCAATGTTCAAATTTAATAGGTCTGAATACTAACCACAAACACTTCATCCAACAGACCCATCATCCAGGACGCAAACCACTACACAGTAACAGGTGGAATTAAAATAGGCAACTCCAATTCCAACCTATAGCTACAACTTCGAACCACTTTCAAATGCACATTTCCTACCGAAATCTAGCGAAACCAAGCCCGCACGCGTGTGGTTTTATTCTAAATAGCTTACTCTTGAAACTGATCACTTTTCGAAACCACTTGAGAAGTGAAATAGACAAATTAGCCTGAAAAAATTCAAGCACGTGCACTTATAAATGCACTATTATGCATTACGTATTTTTAATTCTAGAATACTAAATCAGCACGTGTAAGCGTAAACTGATATTGGAATCACTAGAAAACACTAATATCTGGATTTTACAGGCCATTTAACACGTGAACTTTCTAACCAATTCGAATTACAGCGGCTGAAAAAACTACACAAAGAAAACATATGATCGATAGAAATTGAAGACAGACATGCACATGGATGGAGTTGTCCACGGCTGTCAGATGTCATTCTAGGCTAGTGTGACAATGACATTTCTGATAACTGTGACAAAAAAATGAACGAACTCTATGGTTGGTACAGATTATAAAACAAATAGCGAACAAAATAACAGACGGGAAACAGCGATTCTCAAATATTGTTGCTTGGCCCAACAAGGAGTTGAATTTAGCTTACCCACTTACCTACAAATAATAAACGAAATGGATAATCTGGAAATGGATAAAATGGAAAATTACTTACGCAATAGGTGCCAAATGATGTCTTAATGCCAATTTAGTAGATAGATCATAATTGAATACCTTATGATGCCGACAGTACCGCCTGAAAAAATATTTTACTAATTATAGTAGGTATGTATATAAAATGATATAAGTATTTATCTAATTTAGTATCTGATTAATATTAGATTAAAAATCAGAAAAGCATTAGAAGGTAGCTAATTAGTTAGTTATTAAGATAAAAAATATCAAGTCATTTAACATAATTCGTAATAGAGTAATTTATTTTAACACATACCGATTCTGTTTCCACCCATAAACTTTCAAATTCTTTTTCAAACTTTCCAACAATGTTTGGATGCGATGTCACGATAACGCTCTCGTGGTTCGAAACCATGGCTTGTGTAGACCAGTTTAGTGACCCAGACATAACGAAACCCCTGGCTGGTTTTGATTTTTGTTGTGGTTTTACACAAGATGGTACATACTGAGCGTGTACGTTTAGTTTTTCAGCGTATGCTTTTAATATGTTCTTTCGTTTAATGGCTCTTGGCCCGTCAACAACGCAAAATTTGTGATGCATAAGTATGGATTTCTTATTAGTCTGTACCTGGATAAAACCTGAAAACAAAAATGCTGTCATGTAGATAGAACGTTCAACGTTCGTTATACCCGTAATCCAGTAAATAAATTCATGTGGATAGGAAAGTAAAGGTTAAAGATTTTATAAGTACTTACTATATTCTTTCAGCTTCATAATTTGCGACGGTGGCGTATTTGCCGTATCGCTGTCAACAACTACTCTCACTAAAACATGTTTCTGTCCCAATCTTATTATTTGTTCGGCTATCTCATTACTTGTTATCAAATACATACAAACATCTAATGTTTCCTTTGCCGACTTTATATATTTGATCAATTTGAAGCAGTTCAATTCTCTGCTTTCACATATCGTTATGTCTTTATTTGGTGGTACTCTTATTGTATGACGCACTATGTCATCCGAAAACAGTATAACGTCGTTGATTTCTCTATTTTTTATACTTATCAGATCACTACACGAATCCTCAGTGATCACATCTGATTGGTAACATCTTTTTGGGTTGAAGAAATACCTGTACAACTTTTTTGCAACTTGTGAAGCAACAACAACCGTGGCCGTTGATGCCAATAAAAACTTAGCACTTCTCCAATTCATTTTGAGCAATTTATAGTATAAAGTTTTATGTAGGTATATGAGCCACAATTCCACAATTAAATTATTAAATACTTAAGTCTAATCAAAAGCCCTTTGTCCACCATAACGTCCACGCGAGTGAAAGTCTACAGTATTTTTTTATAGGTGTAACTTAATATTTAGATATACCCTCATTTATTGGTATCCAATTTTAAAGGAACGAATGAAACAAAGCAGCAGGAAATATGTAACGTTAAATAATATCTACGGTGGAAGTGGTATTTAGAACTATTTTATAAGAAAAAGTCTAATAAAAGTCTAAAAAAATACACAAGTACACTTAGAGAGTACATACGAGTACAATACAACCTCTTTGGTGGTAAAGGTAATACTAATACTACCTTATTTTTTCTGTGGTAATAATAAATCGATCGGCTTCATTCCTTATCCTTATGTTGTTCGCTCTTTCATTCGTTCAATTATTTGAAAAATAATAAAAACAAAGTAGAATTTAGTGAATTTTCTGAATCTTTGTTCAATGTACCTATCAAATTACGTATCGTGAACTATGTGGTAATGGTAACTGAAAAGTGAAACCAATAAACCACTGCATTATGCACTCAATGTATTTACGAATCGAACTTCGCTAAAATTAGATTTCTAAATTCTACGTCCCTCCCTATTCTGTGCGGGAGACAATATGCCGAAAATACCGTATAAACCCGAGAAATCGGGCGAAAACGAGGAGGACTATGAAATTGTGTCGTTTGAGGACTTCTGCGATAAGTCTCCTGGGTCTAAAACGGACTTGTTGACGCTAAATGATAATATAAACTATCGTCTTTGTTTTGGCGATGATGGTGATGCCGCGAAGCACCCAGAAGCTGGTGAATCATCGCGAGGAGATCAGTCAGAAACATCTCTGAGCGGTCCGAGGAACGTGAGCTATAAAAAGAAGATGTCGAACTCTTTCGCCCCATTTGGGAAGTACAATGGGAAGGGTGGCAGGGCTCCGCTGTTCAGTGGCGTTATCCCCAAGCCGAAAGAAGATGGCGATCCATCAACTAATAGAGAACATAGGTTTGTAACTTAAATCATCTACTCACATAGGCACTATTACAATCTTACAGTACTACAAATTGTTGTAAGATGAGCGGTCTCCTACCTGCTAGAAATAAAAATAGAATCGTTATTTTGTGTCACAAAAATTACATAAGAATATTAATTACTTATTTTATTAAAACAGGTGATCACAAAATTGGTTGTCACTCCATTGTTGTTGTCACTATATTATGGGATAAATAAAAACATTCAATGATTATAGCAAATGATAATAGTCAAACAAAGCGAGCTAGATCATTATCTTGGCTCTCCTACCCATTTCTTTTATTTTTGTTATATTTTTGTTTTTTATTATTCATTATTTTCATGCACTTCTCACACTCAAGTGGGGTTACCTGGTGGTGGGCAATACCATCCTTTTCTCGAAGCAGTTGAGGCCATTTACGTCCCCTTATAACTTTGTTGTGGCTAAAACTAGAAGCCTGGATCATCAGTAACCAAGCAGGCATTGTATAATCACAGTATATTTTGTTCATTCAATTTGGTGTGTAATTAGTTTATTTGTTATTAATATATTACAGAATATTTACAAAATACACAAGCACCAGATGAGCAATCTAAAGACTGTTGAAAACAGTCTATAGGTAGCTCAACTGATCCAGATCACTACCAGTGAGAAGTGTACCCAAGATACCTACTTGTGTAGTTATTTGTTGTTATTAATATTGTACATAATACATTGAATTAATGAATTTATTAATCATTTTTTTTTTAAAGAACTGAAGAATGAATCAAAGGTTTCAGGGTTGCCACCACAGTATAGTCAACTTTGACTATTGAAATGTTAAGGATCTGATTGGAATAAATAATGCTATTATATATTTATTGTTTGTTCTAGTTAGGAATGTTATGAGGATGGATGTAGACATAGAGGTTGGCCAAAGCAAAGATGGAAGAAGGATGAAAGAGGATATGGGTAAGAAAAGAGTGAGTGATTATATGACGACTGATAGAGGCTAATGGAAGAAAAACACACATTGTGCCTACCCCACGGCAAGAAGATGATGATGTTTGTTCTAGTCTTGTACGTAAATGAACCTTAACCTATGACTTATAAAGGACTA
Source organism: Hydriomena furcata (assembly GCA_912999785.1). Classification (NCBI taxonomy): domain Eukaryota; kingdom Metazoa; phylum Arthropoda; class Insecta; order Lepidoptera; family Geometridae; genus Hydriomena; species Hydriomena furcata. The sequence continues at coordinate 14,703,459 of OU538832.1, read as the reverse complement.
CTTAAGATAGTAACAGTGATTACAGAATGTATAAAACCAATATTATTTCATTCCATATCTATTCAGCAAATAGAAATTGGACATTATTAGTGTTTACTAAGGTAAATATAATATTATTATAAATAAGTGTGTTTGGCTTGAATATACTTTAGTTTCATACTTGAACCTCATTCTTTGTCCCACAAGTTGTTTTGAATTTACTTACAAATTCAGAAGAGCGTTGAGATATATAGGTGTTCAGAAAACAGATTTTTTTGGATAACCAAACTGTATTGATTCTGTCTTCAATATTGATTTTGAGCGCCGGACGCAAGGCTCTGGGGCTAGGGGCTAGATAACTGAGTCGTTTGGATAATCGGTCATTTGGTTGATAGATATTCGGATAATCGAAGCTCTACTGTCTATAATAATAATGTGATGCACAAAAATGTCCTATGGTTTTGATGTCTGTTTAATAATATAAGTCTCACTTAAATATAAAAGTATATTCTTTATTGTGATACCTATTGATTCAAATATGAGTGTTTCATATTCACTATCACTGATGGCCAGCAAAATGATTACTTTACCTATGTGAGTTTGAGTTTTAAGTTTAAAGTGAATTGGATAAGAAAAATATATGCAACTTGTGGAAGCTACAACTTTGTTGTGTAGTTTTTATACTGATTTCAACTACAGCACCATCAAGGATTGAGTTTCAGTGATTCTTATCTTAGTGCATATAGATATGGTCCGAGTTTCATGCTTCCTGGACTAATGGTTTATTTAAGCTTTACATTAATTGTCAGTCAGTCAGACATGTTAATGTTTTATTGACTAAATTAATATGGTACTTTTATGTATCGGTATTTTTACTGCACAAATTAAACGCATTTTTCATATCTTTGATAAGTACAAAATTTGCAAATATTTAAACAATTTTCCAACGCTTACCGTGCTAGAAGACTAGTTATTTATATCACTTCAAACAATAATAAACAAAGCTGTAATTCATATTTATGTTTTGACGTGCTACTGACTACTCCTCCTTTAGACATTTTCAAGGATCTTCTACCGTGGTTGGGAATGACAGTTGTGGTGCCATTTCCTTTATTTTTTTAATATACAAGCTGACCCGGCGAACTTCGTATCGCTTTAGAATTAACAAATGCTGTGTTAAGTTCCCGTTCCCGTTCCCGTCCCCGTTCCCGTTCTTTTCTTTTTTGCTATAAACCTCACGGAGCCCGAGACCTTTCCAACGAATGCAAAACCGTGGAAATCGGTTCGTGCGTTCTGGAGTTATAGAGTCAGGAAGGAAATCCGACTTATTTTTATATTATAGACTAGCGACCCGCCCGGGCTTCGCACGGGTGCAATGCTGATACTAAATATACTACAGAATGTCTTTATATAAAACGTTTTTTTTCAAAGCTTTTTTTGACCCCTTCTAGTACAATTGCTGATTTTTGGAGTACAATTCGTACAATTCCATAGATTTGTAACTGCATTAAAATTAACCCTTATCCACGGTGGGTCCAGCTGCGTAGTATCACACGATTTCTATGATTCTTTTTTTATGGAATAGTTAATAATGTTAACTTTTTTAATGAGGGATGACTGAGAGTGTTATAAACGTAAGAGTAGACACATATAATCAGAAAGCTTCGAACTGCTAAGCTATCGGGAGTTACACGTGTATTGTAAGTCAACCATAAAACATAGACATATGCTGTCGTGGGATATTTTTTATATAATTTTAAGGAGAACATTTCCGTCATGCATGATTTTTGTGTAGCTTTAACCATTAAAGTTGCACACGCGACGGAAGCTTAAAAAATGGAGTAACTTCTCCCGTTTTCCCAACATTTCCCTTCACTGCTCTGCTACTATTGATTGTAGCGTGATGAAAAGTATACTATAACCAGCTCAGGAGTATGAAAAATAATTGTACCAAGTTTCGTTAAAATCCGTCGAGTAGTTTTTGTTTCTATAACGGTTATACAGACAGACAGACAGATAGACAAAAATTTTACTGATTGCATTTTTGGCATCAGTATCGATCCCTAATCACCCCCTGATAGTTATTTTGGAAATATATTTCATGTACAGAATTGACCTCTCTACAGATTTATTATAAGTAATAGATAAAACTGAGTCAATAATTTCTTACAGGTATGAACGTTTCTCCCAACGTCGAAACATAGTACAGCGAGCGTGGGACAGCATCCCGCGTCTTTCTGGCGTGATGGGAGTCGTTGTGGCGTGCGTCGTCATCATAGCGACATGGTGGGCCGTCAGTGGTGCTGTTGGGGGCAACTGGGCCGATGCACACTATAAGTACGAACGTTTATCTCATTCCATGCACATGGATAATGCATAATGCTCTAATCTATACTAATATTATTAATGCGAAAGTAACTCTGTCTGTCGGTCTGTGACGTTTTAGCTGCCCCTCCCCCCTGTCCCAACCTCGCTACGCCCATGGAGATAGTTTAAAGCTTTGGGACGAACATGTACACTCTTTCGGACGAACATTTACAAATTTACAGCTATTTATTTTTACAAAATTGTCTTTTAATTTTCAGGATTTTTTTTTTCCTGCGCTGTGTTAAATGTTAATCAATATTTATTTATATTATTTTAATATTTCAGAAAACTTTGGGAACGCGCTCACCCTGAGACCGTGAAAGCGCCAATATCGCCCATGCAACTGGAAAAGGTAGGTTGAATTTATCTTAATTTCATTTACGGTTATCAAAGTTACCTATTGATTTCAACTAATAATTACTGAAATATATCTTATTTCGATTAGATAACTATTCAATTTTAAATACTCTGCCGGCAATGTGCTCCTTGTGATTTTATTGAAATAAATACCTTTTAACATTGACATTGCCTGTTACAGGTGACAACTGAGAACCGTTACCACGATCACAACAACCTGAGCGTAAAGAATCGCAGCAACGGAACAGACACAAAAAAAACGGAATACAAATACAACAAGAAGAATTACATCGAACGTCCCGCTGATGAGCTGCGGGACATTTGCGGGAAGATAACTGATGATATGAGATTCGATTGTTTCCCTCAGGGGCAGGTGACGGATAGCGAGTGCAAATCTAGAGGTTTGTTAATTACGTTTAAAAAACTAAAATTAAAAGCCCCCAAAAATTTTGACCAACCGATAAGTCACTGAAATCGTTTTTGAAGGAACTATTAGTCCTACATGAATATAATTTAAATAGAACCAACTAGGGACTATTTTCTACACAATAGAACATAGAGGATTTATCAATTGAATTTAATAGTTATACAAACGAAATACGGTATATATTCCTAGGCCTCGAGCATCGCTAAACTGCGCTGTGATGCTCCGAGCATAGGAATAAAAAAAAAATGTTCCGTCCCCCAATGTGCGCAGGCCATAATGTTACTTTCACTTGCAGGCTGTTGCTGGGCCCCCTCCCCTAAATCGGGGGTGCCATTCTGCTTCTACCCTTCGCAGTACGGCACCTACCAGTTCGTGAACATGACCGAAGACCGGCACTCCATGTCGGTCCACTACGAGAGGGCTAGGCCTTCGGATTATCCGGACGATTTCAGAATGGTTCGGATGGACTTCAAATATCTCTCCGATGACGTGCTGCAAGTCAAGGTAGGCTCAAGTTTGAATTAATGAATGAAAATTATTTAGTGTACCAATAATAAAATTAAGAATGAAATAAACCTAAACTAGAACTTTGGGACAACCTGTATATTACTAGCTGACCTGTGACAGAGGTCTTGTTCAAATTAATCGCATAAAAAAAGGAATTTCAGTTTTCCTAATTTTACAAAAAAAAGATAGCTTAAGTTACTCTGCTAGGTCAAAGTATGCCTCTCCACTGCAGTAACTCTATGATAAGTGCCTCTGACTACCACCTTTACTTGAGGCATATTCAAAGATCTGAGCACCTGGAGATCTAAAAGGATGCCTGCAAAAGGGTTTCCAGTCGTGATCCTGTTCCATTTTATTTTTTAATTTATTAAACACTCAATTGATTGTTTCAGATATACGATGCGGAACACAAGAGATTCGAACCCATGTACCCTGAGATGGCAATGGTGCCGAAAACCCTCTCCAAGCCGAAGTACCGAGTGGTGGTCGAGGGTTCTCTCACCGGATTTAAAGTTGTACGGAACTCCGATAATGTTACTATGTAAGTGTAAAATAAGTTTTTATATTATTTCAAGACAAGCTTTTGTAATATCCTCCTTTAAGGGGCTCCCAGTCGACGATTGCTCTTTTTCGAAACGAAAAAAGAAATACTTCTGAACAAGCCACATCTCCTATTTTTATAAGTATATTACTTCAGGTTTCTACCTAGATTTCTGAAAAGTTTCTGCTATTATGTTTTCAGCTATTAAGCTGAAAACATAATAGCAGAAACTTTTCACGATAAAAATATTATTTCAAAATGATACGTTTTAGATCGTTATGATTAGTGTTTCCGGAACCGGTATTCTTTGTAAGAACCGGGAATTTCGGTACTTTTTTAAATCGGTACCGGGATTTCCCGGTTCTTTCGGTATTTTCGGTTCTTGGCAGTTTTTGATTTATAAAACAAGTGATAAGGTTCAAAAGTCAACTACAATTAAGATCGACGAGAATAGATAACATTAAGAATGAATATATATCAGAAAAATGATATAGAGCCGATAACAGGACCAGAGGTTCATCGCGCGCTTTGCAGCATGAAATATAGCAAGAGCCTTAAAAATCGGAGAACCAGTACCACTCCCACACCTTACGAACCTTTGTAACTACATTCTTCAGACCGGTTCTTTTCCTCATAATTTCTGCCACTCCACCATTATACTCATACATAAAAAGGGTGAAAAGTCCGACATTGGCAATTATCGTCCCATCAGTCTTATCTCACGCCTTTTTAAACTATTCATGAAAATTATCGAAAATCGAATATTCGGTGAGCTCGATTTACATCAACCACCAGAACAAGCGGGTTTCCGCCGTGGCCTCTCCACGACGGATTATTTCCATCCCCTTAACCAGCTCTTAGAAAAACATGTAGAATTTAATATCCCACTTTATCTTGCATTTGTAGATTACTCAAAAGCTTTTGATAGCATAAAACATAAACCATTATTCGAGGCACTTTCTAATCAGAACATAAATTAAACGTACATTCAACTTATCCGTAATATCTATAGCAATAGTACAGCATCCATAAAAACCTCACTCACGGGGCTCTCTTTCCAAATTGTAAAAGGCGTGAAACAAGGAGACCCGCTTTCTCCTAAATTGTTTACAGCTACTTTGGAAGAAGTGTTCAAGCGATTGAAGCCCAAATGGGCTGAGAAGGGCATCGTCGTCGGAGATAGCAGGCTAACAAACCTGCGCTTCGCCGACGATATTGTCCTTTTCTCCCCCACAGCTGCAGAACTAGGCGATATGGTTCAAGGACTGAACCAAGCAAGCCGACCAAGATGTGGGACTCCGAATGAATATGAGCAAGACCAAGCTGATGACCAATGGCACGAAGAGAAGATTGTACGTGGAGAATGTGGAGATTGAGTATGTCCATGATATGTGTATCTCGGCCAGATAGTTTCATTCCAGGCACAACAAAACGAAGTTGCTCGACGCACCGAAAACGCCTGGAGAAGCTTCTGGTCGATGAGACATCTTATGAATGGCGAACTGCCACTCTGCAATAAGCGCAGACTTATGGACATGTGCATTCACCCAATTCTAACGTACGGTGCACAGACTTGGTTCCCGAAAGCTCATGAGAGATACCAACTCGAGGTTTGCCAAAGAGCCATGGAGCGTAGTATCTTAGGAGTCAGACTCACAGACCGCATACGAAACACGATACTACGCTCCAAAACAAAAATAGTTTACGTCACCCATAAAGCGGCCAAACTCAAATGGGATTGATCAGGGCATGTCGCTCACATGCCGGACGATCTTTGGGCCAAAATAACAAACGATTGGTCCCCACAAACTACACGCCTTCGAGGCAGACTCCGGAGGAGATGGCAGGACGATCTCGACAGTCATTTAAATGACTGGCGCAACTTAGCTGGAGATCGAAAGGTGTGAAAAGAAGGGAGGGAGGCCTTTGCCCTGCAGTGGGACGATATAGGCTAAGATAATATACCGGGCCCTAAAATTGCTGTGGTTTTGTTTATAATATCACAAAAATCATATTAGGAGTATGATAATACGTCGTATTTGAAGTAAATTACATTCTGTCACCATTGTTTGGTATGAGGAACAACGTAATACTTACCTTGGAGTCAAACGCGCGACACTTTTTTCTTACTTTTCGCACGTGGCGAGTCCTGCGAGGCCCGCCGAGTTATAAAAATAAAATTCCCGAAAGTACCGAAAGAACCGGGAATCAAATTAGATTTCCCGGTTCCTTGTTACTGACAAAAGAACCGGTAATTCCCGGTACTTTCGGTACCGGGATTTCCCGGTTCTGAACCCTAGTTATGATCGAAATATTTTATATACCTACTATTAAAATCAACTTGTGATTTATTGTTAAAGATAGGTAATATGTAGATCTAGATTTCTATTAGAATAGATTTTTGATAAGTAATTATACATAATTTATATCATTAATTTATTCGAAAAGCTAAGGCGGACCACGCGCCGACGTGTGTTTGTCGTCATTGCAGCGGTCGGTAGGATTATTTATCGAAGTGATTAAAGATGGGTACATCTTTATTCACATATACTATACATTATAAAATAGGAGATGTGACTTGTTCAGAAGTATTTCTTTTTTCGTTTCGAACAAAAACAATCGTCGACTGGGAGCGCCTTAAGCTAGAAATCAGAGCAGCACGCTATCACCTGTCACATAATATAACATTGTCATCGGAACTTGACAAGTATGCAAAGTTTTTACTCAATCTAACTATTTACTAAGGAGTTCCGTTGTGAGTGTCTGTTGAACAGCTCCTGACTCCATCATCAGAACAGTTTCCTGTCACCATATCATTGTATTGTCACCTGAACTAAAGGAGTATGCAACATTTAAGCTCATTTGGATACCAACAAATGGTATAAATGGTTTGCAAATTTTGATGGACAACTTACAAACAAATGTTTACGAGCAAATTAAATAAAAGCTTGTATGATACCATTTAGCGCGACTTACAACATACTGCAAAAAAAAAACAATTATTCTATCACTCTATTATATTTTCTATTAACTTCCACCCGCGGCTTCGCTCGTGTGGTACCTAGATAAAAAGTAGTCTAATTGCTACTTCCAAGCCTCATCCAAATCAGTTAAGACGTTTTGGCATGATTGAGGCACAAACCCATACATCCTTACAAACTTTCGATTTTACAGGTATCAGTTATGTATTTTGAAAATGTCCTCTCGTTTCAGTTTTAACGCCCAAGATGTCGGTGGTCTCATACTATCCGACAAGTTTCTCCAGCTATCCGCGATCTTACCGACGGATCATGTGTTCGGATTGGGCGAGAAGAGATCGACATTTATGAACGATATGAATTGGAATACGTTCGCTATATTCAACAGAGATCGGATGCCTGCTGAAGGTGTAAGTATTAGATTATTATTTCATAGATAAATCCTAATATTATAAATGTGAAAGTTTGTGAGTTTGTTTGTATGTTTATGCCTCAATCAGGCCTAAACGACAAAATGGATTAAGATGAAATTTGCTGTTGATGTAGATATAACGCCCGAATAAAATATAGACTTCTTTAAAATACGAAAAACATCCCCAAAATGATTAAGGGATGATTTTGGTATAGATGGCGCTAATGTGCAAACAATCTGATTTCCGTTTTGACATCAGTCGTCATAGCAACGTGCGTTACTCTATGCGATTATCGAAATTTGGACAGGGCAACGTCTGTCGCGGGTCTGCTAGTAAATCTATATGTACTTAATATTATAAATGCAAAAGTAACTTTGTCTGTCTGTGACGTTATCACGGCCAATCGAGCGGCCGATTGTGATGAAATTTTATATAGAGATAGTTTAAAGTCTTAATACGGACATAGGCTACTTTTTCCCCAAAATTTTCAACGCTAAAGTCACCAATAATGGTTTTTAAGATGCCACTGTCTACCCCCATTAGATATAAATCTAAGAATCCCCAGAATCGGACTTTTGAATAATTAATGTTATCTTGGGGATTATAGTTGTTGCTCTATTCATTTATGGTATTTGAAGAAGTTTTTATTCTTATTTTATTCTTTCTCTAGATAAATCTATATGGAACACAACCTTTCTATATGGCGGTGGAGAACAACGGAAACGCGCACGGAACCCTTCTTCTCAATTCTAATGCTATGGGTATGCTTTACCTTATTTTCATTTACTATGACAACCTGGCTTCGACTGTCAAAATTGTCTTATTCTATTGTCATTTCACAGTTACAGTTAATAAGAATTTGGCAAAAAAATCTGACATCAGTTTTAACTATGATTCCGAATTTTAACAAAATTTATAATTAATTTTATCAGGACAAGGTTTATAGGGAAAAAATTGGAAGTTGGCTGAAAGTGCTTTTTTTCTATGAGATTATTGAAATTTGGACAGGAAAAGTCTGTCGCGGGTCGGCTAGTATAATATACAAGTACCTAAGTAGTACGTACCTAGTTATTTGAAGTAGATGAGATGATTTACATTTTCATTCCCAAAGAGGGTTGACGATAGGCGGCCGGTTGTAAAACATAAGCCTTCCATAACATCCTTTCGCAACATGTTGTGCTCATATTAAGTAGGAAAAGAAGAAGGAATTAAATTAGATGTTTTTCATTTGTACTTTTATCGTAGGTAAGTTTTAGACCAAAACGAATTTATACTTGCAGATGACTGGCCTCACAGCTCAGTTGGTAGTAGCTCTGCCTTCTGCGCTGTAGGTTGTGGGTTCAATCCCCACTCGGGGATAAACATTTGTGTGATGAACATAGATGTTTGTTCTGTGTCTGGGTGTTATTGAGTATAATAAGTATGTATTTACAAAAAAAAACGTATATAAGTATTCTATCAGTTATCTGGTTCCCATACGAGCTTTGCTTAGTTTGGGGCTAGATGGCGCTATGTGAAATTTCCACCAATATTTTTTAGATATAGTCCTTCAACCTGCACCGGGTATAACCTACCGTTCAACCGGTGGCATTCTGAACTTCTTCATGTTTCTCGGCCCAACTCCTAAGGAGGTAGCAGCTCAGTATACGGAACTGGTCGGTAGACCCTTCATGCCACCTTATTGGTCCTTGGGATTCCATCTTTGCAAGTACGTATTACTCTTTCGAACTATAATATTAGTAGATATACCTATAGATTTTTATACGGGCCTTTATCACGTAACTAGCAGTCCGCCCCGGCGTCGCACGGGTGTAATAATGATATTTATGGGTAATTTTTTTATACCTTGGGTTACATTATCGATTTTTTTATACGGATCCCTAATAGTTAGACATATGGTATTACATAATTTTTTGTAGATATTGATGTCCTCTATAAAACTGTAGTACATCACTTTGTTCTATTGTCAATACTTTCTGCAGCAAACGCAATATAAGGATATTTTTTCACACGTCGGGTTACATTATCGAAGTTTTCATACGGATCCTTAACGTTTTTGAAAATAATCTATAGCCTATGTTCATCAGGGATGATGGTAGGATATAACTGGTAAAATATTTTTTGATTTCGGTCCAGTAGTTTTCGGAGCCTATTCGATACAAACAAACAATCAAATCTTTCCTCTTTATAATATTAGTATAGAAGATAACTATAGATTTTTATACGGGTCTTTATCACGTAATTACCATTAATTTCTAAAAATAATATAAAGGTAATGAGGTGATAAACACCCGAGTCAAAATCTATAGTTATACGTATTACTTTATAACCGGTATAATTATAGATTTTTACACGTGGTCATCGGGATTTATTTGTTTTTATTTTTATAATAATAATATGAGTAATATTATTAGTCGAATCTTCCAGATTCGACTATGGCGATTTGAATACAACCAAAAAAGTATGGCAGTCAAACAGAGATGCAGGCATACCATTTGTAAGTTGAATTAATTTAATGTTTTAGTCAACAATCAACATGTTGACGTTTCTAAATCACGTTTTGAAAATCTTATATATTTTAAAATTATACCTGTTTTATTTTATTTTATAAACTTTAAACTGTCACTCTAAAGTTTACTCTAATTTCGATATTTTATAAAAAAAAACGTATTTAAGTATTCTATCAGTTATCTAGTACCAGTAGTAGTTAATTTAGTTTGGGGCTAGATGGCGCTATTTAAAATGTTTTTTTGTATCCCTGAATGTTTCAGGACGTACAATGGAACGATATAGACTACATGAAGGACCACAACGACTTCACGTACGATACTGAAAAATACGCTGGGCTGCCTGACTTTGTGAAGCAATTGCATGCTGAGGGAATGCATTACGTTATTATAATCGGTAATCTTATGTAATATAATGTTTGGACGTGCCTCTGAATACCCCCACTAGACATCTTCAAAGGATCTAAGCGTCTGAAGATCTGAGAGGATGTCTACCGTACTTCTTTTATATATTTTTTATTTTAATTTATATTATAATTATACTAATATTATAAACTAGCGACCCGCCCCGGCTTCGCACGGGTGCATAGCTGATACCAAAATATATTACAGAATGTCTTTGTATACTCGTTAACAGCATTTATTATTAACATTTTTACTTATTTACTATGTTATTATACATATAAACCTTCCTCCTGAATCACTCTATATATTGAAAAAAACCGCATCAAAATCCGTTGTGTAGTTTTAAAGATATAAGCATACATACAGACGCGGGAAGCGACTTTGCTTTATACTATGTAGTGATGCGTAACTAACTCTGTCTGTCTATGACGTTATCACGGCTGAACTGCTGGGCCGATTGTGATAATATTTTATATTATAGAAGTAGTTCAAACTACTATTGGAAAAAACTATTACACGTCAGAAATCTTATAATAATTATAATTTTCGTTAAATATGTTTATTACAATATTAAAATATAGTTCAAACAAAATCTTAATAATTAATATAAAAAAATAATCATTCCAATTAGCATACGCCATCTCAACGAGCCAATTTTAATTTAAATGATGTCTTACTGGGCCAACATGACTCCCGAGATTATATTTTGTTCTAATCAAACATTATTGTCTTAGATCCTGGTATTGGAGCATCCGAAAAACCCGGCACATACCCGCCGTTCGATCGTGGGTTGGAAATGGATATCTTCATCAAAAACTCGACGAATCAACCGTTTATAGGACAGGTATGATAACTTTTTTATGACCTTACAGCTCAGTTGGTAGTAACTCTGCCTGTAGGTTGTGGGTTCGATCCCCATCCAAGATCAACATTTGTGTATGTAAATAGTTTACGTGTTTGTTAAATTTTGTTCCTGGGTGTTATAATGTATTTATAACTATGTGTTTACAATTATTACGTTTTATAAACTAGAAAGAAAACTGGCTGAGACAATATTAGTTCTTTAAATTTTATTTTATTAATTATTTTTAGGTTTCCGTACCCAAAGGGTAAAAACAGGACCCTATTACTAAGACTTCGCTGTCTGTCCGTCTGTCTATCACAGGGCTGTATCTCGTGATAACTAGACAGTTAAAATTTTTACAGATGATGTATTTCTGTTGCCGCTATAACAACAAATACTAAAAACAGAATAAAATAAATATTTAAGTGGGGCTCCCATACAACAAACGTGTTTTTTTGCCGTTTTGTATAGATAATGGTACGGAGATCCTTCGTGTGCGAGTCCGACTCGCACTTGGCCAGTATTCCTCGACTTTCAATCTGAAGGTCGTGGGTTCGAATCCCGGCGTGCAATAATGGATTTTTCTGTTGAACTAATTTATATGCGCATCAAAATCAAAAACACGTGCTCAAGGGTCCTTATGTTATTACGTAATTAGTACCTTTACGTAATAACTTATGACAGACCCTTAAAGTAGAGACTGAATAAATTAACCGACTTGGTATTACATGGATCTCACAACTTTTTACGGTATAAAAACTGTTATGTTATGTTTTTGATGGCATACAATTTAAATGGGACCAACTTTGGAATATCTGGTTCCCAGCTTTGCTTAGTTTGGGCTAGATGGTGTTTTGTAAAACGTCCACCAATAATTATTTTATTAATTTAAATATAAAAAAAAATCACGTTCACGACTGTAATCCCCAAGTACGGTAGACATCCTCTCAGATCTTATGCTTGCTATATTTTAAATAACTCAAGAGCTTTTCTTTATACAGGTTTGGAACACAGGATACACCGCTTTCCCCGACTTCACTCATCCGAACTCAACCTCATACTGGGTGGAAATGATGCGAGACTTTCATAGCAAAGTTCCTTATGATGGCGCTTGGATTGTAAGTTTGTATCTACGAGTAGGTAAAATCAATCTGAAAATAGAAGATTTCAAAAAATTACCAAGTTATATATTATACTAGCCGACCCGTGACAGACGTTATCCTGTCAAATTTCAATAATCGAATAGAAATCTGATGTCAGATTTGTTGCACACCAGCGCCATCTATACAGAAATTATCCCTTTGCGTTTTTTTATCGTTTTGGGGATGTTTTTCATATTTTAAAGTAGTCTATTATTTATTCGGGCAGTATATCTACATCTACAGCAAATTTCAACTTAATCCGTTTTGTCGTTATGGCCTGATTGAGGAACAAACATACATACAAACTCACAAAATTTCGCATTTATAATATTATTAGGATTAATAAGCTATGTCTTTCCGAGTTTCGTCGACTCCATCATCAAATCAGGCTGCTGCCAACAGCGTAATACTTAGAAATTTATATACCTTTCAAAAACATTAAAAAAAGTTGAAGAAAATATAAATACACAAAAACAAAAATGTGCATTTTTATAAAATAAAAAGGATCCGACTGTAATCCCCAAGTACGGTAGCCATACTCTTAGATCGCAAGGCGCTCAGATTCTTGAAGATATCTAAATAGAGTAGTCAGAGGTACGTCCAAACATATACCAACATTTATACGAATCTGTTGCAGGATATGAACGAGCCCTCCAACTTCGCGGACGGGTCCGTGTTCGGCGCATGCGCACGCGAGTCTCACCCCTACTCGCCTCACACGCGCGACGCTTCTCTGCACGAACACACGCTTTGTATGGAAGCGAAGCATTATGCTGGCGATCATTATGACATGCACAGCTTGTACGCCATCGCGGAGGCTCAAGCCACCAACTAGTAAGATTTCTGGCCAAAAACTCCAGAAATACCCATTATCGAGTGTATAATGGGCATTTCTGGACTAACTCCTATTTATTCTCAACTAGCTGACCCGGCGAACTTCGTATCGCTTTAGATTAACAAATGTTGTGTTAAGTGCCCGTTCCCGTTCCCGTTACAAAAAGTATTCTATGTCCGTCTACTGGTTCTAAGCTATCTCTCCACCAATTTTTAGCCAAATCGGTTCAGCCGTTCTTGAGTTATAAATAGTGTAACTAACACGACTTTCTTTTAGTTTTAGCTAACCCGGCGAACTTCGTATCGCTTTAGAATTAACACCCGTTTCCGTTCCCGTTAAAAAATCAAAAAATACAGACAATAGTTTATTCAAACTTTTTTAAACATTTCTGAACGCTGCATAAATGTCAATCATTACTTACAGTATTTGACAGGATGGACAACAAATGTTTGACATGTACTAAACCCATGAACATTTATTGAAAATTATTTATCTTTCATAATTATGTATTCATCGAGTTTTCATTGTTTTTAAGATGTATTCTGCTATTCGGGGCGGAGACAAATCCAACGAATCAAAAACCATGAAAATTGGTCCAGCAGATCTCGAGTTATAAGTGTTGTAACAAACCCGTCTTTCTCTTATATATTAAGATAATTATGTATGATAATTTTATAAATATCACAGATGTCAAAATACTCATTCCGATTAAAAAATTGTATGTAATTATGGTATATTCTTACGATATTTGCCTGTTGATACATAAACTCCCAAATTGCCAAATTATGAAATAGTAAAATTTGCCTGAACATCCAGTTTCAGTTTTCAGAAGTGGTTTTAATACAGCTAGTATATTTGTTTGATTCAGTGCACTATCAGAGATTCGCGGCAAGCGGCCGTTCATAATATCCCGCGCTACCTTCGTCGGCTCGGGACAGTATACGGGACATTGGAGCGGAGATATTGCCAGCGAATGGCATGACATGAAGATGACGATACCAGGTATGTCTTCACTAACATCTAGATATCCTCTCAGATTCTTGAGGTTAGTCAGACAGAGGCATGTCCGAACATTATATTTGGCATATGTTCACATTTAGCAGTAGTCTCTTGACTTTTCTATTGGGTGAAACATATTTGTTATAGCAAAATTTGCCATTGATGTCTAAAAACTTGGAAATTTATTTTTTTGTTTGGGAGGATATGCTTCCCGTTGGGTTCACTTGTGATCAAGATCTAGTTGTGATGATAGAATCCATGAGGAGTTTAAGAAACTCCTTAAATATTCACATAAAACAATAACGCTATCCTCAGATTCAATAAAGCATTTACGCTAACAAACATGAAGTCGGTTTTGTTTTTAAACGTAATTATTATTCAATTATGAAAAAGCAATTAAATTAATAGGATCACGACTGTAATCCCCAAGTACGGTAGACATTCTCTCAGATCTCCAGACGCTTAGATCCTTTGAAGATGTCTAGTGGGGGAAGTCAGAGGCGCGTCCAAACATTATATTTGGCACATGCCCACATTTTGTAGTAGTTAGCATTCCATACGTGACAGGCTGCAAGCCCATTGACGCAATTATCATCTGTTATTTACAGAGCTGCTGAGCTTCAGCTTATTCGGCATGCCCATGATGGGTGCTGACATCTGTGGCTTCAATGGCAACACTACCCCTGAACTTTGCAAAAGATGGATGCAGCTTGGCGCGTTTTACCCCTTCAGCCGGAACCACAACACGAACAACGCTATCGTAAGTTGCAATTAAGTTAATATCAATATTGGTTGACATTACACACAGCGCCATCTAGCCCGAAACTAAGCAATGTTTATATTATGAGAACTATATTACTTAAATACATTTTATTTTGTAAATACATGATTATAATCTCATAATAATATTATAAATGCGAAAGTTTGTGAAGATGTTTGTGAAAAGGCCTAAACGAGAGAATGGATTAAGATGAAATTTACTGTACTTAGATTATAACTACGAATATAAAATAGAATACTTTAAAAAACTAAAGACATCCCCAAAATGATAAAAATAATGCAAAAGGGATAACTTTGGTATAGATGGCGCTGTTGTACAATAAATCTAATTCATTTTATCAAGTTTATAGAGAAAAAAACTAAGAAGTCGCCTCAAATATTTTAAAATTCGGAAACACTGAAGTGCATTCATCTATGTGATTATTGAAATTTAGACAGGAAAACGTCTGTCAAAACGTCTGTCGCGGGTCGGCTAGTACATTAAATTATAACAATGATTTACCTACAATTATTGTATGCATTATTATTATTTTCAGCCCCAAGACCCAGTAAGCCTCGGCGCTGCCGTGGTAGATGCCAGTCGCAAGTCCCTTCGCATTCGATATCGCCTACTGCCATATTACTACACACTTTTCTGGAGAGCACATATCTACGGGGACACAGTTTCCAGGCCGCTGTTCTTTGAGTAAGCGTTACTATATCCTATTCAATTCAAAAGCCACAACTATGGCTATTTATTCTTCGTACTATATTTTAACATATAACAGCTATCGCCTTCTAAAAAAAAATTGTGTGTGTCAGCTCCGACGCACGACTGGAGTTTACCAGATCGTGCGTAGAGTGTACCCCCACTATAAGATGTTTTGCCATCAGTAAGAGTGAGAGAAAGCATTATAAAGTATAGGCAAAGTAAGGGTACACACTACCCACGATCTAGCTGCACTGCTCACACCAAATTAGAAAGATGCGCACCAAAAACGTAACGAGGTCATGCGTTCAGTAGATTTTACTATTCACATTTTTTTCATACCGGGCGCCAACCGATTCTTAAGAATCCGGCGGACCTCGATCGCCACTTCAATTCGAGGCGCGTGCACAAATCGCCCCGAATATCGCTATCTCTGTTTAGTTGATGCAGGCGCGCGCGGGACGCGGTACGTAGGTAGGTACTAGGTACTACATACGTGAACACAACCATAGTGCCGTGCTTGTGCGTGTGCGTGAGTAGGTATACACCTCTGCTATCGAAAGCGGCAGGTAGGTTAGATACTACTAATTTGCCTACCTATTTCTCTAAGCATACTACATATTTGCGTTTCATACCTACATAGGTACCTTGGTACTTACATTTTGGGAAGTGCAAGTGTATGTTAAAAAAATCTAAGTGAATGTTTAGTTTGATAACGCGTTTTTTTCTTCAAGTTTCTCTACAAGGCCTACCTACCTACCTACCTACCTATATATCTCAATACTTACCTAGGTATGTAGTAACTAAACTGATCAGAAAATACGTACCTATGTAGTATGTACCTAAGCACCTACCTATAGTCCAGCCAAATTCGGTGTGACATTTTTGTAAACTAACCGAATTTGGATGGAGTGTAGGTAGGTTCGTCATACGGTTCTGCTTCTGCAATACCTAGGATATACCTACCTAAATTTAGGATTAAATACACGAGTAGGTAGGTTAGGTATGGTGAATTTATGACAAGAAAATAAAAGGCAAGGATTTAAAAGTAGTACCTACCTAAACACTTTTTTGTTCATTGATATTGAAACATTCATTTATTTAAAAAAAAACATTTGATATTGACTTGACACATTTATTTACTTACTCATCAAAAAAACAAATCTACCTATTTACGATTTTGGTAAAGCCTTGTGGGGTAACCATATCGGCTAAACACTACGAAATTTATTATGGTAGCTAGTCAAAATATACCTAGTGTGAAAGATACCTACCTACCTACTTATAAAACAAAAGTTTGGATGGATTGATGGATATTGTGTTGATTACTTCTTTACGCGAAAACTACTATAGGCAAAAATTTAGCCTAGATATAGGCCTACCTAGAGCGTATTTAATAAATTTTAGAACTTGAGAGGTGTCAAGGGACACCCGGATGGAACGAAGTTCTCACAAAATAACGTGGGACAAGGGAAGGGGAATCAACTTTGACTTCGACTTCGACCTCGACCTCGACCTCGACCTCGACCTCGACCTCGACCTCAACCTCGACCTCGACCTCCACCTCCATCTCGACCTCCACTTCCACCTCGACCTCGACCTCGACACAATTAATAGATATACATATATATTAATAGATATACTATAGCAAAAAAGTGTCGTGACAACTTTTCGTGACAACTTTTCGTAAGAATTTTTTCCGTCTAGCCCCCTTTCACAACGCGCGATAAGGAACTTCGTTCCAATAATAATTTATTTAGTTTTAAAATAAAGTCGAATTTTAATACTAAATAAATTATAATAAAATTACGATTCTATGACTTATCATTTTGTAAGCGTAAAGGAACAAGCTTCATGGATTTCTGATTTATTTGAACTCTTACATAAAAATAACGCTTGTGAAGCCGCGCGCACAAACTAGTTTTTTATATTCTGTCCCTGATAGGTAAATTTCTTGGCAAACGGGGATCAATTAATTCTGGTAAGATACATTTAAAATAAAATTCTTCCAATTTTGAGACGACAGAATTCCAAAATTCGTTATCTTTTTCTATTTTTTCATATGCCAATCCTTTAGGCGTCCAGAGAATGAATACACAATATTTACGTTCAGTTATTTGAAGCTGTCCTTGAATTTGATAAAAATAATTGTGGTTACGTTTTAATTTAATCTTATTTGAATTATCGCCATTGACTGTGCAAATTGAAATTATTAAATAATAATACCTACATAGCCTCTCCTACCATATTAGAAGAACCTATCTATGTTCTCCTACCCTCCGACGACCTCCGAAAGTCCCCGAGCGGTGGCGGCGGCGGCGGCGCCCCGTGTAAATACACGTTGCATTAGTGTGTCTGTCCGAGCGATCACACAACCGAAGTGTCCCGTCCCCCGGCCCTGCACCCCGCCCCGTGCGTGCGCGATAGCATTATTGCCGTTTAAAATTTGGTATGAATTTCGCTGTGTTCTGTAATACCAAAAATGATGACTGAAAACTTTTTGTATTCTTCACAAAGTATTGTTATTCTGTAACTAGACAATATTACCTATGTTTCCTAACAAATAACACATAAGATATTGTTGTTTTTAATACGAAACAAATAGGAAGAAAACTGGCCAATTTTGTCTTAAAAATTGCAAAATGCAATTGGCTTTCATTTAATTTTCGGTAAGTATTTTGAAAAAAAAACTATCCAGGAACCTAGATAAATACTATTTGAATACAAATAATACAATAATATAGTGGAAATATGCTGGAATTAGAAATAATTTTGGTATTACGTTTGTATGGGCAAGTCGTCTTCCGCTGGCCTCTTAAGGAGTAAATTCCAAAAAAATAGAATGTTATTTTCTTAGGACTTTATTGTAACCGAAGAAAAAGAGGAGATTTTTTATTAGAAATTTATACGATAACCTGGTACCGAGCGATAGGCCGGCCAAGTTATGCCAGCTCTGGAAAAATAAGAAAGAAAAAAACTAAATAAAAATTATGGTGCAAATCTCCAGAGCTGAGAAATCTGAGTTACATACATTCAAAATCAAAATTTAATCCATTGTCATCACAATGTAGAAAGATAAATTAGGTAAGAATTTTTAGCTTATGCTTTATCCTGACTTTTCCCTCTTTTCCCAGAATGCCCGGACAACCGGACATACACTCGATCGACGATCAATTCCTGATCGGGCCGTACGTGATGATAACCGCCATATTAGAAAAGGGCGCTACAAGCAGAAAGGCACAGTTTCCCAAACCTTACGCATGGTACAAGCTGAACGGGGAAGTTAGGCCGCTGGTGGGAGATATTGATGAAGACAACTATGTGTCTATTCGGGTGAGTATAGTTTCAGCCAAACAGGCATAATGCGTAATATTTGCGTTTAAAAAAATTATGTTTCGAACAATCTAAAGTCAAGGCACGATATTAGTTTTTTTTAAGTTTTATGAAGGATCCATTCGTTCTACATGAATTTTATTGCAATGTGGTCCCATAGGAACTATTCTCTACTCAACAAAAAAAAAACGAATAAAAAAATGAGCGGTCATAAAAATAAAAAAATAAAAACCGGCCAAGTGCGAGTTGGACTTGCACACGAAGGGAAGACTTGCACTGTTCTAATTATCTATAAAAAACAGCAAAAAATCACGTTTGTTGTATGGGAGCCCCACTTAAATATATATTTAATTCTGTTTTTAGTATTTAGAAAATTTCAACTGTCTAGCTATCACGGTTCATGAGATACAGCCTTGTATCTCCAGACGGACAGCAAAGTCTTAGTAATAGGGTATACCCTAAAAAGCAACACAACATGATTGATAATAATCGAATCGGTAATGTTATTATCATTATATCTATAATAATATGTTATTTCAGGGTGGAGCGGTGCTTCCATTACAAGAGCCGGCAGTCCACGGTCCAATCAGCACGAGCAATACTCGCAGTTCGCCATTACAACTGCTAGTTGCACCCGACTCGGCTCACAATGCCCACGGAGAGATCTACTGGGATGACGGAGACAGTATCAGTATGTTTTATTTCATAAATATTGTCCTGTCCTAAACATGTCTTGGTTGTAAAGAAAAAAACCGGGCAAGTGCGAGTCGGACTCGCGTACGAAGGGTTCCGTACCATTATCTATAACAAACGGCAAAAAAACACGTTTTTTTGTATGGGAGCCCCACTTAGATATTTATTTTATTCTGTTTTTAGTATTTGTTGTTATAGTGGAAACAGAAATACATAATACATAAATAGAAATACATAACTGTAATGGTAATGTAAATATGTAATAATCGTGTTTTTTTTAGTCCCGTTTTTACCCTTTGGGTACGGAACTCTAAAAAAAAGACTAGTAAACTGTTTGTTTAAATCGAAATCAGTTGGTTAGGTTAGAATAATGCTCAACAACGCGACAGTCGTGCGAGCGAAACTAAGGAGGCTCAAGAATTTATTAAATATTTCTAGCCGACCCGTGTCCTGTCAAATTTCAATAATTGATTGACAGCAAAATCCCCATTTACAAAATGATCCGCCGTTTATTGAATTCATTTGTTACAAAAAATTTCTCTACCGGTTATGTGCAAACCTCACAGAAACCATCTACTAAATAGTCCGAACAAAGCCTAAACATTTGGTTTGGATAGGTGAGCCCATTCTTGAGTTATAAAATTACAACGAAAAGTGGCATTGATTTTTATATAAATATATTAATCAAATTCATTTTGCCCCAACAGACAGCTACCAAGAGAAGAAATACAGCCACATCGAATTCTACCACAACGGCACTGAATTCCGCAGCTTGGTCCAATGGTGGGGCTTCGGAGTACCATCTCTAAACAAACTCATCTTCTTTAACCAACCACCGGTCAAATCCATCAATATAAACTCACAACCTTGCGAAAAACCCTGCGAATTCACATACAAAACCCAGACAAAAGTATTGGAAGTGACCGTGATTCTATCACTGGATAGACCGTTTGTAGTTACCCTTGCTTACAAACCAAAGATTATGTTTAAGACGGGTGGAGTGGTGCCTGGGTACGGTTGAATGTTAAATCAATAAATTGTGTATTAATGTCACGAATCCCTATGTGCACTGTATGTTGTACCTTATGTGATCCGCAAAATATATAATGTAATAAGTGCAAAATGTGGGCATGCGACAAATGTATGGACGTGCCTCTGACTAACATTGACACCTTCAAGGATCTGAGAGGATGTCTAACGTACTTTGAGATTACAGTTGTAATCCTATTTCATTTCATTTTTAAAAGTAAAATATGTCAATAAATTATCTAAACACGAATAAAAGTAGATTTGGGAAAGGTTTATGTTTAAACTTTTTTAGAACGCATTTGTATATTGTAAGTAAAAACAGTTATTATAACAGCTTGGTTATAGCAGATACTATGTCGCCTTGAATTAAGCCTTTTCGATATGCAATTCATTAAGAACTTAGTAGCTGTTTAGTCTTGGCTTTGAAAATGTTGTTAATACACACCTTTACTGATAATCAGCTTTCTCTTTGGTGAAAACCGAATGAAAATCCCTCCAGTGGTTTCCGAGATGTGCAAGCTTCAATGCAGTTTGTATTATGTATTGTTTTTTTTATATTATTATTATTTTTTACACAAGTGTTTACTTGGTTTAGCTTTTAATTAATGATTTTGCTGATGGTACTGCCACGACGCCATGTATTTTTTTTAAATAATTTTATTTAGATTTTTTTTAATAACTTTTACTTGATCTCCAAGAAAGACATTTTATTACAAAATATTTTTTTTGTTTTTTTTATAACTTTTGTGACATTGAGCAGAGGTTTGTCGCTTTCTATTGTTATATGTATAGAATTAAGAGGACAGGGAATTAGTGAGAATGATTGCCAATTAAACTTATAATTATTGATTTGTTAGTTCATTGGTTTCTTCGTGGTCAATGAATGGGGTCGCTCGGTGGTCGGGTTATGTCCTGCGCACATTGACGGATAGGAAGGCAGAGAATTTCCCCTTCCGCCAAGGTGCGCAAGCCATTAAAGTTACTTTTAAAAAGGTTATTTGACCGATGGAAGATGTGATGAAAGTAGTTATGATATTATAAAAGAAAATGTTTGTTGATAAATGTTTTTATAATAAAAGTTTTAGCCTTACCACAAAATGTTGTCTATACCTTTATTACCAATTTATATGGCAAATAGTCAGTTACTAACAATCCTTTTTCACAACAACACAGGTAAGAAAATATTTTGTGGTAGGTTTATGTTTATAGTCTATTCATAGGGATTTAAAATTGTTATAATTCATTGTAATTTATGATGTTGTTTCTAAACCTGTTTTTCACCAATTTATCATGGTAACATTGCAATATTTCAGAATATGGGTCTTAGTTTATAAAATTGAGTGCTTTTTGTGTGATTACACTTCAATTTTATATATTTGATCCATCGACTACAAGTCAATGATTTGATCTTTGATTTTGTACCAAGTCCATAAAATCATGATTTATTATGTCTAATTATATTTTTTGTGATAAAGTGTGGTATATATTGCCATAGTTAGAAAATAATCTATGTTTACCAAATCTAGTTTTAAGAATGCACTAATAACGACGTCACGCACATTTTGTTGTCTATGAAATAAACTTTTTTTTTAACAATTAGTTTTTACATTTTTAAGTACAATCCTAGAGCTATCTGAGCCAATCATTCTCGGTCGGTAGCACCTTGTCGTCAACATTTTCGTTGAATCAAAGTTACAAAGGTAGGTACCTACTTTTACTCTAAAACATTATGGTTCACACAACATCAAGATAATGCAAACATTTGTGATTTGAGCAGCCAATGGTAGAAAAATATCTATAATTATATAGTAATATATAATAGAGTATATAACAGAGAACAGAAAACATATGTTTATAACATACTCATAACTTTATTTGACTAATTTAGTAACAAAAACAACTACTTTACGCGTCTTCTTTCTCAACATCACTTTTCAAAAACGTTTCATACTTCTCTTCGGTCATCAGTTCTTCTAACTCTTCAGGCTTTGTCAGTTTCAGTTTAAAAAGCCAACCCTCGTCATAACAGGACGTGTTTATTAGACCGGGCTTGTTTTCTACATTTGCATTCTTTTCTGTGACAACTCCAGTGACTGGTGAGTAGATTTCGCTGGCCGCTTTGACACTTTCCAAGGCCCCGCACTCATCACCAGCTGTTAACTTTGTTCCCGGGTCTGGTAGTTGAGCGAAAACCACATCACCAAGAGCGTCTTGAGCATATTTGCTAATGCCAACAGTCCCTATACCTGAAAATGAAATGAAATATATTTGACACGCACACAGATAAATAGGTACACATAACAAGATATGTAAATAAATAAAATATTTGTGGCCATTATCACACAGCGTCATCTAGCTCCAAACTAAGCAAAGCTTGTACTATGGGGATTTATGATACGTTAACACCCAGACACAAATGAAACATCTATGTTCATCACACAAATATTTGTCCTGGGTGCCCCATCAAACCCACAACCTACAGCACAGAAGGCAGAGTTACTACCAACTGAGCTGTAAGGCCAGTCAAGTTGAGATACATAAAAATACAGACTACCTACTAGATCAAACAGACCTCCTTACCTTTGTCTACCTCCACCCATTCATGCCGGTCTGTGAACTTTTTGGTACTTCCACTGCTATACTTGTGACGTAACTCGCAGTATGACAATCTGTTGGGTTGTAGGAGGCCACATCTTGAGATGTATTGCTTTGTGGCTTGCAAGAAGTACCGTTGTAGGGTCATATTGGTTCTGAAAGTTAAAGAAAAACAATGTCATACAATAGTACTTTATTTGCCTAACTCCCTTTTATGCGTTGAGACTAAAGGTTGGTCTGTATATATGACATGCAAGAATTATATTATGGTTGGTTAGACTAATACCCAATGCATGGAATCTGGATAGCTGTGTGGAGCCAACCAAACAGCACTCAACATTTTAAAACTCGAATATTCTAGTGCTGTCATTGGTTAGCATAGCTCCGAGTAGGTTGAAACTCAACATAAAAATACCTTATTTTCCAGATTACAGATTAAACATAAATATATTAGATGTTTCCTCTAAATCCATTCTGCTGTTATTATATTATATAATCAAGCCAATTTTAATTTAAAATAATGGTCACCTACCAGATAATTTTAATGCACTCTTATAGCTCCAAGCTCAAATATATTTTTAATTCAAAACAGATAATTTTAAATTGCTAATTAACACTGACCACTTAAAAACAGACAATGTATGATTATGGTCCCGTGGTATCAATTCACAAATGACTTTTTAAAATAAACAGAAGCAACACATTAAGATATGAGCAAAGTTGATAAAGCTTGAACTACTGATCTCTACATTGTATTGTATCATAGGGTATGTACAAATCTAGTACAGAGAGTATCTACATACAGAGTACCAATTGATATTCTTTTACAAGATTTAATTATAAATTCAAGATTGGTTGGCTATGGAGAAGGCCACGGTGCCAAAAGGATAGGTAAATTAATTACAAAACGGCGAATTCTGCGGGTAGGTAGGTATTATTATGGAATTATTTTGGTAAAGGAGAAACGGAATATCAAAATGATTATTATTTGAATGATTATGATTTTATTTGAAAATATAAAACTTACGTTGATTGCGTGTTAAATGATTGTAGTTCTATTCGGTGCGTTTTATTTTATAGATAAATTCAAATTGTAGAAACAATACCAACGAGTAAAAATTATTTCATTTGAACTGCACGCAAAATAAAATACGCAAATTTTGCGGTCGCGGTCGGCTTTTTGGTTGTGAACTCTATTCGTTCAGAAATCTAAGTCTTAATAAATGTCAACTAGTGTCAGTTTTAAATAAATGCCAAGCAAAGATTGTTTAACGAAACCTTAAAGTTGCCAGTTGTGGTAGATGTCTTACGTTACGGAATATAAATATGATATTCTTTATGACTCGTATTCTAGCATGTACTTATAATTACTCAAGCGTGCAAGAGCTCAACCCAACTCGAGAAACTTTAAAAGTGAGTCTCTCTATTCATAAAAAAATCAAGATTATAATCATTACATTTTTTCTACTTCATTCTTAAAACCTGGATTCAATATCATTCCTGCTGGAGCAATGAAAAATATAAATTTATGGAGAACATTACCACACAACCTAATTTATAAGATTTTTTTTGTTGTGGGAACGTTCTCCCTGGTCGAATGAGGATATAGGCAAAATACAAATATTGTGCATTTATGCATGCTGCAATGCAGCATGCATGGTTCAAGGTAAAAGATAACAAAACATGGCAACATACACCTGTCAATAACGTCAAAAGTTGTTGTTCGGCTTGCTCGCCAGCCATGACTGAAAGATGTCAAACGAAGTTTACAGAAAAATTTGATAATTTTAATTATATTATTTATATAGGAATCCTTTGCACCTCTGTTGCTGTACTATTATTCTACAGGTGAGTGAAACAGTCAGGTATTTTTGTGTGTTCTCCGTTTTACGTAAATGAGCTAACCCACTTTTGTTTCGTTTGCAGATTTCACTTCGCGACAATAGCGTTTAGCTATGGGCTGGGATGTCTGGCTTGTTATTACGGTGTTAATTCCAGTATTCTGTTCGATTACGTGGAGAAACTCAAGTGCCATTTTCGCGATCACATCGCCGACAAGAAGTTGAAAGATGCGCCGAAAAAGGTGAGTTGTCTAAAACTTGTTTGTTTGCATCAGCCAAAACATCCGTCCAAATTGCATGAATGAGTCAGCCTTTAATTACAATGAATAGGTAATATAGCAACCCCTTTTTTTCAATCATATTAATATGTATCTACAATTATACTTTTTTGTGTGGCTTCTTTTAGTAAAACTTTTGCTAAAATTAATTGCTTACACCATAACTTTATCAGCAGTTTGTCAAAGCAAAACCTATCTAATTTGTAAACATATTATAATTAATATTAGCTCCACTTTGTTTCTCAAACATTTGTGTGATAAACATTATGTTTGTTCTGTGTCTAGGTGTTACAATGTATCATAAGTATGTATTTACAATAAATTATAGTTTAAAAAAACTAAAAAAACACGCTTTTATTGCTAATCGAACTAAAAACTAGAAAATAATTTTCAATGACAGAGTTTAATATAACTGTAGTAGAAGAAGAAACAATCAATCATAATGAATCACCTCAAAACAAAATTATAATAAAATTTAAGTTATTAACACAATCATTCAATTCAGAGTAAAAAGCGTGGGTAAAAATAATTTATTTTTAATTTTTTAGTCTATGCCAAACTCATAAATCACTTTCAAGTAATTGATTTCGTTCAATGGCAAGGGCGGTGAAAGTAATGACGTAGCTAGATAGTAATTAGCCAGACTAGGTATATTAAATTGGCAAGTTAATATTAAGTAGGCTTTGCTAGTAGAATTTCAGTAGGTGTTGCGAGTAGAATTTCAGTAGGCGCTGCAACAGGATCTACAAAAGAATTTATTCTGGCGGTCCTATTAAGGATAATGGGAAACTAATATCAAATTATTGCATTGTCATCGATCTTTGACAGGTGCGCAAAGTTTGAATTAAATCTGATCGTTCAAAGTAGGACAAAATCGAGCTCAAAGGGGTCGGTTACATACATACATACATACATACAGGTGAAGCTAATATAAAGCGTGTAAAAACAAAATAGTATTCTATCAGTAATCTGGTTCCCATAGTAATGCATAGTAAGCAATGCTTGTGCTTAGTTTGGGGCTAGCTGGTAATGTAAATGTCCACCAATATTTATTTATTATTTATTTCATCGATTCAAATCTTATTTCAGAGATGTAGTGCATGTGGGTCCAAGGAGTGTGCCCGTCATGATACAGGGGTTACCTCGGAGCCCTGGGTAGGGCTTCTTATTCATAAACAACTCGACCAAGCTATAGAAGATGTAAGTACCTATTGACACGGTGGCATTAAATGGGTTAAATTGTTTTTTTCATTTTGATTGTGTTTTCCTCAATGTTTGCAAACAGCTTTGATTTTAAAGCAAAGGTAACTTTAGGCTATTATTTAGACAAATAAAGATAGCTAAGAAGACAGAAAGACAATTGATTATACTTTTCTAGATAGATTTATGATCCGAAAACAGCTACCATGTTGCTTGTTTTACCAAATGTTTAACAGATAATTTTTACATGATTTGGTCAGGCAATTATAATACCTACTTACATTAGAGACAGTTTCTTTTTAAGTTTGATTTTAAGATAGTGCGGTTTATCACTTGCTTGTACAGGTAGACTCTGCCCATACAAAAAAAAAATAAATTTCACCTTAAGATAACAAACTAGAAAACAATCAAATATAAAACAGATAAGAGGTCTGTACCTAGTTTATAATCAAAGCGTGATAGGAATAGGATAAAAAATTAACAATTGTTTTACAGGGAAAATAATTAAAAAAACTCCAAAAATAAATTAGGATCAAAACTGTAATCTACAAATACGATAGACATCCCCTCTGATGTTGGGGTGGTCAGATCCTTGAAGATGTCTAAAGAGGGTAGTCATATTCATTTGGCACATGCCAGATTTTGCTACAAATGTACAAATGTAGTAAAGTAAACTGCAAACATTGATGAATAGAACCTATCATAATATTATTCATGATTAATTTAATTAAAAATATCTACATAAATAATTAATTGTTATTTTATTACCATAACTGAGTATAAAGATAAAATATAATAGGCATAATAATACTTAGTTTTAATCTATACATATAATAAAGCTGTAGAAGAGTTCAATTCTGTACATTGAATAAAAACGAAAAAAAATACTCCTAGGGGTATTCATACAAGTAACACAAGCCAAAAAAAAACATTTTGAAATTTTTGTCTGTCTGTCTGTTGTCAGGCTTTCACGCAAAAACTACTGAACGGATTTTGATGAAACTTTTTTTGTTATATAGCTATTAGTCCTAGGCAACTTATAGGCTATAATTTTGAAAGATCGGAATACCAATTGTGGAACTATAGAGTTCTGGGTTTGGGTAATCTATAAGAGATATTAATATACTGCTTTAGGCAAAGTTGGTCAACATGCTGTCGATAATCGAAAGAAAAGGAATAAAATAAAACCGGCCAAGTGCGAGTCGGACTCGCGCACGAAGGGTTCCGTACCATTATCTATAAAAAACACGTTTGGTGTATGGGAGCCCCACTTAAATATTTATTTTATTCTGTTTTTGGTATTTGTTGTTATAGAGGCAACATAAATACAATAATCTGTGAAAATTTTAACTATATAGCTATCACGGTTCATGAACATTATTTATATTTATGTTCGCTTGCTGAACCATTATGGGTTATTTTAGTTGGTTTACTAATATTATAAAGAGGAAAGCCGTGTTGGCCGAGTGGGAGGTACCTCGACTTTCAATCTGAAGGTCGTGGGTTTGAATCCTGGCGTGCATTAATGGATTTTTCTGTTCGAAAAATTTATATGCCCATCAAAAACACGTGCTTAAAACGGTGAAGGAAAACATCGTGAGGAAACCAGTTAGTATTCTTATAAGCGGCGATGGGCTTGCAACCTGTCACACATGGAATGTCTAACTACTGCAAAATGTGGGCATGTGCCAAATATAATGTTTGGACGTTCCTCTGACTACCCCCACTGGACATCTACGAAGGATCTAAGCGTCTGGAGATCTGGGAGGATCGTACTTGGGGATGAAAGTAGTGATCCTATTTATATTTTTAAAGATTTGATTTTTTGTTGTGTGTATTGTTTGTTTGTATGTTTTATGTTTGTAATGGATAAACTCAAAAGCTATTAAACCGATTTTAATTTCATTGTTACCAAGCTACAGTATCTCTGAGTAACATAGGCTATCTTTTATTTTTGAAAAATTAATTGATTCCATAGAAAAAATGCGATAGTTTGATGTAAAGGTGTAAAAAAACTACCAAAAATGTTTCTTTTTTCGCGAGCGCTGCAAAAACTATTGAGAGTACATAAACAAATAATGATACTTTATTGAATGTCCTCATAAATGCGCATATGAAAGTCTGCGAGGAGGTATATATCTAAATATTAAAGTTTGGGTATAATTACCGTTTTTGTATCTATCCATATCATAATTTTACTTATCTAATTAGCAATTAAGGCTAATAAGGAGTGAACCACTTTTTGAATTTTTCAAATCGGTCGTTCATAAGACTACAATATAAAAGTTGCGGGATATTAAAATCGTATCTACCAATGACTATCCTCACGGGGCCAGCAGCAGGAAACCTTGCGTATATTCCGCGGATACCCATCTTCATTTAAGCCATACTTAGAAATCACTGTCGCCCAGCGAAGCGGGCACGGGTCAGCTAGTGAAATATAAATAATAATGACCCACATTTAAATAATAAGGATAATGGTGGCAATTCTGTTGTTACCTCAATCTAATTAATAAAATATAATAGGTCTTATTCTGTTCACATTTAAGTCTAAATTAGCATAAAACTTAAATTGGCAACGGCAATGGCCTTGCAACCTGTCATATATAGAATGCTAACTACTACAAAAGGTTGGTATTGTGCCAAGCATCATGTTTGGACATGCCTCTGACACCTTTAGACATCTTCAAGGATCTAAGCGCCTTAAGATCTGAGAGTATTCATTCTTGGGGATCACAGTTGTGATCTTATTTATTTTAATAAATAAAAAGATAATGCCTAATGGCCCATTCTGATGTTCTTTTTCAGTTCTACAACACGATTCTTGATCAATTCATAAATGCATGGTACAGCAAGATTACATTGCAGCCATTCTTTGTGGATGAACTGCGACATCAGTTGAGGCATGCCTCTGCCAGCTTACTGCAGAGAGCTGTCAAGGTTAGTTCAGACTTAGCACAAGTGGTGCGAAAGGGACAACACTATACGAGCTTGTATAGCGTTATCTCTATCTAGCTAGATGGCGCTGTGTGACAATGTCCACCAATATTTTTTTATTTAATTTCTATTCTACAGATAGACTACTCTCAATTCCTCACGCGTCGCCTCATACCATGCGCACTGCGGCACTTTTCTGCGCATCGGGACACAACCCGGCTCGAAGGACCACACGCGGTGCACTGTATCCACGTGGCTGCCAGGTCGAGGTCCTCTGAGCTGAGGTATCTTAGATGCCTCTCGGAACGATTGATGCCCATTGTGCTGAGGGATACTGAGCTGGCGAACCCGTAAGTATTAGCATTCAATTATAATAAGTTTTGGTGATGATGAGCTGATGACCAATGACATCGCTCGAAATTTTACACTGTACAAAAATCTACGATTGTCATAGATGGAAATCTAGCCGTGGAATACCTGGAATCGAGATTTAGTCTCGACGATTTAGACTCCGCTGTCCGTCTGTTTGTCTGTCACCAGGCCGTATCCCATGAACCGTGATAGCTAGACAGTTAAAATTATCACAGATGATGTATTTCTGTTGCCGCTATAACAACAAATACTAAAAACGTAAAAACAGAATAAAGTACAATATATATGTGGGGCCTTAAAGTAGTTTTGTGGCTAGTTTTGAATTATAATTTTGATATTTACAGAGTATTCAGAGTCCTAATCCGTGAGATATTCGGCGGTTGGGCGCTGCTTTCATTGACTGATGTGCTGAGCGAGCCATTCTCACTCAACACTCTTATTGTACTAGCTACGGGATCGGAAACAATGGCGCCCTTACCGACTTCTCCTAATTATAAGGTATACTTGCCGACCCGTGACAAACGTTGTTCTATCAATTTTTTTTGTAATAATCACATAGGAAAAAGCCATTTCAGGCAGCTTCCAATTTTTTCCCTACAAACCTTGTACTGATAAAATAAATTTTGGTAGAATGCGTATTATTCATTAGTCAAAACTGCGTTGCTGTGACGACTAAATGTTTTTAGTCTGCGATGTCAGATTTGTTGCACACCAACGCCATCTATACCAAAATCATCCTCTTTGCGTTTTTTTATCATTTATTTTTCGGATTATAAGTTCCCTCCTAGTATGTAGAGAAAAAATCAGAATAAATTTATTCTGATTTTTTATTACAGCAAATTTCATCTTAATCCGTTATGTCGTTTATTTTTGATTAGGGAACAAACATAGCAGCCTTATCACAAACTTTCGCATTTATAATATTACTAGCCGACCTGTGACAGACGTTGTCCTGTCAAATTTAATAATCGAATAGAAAAGACTGAATGTTTTTAGTCGTGTGTTGTCAGATTTGTTGCACAGCAGCGCCATCTATACAGAAATCATCCCTTTTGCGTTTCTCTACATCTATAGCAAATTTCAACTTAATCCGTTTTGTCGTTTAGGCCTGATTGAGGAACAAACATACATACAAACTCACAAACTTTCACATTTATAATATTATTAGGATTCGGATTAGGATTTGTTTAACTAGTTGGTTGGCTTCCCACAAGTTCAATGATTACATACATTAATTAAATATTCGTTTAGAATACCTTTATTTAGGATCACTGTTGTGTCACTGTCCGTCCGTCCCTCCATTTCCCTCGTTATAACCGAAAAAATTGGGTCTAAAATTTTGCAAAAAATACTTCAAATAGTTCTTTACCTATAGTTTACAGGAAAATAGGAAGTTTGTACGGAACCCCCCATATAAGAAAGATGCCCTCCAAATGTAATTACCAATAACTAAACCATTTTAGGTAGAGTTCTTAGAAACTTTCGCTCGGCAAACCGACTCCATCTACCTACAGCGATGCAAACTGATGAAGATCGACTTGGATCTGGTGATGAGTGACCAGGAGTACTTCTACTCATTCATGCAGTATCTAAAAACGACCAACCATATATTCTTACTGCAGTTTTATAAGGATATCAGTGAGTTTTGTTTTTCTAATGATTTAATTAAAATAAATAAGAGAGAAAGAAAATACATTTATTTGTATTACTACATTTAATAGTAAAATGTGAGGCACTTGAATTTTAATGTAAAGGTCGTGGGTTCGAATCCGTGCATCTACTCATTACCACGTCCCCAAAACGGTGAAGGAAAACATCGTTAGCATCGATCAAACTAAAACCAGTTGGTTTTTTCATAAGCGGCGACGGGTTTGCCACCTGTCACGTAATATAATGTTTGGATGTGCCTCTGACTCCTTTAGAGGATTTTCTTTTTAGGATTTCAAGGATCTGAGCCCCTGGAGATTTCTAAAGAAAGTGGTTATCTAATTGGGGATTGCAGTCGTCATTCAATTTTTATTTTATTTTAATTCTTATGTAATTTCCAGAATCATTCCAAACCAAGCTCCTAAACCCGGAGCTGAGCGCCTCTGAGAAGAAATACTTGCACAAGGAGGCGTGTGATATATATGACACGTACTTGAGAGAGGACAGCGCAAGTCGGGTGCCATTGCAAGCTAGTATTAGTGAGGAGTTGTATGAGTTATTGCAAGGAGATGATAGTATAAAAAGGTTAGTTTCTTAGTACAAATTTGGCTTAGTTTGGGGCTAGATGGCGCTGTGTGAAATGTTTATTAATTTAGCTCTTTAATTTAAACGATATTTATTAATTTAGCATGCCCACATTTTGCAGTAGTTAGATTTTCATACGTGACAGGCTGCAAGCCTATCGCCGCTTATAAGAATACTTAAAAAATACTGCGAAATATGGGCATGTGTCAAACATAATGTTTGGACGTGTCTCTGACTACTCCCACTAGACATCTTCAAAGGATCTAAGCGTATGGAGATCTGAGAGATTTTAAAAAATTTCTTGCCCTTTTGGTAATAACATCCATCAAATGTGAAATTGCAACATTTTGTTTTTTTATGATGCCAATCAAAAGAGTAAACTATAAGGAATGATGAATACCATTAATAAATAACATACAATTTAATTAAAGGAACACTAAAATTAAACAGCTTTAACAAATTTTATAAATCTTGAAATACAGTATTAATATTAAAATGCGTGTTTTTTTTTCAGATTGCAAACTAGCAGAGCTTTGTATCAAGCAGCGAGACAGTCGCACGCGATTTTAGAGAAAATTCTATTGCCTAAGTTTCTACATAGTGACGAGGTAAGACTTTCTTCAATTAAGAAATTTTAATCTTTTTATTTATAGTGATACCGTAGATTATATAATTGAATATCCAAACATTTTTTTTTTCAGTTCTACAAATTAATGATTGGCAGCAGAATACCTGCTGGTTATCAGAAAAATATGACTAAAAAGTGAGTGAACTTCATAACATTCTTCACTCGCGCGTTATCCGATTCTGATGTTTGTAAGGAAATAAAAATTCTCTGGTACCTAAACACATTTTATAAGGGTACAAAAAAGAATATAGGGGGCAATGGTGAATTTTCATCTATATATTTATATTAATAAATAAAAAACTATAAAAAAAAAGTATCACGACTGTAATCCCCAAGTACGGTAGACATCCTCTCAGATCTCCACACGCTTAGATCCTTTGAAGATGTCTAATGGGGGTAGTCAGAGGCACGTTCAAACATTATATTTGGCACGTGCCCACATTTTGCAGTAGTTAGCATTCCATACGTGACAGGTTGCATGCCCATCGCCGCTTATAAGAACACTAACCGGTTTCCTCACGATGTTTTCCTTCATTGTTGTAAGCACGTGTTTTTGATGCGCATATAAATTTTAGAACAGAAAAATCCATTGATGCTCGCCGTGATTCGAACCCACGACCTTCAGATTGAAAGTCGAGGTACATCCCACTCTCCCAACACGCCTTTTTTTATTATATTTTAAAATTAGTCCCCCAAAAGTGATAATAAATTCATTTATTTACTATACCCCTCCGTGTTTTAGGTCTCTATCCTTAAGATTTATATTAGAACGGGCCGTGTACGTGGCCCGGACGGGGCACGGATTTGAAACGTTATGTACATTTTGTATGAAGCAGTTTATATAAATAAAAAAATAAATATTAGTGAACATTTTTACACAGCGCCATCTAGCCCCAAACTAAGCATAGCTTGTACTATGGGAACTAGATAACTGATAGAATACTCATACACTTTTTTTTTTTATAAATACATACATATGATAAAATACTAACACCCAGACACAGAACAAACATCTACGTTCATCACACAAATATTTGCCCTGGGTGGGGATCGAACCCACAACCTACAGCACTAAAGGCAGAGTTACTACTAACTGAGCTGTGAGGCAATTAAATCGTCCGGGCCCGTCTACTAACTAAATTCCGGTCTAATATAAGGGAAGATTCAAGTCTTATGTTTTCTATCTTTCAGACCACAAGACCGCCTAATAGCGTCAGCGTTAAAACTCGGCAGCAAGTTGAAAAGCGCTCTCAAAGCTCAGAACTTAGATGGCCAGATACTTGACAGCTTGACAGACGACCCTGAGGAGTTGGAGAATGTAGACCTGCTGAAGTATCTTGACAAGATAGCAGCTGATGAAACACATACAGGCCAAGATCTTAGTACTTATAAAGTGGTGCTTACTAATGTTGAGACTAGGCTGGTAAGAAAAAGTCGTTTAGATAATACCACTTTCGTAGTATTTTAATTCTAATCCTAAGAGTGTGAGTGAGTGAGCGAGAACTCACTCAGAGTGGGTGTGTGTGTGTGTGTTTGTTGCTCTTTCACGTTACTACTTTACGGATTTAGATGGAACTTTACAGCAATATAGCTTATACATCAGAATAACACAGGCTACTTTTTATCTAGGTACCACGCGGGCGAAACCGCTGGCGGAAGATAGTAATATTATCACAAATCAAAAGAAATTCAAAAGTTTGTGAATTTGTTTGTATGTTTGTGGCTCAATCAGGCTTAAACTCCAAAACGGATTAAGATGAAATTAGCTGTGGATGTAAATATAATGCCCAAATAAAATATAGACTTCTTTAAATTACGAAAAACATCTCCAGAATGAAAAAAAAACGAAGTGATGATTCTGATAGATGGCGCCGGTGTGCAAAAAATCTGACATCAGTCGTCATAACAACGTGCGTTGTATTATATGATTATTGAAATGTCCTGTCTGCTAAAAGTTTATTATAGAAAACACCACCTTTGGGTGCACTTAAAGGCAAACCAAGTCGTCGTTATTACACCCGTGAGACGCCGGATCTATATATATTTTTAAATATTTAAATTGTATTTTAGCAAGTACCACCCAGACGCGGCACAGTTCGAGTGTTCACACTCGCCGTGCACCGAGTGGAGCCGGGCGCGGCCGCTAGCTTCTGGACCGTGGAGCGAAGCGAGCATGACTTTCATCTGTTGCGAAGCAAGCTGCTCGAGTTCCATGGGGATCCGCTGCTGCTGGACTTGCCTCTGCCTTCTAGAAGGTATGATTCTAATAAATAAAGCGCAAGTATTTTTGATACACTGAATTCAAAATTATCACAGCGATATTTTAAGTAATTTAGAATATTTTATCATTTTCTGTACCGAAACTACGTGACCAATTTTAAAAATTCCTTCAGCTGTCAAAAGCTACATTATCAACGTAAAATGAGCCATATTTTATTTAAAAAGAAATAAAGATCTCCAAGTTTGTAATAAATTAATAATGTAACCAAAACTATCAAAAAATTGCCTAATTTATAATCCTATACTGTAGCTTGGACACAACAGAATCACCACTATTATGCTACTGAAGCTGATGTCAATATTTCTACCTTACAGAGACAACAGTCCCCTAGAAACTCTACGCTATAAATACGAAGATTTCCTTCAAAGATTACTACAAAAACGCCTTCTTCAAACGAGCGAAATGCTACGTATATTCCTTACAGACGATGGCGATTTCTCGCTAGTGATACAAGCGACCACACTCAACGCTAATAGTACTGACCTAGTGAATATATATCAAAATGTGACACATAAACTGAGGAAGGAAAAGGGGCAACATTTGGAGAGTTTTATGACGAATCTACTGGTTTCTAGTGATATGGAGAGGTACCAAGCTCTGTAAGTACCACATTCATATTGTAAGAAAGTTTAAGAAACTGATGAATGAATGATTGAATGAATGAATGAAAATGCTTAGAAACTTTTTACGAACTTATATTCTGATATTCTTATATTCTGATGCGTTTACTGAAAGATTCTTGAAAATCAATTGACCGAATAAAAAAATTCTTGAATACAATTTTTCGCGCAATACCATTGCCCGAATTAACGATTTCCTCAATTAACGATTTCCCAAATAAATAATATCAATTAACAATTTACCGAATGGACAGTTTCTGTGCTTAAAAATAAAAAAAACCGGCCAAGTGCGAGTCGGACCCGCGCACGAAGGGTTCCATACCATTATCTATAAAAAGGGGAGTCCACCTTAAATATTTATTTTATTCTGTTTTTAGTATTTGTTGTTATAGCAGCAAAAGAAATAAATAATCTGTGAAAATTTAACTTGTCTAGCTATCACGGTTCATGAGATACAGCCCTGTGACAGACAGACAGACGGACAGACAGATAGACAGACTGACAGCGAAGTCTTAGTAATAGGGTCCCGTTTTTACCCTTTGGGTACGGAACCCTAAAAACCCGTTTATTGCTTACCTTATTTATTTAGCGCAATACAGGTAATTTTAAAAGACTGACATTGTATTTAATTTTCCAGAAAACACGGCAACCAAGTTGAGGAAGCTTTGGAAGTTAGCGAGGAGGTTACTATATCTGTCGCCAGGCGGCATCACAAGAGGGATATTCGCGGCGGAGTTTTTGGCAATAATCTGGATATTGATGATGAGAGTGTGCTGATGATAGATACACAATATCAGAGCTGCCTTGTTGGGTTTACACAGTGTCTCATGTATTTATGTGAGTATTTAATTAAGGTGATAAGTAAAATTTTTGACATTTTGTATGGGCTGTGTCTACCCGGATAAGACGGAAAAAGTGATAAAACTGCATTATCTCGAAAACCATCAAATTTAAAAAAGAAACTGTCTGTAATTTATTTAGCTAGTATGATTATCTAACGAATTATATAAAAATTAACTGTTTAGCTATTCATAGTTTTGATTAAAAACGAAACTAGTGTTTTTGAAGAGCCAACTTTGGAAAATAAATCTATCGAGAAAAGTTTCACCAATGTCTGTCTGTAATTTATCTAGATTATATCCATAAGTTATATTTGTCATAAAAAACAAAACTGTATGTTTTACGGTTATTGAGAAAAAACGATTCTGCATTCATCAAACACATTAATTACTTGCCTTAATTAAATATTTAGATATCTTCAAAATCTGAGAGCATGCGGAGATTTAAGAGGATGTCTACTGAACTTGGGGATTATGGTTGTGATCTTACTTAATTATTTAAGTCAAAGTTTCTTTATTGCTTCAAATACATGTACAGAAGATGTTAATTTATTAATATATTACCAATGTACTTTGCCTATGAAGGCATGCAATATCAAATTTACAACATACTAGCTGACCCGTGCCCGCTTCGCTGTGCGTAAGACATTTCTAATACCATCGTTGACTTTTTTGTAGACGTTTTTAAGGTGTACAATACTGTAGTACATTATTTTGATATATCTCGTAGGGTTCAGCCAGCATTTGCAATGTAAGCGCAAAAAAATGTGTTTATTTACGACATCACATTAGAAACCTCTAAAATTATCAGTGTTTCTCTACTATATTATGCATGTATTATACATATAAACCATCCTCCTGAATCACTCTATCTATTAAAAAAAACCGCATCAAAATCCGTTGTGTAGTTTTAAAGATATAAGCAAACATACATACATACATATTACATATTACATACAGACGCGGGAAGCGGAAAGCGACTTTGCTTTATACTATGTAGTGATTATTCAAAAAAATATAATAATAATAATAAAGTTTAATAAATAATAATTTAAATAAATAGTTCGACTGGTAGTGGTCTGGATCAGTTAAGCTACCTATAGACTGTTTTCAATGGTACTTAGATAGCTCAGCTGGTTCTTGAATATTTTGTAATAGAGTATTAGATGTTATTTATTACTGTAAAATAGTATTTTTGTATTATTTAAATTTAATTTTGTTGAAGATTTTACGCAGCGCTATCTAGCCCCAAATTAAGCAAAGCTTGTACTTATAGGAACCAGATAACTGATATACTATCAGTATACTTATATACTTTTTTTATTAGTAAGATATTAAAGATAGACTTACCAATTGATAACCATTATGTCTATTCCAGTGACACACATTATAAAAGCACGCGGTTTTGTCGTGAACATACTAGGCACTGTGTTCGGCTTCACTCGGGATCTGGTTGATGAGGCGTTCAACAAGTTTCTAAACGGCATACTCTATGATGTCGTTTCGGAGAGAAGACTGGCTCATTTAATCAGATTGGGACATGGTATGATAAAACTCTTACTATTTTTAGGGTTCCGTACCCAAAGGGTAACGGAAAACGGGACCCTATTACTAAGACTTCGCTGTCCATCTGTCTGTCACAAGGCTGTATCTCATAAACCGTGATAGCTAGACAGTTGAAATTTTCACAGATTATGTATTTATGTTGCTGCTATTACAACAAATACTAAAAACAGAATAAAATCAATATTTAAGGAGGGTTCCCATATAACAAATATGATTTTTTTGCTGTTTTTATAGATAATGGTACGGAACCCTTAGTGCGCGAGTCCGACTCGCACTTGGCCGGTTTTTTAACTTTAGAAAAAGCTTATGTAATTATGTCTTTATATTTCTTACAACAGTAAAATAAAGTCTAAACAAACATCGTGAAGAAAGCAGTATTTTTATAAGTAGCGATGGGCTAGCAACAACTATTGTAAAAAGTAGCATGTTTAATGCAGGACGTGCCACTGGCCATCTGCTTAGAGATCTAAGCTTAGCTTAGAGCCTAATTATTAATCTTGAGGTTATTCTTCCGAGGACTTCTCTGAAGGTTCATAAATCAAATTATTTATTTACGGAACCATGGAACAGCCTCTATATTTTGTAACCAACCTTATAAAGTTTGGAAGAAATCGTTTAATCGATAAGACCGCCTATTGTAACATACATATTGTAATGTAAGCAAACATTGTGTTACAATAAAGAACAATTCATTAATTTATAATTAAATTTCAGCTGTACTCTTCATTAAGAAATCGCCGACACACCACGATCCAGACCAGCAGCGAGATATCGCCAGAGAACAGCTATTATCTTGCATTCCTCGAAGTGCTACTGCGTTACTTGGCCCCGGACTACCAGGGTCAGTGCTCACCGCTTTTGAGATGATACAACAGCCGCAGCTTAATAAACAGGTTGGTTGTTTCGTCCATAGATTGATAGTCTCTGGACGCCTGGCTGAGACGCGCGGAGTACCTATATGGTTCGATCCTTACATTTATCCTAATCTTAATATATATAAAAGAAAGACGGGTTTGTTACAACACTTATAACTCGAGATCAGCTGGACCAATTTTCATGGTTTTTGATTTGTTGGATTTGTCTCCGCCCCGAATAGCAGAATACATCTTAAAAACAATGAAAACTCGACGAATACATGATTATGAAAGATGAATCATTTTCAATAAATGTTCATTGGTTTAGTACATGTCAAACATTTGTTGTCCATCCTGTCAAATACTGTAAGTAATGATTGACATTTATGCATGCGTTCAGAAATGTATTTTGTGTAAATAATTAAAAAAAAAGTGAATTAACTATTAAATTGTCTGTATTTTTTGATTTTTTTAACGGGAACGGGAACGGGACATAATTCTAAAGCGATACGAAGTTCGCCGGGTTAGCTTGTAACATTATAAATGCGAAAGTTTGTGATAAGGCTGCTATGTTTGTTCCCTAATTAAAAATAAACGACAAAACAGATTAAGATTAAATTTGCTGTAGATAAAAAATCAGAATAAATAAAGGGGGAATTTATAATCCGAAAAACAACCCCTAAGTGATAAAAAAACGCAAAAAGGATGATTTTGGTATAGATGGCGTTGGTGTGCAACAAATCTGACATCGCAGACTAAAAACATTTAGTCGTCATAGCAACGCAGTTTTGACTAATGAATGATACGCATTCTACCAAAATTCGTAATTTAATTTATCAGTACAAGATTTGTAGGGAAGTTGAAAAATTGGAAGCTGTCTGAAAAAGCTTTTTCCTGGAATTCATTTTATCTAGCGTAGCATTTTAGTAGCGCCTGTGATAAAATAGATGAGGAGCAACTCGTTAGCGGTGGTATGGGCTTGGGCATATCATGAGAAGAGAAGAAGGTCATGTAAACAAGAAGAATGTTAGGAATGAAGGTGGATGGATGTTGAAGTAGAGGTACTCTCTTCTCTCCTTTTTTGGCCTTTCTTATCTTTCTTTCTTTTTAGGGTTTCATAGTCTACAAGAAACCCTTATAGCTCAGAGACTATCAGTGCTGTAATTGTACAACAAAGTCGCAGAATAAAATCTTAAAAACATTTTTTTAGGGAACCTCCCCTACATCTAAACTGGTGTTTTTTTTTCTCGCATACTCCATGATGTGGGTTATCGTTTTTTTTAGTACAAATACCATTGAAAAAAACATATCATAAAGTTGTTAACTGTGTAAAATACGAAACCCTACATTGCGCGTGACCCGACACGCACTTGGCCGGTTTTTTAGTCTTTCACACTGTATGGAAGATGACATGGGTAAGAAATGAGTGAGTGATGAGATGACGGCTGGTAGAGGGAATGGAAGAAAAATAGATGTTGTGGCGACCCCACTTAAGTGGGATAATGACACTTATTTTATGGTATACCTAAGTGTCAGTTTTGGCATTTGGTATCGACGTTGTCGATAGCTATCTAGCGACTGTAGTTTGGGAATCTCATAATAGACCTTGATAAAAAGGTAGTCTATATGCAAATCTGGGGTAAATAAAGATAATTATAATTACTTATGTATATGCCAAGTTTAATCCAAATCCGTTTGGGCGTAATTGAGCTACAAACAAACATGTTCCCACAAACTTTTGGATTTATAATAATAAATATTAGTAGGATGCCCTTCTGCACCAAACTTTAAAATTCGTAATTTTCACTCTAGCTAAAATATTAATATTAAATAAAATAAAAAATAAATAGGATCACGACTATTATCCCCAAGTACGGTAGACATCCTCTCAGATCTCCAGACGCTTAGATCATTTGAAGATGTCTAGTGGGGGTAGTCAGAGGCACGTCCAAACATTACATTTGGCACATGCTTACATTTTGCAGTAGTTAAAATTCCATACGTGACAGGTTGCAAGCCCATCGCCACTTATAAGATTACTATAATAATAATATTATTATAATAATAAAAATGATTTCTTTTCCTTTCCAGCTCGTCTACAACTTACTAGATCTATGCGTGATGGAACTCTTCCCGGAGTTGAACAACGAAATCGAGAACCCATCAAGATAACCAAAGATAATATTGGTATTACTTCAAAATTGAGGTTTCTTACCAAAAGTCTATATTGCTATGAAGAACTTGAAAGATAAACTAAAAACTACCAAAATTGTAGCAATTTACAATTGGTGCTGCGTTCAAATGGGTTCGTTTTAAATCCATCTATCGTATTCCAATGTCTCGCAATTGCATAACCATTTGCAACTTGAAATACTTTGCTTTGAAAAATGATTAAAAGGAAAAAAAAATGGCATAAACTGATCATATTTCATCTTAGAAATACAACTCTATGTAATATTCAAAGCAAAGTACATATCACTCATAATGGTGGCAATTCTGTTGTGTCGCCTAAACGTAAAACTTCGTAAAAATACAACCGC
The DNA here is from genome assembly GCA_912999785.1 of Hydriomena furcata. Lineage (NCBI taxonomy): Eukaryota > Metazoa > Arthropoda > Insecta > Lepidoptera > Geometridae > Hydriomena > Hydriomena furcata. Next base: position 14,661,852 of record OU538832.1, on the reverse strand, counting down.
TCTTATTCTTTTACATTAAAGTCTAAATTAGCGTAACCTCAAAATGGAAGTTCTTAAATTTAGAATATTTTAGACATTTTTTTGTTCATGTATTCCAGATGTGCAAATAAAAGAAAGTAATTAATAATTTTCACTTTAGTAAACACCTTTTTCATGCTGACTAAATTTACGTTAAATTACTTAAAACTAGCCTACGTTTTAGAACTGTCATCCTGAGGTTATGCGAATTTAAACTTTAACGTAAAAGGAATAAGAGCGATCGTTTTTTAGGAATTTTATAGCGTGGACACAACAGAACCCCCACTATTGTATGTTCATGTTCACGCTTTCGCCTTATCGAGCTAAGCTATACCAATGCCATAATATTTTATAAGAATTTACGTACATATGTATACGTATGGCAGGAAATAATTTATTCAGTATTATAACGATCTTAAAATTGTATAAAGGTGTTCATTTAAACCAGAAATTAATTAGTAAGTAATTTTTCGACTTGGCCTATGTAATCAGAGAAACCTTAAGATGAGGATGATCTTTTGTCGACGGTAAACTGGCTCTTATATAAGGGGGCTTCCGCCTAAATAAAAGGTAGCCTATTTGCTATTCCAGAGCATAGGCTATTTAAATGCAAAGTTTCATCCAAATCTGTTTATATGCGTGATTGAGGCACAAACATCTAAACATCCTCACAAACTTTGGGGTTTATAATATTAGTAGGCTCTAGCTACACGTTTATTGGAGGCAAGTTTCCCCTTTTTTATGGGGGGTATTCATACACAAACGATCTAGATTAGCCCTAAAGTGCCCACTGCGGGAACCTAGATCTACTTAAGCCTATGGAAAATGGTGTAAAAGCAATACAGCAGTTTTCAGTCATTTTAAATAATATTTTTACTCGCACAATATAATATACACTTTTTCAGTAATTCACAAACATTTCGCTTACGCTGCTTATTTGGTTTGCTAATAGCAAATTATTTATGTATTAATTACATAATATAATACATTATTTATTTACGAAATGTCCTAAATATTTAAAGTTATTTTATTTATAAAAGCAGTATTAATGTTAAATGGTACTTCATTTGTTAAATCATTTCCTTACATAATAATTATGTAAAGCTTTCAAAACTTTCGTGAGTTGTATACTACACAATATGACAAAACGGGATTACTCGCGTAAATAATAAATTGTCAATGAAAACACCGACACTGTTTCGATTCACCTAGAGAATCTTCTTCAGGGTGAGTGGACCATATGGCTTCGTTTGGGTACCTGGATCAAAATTAGCCTATGTATTATTCTGATTTATTAGCTATCTTACTGTAAAGTTTAATTTTAATCCGTTCAGTAGTTTCTGTGTGAAAGATTAACAAACACACACACACACACACACCTACTCACAAACTTTTGCATTTATAATATTAATAGGATTTACGCGAGTAATTCCCGATTTGTCATAATGATGTATAGCTTACTAAAAGTTTGCACCTTTCCTTATGTAACTCCCTCCAATAAAGTCTTATTTTATCAACAAGATGTAATGTAATAGTAATCAGGTAATATCATGCTCGTCATACTAACTCTTTTTATTCAAATAAAGTAAGATGTTTTCTAACCTATCCTGATTTTGAGACTGTCATTGTGAGGTTCACGCTAATTTGGTCTTTATGGTAACCTTAATAACGACGTTCGTATTTCACATCATTTTACTTATAGCTTGTACAAATCAAACCACTTCTGTCTTTTTATCATCACTTATTTTGTATGATAATCTAATCACTATATATATGTAACCGCTATTCATGAAATTCTTTATCACTTAAGGTATACCTTATTAACGGTAATATTAGTGCCTGAAACAGTTGCTTATACTTAGTTAAAGTTGTATAGTTTTAACACAAGAATTTAAACTGTTTTGGTTGTGCATTGCATTGGAGAATTTTCAAATTAATTGGACTTTTATAAGTGTAAATATTAGTAGAGAAAGTAGAGTTATACATTCTAAATGTATAAAATATAATGTTCACTCATAAAAGTTCATAAATTAATCATGATTGATTAACTACATATAAGGAAATTGCCAGTTAGTGCACATCTTAAAAGTACTTAAAATATAGTATTTGTAACGAGTCTCGTGAACACAATGATTACCTATATAAAATGTATATTTTGTAAAGCATTATTATATTTTTATATAAAAATAATTTAGATAAAAGCAATACACATGCATTACGGAATGATTAAGGTTGTAAGAATCGACGTGACTAAATAATATTTTTAACGCAAAAAAAGAAACTAAATAAATTATTTTGATTATTATCTTAATTGTTTTTATTGTAAGTGTGACCTGTATGTGTCCGCATTTTAGTGTTTTTTTATAATTGTATTTATCTGTCCCCGCCAAGTCAAGCAATAAAGCGGCACGGCTGTACCATCCTTTTCTCGAAGCAGTTCAGGCCATTTTCGACCCCCTGTAACTTCGTTGTGGATAAAACTAGAAGCCTGAATTTTTAGTAACCAAGCAGTCACTATATAAACACGCTATATTTCAAATTTCATTCAATTTTAACCAGTAGATTAAGAATTATAACTAGTCAAAGTTTCCTATTTTGTCACTCACTCACTCACTCACTCACTCACTGACTGACTGACCGATCATCAAAAGTTTAAGGCACTTCTAGCAGACATAGAAGCTTCAAATTTAAAACACAATTAGTGTTTAGTATAAATCCTAAAAAAACGTGCCAAGTGCGAGTCGGACTCGCGCACGTCGAGTTCCGTACCATTATCTATAAATCACGTTTGTTGTATGGGATATTTATTTTATTCTGTTTTTAGTATTTGTTGTTACAGCGGCAACAGAAATACATCATCTGTGAAAATTTTAACTGTCTAGCTATCATGGTTCATGAGATACAGCCCTGTGATAGACAGACGGACAGACAGACCGACAGACCGATGGATAGACAGACGAACAGACGGACAGACGTACAGATGGACAGACGGACGAACGGACAGTGGAGTATTAGTAACAGGGTTCCGTATTTACTCTTTAGGTACGGAACCCTAAAAAGTAGGTCTATCTACAAAAATAAATGAGATGCCATCAAAAACATAACTTGTAAAAAAGCCAAGTCTCGCAACGCAACTCAGTTCTTCTACCGTAAAAAGTTGTGAGATCCATGTAATACCAAGTCGGTTAATTTATTCAGTCCCTACTTTAAGGGTCCTTCTGACTTATGTTATTACGTAATTAGCTAACCTTTACGTAATAACTTAATTAATAACAACTAATATCCCCCAGATTTTGAAATAAGCGCCTCTGAGTAGGTAGCAGTGTTGCCACTGGCTACATTTGGGGATATCTTATACAAGAGGCCAAATTACCGTACCCGGTATACCTACTTAAAAACATGTAATGAAAAAAACACTAATTTAGTCCCAAATTAATCTAAATTAGGTCAGACGTTTTTATTGGTAAACATCATCCCACCAAAAATATTCTGTAAAAAACTAGCCAAGTCTCGATGGCGCTGCTTGTTTATCTCTAAAAAGTCGTGCCAAGTCTGAGGTTCCTTACTGCGATTTCTTTATTATTATAGTCACACCAGTAACTACTAACAAAACTAACAAAACTTTTCCCGTTTAGCCGTGGTAGTTTGTTTTTGTTGGCAACACTTGAGTTAAAATGTCATTTGTCAATCGCAATAATCGCATCTTTTTATTTTATTTTTACTACTATGGCGGAGAGTGGCACACGAAGGGTGTGTTCAATGTGTTGCATTGTATTTTATTTTACGTAAATTATAATTTATTTTAGGCTTCTGCAGTTATAAGAAACAATAATAAGTATTTTTATTAACGTAATAACGTATAGTTTATTATGATTACAAAAGTAAAGTGCACAATACAGTGGTTTTAGTTGAAGATCATGCATTGTTTTGTTTGCTCAATGTTTATAAAAACGAATGCCATTTAGTTTTGTTTCACTTTCACGATAAACAATTCTTTTAGTTTATCTTGTGGACTTTGTGATATTAAATGTGAACCAGTGTTGACAATGTGTGAAGGACAAACAAAACTAATGAGAAACCAACTAACGACGATGGCTTACAAGTGCATAAATAATGGAAATATTGGCTTCTGAGCAAAGTCAAAACTTGAAATGGAGACAGAAACGAGTCCTTGCCAAAAAGGCGGGATGCGTCTCAGCGAAGCGCTCGATAACATGCAACTGGCATACAATCCTATTACGAAACAACTTCATTTCGTGAGCCCTAAGGTCGATAAAACCCGTGAAGAACTCACGGATGAAATCGACAAGTTGTCAAAGAAGAGTAGTTTTAGCGATGAAGGTAACTTCTCCATATCAACATGTGAGAAAAGTGATACCAGTGATTCTCCAAAGAGTACTTTGCAGTGGGGAGGCAGTGTTGGTCATCACCGGGGTAAAGACGGAGGGTCGTTTTCGAGCACTGTGTCAAGTCTGTCAGAGTGTTCACTGGGGTCTGCAGCATCTAAAGATGATGATCTACCCGATGTGGCTGCCTTTGACCAGGACCAGTCAAAGTTGAAGAAGAAAGGACTCTCGGGATTTTTCAGTCGGTAAGTTTCTTTACTAGTCGAGTATTATATAATATGTCACATAACATAGGAAGTATTGGCAATCAGTAGAACGGTATGGATAATTAGGTAATCATTTAAACCACTTAGTAAGCTATATGCTATTCCTACTAATAAAATGTAATTATGTTGCCAGGTAAAAATAAAATGCCTATTCTACTTTATAATAGAAAATATGAACTTCAAACCCATGTTATTGTTAGGAATTTTTAGCTACCTGCACATCAAATTAAAATCAACACACAAGTTCCTATGCCTATTACTGTTTTGACCAATTAAAAAGTGGCTGACCTTATGTTCATTAGTTCATTACCATAGAAATGTCATAGTAGTCAAATTGCTGATATCTTAAGCTTGTCTACCTACTTATCTGGTCATAAAAATGTTTTTTTAAAGTAAAATAACCATTTTCATCATAAAAATTTATTTGTTTAAAAATAAGGTTACATTACAGTCAAATAAAATATTCCGCTTATCCTAAAAGTCTTTGCATATTTGTTTACAACTAAATAATTCTATTGACCAAAGCGTATCTCTTCAATACCAACTAACTCGCAAGAAATCTCAAACAACTTCTTCTGGTAGTCCTCATTTTTGGAAAACTTGGAACTGATTCCCTCAATACAATTACTGATGTATAACCCCCCATTTTTGGCCAAACCCTCCTCAAAACATGCGTGTAGAATAGACACAGCGCCTTTAGCTGGTGTTTTAAAGAACAACTTCATCGCCCAAGGGCACCATTGTTTTAAGAATGATTTTTCGAATAAATCTGTGTTAACAATGCCGGGGTGAACGGGGAAGGCTTTGACGGGACAGTTTGTTGACTCCATGATCTTGTTGATGTACCTCGCAGACATTAACTGAAACACAAAGACTGTATGAGGCAAAGGTGGGCAGGAAGGTGATGCATAAGGTAAATGTGCTAAAAAACAAACTAGGTACCTAAGTACATAAAGGGAAATTTACCTGAGCCAGTTTAGCCTGAGAGTAAGCGGCAATTGTATCATAATGCTCCTTCATATTGATGTCCTCAAAGAAAATCTTTCCAGGGTAATGAGCGCATGACGTCACATTCACCACCCTGGAGGGCCCATCGATAGCGCCACTCTTTTTTAACGCTGGCAACAATAAATGTGTCAAGTAGAAATGCCCCAAATGATTAACAGCCAGCTGAGATTCGAATCCATCTTCTGTAATCTCATAGTCTCCCAACATTACCCCAGCATTGTTGATCAGGAGGTGAATTTCGGGGTATTTCTCTGTCGCCTTCTGCGCGAACTCCTTCACAGATTTCAATGATTTCAAATCCAATTGGAAAGCGCATAAATTCTCGCCATTTTCCATGGTCTCTGACAAGTGTTTCACTTGGTCCGGACGCCTTATTCCCATTACAACTCTCATGTTCGCTTTCAGTAAGCCTCTGATAACCTCCGCGCCGATTCCGCGGGCCCCTCCGGTGATAACGGCGACTTTTCGCTTTGCATCTGGCAACACAACCTTGTTTCTGCGGATGTTGATCCAATCGTCAATCAAACCTCCCGCGCCAGCGCCTTGCATATCAATCGAAGTCTTCAACTCACTTAGAATGTGCTTGAGGGGTTTATGCCTGTTGATGTACCAGTAGATGGCCGCAGTGGCCACAGCCAGCGCTGATACGATGGCCACGGACATTGTTAGGTTATGTTCGGTCGGACGCGTCGGTCGTACTGACTTGCACGACTGCGCTGCTTTCACTCCGATGAAATCCTCAGTGGAACTTTCTCTTGGCGTTTTAACCGTTAGTCCTTGGTTGTTATCTATTGGTATTTGTTTATTATGAACCGGCTCAAACAAAGTATTTTTGACATTTATGATTTCAAACAATGGCTGTAGCCACCACAGGTTGTTTCAGCACAGCAGTTATTCAAACTTCTGAAACAAATAGAATTAAAATTGAAGAAAATTGTTTCATTTCATTTGCTTACAACAGTATATCTTCCAGACTTTGTGCAATATTTTTATTTGAATTGTAGGTAGATACGTGTTATCGCTTCGTGACCTCGAGTCAGACTGAAAAATTATGATGTAATACACTCGTAATATCTGATTATACATAATTGCTTCAATCAATATTAGTCTATTGCTATTTTTCCCATTGTTTGTTCAACTCACATAAAATCCGACTGACGTATTTACGTTATCCTGTCTGTCTACAGGACATTCCATACGTAAAGGTACCTATCTAGTTTATTATTCGCACATGCGTATTACGCTGTGTCGCGGTCCTGATTTCTAATTATGCATGCGAACTGGATTTGCGGTTCCAATAATAAGCGATAGGTAGGTACCTACTTCTATTGGCGGCGATGGGCTTGCAACCTGTCACGAGTGGAATGCTAACTACAGCAAAATGTGGGCATGTGCCAAATGTTATGTTTGGACGTGCCTCTGACTTAATCATCTTCAAAGATCTGAGCGCCTGGAAATCCGAGAGAATGTCTACCGTACTCGGGGATATACCAAATTCACATAACATTCTTATCATTAAACATAGGTACCGGTTTCAATGCTCCTCAACGACGTAGTTTATTACTAGTAGTTTTCTATTAGTTACCATATAAACTAACTTCAAGGAATTTCAACGGCGGTTTATGTGATTTCGTGAGGGAACTGGACAGTTTCATCTCTTTCTCTAACACCCCAGCTAGACGAGGATGGAAGATGTCGGATTAACACTGGGAGCAGTTTTTATCGGTTTTTCTCGTACGGTAAACAAGTCCATAATTTAAATAAAGGGTCTTTGAACTACACAGAAGCATCCAACAGACGCCACAGATTAGTTATCAGCTGCTGAGGTCTGGTGATGCGTGGCGAGACGTGACAAAAGATGCAATTAATGTACCTACCCAGGCCCTTGCCCTATGGACTATCGATCGATACTGTAACTATGATTGATAAGTGATGCATTCCTTGCATTCGTTACTGTAATAATACTATGACGTCATTTACTGCTCCTAGAACTCATCAGAGTTGCATAAAACTGAATGACTGGCAGTCGACGCACTGCCTAAACGGTTATAACTACGCAATGACTGCATTCATAGCAATTGCGTATATACCATACCTCTTATGATAACATTTTCTCTCATTCTTTGATAGATCTAGAGTCCTGGGTCTTTGTGACGGTGATATGTATTGGTGAAATAGAGATCATCAAATTGTCACATGATATTATCTGATAACAAAAACCGGCCAAGTGCGAGTCGGACTCGCGCACGAAGGGTTCCGTACTATTATCAAAACGGCAAAAAAATCACGTTTGTTGTACGGGAGTCTCACTTAAATATTTATTTTATGCTGATTTTAGAGAAATACATCATCTGTAAAAATTTCAACTGTCTAGCTATCACGGTTCACGAGATACAGCCTGGTAACAGACAGACGGACAGCGGTGTCTTAGTAGTCCCGTTTTTTACCCTTTAGATACGGAACCCTAGAAACATAAAAAATAATTCATAATATCTCGTAACCTACCTATTTACCTAACTACGTAGTTAGCATTCCACACGTGACAGGTTGCAATCCCGTCGCCGCTTTCAAGAATACTAACAGGTTTCCTCACGATGTTTTCCTTCACTGTTATAAACACGTGTAACGCGCATATAGGTACATTTTTCGAACAGAAATATCCATTGATGCACGGCCAGGATTCGAACTCGAAATTAATTGGAAATTAATAATATCTACCTAGGTACCTATTTACCTAACTACATGAATTCAATAATTCAATTTCAAACTTTTTATTCGATCATGTGAAGTACCACCTATTTACCGACTTACTTTACCGATAGTGGTAAAATAGCGCCACCTGCCAGCGGAATCGCAAACCTCTTTCATTTTACCTCTCAAACCCCGAGCGGTCGCATGAGACCGCGAAAAGTACCTATAATACGTAGTAACTTCAAATGAAACTAGATGGCGCTGGAATGCAAAAATCAAGTTTGTTGTATGGGAGCCCCCCTGAAATATTTATTTTATTCTGTTTTTAGTATTTGTTGTTCGAGCAGCAATAGAAATACATAATCTGTGAAAATTTCAACTGTCTAGCTATCATGGTTCATGAGATACAGCCCTGTGACAGACAGACAGACGGACAGACGGACAGACAGACGGACAGCGAAGTCTTAGTAATAGGGTTCCGATTTTACCCTTTGGGTACGGAACCCTAAAAATGAATGGTACAATTTCGTAATCTAAAAGACCGACGATACGATTTATAATATTATCAAGAACATTTTATCATGTTTTTATTGATCCATGCAACTGAAGTGTTTCAACTAGTAACTAGTTTACCAATCCTTGACATAAGTGGGTAAAGTTTGTAGAGTTTACTACTATCAATATTAATTTTGCATTATTTATCAATACTACAAAGATAGCTTAGCGTGTTATGGGCAACGGGCATGTCATGAGAAGGGAAGAAAGTCATGTAATGAGAAGAATGTTAGGAGTTAAGGTGGATGGATGTAGAAGTAGAGGTAGGACAAAAAGAGATGAATGGATGATAAAGATGACATGGGTGAGAAAGAAGTGAGATGACAGCTGATAGAAATGGAAGAAAAATACATGTGCTTGCCTCACTTGAGTGGGATTAGGGCAGGAAGATGATGATGATAATGACTCCAAAGCATAATCATTTGATAAGCTGTTCCGTCTGTGGATAACAGTCGTCATGAAGCGTCGAGCAGCTTATGATCAACGTCATTAGGGCTATACACTAGTATACACTAAGATAATACAAATATACTTAGATAAGTATATGATTACGATATGATTATTATAAAAATGAATGGACTCTATGAATGTAGGTAATGAATGCTATCTTACCCGTGTGCAATTTCGTTCGCTTGAAACGAATGCATTTTTTTATAATTTGATTTTGTAAATGTCTAGAAAAAGATATTGGATCACTTTCTTTGCAGCTTCCTGAACACATTTCCGCAAAGAAATACGAATGTACTTTATCGATTTTGAGTTTTTTAACTGTATGATAAAAACCTTGAATGAATTTGTCGTCAAAGAAAGTCAATATTGTGGTTTCCGCTCACACGCATCGTGGCCGGGGCACCGCAAACCACAATTTTGTATGAGCACGTAAAATAATGCAAGTAAAATTCACGGACCAGAAGGGAACAATGCGGCATAAAACAAAATTCTGTATAGGAACGTATTTTACAGTTCCCATGTACTACTATGGCACGTTCAAGAAACCATGGCGTCGATTCTGTTGTTGCATTATCTTAAATTTAGCCGTCCTTTTCTAATAGATCGAAGGTTAGCAAGAAATCAATGAATGACTAAGTAAATTCTTCGATTTAGTAGATAATTTTCTAAAAACCAGCCTCTGATGAGTCATCAGATCATTATTGTCACAACGATGACGATATCGAGGCTGGAAAGAACTAATCACTTACTTGTCCGTATTCCTCGATACACCAGTAACTCTATCACACCCTGGTACTGTAAGTACAATGGCCAATCCTTACCGAGTTTGTTTAGTCTGTGCTCTAGCCGGGGTAACCTGTTTTCAAAGGCAAGCGCGACCCTAAACCCTCACCACGTGACCTTGGCGGCTTTAAACTGCTTTTCAAACCATTGCTGGCCGCGCACACGTATATTTGTGCAACTGTGCTCCGATTGCAGTATTGGAAAGCTCGTGGAATGATTCTGTCGCGAGAAAACTTATCGGAATTGATTGGAGGCCGGGTTGAGTTCAAATGTACTGGGTGCACTTGGAAAGAAACTCCTTTACCTTGCGAACTACTTTTGTAAACCGGTGAAGCTACAACGGGAGGGCTATGTATAGTTGATGTTGCTAGATCTTTGCATTTTTGCAAAGCCCCGTTTGCGTACAATTGTCCTGATTTCAAAAATATTAATCACAGCATTATACGTAGTTTCTGTTTCAGCTTTCAAATCAAGAACTGGTTCTGTGAAAGAGCTGACTTTTCCCGAGAATTATACCTAACGCTAACTAGGGTCCGCTCAGTAACTCGGCGTTAATATGACATTTGTCTCACATAAATGCTAACCCAGGTTGATGCAAGCGAGCTTGCCAGTGACGATGGCCTCTAACCTTGAGTGGGACTCGGACCCTCTGTATTCCATTCAAGGCGCATAAAAATAAAAGCAAAATGGCGAACGCATCGCATGCTAAACACATGTTCACCAAAGGACACCTGATCTTGGAGGATGTATACTTTGTGCGCAACAAAAAGGCGAAGTCTGTCAGGTGTCGTGATCGCAGCTTGGTATTACAGTTATAATTTGCTATAAAATTGCATACCTTTATTCCACCTCTGAGCTATGCGCACCCTGAACTCCAGCTGGTCCAAGTTTAGGTCGTTCCAAAGAGTTATCACTTCAATACAGTCCCCCTCCAATGTATGATAAAAACACGAGCGTCGTGGATAATGCACCTAATATTAATATACTCGAGCGGAATAAACATAGTGATGTTATTCTTTGTGCTGATTATTTTCTTTGTTCTTGATTTAAAACTGTCAAGCTAGTCTGGAATACGGACCGACGGTGTTCGGTCCTATTATAATCCTTTGCCAAATAATGTCGTATTCCCGCTGTTTCTGAGAATGATCTCCTAAAATAAGCAGCGCTTTAGCAGTTTCAATACAATGTTAATTAGCCTTGACGAGGCGTTGTCGACATTTTGGCAATGTCACTGCATACGGATGCGTCCACCTGCCATCATATACCAAGGTTCCTCCTTTCATTTATTTATTTACGGCTACATCACCTCACTTGTATTGTGATGTCTATACTTTGTACTGGAGCATGACGGATCGTTTCTAGATGTCCAATAGAGGTACGTCTACCACGTCATAACATTACTTGGCACATGCCCACATTTTGCAGTAGTAAAGCATTCCATACGTGACAGGTTGCAAGCCTCGCCGATCTCTTATTATTTATTCAAACTTTAGGATTTCCCTTGTGAATCCTAAAGTGCTCGTCCAGTCGCTGACCGTTAAAATTGTCTACAGATTTTCAGCTTGACTGATTCAATTTTGTGTCTAGCTAGACATTCCACTGATTTGCAATGTTATCGATTTCCTTTGTAATAAGTAGTACATTATACCTATTCATTAACAATAGTTCTGCTAATGACTCAGGGTAAACTATGGACTCGATAGCAGTACGACTAGCGACCGTCACGATTGTCATACATTGTTTAGAGTTAATTTGTGACGTCATTACTTTCTGTTATTTATAAAAACTTACGACTGCCGACTAGATTTTACACATTGCCTTCATATTTTTGATATGTTAAGCTATAATGTTTTTCCTATTTACGAATTAGTTTGATGTGAGTTCACCATTATTAGTAACCTAGAATTCAACGGCAAATTTAGCTGATATTTGCTACTACTTTTTTGTGTTGATAAACAATGACCTTTAGTCACACTAATATGGAATTTAGATTTTGTTTGTTTATTACTCAATCACGTCGTATCGGCGAACCGATTTGGCTAAAATTTCGTTAGATGCCCGGATTCAAACATAGAATAGATACTTTTTATTCTGGTTCCACAATAAGGCTATTTCATGAATCATAGATGCGAGTGATTACGATTTTGGTCACACAGGCATCAAGTCTCAAGTTTTTTAACACTGAGTAATGTTTGAGTCATCAAACGAGCAAGCTAATAACCATAAACACCATGACCGTAAGGTGTTGTGATACACTTCGTAGTAGGCGCTGGATAAAGAGGTGTCAATTGATAAAACATTGGAATCAACGAAGTTTTGTTTATGATGATGCCAGAGGAAACTTCTGCGACTTCGCATGTTTCTTTAAACAAACTTATATTCACCCTGTTTATGGGAATCCCTTTATTAATGCATCTTTACACACTTCTAGGACCAGAGGTTTAGCGTTGACGATTTGTGTGACATTTGATAATTTAATATCAATAACAAATCCTCAAAAGACCTCATTATAGAAGTACTTCGCATGTTTCTTTAAACAAACTTATATTCACCCTGTTTATGGGAATCCCTTTATTAATGCATCTTTACACACTTCTAGGACCAGAGGTTTAGCGTTGACGATTTGTGTGACATTTGATAATTTAATATCAATAACAAATCCTCAAAAGACCTCATTATAGAAGTACTTCGCATGTTTCTTTAAACAAACTTATATTCACCCTGTTTATGGGAATCCCTTTATTAATGCATCTTTACACACTTCTAGGACCAGAGGTTTAGCGTTGACGATTTGTGTGACATTTGATAATTTAATATCAATAACAAATCCTCAAAAGACCTCATTATAGAAGTAAGTCATTAACAAAATGATTCGTAGTAGGCGCTGGATTAAGAGGTGTCAATTGATAAAACATTGGAATCAACGAAGTTTTGTTTATGATGGTGCCAGAGGAAACTTCTGCGACTTCGCATGTTTCTTTAAACAAACTTATATTCACCCTGTTTATGGGAATCCCTTTATTAATGCATCTTTACACACTTCTAGGACCAGAGGTTTAGCGTTGACGATTTGTGTGACATTTGATAATTTAATATCAATAACAAATCCTCAAAAGACCTCATTATAGAAGTAAGTCATTAACAAAATGATTCGTAGTAGGCGCTGGATTAAGAGGTGTCAATTGATAAAACATTGGAATCAACGAAGTTTTGTTTATGATGATGCCAGAGGAAACTTCTGCAACTTCGCATGTTTCTTTAAACAAACTTATATTCACCCTGTTTATGGGAATCCCTTTATTAATGCATCTTTACACACTTCTAGGACCAGAGGTTTAGCGTTGACGATTTGTGTGACATTTGATAATTTAATATCAATAACAAATCCTCAAAAGACCTCATTATAGAAGTAAGTCAATAAAAAAATGATAAGGAAACGAGGCAAATTATTAATTATTCTGGTTTGGGTCTCCAGCACGTTTGATATTCCTGGGCCGCATTAAACGATAATCTAATTTATAAAACACTTGAAAGTTTCCACTTTTCTATAAAGATAACAGTTTTTGTATCATTCGCGTAAGTTTTTATCAGTAAACTATTGCATAAAGCAAAGATAAAGCTAGTTACGAAATCAAAAAATCATTCAATTCAATTCGAATCGCGTGTGAAACTGTAGTTTTAAGATTTTATATCATCGTTTTTGAGTTTCACAATTCATTTTTAAACTGAAAACTTGTTTCATTCTTATTTCTAAAACCTAGAGTGTCAACTGTGTTTCGGCTGGTAATAGGTTTAAGAAATAAGTTCAAATACGATATTTCTTCTTGATAATGTGGTAGTTCTTAAATTTAATCGTAATTGTTTTAAATAAATACTTACCACCCATTCATCCTGACCTTTCTAGGACTCCCTGTGTCGTTAGTATTAGTATCAGAGATAAATTATACCACATCGCCCAGACCCGTAAACCAAATATTGGCATGGTCTGAAAATATTTGTTACGATATTTGCAATATTTGTCCCGGTAGATCGAGCCATTTCCAAAAACTATTGAAAGTTAATAAAGTAAGTTTGTTTATTGAACACGAAAAATATCAACCTACAGAATTCCAAAATCATTTCACTTGGCGTCAGACCAATTGGCTTTTGTTTAATTTCGATTTTCGACCAGTGAAAGTGTGCTTGTGATTTAGTTACTCAATCAGATCCATAACTTGGGAAATAACTTTCTTCAGTTTAGTGCATTTGAGTATTAGTGAAGCGATAAATAGTTTTACTACCCGACATTAATCTAAGGCCGTAGTAGTTAAATCTTTATTAATCTAAGGGATATAAAACTTGAAATAGGTTTTATTGTTAAAGAATTTTGGGTTATACAACCATTCTCTGTTGCAGGTAGTTTCGTAACTCTAGTACACTGTATGCAAAGGTTGCGAAGGCAACACTTAGTTCAATTGCCAATTCTCCATTAACCTCTGATTTGCCCTTTTCATCAGTAAATTGAGGCTTTTTGATTATTTGGTGTTTCAAACACATGATGTTACTATGTTCTCAATTCTCATCCTCAGTTAAAATAGAAAGGTACGGATGCACATCTACCATTCTGGTTCAACAAGTCTTCAAACCGCCCATCTTAATGCTTTTTACTTTCCAAGACAATCTGTCTGAGTAGTCTTGAATGAAGATAGCTACGCTAATCACTAATCGTTCAATTGACAATGTAACAATGACCTGTGGGGAGGTCACGATTTAAAGAATGTCATGGTTATTATTCGCAATGTATTGTATATTCAATGGTTCAAGATAAATAACAAAAAAAACCCTGAAATGAGAAGGCCTAAGAGTTCCAAGTTCTGTGAATCCAAGGGAAGAGCAATAATGTACTACTAAATGTGTAGGTGCGTTGCGTTGCGACGACGGAAGTACCTGTA
Organism: Hydriomena furcata; assembly: GCA_912999785.1. Classification (NCBI taxonomy): domain Eukaryota; kingdom Metazoa; phylum Arthropoda; class Insecta; order Lepidoptera; family Geometridae; genus Hydriomena; species Hydriomena furcata. Next base: position 14,646,804 of record OU538832.1, on the reverse strand, counting down.
GGATATGTGTAGGTTGCTTCAATGTGCTACCATAGTTAATTTCACAAAAGTCGACCTTGTTCCATATCTGTGCGGGAAACGATCCATCGTCTCGTTACTTGACCGGCTCCGCTTCCATTAATCGCAACTCGTTGCTAATAAGCTCAAAACGAGGCAAAATGAATCTAACCTTTGGGAAAAAGTGTCTAAATCGAGCATCAAACACCGTCGTAGACCTCACAGTAAACAATCCTCGGTTTGATACAAATTATTAATGACCATTGTATCGTGAATTCACAAAAAATATTGTTTCCTCGAATTCCTAAACAGCCAGCCAGTCAAGTCCGCCCTCCGTCTGATCAATCAACTGAAATAGCTTTTATGAGTGGCCTACAAAAAAGTATACGATTTTATACACTTGGTTTTGAGACCGGATAAACGTTTATTGGATCACAAATTCTTCAATATATACGAGTAAAAGCGAGGCTAGCTTTGCTAAGCTGGACTATAGTTTTAGAAACATTGTGAAAACTGTTTTCTAAAGCCATAGTAACGCTTACACAGTAAAAAATCAAACAGTACCGACCCGGAAAAGTATCTATTTACGAGTATGTTACGGTCAGAACGCTAAGCTAAGCTAGTATGGTAAGTAGCCTATAAAAACATTTATATACTGAAATATGCTCTCAAATCTAAATAAACATGACCTCAAGTATCACGTTCACGCTCATTGCGTCAACTTTCACCTACACCGCCCCTTGAATATAGTCCAATAATAGAATATAGCTATGTACGTCAGCTACTGGTCAGTTGATACGAGTACAATCGATTGACGAAGTATATATGTATATATACCTAATGTCGAACAGGAGCTATGCTCGAATGACGAAATGGAATAGAATAGGTACTACGTCAAAGGTAATTAATCGTCGCTCACTATAGACGACGACGATACTAGTAATGACGCTGAGGAAGATGATATTGTTGTAAATTATGACATTTGATTTATTTATGGACATTCAGCAGTTATCGACTGGCTTAGTTTGTGGAAGTTCCGTCTTCCGTGTTGTAGGGTTAATTCGATTTGCAGGACCAACATTTGTGTTATGAACATAGATCTTTAATCTATGTCAGGGTGTTTTATTTAGTATACTTGCTGCTAGCCTCAGCTTCGCACGGGTGGTACCTGGATAAAAAGTAGCCTATGTGTTATTCTGACGTTTAAGCTATATTACTGTAAAGTTTCAGCTAAATCCGCTCAGATTTGCAAAACAAAACTATATTAATCTATTATCAGGTTCCTAATTAAAATCTATGCTAACTAGGGCTAGATGAGGCTGAGTGGAATGTCCGCCAATATATTTAAGAAACTTTAAAAATATAAATTTTATATTATTAAAGCTTCTCAGAACATAGGTGGATTATTTTAAATCAAAAATAAAATAACCTTTTTTACTGGTCTGGTCGATGCGCAGAAGCCATTATAATGAATTCAGAGATTTGAGATCTGGCGTGGCCGGTCGTGCCGTGCGTGCGATGCACTTATGAATAAGAATGATGTCATTGTACATACCGAACGCAGTAACCGAATCATATCTAAAATGGCTTTTGCTTCTTTATTTTTAAAGGTTGTAGGTAGATATCAAAAGATGTCCTAGATCTGGATCCTGCAATAAAGGCTACTTTTGATCATGATAACACGCAAGTGATATTGCGTATCGTGTTTTGCTTGTTGCTGGTGGAACAAATATTTAGAATTAATGTATATCCAATTGATCAGATGCTCGTGTCACACTGATCTCAATGATCATAACAGTTTACCTGTTCATTTGACAGCACTTCAGTTCAGACAACTGTGTTTCCTGGTCCGCATCATTTCAAAATGTCAGATGTTAAAATTCCGAGTTCAAAGCAATATTTCGTATAAAATCGGCATGTACACAAACCCAGTGGCCATTGTGTGAAAATTCCACGTATCTTACGTCAATCCTCGCAAATTCTTTCACAACTTTCATTGTTACAACAACTTTATTTGACTTTGTGCGTGCTTTGGGAGCATTAGAAGAACGAATCGCAATTTTATAGCAATAAGTTTTCATTTATAACATGAAATATCATAGTTCAATAGGAAGTAAAATAAATTTAATCGGTGTTACGTGCTTAAAACTATTTATTATCGTGATTTTCCTAGGGATTGTAGTGAATAAAAGATCAGATGTTATCAAACATTAAGCGAGCACAAAATATTTTCGGATAAAATCTTTGGAAGTATACAACTCTTTGACCTCAAGGTTGACTCAATTTAAAACTCCCGTTATAAGAAGCTATGTTTTATCAGTAAATTGTCATCTTGGCTCCGTCCTGTTGTGTGTTTATACTCGTGGTTACAAACTATCTCACTCGTATAATTCTAAAAGATCCAGAACATTTATCAATGTTTGTCATTGAAAAAAAATCGATATTCCAACGTCTGTTTTCAGTCACACTGTTGGATTGTGTGTAAACGGTTGCTAGTTTCTCTATTTAGTTATGTTATTTGCCAAGTTAACACGTACCGAGGTCTGTTCTCGGCAATGACAACATGACTGCGAAAGCCATTTATGGGTGAGTGTGTTTTAATATCAATCGCCATCAACATGATCGTTCCTCACGCACATTACTGCAATGAAATTACTTTCTTTAAGATAAATAACTATTGCTTTCATATCGAGACTTTTATATCCCATGAATCTATTCATTGCTCAAACGTGTGCCCTATTCAATATCAAATCTTTTACTTCTTTAAGTTCAACTATTGTTTTCATATTGAGGCTTTCATATCCCATTTATCCATTAATTGTTCGTTTAAACGTAGCCCTATTCAGTATCAAATCTTTTCCGTCTAAAGCTCGCCTCATTCCCCTTTCATGGATGAAAAGCTAATATTTGCGTTCCATTTTCTCGCTGGCTCTGTAAACTGTGGGGGTCGGCCAAAACGTAAATAGGTCTCGGCCAACATACAGAGTTACGAAACTTATTTTCAATGCTCTACGCAGTGAATACAACTTACTTTAATATAATACTTTTACTATTATAAATGACATAACTTATTTTATATTAAGTAGGAAAAGCTTTTGTTTATAACAAATTAAAGTAAGTTCTAAATATTATATGAATGTTCTTGAGTAAGTTCTGTGTACGAGACTTTTGTTCTTATTATTATTAATATTTGTTTGATCGTCAATATCAGATGATTGGTCTGTGTTTTTATGAAGTCTGTCTACAGCGTAATAAATTGTTAATAACTAGTCTGGTTGGTTGCTTGTTGATGAGTGGTTTGATATCACGTTGCGAGAACGTGCAATTGTTGTTATAGCAATACAAATCTGATAATGCGATTCTTATCATAACTAACAATGATCGTTTCAAGGGAACAAGTGTTTATATCGTCATGCATAGCGTCAATCTGTGTAATATGAATATTTATTGATAATTTGCACTTTGTTGTTTATCATGAAACTTTTTATTATCTACCATTCATCCACTTCGTTAGATCTAAAGTACAAAGAAAGTTATCATCAATAAATCTTACTACTTGCTTTATCGTTATCAGAACGACACTCGCCAAGATTTATAGTCTTTTAAATTGGCCTGTCAATTAGTCTCGCCGTATTATCTGCAGCTGTTTCATCTTATCTATATTTATGTCAATGAAATTTAAAACTTCATTCACTGTAATAAGATCACCAATTAAACAGCAAGTTATTTGTTTATCGTCATCGTCGTTTGCGTCAGACCTTGCGTTCACACGGTCGCGGTGTCGTCGCGAGATCGAAACAGGAGGTTGGGAAATTGTTGCAAAACTAAATGCTGACATTATGCTACTTAAACATAAGCAGGTGACAGAGGCAGATCCAAGATGAGGGGCTAATCTTTGCTCTAGAATGTTAGCTAGTTTTACATAAATTATGACAGCTTCTGTTCTGTTCCATATGCAGTCGAAGAAAGACGACTTCTAAACAAACCGTTTTATTTTGCCGTAAGCTCCGGAATAAGTAAAATTTCATAAACTTATCGAAATTTGGCAGTTGTTTAAAGAAATAGTAGTAAAGTAGGAGCAGTCTGGCAGATTGGAACAAAACAAACCTAGCATTTAATTTCCAGTTTTAGACAACACCTTCACGCTTCAATGGCTTTACAAAATCTCATCTTTTAGATCACGACTTTAACCTTTTAAATGCTACGATTGCTAAAATTGTTTTACTACGAGTACCTTTAAATCTTTGGTTTATTTGTTGGTTTTGGATTACGGTTTGGTTTGATTTATAAAAACTTGTAAACAAAATATTATATTTATGTGTAATGATTTTTATGTGTATGTAATGCACGTTGTAAAGTAATACGTAAATGTTTTATCCCGCAATGTACTTTCGAGCTATAAATAAAATAATAAAATGTTCATTGTTCATAGGTTTTCTTGACCTAAAGTCATGTTATTTCAGAAAAAAGTTTCAATAGCTGTCTTAGTCAACAATAATATCATCAAAGTTCAGTTATTCTATTTGTTTAGTATGACATGTCTTAATGTAACATTTTATTTTAGCTCCTTGCTTGCGTGATTAACAACCACGATAGTTTTAATTCCATCCTTGCTTGATTATAATTTTGTTTCTATTCTGTACTGTGCACTGTCAGTCATTGAGAATTTGAGAGTCTGTAGTCTGTTGGTGATTTCTTAGTAATGTTTGATTTGAAGATAACAAGTATTCTGAGAAAATGTTGCGTTACACCACATACTCTCTGGAAGAGTTAAAACATAATCAAACTTTCTTTGTACAGAAAATATATGTACGACATAATATTAATTAAATAAATGAATAATCACTACATAGTATAAAGCAAAGTCGCTTTCCGCTTCCCGCGTCTGTATGTCTGTATGTATGTTTGCTTATATCTTTAAAACTACACAACGGATTTTGATGCGGTTTTTTTTAATAGATAGAGTGATTCAGGAGGAAGGTTTATATGTATAATAACATGCTACCCGTGCGAAGCCGGGGCGGGTCGCTAGTATGAAATAAAAGCAAGGATTTTCCTGCTTTTAACCGTTTTTGGATAGCTGTACTTTATGTTGAAACATTACAACATCAAAATGGTGTTATAATTAAATTAACATATTAACTGGGTCATCGCTGGATAGAAAATAGGACCAAAGATTACCCTAAATCGATCCTAATCTCAATCAAATAAATTAATTACTTTTCTCAAATTTGAGCTCGTAATATCGTGCATTTATCGAAGGAGACGTTTAAAAAAGCGCGTTTTGATTTAAACTCTAATTTTATGACGCTAAGGTTGAAAAACGTGCGAGCTGCTTTTACTACGCGGTGTAAAAAAATACGCTGAATTGATAAAATTGCCATTATTATTATTATAGTTCGAGTATTGGTTGAAAAAATGTAGGAAGTCTGACAAGCTGATCGAATTCACATAATTATCGGAGCGTTACCGAATTGTTTTAGCTATCAGGTTACCCAATGTAAGTGTGGCAATGTATTCAAGGAGAATTGTTTATTTTTACAATTCGATTGGTCTAGTGTAGTATCTTTGGCTTCAATTCAATTGATATTTCTGTGAATGTTTTCAGCTTTCTGATTTTGCGTAGAACTTTAGACGTAAATACATTTTCTATTTTCAAAAACATTAATATTTTAAAGATTGTTTTGATTTGTTGTTATCCTCTGAAAGTTATGTTCGATTTTGTCTGTTAATTTAGTTGAATTGAACTAAAACAGATGTTAATATTTTGAAGTTTGTTTTGACATGTTATTAATAATTAATAATTATCCTATGAAAGTTTTATCCGAAACCGAAAGAAAGATTTCCTAGAAGATTATATTGAAAACAGTCTACATAAATAGATTCTGATGATCCCACACGGAGGAGTTACTATTATCGAAATACAGAAGGTCATGAACACAATGGAATGTTACGATCGTAACAATGGATGGCATCAGCGTGATTTGAATACATTCTTTTGATTCGCTATCGGCATTTGATATTCATTCTAATGTTGTGCAGCTATGCGTGACCATATCCCGATTGGATTTAATTACAAAACATAATAAAGACCACTTTCCTGCTAAATTTCGTACAATTTTGGCGCTTTACGTTTAAAAATTGTTTGTTTATAAAAAAAAGTGTAAAGATAAAAAAATAAAGCTCAAATTTATATTATATTTTTGGAATTTCCTGTGACGAAGTGATATTTAAGAGTCATGTCTATATTGAGATGAATTTGTTGAAACCGGTTGTACGAAGTAAAAAATAAGTCTTGGAGAATTATAGCCTGAAACAGTAAAAAACAGATTGCGTCTGCCTGCTCATAAAATTACTAGTATAATATCACTAGTCACTACATAGTATAAAGCAAAGTCGCTTTCCGCTTCCCGCGTATGTATGTTTGCTTATATCTTTAAAACTACACAACGGATTTTGATGCGGTTTTTTTTAATAGATAGAGTGATTCAGGAGGAAGGTTTATATGTATAATAACATGCTACCCGTGCGAAGCCGGGGCGGGTCGCTAGTTCCTTAATAAACAAAGTAGATGTGTAAATTTTCTTTTAATAAATCTTTCGCTAGTTAGTGATCATAAACGTCTAGATTTCTCTGATATTTTATGGCTAACTTCCGTTCTCCAGTTGTAACTTTTATATAGTATTCATTCAATACAATTACAATAAAATCACTATACATATATATATATATATATATATATATATATATGTATATATATATATATATGTATATATATATATATTTATTTACTTTGAATTTAAAGTGAAAATAATTTTAATAGCGTTATAAATATATATTTTTACAAGCTTTTATTTAACTTGCAATGTATGTATACTGTAAATATTATTGTTCGGATGGAATCTTGCAACACAATTATGAGGCAGTTATCCCCAACAGATTGAGCTGAAATTTTGCGACAGCGAGCTGATCTGATGATGGTGTCAGGAGCTGTTCAACAGACACTAACAATGGAACTCCTTAGTAAATACTTCGATTGACTAAAAACTTTGCATTCATGTCATCTTACGATGACAATCTTATATGATGTGACAGGTAAAATAGCGCGCTGCTGATGCTCGATGGTTTAAATGATTTTACAAAGGCTTGTCATTGAAAAATATTTTTAACAGAAAACTTATTTTAAATATATGATTTGAAATAGAGGCATTCGTTTCGGCTTACACACATTAAGCCGGGATCGCACGACCACATTTGCTCTCTGACCTCACATAATTGTTGCGTCTACGAGTACATCTATGGAGCACGCAGCATGCCATCATGTGGGAGATTCTCTAAGAGGTCAAATATTTCTTGCGTTCGCTGGAACGATGTCGATAAACCGTTGTATGTCGGATTATCGTGGAATGTGTTAAAGATGTTTTACATCGTATATTTTGTGTTTCTCCCAAGCTTAATGTTACATGAGCATGTGTTAAATGTTATGTTTATTCGGGCCCCAGACTGCCATCTTTAGACATCTTCATGGATCTGAAAGCATGGAGATCTGAGAGAAATATCCCCCGTACTTGGAGATTGCAGTCGAGATCATATTATTCATTTTTGTGAATTATTACCAGTTACAGATTTTATTCCCAGTGTCCTGAGTTATAGTTAGCAAAGTAAAAATATTCCGCTTCCTAGCTCAGTGATCTTTGGCAATGTATTTTTGTTTCTATTTCTGCTTTCTTTAATTTTCTTTCTTTTCTTACATAATATTTTATAGACACAAATAAATAAAAATCAATCAGAGGTTACTATTTTTGTTCCATAAACTTTCTACTTTGTGTATTGTTCAAAGTACCTAAGTATACTATTTTTTTATAGATATTGTTAGACAAACAAGTCTCATTGTGTAGGAAGGCTCATCAAATATTTTTGATAACTCTGTTTGTTCATACAGAATACTTTCTTTCTTGTTATCGTATTCATTGAAAAAATTGAATTGCTTTCAAAAATAAAAATGAAATTCGATTTTTTTTTTTTTTTTTTAGCATTTGGTATCAAGCATCATAGTTTATTATTATTTAAATTATATTAGTAACCATTTCTAATTGCGATCAATCAATTGTCCCGTTGCTAGTTCTGTGAAGATTATCATTCGTCGCCACGATTATATTATCCCGCAACTCTTTTATCAGTAATCTTGACTTGTGCCTTTACCATTAGAGCGCAAACCCACCGCGGCGTATGCTGAGCACGGGCACGCGACGCATTTTAGCTGCATGGGTTAATTTGTAGACCCACGTGGGTCTACATTTCCACTGCTGCGCAACGTAAATATTATATATTATTTAATATATTATAAAATATTACGTAAATATTAACTCACAAATATGTACATCTGTAGTGCAGCATAGTTTTGAATCGTTTTTTTCATCATTTTAAAACATTTGCGTGTACCGCGTACACATCGTGTATAGTGTACAGTATATATAGTATACAGTGTCGAGCTACGTGAGCACCATATATGAGCGAGCCACGCGTGTACCATTGAAGTCAGTTCATGCGTAGCGTATTCTATACTAGTAGGTTGCAAAGGACATAATTACATACATTTTCTTGTAAAGTAAAGCTTGACGCACGTACGTCGCCTCTCCGTGCGCCGGAGTGAAATTGCTATATACGACACGCATGTTTGGAGGGCTGGAGAAACCACGTTACACTACAATTAATAAAGGGACATAGCGGATCACTGGGCAATGACACTGCAGAGGAACTGGCCAAGAGGGGTTCGGAAACACAAACGGAAGGCCCCACCCAATTCTTGCCCCTCCCCTGTTCCTGGATGCAGTGACAGACCCAGAGCAAAAACAACGAACGATGGGCATAGGCGACTGACCCGGCGAACTTCGTATCGCTTTAGAATTAACAAATGCTGTGTTAAGTTCCCGTTCCCGTTCCTGTTTTCCTGCTTTTCTCTTGAAACTTTTCCTGAATTTTCTTTGCTATAAACCTCACGGAGCCCGAGACCTTTCCAACGAATGCAAAACCGTGGAAATCGGTTCGTGCGTTCTGGAGTTATAGCGTCAGGAAGGACAACCCGACTTATTTTTTATATTATAGATTTATTACTTTTTCAAAATAAAAAATAGCCTATGTTACTCAGGGATAATGTAGCTTGGTAAAGGTGAAATAATTTTTGAAATCGGTTCAGTAGTTTTTGGGTTTATCCATTACAAACATACAAAAAAACAAAAAAAACAAAAAATCAAAACTTCTCTCTTTTTAATATTAGTATAGATACCTCTATTACCTGATAATTATGTATGGTATGTTACAACCATTATGAGTTAAGACAAATCCATACATTTGGCTGTACGAACAAAGATAAAAAACTGGCCAAGTGCGATTCAGACTCGCGCACGAAGAGTTCCGTATTTATTATTTATTTTGTTTTTAGTAGGTATTTGTTGTTATAGCGGCAACAGAAAAACATAATCTGTGAAAATGTAATATATATAAAACGGACAGACGGACAGCGAAGTCTTAGTAATAGGGTCCCGTTTTTACCCTTTGTACAGAACCCTAAAAAGGTCTAGATTTATAAGTTATAACCCATCCTCCTGCCGTAGTCGGTTGAAAAGCTATTCTATTCTAATTTACTGATGAATTGCGAGTAGCAGATGTACCTATTCACGATCACAATCTCTTAAAGTGGTCATAGATCGGTGGTTGCATTACAATGCCTTGGCTGAGCCGTAAGCCGTGAGAACCAGTTTCTGAGTAGATTTGTTTTTACGGAGCTATACTTAGAAGCCTGATTGCCTCTTTGAGGTGCTTTGTGGTTTTACCCGTTAGATATATTTATTATTTTTATTTAGTTTATAACGTGATCTTTGATCTCGTCTTTTAAGCTTAAAAATGTTCAGAATAATAAATCATTATTGTATCTACTAAAAGCTATAAAAACGACAATGTTTACTCGTAAATTGTACGCAGCAATAGCTTCTGAGTACAGATTTATCTTTTTAAACGTTGTTATATAAAGTAACACGTTCTTGATAACATATCAGTAATGCACCTGACTGAATGTTTTACGTGATGTTTTACGAACGTAACAACTTCCAATCAACATCAAAATATCATTTAGAATTTAATTGATTTTTAGATGTTAATCTAAGATGATATCCTGGTTGCATCGAATCGATACTTGAGCATTTTATTGATTTCCTTATTGTCATTGCATCTTCGAGTAATTTGGCCTTCAGCTGATATCGTAGCGTCTTCAAATGCACTTTCAAATACCTACTTCGAATCGACGACTCATAGAAACAAAGTGTTGCGCTCCAAATTTACTTCTCCACTTCACCAAATTTCCGATTGTTCGATTGTTATTGGTTCCAGAGCTGTTTTAGAGGATGTTTGTATCTTCTTATGGCTCAATATTTGCGTTTTGCCCGCATGTCCTACATCTCATCTACGCAAGTCAACAGGTCGTCCAATCGCGGTGCCACCTCGTACCAGCCGCCGCTCGGCACCGCGCGCTCACGATCCCGCACTTTTTACGAGTACATTCAACAGCTGGTAGCCGCCAGAACAATTGTAGGAAACGTGCACTTTGCCTTGCGTAATTCCATGGTGAATGATTCTGAAGCCGGATTTTCTATTTGACAATGTGAAATCGGATGTAGAACTGGAAACATTGTAGAGATTGCAAATAATTAAAATTTTAATTCGTTTATGTTCTCTACAAGTTTTTTAGTTACTTGTATTTTGATTAGGACTTAAAAGAAGCAATTACTTCAGATTAAGATCCAATACCGATCACGAAATATTACAAATACCAAAGGATATAGGTTTGTTTGTTCGCTCGCTTGTTACCAGCAGATCAGAAATCTAAAGCAATTACAATACAGTGGACCTCCGGTAATCCGACAAACATTATGCAGGGCAGTTTCGGACTATCGAATTTGTCGGATTATAGAGCACTGCCTAAGACTATAGGGGTATAGTCCGGAATTTTTTACAAAAGAGTACCTTGTAATCCGACAAATTATATATCCAATGATAAGATTCTATATGTTATAATTAAACAAAGTCATGTCGGATTACAGGGGGCGCCGGATTGGACAGGGGCCGGATTATCGGGGGTCCACTGTATTTGTTTTATTCATGTTAGGCTTATATGTAAACGTCCCGACCGTTCACTAATTGAATTTATTCAACCTCCTAGATTGAAACTGGCATTGACTTTTATCATTTGCTACTAAAAGTTCAAACGTGGGTTTTTTTTATATTTTTTTTTATATTGGTGCTTGATATATTTCTTATCCTAATAATATTATAAACGCGAACGTTTGTGAGTTTGTATGTATATTTGTTACTCAATCAGGCCTAAACGACAAAACGGATTAAGCTAAAACTTGCTATAAATGTAGATATTATGTCCGAATAAATAATAAAATACTTAAACAAATTAAAAACATCCCCAAAACGATGAAAAAACTCAAAAGGCATGATTTCTGTATAGATGGCGCTGATGTGCAACCAATCTGACATCACAGACTAAAAACATTCAGTCTTTTCTATTCGATTATTGAAATTTGACAGGACAACGTCTGTCACGGGTCGGCTAGTAATTTATATAATCAGAATAACAGGTTTTCTTTTGAAATATGAAAAATAGCAGCTTTATGTTTCGTGTTTACGTTTTTATGTTTTAATAAAAATTATGTTACAGTTGTTACATAATACTAATTCTAGGTGATTCCCACGTATTTCTTATACCTTCAATATGTTATTCTCGAGTAATATTGTATCTTAAGGACCTTTGTATTATTTATAAGTATTTAACTTTCAAAACCCTTAAAAATGCTTTTAGTTCACATGACCATTTTTTGTTTAAATAAGTTGCACTACGATAAGTGGTTTGTAGTTCTGTGAACAATTTATAATCTTATGGACCTTTTTGGTACTTGACTTAACCTGCAAACCATTACGTTATACAATTTATTAATCTTAAGGACCTTTTTGGTACTTGACTTAACCTGCAAACCATTACGTGATTCTCAAGTAGTATTGTATCTTAAGGACCTTTGTATTCTTTATAGGTACTTAACTTTCAAAACTGTTTAAGTTCTTACAATACTTTTGTTTAAATAAATTATTAGGATAAGTGGCTCAGTTGTCTACAACTGATAGTTTATGGATACTTTACATTCCCGACCATGTAAATCCCCAACATATGTCTAAATATTCCCACACCTTTCTTAGTATAAATAAGTGGCATTAGAATAAGCAAGTCACTTCACTTCCAACATCCAAATTCGACACATCTCATTGTACTAAGTTCGTAATACTAAGTTCTAAATCTAGTAAAAGTGTAAATACTAAGTTCTAAATCTAATAAAGTATTTTAAAAGTAAATTGTGCTAATTACTACATAACATTTTGGCGCAGCCGGTAGGATTGCAAAAATCGCGAATAAAAGTCGGAGATAACGTTTCTACGGTTTAACTAAACAAAAGACTAACAGTGAAACGGTGCCTACAGGGTTTTAATCTTCTCCGCCGAACCAACGATGTGCATCCGCAAAACATTTATTGTGTTACTGTGGTAAGTGGCTCATTCTTATATGCTCCTTTGTTCTATTTCCTAATCCTACAACATTCATCTCGATTCCTTTAATTATTCGATCATCGATTCATTATGTCCATCGACTCTAAAACAACTGAAGCGGAATCCGCTACAATGGATATAGACTTCAGAATGCTTTTGCAACTTATTCCTGAATTCGACACCCTCAAACCTACTCAAGAAGTTTATCGATTCATTAGATCGTGTGACTCAGCTTTTGAATTAGCATCAAAATCTCAAATTAAGATACTTTTAACATACGCATTAAACAAAATCACGGGACCAGGGTCGTCAGACGTCCACACGAAGCGGTTTCAGACATGGCCCGATTTAAAATGTTTTTTAATTCAAAAGTACTCGCATACAAAGACGCTGGGACACTTACAACTAGAGTTACAATCTCTTTTTCAAAAACCCAGTGAATCCATCACCGATTATTTTCATAGGGTCGATATGTGTAGGAGCAAACTCGTTGAAAAATTATCCACTGAAACGAAAGACAATACATTGGAAGGCCGCGTGGCCACCACCGAAGAAATGGCACTAAACGTCTTTATTAACGGGTTAAACTCAGATATAGGTATAATGCTTAGGGTTCACACTATATCTAACCTCACCGACGCAGGAAACTTGGCTATTCAAGAAGAAAAAATTAGAAACATGAACAACGCTAGACAAATTCTATATAAGAAAAGCGTCCCAAACCCAACAAACAACTTCCGCACAGATAATAGCATGCGTACGAACGAAATTAGACAGACACAAAACAGGAATAGCATCCCACAGCAATCACAGAGCCATACTAAAGTTTGCAACTATTGCAAATATCCGGGACACTTAATCTCGGAGTGCCGTAAACGCGCTTATAACAACAACCTAAGACAAAATCTTAACTCTGTTCAACAAACGTCTCAACAACGGCCTGCGGCCCCTGCTAGAGTAAATAATTTAAACTCTCAAGCGGCCGGAGAGATGGGCACTACTCCGGAAACCGCTTCGATTTGCTACTCCAATGCCCGGACACTGATGTCAAGCCCCAATTCGAACCAGAACATGGATATCGAGGCGGAGGCACTCCAACTAGGATGGTAAAACCTAAACCAACCCTAGATAGTAATCTTAGGAATCATGGGTTGCCTCATTCAGTCCATCGGAGACAGGCACCCGTGCTTCAGCTCAACAAGAATCGCATAATGGCACCACAAAATAGACCAGTCTATCGGAGACAATTTTGTGATGCCAGCACTCAAACTGAAATCCTAAATCTGACTCAATCAAATACTAACTCCCAAATCAATACTAGTCCAAATTCCATTTCTACCAAATCTAAATCAAACTCTAAATCAAAACCTAAATCAAAATCGAAATCAAACCCTCAATCAAAATATACCAAACCCGCTGTACCTATTACTATTACCTCACTTAACGTACCTCCAGAAAATCTTCTACATTGCCAATTCCATATCGAAGGAAACCCAGTCACGCTACTCGTTGATACAGGAGCCTCTATTTCGGTCATAAATAAAGCGAAAATAGGAATGGCACCTCTAGATGTATCGAACATCGTATCAATCGTAGGTATCTCGGGTAACCAATCCTCAATTCAAAGTTTTGGAACGGCTCAAATATCACTAGACAATTTTCCTAAATTCAAATTCCATGTAGCTAACCTCAACATTCAAGTCGACGGTATCATAGGTAACGATTTCATGTCAAAATTCAACGTTAACATCTATGTCCAATCAAAATCCATGAGAATCCATGATCGCTCTTACAAACTCTTCTATGTCGGCGAAAAAGGATTAGCCAATAATAAAAACGAACAGTTCGTGGGTCAACGCTCAGAAACCGTTATCACATGTTTTACTAATGATATTCAAGACGGATACGCTGTAATCAACAAACAACAAATTCAAAGCGATATCTCCATTCCTAACGCGTTAGTCGCAGTCAAAAACCACAAATTCTTAATCACTTGCGTAAATTCTAGTAACGAAGACAAAATTATTTCTATTCCCATAGTTCAAGCGACTCCATTATTATCAAACGACGATAAGTCATTAAACAATCTCAAATTCCCAGTAAATCTATCAAAAACGATTAACAGTAACGGCACTAGTAACAGACTTATACGGCAAGACCATTTGAACGCCGAAGAGAAAGACTCTCTCGACAAAATCATCTACGAATTTTCAGATATATTTTATTATGAAGGCGAAACTTTGACATTCACAAACCACACTAAACATTCGATCCCTACAACTTCAGAGATACCGATTCATACGAAAACCTACAGGTTCCCTTTCGTTCATCAACAAGAAGTCAAAACTCAAGTTCAGAAAATGCTAGATCAAAACATAATTCGACCTAGCACCTCCCCTTGGAGTAGTCCTATCTGGGTAGTACCAAAGAAATTGGATGCCTCAGAGAAACAAAAGTGGCGTGTAGTTATCGACTATCGTAAACTCAACGACATAACAGTAGGAGACAGCTATCCCTTACCCAATATTTCCGATATTTTAGATAAACTAGGTCACTCAATCTATTTCACGACAATAGATCTAGCCTCAGGATTCCACCAAATAGAGATGGACCCTAAAGATGTCCCTAAAACAGCTTTCAATACACCTTACGGTCATTACGAGTACCTTAGAATGCCTTTTGGCCTTAAAAACGGACCAGCCACGTTCCAACGTGCCATGGACAGTGTCCTCCATGGATTGCAAGGTGAACGCTGTTTCGTCTACCTTGACGACATCGTTGTTTTCGCATCTAGTCTTCAAGAACATGAACAAAAACTCACTGAAGTCTTTAATCGCCTTAGAGAACATGGTTTAAAAATCCAGCCAGATAAATGCGAATTCATGAGAAAAGAAGTAGCTTACCTAGGTCACATAATCTCTAACGAAGGTGTAAAACCGAATCCTGACAAGGTAAAAGCTGTTAAGGAATTTCCAGTCCCAAAATCCTGTAAAGACATAAAATCATTCCTAGGACTTGCTGGTTACTACCGCAGGTTCATTCCGAATTTTAGCAAACTCACGAAAGCTATGACAAGCCTTCTTAAAAAAGATGTCCCATTCGTTTGGAGTGAAGAACAACAACGCGCATTCGATAGTTGTAAGGATATCCTTACAACGACACCTATTTTACAATATCCCGATTTCAACAGAGAATTCAATTTAACGACTGATGCTTCAAAATACGCGATAGGTGCAATTCTTTCACAAGGAGAAGTCAGCAAAGACTTGCCAATTGCATATGCTTCACGTACACTAAATAAAGCCGAGTCTAATTATTCTACTATAGAACGCGAATTATTAGCCATAGTGTGGGCAGTAAAGCATTTTCGACCTTACCTTTTTGGTCGAAGGTTTAAGATACTCACGGACCATAAACCTCTAGTTTGGCTTATGAACATCAAAGACCCAGGTAGCCGCCTAGTTCGTTGGAGATTAAAACTCGAAGAGTACGACTACGAGATAGTATATAAATCGGGTAAAACCAACACTAATGCAGACGCTCTTTCCCGCCCTCCGGTTATGAACTCTAACATCATTGACTTAACAAACTCGACTCCAAATTCTCCATCAGAGGAGTATCTCCAACTCAATTATGAACATTATGCAGCCTTAGATATAAGAGAACGCAATTGTTTTGAATCCTCTAAAGTCAAGTTCTCACCTGACCGATTATTAGATCCCAGACATAAAAATGTCTTTATTCCCACATCTTGCAAACTCTCAGATCAAAACGAAATATTCAACGAAGCTTTAAGCTTGTGCTCCGGTGTAGAGCACTATGTAGCAAAAATCAAAAACCTTTATGGCACGGATATCCTAATTTCAAATGAAAAACAAAATCTTATATTTTGCTGTACTAGGCCAAATCACTTCGACCCATGGGATGCTGAAAGCTATTTCAAAGCTCTGCTTTCCTGTCTTCAACAACATACTATCTCCCAACTTTTTGTCCCAGATCTTAAAAATGACCACACCTGTAAACTAGTCAATAATGAACAAATTCATATCTCAACATACTTGGCTGAAAACTATGATTGCGAAATCACAATTTGCGAAAATAAAGTTAAGTATCCAAAGTCAGAAGATATCCCTGATATCCTGAAAACCTATCACGATGAACCTCTATCAGGACATCGTGGTGTAGTCGAAACTACCAGGAAAATTAGAAACGAATTCTTTTGGAAAGGGATGACCAATGACATAAAAACTTACGTCGAATCTTGCGTTATCTGCCAACGTAATAAAATACAAAGAAAATCTTTTCAAGCTCCCATGGTCATAACCTCCCAATCAACCGAATCTTTCGAACGCGTTTCAATGGACTTAATCTCTTACTCGGACATCAGTGAAGGCAATAACAAATATGTTTTAACTCTCCAAGACGATCTTACGAGATATGTACAAGCATACCCGATCCCAGACAAAGAAGCGGTAACTGTAGCACGGCAATTGCTTAACTTTTGCCAACACTACGGAGTACCAAAGAGATTCCATTCAGATCAAGGCACCGAATTTACGAATAATGTAATAAAACAACTGATGAAATTCTTCGGCTCTAATCACACTTTCAATACAACTTACCATCCTCAAACTAACGGTGCCCTCGAACGATTTCACGCAACTCTACGAGATCACATTCGCATGTACCATAATCGACGGTTAAAGAATTGGGATCAAATCATTCCATTCGCAATCATGTGTCATAACACCTCGATTAATAGCTCCACGGGTTATACGCCGCATGAACTTCTTTTCGGATACAAACCGCGTCCATTCTATTCCATTAAGCCAATTTCTGATTACACTGCATGCGATTATTTAAAAGACCTTAATGAACGTCTAAACGCATCTCGTGAAACTGCACTCAAAAACATCGAAAACATGAAAGAAAAAGCAAAAGAGCGCTACGATAGCAAAATTAGAAATACTATCGAATATAAAATAGGTGATAAGGTAATGTTAAGGGTCCCTAACCCAAATAATTTAGATTCTAAGTGGGAAGGTCCGTGCGAAATAATACGTGTAGGCTTCAACGAAAACTATTTAATTAAGAAAGCAGGCAAAAATCAATTAGTGCATGCCAATCGCCTACGGCCTTATGTCCACTAAGTTAAGTATAGGTATATAATAAAATTAGGTTTAAATTTATTAGAACTCTTCTATTTTCCTAACTCGTCAATTACTTCTATTCCAGCGTAACCACGAAAATCGTTGCTCAAATGATAATATCCGATTCCCTTACCTCACATGCTGGTATTTTTTATGACAAAGAAGGACAAATTTCAATATCTGATGGATCATGGAAGCTTATCGTCTATAAAGACATAAAACCACTATTCATATCTTTCGAATCCCTAACTCGCCTTTCCAACAACTTCCAAGCGACATCAGCTCAATATCAATTTCTTCCTAACGTTCAATCGACCAAATCTTACCTTAACGTAAATCTAAATAAAATCGAATCAAAACTAGCTGAACTCAACATGTACTTAGGAAAGAACTTTCGTGTTAAAAGAGAACTCTTAGACGACTTTGGTTCTGTTCTTAAGTGGCTTATAGGTACACCTGATGCAAAAGATGCAAAACGCTACGACGAATGCATCGATAAACTTGAACGAAATGAGTTGGATCTAAGCAATCTCATGCAAAAACAGTTGCAAATTACATCTTCTACTGTAAGAAATTTTAATGAAACAATCTTTAAAATTACCTTTGACGAACAAGTAATTAATGAAAACATTAATCGTCTCAACTCCTACCTCAACAAGACAGATACTCTTATCTTCGACATCAAAGTAAACGAAGATATCTCTACTATTTCTTTGCAAATCCTAGAGCTTGTTACAAGCCTAGAAAACGAAATTGACGATTGTCTAGCTAGTATTCTTTTTGCTAAATGTAATATAGTTCATCCTTCAATCATAAGCTCTAAAAAGTTGTTCAATGAGCTTCTTAAATCGAATAAAATTAGAACAAACAGAAGGCTAGTCACTTCGGTCACTACTAATAACTTACATACTTTACTAGATTCTTCCTTCTTGACAGCCTATGTTTATTCGAATCGATTAGTCTATATTCTAGAATTTCCTCTCGTCATGAATGATCCTTTAACCTTGTATCATACCTATTCTATTCCAATACAACATCCTAACTCCTCATACTATTCCACAATCATTCCTGAGCATATATACCTGGCTACTAATCCAAGTGGGCAATATTATGTTTCGACGAGTTCACTAGACAACTGCATCACCTTCGCTATGAGAAACAGAGTCTGCAAAGATCTTGTGGTCTACGACTCAGCGGAGCGTCCCATCTGCGAGCTACAACTACTTCTTAGCAAGAAAACTACTATTCCTGAAACCTGCACGGCGACAACATTTCCTGCGGAAATCCAGACGTTTCAACCATTGCATCACAACAGATGGCTCTACATCTTGACCACCGAAACCAGCTGCGTTCTACACTGCGACAATGAAGTTTCAAATCATAAGCTTCAAGGATCAGGCATTGTAACACTATCACAAGGGTGTACGCTTCACACAGGCTACAGCACACTTTCGGCATATCAATCAATGGAAGAAAACGCGACGAGTCCCATTATAATTCCCGACATAAGGACGGATGATTGCTTTGAGATAACAAAGAACATTGAAGCACCACCACATCTTCTTCCCATCAAGATCAACGACATGCCCTTGGATTCGCTTAACAAAATCAAGACTCACCTCGATAAATACTCAGACGAATTGAAGAAGATCCAAGCTAATTCTAAGTCACAATCGTTCCTAGATAGAAACAACTCTACCTTCATGTGGTTCTATTTTACGATAGGCATCATACTCCCTTCTTATTTTCTTATCAAACTCTGCAAACGATGTCCAATCGGTTTCAATCAAACAAGACGATCATCGGACGGAAGAGGATACGTTCAAATATTCAACAACTGCTTCGACAACTCCCGAAGAGAGCGCAGCACACATATCGCCATCCCGCTTAGAAATATACATCAGACGTCTTCCCGCGTAACAGACGACGAAGAAATCAACACTGAAAACCCTCTAACATCACCTCATTCCCAAAGATTAGGCACTAACGCCCAATCTTTATTCTAAGAGGGGAGATGTTACATAATACTAATTCTAGGTGATTCCCACGTATTTCTTATACCTTCAATATGTTATTCTCGAGTAATATTGTATCTTAAGGACCTTTGTATTATTTATAAGTATTTAACTTTCAAAACCCTTAAAAATGCTTTTAGTTCACATGACCATTTTTTGTTTAAATAAGTTGCACTACGATAAGTGGTTTGTAGTTCTGTGAACAATTTATAATCTTATGGACCTTTTTGGTACTTGACTTAACCTGCAAACCATTACGTTATACAATTTATTAATCTTAAGGACCTTTTTGGTACTTGACTTAACCTGCAAACCATTACGTGATTCTCAAGTAGTATTGTATCTTAAGGACCTTTGTATTCTTTATAGGTACTTAACTTTCAAAACTGTTTAAGTTCTTACAATACTTTTGTTTAAATAAATTATTAGGATAAGTGGCTCAGTTGTCTACAACTGATAGTTTATGGATACTTTACATTCCCGACCATGTAAATCCCCAACATATGTCTAAATATTCCCACACCTTTCTTAGTATAAATAAGTGGCATTAGAATAAGCAAGTCACTTCACTTCCAACATCCAAATTCGACACATCTCATTGTACTAAGTTCGTAATACTAAGTTCTAAATCTAGTAAAAGTGTAAATACTAAGTTCTAAATCTAATAAAGTATTTTAAAAGTAAATTGTGCTAATTACTACATAACACAGTTTACGCTTGTATAACGTGCAGTGTCAAAGATTTTTGCTATTATAAAATGCGTAATTGCTAGATCGCTTACGACAATCTCATGGTTTAGATTACGCTGGGTTTTTACGACTTTGCAATTGCAAATTCCACGAGCAATGTATGAACTGCGCAACCATATAGAAGGACACATGTGTTTATCATGAACTAAATTCATGTCCGCATTGAAATTCGACCCCACTACAAGCAATGTTTGGTGTGTTAGTAAATTTAGTCACGTTATTGGTATTTTATTAAGTTTGCATTTGCAATGAATGTTAGTGTTAGTTTGTCGTGTGGTATGGTGATGGTATTTTTTGAAATTGATTAGATAATTAAAACTATCGTGGTAACAACCGGTGGTGGAATTTACAAGTAATAACATGCTAATTAGCAGTATAGCTGACGTTTCGAGACAAGTTCAGATGCTCTCCATCATGAGCATTACCAGCGACTGCGATCAACGGCAGATCGGCGAATACTACTCAGAAACGTCAGCAACACAAGAAATAACGTAGTAGTTAGCCGTATTTATGGTTAAAATGATTAGATATACATAGGGGCTTCACAGTTAAATTATTTAGTAGCTAGGAAATAAAATGCAACGATGTAAAAAAGCTTGAAACAGTTCCTGCTTCATTACCACGTCATCATAAACTGTATCATTGGTCAAAATAATCGTTTTCGTCCCACGCTCTTATCACACAATGACATTCCGGTCGTCGGTCTGTGTCTTCTATTAGATGTTGTATCGTTTATAGTAACGGTACATTCATAAACAGTTTTGTGTTGACTTTGATATTTCCAAGATGTTTGAGAGAAGTGAAAGGTAAAATTGCATTAATTCCCATCATCGTTTGTGAATTTTCTTGATAGTCACGCTCCCGTGCTGCCGTTCTGATTATGTCATTGACATTTTAATAATTGTGCATATTCATCAAGTTTTCTCTTTGATGAACAATGGCAAATCAAGTTATGCATCGTTCTCATAATTGCAATTTAGCTCATCTATCTGTCATATTTATTTCACGATATTAGTTTTTTATATCTTCATTAAAATGTGCTTTCTGTTTCCTCGTGCCCCTGATCAACTTTTGGTAGAAATTTGTATGATAAATTTTTTATTTCTAAGGTTTTCTCATAATATCATCAGTGGCCTGAGCACGAACCACTATCGTATCGACAACGTATCGTCCAAATGTCAAAACTGACACTTTTTGTATAGTTAAAGTGTCCGTATTGGCATTGAGCGTACGATAGTGGTTCATGCTAACCCTTCGGTTGTATTATCGAAACGATTCCCTAAGTTCTCACTAGTATAAGTATCTTCCATCATGACACAGTGGAAATATAATACGATGTTCCAAAACATATGCTACAAAGTATACTATTAATTAAAACACTTACTCGTATGTTCTGCTTCTGTCTATTGATGTGTCACACCATTATATTCCATGGCATTTGTTATGACGGCTTTATTAGTTACATTTTCATTCGGTGGCATATTTTTTATCGCATGTGTTTGATTATGAATAATGGCCGCTACTAATGAACGTGGCATTGCAATGACAAGTGTTTCATTGACAAGTAGTTTGGAATTAGAGATAATGCTTGGTATAATTCGTTTTTCAAAGCCACTCTACTACGCAGTGGCGTAGCTAGCAGGGTTGAACAACTGGCTGTCACCCGTACCTAAAAATATTTTTCACTAGATTTCGAAAAAAAACGAGGACCATAATATTAAAAATAGTTTAAATTTTGAAAGTTACAAACAAAGATACGTAGAGTGCATTGTAAAAATCTACGATAAAGCAGGGTTTGGTCAATGAGCGAAGAATGACGAGAAAATTTATTGTTCGTGAACAAATCAATGAAAAAACAGTTTTTCTTTTGGTCATTTAAATCAATGAAGTGACTGACACCAACAACCTTTTTGTGTGTATTTGTTCAATAAGATATATTATATGCTTATCTTTGTTTTCTATCTATTTTCTCTAAGAATCTCTCTATATCTCTAAGTTGTATTTGTATACGTTGTCTACATACGCGCTGAACACAACCTCAGAGTAGGTTACACGTGCGTCATTTTATAATTTACGGGTTCGTTTTAAGTTTGATTGGACTGTTATAATTAGACCTTCGAATTAAATACAAGGTTTTTCCTTTCCGGTAGCTAAAGTTTCAACTTTGTGACTCTTTTACTAGTAGGTTATTACTTATTAGTATTCTAATAGTACTATACTTACCTACTCGAAGTCTCATTCATCACGGTTGGTTTAGTTTTGAATATAATTAAAAATAAACAAAACAGGTACCTTAGAAACAAGCACAGGTTCAAATGTATTGCGTGGTAAAGTTCCCACGAACTGTCTTGAACTTCATACCCCATATTATTTCCACCAGTCGTTCCTTGTTTTTTTATCAAAGTTTCAAAGTTTTTTCCTATGTTAGTAGTAATTTTATTGTTTCCTGGCAATCGAGCACGATATCGCTAAAAACAAAATGTATACGTATATTAAATCGAGTACATTAAAATAGGTTAGTAATCCCCAAACATGGCTGACATCCTCTCAGATCTCTAAAGAGGAGAATTGGAATACACTTACAGTACTTGGTATTACAGTCGTAATCCTATTCCATTTCTGTATAATAAAGGTTCATAAAAATAAATATTGTTTTCTTTGGTTACAGAGGCGTATTTCCCTGGAAGAACTCATCCAAGACCCACGACTCAACTCCCATATCCTGGAAACTTTTCGGCAGTAAATCCCAAGTGAACCTCGCATCTAAGACCCTGAACTCTGAAGCCCAGAAGAACCTTACCCCTGCTTCCTCAGTGGCCAACACTCCTCATCATCACCGGAGGCAGGGGAGCTCAGCCAGCGAGAAGCAGTTTGAGGATCTGGTGGCCAGTTCTATTGCGCTGATTCAGCATGATAGGTGAGTTATATTTAGTGTTAGATTTCAATAGTTTCATAACTATTAATGGCAGGTTGGCAGGGTCGAATGTTGGTATTTTCAAGTATATTTCTGACCTCTACAAACGATCGTCGTAACTTCCTGCCCTTATCCCACTCGGAGTGGGATCGGCACAACATGTATTCTTCTTCAGTTTGCAAGTATTAGCCGTTTTCCTGGCACTTACTTCATTCTTACCCATGTCATATTTTACACAACCCATCTATCTTTTCTTAGGCCTACCTCTACTTCTATATCCATCAACATTAATTCCTATATTAATTTTATCACATAATTGCTTTCCTCTACATAACATGACATGCAAAGGCGCCACTTTCAAACTCCCTCTTATGTACCCATTCTTTATCTTATCTTTCCTCTTCGACACATCTATCTCAACATTCGCAAAAAGCGAGTCTTTAATAACAAAGTAATAAGTAAGTGCTGTATGTACAAACAATAATGTAAATCATGCTCTACATCTAAAATAGTACGTTCATTTCATAATTATTTAAAAGCAGTCAAGTTTAAGTAAAAATTACTTATTGATAGAGATCAGATGTATATTTCTTGTTCCACACTAATTCCTCTACATAAAATATAATCACATATCTATTAATACATCTATTTTATGACAAAGCAAGGGAAATTACTCATGTTAAAATGTATTGTCGATAAAGGCAACGACAATGTTTCGATTCATCTAGCTAGAATCCCATCTATTTTATTCAGATACGTACAACTAGTAGATATAATAACACGTAATAAGGCAAAAGAACATACTCGTACCATAAACGAAGAAATCCCGGTCCTTTTTTATAGCATTTCCACTATGAAATGGCTATATTATAATTCAAAGATATTACCCATTTGTTGCCAGAACCAAAACGGAGTTCGTTTGAAGTTCATTCCGAAAATACGATCAATTTACAAACGGACTCACGAGCGCTCATAACATGCTTAGATTACTCCATAAACGTGGAGGCGAGAGCTGGTGTTGGTTTTCTTACGTCACGCTAACAGAGTTTGCATGATCCGCAAATATTTGTTCCTCTTACTCGTTCGTAGTTCTGATATTCATGACACAGGGAATCCAAATGTGGGGTCAGGACTATGTATGTGTCTTTTGGGTGTTTATTCATTGAATCGTTTATTTATTTTTAATTACAAATCATATACTCTTTTCTATGTTCTTCTCTTGGACAATGTTTATTTGTACTTGACGTAAAAAACCGAACTCTGACTCCCAGTATTGTAGCTCGTGTCGTGGGTGAAAACCTTCAGCCCAGATCAATATCTGAATATCAGCCCAGTAGGCAAGGCACACGTAATTGAATTTACTGTTCAACCCGCAAGGCACTATTCCGTAAGTTGAACAACCTTAGTTTCCATCCCATTTATCATGAATTTCCGAGTAATGGAATGGATAATGTAACTTCACTGCTGTGGAAATTCGATTGCCCTACATATTTACGTTCGGCGCTCTTTCCACATCACGTCATTGACCAAAGTATATTGATCTTGAAAAGGCCTTGAGGTATACCCAATAAAGGCTTCCTTCAAGCACGTGTCTTTGGAATCCATGGACTTAATGCTAGGTCACGCCGGTGAAATACACGTGCTCAATACGGTGAAGGGGAACATCGTAAGGAAACTTACCCTCGTATTCAAGAACGACACTATGAGAACACGCACCCACAGTGGACGAAATCTTTTTTCATAAAAATCACTTTATGTGTTTCGTCCACTGTGGGTGCGTGTTCTCATAGTGTCGTTCTTGAATACGAGGGTTAGTATTCTTATAAGCGGCGATGGGTTTGTAACCTGTCACGTGTGGAATGCTATACTGCATAATTTGTGTATTGTGCCAAAGCATAATCTTTGGACGTGCTTCTGACTACCACATCTAGACATCTTCAAGGATCTAAGCGCCTTGAGATCTAAGAGTATGTCTACCGTACTTGGGGATTACAGTCGTGAACCGACCCCGTTTTCACCCCCTATACCTTCCTTCACTGTTTGATCACCTGTCATTGTAGACTTTAGAACGTTATACACGTTATTCACGTTGGTGCTAACGTGCGCCTGAAGCAAATCGTATTAACACGTGATACGTTTATTACTGATTTATATTTATTTTAAAGTCATGGCAACTGTTCATGTTTTATTGTTATGTCTGTAGGTATTTGTAGGTATTATAATGAAAACACATAGTTGGGTATTTAAGTAAATGATTCGCAGGCTGCTCAATTATTATGTAGTAGCTTCTAAAAGTCAAAGTCTTCGTCGTTTCTTCGTGTTTTGATGGTAAATTATTTATCAGATTTGGGTCCAAAAAATCATGGATCAAAACTGGCCATGCTTTTACAATCAAAACACGGAGAGAGTCAAAATCAAAGGTATTTATTTTAGAAAATTATTTTTCAAGATTTTATTCCACGACTTTGTTGACATTACTAAAAGGTATTTATTTTAGAAAATTATTTTTCAAGATTTTATTCCACGACTTTGTTGACATCACTACATAGTATAAAGCAAAGTCGCTTTCCGCTTCCCGCGTATGTATGTATGTTTGCTTATATCTTTAAAACTACACAACGGATTTTGATGCGGTTTTTTTTAATAGATAGAGTTATTCAGGAGGAAGGTTTATATGTATTAAACCTGTGCGAAGCCGGGGCGGGTCGCTAGTTACTAATATGTACGAGTATATACATGCCAAATTAAAGCTTTCCAGCACTGATAGTCTCTGAGCTAAGCTGCGGACAGACGGACGGACGGACGGACGGAAGGAAGGACATGGCGAAACTATAAGAGTTTCTTGTAGACTACGAAACCCTAATAAAAATGAGTAACCGCCGCCTCTTAACATAAGGTTTTAATAATTGGCAACTAGTTCTAGCATGAGCGGAGCGTCCCCGCGTCATGAACCAAGTACACTTTTTATTCGTGAAATCGTGACCAGTATCTGATGTATCCATTGCCGGGCTTCTGCCTCGGAGTATGTGCTAATGGATAGAAAAACACATCCCTGTGACGAAAAGCTACTGTCCATATGCAGTAGTTAATTGTGTGCATGTTCTGAGTTTGTATTCCATGTTTGAAAGTTATTTTTCTGCGTGTGAATCCGTTAACCAGTAGTTACAGACACATGAGGTTTAACACCTGTATTATGTCTAGTTGGCGGACGCAAGCTACATCGTAGCTCGTAGGGTTAGATTTTTGTATTTGTGGTCTAAGAGTGTTTAATTATAGGCCATGGTACATGTAATGTACAGCATGGTAATCTGAATCCCGTACCTTCAAGTAGTATTAAAAGAAAGGTGCGTCATAAACGTCATTCGGTAGGTACAGTAAAAATGTTCAAAGGATTGGCGCGTTGTGTACTCCATTAGTATATGAGTCATTTTCAAAAAAAATGTACATGTTCAAAATCGTGAGCAAACTGTTTTGTGACATACCTGTATTTTTATACACATGTGAGTCACATTTATTGTAAAGGAGAGTTTACATGAAACTACGTCCGGCAGGTAGCAAAATTGTAGGTTTAATAACACATGTTGGAATAAACAAATTAAACATTTATTCTAGATATATTTTGTTTGTTTGTGTCCAAAACTATATTTATTTTTACTCTTTTTTTAAATTTGTAATCTTTTCTAGCATGAAAACCATTCTTCTGCTGCTCCTCCTCAAAGTACTTCTTCACATTTATCTCCATTTAAACTCATTATTATCTTCTTCCATCTTAATATCCTTTCCGAAGCGTAGATTATTTCGGTATTTGTCATTTAAGTATAATCTCATTAGCTTTCTTCACTTCTTCTTCCACTTCGTTTTGTATATCGAGTACATTTGCTCTTTTCTTAATATTAAAAAAAATCTTCCTCTCTTCTTGCAACCCTGGATAATTTATATGTATTATCATTGCAAAATCAAAAAATCTAAATCAAAATAGCGTTTATTCATTGAAATCACTTGGATCATTTAGAATCGTCAAATTTAGTTAAGTTTAATTTAATTAGTTTAATTTTGTTCATTGTTTGTGTTTTTTTAAGTCGTTGTACTTATTTTTAATACAAAATGAATCTTAATTATTATTGATAGAGCGAGTTGGAGCAGTCCTTTGGGATTTTGTTATAAAAAGCGTACACATTGCCCTTGAAATGATTTCTTAGTTTTAGTGAGCCTAGTCGTGGGAACAGCGAGTTTATCTTTATTTCTAGTATTTGCATCATGATTATCGCTATTTTTCTTAAACAAACTAATATTTTTACGAACATTCATTAGATTTTCATAAATGTACTGGCTAGTACCTAGCCATTATATTTATTTCTTTAAACTTATTTTGCAGTGATTCTCTGGGGCCCATGTTGTAAATTGCTCGAACAGCTCTCTTCTGCAACACAAATATGGTGTTTACGTCTGCAGCACTCCCCCACAACAATATGCCATAAGACATAATGCTATGAAAGTAGCTGAAGTAGACTAGTCTAGCTGTATCTACGTCTGTAAAAAGACGTATCTTTTTGACTGCGTATGCCGCAGAGCTAAGTCTCTTCGACAATTTATGTATGTGTGGGGCCCCATTGAAGTTTTTTATCTAAAGTAATTCCCAAAAACATAGTGGTGTCCATGAGACCTACATGTTCGTTTTTGATTTTTATATCAACATTTACTTGTCAACAAAACTAAGTCTATTCGGTTTATACTACCGAATGTTAAATTCGGTAGTATAAACCGAATGCACTTAGTTTTTTTTTTTCATTTAATAATAGGTTATTGACATTAAACCAATTTACAACTTTAGAGATTGCATTATTTACATCGTCAAAGTAATTCTGTCGTCGCTTCAGTTTAAATAAAAGTGAAGTGTCATCAGCAAACAGTACAATCTCGTGATCATCCCTGATAAGAGAGGGTAGATCATTTATATAAATGAAGAACATGAATGGTCCTAGTATTGATCCTTGTGGCACACCCATTGTTGCTACTGACCCCGGTGAACGCTTTCCATTTACGTCAACTCTTTGTATTCTGCCACTTAAGTAAGAAGTAAGAAGGTCTACAGCGACACCCTTTATGCCATAGTGGTGTAGTTTTCTGATTAATGTATCATGATGTACACAATAAAAAGCCTTGGATAAATCACAAAAAATACCTAAAGCATCGCGAGAGTCTTCCCAGGCATCAAAAATATGGGATATCACTACCGCTAATTCACTCATTTCTTCGGATTGGATTCTCCTTCACAACTTCTTGGAATTTCAAAGTTAATGACTTTATTAGGGTTCCTATTCTCTTTTTGGATTACATCATTCATACTTGTATTCTTGTTTATGTTTTTCCTATTACTTTTCCCTATTTATTTACTCTTAACTTTCTTTGTTTTTTTAATTATTTTTTCATCATTATTTTCATAATTGTCTATTTTCACATCACTTATATCGCTATGTGTCTTTAATCTTTAAATTGACGTAGCCTATATTCTTTAAAAATTGTTTAGTTTTATTATCAGTGGTTGTAAACATAAACATGTGTTATTGTAAACATGTGCTAAGATTTCCGTAAGGTTTCTTCTAAGTAATAAATAAAAAGGATCACGACTGTAATCCCATTCTGTAATCGCATTTATAATATTATTAGGATAGTAAGGAACCCTTCGTGCGCGAGTCTAACTCACACTTGGCCGTTTTTTTGTTTTTCTAAAAATAAGACAATAATAATTAGTACTTAAGAGGCTGCCAGTCGCTGATTGCTCTTTTTCGAAACGAAAAAAGAAATACTTCTGAACAAGCCACATCTCCTATTTTTATAAGTATATTACTTCAGATTCCTACCTAGATTTCTATTAAGCTGAAAACATATGATCGAAATATTTTATATACAGACCTACTATTAAAATCAACTTGTGATTTATTGTTAAAGATAGGTAATATGTAGATCTAGATTTCTATTAGGATAGATTTTTGATAAGTAATTATACATAATTTATATCATTAATTTATTCGAAAAGCTAAGGCGGACCACGCGCGGACGTGTGTTTGTCATCATTGCAGCGGTCGGTAGGATTATTTATCGAAGTGATTAAAGATGGGTACATCTTTATTCACATATACTATACATTATAAAATAGGAGATGTGGCTTGTTCACAAGTATTTCTTTTTTCGTTTCGAACAAAAATAATCGTCGACTGGCAGCGTCTTAATACTCTACCGGAACAACACGCTCGGATCATGATTTATGGTGGTTTTATTTAATAAGTAAAACAAAACAACAGTTGGGAGAATCAAAAAGAAAATACTAAGAAATATGACATCGACAATATTATTATTTATTATTATTTCGTTATTCTATGACAACGCGGCGTGGCGACGCTGAAGTGTCGCACGTCTGTAAGAACCCTTACTAATTTAACTGAAATAGTTAAAACACAGGTACTTGGCTATCTTGCTCTATTTAGGAATTCTTAACTGCAATGTTGTTGACGTTATAATAAAGGGTCGGTGTCATTTTGATACGAAACTTTCAACTAATACACGTTTATATGTAAAGGCAATAACGTATCAAACTGTTTTTAAATAAATATCAGAATGATCTATTTACCGTAAATGTCTGACTTATTTATTAGTGAAATGTCATTTATGAACATAACACCGGACTAAAATATATTTGTTATTAAATTTTCAGACAGTGTAAACGTACCTTAATATTCACATAGATCATTTAAGTCATGAAATGTGACTCACATGTTTAGCATTTTTGTGAAAAACATAACCTCGATAACCAAAAATATCAGAATAACTTGTAGTAGAGATAATTACGATACATACTTAGAACTTGTATTAATAGGACAACGCTATGAAAATAATTGAAAATGAAGTATCATTTTATTTTCTTTGGAAATGCACTGTGATTCACATGTTTTTATTTTATACAAATTGCAGTGGCGTTTCGTCACATCTAATAAACTGACACTAAATCCAAATTGCGGAGATTTTGGCGGGAACAGCATTGAGCAAAGTGTTGCCAGATATCAAAAATGATCTTCGAGTAGTAGAAATGGTACAAATAGCTACGAAATTGACCGTGACATACTCTGAGTGACTCACATGTTAAGAATCTCGGACAAATTTAAAATATAGTTTTTTATTGCTAAAGCACCGCGTAGAATAATATTATTATGGATAAATAATAAGAAATATATTTATTATATTAGTTAGATAGTTAAAAAGTTTAACAGAGAACACATTAGAACTTTATGATGATTCAAAACTATTAGAGTGTATAAAAGACATTTCTGTTGTAATGGAACGTGAAAGGTGGCAAAACAAAAAAATGTTTATAAAATACTATTCACATGTAATTATGCTCTAATTTCTATAAAATCTTGAAGAGGGAAGTTCATATTTATGGAAAAGATTGCCCGAATTGAAAAATATTCAACACTGATTCCGTAAAAAATATTGATATTAGTCGGACATTTATTTGTTTGAAATGTACAGTTTTTTTGAAAATGTCTGATATGCTCCGTGGGTCCTATATGCAAAGTGGAATCGGGTTTCGTGTCGTGACTTTGTTTATCGTCGAGGTTTTCACGAATACTGCGTGTACTGTACTGGTGAAATTTAAATTAGCCATTTTGTATATAACACACTAAGTATAGGTATTTATGAACAACACTTCGCGGATTTTATATGTTGAAATATTGTTATACTAGCTTCCATACGCAGATTCGCTTGTGTGATACCCAGATAAATAGCATTCTATGTTTCTTTCAATGTCATAATTCTTACTTTCGTATATTAGTTTGTCGATAGATCATTAAAAAGATATAAAAAAGTGTGATCATTTTCAAATTAATTTTGACTTTTTATCACTCCACTTCACCTGGAGTGATGACGAGCTTAAGGTGCTTTAATTAGACTAGAAAAGTACCAAAAGGAAATATAAAATGTCCATCAGTTGTGTAAACGTTCTCTAGACCTACTCGTATAACGACCGACACTACCTTCCTCAAATTAAAACCGCGCCCTAACTCCCAAGCCCTGACACCTGACGTCATCAT
The DNA here is from genome assembly GCA_912999785.1 of Hydriomena furcata. NCBI lineage: Eukaryota > Metazoa > Arthropoda > Insecta > Lepidoptera > Geometridae > Hydriomena > Hydriomena furcata. The sequence continues at coordinate 14,615,289 of OU538832.1, read as the reverse complement.
AGTCCACCTTGAATACCTCATCCCGCCATAACATTTCAAGTACAATCGCTATTTTCGCTCGCCATTTTAAATCAGCGAAAAACACCGTGTTATTTGCAGCGACAGGCTCAGAGGCGGAAATGCCGGTGTAATGACAGCTCTACGGCCCGCAATTTGCCGCTCGTGACCGCTCTAGGGCTATCTACTACTGCTAAATAAGCTGTGCCTCAGAGTAATATACAAGGTACCCGAAGGATGCGTCAAAATGCGAGACAACGCCATGTAATTTACAACGCCATGTAATTTACATTAATTTACAACGACAACGCCAATTTAATTTCTCGTGATTCAAATGGATTTTGACAGAATCATGTAACTATCAGCAAGCCGAATAACAAATGCCGATTAGTCAACGTATGCATACGGATATCTACATCTCCGTATCCGACTTGGCCTGGAATGACATGTTCTCTCGTATAAAGATCTTGTCTCATCAAAGATTAAGTGTAATTTTTACACGATAACCATCTAGGTACTCGCGGTTCATATACCCAACTGATATCCTTAGACATCGGTTACACGCTAATTCTGGCGTCATTTCAAACCATCATTCGATTCGAGTTTAAACTGATGCCAGAATGATGGAAAATGGAAACGGTTCTAAATTTTCATCAGTCCATCAGTCTGCGTGTTACATGGTAATTCTCCCGTCATTCTGACCAGAATGATGGATTGAACTGCCAGTATTAGCGTGTAACCGATGTCTTACTCTCTCAACAACCTCTCATGACAGTCGCAAGAACGGAACGTCGTGGATTGTTTATAAATGAAGACAGGCTTCTTTATTATTACTCTGCGATGCTTCCATTTGCAGCCTAATGGGGGTCTGAAGTTGCTCCGGATTTTACTTACCCAGCTCTCATTATGTAAGAATTACTCGGGCGTAATTTGTAAAAATATTAGAGCTAATGGATCGCGAATTACCTATCTGTCATACTTAGTTTTCCTTTCTTTTCCATCAAGGAGAATGAGAAAGTATTATAAATAATAATTTGGGAAAATATTTGACAAAGATGGTTTACATTTTAAAGCATGGCATCACCAGGACGACTCTTAAATTTGTATCGACACTGGTTATAGGACTTAAAAGCTGTGACGGTCTTCCTCATGGCTTTATGCATTTTAATTCAAATTCAAATTCAAAAATCATTTATTTCAATAAAATCACAAGGATCACTTTGAAACGTCTTAGGAACTAGGTGAAGCTACGCCGATTCCACGCGACCAAGCCTAGAAGAATCAGGCAACAAACACGGCTTGGGGTCTACCTTTTTTTTATCCTTTCCTTAATGCTATGAAGAGCTCCAGTGTGGTGCCAATCGAACAAGGTGAAGGCTCAACTGTAATGACGACAGTACGACACTGATCTGAGTTTTTATAGTGACCCTTGAAGCACCAAGACATTTTGTCAATCCTAGTTATTGCAAAGGTCGGAATGCTTATACTTTATCATTTTCCCGCAATAAATATAAATATCCTAAGAATAATTACTGCATCTCATCAGATGCACGCAAGCCCTGTTATATCAATTAGAATAAATTAATCAAATCGGGTCGGCGCCAATCACGCGAATCCTAATCGGGTGAAGGATTGTTGTAAGTAAACGATAAAATGCAGGTATTGCACGCGATTCTTAATAGGCCGTCCACACTCACGGCAAGAATTCCCGAGAACACCCAAACGTGTAAGTACTCGTTTTCGCAAACGCCTGTTTTCAGATCGGTGTCAGTATTTTTGCCCGAATTAAAAGATTACTCGGGCAAAAAAAGATCACTATCTAAACTTTTGGTTCCGTTCAGTGCGATGGGAGATGTTGATATCGATGACGTGGAGTCGTTAAAATCTGGGATAACGAATTAGACATAAAGGTCATAGAACATTTTCAAGCGGAGCCCATTTTGATATTGTATTGCAATAGTATAATTATGCACACAACAGTAAAATCGCTGCGTTATCAAAGTGGATACTGGATAATAGACAAGAACTTTAAGAAACATCGTGCAGTTTTCTCGCGAGAAAGCTCGCCGAGAGTGTGGATGGGCTATTACAGAAACAAATGCTACTTGTGTATGATACATTATTTGAACATTTATAGTACACTTTGTAAAGAAAGTCTCGCAATAGGCCCAGTCGACATCAGTAGTAACAGCTGAGTAGATACTCTCTAGTAGCACCACCACCAGATTAGTTCATAATAACTTGCTTTACCTTTAGAAGGCCTCTCATATTCTTCAAATATGTTATGCTGTTTAAATGGACAAATAAATAAATTGCTTGCTAAGCGAACACAGTTCGAAGCTTTATTCTTTACAAAGTTATCAATAATCGCATTTAAGAAAGCTAGCTATTGATATACACATTTTCTCTTCAGACCATTCATAATTCAGCAAAGTCAGTATACACATGAACAAAACAAAATGATTAATGTGTGCTTAGCGTCATGTAAGCGGGCTGCAAATGTTTAATTCATTTCAGTACCTGCGTATACCGTTATAATAACAAGTTTGCAAAACGTCTTCGACACGATAATGTGTACATTATTGTATTGTTACCATTATGTTAATGAGTTTATTGTTAAGAGCGAATGACAAAGAGTTGTATGCTCAAGCTCATACGAGGAAGATAAAACTATTTTTGTGAACGCTCGTAGTTCTGATGTTGGAATGCCTAAAATTATTTAAAACTAGCTTCCAACCGAGGCTTCGCCCACGTTGTAACTAGATAAAAGTTTCCTATGTATATTCAGAGTTCCATCCAAATCAGTTTGGTCGTGTTTGAGGCACAAACATCCAAATATCCTCACAAACTTTCGAATTTATAATATTAGTAGGATTAAGATTAATTGATTGAATATCACGTCTTTTATATTGATTTGTATTCTCTATACTATCTCTATCATCATTACCGTTCTATAGAAAGACGATTCGAATCGGAACCAACAAAACGACTACTAGAGCTTTACCAATAAAGAATGTATAAGCCCGTAGCTAGCCCCCCTGCCCTCTTCAATTATCCAACCCTTCAGGAATTCCCGCTTCGTTTTCCAATTTAGTAAATACACGGTAAGCCCCAACGCAATGCGGCACTCCCAGCCCTCCTAAATAATAATTTCCTTATTATCCAAGTTATATTAAATGAATTGACTGCCACTCAAAATAAACGTGATAATACTGGGTTATAAAAAGTTGATGAATTGTGCGTCAGCTTTTTATTATTTTGAGGGGTGACTCGAAAACTCTGTTGTAATATATCCCACTTATAGTATTAGGTACGATAGGTAGACGTGATTTAAGCCTTGTAACCGCAAAAATAGTTTGTGTCACTGCATAAGGTCGAAAATTGTCTGACGCGCAGCCAAACAGCTAAATTCACATTTGCCTAGATCCACCGTCCGTGCTGTAATGTGATTGTTTGTTTTTATTATCTGATGGTGAACAAAATAAAGATTTTATTTTTATTTTATCGGTTAAGTTAATTATATACGTTTATTATATAATAATATACGTATTCAAAGTTAAGTCGCGTTTCCAAGATTTCTAAAACAAACCGACAAGGAATGTCTTATTGGCAATATCGATTGAAAAGAGCCTGGGGGTCTACTCTTGAAAACGATCAACGATATATCGGGACAAATTTCATATCGTTTCCGACTATATTTTGAAAGATGGAACATCCAAAGTTACTTTGACAATTGACATCATACATTCAACTACGACGATTTCTTTATGTGCGGTTTGGCCGAAAATATCGGAGTACTGTCAAATCGTTTTGTAGAGTAAGGGCCCTGAAATCGAATCGGAGATGTCTTCTAGTTTTTGAACATTAACAATCCTTATTCCAGACCATCGAACCTACCAGCGAAATGTGCCGAGGAAGCCCTCCGGCACAAAGAAGAGCACGCTCGCATGGTGGAAGCAGCCAGAAGGCGGGTGGAGCGGGAGGGCGCAGCTAGGCTCGCCAGACTTCAACAATCACTGCGACTGGAAGAGAGACTGGCGAGACATGCGAGGGAGTGGACGCAGACCATACTTCCTGATTGGCAAAACCAGTAAGTAGAAAGTAGACATTGAAACAGCAAAAAGGTTATAAAAGGTTCATATAAGTGGGGAGCCGTCGTTCATGTAATCCTGGTGAGTTTTGGGTAACATACGTCCATAAAACTACGCCTGTTTTCCAGAGGAGTAGGCAGAGACTTCACTCTCATCACATACTTCATGCATACTCGTCAGTTTAGAGTACTCACTACTACTGTCACTAATGTCACCGATTTATTCCAAGAGAATAAGCTGAGATCTTCCTCTTTCTACGGTCTCATTCACACTCGCCGTATACATCTGTTTTGTCAGTCTTTAATTGATTCTTATCACTACGCCTCCTTTCACTCCACAACGTTCTGTCACATTATCACTCTATCTTTCAATGTTAAGTTGGTAAACCAGTATTTTTATAAGCTTTGTAAAAAATAATAATACAATAGTAACTACAAACTATACTGCAACGTAAATAGACTGGTATCCAGCCGCAAACATATCACAGAGCATGGACAACAGTGATCCTAGCATTGTATTCAACAATGCATTATGTATGTTTTGCTCCTATTTCTTACATTATGAGTGTACGAGGATTGAGTACCAACGCACTGCACCATAACTATTCATTGTTCTGGCATTTCTAACCACATTGTGCGACTTTGTGCTTATTTAGCTATCTCGTTATGGTATTCCCATACAATTGTGGTTAGATAGTCCTCTTGGCAGGATGCTAATGTTTTCAAGTCCTATTTTGTTATGTTCTAATTTTATGACGACATTGGTGGCAATTCGCTTGCACGAAGCTAAACAGAATTCAGTCTTGTTTTTTACTGTCAAAATTCGCGTATTAGTACTACATAGTGACAATCTTCTATCTAATATATAAAATTCTCATGTCAGTGTTTGTAACCAAACTCCTCTGAAACGGATCGACCGATTTTTATGATTTTTTTGTGTATAGGGCCTAAGTGATAAGGGTGGCGTAAAGTTTGGAAAAAACAGAAAGTGCTTTTTCTGTGGGATTATTGAATTTGACATGACAACGTCCGTAGGTTGAGCTAGTTTTAAAATAAAAATTAAAAAAAATAAAAGTACTTGTTTACATCTAAAATAGAATTAAGAAACGTCAACCAAAAGTTATTAAAAAATATACGATCACGACGGTAATCCCCTAGATATCCTCTCGGATCTCCAAATAGAGAAAATAAACAGGAAAGTCTGTTTTGCCATCATATTAAAACCGGGTTTTGAATCCGTCGATTATTCCGGTTTTTTCGGTTTTCGGGTGTCCGGTTTGCATACCTTAGCAGTGCAGACTATAACAACAATAACAATGCAATAATTAATACTTGTAATAATAACCCGACCCGACCTCGACCCGACCTCGACCCCACCTCGACCCCACCTCGACCCCACCTCGACCCCACCTCGACCCCACCTTTACCCCACCTCGACCCCACCTCGACCCCACCTCCTCGACCCCACCTCGACCCCACCTCGACCCCACCTCGACCCTTTCACAACGCGCGATAAGGAACTTCGTTCCAAAAAGTATTTAAGTATTCTATCAGTTATCTAGTTCCCATAGTACAAGCTTTGCTTAGTTTGGGGCTAGATGGCGATGTGTAAAATGTCCACCAATATTTATTATTTATTATTATTATTATTATTATTTATATATTAATAGATATACTATAGCAAAAAAGTGTCGTGACAACTTTTCGTGACAACTTTTTGTGACAACTTTTCGTGACAACTTTTCGTGACAACTTTTTGTGACAACTTTTCGTGACAACTTTTCGTAAGAATTTTTTCCGTCTAGCCCCCTTTCACAAAGCGCGATAAGGAACTCCGTTCCAAAAATTTGCTAACTTACCAGTAAACGTAAATAAAAGTCAATGCTACAGTTAACAAGCACATATTTTTCAACATGAGGTTGTAATCACTGAGCCAATAACCTCTACGGCAGAGTGAGGTCGCAATTATGCCATTATCAGCAGGCTGTTGGGCCCTGACCTTAACCACGTACGTCGCGTCGCGTGAATAGTGTGACCACGAAACTTTAATAGGCTGTATGTATACATTGACAATATTAGTTGTGACTATATGTTAAGAATGTTCTCTTGACATACAAGTAATTTTTCTATTCTTAATTTTGATTGGTGATGTAAAAAAGCTGCAGTTATCCTTACTCTGATAATATAAAAATTGTTGCGTTAGAATCTGAGAATAAAATGAGATTGCGTTTTTCGATAACTCAATTTTATGTTATGACGTGCCTCTACCTGACACTTAGACATCTTCAAATATCTGAGAGAATGTCTACCGTACATGGGGATTACAGTTGTGATCCGTCGTGATCTTACTTTTATTTTATTTTCTTCCATTTTTAAGCAACACTTCTTTAAATATATCAAATTTAAATTAAATCTTTATATCTGACCCTTTTCAAATAAATCGTACTTAAAGAGTCTCGTAAAACATAATCTTAATAATTTTCCAGAAAGAACGCGAAACGAACCCTCGAATTATGGTGGAGCGGCTTACCTCCAGCTATCCGCGGTCGCGTCTGGCAGCTAGCCATCGAAAACAAACTCAAAATCACCCACGAACACTACCAGGACCTCGTCACAAAAGCCACAGAGAAGTTACACGAAGCACAGATGAGACGGAAACGGTTAAAAGTGAACAGAAGAGATGCGTGCGCCTGCAAGGAGAAGAAAGACGCGACTCAATCGAAGACGGACGACATGCCTGAGGAGAAACGGCTGAGCATACCTAGAAATTTCAGTGAGCAGAATCTAAAGTCACATACGACGGAAGAGGTAATTTTATACTGTTATAACTTTATTGACTGGCCTCACAGCTCAGTTGGTAGTAGCTCTGCCTTCTGCGCTGTAGGTTGTGGGTTCGATCCCCACCCCGGATAAACATTTGTGTGATGAACATAAATGTTTGTTCTGTGTCTGGGTGTTAATATGTATAATAAGTATGTAAAACGTATATAAGTATTCTATCAGTTATCTGGTTCCCATAGTACTAGTTTTGCATAGTTTGGGGCTAGATGGCGCTGTGTGGAATGTCCACCAATATTTATTTATTTATATTTTATAGTTATTCTGATGTGTCTTGCAAGACAACTTGCTTTATTATGTAAATTGTTTGGTCCGAAAATTGCAATGTTCATTAAATGCTATTTATTAACTGTATTCAATAAGGTTTATTCAAAAACTTCCTTTTTACGGTTCCGTACCCAAAGGGTAAAAACGGGACCCTATTACTAAGACTTCGCTGTCCGTCTGTCTGTCTGTCCGTCTGTCTGTCTTTCACAGGGCTGTATCTCATGAACCATAATAGCTAGACAGATGAAATTTTCACAGATTATGTATTTCTATTGCTGCTCTAACAACAAATACTAAAAACAGAATAAAATAAATATTTAAGGGGGGCTCCCATACAACAAACGTGATTTTCGCATTTTAGCGCCATCTAGTTTCATTTGATGTAACTACGTTATTATAGGTCTCATGCGACCGCTCGGGGTTTGAGAGGTAAGCTGAAAGATGTTTGCAATTCCGCTGGCAGGTGGCGCTATTTTACCACTATCGGTAAAGTAAGTCGGTAAATAGGTGGTACTTCACAAACATGATCGACAAAAAGTTTGAAAGTGAATTATTGTATTCGTATTCATGTAGTTAGGTAAATAGGTACCTAGGTAGATATTATTTCAAATGAATTTCGAGTTCGAATCCTGACCGTGCATCAATGGATATTTCTGTTCGAAAAATGTACATGCGCGTTACATGTGTGGATTACATTTATGTTATAACGGTGAAGGAAAACATCGTGAGGAAACCTGTTAGTATTCTTGAAAGCGGCGACGGGCTTGCAACCTGTCACGTGTGGAATGCTAACTACGTAGTTAGGTAAATAGGTAGGTTACGAGATATTATGAATAATTTTTTATGTTTTTAGGGTTCCGTACCTAAAGGGTAAAAAACGGGACTACTAAACACCGCTGTCCACCTTGTTGTCACCAGGCTGTATCTCGTGAACCGTGATAGCTAGACAGTTGAAATTTTCACAGATGATGTATTTCTCTAAAAACAGCAAAAAAACAATATTTAAGTGGGACTCCCGTACAACAAACGTGTTTTTTTTTGCCGTTTTGATAATAGTACGGAACCCTTCGTGCGCGAGTCCGACTCGCACTTGGCCGGTTTTTTTAGTTGGAAAACTAGGCTTTGACTTGTGCCATCTTGTTTAAAATTTGAAAACAATTGATTACTTTTAGAAACATCTTATCGAGCTGGTCTGATTATGAAGCTCGCAGCCATAAGAACTTCTCAAACACAGCATAACTCTATAGGGTTTTTTGATCGTTGGATTTGTCTTGACGAGCTTTAGATTTTTATATATTTTGCGACACAAAATACATAATGTTATTCTATCTTTTCCAGGTTAAGTGCTGTTCAAAAAGCAACCCTAACCTCCTAGAATATAGTGACGAGTGTTCAATGGAGCTGATACAATTGGACATTGCACGCACGTTCCCTCACCTCTGCATATTCCAACCGGGCGGACCTTACTTTAACGTGTTGTACCAACTGTTAGCTGCTTATGTGTGCTATAGACCTGATATCGGGTATATTCAGGTGAGAACTGTTATCAATTCAACCTATAGTGCATAGTTTTAAGGGTTCCGTACCCAAAGGGTAAAAACGGGACCCTAAAAACTATAACAATAATACTAAGACTTCGCTGTCCGTCTGTCTGTCACAGGGCTGTATCTCATGAACCGTGATAGCTAGACAGTTGAAATTTCCACAGATGATGTATTTCTGTGGCCGCTATAACAACAAATACTAAAAACAGAATAAAATAAATATTTAAGTAATTAGCGGACCCTTAAAGTAGGGACTGAATAAATTAACCGACTTGGTATTACATGGATCTCACAACTTTTTACGGTAGAAGAACTGAGTTGCGTTGCGAGACTTGGCTTTTTTTACAAGTTATGTTCTTGATGGCATCTCTAATATCTCAATCAACTAGAATCTTTAAAAACCTATGAATTTAAAAATACATACACATATCGTTTCCGGCTTGAAGTTGACTTCTGGAACACCCTGTATGACTGTTAGGTGATATTTATGTTTTTTCTGCATTCCAGGGCATGTCATTTATAGCAGCAGTACTTATACTGAACATGGAGGCGCCTCAGGCGTTTGTGTGTTTCGCGAATCTACTAGACGGACCCGTGTTCCGTGCAGCTTTCACTAGAGACGGCGCCGCTATGCAGGTAACGCCTTTTTCGAATCGAACATTATTTTTTATTATTTACTTGTTTGCCCCGACTTCGCACGAGTGGTACCTGGATAAAAAGTAGCCTATGTGTTATTCTGATGTATAAACTATAATACTGTAAAGTTTAATTTTAATCCGTTCTGTAGTTTTTGCGTGAAAGAGTAACAAACAAACACACACACACGCACGCACGCACGCACCACTATCGTATCGAAATTGATCGTTTAAATGTCAAAACTTACTCTTTTTGTATGTAAAAGTATCAGTTTTAACATTTGGACGATACGGTGTCGATACAATAGTGATTCGTGCTAACCTCCTGATTTATATCTCAAAAAAGGATTTAATTTTTTTTAAATAAAAAAAAATATATAGTTTTTAACAGAAAACTTATTATTGAATTGTTTGCAGCGATTGTGGAAAGCCTACAGCACCCTCCTCGGCCACAACCTACCCACTCTCGCCGAGACAGTCGCGCCAGAACTGTATCTCCTTGAATGGCTTTACACCGCCTTCGCTAAGGCGATGCCGTTGGACGCGGCGTGTCGCGTTTGGGATGTATTCCTACGAGATGGCGACACTTTCCTCTTCAATACTGCACTGGGTATATTTTTATCTTTATTTTAAAAGTCTAAAATTATATATAAAACATAACTTTTTTTAAATCTAAATATTTCACCCCAATTAGTTTAGGGCAAATGCTTTGAGAACTAGATAACCGATAGAATACATTCTTTTCTTTTTGTAAATAAATACCTAAGATACATTAGGGTGTTGTTATAAGCGGCGATGGGCTTGCAAGCTGTCACATATAGAATGTTACTGTAAAATATAGGTATGTGACAAATGTAATGTTCGGACGTGCCTCTGACTATCCCCTTTAGTCATCTCTATGGATCTAAGCGCATATAGATCTCAGAGAACGTCTACCGTACTTGAGGATTATAGTCGTGATTAAATTTCAAATGTACTTACCTAATATTAAATTCCAGGTATCCTCCACCTGTACCAGGAAGAGCTGAAAGACATGGACTTCATCTCAGCGGCTCAGTTCCTCACCAAACTCCCCGAAGACCTGGACCCTGAGGCACTCTTCAGAAGCATCTCCTCCGTCAGCATGACAGTAGACGGTATGTCGTTTGAGGAGCTGGTCTCCAACTGTGATACTGACAGCAGCCTGGATGATGATATCCGGTTATGATACAACCGGGTACGAGGTATCGTCGACACCTTCAAAATTAAACTGAGTTTTTTTAATTTGTTTTAATATAGAATTCATTGAGACCATATTTATTAATACATAGTACTACGGTAACGGCCAATATCCACTAAAGCGGAGCGGAGATATGAGTCATATAAAAGCAAAACCGGTAAAAGCAATTTTTTTTATTTCTTCGTATTTTAAGTTTAACATTCAAAAGTCAAATAGCTACAAATTCAGCAATTTCTTAGAGTAAAACCGCTACAAAGAACATAAATTTCAATTATCTGTATCAAGGTCCTTTCCGTTTTAAATTTCGTCAAAATAAGCACCCAGACTAAATCACATAAACAATCTTACAGCGCTTTGAAACAGTGATATCCATGCACGAATCTTTTATCATACTTATTGGTAGTATAACGAAACCTTATTTTGCGTTTCACAAGTTATTTTGGCAGCTACAGTCTACTAGAGTTATGTAGTGAGTTGACGCTAGTTTATTTTTGCTAACAACCTAAGCCCATATGGTTATTTTTTTTATATAGGTACTCGGTATCACACGGTTCTTCTCCGCTCCGCTTTGATAGATGATGGCTTTTATCAATGCCTATAATTTGAACTACATATTTGATTGGCAATTGAAATAGAGAAATAAAAATGATTTTACATATTTTTTTTAAACTATTTATCTGATATGTCTAAAAATATTTATCTGCTTGAAACAATTGAAACTTAGTTATGTCGGCTGTGTCGTAAATGTATAATAAAAATAATGATATTAAATCAAAATCATGTCTATTTAATATAATAATAATATTACGCGCGTAAATTTAATATAAAATTATTTTTAAAATAATATTAAATCTCAATAATGCGAACGACTCCGATCTTAACTCTAAAATAAAATAGATATTTATAAATAAGTTAAATTGTAAATATTTGATTAATTTTGTTTGTCGTCGTGACTGTATAAACATATCATATTCATTAGAATTAGTTATTCATTTCGTACCTGTTTCGTATGGATATATTTATGTAATAATTTAAATTATATATTTATGTTTTAAGTATATAAATAAATTGTCTTATGTAATGTCTAATTATGTATCGTCTTTTACGAAAATTGTCTTTTAAAATAATGTGTATTTATCCAGTGGGTTAAAAATATTTCTAGTTTCTATAAAACAAGCTTTTGCGTATTTAATTTGTTTTGAATGATTAATTATTTTATAATTCTGAAGAACTTTTAAATATTACAGTTATTTCATGTTCATTAAAATATATATTTACTTGAACGAGAAATCAAAAGAATCTCGGTTTTGGTTCTCGATTTAACCCTTTGGAGGTTATACCCTAAAACATTTTCTACAGTTAAAAATATATTATTTATACATTCACCAACTAAGTCTAAGACTTAATATTGCTTCTTAGAAAAATACTTTAAAAAAATCATTCATGCAGTTATTTTTAAGTATACAATTTGTTTTTATTTTAATCTAGTTTTATGTGAAACTTGTCAACGAGTAGTAAATCGGCCTAATAATTAATTGAAACACTATCGCAACTAAGTTAAATCATAATAATAATGTAAATATATTTTTTTATATAAATAATATTAAAATACGCTAAAATAACCTGTTACGTATGAAAAAAGATAGAGGAATTTATGAAGAAAAAAAGATGTACCTATTTTGCGGTTACTGTGAATAAAAGCTTTAAATAATACAATTTATTAAAATGTTTATTGAAATTGCTTGATTCTTTCTTGCCAGGTTTTATAAACGTTTTTTTTTCGAAAATGTTGTTATAGTATGTTTGGATAGTATATTAATTTGCACTTATTAACACAACACAATGTTAATTCATAGTTTTATAAAAGTTAGAAAGAAAATCCGTTAAATTCCTCCTTTAATTGGGGATAACTTTTTTTAAAGTTAAAATATTCACTGCTTTATTATTATTTATACGTATTATAATAAATATGTTTGTAATATAATAAAATATATATTCATGTTTATGTAAAATCTTAATAATTAATATTAAAGATTGTGCGTTATTTTTCAAAAATTATAGGACACTCACTCAATTACATTTGTTCTAATATTTTTTTGTTTTTTTAGAATTTTTATCTCGCTGTAGGTTGCCTAACTTGCCCAAGTTATGCTACGAACGCTATATAAATATATTACTTGCAAACTACAAGTACCTTCTCATTTTTTTTAAGTTAGTTGAAAAGAGGAGATCGGCCCAAACATAACCATAGCAATCTTAATGAAGGCGGCATGGCTTAATTTATGCAACATAAAAATAAACATGCATAAATGAATTTGTTATGTCTACTATTCCATAGAAAACACATTTGTTTTGAGTGATCATAGGAACACTATGTAGGTGTTGTCTTACCTATTTTTATTTATGAATAACGCACGATCTCTAATAACACGAAGAAAACATTTGTTCGGAATATCTAATCTACAGGGAATCCTCTTGATTCAGAGCTAGGTATAGTATTAGTTTAAATATAATAAGAAAATCTCATAAAATTATAACGTTATAATAATATTAGTATATATTTATTTAAAGCTAAGTAAATTTTGATAAAAACATAAATTATTACGCGCTTTTTCAACTATGTTGTATCAATCCTTTCGCCTTTTTCAGATTTATTGGCATGAGAAAAGTCGCCAAAAATATTCGCAAAATACAAACATTCTTATTACGAACACGTTAAAGTCTAAATTTGTGTAAACCTTATGAGTGACAATCTTAAATTTAGCATTCTAGTATTAATCCTATTTCATTTCGCATATTTTACACTTCCAAGTGTAATAATTAGCCAACACCAGTTTACATATTGAATAAATGTAGGTTGACGTTTGTAAAACACATTTCAAAAAATAAAAATACGGTTTACGCTAAGTTAGACTTTAACGAGAAGACAATAAGATCGATCGTATTTAACTCGATATGAGTCAGTTTATGGTAACAACAGAATTGTCACTATTGTCAGATTAAATAATTAACTATTCGACTATCAATAGCTAAATAATGTATGTTATACAGGATGATTCAATTGAACATAGATCTAATAAGCTATATACAACTTTATCCTATAAAGGACAACAAACCCTTCTATTAGCGAATGACATAACATAATATGTCGTTGGAAAAGTCTTCACAATTGAAACAATACTTATTATGACAGCGTCATTGAAATTTTATTCCGTTCTGAGTTATATGAAATTTTTTAATTATTTTCCACAACTCTAAAAATAATTGAAATTTAATTGGGCAAAATGAAGCATTTCAATAAAGCTGTGATAATAAGTATTGTTCCAATTAACAACGACATAATGACATTGCTATTAGAGGGGGTAGAATTCGTCTAATCTTAAAATGAATCTCCCTCCACAGAACGTAATTTATTTATGACAACATCAAATTCGTATGTGTTGCGTCTGTACACCTACTTTGTATGTGAGCGTAAACACATTGGAGGGGCGTTTATGTTAAGATTAGTCTGACTCTACCAGGTTTCATATGTTTGCCCATTCTCCTTTAGATAGTTCAAAAGTTGTGTATTTTTATGAGCATGGTATTTTTTAAATACATTTTAGTCCATGCTCAATGAATGATCCTGTATTGTGGGAATTTACAGTTGTAATGTTGGACTGATATTATAATGCCATCTCAATTGTTATTAAATAATTGTAAATAATATTTTAATCTAAAAATAAGCCCCAAATCATTAGATATGATTAATTTTATCTGATTATGAAATAAACATTGTTTGCAATTTAAATCTGGAATTTAATTTCTCATTTATTATGGTAAGTAAGTATATTCTTGCATAGTAAGTTCGTATAAGCTTGTGACCAACTTTGGTGACAGTTTTTAGGACGCACTATGGCCTCCATCATAACTTTACGACTTTTAAACCTAAAACTGAAGTGTCCTCTGAAATTCTTCAGCATTTACTGCAACTACCAACACCCATCCGTTTTATGACCGCACCGAAAGTTGCAATTATCGATCGTATGTATGACTGACTGAATGTTATGAATAAAATAAATCACGACTATAATAATCCTGAAGTACTAGACATCGCCTCAAATCTCCAGGCACTCAGAACCTTGAACATGACTAAAGGATGTAGTCAGAGGCACATCCAAACATTACATTTAGCACATGCCCACATTTTGCAGTAGTTTGCATTTGTTATACGTGACTGGTTGCAAGTTCGACTTATAAGAACACTAACTGGTTTCCTACTTTGTCTATTACAAGCAGTCCGCTTGTAAGAAATATTATAGGTACATTTTTGATACCTTAGGTTACATTATTGCAATTTACGTGGGAATCTCTAACTTTTTGAAAATAAATATATATAGCCCTATGTTTTCGCTGATAATGTTGCTTTTAATAGGTTAAATGATTTTTAAAATGGGTCTAGAAGTTTTTAGTTTAACCCGATAAACAAAAATACAAATTTTACCTCTTTAATTGATGTAGGTAAATCAAAGTGTATTCGTTCTGCGCGAACCAAGTCACGCACGATTACTATACTAATACTTATAACTAATTAGTAATTACAATTATCATTATCATCTCAGTTAAAGTTCACTGCGAATGATAAATAATGATAAACAAAAGTATGTATCACTAATATTTATGTTATTAAAATTATTTATTACTCGCTTATTTGTTTCGTTATCTATCTTACTAATATTATCAACGCGAAAGTAATTATGGCTGTCTGCCTGTGACGTTATCACGGCCGAACCGCTGGGCCGATTGTGATGAAATTTCATATAGAGATAGATTAAAGTCTTTGGACGGACATAGGCCACCTTATTTTCCGAATTCTCTTTAGATTATCAGGAATTTTAATGTTTTACGATAAAAATCGATGTCATATATCTACGCGGACGAAGTCTGGGGTAAAAGCTAGTAAATGATAGGTTAGACAAAGATTAGTAGGTAGAGGTCATTAAACGAAGTCCAATGTAAACAGGATAAGGCGCATATTATTTTGGCGACCTCGGTGGCGTAGCGGGTAAGTATCCGGCTGCAATTAAATAGGTGCGTTGGTTGTACTTGTACTACGATTGAAGTTGTGCACTTCGACTATTTTCGTCTATTATTTTTCAAACTATCGTGATTAGTAGATAACTATACATTTTCACACGGGTCTTTATCACTTTATTACCTTTTTTCCCCGACGTTTTGGCTATGTTACAATAGTCATATTCACAAACAGGGCTATTGTGACATAGCCGAAACGTCGGGAAAATAAATTAAAGGTTTCTACGTGATAAAGACCGATTAAAAATCTGTAGTTATTTTCCTTCTATGATACAACACCAATGATAGATTGAGAGATATCTAGAGTTGTTACAACATTCAAATATTAAAATACGAAAGTTGGTGAGGATGTTTGGATGGCTCAATCACGTCCAAAAGATAAAACTGATTGGGATGAAATTTCATCATAATTACATTATTATTTTTCAAACTATCGTGATAATTAGAAATATCTATAAATTTTGACACGGTAAATAAAATGCCATCAAAAACATAACTTGTAAAAAAAGCCAAGTCTCGCAACGCAACTCAGTTCTTCTACCGTAAAAAGTTGTGAGATCCATGTAATACCAAGTCGGTTAATTTATTCAGTCCCTACTTTAAGGGTCCTTCTGTCTTAAGTTATTACGTAAAGGTTAGCTAATTACGTAATAACATAAGCCCTACTTTTTAGGGTTCCGTACCTAAAGAGTAAAAACGGAACCCTGTTACTAATACTCCACTGTCCGTTCGTCCGTCTGTCTATCTGTACGTCTGTCTGTCTGTCCGTCTGTCTGTATGTCGGTCTGTCGGTCTGTCTGTCCGTCTGTCTATCATAGAGCTGTATCTCATGAACCATGATAGCTAGACAGTTGAAATTTTCACAGATGATGTATTTCTGTTGCCGCTATAACAACAAATACTTACTAAAAACAGAATAAAATAAATATTTAAGTGGGGCTCTCTTACAACAAACGTGGTTTATAGATAATGGTACGGAACTCGACGTGCGCGAGTCCGACTCGCACTTGGCAGGTTTTTTTAGGATTTTTAAACTAATCACTAATTGTGTTTCAAATTTGAAGCTTCTATGTCTGCTAGAAGTGCCTTAAACTTTTGATGATCGGTCAGTCAGTCAGTCAGTCAGTGAGTGAGTGAGTGACAAAATAGGAAACTTTGACTAGTTATAATTCTTAATCTACTGGTTCAAATTGAATGAAATTCGAAATATACCGTGTTTATATAGTGACTGCTTGGTTACTGAAAATTCAGGCTTCTAGTTTTATCCACAACTAAGTTATAGGGGGTCGAAAATGGCCTGAACTGCTTCGAGAAAAGGATGGTACAGCCGTGCCGCTTTATTGCTTGACTTGGCGGGGGCCGTGCCCCCAGATAAAGGTATGATAAAAAGCGATGAAAATAGCAGGTTCTCATATATGTTGCTGTTGTTTTAACATTTTATAACAACTTTGTACCTATACTAAGTAGGTACCTATTATAAAAGTATGATTGATATCTTTCTACGTAGACGAAATGCTTTTCGTTTATTTCTTATTACTAGCTGTCCCGATAGACGTTGTCCTGCAAAGTTTCAATAATCGAACAGAAAAAACGCACTTTCGGTTTGTTCTGAACTTTATGCCACCCTTAGCATTTAGGGGAATAAAAAATACCCTAAGACTTATTCTCATACCTACCAAATATCCACAATAATAAATTATAAAAATCTGTCGGTTTCGGAGGAGTTACTGTGACACGAGAATTTTATATATAAGAAAGATTAAAAACATTATGCAATTATTATTATGAATATTCCTCACACTTACTTTGTTTCACAACTCGAAATCATTCGCCACCCAGCCCTTACAGTATTGCGTCATGGTTCCGCCCTCTGGGACTCTGACGTCATTCAAACTCAGCGGTTATCCTGTTCTATAAATAACTACTAGGTTACCTTACTCACATTCCTTATCGTCCTTAGGAGAGACTTATTACTTGCATTCCTAGGAGAGACTTAGTGCCTAATAAAAAGCCTAAAAGTGCTAGGGTACCTTCGGCTAGAAAGGTTTCGCAAAAAAAAAACAGTATAAAAGTACGGAAAAACTCATAAACAGAAAAATTTAATTAAATAGGTGCGCCATAACCTACCTACACGACTGCAATCACCATGGACGGACAACATTATTAAATTACATAGCAGATATTTAACGAAAAGATCTCAGATCTCCAGGCGTTCAGAATCTTGAAGATGACTAAACGAGGAATTCAGAGGCACGTCCATTTGAAACACGTCCACATTTTCAGGTCCATGCGTGACGAGCATACCCATCGTCGCTGAGTACCTATTAAGGCGCTCCCAGTCGACGATTGTTTTTGTTCGAAACGAAAAAATAAATACTTATGAACAAGCCACATCTCCTATTTTATAATGTATAGTATATGTGAATAAAGATGTACCCATCTTTAATCACTTCGATAAATAATCCTACCGACCGCTGCAATGACGACAAACACACGTCGGAGCGTGGTCCGCCTTAGCTTTTCGAATAAATTAATGATATAAATTAAGTATAATTACTTATCAAAAATCTATTCTAATAGAAATCTAGATCTACATATTACCTATCTTTAACAATAAATCACAAGTTGATTTTAATAGTAGGTATATAAAATATTTCGATCATAAATTCTAAAACGTATCATTTTGAAATAATATCTTTATCGTGAAAAGTTTCTGCTATTATTTTTTCAGCTTAATAGAAATCTAGGTATTTCTTTTTTCGTTTCGAAAAAGAGCAATCAGCGACTGGGAGCCTCTTAACTGGTTTCCTCACGATGTTTTCCTTCACCGTTTTGCAAGTGTGCGAGAAGAAAGTCACACCTACTCAACAGCATAACTAGCATATACTACTTAAAGTTTACAGGGACCTACCTACTCAAAGTATTGGTGCGCCCGCCCCGCCCACATACCTACCACTTCTAATCTGTTCTATGTTCTGTGACTGTGACGTACAACGACCACGCTGTGTGTGGTCGATAGTGACGCAAGAACTGCTAAATCTAACTTAAGTAGTAACAGTTTTTGTTTTCGACACTTTAATACCTTATCTATTGACTAGTAGAATCCCCTGCCTGCGACTTTACGTGAAGTTATTTTCAGACAGAATTAAACCTCCGCTGCATTATGGGTTGAATTGTTTGAATTCCCTTCTTAGTGCACACTCCCACACTAAAAGGACTCCCTTCAAATTTCAAGTTTTTAGGATAAGTGGTTTAAGCTGTGCGTTGATGCGTCAATCAGTAACGCAAGAGTTTTATTATTTACATAAATAGAGGAGGGTTTGATGATCATCAGTCGCCCGTGGAGGTCTTCTGATAACTTTATCTAAGTACCTACTAGTCGCAAGTCTAAACACAAGTACGTGATAGAGCCGAGCTATGAGTTTGTTGGGTTCCGTATACACAAATAATTAGATATTGGTGATTTGGAAATACTTTGCTGAACTGTATTCTTCTTCAACTTCGTAGACTTCATTTTCGCAACTGGGCTGTACCCTGGCGGCCACGTCGGTATTTACAAAATACGATGCGTATTTGCTACGGATAGTAGCAAAAAAACTTTCGTGAGTGTTGTGTGTTCATATAAATCAAGATATTTTATTCTATTTTTGTTTCTTACCGTTCTCGTAGGCTATAATTTTCTTCTTTATCCATTTACTTTATTAATTGAATATTATTGAAACTTTTTTTGCATGTATTTATTGTAATTAGTTTTATTCTTGTGTAAGTACACAAGAATAAAACTAAATTTTCTAAGTTAAAGCTCTAAGTTTTCCTAAAATTCTAAAATAAAATAAAATAAATAATATTTACATTACAGACGCTCGTATTTTTAAGCTGTTTAAGATGAAATACCTAAATCATATCAATACCTGTCGACTAATATAGAAACCGCGTATTATTACATCATTTAGTACCTTCTTTCAGTTCAATTTAGGTATTTATAAATAGAAACCTATCCGACCATGACCTAAAACATTCGCTAGATGTTTTTCATTAGACTAACTTATTGCGTGCTGAGCAATTTAAAACTAGCTAACCTACTCTGTTTTTTAGCAAAATCGACAATGACTATCATAATTAACTACCTATAGGTATGATGATTCATAGTAAGTAAAATATGTGGGAAAAGTATGTATGAGTTATAGATTACTTTCTTTTACTCGCGACTTCGACCGCGTAGATTCAGGAAATCGATTTTTGAAGACTATCGTAAAACATTTTAATTTCTAAAAATCTAAATAAATTTTTGGGGAAAAAGTAGCCTTGTTCGTCCCAAGACTTTAAACTATGTCTATATGAAATTTCATCACAATCGGCCCAGCGCCAGCGGTTTGGCCGTGATAACGTCACAGACAGACAAAGATAGATACTTTCGCATTTATAATATAAGTATAGATTACGTGCATTACTTGTTGGGTTCCAAAAGCATTTCTATACAAAATGTCTATGCTGTCAATTTCTGTCGCCATGTTACTAGCAAATTAAATAACAATGTAATACTACTTAGTAGTTTTCCATGTTGGCCAATATGGTAACATGTCAACAAAAGTTTCGATTACTAAACCAACAAAAGCTAATACGTGAGTCAGGATCGATCCTTCCGTAGGGTTCGATTGTAATCGCGATCAGAACAAAGTCGAGGGTTCGAGCGCGCGTACGGGACCCTAATACGACTATATTCGCGAAATAGGGGTCCGGGACTCAGAGCATAGGGTGAATGGAACGAGTGCGCATGCGTTAACCGGGGTTAGTGACAGTGAGCCAACCACGCACCTAGAGTAAACATTCTGCTTTAGAATTTCGTTGTAAATTCGTGTTTATTAGCAAATATGGTTGAAGAGAAGAAAACTGGTGAGCCCGGAGAAACTATCGGATTACTGGATAAAAAGGTGAGTGTACCTACTATTTTTTAAGGTGATGTAATGTCATGCGAAGGTCGAAGAGTTTTGGGGTGTAGCTTACCTGAACACAATAAGGTTGATTTTCGCTTGTTTTTTTAGGGGATATATTAAGGATATTTAGGAAATGCCGTTAGTAATATAATAATGCAGTGTTAAACGATGGATTTTGATGTCGGAGGATAATTACGAATGCAAACAAGTCGATTCGCAAAATACGTGTTTGGTTTGACGATTTTATTAACACCTCGTATTGTAGTGTCAACAGTGGTAATTTCCATTAGATACTCATAAAAATGAATGCTAAATATTTATTTAGGATATAATCATAAAAAAATAATTGTATTCTCCTAAATTCATATAAAATCTACGACGTCACAGGAGTTAACCTTTAACCTTTACGTACTCAAAACAAGTTGTTTGAGTTTGTCAACAAAGCCCAAAATCGTCTGTCACTATTACTTTAAGTTCATACTTAGAACGTACTTAGCAATGTGCTTATATTGTATGGCATGTATTATGAGAATGTGCTAAGATTAAATGAAGAAAATTGTCGTAGCAAGTTTAATTCCTTGGGCTAGGCTCAGTCTACCCCTTCGAGAAATAGCCGTATCATTATTTTTATTTTTTTTATTGAAAACCGACAGATTATAATTTTAATTTATGTACATAATAATTATATCATGACATCACATCACTAAGTATTTCTTAAAATCGAATAAAATTATAAAAACCCCATTTAATATTTCTAGTATCTAGAATTAGAAAGACCAGTAACCAGAAATATTATTTAAGATTAGAATGATATCTAATCTTAATTTATGTATCTACGAATATATCATCACTAAGTATTTCTTAAAATAGTATAATTACAAAAACATTTATTTCTGGTATCTAGAATACAACAGTGTTCCAAAAATCAGTAAGCAGGAATATTAAATAGGATTAGAATTTAGTATTCTAGATTATAAATCGAAATCTGTCTCATTTCTAAGCATTAGGTACTAACTGGCATTAGTGCTATAGTCCACCACCAGCATAACAAACGCAAATGAAGTTGTTTTGTATGGAAATATTAGGTCAGTATGTCCTAAAAAATTTAGTAGCATGATGTTGGTGTTAATTTTGTTCGTCATTCTTCAACGCTTTGTCAGTAAGCTACTAATTCAATTAAACCACTGCACTGTCCTACATTTTGTCGTCGAATCCTAGGTCAGTTTGTTTGTACAGACTACAGAGTGAATCATTTTTTGTTTTCTTTGTTATTATTTTTCTTGTTTGAGCCTTCACCTGGTTCGATCGGCACTTCATTGGAACTCTACATAGAAATGATGATAATAAATCTACTAATAATCTATCTACTTCAAGAAATAAATAATCTGTATTATATCATAATTTTCTTCTCCTTTTTAGGGTTCCGTACCCAAAGGGTAAAAACGGGACCCTATTCTGTCCTAACTTCGCTGTTCGTCTGTCCTTCTATATGTCACAGGGCTGTATCTCATGAACCGTGATAGCTAGACAGTTGAAATTTTCTCAGATGATGTATTTCTATTGACGCTATACCAACAAATACTATAAACGAACGTGTTTTTTTTCTGTTTACGAACAGACGAACGGTACGAAACCCTTCGTGCGCGAGTATGACTCGCACTCGGCCGGTTTTTCCATCTCATGTGGGGTCTGCACAATATGTTGACAAACATGTTGCGAAGAGAATTTGGCTTATGTCACACAACCCTAATTTTCACCCTTCTATTACCATCCCCCATTTTTTTATTATTGATTTATTGGAGATTATTGAAGTTTGACAGGACAACGTCTGTCGGGACAGGTAGTAAAATATATATAAAGAGATTAACTTTTATAAACATTATGTATAAACTATTAATAAATTTTCTAGAGCCTGTTCTTCGTGACCAAGCCTAGAAGACGCAGTCAAGAATAAGAAACTAGGCAGTTATTATCTTAAATGATCCTTCATCAATTGTTTTTCCCTTATTTTTTTAAAAGAATGCAATCAATACTAGTTATTAACAGCTAATTTATAAATGGATTGATAATTATTAATGGGTTATTCGCACTTAGTACACTCTATTGTTATGCAAATTTTTGCAATTTTACCTCAGTTAGTACACCGGCTTTCAAGACAGTCAAGGTAAAAAGTGTTTTAACTCATGATTGATGAAATAGTAAAATCAACTAAGTACTTGTATGACAAAGTAGGAAGGCTACCTACTAGGTCCATTACTACTTATAGTAAAAAAAAATACTTAGGATCACGACTGTTACGTTATCCATAAGTACCCACTTGCGGTAGACATCCTCTCAGATCTTAGAATATGCTTAAAGTGCTAAAGGGGGTATTTAGACGTCAAATCACATGATAATTTGAAGGATGAGTGTCCTTGTCTATGGTATTATCAAATGGCTCTCATCGATATAGCAGAGAAAATTACCTACTTGTTTTAGTTTCTCAGTAAGAGAGGTCAAGTTGTTTATATAACTCTTTCACATACGGTAATACACTTAAATAGATGCATTATTATAATTTTACGTACCTATATTCAACTACCTACTTATATGTACGAACCTACTTGTATTATCTAGATCAGTAGGTCTAATCACCTATGAATGACTGGTCTCACAGCCAGTGTGCTTTAGGTTCGATTCCCACCCAATGGCATTATTGTATAAATGAATGAATGGAAATGCTTGATTGTACACCAATAATAAATAAAACCGGCCAAGTGCGAGTCGGACTCGAGCACGAGGGGTTCCGTACCATTATCTATAAAAAACCGCATAAAATCTGGGTTTGTTGTATGGGAGCCCCACTTAAATATTTATTTTATTCTGTTTTTAGTATTGGTTGTTATATTGGCAAGAGAAAAACATCATCTGTGAAAATTTCAACTATCACGGTTCATCACAGCGAAGTCTTAGTAATAGGGTCCCGTTCTTACCCTTTGGGTACGAAACCCTAAAAATAACAATGAAAGAAACTTGAACTAGAAAATACTATACAATGGGCGGTCTTATCGCAAAAAAGCGAACTATTCCAGAAAACCTCATCATCAACATGGTAACGGTAAAGTAAAACGTCAAAATAGACCCATACATTTTATACGCTGCTTATGTGTCTAGTTTTGACATTTTGGCGATACCTTACGTTATGATTACGTATACGTATTACGTATTAATACGTTAATGATTAGGTATTGCTCAGCCACCAGTGGCTTGAGCACGAACCACTATCGTATCGGCAACGTATCGTCCAAATATCAAAACTGACACTTTTTGTATAGTAAAAGTGTCAATCCCCCCAGGTCAAATGTTTGTGTGACGTTCTAAGTGCTGTGTTGTTGTGGAGTAAATCGTGCGTGGGCGTGGGCAAGTTCCCACGCGAGTAAAGCCGCGGTCATCCACTTGTTTCTCTATTTTTAGACCGAGACCTGACAATAGCACCGTAATCTGCTTAACTAGATGCATCCGGTGATGATGATAGAAGGATGTGAGATCATTATTTAGATCTGAAAGACTGACCACTAACTACCACATTATAATCGTCTGTCTGGGTGTTATAATGGTGGCGATTCTGTTGTGTCATTGTGTCCAAGCTAAAGCTAAGATTTCATATTTTAACCATTGAGCTTAATGTACTACGTACTAGAGATGACACCACAAAGTAATAATTTGCGGTGCGCCTTGCGGTCCCTGGACCACAGTGGACTCAGTCCGAGTCTAACGCCTGTGACGCGCGAACGTGCTTTTCGTGGCGCTTACGACCTTTTTGATTGAAAGTAACTTAAGCCATTCAGCGGTCAGCGCTTTACGTTTCAATGTTTCGTTTAGCCATATAAATATTTATTTTACGCTGCAAGCGGACTTTGGCTTTAATAATTGAAAATTGAGCAATTTATTTGGCTTGGATAGCTCCTCTAGTACGTAGTACATTAAGCTCAATGATTTTAACTATAGATTTTGACACGGGTCTTTATCACGTAATTACAGCAGACAGTCGAAAAGTAAATTAAACGTAAATTAACGTGATAAAGACCCGGGTCAAAATTTATAGTTATGTCTACTAATCACGATAGTTTGAAAAATAATTTCATATTTTGTTTTTGTTTGGATGATAAAGTAATCTAAACTATGAATACTAATATTATAAATGCGAAAGTACGTGTCTGTGTGTGACGTTTTCACGGCCGTATTTTTTCCCAAAATTTTATTTTTATTTTTAGGAATTTCAATGTTGTACGATAAAGTCGCATCAAATCGAATTAGTGAACACACTAACCCTCGTATTCAAGAACGACACTATGAGAACACGCACCCACAGTGGACGAAATCTTTTTTCATAAACGTCACATTATGTGTTGAGCGGCACTATGGCGCACGTTACCGTGTGCCTTTAGAGCTCAACTTTGGCTAGAGGCACACAACAATGTGCCTCTAGTCACACTATGCAGTGTCGCACAACACAATAAGTGATTTTTATGAAAAAAGATTTCGTCCACTGTGGGTGCGTGTTCTCTTAGTGTCGTTCTTGAATACGAGGGTATGAATCAAAGTGGATGAAGTCGTGGGTAAAAGCTAGTACTATATAGAATAGAATAAGTATAGAATCGATCACATTTTTGTGGAAGAGTTCGGGACGTCTCGGCGCCGCCGGCTTTCGTAGAAAATACTGAATATTTAATCAGTTTTATAGGTATTATTGAAGGTAGGCGCTCTACATTTTCCTAGAACATGCATAAAAATCTCTAGCTTTAATAAAAATCGGCCAAGTGCGAGTCGGACTCGCGCACGAAGGTTTACCGTTTTTTTTATAGATAATGGTACGACACCCTTAGTGCGCGAGTGCGACTCGCACTTTGCCGGTTTTGATTATTAGTGCAGGAACAATAAGCGGCGATGGGCTTGCAACCTGTCACGTATGGAATGCTAACTATTGCAAAATGTGGGTATGTGCCAAATATAATGTTTGGACGTGCCTCTGACTACCCCCACTAGACATCTTCAAAGGATCTAAGCATCTGGAGATCTGAGAGGATGTCTACCGTACTTGGGGATTACTTACGGACGGACTATTTCATTAAAGTATTTTTATTAATTAATTCATTCATTCATTAAAACTCAAGATAAGACCCTTTATTATTACAGAAGTAAGAGTAAGTACGTAAAGTAAAACGAAACGACTTTGAGAAAGCCGACGATAAAACGAATAAAACCCGCCAAGTGCGTGTCGGGTCACGCGCAATGTAGGGTTTTGTAGTTGACACAAGTAATAACGTTATATAAACGTATTTTTTCTTCGAATACATAATTATAAGTTGGTCGACTATTACGTCTATTACTCGAAAACTTTTAACGCCTACTTAGCTGTGATAGTTTTCCTTTTAAGCTCGTTATATGTACTACTACCGCATCGTTATATGTAAACTACCCAATAGTTTAGATTTTAGAGGGGGGACACTCGTTTCTAACACAATTAACATTTTATTTCACAAACGGATCTTTTAATCGAAAAGTTGTTTTCACAAACCCGCCATACTTTTAAAAGACCTATCTAACCATATCCCACACCATGGGGTAAGGGAGAAAAAAAATATCCCCACTTTAGGTAAAAGGGAAAAAAAACATGTTTTTTTAATAGATTATTCTTCGACTTTTTTGACATTACTAATAAATGCCAAATTACAGCTTTCTAGCACTAAGCGTCTCTGAGATAAGCTGCGGACAGACGGACGGATGACATGGCGGAACTATAAGGGTTTCTTGTGGACTCGAAACCCTAAAAACGATAAATGAAACTTACGATTACAGTATACAAGCCTACTTATTTGAAGAATGCATGTATTGCACGATCAATTCCGAGTAGAAATTATCGGACGAAATTAGTGTTTTTACTGAGATGGTGCGATGGCGAAATGGGGAAACCGGTGTTTTGCGAGGGGCTCGTCAGACACACCCATTTGCAGAGCTCAGGGCCGAATTCAGACATGTGCGGCTGTAAAACACTAAATAAAATAAAATAAATAAATATTGGTGGACATTTTTACACAACGTCATCCAATTAACTGATAGAATACACATATTATACTTTTTTTTTGTAAATACATAGGTATTAGGTACTTACTTATGATACATTATAACACCCAGACACAGAACAAACATCCATGTTCATCACACAAATGTTTGTCCCGGGAGGGAATTAACCCCACACCCTACATCACAAAGGACAGACTACCAACTGAGCTGTGAGGCAAGTCGACCTTACATTTACGTTCACCTCTTCACCACGTTTAGTCTAAAATCTCAATAACTATTTTCGAAAGAATATCGTGTTTGCAGGTATTCTTGATGATGCTTTCTTATCACAATTATTTTGTAGTAGGACTCAGATCAAGTTTTGCGAAGGTTTGAATCCTAACCAGTGCATCAATAATAAATTTTTTCTTCATTGCTACTTATTTTGCACGCTAAAGCCAGGGTCCCACGGCGCGTAAAACGACGGGCCGCGCCGGATGACGCTCCGCCTGTGTGCGTCCGGCGCGTCGCGTACAGAGCGTTCCGAGCACGGGCCACCACGGATGCATCGTTCCCACGGCGCGTCCGTCCGCCTTGGCGCGGTCTGGCGCGTGAAAACGCGGGCCGTGGGACCCCGGCATAAGAGTGATTATAGATCGAAGTGCGTCAGGTTTTTCCCGCATATTTAATCATCAGTCTCGGCTCAAGGTAGCTTACTTTCTTTCCTCCATACTTCATCCGGCTCTGCATTCCCGTACATCGACCGAGAATAATTGAACGGGGTTTTTTACAATCTTACGTGACTTGAGGTCCTTATGCAGCAATGCAATTATGTATGTCAGTGCCTTCACCGATAACGCTTATGTGAAAATTCCCGTTCTTACAAAAAAAGCCTGCAATGCAGATGTATCGGATTTTCTCCCAATCTGTGTATCGCTATCGCTATTGATATAACATCGTGAGGAAACCAGTTAGTATTCTTGTAAGCGGTGACGAGCTTGCAATCTGTCACGTGTGGAATGCTAACTGCAAAATGTGGGCATCTGCCAAATGTGATGTTTGGGCATGCCTCTGACTAACAACTTTAGACATTTTCAAAGATCTTAGCGCCTTGAGATTTGAGAGTATGACTACCGTACTAGGGGATTACAGTCGTGATCCTATTTTTATTTTATTTTGTAGCTTATTAACCAGAGATATTGATTTGTTCACGAAATAATAAACAAGAGTTATAGATAGGATAAAATATGGCGCCGCCGTCGTAGACGTGAAATTTTAGTCAAAGAAGTTTAGAAATGTATTTTTGATGTGAAACATCTATAGCCCGGCTGTTGACCTGGCAAACCGCGTCCGACCCGGTTCGGGATATTATGCTGTCACGCTCTTTTAGACTATTATAATCATCATCATTTTAATTTAAATAATTTCGATGTTTCACATTTGCCGGGCGTCCCGCTACGGCTCCGTTTTTTTTTCGTTCTCGTGATTGCCATGCAGAAACAGAAGAAAAATCGCTGTTTTTAAATAAAATACTAGTTTGCCAAAGAAGATATATGTTTTGTTTAAACTTCTGTAAAATAAACTTGTCTCGAGTGTTTATGCTTTTAAGTAAACCTCTCAATCACTAGTTCAAACAACATAGCTTCTGCGAATGCTGGCTAAAAATAAGACTTGATTCTAAAAATATACTTGTTTAATCATTATTCATGCTTTTCCATTGTACACAGAAGTGCAATTTATAATCATCGGAGTGTAACGGAAAATCGACAAGTGCGAGTTGGACTCGCGTAATCTGGGTTCCCGGAAGCCGGAACATTATCAAAAAATTAATAAAACAAATATTGGCGGACTTTACACACAGCGCCATCTAGCCCCAAACTATGTTAAGCTTGTACTATCACTGCATTTGTACATGTGCACTGTAAGCTTGTACTATACTAGCATTGAGAACCAGATAATTGATAGAATACTTATATACTTTTTAAGCTATTGCATAGCTTCTATCGCGGGCCTTGAGCGTGGAGACCGAATCCAGAAATTTCGTAACGAAATTTTACGAGACACTCACACTCACGCAATATGCGTGAGTGTGAGTGTTAGAGATTTCTCTTTTTGGATTTCAAAAAATCGATTTTTAAAAAATCGATTATGTAAATTACACATATAAATCGATTTTTGTAAACTAAGTTTTCCGAACGCGAACCGAATCGTTCGTTGGCCATTTTCCCGGACGTGAACCTACATATAGTCGCCTCCCAAACGGAAACCGACTCATCCGTCTTGTCTACGAACGCAAACCGAACCATTGATCGTTTTTCCGAACGTGATCCGACCAATAGTCGCTTCACAAACGGGAACCGACCCATCGATCGTCTTTCCGAAAGCGATCCGAACCATATAATTAGATTTTTTGGAAAATCGATTTATTTGTAGGGACAAAAAATCGATTATTAATTAATAGATTTTTTTCAATCAATATTACATCCCTATGACTCATGTCATGCCTGCTTAGAGTCCTCGCCACCACTCATGTCCTGCGACGAAAACCAAAACTAAATTTGACAGCAACGCCATTTTATCTCATGTCAGAGTGCTCGATGAAATTAGCGTCCATGGTTTTTCCCAATATTTTCTTGAAATGTGCGTGAATATGTCGCGTAAACTGGTGAAAAGTGCAGCTCGTGAAATGATTCATAAAGTAAAAGACTTTTGTGAGTTAGAGCAGAGGAATAAAGACGTTTTGATCCCTTTAAATAATATACAAAAAAGAGTCGCTGCCATGACAGGTAAATTTTAGGGATACCAGAGTATAAGTTTTTGTCTAACAATAGGTAAAATATGACTAAATTAAAACACTAATTAAATTATTTTGTATTTTAGGTGTTTCAGAGAAAATGGTATCTCAAATTACGAAAGAAGGAAGAGTGGCAGCAAGCACTTCAAAAAGAATTGTAATATTTCAAAAATGATGGACTGGTAGATGAAGAAATAGAAAGATTCATAATTCATAATATCAACAGCCAGTGATAGCGACACTGATTCTGATCATGGCAGTGAATTTCAAGAGACAAGTGACAGCGATATGTCTGGAATGCAAGTAATAAATGATGAAGACCATAATTATTGTATAAAAATAATTTAATAAAATTTACCTATATCGTGAAACTAGGTTGATTTCATTGTTTTCCTACATAACTACACTACTATTACAAAGAGATAAAATTTCTAGTTTTATATTTTTGTTTGTACCGGATAAACTGAAAAAATATAGGACCAATTTAAAAAAATATTTAATCTATCAAAAGCTTTATTAGGAGCGAATAACATCACTACATAGTATAAAACAAAGTCTCTTCCGTTGTCTGTCTAAAATTAATGTAAGTACAATAAATAAAAATAAATAGAGATCCCACGAAAATAGCAATAATGTAACCAAAAAAATAAAAAAATTGCCTATATTCTTCATTATTACAACTGTGCGAAGTCGAAGTGAACTGCTAGTAGTAAATAGTTTTAAAATGTAAACATTAGTTCGCTCTCCCTTTTAGTGTAAGGGGTAAATTATGGCTATCTTACTGGCATCATTATAATAGGCGATTGCGACGCCGCGTCTAGCGGACTTGAGTGGTGGCGCGGACTCTAGAGTGATTTTCGCATTCCAGCGCCATCTAGTTTCATTTGATGATACTACGTTATTATAGGTGCTTTTCGCGGTCTCATGCGAAAGCTCGGGGTTTGAGAGGTTCTCAATTCCGCTGGCAGGTGGCGCTATTTTACCACTATCGGTAAATAGGTGGTACTTCACAGACATGATCGACTAAAAAGTTTGAAATTGAATTATTGAATTCATGTAGTTAGGTAAATATCGAATCCTGGCCGTGCATCAATGGATATTTCTGTTCGAAATATGTATATGCGCGTTACACGTGCTTATAACGGTGAAGGAAAACATCGTGAGGAAACCTGTTAGTATTCTTGAAAGCGACGACGGGCTTGCAACCTGTTACGTGTGGAATGCTAACTACGTAGTTAGGTAAATAGGTAGGTTAAAGATTTTGACATCTATCGATGAATAGCAGAACTTTTAATGACTTTTTGAAATATCACGCTTGTCTCTTTAGTTTAGCAACTCGCCAATAGGTGGCATTGGTTGTATCGGCGTTAAAAAAAAAAATTTTTTTTTTTTTTTTCTTTTTCTTTTTTATCGGTCACCACGCTCAAAAAGTTGAATATCAAAGAAAAACAAAGAAAAAGGATAAATAAAATAAATAAATAAATAATTATAAATACATAAGTTGATAAAAAATGTTATGCAATAGCTTTACCGCGGCAGTCTCCGAGTGCCACACGTCTTTTTTTTTAAATACATACTTATTATACATATTAACACCCAGACACAGAACAAACATCTAGGGCAAATATTTGTGTTATAAACATTTATAACACAAATATTTGCCCTGGGTGGGGATCGAACCCAAAACCTACAGCGCAGGAGGCAGAGTATCTACCAACTGAGCTGTGAGGCCAGTCAACAAACAGATCGACTCATTAGTTTTCATCTCTATTGACAAAAAAAGCTTCAGTTTGGGTAAGATAATGTATTCACGATAATTATAAAAAAAAACATCTAACATCTCTATCCTATAAACAGGATATAAGTGCAAGTGTGCTTGTACGTTTGTTGGTTTGTTCTTCTTTTACGCAGAGACGGCGCAAAGTAGCTGATCGACATTATTTTAGCAAAGATATAATATTTCATAGACCGATTACATTTTATATGAGTAGGTACCGCGTGCAAAGCCAATAAAAACGGGCCAAGTGCAAGTCGGAGTCGCGCACGAAGGGTTCCATACCATTTTATAAAAAAACAGCAAAAAAAAAAAAAAAAACCTTTGATGTATGAGAGTTGTATCCTTAAATATTGATTTTATCCTGTTTTTAGTATTAGTTGTTATAGCAGCAATAGAAATACATAATCTGTGCAAATTTCAACTGTCTAGCTATCACGGTTTTTGAGATACTTACAGTCCTGTGACAGACAGTAATAGGGTCCCGTTTTTACCCTTTGAGTACGGAACCCTAAAAATGAAGACAGTCAAATTGAATGCTCTACTTTATTGTTGAGGCTTGTAGTTTTGTTTTGATACATTTTAATAAAAAAAACTAATGCGCGTTATGAACTGACAAATTTAAGGTTTTTACTTTTGTTCGTTTATGAGCAAAATGGCTGTGTCACAGCAGTGATATGCGTTTTACTTTTATTACTTTTGAGGCACGGTACCTTAATAATATTGCGAGTACCTATTCTGTCCGGTCGACCAGAGCGCCTCGTCAGTCACTAACAAGCTCAGGGAACGTTGTGTCTCCATATTCAATATTATCATCAGCATTGTAGATATGTTTATGTTTTTACAGATATACGATAATTGCTTATTGACTTTATTATCTAGTTACCTACTTAAAAAATGTAACGGAAAATATTTACAAGGTTTTTATTAGAGTTTCCTTTACCCGGAAATAAAAAACTCAATCATAATTATTTTTTATGCTCGCATCTACAATTTTTATCTAGATTTACATCAAGACAAGAAGGAAACGCCATTATTCATTCATAGCACGCTTTATAAATGAAACCACTTCATTTGCCTATTGACCAATCTTTTATATTTATAGGGTTCTTTGTTCCGACTTGGAACCCTAAGAATCCTAAGATCCAAAAGCCTGTCCTTCAAAAATCAATCTACCACATATGGATGTGCTAATGAATATTTGCCTCCAAGACATTTTAGGTAGATTGATTTTCTAAGGACAGGCTTTACGATCTTAGGATTCAAACACATTTGGCAGATTCTCGTCGATAAAGGATCGCCGTATAGAAGAATTCTTCCTCTCGATGTTTTCCTTCACCGTTTTGAGTGCTAATACACTTGTTAATAACGAAAAATAGGAAAATCGGAGGAAATAGGAAAAGTACCGGATGTCGAAGCACCTCTTACGACTTAATATACCAACTGCAATTATTTTCCAATAAGACTTGTAGGTAGGTAGGTACTTATTGCAAGTCCAATTGTTCGCAGTTGTAGTTTTTCTGCGGATAATTTCGTTACAAATGCCATAAAATTTTACGGTTTACGATTGCTTATACAGTTTGTACACGCAATGTTTTGATTGGATCAACGAGAATGGATTCATGAATTCCGTCATTTATTTTTTGTTACTATTCGCTGTAACGACTAACGAGACGGTTTAGTTCAGTTTACTTCGTGCTTGGATGTTAAACGGATCATTCCCTGCGCGCAGGCTGTCAGGTTGACAGCTGTTTTGGCGGGAAAGTGTTTTTCTTTTTAAAAAGTGGCTTGTGTGTGTCTAAAAAATACCTAGAAATCCTAATAGTAGATATAGGTTCGTGGTTATCAGATTGACAGTTGTGTTGGTGGGGAAATGCTTTTTTCTTTTTTAAAAGTGGCCAGTGTCTAACTAATACTTAGGAAATCTCAATAGTAGACCAGGCTGTTGACTGCTGTTTTGGCGGGAAAGTGGTTTTTCTTTTTAAAAAGTGGCTAGTGTCTAAAAATAAATCGTACGCAGAAAATCCTATTAGTAGATACGTAGGTTCTATCCGAATTTTCAGTCGTGTTAAACAGTTAAGGTGGAACTAAAAAAAAATAACTGGTGAAAATATGAGCGTAAAGGACAAATCTTCCGACAATTCGGGTTTTGTGATGACTGAAACAAATGCATGGATACGAAATCAGCGGAAGGTAATTTTATCAATAATATTCTCAGGTGTATTTCTATTATAAAGAGGAAAGATTTGTATTTCTGTATGTTTGTAACGAATGAACTTAAAAACTATTGAACCAATTTCAAAAATTATTTCACCATTAGAGTGCTACATTATCTCTGAGTAACATAGGCTATATTTATCACAAGAAAAATTTAGGGATCCCTACTAAAACTTCGATAATGTAATCCAAAGTGTAAAAAAAATGCTATAAAACTATGATTACACCCGTGTGATGCCGGGGCTAGTTCTTCATATATATAGTGCTAGTACTTCATATAAATAAGTACTTACCTACAGTTATTTACATTCATCCTACATAATACTAGGTACTTACTTTTCTTTTGTACCAATCTATTGCCTTTCTCCCTATTTTTGGGGTAATATTTTTCTGTTCTGTTGCTGTCTTACACGATGGGATCCAAACTTCCAAGACTATGATTTTAAAAGGACTTTTCTATGTGGTTTAACTAAACTACACCGATTTTTGAATCTTTGAATTAAAACTAGTTCAGTATGTTCCAAGTGTTCCAACCAAATTAATTAAAATGAAACTTAGAGGCAAGGATTTGTGAACCAATTAACATCTTAAGCACGGCCTTTGGCGTCATGATGCATGACGATGAGTGTTAAGTATGTAGGTAGGTACATTCATTTAGAATAGCACTAAGTAAACCTACTTAGCTGCTAAATAAGATGGGAGTTGCATGCTAAACTGATAAAAATATAATCTAGCTTCCGTCCACGGCTTTGTTCGCGTAGCTTTGTACGTACTTTATAAAAAGTAGCAATTTCCCTTTAAGCTATCAAATATCTGTGAGATCAAGATCTGTGTTTATTCTAATTGTCATCCAAATTTATCTACATAATAATAAACACACAAACTTGCGCGTACTCTGCGTCAATTATCATCTTGAAGCCATCACGAGAGAAGTTTCGGAAGTTTTTTTAAGATTTCTCGCAAGAACAGGAAATGTACGAAAACGAGAAGGCAAGCCAATAATTTTTTTCTGTTGTTTCAAAAAAAATAACATGCCCACATTTTGCAGTAGTTAGCATTCCATACGTGACAGGTTGCAAGCCCATCGCCGCTTGTAAGAATACTAACTGGTTTTCTCATGATTTTTTCCTTCACCGTTTTGAGCACGTGTTTTGATGAGCATAAATTTACAATTTTTTTTAAAAGAAAAATCCATTGATTTGGGTTGCCAATAGATTTGAAATAAATATCTTATCTATACACACTTATGCTTGTCTGTTGTTCTCGCCGTGAGTGTGGATGGCCTACGAGAATATTAGTCAAGATTTAACTTATGGAACGCTACTACCTAAAAAGTATGCATGTGTATATTAGCAAACCTTGATTCAATTTAACCTAATTAAATCAGACGATGCGCAAGCGACGGCTTCATTGTTCTGCTTGATTTTGCTCATTGGCTAGGTACAATGTACAATGTAGGTAACACGAAACACGCTAGAAAAAAATCCGGACCGCAAAGTCAGGTTTTCATACAAACTTCTTATAGGTTTCCATGTCATTTAGGGTCAAAGACTCGGTTGTGGTGCCTACCCCGGTTTTGTCATTTTACATTTTTACAGTCAACAACTAAGCATAGCAAACAAACATGTTTAAACTCTATTGGTAATACAATTATTTGTCTGTGGTCCGTTTTGACAGTTTTGATGCGTTATACTTCTAGACTTGATTGAACATAACTAGATATTTTCCGTTTTATCTATTTAAATATGAATAATTCATAAATAAATACCGCCTGTTACAAAACCTTTGCATAACCTAAGTGATAGATAAATACTCTATTCTATGTTGTTTAAAAATCGTCGTTTTAA
The DNA here is from genome assembly GCA_912999785.1 of Hydriomena furcata. Taxonomy (NCBI): domain Eukaryota; kingdom Metazoa; phylum Arthropoda; class Insecta; order Lepidoptera; family Geometridae; genus Hydriomena; species Hydriomena furcata. Next base: position 14,580,018 of record OU538832.1, on the reverse strand, counting down.
TCATTATCACTACATAGTATAAAGCAAAATCACTTTCCGCTTCCCGCGTATGTATGTATGTTTGCTTATATCTTTAAAACTACACAATGGATTTTGATGCGGTTTTTTTTAATAGATAGAGTGATTCAGGAGGAAGGTTTATATGTATAATAACATGCTACCCGTGCGAAGCCGGGGCGGGTCGCTAGTTCAATATAAACCGTTGATTTGAAAATTAAAATGTTGTTAAAATGCCCACAACCAGCGCTCTCACCATAGGTTTAATTAAAAAGATACATGTATTCCCTTCATATCATGTATTTCCCTGTGGCCTGAGCACGAACTACTATCGTATCGACAACGTATCGGCCAAATGTCAAGACTGACACTTTTGGTATAGTAAAAGTGTCCGTTTTGGCATTTGGACGATACGTTGTTGATACGATAGTGGTTCATGCTACTTTCTGTATTTTTTTCGTAGAGTTTTGGACTAGAACTTATGGTTTACTGGCTATATATTACAAGTATCGTCCCATTCATGATTGAGCCACAAGCATCCAAACATACAAACATCCTGCCAGAATTTCGGATTTTTATTATTACATAAGATAGTAGGTAAAGATAGGCTGTGCGTCTGTCTGTCACTGAGCCGGTAAGATACATTTAGATGAAGTGAAATAACCTGATCTTGTATAATTTTATTATGCTACTAAATGGATAAATGGATGATCTTAGTAAATGTCGAAGCATGTTGACATTTAAAAAGAATAACCCAAAAACAACCAGACGGAATAAAAACACTTTTGTCTAAGGAAAAATATCTCCAAAACGTGATTTTCGTGATTTAGAACAATAAATTAAGGACGGCACTGCGTTTGTCTCTTGCTTGCCTAACCGGATGTGAACGAGTAAACATATTATATAATTCATTTTGTTTTTCTTTATAATAAGAAGTAGCTAAATGAAGATTATAGGCAATTTTTTATTTCTTATGTTTATATTATTGTAATTTTCATGAGGAACTCTAATTTTATGGAAATAAAATATGGTCTTTGTTATTGATAATAATGGGTAAATTATAAAAAAAACAGACAGACAGACGGACAGACAGACGGACAGCGAAGTCTTAGTAATAGGGTTCCGATTTTACCCTTTGGGTACGGAACCCTAAAAATGGTCTATTTGTTATCCATTCCATTACAAACAAACATACAAAATACATAAATACAAATTGTAGACCACAACAGACTAGGAACATAATACAAGGTGTGTATTAAGAGGGGTTAGTCCAGAAATCCCCATTGACTATCCCCATCAATGGGCATTTCTGGACAAAAATCCCCATTGGCAGCGCATTGATTAAGAGCACTCCCGATAACTGAACCTGGATGTTCAGACTATAATACATATACATCTTGATAGATTATCCGATAAAAAACGAAAATAAATGTGGTGAATTTTTCTACTTCAAATTATGGCCTTTTTCCAAAATCCGTATGCATGAATGTGTGTGTGAACTTAGCAGATCATTGTCCAGCAGATCACAAAAAAATGGGAGTTCTATTCGCATGCAGCATAGTTCTATAGTTCCTGATACTTTTTGGAAATAGTTCTGGCCTATTTCCGGAGATTTTTTTTTTTCAAAATGATCTGCTAACTTCCGGTACTGGCAGATCATTTTGTAGCAAATCAAAAAAAAATTGTATTTTCTTAAGCCCATAGCTTAGTTCTAGAGTTCCTGATACTTTTCAGGAATAGTTCTATACGATTCGAGTCTAAAAATCACGTTTGAGTGCCAGCACATCATCATGTCCTAAAATATATAAAGTCTAAAAAAACATTTTTTACCACTTTAAAATATGTCTAAAGGCCATAACTTTTTTGTTTCTAATAGATACATAACAGAACTTCAACCTAACACTCATTTTGGAACCAGAACTCTTAAAAAAGTATCAGCAGAGCATCATGTCCTAAAACATTAATACCGAATGAATAAAAATATACCAAAATCGAGTTTTTTTTTTTTTATCATTTCAAAACATGTGTGAAGGTCCGAACTCCTTGGTTTATGTTAAATACATAACATAACTCTGACCTAACCCTCAATTTGGAACCAGAACTCTTGTAAAAGTATCAGCAGAGCATCATGTCCTAAAACATGTATACCAAAAAAAAAACAAATTAAAATATAATATCGAAAAATATTTTTTTTATCTTTTCAAACCATGTGTGAAGGCCAGAACTCCTTGGTTTCTGTTAGATACATAACAGAACTAGAACCTAACACACAATTTGGAACCAGAACTCTTATAAAAGTATCAGCAGAACATCATGTCCTAAAACATGTATAACGAAATAATTCAAAGAAAATAAAAAATTCGAAAAATATTTTTTTTTATCATTTCTAAACATGTGTGAAGGCCAGAACTCCTTGGTTTCTGTTAGATACATAACAGAACTAGAACCTAACACACAATTTGGAACCAGAACTCTTATAAAAGTATCAGCAGAGCATCATGTTCTAAAACATGTTAACAAAAAAATTCAAATTCAAATATAATATCGAAAAAAATTTTTTTTATCATTTCAAAACATGTGTGAAGCCCAGAACTCCTTGGTTTCTGTTAGATACATAACAGAACTAGAACCTAACACACAATTTGGAACCAGAACTCTTATAAAAGTATCAGCAGATCACCATATTCTAAAACATGTTAACAAAAAAATTCAAATTAAAATATAATATCGAAAAATATTTTTTTTATCATTTCAAAACTGTGTGAAGGCCAGAACTCCTTGGTTTCTGTTAGATACATAACAGAACTAAAACCTAACACACAATTTGGAACCAGAACTCTTATAAAAGTATCAGCAGAGCATCATGTCCTAAAATATGTATAACGAAATAATTCAAAGAAAATAAAAAATTCGAAAAATATTTTTTTTATCATTTCAAAATATGTGTGAAGCCCAGAACTCCTTGGTTTCTGTTAGATACATAACAGAACTAGAACCTAACACACAATTTGGAACCAGAACTCTTATAAAAGTATCAGCAGAGCATCATGTTCTAAAACATGTTAACAAAAAAATTCAAATTCAAATATAATATCGAAAAATATTTTTTTTATCATTTCAAAACATGTGTGAAGCCCAGAACTCCTTGGTTTCTGTTAGATACATAACAGAACTAGAACCTAACTCACAATTTGGAACCAGAACTCTTATAAAAGTATCAGCAGATCACCATATTCTAAAACATGTTAACAAAAAAATTCAAATTAAAATATAATATCGAAAAATATTTTTTTTATCATTTCAAAACATGTGTGAAGCCCAGAACTCCTTGGTTTCTGTTAGATACATAACAGAACTAGAACCTGACACACAATTTGGAACCAGAACTCTTATAAAAGTATCAGCAGAGCATCATGTCCTAAAACATGTATAACGAAATAATTCAAAGAAAATAAAAAATTCGAAAAATATTTTTTTTATCATTTCTAAACATGTGTGAAGGCCAGAACTCCTTGGTTTCTGTTAGATACATAACAGAACTAGAACCTAACACACAATTTGGAACCAGAACTCTTATAAAAGTATCAGCAGATCACCATATTCTAAAACATGTTAACAAAAAAATTTAAATAAAAATATAATATCGAAAAATATTTTTTTTATCATTTCAAAACATGTGTGAAGGCCAGAACTCCTTGGTTTCTGTTAGATACATAACAGAACTAGAACCTAACACACAATTTGGAACCAGAACTCTTATAAAAGTATCAGCAGATCACCATATTCTAAAACATGTTAACAAAAAAATTTAAATTAAAATATAATATCGAAAAATATTTTTTTTATCATTTCAAAACATGTGTGAAGGCCAGAACTCCTTGGTTTCTGTTAGATACATAACAGAACTAGAACCTAACTCACAATTTGGAACCAGAACTCTTATAAAAGTATCAGCAGATCACCATATTCTAAAACATGTTAACAAAAAAATTCAAATTAAAATATAATATCGAAAAATATTTTTTTTATCATTTCTAAACATGTGTGAAGGCCGGAACTCCTTGGTTTCTGTTAGATACATAACAGAACTAGAACCTGACACACAATTTGGAACCAGAACTCTTATAAAAGTATCAGCAGATCACCATATTCTAAAACATGTTAACAAAAAAATTCAAATTAAAATATAATACCGAAAAATATTTTTTTTATCATTTCAAAACATGTGTGAAGGCCAGAACTCCTTGGTTTCTGTTAGATACATAACAGAACTAGAACCTAACACACAATTTGGAACCAGAACTCTTATAAAAGTATCAGCAGATCACCATATTCTAAAACATGTTAACAAAAAAATTCAAATTAAAATATAATATCGAAAAATATTTTTTTTATCATTTCAAAACATGTGTGAAGACCAGAACTCCTTGGTTTCTGTTAGATACATAACAGAACTAGAACCTAACACACAATTTGGAACCAGAACTCTTATAAAAGTATCAGCAGAGCATCATGTCCTAAAACATGTATAACGAAATAATTCAAAGAAAATAAAAAAATCGAAAAATATTTTTTTTATCATTTCTAAACATGTGTGAAGGCCAGAACTCCTTGGTTTCTGTTAGATACATAACAGAACTAGAACCTAACACACAATTTGGAACCAGAACTCTTATAAAAGTATCAGCAGAGCATCATGTTCTAAAACATGTTAACAAAAAAATTCAAATTCAAATATAATATCGAAAAATATTTTTTTTATCATTTCAAAACATGTGTGAAGCCCAGAACTCCTTGGTTTCTGTTAGATACATAACAGAACTAGAACCTGACACACAATTTGGAACCAGAACTCTTATAAAAGTATCAGCAGATCACCATATTCTAAAACATGTAAACAAAAAAATTCAAATTAAAATATAATATCGAAAAATATTTTTTTTATCATTTCAAAACATGTGTGAAGGCCAGAACTCCTTGATTTCTGTTAGATACATAACAGAACTAAAACCTAACACACAATTTGGAACCAGAACTCTTATAAAAGTATCAGCAGAGCATCATGTTCTAAAACATGTTAACAAAAAAATTCAAATTCAAATATAATATCGAAAAATATTTTTTTTATCATTTCAAAATATGTGTGAAGGCCAGAACTCCTTGGTTTCTGTTAGATACATAACAGAACTAGAACCTAACACACAATTTGGAACCAGAACTCTTATAAAAGTATCAGCAGAGCATCATGTTCTAAAACATGTTTACAAAAAAATTCAAATTCAAATATAATATCGAAAAATATTTTTTTTATCATTTCAAAACATGTGTGAAGCCCAGAACTCCTTGGTTTCTGTTAGATACATAACAGAACTAGAACCTGACATACAATTTGGAACCAGAACTCTTATAAAAGTATCAGCAGATCACCATATTCTAAAACATGTTAACAAAAAAATTCAAATTCAAATATAATATCGAAAAATATTTTTTTTATCATTTCAAACCATGTGTGAAGCCCAGAACTCCTTGGTTTCTGTTAGATACATAACAGAACTAGAACCTAACACACAATTTGGAACCAGAACTCTTATAAAAGTATCAGCAGAGCATCATCATTTGAATTTGAATTTTTTTGTTAACATGTTTTAGGACATGATGCTCTGCTGATACTTTTATAAGAGTTCTGGTTCCAAATTGTGTGTTAGGTTCTAGTTCTGTTATGTATCTAACAGAAACCAAGGAGTTCTGGCCTTCACACATATTTTGAAATGATAAAAAAAATATTTTTCGATTTTTTTATTTTCTTTGAATTATTTCGTTATACATATTTTAGGACATGATGCTCTGCTGATACTATTATAAGAGTTCTGGTTCCAAATTGTAAGTGAGGTTTTAGTTCTGTTATGTATCTAACAGAAACCAAGGAGTTCTGGCCTTCACACAGTTTTGAAATGATAAAAAAATATTTTTCGATATTATATTTTAATTTGAATTTTTTTGTTAACATGTTTTAGAATATGGTGATCTGCTGATACTTTTCTAAGAGTTCTGGTTCCAAATTGTGTGTAAGGTTCTAGTTCTGTTATGTATCTAACAGAAACCAAGGAGTTCTGGGCTTCACACATGTTTTGAAATGATAAAAAAAATATTTTTCGATATTATATTTTAATTTGAATTTTTTTGTTAACATGTTTTAGAATATGGTGATCTGCTGATACTTTTATAAGAGTTCTGGTTCCAAATTGTGTGTTAGGTTCTAGTTCTGTTATGTATCTAACAGAAACCAAGGAGTTCTGGGCTTCACACATGTTTTGAAATGATAAAAAAAATATTTTTCGATATTATATATGAATTTGAATTTTTTTGTTAACATGTTTTAGAATATGGTGATCTGCTGATACTTTTATAAGAGTTCTGGTTCTAAATTGTGTGTTAGGTTCTAGTTCTGTTATGTATCTAACAGAAACCAAGGAGTTCTGAGCTTCACACATGTTTTGAAATGATAAAAAAAATATTTTTCGATATTATATTTGAATTTGAATTTTTTTTGTTAACATGTTTTAGAATATGGTGATCTGCTGATACTTTTATAAGAGTTCTGGTTCCAAATTGTGTGTCAGGTTCTAGTTCTGTTATGTATCTAACAGAAACCAAGGAGTTCTGGCCTTCACACATGGTTTGAAAAGATAAAAAAAATATTTTTCGATATTATATTTTAATTTGTTTTTTTTTTGGTATACATGTTTTAGGACATGATGCTCTGCTGATACTTTTACAAGAGTTCTGGTTCCAAATTGAGGGTTAGGTCAGAGTTATGTTATGTATTTAACATAAACCAAGGAGTTCTGGCCTTCACACATGTTTTAAAATGATAAAAATAAAAAAACTCGATTTTGGTATATTTTTATTCATTCGGTATTAATGTTTTAGGACATGATGCTCTGCTGATACTTTTTTAAGAGTTCTGGTTCTAAAATGAGTGTTAGTCTTAAGTTCTGTTATGTATCTATTAGAAACAAAAAAGTTATGGCCTTTAGACATATTTTAAAGTGGTAAAAAATGTTTTTTTAGACTTTATATATTTTAGGACATGATGATGTGCTGGCACTCAAACGTGATTTTTAGACTCGAATCGTATAGAACTATTCCTGAAAAGTATCAGGAACTCTAGAACTAAGCTATGGGCTTAAGAAAATACAATTTTTTTTTGATTTGCTACAAAATGATCTGCCAGTACCGGAAGTTAGCAGATCATTTTGAAAAAAAAAAATCTCCGGAAATAGGCCAGAACTATTTCCAAAAAGTATCAGGAACTATAGAACTATGCTGCATGCGAATAGAACTCCCATTTTTTTGTGATCTGCTGGACAATGATCTGCTAAGTTCACGGACATTGCATGAATGTAATTATAATTTTTCACTTTGGATGAAGTTCATTGGCTGCCATTATTGTATCATCTTATTTGCCTGTAGCAATCACTAACATAGGATTTAAAAAAATCTAATCAATAGATACATATAATATCTAAACAGTTAGTTGAAAATCCTTTAGGATTAAGTAATTTTATTTTCACTAGAGGCATTGATAGAGATAGGCGTGCATGCATTTGCCTTCAGTTTACTGAACAAATTATGTTCATATAAACTATACTTAAACATTTTTGATCATGTAATACATTTTATCCCGCCACGGGAATCGTATCTGCACCTCTTTCATCTCAGCTGAGAAATCGTCCAACATTCCAACGAAGTCGTCAAACAAAACTCACTTAATAGATAGTTGTTTTATCTATTTTTTGAAGGACACGACTACTCTAGCTATAAAATTGGCAAATCACTATCACTACATAGTATAAAAGCAAAGTCGCTTTCCGCTTCCCGCGTATGTATGTATGTATGTTTGCTTATATCTTTAAAACTACACAACGGATTTTGATGCGGTTTTTTTTAATAGATAGAGTGATTCAGGAGGAAGGTTTATATGTATAATACATGCATAATATAGTAGAGAAACACTGATAATTTTAGAGGTTTCTAATATGATGTCTTTGCTATGCGCTTACATTGCAAATGCTGGCTGAACCCCACGAGATATATCAAAATAATGTACTACAGTATTGTACACCTTAAAAACGTCTACAAAAAAGTCCACGATGGTATTAGAAATGTCTTACGCACAGCGAAGCGGGCACGGGTCAGCTAGTAAATTAATAATTGACGATTTGCATATCTACGCAAATGTAGATAACAGGAAAAAGATAGTTTCCTCATCGATTCGAATACACGTTCGGTACCTTCTTAAATTGCGAAAAACCGCACGTAATAAGTAGGTAGGTACCTACCAAATAAAATTTAAATTCTATATCAAAAACTTTCAGTGAAAATAACGGCCTCCTAAACATACTATTTGATTTATATCTACATTTTGTAGTAGTTAGCATTCCATACGTGAGAGCTCATCTAAACATACCTTTTGGTTCATGCTCATATTTTTGTAGTACCTACATAGCATTCCATTCGAGACAGATTGCATGCTCATCGCCGCTGTCATATTTGGACATGATTACTATCTTATCTTCGAGTGCCTAGCAATTTATTTAAGATCTGAGATGTCTTCCAAGCGCCTGGATATCTAAAAGGAGGTCTGCCGTACAAACCTACCCTTCAAAAGTACAAACAAAGCACAATGCTGCAATGACGGCAGAAATAGATGTGTTTGTTCAAATCCAATCACATTGAGATGTTTGAAGAGTCCCGCTTTTATTGTTCAATAATGTAATTGGAATGCCGTGCTGCACAAATATTGTGATGTTTCTGAACACAGAAAAGCAACTCGTGTAAGAAAATTTGTTATAGCACATAATATTTTTAATCGTAATAGATAAATACGTTCAATTATTCTTCATCACTGTTAGGTATGCAAATAAATAATTAAGTAAGTAAAAATTGGTCGTAGATCAATAATAAAACTGACAAGTGGAGTCTGAATCGCTCTCTGAAGGTTCCGTACAAACTTTCCATCACGGAAATTAGGTGGCAATTTTTTTAAAAAGGCCAAGTCACATATTTTGCCTAATGCGTATCTAGAGTTTGTAAAGGCCTTGTAGAGTTACAAGTTTGGCTCTACATGTGGTTTGATGACTTTTTGATGGTATCGTCTTGGCAACATTTTACATAAAAATGTTTTTGGTGGGATCTGAGTCGTGTTAGTTACAACATTATAACTCGGGAATGGCGTGACCTATTTTAATGATTTTTGAATGTTGGATTTGAATTCGCCCCGAATAACAGAATAATTAATAAAAACATTGTCTAGAATCTTAATTAGTATACACAGCTACTGATAATATAAACCACGCTAAGTAGTGACCCCCCACTACCATTTGTAAGTAAACTAAGTAATAAATAATAATTTTCCGCGTTCCTCACTTGTTATCGGAATATTACTTGTTTGGTCTTATTGGCGTCTTGTTATAGCAGATTGTGCTAATTGTATTGGCATACTAGTTCTTGCGCACATATAGTTTATTAATACGAAATACTAATATGAACGGACATTTTCAATATTATCTCTCATTCACATCTTTTGAGAAAAATAATTATACATATAATAATTATACTAAATCTTTACTAAATAAATAACTGTCTGTATCAGAGCTCTCAGATAACTGTCTGTTACCGAGCGATTTGACAATGCCGCGATAGATTCGGTCAAACAGCACTTTTAGAAATCGACGTCTGTCGTAGTAGAATGTATGATGTTAAGGCGCTCCCAGTCGACGATTGTTTTTGTTCGAAACGAAAAAAGAAATACTTGTGAACAAGCCACATCTCCTATTTTATAATGTATAGTATATGTGAATAAAGATGTACCCATCTTTAATCACTTCGATAAATAATCCTACTGACGGCTGCAATGACGACAAACACACGTCGGCGCGTGGTCCGTCTTAGCTTTTCGAATAAATTAATGATATAAATTATGTATAATTACTTATCAAAAATCTATTCTAATAGAAATCTAGATCTACATATTACCTATCTTTAACAATAAATCACAAGTTGATCTTAATAGTAGGTATATAAAATATTACGATCATAAATTCTAAAACGTATCATTTTGAAATAATATCTTTATCATGAAAAGTTTCTGCTATTATGTTATCAGCTTAATATAAATCTAGGTAGGAACCTGAAGTAATATACTTATAAAAATAGGAGATGTGGCTTGTTCAGAAGTATTTCTTTTTTCGTTTCGAAAAAGAGCAATCGTCCACTGGGAGCCCCTTAATTGTCAAATGTAATGTCAGTCGTTGCATCCTTAAAAATATAGAGATATGTGACGTTTGTCCCGATTATCGTTTTCAAGAGTAAACCCTGCTGGGGGTTTACACGACGTGATTTGCCTACCAACAAACAAACATCAAAAAAATTATAAATATTTAAACTAAGATTGGATGTTCAGAGTTCACTGAACATTCACTTTCAGTTTTCGGGGGTGGTATTAATACACCCTGTACCTATATAATGTAAAAATTGAAATATTAGATTGTTGCAAAAATAAAAATAAAAATAGGAACACGACTATAATCCCCAAGTACGGTAGATATTCTCTCAGATCTCCAGACGCTTAGATCCTTTGAAGATGTCTAGTGGGGGTAGTCAGATGCACGTCCAAACATTATATTTGGCACATGCCCACATTTTGCAGTAGTTAGCATTCCATACGTGACAGGTTGCAAGCCCATCGCCGCATTGTTGTATGTTGTTTAACTAATTATGAAAAATATTAAACAGTTTCGTCATATTATTCAGAGTAATGGTGTGCAATTATGCATGACACATCATGACATGACTCTGCCAAATGACAGCTTGACAAACTGTTAAGTACCAACTTACGTATTTATGTACCTAATGCATGTACATAACATCTAATGCATACAGTAATTTGTTTACCTGCTAACTTATTTTTTATTCACACACGTGTTAGATCACGTTTGTACGCCCAGTGCCTAGTACCTACCTAGTGTAGAAGAATCAAAGGCAATCTAGATTGTAATCTTCAAGTACCTAAGGTAGACAAGACATCCTCTTTGATCTCCAATCCCTTGAAGATGTCTAAGGGGACCGTCAGAGGACAGTCAGACACGTTCAATATAAGCGACATGCTCATGTTTTTGTAGTAGTTAGCATTCCATACTACTTTAAGTCTGTTTCACCGCATTTTATTTCAGCTAAGTATTGTACCTACACGTCTTTTTACAAGCTTTTATTTAAATTGAAATGTATGTAGGTATGTAATGTATGTAACTATGTAACTATGTTTGTTAAGGAATCTTGCAACTCAATTTTGAACCAGTTATCCTCAACCGATTGAGCTGAAATTTCGCATACTGTAACTTCGGTGACAATGCAATAATATGGTGACAGTTAGCTGATCTGATGATGGAGTCAGGAGCTGTTCAACAGACACAATAGTTCTTCACTTCGATTGAGTAAAAACTTTGCATACTTGTCTAGTTCCGATGACAAAGTTATTATGATGTGACAGGTGATAGCGCGCTGGTGCTCGATGGTGTGAATGATTTTACAAAAGCTTGTCATTGAAAAATATTTTACAACAGAAAAGTTATTCTTATTCAGACAGATTAATCTTTTTATTTCCTTTTATACCTACTACTTATGCTACTTTTTATACAGAGCCGCTACCTAGGAACCACGCGAGCGAAACCGTTCGGTAGTTATTATAAAATATCAGTCAAAATTGGTTGATCGCGTGTACAGCCCTTATTTTGACGAGATATATTTTTTGCTCGACAAATGACATGGCATGACATTCTTGTTGTATTCTGCCAAATCATTAGACACATTTTGAACTCATTGTCCAATTGCTACTGAGACTAATAACTATTACCTATTATATCCACCGAGATTACATAAATAATATGACCGCGCTATAATTTACACGTGAAGAGACATGAGTCACAAGTCAGTACTCGTATAATATCGCGTAGTTTTATTTATTTATTTATTTTATTTATTTATTTATAGTATTTTCAGTTCCACCTAGGGAAAGCCCGGGGATTCATAGTTGGTGGCAAGAGGTGAAACTAGTAAGTAGACTAGAGATTAGGGCTCTACCTTTTCAATAGTCAGTTGGTATCATCGACAATATAGCCAAATAGACACTTAGAACGTGTGCTGAAAACCTTTTAGTTCATATTTAGGGTTCCGTACCCAAAGGGTAATAAAAACCGGCCAAGTGCGTGTCGGACCACGCGCAATGTAATTTACACAGCTAACGACGTTATATAAGTAATTTTTAATGATATTTGTGCAAAATTTCTAATATTACTTGATATTTGTTCTAAATTTTTATTTTATAAGTTTATCGGCGATTACCTACTCGACGGACGGAACGTACATGGCGAAACTAAGTATAAGAGTTTCTTTTAGACTACGAAACCCTAAAAACGGGACCCTATTACTAAGACTCCGCTGTCCCTCTGTCCGTCTGTCTGTCTGTCACTAGGCTGTGTCTCATGAACCGTGATAGCTAGACAGTTGACATTTTCATGTTGATTTCACTTCCTAAGTCATTTCAAAGTGATCCTTGTGATTATTGAAATAAATGCCTTTTCAATTTGAATTAGACACCTGGGGGGTTAGCATGAACCACTATCGTATCGACAACGTATCGTCCAATTGAAAAACTGTCAATTTTTGTATAGTAAAAGTGTCAGTTTTGGCATTTGGATACGTTGTCGATACGATAGTAGTTCGTGCACAGGCCACTGATGCAAGGCGAACACGAAATATAAATATATACACTGTGTGTCAAATCTGAAGTAGTACCACTTCCGTGAATCATCACTTTGAACCAGCCAATCAGAATGCATTTTTCTGGACTGGGCTGCGTTGTCGATGCTGCAAAGTCATTGAAACTCGAACGCGTATACCTATTAGATTTTTTTTTTGTCATTTATCACAAAAACTATGAAGCCTAGAACAAATTATTTGATAAAAAATTGTTTTTACGAAAAGTCCTGTAGTCATGGAAAAGTTTGCAAGTAGCTTTAAACTTATATACTCGTAGTTGCTATGTTGTCTATTTTACGACAATGACATAGACATTGTTGGCTTTGAATGTCGCAGTGAGTGACTTATTAGCATGAATACATACATACACACACATACATACATTACATAAACATAATGTGGAAAATATAGATTTCATGTTACACAAAGCACATAGGTATCTGGGTTAGTCCAGAAATCCCCATTGACTATTAAAATTGGCCAGTTTTTACTCAATTAAAGTATTTACTAAGGAGACTCCATTGTGAGTGTCTGTGGAATACCTCCTGACTCCATCATCAGATCAGCTCACTGTCACCACATTATTGCATTGCCACCGAAGTTACATAAGTATGCGAAATTCAGCTCAATCGGTTGGGGATATCTGCTTCAAATTGAGTTGCAAGATTCCACCTTAACAAACATAGTTACATAGCATACATTGCAAGTTATATAAAAGCTAGGAAAAACGTGTAAAAATCTATATAAAGATATTTTGTTGTACCTACGTACTTTTAGTGCGAGCCTAACAAGGTACGAGTATTACCTACCTTCTAGTGTTTGAACCTATTTGAACCCTTCTAAGTACATGAGTACCTTTTCCAACGCAAAAGCAAAGATACAAAGATAGCATAAACTCACAAATTAATTGAAATATTAACTTCGAGTAAAAATTACTTGGATAAATGTAAATCCATACAGGGTGTATTAAGATTACTCTCGGAAATTGAAACTGAATGTTCAGATGTATCACGGACGGCCTCAGAGCTCAGTTGGTAGTAACTCTGCCTTTAGCGCTGTAGGTTGTGGTTTCGATCCTCACCCAGGCCAAATATTTGTATGATGAACATAGATTTTTGTTCTGTGTCTGGGTGTTAGTAATTATCCAATGTATTTTTATTTCATCACGGTTCATGAGATACAGCCCTGTGACAGACAGACGGACAGATGGACAGCGAAGTCTTAGTAATAGGGTCCCGTTTTTACCCTTTGGGTACGGAACCCTAAAAACCACTGTTGCTTCACTGGAAGCCGCTTCGTGTCGACTTCTTATTCAGTTTTTTCATACAAAGTATTCAGTAATTCATGCAATTGCTACAATAAATTTAGTTGCATCAAGGCGATTGTAAATGCATTAAGTTATGACACATTTTCTTGGCAATCGCGGAAAAAATCCGGTCAAGTTCGAAAGGTGCTGCGCCCAATTCTGTAAGTGGAGAAAACAGTTTTACGTTTCTAAAAGATAGGTAAATCCTTGAATAAATAGGTCTTCACACACTCATCTATAATATGTACACCTACACGTTACACGTTTTTACACCTTTTTCACTGTTACACTTTCATATGAAAATAATGAAACAATTATTCGCATTTTTTTTATACCTTAGGTTACATTATTGCAATTTTTGTGGGGATCTCTAGTTTTTTTAAAATCTAATATAGTACTATAATAATATAATATTATATTATTATTATTTATTATATTATATATTATAATATTATAAATAGAAAAGTTTTGTTTTTTTGTATGTTTGTAATGGATAAACTCAAAAACTACTGAACCGATTTCAAAAATTATTTCAACAGCTACATTATCCCTGAGTAACATAGGCTATTTTTTATTTTTAAAAAGTAATAAATTCTTTATAAGAATGACGATAGTTTGAAACAAGGTGTTGAAAATTATAGAATTAAAATTATCGTGGTTGTTAATCATTTTAAATAGAAATACGTATTTCTATTTAAAGTGTTAAAAATTGCTAAAAATTTTGCTTTCTTCGTGTGCGCTACAAAAACTATTGAACGGGAATTGTAACGGGAACGGGAACGGGAACGGAAGACAACATTTGTTAATTCTAAAGCGATACGAAGTTAGAAGTTACTCGCTGATAATGTAGATTTTATTAGTTGATTGGTTTTTATGATTGTGTATTAGTTTTTACTAATTTTGTTTATCCATTAGAAAACAAAAATACAAATTTTACCCTCTTTAGTGGCAGGTGTTTATTGGATTGGCATGAGAACTTGACAGGAATACAAAGATTTAGCTGGGACTAGGGCTAAAAAATCAAATTTCATTTGCGACCCCCACCCATAGTAGCTTTTATTACTACTTTTATTAATCTGAGATATCAAAGGACATTTCCTCAAAACCATTTAACCATATTTACTGAAGAGTTCCGTTATCTACTCCCAATCCTCATAGCCATGAAGATACAAAATAATTAATTAGGTACCTAAAATGCGAGTATGGAATCCTCAGCTTGTGGAATCAAGTTTTAACATACTTGCCGACAACAGGTATTTCGGGTGCATCTGAGTCGTAATAAGTTTTTCGGTGTTTTCTGCAATCTGCTATTATTAGCAGTATGTAGAGGTTCTTTGAGGTTATAAGCGTTCATAATATTATTTGGTTTCTTTTAATCATAACAGAAGGAAAAAAATAAAATAAAATAGGATCACGACTGTAATCCTCTAGTACGGTAGACATCCTCTCAGTTCTCCAGACGCTTAGATCCGTTGAAGGTGTCTAGTGGGGGTAGTCAAAGGCACGTCCAAACATTATATTTGGCACATCAGGTTGCAAGCCCATCGCCGCTTCTAAGAATACTAACTGGATTCCTCACGATGTTTTCCTTCATCGTTGTGAGCACGTGTTTTTGATGCGCATATAAATTTTTCGAACAGAAAAATCCATTGATGCACGCCGGGATTCAAATACACGACATTTAGATTGAAAGTCAAGGTACATAAATTAAATTAATAAATAAAATGAAATAGGATCACTACTGTAATCATCTAGTACGGTAGACATCATATCTCCAGGTGCTCAGATTCTTGAAGATATATAAAGGAGTTAGTTAAAGACACGTCGAAATATTACATTATGGTACATGCCTTGCCTACATTTTGCAGTTGCTAGCATTCCATACGTGACAGGTTGCAAGCCCATCGCCGCAAGAATACTAACTGAAGAAAGGTTCAGGGTCATTGAATGACCGGTTCTTTGACAGTACATGCCATTATCTTTGGATAAGAAGGAGTGGTATCTTAGGGTTATCGTTGGACTGTTTGCATCGAGGTGCGGCAGTACAGTCAACTGTAAAAAGATTTAGCAAATACTTTTCTCATAGGTCTCATAGGTTCTATAAGTCTGAGCTATTATAGCTTGGTTGCGAGGAACAACCGAAGGTTTACGGTAGTTTCTAAGACGTCTGAAAGTGATCCTTGAGATTTAATTGAAATATATTTATTTACAGAAGGATTAATAAGGTAACAAATATTAAACACAAGCCCATTCACCATTGCACTTATTTACAAAATACACAAGAAATATTTCGGCTATCTAAATACATATCCTATTTTTTTTATTTATATTTTTTTTATATTTCTAATCTGTTTAAATCTCAAAATGCCAAATTGGCACTTTTGAACGAAATTGAAATCGGATACACGACCGACTGGTACACATTATGATACGAGTATGATAGAATAACGCAACGTAGTTCTAATACCTACCTACATACCCCTTACTAATAAAGTGGCTAACGTAATCCTTCTTATATACTCTACTATATGAAACAAAGACGAGACTGTTCCTTAAAACTCGAGAACGGATGGACCGATTTTCATGATTTTTGATTTATTGGATTTGTCTCCGTCCAGAATAGCAGAATAACACATTTGTTAATTCTAAAGTGGTACGAAGTTTCCTGAATCAGCTTGTCTTCTTTCTTACTTGACAAAACAAAATTAAGTCATACTACGGACGAACTATAGTTAGGTACGAGTAGGTAGCTGTCAGATTCAAGAATAGGTACTTAATCTGAGTCAAGATAGACAATAGGAGGTACTTACGTTTATTATCAATTCTCAGAATAACAGATTCACAACAAGATTGTTGCACTATCATTTTAAACTGTTTTCAGTAATCTTCCTCAAATTAAGAGTAACTTATTGCTTAGTCGTTCTTAAAGGAACTAAACCAGTACTACCTATAATACTGACCGGTATTGGTAGAATTATATTGTGTGTTGTTTATATCGATACTAATATTATTATAATTTTTATTTTAATAAACTGAATCTAAAGTAAAAAAATACTATTTTCATTACTGAAATCTGACTATTGGAAAAGTGCCAAATGATGAAGTTTAAAAATGTTGTTTTCGTTTTTTAGGATCAAGCTCTGAAGTAATAACACACGCAGTGCGAAAGTGACAACGCCATACAAGTTTGTATAGCGTTGACAATTTCGCAACACGAGTAGGTAATATTACTTTAAGAGCTTGTGGTACGTCAGATCCAGTCTCAGTTTTCGGTGATACTTAACTAACTACCAGTAGGAAGGTAAAGTATAATTTGATTCATTGCTAGATGAAGCATTGTTGTGCTTATCGTGCGTGCCTCAACACGTGGTCAGTGTCTAGTCTGTAGTCATATCAGTCAATCAGATAAAATTATTTAAACATCTTCCTTATGTCCAACAAAATGTTTATATTCTCACCACGTACTGTTCCGTCATACCTCGCTCTGTGGTAACTGGGTCCATTGTCCATGCATGACCGACATCACGTAGATAACTGTCGTTGATAACTTTAAAACTTCCTTTTCCTACTTTTTTTAGGGTTTTCTTATTTCCGCTTTGACGACAAAACACGCTTACGTGTAAACGGTAAAATTCTCAAGTTGGTAAAACCGACCACTACCTTGGTTTTACCTATACCTAGTTTATAAGACTCATAGTCCTGACTGACTAGCTGACAGACGACGCATAGGCTACGCATAGTACGCATAGGTACTCATCGCTACAATTACTCGTATATTATAAATGCGTACCCAAGTTTGGATGTTTGTATGTTTGTTACTTACAAACATACAACGATACAAAAACTGTTACAATATTTATTAGCTATTTGGTTATCATTATCACTAAGAGCAGGAGGAGGGGTAGGGGTAGGTGTAGGTGTGCTTGTACCATCAGTTTTCGGGTGTCATATTAGTACACCCTGTAGACCTACTGTAAATGATCTGTGATCTGTCGACAGACAAAGTCTAAACCGTTGTCCCAGAGACATGTTATTTTTATTTAGTGTGTAGGATAGAAGAAATGTAGTAGGATAAGATAGAAGGTAAGAATCCTTTCTTACTTTCTATCCCTATAGTGGAAACTCAGCCCCTAAAGGGATGCAGCGAAGGTTGAACTTTTATTTAAAATGTCTTTGCGCGTATAAGAGAGGGTTAAGTTTACTAGTTTTATAAATTTCATTTTACTGTTGTCTTTTGAGTGGTTTTACCCAAAGAAGATTTGATCAAAACATAAACACGACATTAATTAAGTTTGTACCTATAACGCTTTTAACGTTTTTATTTTTATTGTATGGCGTGCGACGCATTTAATTACCGAAACCATGAACTTAAAAATTTAAATAAATATCAGATTTAAACGAATTCGATTATAATATATTATGTAGATAAAAAGTATGAAATGATCGCAATAAGTACTCGTATAAGGAAAATAAGTCACCAAATTATTTTCCTCATTTATCGGTAAAAAGTAATTTTTGACAGGTATTTCAAGATAAATCGGGAGATTTTATAACATAGATAAGAACTTCATTCTAATTGCTGTAAACACTGCATGCCCCCCAATTACGCTGGAATACTTGTCATAACAAATTCCCAAAGAGGGTTGACGTCATGGAAGGCAGCTGACATAAGGCAAATCGTCTTCGCAACATGTGCCGACCCCACATTAAGAGGGAAGAGAAGAAAATGATGATGAGTTGTCATGAATAACGTACCGATAGAGATATAATTTTAATATTTTTATACTAGATTTACACTCGCGTACGAGTCGCGAGACGAGGTGCAAGGCGAACCACGAGATGAGAGTGTGAATAGACGCTCGTGGCTCGCCTCGCGCCTTTCTCCGTTACTATCGATCACGCGAGGTCCGGGCCGAGACACGAGACGAAGCACGAAGCGAGGTACGAGGCGAGAGTGTAAATTTATATACGCATTATCGTTACTTATACAAAACATTTAAAACTTGAAAATGGAGTAGGTATACTAGTAGGTATACCTTCTCCTAAAGGTTTATAATATAGCTCAGATTATTAAAATTATCCCTACCATCATTGTTTGATATGGCCCTCAGTGTGGCGCCTAATGGAACACAATTTCAGTCCAAATGCTGGAAATAAAATCATTCAAATATAATATATCGAATTGTGTATTAAACTCTCTTATGACTAACACTATCACAAATACACACAAATCTATAAGCTGTAGTATATTATATGTGTGTATATGTTTTATGGTATAGTAGGTATGTTTCATCAATATTCGCCGTACCTACATAAGCTTTTTGTTTGGAAACCTCACGCGCTATTGATTTCAAACTTCTCTCATTTAGCTCATCATAATCCTTGGATAACTAAAACTTACATGAGAACTTAATTTAGGAAGTTATCTGCTCTAAAATAGGACATTCTAAACCGACCGAAGGGAATTTACCTGTGAAGGTGATTTCCCTCAATCTATGCAAGTACAGTACAACTTCTATAATTTGTATGTAAATTTTACCATTTTAACTACCTCTAGGTATATTTGTACCTATAGGTCAAACTTAGGTCATGTTATAGGTAGCTACATAATGCAAAGATCATTAAAATGCAACGGTGAATTTGTTTACATTTATGAAGGAAAACAGAAAGTTCAATGAACTTCTGAATGAGCTTATTCTTTTGTAGGTACGTAGGTACTTACCTTATTTATTAGTGTGTGTACCTATAATTAATACAAACATACACACACACACACATATACCTATCTACAATCAGTCTAAGTAGGATATAAATTAATTGATTTTACCCAAAAATTAGGAGGTGAGGAGATATAAATGTATCTAAGGTAGGTAGGTATGTTATATAGGTATATCTACCTATACAAGTAGATATCATGCATAGTTACTATCACTATTGTTAATATGTCATATCATGATATCATCCTTTTAGAATAGGTATCATAACTAAACAAAACCAGCTTTTGTTCTGCTGCAATCTATACTAATACAAATGCGAAAGTAACTTTGTATGTCTGTAACGTTATCACGACCAAACCGCTGGGCTGGTTGTGATGAAATTTAATTTAGAGATAGTTTATAGTCTTGAGATGGACATAGGCTACTTATTTCCCATAATTTTCTTTTGATTTTCGGAAATTTTATTGTTATACGATAAAGTCGTCAAAAAACAGTTTCCTGAATTGACACGGACGAAGTCGCTAGTCAGATTATAAACGAATAGGTAGATTGGTAACTTACCTAGACTATATCTACGTATGTTCTCTCTAGAATATTATTACAGGATTGACTTCTTTTAATTTAAGGTGATACTTGAAATTTTTGGTGTTTTGCATGGGCCGAGTCTATCCGGATAAGACGGAAAAATTATCTATCGCATTATCTTGAAAACCATCAAAATTAAAAAGAAACTGTCTTTCATTTATGTAGCTAGTAAGATTATCTAACGAATTATATAAAAATGAACTGTTTAGCTATTCCTAGTTTTGATTAAAAACGAAACTAGTGTTTTTGAACTTTGGAAAATAAATCTATCGAGAAAAGTTTCACCAATCGTGTTTTTGTCTATAATTTTTCATAAGTTATCTTTGTCATAAAAAACAAAACTGTATGTTTTGCGGTTATTGAGAAAAAACGTTTCTGCATTCATCAAAAATATGTATTACTCGTCTTAATGGCCCCTCAAAATACCTAAGCTTTTGTAACTTGGGAAGGCCTTAAGGAAAAACATATAACCCTGATGCTTATAAAGTACCGACGCGCGTCCATGAGCGCAGTTTGATTTCAGCTTCTGAGTATTCGAAGTCCTTCGACTCCTTTAAACAACATCTGAATTTTATTTGACATTAAAATTAGAAGCAGTGTATCGGACATTTTGTGCACACTTTCACACTTTCTTACTTTATTTTACGGTTGAGACAGCAAAAAGAGGATTTGAGTTGATGTTATTTTAAAATGGTGAACGATAATTTGGTTGGGATTACTTTGAAGTGGCTGAATCCGGACTCGGAGGTTTGTACATTTACCTAGTTAGTATTAAAATTTAAATTGGGCGTTTAAGGGGTTGCATTTTTGTAATAAGGTCCATTCAATTTAAAACTATAAAAAATAAATAAAATAAATATTGGCGGACTTTACACACAGCGCTGTCTAACTCCAAACTAAGCAAAGCTTGTGCTATGGGAACCAGAGAACTGATAGAATGCTTAAATACTTTTTTTTGTAAATACATACTTTATATACATATTAACATCCAGACACAGAACAAACATCTATGTTTATCACACAAATGTTTATCCCGGGTGGGGATCGAACCCACAACCTACAGCGCAGAAGGCAGAGTTATTACCAACTGAGCTGAGAGGCCAAATATACAAATTAAAAAAAGATTTCGAAATACATACTTCAAACACTGGTTTACCATCCAGCCTGGGATACTAAGGTCTGTTTCATCGTGACCTATTTATTTTTGGATTTTCTGCTTACTAAACGTTATAAAAGTTGAGTTAATTTGTTTCAAAGCTAAAAAAAGTGAAAATATATTGTGCGTTGAAGTCTTTTGTGTAGCGATTTCGGCAACTTTCGTAGCGACTAGCGTAGAGGGCGCGTAGCTAAACATTACGGGATAGTCTATAATAGAGAATACCAGGATTAAAAAAACCGGCCAAGTGCGAGTCGGACTCGCGCACGAAGGGTTCCGTACCGTTATCTATAAAAGCGGCAAAAAAATCACGTTTGTTGTATGGGAGCCCCCCTTATATATTTATTTTATTCTGTTTTTAGTATTTGTTGTTATAGCAGCAACCAAAATACATAATCTGTGAAAATTTCAACTGTCTAGCTATCATGGTTCATGAGATACAGCCCTGTGACAGACAGACGGACAGACAGACAGACAGACGGACAGCGAAGTCTTAGTAATAGGGTTCCGATTTTACCCTTTGGGTACGGAACCCTAAAAAATATACCGGACAACTCGTCTCTAACAAAAATTTTAACTTTAAAGCTTAATATTTCACAAACGGCTCCCTTTATCAAAAAGTTGTTTTCCCAGACCCAGAATATGTTTTAAAGACCTATCACCCCATGGGATATGCGAAAAATAAAAACACATCCCCACTTTAAAAGTAGGGTAAGTACCCTTAAAAAACAGAATTTTTAAGATTTTATTCTGCCACTTTGTCAAGCCTACCTGGGAGGAAGGATAAATAATAATTACCTATATTTATAGCAGATGATGTAACGCGTTACCGATTAGCTGAAGCTCATTTTTTTTAGGGTTCCGTACCCAAATGGTAAAAAAAACGGGGTCCCGTATTACTAACCCTCGTATTCAGGAACTACACTGTGAGAACACGCACCCACAGTCAGTGGACGAAATCTTTTTTCATATACATCACTTTATGTGTTGTGCGACACTATGGCGCACACTATCGTGTGCCTCTAGAGCTCAACTTTGGTTATAGGCACACGAGAGTGTGCCTCTAGTCACACTATGCACTGTCGCACAACACAACACATAAAGCGATGTTTATGAAAAAAGATTCGTCCACTGTAGGTGCGTGTTCTCCCAGTGTCGTTCCTAAATACGGGGGTAAGACTCCGCTGTCCGTCTGTCTGACTGTCTATCATAAGGTTGTATGAACTCTTGAACTGTGATAGCTAGACAGTTGAAATTATCGCAGATGATGTATTTATAGTGCCGATATAACAACAAATACTAAAAACAGAATTAAATAAATATTTAATGTGGTTCCTATACAACTAACATTTTTTTGCCGTTTTAGATAATGTACGGAACCCTACGTGCGCGAGTCCGACTCGCACATGGCCAGTTTTATAGTATTATTTTTCTTATTTGAGCCTTTACCTTGTTTGATCTGCATAGTGGAGCTCTGTTTCTTGTCTGATTCTTCGGATTCCTTTGGGCATCAATATAGAGACTCTACAAGTTTAAAGTAAATTTTTGTTTGGGTTTTGAAACGATTTTCCTATTGTTAAGTAATGGTCACGATGATTATGATTTGAATAATTTGCACACCTCATTTTAATGTTAGTACGTAGTCATGTCTTGTCTTATCGAAACAATAAAAATATATGTAAAATGTATATTATCTTTGACGCATGACTGATGATAATATAAACGCTAATTCACCACTTTTGTTTTATAAAGTGTGTGTTAAGAGTGGAGGTACCTCGACTTTTAATCAGAAGGTCGTAGGTACGAATACAGCGTGCATCAATCAATGGATTTTTCTGTTGGAAACCAGTTAGTATTCTTATAAGCGGCGATGGGCTTGCAACCTGTCACGTATGGAATGCTAACTACTGCAAAATGTGGGCATGTGCCAAATATAATGTAAGACGTGCCTTTGTCTACCCCCACTCGACATCTTCAAAGGATCTAAGGGTCTGGAGATCTGAGAGGATGTCTACCGTACTTGGGAATTACAGTCGTGATCCTATTTATTTATTTTTGTTTATGTTTTTTAATGATATTGAATCAAGATGCTTGGTCTGACTGAACATTTAATTTCAGATTTCAGGTGTAGCCTTAATACACCCTTATACTTTATTAAACTAAAATATGAACAATTTTATTATAAAAGAGGGTATTTTCCCTCTTGTAAAATCTTTTTAATAAAAATTTGATGACGCGTGTGCGTGTCTAGCAATTCTATACGACCAGTTAATTTATGATTTTCCTTAACTTGTGAAATAAATTATTTTCTTAGGTGCCTCTTAATAGTTGACTAGTCGAAGTCGTAACTTTGGTAGTTGATAATATTATATTACGAACGTTTAATTTATGCTACTCACTCTCTCTCTCCTAAACGCTTTTATGCGCACAATATTCAACATATAATGGACTATTGTCCGTTTTGATTAGTGACAGTTGTGAATTGTGATGCGTTATACCTCTAGACTTGATTGACCACAACTAAATATTTCCCGTTTTGTCTATTTAAATATGAATAATTAATAAATAAATATCGCCAGTTACAAAACCTTTGCTCAAGCTTTAATAATTTCTTTGAACAGTTTATTTGAAAATTAAAATGTTGTTAAAGTGCCCACTACCATCGCTCTTACCCTATTTACAATTATTTTATTTGTACTACTATGTCCTTATTGCCCATGAAAATACCGAATTTAGCTGTGAATATAACAGCTGTTTATGACACCTACCTAAATAGAATTTAAGACGATTAAGCTAGATAAGGACTACCAAGCGAAATTGCCACCAACGCTTTTCCGATAAAAGACCTTTAAGGGGATATGTGTAATTTTTGAGTCTACCCAGATGTGATAAAATCGCATTAACTTGAAAACCATCAAACTTAATAATTACGTTTAAAAAACTAAAATAAAACCGACTTCTTGCATGTTGTTATAAATTGAATTGAATAAGTCCAATACAAAATTTAATCCTCTATTTTTTCACCCTTTAAAGTGGTATTTTTCCTCAAACTAAATGGGACCACACGGAAATCACCAACTTTCAAATAAAAAAGAATCATCAAAATCGGTTTACCCAATCGAAAATACAGTCAAATAGACGGAAAAGAAATTTACAGTCGACTTGAAGTGGGTTAGGGTCTTTTTAGAAACTGTCTTTCATTTATAGCTATCTATAACGAATTATATAAATTATAGACATGTGTCGGCTATAGCCAAACGTAACTGATATCCGTTGGCATGCTCGTAGCGTAGCGTACCGGTGGAATCAAGTCCAACCACCGTTGTCGAATATCTGTAGAAAACGCGCGAGCGAACTGCGCAAGTCACGAAAGTTGGGTGAAATATCTGTCACCCAACACTAGCTGACATGGCTGTTGGTTGTTTCAGTTGATCAGTTGGCACCCAAAATAATTATGGTATCCCTCTCTACCGCGCTAACTTTCAAGCGCGTAAGCGAGATGCAGATAAGATTCATAGCGAGATGATCATATCTTCATCTCGCTTACGCGCTTGAAAGTTAGCGCGATAGAGAGGGATACCATAATTATTTTGGGTGCCAACTAATCAACTGAAACAACCAACAGCCATGTCAGCTAGTCAGACCATTAAGTTGGTAAGTTGTAAGGTTGTTTCAGTTGGCACCCAAAATAATTATGGTATCCCTCTCTATCGCGCTAACTTTCAAGCGCGTAAGCGAGATGAAGATATGACTAGCGAATAGCTGAAATATTGTTCATTATACTTTGACCTATGAAAGCAAGTTTCGAACACCTTAATGTTAGAGAAATAAGGTTGAGTTTCGCCTGCACAATTTAAGAAATGTATTAAGTTACACTGGTTGTTGGTGTGATTGATTGAGAGCCAAAATCATACATTTTGGCTATCGCTACCAAGAGTTTCAAATAAACCTTATTCGTAGGCTAATGAGGTCGAGTTTTGATGAGAAGCTTTATGAGATATTAAACTGACGCGCCGGCGCCCGGCCGGCTCATGGTGGCGTGTGCAACTATGCAAACCTACTTGTTATTGTTTGTATTTTTAAATTCGAATTGTACCTACTTGTAGTGGTTGAGTGATTGCGCGCAATGTAGGTAGGTTCCTAATTTGAATATTAAATTTAAGACGTTTGTAGGTAAATTTTTTAGTTAGCTATGTGGTGATTTTTTAATGCGCCACTTTTTATTTAAGCAAATCGAAATATTTACCTACCACTTGCGAATATAAAATGTGCTAGTCCTAAACTCCTAAGCCTTGTAAAGCATGAAGGAAAATCAAATACTTATAAATAGAAAAAAAATAGGATTACGACTGTATTCCCCAAGTACCTACGTAAGACATCCTCTCAGATCTCCAGACGCTTAGATCCTTTGAAAATAACTAGTGGGGGTGGTCAGAGGCACGTCCAAACATTATATTTTGTAGTAGTTAGCATTCCATACGTGCTAGGTTGCAAGCTCATCGCCGCTTATAAGAATACTAACTGGTTTCCTCACGATGTTTTCCTTCACCGTTTTGAGCACGTGTTTTTGATGCGCATATAAATTATTCGAACCGAAAAATCCATTGATGCACGCCCGGATTCGAACCCACGACCTTCAGATTGAAAGTCAAGTTTTTTTTTTTTTTTTTTTTTTTTTTTTTTTTTTGTAATTAAGTACCGATATTGAGTAATGGTTGACGATACCGGTAAAGAAACTAAATATCGGATACCCAACCGTTAGCCAAAATAGTCAATATCACCCATGCCTATATAAATATGAACTGTTCAGCTATGCATAGTTTTAAGTAAAATACGTTTTTATTAGTGTTTTTTTATCGAGAAAAGTTTCACACAAATGTTTAATTTATCTACATAGATTAAATCCTTAACTTATCTTTGTCATAAAAATTTGCGGTTATTGAGAAACAAACTATTCTGCATTCATAAAAAAAATGATTCCTCGTCTTAAAACAGAATGTACCTACATGCTTTATCTCGATTACAACCAATTAAATTACGAATTTACTAACGCTATAAACAGATAAAACGCGTGTTATGAAAGGAAATGTACAAGAAACTGAACCACGTCGACCTTTTGAACAGAAAATCAGTACCATCAATCAAATTATTTATTGGTACTTCGGTACCTACCTATTTCATTATCCTATTTCCTATCTAATCTATACTAATATTATAAATGCGAAAGTAACTCTGTCTGTCTGTCCGTGACGTTATCACGGCGCTGGCTGGGCCGATTGTGATAACATATAGTACAGATAGTTGAAAGTCTTGGAACGGACATAGGCTACTTTTATTCCCAAATATTTCTCTTGATTTTCAAGAATTTCAATGTTTTACGATACGCGGACGAAGTCGCGGATAAAAGCTAGCTATATACCTAATGCCAAAGTTTGGAAAAATGTTACGTTAATTTGTTTTTTTTTATGTTTGTCATTCAGTCACGTCATAAACGGCAGAACTGATAAAAATATAGTAATTGATATAAATGATAGTCCAGCTACGCTGAAAAAGTATTAGAGACCATTAGCAAAAAAAAACTATTTAAAATAAACTAAATTTATAAAAAAATATGCTAAATTGATTCCGGAAATAGTGGCGTATGTTTTTATGTTATGCTTAATGTGCCAATATTATATACATGTGATTTTATTAAGAATATCTACTTAATTTATGGAATTTGAAAAATTTACTTCCAAAAGTTATTACGATCGTACGAATGGGACAGAAAACAATATTCACTTACTTACCTAGCAAAATGTTATTTGAAAATGAGCACTATGTTAAACACGTGTTTTGAAACAAAATATAAACAAACTATTCGAGTAAAACCGACGACATTGGTTTACTCACAACGCAACGCATGCGTCTCGGGCATTGACCATACCGCCCAATAGACGCCAAATGGCTCCATTTCTTCAAACAAACAATTTTGTCAAACCGTTGATGTATGCGGATCCCGAAAAATGCACTCTGATAGGCCGGTTCAAAGTGACGGTTCACGGAAGTGGTCAGTACTACTTCAGCTGGTTAATTTCTTAAAAATCTATGAAAATCATGTTATGGCTTTTAATACAGTTTTGTTACCTATATTGGTATTCTTAAAATTTTTAGAGAATACCAATTTCATAACTATTATAGAATCTAATAGTAACTATTATAGAATCTATGTACTTAATCTATTCTAGCTATGGCTATGAATATCATAAATTTTAGAGAATACCAATTTCATAGTAACTATTATAGAATCTATGTAGGTATTGGTACCAAAACAACATTGAAAGCCATAACATGATAATCATAGATTTTTAAGAAATAAGCCAGCAGATTTGCACGTGGCGTCTTATATCAGCTGTAATACCCTAATGTCTTATCCGACAGTGTTCGCCTTGCATGAGGTGTCTATCTGTGTTATCGACG
Source organism: Hydriomena furcata (assembly GCA_912999785.1). Classification (NCBI taxonomy): domain Eukaryota; kingdom Metazoa; phylum Arthropoda; class Insecta; order Lepidoptera; family Geometridae; genus Hydriomena; species Hydriomena furcata. The sequence continues at coordinate 14,551,979 of OU538832.1, read as the reverse complement.
GTCTCAGTACAGTATGTCATACATTTCCTGTAATTGCAGCTTTGTTCAGTTACTAGTCGAGTCGACTTGCGTGTGTGTCCCCACACTAGTCGTCAGTGTTTCGCCGGTATTCAGGGAAATAGGCCGTACAGCCTTTGCCTAAGCGCGGAATATCGAAAATAATTGTTAAAATTAGTTCGATTTTTTAATTGTTCGGGAAAACTATAGATTTTATCGTTGCCCGATTAAGTGCTATTACTGATTCTGAAGTCTTCTTGCCTAAGGAGTTCATTATGTAAGTTTTATTTATTTTTAAGTTATTTTCCTGCTTATTAGAGCTAATAAAATAAGTTTTCATTTATTTTATTTCTTATTCCAGCTAATTATATAAGTGTTTTTTGTTATTTTCCTTCTTATTCAAAGTAATTATGTAGTAGGTACCTTTAATTTAACCTACCTAATGATAACCATAGCATCACGCGTAAACGGCTGGACCGATTTTGCTAATTCTATTTTTGTTGTAATCGTTAGTGTCAGGAGAAGGTTCTTAAAGAAAAAATAATTTGACGTCTGTCGGGACAGCGTGTACCAAATAAATACCTACCAGGGCAGATAGGAGAAATAAAGTTTTCCTACAATTAAACTTTTGATGGCATGATTCTATGATGATTATTACGTGTTATGGTTGAATTGAATATTAATAGCTCCTAAGTAGTTATATTTAATTTTTAAGAAGTATTTTATCTCATGTTACAATATAAAAGAGGAAATATCTATAGTTTTCTGAATGATAGGTTATTTTCGTGTCTAATTGAAGGTAGTTATTAAAAAATATAATGAACGACGGTAATCTAGGCACCTACATGTTATCCAATGCAGATTACCTCCTTACATAAGGATGATATGTCAAATTATTTCTATGGGCTGAGTCTACCAGGATAAGACGGAAAAAGTGATAAAACTGCATTATCTTGAAAACTATCCAACTTAAAAAGAAACTGTCTATAATTTACTTAGCTAGTATGAATATCTAACGAATTATATAAAAATAAACTGTTTAGCTATTCATAGTTTTGATTAAAAACGAAACTAGTGTTTTTGAAGAGCCGACTTTGGGAAATAAATCTATCGAGAAAAGTTTCACCAATCGTGTTTCTGTCTATAATGTATCTAGATTATATCCCTAAGTTATCTTTGTCATAAAAAACAAAACTGTATGTTTTGCGGCTATTGAGAAAAAACGATTCTGCATTCAACAAAAACATTTATTACTCGTCTTACTCAGGTAACTACTTATGTAATGTATCATTACCATGTTTACCAAATGATGTTGCCGGAGCTATTCAGCTACTTTTGTCACTGACTGCACTTAGGCCACAGATTATAAATAAGTTTATACGTAGCTTGGCACTCGTTAATGAACGCTTAACTATAATCATCTGCCGTAGATTACGAAAGCAAACTACACTGAAGTGAAAAATAAATGTTTATTGCTTAGCGTTCGAGACAGTTCATTGCTCAGCTGAATTCATACCTACTTGTAATATGCATTTATTTATACAGTATACACTGTAAGACGACTTACGATTACTGAAGGCACAAGCAAGAAATAAAACCAAATTAATCCTATTGCATATTCAATTTATAGAATTAAACTATCGTGGTTGAATATTCTTATATTTCAAAATCAATCCCTATTTCCCTTGGTTATAGCATTAATTACGTCTGGACCGAATTTGCTTATTCTTTTTTGTTGTAATTGTTATTATCAGGAGAAGGTTCAAGGAAAAAAAATAATTTGACAGTACAACGTCTGTCGGGACAGCTAGTTTTAAATAGAAATACGGCTAATTATTACGTTTTTACTTTTATTGCTGACGTTTCGAGACAATTCAGATACTCTTTATCATGAGCATCATAAACGTAGTAATTAGCGTATTTCTATTTAAAATAATATTCAACTAGTTAATATTTCGAAATAACCAAAAAAACACTTTTTACTGATTTTATTTTATCACCCCGGCTTCGCGTGGGTGACTATAGTAAAATTTTTGATACCTTAAGTTACCTACATTATTGCAATTTTCGTGAAGATCTCTATTTTTTTTTAATTTAGCCTAGTTTACTCGCTAATGGAGCTTTTTATAGATTATTTTTTTGGTTCATCCTGTACAAACAAAAAATACTAAATACAAACTTTATCTATTTAAAAGAGTACCAAATATAGATACTAAAATGTACCTAAATACCTATAACTACAAAAACATAATTTTACAAATTTTACAGGAATAAAACCCGTTTTATTTTTTTATATCTGATAAATAAGATATGTATTATTAAGGTAAGATAACACGTCAATTCTTACAGAGATTAACTTTATCACCTCAAAATAGTTTTATCTTCGTAAGAGATAGACGAGATGTACGATAAATGTATTGTATTCTGTACATGAACTACGCGTACATATTAGACTAGCTGTTACCCGCGACGTTCGTCTGCGTAGATTCAATAGCCCTTTTATGAGATTTCCATACTACAGTCGCTATCGAGTAGATAACGTGAGAGATTTCCATACTACAGTCGCTGTCGAGTAGATAACGTGAGTATTTGTAAGGAAGATTTTAGTTAAGTGTAGTTACCGCTAGAGACTCTGTGCTTGATTCCATGCAAATATACTCGATACTCGGGCTACAAAGTGGATTTACTAATTCGATTCGATTCTATATAACTTTATAACTATATTCTTTAACTTTTTAATTTTATTTGTAAAATAATAGACTTTGTTCGTCCCAAGACTTTAAACTATATCTACCTATATGAAATTTCAACGACGAAGCGCACCGGCAAGTTTTCGCAAAGAGGGTTGACGTCTGGCAGGCTGCTGGTTGTAAAATCCTGTTCGCAACATGTTGTGCCATAATAAGCCACAATTAAGTGGAAAAAGGAGAAGAAAATGATCACAATCGGCCTATAAACCGGGTTTAACAATGATAACGTCACAGCAGACAGACTGAGTTACTTTCGCATTTATAATATTATTATGATTAGGTAGGTATGTGTCTGTCTACACTTATGTTTGAAACTAGATGATCACGTCACGATTTATCATGTCAAAAGATAAATAAATTACTGTTATTACGCGAACTAAAGTTTGTAACTATTTTTGTAAGTAGGTACCTAGCGGCGAGCAGGCATCTTGTAAGGAATGCTAACTATTGCAGAATTTGGGCATGTTCGGACGTGCCGCTAACTACCTCTTTTAGACATCCTCAAGAATTTCAAGTCCAATACAAAATTTCATCCCCTACATTTTCACCCTTTAAAGTGGTATTTTTTCACAAATTTAAATGTGACCACACGGGAAGCACCAGCTTACAAATAAAAAAAGAATCATCAAAATCGGTTCACCCAAGTCGAAAGTCCTAAGGTAACAAACATAAAAAACCGCCCAAGTGCGAGTCTGAGTCGAGCACTAAGGGTTCTGTACTATTATCTATAAAAAACGGCAAATGTCTAGCTATTATGGTTCATGAGATACAGCCTTGTGACAGACAGACGGACAGACGCTAGACGGACAGCGAAGTCTTAGTAATAGGGTCCCGTTTTACCATTTGGATAAGTAACCCTAAAAAGAAAAAAATACAGTCGTATCGAGAACCTCCCCCTTTTATTAAGTCGGTAAAATATAGGTAAGTTTTTATTTTAGTGTTTCCATAAAAGTAAATGTTGGTTGTAAAGACTATTACCTAGACACTTATCACTATATAGTAGATTAACAATCAGAAACCTAGCTATCAACCTGAATTTAATTCTTGTTATGATTGTGAGATTAGCCACCTAATTCTCCTAGACGATGCCTTGCGTGACAATCGATCAAAGATTCTAAAATGGTAACATTGAACTGGAATTGTTACAACAACATTGGTCAGTAAGAACCGTAGCCATGGGAAATAAAATTTTGAAAACACTAAATAAACTTATGTACTTTTTAGGGTTCCGTACCAAAAGGGTAAAAACGGGACCCTATTACTAAGACTTCGCTGTCCGACTGTCTGTCACAGGGCTGTATCTCATGAACCGTGATTGCTATACAGTTGAAATATTCACAGATTTTGTATTTCTATTGAGGCTATATCAAAAAATACTAAAAATAGAATAAAATAAATATAAAAGTGGGCTCCCATACAACAAACGTGATTTTTTCGCCGTTTTTTATAGATAATACGGAACTCTTCGTGCGCGTGTCTGACTCGCACTTGTCCGGTTTTTTTTATTTTTAAAGGTATACTAATATTGACATAACGTTCAACACAGTTCTTTGAACCATGCACTCCATAAGTACCTACCTAAATACTTATTGAAACTTAATTACTTTAATATCTTGAAAAGAGACGAATCTAATCTACTTCAAGACTAGATTACTTTGAGCTTAGTGCCAACAAAAGATACACTTTCATTTAAAAAAAAAAACTTTTTTTCTGTTCTTATACGTTTAAACGAGCAATTCGTTAAATTTAAATTTATTTACTACAAGTAAATATATTTATAACCTGAATCTCGGAAACGGCTCTAACGATTTGGGGCTATAAATAAATCTGGCTATCATTTATATTAAACGGCGTTTTATTCGTGTTTTCAGGCAATGAAATAATGAGCAAAGCACGGTCATCAAGGTACTTTCTCTTAAACAGGATTACTCTTAACAGAAGTGTACGTTACTCAAGCCAAAAGGCTTTGAAATATGCGGAGAGGTAGACAATGGTTTCGTGTGATTGTGTAGGAAATCGAGTTGAAAATTTTCCATAAGAAAAGAATAGATAATAAAAATATACTAATGAAATAAACCAGAAATGATGGTGCAATTTAAATACTAACTTGTTGTATAATGCACTTGCCTCATTACCATAAAATGCAAATATTTATTGTCCCATATCTTCCAACAATTTATGTAGAACAATCTGAAAATTTCAAAAATGCGGATACAGCATTGACTTCCGGCCGGAAACGGATACGGGGAGAGGTCGCCCGCTCATTACTGACAACGTATTGAAACTTATGATTTTATGTTCTAAAGAACCTGCCTTAGTTTTATGGGATGTTGTAAAATAATTAGCATAATGAGGATAATTATTATAAACAGGTATTATGTTAATTATTCACAGTTGCAGTGATAAATACTTGTAGGTCGTAGATATTAATGGTGTGGACACCATGAATATCTAATGCACGTATAGTTTACTACATAAAAACATCATTAATAGTTTTTACACGTACATATTATATTATGTTAATAAAATAAATTATCATACATCAGATAACTTAATAGATAATTTATTTGATAAAATTAGTCCAATTCATAATAGGCTCAGAGGACTTTAACTGTTATAACAGAAAAGTTCTCGAGTGGAAACCACACAACATAGGACGACATATAGAATACATACATAGTGTAAAGTATATAGAAAGACTACTTAATAAAGGTTTCTGGAAATCGTTTACTGCCTACCCTACCCGTCCACTTTGAAAATCAATGGGACAGGCTGTTGTAGCAGAAAACGTTGATGATGATGATGTTAGTGGTTATTACAATAACAGCTTATCTCTGTAGGTATATTGTCAAACTCTCCAATTACGTTTATTGCAATTGGATTATATTATTTATGATTTTATTGGTGAAAATTTGCCGCATAAAATAAATACCACACCAGCATTATCTAGTATCTACTTAGTACCGTTACCTATTCTATTACTTTTTTTATGTTTATCTTCAATTGGTTTTTCCACCTATGTATGTATATCTACCTGAACAACTTACCTTCAGCGATACAAGATAAAACGTTGTAATTAATCATATTTATATTTAAAATGATTAACAACCACGATAGTTTTACACAGTTATCATAACGGAACCGAAATCTTGACACGATATAAAATAAGTAGGAGATTGTAATTGCCTAGGGACTTAACGGTTAAACCTACTCTGTTAGGTACCTACCATATCTAGTAAATTTTTATTTACTTACGATGTAGGACAAAATCAAAATTAAAATAGCACATAAATAATGTTTCGGTTTGCGCTTCGCTTTAATTATGCAATTAAATCCAATTATGATTCCCGTGAACTGCGAACTTGATCTGTGATCCGCCCACTATACCAGTGCATATTCATAATATTTATAAAATTACAGAAATTTGTAAAATATAGAAACATAAAGCAAGATAATAATTCGCTCACAACATCTAGATTGAACGTTTTATAATTTTGTAATGATAAAGCAAATAATACCTAGAAGTTTTATCAGATGATACAGAACTTTAGATAATGCCTCAAAATAATATTATAAATACGGGTTCTTATTATTAAAAAATATAGGCTCAGTATGACGTACCTATCTATAATCCCCAACCATGGTAGGTTCAGATAACTTCGAATTAACATATTAGAAGAATATACCTACCGAAAATGTACAGCGATAAGGAAATGTTTACATTTCCTTATTTGTACCTAATGCGCTATATTTAATAATGTAATTAGAATTAATTTAAACCTTTTGTTATTAGGACACCGCGCCAGCAAAGCCGTAAAAATAAGCTAAAATACTTTATAAGACAAAACAACATTAAAATTCTCCTTTTTTATCCTACTGCTGGGCAAAGGTCTCTTCCATTATTTTCGAAGCTTTGCGGTCTCCAGCTTCGTCCCACCAGCCAGCCTGTACGGAATGTGTCGAGGTCGTCACGTCAGCGTCTACGCGGCCTCCTAAATCCTCCTAAATATAAAATTCTCTTAAATCTCTTAATCTAACATGTTCAATAACAAGAAACTGACAACATTCACGATAAACTTGTCACTTCATACACTTCAGATTTATCAAAATTTCAATCCAAGATTGTGCATCTTGCAACATCTTACTTGAAAGTATGAAGATTAGTGCGATACAAACATTTACATAACCCGTTGCTCAATAGTTTCAAAAGAAAACATATTTTTTTCTTATAAAATCACAAAACGAAAAGAAATTAATAACGATTTAACATCTTTCTTGCTCATATTTTTATTTGGCACGTATTTATTGTGTACGCCATGTTTGGACTCGGAGGATCTCGAAGCTGCGGAGGGGCGAATGCGCTGACCTTATTTGCACTACCGGTGCTCGGACCAGGAATTATCGCGGGTGTGATTACGGGAGGTACCTTTGCAACAGTTATGGTATGAAAAAGTAATTTTTGTGTTATTTTTCTACATCCCACTAAGCTAAGTAACCCGAATTAAAAATTATAATTAAACAAGAAATAAATAAATATTTATTAGTTAATTTATATTTTAAAATATTTATAACACTATCCAGTTCTCGCTTTCGTACAAAAATGTATTTATATTCTTAGTGTTCTGCGAAAATTCAACTTTCGAACCCGCATCTTCAATGCGATACCTACATCCATGAAATAAATTAAAGTAAACAACCCAGATCTCTAAGTGCTCAGATCCTTGAAGATATTTAAAGGAGTTTGTCAAGTCAGAGGCACGTCCATCACCGCTTAAAATAATACTAACCGGCTTCCTTACGATGTTTTCCTCAACCGCTTTGGGCACATGTTAATGCGCATATCAAGTTCTATAAGGAATACATTTTAGTTGTATTTAACATATTTCGAAAATCTTGTGCAAGTTGCAACTTAGCCGGTTTAAATTGAACAGTTGGTTGAACCAAGCTCCACAGAACATGATTGTATTATGTGGTAGAGTGGATGTCAAGGGCGTGCATTGTGGAAATGAATGCCAATGCCAAGAACGTTCATACGCCTACACCGGTCGCAGACCGCGTGTCGCAGTTCACACGAGTTCCTTTGATCGATAAAAATGTATTTATGAATATAAATTCTTAAATTGCATATGTAGGTACGGACGTACGTAATGAAATGAAGGAAAGTCGATCGGGGAACCCTACCCAAGACCCTATTGGTTAGGGAATGAAGAATGGGACGACATTGGCGTAGTCCATGTGTTCGTGGTCGGCTTTGTATAAGGTTCAGTGATTTTTACGTAAATCTTACTCTTGATCTTGACTTCACATTTGGCAAATATTTTTGTTAAATATATACATACTTCTACTTTACTTAGTAGGTAGCTACCTTAAAATACAGTATTACGTTTTATTATTATATCTGCAGAGTAGTAATCCGTTAAAGTCGGTATTTGCTTAGTTTTTAAAATGCAAACTATTTTTAGTAGGAAACAATAAAATTCAATAAGTTCTCAGTTTTGTAGAACTCATCATCAGTCATGCATGCCATGTATGGTGAAAGCAGATATATATTTGAGAGTTGTAAATGCGATAAGACAAATACGTAGGTAGGTAGGTGTAACGTTCACGTAAAATCCATAACAATTAATAATGCAAAATTTAGTACTAAAGTACCTACCTAGTTATAGTTACACCCAACAAATTACTTTTATAACAATAGGTACCTACCTACTTCCAGTTTTCTTAGGTACCTACCTACATACCTAGTTACTAGTTAGGTTAATATCAAGTTAGTAAAGGTACCTAGGTACTCTGTATTCTGAGGGTTCATTCAACATTTGATGCTTATTTACTTAACCTACCTACGTAGGTACTCCTAGATTAGAGGTGGAAAGTTTTCTTAGCTAAGTGCGAGTAGGGTTTGTTTCTTTCCGTTGTGACTTTAGCCAAAGTTAACAAAACACACCCAATATTTGGTAGGTACGGCGCGGCGTATTGTTGGGCTCTTGAAGTTGATTTACAGGCCCGGGTTGAGCGAATAATAAAGGACCTGTCACTCATTATGTAGGTAGGTACCTTCAAGCGGAAGCAATTTGTAAAGTTACATAAAACCCACATGAAACCTACGTAGGCAAATAGATACTGTATCGTCATTATATTTTGCTGTTTTATTTAGGTTTTGATCAATAATTTAATTATATTACATCGGGCCCTAGGGCTAGATGCAATGTGCGTATTCTTTTACCATTGCTAATTAAATTTCAACAGGCTTTGTTAACAAATTTTATACAATACTTACATAATGTACACAATAAACACATAATAGGTACATTACATCATGTATTTTAGGCACTACGTTCATAAATTATTTATCAAATGCCTCCGAATCATAATCCAAGCAGTAAAATATCTACTTGCAACACTGACTGATATAATATAATTGTCACTGTCAACAGTCAAACCATCTAAACGTCAAGTCAGTTAGCTGATGGAATTACGATGTTTTTGTTTTGAAAATATGTTTGCAATACAAATCATTTCCACTTCCCTCGCTTTACATTACAGTTTCTTCAATATTCAACAATCGTATCGTGTTTATTGCGCGCAATACACGTCGCCTTACTCGTAATTTAATAACAAATTCCGTCCAAAATGAGATCTTCATTGTTCAGACGTAGAGGCAGTGATGTTAGTGAAAGGGAACCTTTGCTCGCAGCTATTCCTGCTGGATCAAGTCGAGGATTTGAAGATGAGGTAGCTATTTTTAAAACAATTGACTTCCATCTAACATTCACTTGTTACCTGAGACCTGACCGATCGAAGTCGTGTCACGACGTGTATTAAGTAATTTACGAGCGGATGTTAAAAATATGTAGACATCCTCTCTAATTTATATGGTCATCAGATACTTAAAGATGTGTACGGGGAAGTCGGAGGCATATCTCAATATTATGTATTATATGCCCACATTTTGCTGTAGTCCTTCTTGTAGTACCTTCTTGTATGTGATAGTTTGCAATCCAAATCTTGATCCCCAAGTACTGTAGGTAGAGATCATCTCAAATCTTTTCTGTGGTCAGATACTTGAAGATGTATAAGGGAGTGTTGCTACTGAAACGGGGCTGAGCGGAATGGACTTTGTAATGCCCAATAACAGTGCTTGAAATTTTTGGGTCAACTATTTCAAGCATTGTGATTGGTCAATTCATGGTCCACACTGTCCAGCTCCACGTCAGTGATAACGCAACCAAATGGGGGACATTAAAGGTATATCCCAATGTTACAATTTTAATACAAGCCCCAAGTTTTGCTGTAGTTAGTACTCCATACATGAAAGAGAGCAAGCCAAATCTGTTTCCCCAAGTACATGTTGAGGCCTAAAAAGGCCTTGTTGCCTTTTATGGCTCCATCAGATGTGGTGCCAAGTCATAAAATCCCTTGAAAGTGCATTTCATGAACTAAAGAATCATCGCACAAATACAACCTTGTCTTTTAATGAGTTTTGCTTCATTATCATACTTGTAATTATTTCAATGTGGGTAATTGTTTTAGCAATGGATCTTTTTACTATGAGTACATAAGAACAAAACCTACATAGAGTATTTGAATGAATGCTTTTAGATATAAATGAGTACCTATATTACTGTTTTGACTTCTACAGTATTCTATAGATGACAATAATGATCCTGTAATATTGTAAATGGCGAAGAGAAAAATATGTCTGATGATCAATCACACATTTATCTGCAAATAGTTTCAAATAGACATTGTAGTTTTTGACCAAGAAGGTTTATATTCTCTGGTACTTTTTGTATTAAACAAGTAATTTATAAATGCTACTTTTTGTTTATATCTTGTTTGGTACCTGGATAAAATGTATTCTACATGCTATTACAGGACATTAGCTATGTATAATCCAAGTTTAATCCAAATGCGTTTAATATTAATGGTTTGGGCGTGATTGAGCTACAAACATCCAAACATGCTCACAAACTTTCAAAATTAAAATAAAATCATGACAAAAAAAAAGATCATGACTGACTACTAATCCCCAAGTATGGTACACATACTCTCAGATTTTGAGGCGCTTAGATCCTTGAAGATGTCTGAGAGGGTAGTCAGAGGCACATCCTTACATTATACTTTGTCAAGTAAGAAGTAAGATATTTATAAACACAGCTGAAGTATCTGTTCCTGTGAAAGTCTTTATCATAGAAACATAAAATTTATTAATTTCATCATTCATTTAACTTAATGGTTGAATGGGTACTTGCATAATGAAAAATTTCCTTTCACCGTCGGGATATCAATATCAAAACAAGTTTGAATTACAACAGGATGTTGTATTCTGTTTCGAGACACCAGCCTAGGTATTTTTATTACTCCTCATTCCTCAATAAAACCAAAATAAACCTAAAGAAAATAATAACAATTTTGTAAAAAATCTTAATATCTTAATGATCTGATCCTTGAAGATGACTAATGGGGAGTAGTCAAAGGAACGTCCGAACATTACACGAAGCCCATATTTTGCAGTAATTATAATTCTACTTACTTAAATAACTTAAGATTGGTTATTTTTGCTACCATACCCGTAGCAAATATGAATTATTATTGTCCTTTGAATATTTACTTTTTAGTTAAAGTAGTACTTTTTAGGGTTCCGTACCCAAAGGGTAAAAACGGGACAGACGGACGGACTAAGACTTCGCTGTCCGTCACAGGGCTGTATCTCATGAACCGTGATAGCTAGACAGTTGAAATTTTCATAGATTATGTATTTCTGTTGCTGCTATAACATCAAATACTAAAAACAGAATAAAATAAATATTTAAGGGGGGCTCCCATACAACAAACGTGATTTTTTTGCCGTTTTTAAATATAATGGTACGGAACCCTTCGTGCGCGAGTCCGACTCGCACTTGGCCGGTTTTTTATTTACTTTTTAGATAAAGTAAGTAGATAGGTAAGATATTGAAAGTGTTCATTGAGTTGGATGGAATCCGATATCTTTAGTATCTATGTTTTTTTTTTAAATAGAATTTTCTTTGTTTCCAGCGCGCAGAGGCAAATAACGCTAGGATGGAGAACATCGGAGTTTCGTCCGCTGAGCTGGTGGAGGGGCGAGGTGGTGAGGGTCGGAAGCTACCTCAGTACATCGCTGCTTTGGCAGGTGAGCATCATGACTAATCAAGTCTATTGTCTAAGATAATCGTAATCGGCTTCAACTGTGTGTCCGTCATTGTTTTTTGACAGTACTTTGACGTAACACTGCCGTACCATCCTTTACTGGAACCATTTCGCCGCATTTTCAGGCCCCTATTTGAGAACCTCTGGATAAGACCAGAACGCTGAAATTTTCGTCATCCAGTAAGCCATAACCAAATACTTAAAATCCAAAATTTCAAGTCTGTAGGTCATTTAGTTACGAAGTTAAGCGAAAGCAAAGTTTCGCATTTTAGACAGACACTCACTCACTCACTCACTCACTCACTCACTCATGATCATCAGAATAGAACTAGTACTTCCCATAAACTCAGAGAGCTGAAATTTGGTACAGAGTACCTGGTGACCCTGATAAGAAAACACAAAAGCCTAACCAAACTATTAGAGATCGACATACCGCCTTTACAAAAAATATTCAACTACTGGACCGATTTGAAAAATTCTTTCACCGTTAGAATCCTACATTATCCCTGATGAACATAGGCTATAGTATATTTTCAAAAATATTAGGGATCCGTATGAAAACATCGATAATGTAATCCAAAGTGTGAAAAAATCAAAAAAAAATCCTTATATTGCGTTTGCTGCGGAAATTATTGACAATAGAGCAAAGTAATGTACTACAGTTTTAAAGAAGACATCAATATCTACAAAAAAGTATGCAATACTATATGTCTAACTATTAGGGATCCGTATGAAAACTTCGATAATGTAACCCAACGTGTGAAAAAAACCCAAAAAAATCCTTATATCGCGTACTCTGCGGAAATTGTTGACAATAGAGCAAAGTGATGTACTACAGTTTTAAAGAGGACATCAATATCTACAAAAAAAGTTTGCGATACTAAAAGTTTTATTAGGGATCCTTATGAAAAATTCGATAATGTAACCCAAGGTGTAAAAAAAATACCTATAATATCATTATTACATCCGTGCGACGCGACGCCGGGGCCGACTGCTAGTACGCAATAAAATTAAAGGAAAACTCTGGATAAGACTAGACTGGCTTTTATACTTACTTATACTTACAAGTTTACAAGAAGAAATAGTCGAACGATTAACTTTATTCTACTCGAACATTACACAAATTGAATAAACAAATTAACAAATTAAATAAACTAAAATATTAATTTCGCTCTAAATTAAGAGTGGTGGTGTTACCCGCACACGTCGCTAGATGGCGCTGACTGTATTTTAAACGCGCTTACGATTTGTTTTTATAATAAAAAAACTACTCATAAAAAGAAAAAAAACTGTGTCAAATAAGAAAATCTAATAAAATAAATCAATAAGCCCACGTTTCTACAAAAAGAAGTGAAATCCCACCAAAAACATTCTGTAAAAAACTAGCCAAGTCTCGATGGAGCTGCTTGTTTATCTCTAAAAAGTAATGAAATCTAGACAAAGTCGTGTCAAGTCTGAGGTTCTTTACTGCGATTTCTTTATTATTATAGAATGTTATGTGACCTGGCCGTCAAAATACGTCTATTTTATGTTAGATCGGTGGTCGATTTGACGCTCCAAAAAGAAGACAGCAGAAGTCAGCATTGTCAATGCTGAATGCATGTGTTGCACGATCAACAACAGCCTAAACTAAGACACTAGCGTCCAATTACCAATACCTGTATTGGCTATTATCTTGCATAACAAACATAGGTAGTTACAACAGATATAACATTACGTGTAAACAAAATTGACTTGTACCCACTAACGTATAAAGAATGTTCAACGGCCAAGTCACACAACATTCTATAATAATAAAGAAATCGCAGTAAAGAACCTCAGACTTGACACGACTTTGTCTAGATTTCATTACTTTTTAGAGATAAACAAGCAGCTCCATCGAGACTTGGCTAGTTTTTTACAGAATGTTTTTGGTGGGATCTTGATTTTACTTTATCAAATATCAAACGAAACCTAATTATTCCATACGATCAGATTTGTATCATGTCACTATCATATCTATACGCAATCAGAAAAATAAAAAATCCTCACAAACAAAATACTTTCCAAGATCATGCGTTAATTAACAGGTAACTTATGTAACAAAAATTCGGAAATGAAATAGAATAATAGAGAGTAGATTTAACTGAAATAAATAAATACCCTTTGAATTGGAATGTGATTTGGTGTTAGTATAAACTTAATAGCACATCCATTCATACAACATTTCTTACTACGAGTAGTTACAATATTCGTATGTGTTATGTAGGTAAAGTAAGAGAATTAAGAGATTATGTACATTTTACGGTTCTTAAACTTGAGGAAAATGCTTCTAGATAAATCTCATGTTAAAAGGTTCAAAGCCTAGATCTTGGCCTGATGTCGCTCTGCCCCTCGACAGCTAACGTTTTTAACTGCAACCTGTCACGTATGGAATGCTAACTACTGCAAAATGTGGGCATGTGCCAAATATAATGTTTGGACGTGCCTCTGACTACCCCCACTAGACATCTAAGCGTCTGGAGATCTAAGGGGATGTCTACCGTACTTGGGGATTACAGTCGTGATCCTATTTATTTTATACTAGCTGTACCCCGCGGTTTCACCCGCGTATAACTTGAAGAAATAAGAACTTTTTAGCGTATTGCAGACCCGCGACAGAAAAAAAATAATCCTGTCAAAATTTTAATAATCGCATAGAGTAACGCACGTTGCTATGAAGACTAATGTCAGATTTTGCACACCAGATCCATCTATACCAAAATCATACCTTTTGTGCGTTTTGTTTATCATTTTGGGAATGTTTTTCTTATTTTAAAGTAGTCCATGATTTATTCGAGCATTATACCTACATCTACAGCAAATTTCATTTTAATCCGTTTTGTTGTTTTGGCCTGATTGAGGCATAAACATACGAACAAACTCACAAACTTTCGCATTTATAATATTAGTAGGAAGTAGGACTAACTGGATTTTATTTTTTACAAAAAATCCATTGATGCACGCTGGGATTCGAACCCACGACCTTAAAATTAAAAGTCGAGGTACCTCCTACTCGACCAACACCGCTTACTACACTTTTATTTATTTAGCTATTTGTAAAAAAACGAATTTGCCATTTTATAAAAAAATTAAACATTTTTATTGGGTCAACCCTAAGGTAATTTAATACTGGCAGACGTCATCGCCCGCTGTGCACTTGAAACGTGCCGTTGAGTCAAAGCAGTTTAAGCTCATATTTCCTTGCGTCGTTTGACATCTAGAAAGTTATCTCGGGACCCCTTCTAGTACAATTCCAGATTTTTGGAGTACAATTTGTACATTTCCATAGATTTGTAAATGCATTTTAACCCTTGTGGGTCCGGTTGCGCAGTATCACACAAAAATTGTATGAAGCTCGCGCTCGGACGCCCCGCCTTTTTATACCTTCGGCCGCGAGACGCGTCGAGCGCGGCGACCGATTCTCGAACGTTCGCGACCGGCCGCACTGCGCGCTTGACGCCTAGCTGCTAGGCCGGTCGCGAACGTTCGAGAATGTTCGTTTTACGAAGCTACTCGCTAGGTGACTCGCTAGCCTCTAGGCGCTAAGCAAGCCGCCTGCCTGTGCGTTCGCGACCTTATATACAAAAATAATCCTTATAGCATGATTCAGTATTCACGCGCGATGGCTTATTATTAGCGTATTTCATGTATAACTTTGGTGTTTCTATACCGATTTCTATGATTCTTTTTTATGGAATAGTTAATAATGTAAACTTTTTTAATTAGGGATGACTGAGAGTGTTATAAACGTAAGAGTAGTCAAATATAATCAGAAAGCTTCGAACTGCTAAGCTATCGGGAGTTACACGTGTTATTGTGAGTCAACCATAAAAGATAAACATATGCTGTCGTGGGATATTTTTTATATAATTTTAAGGAGAACATTTCCGTCATACATAATTTCTGTGTAGCTTTAACCATTAAGGTTGCACACGCGACGGAAGTTTAAGAAATGCAGTAACTACTCCCGTTTTCCCAACATTTCCCTTCACTGCTCTGCTCCTATTGATTGTAGCGTGATGAAAAGTATACTATAACCAGCTCAGGAGTATGAAAAATAATTGTACCAAGTTTCATTAAAATCCGTCCAGTAGTTTTTGTTTCTATAACGGTTATACAGACAGACAGACAGACAGACAGACAGACAGACAGACAGACAGACAGACAAAAAATTTACTGATTGCATTTTTGGCATCAGTATCGATCCCTAATCATCCCCTGATAGTTATTTTGGAAATATATTTCATGTACAGAATTGACCTCTCTACAGATTTATTATAAGTATAGATATTATTTTATGTCATGGTCATCCGCTTGCGTTCTGCCTCTTAGGGCTTTAAAAAATACACACTTTTCATACTCCAAAAACGCCATCTTTTAAACAAATACTGAATCAAAATGCTAAAGTCTTCTCTTCTCTCATTCCAGCCACCCTCGGCGCTCTAGCAGCCGGTTCCATGCTCGGCTGGTCATCTCCAGTTGTCTTCAAGATAAAACAGGCCAACAACACCGATTACGATTTCACCGTCTCCGACTTCGAAGGCGATTGGATCTCCTCGATTATAAACCTCGGAGCTGCTGCAATATGCTTTCCTATAGGTATGATCATGGACATCATCGGTAGAAAAAAGACTATGTTATGTCTGGTCCTGCCGTTCACTCTTGGTTGGATGTTGATAACCTTCGGGTCCAGTGTGGGAATGCTTATAGCCGGGCGATTCATAACCGGTATAGCTGGAGGTGCTTTCTGCGTGACCGCCCCAGCGTACACCAGTGAAATCGCCCAAGATTCCATCAGAGGATCGCTCGGATCATACTTCCAGCTCATGATAACCATCGGTATACTTTTCGCGTACGCTGTGGGAAGCTACACATCCGTCTTTCTGTTCAACATTCTTTGTACGTGCATACCTATCGTGTTTGGGTTAGTTTTCTTCTTTATGCCGGAGAGTCCCAGCTTCTTAGTCGTGAAGAACAGGAATGAGGAAGCGAGAGAAGCGCTTATCAAACTCCGCGGCAGAAACTACGACGTGGACCACGAGCTGAACATGCTCCAGCAGAAGGCAGAGGAATCCAGGAACAATCCCGTTGCGTTCTCTTCCGCGATCACAAAGAAAACTGCGATCAAAGCTCTGATCATCTGCTACTCGCTCATGCTGTTCCAACAGCTGTCCGGTATAAACGCGGTTATATTCAACACTTCAACGATCTTCGACAGTTCGGGCGCGGCTATCGAGCCCGCGCATGCGACTATTATTATCGGAGTCATTCAAGTCGTTGCTACCTTCACGTCGAGCTTGGTGGTCGATAAACTAGGCAGAAGGATACTTCTTCTACTGTCCGCTTTGGTTATGTGCTTGTGCTTAACTGCGCTTGGAGTATTCTTCTTTTTACTGGACACCCACGGCAGTGAATCATCGATCGTCCAGTCGATCGGCTGGCTGCCGCTAGTCGCTCTCTCTCTCTTCATGGTTGCCTTCTCGCTCGGCTTCGGACCGATCCCGTGGATGATGGCAGGCGAGCTCTGCATGATTGATATCAAGGCGTTCGTTAGTTCCACAGCTGGTACCTTCAACTGGCTTTTGAGTTTCACTGTGACCAGCACGTTCAACTCTTTGAACGATGCGATCGGCGCCGGTCAAGTTTTCTGGATGTTCGCTGGCATTATGCTTGTTGGCTTCTTGTTTATATTCTTCGTGGTACCTGAAACTAAAGGAAAGAGTGTGGACGAGATCCAGCTGATGTTGGGCGCTGAACCCCAAAGAAATGACGAGGAAAAGAAATAGGGCAATTGAACTGGACTGAATCGCAAAGTATTTGTTGTTCAATTTTGTTGTCTTTATGACTTGAAACGAGTAAAATATAAATAACCAAACCTGCTAAAACTGCAGTATTCAGTTGAAAAAACCTGTCGGTGAATTCGGGTTTGGAGTTGTAACAGCTCTATGTTTTAAATTTTTATATACTTGCATTTATGTGGTTAATTCCTTGTAGTTTCTTTGGCGTGGAAATAAGCTCTATATTAAAACCAAAGAATCGCCTGTACCTTTCCTGTACGTTTAAGTTGAAAGTTAGAATTAAGCTGTGGATATTAAAAGATGTTCTTGTTGATATGTTTGTAATGGCGGCTGAAGAAGAGTGATATGAATTGTTAGAAAGAGAAATAATATATTAAATATTAAAATGTCCGGTAAAGTACCAGCCATTTTTATGTAATCTATAATCTATATATAAAAATCAATGCCACTTTTCGTTGTAATTGTATAACGCAAGAACGGGCTCACCTATCCAAACCAAATGTTTAGACTTTGTTCGGGCTATTTAGTTGTGAAGCTTGCTTATGTGAAGTTTGCACAAAATCGGTAGACTTTTTATCCAGGGCCAGGCCGGGGCGAGCAGCTAGTTATTTATATAAAGGTATGACAAAACAATTGTCAACTGTCTCAAATCGGTAAGTAGGTATAGTAAACGCCTATGTACCAGTACAATAGCACCACAAATAAAGATTAACATGTTTGTTTATATTTTAAATGGTATGTAGGTACCTACTTAATAGATTTTTTTTTGGGCAAAATTTTATTTGGAATCATCCAAGACCCATATGTATTTATTATGTTTTTGTATAGGTAAGTACATACATATATTGCTCTAAAAAGTCAAAAGTCTATTTCAGTCAAGTATCAATTACATTTTTGTATAGGTACATAGTTATACCAATATACATAATACATTAAATACCTATATTGTTCTAAAAACATTTTAAACTATAAAAATTGCCATAACACTGATATTGAAGTGTAGAGTTGCATATTTTAAATAATAATATATATTTTTAGTTTTTTCGTATTTTTTCATTATTTTAGAGCTTTTTTTTATACCAATCAACCGACTTAACAATGTATTTATTTTATAATTTGTATATTAATATTCTCAGGGTATGTTTACGTTTATTATCATTTTCGCTCAATGTTCGAATGTAGAAAAAATGCAAATGTGTTATAAATATTCTTAAATCAATCAATTTTTTGTAAATTATGCCTAGCTTTAGTATGTGTGTGTATATTTATGTACGAACGAGTAAACAGTTCAAATAGTGTTAAATCTGGCATTTTTATGGCAATACTGACCCCACAAATTAACTAAAATTGGGTTAAACACGATCAATCTTATTCTGTTAACGTTAAAGTCTAAATTTGCGGTATAATCATTCGATTTGAACGAGAGGATAATTGCCACCATGACGTCAATTGAACTGAAATTAGAAAAATAAAATAAGTATCCAATTATTTAAATTTTTGGTTAGGATAATTTGATATCTCTTTTATATATTGAAGTGCATAGTTAAATGAGTTAGGAGGCCAGTCAATCAACTAGTAAGCGTTAGTTAATATTTTAATCTTTGGATATTAAGCTTGTAAGTACCTATTTATAAAAAATATTATACTTATCAGTTGTCTGGTTTCCGTAGTACCATAGTCCATCAATATTTATTTATTTATTGAGGAATTAGCAATGACATTTTTGTGAATGCAAGAATGTGAAGTGTGATTGATGGATGAAAGTTTATATTTTTATTCATCCGTAAATTCGTAGTCACTGATGCAAACGCAATGTTCATTCTTATAATAATGACATGGATAATATAGGTTGTAATTTAATGTTAAATAAGAGATTTGGTAGCCATTAAATAATTTAAATCGATTAAAATTGTTTTTTTCCTATAAATCCTACTATCCTGATTCCTAATAATATTATAAATAAGAAAATTTGTGAGTTTGTTTGTATGTTTGTGCAAATAACAATAATATTAATAACAATGAGGCATAACGACAAAACGGATTAGAATGAAATTTGCTGCAGATGTAGGTATAATGCCCGATTAAAAAATAGACTACTTTAAAACATGAAAAACATTCTAAACAATATTACTTACATATATAAACATGAAAAACATTTATATTTGCAAGATGCCACAAATAAAGATTTTTCTATTCTATTCTATTCCTCAATTTTGGTATAGATGGCGCTGGTGTGCAAAAAATCTGACATCAGTCGTCATAGCAACGTGTTTTACTCTATGCGACTATTGAAATTTGGACAGGACAACGCAACGCCTGTCGCGGGTCTGCAAGTTTTAACTAAAACTGATACCTAGTGTGTTATAGGATGTTTTTAAAGGTGGTACCTACGTACATGTTTGGATATTTGTCTCTATCAAGCTCGAATGACCAATCTAAATGAAAATAGGAATACCTACAGCCTTACGTACCTACGAGAAGCCGCTGGCAAAAGCTAGTGTAAGAAAGCGTAGGTAAATAAATTGAACTCTGAAAAGCAGTGGATATTATACGTAATAGGTAGACACGCACATTATATTTTGCTGGCTTCGACGCTGGCGAAGATAAAAACAGTTTTGTACTAGCTTTGTCTCGTCCTATCATCCTGTGTTCTGGTAGGCTCGCAGAGTAACCTACTTCAACCATCGACATCTCAACCCACAATTTATAAACCCAAAGAATTTATTGCGTTCTGTTAAGCTTTACGTCAGGGCTCAACTTGCCTATCATACCTAGAACTTCCTTTTTTTTGGTGTGTAGTTGTAGGTACGTACATACCTAATATTAGTGGTAAAAATGTATGGCAGCTAGCGCCATCTGTTGACTATTCAATTTTCAATTCTCTTTTCTACCTGTTCTCTTCCATAACATACATACATTCGAAGAATTATTAGTAGGTAGGTACCTACCTAAAGAATAATAATGATTCTTCCCATTCCCTGTTTGTGTACATAATTACAAGTACTTACCTATTTCTTGTCATAACAAAATACTAATGCGGCAATAAGATGAATCATGTCAATGCCGCTGACTTGGGGGAGTAACCCAAGTCCTAGATTGTCTAAATAAAGTCAATGCTCACATAAACATAGGTACAACCTACTTTGCCAATATTGCATGGCCTAGTTTCGCATAATATGGTAGGTACTATACTGCGATACAGATAATTTATCTGAGATAAATAATAATAAATATTGGTTTACATTTCACACAGATCCTTCTAGCCCCAAACTAGGCAAAGTTTGTACCTACTATGGGAACTAGATAACTGATAAAATACCTACTTAAAATACTTTTTGTTTGTAAATACATACTGATACATTATAATACCCAGACACAGAACAAACATTTATATATTCATCACACAAATATTTGTCCTCGGTGGGGATCGATCCTACAATCTACACTAGGTAGGTACTTATCTAGTAGATAAGTACCTACCTAGTGTAGATTGTAGGATCGATATGTAGATAATATCGATAGGTAGATAATCGATAGGTAGATAATATCTACCTACTTAGATCTCTAGATCATAGAGATATTTCCAGCCAATCGATACCTAGCGATGACCTCGCATTCTCTATCCAGTTACATTATGCAACTGCTCCGATTGTGGTAAAATCAGTAAAAGCACATAACATAATATAAAATATATTTATTTACCTTCATACAATGTAAAAGAAAATAATATGTACAATGCATTTATTAATAAACAAATATCTTGTACATAAAGTACTGGCTATTGGCCTTTCTTATCAAGTTTTTATGTGATTTATAACCAATTAATACAATTAGCAGACATTAAAAACATCTGACATAGCTGCAGTAGGTATTTAACTGGCACATAAGAGCTTGGTGAGAAAGATCCAATAAAATCTACATAGAGACCTCTTTGGTGATTTAGGTAACTTAAATAATAATTATTATGACGATATATTATAACTATATAGCTAAACATGCAATGTATAAATGACTTTTACATTCATCTTAAAAACAAAGATTTTCATAATCATATTGACAATCTTGTCATACTTGCTAGTCACATGATGCAGTTATAATTAAAATGATTTACATAAAGATATTAAGTACTAAGTTACGATATACATGCAGTGTAAAATAAACGATTACTCAAAGTAATTTAAACTTAAACGCAACAAGTTTACAGTTCATATTGTTTGACTTAATGATAAATGGCTCACACCTTATCAGCGATTAATGAAGTCTAGATAAGAGCACTTAAGAAAACAATGGTATTTACATGGCATCTATTAATATTTACTTCTTAAATATACAAGAGCCTACAATAGATTTATAGTTGAGCCTCCCCCTATTTTTGAATAAGCGCTGCGGTAAAAATTACAACAACAAAGTGAATTCATCATCGCATTAAGCGATGTTGAACTGTGGGTTCTGTACAAGCCTGAGGATACTTCCTCAATAGGAGTTACACCGATAAACTGTTGCAGGTCACTCTTAGGAAACCCGTCCTTATAATACTGCTTAATAGTATCATATGCATCCATAATGACAGATATAAACAAACTTAAAACAACATAGATATACAAACTGATGAATGAGTATAAGTAGACGCGACTGAACCACCATAACATTGGTGATTTCTTGGACATTATTGAGAATGTTGCAAACATGTCGTCTCCATTTATAAGTGAAAATAGACATTCCGATGTTGTAGCTAAGGAACGGAACTTCATGTGATATGGGCCGAGTATCAACCACCCACAGAACATAAATCCAGCATAAATAAGTAATGCACAGATGGAGAATCTGAATATCTTCGGGGCTGCCTTTTTCAATGTTAGTATCACAACATTGTATGTCTTAAAGAAACCTAAGTATCTCAGAACTCCAAACCAGACTAGTAAATTCCCTGTGCCTAAAAATAAGGAGCATATGTTCCATTGGTCATTTGTGAATTGGTTTCGTTCAATTTGTTCTTTTATAGAAGACCCCATGATAATGAGTAAGTCATTGACAATGATCATTATGTACCAAATATTCAAGAACTCAAGACGTCCTTCCAAGCTTAGTTCTTTATTGTAGGCGCGGTTAAAGAACTGTACTGTAAGTTCTTTTAATAACTGAGCTCTGTAAACCGCTCGACTGCACAATACAAATGAGACAGCGCAGATTATTATAACCAGAATATTCAAAATACTTCTTAGAATTTGATCTATCTTGTTGTCTGAGATATAGTTTAGATCCCCTCGGCATGTAAGTTTGTAAGGTTCGGCTTCTAAATACAAGGACATCTGTCCATCATGGTCCTCATTGTCAAGTACTATTTCCACGTCAAATCTATAGCAGTCAGGGGGAGTTATGGGACCAGCTGCTCTGAAGTTTATTGTCTTTATAGAAAACAACAGCTTAGCCCTAACCAGAGATGAAAAACTAATTTTCAAACCAACATCTTCAATGAATTTTTGTGAATAAAAATTTCCATTGTCATTTGAACCAGTAAAGTTAATACAAGTTTCCACAATTTCCGAGTTGAATTCGTAGCTTTCGTTGAACCCATTGATAATTCCTTGTTTATAATTCAGCTGGCAGTAGACAGGGTCTGTTTTGTTGTTGTCTTCATTGTTGTAGGAGTATGGGCCGATGGCGTTGGAGAGATTGTTATAGCCTGCCATAGCATAGTCCAAGGTATCATAGAATTCATTAAGTTTGTATATTGCCAGCGGTCCAGCTCCTGGAGGATAAGCATTTATCTCTCTCGTAGAGTCCCATCCCATCAAAAACAAGTGAGAAAAGCTGATGCGATTGTCCCACGTATAATTCACGTGATTGTATCTGTTGTGCGCGAACAAACATAGCTGGAAAGTGACAAGGACTATCTTAATCACCTGCACAACGAACTTGAAAGGAAACTTTCGTTTTGCGCGCCACTTCTCAATCGGATTCATGAAGAAGAATTGCAGTTTCCGCCTCATTTTTTCCTCCATTTGATTGAGGCCGATTAGATTAGGTTGGCCGTTGTCACGGCTCATGCGGCTGGCTGACCCTGAAGGCTTCGGTTCCTCGTCAACCTCGGAACACGTCTCGTCCGGAGACGAGACTATACCCTCCATTACAAGAATTTCTACAAACGTTTCCGACGGTAAACAATGAAATCACTTTTGTTTTCAATCACGTGATGGTAAGCGGATTTCGACTCCTAGTAGCTGTTTAACAAGGTGTTAGTCGCAGTAGACACTTTTTCTTTGTTTGGTTGGAACACCAATTGACAGCACCATAAGACTTTACACAGAACGATACGAACACACACTAACTAAATGTACTTATATGCTCTTTGAACTAAATGAATAATATTATTTTGTAAACAGGCTATAGAGCAGGCCAGGCTATCACAAGTCACAAGGAAAGGAAAAGGAAAGGAAAAAGGAAGGATCCATCAGCTGACTGATGAACTGAACGAACGAAATGAACATGACATGACATGACAGACAATTTGATCAATGCGTCAACGTGCAGATTATTGATTCTACAAACGAAACAACTTGATGAGACAACGAAAAATGAGGGCGTTGGCTGAGACCAGAGCATGGCAGAAGTCTCTCGGTTTTGAGTTTAGACAATTTATTGATTGCTGTCGCTGTCGTTCAATGGTATTAGATACATATAACAATTTTGATTGTCAAGTGTTGCAAAGTAATCCTATAATATACTTACTATAATTCACTGTAGGCCAGACAGTAGATTTCACTCGTCCTTAATCACTTAAGTGAGCTGGGCTTCTCTAGTCGCCTTCACGTTCAATGCAACATTTTTTTAGGCGGCTATAGTCGCCCAGACGTTCAAGTGGTTATCAATAAGTTAAAATTACTTGAGCCTTTTATGTTCTGTGGATATTTATTCGAATATGACAGAACGCAAGCTAAAGTGTCATTTGATCAGCTGCTGCTGTCAACCAACTGTCATTAAGTTGAACACATCACGATTTTTGGAAAGCTAGCTTGATAGCATTTATCTTTCGAATTTTGTAATAAAACTCAATATTGGTTGTGGTTATCGTTTCTGGAACAGCTATGGCACTGACCGTGGATAAATTGATGAACGACGACAGGTAAATAATAGTGCAAAATTTGAGTAAACATATTTCCCTGGGGAAAGTTTGTCACCTTACCCTGTTGTTTTTCCATCTGGCCCATAAAACCACTCTCTAAATTCCCTATCCGAACCTATTGTTTGTTTGTTGATATATATTTGCTTATATTAATTTCCTTTCATATACTATCTTGTGTTGCAAAAGCAAATCTGCAATGGTTGTTGACCATCAGGTAAATAGAACAAATTACTGCAGTGACCTTAGCTTGATAACAAGGCATAAATTCTAGAATGTACGTGTATTTTTATTTAATTTAATGATATTGACTGATATGTTAATAACAAACTTGATATAAGTCATTATTTTGCAGTATAATACATAATTATTGTACCTAAATGTGTCAGTGATCTGTCTTGCAACTTAACATAAAACTTGTAATAAAAATCTTAATCTACTTACTTTTATTTTTAAATGGGGAATTCCCTGTTTTAAATCAATATCTACTCATAGTAAACTCTTAAAAGTAAAACTGTAAAAGTAATGAAAAAAAGGGTACCCGTATGTATTCGTTACTTTAACAGTTAGTACTCGTTACTTCCGTATCGTTACTCGTTACTTCTGATACCTCATCACATGCTAATATGCGAATGCGACTCAAGTCGTATCGTTACTTCTGATACCTCATCACATGCTATTATGAGAATGCGAATCGAGTCGTAACGTTACTTCTGATACCTTATCACATGCTATGCGAATGCGAATCGAGTCGTATCGTATTACGAACGCATACAGTATGGCATTGATATAGGGATATAAAAAAATCAATTAAGAAATTCAAATCAGTTATTTTTAATCGATTAGGTTATAATCGATTATTATGTAATCGATTATACTGTAATCGATTATACTGTAATCGATTATACTGTAATCGATTATACTGTAATCGATAGATAGATAGATAATACTTTATTGTACACCAGAAATAAACAAGCAAAACATTAAAAAATAATTTTAGAATTACGTACAATGGGCGGCCTTATCACTAAAAAGCGATTTCTTCGATTATACTGTAATCGATTTTTATGTAATCTAATCGATTACATAAAAATCGATTACAGTTCTGTAATTGATTATAATGTAATCGATTATTATGTAATTGATTATACTGTAATGGATTATTTTGTAATGGATTATTTTGTAATCGATTATTTTGTAGACATCGCGGCGTCTCGTCGCAACATTCGTAATTTCCCCGGTGGTGCCCCCTTCAGAACCCAAAAATGTAGTTAGCAAATGGGCCAGAAAATAGCAACAAAAATAAGAATAAAGAAGTTTCAATACACGATACGTCGGTCGCACACGCATCAACGGTACTTGCGCGAACTGAAACAGTGAAGTAACCATGATACGAAAAATGCGAGTCGTGAGTAACGTTTCGTTACTCGTTACTTGATGGCGCACCCGTTACTTAGTAACGAATACATGCGGTTTGCTACAGCTCTACTTAAAAGACCTTGTTATTTAACTAAAATTATTTCAATAGTAAATGAACTACCTAGCTTTAAGGATACATAATAAGGACAACTTTACCTGCTAACTTATGTAGGACTAGGTAGATACAAGTAATGGCTATAATTATTGCTGCTTCAAATATTATTTATTGTGTAATTTATTTGTTACATAATAAAGCTGATTTAAAAAAAAGGTTCCGTACCATTATCTATTAAAACAACAATAAAAAACATGTATGTATGGGACATTTATTTTATTCTGTTTTTAGTATTTGTTGTTATAGTGGCAACATAAATACATAATCTGTAAAAATTTCAAATGTCTAGCTATCACGGTTCATGAGATACAGTCTTGCAACAGAAAGACAGATAGTACCCTTTGCATACGGAACCCTGAAAACCCCAGTTTTACCTGAATTTAACAATTTCCTAGGGGCTTAAAAAAAAGGTTAGGGGGAAAATAAAGTACTTTTTTCTAAAGGGATTATTGAAATATAGACAATGCAACATCTGTTGATCAGCTAGTATCCTTAGTATGTATATAAATTATCACGGAGTCTTATAATGGGGTCCAGTTTTTACAAAAAAAATAAATAATTATTAATATTATATTTATAGCTTAGTTAGAATGAGGTAAACAATATTCTTACAGGTAATTTTAAGTCTTCTCCTGTTATAATATTATGAACACTGTCTGTAAATTAAGACTTTTATGAATAATCATTTTAATTTATTTATTATTTATAATTTTACTTGCAGATTCTGTGGTGAAAATGTCATTCAGTTCCTCCTGTATTTGCCCTTTGGGATTGTACTACTGGTTGTACGTACATTTATGGCGTTGATACTATGGATTGCGTCCATACTTCTGCCTAACAAGTGGGCGGTTCGACAGATGCTCTCTACACTTGCTTGTTGGACATTCGGTAAGACAATAACAAACTTAAACTCAATAAAATCACAAGGATCACTTTGAAACATCTTAAGAGCTGGGTGAAGCTACGCCTGTTCAGCGACCAAGCCATGAAGAATCAGGCAACTAACACAGCTCGGGGCCTATAATTTTTTTCAATGATCCTTTCCATAATGGAGCGCTGGAGCTCTACATAGCATTAAGGAAAGGATCATTAAAAAAAGGTAGACCCCAAGCCGTTGCCGTTGTTGCCTGATTCTTCTAGGCTTGGTCGCGAGGAATCGGCGTAGCTTCACCTAGTTCCTAAGATGTTTTAAAGTGATCCTTGTGATTTTATTTAAAAAAATGATTTTTGAATTTGAATTTGAATGCTATGTAGAGCTCCAGTGTGGTGACGATCGAACAATGTGAAAGATCAAACAAGACAAATAAAGATACTAAACAACAACTGTACAATAACACGTGATTGAGGCATTAATAAACAAACATTCTCACATTCTCGATTTATAACATTACTAGCTAGCATTATATACTAGACGAATTTATCGTAAAACATTGAAATTCCGGAAAACCAGAAGAAAATATTGGTAAAATGTTCTGTGTCCGTCCCAAAACATTAAGCTATATCTATATAAATGTCATCAATCGGCCCAGTGGTTTGGCCGTGATAACGTCACAGACAGACAGACAGAGTTACTTTCGCATTTATAACATTAGTATCTAGATTAGTATATAGATTCTATCTGTTATCTAGTTCCCATAGCAAAAGCTTTGCTTTGGGGCTGGATGGCGCTGTGTGAAGGTTGTGGGTTTGAATCCCGGCGTGCTTCAATGAATTTTTCTGTTCGAAAAATTTATATGCGCATTGAGCACGTGTTTTTGTGCTCAAAACGGTGAAGGAAAACATCGTGAGGAAACCATTTAGTAAATACTAAATGGTTTCCTCACGATTTTGGTTTCCTAAGGTTGCAAGCCCATCGCCGCTTATAAGAATATTCTTATAAGCGGCGATGGGCTTGCAACCTGTCACGTATGGAATGCTAACTACTGCAAAATGTGGGCATGTGCCAAATATAATGTTTGGACGTGCATCTGACTACCCCCACTAGACATCTTCAAAGGATCTAAGCGTCTGGAGATCTGAGAGAATATCTACCGTACTTGGGGATTACAGTCGTGATCCTATTTATTTTTATTTTTTAATTTATATTTCCAGGTGTGTATGTGAAGCTGAAGGGTAGTAGGGACCCGCGTTGCAGTGTTCTGGTCGCCAACTACGTGTCGTGTCTGGACTCGTTGGCCGCCTCGCATGTGCTGGCCACTATAAGTGTGAGTTTTTAAATTCAAAATTCATTTATTTCAGAACATTGTACACAGAAAACAGATTACAGATTGAACGATGACAACTGCAAAAAAAAAAACCGGCCAAGTGCGAGTTGGACTCGCGCACGAAGGGTTCCGTACCATTATCTATAAAAAACGGCAAAAAAACACGTTTGTTGTATGGGAGTCACATTTAAATATTGATTTTATACTGTTTTAGTATTTGTTGTTATAGCGGCAACAGAAATACATCATCTGTGAAAATTTCAACTGTCTAGCTATCACGGTTCATGAGATACAGCCCTGTGACAGACAGACGGAAAATGAAGTCTTAGTAGTCCCGTTTTTAACCTTTGGGTACGGAACACTAAAAACACACAATTTTATCTGAATTTATCAAAGGGGAAAATAAAGTGCGTTTTTCTAAAGGGTTTATTGAAATACTAACGACCCGCCCCGGCTTCGCACGGGTTTAATACATATAAACCTTCCTCCTGAATCACTCTATCTATTAAAAAAAACCGCATCAAAATCCGTTGTGTAGTTTTAAAGAAGCAAACATACATACATACATACAGACGCGGGAAGCGGAAAGCGACTTTGCTTTATACTATGTAGTGATATATTATAGACAATGTCTGTCTGTCGGTCAGCTAGTATCCTATAAATATATAACTTGGGTATAGAATGTAATTTTGTCATCCAATATTCAGTCGGGTCGGTCAAGTAGTCAAAGTTGAGTGTGTGTTAATGTTAATATTACAAGCTTTTATTTAGCTTGCAATAACTTGTATGTATGTAACTATGTTTGTTAAGGTGGAATCTTGCAACTCAATTTCGAAGTTATCCCCAACCGATTGAGCCGACATTTTGCATACTTATGTAACTTCGGTGACAATGCTATAATATGACAGTGAGCTGATCAGAAGATGGAGTCAGGAACTGTTCAACAGACACTCACAATGGAACTCCTTAGTAATACTTCGATTGAGTATAAACTTTGCATACCAGTCAAGTTCCGATGACAATGGTATATGATGTGACAGGTGATAGCGCGCTGGTGCTCGATGGTTTAATTGATTTTACAAAAGCTAAGTCATTGAAAAATATTTGCCAACAAAAACTTATTTTTAATTTCAGCTTAGGAAATGGAAAGTGCCACCATTTTTTGCTTCCACCCTTGGCATAAGGAATGCTGCACAGTTTGCGAGAAAGTATGTAAAATATTGCTTACTGTATTAATTCATATTACTAATTATAAATCTGAAAGTTTGTAAGGATGTTTGTAAAATATTGCTTACTGTATTAATTCATATTACTAATTATAAATCTGAAAGTTTGTAAGGATGTTTGTATGTTTGTGGCTCAAACGACCAAACGGATTTGGATAAAAATATACTTATTATCCGGGTACCACGCGAGTCAAGCCGCGGGCGAAAACTAGTACATGACCAAATCACAGTTGCCGCCGAAGATTATAACACATCCTATTACATATCTGCAATAATCAGATTGTTGTAACAATCTATTATATCATTTTAAATTCCCAAAGATGGTTGACGTTGATATTGAAGACGGTTGAAGATATTGACGGCCGGGTTTAAGACACCCCAAGTCAAATCCTTATACAACTAGTTTTGTCTACAAGTTGTGGCGACCCCGCATTAAGTGGGATAAAGGCAAGATGATTATGATGGATCATTCTAAATTGTGCTTGAGTTTTTTTTACTGTTTCCATATTTCACCTATAACAGTAAAGAAGCTTTCTTATATGTGTTGTTTGTAATTGTAGACAGCATTTTGCTGAATGTCCCAGCAAGCCAGTACTTCTGCAGCCCGAAGGTGGCCCCACTAATGGGAAGGGACTTCTGAAGTTCACGGATTGGCCGTTCCAGATGGGAAACAGAGTGCAGCCTGTTGCTATCAGTTAGTATATTCATAATTACAAAATGGTGTTGATTCTGATGTAGCGTTGTCCTAAACTTATTGTGTACACACATACCCCACAAGGTTTAGTAGCATAAGGATAAAAAAGACTGGCCCAGTGCGAGTCGAACTCGCGCACGAAGGGTTCCGTACCATTATTTAAAAAACGGCAAAAAAATCACGTTTGTTGCATGGAAGCCCCCCTTAAATATTGATTTTATTCTGTTTTTAGTATTTGTTGTTATAGCAGCAACAGAAATACATAATCTGTGAAAATTTCAACTATCTAGCTATCACGGTTCATGAGATACAGCCCTGTGACAGACAGACGGACGGACAGACAGACGGACAGCGAAGTCTTAGTAATAGGGTTCCGTTTTAACCCTTTGGGTACGGAACCCTAAAAAAGAAATAGGATCACGACTGTAATCCCCAAGTACAATAGACATCCTCTCAAATCTCCATCAGAAGCTTGGACACTTTGAATATGTGTAGAGGAGTTAGACAGAGGCACGTCTAAACATTACATTTGGCACATGCCTGGATTTTTCAGTAGTTAAACTTATTTAATTTCATTAATTTCCAGCTGTAGAACGCCTGTTCACAAACGTGACCGTCCACCGTCCGTCAGACGCGCGGGACAAGTTCCCATGGTCGGACGCTTTATGGTTTCTGTGGACGCCTGTCACAGTGTTCACTTTAAGGCCATTGCCCACCATTGAGCGACATGATGACGATGATTGTGAACTGGCGCAGAAGGTTCGAGAGAGGATAGCTGAGGCTCTGCAGGTAACGAAACAGTTTCACTTTCAAAACGTTCGTTATCGGTACTACACATAATATTATTTAAACTATCGTGATTAGGAGACATAACTATAGATTTTAACACGGGTGTTTATCACGTAATTACCTTTTATTTATTTTCCCGACGTTTCGGCTATGTTATAATAGCCATGTTATAATAGTCGAGAAGCGGAGGCATTTGATGAATCTACCTTCACTTGGTCTTCAGAAATAGAATGCCATGTTCATATTACACCACACTGACTGTATCTACGCACTGAGATGGTCTGTCACGAGGCCCACCCATAGTGACTACAGGATTCCATGAATTAGTCTATAGCCGGCTTCACAATTGAAATTTGAGTACTTCTTGATTTCAATAGCTTCCCGAACTATTATCTTATAATAATGGCGTTCACTAGACAGAACTTTTGGGTCATGTAGTTCAATCTAGTGAGACGGTCCCGAATCTACTATGTGCTCTGCGATAAAATAAATTAAAGGTAATTACGTGATAAACACCCGTGTTAAAATCTATAGTTATACTACACATGATTTCAAAACGGGAAATTACTCACGTAAAAATTTAATGTCGATGGCACCGACAATGTTTCGATTCGTCTAGGGAATCTTCTTTAGTGTGAGTAGACCATCAAACACACGTTTTGACATAGTCAGTGCCTTCATCAACATCATATTTTTACGTAAGTAATTTCCCGTTTCGACATTAAAATGAGAGTCGAAATTTTATTGGTAATTTTGATCGTGGTTTTTCTCCATATTTGTAATATACAGCTTTGAATTTAAAGCATAGGTAACTTTAGGGTTTTATTTCAACAAAGAAATAACCGAAACACGATTGGTTAATCTTTTCTATTTCTAATTTATCATCTGAAAATGGCTCTTAAAAACCATTTTTTTCCTTTTAGCTCCAAAACCAAAAATGTTTAAGATATTTTTTTTACATCTATGTATTCTGTAATGTATTAGCCTTAAATTGTAACTGAAATGACAGGTGGAAATGACAGACTTCAAGTGGGAGCAAGTAAACTCTGGTGTGTCAGCAAGGAGACGTGCGCCACCAGCCGAAATGGGACGTTTGGCTGCGAGTGTTAGGGAGGTGCTGCCACACGTGCCGGTGCAGGATATCGTAAGGGATCTAGGTAATGATAACATACACATACATAATAATGCGGGACCTAGGCAACCACAACATACACACACAATAATGCGGGACCTAGGCAACCACAACATGCACACATACACCCACTCATGCAGGTCCGGGATAGTAGTAGATATGGGTAGCCACAATATCCATACACATACTCGCTCATGCGGGATCTGGGCAACCATAACATACTCATGCGGGATCTTGGCAACCACAACATTCACGCACATACATACTCTTGCAGGACTTAAGTTAATTTACATATAACTACATTCACACAGATACTTATGCGGAACCTGTGTAATCACAACATTTACACACATACTCATGTGGGAATTGAGTAACCACCTCACCACTAACATCAACACACATACTCATTTATACAGGACCAGTTTATAGAATCACAATTATTTGAGATATTTATGATAATTTATTTTTCAAACTATCATGTACACATACGTAAATATTGATTTTTACACCGGTCTTTATCACTTTTAATTTGTTTTACCAACGCTTTTCAAGTGTAGCGTGTGCTGCTTTTTGAATTTGTGCTGAAGCTCTCTAGTTAATTTTTTTATTTTTGTACGTACTTGAGTAGTACTTTTAATTATTATTCTTGTTGAGCCTTCACCTTGTTCTTACATAGCATTAAGGAAAGGATCATTAAAAAAAAGGTAGACCCCAAGCCGTGTTTGTTGCCTGATTCTTCTAGGCTTGGTCGCGTGGAATCGGCGTAGCTTCACCTAGCTCCTAAGACTTTTGAAATCACTTTCCTTGTGATTTTATTGAAAAAAATAAAAGTTTTTTGAATTTGAATTTTGAATTGTATTGTTACAGCGACTACCCGCAGTGTGGATGTGACAATCACCAATTTCCTGGAAGGTGTGACTCCTTACACTCCTGAGCCTGTTCCTGAGCAGTCGCAGTCATCGTTGTCAACATCTTCGGCACCCCAGCCGAGGTAAGCCATCACTTATTGAATATCAAGTTGTGTTGGTCAAGTGGGAGATACCTCGACTTTCAAACTGAAGGTCGTCGGGTCGAATCCCGGCCGTGCATCAATGGATTTTTCTGTTCGAAAAAAATATATGCGCATTAAAACACTTGCTCAAAACGGTGAAGGAAAACATCGGTTTCTTATAAGCGGCGATGCAGGAAAATGTGGGCATGTGGGCAATTGTTTAGACGTGCCTCTGACTCAAATTCAAATTCAAAAATCGTTTATTTCAATAAAATCACAAGGATCACTTTGAAACGTCTTAGGAACTAGGTGAAGCTACGCCGATTCCACGCGACCAAGCCTAGAAGAATCAGGCAACAAACACACTTGGGGTCTACCTTTTTTTTTATGATCCTTTCCTTAATGCTATGTAGAGCTCCAGTGTGGTGCCAATCGAACAAGGTGAAGGCTCAAACAAGAATAATAATTAAAAGTACCTACTACTCAAGTACGTACAACAATAAAAAAAATAACTAAAGAGCTTCAGCACAAATTCAAAAAGCAACATACGCTACACTTGATTTAGAATTAAAACTTACAGATAAAATAACTATTAATATAATAACTAACCCCTTTAGACATCTTCAAGCGCCTGGAGATCTGAGACGATGTATACCGTACTTAGATATTACAGTCGTGATCCTACTATTATTTTGTCCAACCCGGCTTCGCAAGGGTTAACTTAAAATAAAATTAAAATTTCCATTACTTGAAGTCACAATTTTACCCCATCATCTATACTAATATTATAAAGAGGAAAGATTTGATTGTTTGTTTGTTTGTAATGAATAGGCTCCGAAACTACTGGACCGATTTGAAAAATTCTTTTACCATTAGAATCCTACATTATCCCTGATGAACATAGGCTATAGAATATTTTCAAAAACGTTAGGGATCCGTATGAAAACTTCGATAACGTAACCCAACGTGTGAATCAAAAGCAAAAAAATCCTTATATCGCGTACGCTGCAAAAATTATTGACAATAGAGCAAAGTTATGAACTGCAGTTTTAAAGATTACATCAATATTAACAAATAAGTCAGCAATATCATAATTATGACCAACTATTACAGTTATGTCACAATAACTACTTTTTCATGTTAAAATTATACCTGGGTATTAATCCTTATCCAAAAAAATCACTTCATTTTCAAGGCCATATCAGTACCTGTAAATTACTTTTTTAATTATACCATTCCCAAATTCCATACCATTCAAAAGTTATTATGAGTGTAATAATCTATAGGTACTAATATTATTATGAGGAAAGATGTTTTGTATATTTGTATGGAATAAATCCAAAAATTACTGGATAGATTTCAAAAAATCGTTTACTATTAGAATGCTACATTATCTCTGAGTAACATAGGCCATATTTATTGTATGAAAAAAATAGGATCCCTATTAAAACTTCGATAATGTAACCTGGGTAAAAAAATACCCATAAAATCGTTATAATACGTTACTCCCGTGCGGAGCCGGGGCGGACTGCTAGTAAATAATAATTTTGCAATGGTTTTGCAGTTTTTGTTTTATAATAATTATTTCATTTTCAGGTACGTGACCCCAGTACCGACGGGCGTATTCCCCAAGTCCGCTAAAGAGCGGCAGCTGTCTTTCCAAGAACGGAAAGCGGAGATGATAGCGGAAGCACGGAAGCGGTATATCGAGAAACACGGTCTTAATGTCGAACAAAACTGTTGACGATTATACCAGGTACTAGATAAGCGACCACCCGAACGCTAGCGTAACGCGAAAACGCTTGTTGTATGAAGATGGCGAACTTATCGATATTTAAAGCAATATCAAACGTTCAATATATATTTAGAGATCGATCACGCTGTTGTTTAAATCGCTAGTTGCTGAGCAACAGAATTTTATTCATGATATTTTATGACTTTGGCAATAATGGAATTTCTGTTGTCGCCGCAAACTAACTAAAATTTTGTAAAAAACAAACTAGTCCAAACTAGCGTTACTTATAAATTAAACACTTAAAATTAGGAAAGTATTTTTTTTGTTTTATTTCGCAATATTTTACTAGGTACTACTATGTTTTTTCTAAGTGTCTTATTAGTGAACACCAATTTACATGTAAATCACATAAACACACAAATTGTGTCAAATCTACTCCAATTTTAAGACTGTCACGCTAATTTCGACTTAAAGATGATAAGAATAAAGTTTATCGGCTTTTCCTAAATTTTAGTTAGTTTCTGGAGCCAACAACAATCGTGATTATCTAAAATGCAATGATTTCAAAATGTGGAAAAACAATAATGTGTCTATTCGACATCAATGAATGATGATGATGATTGTCATTCAATGACAAATTGACAGTTTTCAGGGTGTTCAACCCTCAACTTTGATCTAAAATTAGCTTATCAAGTTTGTATCGAATTTAAATTTCTTACTAAAATACAGAGATTGGAATATGCGAACACCAAAAGCCGTCAAAGTCAATGCCATTTCTATACAATCTAACGTTTTCGCACCCCGCCACCGATCGGATAGGCGTTTATCTAATGTTTAAAAAACTAAATGGTCAAGACACAATCATCGCATGCTTCACATAGTTTTTGGACATTTTTCATGCGATGAGATTTTAAATAGTTTTAATCAGAAACGAATGGTTTCTTAAAATGACAATGTGACAATGTAAAAGGCAATACCTTGTACCTTGACGGATAGCTTTTTCGATCCGAAGCCCTATTGCGTAAGTTCAGTAATCGTAATCAGCTTCTAAAATACACAATGGAAATTTGTCAGTTCAGTGTTGTTAGGTCGTACCACATGCTCCAAAGTAAAATTAAAACAATATTACTTGCGGTGCGAAAGTGATTGCGAGTATTGTTTTAATATTACTTTTGAGCTTTTGGTACGGCCTCAGTAATTAATTTCAAGATTCCTTTCCCCATATTCTTATATCTCTACCTCGACTCGACCTTGGTTTGGTAGATTTAGTTAATAAAATTACCTCAAGTTTGCCTCTAGTCTAGGATTCCTCAGTCAACAGAATTGTCAACTCAAGGTACCTCGAGGTGTACCTTGACATTCCTTGACGGTTTGCTAGATGAAAATCTCCTCGGACTGATTTCGTAATGACGTAATTGAGGAACCTCCAAAATATCGTTTTAAGATACCAAACAAGAAAGGGGGCCTTGATAGGTAGAGTCGAGGTTACAACTAAGAATATAGAGATGTGTTTTCTAAACTGACAAGTGTCTAAAACAATTTAAATTGGCAATAATACAGGACAAAATATTAGAAAATGTAAGTTATTTCTTAATACAAAGCAATAAAGGTGAATGTCGCTTGGGTTTTGATTGGCAATCGATTTGAAAGTTAAAGATTTAGAAACTTAGCGCTGTAATGGATTGAGCGTGTTTTAGCGCTGATTGATTCATTCAATTGGTGATCGAATTCGCCTTCATTTGTTGTTATAACGATTACCGGTTGAGTTAGACAATACAGCTGTTGAAATATGTTAACTCTTAACATTGATGGTGGGAGAAAGTCCGGATAAGAAGAGCGGGTTCGATTCCCGCGGCGGGACTAATGTTTTAATGATATACAAATTTGTTACGGCTCTGATTGTTTGTGGTACCATGGTACTTTACCCACAGAAAATCTTAGATTCCATATCATAGTACAGTAGCCGATGGCGATTTTGGTGTCCACGCTAAAGTTCAACTTCCTAAAAATACGATCGCTCTTATTCCTTGTACATTAAGGTCTAAATTAGCGTAGACTCAAAATGAAAGTTCTTAATTTTTGAAATTTTTAGACATTAGGTTATATAAAAAATAAATGTATTTTGAATGTGCAAGAAAAAATAAGAAATTCAAAATTTCACTTTAGTCAACCTTTTTACATTTTAAACACCAATACGGCTAATTATCACGTATTATCTTGTGTCGTTTCGAGATATCCTTTTAACATGCTGATGAACATGTTTG
Organism: Hydriomena furcata; assembly: GCA_912999785.1. Taxonomy (NCBI): domain Eukaryota; kingdom Metazoa; phylum Arthropoda; class Insecta; order Lepidoptera; family Geometridae; genus Hydriomena; species Hydriomena furcata. Next base: position 14,514,556 of record OU538832.1, on the reverse strand, counting down.
GACATGCATCTGACTACCCCCACTAGACATCTTCAAAGGATCTAAGCGTCTGGAGATCTAAGAGGATGGCTACCGTATTTGGGGATTACAGTCGTGATTATTTTTTTATTTTTTATTTTGTGGCTAATTTAGACTTAAAATAACGGAATAAGAGCGATCATATTTTTAGGAATAACTTTAGCGTGGACGCAATAGAATTGCCACCACTCTGTACTTATGATAATGATGTTTTCTTTCACCATTTGAGAATCATCGTATTGCGCAAAAGTTTCCCGGTATGTATATAATGTAAGAGTTTGAATAGATTGGATCTTAGCTCAATGTTTAGCTTACAATGTGAGTAACAGATGGTAAGATCTATTTCAAAGGCTTTGTAACACTGCAATATGAAACTACGATCATAAAGCTGCTTGTCGACCATAGCAGAGCGTACCAGAGATAAAATTAAATGAACGGCTATTTATTATAAAAAAAAATCCTATTTCCCTTGGTCATGACCGATTTTGCTAATTCTTTTTTTGTTGTATTCTTTAGTGTCAGGAGAAGGTTTTTAGAAAGAACATTTTTAAAAACGGAAAGTGAAAATGTGGTATATATTAATAAACATGGTTTAAAGAATTAAAACTATCGTAACTAACTATTTTAAATTGAAATACGTTATTTTCTTGTATTGCTGACGTTTTGAGACAATTCAGATGCTATTCATCATATTCGCTGAGCTACCGTTTGTTCGGTACAAGGCTCATGATGAAGAGCATCTGTATTTTCCGTATTTCTAGTTAGTTTAATTTTAAAAGCCATGTTTATTATTCTTTATGACAAAACGGAAAATAACTCGCGTAAAAATATATTCGCTAGGTGACACACAAATTACTTTCAAATTGCATTGCAGCCTTTGAAATAGTTCTACAATGGAATGATAGTATATTGTATCGATCCTCATAAATTCTTAGTTGTAAAGTGTTTGCGATTGCTCGGAATATAACACAAAGTCGGTTGGTATCTGCCAAAGCAGAGAGAAGTGTGTCAAATCAAAAAAAAAATACATTTTTTAATTTGACACAGTTTTGATTCCGTTCAGCTTTAGTCGATACCGGCCTCGTAATAATGTAACGTTTGTTGATATTGATTAATTAGTAAAATATAATGAGAGATATATTTTAAGATACGTAGGCATCGAAAAAATTATTTTGTCATTTTAATGTTAGTAATTTGTCGTCCAGAATTCGCTATATCCTCCATGTTTTACGGAGTTATTAATGCTTGTTTTTGAAGTTTTGATGTTGGTGCCGTCTCACTCTAGCGTGCTTGTTTTTAAGTATGGCTATCTCGCTCTATACCAGTAGTGAGACAAAGTTTTACAAGATAGTGCCTAAACCGAACTTACCTAGATTTTGATCTTCGTAACATGTTATTTAGTTTTCAACGTACGATAGCAATACATAAATATAATACATTAAGTCCATGTGTAGCATTATACAGGATGACCCAAAATTCGATGTCAAACCGAAAACAGGTGATAATAGTCATAATAGTTATCAGAAAATAATGAAAAAAATCCAAGTTATGTATTTTTGAAATTATAGGCTTTTATTATTATTATGACCTGGTCTAATGACGTTGACTTCTAGGACACCTGTAGTCATCATAACCATTGATCAACTATGTGGTAGTGTTCTAGAAATATTATTATTGTAAAGGTTTCTTTGAAAGCCTTAAATAATCGTGGAAAATTAAATATTGCCGTTGGAAAATCTACTTAAATCAATAGGTATCTACAGTATTTTTTAAAGATTTCATTGTGTTTTTTTTCGTATGTCGTACAATGACAGTCATGTACAACGGGGTATATACGCGACAAACAATATGAGCCCTGACGTAAAACTACGTGTAATTTTTAAGTTTCAATGAATTGATTGAAATGAATGAAAAGTAGGCGTGGTTGGCTCGCTCAGTCGCGTCAATCTACGAAAACCAGCGATGAAAAACGAGACAGATATACAAAACTATTTCTGTCTTTATCGTATGCGTAATTTTAGTAATATGCATGAACTCCACACTCTCGGTTGTTTCAGAGCTCAACTTGTTTGCCGTTTATTATTGTGTCTAATATATGTTTTCGTAAAATATATGCAATTAGATAAAATCCTAATTATTTTAGAATACAAACATAGGTGTGATATTATAATGCTACTTTTGAATCCTAAAAAAGTTATCAAATCGCAGGCTGTTTTAGTAAAAAAAAAACTATCACCAATTTTATAAAATAATTTTCTAAACCTAAAATCTATTTGAACGCAAGCTCATGACTTTTTAAAGCCTCTCGACTACCCCCTTGAGATATCTTCGAGATCTAAGAGCCTCGATATCTGAGAGGGACCACTGTAATCCCCAAATTCGGTAGACATTACCGAAATTGGGGATTACAGTGGTGATCCTTTTTCAATTTGATAGCTCTTTTAATTACTAGTATTACAAGATTTTATCTTCACCCACGAGTTCTTTGTCCTGACAATCAAGCTTTCAAAATGTCTATATTTTGTATCGCTTATTGTAATTTATGATTATATATTTTTGTTTTTATAGGTTATCTGTCGTCAAGTGCCTAATATAGGATATTTTGGGTTTCCCCATCGATTGCACATAACACAACATACAACATGACCTTATGCTCTGGACAAATAATTAAAACTCGAAATCTTCATAGGAATGCTGTAAAATTACCCCTATTTTTAGTAGAATAAGATAAGTAAATTTATATTCTCTAACAAATTTAATCCCAATTGAACCTCTACAAATAGAAACACACTGTATTAAAAATTGACATGCGTTTATGTAACTTACAATGTGTTGTCAATTGTTGTCAACACATTGTAAGTTACATAAACGCAACACGAATGTTAGTTATCCATTTAAATACAGGCTGCTCCAAAGTGATATTTATCTATACTGATATAATACGAAAGTAACTCTCGTCTGTCTGTGTCGTTATCACAGCCAAGCCGCTGGGCCGATTATGATGAAATTTCATATAGAAATCGTTTATAGTCTTGGGACAGACATAGGCTACATTATCCGAAAAAAATCCTTTGATTTTCAGTAATTTCCATGTTTTTTTTTTGTATATACTTTATCGATTATTCTAATACTTTGCATATTAATCAGAAAATTCCTGTACGTGTACTATTAATATTTGTCCAGAGGCGAAGACCACGTTGTGTACAGATTAAATGAACAAATATTATAAGAATTTCAATAAAAGAGCTCGATTTCGAGTTATAGCAAGGAGGTTCTATAATTTTTGTTTTTTAATAGTATTGCACAGTAGTTAGCTAGAATAATCGAATTAGTTTAACCATCGCGATTTGAGAAATTGTGCCCGTAGCATTAAGTACCTAGTTATCTAGATCTCAATATGTACTACATCTATTTACTATGGCGGTCGTTTTGAATTCATTGTAAATATACTAACAGTTTTGAGAGTTCAGGTTGTAAATGAGGCAGATGTGCTATCTGATGTCGCCTTGTATTTTAGAATAATATTTTTTTTAAATAAATATTCGTTTATCTGTGTCTATCTATCTAGAAACAATATTGAAATATGTCGCATACAATCTAGAAAAACCAATAAGTGGTATTTAATTTAGTCAAAAAGTAACAATATAACTTTTAGATAACTTTGTTTGATAAACGTGCCTCTGGCTACCTTTAAACATCTTCAACTGAGCGCCTCGAGATCAGAGAGGATGTCTACCACATTTGAGTATTACACTCGTGAAGACAAATAAAAATAGGATCACGACTGTAATCCCAAAGTATGGTAGACATCCTCTCAGATCTCAATGTGCCAGATCCTGGAATATTTCTAAAGGGGGTAGTCAGAGGCAGTAAACGTTACATTTGGCACATGCCCACATACGTGACAGGTTGCAAGCCCGTCGACATTATATCTGCTTCATTTAATACCTGTTTAGATGCCAAAAGGCTTCATTGTAGATGCTCTATTAAGTTTGTAACTTAAACGGGATGATTTTAATAAAACTACTGTTTCCAAGAACTGATTTTTATTTCATACAAATATTATTTACCAAAATAGACCTAACGTCTCAATACAACAAAACCTTTCTTAAATTACAGCTTTAACATTAAATAGAAATTATCATTTCTCAGAATACTTACTTACATACTATTTGTTATATTTAGAAGTGCACCTAGGTAAATTGTACTTTTCGTCCCAACGTTGGTATAAGTCATCGACCACACAGCCTATAGACTCCTAATGCAAGGCGAATACTTTTTAACAACACATTAGGCTTATACTGCTTAAATAAGACATCGAACGCGATTTACGACGCGCCCTGCGGCGGGCTGTGACATTAAACCGGCCAATCAGAATGCATCTTTTACCGCACACTTAGCGGTTTGACAGATTTTTTGTTTGAAGAAATGAAGCCATTAGGCGTCTATTGGGCTATGTGGTCGATAGTATATGATCGTATATTGTAACCGTTTCCAAATACTACCCTGAGTCTTTGTTGAAGCTAAGCGAAATAAGTGTTACAGTTTTGGAAGTAAGAAACAACTTCTTACTTCCAAAACTGTAACACTTATTTCGTATGAACTCAGAAATGAATAATGTCCTATTTGTTCAATAGAACATGGCGTCATAGAACAAATGAGCACAGTTTTTTCCCCATTTTCACCATAGAACTATGTATATACAAGCTTTGAAGCGTCATATAGAACAAAATTGGAATTAAGTTTTTCCCAAATTGTTCCAAAGCTTATAATCTTGTTAAAGTGAAAAGTTTGATTTTAAAAAGAGGCAATCCGAAAGAGTCTTGATACTCAAAAAGGTGACTGCGTGCGAGTGTATAATAGGTAAGGTAGCTTGTTATTATGAACTAATGGAGAAAAAAAAACAAAAAATGTTCTATGGTGTAAATTGGGAAAAAAGTATGTCCTTTTGTTCTATGACGTTATGTACCTGCGGAAAAGACCCACTAGATGTCGCCTTTTAGAGATAAGACACTACTTCGCTTCTCAACACTCAGGTTACTAGAAGAAACGTTTAATAAATACGATCGGTTGTATCAAATAGATTTTGACAGTGTAACGACTTTCCAAGAATTGGCCGTTTAAAACTACTGTCCAAACAATTTCACGAATTGTATTCAGTCCCGATAGATAAAAATAGGGTTCGCACCACGAAACTTATCCCTTTGACGCATTCAAGTTTTCGCGGCTTCTCTCGCGTGGTACCTACCTGGATAAAAAGTAGCATTTTTAACCGACTTCAAAAAGGAGGAGGTGATCAATTCGATCATTTTTTTTGTGTGTTTATGTTACGCGACTAGTCCGGCGTTTGTGGACGGACTTACAAAAATATTTTTTTATTTGAAAGCCTATACTTCCGAAGTGGTCCCATTACCAGCAAGTCAAGCATCTGATGATGGGATTGCAGGGAAATCGCGAGAAACCTTCAAAATGTATGGGCATTGATAGTGGTATTCAACTAAAGACCTTGCCCTTCTTTAATTGGCATACACCGAGTGGAGGGTAGGGCTCCTAGATCTCACGGAGGGGGGAGCCCCCTCCACTACAATTTTTAGTTATAAACATGAAGTCGGTTTTGTTGTTAGTTTTTAAACGTAATTATTGTTATTCTAAAGTATTGGCTATGTTTATTCCAAGTTTCATCCTAATCCGTTAAGTAGTTTCGGCGTCATTGAAGTAAAAACTTTCAAACATCCTCGCGAAATTCCGGATTTTTATTTAGTTGGATGAATTTATAGGTACGTTGTTTAGTTGCGAAAACTTCAGCGGGTTTTCGTGGCGCGAACACTAAACGAAGCGTTAACGGTAAACGAGTTTGGATTAGACATGGCTATCTCTGTCTGCGCTTAGTTCGTTAACGCTCCGATAGGTACATCTTGTAAAAAGGACTAATGATCAACATACACGAATGGTGTTACCCGCCCGTTAATAGCCTGCGCACATTTGCGGACGTGTGTACTGAGGATTTAAAATTTATCAAAGTGATCGGCCTGTGCAAAACCGCGCTGCGATGCTCAGAGGCATTTAATTTCCTTATTTCGATTGGATAACTGTTAAATTCAATTGATATATTTTAAATCCTCCACCGGGCCGTCCGTCAGTGTGCGCAAACTATAAGTTGATGACCTTTAGTCAAGTACCAATCGGATAAAATTTACCCGATTGGGTATATTAAAAAGCTATCTTACGAGTGAAAGTCTACATCATAAAGCCTTACTGATATTCAAAGCCCCCAAATTAGGGATGTTAAGAATAAACCTCTTACCCCTGACGGGGATGGTAGATTTCAATTATTCATCTGTATTACAATTCGGCCGAATAAATCGGAATTCGGCCATTTAAGATAACGGCCATTTAAATAGTTTTCTTAAATGGTAAACGGCTACAGACCGTATTTAATGGTGTAGATTGTGTTGACAACTAAACTAAAAATGATTTGGAGATCTCTAAAATTATTGCTGTCTCTTTTACCCTATACGAAACAGAACGAGATGGTTGCCAAATTTAGTTTCGTTTGGCACCAACAGAATCGGCACCTATGATTCATTATTAACTTAATTTGTATCCGAGTAGTAAGATTTAGAGATTGCTAAAATTGTTGCTGTCTCTTTTACTCGTTACGAAACAGAAAGAGATGGATGTCCAGCACCAACAGAATCGGCATCGTTGACTAATATTCAACTTAATTTGTATTGCACTCATCCGAGTAGTAAAATTTGTTAAAAGTAAGTACATGGTTCAATCTCTTTAGGTTAAATTTGAAATAGAATAAACTATTAAGGGGCTGCCAGTCGACGATTGCTCTTTTTCGGAACGAAAAAAGTAATACTTCTGAACAAGCCACATCTCCTATTTTTATAAGTATATTACTTCAGGTTCCTATCTAGATTTCTATTAAGCTGAAAACATAATAGCAGAAACTTTTCACGATAAAAATATTATTTCAAAATGATACGTTTTAGAATTTATGATCGAAATATTTTATATACCTACTATTAAAATCAACTTGTGATTTATTGTTAAAGATAGGTAATATGTAGATCTAGATTTCTATTAGGATAGATTTTTGATAAGTAATTATACATAATTTATATCATTAATTTATTCGAAAAGCTAAGGCGGATCACGCGCGGATGTGTGTTTGTCGTCATTGCAGCGGTCGGTAGGATTATTTATCGAAGTGATTAAAGATGGGTACATCTTTATTCACATATACTATACATTATAAAATAGGAGATGTGGCTTGTTCACAAGTATTTCTTTTTTCGTTTCGAACAAAAATAATCGTCGACTGGCAGCGTCTTAAACTTAAGAATCTACGCTTGTGACATGTTCCGGAACAGATAGCTTCTGCCCGCAGTTTCGGTCGCATGATAACCGAATAAAAAGAAGCTTGTACGCTAATTAATATCACGAACTATATCTGTTCCATGTATCATCCAAATCGGTTATTATTTTATTATAAATATGATTATAAATATTAAATCCCCTGAGGATTTAAGCCGCGTTAAGCGCATACAACACATTTTTACTGCAAAAATGCAATTTTCACTAAAAATGAATGCCCTTAGAAACTAAGTACTAAGGTTACGTTCGAACACTATAATTTCAATTTATTATTTATGCTCTATTGAGCTTGAATAGGTACTATCGCTAAAAGATTCGTTTTGTCACACCATAACGGATGGATTTTGCTTGCTATATATTTTTTTGTATATTCTTGTTTTCGATGTTTTCCTACAACGTTCTGAGCACGTAATTTGTATAAAATTATTTGGTACATTATTGGTATATAATTAATAGATACAGGGCCGTGATTTGAACCCACGTCTTTTGTATTGTAAGTAAATGTAAACTCGACTAACATGGCTATTATAAATAAAAAAGTTCACCCTAAAAGAGGTAAAAGTGAACAAGAAAGGGGTAAATCTTACTTCACTGTCGTACAAGCAAAACAAATTTCACAACTGATAGTAACTTTTGGCGATAGTACTCGTACATTCATATTATTCTAACAATCGAAGTCTAGCAATTCTAATTTACTCACATCATATTCTGTCATGATCAAGTTTATATTCATCTATACACTTATTATAATGATGACATAACTTTTACAATTCAAGCGACGGGTCAAACGATATCTTATTCTACTTTTTTAGTACGAGTAAGTTTTCTTATTATTTTGTGAAAGTCTCGTCGGGTAATTTGATAAGTATTACGAGTATAAGGAATATTATTATTTATCACAGCCAAAATAGACACAGCTGAATCTCTTATTTATTGATATTATTACTGGTTTCTAATAAAACTTTTACAGTATTGGAGGGTCACATACTATGACATGGTCGTCATCGTAGATATAGGGTATTATATGGTAGTCAAGAGTTACTTCAGTCACAATAATTAGGGGTAATTTAGTAACATTCAGACTCACGTTGTATTAAATTAGAGTCACGTAGGGTTAAAGTTGTCCCGATAAAAGGTAATTTTGATTATAATCCAAGTCTGTTGGAGGTCCGTCTTGGTATGATTGATTGATTTAGTCATATTCAGAGTCACGTTGGGTTATTAATATAGTAAATTTGGGGTAAATTTAAGTCTACAATCCTAGTCATATTCTCTCGTAGCGTAGAGGGTTATTTTAGTCCCGAAAAGTGGTAGTTTTAAGTTAATTGTAATTTAGTTGTATTCAAGTAGGGTTAAATTTGTTCCGAAAAGAGGTAATTTTGACTACAATCTACAGTCTGTTGGGGGTTCATCGCGGTGTATTGAGTCTTGGGGTAATTCACAGTCACAATTAGGGGTAATTTAGAGTCATAATTAGGTGTAATTCAGAGTCACAATTTTTTGGGTAATTTAGTCATATTCAGGTAAGTTAGTTCTGATGTGGGGTAAATCTGAGACTACAAGCCAAGCCTGTTGGGCGTCCGTCGTGGCGTGTTGAGTCCAGGCGTAGCTACCTCCTGCTTGACAGGCACATCCTCGTTCTGCTTCTTTCGTTCTTCGGCCATCTTGTGTTCAGCTTCCTTCATTTCCTCTTCCATTCGTTGGAGATGCACCGCGGCTTCCTTGCGCTTGTCGCGGTTTGATCTGGAAAGATAATTATATTATGAATTTACAACCATTTCATTATTATCTGCATCACATAAGTATGCAGAATATCTATATAACAAATAAACCTAATAATGACTTTATTTATTCTGTGATATAAAATATAATTCTTATATTACAAGTTTTCTGTTTAAAAATATTTATTTAAGACAAGATTTTGTAAAATCCTCCTTCGAGCTACAAATCAGAGCAACGCGCTATTATTATTTACATTGTCATTGGAACTTGACATGTATGCTAAGTTTTTACTCAATTTAACCTAAAGAGTTTCGGCTTGGGGTCAACCTCACCATAAAAAATGGTTGAACAATGATTTTTAAATTTAGAAAACAAACTAACATACAGTGCAAGATAAATAAAAGCTTGTAAAATAAACAATACTAACTTGCTTTGCTCCTTGACTGAAAAGAACATGGGCCCTAACTCGGCCAGCCATCGTCCGTCCACTGCTGTCACGCAATGCATATACTCCTTGCTGGTCATCATTAGCTCATGATAAACGACGTAGTCAGGGGAAGTCCCGAGGCCGAAGAGGGCGGAAGTGGGGTGGAGGTGGCATTGCATGCCTGTTCGGCAGTTCACGTATTCGCCGATGCCTTTGAGGCGAGCTGCTTGTTGGAAGTAGGCTGGGGAAAGAGGAACATAATGGAGTAGACATTAATAATCCTAATCACTACATAGTATAAAGCAAAGTCGCTTTCCGCTTCCCGCGTCTGTATGTAATATGTATGTATGTATGTTTGCTTATATCTTTAAAACTACACAACGTATTTTATGCGGTTTTTTTAATAGATAGAGTGATTCAGGAGGAAGGTTTATATGTATAATACATGCATAATATAGTAGAGAAACACTGATAATTTTAGAAGTTTCTAATGTGATGTCGTAAATAAACACATTTTTTTGCGCTTACATTGCAAATGCTGGCTGAATCCCACGAGATATATCAAAATAATGTACTACAGTATTGTACACCTTAAAAACGTCTACAAAAAAGTCCACGATGGTATTAGAAATGTCTTACGCACAGCGAAGCGGGCACGCGTCAGCTAGTTTATCTATATATATAAAAGAAAGTCGTGTTAGTTACACTATTTATAACTCAAGGACGGCTGAACCGATTTGGCTAAAAACTGGTGGGGAGGTAGCTTAGAACCAGGAGACGGACATAAGATACTTTTTAACGGGAACGGGAACTTAACACAAAATTTGTTAATTCTAAAGCGATACGAAGTTCGCCGGGTTAGCTTATAATATTATAAATGTGAAAGTTTGTGAGTTTGTATATTATATTACAATCTACCGGTACGTCCACAAAAAATCACTATGAGCATATGAGCAATCATTTCACGAGTTGTTAAATTACAATCTATCAAGATAATATAAATCAATAGCGAAAATGGCAGCAGTCTTTTATATGTATGTTTGTGCCCCAATCAGGCCTAAACGACAAGAAGGATTAAGATGAAATTTGCTGTAGATGTAGATATAATGCCCGAATAAAACATAAACTACTTTAAAATACTACTAAAATATTTTTTATTTATTTTATTGAAATACTAGCAGTCCGCCCCAGCGTCGAACAGGTGTAATAATGATTTTATGGCTATTTTTTTACACCTTGGGTTACATTATCGAAGTTTTAATAGGGATCCCTAATAGTAAGACATATGATATTACAGACTTTTTTTGTAGATATTGATGTCTTATATAAAACTGTAGTACATCACTTTGCTCGATTGTCAATAATTTCTGCAAAAAACGCAATATAAGGATTTTTTTTCACACGTTGGGTTACATTATCGAAGCTTTCATACGGATCCCTAACGTTTTTGAAAATAATCTATAGCCTATGTTCAGGGATAATGTAGGATTCTAATGGCAAAATAATTTTTGAAATCAGTCCAGTAGTTTCGGAGCCTATTCGATACAAACAAACAATAAAATATTTCCTCTTTATAATATTAGTATAGATATAGAAAAACATATAACTTGTAACTTACCAGAACAGATGCATTTCCTCACAGTGTCCCAGTCTGTCCCGCAAGAGACGAGAGGCAATCTCTGCTGCTGCATTATATCCTTTAGCTGCTGCCTAACCTCCCTAACCTTACGCATCGCTTTGCCGTGCACGAAGTGTTCCGTGCACCATTGGCCGGAGTAACTGTAAACAACAACTCGGGGTAATAACATACATAAATAAAACTAGGATCACGACTGTAATACCCAAGTACGGTAGACATCCTCTCAGATCACAAGACGCTTAGATCCTTTGAAGATATCTAGTGGGGGTAGTCAGAGGCACGTCCAAACATTATATTTGGCACATGCCCACATTTTGCAGTAGTTAGCATTCCATACGTGACAGGCTGCAAGCCCATCGCCGCTTATAAGAATACTAACTGGTTTCCTCACGATGTTTTCCTTCACCGTTTTGAGAAACTTACTTACTTAACTTATAACATACAAGCTTTTATAATACACACATTATTATACCTATATATTATACTAGCGACCCGCCCCGGCTTCGCACGGGTAGCATGTTATTATACATATAAACCTTCCTCCTGAATCACTCTATCTATTAAAAAAAACCGCATCAAAATCCGTTGTGTAGTTTTAAAGATATAAGCAAACATACATACATACATACAGACGCGGGAAGCGGAAAGCGACTTTGCTTTTAATGTAATGACTAGCAGACCCGCGACAGACGTTGTCCTGCCCAAATTTCGATAATCGCGTAGACGATATGACGACTGATGTCAACACGGATGTCAGATTTTTTGCACACCAGCGCCATCTATACAGAAATCATCCCTTTTGCCTTTTTTTATCGTTTTTAGGATGTTTTTCATATTTTAAAGTAGTGTATTATTTATTCGGGCATTATATTTATATCTACAGCAAATTTCACCTTAATCAGGTTTGTCGTTTAGGCCTGATTGAGGAAACATACAAACTCTCAAACTTTCGCATTTATAATATTATTAGGATACCCACCACTTATAATTCACAGTTTTGTTTTTAGGATTCCGTACCCAAAGGGTAATAAAAAACTGGCCAAGTGCCTGTTGAGTCGCAATGTAGGGTTTCGTAGTTTACACAGCTAATGTTATAATTATTATAAGTAACTAGCTAACCCGGCGAACTTCGTACAGATTTAGAATGTTAATTTCCCGTTCCCGTTAAAAAGTATCCTATGTCCGTCTCCTGGTTCTAAGCTACCTCCCCACCAATTTTCAGCTAAATCGGTTCAGCCGTTCTTGAGTTATAAATAATGTAACTAATACGACTTTATTTTATAAATATAGGTTTTCAACGCTATTTGTATCAAAAAGTTTACTTCTAGTTTACGAGTAATCGCCAATATTTATTTATGTATATTCTGAATAAATGATTTTATTTATCTGCGACTACCTCCGCGTTGATTTAGGAAATCGATTGTTGACGACTTTATTGTGAAAATTAATTCCATTATATAAATTAATTTAATTATTTTTATAAAAATAAAAAACTGAGAAGTGCTAGTCGGACTCGCGAACCGGAATAATTTAGTGTGCTTGAAAGTACGTAACATTTTTCTGTCTCTAGTTTCTGGTTCTGGTGTACAAAGTTTACTAAGTTCATAACTAGATGTCGCTGCAAAAAACGTTCCGATGCTAGATCGCGCTGACGAAAACGCACGAAGATATCACTACCTCGTACCTAGTAGTCGTATTAGGTACATATAAATTAATCTGTAAACATAAACATTTGTTTTATTTATTTTTGAAAAAGCAACTCTTTCAAGTTGTTTTAGTTATGTAATAATAAACATTTATTTATAGTACGTTTATTTACGTTCTATAAATAGAGATCTTTTTAGGGTTCCGTACTCAAAGGGTAAAAACGGGACTCTAATACTAAGACTTAGCTGTTCGTCTGTCTGTCACAGTGCTGTATCTCATGAACCGTGTTAGCTAGACAGTTGAAATTCTTACAGATTATGTATTTCTGTAGCTGCTATAACAACATATACGAAAACAGAATACAATAAATATTTAAGGGGGGCTCAAATACAACAAACGTGTTTTTTTGGCGGTTTTTTATAGATATTGGTACGGAGCCCTTCGTGCGCGAGTCCGACTCGCACTTGGCCGGTTTTTTCTCACCATCTCACAATATTTATATAAGAATGATGATTGATTACTAACTTGTTAGACTTCCATTGGTTGTACAAATGCAGTAACGTGAGATGGTCCGATTCGGGGACTTGGAACTTTTCTTTCACAGAATCGGCCTCTTCCTCGCGACCTTGCGGACGGTAGAACACCGACGGCACTGACAGCATTGAAACTGTAAACATAATACTTATTTATAGCCCTAAACTAAGCAAAGCTTGTACTAGGGTAATCAGATCACTGATATAATACCACGGCATCACTCGCGTGGTACGAGAATAAAGAGTATTATATATGTGCTACTCCAGAATATAAACTATTTATATTCCAAGTTTCATCAAAATCCATCGTTTGGTTGTTTAAGCGTGATTGAGGCACAAACATACAAACAACATTACAAACTTTTGGATTTAAAATATTAGTAAGATATTATAATAACATCTATGTTCATCACTCATATTTATTTATTTATACATAATTAGCACGGTACAAGACCAATTACACTAACTATTTACACATTATATTATATCCAATCATTTAATACTAGATTTCGAGGAACAAACATACATACAAACTCACAAACTTTCGCAATTATAATATTATAAGATGGGGTACTGTGGGGTGTCTCACCTATAATGAGCACCTCATGGCTGCACCCCATCTCAGCAGACACGATCAGCATGTGGCATTGTGGGGGGTCGAGAGGAAACTCTGCCATCTGCCGGCCCAGTGGGGTGAGGGCACCGGTGCCATCTAAAGCGCCTAAGATCCATAGTTGGTACATCGAGTTCAGGATCGTGTCCTGAAAGATAGATGAAGCTGGTTATAGAGCGTGTCCTGTGTCATAAGTTTTTAGAGATATTTTTGAGGGGTTTTTTTGATGTTTGTCAGTCTGAGATCGATTAAAATGTAAATTGTGAAACCGGTCATTAATAATAATCAATCATAATCATTTTTCTGTCCTCATCCCACTTAAGTGGGGTCGGCAGTCGGCACAACGTGTATTCTTAATAATAAATCTAAAAGGTAGAATTTGTATCTTTGTATTATTACAAATTTAATAGACTAAATAACAGAAAAAACCGGCAAAGTGCAAGTCGGACTCGCGCACAAAGGGTTCCGTACCATTATCTACTAAGACTTCGCTTGTCCGTCTGTCTGACACAGGGCTATATCTCATGAACCGTGATAGCTAGACAGATGATGTATTTCTGTTGCTGCTATAACAACAAATACTAAAAACAGAATAAAATAAATATTTAAGTGGGGCTCCCATACAACAAGTGTTTTTTTGCCCTATTTTTTTAGATAATAGTACGGAACCCTTCGTGCGCGAGTCCGACTCTCACTTGGCCGGTTTTATTTTTACCTGTGGCGGTGGATCCATAAAATGGAATGCTAATAGATCAGACACTCCCAATGATTTCAGTAATAGCACAGTATTAGCAAGATTGGTACGTTGGATCTCGGGCACGGTCGCGGACAGCAATTCGTGTCCGTACTGCCGCTGTGTGTAGAGGCAGAACGCCTTTCCGGGTCCTGTACGTCCGGCTCGACCCGCTCTTTGACGGGCGTTCGCTTGGCTGACGGGGTAGATCTAAAAAAAAAGCAAAATTAGTATTAAATATAAATATTATATAAATTATAATTATAATTATATAAATATTTCACATTTTAAAGGTTCGTGAGTAATATAATAGGGTCACCTTTTTACTCTGGGTACGGAACCCTAAAAACTAAAAAGTTAACCGCCGAAAATGTTTCGACCAATCGAAAAGTCAAGGGACAATATTAGTTTTAAGTTTAAAGAAGTAACTATTAGTCCTACATTAATATAATTTAAATGGGACCAACTTGAGATTATTCTCTACACAATAAAAAAAAAATAACATTCAAATCGGATCACCAGATGCTCCTCCGTTTTTCGTCGGTTCAAAAATGGTGGACATTTCAAACAGCGCTATCGAGTAGACTAACCCTCGTATTCAAGAACGACACTATGAGAACACGCACCCACAGTGGACGAAATCTTTTTTCATAAACATCACTTTATGTGTTGAGCGGCACTATGGCGCACGCTACCGTGTGCCTTTAGAGCTCAACTTTGGCTAGAGACACACGACAATGTGCCTCTAGTCACACTATGCAGTGTCGCACAACACAGAAAGTGATTTTTATGAAAAAAGATTTCGTCCACTGTGGGTGCGTGTTCTCATAGTGTCGTTCTTGAATACGAGGGTAAGAACCAAGCACAGCTTGTACTATGGAAACTACATAACTGATATCAAATTTCTTACTTGTAGCGCATCCATTCCAATTCTGGGATTATACACTTTCAGTTTGCAGTAGCCACTATCTATCACGTACATTATGCCATCCACGGTCAAGGATGTTTCTGAAAATAGAGAAAAGTCAATAAGAAAACAATAGAGTTAATTAATTAACAAATGTTGTCCTCTGAATAACCTCTGTAGACATCTTTAAGGATCTAAGCGCCTGGAGATCTGGGAGAAAATCTACCATACATGGGGATTACATTCGTGATCCTATTTCATTATATTTCAAGATTACTTATAAAAATACATACGATTTTAATGCAAGTTTAAGAATTTGTAATAGTATAACCTACTTCAAGGATCAGCGCCTGGAGATCTGAGAGGATGTCTACCGTACTTGAGATGACAGTCGTGATCAATATGATATGATGATCTTACCTGCAATGTTAGTAGCAACAATGCACTTTCTCTGCCCAGGCGGAGCTCTCTGGAAGATCTTGGCCTGCAGATCAGCGGGCAGTTGGGAGTATATAGGTAGGACTGTCAGCGGTGGAGCACTGTCCAGGTCTGTTAAACGCTCTGCTAGCACTTCGCAGGTGACCTCGATGTCTTCCTGACCCGGCATGAAGATTAGGATGTCGCCTTCGTCGGGTTGCAGGTGGATTTGTAGAGCCTGGAATGAAATTTAATTTAAAATTAAAAAGTATTTGAGTAAAAATTATATTCTTATATGTCTTGTGTGTCTTGCGTGTAGGATAATTGTGGGTAGAGTGAGGTATCGTGTGATAAGAGAACATTGTGTAGTAACATTGTGTAATCCTCATCAGTAGGTACATACAGTCGTGGTCAACTAATTAGGGACACTCTTTGGTTAAACCGAATTGTGAATTTATTTTTTATTTTCCAACGAGTCTAAACCATATTCCATATCTCTTACATGTAAGTATAATTAGTCATTTATGTGCCCGATTATACAAACAATAACAACTTCTTAAACATTAAACCTCTTTACAGTATAGCTGATAGATTATCGTAGTGCTATTTGTTCAAATAATGCTGGCTGGCCATTTAATTAGGGACACTGAGATATTGCGTTCTATTTTCAAAATTTGAATCTCAATACTTTTTTACTTCTTCTCTTATTGTTTCGTGGTAGTTTTGGCGGCAATCCCGATATTTATTTTAAGTTTTGAAAAATATTTTGAAGAAAAATGGGTAAAAATAAAAGTTGCGATCCAACACTACGAAAAATTATCATGAAGTTTGTTGTCGAGCATGGTTGGCCATACCGAAGGATAGCAGAACATTTAAATTGTTCAAAAACTATGGTATACAATGCAGTGCAACATGTCAGACGCAATAACACAGATTTAAATGTGCCCAGAACAAAAAGATCGAGAAAAACAACTCCGCAAGAAGATAGAATGATAACCAGGTTAGCTAAGAAAGATCCGTTTCTAGGCTCTATTTTAATTAAACACGAAGTGTTTGGGACAGACGAAAGAGCTGGTGTCTCAGCGAGGACCGTTCGACGACGTCTGGTAGAAGCAGGGTTGTTCGGAAGAGTGGCTCGCAAAGTACCGTTGTTGAAGAAAGAACATAGAAATGCTCGTTTGGCGTTTGCACGTAAATATGGACATTGGACCTACGCCCAATGGCAACATGTATTATTCTCTGACGAGACCAAGGTTAATTTGATTTCTTCAGATGGAAGGCGTCGGCGTACGGCGTCCAGTAAAAGCGGAAATGAATCCAAGATTCACAAAAAAGCAGGTGAAACATGGCGGTGGAAACATTAAAATGTGGGGTTCATTTTCTGGACGTGGAGTGGGACCTGTGAGGAAAGTTCAGGGTAACTTAGACCAACATCAATACAAGGCAATATTGGAGGAAACGATGCTTCCCTATGCTGAGGAGCATCTCCCTATTATATGGACGTTTCAGCATGATAACGACCCGAAACATACCGCCCGTTCAGTCAAGTCGTTTCTTACCAGTCAGTCAGTATCGGTGCTAGATTGGCCAGCAAATAGCCCGGACCTTAACCCAATCGAGCACCTTTGGCAAGAAATCAAGAAAAAAGTAGCCACTTATCGTACCACAACTTTAGATGAACTTTATGAAGCTTTTTGTGAGGCATGGGCAAACATTCCTGTCGAAACATGCCAGAAACTGATAATGTCTATGCCACATCGGTGTCAAGCGGTAATTACTAACAAAGGTTTTGCTACTGGGTACTGATTTTACACGTAATAAAATGGAGCTGTTAAAGATATTATAATACTGCAGATTATTAGTTTTGTTTAACTCTATTTTTCATTATAGTTTACTGTCCTTAATTAAATGTCCAGCTACAGAATTATACCTTAAAATTGAATATATGTTCAACCTTTGATATTAAATACTTTTTTTCTATTTATTTATTCTTTTATTTACAGCCATTTAAAGCATAATAATCGGACCAAATTATGCAAATAATAGTTACTGAGAAATCAATAGGGTTTTATATTTGTATGTACATAACCGGTTATTGTTCTTCACTATCTTGCATGTCCCTAATTAGTTGACCACGACTGTATGTACCTACTGATGAGGATTGAGAAAGGTATGCATGGTTTGTATAGGTAGAGAATGAACGAAAGAAGATTGATAAAACAGGTGAATAAGGTGGCGTAAAACAGGTGAGTGTGAATGAGACGGTTGGAAGAGAAGATCTCGGAATATTTTCTTGAATTATGTGGACGATGTTTTGGAAAAAGGCCAGGTCAAGAGTGCTGTAAACACACAAGTATGCCTGAAGAATGTGATGAGATTGAAAGCAGCAAATGAGGTCTATCTATGTCAGGATCGTATCAAGTGGAAAGCCATTGTCTCTGCCTTCCCCTCTGGGAAACAGGCCTGATATTATATACGTATGTACGCACTCGTATGTATATATATCAGCGAATTTGCCCGTGATGCCGCAATAAGTAAATTTTAACTAGTACAGGAAGTCCTAGAAAATTGTGTAAAGCGGTAGAGGTAGCCTTAGAGGTATCCTCGTTGGCAATACAAGAAAATTCAGTGTGTGTTGTGTAGAATAGAAGCACACACGTGACATTGGATTTTCTTGTTATATCGCGTGACGTCGTGCGTTGATCATTAGAGATTAGATAAGTTTATCTGTGCGTATAATGGAGTTCAATAACCCATTTACAGGTAAACAAACCCATAAATTATTGGGAAATTCCAGATAAACAAAGCGACTATTAAAAAGCGGCAACGTGACTTTTACAACGACCTTGGCTCTATCGATTAGGTGGTACGTCATTGGAAGATGAAAGTTTTTAGACCCCGCTGTAGGTTTCATTTCTAAATACATATCACACTAATATTGTTAATGCGAAAGTTCCGATATTATTGTTTGTTGTATTTCCCTTTCAAGGGCAATGTGTACGAGTATGTTTTATAACAAAGCCCCAAATAACACGTTGAAGCTGTCTGCTAGCAAATTTTTATACATCATAATTTATTTTGGTGGCAAAAAAGTCTGAGACTGTCTGAGCATATTCTATCAAGAATACTCGTATATAACTTTCGTATTAATCCATTATGTATAAAATACACAATAAATAAACATAAAATTAGATTTTATGACGATTTGGATCTTGTGAATCGGATCAATGAATGTAAATTCGAATAGATTTTTTTCTAAATTGTTTGAGTTAAAAAATCTTGTTAGATATATTATTTGAACCAACCGTCACAAAAGCTGATATGATACGTCTGTTTAATTAGATTTTTATAGCACTGAGTAGAACTAAGTCTATTGCGGTTAAAATATATTATAAGAACAATTTTTTATACTTAGTGTACATTGACGTCATTCAAAGTGAATATCATGTTTATGCAATATGTAAAATGAAGGTCACAGGATACGTCCTTGCGGCAACCTTCAGTGTTTATTTGAATTGCGTTTTAGCACCAGCTTAGATCACTCGGATTTTTATTTCACGAATGACTAAGTTTAATTTTGATAAGAAGCTTGATTTATGTCTTAAAATTGCTATAGTTTTTTAAAAGCTTTTGTGAAACCCAGTAAATATAAACAAAACATTTGTTCTGATTTAACAAGCAATTGCAAAAGCAAGAAAATGATTGTAAATCAGTTAAACGATGTAGCGAGAGGCATATATAAGTAATTTTATACGACTTCTGTCAGACATCGTGAGATGTCTAAGTGATTTGATTTAAGAGGCTCCCAGTCGCTGATTGCTCTTTTTCGAAACGAAAAAAGAAATACTTTTGAACAAGCCACATCTCCTATTTTTATAAGTATATTACTTCAGGTTCCTACCTAGATTTCTATTAAGCTGAAAACATAATAGCAGAAACTTTTCACGATAAAGATATTATTTCAAAATGATACGTTTTAGAATTTATGATCGAAATATTTTATATACCTACTATTAAAATCAACTTGTGATTTATTGTTAAAGATAGGTAATATGTAGATCTAGAA
The DNA here is from genome assembly GCA_912999785.1 of Hydriomena furcata. Taxonomy (NCBI): domain Eukaryota; kingdom Metazoa; phylum Arthropoda; class Insecta; order Lepidoptera; family Geometridae; genus Hydriomena; species Hydriomena furcata. Next base: position 14,494,448 of record OU538832.1, on the reverse strand, counting down.
TTCTATTAGAATAGATTTTTGATAAGTAATTATATATAATTTGTATCATTAATTTATTCGAAAAGCTAAGGCGGACCACGCTCCGACGTGTGTTTGTCGTCATTGCAGCGGTCGGTAGGATTATTTATTGAAGTGATTAAAGATGGGTACATCTTTATTCACATATACTCTACATTATAAAATAGGAGATGTGGCTTGTTCACAAGTATTTCTTTTTTCGTTTCGAACAAAAACAATCGTTGACTGGGAGCGCCTTAATAAGATTTCCAAATTTTTTAATGAATTCTGCAAAAATTTAGAGAGAATCAAAATAAGCAAACATTTTATTTGGCACATACCCACATTTTGCATTAGCATTTATACGCGATAGTTTGCAAGCCTGTCGCCGCTTAAAAGAATACTAACTGCTTGGTTTGATAATGGTCAGTAACTTATTTAGGCATGGAATTACAGGAGTTCATACAGTACCTTCTAATTCATATATCTCTCTTATCTAATCTATATACTCGTATCTATCTAATACCTTTAGAAGAGCAATTCTTGCATACATATAATCTGAATCTCGGAAACGGTTCCAACGATTTTTATGAAATTTAGTATGCAGGGGCAGTATTAAGGGGGCGATATATCGATCTAGCTAGGTTTCATTTTTAGAAAACGTCGTTTTATCCGTAATTTTAGGCAATGAAATACCGAGCTAAGCTCGGTCATCCAGGTACTATAGTTTATTTCTCGTATTTCTCGACTGTGAAGCAAACCTTCATTTAAAAGTTTAGTAATAAAAACCTTTCTGAAAACAATAGCAAAGGTAGGAATTTAATTAGCAATAGCGTTGCAATCGATAGGCCGTAACCGTAAACAACCACGCCTGTGTCCTCGATGTAGGACGAATTGATTGGAGTGGCTGCTATGATTAGTAAGGTTCTAATCACGAGATTGGCTGGCAATAAGTAAGAAGTCACATGATGTAGACACGCGGCAACGAGTCCAGCCAAGTTCAAAGAAAAAGGAACTGGCGACGCAGCGCCGTGTGTAATAAAGTTTAACCAAGACATAACCAGGAAGAACTCTATATTGCCCTCGGTAACAGAATCTCGGTGAGGTGATAATCGGTGATACGCAAAAGGGTTGAGGTGCGAACAAATGTTTGCATGATCTGTAAATATTTGTTTTCGGCTCTTGGTGTTGTGGTCTTTGATATCCATAACACAGGTGATCCTATTAGTGTGGTGTCAGGACCATGTATGCTGTTGGATGATTATTTAGGACTTGTGGAGCACGAAATCTCCGGTATAAAGTTCCTGAAACTTTGAAATGTATTCATCATAACCTAGACTTAAACCTAATGAACTACACGCTGACTTCGCAGTCTGACTAAGAAAGAGCCTATGACGCGGAGAACGATCAATAGAGAGAGATGACAAGACGAGCAGTAGGTATCTATTGAAGTTAATAGATAATGTACTTCTAAAAAAAAAATGTGAATTGTGGCGGCCATTGAAGATTCTGATATTGTTCTCAAGCGACTGGTGAATGGTGAAATGGTGGCGTGACTCCAGTAACGATTTTTAGACAGCTTTTTAATATAAAACGTCAAAATGATTATAAAAATCTACAAGTTACCTACCTACTGGAGTTACAATTCAAAATCATGCACGCAGAATCGTGATAAATTAAAATGTAGTAAGTTTTGTTCAAACCAACAAAAATATACAATTAAATCTAGATTCAGGTCGAGTGCAGTTTTAGATTATGGCACTGAAACAAACTATGAAAGTTTCAGGCCAAGGATCTGAATCTGTACGCTACGTAGAATATTAAGCTCGCTATTATTTAAATTTTACCCTATTTATAGACCAACTCACCTTAGAGGTAACACAGAAAAGAAAATCAACATAAACGCATCCATACATTTATGCATCAACTAATAACAGTAGGTACCCACTTGTAGCTGCTAGGTATGTAATAAACTAGTAGTAAAGCGGTCGGGGTCCTTAGTCCATTGACTCAAACCTAGGACGAATGCAATATGGATGAAAAATACAAAGTTTATGTCCTCTGTTCGCTTCGATGAACCACGACAAATTTAGCTTGGTAATGTAGAATGTATCATTACAATAAACCGAATGATGATGCGATATCCAATAGAGTAATATCTCATTATCCATCAACGATTGTCGTTCCTTAAAGCAGTGCTCAGTGGTTTAACTTGTTAAGTCGTTCCTAAAAGACTAAACGAAATAAGGCAATATTCAGAGCGGATGCATATTGTACTCCAAGTGATATTTACGACTGAACGCTTCCGACCTTAGGAAGGTAAGATACCATAACGAAATTTTAGTTGTTGTTTTATGTTTTTGGAGTTTACTCCTTAAGAATCGGTTTTTGATATAAGGCACCCGGTATGAAAAAAATGTGAGCAGTAAAATCTACTGAACGCATGACCTCGTTACGTTTTTGGTGCGCAACTTTCTAATTTGGTGTAAGCAGTGCAGCTAGATCGTGGGTAGTGTGTACCCTTACTTTGCCTATACTTTATAATGCTTTCTCTCACTCTTATTGATGGAAAAACATCTTATAGTGGGGGTACGCTCTACGCACGATCTGGTAAACTCCAGTCGTGCGTCGGAGCTGACACACACAATTTTTTTAAATTAGTAATCTTATAAAAACAAATATTCTAACAAATTAACTAGCAAATTCAAGTTTCTTAATAATAAATTAGTAGGTACTCGTATTTACTTAGGTGTAATGACATAGTGAATTTTTCCCAAAGATGGTTGATATCAGGCAGGCGGCCGATTGTAAAACAAAATACATTGAGCAAAATATCTAAAGAATTCAGAGGGGCTTCAAGCCCGAAGCAATTGTTCCCGGCTATACGAGTATATAATCGACTTGGAATATTATTAGCATAAAAGAGTCCAATGTATGCGAGTGACAACATAATAATATTATTATACTGGGAATAAGGCAAGTAAGAAGTAATAAGAGCAAACGAACACACTGCGGTTTGTAACCGATTTGATTGATAGGTCGTCACAATTCTCCTCACAAAATTTTGTACAACTATACTACTTATTACTAAATAGTTCACTTAAATAAATCAAAATAGTCATGCACTCTTAATGAACTCTTTTTATAAGCTTTTATTGAATTTGCAATGTATGTATGTAACTTTGTTTGTTCGGGTGGAATCTTGTAACTCAATTTAAGCAGTCATCCCCAACCGATTAAAATGAAATATGGCATCATACACCTTTAGTTCTGGTGACAATAAAATAATATGGTGACAGCGAGCTGATCTGATGATGGAGTCAGGATCTGTTCTACAGTCACTTTCAACAGAACTCCGTAGTAAATACTTCGATTGAGTAAAAACTTTGCATTCTTGTCAGGTTCCGATGACAATGTTATATGATGACATGACAGATGATAGCGCGCTGGTGCTCGATGATTTTACAAAATCTTGTCATTAATATTTTTTAAAAATATTTTCAACAGAAAACTTATAGTTTATCTATACGCTCATACGAACTTACTTAATGAACAGCTCATGCACCTCTAACTATAAATTGGCTAAGCTATGTCGTATGTTCATGTCTGTCTAGTGCCTATACAGTTTTAGTAATATGCAACCTTCTCTATGGTCATTTACGACGCCCATTTTGGTCTAATGAAACACCTAGCGAATCGAATAAGTGGTTTTGTAGATAAACAATCGGCCAAGTGCGAAACGGGCTCGCAAAAACAGGGTTCCGCACTAGAACTCTCATCTCATCTTAAACCTTTCGAGCAATTCTTGTATACTATATAATCTGAACTTAAAAAGGCTCCCAACGATTTTCATTAAATTTGGTATGCAGTGGGTTTCGGGGGCGATAAATCGATCTAGCTAGGTTTCATTTTTAGAAAACGTCATTTAATCCGTGTTTTCAGGCAATGAATTACAGGGCAAATAAGCTCGGTCATTCAGGTATTAATATTTATTTTTTAAATTAACGTTATTAGTTGACATAACTATTGATTTTTACACGGGTCTTTATCACGTTATCTTTGATTTATTTTCCCGACGTTTCGACCATGTTACAATAGCCATGGTCGCGGAAAGACTGATAATATTTAATAACAATGATATCTAAGAAAATAGCAGCAGTTTCTCTGTTATACTTAAACATGATAGACTGTCAGATAAAAACGGATAGATAAACAGACGCACGAGTGATCTTAGAAGGGTTTTGTTTTTACTTTTTGAAGTACGGAACCCTAATAAGGTGAACGACCCAAGTTTAGGTTATGATTGTACTAGCTATGTCCAGCTACTTATGGTATTATCTTTTCGCGAGCCTAGAGAGGTTCAGGTAGCTTATTGATAAGTATCTTGTATAAAGTGTAGCGAGTAGGTAATAAAACGTTATATACCCATAGATATATAGTATAGATTTCACACACAGCTCAGTTGGCAGTAACTTTGCCTTCTGCGCTGTAGGTTGTACCCAGGATAAACATTTGTTTGATGAACATAAATGTTTGTTCTGTGTCTTTTATAATGTATTTAAAAAAAAGTATTTAAGTATTTCATCAGTTATCTGGTTTTCATACTACAATATTTGCTTAGTTTGGAGCTAGATGGCGCTGTGTGATATTATTTACATTTATATCTCTCGTTATAGATACATACATATTTTGTTATATACCATTATAGACATAAAACTACTGCAGGAATAGCTATGGTAATTCCCCCACTCTTCTTGAACTCCAAGAAGAACTTTTCTTCTCTATCTATTTAGGAATTTAGTCAAATACCTTGTTTTCGTTCGTTATGGACAATACCTTTTTGGCCGAATTCCAGAATGCGATCTCGTCTGATTGCATGACCTATTTGGCGCATATCACGCAATAAGTTCAAGGCTTACGTATAAACTTCAGTGTTTAATCCTAGCTGTTCACCGGTGTAAATAATGTGCCTCAAACAAGCTTCGGTACAAGATTAAGAAATGCTACCACAACTAGCTACAGATGATGAAGTAGACATAGGTATTAGTCAAAATAAATGTATTCCGTTGTTTATAATAAAGATATCTCCAAATAGACGATATAACTATTTAAACCAAGACCTACGAAGATATACCGTGCTATATTTACGTAAATAAATAAGAATAGTTTATTAAAAACAACACAAACTTATAGAACAGTAAGTACTTAGATATACTGTTCTACATTTCTAGGTGTTAAAATTTGGTGGGTAATGTTAGATACTAAGTTTTTAAAATAAATGACGGTAGATATAAATTTAGCTGTTTGAGATCTACGATTATTTTGAAGATACTACTAACCTGTTTGACAGCGCCATCGACGTAATCCTCGCATACGTTCTTGGAGAAGAACGTTTCCACGGGGAAGGTCCGTCCAGGGATGGTGAACGTGGGTACGTTTCCAAAGAACGTGGAGAACTTAGTGGAGTCCATGGTGGCTGAGGTGACGATAAGCTTAAGGTCCGAGCGACGGGCTACCACCTGAAACAAAATGTAATGGTTTTATTAACTAAGTAATATAACATTCTACTGACTGTAACGCCGACCCCATTTGAGTGGGATAAGGGCAGGAAGATGATGACAGACTCAATAAAAAAATTTTTTACGTCACAGTTTACAATAAGTTTTTTGACCACTGTAACCTTAACCTCGCATGTGACTAATGATCATAACCCACGCTAATGATCATAAGTGAATAAGTGAGTTTGTGGTAAACAAACGTAACTTTAAAGTAATAACTTAAAAACCGGCCAAGTGCGAGTCGGACTCGCGCACGAAGGGTTCCGTACTACTATCAAAACGGCAAAAAAATCACGTGGGACACGTGATTTTTTTGATTGCTGTTTTTGACTAAAAACAGCATAAATATTTATTTTATGCTGTTTAAAAACATGATGATGTATTTCTCTAAAGAGAAATACATCATCTGTGAAAATGTCAACTGTCTAGCTATCACGGTTCACGAGATACACCTTGGTGACAGACAGACGGACAGCGGTGTCTTAGTAGTCCCGTTTTTTACCCTTTAGGCACGGAACCCTAAAAACATAAAAAATAATTCATAATATCTCGTAACCTACCTATTTACCTAACTACGTAGTTAGCATTCCACACGTGACAGGTTGCAAGCCCGTCGCCGCTTTCAAGAATAATCCATTGATGCACGGCCAGGATTCGAACTCGAAATTAATTTGAAATTAATAATATATACCTAGGTACCTATTTACCTAACTACATGAATTCAATAATTCAATTTCAAACTTTTTAGTCGATCATGTGAAGTACCACCTATTTACCGACTTACTTTACCGATAGTGGTAAAATAGCGCCACCTGCCAGCGGAATTGCAAACCTCTTTCATCTTACCTCTCAAACCCCGAGCGGTCGCATGAGACCGCGAAAAGTACCTATAATAACGTAGTAACATCAAATGAAACTAGATGGCGCTAGAATGCGAAAATCACGTTTGTTGTATGGGAGCCCCCCTTAAATATTTATTTTATTCTGTTTTTATTTGTTGTTAGAGCAGCAATAGAAATACATAATCTGTGAAAATTTCAACTGTCTAGCTATCATGGTTCATGAGATACAGCCCTGTGACAGACAGACAGACGGACAGCGAAGTCTTAGTAACTAAAAACTATAACAGCTACAAACATGAAATTTGGTAGTTTAGTTATAGACATTATGTCAACTTCGGAACATAGAATATTCAAACAGTAAAGAAGCTATAGGGGTTTAAAAGTGCCCGAGTTGTTTCTAGAAAATGCTTCGCACGCTTAAATTGGCGCGGATGCTGGCGAACTTTTTGATAATAAAGCATTGTATTTTATCTTGCTATTAGATTGCCATCGCAAAAAGCTAATATGGTATAATTCATTTTATTGATTTTGCGTACAGAGAATCATACGGAGAATAAAATACACGTAAGTAAAAAAAAAGTACTGAATAATAGGACACATGTGCCATAATACTTTTCCATGTTTTTCTTTGAAATAATTGACTCTTTTTGTCAAAGACTGGCTGTGAAGTCTAAAAATAGATTGGTTAAACATTTTATTATCGACGGATCAATTTATCGGTCGAATGAATGCTTGGCACGCTATTTGAGCAATACAATAGAAATTAGCAAAAAATACCTGCATACAAATCCAGTTTTTAACCGATAACAGATTAGACAAAAACTATTATGTGACTATAATCAGACTGAATTTCGAATAATTGATAGACCTTGAGGTTTTTAGGTATTAGCGAACAATAAGCTTAGAATTTTCTAGAAACAAAATTAGATTTACATTTCACGTAAAATCTGAGTCAGAGTTTAAAGTATTTTAACAATAAATGTTTTTGCTTAGATACGATTGTTTTCATTGTGAAACCTACAGCCAGAAGGGAAAAATGCAACTGCAAAATGTGCCAAATATAATGTTTATACGTGACTTTGACCCCCTTAGACATCTTCAATAATCAGTACTTAGACATACTTGGGGATTATAGTCACGAACCTAATTTCTTTTTTTAAGAAAAATAATAATAGAAGAGTACCTAGAACTTTTAAATAAGTCAAAAAAGATTTCAATTAGGATTTGGTGTAGCAAACGAAATAGAAACTAATGAAGACGATAATTTACAGCTGCTAACAAATAACGCAAGTAATGTCGTTTCAATAAGCCAGCCTAATACGATACTAAGGATGGGCCGAACATATGTCTTAAGTTCGGCATTCGGTCGATTATTCGGTAAACATTCCGAACATACGAATACTAGCACAAAAAACTGCGCACATACTTGCTTGCATGATTCTTTAACCACTTGATCTAGTAACTGCATTGTTTTCTTTATTTATACTTTGCATATCTAATCATTAGTTGAGTAAAGGTGATAGGTATGAGCTAATAATACACATAGGTATTTTATTTATTTTGATAAAGTTTTACATAAATCAGTCTAATCATAGTTAATATTACATAATGCACGACGAAGCGCGTCAAACCCTGCCGAATTATTCGATTCGGTGAACTGTTTACCGAACATTCGTATTGGTTAAAATCCCAATTCGGCCTAACTAATAAATTCAGTAAAGCCGACATAAATATGCTATAGAAAGGATACAAATCCTCTTATCTATCGTCCCACACCCTTTCACGTGCCACTTGCCATTCCAATCTAAACCTAATTTCCAAGAAAATTGGATACAATTTTCCACTTCGTAAAATTTACTTTCTATGCGATTATGGATATCATTTACTGCTTTGGTAAAACTAATCGGATATTGAATTTGTGAGGTCTAAAACGCGTCTGACACTTCCTTATGGGCTTTCCAACCGTCTGGGATCTTAAGTGACAAACTAATTTATCTTATAAAAAGTTGTTTTAGCACGAGAAAGTTGGTTGGCATCGATATTTTTAGAGTTCCGTACATCGGATGAAAAAAAGGAACCCTTATAGGACTCACTCTCTTGTCTTTCTATTTGTCTGTCACAGCTTATTTTATCTTAATCTAAGTTTTTTAAATAAATTGAACACCTAAAATTCAATTTATTATCATGAACAAATAACTATAGTAGGCATTTAAGAACTTTTAAACTTAATCAAGTTCATATAGTTATGTCTACATTATTGCATGAAACAATCATAATTTCAGTCAACGAAACGCGCATAAAGTTGCAAAGTAAATGCGCGTGCGCATATGGCATGTACATGTTAGCATTGAGTTGTTCCGTCATCGTCGTCAAGGTCTGAACTTGTTAATATTGATTTATGACAAGTGAAGACATGAAGAAACATGCACTTTTGACATTGACAGAACGACCGAACAACACGTTTAAAATAGTCTTGCGCTTGTCTCGAAGCTTAGCATCACCTGAAAAGGTATTTTATTGAAATAAAATACCTTAGGAATTAATGTGGATGAATGTAGACGTAAAAGTAGGCCAAAGAAAAGATGGATGGACTGTGTGAAAGATTATATGGGTAAGAAAGGAGTTAGTGATGTACACATGTTGTGCCGATCCCACTTAAGTGGGATAAGGGCAGGAAGATGATGATAAAAATTAAATAAATACCTTCTAAAATTAAATTTAAATTTATCACTTATGATAAATTTAAGCTCTAGATTTAAAACAATAAAAATACAAACGACCTGTACAAGGCCGAATAATAAACTTGCCGGTACAGGAGAATGATAATATTGATAATGTTTACTTAAACTGGTTCTATTTTCACTGCATTCACCTTTAAAACAATAGGTTATCAAAATATGTTATATTAACTCGTATCATGTCGTTTTATTCATCCATTATGCACAGCATGTTCAATATTCGTTTTTGTACAACGTATGCACAAACACAGTAAGTCCTTATTGTATGACGTTGTACGATTATCACAAGTGCTTACGATTAAACATGTAAGCCATAAACTGCATATTAGGAATATATGTACGTAAGCAAAGCTCTTTAGGCACGTCAGAACACTTAGACCAGCTAATCTGTTTTGGGTACGTTGGAGATAATTACGTTTAAAAACTAAAAACAAAACCGACTTCATGCATGTGTTGTTATAAATTGAATTGAATAAGTCCAATACAAAATTTCATCCCCTCAGTGGTAACTCTTAAAAGTGGTATTTTTTCCTTAAATGGAACCACACTGGAAGCACCGGCTTTCAAATAAAACAAGAATCATCAAAATCGCTTCACCCAGTCGAAAGTTCTGAGGTAACATACAAAAGTACAGTCGAATTGAGAATCTCCTCCTTTTTTTGAACTCGGTAAAAAATTTGAAAGTTTGATTCATAGTTACGTTTTAAAACTTAAATGAAAACCGAAACGACGAAAATGTTTCGACCAATTCAAAAGTCAGGAGACAATATTAGTTTTTTACGTTTTATGACGGAACTATTTATTAGTCCTACGTGTCGAATTGAGAACCTCCTCCTTTTCCGTCGGCTAAAAATTTATAACCAAAAAATAGGTATTGAGTAACACCACGGTAATAACCCTGCAATGAAGTCAATAAAATAATAAACATCTAGCCGACAAGAATAGTCTAGCTTTCACCGGTCACAATTTAAAATAGGAATCCGGAGCCGAGCCCCCAATCACGTAACTCGATTTAAAATTAAACGGAGATCTGCCATTGGACGGATCGGACTTACGTTGCGAACGCCCGGCGACATACCGAACCGTTTCGTTTGAATGTACTCGTAATTGCTCAACGAACTGCTAGATAATAGACGCACACACACATCTATTCTAATACAGGTTAACAAAATGTGCTGTTCAGTCTTTTTCAGTCGACAAAAACAACTTAGCTACGCACTTAAAATAAATAATTTGAACATTATAGTTTTATAATACGGTATCTCAGAAAAAGCTATATTACCTAGTCCTAAAAAGAAATATCGAGGTACCAATCTTTCTTGGCCTAAAATAGTTCAGAGCTAATATTAATATTCAAGTCACAAAACAGATATATATCTATAAAAACCGGCCAAGTGCGAGTCGGACTCGTGCACGAAGGCTTCCGTACCATAATCTATATAAAAATGGCAAAAAAACAAGTTTGTTGTATGGGATTAAATATTTTTTATATTCTGTATTTGTTGTTATAACGGCAACACAAATACATCATCTGCGAAAATTTCAACTGTCTAGCTAACACGGTTCATGAGATACAGCCCTGTGACTGACAGACAACAGACAGACGGACAGCGAAGTCTCAGTAATAGGCGGGACCCTATTTTACCCTTTGGGTACGGAACCCTAAAAATCACGTGCTCTTGGAACGTAGGAACACGCTGCGGTGATAAAATCAAAAGCGAGGATATTCATGTAAATCACGTTCGATCAGAAGTTGAGGTAGGAAACATTGGCAAAACACCAAGAGAAGCTTTTACTAAATGAACTGGCAGGTTGCCTATGTTTTAAGTCCAAATGGGAAGTAAAGCTTTCGTTTACATTCATAACATAATGCTATTGTTGCCGAGTTTGGCAGAAGGACAAATTCATGAATAATAAATTGGAAAAATATTTGATTCACGAATTCGTATGAAGTGAATAAGATGGAAATTCTAGTGTGGAGGCTAAAAAACCCCAAATGTACTTTCTTATTACTTACCTTTTGTCTAATAAGGTTTATAGTACCGATGTTTATTGTGTACGAACTTGTTTTCAAAACTACATTGATGATATCCATAATATGTACTAGTACTAACTTGATTGGTTCTAAACGTACTATTATCCGAAATTTTGAAGATGTTTGTACTATGTTTGGATGTTATGTCGCCTAAACGACTAAATGGATTTGGGTACAACTTGGATTTACTTTCATTCATTCATTCAGAGTTTTATTATCAAATACAGGCTGATATTTAAAACGTTGACTGATACAACCATATTAAAAGTTTTAATCAACTAGTTCATGATATAAATGTATACCTAAAACAAGTACTTATCACAAAAACACCTACCTAGTTTGCAATACAAAATGATTTGAGAAATCGAAGCAAATTAATCGGACACGCAATTGATGCAGAAACGGAACAAACGGCTTAAGGTAATAAACGTCCAGTTAGATAAAATCGGAGAGAATCTAATGGCGATGATTCGAATGATTACAGCCGTAAAAGATATCTCTCTGCTCCACTTTCGAGGTAAATATTATGAGTGACAATGTTAAGCTGTGACCAGACATTGCGCGGTATTCGAGAGCGGCATTCGCAGGACACAAGTTTGCCGTGTGACTAGTTTAGACTGTAGCAGGTAGCTCGCGGCTGTCGTTCAAACATAGCGCGGTTGCCGCGCTAGATTGCCGCGCGATGTCTGGTCACACCTTTACGAGTACCTTGACGTATTCAGTGACTGCTGTTATGATTTATGTCTTTGTCTCTATAGGATTCACGCTAATATAGACTTTAATATGAACAGAATAAGAACTTTTGTATACTGAATTTTAGACAGTCTCTATTACGCAGACAACCAAAACAATTGTCATCGACTAGAATGCTTTCAATACATTTAAAAAATACTTTTAAAGAAACATAAATACTGATGAATTCAGTCCACAAGCCCGAAAACAAGATAATAAATACCAATGTAAGCATATGATGCAATGAATCTTGCGGCAGACACTCCCACGGGTTTGTTTGACAGTTTTGGCAGAAGACACTATCGACCGTTTGTGACGTACAGAATTTGATACTCGTATCAATATAAACATAATAATATATAAACACATAAATATAAATACCCAACAGTCACACAAAGAGCCATGACCCCACACTAAGATTCTATATACACTACTAACATTTGTATTTTAGTTTGTAATTAAATAAAAACAACAGGCCCCAAGCTCAAAAGTAATATCAAAACAATATTACTCTATGCTATACGAGTTTGTATTGCGTTGTCACTTTCGCGCCGCGAGTTAAATTGTTTTGATATTACTGGCTGGCCCCTAGGCTGATTTTAAAAATCAAAATCTACATTATCAGCGAGTAACATAAGATATAAATATATTTTATTTTCAAAATAAGTTTTTTTTTAAATATATTTTTAAAATCAAGCTTTTATAAATTTTAGGGCTCTAGTACTCGTCAAGACAAATCCAACGAGCTCAAACACGACGTGGTTATGTTGTGTAGTTAGGCAGTTCTTATGGCTGCATTCGAGCTACATCATCAGACCAGCTTGCTAGTACTATAAATTAATATTGTCATTGGAGATTGATAGGTATGCAAAGTTTTATCTCAATCAGACTATTTACTGAGGAGTTCCGTTGAACAGTTCCTTGCTCCATCATCAGACCAGCTCACCTGTCACCATATTAATGCATTGGCACCGAAGTTAAATAAGTATGCGAAACTTCAGCTCATTCGGTTGGGGATAACTGCTTCAAAATTAAGTTGCAAGATTCCACCTTAACAAACATAGTTACATAGATACATTGCAAGTTAAACATATATTTTTTTAAATTAGACACCCTCGCGAAATTTGCAATAATGGTATCTAAAACTTGCCTATAATCTTCATTAGTACGACACCGGCGTAAACTGCTTGTAATAAATAAATCATAGTAGACATTTCAAACGACATCAGAAACTACAAGTACCATGGTACCAATCTACCAATGCGTCTCAGTCGGGAACATGTCCTACACGCACGCCACCAAGGTCGTCATATCGATTCACCGCAGTAGCGAAGGACATCGGAATGATAATGTAATCAGTGGATTATAAAGGATAATAATATACTCGCAGCGGATAATACACAGGAAACTCTTGAGAGAATCAAATATCTAGAGGGGTGAAAGCGCTGGTTGTGGGCATTTTAACAACATTTTAATTTTCAAATAAACAGTTTATATAAAAAAAAATATGATTAAAATGACGTATTTAAAAAACATAGATTTTAAACAAGTTTGTTTACTATACTTAGTTATTGACTGGCTAAATTGAAAATGACCAAAACCGGGTCTTTGACACTAATTTACCTAAATACATAATATCACCCTTTGAATTTCAATCCAAGGGGAGTCCGGAACCCGGTCTTGGATTAATACATTTTTGTATTCGAAAAACTTATGCGCATTAACCAGTGTTTAACACGTAATCATGTGCCAAATGTTTGACCGTGCCTCTTACTAGGAGCGCCCGAGCACTTGGAGATCAGAGAGGATGTCTATCTACATCTACCGTGCCTGGGGATTACAGTCGTGTCCCTATATCATGTTCATCACATTAAAGATCATGGACATATAGGTGAACACACAAAACTGCGATGCGACGTCGTTGCTTCGTAGATCGTAGAAATCTACGTATTATAAATAGTATTCAGTACATAGTATTTTGATTTGCGAATTCGGATCGCAGTTCTGTTTTGACCCCTAAAGCTGATAGGCAAACTATTAAATGGACAAGTGCCAGAGTTATAATGTCAGGAGATACATTTTCCAGCATCTGCATTTCCGAGCTAAATATTATGGATGTATATACGACAGCATATTGACCTAGGACTTGACCTAATATGCATTCGTCACTGATCCAAACGCTGATCTCGAGCGTCTCATTGTGAATGAGCACATAATCTCTTACAAGTGTTTACATCTCTATATAAATATTTGCTATTCAACTAGCAATTAACATGGTTCCGATAGCGTTATGTGTTTTATTTCCGTTCAATTAAATAATGTTATGTAGATTGCTAAAGCTAGATTGTAAACAAGTTCCATAGCATGGCGCCGCCAATTTTATCTCATCATCTTCCTGCCCTCATCCTACTTAAGTGGGGTCGGCACAACATATGTATTCTTCTATTTCCCTCGGCCGTCATCTCAACACTCACTCACGCCGCCAATTTTATCTGGCGTCTATAATTAACCTTATCATTTTAGCCCAGTACCACCCATTGTTGTGCAAAGGGATTCCTTTTATCAGACTCCTCGTTCCTGTGAGTATCTGCTTCTTCTTCCTACCCTTATCCCGCTTAAGTGGGGTCGACACAACATGTATTCTTCCATTTCCCTCGGCCGTCATCTCAACACTCACTCATTTCCTGCCCGTGTAATCTTTTACATACATCCACCTTTTCTTTGGCCTACTTTCTGCATCTATCCACATTCCTCTGGCCACATGTCATTCTACCCTCATAACATACCATGCTAACTTTCGTGCGTCTATGCAGATTTAAGTCGCGACTCTTTCGATGTCAATGACCTGACGCCCTGGATTTTTTCGGCTTATCCTTGTCGACCCCACGGTCAAGGTTTATCTTTAGCGACAGTCTGGTCTATAATAGTATATGATATTATGTTGATTTGATTTGATAGGGGTGAATGTGTTGTTGTACTTTATTACAAAACCAAGATTTATAGTAAGACTAGCTGCTCGTCCCGGCTTTGCGCGGGTGGTACCTGGATAAAAAGTAGCCTATGTGTTATTATGATGTATAAGCTATCTTAATGTAAAGTTTTATTTTAATTTGTACAGTATTTTTTGCGTGAAATAGTAACAAACACACACACACACCCACTCACTCACTGAAGCTGTATTTTTTTTATACCTACAAACTTTTAAGGATTTAAAATATTTACTTGACATGGCAACTTTAAAACTTGAAAATGTAATCACTTGCCAGCTCTTAAACGGAATTGCGCAATAAGTTTGTTTTTTTAAAAAGCGAATGTAATTTTTAGTTACTAACAAGTAAATAAACCTGATGTGGACACTTTCATTTCGTTCTCGCAAACGCAATCTGCCTCCCCCTGTCAGCGCCACCCTAGAGACCTTGAAAACAGTAAAGGACCTTGTAAAATTGAGGAGAGCCGTCACCCCTCTGACCTTGCACTATTCACCTTGAGGGAGCGTTCTATTCACATGTACGGCAAGCGTCACCAACTGGTTACCCCCCGCGTGTTAAAAGATTAAAATTCAAATAGGTAGTCTATACTAATATTATAAAGAGGAAAGATTTGATTGTTTGTTTGTTTGTAATGAATAGGCTCCGAAACTACTGGACCGATTTGAAAAATTCTTGTACCATTATAATCCTACATTATCTCTGTTGAACATAGGCTATAGAATATTTTCAAAAACGTTAGGGATCCGTATGAAAACTTCGATAATGTAACCCGACGTGTGAAAAAAAATCCAATAAAAATCCTTATAACGCGTTTGCTACGGAAATTATTGACAATAGAGTAAAGTAATGTACTACAGTTTTATAGAAAACATCAATATCTATAAAAAAGTATAAAATACCATATGTCTAACTATTAGGGATCCGTATGAAAACTTCGATAATGTAACCCAAGGTATAAAAAAATTACCCATAAAATCATTATTATACCCGTGCGACGCCGGGCCGGACTGCTAGTAAGACATATTCTTATCACTACATAGTATAAAGCAAAGTCGCTTTCCGCTTCCCGCGTCTGTATGTAATATGTATATATGTTTGCTTATATCTTTAAAACTACACAACGGATTTTGATGCGGTTTTTTTTAATAGATAGAGTGATTCAGGAGGAAGGTTTATATGTATAATACATGCATAATATAATAGTAGAGAAACACTGATAATTTTAGAGGTTTCTAATGTGATGTCGTAAATAAACACATATTTTTGCGTCAAAAAAAAAAAAACGTCCACGATGGTATTAGAAATGTCTTACGCACAGCGAAGCGGGCACGGGTCAGCTAGTCGAGAATATAAGAAAGTGGGTAATATAAATCTTATATATAAAATTCTCGAGTCACAGTGTTCGTAACCAAACTCCTCCAAAACGGAAAGACTGATTTAATGAATTCTTTTGTGTATATTTGTCAGGTCTGAGAATAGGTCGTTTGACAGGACAACTTCTGTCGGGACAGCCTGTATAAATAAAATATGATAGCGGCGATGGGCTGGTAACCTGCAAAATGAAGGCATTATCATTCACATCATACACAATCATTGTAGTGTTTGAACGTAACTCTTTAGACTATCCCTTTAGACATCTTCAAGGATCTAAACGCATGAAGATTTGAGATGTCTATTGTACTACTGGATTACAGACGTAATCCTATTTTTAATTTAGAATGTGGAAACTGTCGTTTACATTTGACTAGCCGACCCGTGACAGACGTCCTGTCAAATTTCAATAATAATAGTTTTTAGCCTGTGATGTCAGATTTGTTGCACACCAGCGCCATCTATACCAAAATCATCCCTTTTGAGTTTTTGTTATCATTTTGGGGATGTTTTTCATATTTTAAAGTAGTATGTTTTATTCGGGCATTATATCTACATCTTCAACAAATTACAACTTAATCCGTTTTGTCGTTTAGGCCTGATTGAGGCACAAACATACATTCAAACTCACAAACTTTCACATTTATAATATTATTAGGATGTTAAGATACTCAGAAGGTTATCGTTTGGTGATGTTTCTGTATTTACGAGTAGGTTCAGTATGCGAGGAGAATACTTAGTACCCCTTAATAACAATGACTAGATGCAGCTTCGTAGTAGAACCTCAATAAGAAAAATGGAACAAGCGAGACTTTATTTTTACTTCGAGGACGTTCTGCTTCCTGTCTACGTTTACTAGTTAACCATGCTGTGAATATCAATTATTGACAAGTTATATTCAGTTTCAACAAACATAACAATAATAAATCATTTTATGCTTGTTTGTATTATGAAAATTAGTAAAAAATTTACAAAATTCATTGAAAAATTTGCGGTTTCTTACGTATGTTACGCTATGTATGTATGGTTATGTATTCTTCTGCATCCAAAACGGACATTCAGTTATCATAGCAAAGCATTCTACCAAAAAGGTTGAACCTACTAAGGTCGCTCGGTACTCGTAATTGATTTTATCAAAAAAATCTGACATTCGTTTTGACTTCTGCATGATACGCATTCTACCAAAATTCCGTATTTATTTTATCAGGATGAAAATTGGAAGTCGCTTGAAGCTATCGTACATAGTAAGATTTGTTGCACTTACAACAACAATGTGAAGGTCACAAGCTGTCTGTTCATTGCGATGCAAAAGCTATAAATCTTTGCGATAAGTCAAGTCTGCAGTATTACAGACACACTTGACACAGGGTAGAGGTTGTTGGGGGGAATGATCTGTGAAGGTGAACAGAGCAGGGACCTATAGAAGATAGCGTCTTCACATGCCCACATGATACAGTAGTAAGCATTCCATGCGTGACAGGTCAAAAATCACATCAAGATACACATCGTCAAAAATGTGGGTATATGCTACTATCTCTTTATGACAATTTAGCGGCGCCTGGAGATCTTAGACTACGCGTATGTCTACAGTACTTGGGGATTACAATCGTGATCCTATTTTTTATAAATTTTTCTTTTTTTACCACACCTGTCACGTAGTCCTGACCTCACTAGAATTCCCTGTATCATGAATATCAGAAACTACGAGCACGGTAATACCACAAAATCCAGACCAGGAAACAAATAAATGCAAATCATGAGAACATTTGAATAAACAGTTGTCATATAAAAACCCTTCTTATGGTATATTTCCACTAGGTCAATACAGCTTGATATTCACAATATTATAGTCGTAACGAACATAATATAATTCATCTATTTTATGTTTAGAAAGTTGGGATTTGAGCTTGCGCCTACACTGAGACACCATTTCTAGATATGTAATTGATGAATGCGTAGGACTCAGAGAGACTTCCGTTCCGAGGGCATAGACAATAACATTCTACTATCGACTGTTACCACAAACAGAATAAAAGTTTGTAAAATACAATCTTATTCCGTTTACGTAAAATACAATCTTATTCCGTTTACAGGAAAGACTAATTTAGAGTAAACGTAGTAATTTATCTATTTTGTTTCGCGAATATTTTATTGGTCAACACCAATTTACACGTCGACCAAATTTAGGTTGACGTTTCTAAATCGCGTTACGGAAATCGTAAATTTTATCAAAATTACTATCTTAAATTAAAGACTATCACTGTAAGGTATACGCTAATTTAGACTTTAACGTAAACAGAATAAGATCGTTCGTATTTTACTAAATTTGAGTTAGATTATGGTAACTACAAAAATACCACCGATATGTCAAACAAATCGACAGTATTCGTCGCTTACTTCCATACAAATGCGTAACCAAGTGGCACATTTGGCAATCGCTATCGCTTAGATTTCGATCCTCTCGATGGAAGCCAAGGTCCTGTAGAAAACTGAATAATAAAAAAATACAAAATGGAATCGCTCCGTAGCGAATGCAGGGCATAAAAAATATGAAAACGTGTAGTCCCATTCACACGTTCAACATTTTGCAGTCGCGAACGTATATGCGCAACGTTATAAGCTTTAGCTAAAACGCAACCACACGATTTTATGGCAAGATGGCTACCAAAACGTAACTTAATGACACTGCTTTGGCATCATTTTCACTAGCCACATCTTTGCCGGTGGCGGTGGCGGTTGTGGCGCGTCTAAAGAGACCCTTAGCATTGCACAAGTTGCATTGATGGATTGGAATGATTTGCAATGATTTACGAGTAACTCTTCCTCGGCGCAATCAATTTACATAATGATAAATTGTTATGTATTACGGAAGTACGAAACGATCGAGGTAACGTTAGAGAATAAATGATAGTTAATAACGAGAAATGTGCAGCTATTATTATCATTGGAAACCACATTATTATAATAATATAAATACTCGTAAATGCAAATGCATTGATAGGATGTAGTCCGTTCGCAATAACGAAGTGCTGGGTTTTACATCAAAAGTATATATATATACCTACCTAATATGTAGATATGTTCATAAAAGTAGGATAAGTAGAAAAGAAATTAACGCATAATAATAAGACGTTTACTTACCATCCCCTAATAAGATATCGGTTTCGAAAGAACCCTCTATAAATATAAAACAAATGACATACTATAAGAAAGGCTTATTATCTTAGCCTTGTTCATATAATTTGGTAAAATATGGTGTGTCTCGGGGTACCACCTGGGTCCCCTCTTATTCAACACTTTATAAATGAGAGTAAATAAAGATATTGGACTACTAGTCGTCAGTTCATGTATATGTATAGCGTCAGGTTGCACTATTTTGTAATCTGATTTTTTGTCCACATCTACAGCAAATTTCATCTTAATCTGTTGTTTAGGCCTGATTGTTTTTCACACACACTCACACACACACACACACACACTCACAAACTTTCGCATCTATAATATTAGTAGGATTAGGATTCCGGTTCTTAATAATGGAATCATTTCTTTCGTTGTTATTTTTTATTATTGGTGTACAAAAAAGCATTTTCATTAATTCATTCATTATTCATTAATTCATTCATTGATATATTTAGCATATTTATAGTCAAATCAGCCCGCATGTGTCCACCTATACGACACGTTTGAATTGTGGTGTGTCAAGGTCGTGTTCTGATTTCTTCGCGCGTTATTGTATCATGGTGGTGATGTCATGATGCGCGACAGTTGAGAATCACTTAGCAGTGCCCTCCTTATGCTAAAGAACTGGGAACGTACAGATATGCCGTCATTTGTAGAGATACTGTTACCAAGGGACAATCGACCACACAGCCTACATGCAAGCCGAACACTTTCTCGCAACATTTTAGGGCTTATACTGCTGATATAAGACACCGAGCGCGATTCACGACGCGCTTCGCGGCGGGCTGTGACATTGAACCGGCCAATCAGAATGCATTTTTTTACCGCTCCCCCTGATCCGCACACCTCAACGGTTTGACAGAATTGTTTGTTGGAACGAAGTTCCTTATCGCGCGTTGTGAAAGGGGGCTAGACGGAAAAAATTTTTACGTAAAGTTGTCACGAAAAGTTGTCACAAAAAGTTGTCACGAAAAGTTGTCACGAAAAGTTGTCACGACACTTTTTTGCTATAGTATATCTATTAATATATAAATAATAATAATAAATAATAAATAATAAATATTGGTGGACATTTTACACATCGCCATCTAGCCCCAAACTAAGCAAAGCTTGTACTATGGGAACTAGATAACTGATAGAATACTTAAATACTTTTTGGAACGAAGTTCCTTATCGCGCGTTGTGAAAGGGTCGAGGTGGGGTCGAGGTGGGGTCAAGGTGGGGTCGAGGTGGGGTCGAGGTGGGGTCGAGTTGGGGTCAAGGTGGGGTCGAGGTGGGGTCGAGGTGGGGTCGAGGTGGGGTCGAGGTGGGGTCGAGGTGGGGTCGAGGTGGGGTCGAGGTGGGGTCGAGGTGGGGTCGAGGTGGGGTCGAGGTGGGGTCGAGGTGCGGTAGAGGTGCGGTCGAGGTGGGGTCGAGGTGGGGTCGAGGTGGGGTCGAGGTCAAAGTTGATTCCCCTTCCCTTGTCCCACGTTATTTTGTGTTCAGTACAACATAACTGTAAACTAATAAACGACTTATTGTGCAAGTAGGAGATTACCAAAACATCATTAGTTGGTAGGTGGTATCTACTTAGGAAGGTAGGTACTTACCTATTTATTTGCTTTGCGTTTGTTTCTCATCTAACTAGCTAGATTTACAAAAATTGAGCCTACTGATTAAGTTTATATTACATTATATTTGATAATAATAAAAAACATATTATTTTAACTTAAAAGAAATAAAATTTTATTACAATTCCTTCACTAATTAATCGAAAAAAACTTCGTTCCATCCGGGTGTCCCTTGACACCTCTCAAGTTTTTTTGAAGACATGAAGCCATTAGGCGTCTATTGGGCTATGTGGTCGATGGAAGGGACAAAGTTGAGCATAGTATGACCATCTTGTGTAACATTATAAATGCGAGAGTATGGAAGCTTGTTTGTTACTGAATCACGTCGAAACGCTTGAACCAATTTCGATTGGTATAAAGATGATGATGATGATGACGTATGTTTAATCCACTTGGATTAAACACACGATGATAGGACTTTTTATCCCATTCGACAACTTTTATGGGTTCAAATGAGGCGTCCAAGTTTGTAAAAACTACGCGAAGGTACAGTCGTCTCTAAATATTAGAAATCTGAAAGTTAGTTAGATGTTTGCGGTTCTATCATCCTGTAACCTTTAAAATAATTAAAATTTGAATAGATTATATTATTATGTACCTGATTAAGTACCTGAAGAAAGAAGCTAGTGATATACCAATGCTATGTGCTACTTAGTTCTATACTCTGTGGCCGCGATGGCATCTTAACTAAGATATACTCGTAAATATATTCACGCTGATTGTGAATCATGTACAACGGTGTTATATTACTCTGAATTAACTACATGTATATGGCGAGTTGACACATATGAAATAGCGAAATTGAACTACATAATGAATTGGAACATAGATTGAACTAGAAATAAAAATACCAAACTGGTGATTATTATGGCGAATAACCCGCCCGGGTTTTTCTATCGTGGTACCTGGATAAAAAGTAAGTATTCCATGGCATAGTTTGTTTGTGTATATTTTAAGTTTCATCCAAATCTGTTTGGAGCATTCGAGCGTGGTTAAGGCATAAACATCCAAACACCCTCCGATTTAAAGACTTTGACTGTCTGTATTGCTGCGATTTACATCTGAATATATATAAAAGAAAGTCCATTTAGTTACACTATTTCTCAAAAACATCTGAACCGATTTGGCTGAAAATAGGTGGCTAGCTTAGAACCAGAAGACGGACATAGAATACTTGGAACGGGAACGGGAACGTTAATTTGTTAATTCTAAAGCGATACAAAGTTTGCCGGGTTAGCTAGTATTGTGATCTCAGGATCCAAAGAGTAACCGGAATTATAAATATTTTTTTTTATCTCGTACCCAAACAAGTCGCGCACGGATACAGCTAGTTCTTAGAGACAATAAGACTGAAATAGAAGCCAGATTTTTAAGATGTCGCCTGTCTAGTGTCTACTGTCTAGACTGGACATAGCATGGCCATATACGAGTATGTTTGCGGTTTGTATAACTCTAAAATTGATAGAACGGCGAATTGAAACGTCAGCTTTTTTATCTAACGAATTCCAATATTATCAATGGTCGAATTATTATTGGTTACAGTGATGATCGTGAATTTGGATGGATACAGGATATACTTTGAAAAAGATAGATGACCTGTGTAAAAGAAGATATTAATAATGGAGTGAAAATAGGAGTAAGAAAGAGTAAAAAATGTTGTGATTACCCGAATTGAGTGGACGATGAAGTATTGTTATTAAAAAGAATCAAGAGTTTTGCAGACGACAAATAATAAGGTGGAAACCTGGGGATATATTAAGGAAGAAGATTGCATAGAGAATGTGTGAAGTGTGAATATAAATTCTGTATAGCGATTAATCCTAAATAAACTATGTTAATAAAACTGCTTGAATTGAATCACTCGACGGAATCTTTCTGATGTTTACACCACTTCACACGTCTCTGATGAAATTATTTGCGTAGACAATGTCAATAACGCATCTTTGAAAAAAATCTAGGTATTATTGGTACGGTAAATGAAAGCTTAGCATGTATTAAGCTAGACTCATAGACAAGAGCAAGAAAAGGACTAAGTTTCCATGCACACCGCGTTTTCAAACGCGCCGTCGGCGTCGTCGCGCGTTTGTTGCGATTATTTATAAACAACTACAAAAAACGGCCAAGTGCGAGTCGGACTCGCGCACGAAGGGTTCCGTACCATTATCTATAAAAACGGCAAAAAAAAGATGTTTGTTGTATGTGAGCCCCACTTAAATATTTTTTTATTCTGATTTTATTATTTGTTGTCATAGCAGCAACATAAATACATCATCTGTGAAAATTTTAACTGTCTAGCTATCACGGTTCATGAGATACAGCCCTATGACAGACAGACGGACCGATGGATGTCTCGTTTTTACCCTTTGGGTACGGAACCCTAAAAACGCGGTGTGCATAGGCACTGAGAGAGACTACTAAGAGTATTGAAAGTCACGAGGCTCGATACGTGGGCGCCAGTGCTGGCGCCGTTGCCGCTTCGCTGGCTCCTGCCATCTGATACTCGGCTGGGAATGCAAAATACAGTCAGGATGGAAATATCCTAGATTATAAACAGTATGCAATGGAAACGGAATCCCATTCTCTGCATATTTCTACGGGAAAAATATTGTGATTTGCAACAGTTTTAGGTAGTTATGGGTTTAGTTGGTAGTATTAGGAGGTGGAGGGACAGGGTAGATCTCTCCAATACCACTCCCCTCTCAATAAAATGTATAGTTGTAGTCGTCTTTGAAATTTCAATTGTAATCTTAAAATTACCTCTGAAAAGGCATTTTTCGATGGCTTCTTTGGATCGCAAGGGTGCTGGAGATGTAGCCTGCACTCTGAATCTAAGGGTAAAACCACGTGAAGTTGGGTTAACCGATTCGGTTCTATTACCATGTGACATGTGACAGTTAAGTCAAGTTTGTCAAAATGCAACAACAAAATCGACACCAATAATATCTTTAATCGTTTATGAGGATGTTTGTATGTTTGTGGGGTAAATCACGACCAAACGGATTTGAATCACTACATAGTATAAAGCAAAGTCGCTTTCCGCTTCCCGCGTCTGTATGTCTGTATGTATGTTTGCTTATATCTTTAAAACTACACAACGGATTTTGATGCGGTTTTTTTTAATAGATAGAGTGATTCAGGAGGAAGGTTTATATGTATAATAACATGCTACCCGTGCGAAGCCGGGGCGGGTCGCTAGTGGAATATAAATATAAGCGGAAGCTAGTATGATATAAAGTTATCTGCATTTATGTATAATATATTATGATTATATTGGTTAGGCAAAGTAAGCATTTAAATAAAATGGTATGGTAGCTACGCAAATATTCGTTTAAAATAAACAACAAAACAGTAGTTATGTTAGTCCGCAGAGCGAGCGAGAATAAAAATAAAACGTCGACTGCCTATTAGCACAATCGCGTTTACAAATTGCATTGCAAGTTGCAACAAAATGTTCTATTTATAAAAAGGAAACAACAGATAAGTGACGGAAACTGTAATACGCAGTTGAATGCGTTGAGAGGAAGTGATGTGTTTATCACAAGCTTTTATTTAGCTTGCAATGTATGTATGTAATATGTAATATGTCTGTATGTATGTTTGCTTATATCTTTAAAACTACACAACGGATTTTGATGCGGTTTTTTTTTATAAATAGAGTGATTCAAGAGGTAGGTTTATATGTATAATACATGCATAATATAGTAGAGAAACACTGATAATTTTAGAGGTTTCTAATGTGATGTCGTAAATAAACACATTTTTTGCGCTTAAATTGCAAATGCTGGCTGAACCCCACGAGATATATCAAAATAATGTACTACAGTATTGTATACCTTAAAAACGTCTACAAAAAAGTCCACTATGGTATTAGAAATGTCTTACGCACAGCGAAGCGGGCACGGGTCAGCTAGTTACTAATATTATAAAGAGGAAAGATTTGATTGTTTGTTTGTATCGAATAGGCTCCGAAACTACTAAACCGATTTGAAAAATTCTTTCACCATTAGAATCCTACATTATCCCCGATGAACATAGGCTATAGAATATTTTCAAAAATATTAGGGATCCGTATGAAAACTTCGATAATATAACCCAACGTGTGAAAAAAATCCTTAAATCGCGTACGCTGCTGAAATTGTTGACAATAGAGCAAAGTGATGTACTACAGTTTTAAAGAGGACATCAATATCTACAAAAAAGTATGCAATACCATATGTCTAACTATTAGGGATCCTTATGAAAAATTCGATAATGTAACCCAAGGTGTAAAAAAATTATCTTTAATATCATTATTACACCCGTGCGACGCCGGGGCGGACTGCTAGTTGATAATATAAGCGCATGACAAAACGCGTACGTGTCAGATGTGCGTGCGCGTAGCATCTGGCATTGTGCCAAATCGTATTCAACGAGATAAGATAGCAATGAAGAGTGCTACGAACAGGTATGCAGCTGTTGATACAAAAAAAATTGTACTAGAAAATCTCAAAACATAAGTGGGTGTGAAGACTTGGACGGACTTGGACGAACTGCTACGTTTCTGCAATAATAACAGTTAGAAGACTATTATATGGAAACATCACAACAATACAACGTATAAAGCACCGGACCCAACTTGGCACCTGGCAGCACGCCATACGGCGCTTGGACGGGCTAGTCACCAAAATAATATAAAGAATATTGTAGCATTGTTTTGATTGCATCTGCCAACAGGATTAAAGAAGTACTTCGATAAAGTGCTAGCACTTAGAGAACTAAACTCATATGATAATGATCTTGCCAAAATATAATCAAAATAGCTTTTAGCGATGATTTCAGTTTGACTATAGAATTGATTGCAAATCTTTAGTATATGGACTAATGTCCGTCTCAAAACTCTTTATGAACCAATTAGAGATGTCCTTTTTAACCGGCATTTGCGGAGATCGGCTCAATCAAGCTAAAAAAGATAGAATTATAATCAGAATCTATGCGTTAGAACAGGCAGTTTCAATGCTCGTACAAAAGAAAAAATAAAACCGGCCAAGTGCGAGTCAGACTCGCACACGAAGGGTTCCGTACCTTTATCTATTAAAAAAACGGCAAAATAAACACGTTTTTTTTCGCCTTTAACGTTTGTCGTTTGTTTGTAACCAATTATGTACAAAATGATTAAACACAATTTTCAAAATCTGGGTCATGCA
The DNA here is from genome assembly GCA_912999785.1 of Hydriomena furcata. Lineage (NCBI taxonomy): Eukaryota > Metazoa > Arthropoda > Insecta > Lepidoptera > Geometridae > Hydriomena > Hydriomena furcata. The sequence continues at coordinate 14,468,212 of OU538832.1, read as the reverse complement.
TTCGATAAGAAACGTGAACTAAAACTATTCAGATAAATGGTTCTGCACAGCATAGACAGTTTGTTTTTATTTCCTTACCAACCGTTGAGCTAGCGATAAAATTGTCCTTAAAATAACAGTCTATATTTAGAGCCGGTCATATTATCTGTCTGCTAAAGAGCCTTCTATTTGAAACAGTGGCCTTTTAAAGACACTACAAGCTATTTTAAGCGCTAAGAATGCGCTCCTTATGAGGACAGATGTTGATCAAAGGGAGCACACACACACACACACACACACGCTTTACTTTTACTTGTAGTCGCGACAAGATTTTAAATTACATAGAAACATTAGAATCTTTAGATCGTTATTGTTCAAATTAGATCAGACGCTGAATTCTATTACTTTATTGTCAAGTATCTATGTATATCTTTCTACTATATAAAAAAAAGTCGGGTTTGTTAACATTTATAACTCAAGAACGGCTGAACCGATTTGGCTGAAAATTGGTGGGGAGGTAGCTTAGAAGCAGAAGGCGAACATAGGATACTTTTTAACGGGAACGGGAGTTAATTCTAAAGCAGTTTATTTCAACGTTCAAAATCTTCGGTTACAAATCTGTTTCCAGCAAAGCTACCACATTTTTCACACTTGGAAGCTCAGCATGTTTTTTTCTCCATTTTTCGCTGCCACGACTGGATCTCAATGCGTTTTTATGCTATCTTCAACACAATCCATTAGGTATTTACAGTAATTGGAAATAAAAATAGTTACATATTATATTTATGCATGTCTGATCTGTCTGGTCTAGCTTTATAAAGGTATGTGTTGAGTGAACGATGACTGCATTGGAACTATAAATGGAGACTTGTTCCCAGCCAGGTTATAAATGGAATAAATGTAAGAGATTATAATGTGTATAGCCGAGTTGATGTCTATCTCGTAGAGACACCGAGTCAGTACGAAGGAGAAATTAAATTACTAATGCTAGGTTTAGGTGGATGGTAGTTGATTCACGTTAATGTAAGTAGTTTCTTGCGGAATCTTGAAAAACTTATCTAGAATCTCTCGTGGATTAGTGGAGTTGAAGTTTATAAGAATAACCAACAGTATTTTGAGAGGACTTAATATCATTGGAGACAGGAGCCATCAAACAGGATTTATCATAACCAAATCTGCTTCATTATTAAATTTATACCTACATCATAATTTATAGTATTACCTTAATATTTTAAATAGAATAATTACCACTTTATTTTCTTGTATTGCGATCTACCGTCGATCGCGGTCGCGGGCGGTCCTCATGATGAAGAGCATCTAATTTGTCTCGAAACAGCAATACAAGAAAATAACCTGGTTATTAACCGTATTTCTATGTAAAATGATCAACAGCCATGATAGTTTTAATTCTATAATTACCTTAATAGTTACCTATCGCAAGTCAGAAAAACTTGATAGAACAAATTTTTTCTAAACAAACAAATGTACTTACTCGTTAAACTATTTCAACGCAACGTGCAACGGAAAGCGGTAAATTGCAATTTCAGTAGAAAAATAACATTTCCCTTGCATTGTTTACAATCGGCATTAAAGCCAGCCATTATAAACCTACTTTCAGGTCTTTGACCGACCTTCGATTGGTTCTAGCGAATCAATGCGTTTACATGTACCTATACCTACCTATGTGCAGAGTATAAATAGTTTAGAAAGTAACATGTTGTATACTAATGCGGTATGCAGCGACCAATGAGGAGAACTTATACCGGTTCAGGTCTTAATACGGCATACCACTCTTAGCGCAAGTTTAGAACAAGAACTCTGTAGGAGAATCTCCTTAATACGCCTAGGATAGACACTAGGTACGAGAATATCAATGAAACGAACACAAAGATATTTTAAAAGCACTCGACATAGTCAAGTCCAAAAATAGTTTATGTCGATAAATTCACAAGGATCACTTTGAAACGTCTTAGAAGCTAGGTGACGCTACGCCTGTTCCTCGCGATTAAGCCTAGAAGAACCAGACAACAAACACGAAAAATTCCTATTATCTTGTCCTTTTCGTAGCCTCATACAAAGTCCTGACGATAAACTAGGATTTCCTGCAATGGGTATCAGTAACTACGAGTACCAAAAGTACCACAGCACCCAAACCAGGAAGATGTATTTGCAGACCATGCAATCATTTGTCCCGCGCTGAAACAGCACCTCGGTTTTACACGATTACCGGAACAACTCATTGCAATGTTTAGCAGACCTAGAATGCCAATCAAACGTTTTTTTGTCTACAGAAGAATAGACAAAAATATGTGTGAAAGGGGCGATATTTATACTTTTTGAGCATGGCAAGAACGAATGAAAATAAAAATAATAACTGGCCAAGTGCGAGTCGGACTCGCGCACGAAGGGTTCCGTACCATTATCTATAAAAACGGCAAAAAAATCATGTTTGTTGTATGAGAGCTCCCCTTAAATATTTATTTTATTCTGTTTTTAGTATTTGTTGTTAGAGCAGCCACAGAAATACATAATCTGTGAAAATTTCAACTGTCTAGCTATCACGGTTCATGAGATACAGCCCTGACAGACGGACAGACGGACAGACAGACAGACGGACAGACGGACAGCGAAGTCTTAGTAATAGGGTTCCGTTTTTACCCTTTGGTTACGGAACCCTAATGACTACACCTACGTTTAATAATTTCACGTCAACGGCAATACATATATTCCACGTAAAATTCTTCTTTTCAGGGATCTAGGGATAAAATAATTAAACCAAGACGGTTGCTTATGCTGTGCATTATCGATAATTGGCGAATGTTTACGTTTGCGTCTTTGTCTATCCCGTGACGAATCATATGGCTACCTCGTCGAATGGTTCGTCATATCACTATAATGTGGCCCTAGTATTCAATAATGTAGCAAGCAGCAAGTCTAATTTAAGTGTTTACATTATACTGAAGCCTTTATTTTCCTAGTATTTTCCCTTGACGTCAAAACGCATGAGCGACTAACCCTTTTCCCGTTTGTTGTAAGGGGCTCCCGTACAACAAACGTGATTTTGTTGCCGTTTTGTATTGATAATAGTACGGAACCCTTCGTGCGTGAGTCCGACTCGCACTTGGCCGGTTTTTTGGTTTCAAGACTGCGCGGCTATTCGTTTAAAAAGTCTTCTGCGGAATAGTTTGGTCTTATTATTCATTAGTATTTAAGTTCTTAAGAATTATTTATTATTGAATATCTATTTTTATCACAGCACAAAATTAATTATACATTTTGTTATTACCTTTACGTAATACACAACCTGTTAGACTTGCATCACTCAGAAAGCGAGAATACGTGTAAGTTTAATAGATGTTGATACTTGATACGCATGATTATGTATTTCTGTTGCTGCTCTAACAACAAATACTAAAAACAGAATAAAATAAATATTTAAGGGGGGCTCCCATACAACAAACGTGATTTTTTGCCGTTTTGTATAGATAATGGTACGAAACAATTCGTGCGCGAGTCAGGCTCGCACTTGGCCGGTTTTTAAACTTGTGTGCAGATAAAATGAAAAATATATAGGTATGCGAGCTAAGTTAAACTAACTTAGCATTAGCTTTTCGTCTGCAAATACAACTCCGCTAAAGCGAAACATAATAAATCCACCACCACTTGATATTACATACCACTATTGTAAATGATTGCTATACAAGATAATGCCAACTGCGTTACCAGTACAGCACACCATAATTAATTCGCTTATATCAACAGCATAGACAACGAATTTTGCAATGCCGTTCCTAAATACCGAGTCTGCGGTTGTGCCAAGTTGTACAGCCAAGAACATGTGCACCGAATGACATCTACGCCCTTGAAATAAGGTTCAAAATAGTCATTACAAGTGTTGGGTGCAGTGTATACCTGCGAGACGCTACAACGCTTCGCTGAGTACATAGGTCATAGCGTTTTGTTTACAAACAGTGTCTAAAGGGAACTTTACGTTGTTTCAATGAACTTTGTCTTTGAACATTCTAAGAACTTACTTTTTAGGGTTCCGTACCCAAAGGGCAAATCGGGACCCCATTACTAAGACTCCGCTGTCCGTCTGTCTGTCTGTCACATGGCTGTCTGTCACTGTGAAAATTTCAACTGTCTAGCTGTCACGGTTCATGAGATACAGCCCTGTGACAAACATACGGACAGACAGACGGACAGCGAAGTCTTAGTAATAGGGTCCCGTTTTTACCCTTTGCGTACGGAACCCTAAAAAGGTAATACGCGATAAATACCCATTTCAAATATCAATTAATATTTATAGACTCTGCAATGTTACGTAAGAAAAAAATATGAAGTAAAAAGATATACTCGTATACCTACCTACTTAGTCTATATGTCTATACGTCTTTATCAAAAAAGTGTGCGTATACATGTACATAACTTTGAATACCTAGGGGTTTTTATAAAGATTATATTTATCAAGGCAAGCGAACAGGTAGGTACGAACACGATCGTAGATGAATCATTATGTAAAGATTGTGAAGCGAAGGATGCGTGTGAGTCACCGAGTCACTTGCATCCAAGGTCTTATAGTAAATTAATCCGCCACAGTCAATTACAAGGTGTTTATTGAAAAGCATGGTAAGTCAATTGACATACCTAAAACTAATAAGAGCATAGACTTGAGTATGAGATCAGTTGATTTTTATAAACATTAGCAAATATTACTAACTAGCCGACCCGTGACAAACGTTGTTCTGTATTTTTTTTTGTAATAATCACATAGGAAAAAGTAATTTCAGGCAGCTTCCAATTTTTTTCTTACAAACCTTGTACTGATAAATTAAATTACGAATTTTGGTAGAATGCGTCGGCTAAATGTTATTAGTCTGTTATGTGAGATTTTGTGCACACCAACGCCATCTATACCAAAATCATCCTTTTTGCGTTTTTTTATAATTGAAGAGTTGTATTTTCGGATTCGAAAACTTACTTGAACTTAATCATCCGAATTCGATTCGATTTCGGATGATTAAGTTCCCCCTTTATTTATTCTGATTTTTTATCTACATACTATATATAACTAATATATATACTAATATATACTATATTTTTGATAAGGGATTTACATCAGCCATATCACAAACATTCGCATTTAAAATATTATTAGGATTATGATATTAGAAATGCTGCAACCTATTGCGGAACCCTTTGTGTGCGAGTTAAGTCGCACTTGGCCGGTTTTTGTAATATACTACGAGATGACAATCATGTAAATATGAGTACAGATTGGCGGAAGTTCCCAATGTCAAATATTTGATTATACAAGATGTAAGCAATTCTTACTACCTATTAGACGTGCCAAAGTCTTCTTCCTGCATTTAGAAAATTAGGTTATTGTTTCCGTAATTAATAACCAACAACGCAAAAAGCAGAGCTTATACGAGCTGTGATGCAAGTCCAGGAGTATTAATTCCAATACGAACTCAAAGTACGAGTAGCTAGCAACTTTGTTGCAATGATGTTGATTGGTATACTCATAGGTACCTAGTACCTACTCACCTATAAATACACTGCTAATATCTAGGACAACAATCAAACGCCAAAGCCAGATAATGAAAACAAACCAATTAATGTCTAGGAAGAAGCGTAATGCATTGACAATAAATAATGTTTGTTTTCCCAATAATTGGGATACGGAAAAGTACTGAAACGCAACTATAAATTGATAAGTCTGTTTGCAACTAGGGTCCAAAGCGGACTCATTGACATTTCCTGCTAAAGCGAGCTGTTGAGTTGATAAATAAGGGGGGATTCGGATAAGTGAGCTATGAATAGAATGAATGCTGATCACACAATGAAAAAGCCAGGAAAAGAGGCAGAAACGCCTTGAGCTTTTCAATAAAAACTTTGTAAAAATAAACTAAATATACTTTTTTAGTTAAGTGTGACTATAATAATAATGAAATCGCAGTAAGGAACCTCAGACTTGGCACGACTTTGTCTAGATTTCATTACTTTTTAGAAATAACCAAGCAGATCCATCGAGACTTGGCTAGTTTTTTACAGAATGTTTTTGGTGGGATTAGTTTTGACTACTGAATGATACGCATTCTACCAAAATTCGGAATTTATTTTATCAGGACAAGGTTTATAGGGAAAACATTTGTAGTTTCCTGAAAGTGTTTTTTTCTATGCGACTATTGACATTTGGGCAGGACAAGTTACGGGTCGGCTAGTAGTTTATAATTATTGGACACTATAAATATAGCTATAAATAGGATAATGTTGTGTAAAAATATTCTTACGGGTTTTTATCACGTATTTACCATTTGCAAATGTGGTAAGTATTGTGGAAATTATTATGGTACTTAATCGTAATTAATAATAGAACACAGGGAATCCTAGTATGGGTTATGTTAGTATAGTATGTGACTGGTTTACAATTTATTTATTTTTTACTAGCTATCCCGCGAAAGACGTTGTCCTGTCTAAATTTCAATAATAGCATAGAAAAAAACACTTTTCATACAAACTTTAACAAAAAAACCCATAAACACGTATTTCTTTAATTGTATTCTATTGAATTGTTGTCACGGGTTGACTTGTTGTGACGTATTATGAACTGTTCTTATCACAAAAGTAATTTATGAAAGTCTTGTCTAAAACCTTATAAATATCACAAGCTGATAATGTCGTGGTACGATGTACCTACGTCAAAATCTTTGCGTGCGCTATGTATGGCATTTCAGCAGTTGTATGACATGATCAGCGGACTTCAATCTGATGACGATATAGCATCAGTGAACCAGGAACACTATGAAGGTATTTTAGGTCAATTGCAATCGATGCCAAGTCAATTATAATGACAATGAGAATAATGCAACGGAGTAAAAAAACTTCGGTAGATGTAGTGCATATAAGCAGTCATAGAAATAAGATTCAAGATATTTTTTTTGGGTTCCGTACCCAAAGGGTAAAAACGGGACCTCGCTTTAAGACATTACTAAGACTTCGCTGTCCGTCTGTCTGTCACAGGCATGTATCTTATGAATCGTGATAGCTAGTTAGTTTAAATTTTCACAGACTATGTAGGTATTTATGTTGCCGCTATAACATCAAATACTACAAACAGATTTTCTGATCGCATCGTAACTTAAAGTTGCCTCAAGTAACCGATTTATTGTCAGCATAGCAACATTATTATAAAGAAGAATAGGTAACGAAATATTCTTGGATACAATTTATCTACAAGGAGGCACGAAAAGTTACTTAAGCATCTATAAATAAATAAATGTTATGTATTTCATACGTATGAGTATCATGTACAATAAGTACGTAAAATCTGACGTCGAAGTTAAATTGATAGCGGGAGTTCTAATGATGGCAACAACATGGGGGCGTGTAAACATAAACAAATCGTGGTCGTACTATGTAACATTACAAACGTCCTCGACGTGAGTACTGATAGTGAATTACATGTACCCACAGGGGAATTCGTAATCTATCGCGAAGATAATACAGGTCAAAATAGGATGTACAACACAGCAGTGTTTTGAACAAGACCTATGCCATGAAATAGCTCACGAGATCTAATCCTCTACGGATTGAAATATCAACATTTCTCTGCCCTGGTCCCACATTATGTGGGGTCAATACAATACCTATGTATTTTTCTTCCATATCCCCCTATCAGCAGTTATCTCATCACTCCTTTCTTACGCATGTCATCTTTCACACAGTCCATCCATCTTTTCTTTGGCCTACCTCTAGTATTACGTGATCTATCATTATATTTATGTTATGTGAATGTGATGGATCCATCCACCTTCATTCCTAACATCCTTCTCATCACATGACCTTCTTCTTTGAGATGAAGTAAAGATTGATCGCTGTAACTAAAGTATCTATTATTGCAATGGCTTGAAGACGTCGCGGCCTACTGATAATATTATGATATTTCTTAGTACGATGGATGTTCAATCAAACATGTTAGGGGAAGATTTATATTAGACTGGGCCGTGTCCGGGCCGGGTAGTGTGTAGTTAGTAGACGGGCCCCGACGGGACACGGATCAGGCACTGATTAATATAAACTGCTTCATATTGTAATGTGTTCAACTCAGTGCCCCGTTCGGGCCACGTACACGGCACGGCCCGGTTAAATATAAATCTACCCTAAGTGTACACATTTATAACATAAAATCTTATGAATCAATACCACAAAACTGTAGTCGGTACAACAGGACCAATGTCTACGGAAAAGTAGACAAAAAAATATATTAACATCATAGGTGATGTTGAATGCAGCGTCCTGTAAGTCGTGTTTGAACATTAGGTCGACGAATGCTTAGAAACTTAATTTACATTAGCGATTTTTAGGCAAATTGAATTACATCCTATTCTGGGGGCACGGCAGTGCCCCCGCCAAGTCAAGCAATAAAGCGGCATGGCTGTACCATACCATCCTTTTCTCGAAGCAGTTCAGGCCATTTTCGACCCCCTATAACTTCGTTGTGGATAAAACTAGAAGCCTGAATTTTCAGTAACCAAGCAGTCACTATATAAACACGGTATATTTCAAATTTCATTCAATTTGAACCAGTAGTTTAAGAATTATAACAAGTCAAAGTTTCCTATTTTGTCACTGACTGACTGACCGATCATCAAAAGTTTAAGGCACTTCTAGCAGACATAGAAGCTTCAAATTTGAAACACAATTAGTGTTTAGTGTAAAAATCCTAAAAAAACCTGCCAAGTGCGAGTCAGACTCGCGCACGTCGAGTTCCGTACCATCACTACATAGTATAAAGCAAAGTCGCTTTCCGCTTCCCGCGTCTGTATGTAATATGTAATATGTATGTATGTATGTTTGCTTATATCTTTAAAACTACACAACGGATTTTGATGCGGTTTTTTTTTATAAATAGAGTGATTCAAGAGGAAGGTTTATATGTATAATACATGCATAATATAGTAGAGAAACACTGATAATTTTAGAGGTTTCTAATGTGATTTCGTAAATAAACACATTTGTTTGCGCTTACATTGCAAATGCTGGCTGAACCCCACGAGATATATCAAAATAATGTACTACAGTATTGTATACCTTAAAAACGTCTACAAAAAAGTCCACGATGGTATTAGAAATGTCTTACGCACAGCGAAGCGGGCACGGGTCAGCTAGTTATCTATAAATCACGTTTGTTGTATGGGAGCCCCTCTTAAATATTTATTTTATTTTGTTTTTAGTATTTGTTGTTATAGCGGCAACAGAAATACATCATCTGTGAAAATTTCAACTGTCTAGCTATCATGGTTCATGAGATACAGCCCAGTGATAGACAGACGGACAGACAGACCGACAGACTGACAGACGGACAGAGGGACAGACGTACAGATGGACAGACGGACGGACGGACAGTGGAGTATTAGTAACAGGGTTCCGTTTTTACTCTTTATTTACGGAACCCTAAAAAGTAGGGCATCTACAAATATAAATGAGATGCCATCAAAAACATAACTTGTAAAAAAAAGCCAAGTCTCGCAACGCAACTCAGTTCTTCTACCGTAAAAAGTTGTGAGATCCATGTAATACCAAGTCGGTTAATTTATTCAGTCCCTACTTTAAGGGTCCTTAAGTTATTACGTAAAGGTTAGCTAATTACGTTATGTTTTTGATGGCATTAATAACTTCACATAACTGAGCGAGTTAATCTGCCATGATTACATTTATCAGTTAGTTATCTAAGAAATTCCTTTACCTAATTAATTTTAACACATCATTTTGATAGTAATGATGAAGTCTGTTTGAAAATAACATTTCGTGAACGAAGCGAGAGGGTTTTCAATAATTAAGTACAAATTGAATTAAAACAATCGTGTTTCTTATTAATCTATACTAATATTATAAAGAGGAAAGATTTGATTGTTTGTTTGTTTGTTTGCATCGAATAGGCTCCGAAACTACTGGACCGATTTGAAAAATTCTTTCACCATTAGAATCCTACATTATCCCTGATGAACATAGACTATAGTATATTTTCAAAAATGTTAGGGATCCGTATGAAAACTTCGATAATATAACACGTGTGAAAAAAAATCCCAAAAAAATCCTTATATCGCGTTTGCTGCGTAAATTATTGACAATAGAGCAAAGTAATGTACTACAGTTTTATAGATAACATCAATATCTACAAAAAAGTTAGTAATACCATATGTCTAACTATTAGGGATCCCTATTAAAACTTCGATAATGTAACCCAAAGTGTAAAAAAAATACTTACCCATAATATTATTATTACACCCGTGCGACGCCGGGGCGGACTGCTAGTTTTAACTATAAATACGGCTAATTACCACGTTATTTCTTGTATTGCTGTCGTTTCGAGACAATTCGGATGCTCTTCATCATGAGCATGAATATGGCCTATACCCTAGAGGGCATAGGCCAAGTTTCATCCAAATCAGCTTAGTCGTTTGGGCGTGACTTTCAGAGTTATATTAGTAAGATACGATATTATTTAGGATTTTGAAATGACTATTCTTATGAATATAAATAGTCTTATGCGAAAAATAAATTCTCTTGTTTGTAGCAACCGAACACAATAAAGGACCGATAACAGGGTTTATAGGTTTAGCCTTGTTATACGAAATTGGGATGGTTTGATCACAGATTTGTCTGACCTAAAAAAGAAAGAATAAACTTGTCTTATTACAATGCGACAAAGCCTGAAGGAAGTCAGTCTTATTTATTAACTAGCTGTCCCGACAGACGTTATTCTGTCATATTTCAATAATCCCACTTTCACGCACTTTCAGTTTTTCCCGAACTTTATGCCACCCTTATCACTTACACAAAAATACCCCACAATCTTATACCTACTAAATATCCAAAAAAACTTGAGAGGTGTCAAGGGACACCCGGATGGAACGAAGTTCTTTTCGATTAATTAGTGAAGGAATTGTAATCAAATTTTATTTCTTTTAAGTTAAAATAATATGTTTTTTATTATTATCAAATATAATGTAATATAAACTTAATCAGTAGGCTCAATTTTTGTCAATCTAGCTAGTTAGATGAGAAACAAACGCAAAGCAAATAAATAGGTAAGTACTCTACCTTCCTAAGTAGATACCACCTACCAACTAATGATGTTTTGGTAATCTCCTACTTGCACAATAAGTCGTTTATTAGTTTACAGTTATGTTGTACTGAACACAAAATAACGTGGGACAAGGGAAGGGGAATCAACTTTGACCTCGACCTCGACCTCGACCCGACCTCGACCCGACCTCGACCCGACCTCGACCCGACCTCGACCCCACCTCGACCCCACCTCGACCCCACCTCGACCCCACCTCGACCCCACCTCGACCCTTTCACAACGCGCGATAAGGAACTTCGTTCCAAAAAGTATTTAAGTATTCTATCAGTTATCTAGTTCCCATAGTACAAGCTTTGCTTAGTTTGGGGCTAGATGGCGATGTGTAAAATGTCCACCAATATTTATTATTTATTATTATTATTATTATTTATATATTATTAGATATATTCGATTAGATTTCTGATTTCTGAATCACAGGTTATATATTACCTAGCTCAGAGATCAAGGGCTTTAAAAACTACATGTATATCTTGTGAGTGAAATAAATAAAGTTTATTATTTATTATTTATATACTATAGCAAAAAAGTGTCGTGACAACTTTTCGTGACAACTTTTTGTGACAACTTTTCGTAAGAATTTTTTCCGTCTAGCCCCCTTTCACAACGCGCGATAAGGAACTTCGTTCCAAAAATGTTTCATAAAAATCGGTCGAGCCGTTTCGGAGAAGGTGAAACGGGAATTTTATATATTAGATACAGTTAACCTCTGTGGAGAACTAAATACTTGAAGGGATAAAGACATTCTTAACCAACTGATAACAGTGGGTTCAGTGTACAGATTTGATAATGAATTAAACGAAAAAAAGCTTTATTACGGTGCAATAACATCTCTTCTTGCATAGCTGGACGCTGGCGATCAATAGGTTACTCACATTAAGATACTCATACATACAGATGAGCATAATTGAGACCCTTGAACCAAGCCAGGCGTAATTAACAATGTAGTGTGCTCATGTAATTTTTAATCAGCTTTAATAAGAGCAGGATGCTTTAAACGTATCAACACCAGTTGGTAGTAACTCTGCCTTCTGCGCTGTAGGTTGTGGGTTCGATTCCCGCCCGGGACAAACATTTGTGCGATGAACACGAATGTTTGTTCTGTGTCTGGGTGTCATAAGCCTGTATTTACAAAAAAAAACTTGAGAGGTGTCAAGGGACACCCGGATGGAACGAAGTTCTCACAAAATAACGTGGGACAAGGGAAGGGGAATCAACTTTGACTTTGACTTCGACTTCGACTTCGACTTCGACCTCGACCTCGACCTCCACCTCCATCTCGACCTCCACTTCCACCTCGATCTCGACCTCGACACAATTAATAGATATATATATTAATAGATATACTATAGCAAAAAAGTGTCGTGACAACTTTTCGTGACAACTTTTCGTAAGAATTTTTTCCGTCTAGCCCCCTTTCACAACGCGCGATAAGGAACTTCGTTCCAAAACGTATTTATGTATTCTATCAGTAATCTGGTTGCAAAAGTACATTGCTTTTCTTAGTTTGGAGCTAGATGGCGATGTGTGATAATGCCTACTTATATTTAGTTGTTTTATTTTTTTTATTGCTCGTTTAAAGGTATTAGATAGATAGATAGATAGATAACTTTTCAAAAAAACAAAAATCAACGTAATATTGTCTGTAGAAATATTATTTCTTATCACAACATAGTATAAAGCAAAGTCGCTTCCCGCTTCCCGCGTCTGTATGTATGTCTGTATGTATGCTTATATCTTTAAAACTACACAACGGATTTTGATGCGGTTTTTTTAATAGACAGAGTGATTCAGGAGGAAGGTTTATATGTATAATTACATGCTTAATATATTAGAGAACCACTGATAATTTTAAGATTTCTAATATGAAGTCGTAAATAAACACATTTTTTTGCGCTTACATTGCAAACGCTGGCTGAACTCTACGAGATCTATCTCTAATAATGTACTAAATACTGGTGGCGATTCTGTTGTGTCAAAGCTAAAAATAAAATTTCTAAAATTGATTGCTCTTATATTCCTTTACGTTAAAGTCTTAATTAGCGTAACTTCAAAATGACAGTCCTAAAACTTATAATATATTAATCACTTCTCTATTTTATTTCGCATATTTTACACATCCAAGTGTCATCTTAGTCGACACCAATTTACATGTTGGTTAAATTTAGCTTGACGTTTCTAAATATCTTCCAAAAATCGTAAATTTATTTAAAACTTAGCTAAGTTTTAGAACTGACAGTTTGATGTTACGCTAAATTAGACTTTAACATAAAGAAATAATAGCGATCGTTTTTAGGAATTTTAGGTTTAGCGTGGACACAACAGAATCGCCACCATTGTATACCTTAAAAAGGTCTACAAAAAAGTCCGCGATGGTATATGTTTATCTCTTAGGGATAGCCCACAATAATCAATTTCTATCCTTTACTTTTTACCGCGAGTTTTTTATTTTAAATGCTGTTAACGAGTATACAAAGACATTCTGTAATATATTTTGGTATCAGCTTTGCACCCGTGCGAAGCCGGGGCGGGTCGCTAGTATAATATAAAAATAAGTCGGGTTTTCCTTCCTGACGCTATAACTCCAGAACACACGAACCGATTTCCACGGTTTTGCATTTGTTGGAAAGGTCTCGGGCTCAGTGAGGTTTATAGCAAAGAAAATTCAGGAAAAATTTCATGAGAAAAGCATGAAAACAGGAACGGGAACTTAACACAGCATTTGTTCATTCTAAAGCGATACGAAGTTCGCCGGGTCAGCTTGTTTCTTATACGTTTACTAGAAAAACCTCTTCCTCATATTGCAATACATTTTTATCGTGTCAACCTCTAGCTCAACATTGCGAACTCACTACTAAGCCCAGATTACGTTATCTTTGAAGATAAGAAGCTGTGGAATCCTTTGCTGAGGATTACAATTCATTTGTAGTCAAGTATGATATTAGTAGTAGTTGTTTTTTGACACGTGCCATCTAGTCCCAAACTTAGCAAAGCTTGTGCTATGGGATCAACCTACAGCGCAGAAGGCAGAGTTGTTACCAACTGAGCTGCGAAGTTAGTAGTACCAACCTCAAAGAAGCAAATCTTTTTAGGGTTCCGTATCCAAAGGGTAAAAACGGGACCCTATTACTAAGACTTCGCTGTCCGTCTGTCTGTCACAGGGCTGTATCTCATGAACCGAGATAGCTAGCCAGTTGAAATTTTCACAGATGATGTATTTCTGTTGCTGCTATTATAACAATTACTAGAAACAGAATAAAATAAATATTTAAGTGGGGTTCCTATACAACAAACGTTTTTTTTTATGCCATTTTTTATTAATAATGGTACGGAACCCTTCGCGGGCGAGTCCTACTCGCACTTGGCTAGTTTTTTGATCATATTTAAAAACAACTCACTTTACCATGACCGTACAGACATGTGTAAATAAATTCTTACTAATATTATAAATCCTATTTTTTGTGAAGATGTTTGTGGCTTTATCACGCTCAAACTACCACACGAATTTGGATGAAACTTGGAATATACGTAGCTTATGTCTTGGAATAGCATATGTTATTTATTGTCCTGGTACCTCGACCAAAAGCCAGTTATTTATATTTATAAATAACTATGAGATGAGACTCCTACTGGAACATTCCGTGTCTCAACGTGCCATGACTCCATGACGGTAACGCTTAACGCTATTTTGGCAGAACATTGTGCCGGTCTGGTTACGGGCATGTCCCAACACAAACACTAGTCCCATTAAATACTCGTACAACGAACGGCTTAGCGCCCTACATATCCAATTTATTTTGCCACTCTTCCCACACATGGCATCGAGCTGACTGTGCAATGTATCACACATCACTGAACAACGTATATGTCTTCCCAGGGGGTTTTCTGGATTTTAGGGTTCCGTACCCAAAGGGTAAAAACGGGACCCTATTACTAAGACTTCGCTGTCCGTCTGTCTGTCCGCCTGTCCGTTATTTGTCACAGTGCTGTATCTCATGAACCGTGATAGCTAGACAGTTGAAATTTTCACAGATGATGTATTTCTGGTTGTCGCTATAACAACAAATACTAAAAACAGAATAAAATAAATATTTAAGGGGGGCTCCCATACAACAAACATATTTTTTTTTGCCGTTTTTATAGATAATGGTACGGAACCCTTCGTGCGCGAGTCCGAATAGCTTAAAGCGGTATCTATAATAATTGTTTTGATGCTTGTATAAACAGTCTTAGTATAAAAAAAACTCGGAATAAATTAGCATAAGTAGTAGGTACTGCAACACCGGATCGCAAGGTCGAAAGCCAGATCGACAGGTTTTGTGTTTCGACCATCGATGATAGTGGAGAAATCGCACGTTCTGTATATTGTAAGAAGCATAAAATCTCCACAAATATGTGTGAACTAGAAAAAACCGGCCAAGTGCGAGTTGGACTCGCGCACGAAGGGTTCCGTACCATTATCTATAAAAACGGGAGAAAAATCACGTTTGTTGTATGGGAGCCTCCCTTAAATATTTATTTTATTCTGTTTTTAGTATACATAATCTGTGGTTCATCACGGTTCATGAGATACAGCCCTGTGACAGACAGACGGACAGAGAAGTCTTAGTAATAGGGTCCCGTTTTTACCCTTTGGCTACGGAACCATAAAAACCAGAAAACCAAAAAACCCTCGCGACTACGTTCACGTGAAGTTGTATTTAAACAGACTTCAACTCGCTGCACCTTCATATGGTATACATTTTATTAATTCCTTAGCACACCACTACACTCCAAAAGGTCAAGTCACCCTTCACCCCTCACTGAAGTTTCAAGTTTCTGAAACCAGTGGTTTAGGCTGTGCGTTGATAAATCAGTAAGTCAGTCAGTGAGTAATGGAAAAGTTTTATATATTTACTCGTAAATAAGTAACTAACTAAAGAAAACATGGACATCCGTCGTGGTCGTGGTGTTTGTAATGTCGATGTTGATTTTAAAGTTCTTAAAAAATACTACCAAGGCCATCGAGCAAGACGACTATTACGATAACATTACGGAACAATAAAATAATTAATCAAAAAAACTTGAAAATAAGTATATTCATGCTTAGCAGTGTTGAATGTTAGATCATTACTCAACTTTAATCCATTTTGAAGTTGAATAATGATTAAACTGAGGAAAAAAACTTGCGAGTCAAGCCTTGTGTACAAAAAATTACACACTTGAATACACAAACTAAATCGAGAAAGCCGCAATGATAATATGACATTGATAAAACGCCTATGAAACACAATCTTCACGATAGAAATCCGCATTTTCGCATCAATAAATATTTATGCATTTTTCATTTTCGCATATATTCACTTGTATTGTTGTTTGAACTTTCACTATACGGATTAATTATCCGACCGAAAACCAATGACCTAAATCTGAGACACAAGCATTGTGTATTGTATCGATCCAGGACATAAATAGATTGTTAAGCTCGCCTAACTAAATTATGCATGAAACATGAAATATTTTATGTAGTTTCGAACAGTCTGCAGATCGATCTTTTGCACGGCAAATGCTGCAATGCGGACGATCTCGTATAAGTTTGGTACGAGTCTAGTACTACTACTGAAAGCCCAGCTTAAGTCATTTTTAAGGGGCTCCCAGTCGACGATTGCTCTTTTTCGAAACGAAAAAAGAAATACTTCTGAACAAGCCACATCTCCTATTTTTATAAGTATATTACTTCAGGTTCCTACCTAGATTTCTATTAAGCTGAAAACATAATAGCAGAAACTTTTCACGATAAAGATATTATTTTTAAATGATACGTTTTAGAATTTATGATCGAAATATTTTATATACCTATTATTAAAATCAACTTGTGATTTATTGTTAAAGATAGGTAATATGTAGATCTAGATTTCTATTAGAATAGATTTTTGATAAGTAATTATACATAATTTATATCATTAATTTATTCGAAAAGCTAAGGCGGACCACGCTCCGGCGTGTGTTTGTCGTCATTGCAGCGGGCGGTAGGATTATTTATCAAAGTGATTAAAGATGGGTACATCTTTATTCACATATACTATACATTAGAAAATAGGAGATGTGGCTTGTTCAGAAGTATTTCTTTTTTCGTTTCGAACAAAAATAATCGTCGACTGGGAGCGCCTTAAGCGACGAAAAAGGGGAGGATCTCTATTCATCATTTTTTTGTTGCTTTTTTTTTTGACTACCGTATACGTTTTACATGGTGATCCGATTTCGATGTTTTTTTAGGATTCCGTACTGAGAATTCGCTGTCCGTCTGTCTGTCACAGGGCTGTATCTCATGAACCGTGATAGCTAGACAGTTGAAATTTACACAGATTATGTATTTCTGTTGCCACTATAACAACAAATACTTAAAACAGAATAAAATAAATATTTAAGTAGGGCTCCCGTACAACAAACGTGATTTTTTTGCCGTTTTGTATAGATAATAGTACGGAACCCTTCGTGCGCGAGTCCGACTCGCACTTAGCTGGTTTTTTTTTAGATTTTTGTTGTACCAGTAACGCTTACACTACGGAAATCGTTTTTAGGGTTCCGTACCCAAAGGGTAAAAACGGAACCCTATTACTAAGACTTCGCTGTCCGTCTGTCTGTCTGTCTGTCTGTCACAGGGCTGTATCTTATGAACCGTGATAGCTAGACAGTTGAAATTTTCACAGATTATGTATTTCTGTGGCTGCTCTAACAACAAATACTAAAAACAGAATAAAATAAATATTTAAGGGGGGCTCTTATACAACAAACATGATTTTTTTGCCGTTTTTATAGATAATGGTACGGAACCCTTCGTGCGCGAGTCCAACTCGCACTTGGCCGGTTTTTAACTTTACGACCGAATTTCTGGCAAACACAATGCTACGAATAGCATATTCCGTCCATCAGATGCCAACCCAATCGTTAAGAAGTCATATTTGAAGTCATATCATGACCTGTCTCAATAATATTTAGGTGAAGTGGAAGTAGGTGAACCCGTGGGGGCTGCGCAAATAAACAGTCAGTTTGTTTGTGTGGAGCCAAAATGTTCGCCGCATTGCTTGGGCGAACTAAAAGTTCAAAGACTTCTAAAATTTGCTTATCTTAGGTACAATACTAGGATGACCGAGCATTGCTCGGTAAAGAAGAAAGAAAGAAAGAAAGAAAGAAAAAAAAACATTTATTTGCTCCATAGGCAAACACAACTATTAAATAAAAGAGAATATAAACAATCAACAGCAGATTGTGCCATGTGGGGGCAAATAGGTCCCCGTCTCAGCATTGAGCCGCACAGCATCGAACCTAGGAAGTAGGCGAAGCGCGGTGCGACGCTGGTTAGATATTTCATTGTCTGAAAACACGGATAAAACGACGTTTTTTTTTATATGAAACCTAGGTATATCGATTTATCGCTCCCGAAACCCCCTGCATACTAAATTTCATGAAAACCGTTGGAGCCGTTACCGTTGGCTGAACCGATTTGGCTTAAAATTGGTGGGGAGGTAGCTTAGAGATAGCTTAGATTAGACCATAGGATACTTTTTATAACGGGAACGGGAACTTAACACAACATTTGTTAATTCTAAAGCGATACGAAGTTCGGCTGGTTAGCTTGTAATACAAGATAGATTGACAGATAAGTAGGTAGATCAATGACAGTTACTTTAAGAATAGTTATAGCTCCTTGTGAAGGGGCTAGTAATTCGCCATTATGTTTAAAACCCAACAAACGAGGTTTCGAAAAGGCTTCGCCGCGTGAGTGAACCGCTAGGTCGCTTATCCAATTAATTGTGCACTGATACAGAATAAACAAATAGGTTCGGGCAGGTTGGCTTGTGATTATATTCTAGTCCAGACCTAGAAAGTGTAAGGTAAGTTTATAGCGGAGACCAAACGTATGGAACAAAATAAAAATGTATAAGTCTTACCTATTTACCGCGAGAAAGCGGTAGTAAGTTATACAAGTTACGAAAAACCGGCCAAGTACGAGTCGGACTTGCGTACAAAGGGTACCATTATCTATAAAAATAAATAAATACTTATCCCACCAAAAACATTCTGTAAAAAACTAGCCAAGTCTCGATGGATAGTTAATCGTGTGACTATAATAATAAAGAAATCGCAGTAAGGAACCTCAGACTTGGCACGACTTTGTCTAGATTTCATTATTTTTTAGAGATAAACAAGCAGCTCCATCGAGACTTGGCTAGTTTTTTACAGAATGTTTTTGGTGGGATTTCACTTCTTTTTGTAGAAATGTGGGCTTATTGATTTATTTTATTAGATTTTCTTATTTGACAGTTTTTTTTTGACACAGTTTATTGTAATGA
Source organism: Hydriomena furcata (assembly GCA_912999785.1). NCBI lineage: Eukaryota > Metazoa > Arthropoda > Insecta > Lepidoptera > Geometridae > Hydriomena > Hydriomena furcata. Next base: position 14,448,748 of record OU538832.1, on the reverse strand, counting down.
CAGTCGATTTTTTTATGTACCAATAGTAGAAGAGGGCATCTCTATATCTCTAATACAGTTGAAACCAGCTGAGGGTTCTTCGTCAGATACTTCAGACCTTCGATTTTTGACATCAAATGAAGCGGCCCACCAAGTTGAATATTTTTTGTAAAAGCGGTATATGTCGATCTCTAATAGTTTGGTTAGGCTCTTGTGTTTTCTAATCAGGGTCACCAGGTACTCCAGATCTTCGATTATCCTAGTTTCTATAGTTTTACCTTTATGTAACCATTAAACCCTAACTCTGTATCAAATTTCAGCTCTCTAAGTTTATGGGAAGTACTAGTTCTATTCTGATGATCATGAGTGAGTGAGTGAGTGTCTAAAATGCGAAACTTTGCTTTCGCTTAACTTCGGAACTATGACCTACAGACTTGAAATTTTGGATTTTAAGTATGTGATTATAGCTTACTAGATGACGAAAATTTCTGCGTTCTGGTCTTATCCAGAGGTTCTCAAATAGGGGCCTGAAAATGCGGCGAAATGGTTCGAGTAAAGGATGGTACGGCAGTGTTTGCTTCGCGCTCGACTTGGCGGGGGCACTACCGTGCCCCCAAATTTAATGTTAAAGCTTTAACAGAAATACATCATCTGTGAAAATGTCAACTGTCTAGCTACGAGTATCACAGTTTATGAGGAACAGCCTTGTGACAGACGGACAGTGAAGTCTTAGTAATGGGGTCCCATTTTTACCCATTCGATATGAAACTCTAAAAGTACTTATCACTAACAGCTACCAAGAACAGGCGCTATAAAGAAATATCGTCTTCCAAATCAACTAAGAAAACATGGACCACTCTGGCCCACACACGTTATTTCCAAGAATGGTGTATTGAAGCTTACAAACACCTACAAGAATAGCAAATACTAATATGTATAACTATTACGATGCGATATTCAATTACAATAATACCTTCTGATATAATGTTGTAAGCCTCAGCCAACAGGTAGTCAGAACTTTCTCACTTCCTACACAATTTAATACATTACATACTTACAACAACAAAAGTTCTACTTTATCTGAGTTCTAACATTCAGACCACACCTGTGTGATCCGTCCATACTAAAATCAACTCTAATTGAATAACCACAAAGTTTGTCGACGCAAATTAAATCGAAAAGGGCTAGGCGATCGAAGACACGATAAACACAGCAAAACAAACCTAAACCAGTACAAAATAAAGACTACAGCATGAGATGAGTTATAAAGAGGGCTTAGAGAACAGTCAGGCTTACGTGACCGCCCGCACGGATCATCTACGCAATCGTTTGATGTAAACAACCAGTTTTGGCAATGAGGAAGGATCTTAGATATTTTTTTTACCCGTGGGTCTGACTGACCTTAGAAACGAACAGTAAACAAAATGTTGTGTAGTAAGAATAGGGCACGTAGGTTTTATGATACCTACAACTACATGGTTGTAGACAAGAACAGGAAGGATGATTGACATTGACAATACCAGGCTAACCAGGTAGACAAAAACCTCGTATTCAAGAACGACACTAAACACGCACCCACAACACATAAAGTGATGTTTATGAAAAAAGATTTCGTCCACTGTGGGTGCGTGTTCTCATAGTGTCGTTCTTGAATACGAGGGTAAGTATTACGAGTAAGAACGTGGGTTGTCGGCAGTAGACTCAAATAATTAATTTAAATTCAAATAAATAGGTTGAAAGGATGATGAATTGAGAAGGTATTGTGAGTTTCCTGTCTGACCTGTACGAGGTTAAACTGTTGAAGCTGACAGTTGGTAAATCGTATGGTCACGGAAACATAAAATAGTGATTGAACAACAATTTTATGAATGGGATTGACGTAGAGTAGGTATTATATTTCCAGATTGTTACATATTACTATGAAACATTAGTTTGCTACTTTATCACGAGACCACAGGCATTTCACAGAAAACATTTTTTTTTTTTAAGTTGCGTTCTATTCCTTTGTCATATTTCAGTTGAGATTTAAATTGGTTGATGTCTCAATATGATGATAGTGAAAATGTTACTGTTATTAAAAACATCCGATTTAACTTCTAACAAAGATCCTAATCTATTTATAAAAAAAGTCGTGCTAGTTACACTATTAATAACTCAAGAACGGCTGAACCGATTTGGCTGAAAATTGGTGGGGCGGTAGCTTAGAACCAGGAGATAGACATAGGATACTTTTTAAAGGGTACGGGAATGGGATGATTTTGGTATAGTTGGCGCTGGTGTGCAAAACATCTGACATCTGCGTTGACATTAGTCGTTGTAGCAACGTGCGTTACTCTATGCGATTATCTAAATTTGGACAGGACAACGTCTGTCGCGGGTCTGCTAGTTTCAACATAAAAACCAATACATCATTAACCGAGTAGGACATTCACGTGCATAATGATAAAACTAAGTCAGGAAGTGATCAGCCTAATGATCTGTGAGGCGCCAGCCTGACGTTTATATAACGAATGACCTAACCGAATTCCATCTAATTGGTTTTTCGGTCAGAATTTAATTTTAATTATAATGTATTAATCTAGGCTAGTCAATGAAATAGAAAATAAATAGACATACTTGAGAGCACCATTGCTTAGTAACAGATGACACACGCCTTAAGGTGTGACCAAACATAGAGCAGCATTTGAGCGCAGCAGCCGCGCAAACTTGTGTCCTGCGAATGCCGCTTGTAGCTGCCGCGCATCTTGTACGCTGTGTTTGGACACACACCTTAAGAATTTATTTCAGGCCGTGTCGTTTCATCATGAAAATATTTCATGTTTCACTCTACTGTTTGATGAAGGAGATTTGGTGGTCATTTATTTTTAGTGAAGAGTCGACAGTCATTTTTTAATGACAAAAATGTCAGCATCGGTAGAAAGTGTGATAGGTAATAAAAGCTAATCTTATCTGATACAATTATTACTAACGAAAACTAATTAGCACAAAAGTATTGATAAATTGATAATCGTAATATAAATTCGATCTAATCATTGTAAATATGACATTTTATCTTATCAATATTATATTGGCATTACTAAATAATGTATAGATGCTGGTTTAGGCAGTGTATACAGTAAAATTACAAACAGTTTCTAAACTTCTACTATTGTAGATTTTATATGAAAGCAACATAAATTCATTTGTAGTAGTATGTTGATAAGTTGCCATGAAAAATATGTAGGCTGGTAAAACAAAAGTGAAAGTACAGTTGTACAACAATCAGTAAAATTAAACAGCATTCCAAGTATAAAAGTCACCAGCTGTGAATGTAGAAATGTATTTCCTTTGTTAGAAAATGAAGGATGTGTAACGTAAATCCCCATTTCCAATAACAATAACGATGCAAGCGGAACCAATACATATTTCGCTTATTGTTTACTTCGAGAGAAAACAAATGATGCAAATCTATGATTCATCTCAAATGTAGTATTGAAAACTATTAAATGCAAATCCATCAATTTATAATGATACCCCTGATAAGAATATGAATATGAATGCAACTGAATGATGTCAGTGGTCTCAGAAATCAATGACTGTAAACAATGTGCAATACGAGATTTGGATGGAAAAGTTTTGAGGTGACGCAGATGTAGACGATAAACAAATTGATAAGAGATACAAAGAGATAAGAGCAGAATTAAATAAGGAAAAAGGTGTATTCGGATTTCGAAATATAAAACCAGATTTAGTATGCTATGCACTGTGTATGCTACGAAAAACCCAAGAAAATACCTGCCTAGTCAGTGCTATATAACGTTTTACTAGTTTATTGAACAATATATATAAAGTACAAAGATAAGGCAGAAAAGCGTGACAATCACATAGCTGTGCATGAAAAATATTTTGAAAATATACCAGATTTCAGCTTTATTATCCCAACATCTGATAGTTTTTTTTAGTAAAGGCATCTGCCCTTATCCCACTTAAGTGGATTCGGCAACAACATGTTCTTACATGCTCCTCTATTGCTCGTCATCACGGTATTCACACATTTCCTGTCCATGTCATCTTTCACACTGTCCATCCATCACTTCTTAGGCCTGCCTCTATTGCTATATCTATTCACATTAAACTCATCACTCACTCCTTGTAACATGGCTTTCTTCCCTCTACATGTTATGTTGGCATGTAATGCCCATACCACGCTAAGATAACTCCTAATTTTTTCTGTCACTTGGGCGCTACTTTTATCAAAGAAATTTTTATATCATAATCACCAAGGGATTTTACCAACGTAGATACATCAATAATAGTCGGTCACAGAGTTTCTTGGAATCGGATTAACGTTCAACTTTCATGATATCAATATTACCTTATCTAGTATATTCCTCGTATCATTTGTTTTTGTCACGTTTACTTTTACATTATCTATCAAAGCTGTCTTATCATCGAGATCCTATCGCAAAAATTCTCAGGAAGTTTCCTTAGATTCTTCTAGAATAAAAACGACAACATCATCATCTTAGTTGTAAACAATTGCGATACTCTCAAAATGATGATAATCGAGAGTCATAACAGCTTTATCTGTTTTGATTGATCGCTTAGCTTAACCGCTCAGTTGGTAGTAGCTCTACCTTTTGAGGGTTTTGAGTTTGATTCCCACACTGGACAATAGATTTTTGTGTGTTACACATAAAATAGGAAACCTTGTACACATTTATTATTCGTTTTGATTGCTATTTTTTGTTTTGCAAAACTCAATCTTGAAAAAAATAAATGGCAAGAATGACTTTTGGGTTTTATTTATCCAAATTTAAGACAGAAACACACAATTAGTGCCTTAAACTTTTCTAAGTAGACTTATTATTCAAAATTGATTCATATAAACCACTTCTTCATTTTATTTCACTAATAATTTGTTTCCATTCCATATAATAGGTATCTTACATAAACTAATCATGCTCATAGTACCTGTCTTAATAGAGTACAGTTTCTTTATATTGTGTTTGATAGTTTTGAGGATAATGCGTTTTTATCACATTTTCCATCTTATCCAAGTAGACTGCCCATACAAAAACCGAAAAAAATAAAGTACCGCGTATCACCTTTAACCTAATTACATTTTATTTTGTGCAAAAATCACGTGAACGGCTTTATCAGCCACTTACATTATTTTGCTATCCATCATCAATTGATTTTGAATAACGAATTGCTACTAAGCTGAATAATCAGTTGATTAATTCAGTAAAATAAGTTGGCCAATGTCAATTTAATGATTTTTAGGGTTCCGTACCCAAAGGGTAAAAACAGGCCCTATTACTAAGACTCCGCTGTCCGTCTGTCTGTCTGTCACCAAACTGTATCTCGTGTCAACCGTGATAGCTGGACAGTTGAAATTTTCACAGATGATGTATTTCTGTTGCTATAACAACAAATTCTAAAAACAGAATACAATAAATATTTAAGTCGGGCTCCCATACAACAAACGTGATTTTTAACCCCCGATTTTTATAGATAACGGAACCCTTCGTGCGCGTGTCCGACTCACACTTGGTCGGTTTTTTTTAATTCAAGTTTGTTTTTGTTAATGCAATTAATCACAAGTTAATTTAGGTTTTGCAAATAGCTTAGGAAAATAAAAATCTTTACTATGATTACAGTTTTAATATCAAATATATAAAATTCTCGTGCCACAGTGTTTTTGTAACAAAACTCCTCTGGAACGGCGCGACCGATTTTCATGAACTTTTTTGTGTAGGTATATTCGGTAGGTATGATAATAGGTCGTAGGGTATTATATTATACTTTTAACCCCTAAGTGATAAGGGTGGCGTAAAGTTCGGGAAAATCTGAAAGTGCTTTTTTCAGTGAGATTATTGAATTTGACATGACAACACAACGTCTGCCGGGACAGCTAGTATTTATATAGCATTCTACCTTTAAAAAGTACTAAATAGTTTTTTTGCTATCTGGGTGTTCTGATAGGTGCCCTTCTTTTTTATCTGTGTCTGTTTTTATCTATACTAATATTATAAAGAGGAAAGATTTGATTGTTTGTTTGTTTGTTTGTTTGTCTCGAATAGGCTCCGAAACTAATGAACCGATTCAAAAAAATATTTTACCATTAGAATCCTACATTATCCCTGATGGACATAGGCTATATAGTATTTTCAAAAACGTTAGGGATCCGTATGAAAACTTCGAAAATGTAACCCAAAGTGTGAAAAAAAATCCAAAAAAATCTTTATATCGCGTATGCTGCGGAAATTATTGACAATAGAGCAAAGTAATGTACTACAGTTTTAAAGAAGACATCAATATCTACTAATAAATCAACAATACCATATGTCTAACTATTAAGGATCCGTATGAAAACTTCGATAATGTAACCCAACGTGTGATAAAAAATCCAAAGAAATCTTTATATCGCGTATGCTGCGGAAATTATTGACAATAGAGCAAAATAATGTGCTACAGTTTTAAAGAAGACATCAATATCTACAAATAAGTCAACAATACCATATGTCTAACTATTAGGGATCCGTATGAAAACTTCGATAATGTAACCCATCGTGTGATAAAAAAACCAAAAAAATCTTTATATCGCGTATGCTGCGGAAATTATTGACAATAGAGCAAAGTGATGAACTGCAGTTTTAAAGATTACATCAATATTAACAAATAAGTCAGCAATACCATAATTATGTCCAACTATTACAGTTATGTCACAATAACTACTTTTTCATGTTAAAATATGCAATGGTAACGCCGCCTGTACAAACTAGGCCACATTATTCGTACCTGGGTATTAATCCTTATCCAAAAAATCACTTCATTTTCAAGGCCATATCAGTACCTGTAAATTACTTTTTTAATTATACCATTCCCAAATTCCATACCATTCAAAAGTTATTATGAGTGTAATAATCTATAGGTACTAATATTATTATGAGGAAAGTTGTTTTGTATATTTGTATGGAATAAATACAAAAACTACTGGATATATTTCAAAAAATCGTTTACTTTTAGAATGCTACATTATCTCTGAGTAACATAGGCCATATTTATTGTTTGAAAAAAATAGGGATTCCTATTAAAACTTCGATAATGTAACCTGGGTAAAAAAATACCCATAAAATCGTTATAATACGTTACTCCCGTGCGGAGCCGGGGCGGACTGCTAGTTTTGTTTATAATAATATACTTTTATATGACTTCTTGTAGTAATTATGGTTTGCTAATAATACTAGCTTCTGCGTGCGTACATAACATACTCGTACATGTACCTACTTCAATTCATCCTACGTGCTAAAACACTCGCAAGTTTTTTTTATTACCAAGCCAATGTATCCATATTTGTTTCTATTTGTCAAATATTCTCTAATGGAATTAACACGTTGAATATCAAATTTCCTGACAATGGTCACGAGAAGTGAATCAAATTAGACCCGATGACGTAGACGGTACGTGTTAATATATTAGTTTTACGTGTAGGTAATCTAGTCGGCGATAATACAATTAGGTAGAGGCCGTTTATTTTTAACAACGGTGATAAAGTAATTTTTGTTACTTTTTGACTAAAATACGGAAACTTTTGCGATATTTTCAACCGACGAAAAACGCTGATGTTTACAACCGACGAAAAACGCCGATGTTGGCCGAGTGGGATGTACGATGAAGGTCGTGGGTTCGAATCCCGGCGTGCATCAATGGATTTTTCTGTTCGAAAATTTATATGCACATCAAAAACACGTGCTTACAACGGTGAAGGAAAACATCGTGAGGAAACCAGTTAGTGTTCTTATAGGCGGCGATGGGCTTGCAATCTGTCACGTATGGAATGCTAACTACTGCAAAATGAGGGTATGTGCCAAATATAATATTTGGACGTGCCTTTGACTACCCCCACTAGCAGGGGCGGATTTGCCCTAAGGCCCGGTAGGCCCGGGCCTAGGGCGGCCAAATATTAGGGGCGGCAAATCGTGCCAAAAAAATCACTGATGATAACAAGATTAACAAGAAATAAGTAATTCAAATACAAAGTATCTTGATATATTGAAGCCTCGCGTACTTTATGATTATAATTCTTCTAAATCACTCTCTGAATAATGTGGCCTAGTTAGTACGCGGCGCGGCGTTACTATTGCATATTTTAGCATGAAAAACCGGCCAAGTGCGTGTCGTACCACGCGCAATGTAGGGTTTCGTAATTTACACACCTAACGGCGTTATATATGTAATTGTCGATGATATTTCTGCAAAATTTCTAACATTACTTGATATTTACATAAATTTTAATTTTCTAATTTGGTCGATGATTACTTGTAAACTTGTAAAGCTCACTTAGCCGTGATAGTTTTGCTTTTAACTTGAGTATTTGTACTACAACCGTAAATTTTTCACGCCTCCAAACCCAATAGTTTAGCTTCTAGGGGGGAGGGGGACTCTAACAAAAAATTACACTTTAAGGTGATAAGTGAAATTTTTGACGTTTTGTATGGGCTGAGTCTACCCGGCTATGACGGAAAAAGTGATAAAACTGCATTAACTCGAAAATCATCAAATTTAAAAAGAAACTGTCTGTAATTTACTTTTCTAGTAAGATTATCTAACGAATTATATAAAAATGAACTGTTTAGCTATTCATAGTTTTGATTAAAAACGAAACTAGTGTTTTTGAAGAGCCAACTTTGGAAAATAAATTTATAGAGAAAAGATTCACCAATCGTGTTTCTGTCTGTAATTTATCTAGATTATATCCTTAAGTTATCTTTGTCATGAAAAACAAAACTGTATGTTTTGCGGTTATTGAGAAAAAAACGATTCTGCATTCATCAAAAACATTTATTACTCGCCTTAAAGCTTAATATTTCACAAACGGATCTCTTAATCGAAAAGTTGTTTTCACAAACCCATAATGTTTTTAAAGACCTACTATCTAACGACACCCCACACCTTAGGGTATGCGAGAAAAAAATAACATCCCCACTTTAGGTGTAGGGGAGATACCCTAAATAAAATTGTTTTTCCAGATTTTATTCTACGACTTTGTTAAGAGTCAAGTGTGTACCCACCCCCCTCCCCCCTACCAGTTTTATACCACGATTAGTTTTGGAGATGTGAAAAAATTCACGGTGTACTACTACCGTGAATTTTTTCACATAACGAATTTAAAAGGTAAATTTATCACGGCTATGTAGGATTTACAAATTTACGAGTAATCATCGACAAACTAAGAAAATTATTTTCTAAGTTGCTCGACGATTACTCGTAAACTAGAAGTAAACTTATTAGTCCAAGTATTGTAGAAAGTTACCGATGTAACGTTGTTAGCTGTGTAAACTACGAAACCCTGCATTGAGCGTGGCACGCACTTGGCCAGTTTTTTTTCGGCAGTTAAAAGTGGGCAATAAAGTAAATTCATTAATTATGTATCTAGTCTATATGATGAGTGCTAAGAAAGGGGCGGCACATGACCCGGGGCCTAGAGCGGCTAGGACTGCAAATCCGCCTCTGCCCACTAGACATCTTCAAAGGATCTAAGCGTCTGAAGATCTGAGAGGATGTCTACCGTACTTGGGGATTACAGTCGTGATCCTATGTATTATTATTTTTTATATTAAAACGGGGGTTCACAATTTTTTTTGTTGCATTTTACAAGCTTTTATTTAACTTGCAATGTAATGTATGTATGTAAATATGTAACTATGTTTGTTAAAGTGGAATCAACTCAATTTTGAAGCAGATATCTTCAACCAATTGAGCTGAAATTTGCCATTCTTATGTAACTTCGGTGACAATGCAATCATATGGTGACAGTGAGCTGATCTGATGATGGAGTCACGAGCTGTTCAACAGACACTCACAACGGAACTCTTTAGTAAATACTTCTATTGAGTAAAAACTATGCTTACTTGTCAATTTTCGAGGACAATGTTATATGATGTGACAGCTATCTCAAAATATCGCGCTGGTGCTCGATGGTTTAAATTATTTTACAAAAGCTTGTCATTGAAACCATGGTCGCGGTCATTATGGTCTGCCCCGCGACCATGGTTATTGTAACATAGCCGAAACGTCGGGAAAGTAAATTAAGGTAATTACATGATAAAGACTAAAGACCCGTGTCAAAATCAAATGTTACTTAACGGCCTTTTAGTCATCGGACGGCAATATTGCGAAGCAAAATAAAATACTTAGTTTAAAGTTAGTCTCATTTAAATTAATTTCCGGTGTCTCGCACGGGCGTACTGATGATTTTAAAGCATTTTTTTTTACATTATTGAAGCTTTAGTAGGGGGTCCTTATTTTTTTCTAGTAATAAATATAGCCTATGTCAGGGATAATGAAGGATTCTAATGGTAAAATATTTTTTTTAAAACGGTCCTGTAGTTTCGGAGCCTATTCAATGCACACAACAAACAATCAAATCTTCCTTCTTTATAATATTAGTATAGATAAAAGTTTCAAATTTTACGCTTCATTATTTTCGCATCCACAACTCCTTCGGTTCATTGAACTCAACAGTCTGATTCACGAAAGAATTGCACTTTGTTTGTGAACCTTGAAAAACAGTTTATTGTCCTCATTGCGTAACGATTGGAAGAGGAAACGGTTTTAGGGCACATCCATCCAAACCAAACAATACAAGGAAACATAAAGACGGAACTCTCAACCTATTTTTAGGGTTCCGTACCCAAAGGGTAAAAACGGGACCCTATTACTAAGACTTCGCTGTCCGTCTGTCTGTCACAGGGATGTATCTCATGAACCGTGACAGCTAGACAGTTGACATTTTCACAGATGATGTACTTTTGTTGCCGCTATAACAACAAATACAAAAAACAGAATAAAATAAATATTTAAGTGGGGCTCCCATACAACAAACGTGTTTTTTTGACGTTTTTCATAGATAATCGTACGGAACCCTTCGTGCGCGAGTCCGACTCGCACTTGGCCGGTTTTTTTTTACAATCAAGATTGAGATATGAGTAATTAACTACGAAGAAAATAAAATATAAAAGTTTTACATTCTTTTTATTGGTACTGTGTCTGAACACAGTTAGGATAGGCAGTGATAATAAGTTTTCTGTTGAAAAATATTTTTCAATGACAAGCTTTTGTAAACCAGCTGTCACCTGCTATCACCTGTCACATCATATAACATTGTCATCGGAACTTGACAAGTATGCAAAGTTTTTACTCAATCGAAGTATTTACTAAGGAGTTTCGTTGTGAGTGACTGTTGAACAGCTCCTCTGACTATTATTGTATAAAGGTGTATGCAAAATATCAGCTCAATCGGTTGGGGATAACTGCTTCAAAATTGAGTTGCAAGATTCCAACCGAACAAACATAGTTACATATACATACATCCATTGCAAGTTAAATAAAAGCTTGTAAAATACACTTAACTATAAACATAGAGAACACACATAGGTAGGTCTAATAAGGCATAAGGTAATATTTAGGAAACTTATCTGTACACCTAAACTCGAAAGAACCGGTTCTTTTTCACCAAAATTAAATTATCAGTTGTATTGCCAAACCCTGTGCATTCGAAAATATGAATGCAAAGCTTGCATGTGAATGTCACACCGGTTTTATCTGGTTCCGTCCAGTTACGCGATCCGGTTCGAAGCAACATGTTTGGAAACTTGAGCTTTAGTGAATTCCACTTATACGCGTACAAGAGAATTTCCCTTCTAAGAAATGCATACGAATTACTATATGGCTGTCTCATTGAATATAAATGATTTATGTTGTTCTATCGTTATACTAATAGGGCTCTCACTGATAGAACTGAGGATTCTACTAATTATATAAATGCGAAAGTTTGCCGTATGGATGAATATGTATGTTTGTTACTTTTTCACGCAAAAACTACAGAACGGATTTAGATGAAACTTTACAGTAATATAGCTTGTACATCAGAATAACACATTAGGTTACTTTTTATCCAGGTACAACGCGGGCGAAGCCGTGGGCGGAAGCTAGTATACAATATGCTAGTATACAATTTGCTGACATGCATATTGCAAATATATTTTCCTTTCAGTAACGTCGAGACGAGAAATAAAAAAAAAATGCGTTCTGCTTTAAACCGGTACGTATGTACCAACTTTTAACATTCAAACACTCGTGTGTATGTCCCAACCAACGATGTGGTTTAAACGTGACTTTAAGAGGTCACAAAAACTAGAAGGTTTTTTCGTTCGGTTATTCAAAAAGTACAAGATTGAATGCAAGGTCGATATGATAATCTATGGCTATGAATGAATGACGACTTACTAGGTACTAGTAGTAGTAGTTTGAATAGGGATTTATGGTGTGTGTCAACAAACATTTGACCGTGACGCCGCGCCGCCGCTTGTGAAGAATGGCTAAAGATTTACTAATAACGAAAGACGCGGTCTAGAACTACAATTCAAACTACATTTTCACAAATCGCCATCTAGCTCCAAACTAAGCAAACCTTACTATGATAATTTAATAACTGATTCTTATATACGTTTTTTTATAAGTACATAGGTACTAATAATACTTTGTAGCAACTACCAACTGAGCTGTGAGTGTAAATACTTTCAAGATAATGGTTCTTCAGAACTAGGAGCGATAAAATATTTTTAAAAGGTCAGCGACGCGTGGGTGATAGATTTCCAAATTATTTACAAAAATAAGGATGTATTTATTCTATCAGTTATCTGGCTCCCATGATCGTGCTGTATGAAATGTCCACTAATATTAATTTATTATTATTTATTCTGCGTGGTGGTATTTTTGGTATGTTTGAAGAGGCAGGTACACATAATTGGTACCTACACATTAATTAACATAACATGGTAATAAGTAGGCAAACAATGAAATGCGGTATCGAGGTCGTCCACTCTACTTCCGACTTTACCGATAAACTCAGAAGATTTTTTTTGTACGCATATTGAAACGGAAAAGTTTTTAACTTAAAATATCGATGGCCGGATGTTGTTAAATCATTTTAAAGTCAAAATAATGACATTGATTGCCTTTCATTCGAAAGCTTCAACAAACAATATCTTTTTGACAAGGTTTGCAATTTTGAATAATGTTGAATAGTATCCATAAAATACAACTTTGCAACATGTTCGGCACAACATTAAGTGAGAAAAGGAGAAGAAAATTATGATTTTAAATCCGAAAGTTTATGAGGATGTTTGTGGCTCAATCATGCCCAAACGGCTAAACGGATTCGGATGAAACTTGGATGATACATAGCCTGTTCTGATACGGTTCTGGTCACGGTACCGCGCGGGTGAAATCTCGGGCAAAGCCAGTTTACAAGATAAAAGTGAGAAATCTGAAGTAGTATGGTAAATATGTTTAGAGTTGAGAACATAAATAAAACCCATTGTGCAGGTCAATCTATTAAAACTATACCGATTCAGAATCACTATTAAATCACCATCTTTTTGCCCCTATGTCATGTTATCCTATTAATATTATAAACGAAAGTTTGTGAGTATGGATGTTTGTTACTCTTTCACGTAAAAACTACTGATTTTTTTTGAAAATATACAAACAAATATTATAGAAGAGTATTATCTAAAGCTGTTGAAAATTTCAATGTTTTATTCGGATCAGTAACGAGTATAAAACAATGCACCTACAATCGATAAGAAACATTTCTTATCGATCGTGGGTACATTCTTATAGGTATGTTTTATGATTATTACTTGAGCAATAAAACCTTTTATCTTTCAATAGCTTACACAAAAACGTGCCCTACAGAATGATCGGCTGATTTAAACGTGAAGTTAGCTGTTTATCTGCGTGTTCGACAATTTAAGACCTTATGCAGTGACACAATGCCATTTTTACGGTCACAGGGCTAGCTTCACGTTTGCCTAGATCCGCCGATTGTATTGTAAGTAGTAACGTCATAAAGTAGGTAAAACAATAAAATAATACATCAAAGTTGCGTTGGAATTGTATTCAAATAATAACATTTTAAAAAATTTAAAAGAAACCCGACGAAAATGTTTCGACCAATCGAAAAGTTAAGGAACAATATTCGTTTTTAGGGTTCCGTACCCAAAGGGTAAAAACGGGACCCTATTACTAAGACTTCGCTGTCCGTCTGTCTGTCTGTCTGCACAGGGCTGAATCACATGAACCGTGATAGCTAGACAGTTGAAATATTCACAGATTATGTATTTCTGCTGCTGCTATAACAACAAATACTAAAACCAGAATAAAATAAATATTTAAGGGGGGCTTCCATACAACAAACGTGTTTTTTCGGCGTTTTGTATAGATAATGGTACCTGGATATGGAACCCTTTGTTAATTTTTTTGAAGTAAGTAATTATTAGTCCTACATTAATATTATTTAAATGGGACCAACATGGGACTATTCAAATTCAAATTCAAATTCAAAAATCATTTATTTCAATAAAATCACAAGGATCACTTTGAAACGTCTTAGGAACTAGGTGAAGCTACGCCGATTCCACGCGACCAAGCCTAGAAGAATCAGGCAACAAACACGGCTTGGGGTCTACCTTTTTTTTTATGATCCTTTCCTTAATGCTATGTAGAGCTCCAGTGTGGTGCCAATCGAACAAGGTGAAGGCTCAAACAAGAATAATAATTAAAAGTTAAAAGTACCTACTACTCAAGTACGTAGGTACAGCAATAAAAAAAATATCTAAAGAGCTTCAGCACAAATTCAAAAAGCAACACACGCTACACTTGATTTAGAATTAAAACTTACAGATAAAATAACTATTTGCTTAAAAATAATTAAAGTAGACAAATGTTACACAAAATGAAATTAAGTACCTAAATCAATATTTTGCTGTCGAGTGGCAGAGCGACATCAGGCCACGAGGATTTATCATTTATATTCTTTACGCAATAGAAAAAAAATCGGATCACCAGGTAACAAAATACGCGTATCGTCGTCGACTTGATAACCTCCTTCGTTTTTCGTCGGGTAATTAATCGATAATGGCCGATTTACGTAGAGTTTCTCGCACGTTTCGGGCCGATAATGTCTAGGCCATTATCACTTCACTACATAGTATAAAGCAAAGTCGCTTTCCGCTTCCCGCGTATGTATGTATGTTTGCTTATATCTTTAAAACTACACAACGGATTTTGATGCGGTTTTTTTTAATAGATAGAGTGATTCAGGAGGAAAGTTTATATGTATAATAACATGCTACCCGTGCGAAGCCGGGGCGGGTCGCTAGTACATTTATATAACACTTTTGAAACATCGTTCTATCATCGTCTGACGTCAGTCATGAGCTATACACTTTTGACGTTGACTGTACCAAAGCTCTGTATCATAAAGGTAAAGATATTCAGTGCGTATGTTGGCATTCATTGTCTTGGCAGAATAACGTGTTTTTAATTAGAACAATGCAAGACCAAACCAAAACTATGCAAAATAAATTAAAACTAGACGAAACCACGCCAGCCGGGCAATATTTGGTGCTCGTTATTATGAAGGAGACTTACTGGAGTAAAATATCGGCTTTCTTGAGTTAAGACCGCTCACTCGGGATAAAACTTAGAATGCCTCTTAGAATCAATAGAAATTACTTCGAAGATCTATAAATAAAACTATTCCAGGCTTTTATCTGGTGGAGGAAAGACTTGAATGTCCTGTTACAAGTTTATGAAGATATTTGTCATATACTTAACTATAAAATAAACATACCAAACCTAAAAATGCCAGCTGCCATTTCATCAAGTGCTTTCTTATTAGTCACATTCATGACTCATAAGCTAAAAAGAAACATCATGCAAAATATTTAAATTCCCTCAGAAAGCTCGAACGCTTATTTTCAGTAACGGAACTTGAAAAATAATGAAAAGTATTTAGCCGGTCGGCGCCGGCGTGTCGCGGGAATTGGAATAGGGGTGGGGGGTAGCGGGACGAGGAGGGGGTGTAGCGGGGAGAGGTGAGGGGAGCTGCGGGGGGTGCACGTTGGTAGGGAGGTCAGACCCGGTGCATCGAAGACGTAGGGATGGGAGTAGAATGCGGATAACGGAATATTGACGAAATATTATGTTGAAATGAGTGTCAAATGAAAATACATTTAGGTAGACTTAGGTAGATTATTTAGTGTAGCAAAACGGAACATATCTATCTCATTGGCGTACGAGTGGGCAAAATAAGTTGAAATTAAATAGGATCACGACTGTAATCTCCAAGTAAGGTATACATACTCTAAGATATCGCGGCTCTTAGATAACTTGTCTCAGTATAATGCTGTTATGCTCCGTGGACCAAATTATGCGTTAAAAATATTTTGGTATTGGTTTGTTAGGGGTAGGAGGAACAGTTTAAGTTGCGGACATACCAGATAATACTCGTAATAAGTTCAAAATTATGGATGTAATTACGAGTTTTTGTACTGATACCATAATAGATTATTCAAAATTTGTCATTATTCTAATACGACTCAACAAAGAATACCTAAGAGGGCCAGATTGATACGCAATGCCCTACTTTAAAAATGTACCTATTTACTAAGGTTATCTCGTATACCACCAACAGACTGTTTCAATTGATGATAAATAAAGGTGTAGTTGCTAGTTCCGTAAAATCGGTGTTCTCTAAAAACATCTTACACGTGTGCCTGGGTCAATATTTACTAATTCAATATTATATATGGCTAAACAAAAACTTAAGTTACGAATGGACAAAAAGCGATTTACGAATGCAAGAACGCACGAAGTCCTTCAACAAGAAGCGGTTTTGGCGCCACGGTACAATTGAATCAGCGCCCAACACTAGTGAGGTCAGACGTAACCGGCGGGGCTCCCCCTTCCCCGCAACCCTCCCCTCGCCAGTATAAAAGGTTGCCCCCACGCGCGCGCCGCGTCTAACGTTACAGCGCCACCGTATAGCTCGGTGCCGCCACGATCGTGAACACACGCGCTACCAGTTGTGAAAGTGTTTAGTGGTTTGAGTGAGAGTATCGCGCTAGGCGAGAACCTCTACAAATCAAGTGGCGAGGAAATTGTTTCGTAAACTCATCAACTAGTGGGGTTCAATGGAAGCGAGGTTCGTGACCTGCCGTAGCGCTCAGCAGATCAAGCCGCCTGAGAAGAGTCTCGCGCCGCCGCCAACGGTGAAGGGGCTCTTGTCCCGGTTCGGGAGTCAGGCTCAGGCGTTGTTTGCACCCAAAAAACCCCGCTTTGGATCTTCGGTGGCTATTCACAAACTCCGCGAAAGCAAGTGGTTTAAACATGATGAACAGAACATTTTGTGCTCGGTTCTCGAGTCAGGGTTCATCCTTGAAGTACGCGCCGAGGACCCCCTACCTCCAAATTCTACCTTATCTCCAGACTATCACATGTACGCAGTTGCCATGTGGAAGAAGGGTAAAGGTGAGTTAAATAAAAATAAATGTTCTAGTACTTGAAAAGTCGGCATTTGTCGGTGGTACCTAATTATAATTGAAACTAGCGATAACGTGTAACGTGTGCGCGTCGCGAGTCTCTCTGAGAGACTAATACTCGTAAAGTTGGCTTGGCGTGCTACCACGGACGCACGTAAGCGTCGAGTTCACAATCACTTGTAAATAAATTATGTAAAACGACCATGTGCATTAAATGGGAACAGCAGATGAATAACAAATTAACTAGGCAATTCAAGCGCCATCAAGAATGCCGATTAGAAATGTAGAAGGCCTTATAGGATAACAACCTCGAGGATTTCTAACAAGTTTTTTTTAATTACGCATTATAAATTCAATATCGTTCACTGACATGTGGTAATTTTTTGTCGACAGAAAAAACAAAGAACCCGGAACAGATAGATATCTACACCGTACAACAGAAAGGTGTTAGAAAACGTGTGGTTAAAACCACCATGAGTTCCTTTTGGAAAAAGGATTCTGTGATACGCATCAACAATGTGGACGACAAGCAGGAGACGCCAAACATTGAAAAAGACATCAGGGCCAAGGTAAATGAAGGGGAATCAGGAGATTTACAACACGCGTTTCCAATTCCATTGTATTTTCCCCATACTTACGTAATACCTCAGGATAATGTTTCAAATCGGCATTGCATTAAAGCCTCCCGAAAAATGATTGATGAGCAAGTTAATTACAAAAATTTGAGCACTTTCGAATCACTTGACTTGGCACAAACTATGACATAACAAGGCCTTCTTGTAAATCTAGAGACGAAATTAAAGCTAGCTTTCATAACTGTCGAGACATTACAAAAGTCAAGACCTAAATTGTTCAGTGAACAGTACACGTAGACTTGCTACATAGATTGAGATTGATCTCAACGGCCTCGATTAAATTGCATATTAGCATTGTCCCCATTCTGGAGCAGATGTTCGACAATTTGGTCTTGATTCAATTGAGCATCACTTCCTATCAGATCTATCAATTTCCTATCCAACAATGCATGATTCCAACCTTGAATGGTTTCTTTTCTCTATCGAACATCAGTGTTCTTTCTTCGTAACCGTAGGTTTGCGTCAGAATTGGAAACCTCTCGTTACAGATAGCGAGAGTCGAAAGGCTTTCGTTGTTGGGCAACTGTGGGCACAGTTGAACAGAGGAACAGCTACTAAGGAGCTTCCTACTGATTGCAGCTGGATATGGCAACTAAGTCAAGGTTCGAGAGGAACTGGCACAATACCCTGCACTTCGTTCACTGGTGCCGGTACGGGGAGACTCCGCAAGAAGCTCGCATGAGACAGGTAAATAAACATACAATGCTCAAATCGTAACAGTATCTAAAAGAAAATTCTAGAACCCTCAATAACGGTGCGCGTCTGCGAGTTGCGTTACTGATCCGGTAATTTACCACGGTTTGATTCCCATTTAACTTTGTTTACTCGTTTCTATTATTTTTATTCGTAGTATATTTTTGGTTCTAGAATTGTTTTACATTTTTATCTCATTGAATTGCATGTCGCGTGCCATCGTTCGGGAAGCGAAGCTGTCCATACAAATACTTTCGAAATCACAGTTATTCGTGAGCGTAAACATTGTCATGGCAATTTGCGTCATTCTTTTACACTTTACGTTCTAAAGAGTCAGTATCGTAAAATAATTGTTTCATCTGGCTTTGTGTTTGTCTGCCGTTTGTTATTTCATTGTGAACTTTTTCTACGGAGGCATTGAAAAGTGTGCACATGGGCGCCGGCGATCATCCATCGAGGTTTTGCATGGGGAACCGAGTGATGAATAAAAACACGATCGCAAAACGAAGACTTTTGTTACAGATCAGCTTAACGACGTCGAAAACACCCATGATTATCATCTTTTGATGGTAATTTGAGGCGCTTTGGACACTTTCCGCTGGCAACATTTAGTACCGGTGAGGTTTTGAATTATAATGCTGTACCGGAATTCAATGTGCCCCACTCTGTGTTTCTTCCTAACTTTACTAATGCTATTTGTGTAATGTATTATACGTTCACACCAGTCGGTATACGAGCAGCTAAGCTACAAACTGGACGCGAAATAAAAGCGCAAATTAAAATTATAATCTACGATAAGACTACGGACAAAATCGCATCGACTGTTTGAATTCAAAGTCCGATCACCTTACATAATTGAGCGAGACGAATTGCAAAATATTTAGTAACATCGCATGCGTGTAATTATTTGTAAAAGCGATAATAGAATAATCATAATTATGTATACCAAATTAAAACTACATAATGTTAGGTTTACAAACAATTTTATTTTCTGACAGAAAACTAGTCGACTGTTTAAATATTTGCGCGTCGCTCGGTTAGAATTACATTCTTGATCGCAATGTCACATTCAAGTGGTATTTTGTTTGACTCATTCACTTGTTAGTTTCAGATTATATATTTCAATGCAATGACAATTTAATCCTCGTATACTTTTTATAATTCAAAGACGAAAAATGCTCGTTGAACTAAAATCAGCAGGATTATTGACTGAATAAATACTCATAAATAGAATAGAAAAGGATAAAATAATAGCGTACCGGTATTTTATATACAAAGTAGAGAAAAATAATTCACACCAATTTATGATAGTGCGGCAAAAATTAATTAAATTTACGACAGCTGTACAAATATTTAATAATACCCTGTGTCTGGCCTCGACTTAGCGAGAGAGATTCGAGAATAATAATCCACTCCAAGTATCTACATACGTTATTTCTACAATAGCTGTTGGCCGCGACTTCGTTCGTGGATTCAATCCTAATTGACATAATAAAAAATAAACTATTCTATGTCTATATAGATAGTCACTGTAGAATTGATATGGATAATACAAGTATAATATACCTCCAGATCTATTTAATTGTATGCCAAAACTGCGACGCAATTTATGCAATGTTATGAAACTATACCGACATTTGGTATCAATATAAGATAAACACAACCCAAAAGTACTATAAACATTGATAGGACGTACAAATCGATGTCTATTCTTAAACAATCGTAGACTAGTTTTCGACCGATTAAAAAAGAAGGTTCACATTCGAAGCGTATATTTTTTTTTAATAAAAAACACATTTTTCGAGAAGATAATATCAAACGTGTTTAGGAAAAGATATTTCAGATAAATTAATCCTTTTCAGTCCTAATCAAATAAAGTAGCGATTACAGTCATTGTTCTTTTCCGTGATACCAAGGCAGTGTGAAGTAGTTTCAACTTGTTTTTATAGGAAAACTAGAAATAGTTCATAAAAAACGCGATAAATTATATTTACTGATTTAACACTATTGTTATTACCCATTGTTATCTGAGTATTTTATGTTTAGGATTAGGGATGGGACATCATAGTTTTAAAAGTCCGTATACTCGGTATAAGATTTACGATTCGTTTCAATGCGTAACAGTGCTCAGAACATGCCTAAGTTTTTTTGAACGGCTAGGTACAAAAAGCTTATATTATTTTAAATAGGATTACGTATCATAGGTTCCAAAAACCAGGTAAAAATGCAGTAGTTTTTTTTCTAACAAAGCTATGCAAGTAATATTCATAAGATTTCACACTAATTTAAAGAGCCTTAGCGTGTGTAAAAGAAATTTAATCAATGTTTTTGTTAATATAATACTGATAAAAAATCTCTCATGCAATTCGTAGAGATGAAAGAACAGAATGCACTTATCCTTGAAGCATTATTATTTGTTACAACAAAACGTGACTGTCATGCGACCTTAACGTAAGATATTTAATCATGAGGCCATGACGTTGAAAATTCACGAGATTTCTATAAAAAAATATCACGTACGTGTCGTACTAACATTTGTTTTAAGTATTTGTAGACGTCTTGTTCTTACATGATTTTAAAGATTGTTAAAAAATATTTAAACGTAAAGAAAGAAAATTTGATAGGGATTAGGCTAAATTAATATTATTTGAGCATAAAACTAATTTGGCAATGTTTTGTTTCAGATAGGCGAGTCGCTCAAATGGGGCAACATTGGCATGAGTATGGGCGTTGTGCTGGTCAACCAGAACCAAGCACGGGAGAAGGCTCGGTCTGTCTGAGTGTGGCAATCCAGTGGACCTCAATCCGCTGGATACTCTTGCCTCTGCTTTTGGCGGCCGTCGTCCAAGATCGACCATGTTTAAACATTCTAATTTTGAAAATGTCCGGAACGTCTACGTTTGAGTTCCGGATGGACGTTTACCGATAAATATCCCTGCACTATTTTTCGTTCTTTTTAGAATCTTCCTATATATTTTTATAATGTGTTCTTCGGTAACTTCTGAAATTCTATATTATCATTGCTATTTACTTTGAGAAATTGTAGATGTCTTTGACACTCAAACAGTACCAAATATTTAAATAACCTTCAGATGCAAAAGATATATTTGCTTAAATTTATTTATGAAGTAATTATTGTGATTTAATGGGAACTCTGAATGTGCTTTTTGCATTAAATTTGGGACAAATAGTAGAAAATTGTTAACTGTTTAAAACATTCCTTAGACAAAAGACGCCCCCAAGGCTCATATATTAAACTCTTTGTACTTTTAAGTGATTTGATATTACATAAATGTAAGGTTATTATTGTGAAATCTTGTATTGATGTTCTGAGTGGCACCTAGTCTTGCAAGTATTTCCATGTTTTTCTGATATCATAAGACTGTTTTCTGATTTTCTGTGAAAATTATGTGATGACTGCGAAAATTTATTTTCAATTGAAATTTTAATGTTTCGTATGTCAGATTCAATGTTAAAGTATTGATGTTATTTTGACCCCACAAGGGATTGAATGAAGTATTTTATTGATAGTGAACGATAAAACGACCTAAAAACAAATTGTATGCGACAGAAAATGTGTTGACTGTTGTGAAAATTCGTACATGAGTAAGTTTTAATGTTCTATTTATAATAAAGCATTTTTTTTTAAATAAATATATGATGACATTAAGCATTGTTTTTTTTAAGCCATTCAAACTAGTGTTTTAAGTAGGTACTACTAAAAAATCCACGGTGACATAGAAAACTATAGTAGTAAACTTTATTATTGAAACTAGCTGTGTGCGACTTCGATCGCATGGTGGTAGGTTAGATTTATGTTATCTATTCCAGATTATTATACTCGTAATTATATGTAAACACCAGCAATAGAGAATGGTAGCATGGCACATTACTTTTATATAGTGCAAAACTTAAAAAAGTTTGTATTATAACCAAACAGTAAGTGACAAATGAGGTTCAATAGGCCAGCCGCGATGGACATGACATAGTTAATATGACCAAATACGATTTCTTTCATAATTTGATTTTTAGATAACGTAGAAAAATAAAATATGCCTCCGTATTCTTGAGACTATTCCGTATTCTACGCTACCAGATGGTATAGTTTCCATGGAAATCGGTTCCATGGAAACCGGTCGAATGTGCCCAGTTACTCTTTTATGATATGTATAGATATATTCCACCCAAGTAACCCCGCTAATAGTGTTTTAATAATATTTGAAGTTAAAGGTCAATCAATATGTGTTTGTCAAACCACCGACCTGTGAATGAGTGATAAGTAAAATGACCATTGACATTCACGTATGATAACGTTTATTGAGTACTATTTATATCACAACTTAACTTACAAAATATTTTAAAACGAAATGAAATTGGATCACGATTGTAATGCCCAAGTAAGGTAAACTCAGATCTTCAGGCGCTTAGATCCTTGAAGATGTCTAAAGAGCGTAGTCAGAGACACATCCAAACATTACATTTCATTCAAGCAAGTGCATTGCCGCTTATAATACTAACTGGTTTCCGCACGATGTTTCCCCTCTTAACCTTTTTGGGAATATACATTTTTCTAAAAAAAAGTATATAGATGCACGGCCGAGATTTGAACCCTTGACTTACGGATTGAAAATTAAGGTAACTTCCACTGCCAACACGGTTTTTCCGAAAATTTATAAATTGATAATAATAAAAACAAGATCTGATGATCACGCGACTTCACCGTTCTTTCAGAGAATGATGATCACGTGACCCTATCACACACGTGATGGCACACATCACATAGTGGAGATCCTCGTGCAGTTTAAATGCTGCATTATCAGACTAAGTTACGATCGAACTTTGATACTGTATAATGCCAACTAACAAGGGTGTTAGCATTGCGAAAAAAATGAGCATCTCATAGACGCTAGCATCTTTATTACCTAGGAAGTTATGCCAAAATTACAAGAAAGATTTTGAATTTTAGAACTTGCGCCTCCTTGCTATTAAACCTAGAAGAATCAATCACAATCACGGCTTGCTTGAACTTTTTGATAATCTACCACTATGTAGTTTTAGCGTTCCTCAGGGCGCTGCGTTGGGTCCCACTCAGTTTTTAATATACACAACAGTAAATCTTGAAGTTAAAAGACAAGTAACAACTAATTCTACTACTCACCTCTCTTAGAAGTCCGAAAAGCATGTCGGTGGAGAGAGATCTTTCGTGGGCCTCGTCCATGATGACCGCGCAGTATTGTTCCAAATCGGGCTCACGCAAGCCTTCACGGAGTAGAATACCGTCTGTCATGTATTTGATCACAGTGCTGGGGGAAGTGCAGTCTTCGAAACGGATCGCGTAGCCTACTTCTTCGCCTGGTGAAGATAATGATATATAGATAGAAAACACACAATACAAGATCATGTACATAGGTGAACTTAATGCTAACCTTTGTGTAATTTTGAAAGGGAATGGTAGTGTTTTGTAAGAGAGAGAGAGAGAGAGAGATAGGGGGAAGGAGAGAGAGAGAGAGAGAGAGAGAGAGATATCATTGAATTTTAATATTTATACACATACTTATTGAATCAGATGAGTGATAATGAGAGGAATAGGATTTTACATACCTAACTTGCATCCCATTTCATCGGACACACGCTTTGCGACCGACATAGCTGCCACACGACGCGGCTGCGTGCAGCCAATCATGCCGAGACGACTGTACCCTTCTTCGTGCAAGTATTGTGTCAGTTGGGTGGTCTTACCGCTGCCGGTTTCACCTTAAAAACATGACAGTTTTAGTCAAAGTCAAAAGGTCTTTTCAAGATGTACAGAGGGGTTAGTCAGAGGTATGTCCAAACATTACATTTGGCACATGTCCACATTTTGCAGTAGTAATCGGCGTCAAATTCCCATTGTGCGACTGTCAAAAAACAATGGGATTTTGACAGCTGATGCCGATTACGATTATCAGTGAGCATACGCAATAAGAGTTGCAGACTGAGGTATGTTAATGACCCTTTTGTCAATAACCGAGGGTGAAAAAGGAATCCACTTTAGAGATCCTCTCAGAACTCAAGGCGTTTAGATTTTTGAAGATGTCTAAGGGTAGCCAGAGTCACGTCTAAACAAAACGAAAACTGAAACTGGATAATAAAAACGCGATATCACCGAAAAAAACGAAAACAAAAGTGTTAAATTTTTCAACAATGTTATTTGGCCTTTATCCAAAATTTCTTCTCTTTCAGAGAATCTTTATATTTGTCTTTTCGCACCGATACAAAAACAGTCATAAGTTGAACATCCTTCCTGTCTTCCACGTTGTGAATTGTTAATGCGCAATACTCGTACATAACCTTTAATTTTATTATAATTTATTTCTGTGGCGCCACTGGAAAACAGCGCTGCATTAAAACTCGCTGTTGCGGCATATAGCTGAGTGGTGACCAATTTTACTGTCATGTTGTTTAGCTACAAGATCCATTTCTGTACAGGAGATGTTGACACAATATAAACTTATTAGGTACTAGCAGTCCGCCCCGGCGTCGCACGGTACACCCGTAATGTGATTTTATGGGTTTATTTTTTTACACTTTGGGTTACATTATCGAAGTTTCATACGGATCCCTAATAGACAAATGGTATTATGGACTTTTTTGTAGATATTGATGTTATCTATAAATTGTAGTACATTACTTTGCTCCATTGTCAATAATTTCCGCAGCGTAAGCGATATAAAGGATTTTTTTGGATTTTTTTTTCTCACGTTGTGTTACATTATGGAAGTTTTCATACGGATCCCTAACATTTTTGAAAATATTCTATAGCCTATGTTCATCAGGGATAATGTAGGATACTAATGGTGAAAGAATTTTTCAAATCGGTCCAGTAGTTTCGGAGCCTATTCGATGCAAACAAACAAACAAACAATCAAATCTTTCCTCTTTATAATATTATTATTATTAGTATAGATTGCATTCAACACCATAACATGATAATCATGTATTTACAAATAGACGGCAGTATTGTTCATTTTTAGGGTTCCGTACCCAAAGGGTAAAAACGGAACCCTATTACTAAGACTTCGCTGTTCGTCTGTTTGTCCGTCTGTCTGTCACAGGGCTGTATCTCATGAACTGTGATAGCTAGACAGTTGAAATTTTCACAGATGATGTACTTCTGTTGTTGCTACAACAACAAATACCAAAAACAGAATAAAATAATTATTTAAGTGGGGCTCCCATACAACAAACGTGTTTTTTGTTTGCTGTTTTTTATAGATAATGGTACGGAACCATTCGTGCACGAGTCCGACTCGCACTTGGCCGGTTTTTTCTATCTTTTTAATAACTTACCAACGATAATAACCACGCTGTTTTCCCTTATAACCTGCATAAGCTCCTCTCTGACCGCAAAAGCTGGTAAGAACCGACGTTGTTCCCCGATCGACTTCTTGTTCACGAAATCAGATTTAGATTTCGGCTCGGCCGCTGCAGCTTCTGCGAAGTGGATACAACATTTTCAAAGAAATCCAATGTGTTATCATCACTCAAAGGGAGTAGTCACAGGCACGTCCGAACATTACATTTGGCACATGGCCAAATTTAGCTGTAGCAGCCTATATAGGCTGAAACAGTTATATAACTGGAAACCAGTTATATAACTGGTTTCCTAATGATGTTTTCCTTCGCCGTTTTAAGCATGTTAATGCGTATATATATATATGAAAAACCCTATGATGCACGGCCGGGATTTGAACCCGCTACCTTTACATTTAAAGTCGAGGTACCTATTACACGTCCAACACATCTGATAAACAAACAAACAAAAATTACTATATAAGTTTTAAAAACTGGTCCTACATTAATATAATTTAAACTAGCTGACCCGTGCCCGCTTCGCTGTGCGTAAGACATTTCTAATACCATCGTTGACTTTTTTGTAGACGTTTTTAAGGTGTACAATACTGTAGTACATTATTTTGATATATCTCGTGGGGTTCAGCCAGCATTTGCAATGTAAGCGCAAAAAAATGTGTTTATTTACGACATCACATTAGAAACCTCTAAAATTATCAGTGTTTCTCTACTATATTATGCATGTATTATACATATAAACCTTCCTCCTGAATCACTCTATCTATTAAAAAAAACCGCATCAAAATCCGTTGTGTAGTTTTAAAGATATAAGCAAACATACACGTACATACATACGCGGAAAGCGGAAAGCGACTTTGCTTTATACTATTTAGTGATGACATTACAAACCTTTGTCGAGATGCTCTGCATATTTGTATGCTTGCTTTGTTGGGCCATCTTCTGTTTCCTCCTGTTCCTTTTGGATGCCCATGATGTTACCTGAAATAATTACATTGAATATTCAAAGCGTGCTTTAGTTGTGGGTAAAAATATATTGAAGCTATTATGTTGGTTTAGTGGAAATTCAGAGTAGAAAGATCATCAAAAATATTGTGTGAAATTTTAATAGTAGCTTAAAAAGTACGAAAAATGTTTTTTCGTACTTTATTACATATTTTATCTACACTAATGTTGTAACATTCTACTTATGTTTCCAATACTTGACTTATAATTACTACTGTTATAGCGCAGACAACAAAACACTCAATTTAAGCAATTTCACATGATGGTATAATATCCACATCGATATCGTAAAATCTCATTATAACATCAATAAAACGCGACCAATTAACCTGGCGAGCCTTATGTCAAAATCCTCATACAAGTTGTATAAAATTTTGATATTAGGCTGGCTTTTGAAAACAGTTGGGTTATACGTGAAACTACTAAACTTACATAAACAAAACTCTTTGGTAAGATCTTGTGCCAATTAAATAAAAAAAAAAACAGCGCGCGCTCGCTCCTGATTGGCCCTGCGCGCGCAGCTGCTTATTGGTTAGATTTTAATGGCGGCAAGTTCACTGTGACAATACAATACACGTACGCGTGAATTTAATGTTTCGCAATGTGTTTTGTTTTTAAAATACAAATTAAAAGTTAAAAATGGATAGCGACGTTAGTGAAGATAAAGTAGTGTATGTAACTGCATATAACACGGGTATTAAAACACTCGTTACTATTATGAAACTCGCTTCGCTCGTTTCATAAACTCACACTCGTGTTTTAATACCCTTCCTTATATGACAGTTACATAAACTACTATTATTCCTATGTTCTAGGTTCATAAATGTTAAATGATATAATTAATTAGGCACCTAAGGTGGCAACCAAACTCGCTCAGTAAAATGATAGAAAACTTCATAAATAGAGGTTATTGGTTGGACTATGATGTAAATTTATATTAATATTTATCATGTACAAGTATCTGCCAGCGACTTCGCTTGAGTGTGATTAAGCTCCAAACGTCTAAACATCCTTACAAACTTTCGGATTTTTATTAGAAGATATTGGTGGCAATTCTATTGTGTCCACTGTAAAGCAAACATTTCGTAAAATACGATCGTACTTATTCCTTTTAGGTTAGAGACTAAATTCGCTTACCGATTTTAGTCCCTTCAAGCTTCCAATGTTTCTTCTGAGCTTTGCGTCTCTCCTTCTGTTCTCTGAACGCTTTGACTAAAGCAGAACCTTTGCGAGCGTTGATCGCCATGTCTGCTGTGGGATCTTTTACCTAAAAACAAGAGTGTTAGAGTTCATTTATAACAAATATTATCATCTCCTTGCCCTTATCCCACTTCAATTCAATTCAATTCAATTCAAATCGTTTATTTCAGCTTTCATAGGTACACGTACATATTACAGCCATATTATAAGGTAAATTATAAATAATAAATTTTTAACCTAAACAGTCTAAAATGAACACTGCATCACTGGTACGAATGATGCACCTGTGTGCAGTGCTTCATAAATATGCAATCGGTGTCCAACCTTCCTGCTATTAGTTTTAGGTAGCTGTTGGGGCTGTCCCTTATGCGGCGCATCAAGGACGACGTTCTTTTGCGGATGATCGCATAAAAGCCATCGACGCGTGCCTCTGCGAACATTCCCGATGCACTACAAAAGTATGGCAGCCTCAACAGCACCCTAAAACTATTATTATACTGGACTCGAAGGGCATTCCAGCAGCTCTTGGTAAAGTTAACCCATAGACTGCACGTGTAAAAAGACTGGCAGTACGCCCTGAACAGACTTGTTTTTACAGCCATACTGCAACGTGCAAATCTACGGGCCAACATATTAGCTCTGACTGATAATGCCCTTCGCTCCCTATCAATATCCAGCATATCCGAGAGAGTGTCGGTGACCCAGTGACCCAGATATTTAAACTTTGTCACCCTCCTGAGTTCATTGCCCGCCAGCAATATTGGTCAAGCCGCCTGCCTGGTGTCAACCCATTGAGAATGTTTTAAAATTTAAATGATATATCTTCTAATATATAAAATTCTCGTATCTCGTGTGTTTGTAACCAAAGTCCTCTGAAAAGGCTTGACCGTTTATTATTTTTTTTTGTGTAGGTGATAATAGGTCGTATGGTATTTTTTATACCCATAAGTTATCAAGGGTGGCGTAAAGTTTGCGAAAAACTTAGTGCTTTTTTTCTGTGTGATTATTGAAATTTGACAGGACAACGTCTGTCGGGACAGCTAGTATAAAATATAGTTTTTAGTTTTACAATATTTATGACAATGTACAACAATAAAAAAAACTTACAGGTATCACTGGTTCAGGTTGCTTGGTGAAAACGATTCTACCGTCGAGAAACGGA
Organism: Hydriomena furcata; assembly: GCA_912999785.1. Classification (NCBI taxonomy): domain Eukaryota; kingdom Metazoa; phylum Arthropoda; class Insecta; order Lepidoptera; family Geometridae; genus Hydriomena; species Hydriomena furcata. Next base: position 14,419,349 of record OU538832.1, on the reverse strand, counting down.
GGCACTATGTTGTGCACAAGAAGATGAACTCTGTCCACGCTTTCCTGGAAATTAAAACAAAATATCCAGTTAATAATAATATTGGTGGACATTTCACACAGTGCCATATAGCCCCAAACTTAACAAAGCTTGTATTATGAGAACTAGATAACTGATAGAATACATACAGACTTTTTTTTTTAATATGTACTACATATTATCAGGTTTCCTCGCGATGTTTTCCTTCACCGTTTTGAGACAGTGCTAAAGCGCACAATACATTTTCGATAGAACAAATCCATTGAGAAAATAGGATCACAACTGTAATACCCAAAGACGGTAGACATACTCTCAGATCATAAGGCGTTTAGATCTTTGATGCCTAAAAGGCACCAAAGATGCCTCAGAGGCACGTTCAAACATTATACTTGGCACAATATCCACATTTGATCTCCGGGCGTTCAGATTCCATGAAGAAAACGGGGTTAGTCAGAGGCACGTTCAAAAATTATGTTTAACCACATTTTGCAGTACATAGTTAGCATTCATACTTTAATATTATTGAAGACATTTACCTCATCCAGATCATTGTTAACATTGATAGAGTGCACAACACCACTCGTCAGCATTCTGTTCCTCTCCCACAGCTCGTTGTCCTTGTCTATCTGCTGGCGTTGAGCGGACACTTTGCGATTGCGTCTCTTTTCTATTTGCTCCTCCTTTTTAGCTACGTATTCTGCGCTTGCGCCGCGGAACGGATCCGATTCGTCAGCTTCACCTGGTAGAATATAGCTGATGTAAGCATTCTGATAGAATATAAGTAAGAATGTTTGTGTTTGTGACGATGTTTGGATGTTTGTGGCTAAATAACAAACATAAACGATCAAACGGATTTGGATGAAACTTGAAATATAAAAAAAATAGGATCACGACTTTAATTCCCAAATACGGTAGACATCCTCTCAGATCTCCAGGCGCTTAGATCCTTTGAAGATATCTAGTGGGGGTAGTCAGAGGCACGTCCAAACCTTATATTTGGCACATGCCCGCATTTTGCAGTAGTTAGCATTCCATACGTGACAGGTTATATACAATAATATTAATAACTAGCTGACCCGTGCCCGCTTCGCTGTGCGTAAAACATTTCTAATACCATCGTGGACTTTTTTGTAGACGTTTTTAAAGTGTACAATACTGTAGTACATTTTTTTGATATATATCCTGGGGTTCAGCCAGCATTTGCAATGTAAGCGCAAAAAAATGTGTTCACGCAAAAAATTATCAGTGTTTCTCTACTATATTATGCATGTATTATACATATAAACCTTCCTCCTGAATCACTCTATCTATTAAAAAAAACCGCATCAAAATCCGTTGTGTAGTTTTAAAGATACATATAAGCAAACATACATACATACATATTACATACAGACGCGGGAAGCGGAAAGCGACTTTGCTTTATACTATGTAGTGATAAATAACTTGAAGTTATATAATAGCCTTTGTTGTAGAATACTTTTTATGCAGGTTCCACACCACCAAACCACTATTTTCAGTAAATTATCATTCCACGCGTGACAGGTCATTTCCATCATCACTAACACTGATTTAAGTAAGTATATAAATTTTCTATTGAAAAAATCTATTGGTGCATGATTGGGCTTAGAAGTTGAGGCATCTCTCACTGCCAAAGTTAACATAAACTAAGTTTAAGACTTACCTTCACCCATATTGTACCATTCTCTGTCGAGTTTTTTCTCAGCTTCCTCCCATTCGGGATCGTCAATATCAACCGCGCGACGCGAACTGGCGAACCTGTAACAAAATATTGTTTATTATCATCATGTTCTTGCCCATATCCCATTATCATCATCTCATTATCACCCTCATCACTTACTTCTTTCTTGTCTTAAGGAGTTAGTCAGAGGCAGGTCTAAATATTACATTTGGCATGTGCCCACATTTTGCAGTAGTTAGCATTCCAATCATGACAGATTGCACGCCTTCGATATTCCTTCAACGTTGTAAGCAAGCGTTAACAGGCACATACATTTTTTGAACAGAAAAATCACTTGATTCAGCGCCGGGGTATGAACCGACGACCATCTGATTGAAAGTCGAGATACCTCCCACTCGGCGAACGACGGCTTCATCGTGATTTTATTAAAATAAATATACTTTATGATTTTGACTTACTTATGAGGTGACGCTCTTGGTGTGAACTCATACGGCCTTCCCTTATTATCCCGCATCTGTTTGCCTCTGTGGTCCCTCGGTAATGGAGTGGGGAAGTCCCAGCTGGATTTGCGGACAATTGATTTGGGATCATCGTCATCATCGTCCCACGCTGTCTTGTCGGTAGGTTTGAGAGCTTTTAGACTGTAAATAGAAAATAATAAAAACAGAATCATAACTGTAATCCTTAAGTATGATAGACATCCTATCGGATCCCCAACCGCTACAATCTTTGAGGATGTCAAAAGGGGTTATTCAGAGGCAAACATTACATTTGAGACATGGCCATAGAAAGACACTTTAAATATCAAAGTCAAAAGTTTTTTATATATTAGTGCTAGTCTGACAGACTTTTTCCTTCAATTCTGATCAAAAGCCCTAAATGTATTATGGTAGTCCTGGGCCTAGTTTGGTAAAACAACACATACAAGCTTACATTTAAAAACTAAAATGATTGATTCATAAATTTTCAAAGATAATTCATGAAGCTAGCGCATCTTATTTTCTGAGTAGACATTCTACTGTACACAATAAATGTGTCAAATAAGTTCATAATATAATTAGATATCTATAAGTTAAATTAATTATGAATTTTCACTATGTTAATAGATCAATAAAAATAGTTACCTTGGAGTTCTTGGTTCATCCTTGAATCTTGGCTCATAATAGCTCCTTCTTGAGCTATTATCTCTGCTTCTATCAGATCTATCACTTCTTTCACCTCTGTCACTTCTGTCACCTCTATCACTTCTGTCACCCCTATCACTTCTCTCACCCCTGTCACTTCTATCACCTCTATCACTTCTGTCGTCTCTCTGCCGTCTGTCCGACCGTTCCTTTCTGTCGCGTTCATTACTTCTGTCTTTTCTGCGAACATCCTCAAACTTGGTATCATTGTCACGCTCACGTCTGTCATAGCGACGGTAATGGGGATTATCCTCCTCCTCTTTTGCACGGGCCTCTTTTTCCTCTTTAGTGGAACTGTGGACACCTTTCTTTTCTTTTTCTGATCTGAAAATGAAAAACATTATTGTGTTAGCTTATCATTGATTAGCAAAGAAAGAAATATATTGTTTTTTATAAATGCACAATATAAATGAATTAGATACTGTAGGTCTTAAAATAATGTTTCTACAGTCTCACTATATTTGAAGGAATATTAAAACAACGTGTTGTAGAGTAAATGTAACTCGTAGCACATAAAAAATGTGTATTGTGATAAATTAGAGGGAAGAGAAAAATATGTTTAGGTAATATCAACTTTAGGTACTTTGCAAGTCTCTCCAACATCCTTTCCCGCGCTTCTTCCGATATTCCGCCTGTATAAGTCGGAGTCTCCTCATTATGCCTCCTATATTTTCGGTCTTTGGCGCCAGAAGACTCGATCTGATCGCTACTCGTCTCCGCTTCTTCAACATCGTCTTGGAAGGATATCAGCCTGTTTTGCTTGCGTTTCTCTGCAGCCAGCTTATCAAGCCCCAGTAAAGAAGGCTTGGCAAACTGAAATTCACCAGGGGTATCCTTCTTTTTGATGATTAGGCCGCCAGGAGCGTCTCCCGATGTTCCCTCCAAGCGGTGCAGGTTTTCATCGTTGTCCGCCATCGTGGAAGCACTCTGTTGTCCAGCAAACAATTAATCACTTATCGCACAGTAAATTCATACGAGTTTTAGTTAATTTTTTGCAGTTTTAACAATAAAACAAGTAACAAAAAAAACATTGCAGTGATTGGTAAGCCATCCGGCGACGATTCAATTATTCAATGACAGAATTATATGAAATGACGCGGCATTGACATTAGAAAATTAACAAAATTGACATTGACAATTATGTTGCTATAATAAAAAATGCATTTCTGCAACTAGAGTTACCACTATTCATTAATAGATGGCGTTAACACCTGTACATTACAAATTGAGCAAACATAGTGATAAACTAGCATTCCGCCCCGGCTCCGCACGGGAGTAACGTATTATAACGATTTTATGGATATTTTTTTACCCAAGGTAATATGTAAGGTTACATTATCGAAGTTTTAATAGGGATCCCTATTTTTTTCAAACACTAAATATAGAATATCCCTCGTATTTAAGAACGACACTATGAGAACACGCACCCACAGTGGACGAAATCTTTTTTCATAAAAATCACTTTATGTGTTGTATGACACTGCATAGTGTGAATAGAGGCACATTGTCGTGTGCCTCTAGCCAAAGTTGAGCTCTAAAGGCACACGGTGCTGCGTGCGCCATAGTGCCGCTCAACACATAAAGTGATGTTTATGAAAAAAGATTTCGTCCACTGTGGGTGCGTGTTCTCATAGTGTCATTCTTGAATACGAGGGTAAGTTACTCAGAGATAATGTAGCATCCTAATGGCAAACGATTTTTTTTAATCGATCCAGTAGTTTTTGGATTTATTCCATACAAATATACAAAACATCTTTCCTCATAATAATATTAGTACTTATAGATTATTACACTCATAATAACTTTTGAATGGTATGGAATTTATTACTAAGTAATTTACAGGTAGGTACTGATATGGCCTTGAAAATGAAGTCATTTTTTTGGATAAGGATTAATACCCAGGTACGAATAATGTGGCCTAGTTTGTACAGGCGGCGTTACTATTGCATATTTTAACATGAATAAAACCGGCGAAGTGCGAGTCGGACTCGCGCACGAAGGGTTCCGTACTAAACTATTATCAAAACGGCAAAAAAATCACGTTTGTTGTACGGGAGTCCCGCTTAAATATATATTTTATGCTGTTTTTAGAGAAATACATCATCTGTGAAAATTTCAACTGTCTAGCTATCACGGTTCACGAGATACAGCCTGGTGACAGACAAACGGACAGCGGTGTCTTAGTAGTCCCGTTTTTTACCCTTTAGGTACGGAACCCTAGAAACATAAAAAATAATTCATAATATCTCGTTACCTACCTATTTACCTAACCACGTAGTTAGCATTCCACACGTGACAGGTTGCAAGCCCGTCGCCGCTTTTAAAGAATACTAATAGGTTTCCTCACGATGTTTTCCTTCACTGTTATAAACACGTGTAACGCGCATATACATTTTTCGAACAGAAATATCCATTGATGCACGGCCAGGATTCGACTTCGAAATTAATTAGAAATTAATAATATCTACCTAGGTAAAACCTAACTACATGAATTAAATAATTCAATTTTAAACTTTTTAGTCGATCATCTGAAGTACCACCAATTTACCGACTTACTTTACCGATAGTGGTAAAATAGCGCCACCTGCCAGCGGAATTGCAAACCTATTTCATCTTACCTCTCAAACCCCGAGCCTATAATATCTTAGTAACATCAAATGAAACTAGATGGCGCTAGAATGCGAAAATCACGTTTGTTGTATGGGAGCCCCCCTTAAATATTTATTTTATTCTGTTTTTAGTATTTGTTTTTAGAGCAGCAATATAAATACATAATCTGTGAAAATTTCAACTGTCTATAAATCATGGTTCATGAGATACAGCCCTGTGACAGACAGACAGACGGACAGCGAAGTCTTAGTAATAGGGTTCCGATTTTACCCTACGGGTACGGAACCCTAAACAGTAGTTATTGTGACATAACTGTAATAGTTGGACATAATTATGGTATTGCTGACTTATTTGTTAATATTGATGTAATCTTTAAAACTGCAGTACATCACTTTGATCTATTGTCAATAATTTTTGCAGCGTACGTGATATAAGGGTTTTTTTGCTTTTTATTCACATGTTGGGTTACATTATCGAAGTTTTCATACGGATTCCTAATAGTTAGACATATGGTATTGCTGACTTATTTGTAGATATTGATGTTCTCTTTAAAACTGTAGTACATCACTTTGCTCTATTGTCAATAATTTCCGCAGCATACGCGATATAAAGATTTTTACGGATTTTTTATCAAACGTTGGGTTACATTATCGAAGTTTTCATACGGATCCCTAATAGTTAGACATATGGTATGGTATTTGTAGGTATTGATGTCTTCTTTAAAAATGTAGAACATTACTTTGCTCTATTGTCAATAATTTTTGCAGCGTACGTGTTATAAGTTTTTTTTTGCTTTTTGTTCACATGTTGGGTCGATAATGTATTATCGAAGTTTTCATACGGATCCCTAATAGTTAGACATAATGGTATTGTTGACTTATCTAAAGATATTGATGTCCTCTTAAAAACTGTCGTACATTACTTTGCTCTATTGTTAATAATTTTTGCAGTGTACGCGATATAAGGATTTTTTTGCTTTTGATTCAACGTTGGGTTACGTTATCGAAGTTTTCATACGGATCCCTAATAGTTAGACATATGGTATTGTTGACTTGTTTGTAGATATTGATGTCCTCTTTAAAACTGTAGTAGGGGAGAGCGGGGCTGAAAGTGCCGGGGGTAAGTTGTTCCGACGCGAATATCTCGAAAACAGAAGTAGATAGATATACCATTTTAATACGTCGCGTATTGCTTAACAGTCCGGCACACACGGCTGCCATTTTAGTTGCGTCAGCGACGTGGACCTAGTGGCAATGCATGAGGGGTCTTCCAGCACCAAGTAAGTAAATATTTTCATTTAGATACTTTTTGGTCAAAAGTTAGCCTTTTTCGTGCTTTTAATATGGGAGTTTTACTAAAATGTTTTATTTTTATCCTAGTTTGTTATGCAGTGTAATTTTAATGCTTTAAACAGAGTTATTTTTAAATATGAGACAAAATATCACACTCTCATAAACGGGGTAAAATGTGCCGTTCCTGTGGGGCTGCTTGTGCCACGGCACAATTAACCCCAAATCGACCTTTATCATTCCAGTATTGTTTTTGTTTTGGTTTTTCACTAGCACTTATGAAAGGAAGAAATACTTTTTGACATGATATTTTATACTGCATTGATTGTCTTTTACAGAATGAGGAAATACAAGAGAAAACTCAAAGGAAAACTACTTCTCAGGATCTTTTACAATGCAGACATCAAAGATTGAAGATTGAAGACTAATTTCTAATTCACGTGGAATTAGAAATTAGTCACACAACGCTACAATGCTATGTCAAAAAAATAAAAAGTATACTTATTTACTTCTGTCGTAAAATAATAAAAAAAGAAGAAAGAAAGAGAAACTACAGAGGTAGAGGGTAAGAAGGTTAAAGAAAAAGGGAAAGAAAAAGGCAAGGAAAAAGCAAGGGGAAAGGTAATCAAACAAAAAAAACATGCTAAGAACCCCGCTAGGAGAAGAGTTTTGCAAGATTACAGTTCTGATGACGAAGATGAAGAGCAGGAATGGCTACTAAAAAATAGAAAGAAAGTGAAACTAAAAAGAAAGTTAAGGGAAAAGGCAAGGGAAAAAACAACTATTGATTAAAAATATTCTTAAGAGTTTGAAGTAATTACAAAAGTAACGGCAATTTCTTTTTAATTATTATAATACTTAGTATTATAAATAACTAAAGTTTAAAAACTGTTGATTTGTAATAAAAAGTATGACGAATAAATATATTATTATAAAATGTATGTCTTTTAAATTCAGAATACTTTTTATTTATGTTAAATACTTAACATTATCAACGGCACAACTGACCTCAGCTACGGCACAACTCGCCCCAAGAGGGGGTTGGTTGTGCCTTGCCGCCGCTGTATAAATAAATCAATTTTTCTTAAAAACTATTAAAAATGTACAAAATCTGTAAGTAAATTCATACAGCAGACTAAATTTGGCTAAAGATGAACTACTACTTTCAGACATAGTTCTTATTTTTATCCGATTAATATGAGGATTTGTCAAAATCGGCACTTTCAGCCCCGCTCTCCCCTACATCACTTTGCTCTATTGTCAATAATTTCCGCAGCGTACGCGATATAAGGATTTTGTTTGGATTTTTTTTCCCACTTTGGGTTACATTATCGAAGTTTTCATACGGATCCCTAACGTTTTTGAAAATACTCTATAGCCTATGTTCATCAGGGATAATGTAGAATTCTAATGGTAAAAGAATTTTTCAAATCGGTCCAGTAGTTTCGGAGCCTATTCGTTACAAACAAACAAACAAACAATCAAATCTTTCCTCTTTATATTATATATTATATAGTATATAGTATTATAGTATTATAGTATATAGTATATATATTATAGTATATAGTATAGAAGTTTAGATAGATAATATTAGTATAGATAAATAAAATAGGTGGCGTTTCTAACTTTTTGCGCAATCACCACACTACACTGCCTTATTATTTCGCACAGAAACGAACGGTATGAAAGATTAGGTAGGTACCTACGCATTTACTCGCAACGTAAATTATTTGACTTCGCTGAAATCCCATCAATAAATAATTTAACTTCACCTCAAACAAAACTACTCCAGTGATTCGCACCGGGATGATACGTCTAAGAACCAAGCATTATCATTTAATGTACTTACTTACAATATTCAGGACTACCCTTGTTCGACAGCATTAGACCTTTGCAGTATTAACACAGGATGTGAGCATGTGAGTATTGCGTAGGTACCTAGTAAGTATTGACCTATGAAATAATAGATTACCTACCTAAGGTAGATACCTTACCTTCTTACATATGTATGTCTACAATCAGCTTCTCTGCTGTTAGCAAAAATGTTTGCATGTTTTGGGTGATATGGTATTAGAAGAAACTATGAGTAGGTAGGTAGGTAGGTATACCTATACCTTCCTACCTAATTATAGTTTCTAATCTACTTCAATATTGTCATAGTATCTGTCTGAAGGTAATAATATACAACACTAGTTTTTAATTACCAAAAAAAATAATAACGTATTGTCAGTGTCTGTTACTAATTAAATTTAAGTAGTTAAAACTTAAATTAAAAAATTAAAAATAATATCCTTAAAAAAACACAATATTTAGTTAACCGTTTATTCATACATAGCTACTCATATTTTCACGATTCTATCCATTCATAAATAGCTCGCCGTCTCCGTTGTAATTTGTGTAGTATTATCTAGTACTGAGACCATAAATTAGTGCCAATTTTCGGTTAAAAAGAAACCTCGATAACTTTGTGATAGTGCAATAATAAATCATGCTGACAGTGCTCAGATCATAAGAAGCTTCTGCTGCAACGGTCAATTTTTTTTTTCGGTATATTAAAACTATTATTGTATACACACGGCATGGCACGGCACGACAGGGAAACCTATAGTGATTATTGGTTGTAATTTAAAGTAATTTATTATGTGGTTTTCTTTTCTTTCCTTCACATTTTTATGGCAATGTTGTCCTTGAGGATAATTATTATCCGTTTATAAGTCGCCTACGAATACAGCTACGTTACCGTAGAGGTTCTACCTTATTTTGACCCGTCTACGACTACCAACCTACTACGATCGTGTATCTCGACCTCGTATTTTCATTTCCTAAAAATAAATATCTAATAAAATAAACAAGCGTGTCAAAATGCGTTCATATTTGATACTAGATATGGCGCGCGGCTTTGTTCGCGTGTTACCCATATGATAAGTATTTTAAATGTTTTAATCACGTCACAACCAAATATAATAATTATTAGTAAAATTCCAGGATGTGGCCATGTGCCAAATGGAATGTTTAGATGTGCCTCTGGCTACTCCCTTTAGTAATTTCAAGGACCGAAGCGCCTGGAGATCTATGTAGATATCTACAGTACGTACATGGGATTAAAGTCGTGATGAATAAATTTCATCGAAATCGGCTCAGCCGCTACGATACGCGATTGTAACTAACAGCTATGTAGAACTTCCATAGCAACTAAACAGGCCTCCAAGATCAAGACTCGTTGACAATGACCACAAAATGATAGCAATTGAATCTTTCGACCCATCAAAAATAGACTAGTGTGTGTCAACCGGTTGGCGCGAGCGCGCGCTTCTATATTTATATCATAATCGCGATTTCCCGTGCTTTCATACTTCCTCATTTTTTTTTTAAAGTTAATATTTCCGGCCAGTTATTTATGTTTTTTTTTCTGTAATTTTTTAAGTGTATATTTTCGGCCAGTTATTAAACCAAGTTTAAAAGTAAACTAAAGTGGGTGATTCTTCAGAGTTATGAATTAGAAATGGATATTTTTAATAGTGCGTGATATTTTTGTGGAAATGGCTGACATTGAACTGAACTCGGGAAAAGACGAAAAAGATGCAGGTAAAAAAATATCGTACTACCTACATACCTACGGTAGGTAATTAATTATAATTAGGTACCTACCTAAGTAATTAAGTACTTACCTAGCAACAGTCGTAATAGTCGTATTGAAAACCTGCTATTTTTGACGTTGGAACTTATTTGTACAAATAAACTTTCTAAGTAGGTTAGATAGGTAGGTACATCATATTTATTACATTTTTATACACATTATTGAAGTATTAGTAGGGATCCTTATTTTTTTCCAGTAATAAATATAGCTTTTAGGTTACTTGGTGATAATGTATTCATGTATGCATTCTAATGGTGAAATAATTTTTGAAATAGGTTCAGTAGTTTTTGTGTTTATTCGTTAAAAATATAAAAAATTACATATGTTTCCTCGTTATAATATTATTATACACTTCAATTTGATTACAGAATACTTATGAAATCTTTTAATCAAGCATAAGAGACGTGCTTTGCCAAAGATAACATTTTCATTAAAAATAACGCATTTTGAGATCAATGTTGTTTACTTGAAATAAGGAAAAAGGTTTTTTTATTATACCTAAAGATACAAGTATTATGCATAGAGGGATAAGATATAAAAAAATAAGAATAAAGTCTTAAAATACAAGTGCGAGTTTTGTTTAACAAAAAATGCTTCTAGCCTCAAAAGTTTTGGCATCGAACTATTTAGTGCGTAAAACTCACTAAATCTATCAAATTTATTACATTAAATTCGCAAATCGCAATAAATTTTATGTTTTATCGACTTTAAGAGAAGATGATGCATTTTCAGTTTTATTATTGAAACAAACAGACGAGGTTCAGTCGAAACTTCGTCTGAACCTCGTCTATGAATATTTTTTTTTTATGAATATTTCCAAAGTCTTTCTGTTCTGAAGATTGCTACATAGGACGCGCTCTCGAAATGATTTTTTCTAGTTATTTCTTCAAATAATTATGAATGTGCTTTACTTTTGCAGCATAAAATATTATGTACAGTTAATATGAACAGGGTTAAGTAATATTTACAATAACGATTTACTTACAATAACTGAATTTAGATATTTATTTGCTGGCAAAGCTAATTCTCCACCTTGGTGATTTTGACCCAAGTGTTATCGATTTATAGTGAAACTTTTTAATGAAAAAAAAAAACAAAAAATATTCCATTTGATCGTATATTTATGTTCGATGGTCGTAGGTACACAAGCTTCAAAGTAGTCTGAAACACATTTAAAGGTAGTTGACATTACAGCAACTTTTTTTTAAGAAAATAAAAATAAAACTTTGTTGTGTCGTTTCGAATACGTGGGTTGAATTTATTGGGTGTTTGAGACAAATTGTTACTTGTTTGAGTTGAATGAACAAAATAATGAGGTTTATTGTTAGAATCATTATTTTTATGCCTCGGAGCATGTATGAATAAATTCTAAAAAATAATAACAAATGTACCTCATATCAAACCTCCTAGCTCTCATAATAATATATTTAAAGATCTCTCAGGTGGATTGTCAAAATAGCACGTAACCGCCAAACATAAAAGACTACTTTTTAAGAATAATTACTTTTCTCACCGTTTTATGGAACATTTTTAGATTGAATAATCAACTTATTGAAACGTCCTACATAAGTAAATGAACGAAAATGAGAAATCATAAAAAAATTAACTAACTAAAAAATTAACCTATAAAAAATTACCTAGGTGTAGGTAATATACCTACTAGCTAATTAAAACTACTTACTTGAATTAGTATAGGGATAATGTAGCTTTCTATTAATTATGTCTAAAGGGCTTAAATATTTCGGCACTTGCCCACATTTTGCATCTTCAAGGATCTGAGTGTCTGGAGATCTGATAGGATGTCTACCGTAGTTGAGATTACAGTCGTGATCCTATTTCATTTCATTTATTAGTAAAAGAATTTTCAGAATCGGATCAATTTTTCCGTAGATTTTCTTCTACATTCAAACTCACGAAATCACAAACAAACTTTACCTCGTTGTAGGTAAGTATCTATTGGTTTAATAAGAAGTAGATAAAGTATACTTATACCTACGTACTATACAGGGTGTATTAATAATACTCCCGAAAACTAAGACTAGATGTTCAGCCTTGATTTGTTATCACCGAAAAAAACTAAAATAAAAGTGGTGAATTTTTCAACTTATATATATATAACATAATTTGTCACTTTTTCAGGTTTCCTGATTAAATATAGTGTGTTTTGTTTGCATTCAGTTCATTAGCTACCATTATGTCTGTAGCATTGCCATTACTATAAGATTTAAAAAAAAACCATTATTTAGTATCTCCGAATTGATACAAAAATAGTCACAATGTTGAACATCCTTCAGAATGAAGCAATTTGGTTTGGCATTGGTAGGGGCAGGTGTGTTTGTGCTTTCAGTAGGTATTCGGGAGTAATTTTATTACATCTTGTATTGTAAGTATTAGTATAGAAGTATAGATAATAGGGATTGGCTAACACCGGGTCTCTGTCGCAAGTTTAATCATCTACCCAATAAAACTAGATAGAAATATAAAAACAAATTCTTATCTACAACATTTACTACACGTCGAATTCTTTTCAGCCGAATCATTAAATCCATACATATACCTGATTACGGAGTGCCGTGTTAGCCGAGTGGGAGGTACCTCGACTTTTAATCCGACGCTCGTGGTTTCGAATTCCAGCCGCGCATCAATGGATTATTCTGTTCTAAAAAGTTATATTATTATGCGCATTTAACGTTTTTAAAACAGTGATGGAAAACATCGAAAGGAAACCAGTTAAGCCGGGGTCCCACGGCCCGCGTTTTTACGCGCCAGACCGCGCCAAGGCGGACGGACGCGCCGTGGGAACGATGCATCCGTGGTGGCCCTTGCTCGGAACGCTCTGTACGCGACGCGCCGGACGCACACAGGCGGAGCGTCATCCGGCGCGGCCCGTCGTTTTACGCGCCGTGGGACCCCGGCTTTAGTAGGTATTCTTGTAAGCGGTGACAGAATGCTGTGGAGTGCTAACTACTGCAAAATGTGGGCATTTGCCAAATGCAATGTTTCAACGTGCCTCTGATTAATCCCTTTAGACATCAAGGATCTGACCGCCTGGAGATCTGAGAGGATGTCTACCGTACTTGGGGATTACAGTCGTGAATTCGTGATCCTATCTCTTTCTATATTACGGAGTGCTTTGAAGTAAGTAGCTATTGATACATACCTGACTACCGATAGGTAATGTATACACAGACGTCGAGACTTCAAACGGTAGTATGTTGACATGAGCGTCGACGGTACAGCAGCCGTTTGAACTTGATTTATTTCAATAAGATTTCTATTTTATTAGACAAATTGGGTTAGCGAATTTGTGAAGATATTTTCAACCGACGAAAAAAGAAGGTTTCCAAATTATTTTCTTTTACTTTTTTACTTATCTGTTTACCGTAGGCATAGCTTATTGACCCGAGACGTTGTTTTTCTACGAAAGAATAGACAAGAATCAAATTTGGACGAATAATATAGCGCAGTAGACGTGAAATTTTGGGCGAGGCAAATTTAGAAATATAATTTTTCGTTAATTCTTGCGACTGATATGAAGAAAAATCACTGCTTTAAAAAAAAGGTTTTATATATGCCTAAAAGAAAATAAACTTTTATCGGGGCATCATGCTATCCCTGCTGACGATCCGATTAAGATAAAATAAATAAATATTGGTGGGCATTTCACACAGCGCCATCTAGCTCCAAAATAAGCAAAGCTTGTACTATGGAAACCAGATAACTGATAGAATACATAATATATATATATATATACGTTTTTTTTTGTTGTAAATACATACATATTATACATAACACCCAAACATAGAACAAACATCTATGTTAATCACACAAATGTGGGTTAAACATTTGTGGGTGGGGATCGAACCTATCAAAAGTGATACTTACGTTTAGAGAATAGTCTAAAGTTGGTCACATTTTCAAATTGTATGTCAGTGGGACTAATCAAATATGTAGATTCATACGTCAGTTTTCTTTTTAATTTTCAAAACGTAACTATAATATGAGTGATCTGAAAAATATCACTACATAGTATAAAGCAAAGTCGCTTTCCGCTTCCCGCGTCTGTATGTATGTTTGCTTATATCTTTAAAACTACACAACGGATTTTGATGCGGTTTTTTTTAATAGATAGAGTGATTCAGGAGGAAGGTTTATATGTATAATAACATGCTACCCGTGCGAAGCCGGGGCGGGTCGCTAGTTATAAATAAAAGGGATAGACTAAGTAAGTGAAAGATGATGTGGGTAAGAAAGGAGTAAGGTCAAAGGAGACTGCTGATGAGGGAAATAGAAAAATAAAAAGTGTTGTTCTGACCCCACTTACCTATACCTAAGTGGGATAAGCGTGAGAAAATAATCAAATGTATTGAGGCTTTGCAAGAATTACATCGTAAAAACGAATAGGGTAACTTAATACCTACTTCAATCACATTGTGAGTGTCATGTTTTACTACTAAACAAACTCTTGTAATACAAAGAAAAATAATTACGTTTCAGAAAACTAAAAAAAAAACCGACGAAATTGTATCGACCAATCGAAAAGTCAATATTAGTTTTTAGGGTTCCGTACCCAAAAGGTAAAAAAGACTTCGCTGTCCGTCTGTCCGTCTGTCCGTCTGTCCGTCTGTCTGTCACAGGGCTGCATCTCATGAACCGTGATAACAACAAATACTAAAAACAGAATGAAATAAATATTGAAATATTCCCATACAACAAACGTGTTTTTTTGCCGTTTTTCATTGATAATGGTACGGAACCCTTCGTGCGCGAGTCCGACTCGCACTTGGCCGGTTTTTAAGTTTTATGAAGTAACTATTAGTAATACACTAATATAATTTTTAAATGGGACCAACTTGGGACTATTCTCTACACAATTAAAAAAAAAAAGATAAAAAGATATGTGTGGTCATACATAAAATAAGGCAGATCGGCGAATACTGTATACAGTATTATGTACAGTATTCGACGATCTGCCGTTGATCGCGGTCGCGGGCGATGCTCATGATGAAGAGCATCTGAATTATCTCGAAACGTCCGCAATACAAGAAAAAACGTGGTAATTAGCCGTATTTCTATTTAAAACGTCATTGTTTGTTTAAAAAACCACTCAAATGAAGTCGCGGGGATTTTCACTAGCGGTAAGTTTTGCGTTCGATATTGGCATGAAGCAGTCATAAAAAAGAATTTATCTATTTCCGCTACTATTATAGGATACCTAAAAGTATTATATTTACAGATTAGCGTCAAGCGGGCGTTTTGCCAATCTTATCATTATAAGGTTGGTGAAGGTGAATTAATCACGGATTCATATGGAACTAGCTGTCCCGACAGACTTTGTCCTGTCAAATTCATTTTTTTCCTTAAGAACTCTCTCCTGAGAATAACGAATAAAACAAAAAAAAAATTGTATAATCGGTCCAGATAATTTACGCGTGATGACCAAGGGAAATAGGGATTATTTTTTTTATATAAGAAGATATTATATCCATATACATAACCACAAAGTTAAAACTAACGACGAAGTGGGTCCTAACACATAAGTAATAATATGTAGGTAGGTAGGCCTACCTACAGCAATAGATGCAAATCGTAACGTTTGTTATAACATTGTTGTAACATTGTTAGGAGTAATATTTTATTTTTGACTAGCTGACCCGTGCCCGCTTCGCTGTGCGTAAGACATTTCTAATACCATCGTTGACTTTTTTGTAGACGTTTTTAAGGTGTACAATACTGTAGTACATTATTTTGATATATCTCGTGGGGTTCAGCCAGCATTTGCAATGTAAGCGCAAAAAAATCGACAATCACATTAGAAACCTCTAAAATTATCAGTGTTTCTCTACTATATTATGCATGTATTATACATATAAACCTTCCTCTTGAATCACTCTATTTATTAAAAAAAAACCGCATCAAATCCGTTGTGTAGTTTTAAAGATATAAGCAAACATACATACATACCTACATACATACGCGGGAAGCGGAAAGCGACTTTGCTTTATACTATGTAGTGATGAATGCAGAATAGTTTTTAATAACCGCAAAACATATCGTTTTATTGTTAATGACAAAGATGAATTAATTATAAAATGTGATAAAAATACCAAAAATTTCACATATTATTATCTTAGAGCGAAAATATAATGAAACGAGATCTTCCAACTTTTAGGCTGTGGCCCCATGTCTGTGGTGCGGCGCCATTCAACATGAAAAGTTGTGTCGTTGTGATATGAAAATACGCGTCGCCGCAACTTGAAAAGTCATGGCGGCCTGCCACGGAGAGATGCCATGCGAGGCGTAAATGTCGACATTTCATGTCGTAAATCATGACACGATGGCGCGCCATGAAAATGCTAGGTTTAACTATAAGGTAAGAAACAAAAGAATTTTATGTTGACATTTTCGCACGCTTATAAATAAAGTGAAGTAATCCAAAATTTCAACTTTTTGGTAATTCAAGTTTAAAGTTTTGCGAATTCGCCGTACACTATATTATAGGATAAATACAAAAATATACATTTGTTTGGGCAATTTTAATGTTATAAAGGTATAGTCAATGAAATTTCCGTTAATATCATTTCATAAAATAATTATTATTGTGAATAGATTTTTTAATACAAGACTTAAAAAAATATTAGTGACATATTTGTTCAATTGACTTGCTTTGAAGCGCCTGTTGAACGCAACTTATTATTTGCATCTAAATAATGCGTTTTATTAAAAAAACTCGAAAAATCAATTTTTTGAGTTACTCCGCTTTACATTAAGCGAGCGATTTTTTTATTCAAATCAATGAAAAACAACGAAAAACCGGCCAAGTGCGTGTCGGGCCACGTGCAATGTAGGGTTTCGTAGTTTACAAGAAACCCTTATAGTTTCACCATGTCCGTCTGTCCGCAGCTTAGCCCAGAGGCTATCAGTGCCAATAGTAGCCATATAGTTTAACTTTTCGAGGGGGGGGGGGGGGGAGGACACTCGACTCCAACAAAAATTTGCATTTTAAAGCTTAATATTTAACAAACGGCTCCCTTGATCGAAAAGATGTTTTCACAAACTCACAATATTTTTTAAAGACCTATCAAACGACACCCATGGAGTACACGAGAAATAAAAAAAACATTTACCCACTTTACATGTACCCCCCCTTACAAAATGATTTTTAAGATTTTATTCTATCACTTTGTCGGCGTGACTAATACGAGTATGTATATTCATGCGAAATTACAAGCTGCGGACAGACGGTTGGATGGACGGACATGGCAAAACTATAAGGGTTTTTTGTAGACTACGAAACCCTAAAAAAATTTGCTGCGGTACGCCGTGCCAGTGATTTTCCGCGGCGCAGCATCGCGCTTTCTCATGGTCGCCGTGACTTGAAATGGTGCCTTTTACGCGATCAAAAGGTGACTTACGATTTGCATGGCAACTTTCCGTCGCACGCCGCCGTGTCTTTTCATGTCACGACGACACAACATTTCATGTTGAAAGACGCCGCACCACATACATGGGGACACGGCCTTACACAGATAATTTTAAGAATTAGAAAATAGAATTAACTAAAACTATCGTGGTGGCTAAATAACAATGATGTAACTTCTAGCCTAGAAGTTCTAGGTTCTAGGTATTGCTGACGTTTCGAGATGGATGGCGATGCTTATGAGAAGAGCATCTGAATTATCTCATAACTAGCCGACTCGTGACAGAGGTTGTCCTGTCTAAATTTCAATAATCGAATAGAAAAGACTGAATGTATTTAGTCAGTGATGTCAGATTTGTTGCTCACCAGCGCCATCTATACAGAAATCATCCTTTTTGCGGTTTTTTTTATCGCTTTTGGGATGTTTTTCATATTTTAAAGTAGTATATTATTTATTCAGGCAGTATATCTACATCTACAGCTAATTTCAACTTAATCCGTTTTGTCGTTTAAGCCTGATTGAGGAACAAACATACATACAAACTCACAAACTTGCACATTTATAATATTACTAGCAGTCCGCCCCGGCTCCGCACGGGAGTAACGTATTATAACGATTTTATGGGTATTTTTTTACCCAAGGTGGTTACATTATCGAAGTTTTAATAGGGATCCCTATTTTTTTCTAACAATAAATATAGCCTATGTTACTCAGAGATAATGCAGCATTCTAATGGTAAATGATTTTTTGAAATCGATCCAGTTGTTTTTGGATTTATTCCATACAAATATACAAAACATCTTTCCTCATAATAACATAGTACCTATAGATTATTACACTCATATTATTTTGCTTTTGATTCACACGTTGGGTTACGTTATCGAAGTTTTCATACGGATCCCTAATAGTTAGACATATGATATTGTTGACTTATTTGTAAATATTGATGTCCTCTTTAAAACTGTAGTGATGTACTACAGTTTTAAAGAGGACATCAACTTTGCTCTATTTTCAATAATTTCCGCAGCATACGCGATATAAAGATTTTTATGGATTTTTTATCACTCGTTGGGTTACATTATCGAAGTTTTCATACGGATCCCTAATAGTTAGACATATAGTATTGTTGACTTAATTGTAGATATTGATGTCCTCTTTAAAAATGTAGAACATTACTTTGCTCTATTGTCAACAATTTCCGCAGCGTACGCGATATAAGGATTTTTTTTGGATTCTTTTTCACACCTTGGGTTACATTATCGAAGTTTTCATACGGATCCCTAATGTTTTTGAAAATATTCTATAGCCTATGTTCATCAGAGATAACGTAGGATTCTAATGGTAAAATATTTTTTCAAATCGGTCCAGTAGTTTCGGAGCCTATTCGATGCAAACAAACAAACAAACAAACAAACAAACAAACAAACAAACAAACAAACAATCAAATCTTTCCTCTTTATAATATTACTTTATAATATTAGTATAGATTAAGTATAGATTAGGATTACAGTTACAGAAGCTGAAACGTCCTAATTATCCGTAGATTATTTAAAATCATTAGAAAAATTGTGATCAATATGTACACAGACGTCAATAACAGCTGTTAGAAAAATTGTGATCAATATGTACACAGACGTCAATAACAGCTGTCCATGAGTAAAACCCTCGGTGTTGGTAGACCAAAGGACATCTATTTCGGTGACAGAATCTCTAAGTAGTTATTCAACTTCCTGAATCGTTTGCAGATATTTATATCGGATTTATTGTCGTGACGCCATTAGAAGCACATGGCACATTATTGCTGAGATTCATTAAAAAAAATATTATCATAACTGTAATCCCCAAGTACGGTATACATCCTCTTAGTCCTCCAGGCGTTCAGATCCTTGAAAATGTCTAAAGGGGTTAGTCAGAGGCTCGTTACAAGCCCATACTTTGCAGTAGTTAGTCTTCCATACGTTGCACAGCAAGCCCATCGTGGTACCAGTAGTAGTATTATAAATGTTGTTCCAGGACATAAGCTGCATGCATATTCTAAGTTTAATTCAAATCCGCTTAGTCGTTTGGATGTGATGATTGAGCCACGAACATTCAAATATCCACACAAACGGATATGTAATATTAGTAAGATAAATATTGTATAGTATATTCTATAGTTAGTGTAGTGTGTCGTAAAGACATGATCGAGTTTTCAAGACCAAAGTAATCTGATTGAGATTAACAGTGTCAGAACGTAATTCTAAAATATTAAATTATTTTTAATTTTTAATCATCTATGTAATTATTTATTTGAACTAGATTACTTCATAGTAGTACTATGAAGTAATCTAGTTCGCAATCTAATATCGTTATAACAGGAAGTAAGATGTACTATGATAGTACCTACATCTTACTTCCTGTTTTAACGATAATTGTTTTAACCCAACTTTAAACCCGTCCTATTGTTAACCTCCAAGGGCAATTCGCACGACCTCGACCAAATTAAAATTCCCAATATCAACCGTTGACATTTTTCGTTCAAACAAATCAGTGTGAGTTACAAGAATAACAGCTTTCAAGTTCAGGAGACACCTGGCATGATGCCAGGAGTTGGCGACGGCACTTCTTGTACCTACAGGAACTTCCTATATCAGAGAACCAGACTTCTTTTTCACCACGCTCGCAGTTCTGCATATTTCTCAAATCATTTTCGAAAATTATTATTAATTGCGCTTTCACCCGCGTTTATCCCGTTCCCGTGGGAAATTTAATTATTTCTCTACATAAAACCCGAATTTCAACGGAAATTAAAAAAATATTTTAGAATCTTACTATTTGGGGGCACGGTAGTGCCCCCGCCAAGTCGAGCGCGAAGCAAACACTGCCGTACCATCCTTTACTGGAACCATTTCGCCACATTTTCAGGCCCCTATTTGAGAACCTCTGGATAAGACCAGAACGCAGAAATTTTCGTCATCCAGTAAGCTATAATCACATACTTAAAATCCAAAATTTCAAGTCTGTATGTCATTTAGTTCCGAAGTTAAACGAAAGCAAAGTTTCGCATTTTAGACACTCACTCACTCATGATCATCAGAATAGAACTAATACTTCCCATAAACTCAGAGAGCTGAAATTTGGTACAGAGTTAGGGTTTTATGGCCACATAAAGGGAAAACTATAAAAACCGGCCAAGTGCGAGTCGGACCATTATCTATAAAAACGGCAAAAAAATCACGTTTGTTGTATGGGAGCCCCCCTTCAATATTTATTTTATTCTGTTTTTAGTATTTGTTATTATAGCAGCAACCGAAATACAAAATCTGTGAAAATTTCAACTGTCTAGCTATCACGGTTCATGAGGTACAGCCCTGTGACAGACAGACGGACGGACGGACAGACGGAGAGCGAAGTCTTAGTAATAGGGTTCCGATTTTACCCTTTGGGTACGGAACCCTAAAAACTAGAATTATCGAAGATCTGGAGTACCTGATGACCCTGATTAGAAAACACAAGAGCTTAACCAAACTATTAGAGATCGACATACCGCCTTTACAAAAAATATTCAACTTGATGGGCCGCTTCATTTGATGACAAAAATCGAAGGTCTGAAGTATCTGATGAAGAACCCTCAGCTGGTCTCAGCTGTATTAGAGATATGGTAATGCCCCCTTCTACTATTGGTACATAAAAAAATCTACTGTCATTGCAAAAAACTGTGTCAAATAAAAAATCTATTAAAATAAATCAATAAGCCCACGTTTCCACAAAAAGAAGTGAAATCCCACCAAAAACATTCTGTAAAAAACTAGCCAAGTCTCGATGGTGCTGCTTGTTTATCTCTAAAAAGTAATGAAATCTAGACAAAGTCGTACCAAGTCTGAGGTTCCTTACTGCGATTTCTTTATAATTATAATTTATATTGTGTGACTTGGCCGTTGAAGGGTTGGCATTGTCAACGCTGAATGCATGTGTTGCACAATCAACAACAGCCTGAAATGAGACACTAGCGTCCAATTATCAATGGGTTATTATCTCGCTTAACAAACATAGGTAGTTACAACAGATATATTATTACGTGTAAACACAATTGACTTGTACCCACTAACGTATAAAGAATGTTCAACGGCCAAGTCACACAACATCAACTATAATTATAAAGAAATCGCAGTAAGGAACCTCAGACTTGGTACGACTTTGTCTAGATTTCATTACTTTTTAGAGATAAACAAGCAGCACCATCGAGACTTGGCTAGTTTTTTACAGAATGTTTTTGGTGGGATCACATTTACACTTCGGTCACTATAATCATAGTAACACTATGATGATGTGCCTTTAGGTATAATAATTCTCCGACATTTTTTGAAGTTGGTATAAAACACGGTTTATTTAAACTGTCTTCCAGATCAGAAACTCAGATTTATGGTAAAAACAATTTTGAAAGCAAGTTCAGTTCGAGGAGCTGTCTGGGATGCTGCCAATATTTGGCGCAAATACACATTCTGACACTTACTAGGAGATACGATCAGCAGGATAGGATTGGACCTGTACCTACCTACTTATATTATGTAGATGTAACTTATCAAATCAAATCAATCGGGTATACCTACTCGTACCTATGCATTTGTTTTTATCTACTACTAGCGACCCGCCCCGACTTCGCACGGGTGCAAAGCTGATACCAAAATATATTACAGAATGTCTTTGTATACTCGTTAACAGCATTTCAAATTTAAAAAAAAAGTCGCGCTGATTTGATATCTTAAAATTATCAGTGGTTCTCTAATATATTAAGCATGTTATTATACATAGTATAAACCTGCCTCCTGAATCCCTCTATCTATTAAAAAAAACCGCATCAAAATCCGTTGTGTAGTTTTAATGATATAAGCAAACATACATACAGACATATTTACATACAGACGCGGGAAGCGGAAAGCGACTTTGCTTTATACTATGTAGTGATGACAAGCTGACCCCGCGAACTTCGTATCGCTTTAGAATTAACAAATGTTGTCTTTTCCCGTTCCCGTTCCCGTTCCCGTTCCCGTTCCCGTTCCCGTTCCCGTTCCCGTTCCCGTTCCCGTTCCCGTTCCCGTTCCCGTTCCCGTTCCCGTTCCCGTTCCCGTTCCCGTTCCCGTTCCCGTTCCCGTTCCCGTTCCCGTTCCCGTTCCCGTTCCCGTTCCCGTTCCCGTTCCCGTTCCCGTTCCCGTTCCCGTTCCCGTTCCCGTTCCCGTTCCCGTTCCCGTTCCCGTTCCCGTTCCCGTTCCCGTTCCCGTTCCCGTTCCCGTTCCCGTTCCCGTTCCCGTTCCCGTTCCCGTTCCCGTTCCCGTTCCCGTTCCCGTTCCCGTTCCCGTTCCCGTTCCCGTTCCCGTTCCCGTTCCCGTTCCCGTTCCCGTTCCCGTTCCCGTTCCCGTTCCCGTTCCCGTTCCCGTTCCCGCTCCCGTTCCCGTTCCCGTTCCCGTTCCCGTTACCGTATTATCAAACCTAATAAAGCTCAAATTGACTCTACGTTTTAATTAGAAAACTTTTGTATGGGAAAAAGAAAAGGGCTGTTTTTAGGGTTTTTCCGGCAATAATTGGAATTTTTCTCACCTTTTAAACCTTCCCTAGACCTCAAGCCAAGACCAGCAATTGATATATATATATATATATATATATATATATATATATATATATATATATAAACATATAGAAGATTTATAATCAATGTCAATGTCAATTTATGGACAATAGTGACTATTCTGTTGTTACCACAAAGTGACTAAAATTTCGTAAAATACGATCGATCTTATTCCTTTTTCGTTAAGTTGAAATAAGCGTGACTTTTAAATAATAGTTGTAAAACTGCCATGTGAAGTCCGTCATAATTCTACACCAATAAAATAATCAAACCGATAAAATATCACACTTCTGCGATTTTTTATTGTTTTTTTTTTAATCATATCGTAGCAGTGTGTCAATTTCGATTAAACTTGGTATAGATTCTAACAAAGATTTTAACATACTTTTTATTCCGGTGCCGACGAAACCACAGGCGAAAGATAGTAAAGAACAAAGAAGAAATGTTTACAATGTTGAATAGTCTTTTCGGAATTTCAAGTTGTTTATAAAACGCTACACATTTAAATGCTAATAACTGACCTCATTTAAATGTAACTACGTAACTAAATTAATTATAATAATAATAAGTATTTATAAGCCCGTAAGGGCAGGTTTTAGCGAAGCTATTAGGTAGCTGAAACATTCGTGAATAAATGAATATGATTATGATAGGAAAATTCTGTTGTCTAGACAAACTTACTAATGTTTCGTAAAATTATAAGGTTTTCTTATAGTTTAAGAGTAAACATTTAAAAACATTTAAATTTTTAACACATCATTGATTTTTTTACAAAACAATTTAAAAATTAACTATTATTAACCAACCAACCTAACAAACCAACTGATTGTTCTTTGATTGTAATAGTACAAAAGGTCCTATCAAATCTACAGACGCTCTCTGAAGATGTCTTTAAGGGAAGAGGGATAGTCAGAAGCGCAATTTGTAAGTACAGTAAGCTAGCTCTAAAAGTTTAGTAAATAAACAAAATAGCTACACACACCAAGATTGAATAAACTGAGCAATCATACAAATGAAATAAGTATTGCGAGAGCCGAAACAAAATAAACAGTCAGATGAAAGATTAACTGAAGCAATGCTCGAATAATTCTACAGTTCAAGAGCTTTGAATATTTAATTAGAATTAATTTATTAAGAAAGTAATTCTAATTCACAGAAACAAAATAATTTAAGAGCCAGTGATTAAATAAGCGATGAAAATGCAAGCTACCAAATCACCAGCTCGAAGTTAGGATTGGCTCCAATTACTGTGATCGTGGGTTTGATTCCGGTTTGTGTCTACTTGAGGCAAAAGCCCAAGCACCAGCCCAAGCATTGAAAGAGGTAGAAGTATACGGTATCGCTACGGTAAATTATTACCGATGCCGATAACCGATAGAGGTTGGGCTATACCGATATAATCGTTATACAATTACGGTATCGATGACAACGGACGCGGTGATTCATAAAATAAAAAGTTTACTTTTTGGCTTTAGGTATTGCTATCGTTATACCGTTTCGCAATTTTTGCAACAATTACCGCAAATCTTTGGGGTAATTTATCTAAATAAATAAAGGTACATACTTTATTTAACGATATGACAGCTAAATAAAGTAAGTACCTTTTTTATTTTTTCAAAGTTTTCGGTTATTCTGTCCCTTGTTTAGCCCCATTTGCCTGTAATTTAGTTATTGATTTATTTATTCACTTCATGTACATTTAAAATATTAATTTTAATTAATTTAATTATTAATTTCAAAAGTACTAATACCTTTCGAACCGAATCAAAGCAATGCTGCTTACTGGCAAAAATCGGTGGTAGAAGTTACTGGTAGGTACCTTCACATAGAACTTTACTACTTTGAATTGCCTTATTATTATGCAAATTACATGTTATTCTACTACAAGTGCTCAGACACAAGCTATCTGAGCAAGTAGGGTTTGTCCAGACTGACAATAAAGCGGTCAAGATCTGACGAATCAAATAAAAGCTAAGGTGACGGTCCACTAGAGCGACAAGAGTTTATATAAGACTAGCAGTCCGCCCCGGACTGATGGAGATTATAGATTGTTTATTGATATTTTTTGAAAATATCAAAAATATAGCCTATGTCATAGTCTTTGATAATATAGCTTTTGATAGAATTTTGCTTTTTTACAATAGTAGGTACTAGGCGTAGCTTTAGTTTAAGTAACCATCAGCGTGATTACCAAATAGATGGGTGACCGCTTGTAGCTATAAAAGCACTAGCACCACGATGAAAAACGTTATCAGAGTTGGTCAAAGCTTGTAGACGTAATTAATTACTTTTTACTTATTACTCAGATAGTTAAACTATATTTGAATACTAGCTTTTATCCGCGACTTCGTCCACGTAAATTTAGGATATGAATTTTTTGTTTTTTGAAATCCCTGAAAATCGAAAGAAAATTTTGGGGAAAAAAGTAGCCTATAACCTAATATGTACTTTAAACTATTTCTGTATTATGTTCCATCACAATCGGGCCAGCGGCTTGGCCGTGATATGATATCGTCACAGACAGATAGACAGACAGAGTTACTTTCGTATTTATAATATTGGTATAGATTACCTATAATACATAACTGAACAATTATAGGAATTCTTATTTTCCAGGAAAACAAAACATCGAAAACAGTTGGTATTTTTTTATGCGGCGATGGGCTTGAAATCGTAAAGTGCGCAAAAATAGACGAGTAATCTTTGTTTCAAGCATTTTATCTCAGACACTTGATTTACGAGTAGATCGAGAAATGAGAAATATAATTCTATTGTTGCGCTGAAACATCGCGTTATGGCCTGTGCACATTGACGGAAGGAAAGGCAGAGGATTAAAAAAATATCATAATATTATATTTCATTGTTCGGAAATCGGCCTCGGAGCATCGCAGCTCCGACGCATTGAAATGGATCCTTATTTCTATTGGATAACTATTCAATTTAATTGATAAATTTTAATCCTCTGCCATCCCATCCACCAACATACGCAGACCCTTATTCTGTTCACGGTCCGCTCTAAATAAGATTTCACTCGTATCTTTTCACGTCGTCCGCTCCGATGCACTATAATGGACGTGACCCTTTATACCTGGTTTCTTTAAAGCAGGCGACCGTTATATCGCGACCGAAATTGATATGCCGTTATCCTGGTAATGGAAATAAGCGATACAAAATATTGTACGATAGAGCAGCCGTAAATAGACTATTAAGGAAGCATAGTTTGCAAGTGTATATAAAATTATACAATGTATCTTAGTTATAGAGCATACTTACGTAGGTATATAATACGAGCCGTAGATACGAGTATATAGGTATATTCAAATTATGTACTTACCTGAAATTATGTAGGTGTACACTTGACGGTTGTAAATATTGTAATAATGCAAACCTATAAGGTTTTTTTTTAATTTTCAATTCATTTATTTAAATCAAAGTACATGGTTGAATGATCTATGTTTATCTTGATGTCTGTCTTATATAGGTATCATTACTATTAAATTATTTAAATAGCAATGTTTTATTCTGAAAAATCTACATACGAGTAAATTAATTGATTGATTCAGGCGTGACTTTGCGGAAATCCATTTTAAAAAACTAAACGGACAAAGATATATAGCAACAAATTCCGCCAATCTGCTCCCAAAGAGTCCAACCCAATGTAAAATACTCCAGTAGAAAACTGTCCTGGAAAGAACCTGGAAAAGTACAGTAAATTGGTACAATAAAATAAGAATACAATAGATAAGAAAATAAATAAAAATAAAATTAAATAAAAACTGTAAATAAGACAATAAAATAAAATAATACAATAAACAAGATAATAAATACACTAATACCCAAGTAAACAAAATTAAATAAATAAATTTAAATAACCTGAAAAAAGTACCACAAATTAACCGCACCTCCCTACCAGAAGAGTATCTACTTCATAGTTTCAGTTTTCTGGTAGGGAGGTGCGGTTAATTTGTGGTACTTTTTTCAGGTTATTTAAATTTATTTATTTAATTTTGTTTACTTGGGTATTAGTGTATTTATTATCTTGTTTATTGTATTATTTTATTTTATTGTCTTATTTACAGTTTTTATTTAATTTTATTTTCATTTATTTTCTTATCTATTGTATTCTTATTTTATTGTACCAATTTACTGTACTTTTCCAGGTTCTTTCCAGGACAGTTTTCTACTGGAGTATTTTACATTGGGTTGGACTCTTTGGGAGCAGATTGGCGGAATTTGTTGCTATATATCTTTGTCCGTTTAGTTTTTTTTTTTTTTTTTTTTTACGAGTAAATTTACATATTTATGCAGTCATAAAAAAAAAGTTCTATGAAGGCAAAAATTTCATAGTAGGTACTTAATATACTTAAATAATATTAGTGTCGACTCACATCATAAGGTCAGTGTAAGATAGATAATACAAGTAATTATATATTAATTAAACTCATACATAAATCGCCCGAACCATAATTTTGCGCGTAAGTCAAAAAGTCATAACTTAGCAACTTGGTGTACCAGTTTGATTTTTGACGATAGAAAATGACATTTAATTCTATCGTGTAGTAGAACCATTATCGAATGATACTATTTCTATCTAGAAAAACCTTACAAATCGTGTTTCTGTCTTTAATTCGGATGAATAAAACCCTAAAGTTGTCTATACCTAAATAAAGTTGTACCTTTGAGAAAAACACGATCCAATCAAAGTTTTTATTAGCCGCGGATCTTGTTCTTTGGTAAGTAGTACATATTTAGAAACTAAGCACTTATATCGAATTTGAAAACATGATTTATTAGATTTGTGCTGTCACAGTTTAGTAGGAAACCGGGCTTCAATCAGTCCACACTCAACGGGGGTCAATTGCCACCACTTATTGAACAAGTCTGCATTATTGTAGATAGGTTGGATTCAATGTACCCAGTTATCAGAACTAGCTCAGCAACTTAGCATTCAAAACTAGCTATACCCAAAAACAGAAAGAACAAAAATACATTTATTTCCTCCAGAATAAGCACAACACAATGAATAAAGGAGAACAATAATACAACCACAATGAACAACATATTGTGCCATGTGGAGGCAAACAGGTCCACGTCTCAGCATTAGTAAATAGCTCTACAACAAAAAATCTTAAAACCTTTTTAGTGTCTAAATGTTTCTATAATATAATAGAATTTATGGTTAAAAATTAATAAACAAAGATTTCTATTTTAATTATATATATTTAGTTATATATATATATATATTTTTTTTTTATTAGTATGTAATTAGAATAATATATTATTGTAGTGACCTAGCGGGCCCATGTTGAGAGACTCTGTACAAATATGTTAAGACCATTGTACCAACTGGAGCAATAAATGAATATGAATATGAATATGTCCAAAGCATACTTGAGCGCTAAATTCAGTAGCTGTTAAAAACGAACAAATCAGAGATTTCTAAAGATATCTCTAGGTACAAGAACAATCGTAAAATATAAAAAATAACGCTCTGAAATTGTCAGATATATTTATAGGTGGTTTTTGACCGTTGCTTACCAATTTTGAATGTAGGTTTACAAGCACCGATGCTGCATAGTCACTTCTGATAACGTTTATTGAGAATCCAATTTGAATTCTACACTAGACAGACAGTATTGCTATTGAAATGGAGTTTGCACGCGAGTTTTTTAGTACCAGTAAAAAACTCGCGTGCAAACTCCATTTCAATAGCAATACTGTCTGTCTAGTGTTGAATTCAAATTGGATTCTCAATAAACGTTATCAGAAGTGACTATGCAGCATCGGTGCTTGTAAACCTACATTCAAAATTATCCACTAGACAGAAGCACCCAAATTGTGGTTGTAAAATAAATTGGTGCAGTCTGTGTTTGTCTATATTCTTGGGCTTGTAAGTAAGGCCTTAAAAATATTATTTATGGTCAGGTGAAGCTTTCTACTCACTTATGGGAAGCTGTAGTACGTGGGACATGGAATTAGGAGTGGAGTAGGCTTGCTTAGCACACCTATACCATAATCTCAACTCAGTCGGAACAGATTAAGCCACGGGTTTCCTCATAATGTTTTCCTTCGCCGTATTGAAAGCGCAAACAGAAAATTCGATTGGTGTACGACTAGGATTCGAATTTAAAATGTATCGATAGTCGAGACACTTCCTCCCAGGCCACCACGGCTTTTAGGCTTTTGGGATACTTACAAAAAAAACTTGAGAGGTGTCAAGGGACACCCGGATGGAACGAAGTTCTCACAAAATAACGTGGGACAAGGGAAGGGGAATCAACTTTGACTTCGACTTCGACTTCGACCTCGACCTCGACCTCGACCTCGACCTCGACCTCGACCTCGACCTCGACCTCGACCTCGACATCGACCTCGACATCGACCTCGACCTCGACCTCGACCTCGACCTCGACCTCGACCTCGACCTCGACCTCGACATCGACCTCGACATCGACCTCGACCTCGACCTCGACCTCGACCTCGACCTCGACCTCGACCTCGACCTCGACCTCGACCTCGACCTCGACCTCGACCTCGACCTCGACCTCGACCTCGACCTCGACCTCGACCTCGACCTCGACCTCGACCTCGACCTCGACCTCGACCTCGACCTCGACCTCGACCTCGACCTCGACCTCGACCTCGACCTTTTCCTCGACCTCGACCTCCACCTCCATCTCGACCTCCACTTCCACCTCGACCTCGACCTCGACACAATTAATAGATATACATATATATTAATAGATATAGTATAGCAAAAAAGTGTCGTGACAACTTTTCGTGACAACTTTTCGTAAGAATTTTTTCCGTTTTTCCGTCCGTTTTCACAACGCGCGATAAGGAACTTCGTTCCAAAAACCTTTAAAATTCTGTTACTGCAGCGATGAACTGATATGAAACTTAGAACTTGAAAGTGCTACCCAGTACCTATCTATATATATTATACTAGTAAATACTTATTGCAAGCCATAGTCTAGCAATTCATGCTTCGGAAAATACGTTAGGCTATCGTTTTCGGGCATAAAAGCTGCAAGATCATGACAGATGCCTTCAAGTAGACTTTTTTACCAGGGTTTGCTACTAGCCTACGCAAACACACATCTCCCATCATCATGTATGACCTTATCAGACAAGATCTGGCCGTAATACTTTCCTGAGCACATCACTGGTGTTTCCACCCCCATTACTCAGACAATTTAACTGTATGACTCGGTTAGTAACCGTCCTGCTCCACATGGTAGCACAGAGCCGCACTTTGTGGTGGTGGTCCTCCATGACACACAGATATTGCTTCATTCAGAGCAATCACTACTATATTCAGCATTGACCGATGACTTGTTGCTTGACTCCAAGCAATTTATGGAGAACAATTCAGGGAGATTTTTCTAAAGTGATTTTTGCTCGTGTAGTTCTTTAGGAATTAGGTACTCTCAAAATCTACGTTACGTACGAGAGATGCTAGCGATGAAAATCTAGAGTATTTGAAGTGTTTTATATCGATTCAGCACCGCTATACATATAAGGTAAATGTGGATGGCAACAAACTGTGAAATGGTAACGGTGTAGTCTGAGGCGTTGTACACAATGCAGCGAAACTAAACCGAGGAGATCTAGGTGTTAGATGTGGCATAGACTCACTGGCATGATGACTTTGAGTAGTAGGTACTTTTAATTATTATTCTTGTGAGCCTTCACCTTGTTCGATTGGCACCACACTGGAGCTCTACATAGCATTAAGGAAAGGATCATAAAAAAAAGGTAGACCCCAAGCCGTGTTTGTTGCCTGATTCTTCTAGGCTTGGTCGCGTGGAATCGGCGTAGCTTCACCTAGTTCCTAAGACGTTTCAAAGTGATACTTGTGATTTTATTGAAATAAATGATTTTTGAATTTGAATTTGAATTTGAATTTGAATTTGAATTTTGAATTTGAATTTGACTTTAAACAGTGATTTATCATTACTGCTACATCTATAAAGTTGTCTAATTGAGGGAAACGTTTCTAGATTCTTTTTTCCATGACAAAATATCTAAATAAATTGCAGATACCGAAAATATAAGGCTTTTTACCCATAATATATAATATAAGGGCAATGAAAGGAGTCCAGGGTTTGGAAATATAAGAAAATCTCGCAATTTCACAATTCATTTTAAACTCGAAACATCAGTTCGATCAATACTTACACTGATTCCACTTCATTTGACAGGTAGGCACTAAATTCGCGTAACCTCAGGATGAAAGTTCTAAAACGTAGGCTAGTTTTAAGTAATTTAACGATTTTTTACCTAAATTTACGTGAATGTAGTCACCATGTAATAAGGTTACTTACTATTTATTTATGGTTGACTAAAATGAAATGTTGTTTTTTTTTTATTTTTCTTGCACACGTAATTTACAAAAAAAAACGAAATTACTAAAATTCTAAGTTTTGGAAGTCTTTAAATTCTAAATTTTAAACTTCCATGTCGATGTTTCGCTGATTTAGACTTTAACATCCAATGAATAAGAGCGGTCGTATTTTTACGAAGTTTTAGGTTTAGGCCACCAATGTTCGCCATTCTACTCGAGTTCATAAAGTAGACAGACAGTATAGACTCGACAATGAAACCTCGTCGCCATCATTCAGATCTTTCTAGTGCTCAATAAAGACCGATATTACATAGCTAACAAGGAAATGGGCTGGTAACTAATAAATTGCAAACGCTAGGTTGAATGTTAGAGGGGACTGCAGTCGGATCAATTTCTCGTGATCTTGGGACGCTTCCTACTTTGTAAATCATACCTACGAATGGAGTACATTTCATAGACTGGATTATTGTCATGACAACTAGATGAAATTTAAATAAAATTAAATTAAAAGCAACTGTTGCGGCGATGGGCTTGCAACCTGTCACGTATGGAATGCTGATTACTGCAAAGTGTGGGCATGACAATATGCCAAATTTAAATTTGGAAGTGCCGTGACTACCCAGTTTAGAAATGGATCTGAGCGCCTGGTAACCTGAGAGAATATATACTGTACGTAACTGCAGAGCAGCGCTCTGCGGCCTTAAGCGTAAGCTCCCTGGTAATCGTAATCCTTGAAGATGTCTCTAAATATTATCCTTTCCTTTATAAACACGTGTAGAAGTAGTCATTTGTGCGGTATTTGGAAACGTTTAGAAATAGAGTCACTAACCACTACACTGCTAAAGCTTTTGTATCCCTGAATAATACCTCGTATCTGATTCATGATAGAATTACTACGAGATTTATGAAAAACAGGTGGTTCATATTTGCTAGTAAATTTTTCCACTAAATATTATGCTTGGGCCATTAAAATCGACGCGAAATAGATTCGTGGTAGTCATGATTTTTATTTAGGCGATTTACACATTGAACGACCGACCAGTAGTAGTAGGTAAGTAGGTACTCTGGTGTGAAATAACTTGTCTTATCTGTTTTCGATATTAATATTCTACGAGAATATTATAATTATGCATAGTACCTTAAAATCTAGTTGGTAGGGCATTACCATAACAGTCATAGTCTGACTGTTATACTAATGCCAACTAAAATAAAAATAAATAAGTTTTCACTTTGAAAAATATTTTTCAATGACAAGCTTTTGTAAAATCATTCAAACCATAGAGCATCAGCGCGCTATCACCTATCATATCATATAACATTGCCATCGGAACTTGACAAGTAGGTATGCAAAGTTTTTACTCAATCAAAGTATTTACTGAGTGTCTGTTGAACAGCTCCTGACTCCATCATCAGATCAGCTCACTGTCACCATATTATTGTATTGTCACTGAAGTAGGTATGTAACTTAAAGTAAGTATGCGAAATTTCAGCTCAATCGGTTGGGGTAATAACTGTTTCAAAATTGAGTTGCAAGATTCCACCTTAACAAACATAGTTACATAGTTACATAACATACATAAATTGCAAGTTAAATAAAAGCTTGTTAAAATACACCCTTCAAATTTCAAGTTCTTGGGACGACGGCGCGATGTGTCAAACATATGAAACGCGCCTTTGTGTCCACAGTGCAGTGATAGTACGTTTCATAAGTTTGACACATCGTGCCCGTCGTCACACAGTGTGGACTATCGACCACATAGCCCAATAGACGCCTAATGGCTTCATTTCTTTAAACAAACCATTCTGTCAAAACGTTAGTGTGCGGGTCGGGGGGAGCGGTAAAAAATGCATTCTGATTGGCCAGTTCAACTTCATAGCCCGCCGCGGGGCGCGTCGTGAACCGCGCTCGGTGTTTTACACATGTGTTGACTGACAGTGTCCGCCTTGCATGAGGAGTCTAGGCTGTGTGGTCGATAGTGTGGACACACGCTTTTTGTTTGGCAATTTTGATTCCGGTAATCACGACTTTAATGGCAATAAAGTTGACGGTTATTGCCGTTTGTAGCAGACGTCTTAAACAATATTATGTCAGGAAATTGATAATTTTCAGATTAATGTATTCGTGACGTCAAAGTACTAAAACGGCTTTCATGAGATTTTTTACGGTTTAATTAAAAAATGTGGGCGTCGAACCGCGGAATGCTTTTAGGAAATGATTTCAAATATTTTATGGATAACGTATATTTAAACATTGCAATTTTATGGTTTCACAATGTCACAGGATTTTAGGGATTTGTTTATTGCATCATAATATTACATATTGTATCGAGAAATAAATTCCTTATTTAGTTCCAGCATGCCTAGCATAATATTCATCCGGGAAATCGATTTGTCTACAAAAGAGTAGACAATTGTTACATTTGGACGTAGATATAATAGAGCACGTACTCAGACGTGACATTTTGGTAGAGAGAAGTAATATCACTTTATACTGATCCATGTTTAAACAGTTGAAAAACGATACGTTTTATTCTATAGTAGAAAAATCGCTGTTTTTAGGGTTCCGTACCCATAGGGTAAAATCGGAACCCTATTACTAAGACTTCGCTGTCCGTCTGTCTGTCCGTCTGTCTGTCTGTCACAGGGCTGTATCTCATGAACCATGATAGCTAGACAGTTGAAATTTTCACAGATTATGTATTTCTATTGCTGCCCGAACAACAAATACTAAAAACAGAATAAAATAAATATTTAAGGGGGGCTCCCATACAACAAACTTGATTTATGCATTCCAGCGCCATCTAGTTTCATTTGATGTTACTACGTATTATAGGTACTTTTCGCGGTCTCATGCGACCGCTCGGGGTTTGAGAGGTAAGATGACAGAGGTTTGCGATTCCGCTAGCAGGTGGCGCTATTTTAGCACTATCGGTAAAGTAAGTCGGTAAATTCGTCGTTGTCGGTAAACAAACTTTTTATTCGATCATGTGAAGTACCACCTGTACTTCACATGATCGAATAAAAAGTTTGAAATTGAATTATTGAATTCATGTAGTTAGGTAAATAGGTACCTAGGTAGATATTATTAATTTCCAATTAATT
Source organism: Hydriomena furcata (assembly GCA_912999785.1). NCBI lineage: Eukaryota > Metazoa > Arthropoda > Insecta > Lepidoptera > Geometridae > Hydriomena > Hydriomena furcata. Next base: position 14,384,440 of record OU538832.1, on the reverse strand, counting down.
TCGAGTTCGAATCCTGGCCGTGCATCAATGGATATTTCTGTTCGAAAAATGTACCTATATGCGCGTTACACGTGTTTATAACAGTGAAGGAAAACATCGTGAGGAAACCTGTTAGTATTCTTGAAAGCGGCGACGGGATTGCAACCTGTCACGTGTGGAATGCTAACTACGTAGTTAGGTAAATAGGTAGGTTACGAGATATTATGAATTATTTTTTATGTTTCTAGGGTTCCGTATCTAAAGGGTAAAAAACGGGACTACTAAGACACCGCTGTCCGTCTGTCTGTTACCAGGCTGTATCTCGTGAACCGTGATAACTAGACAGTTGAAATTTTCACAGATGATGTATTTCTCTAAAATCAGCATAAAATAAATATTTAAGTACTCCCGTACAACAAACGTGATTTTTTTGCCGTTTTGATAATAGTACGGAACCCTTCGTGCGCGAGTCCGACTCGCACTTGGCCGGTTTTTAAACAACAAATAATGTTTTTGTCTATACTTTTGTAGAATAAACTTTTTACGCAGCTTATGGCAAGGCTGGTATACATACCACAATACTTTATCCATCTCCAAATATTATCCTATCCAAAACTTCCGCCAACACAACAAACTCAAGATCCAACACAAAATATCAACAAACCCTAAAAATAAAAAATAAACATGTTAAACATAAACAAAGTTATGTTTGTATTAATTTTGCAATTGAACTGACAACAACTCTAGTTTCTAAAGAACGGTGACCATCATATAACGACCGTAATAACGCTCAAACACTACATTTAAAACAAGCACAAAATACGCCCAATCAGTATCTACCTAATATTTATGATATATTTTGATGCAAATAAAGAATTAAATAAACACCCTTATGCTACATACGAGTAACTGACCCCCCACCAGGAATATTAAAGATATAAATAAATAATAAGTTTTGGGTGTCAGAAATTAAGAGTACCTACACCAACATTCAGATCTATTTAGCCCTGCACGTCATATCACCAACAGAAAATCGAAAAATGTATCCTTGCGAGGTTCGAACCCGTAGGTAGACTATTGTTAGGAATCTATACTAATATTAAAAAGAGAAAAGTTTTGATTTTTTGTTTTTTTGTTTTTTGTTTTTTTGTATGTTTGTAATGAATCTCAAAAATCGCGGGTCAGCTTGTGGATATATAAGTAGAGATCGTTGAAAAAGATGGAGAGACTGTGTGATGAATGAGGGCTGATAGAAGGAAATGGAAGAAAAATACTTGTTGTGCAAATCCCACTTAAGTGAGATAGTGGCAGAAAGATGATGATGAGGTTCGAACTCTTAGGCACACCTTGGTCTGTATACTACCACACAGAGGTAGCAGAATCACGATGAAAATTGCGCTCTCCTCTTCTAATGATATGAGCGTTTGGTTATTTCTACCGCGGCATTAAAAACAAGTCACACGTGAAGGTTGGGGTCGGAACGGTTCGCTCACCCGTTACGTATACCCACCGGTATTTGGGTCATATTTGGCTCGCGTGTAATCAGTTACGTCATCTTCCGAGTTTTCCCAAGGAAAGTTATGAAATGTCTGAAGCGGCTTTTGTAGTTTGTCAGTCACTAAAATATCTTAGGAAGTCTTGTTTGGGAATTCAAGTTCAAGTCTAATACCTAGTTCATCCACATTCTCGCGTGGAATCTCGGCGAGACTTCTCGCGAGAACACGCTCTGGGGTATTCGGCTTTAGCTGAATGTGGATAGCTAACAAGAACGCGACGCAAAATAAATAAAAATAAAATAAATATTGGTAGACGTTTCACACGGGGCGCCATCTACACCAAACTAAGCAAAACTTGTAGAGGGAAGCAGACAACTGATATAGTGTTAATACATAATTTATTTTTAAAACTTTCGTGATTATACCGACACATAACTAAACGACGGTCAGAAAAACAAATACCGTAAAAAAAATCAATAGTTATGATAACACATACTCATAATCCAGATACAGAACAAACATCTCAACACAAATGTCTGTCATAAGTGGGAATCGAACCCATAATATACAGCACTGAAAGTAGAGCTACTACGCGTGCTATGAGTGAACGCTTGAAACGTAGGTAGGTACTCTCTACACTGTATCATACTTTGGAGTTTGTGTAATCACTGAAATCTTTTTATAAGCATTCTTTGTTGAAAAAACGGGTATGTATTGTCGAAATTCAAATTACTTCTCTGTTTTTCGATGACTTTTCAATAAGACGATTGAGGGTGAACATATTGACCGCCTTTTCTTTGCCGATGGGCGTATTAGCTTTTAGATATAATTCTCATAAATCTGAAAAGAAAATTATTAAGAAAACTATTTAGCTGTCCCGACAAACGTTGTCTTCAATAATCCCACAGAAAAAAGTACTTTCAGTTATTTCCGAACCTTACGCCATCACATAGGGGGTATAATAAATACCCTACGACCTATTCTCAGACCTACTAAACATACACAAAAAAAAACATAAAAATCGGTCAAGCGTTTCGGAGGAGTTTGGTTACAAACACGAATTTTATATATTAGAATTATTATACTGACTGAAATACTATAGACTACATATACCTATGCTTTTATATACAACAATCCAAGAGTTGAGCTCTCCAGATACACAACAGTCAACTGCCAGTCATAGATCGCGGATGTTCCAAAACGAGAATACACCCCAATAAACGGAACGGAACAAACATCTGTAGATGTGTGTAAATAAGCAACTGAACTCGTAATTACAGCTTCACGTTTGATCTCGGATCATAGATCATTTTTACAAGTTGCATGCGAATGTTTTAATTGCTTCTGAGAATACTTCTGTGACCCCCACCTCGTTCACGAGGCAGAGTATACATTAGGTACCTACACCGGAACGGCTAAACCAGTTTAGATGTAAATTTAGAATAGATATAGTTCTAGACCTGGTAAAATAGCACTCCATGCAACTGGAGTTGCTAGTCTATACTAATCTATATTTATAAAAATCATGGCTTTTCGTTGCAATTTTTTAACTCAAGAACGGGCTCACCTATCCAAACCAAATGTTTAGGTTTTGTTCGGACTATTTAGTAGATGGTTTATGTGAAGTTTGCACAAAATCGGTAGACTTTTTATCCAGGTATACAACCCGTGCGAAGCCGGGGCGAGCAACTAGTTTTATATAGAAGAAAGATTTGTATTTTTGTAACGAATTAACTAAAAAATTACTGGACCGATTTCAAAAATTGACTCACCATTAGAATGCTACATTATTTCGTAGTAACGTTGGCTACATTTATTACAAAAAAAATTGGGGTCCTTACTAAAACTTCAATAAACTAAAAAAAATAGCCATACAATCATAGTACACACGTGCGAAGGGGCGAGCTAGTGTTTAATAATTCAATAAACATAATCAACACATGAATTGTTTTGTAAAGCAAGTTTCTTTTGTTGACACTCTACGCTAAATTGTATGAATATTGCTAAACTAACTAATGTTTTACATCGCAAACACTCGCATTACATATTGAACGTATTTTTAACCGACTTCAAATAAGGGAGGAGGTTCTCAATTCACCTGCCTATACATCCGAGGTGGTCCCATTTACCACCAAGTCAGCATCTGATGATGGGGGATGGGATGGGATCCCAGGGAAATCGAGAGAAACCTTCAAAATTTATGGGCATTGGTAGTGGTTTTCAACTATAGACCAGCCGGGGGGAGGGGGAGGGGCGGGGGAGAGCACCGTGAGATACGTTCGAAATAGAAATCATGAACACCTCGAGTTGACGTCACGAATTTGAACCACCTATAAGGCACAGATAACAGGGCCCCTGGTATTTTTCATTATCACTACATAGTATAAAGCAAAGTCGCTTTCCGCTTCCCGCGTATGTATGTTTGCTTATATCTTTAAAACTACACAACGGATTTTAATGCGGTTTTTTTTAATAGATAGAGTGATTCAGGAGGAAGGTTTATATGTATAATAACATGCTACCCGTGCGAAGCCGGGGCGGGTCGCTAGTATATTTTAAAGCACTACAATTTTTATTTATAAACATGAAGTCGGTTTTGTTTTTAGTTTTTAAACGTAATTATTAAGTATAAGTTTGTTTTTAGTGATATTCAATATGAGCTTGTACCAGTGACAGGCATCTCCAGTTTCTCGCGGCTTGGTAAAGATGGGCTTGGTCTTGGGCAAGATAACAGTACTACGCAATTATCTAGAATGGATGTAAAAGGCTACACTAAAGAACCTAAGAAGGTACTTTACTTCGATGTAGATTCATCATCTCCTTGCTCTTACAAGTTTTCTAGGTCTATAATATTCTTAGCTTCCAAGGGAATGGTGACCGTCATAACTGTGCTGGTCGTAATGAACTATTTTTTTCGGTATTTCTTAAATTCAAATTCAAAAATCATTTATTTCAATAAAATCACAAGGATCACTTTGAAACGTCTTAGGAACTAGGTGAAGCTACGCCGATTCTTCGCGACCAAGCCTAGAAAAATCAGGCGACAAACACGGCTTGGGATCTACCTTTTCTTTCAATGATCCTTTCCTTAATGCTATGTAGAGCTCCAGTGTGGTGCCGATCAACAAGAATAATAATTAAAAGTACTACTCAAGTACGTACAACAAGAAAGAAAATAACTAAAGAGCTGCGGTATCTATAAAACGGTTGTTATATGACGGTATCAGCGTACAGATTTGATACTCGACAGATCCTAGCGCGATACAGAGTTCAGTCAATCAGTAATCAGTTTATGAGTTCAGTCAGTTTGCGTGAAAACACCGCCCGGGGCGGTCGTGTCGCGCGCTCTCTCAACTTTTAACTTTACGAAACTTGAAAACATCGCGTATCGAGTCGGATTAGTAAACTTGGTATGTTTATTATGAAATTGCTTGTGTGATTGTGATTCAGTTACAATGAAGATGGTTGAAACGGACGAGGAGAACATCGAAGGTACGTTTTTATCGAACGCCAAACATTAAAGTAAATAGTTTTAGACGGAACTATTGAATTTTAATACTAGTATTTTGACGCTTTGAATTTTGAAAATTCGCATCATAACATATTCGTAACTAATGTATGTGGGTAACTTCGGAAACTTATGGTAGTAGAGTTAGATATACCTACCTACTCAAATAAAATAAACAAACAAGGGTTGAGCACTTATTTAAATTTTTTGTAAAAGGTCACGGGGTTACACTACTAAAAACATGACATTTTAGTCTTATTTTAGTGTATATATATTTAGAAAAATATAGTTGTGGAGTAATAGTTATATTATCAAGAACGTCTGGTTCTTCAACTAGTCCTAAGGACGGGGACTGAAAAGCACACTTTTACACTAATGCATTTTCCTTTGTTCATAATTTTTATTCACATTTCATGTACCTACTTATGTTCACTGAAATAAATAAATAAATTAAATATTTTGAGGGCGAAAACTGCGGGCCAGCTTGTAATCAATACAAACCAAGTAACATATTCTAATATGTAAGGAACAAAATTAACTCTGGTTTCAGTGTAAATTAATTATTTAAATTTTATACGTGAACGTGAATTACTATCAAAAATCTTTATTTATAAGGCAAATTGTAATCTATTAGACTTTATATCATACTGAATTCTACTAATATTATTTACTAGCTGACCCGTGCCCGCTTCGCTGAGGGACAGATAGTTTCACATCTGGTATTCCAATCTTTCAAAATTATAGCCAACTAGCTGACCCGTGCCCGCTTCGCTGTGCGTAAGACATTTCTAATACCATCGCGGACTTTATTGTAGAAAAAAAAATGTGTTTATTTACGACATCACATTAGAAACCTCTAAAATTATCAGTGTTTCTCTACTATATTATACTATGTAGTGATAAGTTGCCGAGGACTAATAGCTATATAACAAAAAAAAAAAACAAAATCCGCCCAGTAGTTTTTGCGTGAAAGCCAGATAACAGACAGACAGACAGACAGACAAAAATTTCATAATGTTTTTTTTGCTTGTGTTACTTGTATGAAGACCCCTAGGAGTATTTTTTTTAGTTTTTATTCAATGTACAGAATTGAACTCTTCTACAGTTTTATTATATGTATAGATTAAAATCACACCGAAACGGAAAAGCCAATTTGGATGAAAATTTAAGCACAAGCAAAGCCGTGGACGAAATCTGGTGTTTGATAATTGTTGTATGAATCATCGGACCTGAAATAGTTTTGAAAAAAATATAGAAAGAGTATTTCGTTAAATAGTAAAAAAATTGGCAAACAAAAATTTTTATACTTAAATAAAAAAAAATGCGTGTGTCAGCTCCGACGCACGACTGGAGTTTACCAGATCGTGCGTAGAGCGTACCCCCACTATAAGATGTTTTGCCATCAGTAAGAGTGAGAGAAAGCATTATAACGTATAGGCAAAGTAAGGGTACACACTACCCACGATCTAGCTGCACTGCTCACACCAAATTAGAAAGTTGCGCACCAAAAACGTAACGAGGTCATTCGTTCAGTAGATTTTACACCTCACATTTTTCTCATACCGGGCGCCTTATATCAAAAACCGATTCTTAAAGAGTAAACTCCAAAAATTGTGTAGATGCTATGTACCTACTCATAATACAGAAATCAAATGTTATGCAACTGACGGCGGTTTAAGAAACTGATTCTTCTGATCATCATTGAAGTGTCAAACCTCTAAAGGGGTTGAATTATATTTGAAAATAACCTCACGTCAACGAAATCGCGAGGGTTTTACTTATCATTTTCTTCTCCGTTTCCCTGTTAGTGTGGGGTCGCAGACATGTTGCGAAGAGGGTTCGGCTTATGTATTGCAACCGGCCACATGCCTGACGTCAACCCTCTATATGTCACCATAAACCAAAATATACCATAATTATTTCGCAAAGTTGTTATAATGCATGCAATCATACATTATTTGATTGATCGCGTTGCTCTCCATATTGTTTGGTTTGTCCTTCAATCATTTGATTCTCGTTGGTCTGATTGTGTAGGTATACTAGGATGATGTGATCACGTATGTAATAAGTTTTATTGTTTACCTAAACTGTTACGTATATAGTTAGGTCACTCTTACCAGCTTCGTTCATTAGCTAGTGTTTTGGGGTATTAGTCTATGTTTGGGAATAGATTAACACTATTACATCGAGATATAGATAGAGAAGACCTACATCTAATTAATTCAAGATCAGCGTAGATAGTTTACAATCTACATTGCTGTTCTAGGGGACCATTTTTAACGATATTTTAATAAAATTATGGTTTCTTCTCACATTTTTTTTGTTATTATCATTTGTTTTTTTTTTTTTTGTGTGTATGTTACGCGGTTACTCCGACGTTTGTGGACGCATTTACAAAATTATTTTTTATTTGAAATACTACCTATACTTCCGAGATGCTGACATGGTGGTAATGGGACCACCATTACCACCATGTCAGCATCTGATGATGGGATCCCAGGGAAATCGAGAGAAACCTACAACATTTATGGGCATTGATAGTTGTTTTCAACTATAAACCTTGCCCTTCTTTCAAGGCATGGCTCCTAGATCTTGCGGGGGGCTGCCCCCTCCCCCACTACAACTTTTATTTATAAACATGAAGTCGGTCTACTTTTAGTTTTTTAAACGTAATTATTTTCTAAATTACCACGTTTTATCTTCTATTGATAATGTTTCGAGACAATTCTTATGCAGCATCATGGGCATTAGATTGACAAATACACTGTATTCGCCGATGAGCATAGCCTGGACTTTGTTCAACTCATGCTCATAATGAAGAGCTTCTGAATTGACACTGTTTTCGTTGTTCGATTGAGTTGAAACTTCGCATGCCTGTTAAGTTCAGATCAATACAAGAAAATGATGACAGCGATTTGATCTAAAGATATCAGGAGCTATTCCGCGTAACTCCCCAGCAAATAGTTGTATAGTAAAATATCCTTTTAATATACGGCTCATTACCTTTATGTTGTATTGTTAACGTTTAAAAACAATTCAGATTATAGAATTAAAACTATCGTGGTTGTTAATCATTTTAAATAGAAATACGGCTAATTACCACGTTTTTACTTGTATTGCTTACTCGCATTCGGCGAGTATTCGCCGATCTGCCGTTGATCGCGGTCGCGGGCGTTGCTCATGATGAAGAGCATCTGAATTGTCTCGAAACGTCAGCAATACAAGTAAAAACGTGGTAATTAGCCGTATTTCTATTTTTCAGATGCTCTGATTCAGTAAAATATCCGTGTTTGAGTTCATTCGTTCACTGTAGTCAGCTTACATAAATATTTGGTTTAGGCTAGGTTATGTATTTGTGCCTTATCGATATGAATAAAGACATAAATACTGTGGTTCAAGGTATCTATCAGCTGATAAAGGTTATTAATAATACATACAAAACTTGTATTACCAACTTTCGAAAACATTTTTGATGGATGTTATAGATAGGCAATAGTGATGTAGATAATTTGTCATCGACTACATAGCACAATAGATGTCTTCATTTATTTAAAAGAAGAAGAAGAATCCATTTGAAAGCAAATTCGATATAATATCAGTCTGATATAGAAAATAAATACATCTTACAAAAAAATAGGATCACGACTGTAATAACCATGTACGGTAGACATTCTCTCAGATCTCCAGACGCTTAGATCCTTTGAAGATGTATATTGGGGGTAGTCAGAGGCACGTCCTAACATTATATTTGGCACATGCCCATATTTTGGAGTAGTTAGCATTCCATATGTGACAGGTTGCAAGCCCATCGTAAAAAATCAGAGTATAAATAAAGTCACGGGCGTTTAACTAGTTCAAATTATTGTTTCAAAATTTGAGGGTTAGGTATAAAATAAATAGATATTGGTGATAGACAGTGCCGTCTAGCCCCAAACTAAGCAAAGCTTGTATGGTAACCAGATAACTGATAGAATATTTATAACCTTTTTTTTTGTATATACTCGTACATACTTATCACTACATAGTATAAAGCAAAGTCGCTTCCCGCTTCCCGCGTCTGTATGTATGCTTATATCTTTAAAACTACACAACGGATTTTGATGCGGTTTTTTTTAATAGATAGAGTGATTCAAGATGAAGGTTTATATGTATAATAACATGCTTAATATATTAGAGAACTACTGATAATTTTAAGATTTCTAATATGAAGTCGTAAAACTATCTGTCCCCCAGCGAAGCGGGCACGGGTCAGCTAGTTATACATAATACGAGTATGTAAAGTATGTGTTTATGCTTGAGAACATTGTAATTAGTACGATAGTTCGCGTGTGATAGGTTATCATAGTTGATCGTAATATCTATTGTTAGATAACTATTAATGAAAAAAACTGATCGATTTCCAAATTACAAAAAAATCTATTGATAGGTACGCATCGAACTGAGAACCTCCTTTTTAGGGTTCCCCGTACCCAAAGAGTAAAAACGGGACCCTATTACTAAGACTTCGCTGTCCGTCTGTCCGTCTGTCCATCTGTCTATCACAGGGCTGTATCTCATGTACCATGATAGCTAGACGGTTGAAATTTTCACAGATGATGTATTTCTGTTTCCGCTATACCAACAAATACTAAAAACAGAATAAAATAAATATTTAAGTGGGGCTCCCATACAACCATCGTGATTTATAGATAATGGTACGGAACTCGACGTGCGCGAGTCCGACTCGCACTTGGCAGGTTTTTTTAGGATTTTTACACTAAACACTAATTGTGTTTCAAATTTGAAGCTTCTATGTCTGCTAGAAGTGCCTTAAACTTTGATGATCGGTCAGTGTGAGTGAGTGAGTGAGTGAGTGGGTGAGTGACAAAATAGGAAACTTTGACTAGTTATAATTCTTAATCTACTGGTTCAAATTGAATGAAATTTGAAATATACCGTGTTTATTATAGTGACTGCTTGGTTACTGAAAATTCAGGCTTCTAGTTTTATCCACAACGAAGTTATAGGGGGTCGAAAATGGCCTGAACTGCTTCGAGAAAAGGATGGTACAGCCGTGCCGCTTTATTGCTTGACTTGGCGGGGGCACTGCCGTGCCCCCAGATCAGCCTCATCCATCTCAAGCAATTGGCTTCAAGGTGAAAATGGTTGATTATAGACCAATCAGCGGTCATTGTCCTTAGTGTGACTTTGGCAGTGGACCAACAGCTGTGTACCTCTGAATATTACCACTCTATGTGAGGGCTGTTAATGTTTCATTTTGTTTGATTATTCTGGGATTTTCATAGGGGATTTAATGAATGGGTGGCGTTGGCATCACTGTCAGGAAATAAAATTATCTATTTTGCTATCGTGACGCTACTTTTCGTTTTTGTATTTTAAGAAATAAAAAAATTTAAAACCACCTTCAAAATAAATCGACCATAACCCATAAATTTATTTATAGTACTTAGTTTGTTTTTTGCTTTTTTATTACAAGTTCTGTCCTATCCGAATAGACTCATCTGCCCATAAAAAGCATCACTATAAATTCAAAAGATATTAATTATTTCAATAAAATCACAAAGATCACTTTGAAACGTTTTAGGAGCTTGGAGCCTATAATTTTTTCAATGATCCTTTTCCTAATTCTATATATAGAGATATATATAATATAGAGCTCTACTATATAAATCACTAGCTGACCCGTGCCCGCTTCGCTGAGGGACAGATAGTTTCACATCTGGTATTCCAATCTTCAAAATAAATTATATACTATATGTTGCCAAGGACTAATAATACATACAAAAAAAGTTTCATCAAAATCCGTCCAGTTGTTTTTGCGTGAAAGCCGGACAACAGACAGACAGACAGACAGACAAAAATTTTAAAATCTTTTTTTTGGTTTGTGTTACTTTTTTAAAGGCCCTTAAGAGTATTTTTTTTTAGTTTTTATTCAATGTACATAATTGAATTCTCCTACAGTTTTATTATATGTATAGATTGGCACAGAACGGTGTCAAATCTACAATAACTTGATTAAAAAGTTTACAAAGGGTTTATTAAAATAACAATAAAAAACTTTAACACTAAATCAGCCTTGCTTTTGTCACTATAATCCAGTTACATTTTGTTCATAAACTAAAAGCTCAGAGGTAAATCTAAATATCACAATGTAATTCTACTGGAGTTAAAAGATTTGCATACTATATTATAACAGACTAGCTATCCGCCCCGTCTTCGCACGGGTGTACTAACGAAGATCATAGGCAAATTTTTAATACCTTAGGTTTCATTATTACAGTTCCCGTACGAATCTCTAATTTTACATATAAAATATGTTTTTCCTGAACATAAGCTGTGTAGGTATTCTAAATTTTATCCAATTCTGTTAGGTCATTTTGGCGTTATTGAGACACAAATATTCAAACTACTTATAATATTTCACTTTCAAAACTTTCGTGAGTTGTACTACACATTATTACAACAACGGGAAAGTTACGTGAGTTAAGTACTCATTTACGTGAGTAATTTCCCGTTGTTGTAATAATGTACTTATAATATTGGTAAGATATTGGTGCAAATTTCACGCAGCGCCATCTATTCACGTATTTAGTAAAGCTAGTAAGTATGGGAACCAGATTACTGATAAAATACAGTTATATCTATCTCAATACATACTAAAATTACACAAATGTTCTGGGTTTAACCCACAACCTACAGCGCAGAATGCAAAGCAAAGTTCTCGAGAGTCTATACATACACCCTGTGTAGTACCTGTACCTATAGTATATAGAAGTATAGTATTACAAGCTGTCCCCGCGAACTTCGTATCGCTATAGATAAATAGATAAATGAACTGAGCATAAAATAACAAAGAATTCAAGAAAACGATAGGTATAATGCTTGTTAGCAACTTTCTTACTTTTATCTCAAGTACCAGCATAATCTACAATGTACCAACGACAGATTTACATTTATCTGCAAGATATAAGATCTTAAGGTTGAAATACACATTTTGATAAGATAAACTAGATTTTTTTCATTCAATATATAGAAAATATTTCCTCGAAAGCGAAATGATTCATTGTTTAGCTGTTTTTCAATAGTGTTTGGATGTGCCTATGACGCTTTTTTGGATATCGTTAAAGATAATTAGAGCATTTGATTATCTAGATCTTGGACTGTGGCTTGTTTGTTCTTTAGTAATAAGATCTCAGACACACTACTGTATTCATTTACCTCGATTTTCAATCCTTAAGTTGTGAAAACGGCAAAGGAAAATTCAAGGAAACCAGTTAGTATTTGTAGGCAACCTGTTACGTATAGAATGCTTCGGCGAAATGTGGGCATGGCTAAATATAATATTTGAAAGTGCCCTTACCTACCTTCAAAGATCTGACCATCTGAAGATGTTACGATGTCTACCGTACTTGGGGACTACAGTCGTGACTCTATTTCATTTTAATTATAGTGCGCAGGTGCGTAAGGCTCGTTTGGATCGACAGTTAGTTTATCCTTGGTCATGTTTAGGCTACAGTGCACTTTACAAGAATATAAGTACATCAAGTAGAAGGAAAAATACCGCGGGCGCGAAGCGATGGACCGACCAGGTATCGGAACAACTAGAGATACCAGTAAGCGCGGTTCTTCATCAGTCAGCAGACAGAAACCGATGGAGGAAAATAGTCGACAAGTTGCATCAAAGGGCTCACGATCTTCAGCAACGAAGGAACTACTGAAAATAAGAAGACGAAGTACATACATAGATAACATCCCATCTATTTTACTGAGAGGTAGAGGTAGGTAGTCAAAAACTACAGCTTTCCACTTGCTACGATCCTGCTTTACGGGATAAAAGTGATGTTAGATCAAGAGTACCCTAAACCGACGAGTATGAGGAATGTAATAAAAGTGAATAAAGCAAAAAAGGTATGTCACATATTCGTTCATTGTTTCATTCACTTTTATTTGGTCCAAGAAAATACGCCGAGGATGAAGACAATGAAAAGTTATATAAATAACTAGCGACCCGCCCCGGCTTCGCACGGGTAGCATGTTATTATACATATAAACCTTCCTCCTGAATCACTCTATCTATTAAAAAAAACCGCATCAAAATCCGTTGAGTAGTTTTAAAGATATAAGCAAACATACATACAGACATACAGACGCGGGAAGCGGAAAGCGACTTTGCTTTATACTATGTAGTGAATAATAAATATTGGCGGACATTATCACTCAGCGCCAAATAGCCCCAAACTGAGCAAAGCTTGTAATATAGGAACAAGATGTTTTTGTAAATACATACATAATATCACCCAGACATAAAACGAACATCTATGTTCATCACACAAACATTTGTCCTAGGTGTCTAACCACAGCGCAGAAAGCAGAGCTACTACCAACTGAGCTGTGAGGCCAGTCGATATACTTATCTTGATATTTAGACACATAGCTAAACTCGAGTTAGTTGGTCGGTGGATGTGAGGTTTAGCGTGGTTCTGATGGACAATTTTTGCTAAATTAGTGTCATAATCACCCTTAATCACCCATTAACAGGACATAACAAGGAGTGCCTTACATCCATAATTCAGTAGGCTACTTATGGCTTGATTTACTAAGAAACAAAGCCATCATTATGACGGTCGTAATAATACTAGTGATTATAATTACTCATTTACATTCTCCCGCTGACTTCTACCCTGCTCGCTGCTGAAATTTTGAAACCACATCCAATAATGATATTATATTTAATATCATATAGAAAATATTTTATGCAGGTTTTTCAAAAACTAATTTCTAGCGAATATACAGAGGTTCCGGTTGTCATCTAAAACTGTCAACATCACTGTGTTAGCCTCCAGCAGAATTTAAGTGCACAAAAATAGTTTGGGGAATCCTTGGACACTAATTTCTCATCAAAACACTAGAAGACCCATTGTGAAGTGTTTACAAATAACCAGTTTGGAGTGGTGTATGAAATTCGCCGAACTATAGGAAATAGAAGATCACCATTATTTCGAGGTTAGAAAACAACATTGACATTTTGCGGTGCATTTGACATAAAGTGCAAGTGCAAAAGCAAACTGACGCTGCAGCCAGTGTTGCCATCGAAGAAAATAAATACTACCATTTTCTACCATTTACTACTATTTACGTTCCTTTACACGCAATCACAACCTACTTCCATAATGGAAATCCAATTTCAATTATTATTTGATAAAATGAAGATCGAGATGCAGAATCAAACTGCTGAATTAAAGGATTCTATAACAAAAAGTATTATGGACAAGATGGAGGAAAAGTTAATTCCTATAGTAGAAGAAAATAAAAACTTGAAAGCAAAAGTAGAACAATTAGGAAAAAAGATGGAGTACTTAAAAAGGGGAGAGAGAAATAATAATATTATAGTATTTGGCTTAGAAGAAAAGGAAGCATATAGTTACGAACTAATACAAAAAATAAAGGAAAATCTTCAAAATGACTTAAATATGAATCTTGAGGATTATGAGATCAACAAAATCTATCGTATAGGAAACAAAAACAAAGACAGTAGCAAGCCGAGGCCAGTACTGTGTTCGTTTATAAACAATTGGAAAAAGACCGAAATTATAAGAAATAAAAAGAACTTAAAGAACATTTATGTCACTGAGGATTACTCAAAGGAAGTGTTGGAAAAGAGAAGAGCGCTGCAAACAGAATTGGCTGAGGAGAGGGAAAAGGGTAAGATAGCATATCTGAAATATGACAAACTAATCGTTAAAGAGAATAACGTGAGCCAGGAGAAAAGAAAAAGAGAAACGTCTTCTTCACCCACCTCTATCAACAATCAGCCAAAAAAGCAACAGACTATAGCTTCAAACAAGACAAAACGGACGAACGCTTTTGACATGATGCGGTCAAGATCCAATTCTCTTTCTAACGTATCTACAGCCAAGAATCAATAGCAACCAACCAACGGCAAACGGAATCCAAACCCAGCAAAAGAAACAAACAACAAAAGAACAAAAAACCACCAAACTCCCCCAAGCCGACCGGTCCTCGTGGGGGAAAGAGACCACAACCCTCCAACAGAGGAAAACAAACAACATAAACAACATAAACAACATAAACAACATAAACAACATAAACAACATAAGCAACATAGGAATCGAGAAACAAAAATTTACGTCGCTGCTCTCAATGTACTTACCCTGAAAAATGAAGATAACCTTACAGAGCTAACATATGCATTAAAACAAATCAATTGGGACATCGTTGGCCTAAGCGAAGTAAGAAGATTGGGAGAAAGTATTACCTCACACCCAGACTACCTATTCTACTACATAGGAGAGACCCCAGGCCTTCATGGGGTTGGATTTATAATCAAAAAACATATGACAACGTATGTTGAAGGATTTATAGGAATTACGGAACGCATTGCGATGATGAATCTGAAACTACCAGGATACAAAGACTCTTGGTCTATTATACAGATTTACTCGCCTACAGAACAATCAAACCTGGATACAATAAATACATTCTACCTAGCTCTGAACAAAGCAATTCAAGAGCACGCTCATAAGAACATAATAATATTGGGAGATTGTAATGGCCAAATTGGAGAAAGACGACAGGGAGAAAACGCAATTCTAGGACCATTCGCATACAGTAGCAAAACCAGAAGTAGAAACGGAGAAAAAATCACAAACTTTGCATTAGAAAATAACATGACCATTCTAAACACCATGTATAAAGGGAAAAAGAAAAAAAGGTGGACTTGGATCTCGCCTGACGGCAAAACAAAAAATGAAATTGACTTTATAATGACCAACAGAAGAAACTACTTTACTAAGTTTACCGTCATCAACAAACTCAATTTCAACACAAATCACAGACTGGTCAGAGCTGAACTGAGAGTACAGCAACCAAAGAAGCCTAGACCAAGACAAGAAATAAAAACTACAATGCTCGGAAAACATCAAGTCGAACAAATAGCAACCGCACTTAGAGATGAATTTAAAGACTATGAAGACAACACGAAGGAATTAGGAACACAAGAAAATTACAACCGTTTGGAGAATATCATTACAACACAAACACAACTTATAGCAAATTCCAAAACAGAACACAAGAAATGGTTAACAAATAATACCATAAAACTATTAGAAGAAAGAAAACAATTAATTAATGGAAGAGACACACAAGACAGAAGAAAGAAATTATCGGAAATCAGCAAAGAAATTAATAACAACATAAGGAAAGATAGGAAACAAAGCAGAATGGAAATTATAGAAAAGTACATTGCCAAAACGGGTGGAATCAAAAAAGCGTACAAGGAACTACAGAACTCAATGGACTGGATTGTGAAAATCAAAAACGATAGAGGTAACTGGAACCTTCGCAGAACAGATATATTAGGGACAGCTACATCATATTATAAGAAACTTTATAAATCTAACAGTCTACGAGACGAAATTGATTTGATGGATATCTCCAACATCCCGAAGATCCTTCCGGCAGAAGTCGAAAAAGCTATAGATACCCAAAAGGAAGACAAGGCACCAGGACCCGACGGAATAAGCAACGAAATCCTAAGACAGAGCAAAGGAGCCGTGTTACCTATCCTCACAAATATATTCAACGATATCATAAACACCGAAATCATTCCCCAACAATGGACTGAATCAAACATTATCTTACTGTATAAGAAAGGGGATAAGTACGACATTGGAAATTACCGCCCTATCAGCCTGATGTCCAACATATATAAGATTTTTGCTAAGATTATACTAAAACGGATTGAAAGAACACTAGATGAGCATCAGCCTAAAGAGCAGGCAGGATTTCGTAAAGACTACTCGGTGATCGATCACATCCATGTAGTGCGCCAAGTTTTGGAGAAGTACAATGAATATCAGCTTACATACTACATTGCCTTTATCGACTACAGCAAAGCTTTCGACTCTCTACTACACGTAAAAATATGGGAGGCACTAAGAGAACAAGGAGTCGAACATAAATACATCCGAATAATAAAAAACGTATACAGTCGTAGTACAGCTAGAATTCAATTAGAAAGAAAAGGTGTTCCGTTCAGAGTAGAAAGAGGCGTGAGACAGGGAGATCCCCTATCTCCAAAAATATTCTCAGCGGTACTGGAATCCATCTTCAGGAAACTGAATTGGGAACACCTCGGGATAAACGTGGATGGAGAATCGTTGACGCATTTGAGATTCGCTGACGACATAGTGCTTTTCGCCAAAACATCAGAAGAATTAAGCAGCATGATAATAGATCTCGCTTCTGAAAGCGAAAAGGTAGGACTTAAACTGAATCCGCAAAAAACTAGAGTCATGACAAATGGAATTAAAAATACAATACAACTAGGAAACGCCGAAATCAGTTACACCAACGAGTACATCTACTTGGGGCAGCTAATAGCGCAAGAAGAACCCATGCGCAAAGAAGTAGAGAGAAGAACTACAAATGGCTGGAAGAGATACTGGAGCTTGAAAGAGGCCATGAAGGACAAAAAACTACATATTAACATAAAAAGGAAATTATTTAACACCTGTATACTACCCGTTCTTATGTATGGCTGCCAATCATGGGCTCTAACCCAAGAAATGACAAGCAAACTAGCAACCTGTCAACACGCAATGGAAAGGAGTATGCTGAACATCAAGAAGTCCGATAGAATAAAAAACCATGTCATCAGAAATAGAACAAAAACCATAGATGTAACATTGAAAATCAGAAGACTTAAGTGGAGATGGGCGGGCCACACAATAAGAGGTTGTGACAAATGGAGTAAAATAATAACAAGATGGTACCCCAGAGAAGGTAAAAGGAAGAGAGGTAGACCGCAGAAAAGGTGGGACGAGGACATAAGAAAAGTGGCAGGAGTAATGTGGAACAGAGTGGCTCAGGAAAGATCAGAATGGAAGAGGTTGGAGGAGGCCTTTGCCGATTGGCAAACAGATTTGCAAAAAACAAGCAAGCAACAAATGCTAGATTTAGTTTAACTTTAATTTGTGCTATATATATTGTCAATAGATTTAAGAAATCTGAATAAAAGGCTATATTATTATTATTATTATTATTATACAGAGGTAGATCATCCTGAGATCTTAAGATCTTGTACCTACCCGAATCGTCCTTAAATACGTAAGGTTCTGTGATTTATTTAAAAATGAGCTCTTTACAGCTTAATATTTCACAAACGGATCCCTTAACTGAAAAGTGGTTTTCACAAACGCGATATTTTTTAAAGACCTATCCAACGAAACCCCAAACTATGGGGTACGCGAGAAATAAAAAAAACATCCCCACTATAAGTGTAGGGGAGGTAACCTAAAACTTTTTTTTTTTAAATTGTATTATTCCACTTTTCTGCATGGCTAATATGTATATTCGTGCCAAATTACAGCTTTCTAGCACTAATAGTCTCTGAGCTAAGCTGCGGAAGGACGGACGGACAGATATGGTGTAACTATAAGGGTTTCTTGTAGACTACGAAACCCTGAAAAGTCACTTAGGTACTTTTTATTGTGGGACATAATATATATAAGCAGGGAGAGGATTTTCATGTATTTGTTACTTCTGTCTACGGTACACACGTGTGTTCGAACACTCGATGCATATCCAATGATTTACGAGTAGCACCAATATAAATCTACAGCGATTTCGATGTGGCATAATATCTATTTCTCGAGGATTGGAGTTCAACCTAATAAAATAATTTATTAGGTTACAATACAGGCCATCGTAAATGGAGTGTTGTGGTCGTAAAGCCAATTAAATGGGCGTATTGTTTGTGCGCACCTTAGTCAAGCTAGATTATCTGGATATCAACAGGACGTGAGCAGCGTTTACGATTTCAAATTTAGTCCGTTGTTCGTCACTGGAGCTTGGTCAACCCTCGATAGACGATCTTAGACTTAGATATATTCATTATTTAAAAAAAAACAAACAAACTTAAAAAAAAATATAAAAAATAGGATCACGACTGCAATCCAAAAGTATGGTAGACATGCTCTCAGATCTCCAGGCGCTTAGATCCTTGATGATGTCTAGAGCGGGTACCTAGTCAGAGACACATCCAAACATTATATTTGGCACGTGCCCACATTTTGCAGTAGTTAGTATTCCATACATGACAGGTTGCAAGCCCATCGCCGCTTATAATAACAAACTAGAAGAAAGAAAGTTCAAATAATTATTGATTTTTACACAGTTCTTTTTCCGTCGTTTTGACTAAGTTATAAAATAGCGATGGTCACGGGCCGACTCGGTTAATAGTTAGGGTTTTTTCAGTGAAATTATTGTGTAATTAAACTGAATGATCATCATGACTCATGAACATGATGTATAATCGTAATCGGCTAAAACTGTCACAGATAGCGGAAGTGGATCACTCTAAAGGTGTGCCCAACCAAACACAGCGCGCAAGTTTTTCAAGAGCCAACTTTGGAAAATAAATCTATCGAATTTTTTTAAACAACCGTGTTTCTGTCTATAATTAATATAAGTACGCAGTTAAAACGAGTAATAAATGTTTTTGTTTTTTATGAAAAAGATAACTTAAGAATATAATCAAGATAAATTATTTATCAATAGCCTCATTTGGTTTAGGTATGTGTGAAAACTCGAGGGATTCCCAAATGGAAAATTCAGAACACACCATAATGAGGTAGGTAATTTACACGTCACATGCCCAACCGCGTAGCGAATCGAATAAAATTATGGCCTACTTGTTTCGTTTGTTGTGTGTACAAAACAAATTCCGATTTATTGTTTACTCCCCTTATTAAGTTGCTGGAAATATTCCATATTTTGGACTAATACTGCCAGTCTGGCATTATAAAGGATTTTTGTAACGTAATTTCAAAAATAATAATAAATAAGTTATTATTTCAAGACAAGCTTTTTAAAATCTGCCTTCGAGCTAGAAATAAGAGCAATGCGTTATCACCTGTCATTAAAACTTGAAAGAAAAGTTTTTACTCAATCGAACTATTTACTAAGGAGTTCCGTTGTGAGTGTCCGTTGAAAAGCTCCTGACTCACGTTCTAACCTTGAAGATGTTTAAAAGGAGTAGTCAGGCAAGTAAATTCAAAACGATTGCTAAACTATTGATTACTAACGATAACTACCTAACTACCTACTACTAACTAACGATTACTTGTCGCTCTGCCACTCGACAGCTAAATATTAATTTACTTAATCTGCACTATTTTATTTTGTGTAACATTTGTCTACTTTAATTATTTTTAAGCAAATAGTTATTTTATCTTTAAGTTTTATTTCTAAATCAAGTGTAGCGTGTGCTGCTTTTTGAATTTGTGCTGAGGCTCTTTAGTTATTTATTTATTTATTATTGTTTACGTACTTGAGTAGTACTTTTAATTATTATTCTTGTTTGAGCCTTCACCTTGTTCGATTGGCATCACACTGGAGCTCTACATAGCTTTAAGAAAAGGATCATTAAAAAAAAGGTAGACCCCAAGCCGTGTTTGTTGCTTGATTCTTCTAGGCTTGGTCGCGTGGAATCGGCGTAGCTTCACCTAGTTCCTAAGACGTTTCAAAGTGATCCTTGTGATTTTATTGAAATAAATGATTTATGAATTTGAATAAATATATTCTGTTAGCTACCACTCTACTACTAACATGAGCATTGAATTGAGAATTATTATGTATATGAGAATTTCGCGTATGAGTGCGTCGCGTACCATCATCGACCACACAGCCTATAGACTCCTCATGCAAGGCGAATACTTTCTCACTACACATTAGGCTTAATACTACTGATATAAGACACCGAGCGCGATTCACGACGTGCCACGCGGCGGGCTGTGACATTGAACCGGCAAATGAGAATGCATTTTTTGCTTCTACTGACCCGTACACCTCAACGGTTTGACAGAATTGTTTGTTTGAAGAAATAAGCCATTATGCGTCTATTGGGCTGTGTTGTCCATGGTCGCGTTCCCTCGTGTTATATCGCCATTTAGCGAAGGCGATAGACTGGAAGTGTAATTAATTTATACATCAAACGCCTTCAATATTACAAGTTAAGCTACGAGTATGCTTTTCTCATAATCAAAGGTGTTCATCTTCAAATCATACCGCTTTGTAGTGGAAAAGCGTCTGTCTTCAGGGATCTTATAGTAATTTATTTAGTTTTCGTTTTAAAATTACTTAAAGAGCTTTTGTTTTAATACTTTATCGTACACAGAAAACATTAACAAATATGACATTACAAAGAATATGTAAAAAGGCGAGCTTAACCCTAAAAGAGTTTTCTACCAGCAAATGAGGCTAGGGATAAGCCATAATAATAGTTGTGGACAAACCGTATACGTAAAATATAATTATATACACTTTTGTGATTATGCACTGTGAGGTGGCAGTCGGAAGCCTCAAAGCTCAGTTGGTAGTAGCTTTGCCTTCTGCGCTGTAGGTTGTGGGTTCGATCCCCACTCATGGCAAACATTTGTGAGATGAACATAGATGTCTGTTCTGTGTCTGGGTATCATTAAATATTTTTAGTATGTATTTCCAAAAAAAAAGTATGTAAGTATTCTATCAGTTATCTGGTTCTCATAGTACAAGCTTTGCTTACTTTGGGCCTAGATGGCGCTGTGTTACATGTCCAACAATATTTATTTCTTTCTTTCCTCGTATGTTGAGACCTAAAAAAATATATTTCAACTCCTTTTCTCATATTTGTTGCATTATATTGGAAGAATGGCTTTATCCACCCATTCTATCCCTTCCCAGGTGATATCTTTACCCAATATTAACTATTAGCCTTAGGATATTCGGAGTAAATAGCCTATTATGCTACAATAGCTCCCAAAATACTGCTAAAGAAAATATTTGATATCTTGGAGGGTTTTTGTTACAGAAGAAAGAAACATATTAATATGTTTTAACAAAGTGAATATAAAAAATAATGTTCTCAAATCGTAAAGAAAAACATCGCGAAGAAACCAGTTATTTTTCTCATAAGCGGCGATGGGCGAAACATGAGCCTATAGATTGTCATCATTTGGCAATGTCAAAGTTTAATGAGGTCTCAAGATTCCGGAATCAGCAATTTTATGTACGGGCAACGTCTTTGGGGTCTTGTCTGTCTATCATTTTTGACAGCTTTATTTAAGACGCGTAATAAATGTTTTTGATGAATGCAGAATCGTTTTTTCTCAATAACCGCAAAACATACAGATTTGTTTTTTTATGACAAAGATAACTAGATAAATATAATCTAGATAAAATACAGACAGAAATACGATTGGTGAAACTTTTCTCGATAGATTTATTTTCCAAAGTTGGCTTTTCAAAAACACTAGTTTCGTTTTTAATCAACACTATGAATAGCTAAAAAGTTCATTTTTATATAATTCGTTAGATATAAGTAAATTACAGACAGTTTCTTTTTAAGTTTGATGGTTTTCAAGATAATGAAGTTTTATCACTTTTTCCGTCTTATCCGGTAGACTCAGCCCATACAAAAAGTCAAAAATTTCACTTATCACCTTAACCGGAGCTTTTTCAGGATCTTTCGGTGCTTTTGTAACAAAATTTCCCAGTCTCTTAACATGATTTGAGTCTGTTAATAGTAGGCAGGGTAGGGGAATGAAAACTTAAATCTTATATCTTACTAGCTGACACAGCGAACTTCGTACCGCTTAAGAAATTAACGAATTTTGTGTTAATTATAATTCTGCTATTCGGGACGAAGATAAATCCAGCAGAACAAAAATCATGAAAATCGGATAGGATCTGCGCGTGACTATCCTCCGAGATACAAGTATAAAAAACTGTATCCCGTATTATTACCATCTATTTATATCCGAAACTTCATGAAAATCTGTTCAGTCGGTACAATAAACCTAAATAATCTTTAAAAAGTTCAATTTTATTTAGTTTTGAAGCACGCAACTCTAATTTAACAACTAATTTATTTTATGAGCTACAACGATCTATAAAACTACGTTTATAGCGCATCGGTAAATTGGGCAGATTGGCGCGGCTGCTCAAACACAGTAAAGAGTTGGGCGGGCGGATCGTTAGTTGGCAATTAACCCGCAAGAGGCTTAGCTAACGTGTTGCGCCTTTAGAAAGGCCATTTACTACCGATATAAATTACCTGTATACGTCATCGATAATAATAAAAATGCGAAAGTAAAATATTTATTACTAAGAATCCGTTGTTCGTCTGTTTGTCATAATGGCTGACTCGTACTTGGCCGGTTTTTTTTTATTTTGCCAATTCGCTCGCACTTCAATTTTCCAACACTCTTCACTTCACAAACAATCGATTTAAAATAGTGTTTAAATAATTTATGACCTGATTTGAAACATAGGATTCCTTTTAGCGCCCCGTCACGTGTTATTTTATTTAGTTTGTTTGTTACGTGAAACTAGCGCGAACTTCGCATCGCTTTAGAATTAACAAAAATGTTGTCTTAAGTTCCCTTCCCCGTTCCCGTTTCCCTTCCCGTTCCCGTTACCGTATTATCAAACCTAATAAAGCTCAAATTGACTCTACGTTTTAGTTAGAAAACTTTGTATGGAAAAAAAAAGGGCTGTTTTTAGGGTTTTCCCGGCAATTATTCGAATTTTTCTCACCTTTCAAACCTTTCCTAGACTTCCACAAACATTTTAAGACCAAGATAAGATAAATCCGTTCAGCCGTTCTCGAGTTTTAGCGAGACTAACGAACAGCAATTGATTTTTATATATATAGATGACCTGACTTAGAACATAGTTTTCCTTTTAGCGCCCCGGCACGTGTTATTTTATTTAGTTAGTTTGTTACGTGGAACTAGTAAAAGCGTGTTAAATTATTACGTATTGAAAATATAAAGAAAACCGACGAAAATGTTTCGACTTTGAAAAGTCACGAGATGATATTAGTTTTTAGGGTTCCGTACCCAAAGGGTAAAATCGGAACCCTATTACTAAGACTTCGCTGTCCGTCTGTCCGTCTGTCTGTCTGTCACAGGGCTGTATCTCATGAACCATGATAGCTAGACAGTTGAAATTTTCACAGATTATGTATTTCTATTGCTGCTCGAACAACAAATACTAAAAACAGAATAAAATAAATATTTAAGGGGGGCTCCCATACAACAAACTTGATTTTTGCATTCCAGCGCCATCTAGTTTCATTTGATGTTACTACGTATTATAGGTACTTTTCGCGGTCTCATGCGACCGCTCGGGGTTTGAGAGGCAAGATGAAAGAGGTTTGCGATTCCGCTGGCAGGTGGCGCTATTTAACCACTATCGGTAAAGTAAGTCGGTAAATAGGTGGTACTTCACATGATCGAATAAAAAGTTTGAATTATTGAATTCATGTAGTTAGGTAAATAGGTACCTAGGTAGATATTATTAATTTCCAATTAATTTCGAGTTCGAATCCTGGCCGTGCATCAATGGATATTTCTGTTCGAAAAATGTACCTATATGCGCGTTAAACGTGTTTATAACAGTGAAGGAAAACATCGTGAGGAAACCTGTTAGTATTCTTGAAAGCGGCGACGGGATTGCAACCTGTCACGTGTGGAATGCTAACTACGTAGTTAGGTAAATAGGTAGGTTACGAGATATTATGAATTATTTTTTATGTTTCTAGGGTTCCGTATCTAAAGGGTAAAAAACGTGACTACTAAGACACGACACCGCTGTCCGTCTGTCTGTTACCAGGCTGTATCTCGTGAACCGTGATAGCTAGACAGTTGAAATTTTCACAGATGATGTATTTCTCTAAAATCAGCATAAAATAAATATTTAAGTGAGACTCCCGTACAACAAACGTGATTTTTTTGCCGTTTTGATAATAGTACGGAACCCTTCGTGCGCGAGTCCGACTCGCACTTGGCCGGGTTTTTTAAGTTGTATGAAATAACTATCAGTCATACATTACAATTTAATTCACTAGAACCAACTTTGAACTATTCTCTACCACAATTGAAAACAAAATCATCCATTTCCTGGATATTCTGGTAAAAGGTAAAAAATATATACCTACGCGAATCGAGAGCCTCCATTTTTCATAGGTTGAAGACTAAACTATCCTAATTTTAGGATTGTCACTTTAAGGTTTACACACACAGAATAAAATATTTCGCTTACTTTATGTACTTTAGTTCGAAATAGCTGCCATATTTATAGCATCCGGTTTTTCTGCTTTTCGAAACAACAAAAGCTTCTAAGAGGTGTTTGCGAACTTATATCGCTTTTCAAAGAAAACGTGTAGACTTATAACTTTTATAACGATTGTTGATACTTTTGCCTCATGCCATGTTTTCACAACACGAGTAACATTTCTTTTTATAGTACACTTCAGGAAATCGATTTTTGTCGATCGTATAACATTAAAATTCCTGAAAATTCAAATATTTTTTTGAAAAAAAAGTAGCCTAGTTTTTTCCCGAGATTTTAAACTATTCCTATATAAAATTTCATGACAATTGGTCATGTCACAGACAGAGTTACTGCCGCATTTATAATATTACTATAGATTCGAAATAGAGTTTGGTTGCCGCCGTATGAGGAAATGTCTTCAGTACTTGCTGATTACTTGAGCCTAATGTTATACTCGTCAATTAAAAAAATACATAAATAGGAGCACGACTGTAATTCCCAAGTACGGTAGACATTCTCTCAGATCTCCAGGCGCTGAGATCATCGCATGCTCAAACATTACATTTGGCACATGCCCACAATTTCCATATATTCAATACGTGACAAGTTCCAAGCCCTAACCGGTTATAAGAATCACTGGTATCTTGACGATGTTTTATTTTATCGTTCTGTGCATATAAATTTTACGAATCCACAAATTAATTGTGGCACGACCGGGATTCAAACCCTAGACCTTTAGATTAAAACTTAAGGCTAGTCATGGCTATTTACTCGTAAATTATTGTTTTTACTAGTACTCGTAGCTATTTAGAGCCGTAATGTCTGAGTAGGAGGTACCCTAATTTTCAATCTGATGTAGGAATGAAATAGGCCCTCGAAAAGCCGGCTATTTTCGTTTACCGATTGAGGATACCACTCAGATACTGTCACATAGGGTGGGAATTTTATTCAATTGTGACAGTACCTTGGCAGCTAACTGACGGTATCTTCGACCTGTGGGTATTGGTCGCCAAATACAGGGTTATTTTTTAAGTGCTCTGTCAAAAAGTCATATGGGTTTGAGGTTCATGATAGGTATATTGTTTTTGTTTATTTATAAAGCCTGAATAAAATCGCAATGGCCCTTTTTAGGGTTCCGTACCCAAAGGGTAAAAACGGAACCCTATTACTAAGACTTCGCTGTCCGTCTGTCTGTCTGTCTGTCTGTCCGTCTGTCTGTCACAGGGCTGTATCTCATGAACCGTGATAGCTAGACAGTTGAAATTTTCACAGATTATGTATTTCTGTGGCTGCTCTAACAACAAATACTAAAAACAGAATAAAATAAATATTTAAGGGGGGCTCCCATACAACAAACATGTTTTTTTGCCGTTTTTATAGATAATGGTACGGAACCCTTCGTGCGCGAGTCCGACTAGCACTTGGCCGGTTTTTTTTAAATCATGCGATTGAATGAGTTTTTCATTTATTTAAACTGTACCTAGTATTTAAGGTGATGCTTGACATTTTTGTTTTTTTTGTATGGACTGAGTCTACCTGGATAAGACGGAAAAAGTGATAAAACCGCATTATCTTGAAAACCATTAAACTTATATAAAATATAAAATTGAACTGTTTAGCTATTCATGGTTTTGAGTAAAAACAAAATTAGTGTTTTGGAAAAGCCAACTTTGGAAAAAAAATCTATAGAGAAAAGTTTTACCAACCATGTTTCTGTCTATAATTTATGTAGATTAAATCCTAAAGTTATCTTTGTAATAAAAAAACAAAATTATATATTTAGCGGTTATTGAAAAAAAACGTTTTCTCATTCATCAAAAACGTTTAATTACTCGTCTTAAGAGAAGTATACCTACGTACTGTTTTAAGTTATTGATTTTATAAACTTTTTAAGATCCACTTCATCACCTGTAGTGTGTGAATCACAAATTACTATAATATGTGATGCTTATTTTGTCTACAGAAGAAGAAGAAGAAGAAGGCACAGAGCTAGAACTGGAGGCTCTCTATAGACGATACTGCGTGCGACTGAAGCATGCACTTTTCGTGTCAGCACTCTGCGTCACTCTGCTCTGCAGCGTTGTGCTTTTATGTGTGGTGTGCGTGCAACATTCAGATGTAAGTATTTACTACTTTCCTAAGTAGGTGCTGCATATAACAGAATCACACAAAGCTTAAAGAATAAGGACAGCTTAACATACACTGAAGGACACATTCTTACACTAATTTACCATAGAGACTATATCTTTTGTAGTAACAAGAGACCTAGACAATAAATATATAGTTTTTTCCCAAAAAAATATTACTATAAAATGTAGCCTTATGCTTTTTCAGACCACGAATAAGAAAAATAATTACAGGTACGTAGGTACCATTCGTATCCAAATCGATTCAGCTTCAACGGCCCTATAGAATCACAAACAATTATATGCTTTTGCCTAATATAATCGATATTATACTAAAAACAAATTATAGTAGGTGTATATTAAAAAAACCGGCCAAGTGCGAGTCGGACTCGTGCACGAAGGGTTCCATACCATTATCTATAAAAACGGCAAAAAAATCACGTTTGTTGTATGGGAGCCCTCCTTAAATACTTATTTTATTCTGTTTTTTACTATTTTTTAACTGTCTAGCTATCACGGTTCATGAGATACAGTCCTGTGACAGACAGACGAATGGACAGACAGACAGACAGACAGACAGACAGACAGACAGCGAAGTCTTAGTAATAGGGTCCCTTTTTTACCCTTTGTGTACGGAACCCTAAAAAGCAACCAAAAATATACATATCGAATTGAGAACTTCCTTTTTTTTCCTAGTACCTCAGAATCTGTCAACAGCACAAAGCGAGCCTGAACATGAAACAACTTAAAACCTCGCTGGACATAAGGGCTTTTAAACTTTTAAGAGCCTATCGGGAACGTTTAAGCTGCTTTTATAATCCCGTCCATATGGAATAGGATTATCTTTAAATTATTACGAGATTATAGGTAGCGCGCTGGTTTAAAAATGATTTTACAAAAGCTTGTCATTGAAAAATATTTTTCAACAGAAAACTTATTCGTATTATAATGCAGTGGAACGCAGGTGAGAATCGTTAGAGTGAGAAAGTGATTTTTAGGGTTCCGTACCCAAAGGGTAAAAACGGAACCCTATTACTAAGACTTCGTTGTCCGTCTGTCTGTCTGTCCGTCTGTCTGTCTGTATGTCACAGGGCTGTATCTCATGAACCGTGATAGCTAGACAGTTGAAATTTTCACAGATTATGTATTTCTGTGGCTGCTCTAACAACAAATACTAAAACCAGAATAAAATAAATATTTAAGGGGGGCTCCCATACAACAAACATGATTTTTTTGCCGTTTTTATAGATAATGGTACGGAATCCTTCGTGCGCGAGTCCGACTCGCACTTGGCCGGTTTTTTTGTACACGTGAATAAGCGGATCAGAAGCTAGAATATATCATAGTAGACTTGTGCTGGTCCGATATAAATAATCTATATCTAACTCACAGTACCCGCATACTGAAATCGCTCGTGCGTTAATCGCGACTCTAGTAAAGATTTTTGCCATTTTTAGGGTTCCGTACCCAAAGGGTAAAAACGGGACCCTATTACTAAGACTTCGCTGTCCGTCTGTCTGTCACAGGGCTGTATCTCATGAACCGTGATAGCTAGATAGTTGAAATTTTCACAGATTATGTATTTCTGTTGCTGCTATAACAACAAATAAAAACAGAATCAAATAAATATTTAAGGGGGGCTCCCATACAACAAACATGATTTTTTTGTCGTTTTTATAGATAATGGTACGGAACCCTTCGTGAGCGAGTCCAACTCACACTTGGCCGGTTTTATTTTAATAATCTGTTGGAAATACGTGCCATTTGTCATTTCGTGATATATAAAACTTTCAGTTGCTAACCTTTACAGATACACAAGGTGTATTAAGACTTCTTTCCGAAGGCTCTTCGCTTCATCCCAAAAATGATGTTCAATAAACGATGTTCAACTTTATTATGTTGTATCGATCACAAACGATGTAAACTCTTGTATATGCTAAACTATAGTGGAGTCAATATTGATCAAAAGTAGTACTACTAATATTACGACTTTAATTTAGTAGCAAAATGTCATTTTCCACTTTTGTTTTAGATTTTCTAAATTGAGCATTCAGTTTTAATTTTCGGGAGAATAGTAGTAATACTCTTAGATACTTAAGATATCTTACATGATTTGTAAGTCGAACCCATAAATAGTAGAAAGGCTGTGTCTATACTCAAGCCTACTTTTGAGAAACATAAAGTTCAGAACCATGTCAATTTCAGTTCTAACTGGTGAACTCTGATTCTAGGCGAAGTTGCTTCATAAATTGATAGCATGTACCTACATGTCAAATTACCGCTACATTGCACTCTGTAGGCTGATCCGTAATCCTATTCCAGCTCGTCCCGTCTGCTGAACTAATGCAATTTCTGGAGCAATACGTGTAGGCATAATCTACTAGCTTTCGCCGGCGGCTTTGCGTTGTACCTGGATAAAAGTATCATTTTATGCTATTACAGGACATAAGCTATGTTTATTTCAAGTTTTGTTTAGATTTGCGCTGTCGTTTGGGCGTGATTGAGCCACATACAAAAACTCCACAAACTTTGGATTCATAATATTAGTAAGATTAAAGAAATCTGTTTCTAGAGCCAACCCGAAGCTGGCTAAAGGTATTACTTCTTGTAACACATATCTATACTAAGCAGTTACTATTTTTATAAGCAGCAAAGGGCTTCGGATCTGTCATTCCATTTGCAGATCATACAAACATTTGTCCCACGGCGACCTCAGCAGAGGACTATGGCTGCCTAGACAATGTCCGCCAAGATCTCACCGCATGGTCACAATGTCCAGTAAAGTAATTATCAAGATAAGACAGTCACTCAACGTTACCCCTATCAAGGCTAGTGGACGATAGCTAATCTATATGCTAATGTCTAGATGGATTGACAGGGAAGCATTATTGTGGGTATTGAGGCATGCAGGAGTAGTTTTCTTGTGAAGGGGTTTGTTCGAGGAAGTCCTACATTAATACGTACGACGCCAATCAGTACAGTTTGTAGGGTATAAATGCAGGTGGATTCACATACATGCTTAAGTAAATTTTTTGACATTTTGTATGGGCTGAGTCTACCCGGATAAGACGGAAAAAGTGATAAAACTGCATTATCTCGAAAACCATCAAATTTAAAAAGAAACTGTCTGTAATTTATTTAGCTTGTATGATTATCTAACGAATTATATTAAAATTAACTGTTTAGCTATTCATCGTTTTGATTAAAAACTTAAATATATTTTTGATTAAAGTTTCACCAATCGTGATTCTGTCTGTAATTTATCTAGATTATATCCATAAGTTATCTTTGTCATAAAAAACAAAACTGTATGTTTTGCGGTTATTGAGAAAAAACGATTATGCATTCTTAAAAAAACATTTATTACTCCTCTTAACATCTGTGTACCTCAAGTTGGCAGACGCAAGGCAATCGCAAGTGCATCGTACGGCGCGATTTGTGTATTCGTGATCCATGAGTGAGAAATAGAAATAGGATCACGACCGTAATTCCAAGTATGGTAGACATCCTCTCGGATCCCAAAGCGCTTAGATCCTTTAGTGATGTCTAAGGGAGGTAGGCGTACGTTCAAACGCATATTTGGCACATGGCCATATTTTTCAGTAGCTATTTTTCCATACTATACGTGTGACAGGTTGTTATACGAGTTAGGGCCGGTGCACAGTGGCTTACGGGAGCGCAGAGGTTAAAAAATGGATCAATTAAATGAAATAGATATCTAATCGAAATAAGATATATATTTAAATGCTTGC
This sequence comes from Hydriomena furcata, assembly GCA_912999785.1. Classification (NCBI taxonomy): domain Eukaryota; kingdom Metazoa; phylum Arthropoda; class Insecta; order Lepidoptera; family Geometridae; genus Hydriomena; species Hydriomena furcata. The sequence continues at coordinate 14,353,461 of OU538832.1, read as the reverse complement.
TATTCTCGCAAAACTGCGCTGCGATACTCCAAGGCCGATCACCGAGCATTGAAATATATACCGATTGGATGACAATTAAATTCAATTGATACATTTTAAATCCTATGTGTTCTTTTCTGCCACTATGCGCAGGCCATTAGTGTTTTGTTACTCGCGGCTACAGCTGTTATATGGCTAAAACAGGTCAATGACAGGTCAGACTTTATACGACTAATTACAGGAATGACTACCGACATTAATGGCTAATGAATGACCACTCGGCCACTGTGTGCGCGGAATTCACATGGAAAACAATGTAACTATGTTATAGTTGTTTCTAAGAGTGTCTCACGAAGGTGGGTTGGTCATAATCATCGACCACACTGCTTATAGACTCCTCATGCGAACACTTTCGCACAACACATTAGGCTTATACTGCTGATATAAGACACCGAGCGAGATTCACGACGCGACCCGCGGCGGGCTGTGACATTCAACCGGCCAATCAGAATGCATTTTTAACCACTCCCTGAAGAAATGAAGCCATTAGGCCTTCATTGGGCTATTTGGCCGATCGATGGTCTTAATTGTATAGATTTGACATTGACATTGTTTATGTGTGCGTAAGCTCGGGAGCGCTCAGTATCAGTCACGCACACTAAAGTGCGTGTCTATACACATCACAACTACAAGTACTGCTCATCCGCTTTCGTGACACAGAGCATCTAAAGCCGAGTGGGAGGTATCTCGATTTTTAAGGTTCCGTACCCAAATGGTAAAAACGGGACTCTATTACTAAGACTTCGCTGTACGTCTGTCCGTCCGTCTGTCTGTCACAAGGCTGTATCTCATGAACCGTTTTAGCTAGATAGTTGAAATATATCTATAACAACAAATACTAAAAACAGAATCAAATAAATATTCAAGTGGGGCTTCCATACAACAAACGCGATTGTTTGCCGTTTTTTATGGCATTATCCATACGGAACCCTTCGTGTGCTAGTCCGACTCGCACTTGGCCGGTTTTTTAATCTTAATGTCGCAGGTTAGATCTTAGTGTCGATTATCTTAGTGTCGCATCCCGGCCGAGTATTTTTCTGTATAAAACAAATTTCATGTAATACCTATATACGTTACATTTGGCACATTCCCACATTTTGCAGTAGTGGGCATTCCATACGTGATTAATCCCATTGCCGCTTTACAAGACTAGCTTCCGCTTGCGGTTTCGCTCGCGTGGTATCTGGACAAAAAGTATATTCTATATTTTTTTAACTATAAATACGGCTAATTACCACGTTTCTTGTTGTATTGCTGACGTTTCGAGACAATTCTGATGCTCTTCATCATGAGCATCGCCCGCGACCGCGATCAACGGCAGATCGGCGAATACTGTATCTTTTTCCAGGACTTATCCATTGTATGTTCCAAGTTTTATCTAAATTTGTTAGGTCGTTTGAGCGCGTTTGTGGCATAAACATCCTCACAAATTTACGAGTTTATATTATCAGTGGCCTGAGCACGAACCACTATCGTATCGACAACGTATCGTCCAAATGTCAAAACTGACACTTATTGTAAAAGTAAAGTATACTAGTAAGATACTGACCTAATGCGGTGAAGGAATTATTATGTTTAGAGGCGATCTTCAATTATCTGAGCGCCTAGAGATTTGAGTAGATGTTTACCGTACTTGGGGTTAACGGTCGTTATCCTATTTTATTTGTTTATACTTGTTTCCTCATGATTTTTTTCTTCATTGTTCTAAGCTCAATGTTGACATAAATCTTTTGAATTGGAAAATCTGGTCTCGGATCAGTCTCCGATCAAAAGTCAAGGTAACTCCCACTAGGTTTACACGACTCAGTTGCCTATGTGATTGAAATAATTACGTTCATAAAACTAAAAAGAAAACCGACGAAAATGTTCGTCCTAACGAAAAATAAGGTACGAAATATTATTAGTTCTACATGAATATAATTTAAATGGAACCGTTTTCTACATAATATTAAAAAAATCATCGAAATCAGATCATCAGGCGAAAAGATATGCGCAGTCATACATAAAACAAATCAAAAAAAAAATATATACCTACATTATACCTACAATGTAATAGAGAACTTCTTCTTTTTTCGTCGGTTAAAAACGAGTATCACGAGACATACGTCACGTATCTGTCATTCAACCTGCTACTCATAGTTGGAATTGTACAAATGCTCTTCAATTTCGTGCATTATTCACAGTTGATCCGAGTGCCATAACTGAGCCAGATTGCACCAGTTATTAGCGGTTATGATGCCATGTGTTTAATTGCTGTATTCGGTGCCAGACGAAACTGCTGGGTAAATCCATAGATAGGTATCAATTATATCATAATCTATCTTAATCCTACTCCTACTAATATTATAAATGCAAAAGTTAGTGAGTTTGTTTGTATGTTTGTGGCTCTAAGGCCTAAACGAAAAAACGGATTAAGATGGAATTTGCTGTAGATGTAGATATAATGCCTGAATAAAACATAGACTACTTTGAGATACAAAAAACATCCCAAAAATGATTAAAAAACGCATAAGGGAAGATTTTGGTATAGATGGCGCTGATGTGCTAAAAACCTGACATCCGTTTTGACTACACAGGACAGGACAAAGTCTGTCACGGGTCGGCTAGTCTCTATTTAAGTATAAAAATCAATGCCACTTTTCGTTGTAATTTTATAACTCAAGAACGGGCTCTCACCTATCCAAACCAATTGTTTAGGCTTTGTTCGGACTATTTAGTAGATGGTTTATTGAAGTTTGCACAAAATCATTAGACTTTTTATCCAGGTACTACCCGTGCGAAGCCGGGGCGAGCAGCTAGTTTATTATAAAAACATTAAACAATATTAAAGCAATAGTTATGTTTTTAACTTTATACGGCTAATTACCATGTAATTTCTTGTATTGCTGACATTTCGAGACCATTCAGATATTATTATAGCTTCGCCCACGACCGCGATCAACGGCAGATTGGCAAATACTGATCTGCTAAAATGAATAACAAATAAGATAGTTTTTATTCAATAGTTATGTTTTTATCAATAAAGTCTTTATAAAATTTGAATAGTTATGTAAAGACAAACTTTAAAATGCTCGAAGCTATTTTTGTTGTGGTTTCTGACCACAACAAAAATAGCTTCGAGCATTTTAAAGTTTGTCTTTACATAACTATTAATGGTAGTTATTGTATACGAGTTACCTGATGGTTTAAGATTTATATTCAATCGATATGATCAAAGCATAATTACGTGGTTTATTTGAATAAAGTGGTTTTCCTTCCTCGATGATTATTACGTCAATTATTACTTAAATGAGGTAATCCCTTGTTTAGTACCTACGAGTAGTGGGTTATTTCGTACACTCGATCTTTTAAAACGACATAAAAAATAATTTTGTAATCCAATAGAACGATTCTCACTTCGTACACTCTTTCTATAAGGTTGAACTTTACATGTAGTTCACCAAAATATACAAGGCCTCCCCAGCAAAATATTAGAATCAGAGCTGTTTTTAAATCTATTTAATGTAGACATAATGTGTATCACCGAACATTGGATATTAGAATTTGAATCATTTCCTTTTTATGAAAATTATAATATTGTTAGCTCATTTAAACGTAAGAATGCCATCAGAGGCGGGGCGGCTCTTTAATTATTGCGAGAAATAACATTAAGTGCAAGGAACGTAAAGATATTGTAAATCTTACGATTGAGAGGTCTATTGAGCTGTCGTGTGTTGAACTGGAGCGGCATATCGTCGTGAGTGTGTACCGTCCCCCCGATTCAGACTTTGCTATATTATATGAATCCACTATGGAAGAAGTTTTGTTAAAAATGTTTGCATCTAATAAAACGTTAATAGTTTGCGGAGATTTTAATGTAGATATTCCGATCCATCCTTTATCTGAAAGATTGATTAATTTATTTGAGAGTTTTAATTTGTACCATCTATTTATGGAACCAACTAGAGTAACACTTACCACAGCCACCTGTCTAGACAATGTTTATTGTAGTTGTGAACCAATTAATAAATCTGTGATCAAACATTTTAGTTCTGATAATTTCGGGCATAGTGTCATATTTTCTTGTAATTTATTAAATGAACCTGAGGAGTTCACTTACCGTCCTATCACTGAGTGTCGTATTAAGAAGTTACAGGGTAATATTGAACTCAAAATGCCTCTTATTCCATGCATAGATGACCCAAATGACCTGTTTACCAATTTGTCTAATTTAATAACTAGAGAGCACAGTGAAATTTTTAAGTTACAAACGAGCAAAGCTAGATTTAATGTCGGGTTTACTGACTGGGCTACACCTGGTATTTATAGAAGTAGAAATAAATTATACGAACTTTATGCAACAAGGGAGTCACTGCTGCACGACCCTACCTTTATACTTCATGTTAAGATTTATTCCAAAACTTTTAAAGAAGTTTGTCGTGCGGCTAAATCATTGTATTTAAGAAATAAAATTGAAAAGTCCTCTAATAAAATTAAAGCTACTTGGAAGCTAATTAATAATGAAACGGGAAAATCTAAACCCCGTAATAAACAGATAAATTTAAATATTAATGATGAGCTATTAACTAAAAGAAAAGAAGTGGCGGATGCCTTTGATAGTTTTTTCTCTAGTATACCTAGAATTGTTACCCAGTCACTAAACTCCTCAGCTTCTGCGGCGTCCGTTCTCTTAGAATCTAGTGTTGCAAAATGTGAAAATGAGTTCAGCTTTAGATACATTAATGCTGATAATATTGTGAAAACTTTTAGATCCCTTAGTATCAAAAATACTGAAGATCTATGGGGTATTTCTACAAAGGTATTAGGTACTATTATCATTGATATTGCTCCATGTTTAGCCCACGTTTTTAATAGGTGTGTTGACGAGGGAATTTTTCCTGATCTCATGAAGCATAGTAAACTCATTCCTTTGTACAAGTCGGAAAACGAGAAAGATCCGTCTAATTATAGACCAATCTCGGTATTGCCTGCTCTAAGTAAAATTTTTGAAAAAGTTGTTCTTACTCAGTTATTATCTCACTTCAATCTTAACGGGCTACTTCATTGTCATCAATTTGGATTTACAAAGGGTCGATCAACAACCGATGCCGGTACTTTGCTCTTAAAGCACATATATGAGGCCTTTGAGAAATCGCAAGATGCGATTTGTCGAAAGCATTTGACTGCGTGAGTCACGCAACTCTAATCGCAAAGTTAAAACACTATGGCATCCATAACCAGGCAATTCACCTCTTACAATCTTACTTGTCCAATAGAGTCCAGAAAGTTGATATTGGTGGCGAACGATCTTCTGGATCTATTATTGAAATGGGAGTTCCACAGGGCTCGATTCTAGGTCCATTTTTATTCTTAGTTTACATTAATGACCTCCCTTTCTATGTAAAAGACATATTTTGTGACATAGTCTTATTTGCTGATGATACGTCGCTTATTTTTAAAGTCGATAGATCTAAAGTTAACTTCGATGACATAAATGCGTCGCTGTCGCTAGTCTTTAATTGGTTCACTGTAAACAACCTATTGCTTAATTCTAAGAAAACAAAATGCATTAAATTCACTTTGCCTAGTGTGGTGCATACTCCGACTAACATTAAAATAAATGAAGAGGCTCTTACGCTTGTTAATTCGACTACTTTTTTAGGTCTCAATATTGATGCAAACTTACAATGGGGACCTCATATTGAAACACTTGCTGGTAAACTTAGTTCCGCTGCTTATGCAGTCCGCACGATTAGGCGGCTGGCTGATGAAGCTACAGCTAGGCTAGTTTATTTTAGTTACTTCCATAGTGTAATGTCGTATGGGATTCTTTTCTGGGGGAAGGCGGCAGACATTCAAGTTATTTTTGTTTTACAAAAACGGGCAGTACGTGCCATTTATAAAATGAAGTCCCGGGACTCCTTGAGACAAAAATTTAAAGAAATTAACATTCTCACTGTAATCTCACAATAAAAATATGAAAACTTATTGTATACTCATAAGAATATGGCTTTCTTTAAGAAAAAAAGTGATGTACATAGTATAAACACAAGAAATAAGTACAAATTGTACATACCCAAATTTAGATTAGAAAAAGTGAAGGGGTCGTTTATGGGGAATTGTATACGATTCTATAATAAACTGCCAGAAAACGCAACAAAACTTCCCGTTAGAAGATTTAAAGCCTACATTAAGAATAATCTTATTGTCGGAGACAAATCGTCGCATCGCCCGCCACTACTGTAAAGGACAGCGGCGAGCGGGGATCGGGGGGAGGAAGAAGCCGCCTCGACACCGAGCTGCGCCGACACACACCATTCAAAACCACGGACCCACATAGGCGCGCGTTTCTTATTTCAATAAACGAACCAACTATACAGTCCACTAATAGTTTAATTTCTACCAACTGAGGAACCCCAACATTATAAACAAAGCGTATTATACTGTAGATGATTATATAAATGATAAATCCTCGTGGCCTGATGTCGCTCTGTCACTCGACAGCTAAATATTAATTTACTTAATCTGCACTATAGTAGTACTATACTAAATATATAGTAGTACTATAGTAGTAGTAGAGTAGTACTTTTAATAATTATTCTTGTTTGAGCCTTCACCTTGTTCGATTGGCATCACACTGGAGCTCTACATAGCTTTAAGAAAAGGATCATTAAAAAAAAGGTAGACCCCAAGCCGTGTTTGTTGCCTGATTCTTCTAGGCTTGGTCGCGTGGAATCGGCGTAGCTTCACCTAGTTCCTAAGACGTTTCAAAGTGATCCTTGTGATTTTATTGAAATAAATGATTTTTGAATTTGAATTTGAATTTGAAATTAGCATAGAAAAATTGAGAGATATGTACAGTGAATGACAAAAGTTTTAGCAATTTTTATAACATACTACCAATCAAGAACTTATCGGCGTTGTTAGTATTACCTTTATTAGTAGCTCTTTTATGAGTAGTAGTAGGTTTTAGGTCTTTTTAGTAATATTACCCACCTACCTACTACTAAGAAGTTCTAGGGTTTTTTTTAATAAACTGCAAATTATACATCATCTTAGATAGGTGAATAAATCGCGTCTATTAAACTAAAATACCAGAATCATAATCTATAATATAAAAATAAGTCGGGTTTTTCTTCCTGACGCTATAACTCCAGAACGCACGAACCGATTTCCACGGTTTTGCATTCGTTGGAAAGGTCTCGGGCTCCGTGAGGTTTATAGCAAAGAAAATTCAGGAAAAATTTCAAGAGAAAAGCAGGAAAACAGTAACGGGAACGGGAACGGGAACGGGAACGGGAACGGGAACGGGAACGGGAACGGGAACGGGAACGGGAACGGGAACGGGAACGGGAGCATTTGTTAATTCTAAAGCGATACGAAGTTCGCCGGGTCAGCTTGTCTAATATAGATAAGATATAATTTGCATACAATTGTCTGAACCTGTTAAATTCCCAGTCTGGAATAACTGTTAATCACCGTTGACTAAGTTCATTTTTAGAGTTCCGTACGATTACGATCTCTATTAATATGCCTCGACTGTCTGTCTGTTTGTAGGTCTGTTTCAGGGCTCAATCTCTTAAACAAAAATAGGTAGATACCCGAACTTTTTACAGAAAGCGTTCTAATATGGTCGCTACCAACAAATAATAAAAAGTACAAAAAAACTAAAAAAAACCAGCCAAGTGCGAGTCGGACTCGCGCATGAAGGGTTCCGTACCATTATCTATAAAAACGGAAAAAAAATAATGTTTATTGTATGGGGAGCCACCCTTATATATTTATTTTATTCTGTTTTTAGTACTTGTTGTTATAGCAGCAATAGAAATACACATTCTGTGAAAATTTCAACTGTCTAGCTATTACGGTTCATGAGATACAGCCCTGTGACAGACAGACGGACAGACAGACAGACAGACAGCGAAGTCTTAGTAATAGGGTAGCAGTTTTACCCTTTGGGTACAGAACCCTAAAAATAGGTTTTTCAATGTCTTTTCTCTAGTACTCTATATCGCTCGGTGCTACAGAACCCAACATGTGCGAGTACGACTCGCACTTGATTCGTTTCTGTAAAACTTTGATTGTGTGTCTAATCTACAAGCGTTCTATCTACAATAGTTCGATACCATTTGAATTACAAAATATACATTTCCCATTCTTTTCTATCTTTGTTTCAGGAGCTATCAACACAAATAAAGTCCATCGCCTCCCTATCAGTTATCGCCTTCGTGTTGTCAATAGTGTTGTGCTTCGCGCTTCTGCCAGCTGCCGCGGAATGTGAAGCGCTGGCACTGGCTGGCTCGCTTCTGGTTGCTGCCAGCCTGGGAGCTGGCACACTGCTGGCTACACACCATGCGCCTCTGCCATTATTCGCACTTATACTGGTAAGATATTAGGATCGCGAAATATAAGGGGTATAGTGAGTTATCAAGTGAAGTTAGTTTCTAAATCGAAAACGTCTTTATCGTCTGGAGATCCTATTTAATTTCGTTTATTCAGGTACCACGTGAGCGAAGCCGCTGGTAAAAGTTAGTTGATTCCATGTACCTATATATAATCAAGTTATATTTTTTAAATTACGTAAAGTTAAAGTATTTAACGTTGGAAGAACGGAACACTCATTGTTTTACTTAAATTAAGTGTTCAATTTTAAAAACATTTAGAATTATCTTCAGAGAGTTTATCTTGGACTTTCTCCGTTGAGTGGCTGCTAATCCACCTCCCGGCGGCTTTTCTCAATAAAAAGTTCTTACCCACTTTACTGCTACAAAGATAATGGCGGCAATTCCGTTGTGTCCACGCTAAAAGTTAAAATTTCTAAGAAACGATCGCTCTTAATCCTTTTACATTAAAGTTTAAATTAGCGTAACCTCGACCGAATTTAGACTTCACTACATAGTATAAAGCAAAGTCGCTTTCCGCTTCCCGCGTCTGTATGTATGTTTGCTTATATCTTTAAAACTACACAACGGATTTTGATGCGGTTTTTTTTAATAGATAGAGTGATTCAGGAGGAAGGTTTATATGTATAATAACATGCTACCCGTGCGAAGCTGGGGCGGGTCGCAAGTTAACGTATAAGACACAGAATATCCACCACTTTCTTCTTTAAATATTTCTTCGAGACAAATAAACCACGAATACACAACGAACGGACAAATGAAAGTTCACCGCATAATTAATATGTTGCGGAACACCGGAACAACATTATTATTATGTCGCGGAACTCGTGAATGTTCCGGGGACAATGTTGTGGAACTTTTTTAGGCCACACAACTCATGTTGCAGCAAGCAACATGTTCCGTGTCACGTCAAATGTTGCGGGACACTATGAAACGAAGCAGCATCACGTAGATTGAGACTTGCGAGATGAAATAAATAAAATAAAATAGAAAAATAGAATTACGACTGCAATCCCCAAATACGGTAGACATCCTCTCAGATCTCCAGACGCTTAAATCCTTTGAAGATGTCTAGTGGGGGTAGTCAGAGGCACGTCCAAACATTATATTTGGCCCACCGCCGCTTATAAGAATATTTATAAAATGTCCTTCAGTGTATTTGTGGCTAGCTTCAGCCTATTGTAATTTTTCTCACAGAACAATAATATTACCTTAGTAAAGTAATGTATAATAAATACATTTGCCTATAGGTAAACATATATGTGATTTGCAATAAAGTGTTTTCTATCTATCTACCTATCATATTGGCAAAATAAAGAGATCAGCATTTTGGTACTCATCAAAATATCAGTGTATAATTTTTGATTTTAGTAAAAACTAGCTGACCCGTGCCCGCTTCGCTGTGCGTAAGACATTTCTAATACCATCGTTGACTTTTTTGTAGACGTTTTTAAGGTGTACAATACTGTAGTGCATTATTCTGATATATTATCTCGTGGGGTTCAGCCAGCATTTGCAATGTATGCGCAAAAAAATGTGTTTATTTACGACATCACATTAGAAACCTCTAAAATTATCAGTGTTTCTCTACAATATTATGCATGTATTAACCATATAAACCCATGAGGGTGGTATCCCTCATAAAACATGGTTTTCCTTTACCTACCGTTGTTTGTAGTAATTTGCACAATGTTTTGGCACAAGAAATCCTTGCCACAAAAGCTGTATTTGCATCGCATCTTATCTATACAAATAATAAAAGAGTAACTGAAAAAAAATTGTACACCCATATTTATAACAAAACGTAATTATAAGATCCAAATAAAGGTTTTTCGATCTTAAGACTGTCTGTTTGTTTGACCGGGTCTTACATAAAAACTACTAAACCGATTTTTATGAAAGCTATATTTGTGTGTGTGTGTGTGTGTGTGTGTATGATAGCTTAGGGTCCCAGGAGTGTTTAAAAATATATTTTTTTTACGTTACCTAGAAATTATGAAAAAAAAAACGTATTTATTTGACGTTTTAATGAGCTATCTATCTTCCGGACGAAGTCGCGCACGGGCATAGCTAGTCCAGAAAATAAATGAAGTGATTTCTGAGTTATGGCACGAAAGGAACACAAAACCTCGACCCTTTTATCCCAATCTCGGCACATTTCACGTCATCTCGCATTGTTCGTTCACGTCATCTTGCTCACGTCATTTTGCAACGCTCTGATTGGCGCTGAACATTCTGGAACATTCTCCACTTTATTCCAAACTGGGCATCCCTTGTCAGTTGGCCCTTTCAGAAAATACCGCCTACCTTTTTTTCAGACAAACATGATAAAATATTCACATAGGGTTTCTTCCTATATCATCCCATTAGGGCGTAACTAAGAGCAAGTCCAAATTGGCCAAATTGGCACTTGGATTGGGCACTTAGCATTCTGTGTGACGGGTTGCAAGCCCTTTACTGCCTTTATTCGAGCTAAGCAAATTACCGATTAGAAGCGCCAAATTGAGACAATGAAATAAAGTCAATCTTTAGAAATATGAATAGTTCATTCTTTCAAATTCAATTAGTCTTTAAAAAAACCCTACTTTTAACTAAGTAGGTATTTATGTTATAAATATGTCTCAATTCTTCAACTAAATTATGACTAGGGAAAGTACTACCACATTTTAAAGATTGCTTCTGAATCTTGTGCTTTTAATACTTCTACGCGGGCAAATTAAATCACTTATTGTCCGGCCGCAACAAAATGGTACTAGAAGGACTATCTCGAGAAATCTGACTGACTGACTTATTTCAACGCACATCCTAAACCATTTGTAATAGAAACTTGAAACTTGTATGGTGTATTCCTTTTGGTATGTAGGGGTTGAACTTAGAAAGGAATTTCCGAATTTCAACCCCTAAAGGGGTGCAGCTGGGGTTTGAAGTCTGTTTGAACATAACTTCACGTGAACAAAGTCATTTTGCTATTAATAATATTGGTACATAATATTCTAAGCAATTTTTGGTCAACCACAGACAAATTGCATAAGGTGCTTATTAATGCGTTGTTGCATTAAATATAATAACTCAGTTGCCCGTGTAGGTATATTTAAAAAAACCGGCCAAGTGCGAGTTGTACTCGCGCACGAAGGGTTCCGTACCATTATCTATAAAAAACGGCAAAAAACACGTTTGTTGTATAGGAGCCTCACTTAAATATTTATTTTATTCTGTTTTTAGTATTTGTTGTTATAGTGGCAACAGATATAAATAATCTGTGAATATTTCAACTATCTAGCTATCACGGTTCATGAGATACAGCCCTGTGACAGATAGATGGACAGACGGACAGCGAAGTCTTAGTAATAGGGTCCCGTTTTTACCCTTTTGGTAAGGAACCCTAAAAAGACAGTAATTAGTTGAATTAACCTTATTTAGGAAGCCGAATAAGGGAGCTAATTGTACTGTAATTTAGGTGTAAAATTATTATTGTTACATTGTAACAATTTTCAAGAGAAATTCTTTGTTCATGGTAATTCAAAAATTTTACGCATTTTTTGATTTGATAATTATTTTCTTCGGCTTTTAAAGAGAAAACTCCCTGATATTCTTATCGTATATATTTTAAACAAACCGATGTAGGTAGATGAGGCCAGTTCAACAATTTCAATTAGATATCTATACTATCTATACTAATATTATAAAGAGAAAAGTTTAGATTTTTTGTTTTTTTGTTTTTTTGTATGTTTGTAATGGATAAACTCAAAAACTACAGAACCGATTTCAAAAATTCTTTCACCATTACCAAGCTACATTATCCCTGAGCTGAGTAACATAGGCTATTTTTAATTTTGAAAAAGTAATAAATCACTACATAGTATAAAGCAAAGTCGCTTTCCGCTTCCCGCGTCTGTATGTAATATGTATGTATGTATGTATGTTTGCTTATATCTTTAAAACTACACAACGGATTTTGATGCGGTAATAAATAGAGTGATTCAAGAGGAAGGTTTATATGTATAATACATGCATAATATAGTAGAGAAACACTGATAATTTTAGAGGTTTCTAATGTGATGTCGTAAATAAACACATTTTTTTGCGCTTACATTGCAAATGCTGGCTGAACCCCACGAGATATATCAGAATAATGTACTACAGTATTGTACACCTTAAAAACGTCTACAAAAAAGTCAACGATGGTATTAGAAATGTCTTACGCACAGCGAAGCGGGCACGGGTCAGGTAGTTCGATAGTTTGAAGCAAGGTGTAAAAAATTGCTAAACATTTTGCTTTCTTCGTGTGCGCTACAAAAACTATTGAACGGGAATTGTAACGGGAACGGGAACGGGAACGGGAACGGGAACGGGAACGGGAACGGGAACGGGAACGGGAACGGGAACGGGAACGCCGAGCCGAGGGTAACTTGGTTCTTAATCCGAAAGTCACAGGTTCCTAAAAAAAACCCAGTTAGTATTCTCTTAAGCTGCGATGGGCTTGCAACTACATGTATTGTTACTGCAAAATGTGATCATGTACCGAACGTAATGTTTGGACGTGCCTCCCAACCCCACAAGACATCTTCAAGAAGCTGAACAGCTGTAGATAAATATGAGGGAACGCCTATCGTACTTGGGGATTAGTTGTGATCCTGCTTCATTTTCATTTTACTTAACCCTTTGATTTCACTTTGACGAACTTGCCAACGAAATGAGTAAACTTTTGAAGGGGAAAGGTGTACAAGATTAACCCGTAGGGTAAGGTGATTGATCTTTTGTTGTGGTAAGATCACTAAGTTATCTACTAACTTAAGTTTATACTTACTAGGGCTTTACCTTTGTGTATGAGAAAATCCTTTAATAGAGTAAAAATAAAAATAAATAGGATCACGACTGTAATTCCCAAGTACGGTAGCAATCCTCTCAGATCTCCAGGCGCTACATTTGGTACATGTTCACATTTTGCAGTAGTCAGTATTCCATATGTGATAGGTTGCAAGCCCATCGCCGCTTATAAGAATACTAACTGGTTTCCTCACGATGTTTTCCTTCACCGTTTTGAGCACGTATAAAAAATGAGGATGTTTATCCGTTACGATCAACTCGTCCACCTTTTCCCTGAAATGTATCCTATCTCTTGATTGCTACGTAGTATTATGTCATCTGTGATTAAAGAGGTTTTCATACCAATATAATGCAAATTAACTTTCTTACCCTAAAAAGTACTTTAGAAATGAAAAATGTTCGAAAAGACAAAATCCAGTGACCCGAAACCGATTGAAAAAAACCGGCCAAGTGCGAGTCGGACTCGCGCACGAAGGGTTCCGTACTATTATCAAAACGGCAAAAAAATCACGTTTGTTGTACGGGAGTCTCACTTAAATATTTATTTTATGCTGATTTTAGAGACATCAATGAATACATCATCTGTGAAAATTTCAACTGTCTAGCTATCACGGTTCACGAGATACAGCCTGGTAACAGACAGACGGACAGCGGTGTCTTAGTAGTCCCGTTTTTTACCCTTTAGATACGGAACCCTAGAAACATAAAAAATAATTCATAATATCTCGTAACCTACCTATTTACCTAACTACGTAGTTAGCATTCCACACGTGACAGGTTGCAATCCCGTCGCCGCTTTCAAGAATACTAACAGGTTTCCTCACGATGTTTTCCTTCACTGTTATAAACACGTGTAACGCGCGGTTCACTAATGTTTCACCGACAAACGTTACGCAAATCTTCATTTCAAAACCAACGATTCGTACACTATTAATTCCACAAATATATCATTCCGCAAATGTATAATTTTGCAACTCAACGGGTCGTATACTATTTATTTCAAAAATGTATCGTTCCGCAAATGCATCGTTTCATAACTCAACGCTTCGATTCATTTTATTTAGCAAACATTTTATTACGCAAATGTATAACATCACAACATTTTACTTCGCATATAGTTTATTCAACAAACATATTTTTTCACAAATGTGTTTTTTTACAAATATATCATTTAATAATAAACAAACGTATAAAAAGACATACGATACAATGTTTGAAATGATGGTGGAATACGGATCAGAAAATAACATTGAAATCAAGCCAAAAGTTTGCATATTAGATTTAGAAAAAACTGCCATAAATAGCTTCAAGTCAAATTTTGAGAATGTAATCCAGCACGGCTGTAATTTCCATCTTGGACAAATAATTTACAGGGAAGATTTAATTCTAAGTTTTAAAATAACAGCATTTCGGTTCTGGCACTCGCCGGCCACTGCCGCGGCACGCTCGCTTCGCTCGCTCGGCTCGTGCGGCGGGTCACAGTTCTAACCTAACCTAACCGACAGTGTCGTTTGTGGTGGTGATGTTTTTTGAACAGGCACTACATTAATAAAAACTAGTTGATTCGAAATATTGTGCAATTTATTTTATTTTACCTCAATATTAAACCATGCATATCACATCTTAGTACTAGTAAATTAGCACGTAAATTAAGTATTTTTTTTAGTAAAATATGTTTTCGAAACATTGCATTTGGGAAACGTTGGTTAGCGAATTGTTGGTTTATGAATTGATATAGTTATGATATGAATTGTTTTTGAAATAATATGTTTTGAACTGAACATTTGCGTGATGAATACTATGCGATATGAATTATTTATGATGTGATGAGTTATGAAATTAATAGTTTTGTAATAATACGTTTGCCAAGTGAATTATTTATGTAGTGATGTAGTTGCGGAAAGTTGAGATTTGAAACGAAAGGGTTCCGGAACGTTGGTTTTGTAATGAAGAGTTTTGAAACGTTTGTCGGTAAAATGAACGGGTACCGTAACGCGCATATAGGTACATTTTTCGAACAGAAATATCCATTGATGCACGGCCAGGATTCGAACTCGAAATTAATTGGAAATTAATAATATCTACCTAGGTACCTATTTACCTAACTACATGAATTCAATAATTCAATTTCAAACTTTTTATTCGATCATGTGAAGTACCACCTATTTACCGACTTACTTTACCGATAGTGGTAAAATAGCGCCACCTGTCAGCGGAATCGCAAACCTCTTTCATCTTACCTCTCAAACCCCGAGCGGTCGCATGAGACCGCGAAAAGTACCTATAATACGTAGTAACATCAAATGAAACTAGATGGCGCTGGAATGCAAAAATCAAGTTTGTTGTATGGGAGCCCCCCTTAAATATTTATTTTATTCTGTTTTTAGTATTTGTTGTTCGAGCAGCAATAGAAATACATAATCTGTGAAAATTTCAACTGTCTAGCTATCATGGTTCATGAGATACAGCCCTGTGACAGACAGACGAACAGACGGACAGACGGACAGACGGACAGCGAAGTCTTAGTAATAGGGTTCCGATTTTACCCTTTGGGTACGGAACCCTAAAAATGAAACTGATTGAAAAGGTTGCAAAGCAAAATTGGTAAATATAATTATAACAACTATACATTTTAGACGAATTTCTATTACAGATTATCTTCATTTTATTTTCCAATATAAACGTGAAATTAATTATAATCTACGTTATAAAATAACTGTGTAAAATTAATAGTTTAACATAAAGAGCTTTTTTTTTGGATCTATTTTTTTAATTATTTTCTTGCAGTATATTTATGTATACAGTTAGAAACAAACTGCACTTGTCCAGGAGGTGGGCGTTGGTAGCTGCGACACACTTGCTACAAGGCTTGTGAACTACCGCCAAATACGATAAACCAATAAGTTTAAATAAAAGGCATACCGCCTTTGCCTGACTTGGCATAATAACTTTAGATTTGCTTACTCCATTTGTCCAGTTTTGTACTGTTATAAAAGAAATACGGATGCAGCTATAGTGTTAGATATTTTTCAGTAGTATTCTGTTATCATCTTAAATTTTTCAATCCTTGCTAAATCAAATGAAATGGAATAGGATCACGACTGTAATCCCCAAGTACGGTAGACATCATCTCAGATCGCCAAGCGGTCAGATTCTTAAATATGTTTAAAAGGGCACGTCCAAACATAAAATTTGGCAAATGCCTACATTTTTGTTTTTGCAGTAAACCAATGGACCGATTTTGTCGATATAACTATGTTTGTTAAGGTGGAATCTTGCGACTCAATTTTTTTTCGCATACTTATGTAACTTTGGTGACAATGAATGACAATGAATCTTTGTAACTCTTCAGAAGAGAAGTCTTCAAGTTTCGCACTTACTTAAACCTTTGCTCATAAATCAAACGAGTTCATAGCTGTTCCTATATCTCTGAGAGTTATATTAAAAGGGAAAGGTGTGGAAGCTTTAAACTTGAGTGATTTTAATCTAAGTTTTGTTGGAGAGTGTTGCCAACTTAAATAGACTTAGCAGCTTGTGATTAAAAGCATCAAGTTATTTTGAGTTTAATCCTTCTTTGGAATTTTCATCCTTCTTGCTTTCTCTTACTTGGGCAGTTTTTCGTTTTATTGTAATAAACAGAATAAAGTGATACCTAAATTCTATTTTGATTTCATCAAATCCAATCGGTAATGTAAATAGAAATAGGATCACGACTGTAACCCCAAGTAGGGTAGACAATAAACATCTTCTCAGATCTTCAGGTACTTTATCTTTGAATATAATTTATGCGGGGCAGTCAGAGGTACGTCCAAACATTACATTCCAATTACTCGTTTGGCAAAAATATTTGATAAATGGTACTAAATAATATAGCAAATACTTAAGAGTGAAAATTCAGACAGTGTCACTGTTTTTTTTTTGATATCCACTTTAATTGATTTAATTCGATTACCCTAATGTTTTTCATTATTATAAAAATTATGACATGGATGGGTAGACAAAATTTTCCAATAAAAATCTTTAAAGTCAACTGAATACCGGATGTACTCGTATGCCCAGTTTGACAGTTCGGTTGGTAGGTCATCAATCACCATAGAGAAAAAACCTACTCGACACGACAGTGCTCAGCGCTCATAGCTAATTGAATTCCTTTCTTTTTCCTCCCATTGCCTGTTCAATAAATTGCAGTGGCGATTGACGTCGAGAGCTCGGTGGGTTAATTTGTTTTCGGAGTGTGTTGGTTAATTAAATTTTGCATTTAATTTTATAGGAAGCACTTCGCTTGATTAATTGTATATTCGAAGTGGGATTATGTATAGCTTTTATATTTATAGTTACTAATATGTATTTTAATTGAAGCAGTGAGTAAATGGTTGTGTCATACTGTTTTGGCTAGTTTCTTCTTTTCAACTGACGAATAAAGAAGAGAAAATTCAACACGTGTATCTTCTCTCATATTCTCGTGTCACAGTGTTTGTAAGCAAACTCCTCCGAAACGGCGTTACCGATTTTTATGATTTTGTGTGTATTCAGTAAGTCTGAGAATATGTCGCAGGGTATTTTTTATACGATAAGAGTGGCGTAAAGTTCGGGAAAACTGAAAGTGCTTTTTTTCCTGTGGGATTATTAAATATTATTGAAATTTGACAGGAATACGTCTGTCGGGACAGCTAGTCAGTAGGTATATATTTTTTGTATTTTTTGCATATCTTTTTACCTGTTTATCCGATGTGGATGTTTTCTATTGTGTAGAAAATAATTCTAAAAGCTACTTCACAAAACTTAAAAACTCATATCGTCTCTTTACGTCGGTTCTTCTTAGTTTTTTAAACGTATGAGCAATTTACCATACTTTTACCTTCCGAACATTTCTCACTCCATCTCCATAACTGATGGTAGGTCATAGTGATAACACCATGATTGTTATTCATTGAATATTCTTCTTGCTGTGTTGTCATTGCATGGTAACACCACATCACGTACGAAAAAAACGACTTAAGACCTTCCGCAGTAATCTCCTTGTTTCATTCATCGTAAATCGAATATGGCGGCTTTATAGCTACCATATTGGTTTTTTTTATGCTCTTTAAATGTATCTTATTTTACTCACGTCATCAAGATAAATCCAATGATACCTTATTTGACAAAATCTAATTTCTGATGTTTGTGTATTAAGGCACATATACCTACATTTTGTTACGCAACTTGTTGCGCAACCCTCAATCTACGTGACACTGCAACATTCCACATGCCCTGCAACATTTGACGTGTCGCGCAAAAGTACCACAACATAATCCCCGAAACATTCACGTAGTTTTTGAGCGTCATGTTGTGGAACATGCCCCTTCATTTGTCCTCTAATGTATTCGTGGCTTTAGTGATTTTATTTCGTAACCAATCTTGACGAAATTTTGTATCTACTTATCACAAAAAACAATCCTCCTGGGAATCAAAGTTTTTATGAAAGACTACGAACTAAATCATGGAGATTTCTCGATAGATTACATAATTTTATATTCCTACTAGATACAAGTATAACAATATCAAAAATATTTAAGCAAAGCAATATAAAAAATACTACTTGTACGCGTATAAAACAGGTGGACAGCAACACACGCCAAAACACGCCTAGATTTTGATACAAAGAATCTAATGACATCACACTCGTAATATTTGGCACAATTTCAAACCACGTTTTATTTACGTTTATTTACTTCTGCTTTAATAACAGGCGTTTGTATATATCTTGTTATGACAAAATACATTAACATAACATATGGATCCGGATACTGAGATCGTATTCATCAAAATTGCTCGCTACGATGTAGAGCACTGATTGTTGGGTGCATTGTTGTTCAGTTTTGTAAACGTGACAAAACAATTGTATTCTTCTATGCGTCGATGGGCTTGCAAATGTCACGTGCTTCTGACGTTTGGCTGCATACAATGTACATTACACGCTTATTCAAACCGGTTATAACCATGACTTAACCTATGACTGACGGCTAACGGCTAACCCTATCGTAATGTGTTGACTGACAATGTGACTGATGTTAACGTGAAATCTCGTTTTCCATCATGCAACCGTCAGTCTTGACTTTTGAGTGAACGAAGTTATAATTTCTCAAATCCCTTTAAAATAGTAAATTTTTCACCAAAAACTTTTCCTACGCTTTTTGAAGTAACATCGCAAATAGGCTTTTCTTTTATAATTATGTGAACACGTGTTTTCTTTGTAAAATCTCATGATCGGCCAGAATGAGTGTCTAATGTCAATAGCAGCAGTCAATATCATTCAAACATAAGTTATGACTAATTAATTAAAAAAGCTAAAGATATTATTTTGTCCGCAGATGGTGCATACGATGATGCCTATAGCACGGCCGATAGCGTTGACCATGTCAGCTGTGCTGACACTAGCCTACATGGGGTTGGCATTGGGGCTGCGTCCCGAGGGACTAGAGTCACAGTTCTATCAGCAGGTGAGATCCTACACAACCTTAGGGAATAGTTGTTCTAATTGAAATTGGGCGTGGTGAGTGCCCTACTAAGATAGAGGTGCGGTTTCGATCCCAGCTTCAGGAAAAATGCTTTCATGCTCTGCAAATATTTATTACCAATCTGGGTGTTGTAGTACCATGGTACTCTGATTGTCGTGAGAACGAATCCCGGTCGTGAACCAATAGATATTGCAGTGCAAAAAAATTATATGCGATACATTACTTCGAAATTCCAAGCTAAAGTCAAAAGGTATATTTTAATAAAATCACGAGGATCACTTTAAACCACCTATAGGTGAAGCTACGCCTGTACCTCGCAACCATGCCTAGAAGAATCAGGCAATCACCACGGATTGGTGCCTATATTATTTTTCGATGATGATGATAGTACTGATCAAGCCTACTCTATCTAATATAGTTATGTAAGCGAGTAAAAGTTCTACCAGACGCTGTATCTAGAAAAGATGTATAAAGCCTTACTTATCTGAGCACCATGTTGTAAAGTGTTTCTCGCACTGTCTTCAGATCGATATCTTTAAAAATGACTCTCTATTTCTTTGTGTTGTTATTGTCAGAAAAAAACGGGTAAAATTTGAACATAACTTAAAATTATTTTTTCTATGGTATTATTAATATTTGACAGGACAATGTTTGTCGGGGCAGCTTGTTCGTTCATAAATTACTATCTTTGGTTCTCTGAAGAATAAGAGTTCATTCTAAACCCCAAATTACTAACAAATCCAGAGTTACATAAGTTTAGTGTAACTACACAGACACACATGGCGTATTATCTAAACAAGGAAGTTCATGAACTTTGTAACGCTGTAGTTAGTTTTGGAAGTTTGTTGACGTAAGTTACAGGTGCCTACTTAGTTTTAAGTATTAAAGTAAAGACAAACAAATTGGTGTAGCTCAGTAATATAAGTTTGAACATCGCTGGTATGTGCCTCTATACAGAGTAGGTATACACGACATCTCAAAAAATAGTTGCCCGATTTTTAATAGTTAATAGTATATTTTTAGTAGAATAGTTCCCGTTCCCGTTCCCGTTATAAAAAGTATCCTATGTCTTTCTCCTGGCTCTAAGCTACCACCCCACAAATTTTCAGCTAAATCAGTTCAGCCGTTTTTGAGTTATATTATTATTTTATATATTAGAGTATAATTAATAAGTAGGTTGAGTAAATTATTTATTAAAATAAACTTTAATAAGTTTAGGTATAATAATGTTTCACAGTTAATTTTTATTCCTTTAATCTGAGCTGCAAACCATTAGGTATAATGGCAACAATATAAACGACAAAGAAAAACATCGCTAGGAAACATCGGTTACAGTCGTGATTCAATTTCATTTTCATTTTATTTTTATGGCTCCATAATTTGACTTCCGGGTATATATTGCGTCAGGCCTTACAGCTTAGTTGGTAGTAACTCTGCCTTCTGCGCTATAGGTTATGGGTTCGATTGACAGCAAGGAATCATTTGTGTGAAGAAAATGTTTTATTTTTCTGTCTGTGTTATAATAAGCATGTATTTACAAAAAAGTATATACCTAAATATTTTATCAGTAACCTGGTTCCCATAGTACAAGCTTTGTTTATTTTCGGGGTAGGTGGCGCTGTGTAAAAATATCCACCAATATTTATTTATTTATTACTCGAATGCTGTTTCAAAGGCTGAGTGCCAAAAGTATATTCACAATGTTCGTACATTCAAACCAGAGCCTACAGATATTTAATCTTGTTTGTCGGCGACTGTCCAATCCTGGGAGCTTATTTTGTAAGAACTATGATTATCACGTTATGGCTTTCATAGCAATATTATTGGTTTTGTATGCAGTTTGTACATGGAGTCTATAACACTGTACAACAAAATCGTTTTTTTTTTGGCATGAGATTTTTCACCTGTTGTTTACTAATTATGACTCGCTTATTTTAAATTTACCCTCAGATTTTTTTAGCAACTTTAGTCATTTAAAATAAGATTTTGTTCTAATTAGATTGTTAAATAAATTGTTATATGGCAGGAAACCATGTTTTTTGATAAAAAATAGCTAGAAAGTAGAGCTCCTAGCAAAAACCTGAGTACAGATTTGGAATCAGAGTAGAAAATACAGCTAGATCCATAAAAAAACATTCCATACAATAAAAATGCTGTTGTGCAGTGTAATAGTTACTATGAAATCGGTATTCTCTAAAACGTATATTTGCCATACCCATGTCTATGACTGATTTTTACGAAATAAGCAATCTGAAACATTGTTAAATATTGATCGTCAGCTTTTACGAGAGCTGCCTATTGAATTGCAGCCGGGTTTGGTACTACGTGGGTATTTTAATTAGTTTTACAAAGTGCCTATGTTGTTTTCATCCCAAACAACTCTGGGAAGAGTTCTCGCGCTAGTTTCTACCGACTTTAAGAAAATGGAAAATTCTCAAATTAGGTTTAATGTATTTTTATTTCTTGTCAATGTGTTTCATCTATGTACTTACACTGATTACCTACTACGTAATGGTTATCGCTGTCGCTTAGAGAAGGCGGCCCCATTTCAATTAAGGCCCGGCTCACACTCACACACGTATTTCAATGATTTTCAGGTACCGATTTAAAAACCAGGAATCACAATTGTGAGGATATAATGATACAAAATTACTGATAATATATTCATCTTTAATAGTAGATAATAAAAACTGGCCAGTTCTATACAATATTTTCAAAAAAATACGTTTTTACCGTCGCAAGAACCGCTGAAAATGTCGAAAAATGGGGTCTGGTTAGGTACCAATATCTTTAGACCCACAGCATATTTTTATTTGAAAATAATACGAAATTGTAGATTTTATATTTCTCTATACCGCGTGGCATTATCTTGTTTTCAAATAATTTACTTTTTCATTTATGAACAATATAAAATGCAATAAAACTTCTCCATACATTTTTTCCATACAAAACTCACATTCACCTCAAGTCGGCACGTCAGTTAGCGCTCAGACGCGCTCGGGGAAGCACGTCCACGTCACATTTTTCTTCGAATTTAGAGGAGGTCTTACATAATGGTATACCAGGGTAAAATACTGGACATGCAAAACTAATGATAACATTTGTATAATATATTGCCTTGAAGAATTTAGTGCAAGCCACACAGATGAAGGTTAGGTACAATGCATGATTTGTTGAAAGAGTTGGATGGTTTTTTTTTGTAGAAGATGCGTTTCATCGAGTTTGGTTTCGAAACAATATGATAATAGTATACGGTTTTACCTTTTTGCATACGTCGCGTCGGAGCAAAATCGAAATAAGCCGATGTTTCGTATTTGATTGTTATTTTACTAAAAATATTAAATTTCAGGAAAATGTGAACCTGGTTGTGTCCCTAATTAATAATAAATAATAAAAGCTTTTATTTCCTTGCACAATATAAAATTAACTTAAATATGTATCTATGCATAGGTATATAAAATTATGTGTAAGGACCGCTTTCAGCGGTAAAAGCCTCCTCCAGCTCTATCCATTTTTCCCGATCTCTAGCGGCTCTGCTCCATGTTTTGCCTGCTACTTTCACGATGTCATCATCCCATCGCATAGCAGGCCTTCCTCTTCTTCGTTTTTTATGTATTGGGTCCCAATTCATAATTATTTTAGATCACCTCTCATTTTGTAATCTTTGTATGTGCCCGGCCTATTTCCATTTTAGTGATAATACTTTCTGGACAACGTCTTTTGCTGTGGTTTTCGAAGTGTCCCTAATTAGTCCTATTAAATAAATATAAATGTTGATTTGATACATTTCTGTTTTGAAATGAAAGTTCTAAGGTACCATGATCCTTACCTGTATCGTTTAGACCCAATCTACCCTATATTACCAAGCGTGTGTTTTTATACATGGATGGAAAAAAATGATACTTTATCTATAATTGGATTTAGAAAAATTACATAAATTTCAGATTATGAATATAATTTATAATTATTATTTATCTACCTTTAATATTATAAATCTAAAAGTTTGTGCGGATGTTAAGTATGTTTGGATGTTTGTACCTCAATCAGACCTAAACGACTAAACGGATGAAATTGAAATTTATAATTCTTTCATACACGATCTGGGTGATATATATGGATTCTTTATTGTAGAGATATAGAACACGACCAGCCGTAACAAGCGAACAGGGAAGAGAGACTGACATCGACAGATTATCTCTGGTCATCTTAGGCTACTTATACAATATCTCACAAGTTAAGTTTACTACACACGAGCAGTTCCAACAAAAAAAAGAAAAAAAAAGAAACCGAGTTGCGTTGCGAGAATTGGCTTTTTATTTTTATTTTTACAAGTTGTTTTTGATGGCATATACTTAAGTTTAAGTACATGATGCAAATAATTAAATATTTTAAAAAAAATAAAGTGTCCTGAAAAATTGTTTAATTCTAAATACTGAAAGTGCTCTTTAGTGTTTCGTAGTTTACAAAAAACCCTTATAGTTTTGCCATTTTCGTCCATTCGTCCACAGCTTAGCTTAGATACTCTTAGTACTAGAAAGCTGTAATTTGGCATGAATATACATTAGTCACGCCGACAATGTGGTAGAAATAAATACATATTTTCAGATGTTTTTTTTTCTCGCATACTCTCCATGTCTTTGGATAGGTCTTAAAAAGTATTGCAGGTTTGTGATGTCATTTAGTACAAATACAATGGAAAATATGAATTTTTAAAAAGAGCTGGTCATCTCTTTTTACAAATTCATATTTGATTTTTCTGGAAAGAAAATATTATGGAGGGTTATTTAGTAAAGTTTTACAATAAATGTTTAATTCCAGAACTTGTTGACCCTCGCTACGCGCGGTCTATGGATCTTCGAGATCATAGCTCGCACACAATATTCAAAAGCATACCTACATATTTTATCAGTATTTCACTTTCAAAACTTTCTGTGAGTGGTACTCGAAACGTTGACGGTGCCGTCATCGATTTTAGATGACAATAAGTTTTTTTATTAAAAATATATTTTTTAAATCAAGCTTTTGTAATGTCTAGTGCTCTAGTTCTCGTCAAGATAAAAATAACGAGCCCAAACGCGACGTGGTTATGTTGTGTAGTTGAGGAGTTCCGATGGCTACATCCGACCTCCATCATCAGACCAGCTCGCTAGTACCATAATTTTACATTGTCATTGAGATTGATAGGTATGCAAAGTTTTGCCTCAATTCGACTATTTAGTGAAGGGTTCCGTTGAACAGCTCCTGACTCCATCATCAGATCAGCTCGCTGTCACCATATTATGTATGCAAAATTTCAGCTCAATCGATTGGGGATAACTGCTTAAAATTAAGTTGCAAGATTCCACCTTATCAAACATACATACATAAATATGTACATAAACTGCAAGTTAAATAAGAGCTTGTAAAAAAACGATACTTACCGTTTTGTCATAATGTATTTTATTAGTAGGTACCTAACATATATTTTTTGCACAGTCAAATATTAGTAACTGTGTAGTAGCACTTTACGATTTGTAACCTGTCTTATAATATATATGAATTTTTTCTATATTTATTTTCTTTTTGTCAAGTGCAACCTATAAAATTATTAAGTACATACCTACCTATACAAATATGACATACCTATTGCACCAAATATTTTCAAGTATCAAGACTAGTTATTTAGTCTTGGTAAATTAAGTGTGAAGTAGCTTCAATGTGTGCGTTTGCACTATTCTTAGTGTGCGGCCACAGAATACGGCCGAGTACAAAAAATGCGAGCTGTCATAAATTTAACAGCAACCTTAAATCAATTTAAGATCAGTGTCCGTACCGTACTTATTTAAAACTACTTTGTACGCAATCTTCATTAGTACACATAATGAAGATTAAATAAATAAATATCGGTGGACTTTACACACAGCGCCATCTAGCCCCTAACTAAGCAAAGCTTGTACTATGGGAACTAGATAACTGATAGAAGTGTAGATGGTTAATGGCAATGGTAGTTTTAATTTTAATTACTTACACAGAGTCGGAAGTTATGAAAATTATAATTGTTTGTTTCATATCAATGCACCATTGAAATAAACTCTTAATTGTTTTAGTCAATGCAGTAAGCCTTTTGATAAATAGAGCGCCTGACAGAGTCAGATAGGCAATTCTGAATGTGAATGGGATAAACTTTGCAGGCGTTTGTGACGATGCTTGAAGTTTGTTTTGATATAACATACCTCTGTAGGTAGAGTGAGAGCGCTGGTTGTGGTCATTTTAACAATATTTTTATTTTCAAACAAACAGTTTATATTGAAAAAATATATTAAAACGACGATTTTTAAACAACATTAAGAACAGTTTTAATTTATCTATCACTTACGAGTAGGTTAAGCAAAGGTTTTGTAACAGGCGATATTTATTTATTAGTCTATACTAATATTATCAAGAGGAAAGATTTGATTGTTTGTTTGTTTGTTTGTTTGTTTGTTTGCATCGAATAGGCTCCGAAGCTACTGGACCGATTTGAAAAATTCTTTCACCATTAGAATCTTACATTATCCCTGATGAACATAGGCTATAGAATATTTTTAAAAATGTTAGGGATTTGTATGAAAACTTCGATAATGTAACCCATAAAATCATTATTACACCCGTCTTTGACCCTAATTGGTGGTTAGGTATAGCGAGTCACACGATCAATAAACACCACTCCCACTTCATCAATACAAAACTATCAGATACGATACAGATCACCTTCGTCTGGTCCTATTGAGAAGTCTGATAGGGAGACCCATTCAGTCAGTTCGCCGAACATGATTTTTCCAATTTACTCGTATTTAAGGCTATCACTGTATGCCGCGGTTTTTCCGCGAGGACGTCCGGACAAATACATATACATACCTTCATACTATCCGTCGATTGCGGACTCGTGGTCACACCAGATTGTGACACACTGGTGCGTCTCGTTCTGAACGAGCAGGGGACTAACAAGTTTTAGTGGTATGAAAGTGACAACGCTATACGAGTTCGTACTCTTTTCATATTAATTTAAGAGCATAATTATGATAAGACTTTAGGTATACATTAATGTATTTTGTTGCCCGTCGCAGTTCCGTGCGGAAAAACCGCGTCACACGAAGGCCCTTAGGTGGGTAGGGGCTGTAAACTCGTTTGTGCTAAGTATATTAATACTAACACTAACAAAGCTGGGACGAGCGTAGTCTGTGGCTTTGATAGTGTGTGTATGGCGTGGGTTCAATAAATTTCTAAAGGGAAGCGCTTTCTATAACAAATAAATTCAAAAAGAAATAGGTTAACTCTTCAAACATGGTAGACAATCTTCTAAGATCTTTAGGCACTCAGATCCTTGATGACTTTTAGTCTGATGCACGTCCAAATATTACATTCGGAACATGTCTACTTTTTGTTAGCACTATATAGCATTCTATCCCTCGTATTCAAGAACGACACTATGAGAACACGCACCCACAGTGGACGAAATCTTTTTTCATAAACATCGCTTTATGTGTTGTGTGACACTGCATAGTGTGACTAGAGGCACACTGTCGTGTGGCTATAACCAAAGTTGAGCTCTAGAGGCACACGATAGTGTGCGCCATAGTGTCGCTCAACACATAAAGTGATGTTTATGAAAAAAGTTTTCGTCCACTGTGGGTGCGTGTTCTCATAGTGTCGTTCTTGAATACGAGGGTATGACGTCACAATAGCCAGATGTCGATCATGCTGTATTACATTACATTCCACAAATCGTATCGCGGGTATCAGTAATTTGGAATAAATACCATGGTACTACGATATCCAAATATTTGCGGATCATGCAAACTTTTACCTTTATAATTACGTTTAGAAAACTAAAAAGAAAGCCGACGAAAATGTTTCGACCAATCAAAAAATTACCAACTTCGGAGTATATTCTTATCCATTAAAAAAAGAATTATCAAAATTGCATTACTCTGTAAAAAGTCTAACATAAAAAAAATTGAGAACCTCCTCCGTTTTTTTCGTCGGTTTAAAATAGATAGCTCATGGCAAAAACCGCTTGTAACATAAACATACAACGTGACAGTGACAGTGACAATGACAGGTGTGAGTTTAAACTTTACCCGTTTCATAAAGCTGTATTTTACATTTCACCCAAAAGCGATTGAAAAGTTGTTCAACCCTAAGTCATCGCAATCTCGTGAGGTTTTACGCCATTCTCCATATATTTTCCATCTTTATGGGGAAACTTCTGCCATTGTCACTGCAATGTAAAATATTGGAAAGCTCTCTACGAGTATCCCAGAATCGTCGACCGTAATTGCCGGAGTTTTATCAGAGGCAGACTTCATCATGTTCATCTACGACTTATTGCGGCCGTCTGGTGGCGGTTACCGTTTCTTATGAAAAGGCAGAAAGGTATTTATAAAGTTCAAAGTTTAACCGACCATTGCATAAAGCCGTTTAACTCTAATGACCATCTGCATTCATTAAAGTTTGTGTTTGTTTCTTAGGACGCACTTTGCGATGTCGCTTTGGGGTTACGCGAATTTAGACTTTAACGTAAAAGAATAAGAATTATCGTGTTTTAGGAAGCCACAAAACATAGCCTTTAGGATGAAGTAACTCTATTTTACTTAGGGCCAATGCCCTTTATTTCTAATAATATTATCTTTCGAACACGTGTCTTTTAAACGTGTTTGTAAATTATAATCACATCTGATTATACATGGTGTATTCAAATGACTCCCGAATACTGAATACGAAATGATACAAAACTGAATATACAAGCTGCCCATACTATTGGTATCGTTTAGAAGCTTAACCTGTGCACACCTCGTTTTTATCTTACAGAGTAGTTTGTTGTCGTATGTATCGATACAAACGATTCAATGGCGCGTCGGTGGCGCGTTTAAAAAACGTGGTGTACACAGGCACTTAAATATAATATTATCTGACGTAATTGAATTGACTTACTAAGAAAAATCCCATCCCGTCAGAGGGATACCTTTTTCTGCGCTAGAATAAACTGATGGGACCTGTAAGCCATTTTTCTGTAAAACAAAAATAAATATCCTCATGCTCTTTAAAAATCTTGTCCTCAGCTGATCTGCGAGTTGACTCTACTCTTATCAGCGTCAGGCATCGGGCTCTACTACCGGGCCCTCACAGAACGCGCTCATAGAAACACCTTTGCTGGCACAAGAACCTGTCTGGAGCAGCGCGTGAAGCTGGAGTGTGAAAGAGAACAGCAAGAGAGGCTATTGCTCTCTGTTATACCGGCTTATATCGCCGCTGAGGTACGTACCCTGAAGAGATTTTATTTGTTTGAATTTATTTAACGCAGACCAGGATCATTGATATCTTCATGGAGATTGCGTAGCTGTGAAAAGTGCCAACTCATTATGATTAAAATTTGGTGCTGCCGCCTCTTATTGAAGCTCTTTATTTCCTGATTTTTTGTTGTTGTTTACTGTGTTCATATTTTTCTATTTGACTTGTTTGATTGGCACCACACTGAAGCTTTACATAGCAAAATATAAATGTTTAAAAACTAGCAGAGAGAATCTTTTGAAGCTAACAGATAATTGTGACTGTTAGATAATAAACAAATAATTTGCAATAAAATAATATTGCGACTATAAATTAAGATGTAAGCTATCCTATCTTTTAAGTAAGATCGAATTGCACAAGGTGTGCAAAGTTTGATTAAAATCGGTTTAGTAGCTTCGGAAAAACAACGTGACGCGTATAATTTATATATATTAAGAATAATACTTATCAAGCCGTGTTTATTGGCTGATTCACCAAGACCTAACTTCACCTGGTTCCTAAGACGTTTCTAATTGAAATAAATATATTTTGTCTTCACTTAAATAATGAGCATCTTTTTCATAGTATTTGCATGTACGGTACGACCATGGTACGGTTACACTGCAGTCGATATAAAACTATACAAAAGTCGTAAAAGTTATCGCCTTCTATAATACCAAGACTAGAGAAAGTATTTCTAAAACCTTTAGTAAAATTCATTTTCAAAGTAAATTGCTAAGATACTTCATAGCGTGTTATGAATTCCATGGTTGATAGGAGCTTTGCAAGGAACGTCAAGGTGTTTCGGTACTAAAACCCTATGGTGTTGGGGCACAGAAAAAATACGGCTCTTGCAGTAGATAAGCTAGTGACGTATCAAGTTTATCAAAATGATGTACTTCCATAATATTTTAGACTAGACCTGTGCTGGTGTACTAATGAAGACAATAAGCAAATTTTTTCGTGGGCCTGACCAGTCGCTGATAATGCAGCTTTTAATAAGTGAAATATATTTTCAATTTGGTTCAAAAGTTTAGTTTATTCGTAACAAACAAACATGCAAAAAAAAATATGATTGAATATTCCTTATAATGTTAGTGTAGTGCAGAAGAAACATTTTAAAGGCAACTTAATTATATTTCTTAACCCGCTGTTTACCAATCTAATTTTTACAGATTTTTTTTTATTAGAAAGCGTTTACTTTGTCTATTAGTTATCGTTGCTTTAATAAGTTTTTTAATCTCTCCTACTGTTTCATAGGTATTGTTCTGTGGTTTGGGTAAATTTCATTCGTGTTCAACTATGTGGAAAAGCAATCCGATCGATTGCCGATAACTGACTCCAGGTCTTGATTCGTCAGAAAATATCGACCGCTATATGACAGCCGACATGTGCTACACTCGACGCGTTGTTACAAGCATCAACGAGCTACCTCCCATTGAGTTACATTTTCATTACATTTGGAAATTGCTACTTCTGCAAAATGAGGAAGTGTTCCAAATGCAATGTTTAATGTCTACTACCGTCTTAGAGTGGTGTGGCTATTTTTTTTCTATTATACTATTGTCGTAATATATCGTTGGCCGTTTCTAACAAAACCAGGGCTACAAAAACTAGGGGGCCTCAGCTCGTCCTTTAATTACCTCATCTAATATTAAACACACTTTCATTCAGGAAAGTGACAAGTGATTAGAGAGGATATCGAATTTTTCCATGGTGGAGATTGAATATTACCATTATTCGTTGACTTTCGCATTGATCACGATCACTCCAGAATATTGGTGACTCGCGTGATTTACAATTGAATACTTTTACACTTCGGGAGATGTAAGCTAAGCCAGCTTAGTTACGAAAATCAGTTTATTTGACACAAACACAGACAGACAAAAAAAAACATTCAGAAAAAATAAAACAAAAACAAAACAATAAAATTTAACAGAAAAACAGAGGAAGAAGGAGTCTAGTGTGCTGCGTGGGTCTAAAAGTTCGAACAAGCTTGGTCTGCGAACAGCTTATACTTCAACTTCATGTTGAAACACATGGGGCTAGTGAAGTTTTAGTTGCAGAAGTGCTACAATGAGCTGCCTTATCACTATGAATGATTCTAAGAAAATTCTAAGAATTCTAGTATGTGCTAAATATAATGTTTGGACGTACCTCTGCTACCCTCTGTCATCTTCAAGGATCTAAGCGTCTCGATGTCTGAGAGCATGTGTTCCGTACTTGGAAATTACAGTTGTGATTATATTTTTTTTTCTATAGATAATATGAAGAAGTAAGAACTTACATGATTCACAGTAATAAAGTTTCCTATTCAGAACATCAATATTGATACGCGACATTGAATAGGATCTCGTCCTTTAGAATATTTCTATAATTCATTTCTCTGTGTGTTGACTGAGATTGAAATATGTTTGTGACTTTTTCGTGTATCATTAAGAACTTGCAGTTTGATGGCACAGTTCAAGAAGAAAGATGTAAAGACTCTGTGAAAGATGACATGGGTAAGAAAGTGATGAGATGACGGCTGGTAAAAAAAAATGGAATAACACAATATGATGTGCTAAAATCTTCTTATATATAAAAATGAATCGCTGAATGTGTTGCTAAGCGCAAATCTCGAGAGTGGCTGAACCGATTTCGCTAATTCTTTTTTTTATTGTTTTCGTTATTATCAGGTTTCTTATGGAAAAAAAAATGAATTTGATAGGACAATGTCTATCGGGACAGCTAGTTATGAATAATTACTTGCAGTTCTTTACATACTGTTTTGTATCGAACAATACAAATTTTCATGTTGAAAACATATTTTCGTGATCAATAAACAGAATGTGTTGCCGAAAATTTGAATGTTCTGCAAAATGTAATTATCCGCCGAAAATAATAAAGCGAAAACTGTTTCCTTTCGTGAATGAATAATTTTTCGGTTTATTTCCATTGGTAAATAAGTTTTTCTGTCGACTTTTGTATATTTATTTATACTGGTCTAACTCACTCATAAGTATACTAAAGGTAAATATAGCATAATTAAAAAAAACCGGCCAAGTGCGAATTGGACTCGTGCACAACGGGTTCTGTACCATTATCTATAAAAAAATGGCAAAAAACACGTTTGTTGTATGGGAGCCCCACTTAACAATTTATTTTGTTCTGTTTTTAGTATTAGTTATTATAGCAGCAATAGAAGTACATCATATGTGAAAATTTCAACTGTCGACAGACGGACAGCGAAGTCTTAGTAATAGGATCCCATTTTTACCCTTTGGGTACGGAACCCCTAAAAACGTGTTGAACTCAACAATGTAAACCCACAACGTTGCGTGCTTGAAATTCATAACGGTACCAGTTGAGCTTGTTTTGTCAACACAAATTGTGTTTTAGTCAGGAAAATCGTATTGTACCCGTCAATGAAAACACGCACGGGACTTCGTGCACGGAAACCAAAGTATTTCACCGTTATACTTTCCTATTTGAAGTAATAATTAAAAAAGTTAAATGGGAACACGATTGCAATACGCAAGTACTTTAGATATCTTTAGATCTCCAGTTGCTAAGATCTTTGAATCTGTA
Source organism: Hydriomena furcata (assembly GCA_912999785.1). NCBI lineage: Eukaryota > Metazoa > Arthropoda > Insecta > Lepidoptera > Geometridae > Hydriomena > Hydriomena furcata. The sequence goes on along the minus strand of OU538832.1, from coordinate 14,320,856 downwards.
AGACATCTGTCTAATGGGGGGAACTATGGAGCCCACCGACTACCGACTTCAACAACTTTGGCATACATACACTAGCCATGAGAACGATGGCTTTCTTCTAAGCTTAGTCCTGAAGAACAAGCGTGGTTTTACCTAGCTTTTAAGACGTTTCAAAGTGATCCTTGTGCTATTGAATTTGATGCCCAAGATCCCACAGAATACTTCCAAGAGCTGCAAATACTGACTATCCCTACTGTTTTGACGTACCTGGTATATGACGGCATAGACCAGGTACGTTAAAACAAATCTGGATATAATCCTTATCAAACTGTTTTCGCAATCAGAACACATTTAATTAATATTTAAAACGGGTATGACTATGTTACAACATTCGCGATTGTTGTTCAGGTAACGTTGGGGTAAATAAAAGTTATAGCGCTATAAATACCCGTTTGAAATATTAATTAATAAACCTGGAAATATTCAGAAGGGATAGAGATAGACCCTCGTAAAATACCCGACAAAGTAATAAACTATGGACACAGTATCAAGACATAGGCTGTGCTATGGCCGTCGGATAAGTTCACACATACGAATAGTTGACAGTACACAAGAGACTACCTAGCAGTAAATAACTGATACAAACTTAAACAAAATATCGGTTTATTGGGAACATATATAACAGTTATGAGGAGTTAGTTGATATAGCAGTAACTAGGTTGATTGATTTAGCCACATCGATTTCGTATGCCATTATTTATTACAAGCTTTTATTTAACTTGCTTGTTCGGGTGGAATCTTGCAATTCAATTTTGAAGCAGTTATCTTCAACCGATTGAGCTGAAATTTGACATATGTACTTACGTAACTTCGGTAAAAATGTTATAATATGGTGACAGCAAGCTGATCAGATGATGGAGTCAGGAGCTGTTCAACGGAACTCCTCAGTTTATAGTCGGATTGAGTTAAAACTTCGCATACCTATCAATCTCCAATGACAATGTAATATTATTGTCTAGCAAGATGGTCTGGTGATGGAGCTCGAATACTGCCATAGGAACTCCTTAACTTCACTACATAACCACGTCGTGTTTGATTTGATCTTGACGAGTACTGGAGCACTGGGATTATAAAATTTGTTTTAAAAAATATATTTTTTTATAAAAAACCTTATAGGTAATGTGTTTGTATGACTTGTGCGACTATTTCGTATAATACTGTATCTTGTAGTACCCAATTACAATTGTTTAGGTACTTTACATTATGACTGTTTTATCACTACATAGTATAAAGCAAAGTCGCTTTCCGCTTCCCGCGTATGTATGTATGTTTGCTTATATCTTTAAAACTACACAACGGATTTTGATGCGGTTTTTTTAATAGATAGAGTGATTCAGGAGGAAGGTTTATATGTATAATAATATGCTACCCGTGCGAAGCCGGGGCGGGTCGCTAGTTGAAAATAAAGGTATCTCCAATATTACCAACCCTTTTTTATACCGCTCAAAAGCAAAACAAGCAGATGACTATGCTCTATGTATTATGATATGTATCATTGCTTCACTACATAGTATAAAGCAAAGTCGCTTTCCGCTTCCCGCGTCTGTATGTATGTATGTATGTATGTTTGCTTATATCTTTAAAACTACACAACGGATTTTGATGCGGTTTTTTTAATAGATAGAGTGATTCAGGAGGAAGGTTTATATGTATAATAAATGCATAATATAGTAGAGAAACACTGATAATTTTAGAGGTTTCTAATGTGATGTCGTTTTTTTTACACAGTTTATTTAAACACATTTTTTTGCGCTTTCATTGCAAATGCTGGCTGAACCCCACGAGATATATCAAAATAATGTACTACAGTATTGTACACCTTAAAAACGTCTACAAAAAAGTCCACGATGGTATTAGAAATGTCTTACGCACAGCGAAGCGGGCACGGGTCAGCTAGTAAATTTATAAAAACAAACCCGTCGATCTCGAATAAACTCTACGCTATACTGCCTTACGACCATTAACTTGAGGTGCAAGCATTATGCGTGTTTAAGCCTCATGTGCTTGTAATGTTGGCAACCACAAACCCCGGAACACAAAATGCTATTTGGTGGCAGAAATAGACATGGTGGTACTTACCCGGACCGAGCCCTTCTCAAGGAACTCTACTTGTAGTCCTTACTTACCTTAGACGTCATTTATTTTTCTTCCTTCCTCCTTTTAATTTTACTTCCTATCATGTTGTCAGAACTGTGAATATTTAGTGCGTAATTATACCGAATTCAGCGAGCCCTATAGGTAACTGTTTTAATACAATTGTGTTTTTAATTTATTGTAATGTGTGAGTATGAGTACGCTATTAATGAGTTATAATTTATGCGACGGTTTTTACCGATCGTAAGTTCCGGTTGTATCAGTAACGGTGCTATTAATAAAAATTTACTTATCCAAAGATCATCTGAGGTTACACCAAGACTTGTTAATACCAGCTTAATGTAAGCAACTCCATTTCTAATCCTCGTTTATTAATATTTAATTCGACTAGTCCAAACGTAAGCGTTGGACTAAATTTAATCCTGCGCTAGTCTACGTTTATTAATGAGACGGTAAGTGTTTAGTTATAACTAGCGACCCGCCCCGGCTTCGCACGGGTGCAAAGCTGATTCCTATAAACCTTTCTCCTAAATCACTCTATCTATTAAAAAAAATCGCATCAAAATTCGTTGTGTAGTTTTAAAGATATAAGCATACATACAGACGCGGGAAGCGGGAAGCGACTTTGCTTTATACTATGTAGTGAAGTCATAGTTCTTCGAACTAGTTTTTAAAGTCCGTTATAATAGACATGAATGTCCAGTCAGAAATGTCCACCTTTCGCAAAACGTCCAATTCGTGCATTAAGTAGGTCACTGTACCAAGTTAACCAAGAGAAAACCAGTTCAATTATTATGTCTACTTAGCGACTTAGTAAAAAAAGTAATTGGTCGGTCCTCTGGTCCTTGATATTATAAATTGCAAATGTCTCAAAGGAATATATTATTAGATTACGATTTTCAATATCTTTTAATATTGTACCAGCTAGGGATTTTAGTAATTTGTTCACAGATTAGTTATATTATATTACAAGCTAACTCGGCGAACTTCGTAACTGACTTCGCTTTAACAAAATTAAATGTTGTGTTAAGTTCCCGTTCCCGTTCCTATTCCCGTTCTCGTTATAAAAAGTATGTCCGTCTCCTGGTTCTAAGCTACCTCCCCACTAATTTTCAGCCAAATCGGTTCAGCCGTTCTTGAGTTATAAGTGTTGTAACAAACCCGACTTTCTTTTATATAGTAGAGATAATTAAATTAACAGGTATCACATATGATTCACTCTTATATGAAACTCTTATATGAAAAAATGTACATAGGAAGATATCGTCAAATTTAGGATTTAGGGATAGTTTTCTTAGTAAACCTTAGTTTTTGAGTGGGCGAACTTTCTTTGCATTAGTATATTAGCTTGATGAAGCTTCGCTTTGGTTGTTGTATAACTAAGCAATGATCATTGGTCCATCTTTAAGGAAACTATCCTACAATACACTTAATTTTAAGATTTTTACACGGGCCTTTATCACGAAATTACCTTTAATTTATTTTCTCGATGTTTCGACTATGTTATAAAATAGCATGGTCGCGGGCAGACTAGAGTATACGGTGCTACCGTCGAGAAGCGGAGGCAGTTGACGAAACTATCCTCACTTGGTCTTCAGAAATATAAATGTCCATGTTCATATTACACCACACTGCCTGTATCCACGCACTGAGATGGTCTGTCACGACGCCCACACATAGTGACAACAGAATTCCATGAATTAGAATTGAGTCAATAGGCAAATATAGTAAAGGTAATTACATGATAAAGACCCGTGTAAAAATATATAGTTTGCGGTTTTTGTTTAAATTCTGGGTTAAATTAAATACAAATTTCATATAAAATACTACATTTTATTTTCTATAATTTCATATCAACATTATTCAGTAAGTTCATACTTAATATCTATTTATAGCTAATTAAGACTACATCAGTCACAATTTGGCTACACACTACCATTACACCGCCTTTACCTTTGATTAGAGTCTACACTGTTCGACTGACTTAAAACAATACGTAGTTAAAGATATGTTTTTCGACAGATACTTTTGGTAAGCTCTCCGAATCGTACGGTCTCGCATCAACAGATGAGTTCACAAGTGTACCATTTACACCTTAAATGCAGCTACACGGAATTAAACCTTAATCCTATATACACAAAGTCCAAATCACGATTCGCTGTAGTCTTTCCTGGTTAGGTCCGTCTCAGACTTGCCTATGTTCACGTGGATGGTTATAGCCTCGTCGGAGTCCGACTTCATTATGACGTCATTCCATTGTACCTCTGCCTTCTTCCCATAGGCTTCGTTTTCTATGAGGATTGCTGATTTGGTGCACAAAGCTTTACTCTGGAATTCTATTAAAGCGCAGTATTCGCTTTTTTTCGCTTCCGCTTTGGCGTCTGCTATGTATCCGAGCTTCCTCCTCATAACTTCAACTCTTACATGGTAGTTGTATATACATACTTTGATGATGAAAGCGCTTTTTTGGTGAAGCAGGATTATTTTGTATTTGGTCCGACAGCAGGCAGTTTTTTTCAGCTTGGTTTGGAAGTTTTCGATTAAGATCTTGATCTTTTGTGAGTAGACCGCTATGATGTTGTGGTTTGCCTGCAGATGGGAGGAGAGTTCTTCGAACGGTATGGAGCAGCAGTTCGCTGTTATGGGGCAGGTCATGGTATCGTGTTTGCAATCTTCTTCATGCTTCGCTCGCGTTGATGCAGTGAGGAGATCGGTGCAGCCGCGTCTGTAAAGATAGAAATATTGGTTAAATAATGTTCAAAAAATGATATGGATCTTAAAGTTAGCTCGCTTCCTACATTATACAAACTTAATAAAATTAACCAAAATACGATCATTGTTATTCCGTTCGCGCTAAAAATTTGAATAAAACCGTATCAAAAAATTTTATACTGCTACATGTAACATTTTTCGGCTTGAATTTACATGTGGACTAAATTTAAGGTAAGCGTTTCGTTTTTTTTGTATGTATGGCCACTCATAATTTTTTACAGAGTAGTCCGATTTTATTTTTTTATTTTAAAGGTCATACCTTGAATTTGGTTCCATTTAAATTTGAAAAACAAATTCTAACCCTAAGGGTAGGAAAACAAGTGATGATTGTTGGTCACATTTTTTGATTGGTCGGAACATTATAGTCGGTTTTCTTTTTAGTTTTCTAAACGTAATTATTTTATATCTACGAGTGTATTTTGACTAACCTTACAGATCAATCGGTAGTAACTCTACCTTTTGCGCCTACCTTAGGTGGTGGTTTCGATTCCCACCCAAGACATACATAAGTGATGAAAATAGATGCTTGTTCTGTAATTAGCTAACCTTTACGTAATAACTTAACACAGATGGACCCTTAACGTAGGGACTGAATAAATTAACCAACTTGGTATTACATGGATCTCATAACCTTTTACGGTAGAAGAACTGAGTTGCGTTGCGAGAATTGGCTTTTTTACAACTGACTTTTGGTGCTAGATGGTGCTGTGATGTCGACCAATATTGATTTATTTATTTCTTTAGTTTTTCGTGATCTAAATAGTCATTATATAGCATAAAGGTAAATTTAAACCACGCTAGTGTGGCCACAGGCGGAAGTTTATTTATAATACCAAAAACGTATAATAAACCAGTTAGTATTTTTATAAGCGTCGATGTGCGTCATGTATGGAAGAACTACTGCAGAATATGGACCAACTGTAACGTTTAGACGTGGCTCTGACCTTAAGCTATTTTTAAGGATTTGAATGCTAGATCTGAAATGTCTACCAAAATTGGGGGAAGTCGTGATCCTATATAAATGGGATCGCGACTATAATTCCCAAGTACGGTAGACATACTCAAATACTCATACCTTAGGCGCTTAGATTCCTGAAGATGTCTAATACCCCCTATTAAGAGATAATGTACAAACATAAATTAGCTAAATCAATTAATAATATAAATTATAGTACTAGCGGATGAGAATGGATTTTCAGAACCGGTTCAGTAGTTCCAGAGATTACCTTTTACTCTACACCCGAACTAGTTACAAAAAACTTTAGCTCGCCAAAATATTGGTTACTATTAGATTTTTCAATGTTTACGTCATTCGGCTTTTTGCATTAAAAAAGACAACGGAAGATTTTTTTTTGGTAATTAGTTCAAATCATGCATATCTTAACTACGTAATGATGCAAATCAATGCTTCCTTCATGTCTTGTTGGTGGTTTTGTAACGCTTGGTAGTCTTTTGTGCGTGACAGACTGCCCCTCACGCCAAATAAGAATTGAATTCTTGCATAGTAAGCGGTATAGGTACGTGCTTAATATTTTTCTTTGTTCTGTGTACTTACGAGATATTCTTACTGTGCATGAGCATTGAGCAATGAGCATGCTTAAGTAATATTTTGGTGTTTAAAAGGTTGACTTTTTAATCGAAGAAAAAAGAGGTTCTCAACATGACATGTATATTTTTTTGGTTGCTTATTTTATGTAAGACCTACGATCTTTTTACCTGGTGATCCGATTTCGGTGATTTCTTTTCTACTATGTAGAAAATAGTCCCAATTATATTAATGTAGAACTAAAAGTTCCTTCATAAAACTTTATCCCTTGACTTTTCGATTGGTCGAAACATTTTCGTCGGGTTTATACTCGTATTTAGTTTTTTAAACGTAATTATTCAAGTTGTGTAAAAAAAATAATTTACAATCGTCAAGTCAATTGACATCAACATAGCTACAGGTAGGAAACCAAGTCTAAATCACCAGCACCGCGAATAATACTGCTTTAGTCCTACTTTAGAGATGTAGTACGGCCCCTGTACGTATTTATGATGGCCTTCATTACTGTGAGGGTTTTAGGGGTTAGTATAACCACACCTATCTATTGTTTTCATTACTGTGAGGTCATTTATTACGGTTTGAAGGGTTTGGTTGGAATTGCAGGCACATGAGGTATAACACCTGTATGCAGGTGACGGACGCAAAGCTGTGCATTGGGAGACGCGTGTTTGGCGTTTGTGACCAAGATAGCGTTTGTTATAGGCATGGTTGATGTCGCAGCATAGCTAAATAGCCATCTTATGTTTCTGTCTCCAAATGGTAATTTTCTTTTATCAAAGGTTAAAAGTTTTTGGCATCAAAATATGTCAAAAACATAACCTAACTGTAAGCAAAGATTGTAGGGGCTTTCTTAAACATAATTATTGATTTATAGCTTCTTTACTACAATGTTACACAAAACTTAAAAAAGTTGTTGATATTAAAAAAAATAATAAGATAAAATCCTTGAAGATGACGGAGACTCTTAGGAGGAGTCATTTCTAAACTTTAGAATTTAGAACATGCTCAGTTTTGATTTCATACATGACAGGTTGTGCCAATTTACTTATAGCCTTAACTAAATTGTAGATTCCGCTTTAAAAGATAATTTCATATTTATTTTTAGATTCTGAAATATTTATATCGTTCATTACAATTTGTACAATACATTGGCCTCTTCGTCTTCCTAATTATATTTTTAGCGTCACCCGATAAAATACAAATTCTCGCATCCATAGAGTACCTGCTCTTACTTTATGTAACACCTTTCATCAACTCCTTAAGTGCCTCAACATCCACTCATGATACGAGTAGTATATTCTACAAAGCCCTTATATTTTCGACTCTATTTCCTACGTCACAAGGTTAAAAGTCACTAGTTTTCCTAAAATTCATTGGCTACAAAACCACAGTATGTCTATGAGCAGGCAATGTTACTTAAAAGATTTTACGTCAATTTTATTTGACAGTAAAAGTTTAGCAGTCGAAGTAATACAGGTTTACAGCACATTGTTTGATTTAAGTGTTTTTGTGTTTATGTGGAACTCTGATGAAGTGCTCGGCCCCTGATTAGAGACCACACAGTACGAGTGACCTAGAGATTAGAGATTATACAAGATAAGCAGCAACGGGCTTGCAACCTGTCGCGTAATGAATGATAAATAGTACAAAATGTGGGATTTACCAAATGTGATGTTTGAACGTGTGTTCTACAACTCCCTAACATCTTTAAGGATCTGAGTGTCTGAAGAACTGAGGATATTTACTTACGTTTATAGCTGTGTGCGTACGAGTACTACTAGTCAGCATAGGAGGTCAAGATACAAATAGGGCCGAGATAAGGCTTTATTATACAAGATCCTATGGAGACGATAATACAGTTTACATCGTTTTTGGCTCGGCACGATAGCCAAATGATTAGTCTTTTAATAACCTTTTTACAAACCTATTTTAAGGCAACAGTGGTGGCGATTCTGTTGTATCCACGCTTAAGTTAAAATTCCTAAAAACTATCGATCTTATTTCTTTTAAGCTAAAGTTTAAAATAGCGTAACCTCAAAGTGACAGTTCTAAAACATAGAATAGTTTTGAATAAATTTACGATTTTTGTAATAGATTTAGAAACGTCAAGCTAAATTTAATCAACATGTAAATTGGTGTTGACTAAGATGACACTTGGTTGTGTCAAATATGCGAAATAAAATAGGAGAAACGGCTAAAATATCCCAAGTTTTAGGACTGTCATTTTGATGCGACTCTAATTTAGACTTTAATATAAAAGGAATAAGATCGATCGTTTTTGTACGAAATTTTAAGTTTAGCTTGGACTCAACAGAATCGCCACCAGTGAGTGAGATAATTAACTGTAAAATACACTTAATTCTATTAATATTTTGATGAATGCAAAATCGTTTTTTATCAATAACTGCAAAACATGCAGTTTTGTTATCTGGGGGCACGGCAGTGCCCCCGCCAAGTCAAACAATAAAGCGGCACGGCTGTACCATCCTTTTCTCGAAGCAGTTCAGGCCATTTTCGACCCCCTATAACTTCGTTGTGGATATAACTAGAAGCCTGAATTTTCAGTAACCAAGCAGTCACTATATAAACACGGTATATTTCAAATTTCATTCAATTTGAACCAGTAGTTTAGGAATTATATCTAGTCAAAGTTTCCTATTTTGTCACTCACTCACTCACTCACTGACTGACTGACTGACTGACTGACCGATCATCAAAAGTTTAAGGCACTTCTAGCAGACATAGAAGCTTCAAATTTGAAACATAATTAATGTTTAGTGTAAAAATCCTAAAAAAAACCTGCCAAGTGCGAGTCGGACTCGCGCACGTCGAGTTCTACACCATTATCTATAAATCATGTTTGTTGTACGGGAGCCCCACTTAAATATTTATTTTATTCTGTTTTTAGTATTTGTTGTTATAGCGGCAACAGAAATACATCATCTGTGAAAATTTCAACTGTCTAGCTGTCATGGTTCATGAGATACAGCCCTGTGATAGACAGACGGATAGACAGACCGACAGACAGACAGACGTACAGACGGACAGACGTGCAGATGGACAGACGGACGGACGGACAGTGGAGTATTAGTAACAGGGTTCCGTTTTTACTCTTTAGGTACGGAACCCTAAAAAGTAGGGCTGTCTACAAAAATAAATGAGATGCCATCAAAAACATAACTTGTAAAAAAAGCCAAGTCTCGCAACGCAACTCAGTTCTTCTACCGTAAAAAGTTGTGAGATCCATGTAATACCAAGTCGGTTAATTTAATCAGTCCCTACTTTAAGGGTCCTTCTGCCTTATGTTATTACGTAATTAGCTAACCTTTACGTAATAACTTAAGACAGAAGGACCCTTAAAGTATGGACTGAATAAATTAACCGACTTGGTTATTACATGGATCTCACAACTTTTTACGGTAGAAGAACTGAGTTGCGTTGCGAGACTTGGCTTTTTTTACAAGTTATGTTTTTGATGGCATTTATGTTAATGATAATTTAAGGATTTAATCTAGATAAATTATAGTCAGAAACACGATTGGTGAAACTTTTCTCTATAGATTTTTTTTTCAAATTTGGTTCTTCCAAAACTCTAATTTTGTTTTTACTTAAAACTAGGAATAGCTAAACAGTATTTTTTTATATGATTCGTTAGATAATCATACTAACTACATAAATAAATGACAGTTTCGTTTGATGGCTTTCAAGATTTTCGGTTTTATCGCTTTTTTCGTCCTTTCCGGGCTCAGCCCATACAAAATAACAAATATTCAAGTGACCTTAATTGTAGATCACATTGAAAAAGCTTATAAATAATATAAAATAAAGCTTTCAGTATATACTCCGAGGTCACTGGTCGTAACAGCAGTTATCTAGTTAATGAGGAGGATTTTGAACCCACGCCTGTATCAATTAATTTGAAAGGCAATTTTTCTACTTGACTACCACGCAGTTCTGCCAAGTTATACCTATCATGTTTCCAAGCATTTATCATTAATAAGATGGTAAAATTCGCACGAATTTCTCATCTTCGTGATGATCCTGACGTTTTGTAATTAAATTAATTATTTTTTATTTAAACAAACAGTATGACAGTCTATAAATTATGTTTGAAGTTAATGTAATAATAGCTAATATTAGATTTTTAATATTAGTTGGATAGAAGAGGGTTGACGTCAGGCAGGCGGCCGGTTGTAAAACATAAGCCAAATCCTCTTCGCAACTTCGCAACAGCAACTTCGCAACATGTTGTGCCGACCCCACATTAAGTGGGAAAAGGATAAGTAAATAAGTTGGATAGATAATTTTATACTATTTATCTTCTACTTTTTAGGGTTCCGTACCCAAAGGGTAAAAACGGAACCCTATTACTAAGACTTCGCTGTCCGTCTGTCCGTCTGTCTGTCACATGGCTGTATCTCATGAACCGTGATAGCTAGACAGTTGAAATTTTCACAGATTATGTTTCTGTGGCTGCTCTAACAACAAATACTAAAAACAGAATAAAATAAATATTTAAGGGGGGCTCCCATACAACAAACATGATTTTTTTGCCGTTTTTATAGATAATGGTACGGAACCCTTCGTGCGCGAGTCCGACTCGCACTTGGCCGGTTTTATAAGAACGTCAGCACGTCAACCTTTCTCTTGTTACCTTTGAGATTGGCTGGAAAAAAATGTTTATAGCATTAATGTTATATGTGAAATGTTTGGTTTCTTGTATGGGGTGAGTCTAACCGGATAAGACGGAAAAAGTGATGATAAAACTGCATTATCTTGAAAACCATCAAACTTAAAAAGAAACTGTCTATAGTTTACCTAGCTAGTATGATTATCAAACGAATTTTATAAAAATAAATTGTTTGGCTATTCATAGTTTTGATTAAAAACGAAACTAGTGTTTTTGAAGAGCCAACGTTCATCAAAAACATTTATTACTCGTCTTAAGCGCGCTTTGTTGTACTACAAATTTGTATATTTTTGTACAATAAAGTAATAAATAAATAAGAACTTGGTAACTGTGTTAGCACTGAGTTAGCTACTAGCTTACACAAACTCACGAATGCCACAAGGCATTAGAATATGACCTTGTAATGCTTTGCCGAAGACTTTTGATTTGCACCAAGACTAGGAGAATCAGGCAGCAAAACTTTTGATGATTATTTTATAAAATATCCTAATACAAATGTTGGAGCTAAAATTTCAAGGCCAAGTCGAAATAGAAGGCTAGTTTAACTAGTTTTTTGACTATTCAAAGTTAGATTAAAATTCACGATTCTACCTAATCTCCAAATATGGTAGACATCCACTGATATCTCTAATCGGTCAGAACCTTAAAGATGTCAAAAGGGGTAGCTAGAGGCACGCCTCAACATTGCATTTGGCAAATGCCCGCGTTTTGCATTCCATACCTGATAGGTTGCAAGTTGTAAGCCTACCTCTTTTATAAGGTTTAGAATTTTACTTTCACTTCATCGATAATATGTTTTTCCGTGAGTTATTTCCGTTGTCATAATGGTTGAGGATGTCTAAAGCAGGTAGTCAGAGGCACGTCAAATTGCATTTGGCAAATGCCCGCATTTTGCAGTAGTTATCATGCCATATGTGACAGGTCGCAGGCTTCTTATAAGGTTAAAAAATGGATAATTACCGATAATTTCTGCAAGGCAACATGAGATCGTTGATCAAACGCTGCAGCGCCAGGCAAGGGACTGCTGGAGCTCTAAGGGCACCTCTGCACCAGGCACATCTGGACATTCTTCTAGAACACCTGGCACACCATACTCCGCCGCACCAGGGACAGACGCAGGGACCGCAACACTGTAAAAAAAAAAAGAAAATTTATCGTGTGATTAAACACTCCAAGATTGCTTTTTACAAGCTTTTATTTAACTTGCAATTTACGAGTATGTATGTAACTATGTTTGATAAGGTAGAATCTTGCAACTCAACTTTGAAGCAGTTATCCCCAACCGATTGAGATGAAATTTCGTATACTTATGTAACCTCGGTGACAATGCAATAATATGGTGACAACAAGCTGATCTGATGAGGTAGTCAGGAGCTGTTCAACAGACACTCACAATGGAACTCCTTAGTACCTAAATATTTCAATTGAGTAAAAACTTTGCATACTTATAAAGTTCCGATGACAATTTTTGAAGATATGACGGTTGACCGCGCGTTTGTGCTCGATGTTTTAAATGATTTTACAAAAGCTTGTCAAAAAATATTTTTCAACAGAAAACTTATTACAACGTATATACAACTAGATATTAGTCTACTTCAGCTACTACCATAGCGATAACGCTATGGTAGTAGCTGAAGTAGACTAATATCTAGCCATAAGGCATATTGAATATTGTTGTGGGGGAGTGCTGGAGACGTAAACGAAAGACATGTAGACGAAATTTATAACATGGGCTCCAAAGAATCACTTCAAAATTAGTTTAAAGAAATATTGAAATATGAAGGCATATTGAATATTGTTGTGGGGGAGTGCTGGAGACGTAAACGAAAGACATGTAGACGAAATTTATAACATGGGCTCCAAAGAATCACTTTAAAATAAGTTTAAAGAAATAAACATAACGACTGTACCTAGCCAGTACATTTATTAGAATCTAATGAAGTTCGTAAAAAAATAGTAATTAAAAATTAGATTTTTTTCTCTTTATAATATTATTATTATATCTCTAGATTGTAAAAAACAACATCGGATTATCGAATACCAGCATAATAGTGGGCATATTATCCGTCAAATACTGAGAGATAGGATATCATTTTTTGATAGACAAGATAAGTTTTTCGAAGCTGTCTTTGACATAAGTAGCGCCCTATTTATCCAAAAACAGGACACCCTGGTTACCTAAACTCACATGAATGTTACGTATTCCAAATGTGAGTTTGAATATTCAAGCTATTCAGAATAGTTAGCGACATATTTCTCCCATAAGCTACATTCAAACTGACGCGAACAAGCAGGATTTATGCTGCTGTCAAGTGTCTACTAACTAAATATATAAAGCTCTTGCGTTACTTCAAATTCAAAACGCATTTATCTTAATAAAATCACAAGCATCACTTTGAAACGTTTTAGGAGCTAGGTGAAGCTACGCCTGTTCCTTAAGCCTAGAAGAGTCAGGCAACAAACACCGGCCTAGGGCCTATCATTTTTTTCAATGATGGTAGAGCTCCAGTGTTGTGCCGTAAGAACAAGGTTGAACAAGGTTGCCGTAAGAACAAGGCTGTCTGATTAATCTATCAACGCACAGCCTAGCCCTAGAAACTTGAAATTTGAAGGGTGTATTTCTTTTGGTGTGTAGGGGTACACTAAGAAAGGAATTCTCGAAATTCGACCTCTTAGAGGGTGCAGCGAAGGTTAGTTTGTTTGAAATAACTTCACGCCAACGAAGTTGTAAGTGTTACCACTGGTTCGTTTATAGCGTGTCTTCTATCTAGTATTTGACCTATCTACTTCGTATAAATGAATAAATATAATATATACCTACTTACCGCGTCGGTTACTTATAGTAGTCTAAGTATAAGTAAGTATAGTCGGAACATGATTAAACTCCTATTGCTAACAAGCACCATTGTTTTACAAGACTAACATTTTCGCTGTTTCTGATAAACTTGAAGTTGCAAAGTAATGTTATAATTGAACTAGCGACCCGCCCCGGCTTCGCACGGGTGCAAAGCTGATACCAAAATATATTACAGAATGTCTTTGTATACTCGTTAACAGCATTTATTTTTTACATTTTTACTTATTTACTATATTATTATACATATAAACCTTCCTCCTGAATCACACTATCTATTAAAAAAACCGCATCAAAATCCGTTGTGTAGTTTTAAAGATATAAGTGCTTATTCACGTTGACTCGCGGGCGCGGTGGCGGGCGCGGTCACGAAATATCAAACATATGACGTGATTTCCAAGTGTTCACGTTCAAAACGCACGTGCGGTCTAAGTAGCGAGCTAACTAGCGATATGTTTGATATTTCGTGACCGCGCCCGCCACCGCGCCCGCGAGTCAACGTGAATAAGCACTAAGCATACATACAGACGCGGGAAGCGGGAAGTGACTTTGCTTTATACTATGTAGTGATTAATAAGTTTCGGTTTGGAAATATCTAGAAATTGATAAATTGAATGATTGTCTTTGGAAGATGCTTGTTAAATGCTTCTTAATTACTTAGTTTAAAGGATAAACAAAAACCGGACAAGTGCAAGTCAACGAGGGTTCCGTATATAAACTCGTATGTCTAAGGTTGGTACATCACGGATATTAGGCGTCGAAGATTTTTCTCCATTCTTTTATGTGGTTGTTTTAATATCTCGACAAAATAGCATTTTTTCCTCTATTTGTGCTTGTTACCTTGTTTATAACCTAATCGCATGATTCTAGGTCAATGGGTCTAGGTCTAAACCCATAACAATTTAACAATACTAGCAGACCTGCAGGGCTATTTTTTAAAAACATGATTATCATGTTATGATGTTGAATGCTATAACCTAATGTTAGAGAATACATAATCTGTACACTTTTCATAGTAACTATGCACAGTTTATGCACCTATACCTTCGCTTCTGCGTAGGTATTGTATTGGAAGCGTAGGTATGGGTGCCTAAACAGCATAAAAAGCGTAGGTATTATGGCATTCAGTACCATAACATGATAATCATGTTTTTACAAAATAGGCCCACTGTGGCAGACGTTGTCCTGTCAAATTTCAATAATCGAATAGAAAAGACTGAATGTTTTTTAGTCTGTGATGTCAAATAGTATGGGGCTAGATGGCGCTGTGTGAAATGACACAAATATCACTATCACTACATAGTATAAAACAAAGTCGCTTTCCGCTTCCCGCGTCTGTATGTAATATGTATGTATGTATGTATGTATGTTTGCTTATATCTTTAAAACTACACAACGGATTTTGATGCGGTTTTTTTTAATAAATAGAGTGATTCAAGAGGAAGGTTTATATGTATAATACATGCATAATATAGTAGAGAAACACTGATAATTTTAGAGGTTTCTAATGTGATGTCGTAAATAAACACATTTTTTTGCGCTTACATTGCAAATGCTGGCTGAACCCCACGAGATATATCAAAATAATGTACTACAGTATTGTACACCTTAAAAACGTCTACAAAAAAGTCAACGATGGTATTAGAAATGTCTTACGCACAGCGAAGCGGGCACGGGTCAGCTAGTAAAGTATATAGGTAAAGCTTTTATAAAAAGTTATTTACTTATGTAAGCTCTAGCCCAGTGAGTATGTTAATACTCGTACATAAATATTCACAATTCAAGGTTGTACGGAGGATAAAACAATGTAATTTATTCGACTAATGTTCTGGTAAAACTTCAATACAATGTTATTATATTTCCTTGTTTATATTACAATAGATATTATATAAAGTTACTTAACAAATAAAGGATTAAAATAGCGATTAAAACGCTTTAAAACTTGAAGCAGTTGCACACTTTGATTTAGGTGTCCTAACTAGTACCGACAAATATTACTAACTTTGTAAGAGTACACATACACATACAACTCACATACGTAACTAACTTTTGAAGAGCAGTTGGTACACCTGCTTCATCGTAATTTTATCCAACCTCATGAATATTTCTACCTAGGACCTGGCCATGGCCAGGCTGGAAGCTTGTAAGTGAGCTCCGGATCCAATTTGGATTTAGCCTTTCTTTTGGTATTTTGAGGGAAAAAAAATAAAAAAAAGTTCCTAATTTGACAGCGATTGCGATTAAAATATTTATAGTGATATTATTGTGCACTTTTTTAAGAACACGTGGGCTAAATACATTTTATTGTAAAATACAAAACCCTTTTTGATATGAATGAAATAAATATTAAATTTGATTATTAGCTGCTTTTATCTACTCCACAATAGCCCAATAAAGTTGTATACCTACTGGTCTTGTATATAGTACGGAATTCAAAGAATCTTATATGAAAATGTGGTTATACCTGCAGCGGTTCCAAGCATATGCTGCACTCTGAGAATCTGGAAAGGAGCTCGTCGCAGTTGGGGCAGGGGCATTGCGCCGCATGACCCTCGTCTGCTGAGTCGAGGGCAGGGGGCTGGACTAGAGATAGGGATTTATCTGAAAATAAAGAAAAATACTTTACATAAACAAAGAATAGCATGACGCAGATACTATTATTCTAATCTAAATATATAAAGCTCTTACGTTATTAACTGACTTATCTATCAATGCACAGCCTAAACCAATGGTCCCAGAAACTTGAAAAGAGTTTATTCATTTTAGTGTAACCCGTGACAGACTTCGTCCTGCCCAAATTTCAATAATCTCTTAAAAAAACACTTTCGGAAAACTTTGTAAACGAATTTGGTAGAATGCGTATCATTTGGTAGTTAAAATGATGTCAGATTTTTATGTCAAAATTAATTAAGAAAACGGACCTTAGTACGATTCAACCTTTTTGGTAGAATGCGTTGCTACAACTCAATGTTTTCGGTCTGTGATGTCTATTTTTTTGCACACCAGCGCCGTCTATACCAAAATCATCCTTTTGTGGGCAATTTTTTATTAAGAACAACAAAAAGTGGTTTAAATTTAAAACATATTACTTTTGATAATGAGCGACTATTTATCTAGATTAGGTATATATTTCTTGATAATTTATGCGCATTATCTATTTGAACATTACTCGTAAATATCTAACTAGCAGTTCATCAAAACAAATATCAGTATTGCCTACATATCAATCGATTAAATACCTATTAAATAACAAATGCACTTAATTAACCTATTAATCTAGTTTCCTTAAAGGAATCTTGACAATTTTTACACGCTTTATATTAGCTTCACCTGTATGTATGTATGTATGTATGTAACCGACCCCTTTGAGCTCGATTTTGTCCTACTTTGAACGATCAGATTTAATTCAAACTTTGCGCACCTGTCAAAGATCGATGACAATGCAATAATTTGATATTAGTTTCCCATTATCCTTAATAGGACCGCCAGGATAAATTCTTTTGTAAAAAGATAAAAAAAGATAAAAGATCCTGTTGCAGCGCCTACTGAAAAATTCTATTCGCAACACCGCCACCGCCCTTGCCATTGAACGAAATCAATTACTTGAAAGTGATTTATGAGTTTGACATAGACTAAAAAATTAAAAATAAATTATAGTTTAAAAAAACTAAAAAAAACACGCTTTTATTGCTAATCGAACTAAAAACTAGAAAATAATTTTCGATGACAGAGTTTAAAAAAAATTAATAAATATAAGTTATTAATAGTTTGAATAAGAAAAAAAATGTTTTATTGTAAAAAAAGCGGGGGTGCTTTTCAAGATATTATCGAAATGATAATCCTTCTCATATCTGTCAATTAAATATTCATAACTATTGACACCATGCACCCCACGCTTTTTTTACAATAAAACATTTTTTTTCTTATTCAAACTATTAATAACTTATATTTATTAATTTTTTTTAAACTCTGTCATCGAAAATTATTTTCTAGTTTTTAGTTCGATTAGCAATAAAAGCGTGTTTTTTTAGTTTTTTTAAACTATAATTTATTAATTTAAACAAGTTGAGTTTAAAATTCAATAAGAAGTCAATTACTTGAGCTGTAAGTAATTAATGTTTGACACTAAGGTATCAACACACGAGCGATATGCGAAGATTGTCAGTGGTGTAATGCAAACAACACTTATATAGGACGTAGTTATTCAATGATTGATTCTATATATTTTTCTCGTATGACTCCGTAGTCATTCTTTGTATGTTTATCTTAAAATATTATATTTATCTTTATCCAATTAATTACAACAAACACTATTTCTTATACTTATTGTATTATTTTAATTGAAAATGTATCTGGCAATGGAATTAAATGGTAATTTAAAAATTATATAACTTCACATATACATCTTCTATATATATATACATATATATATATAGAAAGTCGTGTTAGTTACACTATTTATAACTCATGAACGGCTGAACCGATTAGACTGAAAATTTCTGAAGAGGTAGCTTAGAACCAGGAGACGGACATAGGATACATTTAACGGGAACGGGAACGGGAACGGGAACGGGAAATTAACATTCTAAAGAGATACGAAGTTCGCCGGGTGAGCTAGTTAAATAATAATTAATCCCTATTTCCCTTGGTCACGGCAGGCATCTTCCGTGAACGGCTGGAGCGATGTTGCAAATTCTTTTTTTGTAATTATGTCTGGTGTTGTCAGGAGAAGGTTTTTATGAAAGATTTTTTTTGGAAAATCAAACGTATCATTGTAAAATTTGGGAAAAACTAAAAGCGTTTTTTCTATGAGATTATTGAAATTTGATAGGACGACATCTGTCGGGACTGCTAGTTTAAAATAAATAGGCTCTGTCAGTTCTTCGGTATACATGACCGGCCCCATACATGGCATGGCAGTTTCCTCGTGTTTTAATGCAATGGTACTTCATCAGTCTTATTGAACTATGATTTGCGTAGGTAACTAATTTACAAGAACTGGTTACGCATTTGAAGCCATATTAGCAACTAGATTAGCAAGCTACATACGTAGGTATTTGATCTTGACCAATTACGTAAGCTTAGTTTATGCTGTGAGAATTATTATCAAAACAACAACCTATCTAGTATTATCTACTCGATGTTTTTTATATCAAAAAGTATTAATAAAAAAATCTGCACGACTTTTAAGCTATTGCATAGCTTCTATCGCGGGCCTTGAGCGTGGAGACCGAATCCAGAAATTTCGTAACGAAAATTTACGCAAAATTTTACGAGAAATCTCTAACACTCACACTCACGCATATTGCGTGAGTGTGAGTGTTAGAGATTTCTCTTTTTGGATTTCAAAAAATCGATTTTTAAAAAATCGATTATGTAAATTACACATATAAATCGATTTTTGTAAACTAAGTTTTCCGAACGCGAACCGAATCGTTCGTTGGCCATTTTCCCGGACGTGAACCTACATATAGTCGCCTCCCAAACGGAAACCGACTCATCGATCTTGTCTCCGAACGCAAACCGAACCATTGATCGTTTTTCCGAACGTGATCCGACCAATAGTCGCTTCACAAACGGGAACCGACCCATCGATCGTCTCTCCGAAAGCGATCCGAACCATATAATTCGATTTTTTGGAAAATCGATTTATTTGTAGGGACAAAAAATCGATTATTAATTAATAGATTTTTTTCAATCAATATTACATCCCTATGACTCATGTCATGCCTGCTTAGAGTGATTTTCGCATTCCAGCGCCATCTAGTTTCATTTGATGATACTACGTTATTATAGGTGCTTTTCGCGGTCTCATGCGAAAGCTCGGGGTTTGAGAGGTTCGCAATTCCGCTGGCAGGTGGCGCTATTTTACCACTATCGGTAAATAGGTGGTACTTCACAGACATGATCGACTAAAAAGTTTGAAATTGAATTATAGAATTCATGTAGTTAGGTAAATATCGAATCCTGGCCGTGCATCAATGGATATTTCTGTTCGAAAAATGTATATGCGCGTTACACGTGCTTATAACGGTGAAGGAAAACATCGTGAGGAAACCTGTTAGTATTCTTGAAAGCGACGACGGGCTTGCAACCTGTTACGTGTGGAATGCTAACTACGTAGTTAGGTAAATAGGTAGGTTAAAGATTTTGACATCTATCGATGAATAGCAGAACTTTTAATGACTTTTTGAAATATCACGCTTGTCTCTTTAGTTTAGCAACTCGCCAATAGGTGGCATTGGTTGTATCGGCGTTACTGCGCATGCCTAATCCCCCTCTTCCCCCGCAATCTAGGGATGTAAAAAAAAAAAAAAAATTTTTTTTTTTTTCTTTTTCTTTTCTTATCGGTCACCACGCTCAAAAAGTTGAATATCAAAGAAAAACAAAGGAAAAAAGGATAAATAAAATAAATAAATAAATAATTATAAATACATAAGTTGATAAAAAATGTTATGCAATAGCTTTACCGCGGCAGTCTCCGAGTGCCACACGTCTTTTTTTTATTTCTAAAACGAGTTCAGAAGACTGCTAATAAAATTACCTAATATGTTATTTTTAGAATTTGTCCAAAAATAACCGACTATTCAATTTACTGGAAACTACTGAAGAAATTTGACGAAATGCAGGCGACCGGTTGTGTTTACAAAGCCAAATCATTTAGTAACATGTTATACATTTTATATATATTTTATGTTATACATTTTTAACATTTTGATCTGTGAAGCCAGTAAAATGCATCCTCTCAGATCTTCTGGCGCTAAAGTCTTGAAAGAAACACATGCTCATTTTTTGCAGTAGGTAAATAGCACTCCATAAAAGGCAGACTGCAAGCGGTATCGCCAATTATAGATTCTTTAACACAACTGGTTGCTCAAACGAATTAATGGATACAGCATCGCACAATACTTATTCCAACGTGAAGATTTGTAACGTAATACCACCTAACTGGATTGCGCATGATTGTGCCAGCAAGAGAAAGGTGGTCTCGCAACCTGTGGCAGACACTCGTATCTTGCTCCGAGTAGTACTTTATTGTAGAATGGTGGGTCGTAATTTGTGTTTTCAAGTACCAGGTCTCACAAATACCAGGTTAATAAACCAATACCTTAAACTTTAGAGTATTCGAGATTTTAGCCCCCAACCAAGTCAGCCAGCTAACTAGTCGGTAAATTTCAGAAGTATGTACAACAGTGTAAAAATGCTTTCAAGTAAAGCGGTTCTTTCATGTAACCAAATACTTTATAGTATTAAATACGCGTCAGAACCGTGACAACATACCTGGTAGAATGAGGTAAAATTTGTATTTTTGTTTGTAATGACTAAACTAAAAAACCGGCCAAGTGCGAGTCGGACTCGCGCACGAAGGGTTCCGTACCATTATCTATAAAAACGGCAAAAAAATCATGTTTGTTGTATGGGAGCCCCCCTTAAATATTTATTTTATTCTGTTTTTAGTATTTGTTGTTAGAGCAGCCACAGAAATACATAATCTGTGAAATTTTCAACTGTCTAGCTATCACGGTTCATGAGATACAGCCCTGTGACAGACAGACAGACAGACGGACAGCGAAGTCTTAGTAATAGGGTTTCGTTTTTACCCTTTGGGTACGGAACCCTAAAAACTACTAGACCAATTTAAAAAAAATCTTTACCTATCGATAGTTACATTATCAACGAGAAACATAATATTCAAAACAACATAAGATTCAAAAAATATAGAAATCGCCTCAAAAATTACAATAATATAACCTAAGGTATTACAGTTTTGCTTATAATCTTCACTAGTGAGTGCTAGTGTACACATACTCATATCAGTGTTACGTAGTAAGTATCTTCCCTTTAAGCCGCGTATTCACTAGCGAGCTGTAACTGTAACCAAAACTGATACAGTACCGAGTGTACGCATGACACTGTCATCGCTCTAGACGTCTCAACAAGCGCCCTCATCGGCTCTCTGCATTGACAACACAGCCCAATAGACACCACACGCAAGGCGAAAACTATTAATACACCTCACGTCAAATCTGAAGTACCGTCACTATGAACCGGCCAATCAGAATGCATTTTTCGGGACCCGCATACATCAACGGTTTGACAGAATTGTTTGTGCTCTTATGCACTTTGCGTCTATTGGCGATGGTTCGCTGCGAGCCGCTCGCACACCATGTACATGTACACAGTACACACCATACTTTTTGGTAACGGTACATGCAACGGTTTCAGTAACGGCTCGCTGGTGAATACCCCGGCTTTGTAGAGACTGTAAAAAAAGTGTCATGAACACATACTTAGTTTAGTAATAGGTATGTTAACAATTTAGGTCAAAGTTAAATTACTCATTACCTACTATATGACTAGTTTGTGGTTGACTACATTATTTAAAACAAAAAAGAGTTATTATACGTGGGATCTCTTCGGTAAAGTAACAATAACTTTTATCCAGGCTTCGCACGGGTGGTACCTGGATAAAAAGTCTACAGATTTTGTGCAAACTCCACATAAACCATCTACTAAATAGTACGAACAAAGCCTAAACATTTGGTTTGGATAGGTGAGCCCGTTCTTGAGTTATAAAATTACAACGAAAAGTGGCATTGATTTTATATATATAGATGAGTATGGGTATATAAAATACAAAGTTGTGTATATTATGTATTTACATAGGCAGAAAACCAAGCACTTACGATCATGTTGAAGAAGAAACATCCTTTGTCAACATAGACGGCAGAACAAAATAGATTTTTTATTTTTAGTTTTGAAACATAAATCATTTTTATGTAGGTATTCTTTGAATTAAAATGTAAATATAATTTTGGCAAACAGGCTTACGACTTAAATACCAAAATTTTATTTGGATAAACTTAAACTACTTTATGTACCTACTAGTAGCCACAGACGGAAGCTTGTTTCATATGCATAAATGCAAAAAATGTTGTTTATATTTTGTTGGTTAGCTGGCTGAACCGGTTTGGACGAAATTAGGAATAAACAATAGTTTGTAACGTGATCTCGATAAATGACCCGCTATACAGAAGTTTCACTTCAAAAAAAAAAAATAAGAGTAATTCGTTGGTTTAATAATAATAAAAGTAAATTCGTATGAGCGGTGAACTCCAGTGACGGAAGTTTTTAGGCGTCATGGCATAACGACTTTTTAAAGCCATGACCTACATCTTAAAGTGCCATTCGAAGTACGGAAACGCTGTTAAAACCACACCAGCGCAGCGGTCATCCATGCAAAAATATAATTTGACCATGTCATTTATGTTTAAACATGTCTACAGTCCAACATCACGCATCACGCAAGTGTCAAGGTTGTTATTACATAATGACATCGGATAAATAGTGGGTCAACGATTTCACAGTACAATGACATGTGTTTTTGCTGCATTATTTATTCTCTACCTGCCAACGATATTCGGTTTTAAGAACATTTGGTATAAAAAGTTTATTATGCGAGTGTTTTTGATACAATACTTTAAGAATCTTTGATGTCATTGTCTAGATCTTACCTACTCTTTAATTAAATGATATTTTCGGTAGATTAAAAGAGATGTATGCTTTATCTTCTGGGCTCTTACCTGGCAAAACGATATCGACAATATCGACGACAGTGACAGTGCTTCAAACCACACTCCTATGATGTATGATGATGTCAGTTGTCAAAAGCAAGGTTGTTCTATCTTAAATGTAGTCGAAAATGATGTGACGTTTGTCCCGATATATCGTTGGTCGTTTCCAAGAGTAGACCATCTGCTTAGTGCTACCTAACCATGATAATATTTGCGATTTTAACCGGCGATTTTGCGATCCTGCGATTTTAATAGTTATTTTATCTTTAAGTTTTATTTCTAAATCAAGTGTAGCGTGTGCTGCTTTTTGAATTTGTGCTGAGGCTCTTTAGTTATTATTATTATTATTATTTTTTATTGTTTACGTACTAGAGTAGTACTTTTAATAATTATTCTTGTTTGAGCCTTCACCTTGTTCGATTGGCATCACACTGGAGCTCTACATAGCTTTAAGAAAAGGATCATTAAAAAAAAGGTAGACCCCAAGCCGTGTTTGTTGCC
Source organism: Hydriomena furcata (assembly GCA_912999785.1). Classification (NCBI taxonomy): domain Eukaryota; kingdom Metazoa; phylum Arthropoda; class Insecta; order Lepidoptera; family Geometridae; genus Hydriomena; species Hydriomena furcata. The sequence continues at coordinate 14,296,785 of OU538832.1, read as the reverse complement.
TGATTCTTCTAGGCTTGGTCGCGTGGAATCGGCGTAGCTTCACCTAGTTCCTAAGACGTTTCAAAGTGATCCTTGTGATTTTATTGAAATAAATGATTTGAATTTGAATTTGAATTAGCCTACTTTACACTTCACATGAAGAACGTAAAACAAGTGACATTTCATGTGTCATAATGGCTTCAAAATAGAATAATTCCCTAAGATGAAATTACATAGGAAAAAACCAAACAATCATGAGATTAAATAACAACAAATAATAGTTCTATCTGGTAACACTTAAGTAACATTATACTGCGTAACACGATAATGTACTCGTTATTACGCGTATTACAAAAACTGCGGCTTTGTTGTCAAGGTGAAACTCGAACGTGGTACAAGGTACCTACATTATCGTATGACCCACCAATGCCACATGAAATTGACACATTGATTCTTAAATTCCCACTTCATCTATCTACACTACTATTAAAAAGTGTTGGCCGAGTGGGAGGTACCTCGACTTTAAATCCGAATTCGAATCGCGGCCGAGATTCAATGGATTTTTCTATTCAAAAAATGTGTATACGCATTAACAGGTACTTATAACGAGTAAATACGTAATCGCACAATATTATTGTACAGATCGATATCTATTAATAAATCGGGCGTCGGTCGTCAGAATGACACATTATGATAACTCATTGTAGTTTCCAGTATTGATATATGTAATGATGTTATAACTTATCAACGGATTAATGCAACACTCATTATTTCATTTGAAATATATCAGCAAAACATTTTATATAAATATAATTGTAAACAACAAAATAGACTGATGTGGTTGTTAATCATTTTAACTATAAATACGGCCGGTGTTCGCCGATCTACCGTTGATCGTGGTAGATAAATGCTGAAGAGATGAAGAAGATGATGATAACATCTGGATTGTCTCAAAACGTCAGCAATATAAAGTGGAAAGGTAAGAAAAAAACGTGGTAATTAGCCGTATTTATGGTGTAAACTAATAGACTTGTTTTTTTGCCTTGTTATAATTATATAACAGAATACTATCAAAATATACAAGTAATAATTGAGCTATTTAAAGACCATTGCAAACAGTCTAATAATTGTTTAAATAATATGACACATAGTATTATGTCGTAATAATGAATACTGTACAGTGTACTTGACGAAATAGATAACGAATATAATTTGGCAAATATAAGTCACCAGCCTCTGGTAGGTTAGCACGAACCACTATCGTATCGACATCGTATCGTCCAAATGTCAAAACTGACACTTATTGTACGGTTTATGTGCCAGTTTTGACATTAGGACGATAAGATAGCGGTTCGTGCTCAGGCCACAAAAAGTAGGTAGGATAATAGACAAACGTGCAAACATGCGTGCCTTTTTGCGTTTATAAATAATCACTACATAGTATAAAGCAAAGTCGCTTTCCGCTTCCCGCGTATGTATGTTTGCTTGTATCTTTAAAACTACCCAACGGATTTTGATGCGGTTTTTTTTAATAGATAGAGTGATTCAGGAGGAAGGTTTATATGTATAATACATGCATAATATAGTAGAGAAACACTGATAATTTTAGAGGTTTCTAATGTGATGTCGTAAATAAACACATTTTTTTGCGCTTACATTGCAAATGCTGGCTGAACCCCACGAGATATATCAAAATAATGTACTACAGTATTGTACACCTTAAAAACGTCTACAAAAAAGACCACGATGGTATTAGAAATGTCTTACGCACAGCGAAGCGGGCACGGGTCAGCTAGTAGGATATAAAAGCATATTGGGTCCTACGTAGACAATGACGTAGTTGGTGTCTCATAAATCTTAGTAAGTATAAATGAAATAAGTTTTTTGTTGAAAAATATCATTAAATGACAAGCTTTTGTAAAATCATTAAAACCATCGAGCACCTGTCACATAATATAACATTGTCATCGGAACTTGACTAGTATGCAAAGTTTTTACTCAATCAAAGTATTTAAAGTGTCTGTTGAACAGCTCCTGACTTCATCATCAGATCGGCTCGCTGTCACCATATTATTATCACCGAAGTTACATAAGTATGCAAAACTTCAGCTCAATCGGTTGGGTGTTAACTGCTTCAGAATTGAGTAGCAAGATTCCACCCGAACAAACATAGTTACAATACATACATACATAAATTGCTAGTTAAATTAAATCTTGTAAAAACGGACGTATTTGATAAAAGTGTATGTAAAGATTTCGTGAGTATTTGAGGAAGTAGTGAGAAACCTTGCTCATCTCATTGTTAGTTTAATTATTCACGTTTTAATTATCTTATGAGAATTAGTCAAACCGGAAGACGTGACATCATTGTGTTGGACTTGCAAATCATGAAATTTAGACACATTAATAAATTATAAGTCAATATTTGTGGACATTTTACTCAGCGTCATATAACTCCAAACAAAGCAGAGTTTGTGCTATGGGAACTAGAAAACTGATAAAATACTTAGGTAGATGTTAATTTGTTTAAACTTAAACTAAAATAACATGTATTTTCAATACAAGTGGACCAACCCTAGTTGGCATAGTGGAAGCTTAACTTTTTTTCTCACCTCTTTTAAGTAAGTACAAAGACCAGCGTTGCAGCATGGCAACATGCAGCAGCATTATGTTGAGTTGTGAGCCATTTCACCACCACTCGATCATAGTAACTAGTGTTTAATTTGTTTTTAAATAAATTTTATATTATTCCTAGGCTTATTTTTACTTATAAATTTTTTGGTGGCTGAATAAATGTTTTTTTCTTTCTTTATCTTCTTTCTTAGATAGTTTTTCTTTGTACTTATATGTTTATACAATAGTACCCGGATGACGGAACTTTGCTCGGTATTTCATTGCCTTAAAACACGGATAAAACGATGTTTTTTAAAGATAAAATCTAGCTAGATCGATTTATCGCCCCTGAAACTCCCTGCATACTTAATTTCATAAAAACAAAAATTGCTCGTTTATAGGTATTAGATAGATTAGATAACACCCAGACATAAAACAAACATCCATGTTGATCACACAAGTTTGTTCTGCGTGGGGATCGAACCCATAACCTACAGCGCAGAAGGCAGAGCTACTACCAACTGAGCTGTGAGTGTGAGGCTAGTCAATAGTGAAAAGAATATAATCTTTAGGCATTATGTAAACAATGCTATTTTATTAATGACTATAGTGAGTGTTACTCAGCAAATAAATATTCTTTTTCCTTGTTACGTACAAGAGTTATTTTGTAAAATTCCCGAGTTGATTACAAAGCTGTTTCCATTGTTTGTCACTGTAATAGCAATTATTAGCGTTTGAATAAAAATTTAATGAAATAGAATCACAATTGTAATTTCCGAGTACATAAAAAATAAATTTCCTAGACCCTTGAAGATGGGTTAGTCAGAGACGCATCCAATCATTACATTTGATGCATGCCTATATTTTGCAATTGTGACAGGTTGCAAGCTCATCGTCACTTATAAGAATACTAACAAAGCGCGTGGTATCGCGAATAGTCTATTTTTCCGAATAGACAAATCCATTGATGCACGGCCGGGAGTCGAGGCCACGATCATTGGATTGAAAGTTGAAGTACCTTCCAGAAATTGTCGTGCCTATTAATCCATTAATAGACTGAAAGAGTGACTCATTTAAGACCATGACATTTTCCTTGCATTTTTTGTAGTCTTTCTCTATATTCTATTGTCTGTATTTTTTACCTGTACTGTAATTGATCTTAATACTTTCTAGGGTTCCGTACCTAAAAGGTTAAAACGGGACCCTATTACTAATACTCCGCTGTCCGTCTGTATGTTCACCAGGCTGTATTGCATGAACCGTGATAGCTAGACAGTTGAAATTTTCACAGATACTAAAAACAGAATAAAATAAATACTTAAGTGAATACCATATAAAACGTGATTATTTTGCCGTTTTTTTATAGTTATTGGTACGGAGCCCTTCGTGCGCGAGTCTGGTTGGACAGTTTTCTTTTAAATTATTTATTATACACATGAAACATTAACAATAATGGCATTGCAAAGAACATAAACAAAGGCGAGATTAATCTTAAAAGAGTCTACTACCAATTTAACCTTTAAGTTTTTAAGTATTTTAATTATATCATAGTAGCAATATTTACATAATTAGGAAGCTTAGTTGCCACATTGTATCTTCGCTTATCATGCGTGTCTCACACAATAGTCATTGTTTGAAAGGTGTTTTTATCTTGGATTAAATGCTTTAAGTGATAGTAACCATCGATAGTTCATTACTATCTGCTATATTGCTATTCATATATTTTCTCTTCTATTGGGGTTCCGTACCGAAAGGGTAAAAACGGGACCCAATTACTAAGACTTTGCTGTCCGTCTGTCTGTCACAGGGCTGTATCTCATGAACCGTGATAGCTAGACAGTTGATTTTTTACAGATTATGTATTTCTGTTGCCGCTGTAACAAATACTAAAAACAGAATAAAATAAAAATTTCAGTGGGGCTCCCATACATCAAACGTGATGTATGGGAGCCCCACATTGGCCGTTTTTTTTATAGATAATGGTACGGAACCCTTCGCACGCGATTCTCGCACTTGACCGGTTTTTTTATACCTATTATTTAATTGAATATTAAGCTGCGTTCTGTTTATCGGAATAAAAAATATTACTTAAAGATAGATATTTTATTTTAAAATAGATAAGAGACCTCCGTTTAATTGGCAACCGAAAATTAACCTACAATCTTCATTAATACTATCGTGCGAAGCTAGACTGCTAATATTAGTATAAATAACGAGATCCTTACCTCCTTCAATTTCAACATTGTCGCTGCTGGAAGAGTCTGAGGAGTCGTCTTCTATTTTCTTCTCTGTGACGATTGTGAGACTGTTCTCTCCGCAATCGTTGTTGTGAGATCTCTTCTCCGTTACGGAGTGAAACTGTGGGCAAAGAGAAACAATTATTATTATTTATTTTTTAATTCATCTTTTAAAGGCGTCAAGATCATCTCTTCAACATTTTCTTGTACGATCACGGCCTCGACGCATGGTGACAGTTCTTGAATGATAGAGATGGTTGGAAAGATTAGCGGTAGACTTTGCCCAGCAGTTCGACGAACAGAAAAGGTTAAAAAATAAAATAGCCTATTCTATCCCGCTGCTGGACAATTAAAGCCTTCTAAACCAGGATTGAAATAGAAAAAATCATTCACGTTATGAATTCGAAAATGTATAAAAAAATAATAAAAAATAATAAATAAATAATAAATAAATATTGGCGGACTTTACACACAGCGCCATCTAGCCCCAAACTAAGCAAAGCTTGTACTATGGGAACCAGATAACTGATAGAATACTTATATACTTTTTTTTTTGTAAATACATACTTATTATACATAGTAACACCCAGACACAGAACAAACATCTATGTTCATCACACAAATATTTGCCCTGGGTGGGGATCGAACCCACAACCTACAGCGCAGAAGGCAGAGTTACTACCAACTGAGCTGTGAGGCCAGTCAAATCAAGACTGTAATCCCTAAGTACGGACATTCTCTCGGATCTTTTAAGATGTCTAAAGGGGTTAGTCCTAGGTACGTTTAAACATTACATTTGGCACATTTTGCAGTAGTACATAATTAATTTTCATATCAATAGTTAAGGAAATACAGTGTGGTTCTTCCGAACCGACGCCGACGCCTAAATTTGTGAATTCGTAATCCGTTTACCCTGGAGGCCCGTGACAAAGGTACATTGGACGTCTGTGAACGGTATTAGGTAACTACACTATTTATCTAATACTAGCTGTCAGCCCGGCTTCTCACGGGTGTAATGAAGATTAAAGGTAATTTTTTGATTCCTTACGCTACATTATTGCAATTTTCGTGTTTCCGGATCTCTATTTTTTCAAATTTAAATATGGCCTATGCTACTCGCTGATAAAGTAACTTTTGATAAGTGAAAGAATTTTTTAATTTGATCTTTAGTTTTTTAATCAATAATAATAAGTAGAAATTGAATGAAATAGTATCACGATTGTAATCCTCAAGTACGGTAGACATCCTCTCAGATCTCCAGGCGCTGAGATCCTTGAAGATATCAATGGAGGTTAGTCAAAGGCACGTCCAAACATTAAAAGTGCTTTTAATTTTAAAACTTTTCGTATTTTTGAGAGAGTAATTTTTGGAGTGATTTTTGACGAAGTGAAGACAAATAATTGTTAGACACTGAACAAGTAAGCAATGCGGTTGCATAAGACGCGACTTGCAAGTACAATGCAACTATTATGTGAGAATTTTGCAACATGCCACTTTATATAATATTTTTTATGCTTTTCCTACTATGATACCAATATTTCTAGATCTGATACAAACATGTTGGTAATCTTAAAAGAAAACGTTACAAACAGACAGAAAGACAGGAGTTTACAATAATAGTGTGTCCAAGTAAGTGTGGATTATTCATACAATGTATGTGTATTTTTTATAGTACGAGTAGGTATACCATAATTTATACATTTTGTTCAAATAAACATGAAACGGATTACAAAAAACCGGCCAAGTGCGAGTCGAACTCGCGCACGAAAGGTTTGTTGTATGGGAGCCCCTCTTAAATATTTATTTTATTCTAAAAACAGAATCCCATACAATAAACGTGTTTTTTTGCCGTTTTTTTATGGTTAATGTTATGGAACCCACCGTGCGCGAGTCCAACTCGCATTTCGCCGGTTTTTTCTATTAGGTTTTTTGGTTCTCATAGTACATACAAGCTTTGTTTCGTTTTGGGGACTAGATGGTGTTTTGTGAATTGATTTATGATTATTTTTGGTACTAATACTTTACCTACAAATTTTAATAAACGCATAATGAATTCCATTTTTATTCACCACACGCAAAACCACATAACTTCATCGGCTGTTGTACAACACGTATAATAATAGCATTGACAAAAGTTTAATTTACAAAACTTTCTTCAACATGAAACACAATGTTTGGAAATAATTTTGATATTTATTATTCGGTTCAACAAGTCGTTACACAACGTAATATGAGCTGAGAGTTGTCGGCCGTGACCCACTTTGGAGTATCACACCTCACTTTGAGTTGATCCTAAGAGTTCAATGATTTATAAAGCTAGTTTGTTTTTGAGGAAGGCATTGGTTAAAAGTAGATAACCTCACCGCAAAGTTGATAGTAGGTCTGTCTTCTGGTGTTTACACAATAAAACAAAGTATTCTTTAATCTTTGTTTAGATTGAGGCTAGATGACGCTGTGTGAATTACACCAATTTTTTCAAGCTTTTATTTAACTTGCAATGTGTCTATGTAACTATGTAGTACTAACTCAATTTTGAAGCAGTTATGCCCAACCAATTGAGCTGAAATTTCGCATACTTATGTAACTATGCAATAATATGGTGACAGCGAGCTGATCTGATGATGGAGTCAGGAGCTGTTCAACAGACTGTCACAACGGAATTCCGTAGTAATTACTCTGATTGAGTAAAAACTTTGCATTCTTGTCAAGTTCCAATCACAATGTTATATTATGTGACAGGTGCTCGATGGTGTGAATGATCTTACAAATGCTTGTCATTAAATATTTTACAACAGAAAACTTATTTCAAAATTAATATACAAGTAACAACTATCTGATCATCAGACTATAGACCAGATATCGGTCTAGAATTCTTCGTGTCGTGTCATAAACTACAATTACCTACGACAAAATGTGGGCATATGCCAGTCTCGCGACTATCCCTAGACAGCTTTAAAGAACTGAGATGATACTATTTTACCAACCGACGTAAAAAGAAGGTAATACAATAATAGTTTAAAAATGGTCCTATTTCAATCGTATTTATATAGGACTAATAGTTTATCCGTAAAATTTATTTCTTAATTTTTCGATATAAAAATTTACGTTGGTTTTCGTTTTAGTTTTTAAATGTAATTATCCTAATAATATTATAAATGTGAAAGTTTGGGAGTTTGTATGTATGTTTGTTCCTCAATCAGGCCTAAACGACAAAACGAATTAAGTTAAAATTTGCTGTAGATGTAGATATAATGCCCGAATAAATAATAGACTACTTTAAAATATGAAATACATCCCCAAACCGATAAAAAACGAAAAAAGGATGATTTCTGCATAGATGGCGCTGGTGTGCAACAAATCTGATATCACAGACTAAAAACATTCAGTCTTTTTATTCGATTATTGAAATTTGACAGGACAATGTCTGTCACGGGTCGGCTAGTTGTATTATATTTGAAGGAAGTATCAATTAACATTGAAAAATTGCTCCGGAATAAAAAAAAATCCCGCAGCGTCACACAAAACCTTTATATCACGTGATATACAACAATCACTGTGTGGTATTGAAACATAATCTTAAATAACCGGTATCAGTGCAGAGGTGGGTACCGTATCCGGGGATACCGGTATCTCTGGTTTCCTGGGGCTTCGTTCACACGTAGGTATGTACGAGTAGCAATAGTGTTGCTACATAAACTTTATTTGGGCTAAAAAAGCCGTGTTGGCCGTGTGGGAGGTACCTCGAGTGAGTTTTATCCCGGCGTGCATTAATAGATTTTTCGGTTCGAAAAATGTATATCCGGTGAATGAAAACGTTTTGAGGAAACCAGTTAGAATTGGGCGATAGGCTTGCAGCCTGTGACGTATGAAATGCGAACGGAATAAATGTGGGCATGTGCCAAATGTAATGTTTGGACGTGCCTTTGACTAGACATCTTTAAAGATCTAAGCGTCTAGAGATCTAAGAAGAATCTACGCGATCCTATTTCATTTCACACAGTAAAATGAAATTAACCTTATTCCACTGAATAAGGATCATTTTGAAATGAAATATCGCATATCAAAATCATAGTGATAACGAATGGCCTTTGATGGTATCACCTAAACGCTGATGACATTGATATTATCCCTTCATCAGTTTACTGGCAAAGTTTGTTTATGTTTATTTTCTTTCTCAAAAAACTTCTTTCCAGTAAGCAATGTCCAAGCTGAGGTACCTAAGTGGTGCCCTTAAGGTAGTTGCCCCAACATAACCTTTTTCTGAGTCGCTTTCTGCGCTCGCCATAGTCCAGCAATGCTGACGCAGGTCTCAGAGACCAACAGCATATAAATCAGTCCAATAAAAACCTTTTTGATGACATTTATTCCGTCATCTACCACTCTGCTGAAATATTTTAAAAAGGATCACGACTGTAATCCCATAGTACGGTAGACATCCTCTAAGATCTCCAGCCGCTAAGATTCATGAAGATGTCTATTGGGGAGTCAGATGCTAAAGACGTCTGAACATTGTATTTGGCACATGCCCACATTTTCCTTTGGTCCATTTTCATAACTGTTTTTCATAACTAGTTACTAAAAAGGCAATTTCCTTCACTGTTTGTTATAAGCATTCCATATGACAGGTTGCAAGCCAATCGCCGATTATGAGAACATTAACTGGTTCTTCACTATGTTATCCGCATTCTTTACAAAATTTATTAATGCATGGCCCGGACTCAAACCCAACGACCTTCGGTTAAAGTCAAGGCACCTCTCACTCGGTCAGCGCAGCTCTTATGCAGCCAGTAAATACTAATTTGGTAGAACTTATTTGAATATCAAATAGGAGCGTGATAAATTATTTCTGTGAAGTGTAGTTTAACTTTTAAATTTCACGGTTTACTTATTACTTCTTTAAGAATAACCACGCTTCTGCTTCGTGTTACTGTTTGATGTACCAATTGTACCAAGCCACACATGGTGTATTAACATCAAAACGATTATCGATGATAACTATCACTCAAATTGGTATGATTGAATTTGTATCACGACTTTTACAGTAACTAGGGTTTTTTTATGTAATAATGTATTGCTGTAAGTCTGTCTGTAATGTTTATCAAAAAATATAGTAGTTAAAGTCGAGGACAAAAGGTATATAAATCACAAGGATCACTTCGAAATATCTTGGAAGCTAGGTTAAGTTTCGCATGTCCTAAGACCAAACCAAGAAAAATCAGGACACAAAAACGGCTTGGTGTCTTACATTTTTTTCGATAAACTTTTTAGTAATTTAAGTTATTATGGTGATGTGCCGGGCGGAATGGTACTTAACCTCTTTATTTTACCATTTTTATAATAGGCTAGTATTATTATTAATTTGTCAATATATCGTCACATCAAAATGGTAGGTTTGAGAAAATATTGTGGGTTACTTAAATTTAAATCGTCAATTCTCGGTAAAGACAAACAAGTGCATTGAATATATCAAGTAGACAAAGATATATAAAACCACTAGTATTAAGCAAACTGGAAGATTCCAGTTCTCGACACGCGAACATGACTGTAAGGCATGATAAGAAGTCTTCAGAGCCTTAGATTACAGAGACACGATTACTCATATAATGTATAAGCACTTATAAGTAAGCTAAATAGTGTGAATTGATACAGTAACACATGTATTATAGCATAACTGGTTAATGCCAAATTATGCCTGTCCCTAAAATTTACACTTTTTTACTGGCGAAAATAGCATTCTGAAAATTCAACACGTGTATTTTTATGTATGACCGTGCATCTGGGGGCACGGCAGTGCCCCCGCCAAGTCAAGCAATAAAGCGGCACGGTTGTACCATCCTTTTCTCGAAGCAGTTCAGGCCATTTTCGACCTTCTATAACTTCGCTGTGGATAAAACTAGAAGCCTGAATTTTCAGTAACCAAGCAGTCACTATATAAACACGGTATATTTCAAATTTCATTCAATTTGAACCAGTAGTTTAAGAATTATAACTAGTCAAAGTTTCCTATTTTGTCACTCACTCACTCACTCACTGACTGACTGACTGACTGACCGATCATCAAAAGTTTAAGGCACTTCTAGCAGACATAGAAGCTTCAAATTTGAAACACAATTAGTGTTTAGTGTAAAAATCCTAAAAAAACCTGCCAAATGCGAGTCGGACTCGCGCACGTCGAGTTCCGTACCATTATCTATAAATCACGTTTGTTGTATGGGAGCCCCACTTAAATATTTATTTTATTCTGTTTTTAGTATTTGTTGTTATAGCAGCAACAGAAATACATCATCTGTGAAAATTTCAACTGTCTAGCTATCATGGTTCATGAGACAGCCCTGTGATAGACAGATGGACAGACAGACCGACAGACCGACAGACAGACAGACGGACAGACGTACAGATGGACAGACGGACGAACGGACAGTGGAGTATTAGTAACAGGGTTCCGTTTTTACTATAGAAATCGTTGGAGCCGTTTCTAAGATTCAGATTTTATATAATACGAGAATTGCTCGTTTTATGGTATTAGATTTATTTACGACTAGCTGACCCGTGCCCGGTTCGCTGGGCGACAGATAGTTTCACATCTGGTATTCCAATCTTCAAAATAAATTATAGCCTATATGTTGCCGAAGACTAATAGCTACATAACAAAAAAAGTTTCATCAAAATCCGTCCAGTACACATTATTACAACAACGGGAATTACTCACGTAAATGATAAATTGTCAATGCGAGCAGGGTAACGCGCGCGTTTAATGGTCCACTCACCCTGAAGAAGATTCTCTAGATGAATCGAAACATTGTCGGTGTCCTCATTGACAATTTATCATTTACGTGAGTAATTCCCGTTGTTGTAATAATGTGTAGTACAACTCACGAAAGTTTTGAAAGTGAAATCCTTCCATCAGTTTTTGCGTAAAAGCTGGACAACAGACAGACAGATAAAAAATTCAAAATGTTTTTTTTTGGCTTGTGTTACTTGTATAAAGGCCCCTAGGTGTATTTTTTTAAGTTTTTAGTCAATGTACAGAATTTAACTCTTCTACAGTTTTATTATTTGAATAGATGTATAGATATGTATAGATGTTCATTCATAGTGAAAAACGAAAAAGAACATTGAGAAAGTAATCTTTAAACGTAATACTTCACGTATACGACGGGAAATCAGTTTTGTTGACGCACAGGTACTTATTCAAATAGTATTTAAGAGGCTGCCAGTCGCTGATTGCTCTTTTTCGAAACGAAAAAAGAAATACTTCTGAACAAGCCACATCTCCTATTTTTATAAGTATATTACTTCAGGTTCCTACCTACATTTCTATTAAGCTGAAAACATAATAGCGGAAACTTTTCACGATAAAAATATTATTTCAAAATGATACGTTTTAGAATTTATGGTCGAAATATTGTATATACCTACTATTAAAATCAACTTGTGATTTATTGTTAAAGATAGGTAATATGTAGATCTACAATTCTATTAGAATAGATTTTTGATAAGTAATTATACATAATTTATATCATTAATTTATTCGAAAAGCTAAGGCGGACCACGCGCGGACGTGTGTTTGTCATCATTGCAGCGGTCGGTAGGATTATTTATCGAAGTGATTAAAGATGGGTACATCTTTATTCATATATACTATACATTATAAAATAGGAGCTGTGGCTTGTTCACAAGTATTTCTTTTTTCGTTTTGAACAAAAATAATCGTCGACTGGCAGCGTCTTAACAAAAAACACAAGGCTAAGTAGAATTTAGCGTTACTTTCACGTTTCGAATTGCCTGACCCTGAGCTAAGTAAAGTACTACTAAATCGAATAAACCTTGAATCAGTTAAACATTATCTTTAATTTATATTCTTTTATCCTAGCACAATAATGTACTAAACCTGATAGAGATATGATTAATTAGAGTGTAAAATCGTGTATATGTTATCTTGTATATAATATTATCTCTACTTTTTTCTGATCAGAAACGGAAGAGTTGCAAAATTTCAATTCATTCGATTAGTAGTTATTCAATTTGCCAGTTTACTCTTAAACTAATATTCACAAAAAAAACACGTTTGTTCTAAGGAAGCCCCACTTAAATATTTATTTTATTCTGTTTTTAGTATTTGTTTTTATAGCGGCAAAAGAAATACATCATCAGTGAACATTGCAACTGTCTAGCTATCACGGTTCCAATACAGCGAAGTCTTGGTGTAATAGGGTCCCGTTTTTACCCTTTGGGAACGGAACCCTAAAAATGATAAAGAAACATAAACAACAGAGTCAGTTTTATATAATTGAGAAATTTTCGCAGAAATGGATGCATTCATTATATAGATTGAAACAAAAGCAAAAGTGCGCACATCCCATAAAGAAAAAGTTTTATCTTGCAAAGATGACATACATTCTCATAAAGTAAATGCATACTTGTTTTCTTTGGATGATAAAGAAATAAAACGCATAAATATTTGAGCTCTACATCCAAGGACGATTCTTATTTGCGATTGTAGAATTGCTGTTATGGTCTTCTTGATTCGTAAAATACAATGAAAGGTCATCAAACGATTGTGTTGTAAATAACATTATTTTATATTCATTGCTATTTATATAGAAGGCCATTATAAATAATCTTGTAAGCAGCGACGGGCTCGCAACCTATGATACATGCTAACTACTGCAAAATGTGGGCATGTGCCAAATGCATCGACTACATAGCCTAATAGACGCCTAATGGCTTCATTTCTTCAAACAAACAACTCTGTCAAGTCAGTGAGGTATGAGGTACGGGGGGAGCCGGAAAAAGCATTCTAATTTCAAAATGACGTGATTCACTAGGGATGGGAAGTGTTGACATGAGTTGTCGATAGCAGTCAGAGGCACGTCCAAATATTATATTTGGCACATACCCACATTTTGCAGTAGTTAGCAGTCCATACGTGACAGGTTGCAAGCCCATCGCCGCTTATAAAAATACTTACTAGGTACTGGTTTCCTCACGATGCGATGTTTTCCTTCACCATTTTAAACACGTGTTTAAAATGGTAAATGTATAATATCAATTGCTGTTCGTTAGTCTCGCTAAAACTCGAGAACGGCTGAACGGATTTATTTTATATTGGTCTATAAATATTCGTGGAGATCTATGAAGGTTTAAAAGGTGAAAAAAAAATCGAATAATTGCCGGGAAAACCTAAAAACAGCCCTTTTCTTTTTCCCATACAAAAGTTAAAAGAACGTAGAGTCCATTTGAGCTTTATTAGGTTTGATAGTACGGGAACGGGAACGGGATCGGGATCGGGATCGGGAACGGGAACGGGAACGGGAACGGGAACGGGAACGGGAACGGGAACGGGAACGGGAACGGGAACGGGAACGGGAACGGGAACGGGAACGGGAACGGGAACGGGAACGGGAACGGGAACGCGAACGCGAACGCGAACGCGAACGCGAACGCGAACGCGAACGCGAACGCGAACGCGAACGCGAACGCGAACGCGAACGCGAACGCGAACGCGAACGCGAACGCGAACGCGAACGCGAACGCGAACGCGAACTAATTCTAAAGCGATAATATGATAAATGCGAATAGCAAATAGGTTACTTTACTTCATATCCATGTAGGTACAACGCGAGCGAAGCCGCGGACGGAAGCTAGTTGGCAATAAGTAGTTTTACTAGTTAGGTCCAACTGTTGTTGTTACTACTATGTAGGTTTATCGATCATCAATTATTAAGTAGTGATACAACACTATTGACTTTATTGACACTATCGACAAGGAAAGAACCAGTCTAACTTGAGCTTGTGGTAATGGTTTTTTAGCATAAACAGACGAGATGTGCACGGGTCAAGGAAGTGGTCGGTACTACTGCAGGTTTGACGCGCGGTATTTTTTATCGGCCGTATAAGACTGACCTTTTGGATGTCAATGTTCGCCTTGCATGCGGTGTCTTTTTGGGCTGTGTAGTCGATGGCCAAATGTAATGTTAGGACTTATCTCGTGACTACTCTTTAAAAATCTGACAGGAGATTTTAGTTATTAAAAGTGACAAATGAACATGCATGATACATTTTTGGAACTCAAACGCTTATTAATTTAAATCTACGATACATATTTAGCATAAAATTATATTTGAATATCCTATCTTATCTTAATACTTCGTAACTAAATAATAATAAAAAAACTACTGAATTCATAATCCAGGCGATCCTATCACCATTAGAATAATTATAACGTGTGTCCACCAATTTATTTATTTTATTTTTACCATTCTCCGATTGCAGGTCTCTAAGACCAGTAGTTGAAGCTGTGTGTCGTTGTCAGTCAGTCAGGTCTGGCAGGACTTGAATTCTTATTATGATTCAATGATTTATGACTTGTTTTAAACTGACAAATTCAAGGAATCTTTAATTATTTTATCAATTGATTATATATATTAAAAAAAGTTTAAGGTAATTTTGAAATTTTAAACCAGAGGGCGCAACTGGTCGCTAATAAATTTTAAATATAATTATCATTAATCAAATGCATACAGTTTATTAAAGTTGAATCTTGCAACTCAATTTGAAACAGTTAATACCCAACCGATTGAGCTGAAATTTGACATACTTATGTAACTTCGGTGACAATGTTATAATATGGTGACAGCGAGCTGATCTGATAATGGAGCCAGGAGCTCTTCAACATACACTCACAACGGAACTTAGTAAAAACTTTGCATTCTTGTCAAGTTCCAATGACAATGTTAAATTATATAGGTGCTCGATTTTGATTTTACAAAAGCTTGTCATTGACCAATATTTTTCAATAGAAAACTTATTTAATGATAACCTACTTACCGAACTAGTTAGGACCATCAATTTGGACTCGCGTCTTGCAGTTCTATAGTTAAAACCAAAATTGTCACATTCATCTTCGTCGTCTGTGCACGTAAAATATGAATTATATCGCCACATAGCATTCACTATTATTTAATTTAATTTATTTTATTTTAGAATTTTAGGAAAACTTACAGAAGAATACACAAAAATAAATCAAATTACAATAGATACATGCAGAGTGCATGTACGCTTATGGCCAATTAAAAGTTTATACCAAACTTTGTTTACTTATTTTATTTTTATAAATTGTTTTGATATCTATTAAAAAAAATCTATAACAAGCGACTGCTACAAAGTTTAGTAGCCTAATAACCGTTTATCGAGTTAAGTTAAAGTTTCTCAACAACGAAGTGGGAAAGTCATTGTGAATAACACAATAGGTCTGCAGTTTTTGTTGCTCAACTGAAATTTTAAGTTTGTCTGTTGCGTTTTGTTTTGGATTGGATGTGTGTGAATTGTAAACTTTGCTACTTCCTATATCCGTGTGTTTTGAAGGTAAGAGACTACATTTTTTTTATAAATTTGGTAAAATAACAACTTTCGGTGAAACCGGTTCTCATATATTTAAAACTAGCTGCTCGCCTCGGCTTCGCACGGGTGGTACATAAATAAAAAGTAGTCTATGTGCTATTCTGATGTTTATGCTATATTACTGTAAAGTTTCATTTTAATCCGTTCAGTAGTTTTTGCGTGAAAGTGTAACAAACACACACAAACACTTACAAATTTTCGCATTTATAATATTAGTTATTTAAGAGACCTTGACGCTTTCGAGGTTGTATGGTGGTCCTCGAAGGGAAGAGATGGTTGGAAATAGTTGAGGACACCTTTGCCCAGCAGTGGGACGAAATAGAGTAGTCAACAATTAATATTCAATGATGAATATTAATAATTGATTAAAAAAACTCCAGCACTTTCTTGTAATTACGTAACGTAGCAATAAACTAGCATATAATAAAATAAATAGCATAGCATTAAATTTTTAAGAAAAATCTCTGTGGGATGAGGGAAATTTGATAACCTCGGAATAAACTCAACGAAAAACGACATAATAAATCTATTATTATCATCTGTGTCACGCTATCGCTAAGTTTATAAAAAGATTGATAACAAATAATTCGGTACATCCGTTTCAACTTAATTTGTTGTTCTGATAACAATTGTAGGTTGGTAGGTAAATAATTTTTATAAACAATACACATTATTAAACATAATGTCACGTCTTCCTTTCTTCTGTTTTATTTCTTTCATATTCTTTTGATAGCTTTTTGTGTAATTTTAATTACATTTACAAAACTGAAAATCGAAAAAAATTCTTAGACCAATCAAGGGACGATATTGTTTTTTTTTCTACATGAATTTTAATGTGGCCGGCAGGTACAAAGATGTGAGCATACATAAAATTATATACATGTCAAATGAATAACCTCCGTTTTTTTCGTCGGTTAAAAATAAAGTAAGTAGCGTAGTAACCGCCTCAGTTGATTAGAAGTCCCAAGTGTTTGAAGACACGGTTGAGCGAGCCGCGAGTGACGTAAAGATATTCTATTGAAAACACCGGCCGTAATTGTTACTTCACTATCTCCATTAAGGTTTACAAATAGTCATGACATTGGCAGAATTATTGTGACAGGTAGTCACGGTATAGCCGGAAAGAGGAACAGTGGCCCACTTTGCGAGGAATAAGCGTAGCTTCACCTAGGTCTTAAGACTTTTCAAAATAATTCTTGTGATTTTATTGAAATAAATGCTTTTTGACTTTGACTTTAACACATATTATTATACCATACATTAAATGTCCGTTTTGACAATTTGGTATCGAAAAGAAAACCAACGAAAATGTTTCGACCAATCTAAAAGTAAATGATACGGCCATAATAAGAGACACGCGCACGCATTTTAAGGACATTTAATTCATAAATTAATGACCGCAAAGCGGAAACAAAATATTAAAATATCAAAAATATTGTTAGCCTTCATCGTTGATAAACAATAAGTTTAAAATGCATGTAGGTAGTTAGTGAAAATTCTTATAATTCGTTTATAATAATATATACATTATCAAGTACTAATATTATAAACTAGCTGACCCGTGCCCGCTTCGCTGGTCGACAGATAGTTTCACATCTGGTATTCCACTCTTCAAAATAAATTGCAGCCTATATGTTGCCGAGGACTAATAAGTATATAACAAAAAAAGTTTCATTAAAATCCGTCCAGTAGTTTTTGCGTGAAAGCCAGACAACAGACAGACAGACAGACAGACAAAAATTTTTGATTTTTTTTGGCTTGTGTTACTTGTATAAAGGCCTCTAGGAATATTTTTTTTAGTTTTCATTCAATGTACAGAATTGAACTCTTCTACAGTTTTATTATATGTATAGATATATAGATGTATAGATAGATGTGAAAGTAACTTTGTCTGTCTGCCTATAACGTTATCACGGCCGATTGTGATGAAATTTCATATAGAGACAGTTTAAAATTATGGGACGGACATACTTTTTTTTTTTTTTACGATTAAGCCGTAGTTTTCTTAATCTACGCAGACGAAGTCGAGTACGCGTGTAAAAGCTAGTACATAATATAAATACTTATCTTCTAATGTGATAATTATGCGCTTAATATTTGTTTTGTAACGGAAACATTTATTGGTCATTCTTCTTAATGCTCTATGCCGTAAATGATTGAATATGCTATTGTTTGTTGTTTAAACATAAATACTTTACAATCGAATAAAGATAAGTTAGTTATAAATTTAGATTTTACCTTGAACCTTTATTTAAAGATATACATAACATCTAACACATTATCCTAATAATATAATATGCGAAAGTTTGTGAGTTTCTTTGTAAGTTTGTGCCTCAATCTGGCCTAAACAGACAGACCGGATTAAGATGAAATTTGTTGTAGATAAATAGTAGAAAAATAAACTAATTTAAACTAAAACTAAACTATTTATGACTCGAGCCTTACATAGCCTTTGGACCAAACAAATTGTAATGAGGTCTTTCGCAATGAAGATTAAAATACAAAAAAACTCTATTTAAAATGAGAAAAAAAACGCAAAAGAAATGATTGTGGTATAGATGGCGCTGGTGTGCCAAAAATCTGACATCACTCGTCATAGCAACGTGCGTTACTCTATGCGATCATTGAAATTTGGACAGGACAACGTCTGTCGCGGGTCTGCTAGTATGATTAATATTTTATAAAATACACAAAACTCAGTTGAGCTATCTAAATACAGATCTGACTGATCCAGATCACTACCAGTCGGAAGCGTACTAAAGATACTGGCGGCATTGCCACGCTGGAAGGCAATGCTGATCCGTTGTGCCAAATAGGAGCAAGGTCTTGGATCTCGTCGCTTCGACCAGACCCCGATTTAAGTTTAGTTTTATACACATACCAAGTACCACCGTAGGTTATCAATTATTATGGCATTCATTGATAAGAAATAGAGAAGTACTTATACATAGTGAGTTTTACGAGGGTTCGCTTCAGTTTATTTTAATACGTTTCTGGTCATATTTCAATGTATTTTTCGAATAGAAAAAGTTTAATGCACGGCCATGATTCGAAGTCACCTTCAGATATAAAGTCGAGATACATTTCGGTCAAAACAGCCAAGAAATATTATATTAAGAATAAAATATTAAAACATTCAAAATATTCACAAAACCTTAAACTTAGGTACCTACCAACGAGTCAGTACCTAAGTTCTCGATCCCAAAGATATCGCTGATGATGACGTAAATATGACGTCAATGGTTACAGTTGTACCAACTACAGAGGAAAACTAATGTATTCAGAATAAAATCACCATTATTCCCGATTCTAAACGCATTTTACATTGTAATAACCGACATTGATGCCCCTTGAATACTAGAACTGGGATTAGAAAAAAAAAAAAAAACCGGCAAAGTGCAAGTCAGACTCGCGCACGAAGGGTTCCGAAACATTATCTATAAAAAAAGGCAAAAAAACACGTTTGTTGTATGGGAGTACTTAAATATTTATTTTATTCTGTTTTTATCATTTGATGTTATAGCTGCAACAGAAATACATCATCTGTGAAAATTTCAACTGTCTAGCTATCACGTTTCATGAGACACAGCCTGGTGACAGACAGAGGGACAAGCGAAGTCTTAGTAATAGAATCCCGTTTTTATCGTTTGGGTACGGAACCCTAAAAAGTTCATAGAAACTAACCAGACCATAAAAAACTTATCATGACTTGTATTGTTTTCTGGAAACTGATGGCAATTCTGTTGTTTCCACAAACTGACAAAAATTTCGTAGGCATGATCGCTCTTATTCCTTCCACGCTAAAGTCTATATTAATTTCATAAATGGACTTACTAAATGAGAATGTTCAAAAAGCATGTTGTTGGTAGAGTTTTCAACTAGAGGTGATACTGTGCAATGTTATTTTTCAAACTATCGTGATTAGTAGACATAACTATAGATTTTAACACGGGTATTTATCACGTTATTACCTTTAATTAATTTTCCCGACGTTTCTGCTATGTTACAATAGTCATAGTCGCGGGCAGACTGTGCAATGATCTACTAATGTATGGAATAACAGCTAGACCAGTTACCATACGTGCAAAGTCTACAAGTCCACGCAAAGCTACCTACTAAAATAAACGCAATCACCCAAACAATGTATAATTAAACGATGTCATAAAAGCGTTCCCCTCTCAGACGTACAGACAGACAGATATTTCAGGCGCATCGTGTGAGTCACAGGATGCTGTCTCATCGGGATGGCGCGTCTGGAATCGGGATAAAGTGCGTGTTCCTATATTTAGGTGCTGTATTGATGTGATAACGCACTCGGGTTTTCCTGGTTCAAACGTATGTAAAGAAAGTTGTGACTAAAGAAAATAATAATTAAATCAATATTGGTGGAAGTTCACACAACACCTGATCATTTCACGAAATAAGTGTGAGTACCTTTAATTTATTTTCCCGACCTTCTACATTTTTACAAAAGTTTGACGTTTACATTTTGACGTCAAGCAGGCGGCCGATTGTAAAACATAAAACAAAAAATATTCGTAACAGGTATGTCTTGAAAAAAAAATATGATGCCATATTATATTCAAAACATTTTGTAAACGAATTAAAGGTAAATACTTCTAATAGGTATGTATACTAATCACGACAGTTTGAAAAACGATCACAAGATATTAGGTACCTAAACATGTCTTGTTTGTTGTCCGTCTAGTTCAAATGTAAAATTGTTATTGATATTAATATCTGTACCATAAAAATAAAGCAACAAAACGACAACATGAACAAAAGAAAAGCAATATTGTTAGTACGAGTTTTTTATAACCAAAAGATAACAATACTGCAAACATTCTTCTACGAGAAATAAAGCTAGATACGTGTAGGTAGTAAATATAAATAAACATTTCTATTATTTGTTTTTGAAACTAAATATCCTAACGATTGAAAATAAATAATACTTGCATCCAATATACCACCAGGTACCTGTATTAATATCTGAATAACATCGTTTAAACTGGTGCAAAAGAAAAAAATATATTCAAAGTCAGAGTTGAAAGGTATATTAATAAAATCACAAGATGGTTCTTGTTTCTTGTTCTTGAAACGTCTGTTCCTCGCATCATTCCCAGTTGTCTCTCACTGGAGGCATCGGGATTTTTTTGAATAATTATTCTTATTTGCTCCCTTTTCTTCGAGTAGTGGATCTAAGCGTCTGGAGATCTGAGTGGATGTTTGGGATTACAGTCGTGATCCAAAAGATTCCAGTTGCCTCCAGTAAAGTCAGGGCTGGGTTACGATTTGTATTTTGAATTTAAGAACAGAGGCATGTAGAGAATTGACAAAACAGGTATATAAGGCAAGTGTGAATGGGAACGTAGGTAGAGGAAGACCTCGGCGTATTTTCGTGAACTGAATTGGTGACGTTTTGAAAAAAGGCCAGATGAAGAGTACTCTAAACCGACCAGCATGCACGAGGAATGTGATGAGAGTGAATGAAGCAAAAAAAGTAGGACAAGATGGTAGCAAGTGAAAAGCCGTGATATCTGCCTACCCCTCTGAGAAACAGGCGTGATTTTATGTATGTATGTGTGTAGAACAAGGAATTTTCTACTCAAGGTAGATTCATTCAAATTTCCGTATTTGATCAAGCCTTAAAAGATGAAGGCTTTTGGTTTGTTTATTTTATCTCAATGAGCCTCCAATGCCAAGGCATAAGGTTATACAAAACGAATTGTTATAATTAACCGACTTAAAAAAGGAGTGGGTTAACAACTTTTTTTTACATAACTCCTTGATGACTTCGATTTCAATGGTCTTAGTGCTAAAAAGTACAAAAAAAACGGCACGGCCGTACTATCCTTTTCTCGAAGCAGTTCATGCCATTTTCGACCTAGCTAATTACGTAATAACATAAGACAGAAGGGCCTGAATAAATTAACCGACTTGGCATTACATGGATCTCATAACTTTTTACGGTAGAAGAACTGAGTTGCGTTACAAGACTTATTTAAAAGTTATATTTTTGATAGCATTTAATTATCCTCAACATTGTCACCATTTGCGGTGGATGGTGTGACACGATGTTTGTATGAAGAATTATGGTTCTCGAAATGACCGCCAGAGGCGCTTATAATGAATTTTTAAAACATGTTGACAATCTATGCTGTTATTTCCCATTGGTTGTTCTGATTCGACATAGGTACTTACTAGTGTAAGATACCTTTATGTATATTCTAGTAAAAATTAAAATTAAAACTATACGCATAAATTATGTTTTAGTACCTATCTAACAAAACATAATTACTAATATCACAGTCCTTTAAAAAACTTATGAGCGTAGTCTCATTATTTTTCTCACTCCTGCCAAATAAGCAAGCTTTTTAAAATTCGAACTCGACCAAGGAGTTCTCGTTTTTTAACTAATACAAGAAGGCTGCTATGCGCCGACGACATCTAGGTATCTTATTATTACAAACAGAAAGGAATAGTAGACATACTACTTAATCAACCTTGAAAACAATATGTATATATATATTAGCGACAGACTTTGTTTTTAAGGGGTTGTTTTTTGGATTATAAGTACTCCTATTTTTATTCTGATTTTATATCTATACAACACCAAATATCATCTTAATCCGTTTTTTCGTTTAGGCCTGATTGATTTATCAAACTTAACTAACATCCTTACAAACTATCGCATTTATAATCTGGGGGCACAGCAGTGCCCCCGCCAAGTCTAGCAAAAAGCGGCACGGCCGTACCATCCTTTTCTCGAAGCAGTTCAGGCCATTTTCGACCCCCTATAACTTCGTTGTGGATAAAACTAGAAGCCTGAATTTTCAGTAACCAAGCAGACATAGTATAAACTCGGTATATTTCAAATTTCATTCAATTTGAACCAGTAGTTTAAGAATTATAACTAGTCAAAGTTTCCTATTTTGTCACTCACTCACTCACTCACTCACTCACTGACCGATCATCAAAAGTTTAAGGCACTTCTAGCAGACATAGAAGCTTCAAATTTTGAATACAATTAGTGGTTTGTGTATAAATCAAGGAAAAACCTAAATATTTTGCAATTTCGATCCAGTTTTCTAGATATACCGACTGCATAAATAACTTTGTAACCCCATATAAATATATAGGATTACAAAGTTACATTTGCAGTTAGGCACCTAGTTATGATTATGTTCAAAGGTAACTTGTAAAATGGTCAACGGAATGATAGTAGAAGGTACCGGAAAGGAAAAAAAACCGGCCAAGTGCGAGTCGGACTCGCGCACGAAGGGTTCTGTACTATTATTTATAAAAAACGGCAAATAAATCACGTTTGTTGTATGAGAGCCCCACTTAAATATTTATTTTATTCTGTTTTTAGTATTTGTTGTTATAGCAGCAACAGAAATACATCATCTGTAAAAAAAAATACTGTCTAACTATCATGGTTCATTCAGCCCTGTGACAGATAGACGGACAGACAGAGGGACAGCGGAGTCTTAGTAACAGGGTCCCGTTTTTAACCTTTGGGTACGGAACTCTAAAAACTAACAATATATATACTAACAATCTACAAAAATAAATGAGATGCTATCAAAAACATAACTTGTAAAAAAAGCCAAGTCTCGCAACGCAACTCAGTTCTTCTACCGTAAAAAGTTGTGAGATCCATGTAATACCAAGTCGGTTAATTTAATCAGTCCCTACTTTAAGGGTCCTTCTGCCTTATGTTATTACGTAATTAACTAACCTTTACGTAATAACTTAAGAGGTATAAAGATATGCACGGTCATCCATAAATATATTTATAATATATAATACACTAGCGACCCGCCCCGGCTTCGCACGGGTTTAATACATATAAACCTTCCTCCTGAATCGTTCTATCTATTAAAAAAAGCCGCATCAAAATCCGTTGTGTAGTTTTAAAGATATAAGCATACATACAGACGCGGGAAGCGGGAAGCGACTTTGTTTTATACTATGTAGTGATATAGATTTTTTTTTACATTTCTCTTTGAAATTAAAACTGGGAAATATCCCCATAAATATAATGTTTGTACGTGCTGCCAGAAAAAATACACAGACTCTTGATTTCTTATTTACCATAATTATAATATTATTATTAAACCTGTGTTTACATATGAATAAATGAATATGAATATGAAAAACTCCTCTTTTTTCTTAGATTAAAAATACAAGCGCTCAACCGCTCGACATTCCGCGCGGAGCAGCGACCAACGTGTAGATTACCTAAATCTTACATCCTTTTTTACCTTTCTAAAAGGTTTCATTTGCGTCATTCGACCATTCAGCCGAAGCAAAAAATGTCAGCATTGAAAAAAAAAACAAAAAATTACCCTTTTAAATTTTATTTACGTAGAACTAAAAGTTCCTACATAAAACTTATAAGACTATACCGTCCTTTGACTTTTCAGTTTGTGAAATCTTTTTTTTTATTTCCGAGTTACATAACGTAACTACCTAAATCCCTTTTAAAACTCTGTTTTTTTAGAGGTATTATGTGATTGTTAAAATGATTACGTCTTTATCGAGCTACGAGTACATAAAAATTGATGGCTAAAATGTTTAAAGTAAACCTACCAAGCCATTACCTATTTCTAACCATCTGCAACCACAACTAACTTGCGAATTTAAACTCTAATGCAGCAAGAATAGGGTATGTTTCGTTATACCTACTCTAAGATATAATATTTAATTTTTTCGAAGCTTCAAGCTATTATGTAATTTCAATTCTATGTGCATAGGATTATGGTGGATTATTGTTTGGAGTACGCACAAGGTGTTATGAAGCTGCAAGTAACATGTGCTTAAGCGGACGCGATGATGTGCCTAATTAGGGACATCCTGTGAGACCAGTGGGAGCAGGTGGACATGTTAGTAGTTATATTTGCTTGGAAGCCTTACTAAGACAATCATGGTTATTTTTTAACCGACGAAAAAAGAGGTTCTCAATTCTACGTGTATTATGTTTTTTATATAATGATATTTTTACCGGGTAATCTGATTTAAGTTTTAATTCTATTCATGTATGACTAATAGTTACGTAATTAGCTAACCTTTACGTAATAACTTAAGAAAGAAGGACCCATAAAGTAGGGACTGAATAAATTAACCGACTTGGTATTACATGGATCTCACAACTTTTTACGGTAGAAGAACTGAGTTGCGTTGCGAGACTTGGCTTTTTTTACAAGTTATGTTTTTGATGGCTTTATTAATTTACTTTGATGAAATCATTAACTTAATGAAAGTTCATTAAGTTTCCTGAGCGTAATTAATTTAATCTCCTATTCGAGTTTCGTTATTGCGTTTCCTAATAATTTAACTCAATATAAATTTATAATTAGTAGTAGTAATAATAATTAGAAGAAAATAAATTGAGTATATTTAAAATTAATAGTGATGAAACTTGCACACCATAAAAACCTATACTATCTTCCTTTGACTACCCTTTTAGGAAGATCTCTAAGACTTCTTCTTCCTAAAAATCTATAAAGCGGTTTTAGGGTGCTATGGTTTCAGCACTATTCTAAGTATACTCCATGTAGGTACATAATATAAATGTACATATATGTAGGTACTATACTATACTCTGAGTAACTATATAGCAGGTACAAGTACGTCATATCCGGGAAACAGCAGTAACGTGCTTATGCTACAATATCCAAACAGAAAAATTATATTATAAAAATATATAATAAAAATAAATAGGATCACGACTGTAATCCCCAAGTACGGTAGACATCCTCTCAGATCTTCAGACACTTAGATCTTTTGAAGATGTCTAGTCATCACGTAGGGTAGTCATCACGTCCAAACATTATATTTGGCACATGCCCATATTTTGCAGTAGCATTCCATACGTGACAGGCTACAAGCCCATCGCCGCTTATAGGAACACTAACTGGTTATGTTTTCCATCACCATGCAAGCACGTGTTTTTAATGCGCATATAAATCTTCAAACATAAAAATCCATTGATGCACGCCGGGATTAGAACTCACGACCTTCAGATTGAAAGTCGAGGTACATCCCACTCGGCCAACATGGCTTATTATACATATATAATAAATATATACCTTTTTGATCAAACATGGAATATTTACTAACAGTAAACATTATTTATCGTTCGATTATATCGTTTTAACCTTAAAAACGTTTGATTCGAGTTAAAATACACAATGAAGCTAATTACTCATAATAGATGAAGGTTTTTCTAAGCTACAGTTGAACCGCGAAGTCAATATCGCCGATAATTTCAATTTAAAAACAGATTAAAATAAAACTGTGTACTTATGGGGTTAGTCCAGAAATGCTCATCTGGAGTCAATTGATATTTCTGGAGTAACCCTACCTATGGATAAACACAAATAATCATAATCTGTCAAGGACAGGTGGATTTGTCGAAAGAGGCCGCGGGAGACCGCGTAAATTTAAAATTGTTGACTATAGTCACCACGGTGCTTTCAGACGCGCTTTGATTGTTGTCTTTTGACAACAAGGTGTTTTGAGCGGTTATTATATCGTACTAGTGGAAACTGGAAACTATAATATTTACTAATCTCGCTGCACCCCCTTAGGGGTCGATTTTCGGTAATTCCTTTCTTAGTGCACCCAAAGGGAAAGCACCCTCCAAATTTCAAGTTTCCAGGACGTCAGTCAGTAACGCAGATTTTTATATTGGCTGTTCTCACAGCTCAGTTGGTAGTATCCCTGCCTTCTGCGCTGTAGGTTGTGGGTTCGATCCACACCCATTTGTGTGATGAACATAGATGTTTGTTCTGTGCCTGGGTGTTATCACTACATAGTATAAAGCAAAGTCGCTTCCCGCTTCCCGCGTCTGTATGTATGCTTATATCTTTAAAACTACACAACGGATTTTGATGCGGGTTTTTTTAATAGATAGAGTGATTCAGGAGGAAGGTTTATAGAAAACAGCTTTGCACCCGTGCGAAGCCGGGGCGAGTCGGTAGTGTATAATAAGTATGTATTTACAACAAAAACGTATATACAGTCGTGGTCAACGAATTAGGGACACTCTTTGGTTTAACCGAATTGTGAATTTATTTTTTATTTTCCAACGAGTCTAAACCATATTCCATATCTCTTACATGTAAGTATAATTAGTCATTTATGTGCCCGATTATACAAACAATAACAACTTCTTAAACATTAAACCTCTTTACAGTATAGCTGATAGATTATCGTAGTGCTATTTGTTCAAATAATGCTGGCTGGCCATTTAATTAGGGACACTGAGATATTGCGTTCTATTTTCAAAATATGAATCTCAATACTTTTTTACTTCTCCTCTTATTGTTTCGTGGTAGTTTTGGCGGCAATCCCGATATTTATTTTAAGTTTTGAAAAATATTTTGAAGAAAAATGGGTAAAAATAAAAGTTGCGATCCAACACTACGAAAAATTATCATGAAGTTTGTTGTCGAGCATGGTTGGCCATACCGAAGGATAGCAGAACATTTAAATTGTTCAAAAACTATGGTATACAATGCAGTGCAACATGTCAGACGCAATAACACAGATTTAAATGTGCCCAGAACAAAAAGATCGAGAAAAACAACTCCGCAAGAAGATAGAATGATAACCAGGTTAGCTAAGAAAGATCCGTTTCTAGGCTCTATTTTAATTAAACACGAAGTGTTTGGGACAGACGAAAGAGCTGGTGTCTCAGCGAGGACCGTTCGACGACGTCTGGTAGAAGCAGGGTTGTTCGGAAGAGTGGCTCGCAAAGTACCGTTGTTGAAGAAAGAACATAGAAATGCTCGTTTGGCGTTTGCACGTAAATATGGACATTGGACCTACGCCCAATGGCAACATGTATTTATTCTCTGACGAGACCAAGGTTAATTTGATTTCTTCAGATGGAAGGCAATACGTACGGCGTCCAGTAAAAGCGGAAATGAATCCAAGATTCACAAAAAAGCAGGTGAAACATGGCGGTGGAAACATTAAAATGTGGGGTTCATTTTCTGGACGTGGAGTGGGACCTGTGAGGAAAGTTCAGGGTAACTTAGACCAACATCAATACAAGGCAATATTGGAGGAAACGATGCTTCCCTATGCTGAGGAGCATCTCCCTATTATATGGACGTTTCAGCATGATAACGACCCGAAACATACCGCCAGTTCAGTCAAGTCGTTTCTTACCAGTCAGTCAGTATCGGTGCTAGATTGGCCAGCAAATAGCCCGGACCACGAAATCAAGAAAAAAGTAGCCACTTATCGTACCACAACTTTAGATGAACTTAATGAAGCTTTTTGTGAGGCATGGGCAAACATTCCTGTCGAAACATGCCAGAAACTGATAATGTCTATGCCACATCGGTGTGCCACAGCGGTAATTACTAACAAAGGTTTTGCTACTGGGTACTGATTTTACACGTAATAAAATGGAGCTGTTAAAGATATTATAATACTGCAGATTATTAGTTTTGTTTAACTCTATTTTTCATTATAGTTTACTGTCCTTAATTAAATGTCCAGCTACAGAATTATACCTTAAAATTGAATACATGTTCAACCTTTGATATTAAATACTTTTTTCTATTTATTTATTCTTTTATTTACAGCCATTTAAAGCATAATAATCGGACCAAATTATGCAAATAATAGTTACTGAGAAATCAATAGGGTTTTATATTTGTATGTACATAACCGGTTATTGTTCTTCACTATCTTGCATGTCCCTAATTAGTTGACCACGACTGTATATGTATTCTATCAGTTATATGGTTCCCATAGTACAAGCTTTGATTAGTTTGGGGCTAGATGGCACTGTGTGAAATGTCCACCAATATTTATTTATTTATATATAGATGATTATCTTTATCACGTAATTACCTTTAATTTATTTTCCTGGTAATTAAGTGATAAAGACCCTTGTTAAACTCTATAGTTATGAGTAGGTACTAATCGAGACAGTTTGAAAAATAATGTCGGAGTTTTATTTAAATTATGCATTTGTACTAAAATAGAATATTAATCAACCGATGAAAAAACGTTTTCAATACGCGGTGAATGTTTTTTTTTGACATTCATTCGTTTCTAAAGGACGAACCACAATGTTGGATATATTGTGTTATCTGCATTTTTATATTTTGAAGTGGTTAGGTACCAAACTAGAAGATAACGTACCCAGGTTCCTATATTAGGTTATTTTTATATTTAGGTACTTATGATAAAAATAAAAATAAATATGATCGCGACTGTTATCCCCAAGTACGTTAGACATCCTCTCAAATCTCCAGACCATTAGTATTTATGATATCGATCTAATTGAAAACAAAAGGACCTGGATGATCGAGCTTTATACGGTATTTCATTGCCTGAAAACATAGATGCCATCAAAAACATAACTTGTAAAAAAAGCCATGTCACGCAACGCAACTCAGTTCTTTTACCGTAAAAAGTTGTGAGATCCATGTAATACCAAGTCGGTTAATTTATTCAGTCCCTACTTTAAGGGTCCTTCTGTCTTAAGTTATTACGTAAAGGTTAGCTAATTACGTAATAACATAACAAGGCAGAAGGACCAACCAGTGAATTTTTCTACTTTAAAAATAATATGCGCATCAACATATTATTATCAAACGTCGTAGAAAGGAAGAAAACATCGTCATATAACCAGTTATGAGTTCGTATAAGCGCATGAAGCTTGTCACGTATTAAATACTAAATAGGTATTACAAAATGTGGGCATCTGCCTACCCTTTATATAATACAACTAGCAGTCCACCCCGGAGTCGCACGGGTGTACTCAAGATTTTATGGCAATTGTTTTAAACCTTGGGTTACATTATTAATGTTTTAATAGGGATTCCTGTTTTTTTCTAGTAATAAATATAGCTTATGTTCATCAGGGATAATTATGGTATGATTCTAATGGTAGAAGAATTTTTCAAATCGGTCGAGTAGTTTCAGAGCCTATTCAATGCAAACAAACAATCAAATCTTTCCTCTTTTAATATTAATATAGAAGATCTGAGCTCCTGATCTGACAATATTATCAATTGCAACACTTTAATAAAAGACGAGAATGTAGAACAAAAAATTGGAACAAAAACTTGATTGCCGTATCAATTTACGCACATGTTTACGTCAATAAAAATTCAACCGACGAATTGAGGAGGTTCTCAATTCGACGCGTATTTTTTTTGGTCCGATTTGGATTATTATATTGTTTTCATGTACGAGTATATTTGCAATTGAATTGGTAGCAATTATTGTGTCACCACACCACAAACTAACTAAAATCAAGTGAATTGAGTAAACTAAAATAACCCATCGTAAGACCATTACAAATTATGCAAAAGTTTGTAAGGTTTGGATGATGCCGGCTATACCGATTTTGATAAAACATAAAATAGAGCTCAAATCTGGAAAAGCATAAAAAGTTTTTACCGTAATGCTAGTTTTGCACAATATAATATTACAAACCCCTTGTTGCAAACATTGCTTAGATTTAAGCAACAAAGGTTTTTTCAAGCAATTAATCGACAAAAGCAAGTTATCTGAATCATAAACCTGAAAATCTATTAACTTACTGCTACTTTATATATATATAAAACAAAGAAAAATATAATATAATAATCTATAGTTCTTAAAACAACGACCGATATATTGCCGACCGTCATTTAGAAAACACACAGCGAATGTAATGAAGGAGATGATATGAGCGCTGAAAACTGAAAATACAGTTTTTAATTTATGTACCCAAATGTAACAGAAAATACATTATTTTTCTAGAAGCATCAGATAATTTACAGTGTAAAATGCTTATTTATCTTAATAAATAATTTGAATTGTACCTTTGTTAGGTTGAATAGGTTCGACGCTATAAAACGATCATCACTTTTTAATAAAACAAGTCTTCAACACGAAAACAGCTCTAAACAAAGACTTAGCTGCTAAGGATAATTAATTCAATGACGCACGATCATATTCCTAGGATAAAAACATTGACTTATAATAATTAAAATGTGTCTTCTAAATACATAAACTCAAATATGACGATGCTTTTGCTGAAACCCATTTTTGTTTTCAAACATAATAATAAGATTAATCAATTAGTTACCAACAAACATATAAAAAGCTTGTAAAAACTAAAAAAATACGGTGCTATTTCTGACGCAGGAACACTGCTGCAAAATTAACTGATCAAAAAACGATAAAAGCCATTAAAAATCAACTGAGGGTAATGCACCCTTTCAAGTGGCTATGCCGCATGCTATATCACATCTGGTGACCTTGGTTACCATACATTGAGCCTTTTTAAACTGACGATAAAACGAGGTCCTCATTTCGACGCATATAACTATTTTATGGTGTTTTTTTAGGGTTCCGTACCCAAAGGGTAAAAACGGGACCCTATTACTAAGACTTCGCTGTCCGTCTGTCTGTCATAGGGCTGCATCTCATGAACCATGATAGCTAGACAGTTGAAATTTTCACAGATTATGTATTTCTGTTGCTGCTCTAACAACAAATACTAAAAACAAAATAAAATAAATATTTAAGGGGGGCTCCCATACAAAAAACATGACTTTTTTGCCGTTATTATAGATAGCCCTTCGTGCGCGAGTCCTACTCGCACTTGGCCGGTTTTTTTGTATGACCGCGCTTATCTTTTTGTCTGGTGATCTGATCAGGATGTTTTTTTTTTTAATCATATAGAATAGTCTAAAGTTGATCACATTTCATTTGTTTATGTAGAACTAATAGTTTCTTTATAATGCATAAAAAAACTAATATCGTCTCTTGATTTTTAGATTGGTCGAAATATTTTTGTCGGTTTTTTATATAAACAAAAAAAAAATAACTTCCCGATGAGCTAGATAAATAGATACTTGAAAATAAAACATAGCTCAGAAGTGGTTGACAATGCATGAAAATGAAAAAAAAAATGAAAGAAAATAACATGGTAATATTTTTTTTTTATTCGATTGTTATTAGTTTTTAAATTGTTATTGCAGTGTCCTATATTTTTTACGTATATGACAACACAAGCTCGCAAAGTCATTGATCTGTAAAAAATCGGGTCTAACATGTGATGGTACGCATAAAATACAACTAAAATTAACTTGCAAATTAGTGGAAAATTGTGTAAATGTTTCGTGTAGACAATGTTTACTGCAAGGCCGTTGCCACAGGTGTTAGTTACATAAGTAAATAGCAGGAACATATCGGGGGTTATGTAAACACAGATTCAATACACTTTATATGGCACACACTATATGTATCGTCTTATATATCTACTGCTAGTATTATTACTTTAGACGAGTAATACATTTTTTTGATGAATGCAGAATCGTTTTTTCTCAACAAAACATACGGTTTTATTTTTTATGACAAAGATAACTTCAGGATTTAATCTAGATAAATTATAGACAGAAACACGATCGGTGAAACTATTCTCGATAGATTTCCAAAGTTGGCTCTTCCAAAACACTAATTTAGTTTTTACTCAAAACTATGAATAGCTAAACAGTTCATTTTGATATAATTAGTTAGATAATCATACTAGCTACAAAAATGAAAGACAGTTTCTTTTCAAGTTTGATGGTTTTCGAGATTATTCGGTTTTATCACTTTTTTCGTCTTATCCGGGTAGACTCAGCCCATACAAAAAATCATTTAAGCATCACCTTAAAGGTGTTGTTGTACCTTATAGGTTACATTAACCGTAGTTAGGAATGTCAAGTCTAATACATATAAGGAAATTAGCTCATTAGAGTTAGTAGCTAGAGTATACCTACTTAGCAACGACCGAAGACCTATAAAATTGTTATAGCCAGTGTAATAACTTATACACATACATCATTAATTTAATAAATAGGAAAGTTTGTATGATTGAAAATCAATAGGCCTAAACAACAAAACGGATTAACCCAAAATAAAATTTATTGTAGAGGTAGAATGTTACCTAAATAAAAAAATAGAGGTGTTAAAATCTGATAAACATCCCCAAAATGATTAGTAAACAAACCAGTTAGTATTCTTATAAGCGGCGATGGGCTTGCAACCTATGGAATGCTAACTACTGAAAAATGATGCACGGATTCGAGAATAGGTAAGTCTGTACCTACTGTAACCTAACGGTAGTTTGAGGTTGATGGTTGTGAGTTGTTTTCAGACATCGGGGCGCGCGTAATGTAAAGCTTATTTACGTCATCGGTCTTATAACTGAGTAATTGAATTGACGACGTCTGGTTAGTTATTCTGCATAATTAAACTACATATTTAGGTGTCGTTTAGCATATTTGTTGGTGTCTTCTTACTTAGGTCATCTACCCACGAAATATACCAGTCAGGAACGAGTCGAACTCTTAATACTAAAAACAGAATAAAATAAAATATATATTTAAGTGGGGCTCCCATAAAACAAACGTGATTTTTGCATTTTTTATATAGATTTTATAGTTTTACATTTCTTGGTCGGTTTTTTTAACAGCTGTAACAAGTTGGTGAAAGCCGTTATGGATTACGAACTATCCGCATTATACAATTACAATTATGACATTGTTCGGAAATTCAGTAATTTTCAGAAGGATGTAAATATAGATTTTTACACGGGTCTGTCTCCCGACGACAGTCTGCCCGCGACCATGGTTATTGTAACACAGTCGAAATGTCGGGAAAATAAATTAAAGGTAATCATCACGTGATAAACACCTATGTAAAAATCTATAAATATGTCTACTAATCACGATAATTTGAAAAAACCGGCCAAGTGCGAGTTGGACTCGTAAACGAAGGATTCCGTACCATTTTCTATAAAAAATGACAAAAAACACGTTAGTTATATGGGTGCCCACTTAAATACTTATTTTATTCTGTTTTCTGTAATGTGTACGTAGACTTGGTTTATCCCGTATGAAATGTAAATAGCTAAAAAAAACTCTACCCTAGCATGTGCTATTTTTGACTTGCCTTTGATTGGGTAATCCCGATGGGCTCATTTGGATGTCCTCTTTAGACAGTAGGTACAGTTTTATTTACTAGTTTTGAATACACAACCGTTTTTAGAATATCCGCATTATTCTACAATGCAAAGAAAATCTCTTTGTCTCCTAACTTCTTACCATTACCATAAAACTGCGCTTTATTCTGAAAAGATAAACAGCTTTATATTTAATAACGGCACACCGTTTTTTGTTGTTTGGCAAATCTTAACTGTGTTTCAACCGGCGAAAAAAGATTATTTTTTATAAAACTTAAAAAACGCTAAAAATCGTCTAGGTCTTTTGATTAGTCAAAACGTTTTGACCGGTTATCTCTTTAGTTCTTAAAACGTAACTGATCTTCTTTACAAATTAAGCATTTACGTTGGTATACTTCTGTTTAATCCAGTTCTTTTTAAAGTTGCTTGGCAGTGATCATTACTGTTAGCGATAAGGTTCTATTGTACTACTCCTTTGTCATGTAAACACTTATCAGAATCAGAGCACTGGGTAAGGAAGGCAGGTATAAAGACATTATGACCAGAATATTTTTGCGATAATCCTCGTTCCCAAATTACCTACTAAGTCTTATCTATCTTCCATTGTTATGGTCATGCTTTCTCATAATTGTATGAAGCTTTTGACTCATCAGTGTGTCAAAAACCCAATGACTAAGTTGTTAGCCGTAAAATATGCTTTAGCAATAAATACTCACTTCATAAATTCAAGAATTTCTAGAAGGATGTCTGCCTAGTTAGGGGATTGACAATTGTTTATTTATTGGTATAATTTACCTTCATTTAGGTACTTGAGTTTCCTTGTCTATTTGGATGCATTATATACTAGTCGGTACACAATATTTTTCAGTTATATATATCATCAGAACAAAGACACACCCACAGTCTGGTGGGAATCGAACCTATAATGTACAGCGCAGAAGGCAGTATGGTAAATATTTTTTCAACAGTTTTCTGATTAAAGAAACTGCAAAATATTGTCTTTGGTGAGCCATAGACAATGCATAAAACAAGAATCTAAGTTTCATCCAATGAGTAGGTATGTATACAAATTATTTTATTTTCCGCATCTCTATTTGCTTGGGCAATATCTGCCCGCTGATAAAGACAATCGTATTTCCTTATTTGTGCAAAAAATAACACGTGTAGAACTAATCGCTATACACGTCTAAGTTCAATGTTTTCATCACTTTCACTGATTCTCGAAACTACTGATTCATGTCATTAAATATTTCATAAGCAATCGCATTTGCAATACTGGAAGAGGAATAATGATTAGCGTTGATAATTAGCTCATTATCATTGTTGTAAATGGTTCCCTGATGATTACGATTCCATAAATAAGTTATGATCTCCTTGGAGTAACGAGGTATTTTGATCACGGACAATATGAGGTGAAATCGAATAGAGTATGCCTCATACGTGACTGTAATGCGAATGCGAAGATGCTAATCGAACGATTCCAATCGTTGCTAAATTAGGTCAAACATGATTTATTATCTTGTACTTTTTCCGGTGTACCGACTCATATGTAGGTCTTATATGACGTGCGAGTCGAATGTTATGGTAGGTATATGATGAGATAGGTTAGTAGGTAAATGGTAGAGTTGTTTTTTAAATGTATAGTACTTATAACTATGTATTCTATTGTCCTAAAAAATACATAAAGAATGTCTGTTTAAATGTTTTTAATTAAAAAAACTACTTAAATAAAACTGTATGATAGTTAAATGAACTCACCAATCCTTGTATTCTCGGAAACATTATCACAAGAAATAAAAACCACAAAACACAATATAGTCACGTTTGAAGCAAGCTTCGGTATCTAGCACAACAAACTTTTATCACACACAAACACTGCGCGTTTAGTTTTTCATTATTAAAAAGTGCCGTAAATGTGCGCTGGAGTCGTGATACGTGCGCACGAGTTGGAGCGTCGATCGCTTGTGTGGAACCCCGTCTGGCCGAGATCCTCAACTGCTCGTAGTTTCGTGAGTCATACGACGCGCTGATATCCCCCTTTGATCTTTGTTTACTTATTTATCAGTTTAGCAGTTTTTTTATCTAGGTCGTGGTATGCAAAAAAATATAAAGCATTCACCTGTATGTTAATCTATTTTTCTTTAATTAATCTAATAATAATTAATATACTGTCCGAAAACAATTTAGACATATTTTGCCATAACCTGCCGAAACTCGTTAAAACAGCGCGTATCGTAGGTAATTGAAACGAAATATTTATAATATACTTTAGATTAATAAATAAAAGTTAATAAGATTTAGCATTGCCTTTGGGCTAAAAAAAAATCTGTGATATATTGTTTGATAAATAAAAAAATATAAAAAAACCTTAGCCACGCGTTTACCTTATTACCTATGTTTTATTTATAAATTTTAAGTTGAATTTAATGTTTACGTTTTTAGCTTACTTATTTCATTTATTAGTCTAACAAATACATTTAAAAATGCAATAATTCTTACTATATGAATGATTATTTAGACATTATTCAAGAACAAATTTACTCTACGATGAAATATTTTAATAAGATAAGGAAGATAATTAGCCTACATAATTAGTCATTACTACAACAAAACCAAATATCTTTTTCACTTTTTATAAGCTCCAAATACAAAAATGATTAATTACACAATCATAGTAGGTACCTACTCTAGGTACCTCTATCTTAATTAAAGATAATTATTAGAAAACTAGCTTCCGCTGACGGCTTAGCTCGTTTGGTTACTAGATAAAAGTATTCTAATATAATAATGATATTTCAGGACATGAAGCTATGTAAATTCCATCTAAATCCGTTTGATCGTTTGGTCGTGATTGAGCCACAAACATCTAAATATATAAACATCCTCACGAATTTTATTCAAATTCATAACTACATAAAAAAACTAAAAACAAAACCCACTTCATGTTGTTATAAGTCCAATACTGAATTTCACCCCTATATTTTTCATCCTTAGAGGTAGGTAACATTTTTTTCTCAAATTGAAATGGGACCAAAAGGGAATTAATATTATTATCCTCCCAAACAATTTTTTTTGCAAATAAGTTAATAAATGACGAAGTTCTGAGGTAACAAAAAAAATACAACCGAATTGAGAACAATTTTTCAAACTACGAGTATCGTGATTAGTAGACATAACTATAGATTTTGATAGGTAATTACGTGATAAAAACCCATGTCAAAATCTATAGTTACGAATGAGAACCTCCTCCTTTTAGAAGATTTGGAAATTTTGAAGAATAACCATTACCAGTTCATGTAGTTTTCACTGATATTGGTCTAAATAAAGGTTGTACTTAGTAACCCGGTCATTGCTAGGTACTTATCTTAATCTAACTGATAGCTTATCGCTAACATATTGTGCTAAATTCACTATCCGCCGAGGAAAGCATTTGGCCTAGTTGCAAGTGTCTTCTAACTAATATAATAACGTGATAAGGCTCTAAATACTCCTGTTAGAAGTTCGCCGAAGACTTACTTTGGACTACATATTGCTCTCGGACAAAAAGTAGTCTAGTCCAGCCCTACCACAAGCTCTAAAGTAATATTCCATCAAAAACATAACTTGTAAAAAAAGCCAAGTCTCGCAACGCAACTCAGTTCTTCTACCGTAAAAAGTTGTGAGATCCATGTAATACCAAGTCGGTTAATTTATTCAGTCCCTACTTTAAGGGTCCTTCTGTCTTAAGTTATTACGTAAAGGTTAGCTAATTACGTAATAACATAAGTCAGAAGGACCCTTAAAGTAGGGACTGAATAAATTAACCGACTTGGTATTACATGGATCTCACAACTTTTTACGGTAGAAGAACTGAGTTGCGTTGCGAGACTTGGCTTTTTTTACAAGTTATGTTTTTGATGGCATCTCATGAACCATGATAGCTAGACAGTTGACATTTTCATAGATGATGTGTATTTCGTTGCCGCTATATAACAACAAATACTAAAAACAGAATAAAATCAATATTTAAGTGGGGCTCCCATACAACAAACGTGATTTATAGATAATGGTACGGAACTCGACGTGCGCGAGTCCGACTCGCACTTGGCAGGTTTTTTTAGGATTTTTACACTAAACACTAATTGTGTTTCAAATTTGAAGCTTCTATGTCTGCTAGAAGTGCCTTAAACTTTGATGATCGGTCAGTGTGAGTGAGTGAGTGAGTGAGTGGGTGAGTGACAAAATAGAAAACTTTGACTAGTTATAATTCTTAATCTACTGGTTCAAATTGAATGAAATTTGAAATATACCGTGTTTATATAGTGGTTTTATATTTTTTATATTATTTTTTTTTATATTTGGTTACTGAAAATTCAGGCTTCTAGTTTTATCCACAACGAAGTTATAGGGGGTCACTACAGAATTCAACGTTTTCCCGCGACCTTAACCTTGTTGTCAGTCCATCTTGTACAAGAACACATTTGTATGTATTCGTTTGAGTATCTAGCCTCAACAAGAATTTAGTTATTCCTATCATGACTTGTGTACGTAATACCAAATTACCATAGTGTCCTCGAACCTGTAATAATAAGACAGATTTCATTTTACCCGACTATGAATGTATCTACAATATTAAAAATAAGTTACAAAACTAAAAACGAAACCGACTTCATGTTCTTGTAAGTCCAATCCCACCAAAAACATTCTGTAAAAAACTAGCCAAGTCTCGATGGAGCTGCTTCTTTATCTCTAAAAAGTAATGAAATCTAGACAAAGTCGTGCCAATTCTGAGGTTCCTTACTGCGATTTCTTTATTATCGTAAAACCGCATTTGTTTATTTAATTTGTGTAATGTTCGAGTAGAATAAAGTTAATCGTTCGACTATTTATTCTTGTAAACTTCTAAGTTTAAGTATAAAAGCCAGTCTAGATCTAGTCAGATCTAAGTTTATAAGAAGCTAGTATTTTAATATAACTACACATATAATAAAGTATCATAATTATTTTATTAATTATACCTACTTGTTTCACACAAATTAAGAAAATTACATCAAAGTCGATTACATAATTGTGTGCACTCGAGTAACAAATAGGGACACGTGTAGCTACTCCAGTGTTGACCACTCACTTGTTCAAAAACCAGATACCTACCTTATGTAACTCTTATTAACCTTGAGATTTTTTTGTCTTTGAACCCATGAATAAATCAACCTTAAATGGTTTCTTCTACATCGTTATTTATTACTAGCAGTGACCCGCGGTTTTACCCGCGCTAGCGAAATGCTAGTAAGCTTATAGCCTTCTTCATGAATGTGGCTATTATAAACAATAATATTTTTTTAAATCCAACTGGTCGTTCCAGAGATTATCGAGTTCAAACAAACAAACTCTTCAACTTTATTATATTAGTGTCACTACATAATCGCTACCCGCTGTATGTCTGTGTCTATGTATACTTAGATCTTTAAAACTACGCAACGGATTTTAATGCAGTTTTTTTAATAGATAGAATGATTCAAGAGCAAGGTTTATATGTATAATACATGCATAATTTATTAGAGAAACACAGATAATTTTAGAAGTTTTTAATGTTATGTCGTAAATAAACACATTTTTTGCGCTTACATAGCGAACGCTGGCTGAACCTTCACTACATAGTATAAAGCAAAGTCGCTTTCCGCTTCCCGCGTCTGTATGCATGTATGTTTGCTTATATCTTTAAAACTACACAGCTGATTTTGATGCGGTTTTTTTAATAAATAGAGTGATTCAAGAGTAAGGTTTATATGTATAGAGAAACACTGATAATTTTAGAGGTTTCTAATGTGATGTCGTAAATAAACACATTTTTTTGCGCTTACATTGCAAATGCTGGCTGAATCCCACGAGATATATCAAAATAATGTACTACAGTATTGTACACCTTAAACACGTCTACAAAAAAGTCCGCAATGGTATATATTTATCTCTTAGGGATAACCCACAATAATCAATTTCTATCCTTTACTTTTTACGAGAAATAATGGCTTATTTACGAAGCGATTTTAAGCAATACAGCATCAATCCTTATCTAATTAAGTACCTTAAATAAATTTTGCATTTAAACTCAAAAATTACTGAACCGAGTTCACCAAGCTACATTATCCCTGAGTAACATAGGCTATTTTTTATTTTGAAAAAGTAATAAACTCGTTATGAAAATGACGATAGTTTGAAGCAAGGTGTAAAAAATTGCCAAAAATTTTGCTTTCTTCGTGTGCGCTACAAAAACTATTGATAGTACATAAACAAATATGATACATATTCAATGTCCTTATCAATTCGCATAAGAAAGTCTGCAAGATGGTATGTCTAAATATTATACATCAGGTATAATAACCGTTTTTTGTTGAAATTTGTTAATTAAAACATGGTTTGGAACAAAAAGTGATTCTATCCATATCATGATGTTAGTACATAATCAAATAAACTG
Organism: Hydriomena furcata; assembly: GCA_912999785.1. Taxonomy (NCBI): domain Eukaryota; kingdom Metazoa; phylum Arthropoda; class Insecta; order Lepidoptera; family Geometridae; genus Hydriomena; species Hydriomena furcata. The sequence continues at coordinate 14,256,128 of OU538832.1, read as the reverse complement.
ATTAGTAATTAAGGCTATATATTTAGGAGTGAATCACTTTTTGAATCATTCAATTCGGTTGATTCGTTTTGAAGTTATGATGATTATAACAAAATAAAAATTGTCGCGATATTCCTATTATGCTGTTAAGAAACTCGAGTCCTCCAAACATGTACGTATGTGTGTATGTGTAATGTGTATGGGGACTCCCTTTCCCGCATTTAGACCCTCGGTTGGTCCGTTGTGCGTAGGGAGTAAGCCGGCTATATCTGTAGCTTACCTAGCTCAAAATGCTTCAAAATGATGAAAAAAACGATTCAAAACTATGCTGCACTACTACAGTTGTACTTATTTGTGAGTTAATATTCACGTATAGCGTGTGCAGCAGTAGAAATGAAGATCAACGTGGGTCTACAAATTAACCCACACAGCTAAAATGCGTCGCGTGCCCGTGCACAGCATGCGCCGCGGTGGGTTTGCCCTCTAATGGTAAAGGCACAAGTCAAGATTACTGATAAAAGAGTTGCGGGACAATATAATCGTGGCGACGAATGACCATCTTCACGGAGTCAGCAACGGGACAACTTGCTTATATTCCGAGGATACCTATCTCCATTCGAGCCATATCCATCCAAATTGATCACAATTAGAAATGTCTGTCGCCCAGCGAAGCGGGCACGGGACAGCTAGTATGAGATAATATATCAAAATAATGTACTACAGTATTGTACACCTTAAAAATCTTCATACCATAGCAATACATAAATACATACTTGCAAGTTAAATAAAAGCTTGTAAAATATTATAGGTATTATTTTTGTTATTGCATAGATCCCAGTCATAGATTTGTGTATGACATTTTGCGTCATAGGGCAGTCATGCTGTAATATGTTTTTGTGACGTCAAAACGACTGCAATTTAAATTAATTTTAGTATTTTTCCTTTAATCCGTAATAAACAACATGGCATTATCTTACAAGTGCAGTATACTGCACTTATAAAATAATGATTGTTTGAGAATAAAAAAATGATTAGGTACGCTTTATATATATTTTTATTGATAAACTCTGAAATAAATATAGATAGACTAGCTATTACCCGAGACTTTGTACGCGTAAATCGTTTGTTATAAATCGGTTTTGACTACTTTATCGCAAAACATTTAAATTCCTGAAAATCAAAAATATTTTATAAGGAAAATAGTAGCCTATAGCCGTTTCAAGACTTTAGACTATCTTACACAATTTTGGAGAGATAGACAGACAGATATACAGACAGACAGAGTTACTTTTGCATTTATAATATTAGTATAGATATTTCAAACAGCGCCATCTAGAGCCAAACACAACCAAGCTATGAAAATTAGATAGGTAACTGATAGAATTATTTATATTTGGTTTTACCTAGGGAAAACAGACTTTTTTCTGTTCCATATTTGATTAGCTACTGCTAAACAGCTTATTAGTTATTAGCATCCAATAGTATGTACTTGTGTTTGAATTAAAAATATTACTCGTAATACTCGTATTCTGTTACTTTTTCCTTACAATCGTTGACGCCCTGGATTCTAATGAAATATCATTCATTATACTGTGTATTCAATCGATGAATCACTACTGCTCCATTCAAAGCAATCAGAAGTCTGCTTGTATTGGTAATGAAGTGAAAAAGTTGATTTTGCCCTAGTTTATTTTATGCAACTTTAATAGCTCGCTTAAAAGCAATCCCACCAAAAACATTCTGTAAAAAACTAGCCAAGTCTCGATGGAGCTGCTTGTTTATCTCTAAAAAGTAATGAAATCTAGACAAAGTCGTGTCAAGTCTGAGGTTCTTTACTGCGATTTCTTTATTATTATAGAATGTTGTGTGACTTGGCCGTTGAACATTCTTTATACGTTAGTGGGTACAAGTCAATTTTGTTTACACGTAATGTTATATCTGTTGTAACTACCTATGTTTGTTAAGCGAGATAATAGCCAATACATGTATTGGTAATTGGACGCTAGTGTCTTATTTTAGGCTGTTGTTGATCGTGCAATACATGCATTCAGCATTGACAATGCTGACTTCTGCTGTCTTCTTTTTGGAGCGTCAAATCGACCACCGATCTAACATAAAATAGACGTATTTTTTATACTGTTTGTTTCAGGCTCGCCTCTACATAAGTGTTATTGAAATACGCAGCTTTATCAAGCCTACAATTGACTGGTTATTGAATCAACGTTTTCTAAGTGGCAATTTTCCATCGTTAATGGGTAGCGGTTCTGGCGACAGATTGGTGCAATGGTGTCATGGAGCACCTGGTTTTATACCCTTGTGTACTCTTCAACGGCCAAGTCACATAACATTCTATAATAATAAAGAAATCGCAGTAAAGAACCTCAGACTTGACACGACTTTGTCTAGATTTCATTACTTTTTAGAGATAAACAAGCAGCTCCATCGAGACTTGGCTAGTTTTTTACAGAATGTTTTTGGTGGGATTTCACTTCTTTTTGTAGAAACGTGGGCTTATTGATTTATTTTATTAGATTTTCTTATTTGACACAGTTTTTTTTTTCTTTTTATGAGTTGTTTTTTTATTATAAAAACAAATCGTAAGCCCGTTTAAAATACAGTCAGCGCCATCTAGCGACGTGTGCGCTGGTATCACCGCCACTCTTGGTCCAATGCATTATATTTTTATCAAATTTTGAGCGAAATTAATATTTTAGTTTATTTAATTTGTTAATTTGTTTATTCAATTTGTGTAATGTTCGAGTAGAATAAAGTTAATCGTTCGACTATTTCTTCTTGTAAACTTGTAAGTATAAGTTATGTAGGTATAAAAGCCAGTCTAGTCTTATCCAGAGTTTTCCAGAGTTTTCCTTTAATTTTATTGCGTACTAGCAGTCCGCCCCGGCGTCGCACGGATGTAATAATGATATTATAGGTAATTTTTTTACACCTTGGGTTACATTATCGAATTTTTCATAAGGATCCCTAATAAAACATTTAGTATCGCAGACTTTTTTTGTAGATATTGATGTCCTCTTTAAAACTGTAGTACATCACTTTGCTCTATCGTCAACAATTTCCGCAGAGTACGCGATATAAGGATTTTTTTGGATTTTTTTCACACGTTGGGTTACATTATCGAAGTTTTCATACGGATCCCTAATAGTTAGACATATGGTATTACATACTTTTTTGTAGATATTGATGTCCTCTTTAAAAGTGTAGTACATTACTTTGCTCTATTGTCAATAATTTCCGCACCAAACGCAATATAAGGGTTTATTTTTTATTTTTTTCACACTTTGGATTACATTATCGATGTTTTCATACGGATCCCTAATATTTTTGAAAATATACTATAGCCTATGTTCATCAGGGATAATGTAGGATTCTAATGGTGAAAGAATTTTTCAAATCGGTCCAGTAGTTGAATATTTTTTGTAAAGGCGGTATGTCGATCTCTAATAGTTTGGTTAGGCTCTTGTGTTTTCTTATCAGGGTCACCAGGTACTCCAGATCTTCGATTATCCTAGTTTTTATGGTTTTCCCTTTATGTGGCCATTAAACCCTAACTCTGTACCAAATTTCAGCTCTCTGAGTTTATGGGAAGTACTAGTTCTATTCTGATGATCATGAGTGAGTGAGTGAGTGAGTGAGTGTCTGTCTAAAATGCGAAACTTTGCTTTCGCTTAACTTCGTAACTAAATGACCTACAGACTTCAAATTTTGGATTTTAAGTATGTGTTTATGGCTTACTGGATGACGAAAATTTCAGCATTCTGGTCTTATCCAGAGGTTCTCAAATAGGGGCCTGAAAATGCGGCGAAATGGTTCCAGTAAAGGATGGTACGGCAGTGTTTGCTTCGCGCTCGACTTGGCGGGGGCACTGCCGTGCCCCCAAATTAGTCTCTTGTGATGTTTGATCGCGAGAACACAGGCCTATGTAATGCACATTGAGTTTTTAAAACGCGTCGTCGACGCGCTTTTGTTGCTATACAGACGCGATACGCACGCAAGTCAGACGCAGCCTGTAGACAGTTGCACACCACGTTTTTTTAAACGCGCCGGTGCGGTGTCGCGCGTTTCATCGATACAATCGCGATGCTAACTCGCGGTACAAACGACAACAAACTGCTCTGTGGAATAAAACTAAGACGTTTCCAAGTGGTTTTTGTAATTTATTTGAAACTAGCCGACCCGTGACAGACGTTGTCCTGTCAAATTTTAATAATCGCATAGAAAAAAGGAACTTCCAATGTTTTCCCTACAAACCTTGTACTGATAAAATAAATTACGAATTATGGTAGAATGCGTATCATTCATTAGTCAAAACTGCGTTGCTATGACGACTAAATGTTTTTAGTCTGTGATGTCAGATTTGTTGCACACCAGCGCCATTTATACCAAAATCATCCTTTAGCGTTTTTTTTATCATTTAAGGGTTGTTTTTCGGATTATAAGATCCCCCTTTATTTATTCTGATTTTTTATCTACCTACATACTACAGCAAATTTCATATTAATCCGTTTTGTCGTTTATTTTTGATTAGGGAACAAACATAGCAGCCTTATCACAAACTTTCGCATTTATAATATTATTAGGATTGACCTTGTCATTATTATTTGCCTTGTTTGAGCCTTCACATTGTTCTTTCGGCACCACACTGGAGCTCTACATAGCATTAAGAAAATGATCATGGAAAGAAATTATAGATCCCAAACCGTGTTTGTTGCCTGATTATTCTAAGCTTGTTATTTTTTTTTTGATATGTTGTAAATTTGATATTGCATGCCTTCATAGGCAGAGTACATTGGTAATATATTTATAAATGAACATCTTCTGTACATGTATTTCAAGCACTAAAGAAACTTTGACTTTGACTTGGTCGCGAGGAACAGGCGTTGCTTCACCTTGCTCCTAAGACGTTTCAAAGTGATCCTTGTGATTTTATTGAAATAAATACCTTTTGAATTTGACTTTAAACCGATGATACTTTATAGGAAGAGAATTTCAATATAATGTACTTCTTTCTTAGGCCTTAGGCCTCACCTGACCTATTGACCATAATGATAGACCGCCGACGCCACAGCGCAATAGTGAAGTAGGTTTTGCAACCATAAAGTTTCCGTTGCCTACAAAGAGTTAAACGGGCCAGGTGGCACGTACGCCATTATTTTTAAGGCAGGCCTCAACACCAATAAGTTATATTGAATACTAATATAAGAATATTCGTCATAGCTTTTGTTTTTATATTTCACCCAGAGAGTACGCCTAACCCGCTGCTCCACTGGCATTTTAGGCTTTAAAACTCTATTAAATGACACCACGCTAAATTTTTTTGTTGACACCCTATTTCACCACCAAAAATTTCGTCGAAAAATCCTAAACTACGCTTCTATTCAATTTGCATTACCTACACCCTATTTCACCAACAAATGGGGCCAAATTAGCAGATCACGCAAACATTTTAGTCGCAGTGGCTTGCCGCGTCGAGGTCGTCACCATATTACAAAATATCCATAATAAGTAATGACCAAATAGGGTCCACGTCCTTTACTTAACCTATCAGCAAGATCGTCAACCTGCAGCAAGGCCCTTAATGCAACAAGGCCCGCAAAGGCCTTGAGGGCATTCCCCTACATATGACTGATAATTGTGATAAAGCTCTTTATCTAATTATATAAAAATCTTACGTTACTCACTGACTGATTGACAAAATGCACAGTCTAAAGAACCCCAAAGTGGTCTATATCGACCCCAAAGGGTAATTTAGGTGTGGGGAAGGTAGGGGTCTACCGAAAACCGAAAAATATTGCAAGTGGTCTACTAGACAAAATAGTTTGGGGACCTCTGGTTTGTACCTTAAGTCGTAGAAGCATGAAAGAAAAGAATATTCCATTTATACTGAGGGAGTGCACTAAGGAAGGAACCACCTCTAGAGGGTGCAGTGGATGTTGAAGTGTATAAACTCAACCCCTAAGAGGGTACAGTGGAGGTTAGTTCTTTGAAAATAGCTTCAAGTAAATGAAGTCGCGAAGATTTCAACTAAACTTTAAAACAAGTTTTCCATTGCATCATATTGGAAAACTTAGAACAGGTGTAGGTAAATTAAATTATGCAAAGTATTATGCAATCAAACTCGACAAATTATTGAAATGTGCTTATTAGTGTTTTATTCTAATACTAGCTGACCGGTGCCCGCTTCGCTAGTCGACGGATAGTTTCACATCTGGTACTCCAATCTTTAAAATAAATTATAGCCTATATGTTGCCGAGGACTAATAGCTACGTAACAAAAAAAGTTTCATCAAAATCCATTCAGTAGTTTTTGCGTGAAAGTCGGACAACAGACAGACAGACAGACAGACAAAAATTTCAAAATATTTTTTTTAGCTTATGTTACTTGTTTCAAGGCCCATAGGAGTATTTTTTTAGTTTTTATCCAATGTACAGAATTGAACTCTTCTACAGTTTTATTATATGTATAGATACTACTAAAACTAAAACTAAAAAAACCGGCAAAGTTAGAATTAAATATTTATTTTATTCTGTTTTTAGTATTTGTTGTTATAGCGGCAACATAATTATACAATATACATCATCTATAAAAATTGTAACTGTCTAGCTATTACGGTTCATGAGATACAGCCCTGTGACAGACAGACGGACAGACGGACAGCGAAGTCTTAGTAACAGGGTCCCGTTTTTACCCTTTGAGTACGGAACCCTAACTATATACTAAAACCAAAAGTTTGTGAGGATATTTTTATGTTTGTCTTAATCACGCCTAACGAGCAAACGGATTTAGATTAAACTTGGAATATGAGTACCTATACACAGCCTGACTTGGAATATCATTGGTATAGGCTACTCTTTATCTAGTTACCTTACAGTTTGGATGGGTGACCGATTACTTAATTATAAATAGTATATGCTTCACATAATCATGTTTGGTCGCTGCAGAAGCAACCTAGCCAAATGGGGTATTATAAATCCGTCTCAAGTCCAGTGTGAGTGTGGCGGCCCCCACGCAAAATATGCTCCACTTGTTGTTTTGTCCTCAGTTGCCGACCACCTGCCACCCGAGAGGGTTTACTTGAGGCATCAGACAGAGCCATAGAAGTGGCAACTCACTGGACGCAATATATTTAATGAGTTTGAAAATGAATGAGCACATTGACTCAAAGAATGAATGAATGAATATCATGTTATGGTCCTGGCTATAAAAAATGACCCCTCAAAATCAAAAAAAAAAAAGTTGCGGGTAGACGCACGGCTTGAACTAGCTCTGTGAATTTACTGTTTATTTATTATAATTAGTACAAAAATAAGCATAAAAACCTCATAAAATTAAATAAAAATAGTGAAACCATACCCACAAATATCGTTTTCCAGTTATTGTGTCTATTTAACGCACAATATGACCAAGTGCAGTGCTTGTCGCGATCCACTTCTCGCAAAGGAGCGAATCAAGTGTTCGGCTACGTCTTGTCCACAAATTTACCACTTTCAATGTGTGGGTTTTTCCTCTCCTAAATCTGTTAATCAGTCTACATGGAAATGTCCACAGTGCAAGCTCAAGGTAAAAAGAAAAGGTGATTTTTACGAAACCCCCCTGAGAAAAAGTACTGGCTCCGAAGAAGTTCAAGACGATTCCGATACCAGTTTTGTGACGCTCCGCACACAGACGGCTGGCAAAAATGAAGACGACAGTAACGATATACTAATAAGCATGCGTGCAGAGATCCTGGATGCGGTGACGGATCAACTCCCAAGGATCATCAGAGGCATCATAGACAAGAAACTAGAAGTGCTGGGTAACAGAATACAGTCTATGGAAGACTCTGTTAGGATGGTGAGCGACAAATATGATGAGGCAAGAGAAACCATAGACTGTCAAAACTCATTTCTTAAAACGTTAGCTTCAGAAAATAAGCAACTTAAAAGCAGTGTTAAAGATCTCGAGTCAAGGTTATCTACCGCAGAGGACTACGCAGCAAAGCAGGAGCAATGGTCCAAACAGCAGAACCTGGAAATCGTCGGAATCCCAGAGGTCAAGGATGAATCACTCCCAAAGCTGGTCATCAAAGTGGCTGAGTATGCCAGCCTGTCGCTGCAACCAGGTGACATCGTGTTTGCTCACCGTGTGCGTGCAAAACGGCCGACAAGTGGAAAACCCCGTGCCATAATAGTACGATTTAAAGAACGTATCGTAAAAGACTCTTTCCTATCAGCGACAAGGAAGAAAAATGGTTTTAAGACGAATGTAATCGGAATGGATGGCGATTCTAGTGTTTATGTCAATGAGCATTTAACAATAAACAATAAACAATTACTAAGTAAGTGTAAAGTTAAAACTAAAGAGCATAATTTTAAATACGTCTGGACAAAAAACTGTCGTATTTACGTCAGAAAAAACGACACATCGCCATACATTCTGATATCAAAAGAAACAGATCTACACCAAATTTGTTAACCTTTTTTGTCTCAAAGTATGTTTTACACAATTTATCAACGCATAAATCACTATCCCACTATTCACACTATTTACATTATTCACACTATTTACACTATTCACACTGCACAATAACCACACATCACACTAAACATATTCTACAACACTATTTTTGTTATATACACAGTGCATCGTCACAAAAGAAATCGCCCCCAGTTCGTATTATATTTTTTAGCTCACATCAGTCACAACATCATATTTATTTTATTATAAAACATTATTTACACCTAAATAACGTCTTTACTATGATCAATCAACATTTACAGTTTACCCGATTTGACTCGTCATGGATAACAAATTAAAGTTATTTTATCAAAACGTACGTGGAGTTAGAACGAAGACGCTTCAATTTAGCAAAAACTTATTAACTGTTGACTATGATTTACTGTTCATTACAGAAACTTGGCTGATTGACAGCGTACTTGACTCGGAGCTGACAGATTCTAGGTATCATCTATTCCGGCGTGATCGCAAGTCGGATGCTCACGGTGGTATTATGGTTCTATGTAAAGTAGGACTAAACGCTCGTGCGCGTCCTGAATGGGAGCGGAGACATTTCGACGTGGAGTGTTTGTGGATATCAATAGACGGCCGTGCGATTAACTCAGATAAGGATCTTCATGTAGGCTTGGTTTACATGCCGCCCGGTAATCAACTCCCACAGCGAGTTACAAAACTCAACGAATGGGTGAGCGAAGTAGCCGCTTTAGTTCCAAATGATTATTTTATGATATTAGGAGATTTTAATTTATATAATATTAAATGGAATGAGTCATTGGATCCTGAACATTTAAAGAAAGGTACTTCTGAGTTCCAAACTGCAGGTACCAATTTAATTAACTTAACAAATATGCTAGGATTAAGCCAATTCAGTAATTATTTGAATGCCTCAGGTAACACGTTGGACTTAGTATTTAGTAATTTTCATGTTGTAGTTAATAAGTGCCTCAATCCGCTGGTTACAGAGGATAGTAATCACGTAACCCTTGACATTGATGCATCAGATATTAAAGTCAAACCGTTAGCCAAAGTTCCGCATATGAAGTATCTTTTTAGAAAGGCTAATTATGTTGAGATCAACGAAGCATTTACGAGCCTAGATTGGTCAATATTAAATCAAGGAACAGTTGATGATGCCGTTTCCATTTTTTATGACAAAGTAAATAGTATTATAAGCAAATATGTACCTCAAGCCACGGTAAACGGATCAAATCACTTTCCGGTTTGGTATACCAAGGCGCTCATCAATATTAATAACGAGAAAAATAAAGTACATGCACGCTGGAAACGATATAAGAACCCCCTTGACTATGATGAGTTTTCTCTGCTTAGAACTAGATTTAAGAATATTGAGGCCACGTGTTATTTAGATTACATATCGCGTACTGAAGATGCAATCAAATCTAACCCTAAATTACTTTGGAGCTACGTCAATGCTAAACGTAAGTCAGCAACTGGCTATCCGAGCTCTATGAGCTATAGGAGCAAAACGGTTACAGATAGTGTAGATATTCTGGAATCATTTAATTCATTTTTCCAAAATATGTTTGTTCAACCAGCTAATTATTACCCTGCCGATATGTCCATTAACTCAAGTTCATCCCAAGACACTGTCAATACTATAGTTATTTCAGAAGAACAAATTCTAAAACTATTACGCAAACTGGACACTAAGAAAGGCGCAGGTAGCGATAGAATACATCCATTTTTTATAATGAAATGTTCAGATACACTATTTAAACCTATTACCATAATATTTAACCGTTCCATTAAAGAAGGTGTTTTTCCATGTGTCTGGAAGGAAGCTCATATAGTACCTCTACATAAAAAAGGATCTAAAATGAATGTAGAAAACTACAGGCCTATTTCTATTTTAAATGTTCTGAGTAAGTGCTTTGAAAGAATAATTTATGATACTATTTATCCGGTAATTCGTCATGGCATACCCGAGCAACAGCATGGATTTGTCAAAGGCCGCTCAACAACGACGAATTTATCCCTTTTTATCAGCGATGTGTTAAGCGGAATGGAATCGCGGGCGCAGGTTGACGTGATTTACACTGATTTTGAAAAAGCTTTCGACCGTGTTGATCACGTCATCCTCCTTCGCAAACTCCACGAGCTTGGTATACAGGGTGATCTCCTACGTTGGATGAAATCTTACGTCAGTAACAGAAGGCAAGCTGTTGTAATAGGTGGAGCACGATCTAACTTTATATATGTACCCTCGGGCGTCCCTCAAGGATCCTTGCTTGGGCCTTTTGCTATTTTTGCTATTTGCTGACGACAAAAAAATTTACTATAACGTCCGATCCATTGATGATTGTATTCACATTCAAAATGACTTGGACAGATTATCTACTAATTACTTGAATAATCGAATTAGTGTTAATGTGGGCAAATGTATGCATGTTTGTTTCACGCGTAGCAATGATCCAATCTCCTACACATATAAGATCAACAATCATACAATCGAGAAAGTTATCAGTGTACGAGACTTGGGTGTACTTTTGGATCATAAACTTACTTTTTCAACTCATATAGAATATATAATAAATAGAGCATATAAAAACCTAGGATTTATTATGCGTGTCACAGCACCTTTTAAAAGCACATCTTGCCTTAAAATTCTTTATTACGCTTACATACGTAGCGTGCTTGAATATTGCAGCACTGTTTGGAATCCGCAGTATGTCACTTATGACAATGCTATAGAATCTATACAAAGAAAGTTTGTGAAATATTTAAACTTTCGTAGCAGTATGACTTACGAGAGCTATGACTCATCTTGTCGCGTACACGGCTTAATGTCACTTCGCAATAGGAGGACAGTACAGGACATGGCACTGCTGCATGATGCATGCACGGGCTTTTTAGATTGTTCATCTCTACTGAATAAAATGTTAACCCTTAGATCTCCAAACTACCGTACAAGGCACACACAATTATTTTTCGTGCCTACGCATCGCACAAACTATGCTGCCAACAGTGTCACCAGCCGGCTTCCGCAAATATATAATAAAAATTTCAGTGACATTGACATCTTTGACATCAGGTCAAAAAAAGTGTTTAAGTCCAGAGTATGTGCTTCTCTATTGAATAAATGAATACATAATAACAATAATAACTAACTATTTTATACAATTAATACATGTTAGTACTCGTATGTATAAATATATCTATGTAGGTGCTTCTTCACGCACAACATTATTTATTATTCAAATTATTTTATTTGATCAATTACATATATATAGATTTTATTAAGGTCAATAAAACATTTGCTTAAACCGGTGAAGGAAAACTTAAAAAATTAATCATTAAATAAAACTTAAAATTAAACCTACAAAAATTATCAGCCATGTAAACCCTACCTAAGCTTTCTACTTTTTGCCAACTATGCGTTATCTATATCTGTATTTGTTTTCGTTGCGCAGTTGGTAATTTTTAATTATCCCTTTTCGCTCCATTTTATCAATTTACCCACACTACACATTTTACACACCACACTAGTTCTTTAAACACTGCACATACACACACACACACACACACACACACACACAAACACACACATACACACTGCTTTTTTCTACATCTTATATCTTTATCGGCTATTCTGCTGTTCTACTACCTATCTCGCTCTTTGTAAAAATTTAAAACGAGTGGAATACATAATGTGGATTCAAATTGGTTTAAGTGCAACATTATATTTTTAACATATTTATATTTAACAATAAGAAAACTGTGAATCCTAGGTTACTTAAATAAATAAATAAATAAATAAATAAATTATAAAAATACTATGGCGTCGCTTTATGTCTGATAAATAAATAAATATCGGTGGTCATTTCACACAACGCCATCTAGCCCCAAACTAAGCAAAGTGTACTAAATATAGATGTCATTTCTAATTTTCATCTAAATCGGTACCTCCGTTATGTCGTGATTGAACCCGAGCCATCGTACTTGATGACGTTGATACAGTAAGGAGGCAGATCATAAAGATACGTTGAACTATTAGTCATTGCATTTCATCACAAGATCCACGAAATTGGTTCCATATTTGAACTGATGCTTCCGGTTCTTATGATTCACAAATTAACCAGTTGAACATAATGGGAGTCAACACAACGTATATATTCTTCTATGTTCTTCTGTCAATTCATTACTCACTCTTTTCTCACCCATTATTATCTTTCACACAATCTCTTCATCTTTTCTTTGACCTTCATCTACTATATCTAGTGACATTCATCTTTTTAGGGTTCCGTACCCAAAGGGTAAAAACGAGACCCTATTGCTAAGACTTCGCTGTCCGTCTGTCCGTCTGTCCGTCACAGGGCTGTATCTCATGAACCGTGTTAGCTAGACAGTTAAAATTTTCACAGATTATGTATTTCTGTTACTGCTATGACAACAAATACTAAAAACAGAATTAAATAAATATTTAAGAGGGGCTCCCGTACAACAAACGTGTTTTTTTTGCCGTTTTTTTATAAATAATGGTACGGAACCCTTCGTGCGCGAGTTCGACTCGCACTTGGCCGGTTTTTACATGACGTCATCTCTCTGCATGACATGCCTATATTAGTAACACGCTAACCTATTGCTCCTCATCTTTTCCGTTACATAGTAATTGAACATCTTTGTTCACCAAATGTTTAATGTTTCAAGAATACTGATATTGTTTTGAATAACTTTAGGTACTAGTAAGATATTTTTTTTTATATTGGAGTAAAGTTTCCTAAAAAATACTCGATATAGACCCACGACTGTTAGTTACCTTACCCAAGTAAAGTAAACATCCTCTCAGTTCTCCGAGCGTTCAGATTCTCTAAAATATCTAAGAAGGATAGTCAGAGGCATGTCTAAATGTTACATCACTACATAGTATAAAGAAAAGTCGCTTTCCGCTTCCCGCGTCTGTATGTATGTATGTATGTTTGCTTATATCTTTAAAACTACACAACGGATTTTGATGCGGTTTTTTTTAATAGATAGAGTGATTCAGGAGGAAGGTTTATATGTATAATAACATGCTACCCGTGCGAAGCCGGGGCGGGTCGCTAGTTAGGTATATAAACACTTTTTGCTGTTTTGAGCAAAATTTTAGATTTTAGATTGTTTGTTTGCAAGTTTTTTAGTAAAGAAAAATTCGCTTCGTATTGGAAATCGAGGCACTCGGCGCGCATGATGATTGCAAAAATATTACGCTTATTGAGTCATCTTGATAGAGCAGTACTCAAGTGTTTAATTCTTGGTAGAAAATTACATAAGTACATTCAATATTACATTAAGGTATTGTGGTGTGTGTATGTTACACACATCCTCACAAACTATCGGATTTATAATATTAGTAGGATAGGATTACAGTAGGTACTGATTATTGTATATACTTGAAGAATGTATAAAATCAAATCACGTTTTCAAAACTCAAAGTTTGCATGTTTGATACAAGAAAGACAAAAGTCCAAGTCATTAGGTATTTTTTTTAATAAAATCTGAGAGATCACTTTGAAACGTCATAGGAGCTTGGTGAAGCTACGCTTGTTCGTCACGACAAAGCTTAATAAGAATCAAGTAACAAACACGGCTAGTAAACAGAGAGAGACGACATTTAGGGCCTGTTTCGTTTTTGGTAATCGCCGTGTAGCTTAATTAGGACTTTACTTGAAGATGGTGAAACAGGCCCTTAAGAGAAAGACAGAATACGACATCTGGGGGCACGGCAGTGCCCCCGCCAAGTCAAGCAATAAAGCGGCACGGCTGTACCATCCTTTTCTCGAAGCAGTTCAGGCCATTTTCGACCCCCCATAATAACTTCGTTGTGGATAAAACTAGAAGCCTGAATTTTCAGTAACCAAGCAGTCACTATATAAACACGGTATATATCAAATTTCATTCAATTTGAACCAGTAGTTTAAGAATTATAACTAGTCAAAGTTTCCTATTTTGTCACTCACTCACTCACTCACTCACTGACTGACTGACTGACTGACTGACTGACCGATCATCAAAAGTTTAAGGAACTTCTAGCAGATATAGAAGCTTCAAATTTGAAACACAATTAGTGTTTAGTGTAAAAATCCTAAAAAAACCTGCCAAGTGCGAGTCGGACTCGCGCACTTCGAGTTCCGTACCATTATCTATAAATCACGTTTGTTGTATGGGAGCCCCACTTAAATATTTATTTTATTCTGTTTTTAGTATTTGTTGTTATAGCGGCAACAGAAATACATCATCTGTGAAAATTTCAACTGTCTAGCTATCATGGTTTATGAGATACAACCCTGTGATAGACAGACGGACAGACAGACCGACAGACCGACAGACCGACAGACCGACAGACCGACAGACCGACAGACAGACAGACGGATAGACGGATAGACGGACAGACGTACAGATGGACAGACGGACGAACGGACAGTGGAGTATTAGTAACAGGGTTCCGTTTTTACTCTTTAGGTACGGAACCCTAAAAAGTAGGGCTATCTACAAAAATCAACTTTACTTGAAGATGGTGAAACAGGCCCTTATGAGAGAAACAGAATACGACATTGAAATTTACTCCATCTTTTTGGTGATCTCAAATTCAAATTCAAATTCAAATTCAAATTCAAAAATCATTTATTTCAATAAAATCACAAGGATCACTTTGAAACGTCTTAGGAACTAGGTGAAGCTACGCCGATTCCACGCGACCAAGCCTAGAAGAATCAAGCAACAAACACGGCTTGGGGTCTACCTTTTTTTTATGATCTCTTAGAGCTCCAGTGTGGTGCCAATCGAACAAGGTGAAGGCTCAAACAAGAATAATAATTAAAAGTACCTACTACTCAAGTACGTACAACAATAAAAAAAATAACTAAAGAGCTTCAGCACTCAATCTGAAAATGTAAACTTATTTATTAACACTCACACTTTCTCACGAGTAAACAGTTGGAGAGGTTTCTGAGAAATGTGTGAATTATTGATACGGTTAGAAAAAGTGGGTTAAGCAATTTAGACTATTCCGTTTTTGGTCCACGACTATGTTATAATGTTCTGTATGCAACTAAACAGCTTCACTGGGTTTCTAGGTTAGTATCTATAGTTTTATGCAAGGTACGTTTTGTCTCGAGACCACAAATAAATTACTGTGTTGAAAATTGAAATACACATTACTATTGAAAGAGGTAAAATTATTTATTATTTACCGAATAAACTAAAAACTCCTAGACCAATTTTAAAAATTCTCTAACCTATCAAAAGCTATATTATCAGCGAGTAACAAAGGTTATTTCTTATTTTCAAAAAAAAAATAGATTTTTAGAAATTATAAATAAATAAATAATAAATAAATATTGGCGGACTTTACACACAGCGCCATCTAGCCCCAAACTAAGCAAAGCTTGTACTATGGGAACCAGATAGAATACTTATATACTTTTTTTTTTTTGTAAATACATATTAACACCCAGACACAGAACAAACATCTATGTTCATCACACAAATATTTGCCCTGGGTGGGGATCGAACCCACAACCTACAGCGCAGAAGGCAGAGTTACTACCAACTGAGCTGTGAGGCCAGTCAATTCGCAATAATGTAATCAAAAGTGTCAAAAATTTGCCTATAAAATTCATTAGTATAATAAAATTTGGGTACGAAACCCTAATTATATTATAAAAAAGCTCTTATTTTGTCTATTATCATAATTTGATATCGCTCTACAAACCCTTTAATTACATTCGAGTACTTATTATTCTTAGATTGTATTATTTCTTACTAGCGACCCATTTATTTATTACCCCCCTATTATTTCCGGACGTCCAAAATGATGATGTTTATGTTCCATTGATAAAATAAATGACATCAGGTAAATTTTGATTTCCATGATTCACAAACCACAATTTTTGTCGTGAACAAAAGGAATGAATAATTGCAATGTCTATGGTGCTTAATCCGAGACGTCAATAGTTGACGTCAGCGTTGGCCATGATATCCACGGCTATATCATCGCCGTTAAATTACGGTGACCGCTTTTTAGAATCAAAGGTTGTAGGAAACTAGGACACTGATCAGCGTTAAGCCTTCGGGATAATAACTTTGTTGCATTGACTAATTGAGTTTTAAATGCCTAAGAAATGTTTTAAGCTGGGCTGAGAAGTTGAAATGTTTTGTTACTGGCAATCTGTTTAATCCGGAAACAATACCTAGGAAAATTATAACATACCTAAATATGTATTCATATATTCATATTCATTTATTTATTGCTCCAGTTAGTTACAATGGTCTTAGGGTACTTACCTATCACAGAGTTTCTCAACGTGGACCCCGCTAGGGCACTACAATAATCTATTAATTTATGTATCTATGGTAGACCTCTCAGATCTCCAGGCTCTAAAATCCTTGAAGATGTCTCAACGGGGTAGTTTTTTTTAAAGTAAGACTAAAGCAGTGTCACTTTAAGAGCGAAAGTGACAACGCAATACGAACACGTATGGCGTTGTCAATTTCGCATTGCTAGTAATAGATAGAGATAGAATCACGACTGTTAGTTACTCAGATGTTTTTAGTCTAAGGAGATAGTCAGAACCATGACAAAATAAGGGCATGTGAAAATGTACAAGTGATAATGGAATAAATGAAGATATTTGGAAAAACCCAAGAGCATTTCAGGGTATCTTTACACTTGAGTTTATTTAGGACATATTTGCTTTGAAGGGATTGTCATTAACGATTTGCAAATATTCTTCTTTTGCAAAGATCCAGATCGTCGTATATTCATAAATTTTTAAGTGTTCAATAAAGTGATAGAGAGAAATGGAAGAAGAACACACGTTGTGCAGACCCCACTTAAGTGGAGCAGGAAGACGTTGATGTTGAAGAGAACCATACCTAACCAGTTCTCACATAAAATTCCCTTGTTCCAGGTAAAACGCTCAATTATGCTCAAAATGGCCGACGCCTGCGCTGACAGCTCAAAGCAGACGCGTTTTCACGAGATGCACGTCCAGAGACACAACAACGTCAGCATTCTATACGCGGATATAGTGAACTTCACTCCATTGTCTGAACGATTGACCGCTTCTGACCTGGTGAAGACATTGAACGAGCTGTTTGGACGTTTCGATCAGATTGCTCAAGTAAGTACCTATCGCTTTAGGTCACAAACTTGTAAATTGTTATTTTAGGGTTTTTTATAGTGCTTTTCGTCTTAAAAATACACAATTATACATTGTTACATCTAACCAAAGGTGTGATCAATGTAGTCTCTATTAAGTCCAACAATGTAGTCTCTGCAGATACCATGACCTACCCGTTTCGCAATTTAATTTTATGTGAATCTATCATGTTAGTTAGGAATAAAAAAATATTGAAATATTTTCTTTTAAATAACTTCTAAGAATACGATGAAATATTTATATATTAAAATCTTATTATAATAAGTTTTCTGTTGAAAAATATTTTTCGATGACAAGCTTAAAAATAACTTAAACCATCGAGCAACAGCGCGCTATCACCTGTCACATCATATAACATTGTCATTGGAACTTGATAAGTATGCAAAGTTTTTACTCAATCGAAGTATTTACTAAGCATTGTGAGTGTCTGTTGGTCAGCTCCTGACTCCATCATCAGATCAGCTCACTGTGACCACCATATTATTGCATTGTCACCGAAGTTACATAAGTATGCAAAAATTCAGCTCAATTAGTTGGGGATAACTGCTTCAAAATTGAGTTGCAAGATTCCACCATAACAAACATAGTTACATAGATATTAGATACATTGCAAGTTAAATAGAAGCTTGTAAAAATGAATTGCTGTTCGTTAGTCTCGCTAAAACTCGAAAACGACTGGGAGGATTCAGTTAATTTTGGTTACAAAATATTCTTGGAAAGGTGATATAAAGGGTAACGGTAAGAAAATACGGAAAAAATGCGTTTGAAATAGTAAAAACAACATTTTTCATTTAACATACAAATTTTTCCTGTAAAAAATGTACGTTGTACAGGGTACGTTCATTTCGGAATGGGTACTTAACATAACATATTTTGTTAATTCTAAAGCGGTATGAAGTTCGCTGGGTTAGCTAGTTATAAATATATATATATATACATTCTATATATTCTGAATTCTATCCTCATTCTATCGTCATCTATATATATAAACATCAATTGCTGTTCGTTAGTCTCGCTAAAACTCGAGAAAGGCTGAACGGATTTATCTTATCTTGGTCTTGAAATGTTCGTGGAGGTCTAAGGAAGGTTTAAAAGGTGAGTAAAATTCGAATAGTTGGCGGGAAAACCCTAAAAACAGCCCTTTTATTTTTCCCATATAAACGTTTTCTAAATAAAATTTAGAGTCAATTTGAACTGTATTATAGACAAGACAACATTTGTTAATTCTAAAGCGATAAGAAGTTCGCGGTGTCAGCTTGTAATATATGTATATAAACCGTATAAAGTTTATGTATATCATGCACGAAGTTTGAAATCCTCGCGCCTAGCTTCGTGGAAATGGTTTAACCACATTATTGTGTTTTCAACTGAATTTTAGTATCTAGTTCATTGTATACCGAGTTCCAATCATGACACAAAGATGAAAACCGAAGTAATAAAACCGCGTAACTTGTAGCTTTGAGCCATCAACGCGTGGTTCTTTTGTATGATATCTTTGAACAAGATGAATCAAAGATAAAATAATATCTTCTCTTTGTTCAGCTTTAGCTAGATTATTCTATCGTAGTAGAATTATTATAAATGTGAAATAATTTGAAGATCACACCGCAGTTGATGCGATTTCAATGCGAATTGGAACATATATGACAGTGGCCTTGTGCCGTACAAATAAATAAATAAATAATAAATAAATATTGGCGGACTTTACACACAGCGCCATCTAGCCCCAAACTAAGCAAAGCTTGTACTGTGGGAACCAGATAACTGATAGAATACTTATATACTTTTTTTTTTTTTTGTAAATACATACTTATTATACACTAGCTGACCCGTGCCCGCTTCGCTGGGCGACAGACATTTCTAAATGTGATTATTTTGAATAGGTATGGCTATGGTATGGCTTAAATTTAAGATAACTGCCGGCCCCGTGTGTATAGTAATTGATAGCCACGATTTTAGTATCCCGCAACTTTTTTATCAGTACTTATGACTTACCCATTAAAGGAGTAAACCCGCTGCAGAGCATGCTGTGCATGGCACGCAACGAATCTTAGATTACCCAAACCCAGACCGCTATAGTTCCACATCTGGTATTCCGATCTTCCAAAATTATAGTCTATAAGTTGCCTAGGACTAATAGCTATATAACAAAAAAAGTTTCATCAAAATTTGTTTAATAGTTTTTGCGTGAAAGCCTGACAACAGACAGACAGACAGACAATAATTTCAAAATATTTTTTTTTGGGTTGTGTTACTTGTATGAAGACCCCTAGGAGTATTTTTTTTCGTTTTTATTCAATGTACAGAATTGAACTTTTCTACAGCTTTATTATATGTATAGATAGATAGATATTAAATGTGTAGTCATATACTGCAAATTGTGAGCATATAACATATGTAAAGTTTAGACGTTTACCTTGATTACTTCAAGGATCTGAGTGCGTGGAGGTCTAAGTGGACCAATACTTGAAGATTATCGGTCGAAATTTCACTTTATTTAAATTGGATTGGTCAGATTTTTACCTGTAACATTAAGTTACTTTTTGAATGAAAGCTTTCTTGAAATTTAATCGTATATCATTATGGATAAACATTACAGCATCATCTTATCCAACTTCATGTACACTTGCAATGTATGTGTATGTATGTAACTATATTTGTTCCGTGGCTTTTTGACTTTGCATTCTTGTCAAATTCCGATGACAATGTTATATTATGTGACAGCAGATAGCGCTGGTGCTCGATGGTTTGAATGACTTTACAAAAGCTTGTCATTGCAAAATATTTTTTAACAGAAAACTTATTATATTCAATTCACTCCTTTCTTACTCATATCATCAGTCATTTCACACAATCGATCCATCCTTCTCTGTTTTTGTTTGTTGGCCGAGTGGGAGGTACCCCGAATTTCAACCTGAAGGTCGTGGGTTCGAACCCCGGTGTGTATCAATGGATTTTTCTGTTCGGAAAATGTATATGCACATCAAAAACACGTGCTCAAAACGGTGAAGGAAAACATCGTGAGGAAACCAGTTAGTATTCTTATAAGCGCTTGCAATCTATCACGTATGGAATGCTAACTACTGCAAAATGTGGGCATGTGCCAAGTATAATGTTTGGACGTCTGACTACCCCTACTAGACATCTTCAAAGAATCTAAGCGCCTGGAGATCTGAGAGGATGTTTACCGCATTTGGGGATTATAATCGTGATCCTATTTTTTTTTATCTTTGGTATCTACATCAACGTTTCCGCTACTTGAAAACTTCCCCTATAACTTCCCCATATATTAATGCGGGTAATGACAAACACGCCTTTAATATACATCTCGCACAACTAAGTTAGAAGCAGTTCAAAACTAGATCTCCCAAGTTACAAGTAGCTACGTTATATTCAATACTTGTTGGTAAGACTTGCGCGACTGTTTTAGGGTGGTTTGCACTAAAAGCTACATTATCTCGATTAGGTTATGTTCATACTATAATTTAAGTACAATTTGTCGTTATCTTTTGATTAATAAACTTGCAGTTTGTATAACAGTGCAGTTTCTAATTATCATCAAGTTCTTGTCACTACATAGTATAAAGCAAAGTCGCTTTCCGCTTCCCGCGTATGTATGTATGTTTGCTTAACTTTTCTCGATAGATTTATTTTCCAAAGTTCATCTTCAAAGTTTAGTTTTTAATCAAAACTATGAATAGCTAAACAGTTAATTTTTATATAATTCGTTAGATAATCATACTAGCTAAATAAATTACAGACAGTTTCTTTTTAAATTTGATGGTTTTCAAGATAATGCAGTTTTATCACTTTTTCCGTCTTATCCGGGTAGACTCAGCACATACAAAAGGTCAAATTTTTTTTGACCTTTTGTATGTTTTATCACCATAAACACATCTCCGCTTTGCTCAGCATTACTGGACTTGAGGGTGTTGTATTTCTAATAACTCTTCTACTATGATCTCCCCAAAATATTTAAGGCATTAACCGCAGAGCGCGGTCGGAGTGTACCAACTACAATATTAATCTTCCCAACTCCCAAGCGTCAAATTCATTCTGTGCTAAATGAAATGGGAAAATGCATTATGAAGCAACTGTTGAGGAATAACATTTCACGTGCAACTCCAGCTCAGTTCACAATACCTACTTGTTAGGTGTCGTGGGTTGAGAAAGGCGAGGCCTTTTAAGCTAAATGAGACCATTAATTTTATTTAAGTTAGCAATTTTGAAATAGACGTTGTGTACCTTTACAACCGTTGTTTAATAATGTCGTTTAAAAAACTAATAGGATAACCGAAAATGTTTCAACCAATCGAAAAGTCAAGGGATGATATTGGTTAGTTAAGTTATACGAAGGAACTATTATTCTTACATTATAATTTAAATTGAACTAACTTGGCTATTCTCAACTCAATAAAAAACAAAAATCACCAGGTAAAAAAATACGCTTTCACACAAAAAAAAACATACTTTTATGTATTACATGTCGAATTGACAACTTGCTCTTTTCTGTCAGTTAAAAAGAAAGAGGGATCAATTAATGCGTATTTTACGCTATATCTCCGAATCTCAACCCCTAAGGTGCAGGGGGTTTAAATCTGTTTGAAAATAACGTGAACAAAGTCGCGAGGGTTTCTACTAGTTATTAATTAATTAGTGGGTTCCGTCAGAAGTTAGTCTTCAACTTTTATTAATAACACCCAGGGGTAAGACCGAGTTAGACTAGTGCTCCGATTCGGTACTTTTGACTGCAGGTTTTAGTCAAAATTAGTAAATAAATAAATAAATAAAATAAATAAGATCACGACTGTAATCCCCAAGTACGGTAGACATCCTCTCAGATCTCCAGACGCTTAGATCCTTTGAAGATGTCTAGTGGGGGTTGTCAGAGGCAGGTCCAAACATTAAATTTGGCACATGCCCACATTTTGCAGTAGTTAGCATTCCATACGTGACAGGTTGCAAGCCCACCGCCGCTTATAAGAACACTAACTGGTTTCCTCACGATGTTTTCCTTCACCGTTTTGAGCACTTGTTTTTGATGCGCATATAAAGTCAGAAGTAGTTTTGACCGGTTATGGCTTTAGACTAAGACATATATACAGTTGTTCTATTTAGGCAGTTGAGCAGTGCTTGTAGTTATGATGTGTATAAACACGCGCTTTTGTGTGCGTGATACTTAGCGCTACACACATAATTGAGAACAACCCGCCTTTGTGAGATAAAATAACAGTCCCTAACTACATTTTAGTTTTATTATTGCAAGCACTGCGTGGATGGCATTTCAACAAAATTATTGCCTCTAGAATTTAATTACATAAAGAGATCATTGACACCACAAAGGATTATAACTACTTATTAGAAAAATAAATAAGTCTATGGTTTATAATTTAATACCTGTTTCTGAGTACCTTCGTCTTTGTTTAGCTCTTGTGTACAAGACAAACAATAGTCTAGAGGTCAATGAAATATGAAACTAGTTTAGAAAATTATCTTTATCTCTATCCATTCTATAATTTTAGAAGACAAAATAATGTTTTTGATGAATGCAGAATAGTTTTTTCTCAATAACCGCAAAACATACAGTCTTGTTTTTTATGACAAAGATAACATAAGGATATAATCTAGATAAATTACAGACAGAAACATGATTGGTGATCTTTTCTCGATAGATTTACTTTCCAAAGTTGGCTCTTCAAAAACACTAGTTTCGTTTTTAATCAAAACTATGAATAGCTAAACAGTTCATTTTTATATAATTCTTTAGATAATCATACTAGCTAAATAAACTACAGACATTTTCTTTTTAAATTTGATGGTTTTCAAGATATTTCAGTTTTATCACTTTTTCTGTCTTATCCGGGTAGACTCAGCCCAAAACACAAACAAAACGTCAAAAATGTCACTTATCACCATAAAAAAGAAGACGCAATTATGTCAAAATTTAGTCCAATTTAGGTGTCAAATGCAGGCTGTATAAAATGTAATTTTAGAGCGTGGCTTTGACTTCCCCCTCTAGTCTAGATAGCTGCGATGATCTGAGCGTCTAGCGATCTGAGAGGATATCTACCTTACTTGGGGATTACAGTTGTGATTTTTATTTTAACTACACTAATATTATAAAACGGGCAACGTGCGTGTCGAGTCACGCGCAATGTAGGGTTTCGTAGTTTACACAGTTATTAACCTTATATAAGAAATTGTTTTTTAAGATTTTATACTAATACTTTGTTGGCTTGACTCATTATCTATACAAATAAATAATATAAAAATACTCCTAGGGGCCTTTATACAAATAACACAAGCCAAAAAAAACATTTTGAAATTTTTGTCTGTCTGTCTGTCGGGCTTTCACGCAAAAACTACTAGACGGATTTTGATGAAACTTTTTTTGTTATATAGCTATTAGTCCTCGGCAACATATAGGCTATAATTTATTTTGATGATTGGAATACTAGATGTGAAACTATCTGTCGCCCAGCGAAGCGGACACAGGTCAGCTTGTTATTAATATGCTAGTTATTAGTTATTATACAATAAACAAAACTGTAGGATAAACGATTTGTTGGTATCCTAATTCCTAATATAATATTATAAATGTGAAAGTTTGTGAGTTTGTATGTATGTTTGTTCCTCAATCAGGCTTAAACGACAAAACGGATTAAGTTGAAATTTGCTGTAGATTTAGATAATAATGCCCGAATAAATAATAGACTACTTTAAAAAATGAAAAACATCCCCAAAACGATAAATAAACGCAAAATGGATGATTTCTGTATAGATGGCGCTGGTGTGCAACAAATCTGACATCACAGACTAAAAACATTCAGTCTTTTCTATTCGATTATTGAAATTTGACAGGACAACGTCTGTCACGGGTCGTCTAGTATTATATAATCCCGACGAGCGATTGGAATGAGTCCTATCCAATTTATTGCCACAAAGCATGGGGGAATAACAAACGGACAACGCATTTGTCAATTTTATCTCGCTTTTGGTGAGATTTGTATGTTTAGGCTTTGATGTATTACGAGTAGTCCCGGGAGAAATCTAAAACCTATTCGCCTTGGATATTTGCTGATGATTAGATTTACGTAAGTAAATAGTACGTGACCGTGTTTAGAGAAGGTTAGATGTGTGAATTGGCCTAAAACTAGTTTAAAAAATATATACATACTAGCTTTTACCCGCGACTTCATCCGCGTAGTTTAAGAAGTCTATTTTTGACGACTTTATCTTAAAACATTTAAATTACTAATATCAAATGATTGTTTCTATGCAAAAAAGTAGCCTTAAGCCCGCCCAAGACTTTGATCTATCTCCATTTTAAATTGTATCACAATCGGCTTAGAGGTTTGTCCGTGATACCGTCACAGACCGACAGTCTGACAGATAGATTTACTTTCTCAATTATAATATTAGTATATAAATATTATCTGCCACATAGTCTTCTGCTCCTCCCATAGACCAGCAACGCTGATATAGGTCTCAGAGACCAATATAACAATAACTCCGCCAGAAAAAAATAAGAGCGCTTTTCTTTATCGATCGACACGAACGTATTCACACGTCTTAATTTGTTAGTGACTGGCTTTTGCTAGAGGCTTGTGCTCCTAACCTAAGACTCCTGTCACGCTTCATGAAACAGACTCTTAGGACAGTAACGTCTTCAATCAGATTTCTACTCCATCGCGTTACTAGTACCTGCCATTTATAACCTTAAGAACTGAGAGAGACTTTCACTCCACGCGCATAGCCGACTCTAATCTATAACTACTGACAAACTTACATGCACAGAGAGACTTTCCATTGGTTGAAAACCTCCATATCAGTACTATGTCAGTATTCTATGTTGCTGCCAGTTTCCAAAATCAACAAAAACTTTAAATCCACATCGAGCGGATTATTATAGTTCTCGTGCTATCTTGTAACCCTATCCTCCGCTAATGGCATTTCCTCAAGACAAGGATGGATGGCTTGAAATAAATATTTTTAAGCAATGACCCATTTGCGCGAGCCAGTCACTGGAGCCAGTGGTTGATTGCTACTAATTGATTGCAGTAACTCAATGAAGCGCTACTAAAAAGGAAGAAAAATCTAAATAATATAAAATATGATTTAATACACAGGGACAGAACACAAGCGACTAGTGTTAAGGTGATAAGTGAAATTTTTGACCTTGTGTATGGCTGAGTCTACCAGGATAAGACGGAAAAAGTGATGAAACTGTATTATCTTGAATACCATCAAATTTAAAAAGAAACTGACTGTAATTTATTTAGCTAGTTTGATTATCTAACGAATTATATAAAAAAAAACTGTTTAGCTATTCATAGTAATGACTAAAAACGAAACTAGTGTTTTTGAAGAGCCAACTTTGGAAAATAAATCTATCGAGAAAAAATTCACCAATCGTGTTTCTGTCTGTAATTTATCTAGATTAAATCCTTAAGTTAACTTTGTCGTAAAAAACAAAACTGTATGTTTTGCGGTTATTGAGAAAAAACGATTCTGCATTCATCAAAAATATTTATTACTCGTCTTAAAGTGACAATGGCTGCGTACGCGGCCCATTTGACTCGCACGCTCCAAGGGACTCCAAGTTCAATCGGTGTTCCAAGTTGCCAAACTCTTGGATGTCTGACTCACTGACTGATCTATCAACGCACTGCCTAAAGCACTGGTTCTATAAACATGAAATTTGGAGAATGTATTCCTTTTGGTGCGTAGGGGTGCGTTAAATTCCCGGTATTCAACCCTTACGGGATGCAGTGGGAGTTGAAGTCTGTTAATAATAACTTGAAATAACGAAATCGCGGGGGTTTTCATTAGTGTTTTATAAAATAACGAGTAACCATAACTTAATCAAGCAGTATATCTTCGTGTTTTAGTTTGAAGAGGCACTAGCAGGTGGGCAGTAGTATAATCCAGTAACTGTAGCAGGTTTTTCATTACTTGCTTCTTCTAAATAAACTTTGATACTCTTTAACACCAGATGAAGTTGTTTCTTAGCTATCGTCTCTACCAAATGTTAAAGATAAGTTTCCAAATTCCGTTTTTTATAGATAATGGTACAGAAGCCTTCGTGCGCGAGTCAGACTCGCACTTGGCCGGTTTTTTTTTTATATTGACCTTTATTAACCTATTATTGACCGCCTGGGTTGTTGAATATTTCTGAACCACTGAATAAGAGAAATTGGATGTAACGTAGCGAGTATACTTAAGATTGCTTTTCTGTTACTGACAAAGATAAAGATAAAGATAAAGATCATTTATTTGCTTGAACACAATGTAGGTTACACAGATGATAATAAATAATATTTTAGATTCAATTATGTTCTACTAAAATTAGCATGCAAATGTTATAGTAAGATAAAGACAATATTATACAATTATAATTAATGTCAAAAAATAAAAAGTAATAATAGTAACAGGCTCAATATTAAAATATGGTAATGTCAAAATTTATCTGTCATAAATATTATAATAGCATTTGTTTATTAATAATTGTTTTAATTTAGTCCTAAATATATTATCGTCAAGATCTTTCAATGATTTAGGTATTTTGTTGTAGTAGTAGTAGAGACAAGAGGTATCTTTTGTATCTTTGATGTAAATTTGATTAGATCTACTATCATTATCACACAACTAACAGCACATCTAGAACACCATTCATATAGTGTGTTTTAAAACGACTTCCGAATTCGATATCTCGATACGGTAGACCCATGGTGTAAACCAAATTGCTTAAACTGAAGGATGTTCAACTTGAGACTATTTTTATATAGATTCGAAAAAGCGAAAAGTTTTTTTTTTCAGAAATTCTATGTTTTAAACAATGATACATGCAATAGAGGAAGAAAAAATACTATTTTAATTCAGACAACCTGATAAAAGTGCCAAATTTCTATGAAATTTATAAAAATCACCTCTTTGGGTTATTATCGAGATGCGTGGTCAACATCCAGCTTCCAATTTTGGGAGTGGTCCTTATACACCCTGTATGTATAGTAATATTATGAAGTGTACGTAAGTGAGAAGTGCTACGTAAATCGAGTGATTGATGGAGGGTCACGTCAATGAAAAGTTACCGAACTGGAAACTTGTGGTGCTGGAGATAATTTTGATACAAAAAGGTTTCAGAGTGATATTATACTATACTTATATCTTTCACCATCTATCTACCCTGAAACTTAGACCTAAAACGTAGTTGACAAGATTATTCTACATAACATATCACTACATAGTATAAAGCAAAGTCGCTTTTCGATTCCCGCGTCTGTATGTCTGTATGTATGTTTGCTTATATCTTTAAAACTACACAACGGATTTTGATGCGGGTTTTTTTAATAGATAGAGTGATTCAGGAGGAAGGTTTATATGTATAATAACATGCTACCCGTGCGAAGCCGGGGCGGGTCGCTAGTCTTCTATATAACAACCCAAAATTGAGTTAAATAATTTGATTGTCTTTAAATAAAATATTAAAAATATTGGTGGACATTTTACACATCGCCATCTATATCATAAATGTGTTCTGATCTCGAATATAGTTCGAAAAAGACTAAGGAAACACGTGCCTACGTTTATCGCCTACCATCCTTCGAAAAAGACACGTGCTTCGCCATTGCCATCGCCTACTTTTGACACTATAAAATTATCGAATGGCACTTTATCTAGCGTTCAAGTGGTATCTAGTCCCACCTGTACACTATGATGGCCTGAAACAAAAGGCATGTGCAGTGTTGCACAATGAACCATTGTGTGGAATGAAGATTGATGTCACAGCTAATGGCTTCATCGAGACTTTTGCAATTAAAAATATGATAAGCGCCTGATACAAAAGAAGTAGCAATATCGTTTGATGAAGTTAATTGATTTTAAAATGGGTTCTTAATAAGAAATTGAGTTCTTAATCATTCTTAAAGTGGGATGGGGGTCCTTATAGTAATAGTTCATCTACATTCACGCCACTTCTAGGATTTTCTCGGGGTTTTTCGCAGATCGTTGCGCCTGTTAAAAATACATGAGCAAAATTATTCATTTGCTATAATTTAAGTCGTTGGTTTTTGTAATAAACTTATAGTACCCAATGGTCGCCATAGAACCTTTTTCATGGAACCCAAATGTTTCGTCGGGTGGAAATTTATACTGAGAGTGTGGTTTCATAATATTTTGGTTTTCGGTTTAGTACGTTGGTTGTTATGTAAATTATTTGCTTCGGACATTATCAAGGTCTCGTTAAGACGCTATTGCTTCGTAAAGTATATCAAACTCTGTCTCGCCTATGCAATCTTGAACATCAATATTAACCATCTCATCTAGACTTGTTATACGCTCACACGAACCTACTTACTCTGTGGCAAGTCAACAATGGTGTCGATTCTGTTGGCACCGATCTAATCCTAAAATTAAATAAAACAATTTCGCTCTTATTCCTTTACGTTAAAGTCTAAATTAGAGTAACCTATAAATGAAAGAATTCTTAAATTTAAAATATTTTAAAATTTTGTATTTTTTTTTGTATATTTCGGATGTGCTAACAAAAATAAGAAGGTCAAATTTCACTTTAGTCAGCACCTTTTTATATGCTGACAAAATTTACGTAAAAAACCGTTAAATTACTTAAAATTAGCCTACGTTTTAAAACTGTCATCCTGAGGTTACGCGAATTGAGACTTTAACGTAAAGGAATAGGAGCGAAATTGTTTTAATTATATTTTATGAAATTATAAGATTAGCTCGGTGCCAACAGAATCGACACCAAATGTAGATGTAATTTCTAGAGACAGCATTTAGTTTTATTTATCATTGTTCCCAGGAAAACCAGTGCATGAGGATTAAGATCCTAGGAGACTGCTACTACTGCGTGTCGGGGCTGCCTGTGTCACGTCCGAACCATGCCTACAACTGTGTCAATATGGGCCTAGCGATGATTGATGCTATCAGGTAATTTATCTGGGGGCACGGCAGTGCCCCCGCCAAGTCAAGCAATAAAGCGGCACGGCTGTACCATCCTTTTCTCGAAGCAGTTCAGGCCATTTTCGACCCCCTATAACTTCGTTGTGGATAAAACTAGAAGCCTGAATTTTCAGTAACCAAGCAGTCACTATATAAACACGGTATATTTCAAATTTCATTCAATTTGAACCAGTAGTTTAAGAATTATTACTAGTCAAAGTTTCCTATTTTGTCACTCACTCACTCACTCACTGACTGACTGACTGACCGATCATCAAAAGTTTAAGGCACTTCTAGCAGACATAGAAGCTTCAAATTTGAAACACAATTAGTGTTTAGTGTAAAAATCCTAAAAAAACCTGCCAAGTGCGAGTCGGACTCGCGCACGTCGAGTTCCGTACCATTATCTATAAATCACGTTTGTTGTATGGGAGCCCCACTTAAATATTTATTTTATTCTGTTTTTAGTATTTGTTGTTATAGTGGCAACAGAAATACATCATCTGTGAAAATTTCAACTTTCTAGCTAATTAGCTAACATTTACGTAATAACATAAGACAGAAGGACCCTTAAAGTAGGGACTGTATAAATTAACCGACTTGGTATTACATGGATCTCACTACTTTTTACGGTAGAAGAACTGAGTTGCGTTGCGAGACTTGGCTTTTTTTTACAAGTTATGTTTTTGATGGCATTTACCTTTCTAGACTCAACACTTTAGTACAAAATTTTGTATCAATCGTGTGTATGATATTATACTAAATAGGTGGACAAGATTTTTTTGTCAAATATATGCAAATATTTTAGCAAAATGCAACAGTTTGTGATTTGAATTAATTAAACTTTCGGTTCCACCAGTAAAAAAGTACGATAATGTCGTAGCTCTACGTAGCACGTGCGTAGCGCTTTTAAACATGGAACAACGTAACAATGGAAATAAAAGTCTGTATTGATTTTACCTATATGTTTTTTTTCTTTGAAAGGGTTATTTCAGTAGTAGAACATGCCACCCTTTACTTGTTGTAAATATAAACCTTCAGCGCAGAAAACTATTACTACCAACTGAGCTGTGAGACCATAAGTCAAACGACAACTAACTTATCTCATAATACGCTTTCGTTCCATTTTGCTACACTTACACATCATAAAACCGGCCAAGTGCGAGTCGGACTCGCGCATGAAGGGTTCCGTACTATTATCTACAAAAAACGGCAAAAAAACACGTTTGTTGTACGGGAAGCCTCACTTAAATATTTATTTTATTCTGTTTCTAGTATTTGTTGTTATAGCGGCAACAGAAATACATAATCAGTGAAAATTCCAACTGTCTAGCTATCACGGTTTATGAGATACAGCCCTGTGTCAGATAGACGGACAGACCAATAATTTTAACCGACCAATTAATGCTTTGACGTAAATTGTGCATTTTTGTTCAAGATTCGTTCGAGAAGCGACAGGCTTCAACGTCGACATGCGGATCGGTATACACACGGGTAACGTGCTGTGTGGTGTTTTGGGGCTCCGCAAGTGGCAGTTTGATGTGTGGTCCGATGACGTCACGCTGGCGAACCACATGGAGTCGGGTGGCATTGCAGGGTAGGTGACTGACTACATAAATAAATGCTGTATTGGCCGAGTGGGAGGTACCTCGACTTTTAATACAGGAGTTTGAATTCGCTTTAACACGTGCTTAAAATGGTGAAAACACATATAAACAGCGATGGTATGTAAGCTTTCACTGTGAAATGTTAATTACTGCAAAATGAGTATCAAATGTAATGGTTGAACTTGTCCCTAACTAACCCCTTTTAAGTGTCTGACAGTGTGTGTCTTACTGTGCTGACTCAGGATATTTGTTGTTGGTATAAAAAGATCATCACAGGAAAGTCGATAGATTATTTTATTGGTACCAATTTTATTAAAAAATGCAACAATTATTCACAACATGAATTGTATTATTATGCATCAATTTAAGAACCTTCTATTTTTAGTTTAGAAGTTATATTAGTACCTAGTTAGAATACTTAACCCTAATCTATGCCGCGACAAGTTCCGTACCATTGAGTGATTTAAAAAAAAACAATCATGTTTTCCTCAAGGAAAATGTATTAATTGCCCTCAATTCATTTTTAATTGTATTTTCTTTACTGGCAATGCTTTTAACCGTAAAGCGAAAAGCAAACAAGTTTGTATTCGCAACCATTTTATAATATCGCAAACAAAAGCTGCAGCTGCACAAAAGGGACTAATTGTATTTCATTAGCTTCTATAATGGTTGGAAATTATTATTGCTAATGGTGGATGATTTGTGAGATTTAAATGAGAATTGAGTAAAGAATGTATAAGCAATAATAATAATCTTATTTGAAAAATTATTTTGGAAAATCAGCAAGTGTTTTAAAGTGGTTGATTTTCAATCGACGAAAAAAGGGAGTTCTCAGTTCGATGCATATTATATATTCTATTGTTCTTTTTGCTTTTTTTGGACTGTGCATATATTTTACCTGTTGATCCGATTTGAATGTTATTTTTTCTATTGTGTAGAGTTTTTTTTACATAAATGTTTTTTGGCTTTCTTCGTATGATGAATCCGGGTGGGTTAAATAAATAAAATATAAATAGGATCACGACTGTAATCCCCAAGTACGGTAGACATCCTCTCAGATCTCCAGGCGCTTAGATCCTTTGAAGATGTCTAGTCGGGTTAGTCAGAGGCACGTCCAAACATTATATTTGGCACATGCCCACATTGTGCAGTAGTTAGCATTCCATACGTGACAGGTTGCAAGCCCATCGCCGCTTATAAGAATACTAACTGGTTTCGTCACGATGTTTTCCTTCACCGTTTTGAGCACGTGTTTTTGATACATATATTTTACCTGTTGATCCGATTTGGATGTTATTTTTTCTATTGTGTAGAGTTTCTTTTACATAATTCGTATGATGAACCCGGGTCGGTTAAAGATGTCTAATAATATTATAATATTGACTAGCCTCACAGCTAAGTTGGTAGTAACTCTGCCTTCTACGCTGTAGGTTGTGGGTTCGATCCCCACCCAGGGCAAACATTTGTGTGATGAACATAGAGATTTGTTCTGTGTCTGGGTGTTATTATGTATATTACTAGCGACCCGCCCCGGCTTCGCACGGGTAGCATGTTATTATACATATAAACCTTACTCCTGAATCACTCTATCTATTAAAAAAAACCGCATCAAAATCCGTTGTGTAGTTTAAAAGATATAAGCAAACATACATACATACATACAGACGCGGGAAGCGAAAAGCGACTTTGCTTTATACTATGTAGTGATGTATGTATTTACAAAAAAAACGTAAATAAGTATTATATCAGTTATCTGGATCCCATTGTACAAGCTTTGCTTAGTTTGGGGCTAGATGGTGTTGTGTGTAAAGTCCGCCAATATTTATATTTATATTTTTATATTCCAAGTCACGAACTA
The DNA here is from genome assembly GCA_912999785.1 of Hydriomena furcata. Taxonomy (NCBI): domain Eukaryota; kingdom Metazoa; phylum Arthropoda; class Insecta; order Lepidoptera; family Geometridae; genus Hydriomena; species Hydriomena furcata. The sequence goes on along the minus strand of OU538832.1, from coordinate 14,223,047 downwards.
CATTAATTCCAAGTTTAATATAAATCGGTAAAGCACTCCCACAACTTTAGAATTAATAGAATTTAGAAGTAAAACTACACGCAACCTATTCTAATCTTAAGTACGTCTAAGTTCAAAAGTCAGAGATCTATAACCTCAAGTTCAACAAAATATTTCTAAATCATAATAAAATTTTCTAGAACTATATTAAATGTTATGAAAACTTTATTATGGACCCCAAATGTTGTCTGAATAAAACAATTTTATTTATTTTATTTATTATTATTTATTTATGATGTCTATCGAGACTTGAATCAGTAAATATTTGATGTCACCCTCAAGCTAAGTATTATTATTTTAAGATTATTAAAAAGATAAGACAAAAACAAGTAAACCGAGTAACGATTAATTTAAATAATTGCGAAAAATATAGTTTGTCTAGCAAGATTTGAATAAAAATAATAATAATAATGTTGGTGAACATTTCACATATCGCCATCTAGCCCCAAACTAAGCAAAGCTTGTACTATGGGAACCAGATAGCTGATAGAATACTTATATACTTTTTTTTTTTTGTAAATACATACTTATTATACATATTAACACCCAGACACAGAACAAACATCTATGTTCATCACACAAATATTTACCCTGGGTGGGGATCGAACCCACAACCTACAGCGCAGAAGGCAGAGTTACTACTGAGCTGTGAGGCCAGCTTGTAGACGGTTATCTTTCGTCGTACAAAATCGTTTTACAAATCTATTATTTTTAATGGCCGCAGTTCATTCACAACTCATCCTTGTAATTTTACAAGCTTATTCAACTTGTGTGGGTCAAATCTTGCGAATAAATTTTAACCAATTCTCCCCAACTAATCAAATAAACATTGCAATCCCAAGTAGGTACGGTAGACATCCTCTTAGATCTCCAGGCACTCAGATGTTTGAATATGCCTACCCCCTTTAGACTCCCTTTAGTCACAAGCACGTTCGAACATTACAATTGGCACGTTCTCACATAGCATTACATATGTGACAGGTTAACAGAATACTAACTGGTTTTCTCACGATGTTTTCCTTTATCATTTTATTCTTTTTTCAGTCGTGTCCACATAACAAAACAAACATTACACCAGCTTGGTGGAAGGTTTGAGGTGGAGCCAGGAGACGGAAGTTCCAGGGAAGGACACCTTGCTGATCACAAAGTGGAGACGTACCTCATAATACCACCCAAGGTAAGAACACGTAGACATATATCCTAATCCTAATCATCACTACATAGTATAAAGCAAAGTCGCTTTCCGCTTCCCGCGTCTGTATGTCTGAATGTATGTTTGCTTATATCTTTAAAACTACACAACGGATTTTGATGCGGCTTTTTTTAATAGATAGAGTGATTCAGGAGGAAGGTTTATATGTATAATAACATGCTACCCGTGCGAAGCCGGGGCGGGTCGCTAGTAATATTATAAATGCGAAAGTTTGTGAGGATGTTTGTATGTTTGAAAATCAATCAGGCCTAAACAACATAACGGATTAAGATGAAATTTAGATATAATGCCCGAATTAGACATATTATAATTCGAAAAACATTCCCAAAATGATTGATAAAAAAATGTATAGGGGATGATTTTGGTTTAGATCGCGCTGGTGTAGAAAACTATCATTAGTTTTGACTATACATGACAGGACAAATCGGTCACGGATCGGCTAGTACATACTTAAAGTCACGCCTATTTCGTAGAGGCAGAGACCACGGTTCTCCTATTACTACGATCCTGACATACTTCTTTTGCTTCATTTACTCTCATCACATGCACGCTAGTCGGTTTAGAGTATTCTTGACCGCCTTTTACCAAAACGTCAACAATTTGGTCCAAGAAAATAGAAGACAACTCGTAGACTTTTCTACGAAAATACTTATTTTATTTCATTTTATAATTTTAACAAAACTTGCCACCTTTACTTACAAAAAATATATAATATCAAATACTAATATAATACTTAAAAATAATATCGACAATACATAGTTCATTTTTATGCTAAAAACATTTCATTTTATTTCCAGCGAATTTTTAACAGACCAGATTCACAATATATTTGATTGGCTATAATATTTTGTTTGATATAATATTATTATGTATTAAATTTACATAAAAGAATAACTTAATATAACTTACTCAAACCACGTAGTTTAACTAAATTTGTTTTCTAGGCACGTTTTGATTTTATCCTGAAACCATCTTCCTAAAAGAAACTTACAATACTTTATCAGTAAGTAAATCTCATCTCTACAAAGTTGATCAACTTAAATCCCACCTGAGTGGATTCAAAATAGACCTTTGTCACCATAAATCAGTTTTTAAAGTGAAAAAAGCTTTATTACTCTGTTAACAAGGTTTCATATGGTTTGGTTGCGAGCAATTTCCGATTTCTAGGTAGTGCTATTGAGCGATGACTATATATATAAATTTATTTTACACTAAGTTTTTTCAGCTGTTTCTGTGGTACCTAGATGAAAAGTAGCCTATATTTTATTCCATGACGTAGGCTATTGAATGTTACAAGTTTCATCCATATTCGCTTAGTTGTTTGGGCATGATTGAGCCACAAATATGGAATCCTCCTCACAAACTTCCGGATTAGAAAATGCGTTACTAATGATGTCGGTGTCATGCAAGTATGAATTAAGAAAAATAAAATTATGTTTAAAAACAAAAAATAAAAATTTAAATAATACCTAGGGGATAATAAGAGGACTACCTTCTGCGCTGTAGATTGTGGGTTCGATTTCCACCAAGGAAAAACATATATTTTGTGTGATGAACATATATGTAGATGTTTATTTTGTGTCTGGATGTTAATGCATTAATATTAAGAAAAGTATTTAATTCAATCAATAATCTAGTTCCCATATTACAAGCTTTGCTTAGTTTGGGAACAGATGACACTGTTTGAAATGTCTTTTTTGTCTTTGAAATATTTGAACATAGATGTTTGTTCTGTGTCTGAGTGTTAATATGTATAATAAGTATGTATTTACAACAAAAAAAAAACGTATGTAAGTATTCTATCAGTTATCTGGTTCCCATAGTACAAGCTTTGCTTAGTTTGGGGCTAGATGGCGCTGTGTGAAATGTCCTCTAATATTTATTCATTTATTTATCAAAAAATTAAAAATATCCACTGCAAAACCCTAACCGCTCTAACAGATTGCTTGACATATTGCTCGATGAAATGGGACGCCTCATATTCGTCAGAGCGTGCGAAATTGGCAATTCCATGATACAGATATAGGCGATATCCGATTGACCACGATTGAATTACTTGTTACTCTGACTCGGTTTTGCGAACGGCTTTTACGTTTTTAGGTTTTATAACCGACGGAAAAAGAGGTGGTACTCAATTCGACTTGTATATTTATTTATATTTTTATGTATGACTGCCCATTCATTTTTACCTGGTGTTTCAATTTCGATGATTTTAGAAGGACTAATAAACTAATGACTATTATACCCTTGACTTTTGGATTGGTCAAATCATTTATTTTACGTAATTATTGGTTTTATGTACAACTAGCTGTCCGCTTCGCACGGGTGTACTAACGAAGATTATCTATACTAATATACTAATACTAGCGACCCGCCCCGGCTTCGCACGGATGCAAAGCTGATACCAAAATATATTACAGAATGTCTTTGTATACTCGTTAACAGCATTTAAAATTTAAAAAAAAAGTCGCGCTGATTTGAAATCTTAAAATTATCAGTGGTTCTCTAATATATTAAGCATGTTATTATACATATAAACCTTCCTCCTGAATCACTCTATCTATTAAAAAAAACCGCATCAAAATCCGTTGTGTAGTTTTAAAGATATAAGCAAACATACATACAGACGCGGGAAGCGGAAAGCGACTTTGCTTTATCCTATGTAGTGATTATAAAGTAAAGTTTTGATTTTTTGTTTTTTTGTATGTTTGTAATGGATAAACTCAAAAACTACTGAATTGATTTCAAAAATTATTTCACCATTACCAAGCTATATTATCCCTGAGTAACATAAACTATTTTTTATTTTTAAAAAGTAATAAATTATTTATAAGAATGACGATAGTTTGAAGCAAGGTGTAAAAAAATGCCAAAAATTTTGCTCTCTTCGTGTGCGCTACAAAAACTATTGATTGAACATAAACAAATATGATACATATTGAATGTCCTCATCAATGCGCATAAGAAAGTCTGCAAGATGGTATGTCTCAATATTATACATTAGGAATAATAACCGTTTGTTGTTGAAATTTGTTGAAATTAAAACATGGTTTGGAACAAAAAGTGATTCTATCCATATCATGATGTATCTATAAATTGCTGTTCGTTAGTTTCGCTAAAACTCGAGAACGGCTGAACAGATTTATCTTATCTTGGTCTTGAAATGTTCGTGGAGGTCTAGGGAAGGTTTAAAAGGTGAGAAAAATTCGAATAATTGCCGGGAAACCCCTAAAAACAGGCCGTTTCTTTTTCCCATACAAAAGTTTTCTAACTAAAACGTAAAATCAATATGAGCTTTATTAGGTTTGATAATACGGTAAGTTTGATAAACTTAGAAGCAATTAGAACCCTTTTCTATGTTTGTTTTGTAGCTTTAGCGTTGAAGTGCCATTAAAACTCTCTCTTAAACCCCTCTCCATTCTTTTGTTTCACTTTATATTATTCCGAGACTCGCTTTGTTTGATTTTTACCACACTGTTGGTTTATTTCGTAAAAATCTATGATTATCATATTATGGCTTCCAATGACATATTATGACTTTCAATGCAGTTTAGGTAAGGTGCTTTCTGGTAAGATCGGACAATTTTCAGAAAACCTAAAGAGTAGAGTAAAATAAAGAGTTCTATCCGCATTTATAGATAGTATAGATAACGTGTTATATAATACGAGAACATTACAGACTATTTACAGATATATACACAAGAAAATGGAAAATGGAATACTTAGACAACTTCTGTCAATTGCAAAACTTATCCCTTTCAGAACACTAGAAGTCCTAAATTTTCCTAAAACCTCTTCGGCCAGATGTCACAATTAAACCCTGTAATTAAATTACTGCTATAGTTCAAAGGTTATTCTAAGACTGGAGTAATTTACCCCTGACCCGATGATAACTTAGATTTATTGTGCCTTTGTCCAGGGCCGGAGCAAGTTTCAGTCAAAGTCAATTAATATTATGTCAAATGACAAGGATCTCTTTCACTATGGAAGTTAACATACATAGCTATCACCAGAAACCGTAGTAAAAAAAATACTGTACAGTAGACATCTTCTCAAACCGCTTCTTCCTCTTTGAAATTGTCCAAAGGGGTCAAAGGCATGTCCAAACATTTCCATTGTGACATGTTGTAAGCCCAACGCTGCTTAGAATACTAACTGGTTTTCCTTCGCCACATTGAGCATTATGTTACGAGTAATGCGCATAAAACTTTTTGAATGAAAGAACCCATTTATGCTCGGATGGAATTTGAGCCTTCGTAAAAATTAGATATCTACTAACAAAACGGTAAAAGATAAAAACCGGACAAGAGCGAATCGTATTCGCGCAGGGTTTCGTACAAACTTCTTTAGGTTTTCCTGTAATCTAAAATTTTAGGCTCTCAGTAGTTTCGGGGATAATAGTTGGGGATGCAGGGACGGACGGACAGACACACGAGTGATCCTATATGGGTTTTTTTTTTCTGTTGAGGTACCAATCCTTAAAAACTATTATTTGGCTCCAAGTTACCTACCTGGTTACGGCCCTGCTTTCTTTAAGAATAAATGATAGTTACTACGCTTCGGCGCGTGACTGGTGTGCAAAGTAGTTTGAGCAGATACGAAATCGTGCGCGAAATTGAAACGTGTTTTTGCAAAAATGAACGTATTTATTTTCTTTATGCCTCCTTAACTCCTTCAAGGAGCCTCCTTATGTGGTACTCAAAATTTTTAATAGTTCCTTCTTGGTTGAAACAAGCTTTAGACTTAGTAACATTCTCCTAAATACCCATAAAAATCTTAAAAGCTGGTGGAGTGTTCCAATCCCGACCATTCATCAATGAGACATTTATTATGTGCATCAGAAACCAGTGACTGTCGGCGATAGGCTTGTAACCTGTCACTTGTAGAATGCTAACTGCAAAATGTATGTGCCATAATGTGTGTATTTGGACGTTCCTCTTACTATCCCATTTGATTATCTTTGAGGATCTGAGAGGATGTCTACCGTACTTGGGACTATAAGTGATCCTATTTATTTTCCTTCAAGAAATCTGCCGCTTGAAACTAAACGCTCCTTGGGCGCGCTTTGCATTCGAGCAATGAATGATTCACAATATATTCAGGTCTAAATGATCTACAATAAAGAGGTCTGGCAGACTCAAATTGCGATCCTTCCTCCTAAATCCAGTCACGTTCAGCCGGTTTTATAGAATCGGTATCTATTCGATTGTACGAATATACGAGTACATGTCCGGAAAATATATAAATTTGGTAAATAGGTATACTTTTCATCTGTGTTTTTGCGTGTTGGTACATTCTACAAGTTGAGAGGATGTTTATATGTTTGGATGTTTCAATCACGTTTAAACGTTAATTGGATTCGGATGAAACTTGAAATATTATTTTTCAAACTATAGTGATTAGTAGATTTTTACTCGGTTCTAAAAAAATAAAATAAAAATAAATAGGATCACGACTTTAATCCCCAAGTACGGTAGACATCCTCTCAGATCTCCAGACGCTTAGATCCTTTGAAGATGTCTAGTGGGGGTAGTCAGAGGCACGTCCAAACATTATACTTGGCACATTCCCACATTTTGCAGTAGTTAGCATTCCATATGTGACAGGTTGCAAGCCCATCGCCGCTACTCGGTTCTTTATGATGTAATTACCTTTAATTTATTTTCCCGACGTTTCGACTATGTTACAATAGTCTTGGTCGACGGGTAGGATCGTGGTAATTACGTGATAAAGACCCGTGTAAAAAAACTTGAAATGTATGTGCCTTAGAACAGTTTAAAAGCTACTTTTTATCGCAAGCGAAGCCGTGAGTAAAAACTAGTTGGGATATGTTACTTTTATGGGCGACCTAAAAACTCACTACACACACTGTTAGCTACTCGTTCATACGAACTTTTATTTATTTACGAGGGCGTTTCTGTGCTTAGGACGGTACTTACGTTTCAGAGGTTTTCAGCCCAAAAACCCCATTACTAAAATTGGTTATGGTTACTTCACTAGTTTATATAAACCTACTTGCATTCGTGAGGAAACTAGTTAATATTTTTATAATCGACGAGGCTACTGCAAAAATGTCGGCATATGCCATGTATAATGTTTGAACGTGCCTGACAATCCCCTTTAGACATCTTTAAGAATCTGAGTGCCTTAAAGGGGAGTTTACTGTATTTGGGAACTACAGTCGTGATTCTATTTTATTTTCATTTGCATTCCAGAAGCCAGCAGGCATATCCGAAAATGGCCGGCTCTCTGTCTGCACAGTAGACCGAAAAGGCAGCATTGTATCCTCAACCTATAATGATGTTTCCCCCACCAAGCAACACAACATCAGCCCAGCACCTTCCCAACATAGCTTCAGCGATGAGACATCTAGAGTGTTGCGCTCTGAATCGATTAGAACAGCTGATCTGAGATCAGACTCGTTTAGGAATGATGTGATGAGATCTGAATCGGTGAGGACCGCGGATGTGAATCGATCGGATTCTGTGCGGATCACTGATGTGATGAGGTCAGAGTCTGTCAGGACTTCGTCTCCGGGAGGTAAATATTATTTACTAGTGGAAACCATTGCGACTTCGTTCATGATAGATCATTCAATCAGTTTATAACTAATTAGATAACTTATTGACTAGTATTTTTTTATCTTTTTACCCAAACAGGCGTCGCAGCTTTGTTGGTAGTAATTCTAACTGTGGGTTATGTTTTCACCAGGTTTGTCCTGGTTCTACTCGTATATTCACAAATAATAAGCCCAACTCTATGTCAAATTCTAGACCTAAGCCGACGAGCTTCAGTTAGAGTTGACGGTCCGAAGACAGTGGCTTTCGAAGGCGCTACTAGCCCTGGTGAGAGTCTTACTAATGGAACAGTGGCGCATGTGAAGCCGAAGAGTCGCAGCGGGTCTATTATTGGAGCTATCAGCCCTATTATGGGGACAGGTAAGATAAGAATTTTGCTTGAATATGAACGACGAAGTGCACCATCAAGTTTAGTTTTCCCAAAGAGAGTTGATGACAAGCAGGCGATCGGTGGTAAAACACTAGGCCAAATCCTTTTGCAACATGTTGTGCCAACCCAACATAAAGTAGGATAAGGACGAGAAGATGATGATGATGAGCGACGATTTTTGCAGAAATTATTAAAGACTACCTACTACGTATCATCCACCAGCTTTTCCAGTGCTTTTAATAAATTTATCCGTGTTCCCGTCCGTTTTACATCCGTTGTCCGCTAGCATCGCGAAAGTCGTCTGACTTAAATGGTTTATAATTGAAAATTTTACTTTTTCCTTCAGAGGAAAGTTCAGATTCTTCAGAGCTAACATCGGTTAGCACACCACAATCTGAGTTGCTACAGCAGACGCTATTCCTTAGGATGTTAAGTACAATATCTACTGAATCACTAAGTTAGTTTTTTTTTTTAAATGTCTTTGTCCATTGCCATTGGAACACTTTATAAAACTGAAAAATGTATGTTACATTTTCATGTTTGTTGATTTATCAACCAATCCGCATAATTTAATAAGTGATTTAAAAACACTTACAAATTCATATTTTTTTTGTGTTAAAACTCATTTTAAATACATTGGTCTAACACAATATTGTTTATAAATAATCGATAAAACAGCATACTATTTACACAAAGATAATTTAATCTTAATTTACATACCTTTTCAAATGCCATGTTAATGACTTAGTTTTGACTTGTACGAAAAGTTAATAATATGTATACTAAGTATGTATTTACAACAAAAAAAAACGTATATAAGTATTCTATCAGTTATCTGGTTCCCATAGTACAAGCTTTGCTTAGTTTAGGGCTAGATGGCGCTGTGTGAAATGTCTAGCAAAGTTTTAGTAGGTATAAATTTTTGTGTAGGTATAAAGTTTAGGCTTCATATAAATGTTATTTTTAAACGATATCAACAAAATTGAACAGATTCTCAATTAGGCGGCTATGTATTTCTTTTATCATGTATTTCACCAATTTGTTTGTGGTCCGATTTCAATGATATTTTCATTATCTGACAGAATATAACTTCGGAGTAGTATTTTTTGTGATTAAAACAAAGTTATCAATTATTACTGTAACATAGATGTATTTTGTAATTTCAGCTACCCCTGGCGGCTTACCATCTCGCTCGCGTCCATCAAGCAAGATGACAAAGTACGTGGAGTGTTGGGGCGCGGATAAGCCCTTTGCTAACATCACCGACTCCACCCTTGCGAAGAATATTGGAATCTCTGTAAGTTTGTCTTATCATTAGAAATTATCATACCTAAGTAACTCTGAAATATCTAATTCGGCTACGATTCAGTAGTCAATTCAACATTGACTCAGGGCCCTTACTCTCTCTATTCGACATTATCAAAACGATACGACAGTGCTTCGATATAATATTCGGTCTTCAAAATTGTCGTAAATTTTTCGTAGTAGAATATATCATGTCAAGTCAAAAACTATATTGGTCGTTTTATCGTTCAAAATATAGTCGAAAACGATGTGACGTTTGTTCCGATATATAGTTTATTGTTTTCAAGAGTAAACCTGGTTTTATTGACAGTTTTCATCATTTGACTGACTCAGTTGTTTATAAATTATGTAGTTGTAGTTCGTTTATTCTTACTATAATTATTAACATTTGTTTCCAATGTTTCAGAGTTTAGCTATGATAGAACAAAACTTACTACCTCAAAGGACGACATGCTGTGATTGCAGGTTAGTGAGTTTTACAACACACAAACTAATTCTGTAATTATACTTCTGTAATTTGTTATTTCTTAAAGTGATTGGTTGTTAGTAATCTAGCCATAGGTCATAATTTGCGGTCTCCTGAACACGTTTTCGCAAAAAAGTGTGTGTGTGTGTGTGTAGAATTTTATTGGCATTGATTTTTATATAGATAGAGATAATTTTATGATAGATACAAATATAAATCAGAACTATGAGCCCCAATTATGATAGCTACATCAGTAGGATAGATTGGTTTCTACAAACTATCTGTATAAAAAAACATCTTTGCTAACCACCTTAGGCAGCCCGGTCATCGGCGTTAAATGTTTGCAAGAACTGCAAAAGTTGTGCGACAATTCTCCTAGTTTCTCATATCCTCAGCAAAAGAAATTCTACTGTTTAGTCAGGATTATATGTAATGTCCTTTTCAGCAATAACACAGAAGGCATGAACCGACTGACGTTGTGGTTCAAAAGCGCAACGCAAGAGCATCAGTATCGCAACCAACCTGACGCTCAGTTCAAATACAACGTCGCGTTTGCTTCACTTCTGTTTCTACTACTGGCGTTTATACAGCTACTCACTGTACCCAAGTTAGTATTTTCTTTTGAAATTGTATTTTTTTCTTCATACTTTTAAATAAATTATATATAAATATAGGTGCACATTTCACACAGCGCCATCTAGCCCCACTAAGCAAAGTTAGATAACAAATAAAATATTTAATGTACTATTTTTGTAAATACATTATAATACTCTGAAAGAGAACAAAGAGTTATGTTCATCATTCAAAAAGGAACAACATCCAATTGAGCTGTGTGGCCAGTCAGTTTTTTCGAAGCCGTGTTTTCCTAATCGGAGATACCTTGCTATTATTTTTCTTGTTCGCCTTGTTTGATCGGCACCACTGGAGCTTTACATAGCATTTACCATAAGGATCATCAAAAAAATATATAGGCATGCGCGCCATGTTTGTTGCCTTATTCTTCTAAGCTTGGTCGAGGATAGGCGTAGCTTCATCAAACTCGTAAGAAATTTCAAAGAGATCCTTGTAATTTTTGACATTGTCTCGATTTACAAAAACGTTGCAGTAAACAAATCTACTTACCATTTTCCAGAGGTGTGGTTCTCTACGCGTCCTTCGGGCCAACCCTACTAACTATGATTGTGTTCGTGTACCTCTCCTGGTGTGACGGCAACATGTTTGGGAGAGGGTTACATCCCCTTTCGGACACCCCTAATGACGACTACGCTGATAACTGCACTAAACCTGGACAGGTGAGTTTTACCGAGAATATTCTTTGCCATGTGTACAGTTATTGTTTAGAAAATCACTATTATAATTCCCAAGTACGGTAGTCATCTACTTAGATTTGTCACGCACCCTGTCACGTATATGGTATGCAGTAGTTAATGCGAAATGTGGGATAATGTCAGATGTAATGTTTGAATATTTCTCTGATTACCTTCGTTCCTTTAGACATTGTCAAGGATGTGAGTGCCTAAAGGATTTCCACCGCCCTTGGGGATTACATACTATTTATTTATTTTTTAGCTTTTATAAGAATCAACAATAAAAGCAAATTATCAGATATTCTTATTTTAAACTGTATAAAGAACATAATAAAGATATTTATTTATTTCTATAAATGTTAAATTGTCTAGTGACTGTTTCATGATTTTGCAATATACAGAAATCTATTTATATAAAATAAAGTCGTGTTATATAAAATAAAGAGCTTAGAACCAGAAGACGGATAAGATACGGGATTAGAACGGGAACGGGAACGGGAAGGGGAACTTAACACAACATTTGTTAATTCTAAAGCGATACGAAGTTTGCCGGGTTGATAAAATATGATTCAATAAGATATTTTTAATTTCAGGTTGTAGCTGAAAACCGCTTTATAAGACTGACAATGTTCATAGTATCTGTACTGCTCATATGCGCTTGCGCAGTTATAAACTTAGTAAGTTTTGTTATATAAATTACTCATTTTAGTTGTCATATCTTTTCTTCATATATTAAATTTGTTTATTACAGTTACAAACGTACGTCATCGAAGATTACCCTATAGAGAAATTTAACGTATCAAATTCACAAAACAACTCCGAAATGCTAATGGATACGAGTAATTACAGCGACCCTTATCCGTTTAGATACAATGAAGTGGATTCAGCCCCTGTAAGTCATCATCTTCCTGCTCTTATCCCACTCAAGTGGGGTCAGCACGACATGTATTGTGTTCTTCTTTTGTTTCCCTTTATCAGCCATCATCTCATCAACACTCCTACTTAACATTCCTTAATCAATCACTCTTTTCTTAACCATGTTAGCTTTCACACAGTCTATTCATTTTTTCTTTGGCCTTACTTCAACATTCATAAACATTCATATCTAACATTACCTCCCCCCCCCCATGTAATGCTTACTTATAATTTAAGAAAAATAATTATAAACTTGTTACTTGTTTGTTTTTATCGAGTAAGTCACATAATGAACTAGGATTTACTGAAAACTTGATAAATTCAAAACTGATACTAAGTCCTGACTCGAGCTTATTATCATAAACTGTAAAAGTGCTTTATGAATGCGCTCGTTTTTGAGGTCTTAAAGCTCTTTTGTTAGAAAACAGTTCTGTGCCACAAGTTTAAATATTTTGTAATTTTTTTTCAGACATATATCTACAGCACAGTAATAACACTTGCTTCAATATCAGTGTTTCTTCGAGTTGGTTTTGTGCTGAAGTTCGTTGTGATGTGTTTAACTCTTATTGTTCACATCGCAATGTTTGCATCGTCTGATATCTTTAATCTATATGAAAATAGAGGTTTAGAAAAACAGTAAGTCACATTATGATTCATCTGATTATTTACTATACAGAGCTATCGTTTCTGAACTAGGCTATTGATCTAGAATAATTTAATGTCGCGATATATAAAATGAAAAATATGAGTCTAATTGAAGCCCCGAGTAACTCTAACCATAATTATTGAACTTTTTATTGAAAACATCCTTTTAGGCAAATTGACGCGACTTAAGATTAAAAAAATCAGAACACACCTTATATTTTATTGTTGTATTAATATATTTTGTTCTTTTCAGCTTCACGACAATTCCATACGCAGCCAAAGCGGGCCTCATTCTTGTATTCCTCGCCGCTCTATTGCACATTTTAGATCGGCAGATTGAGTTTACGTCACGGACTGATTTCCTGTGGAAAGATAAACTTAAGTTTGAACAGGAAGAGGTGGAAACTATGAGAGGGATCAACAAGGTAAAAATAAATAACTCAGTAGAGAACATACATCATTTTAATCATGATGTGTAATATTTATTCATAGTATGATGTTACTTATTATGCCTATTTTATTGTATTTCAGATTTTATTGGAAAACATTTTGCCGGCGCACGTGGCAGAACATTTTCTAACATCTGTGGCATCAGAGGTACAATTTATATATTTTTATGTTCTTATACTCTACTTGTACTCGTTCTATTTTGGTTATTTGTTGTATTGATTCGCATTGATATAACATTTTAGCATGTTTTGTTTTTTGGTTCTCAAAATTAAATGTTATGTACGCTTTAATGAAGACTAGCTTCCTCTGAGGTATCAAAAGGTAAGTATTTACATGTATTTTCCAGGAAGATTTATACCACGAAAGGTACTCCAGTATAGCGGTAATGTTTGCTTCAATACCGAACTACAAGGAGTTTTACGACGAAACCGACGTCAACAAGCAAGGACTTGAGTGCTTGAGACTGCTCAACGAAATCATTTGTGATTTTGATAAGGTACAACAAATTGTAATCACACTAAATATCGTCAATACAAAAGTTTGGATTTTTGTTACCTAATTGTTTATTTTCATTTTCAGCTACTTTTGAAGCCGAAATTCAGTTGCATAGAGAAGATCAAGACAATTGGTAGCACGTACATGATCGCCTCAGGTCTCTGTCCTGGGAAAGAAGAGGGGAAAAAAATTGTAAGTTGATCATTTCTAGTTTGGTTGTGGCGACAATAGAATTGCAATCGTGATTCTATTATGTTATTTTTTTCTGTTTACAGGATGCTAAAAGCAAAGAAGAGCACACAGTAGCAATTCTAGTTGAATTTGCAATGGCCCTTAAGTCAATTCTCGATCAAATCAACAGAGAATCCTTCCAGCGGTTCAAATTGAGAATAGGTATGTAAATTGACTTATAAATATAAATACCTATACATTATTTTTCGTGTTTGAGCCTTCGCCTTGTTCTAACGGCACTACACTGGAGCTCTACATAGCATTAAGGAAAGAATAATCGAAAAAAATGATAGGCCATGTTTATTGGCAGGCTTGCTCGCGAAGAATAGGCGTAGCTTCACCTAGCTCATCTAGCCTAAGACGTTTCAAAGTGATTGAAATAAATACCATTTGAATTTGACCCACGACCAGGCTCACTAAACTTAAGAAATAATTTCAAGGGTGACTACCCTTGAAATTATTTCTTAAGTTTAGTTTAGTTTAGTTTAGTTTTATAACAAAGTCCCAAATGACTAGCTATAGCTTTCTATTAACAAGTAGTTGTGGTTAGAACTGTATGTCTGTCGCTGTTGAAAGTTTTTTATTGATTTATTCCAGGTCTAAGTCATGGACCCGTGATAGCAGGCGTGGTGGGAGCTCAAAAGCCTCAGTACGACATCTGGGGTAACACAGTGAATGTGGCATCGCGGATGGACTCCACGGGAGCTATGGGCAAGATCCAGGTCACGGAGGATACTGCTAAGTGAGTGATAATATATTTTTTAATAGGACAGTTTATTACAAAGAAGGGATTACGAATAGTACTAACAAATAGTCAGTACCTATTTGTTATTCCCAAGTACCTATGGTAGACATCTACTCAGATCTCCATGCGCTAAGATCCTTGAAGATGACTAGAGTGCGTGATCAGCTCGTCCAATCATTGCATACGACAAGAAACGGCACAGTCACAAATTGTTAGATTTCTAGTACCTACGCACGTTTAAAACCTACAAAAAATTTAAAGTATTTTTGTATCTTCGCGGCGGAATAAAATATTTGTATTATTATCCGTATTTGGGTGTTGTGGTTCATACCACAACTTGTGGTTGGGTGGTATTCGTAGTTTCTGATAGGGAATTTTAGTGTGTCAGGATTATATAAGTGGCGTTAAAGCCGCAATTACATTAGGCATTTGCATATCAACATTGCAGGCAACATCAACGGCTCGCGGCACAAAAGCTATCAACGTGTCCTAATTTTAAGTGTCGGGCGACGTCTAGCGGACATGTCGGGTGATATGTCCGGTGATATGTATGATATGTATGTGCAAATGCGGCTTTATTAATGCGTGTTTATTTATTATTTATTTCTAGGGTTCTCATGAGGGCAGGCTACACGTGCGAATGCCGTGGTCCAACCTACGTGAAAGGAAAAGGAACACTTGTCACGTATTTCGTAAAATCGCCAAGTGCTGGAAGTGGAATATAACCGATCATCAACATCAAGTAATTTTTTGATAAATAACTACCTACATATAGACAATTTTATTCAAAAGATAAATAAATTAGGTATGAACTTTGTAGACATGTTTTTGACAACATACTCGTATTACATAAAGCTATGTAGGGAATAGTAAGTTCAGATAGTGATTCTATTTTAATAAATACCATTTGAATTTTTCATACAATTTAAAGTATTTACATTAATAATAACTCTTCTCATGTTTTTTCTATATATTTTTTCTATTTCCTATATTATTATAGATATTTCCTAATTGTTTTATAGGCCTAATTGTATGTTTAAAATCCATTGTTGTATGTCAAATTTATATTGTACTTGTGTCCTTTTCGTCCTCGGTATATACATATTTTTCTAATAAATTGAAATAAAAATAGTTTTCTTAACTTTTTCAGTAGCACTTGATATCATGTTTGTCTATTTCCAGTTAAAATAATGAGTATTAGAGAAGAATAGTATATTTTGTAATTAGGTTCTAACTAGGTACTTTGCAAAGTTATATAGTGAAATGTGTGATATTTTAGAGATTATTGAGATTTATTTTTAAAACATGACATGAATGTTTGTAAGTAGTATTATGATAAGTTGCATTTAATGTAATTTTGTCATGTTATTTTTGTAAAATACTCCCTGCTATAATTTATGGTGCTAAATAGTTTTAGCTGATTTTGAAATATCCCACCAAAAATGAGGTTTTTAAGCGGGTTTGTAATATAAAAACAAAGCGGTATTTTTCGGTGAACTTTTTTATGATAGTTTAACATAGTTATGATTTGCAGCTTTTATTGAGATACAATGTAATTTAAATAATTTACTTCTTCATAAATACTTATTGATAAAAAAATAATATTATAATGCTCAGAATATTAATTAGACATACCGGTTTCAGAGATTTGTCGATTTACACAGTGAGAAATTAGCCGTTAAATCTTATTTATACATATAGTTAACACATTTTTCTCATAAAATTCGGATTTTTGTACTTATAAATTTATTGTTACATCAATAGTTTGTCGTCTTCTACACGATATGTATTTATTTATTTACACATTTTTATTTAAGTAAATTTTTTTTTAACTTGTTAGTTGACCCTGAGTATAAAATTCATTAAGCATATTGCATAATAAATATCCAGAAAAGGATGGCACAGCCGTGCCGCTTTATTGCTTGACTTGGCGGGGGCACTCCCGTGCCCCCAGATAACTGTCAATGTACATAGCTGTAAGTTTTCCTAAGATCAAGTAAAGTAAAACTAATTATAATAATCTCCAAAATAAAATGATGTAGAGAATCTAGGCCTAATGTTTCTTATGGTGTATTTTATTGTAAAAAAGTAGTTTGTATAATCAGAGATAATAATATCCAAAAATATCAAAGGCCAATAAAGTATTTTATTTATTTATCGATCCCACTATTCCCAAGCAATATTAGAAATTACCTTATTCAAGTAGAACCCAATGTGATTGTGGTGCTCCTAATCAATCTATGCCACACTTGTTGGTGTGTATTCTCTGCTTAACCCTGCACTAGGGATGACCTCAACGGGGCTACAGATAGAGCGGTCGAGGTGGCCATCTATTCCAAAACAATTCACAAACAATAAAAAATAAAATGAAGCATCGACACGAAAAGGCTATATTCATGTTGGGAAGGAACTGCCTTCTGTAACACAGCTT
Organism: Hydriomena furcata; assembly: GCA_912999785.1. NCBI lineage: Eukaryota > Metazoa > Arthropoda > Insecta > Lepidoptera > Geometridae > Hydriomena > Hydriomena furcata. The sequence continues at coordinate 14,205,857 of OU538832.1, read as the reverse complement.
TTCATAAAGCTACCACAGGAGACAGAGCTCAACCAATATTTTTGTACCTTCTACCTACTTCAAGAAATAAATAATGTTTGTATTTTGTATTTTGAAAAGAAGAAGTAGAACTCTTCAACTTAATTTAACTGTTTTTTATGTATTTTGTAAATATATTAAAGTTCGCGGCTTAAGCACGTATTTCCCATGTTTTTCCTGTGGATGAGGCCAACCAGACTATACTTGCTGAGAGGATGATACAAATGCTAGACAATTTTATAGTAGTAGACGAAATTGTATCGACCAATCGCAAAGTCAAGGGACGATATTAGTTTTTTAAGTTTTTGAAGTCCTACATAAATATAATTGAAATGAGACCAAATTGGGACTATTCTCTACATAATAGAAAAAAAAATCATCGAAATCGGATCACCAGGCAATATTACGCGTGGTAATACATAAAAAAATATACGCGTTGACTTGAGAACCTCCTCCGTTTTTCGTCGGTTAAAAAGTTACAAGCCTATTTAAATTTATAAAACTTTATATAATACTTTCCTACTCTAAACGTAATTAGATAAAAAAAATATTTATTTTAGTGAATTTTTGAATGTGTGTGTAAAAATTAATAAAAAATATAAGTAATTATTTTCACCAGCTAAAACCGAAAAATATTATCAATTTCACGCCTCGCCCACTCAAATTCGAATTTGTGCGAGGTTACAAGTAAGGACACGGAATAAACAATATACAGATAATAAAGTCCACAGGCCACTAAACCGTTTTCTTCGCTATACCTTACAGGGACTTTTCTATGACTATTTTAGTTCATATAACTTAACATAACGATATATATCGTATCTATTTATAAAGAGCATCTGAGTACCTATTCCAGTTTTGAGTTGTGAATACCGGCGAAATTATGACGCATGACCTTTTTAACTTCATATCTCAAGCAACTCTTTGTCAATACCACTGGCGAAGTCGGTAGAGTTCGCGCTATGAAAGTTCTTATAAAATCTCTGAACAAAACATTTAATGAACGTTTTTATAAAAATCACAGCCCCCTTGCTCCTCCACTATGAGAATCGCTTTCGTGGCGCAGAACTGCTTAACCTGAAGAACCGTATTGTTGTTTCCTTCAATCATGCTCCACCCACTAAAAGAAATAGTTGAAGCACTCCACGGTAAATGTGTCAACGTATAGGTTCAGTAGAATGTGGTATCCGTATTTGGATGGATGTAGACGTTGAGGTAGGCCAAAGAAAAGATGGGTGGACAGTGTGAAAGATGATATGGAAAAGAAAGAAGTGTGGATGACGGCTGATAGAGGGAAATGGCAGACGAACACATGTTGCCGACCTCGCTTAAGTGGGATAAGGGTAGGAATATGATGATGTATAGCTTCAGTAGACACCGGCCTTAATACTGCAAGTTATGGCGATGGTAATTGGTAATTGCGGGTTGCGGCCACCTACGCGTTGATTTATACGGACGGCACCGCCCTCGAATGTAGAGTAACATTGAATCGGTCTTATTGTCTATTTGCTTGGTTCTAGTGCACGATACACCAATAACTTGACTAGACAAACTTTGATAAGCTGCAAAATATAGAATTTGTTTTATTGGGTAAGATTTTAGGGTAATTTACAGTCACTGGGAAAACCTCCTTACTCTTGGTCACACTGAAAATAAAAACGACAGATTTGCGAACGGGAATAAAAAAATTGGACCAATGCGCCTGCTGTTGTTTTTACACTTCTCATGCGCTCGTGCTATTAAAGTTCTTCAAGGCGTTAGCTACTGTTGATGGTTTTTTTTTTATAAAATATGGTTTGTTGATTTAAAACAGTGATTGGACTAACAGCAATTTAGTTGTACCTACGTGGTTGTATTGTGTCTAAGTTGCTCGATGATTACCTACTTGTAAACTAGAAGTAAACTTTTTAGTACAAAAGTTGAAAATCTACTATATAAAAGAAAGACGGGTTTGTTACAACCATCGACTACACAGTAGTCGATGGTTACAACACTTATAACTCGAGATCTGCTGGACCAATTTTTATGGTTTTTGATTCGTTGGATTTGTCTCCGCCCCGAATAGCAGAATACCTACATCTTAAAAACAATGAAAACTCGACGAATACATAATTATGAAAGATGAATCATTTTCAATAAATGTTCATTGGTTTAGTACATGTCAAACATTTGTTGTCCATCCTGTCAAATACTGTAAGTAATAATTGACATTTATGCATGCGTTCAGAAATGTATTTTGTGTAAACTATTGTCTGTATTTTTTTATTTTTTAACGGGAATGGGAACTGGAACGGGAACGAGTACGATTCTAAAGCGATACGAAGTTCGCCGGGTTAGCTTGTTACTTATATAACGTTTTGTTAGCTGTGTAAACTTCAAAACCCTACATTGCGCGTGGCTCGACAAGCACTTGGCCAGTATTTTTAACACGTAAATTTACAAGTAGGTTGATTAGTAGGTAACTAAAAACACAAAAGGTATGGTTCCCAAGCCAAAGCGCTACCTACCAATTTTAGTAAGTAAATTGATAGAAAAATCTTAAAGCTTTTGATTTAATAGTTGCACCCTTATTCTCCGTACAAATATTACATTATAATAGGTTCATACCGATAGTTCACCTGTCAAAATATAGATTAATTACAGTAAGTATTTAACGTGAGAGTATTCGTATTGATTTTAATCATACGTCTCGGTTATTAATTAGATTGGATTTAATTGTAGGCTTGTGTTGTAGCGGAATGGTTTAACTGTTTTATGGTGTAGATTGTTTAGATGTATGAGTTTGTCGACTTTCTATAACTAGAGGTTTACATAACGTCTAAAGAAACCACTTTATATAAATACATATTTGTAGTGGCACACATAATTAATGATGGTATACCTAATACCTAAGCCATTTGGGTTGAAACATGATTTTTGTAAAATACATTTTGAAGAGTGAGACATCAAGCTTTGAATATCTTCCGATGAAGTAATCACCTTTGCACCAACTTTATTAGCAGATCATTCTTATTTAGTACAAATAAGTAGTAGGTACATAAATCTATTTATTTTGTCTTTTAGAAAGCGGACTACGATATAATAATGATAACTAATACCCGTCCGAATTTCCCATCCAGCTTATATTATAAGCAAAAGTTTGTGAGTTTGTGTATTTGTATTTCACGTTATAACAGCTGAAGCTGAACTGATTTGTATGAAAATATAAAAAAAAATAGTTATAGTTCAATACTTAGAATAGCATAATCTTTTTAAAACAATTTTAAATAACTCACATTTCAAACGGGTAGGTATTATTACCTACCTTTACTAGTACCTTTTATTTATGTCGACGTTTCGATGTTACAATAATCGCAGACAGCATGTCTTGAAATATCATACTTATATGTAACTATTGATTTCGAATTAATTTTACACGGACCTTTATCACGTAGGTATGTATGCCGGTAAATTATAAAAAAAAAATTAAAGGTGATAGAGACCCGTTTAAAATTATAGCATACCTATGTATTACTGTTGGGACCACGCGAGCGAAGCAGCAGGTATTGGCAAGTAAGAAATAAATCTATCAAAGTTAAGCTCCCAATTAGCCCCGGGTCTAGTCCAGTAATAATAAAGCTATAACCAACACCGGGAGCCGGCGCATTAATCACGGATTACTGCAAGTAGATGCAATCGCCATGGATGATGCACGAGTTGCATTGTACTTGCTGGACTCCCAAGTGGGCATAGAGTAGGATGATAGGTGGGACAGGCTATAACTTGCTTAACTAACCTTGGTATATTTAGTGGAGCGTACTATTTATTTTATTTTCCTTTCTCTTTATTACAATACATGATGTTTGGCACTATACCCATATTTTTTTTATCTTTAGAAATACTACTCGTAAACGTCTTGAATAAAAAATAAATAAATAGGGTCACGATTGTAATCCCCAAGTACGGTAGACATCCTCTCAGATCTCCTTGAAGATATCTAGGGATAGATATCTAGTCAGAGGCACGGCCAAACATTAAAAGTCTTGAAGAATCGAAATGCTTTTTCCAGATTTTTCACTTTCAGTGCACTATTTTTTATAACTCTTTTTAAAGGAAGTTTCAACGATAAACTGTCTCGTTTTATATAAAAGTCGGATTTTTTATTAATTAACAATTCAATCTTTATTACTTTTGATACAAATTAAAAATTCTGCCGCGGCCACCATTTTCAATCGAGAGAGTGTTATGTTACAAAAAGTGGGCATATAACAAGTGTAATGTTTGCCTGTGCCTCTGACTACCCCTCTTATATATCTACAAGGATCCGAGCACCTGGAGATCTGATTGTATTTTTTCAATGCTTGGGAATCACGATTGAGACATTTTTCTTTGTCGTATCTCTTCCTAAATAATTCCATAATCTCTGCGCGCTATTACGCTAATAATATAAAACGATTCATCTTAACCGAATAAGAACCGCGTAATAATTTAACCGTGCATTGTATGACCACGTGACTTCCGGTGACTATAGAGCATTATCTTGGTTCAGATGAGATATGGTCCTTGTATCTGTGATCTTGGCCCTGTGGGAATCTTGGGCACATAGTCAAAGGTGGAAATTTATTAGCGAACTATTTCAGTACGTGGGGGTTCACACTTTGTTCAATGATCATCTACAAGTAAGTTCATGTACCTACAAAGAAAATTCTTTTATTTTTTAACCTTCTTCAAAAAACAGCGTTTGGTAAAATTTCGATAATTTATTCGTTTTTGTTTGATGATGTTCTTTCATAAATTCCATATATATATTAGTAGTTAGTTTAGTAAAAAAATATTCGTAAAAAGATTATATTGCAGTATGTCAAAACATTTTAATCGAAAAGCTTGTACCATTAAATTTTATTTAAAAATATGAGGATTTATTTTTTAACTTATATTGTCTAGATATTTAATAGACTCGATAGACATCCTTTCAGATCTTCAGGCCCAAAGGGGGTAGTCGTACGGCAATGTAAAGCAGAAATATAATGGTAATAATACTGCCCCTGAGATTCTCACCTTTCACTAAGGAGCTCCACTACTCTTAAAACTTACTTCCTTCTTTTCATTATGATCTTTATGATCATGGCCTTAGTTCTTGCGGTTTTAATTAGCAGGTGTCACTTTCCGCTATTCACCACCTGCCTGTTTTCCATATTCATTATTCATTTATTTTTACATTCATATCCATCTCCTCAACACGTAAAATTTGGCTTAAACGACTAATGAGGCAAAGTAATGTCGTTTCCATTTCATAAATTATCATCATATATTGTTGAGACTCTTTTTCATAATTACTTAGTATATTAAAACAATTAAATTACTAATACTCTACATATTTATAATATGAAAGTATCACAAACAAACGACCAAACGAATTTGGATGAAACTTGGAATATAATGTACATGACCTACCCTGGAATTGCATAATCGAAAATAAAACCGGCTAAGTGCGAGTCGGACTCGCGCACGAAGGGTTCCGTACCATTATCTATAAAAACGGCAAAAAAATCACGTTTGTTGTATGGGAGCCCTCCTTAAATATTGATTTTATTCTGTTGTTATAGCAGCAACAGAAATACATAATCTTTGAAATTTTCAACTGTCTAGCTATCACGGTTCATGAGATACAGCCCTGTGACAGACAGACGGACAACGAAGTCTTAGTAATAGGGTCCCGTTTTTACCCTTTGGGTACGGAACCCTAAAAAAGCAACACGAATGTAATCCCCAATTACCGTAGACACTGACACTCTCTCAGATCTCCAGGCGCTCAGATCCTTGAATATATTTCAAAGGAGTAGTCAGAGGCACATTCAAAAATAACATTTGGCACATGTGTTAATTCGCAAAGTGATATCTCAGATTTTTTATTCCGTACTTACTATAAATAAAAAAGTTTTTTTAGGCTTTTTCAAGTTTGTGAATGGTTTTTTAAAGTACCTACTACTAAAAATTGAATCACATAAATTTAATTCAAAACCTATCCTATACCTACTTTTAAAATAAGGGTCCGTATATAAGCTACCTCCTCTTTAATGAGCAGGCTTATTAAAGAGAAAGTAGCCTCCAAACAGTCCATTTCACCCACCATCTTAATAAGCATCAGATAGCCGTTTTTGTCCACAAAACGACTGAATTATTGTTACAACTCTCTTTATGCGCACACCCTATTGATTTGTATACGGAACCTTCGATTCGGCTTAAATTTAAACCATATTTATTAGAAACTAGGAGTACCATGTACGAGTCAGTGGACTATTGGTTGATAATGATGAATGAGTACTATGGTACGACATACGAAATAAATAGGTATTTAGGTAAATTAATGCATACAAACACAACATCCTAATAATATTATAAATGCGAAAGTTTGTGATAAAGTTGGAGGATGTTTGTTCCCTAATCTTCACTACATAGTATAAAGCAAAGTCGCTTCCCGCGTCTGTATGTATGTATGTATGTTTGCTTATATCTTTAAAACTACACAACGGATTTTGATGCGGTTTTTTTTAATAGATAGAGTGATTCAGGAGAAAGGTTTATATGTATAATATTGAATGAAATGAATGAATGAATGAAAATGCTTTATTGTACACCATAAAACAAATAAATAACAACGAAAGAAACTTAAACTAGAACAAACTGTACAATGGGCGGTCTTATCGCTAAAAAGCGATCTCTTCCAGACAACCTTGGGATGGAGTGAATATAAAGATGAATGGAAGATTGGTCGGGGTGCACTAAAAACAGTATTTAATAATAATCGAAGAATAAATACTTTAAATAAATACTAAAAAAAAAAACATACAAACATATAATATGATCAGAAATGTATAATATACATAAATATATAAAAATATATATATACATATATTTATAAATATATATAATTATAATAAATGCAACAAACTAATGAACCAGATTCTCTTTAGTTAAATATAAATTCTTCAATCTTATTTTATAAGTGGCTAGTGAGGGAGACTGCTTAACGGATAGCGGTAGCGCATTCCACTGACGGACTGCTTCAACGGAAAAAGAATCACCATAAAACTTGGTTCTATGCACTGGAGTTTTGAGAAGGAGGTTTTCTGAGGACCGAAGAGCTCGGGAATTTGAGCAATGGAGAAACTCGACTCGGTCCTTCAAATAACAAGGAGTGGATGGATTTCGGATATTATATTATATATGAATATTATGGATATTATGCTTAATATATTAGAGACCCACTGATAATTTTAAGATTTCAAATCAGCGCGACTTTTTTTTTTTAATTTTAAGTGCTGTTAACGAGTATACAAAGACATTCTGTAATATATTTTGGTATCAGCTTTGCACCCGTGCGAAGCCGGGGCGGGTCGCTAGTAGAGTATAAACTATGAAGAAATAAGTAAATATACAACCCACTACGTTATCCTCAGATTACTAAAGAAAAATTGTGAGGTTGTTGTGTATAAACTAAACAATAAAGAAAAGGTATCGTGGATTTATAATAATCTAATAGTAATAAATAGGATCACGACTATAATCCCCAAGTACGGTAGACCTCCGCTCAGATCTCCAGACGCTTAGATCCTTCGAAGATGTCTAGTGGCGGTAGTCAGAGGCACGTCCAAACATTGGATTTGGCACATGCCCACATTTAAAACTTAAATTTTAATCGTAAATTATGAGGAATCCTCTCACCCAGTAGTAACTGGATCAATAAACCTAAGTTTTGTACAACGTACACTTTAAATTATGTCTGCCCCGATAATATCAAATTACGGTACGCAAGGTGTAATTTTTAAACTGATTTCTGAAAAGCCGAATACAAGTTTTGGCTCGGTCGTAAATTGAATTTACGTTTTCGGAAGGTGCCATCACCTGCTTTTACGAATATTGTTTTGCAATGTATAATTCAACGTTTTGATGGGTGACTGCTCGTGGCATTTACAAGAGTGCTTGAAGTGCTTCAATCTGTTAGTCCAATAGGGCCAATAATAATTCGATTTTCAAACTCCAGTCGCTATTGAGTATCGATAGCTTTATGTATGGAAGATTTTAGTTTAGTGTGTAGTAAGTAGATGTATATTGTCTACCGTACTTGAGGATTACAGTCGTGATCATCATTTTTTTATCGAAACAAACTGTTTACAAAAATATGATTAATATTGTCCAAAAACCTTCGGTTTGTTCTATAAACCTATGAACTGATCAAATCACAATCAAAAACAAAAAACTCAGAAGCAAGTTCCACAAAACAATTGAACCTCGTAACAAGTCCACAAATTGAATTGAATGGAAATTATCACAATATTAACTGCACTTTATGCACTGAGATCGTTTCAGGGAAGAGTTTAAACCAGATCACCGGCTTTACATTTTATTGCCTTTACCAACATTTTTGATGTGAATACGTCTTGATGTATATATTTTTGGAACGAAGTTCCTTATCGCGCGTTGTGAAAGGGGGCTAGACGGAAAAAATTCTTACGAAAAGTTGTCACTAAAAGTTGTCACGAAAAGTTGTCAGACACTTTTTTGCTATAGTATATCTATTAATATATATATCTATTAATTGTGTCGAGGTCGAGGTCGAGGTGGAAGTGGAGGTCGAGATGGAGGTCGAGGTCGAGGTGGAGGTCGAGGTGGAGGTCGAGGTCGAGGTCGAGGTGGAGGTCGAGGTCGAGGTCAAGGTCGAGGTCGAGGTCGAGGTCGAGGTCGAGGTCGAGGTCGAGGTCGAGGTCGAAGTCGAAGTCGAAGTCAAAGTTGATTCCCCTTCCCTTGTCCCACGTTATTTTGTGAGAACTTCGTTCCATCCGGGTGTCCCTTGACACCTCTCAAGTTTTTTTTTTATTATTATTTGGAAAAGCCCAGTATCTTTTGTCGCATTTTATAAAGAAGCCCTAAGTCATAGACAAATTGCAAATGATTGTAGTATCTGAATATGATTTTTTTTTGTTTAGCAAAAGACATATTTTAGTAGGTAGATGTCGATGATAATTAGGGTTCCGTACACAAAGGGTAAAAACTGGACCCTATTACTAAGACTTTGCTGTCCGTCTGTCTGTCCGTCAGTCTGTCACATGGCTGTATCTCATGAACCGTGATAGCTAGACAGTTGAAATGTTCACGGATTATGTATGCCGCTATAACAACAAATACTAAAAACAGAAATAAATAATTAAATGGGGCTCCCATACAACAAATGTGTTTTTTGGCCGTTTTTTATAGATAATAATACGAAACCTTTCGTACGTGAGTCCGACTCGCACTTGGCCGGTTGCTATCTGTTATGCTTGTTTGTAAATTGTGTTGTGCACAAATAAATCTGTTTTCTTTCTCTCTTTCATTCTTATCAACCAAGACATTTTCACGTAAAAATCATCTGCTACCTGCCCGATATTTTAACCGCTTACACAGTGATTAGTGGTGAACAGTGGCCCATGTTACCTTTTATGGAGTATATACGATTAATGCGGTCGAGGTGTATTATTAATGAAGAATTTTTATAGTCCTGTTGGTCACTAGAATGGCTTGCGGCGTTTCCGCGTCTTCATTTGTAGCAGAGCACGTATTCGCTGCTGCATTATGATGTATGAACGTAAGCACTTTTATACACGGATGATTTTGGACATGGCATAAAATAGGCTTTGACTTTTTAATTTTTAAAACGACTTTTTATTTTACAAGTAATTCATTTAAAAAACCTTAACACTCGACAGGCTGGCCAGATTCGTTTTAGAGTTTAATTATCAAACTAGAAATATAATCGCTTTTAACCGCCATATTGGATCGCCCTGTCATAGTAAGACATATTCAATGATACTTCATAATCAAGACATTTAGGTTACATGATGAGCCAAATCATTCCCGAAAAACATTACCCTCTTAGATAGTTTGGTAAAAAACTGGTACCTCTGAACTAACCATAAAAATAACACAAACTAAATTACTCCTTCGTAGCTTGCTTATTATTCCTCTAAGCTAGTATTGCTATTGAAAGTTGGTAGCTACAATATTCAGTTTCGTAGAAGAGACCAATGGATAATTTAAATATTATTTTAACTTTTTAAGATTTTATTGAAAGAGTAGCGATAGTGTTGCAGTCTGACCTTATTTATATTATACTCGTTACTAGTGGTAGCCGCCAAGACGTTGTTCACGCGAAGTTATTTTTAAACTTCTACCCCCACAGCACTTTTTAGGGGTTGAGTTTCGGGGATTTATTTCCTAATGCACCTTTATACCACAAATTTAGAATCAGCTGTCTAATAAGATGCCATTGTAACGCCAATTTATTCTCCTCCTTATTCTTATTTCATTTAATATTTTGTTCCGTACCATTATCTATAAATAAAACCGGCCAAGTGCGAGTCGGACTCGCGCACGAAGGGTTCCGTACTATTATCAAAACGGCAAAAAAATCGCGTTTGTTGTACGGGAGTCTCACTTAAATATTTATTTTATGCTGATTTTAGAGAAATACATCATCTGTGAAAATTTCAACTGTCTAGCTATCACGGTTCACGAGATACAGCCTGGTAACAGACAGACGGACAGCGGTGTCTTAGTAGTCCCGTTTTTTACCCTTTAGATACGGAACCCTAGAAACATAAAAAATAATTCATAATATCTCGTAACCTACCTATTTACCTAACTACGTAGTTAGCATTCCACACGTGACAGGTTGCAATCCCGTCGCCGCTTTCAAGAATACTAACAGGTTTCCTCACGATGTTTTCCTTCACTGTTATAAACACGTGTAACGCGCATATAGGTACATTTTTCGAACAGAAATATCCATTGATGCAGGATTCGAACTCGAAATTAATTGGAAATTAATAATATCTACCTAGGTACCTATTTAACTAACTACATGAATTCAATAATTCAATTTCAAACTTTTTATTCGATCATGTGAAGTACCACCTATTTACCGACTTACTTTACCGATAGTAGTGGTAAAATAGCGCCACCTGCCAGCGGAATCGCAAACCTCTTTCATCTTACCTCTCAAACCCCGAGCGGTCGCATGAAAACCGCGAAAAGTACCTATAATACGTAGTAACATCAAATGAAACTAGATGGCGCTGGAATGCAAAAATCAAGTTTTTTGTACGGGAGCCCCCCTTAAATATTTATTTTATTCTGTTTTTAGTATTTGTTGTTCGAGCAGCAATAGAAATACATAATCTGTGAAAATTTCAACTGTCTAGCTATCATGGTTCATAAGATACAGCCCTGTGACAGACAGACAGACGGACAGACGGACAGACGGACAGCGAAGTCTTAGTAATAGGGTTCCGATTTTACCCTTTGGGTACGGAACCCTAAAAACGACAAAAAGCTCGTTTGTTGTAGCCTTACTTAAATATTTATTTTATTCCGTTATTAATATTTGTTGTTATAGCGGCAACAGAAATACATAATCTGTGAAAATTTCAACTGTCTAGCTATCACGTTTCATGAGATACAGCCCTGTGACAGACAGACGGACGGACAGACAGACAGACAGACATACAGACAAACGGACAGCGAAGTCTTAGTAATAGGGTCCCGTTTTTACCCTTTGGGTACGAAACCCTAAAAACTATCGTGTGAATAAATATAAAGTTCTTCGTGTACAAATGAATCAAAATTATCTCAAGATGAAGTTATGGTGTAAACGATTTCCTAGTAATCCGAGTTGGGGCACGATTTACTGGTCCCCGTGTAAAGGTAAGTTATCCATAAGGAGAGCTTGTAACAACATAAACTTCGAACTTGGGTAATAAAGTTTACAGAAGTGGCTTAATATGCATTTTTTTATTGTTGAAGGCTTACCTACAAATCCCGTTGCAATGATGATGATGAATAAAAAAAAACTTAACATATCTTTTTTTACAGAAATAATCTGAACATCTAATACATAATCTATTACTGACTGGCCTCACAGCTCAGTTGGCAGTAGCTCTGCCTTCTGCGCGGTAGGTTTGATTCCTACGAAGGACAAATATTTATGCGATGAACATAGATGTTTTTCTGTGTCTGGGTATTATTATGTATCATAATGTATGTATTTACAAAAAAAGTATACCTTTATGTATTTTATCATTTATCTAGTTCTCATAGTACAAGCTTGTGTATGGGGCTAGATGGCGCTGTGTGTTAAAGTCCGCCAATATTTATTTATTATATTGAGCTTCGTTTCCCATTTAAAGTGGCTACTTGTGTACTCGTGATTCCATTCTGATTTGTGAGCTACTGCATTGCAATTATTACAAATTAACACTTTGAGATGTTATTTAAAATCGTAAATAACGCGCAAATAATACGTTTAAATGCGATTTAAATGTCCATAGCTATCGATCGGTTCGTGTGAATTACTTTCGAATTGGATTTGGGTTCCGTTAGTGCAAGACTAAGCCTTTTTTAAGATGATTTTATGATATCTGTTTATACTCAGGTGCGTTAGTTAGTGCAAGAGTAAGCATTTTTTTAATATTTTCATGATTGTTATATGACGTTTATTCAAAGGAATATAAACACATCATTATTATTTAAGGAGGCTAGCATAGTTATAATATTTATCTAACATTCTATTGTTTAGTACAAATTTGCAATTTATCGTAATAAATATATTAAGCTTTTCTTCATTACACAAATTGCCGTAAATATTTAATAATGGTATATTCAATAATAATAATGGTTATGAACTGAAACTTTAGAATTATTATGACCTGAATTTAAACAGGCATATTACTTTTTATACAGCTACCACGCAAGCAAAGCCACTCACAAATACTAGTGTACTATATTTTTAATTATATACGGAACACTGGTTGGTTTTAACCCTTTATCGGCTCATTTCGACTTCATCCGTAAATCTCGGCTTGTTACATACCCGAACGTGTCAATTTGTAAATTTATGAAATATAATTATCATCGCAGAAGCGATTTTATGTAATAAATAATTTAAAATTCAGGTTACGTGTCAAAATAATTATTTTATTTGGGAAGTAGAGTATCGCCATAATTTCTGCATAAATTTGAGATAAAAATAAGATAATATTGTATATTTAAACACGTAAAAATTTTTTTATAAAGGAACAAAAATTAAACATAATTTAAGCTATAATAACAATGTAAGTATACCGGCAAGTATTTGGGATTTAAAAATTATGATAATATATCGATTTGCATCAGTAATGTCTTGATTTATTATAAAACTGATAAAGGCCAGTGGGATCGTCCAATTTAATGAAGTTACTGTAATATATTTTTACGATTCAAAATTGATGCAAAGTACATCACGGGACGGGCATGGCGAAACTATAAGGGTTTCTTGTAGACTACGAAACCCTAACAACTATATATTGTATTATCGTGATATGATATGAGAATACTCTAAAATAAGTACGAGACGACGACACATTGCATTTTAATATATAGATAAATGCATTTTGACTTTGATTAGACTTAAGAAAAACTATTTTCTATTACTTTATAAGTCGATTACAAGTGAGGAACGTCAACTATTGATTTCCTATTACTAAAATCACAGTCACGGCTACTTAACGGCTGACCGAAAAAGTTTATAAAGAACAACCTACGTACCTAAGCTTATAATAAATGTATGTGCTAAAAGCTTGTCAACATTTTCAAAACCATTTATAACATCAAATATTTACAGTATCAATATAACTTTAATCCAAATCATGCGTATTTTACGATTTACGATTAATACACTTTTTGGGTGTAGGTGGGCGCTTACTATTAACTTAAATTGCACTTATAAATCATCACAAATGAGGTTCTAAATTGGGTTAGAATAAATAAAACCGGCTAAGTGCGAGTCAAACTTGAGCACGAAGGATTCCGTACTATTATATATACAAAACGGAAAAAAACACGTTTGTTGTACGGCAGCCCCTAAATATTTATTTTATTCTGTTTTTAGTATTTGTTGTTATAGCGGTAACAGAAATACATCATCTGTGAAAATTTCAATCACGGTTCATAAGATACAGCCCTGTGACAGAAAGACGGACAGCGAAGTCTTAGTAATAGGGTTCCGTTCATACCTATTGGGTAAAGAACCCTAAAACTATGCATATAACCTAAACATATCAAATTGAAGAAGTACCTATTGGTAAGAAATGTTTGGTTTTATACCAACATCTTTTACAGAACTAAGGTAGTAATTGCATCAATCGAGTAATCACACTACACTGTAGCCTGAAGTAAATAAACCTACTTTACCATCATGGTTCACTCTAGGTTGGAGACGTACAAAACAATGTTCAGAAATTTGCGAAGTGAATCAAAAAAATCATAGTAGTAGAATATTAATGTCAACAAAAAACTTTATTTATTACTTTGTCTCGTTTATATATAATTTAAATATAAGAAAATAAAATAATAAAATTGAATACTTACAGAATTTACAGTACAAAATGGTTTCATTACATTTAGTTATGAATCACATTCTTCAGATTCATTTTGTAAAAAAATTAAGTCTGGTACAAAATAGATTTTAAATAGTAAACAATTTGATTGTATGATTTTTGATTGCAATTTTTGGAATAAACGTTACCAAATAAATGAGTCAAAATGCTTGCTTGCATTAGCTTGACTAATTCTAATTCGGAAATCGCTGATCTAAAGCGGCCTCCAGACTCCCGCGAGATTCACGGCGTGAAGTCGCGCCGTGAATCGTGCGCGAAATCTCGCGCGTACGACGTCGGCTACACATTCACGCTAGGTTCACAGTATAGTTCGCGCACTCGACCACGATGGACCCCGAAATTGCTGCTGCGGGACTTCTTTGCGCATTAGCTATTTATAGCTACGCTTCTGTCAAGCACAAGCTAGTTAAAAAGAAGCGCAGAAGAAGAAGATGGTGGATGTTAATTATCCACCGACGATGCACGACTGAGCGGCCTGCGAATATGTAGCCAAGACAAGTTCGCGCCAAGTTCGCGGCCCGCGAGCCCTTTGTCGCGGGACAAAATACCGACAATTTTCGGGGAACGAGGCGCGAACCCGCGAAGAATATGCGAATCCAATCTACACTCACAGTTCGCGGGAAGTTCGCGGCTTCGCGCGCGATCCGCGCGCGAATGTGGATAAGGCTTCAGAATGTTTCACAGTATTTTGAGTAGTCGTGTGAGCTCAAGTCTTTGAGAGTTTTTCTGGATTACACCATAGTATCTAGCAATCTGTTCTCGGCAAATTAGTCTCTGTAACTTTATGTTATTACTAATAATTGCTTGTCAATGGTTAAACGAATCGAGAACGTTTATCGAACGCAATCTTGTACTTTTTATAAATAAACAGTAGAAATTGGACTGAAGATTATACGAGGAATTGATCGAGTGACATTTTACAGTGGTTAAAGATAACTGGCCGATTTTCTAGTTAGGTTTTTATGATATTTCCTTGAAAAGAGAATATCCGGTACGTGACCAATTATTTATCATGATATCACTAATATGACATGATAAATTTTCACAAATTGACATGATTCAATTAAGACAAATTTAGTTTTAAGGGCGGCTTGCACTACAATTCTTAAATGTGTTTAGTACGCTAAATACTTTTAGAAAGTTGTCAAGTCATAAAAAAAACCGGCCAAGTGCGAGTCGGACTCGTGCACGAAGGGTTCCGTACCAATATCTAAATATAAAAACTGCAAAAAAATCATGTTTGTTGTATGGGAGCCCCCTTAAATATTTATATTATTCTGTTTTTAATATTTGTTGTTAGAGCAGCAACAGAAATATATAATCTGTGAAAATTTCAACTGTCTAGCTATCACGGATCATGAGATACAGCCCTATGACAGACAGACGGACGGACGAACGGACAGACAGACAGACAGACGGACAGCGACGTCTTAGTAATAGGGTTCCGATTTTACCCTTTGGGTACGAAACCCTAAAAACATCAAATTTAAATAAAATTTGCCACTAAACACTTTGAGCGATTGTTGTGCAAGCCGGTCCAAGAAAGTTGGTATTATATTAATTTAGAGAGAAAGAGATTAGAATTTTAAAATCACATCGTTTTATGTCCTTTTGTTACTAATCACCTAGATTATAAAACAAAGAAAATAATGCAGGTTTTTATTTACTTTGAAAAATGTAATCAAATAAAACAGAGATATACTCAGATCTCCAAGCGCTCAAATCCTTGAAGATGATTAAAAAGGGGTAATCAGAGGCATGTCTAAATATTACATTTAGTATATGCCTTCGTTTTGCAGTAGCATTCCATACGTGACAGGTAGCAAGCCCATCGTTAGATCAATGTATATCTAAAGCATACCAACACGATTGGTCATCTGAAAGCGAGCAGGGTACGTGATACCACTGTACATACAATTAACTAGTAACTCAGCAATGAGTCAAAAGATATCTTCTTATATCCTTGTAAGGCCCACAGTTCTTTTTAGGTACTCACCAAACATGACCATTCCGGCCCTGCCCATTTTTCAGCTTTGTACTTATTACACCCAACGGTCCTTTACAAAGGACCTGAAAAACTAACTGTTCGCGGAGTCACTAATTCTGGGTAATTCTTTAGGAAGGACCACTGGGTCGTAATGGCAAGTGGACGATTAGCAGCTACGAGGATATATAAAATTCTCGTGTCACAAGTGTTTGTAATCAAACATCTTCAAAACGGCTTGACCGATTTTTATTATTTTTTTGTGTCTATTCGGTAGGTCTGAGAAGTAGGGTATTTTTTATACCCCTAAGTGATAATGGTGGCTAAGTTCGGGAAAACTGAAAGTGCTTTCTATGGGATAATTGAAATTTGACAGGACAACGACTGTCGGGACAGCTAGTCTAAATATATAAAACTCTTGCGTTAGTAAGTGACTGATCTATCAATGCACAGTCTAAACCACTGGTTCTAAAAACTTAAAATTTGAAGGGTGTATTCCTTTTGATGTGTAGGTGTGCACTAAGAAAGAAATTGCAGAAATTCAACCCCTAATAGGGTGCAGCGAAGGTTGAAGTTTGTTTGAAAATAGCTTCACGTGAACACAATCGCGATAGTTTCCACTAGTCTATTATAAAATATAAGGATGACTTTGAAACAACACTTAGTTAAGATAAGCTGTAGCTGATTCAGTGGTTAGTTCTTAACAAATTGTCTAAGTTAAGCAACCTTCAGTGCAATCACTAAAGAGATGGGTGACCGCTATTTGTATTGACAACTGAGCGCCATTTTTGAACCTTTCTTTCAATACTATTTAGTTGTAAATTTATTATGATTTTTACTATGTCAATACAGTGCCCGGTTAATGAGCTATTGAAACGAAGATAATCTTCGTTTAATTACTTAGAAAATAGGGCAATTTGAGAATTATTTATACTATTTATATTCAGAGCACAGTTTCTCTTGTTGCTATGTTAAGAATTGGTCGCTTCATTAGTCGTTAGTTGGTAGTAATCAAGTAATTGTTTTGCTGGAAGAGGTCCCGAGATTACCTGTAAGCATTTATACTACAAACTACCCTCCCCGGCTTTGCATTGGTGATGAACTAATGAATATTATAGGATTTTTTTTCATATCTTATGTTACATTATTGCAAATTTCTTGGGGTCCTCTATTTTTTTTTTTAATAAAATATAGACTCGGGAAATTTATTTTTGACGACTTTATGGTAAAACATTTAAATTCCTGAAAATCACAAGAAAATTTTGGGAAAAAACGTAATCTTACTGACTTTAAACTATCTCTATAATTATGCAATTTCATCACAATCGGCCTAGCGGTTTGGCCGTGATAACGTCACAGACAAACAGACCGAGTTACTTTCGCATCTTTAATATTAGTATAATTCATATTAGTATAGATATTAATGATAATGAAGCTTATGATAGGTGAAAGAATCATTTAAATTGATTCAGTAGTTTTGTAGTTTATCCATTACAAACAAAGAAAAATACAAATTTTACCTAGTGTACACTGTACATACAAAAATCCCGTATTCGTAGAAATCCATAAATCATGTCAGAAAAGAGCAGAAACAGTTTTTTTATATTGTCATAACTTTAAGCGAATTGTAGGTACGTGATGCCCCGACATGGAATTCTTCGAATAATAAAACATGTTGAACTAGTTCACACAAAAATGATTCACAATGACGTTTTGAGGAAAACCAAGACATTCATGATATTTTGTTTACTGGAAGCTTACTATCTTACTAATATTATAAATCCAAAAGTTTGTAAGGATTTGAGGACCTAAAAAAAAGGAGGTTCCCAATTCTGGCGCTTTGTATTTTTATCATGTTTCAAATGTTTTGGACAAATAAATAAATAATAATATAGACATTTTAACAGCATCATCTAGCCCTTATCTAAGCAAACCTTATCTTGTACTGTGGGATCTTTAGAGTAGCCTGCACTAAAATCTATAGGTACATTTCATAATTTTCAACTACCAATGATTTAAAATATACACTGCAAAGAAGAAGCAAATAATTTTAGAGAAGTTGATGAAGTTTTTTTTGAGTATAAAATATGCTATTTAAAGGTTTGACCAGACATAGCGCGGCAGCCGCAAGCTACCTGCCGTGCGCAAACGGTGTCATTGTTTGTATTGTTTGTTCGCATGGCAAACTTGTGTCCTGCGAATGCCGCGCTCGAATGCCGCGCAATGTCTGGTCACACCTTAATTTATACTTTAATACATAACTTAATATTACTATTAGTTTGTAAAATAGTAGGTATCTATGTATCTCACAAAATGCTTAATTGATTTATTGATGTATATTATGACTTTGTTATACCCTAAGTTCTATGTGTCTGTCATCAGTCTGTCACGTTTCGGTCTTATCCTGTCGGCGAACCATCGCTGTCATTTACTCATCTCGACTTATCTGTGTCGCATCTTACCGCGACTTTTTTTGTCGCCCTCTTGTCATTGTGTCGGCAAGTGAAACTGATGGCTAGCGCTATGACAGACGCGCTGCTTTTTGCGAAGCGATTCTGAGTGATGGTTGGAAACAGGTGCAGTTAGGGTAGATTTATATAAGACCAGGCCGTGTCCGGTGCGTGCCGTGTCCAATCCGGGCCGGAGCATTTAGTTAGTAGACGGGCCCGGACGGGACAAGGATCAGGCACTGTTTATTACAAACTGCAATATACAAAATGTATGTAACGTTTCAAATCCGTGTAGTTTTAAAGATATAAGCATACATACAGACGCGGGAAGCGACTTTGCTTTATACTATGTAGTGATATTGGAGCACTGTCACTGTCTTCTATAATATCGAAATCGTCTTCGAAATCGTTTTGCAAAGTAAGTGCCCAAGCCACGGCGCGTCTGCAGATCTGAGAAGATGAGTCTGCCGCACTTTTTTTCGATACTGGTGCTGTATTCTATCTCACTTTGACCCATTTCAAACTCTGCAGTCTTGCATTATTTTTATAACTTCAAACCAGCCAGTCAATCACATGAGCAGATGTCAAACAAATCACCGGTCAAACTAGATTTGAAATTGTAATGCGCGTGGGACAGAAGATACAATCGCCGATATGCATCGGTGTATTACGTATGTGCATCATTTGTCGTTATCTGTCAGCCAGCGTCTACCTAAGTTCACTTGTTACTTCACGTGCAGAGGAAAAGATACACGAGTTGCGGTTCGGGGCATGCGATGTAAATTTATTATTTTCGGCTCTATCTCTACATGAAGGTATAGTATAAAAAATAAATAGGATCATGACTGTAATCCCCAAGTATGGTAGACATCTAGACATCCTATCAGATCTCCAAATTTCAGTTGTGATCCTATTTTTTGTTTTTTATAGACTAGAATAACTTTTGTAATTTAAAGATAAACAAATTGATTTAAATTGATTTCTAATTTGGATCATCCATAAAATACTCGTAGGTACCTACGCTACGCATTTATTACCTACTAGCGACCTGCCCCGGCTTCGCACGGGTAGCATGTTATTATACATATAAACCTTCTTCCTGAATCACTCTATCTATAAAAAAAACCGCATCAAAATCCGTTGTGTAGTTTTAAAGATATAAGCAAACATACATACATACATACAGACGCGGGAAGCGGAAAGCGACTTTGCTTTATACTATGTAGTGACAAATAAAATGCATACCTAGTTGCCGAATTGTGAACCTTCTTTTTTTGAAGTTGGATATAAAAGAAAGGTTATCGTTTCAAGAGCCACGTCCTAGTGTTCATAAATATTGCCCTCGAAGACCACACTTTCCCGACAAAGTCGCCGCAAACCTATGAGGTATGTAAACCGTGTAAACTTGAAAATGGACGAATTTACATAGATAATTCTAGTTCAAATATATTATCGAATTTGAAATTGTCATTTCATAAAAATAATATAATAATATTTGTATTTTAAACCGGCTTCAAAAAAGCAGGAGGTTTTCAATTCGGTTGTATTATTTTAAATGCACCGCATAACTCCGTCATTTATTAACCAATTCGGAAAAATATGTTTTTGGTTAGAAGGATATACTTCCCATTTTGATCTCATTGTTATCAAAATCTAGTTCTGGTTTCCATAGTATAAGCTTTGCTTAGTTTGGGGCTAGATGGTGCTGTGTAAAATGTCCACCTATAATGATTTATTTCTTTTAGAGTCGAACTATTTACCTCCGACTAGGTCAAGCCCGCGGTCAACTAGCAGGTAAGATGGGCCTGTATATAATAATAATAATAAATATTGGTGGACATTTTTTTCCACAGTGCCATCTAGCCCCAAAATAAGCAAAGCTTGTACTATTTGAACTAGATAACTGATAAAATACTTTATAACCTATACTTTTTTGTTGTAAATACATAAACAAGATACATTATAACAACCAGACACAGGACAAACATCTATGTTAATCACATAAATATTTGCCCTGGGTGGGGATCGAACCTACAACCTACAGCGCAAAAGGCAGAGCTACTACCAACTAAGCTGTGAGGTCAGTCAACAGCCGGCATCATGTGTAAATGTAGTTCTACTTGCAAATGCAGCAGTCAGGGGGTCAAGAGCATAACTCTTGGCACCTCTGCGCGCGCATGTAAATAAGGGCATATTTCAAATGGACGGTGTTTGTGAATAAAGGTACCTAGGAAACCTACTACATACAAACGTTTGAAGACGAGCTGGCGACCTCGGTGGCATAGTGAGTGTTTACCGAGGATGTCTACCTTGCTAGGAAAAGTTAGTACCTATATTCAAATTGATTAATAAATAACTGGGTACCTAGGTTCTAGTAAAATTAAAAAAAAAACAATAAGATAATTATTTTTAGCATCACAGGGTTTGCAAACTGTAATATTTGGACGTGCCTCTGACAACTCCCTCTAGATATCTTCAACGATCTGAACGCTTAAAGATCTGAGAAGATAGCTAACGTAGCTTTACCTAGCGCTCCTAAGACATTAAAAAGTGATTCTTGTGATTTTATTTAAATAAAGTATTCAGTTAGTCCATTATCCATTACTGGCGTTACAGTGCATACAAAACCGGGGCAGTTTATTAGTTTCATCACATACAAACTTGACTAGTTTGATGCATCTTCATAGTTGTACCTAGTTACCTACCTACGCAGAAAACAGGAGCTATTCATAAATAAGGTCAGTCGATGCTATCGCGGTTTTATTGATATGCTAAACTGCGGCCAATATTCCATTAAAGTTAGCAGCTCGGAGCGTGTAACTTCATTTTTCTGACGTATGAATATTGATTTAAAGTTATAAATGATTTGCGCTCTATTGTGGCGCTTATGACAGTTGCGTGTGCAAAAAATCGGCCAAGTACGAGTCGGACTCGCGTACGAAGGGTTCCGTACAATTATCTATTAAATACGGCAAAAAAATCACGTTTGTTGTATGGGAGCCCCACAAAATATTTATTTTATTCTGTTTTTGGTATTTGTTGTTATAGCGGCAACAGAAATACATAATCTGTGAAAATTTCAACTGTCTAGCTATCACGGTTCATGAGATACAGCCCTGTGACAGACAGACAGACAGACCGTCAGTGAAGTCTTAGTAATAGGGTTCCGTTTTTAACCTTTGGGTACGGAACCCTAAAAGTCAGCCTATTAATGACTATCTGCAATCGGTGGTTTCACTCGCGATAACTACTTTTGATAAAAACAAAATAAAACCTACTAGCGTTCGCCCGTGACTTTGCTCGCGTGTTATCAAGATAAAAAATAACATAAGATGCTAAGTATATTTATAAGCAAACATACTCACTTCGGATTGATAATATTAGTAAGGTTTATTAATGTAGCCCCTTTAAGAAGAAACAAGCAATTTGCAACTAAAATATTATCATGAATTTTCACACGGGAACTCAAATTACCGACTTACAAAAAAGTGTAAATTGAATGAACTGAGCAAATTATTTTTAAAATGACGCTCAGATATGAAATTAGTTCGAAGATGATCAATCAAATGTAGAGTTCGTAATGTTGAGGAAATGGCGCAGTAAACTGACTGTAAAAAGATTGATGATAAATTCAAACTAGGTTCCGTCTACGGCTTCGCTCGCATTGCACCCGGATATAATATTTAGCATTAATAGTGGACATTTGGCACAGTGCATTTAGCCCTAAACTAAGCAAAGATTGAGCTATGGGACCCAGACTGATTGATTATTATTATTTTTAAACCTATATTATACCTATACCTACAACACACGTACATAATGCATTATAACATCCAGACGCAGCGCAAACACTTATGTAGGTATATGTTTGTCCTAGGCGGGAATCGAACCCACAACGAGTTACTAACGAGCCAGTGGCAACATAGATTATCAAAAGACAGGATTTTTGCATGAATTAGTTCTCAAAGTGGCCGCCAGAGGTGCTTTATCATAAATTAAAGTACTAGTTCTAGTTTTATCGGTCACGTGACCTTGAGGTTTCTTTGCTATCGTATTTTATTCTTATTCCTACTCGTACTCGTAAATACTACAATCATTATAATGTCTGATGATTATCACTACATAGTATAAAGCAAAGTCGCTTTCCGCTTCCCGCGTCTGTATGTATGTATGTATGTTTGCTTATATCTTTAAAACTACACAACGGATTTTGATGCGGTTTTTTTTAATAGATAGAGTGATTCAGGAGGAAGGTTTATATGTATTAAACCCGTGCGAAGTCGGGGCGGGTCGCTAGTTTTATAATATAACAAGTTATCAACAGTGATACACTCTGTATTTAAACTATAAAATTGCAAAAAGATGTTTGCCGAAACCAGGGATTGAACCAGGGACCTTCAGATCTTCAGTCTGACGCTCTCCCAACTGAGCTATTTCGGCTGTGGCAATTGAGTTGAAATTAAAAACTTCAAATAAACTACTTAGTTCGACATAATGGTTCTCAATTCGACAGTTTTCTTTTTGTCGCTATTTTTTAGGGTTCCGTACCCAAAGGGTAAAAACAGGACTTTTTTACTAAGACTTTGTTGTCTGTCTATCCGTCTTTCTGTCACAAGGCTGTATCTCAGGTACTAATAGTTTCTCCATAAAACTTAAAAAACCGAGCCATGTAGGGTTTAGTAGTTTTACCTCATTTAAGTATATATCAATGATATTTGTAGGTACTACATTTTTATTATTACTTTTTCAAGTCAATTTTATAAGTAGGTCGACTATTACGTCTATTACTCGTAAACTTGTAACCTACTTAGATGTTACAGTTCCTTTTCTTTCTAGCACTGATAGTCTCTGAGCTAAGTTGGAAACAGACGGACGGACGGACGGACGGACATGGCGAAACTATAAGGCGTCTTGTAGACTACGAAACCCTAAAAACCAATATCGTCCTTCGACTTTTCGATTAATCGGAAAAATAAATCGGTTTCCTTTTTAGTTTATTAAACGTATTTATCCAATTGTGTCTAGTTTTATAAACCTAATTCCTATGTCTATGAATTATCTAGATCCAATATTATAGTCATAACTCATTCGGCAAGCTATTAATGTGCATTCACACTGACTTGTCCTGTCGATTGAATGTTATTCATTTATTTGTAACCAACATAGGGCTTGTTCATGTTGGCATACTTAATAATATTCACGCAATAGGTACTTCGACAACAACAAACTGCACAACCAGCAAGCATTCCCAAGGAGGGTTGACGTCAAACAAGCGGCCGGTTGTAAAACACCCCAAGTCAAATCCATTTGCAACATCTACATGTTGTACCGACTTTACGAGAAGTTGGATAAGGTGAAAAGGAAAAAGAAGAAGATAACCTAAGAATGTTTTTTAAACTATTTAAAAAACCATTTGTTTGTATTTTAATCAGTCACGACATAAGGGCTAAACCGATTCCAATGAAGTTTGATACATAGATAGGTTAAGATTTATCCCCTGGTCTTATGCAATGTTGTAGGTAGGTACTTTATATCCGGAAAAACAACCCTTGAATAATTAAAATGGAAGAATATACATACGTCGATACGGTTTACTTGTGATATTTTCCTTCAACATTTTCAGCACCTCAAAATGCATACATATGTTTTTAGAATAGGAAAATGTATTGGTAATCTTCGGATTAAAAGTCAAAGTGCCTTCCACTAGGCCAACATGGCCCAAAGCTCACAATTTATTTTGAATTTGAAAAAGTCTCTCTGTAATATAATGTTACTTTTTAAAATTATTTTCATTGAGTTAAGGCTATAACTCACCACCATAACATCGAACCAAATTGATTTCAATTCATAATATAGTGAATAGTTTTAATAGTTCCATAATTGAAAGCACAGACTATTCAGAAACTCTATGGGCTTGAAACGTTTTTATTACCTTTTGGGTACGGCACTCTAAAAATTATAAGGTTCAATTGCAATAAAAATTAGGTATCTATAAAGATCTTAGATTATATCTAATTAAAATAAATATACAAACTTGGATAAGCAGAAATAATTACAAGCTAATACGGATAAATAGCTCATGAATAAAATATAGTCGCTAGTCATGATGACAACAAAAATGCCGCTGTATGTCAATATTAAAAACAATCAAACATTGTTTATTCTTTGCATATACATAATTAATAGTTCTTCCTGTTTGGATTATATTGCTATTAAATAAATTTACTTACATAGTTGCTTTACCTACAATGCATTCATCATCAGATCCTTGAAGATGGATCTGCACCACACTAGAGCTCTACATAGCATTAAGGAAAGGATCATTGTTGCCTGATTCTTCTTGGCTTGGTTGCGAGGAACAGGCGTAGCTTCACCGAGCTCCTAAGACGTTTCAAAGTGATCCTTGTTAAATTATACAAAAATAACTTTTGACTTTTGGTCGTCCTAACATTACATTTGGAACATGCCCGCATTTTGCAGTTAGCATTGCATACTTGACAGGTTGCAAGCCAGTTGCTGCATTTATTATTGAAATAAATATACAAAACGATAACAGTCACCAACGAATTTCATTTGGATGAACTCATCGACAATAGTTGGTACAAAATTAATTAAATTTATTTCTCTTATTATTATTTATTCTCGATTAATGTAATTGATTTTTAGCCGTGTTAATAAAAATAAGAATAACTTTAGATTTTGACACGGGTCTTTATCACGTTTACTTTTACACGTTTATCCCGACGTTTCGGCTATGTTACAATAGCCATGGTCGCGGGCAGACTCAAAATCAATAGTTATGTCTACTAAATCACGATAGTTTGAAGAATAATAAAAAAGGAATGTTATTAAATAAAATAAATGAAACATTTTAGCAACTTCCGCAGAAGTAAACAAGAAAAATATAAAGGTTTGTATATTACTAGCTGACCCGTGCCCGCTTCGCTGTGCGTAAGACATTTCTAATACCATCGTGGACTTTTTTGTAGACGTTTTTAAGGTGTACAATACTGTAGTACATTATTTTGATATATCTCGTGGGGTTCAGCCAGCATTTGCAATGTAAGCGCAAAAAAATGTGTTTATTTACGACATCACATTAGAAACCTCTAAAATTATCAGTGTTTTTCTACTATATTATGCATGTATTATACATATAAACCTTCCTCTTGAATCACTCTATTTATAAAAAAAAACCGCATCAAAATC
This sequence comes from Hydriomena furcata, assembly GCA_912999785.1. Classification (NCBI taxonomy): domain Eukaryota; kingdom Metazoa; phylum Arthropoda; class Insecta; order Lepidoptera; family Geometridae; genus Hydriomena; species Hydriomena furcata. The sequence continues at coordinate 14,179,746 of OU538832.1, read as the reverse complement.
CGTTGTGTAGTTTTAAAGATATAAGCAAACATACATACATACATATTACATACAGACGCGGGAAGCGGAAAGCGACTTTGCTTTATACTATGTAGTGATTAACTAGCAGTCCGCCCAGACGTCACACAGGTGTACCTACTAATGATTCTAAGGCATTTTTTTACACCTTGGGTTACATTATTGAAGTTGTAGTAGGGATTCTTATTTTTTCTAGTAATAATTATACCATAGGTTACCTACTCATAGATAATGCATCATTTTAATATTGAAATAATTTTTGAAATCGGTCTAGTAATTTTTAGTTTAATCGTGACAAACATACAAAATACAAACCTTTCCTCTTTATAATATTATAAGTATAGATTTAAGCTTTATTAATCCGGATCCACCTTCAGTTTCAATATTTTATTGCACTACATAAAATTCGAGTGTCATCCATTTTGGGAGTCGATACACCAAAAATGACTTGTGTATTGTAACACTAGCTTTTACCCGTAACTTCGCCCAGATCCAGGAAATCGAATTACGACTACTTTATCATAAAACATTAAAATTCATGAAAATTAAAAGAAATTATAAAAAAAAAATAGTCTATGTCGGTCCTAAGACTTCAAACTATCTCTAAATAAAATTTCTACACATTTGGTCCAGCGCGTGCAGCGGTTTGGCCGTCATAACGTCACAGACAGACAAACAGACATAGTAACTTTTGCATTTATAATATTAAGTATAAATAGTTATTTCACAATCAACACACAACAGTAATTCGATTCAATCGATTCATTTTTGGCCACGATTCGCTCTGGCTCGATTTACGATTATGAAATCGAATGATTTAATGTAGGATGTACAGAACTTTTGATTTAAATTCGCAGTATGAGATTACTTTTAATTTTTATTGAATTGCTGACGTGAATACATAATTTCCAAAAATTTATTGAATGGGTATGTAATTGTGAAAAAAGCAAGGATATTGAAATCGAACTTAAAATTTTAAATGAATATTTTATTGTATGTTCCTAGGATAAAATCAAAACAATTAGATTCAACAAAAATATTTTTGGTTCTAAAGTTGCTTGAAAATTATTATATGCAATCATTGCTAAATATTAATCGTATTCAAAGTGACATTTTAGAACCCCTGGTATATTGGGCTTTCTTTGGTATTGGCATGGTACCTGAATACCCTTTTGGCCCACGCAGCACAGTAGACTCCTTCCTATTTTTTTTTTGTTTTACTTTATTTTATTTTTTGTTTTGGATGTTTTTTGTATTCTTTTTATATATTGTATCCCTCTGTCTTCTGTGTGTGTTTGTGTCAAATAAATAATTTCATTTCATTTCATTTCATTTATATTACTGTACAGTTTCAATTGAATCCGTTCAGTAGTTTTTGCGACTCACAAACTTTCGCATTTCACACATGAGATAGTGGCGCGTCTTGAGAGATACCTATGACCAGCATTGAACTACTATAGGTTGTTGTTGTTGATGATGATGATGATGATGATACATACATAAAATCACGCCTGTTTCCCGCAGGGGTAGGCAGAGACCACGGCTTTCTACTCGATTTTATAAGATACCTGTAATTTTGATTGGCATGTGTAACATACACATTTGGCAAGTGCACTAAAATTTATTGGATGAATGCTGAAAATGGTTCGAAATGGTTCAAAATGCCCCCCTTAAGCAGCTAGTTATGTTTTTTAAAGATTCACGCGATAATTTTCGAAATTAAGTAATAACACTAACTCTTTTGAAATGGACGATTCGATCGCGATGTTTCACATAAAAATTTATATTTTGGTTTTTTGGGGAGTGCCACAGGTCAAAAGCAGAAGCGATTATTCATATTTATTATATTATTCTCTTCTTTATTATCAAAATTTGATCGCTTCATCTATTTTCTACCAATTTTCATAATAAATCAAAATAAATAGTAATCAAAATATATGTTCATAGTTTTGTTTGTAGGCTAAGAACTTTGTCCTTTCAATGTAATAAATCAAATCATAAATAATGTATAATACACTAACAAAATAAATAAATAAGATCACGACTTGAATCCCCGGGCATCTACAGTAGACATCTTCTCAGATCTCCTAGCGCTCAGATACTAAACAGTGTTCAATGGGGGTAGTAATTAACTGGTCTCACAGTTCAATTAGTAGTAACTTTGCCTTCTACGCTGTAGATTGTGGGTTCTATTCCCACCTTGGATAAAGATTGTGTGATGAATATAGATGTTTGTCTGTGTCTGGGTGTTAAGAGGCTGCCAGTCGCTGATTGCTCTTTTTCGAAACGAAAAAAGAAATACTTCTGAACAAGCCACATCTCCTATTTTTATAAGTATATTACTTCAGGTTCCTACCTAGATTTCTATTAAGCTGAAAACATAATAGCAGAAACTTTTCACGATAAAAATATTATTTCAAAATGATACGTTTTAGAATTTATGATCGAAATATTTTATATACCTACTATTAAAATCAACTTGTGATTTATTGTTAAAGATAGGTAATATGTAGATCTAGATTTCTATTAGGATAGATTTTTGATAAGTAATTATACATAATTTATATCATTAATTTATTCGAAAAGCTAAGGCGGACCACGCGCGGACGTGTGTTTGTCATCATTGCAGCGGTCGGTAGGATTATTTATCGAAGTGATTAAAGATGGGTACATATTTATGTGATTAAAGATGGGTACATATTTATTCACATATACTATACATTATAAAATAGGAGATGTGGCTAGTTCACAAGTATTTCTTTTTTCGTTTCGAACACAAATAATCGTCGACTGGCAGCGTCTTAATATGTATAATCTTACTAATATTATAAATGCGAAAGTTTGTGAGTGTGTATCTGTGTGTTTGTTACTCTTTCACGCAAAAACTACTGAACGGATTAAAATTAAGCTTTACAGTAATATAGCTTAAGCCGGGGTCCCACGGCGCGTAAAACGACGGGCCGCGCTGGATGACGCTCCGCCTGTGTGCGTCCGGCGCGTCGCGTACAGAGCGTTCCGAGCACGGCCCACCACGGATGCATCGTTCCCACGGCGCGTCCGTCCGCCTTGGCGCGGTCTGGCACGTGAAAACGCGGGCCGTGGGACCCCGGCATTATACATCAGAACAACACATTATCTAGGTACCACCCGTGCGGAGCGAGCGAGCAGCTAGTAAGTAAATAAGCCTAGTTCCCATAGTACAAGCTCTGTTTAGTTTGGGGCTAGATGGCGCTGTGTGTTAAGCCAATTGATTTATAATATATGTTAGCAAATTTTCAATACGCTTCGCTAGACCATAACCGAATATTCCCTCGTACCATAACCGATCCCCCAAAACGCGTCTCGTTACACGCTTTTATTACGACTACCGCGGAATCTCGTCTTAACCGACCAAATTATGTGTCGTAATCGTTAAAACGCTCGTAACGTTAAACGTGAACGTTAAGGCTTGCTCAAATAACCGATATTCGCCAAAGTTTTCGTTTGCTTATGTCTTGGTTTCACAAGAAACAGCGGCCTTCAATGTCGGCCGTAATAATGTAAGAACACAATTATTGCATTAAATAAATAAATATTGGTGGACATTATCACACAGCGCTATCTAGCCCCTAACTAAGCAAAGCTGTACTACGGGAACTAGATAACTGATGGAATACTTATACAGGGTAGCAAAGAGGGACGTCTAAAGGAAAAACGTAGATGGCTCGTAACGTCGTTTTCGAGTTCCGAATTAACCTTTATCTTTAACTAGCGACCCGCCCCGGCTTCGCACGGGTAGCATGTTATTATACATATAAACCTTCCTCCTGAATCACTCTATCTATTAAAAAAAACCGCATCAAAATCCGTTGTGTAGTTTTAAAGATACAAGCAAACATACATACATACGCGGGAAGCGGAAAGCGACTTTGCTTTATACTATGTAGTGATAGTGACGCCGTGCAGACGAAGTCACCGAAAATTAGTAACGTAATAATTACCAATGATGCTATGTAGCGGCTGTACGCAGCTTTGTTACCAGTAAAACGGCAGTCATAATACAGTCACGGTTTTTAAGAAAAACTTAATTTCACGTGCAAGTTACTGCGATAGTTATCACGAAGTTGAATTGTATCTTTTTTCTGAACTTTATCTTAATTTGAAGTCATGTAATTATGTTTTGAAGAAGTCGTTAAAATATCAACTTATGTTTTGTGTCTTTACCACCAGTTTTGATGTCGGTAATCAAATCTCAGGAATACGTCACAAAATAATGATGCAACACAAACATTCAACTCAAACTCAAAATCAATCTCAAACTCAAACCTGTCTCATGTCAAATGCTAACTATTGCAAAACGTGGGCATGTGCGTAATGTTTGGACGTGTCTTTGACTAACCCCTTTTAGATATCTTCAAGGATCTGACCGCCTGGAGATCTGAGAGGATGTTTACCGTACTTGAGGATTATAGTCGTGATCATACTTCATTTTATTTCGATAATAGTTAAGTTTCACGAGGTACAAGTGCCCCACTCGGCCAACAGAGGGGTTAGCATGAATCACTATCGTATCGACAACGTATCGTCTAAATGCCAAAACTGACACTTTTACTGTACAAAAAGTGTCGGTTTTGACATTTGGACGATACGTTGTCGATACGATAGTGCTTCGTGCTCAGGCTACAGTACAGTAAAATTTTCTTATATCTGAAATTCATCATTTTAGTTCGATCTTCTCGATTTTTCTCGACAGTTTAACGACTAGAACGGTATCGTGCAAATATGCCACGACATATCGGCTAGCACGAGTTTCTTCGAAAACTTAAAATGAAATGAAATAGGATCACCAACTGTAATCCCCATACGGTATCGACTTTTCAGATCTCCAAGCGCTTGATAATTACCAGAGGGGTAGTCAGAGACACGTATTTTACTTTTCAATTGGAGTGCCCAAACACTACATTTGGCAAATTCCCTCTTTTTGCCGTAGTTAGCATTCCATACATGACAAGTTTAAGCCCATCAACGCTTAAAAGAATACTAACTGGTTTACTTCATTGTTTCGAAAGCGCATTACATTTTTCGAATAGAAAAATCCATTGATCTTTAAGACCACCACCTTCATATTTCTAGTCAAGATACCACCCTTTTGTTCAACACGGGCCCATCGCACGTGTAAGAGCATTAAAACTAAGTACTAAAATAAAATAGATTGCATCTGTAATTTTTAAGCATAGAAGAAATCCTCTCAATCTCGATCTCTCTCGATCTCCAAGCGCTCAGGGGCCATTCTTAAAGTAACATTAACACTCGCGGTGCAAACTCGTATTTAGAGATGACTTGGAAGTCAGAAGCACGTACAAACCCTCAACAAGTTGATGTGGACGTTGGACTCGCCAGATATTCGAAAACGTTCAGACTGTTGCTAGCACGAAATCGATCGGCAATCATACCTCGATGGTATTGCCTAAACCGGACGGGTCAATCCACGACCGAGCCGTTTCTCACGCTGTCTTTGAACGTGATACCGGTTATTTACTCTGGAAACTATAGTTTGATCCAAAACTTTAAGTTATGTATTGACATAGAAGACATTTACGTTTAAAAAACTCGAAACATAACTGACTTTATGTTTGTGGAAGTTTGTTTGCTGTAAATGTCCTATTGAATCTGACGCTGGCGTTTATTGTCTTATGTGAGTTGGTAAGGAGTTCCGCTGCCTAACTGTGGTCTTCTTCATCAGTTCCACATCACCAAATGATACTTTTTAATTGTAAATTCTTGGCTTGTTGCTGTGAATACTAAAATCGCGATATGTACTCGTATACTTATACTTTAAGAGGAGTTCCCTCAATTCGTCATGGATTTCATCATCAGAACTTAAATTTGATACCTACACGAGCCATTGATTTGCTAGATTTGGGTGGACTATAAAATAAAGAACGCCCAACTAACATACCAATCTTTAAGACTCTTCTTCTTCTTCATATCTTTAAAGATGAATGAAGCGCCTGAAAATCTGACAGGATGTCAACCTTACTTGGGAGTTATATAGCTATATTCCTATTTAATTTTTCCCAAAAATCATAATACCTAGTAAATACCCGTAGTTGTGTGTCAGGCTTCTTTCCTCCCACATTGATTCTAAATGTCATGAGTACCGAAAACTATGAACTGAACGCTATGGTGCATGGCTATTGCAAAACACAGTTTCTAAACTTTCCACCTAAAAGGAATTATAAATAGTAAACAAAAAAAACCAGCTTCGGACTCGCGTACGAAGGGTTCCGTACCATTATCTATAAAAACGGCAAAAATCATGTTTGTTGTATGGGAAATATTTTTTAAATATTTATTTTATTCTGTACTAGCGACCCGCCCCGGCTATCTATTAAAAAAAACCGCATCAAAATCCGTTGTGTAGTTTTAAAGATATAAGCAAACATACATACATACAAACAGACGCGGGAAGCGGAAAGCGACTTTGCTTTATACTATGTAGTCATTTGTTGTTAGAGCAGCAACATAAATACATAATCTGTGAAAATTTCAACTGTCTAGCTATCACGGTTCATGAGATACAGCCCTGTGACAGACAGACGGACAGCGAAGTCTTAGTAATAGGGTTCCGTTTTTACCCTTTGGGTACGGAACCCTAACAATGAAATGAGAAACTTCAGCAAAGGTTCTAAAAGCACACACTTCACTTGATTTAGCAAACATAGGATTTTGTCCCGCAGCGGAAAAAGTGTTATACCTTCCTCTATGAAGTGTATTTCTCAATGGCCGTTGAATTGATACAGGTAGTTCATCAGCAAGCGAAAGCCTCATCATTATCTCAGCGGGTTGTAAAAACTAGTTGTTCTGTTTACTAACATACTAGTTCTTTGACTTGCACAACAGATTTCTCGCAGATTTACTTTAAGCTAAGATATATCTGTGTTTTGTTAAAAAAAATGTCTAGTAATTTTGACTGGATTTTTGTAAGTTACATTTGATGACAAATATTTTTTGGAGTTTTGATCTATGTATACAAATGGAAGAAAAAACAAGAATGAATCTATCCAAATCTTTTTTTTCTCAATAGATTTACGGTTCAAAGTAAGTTCGTATGGCTTGCAGACAAAAGTACCTAAGTATGGTCGTATGGACGGCCGACTACTGCTAAAAGTAGGTACGCTAGGTAGCTAGGTAGCTAGGTACTAAATATTTGGACGTACCACTAACTCCCTTAGACTTCTACAAGGAACTGAAAGCCTTCAATTCTGAGAAGATGTCTATCATACATAACAATTAGTGACTATTTATTTTATTTTTCTAATTATTCTTTTATAAAAATTTACAGAGGAATAAATTTACCAACAAACAACACGACATAAACATTAACTTTTTCATCAATAATTAGTTTAATAATTTGTTTATAGATGAAAAAGCAGATTGAGCTTGAATTAGTTATTTACGCAAGCGCGTGCGCCGACGCGTGGACGTCATACCGAGACGTACTCGTTGCTGCCTTATCGGTAGATATAGGGTCGGGATCATTATATAGCATTCTATAACATTGATGGATTTAGCAAACCTTAAATATGACTTGTAATCCGAAGATCGTAGGCTCCAATCCCGGTTCTACAACTATAGATTTTTCTATTATTGGATTGATTTAGCAACCCTTAAATATGACTTGTAATCCGAAGATCGTAGGTTCCAAACCCGGTCTTTCTATGGAATTTTCTATTCGAAGATGTATATGCGTACTAACACACGCTCCCAACGATGAAGGAAAACATTGTGAGTAAATCAGTTAGTATTCATAATAGAGGTGATGGGCTTGCAACCTTTTTGAACATAATAATTATGCTAATTAAAAAAAAATAAGAATTGAATGGGATGAGATGACGGTTGATACAGGAAAATGGAAGAAAATACCTGTTGTATATATAAGGGCAGGAAGACGATGATGATGTACAGCCGGGATTCGAACCCAGGACCTTCGGATCTCAAGTCAAAGTACCTCCAAGTTAGTCACCAAGTATTGATTCCTTCGTAGAGTTAGTCCAGTAATGCCCATTGACTATCCCCATCAATGGGGATTTCTGGACAAAAAGTCCAGATATATAATATAATAAGAATATAGTATAATATTTTACTTATAGTATAATATCTTGTCTTATCATAAATGTGATAAGACATCGGTATGCGCTAGATAGGAACGAACTAAGCTATGAAATCGTAAAGCCATCACGATATATTTTGACCACTGAATGGCACTACGAAAATAATGGATCTTATATATATTCTATTTATATATATATATATAAATAGAATATAGAATATATATAAGATCCATTATTTTCGTAGTGCCATTCAGTGGTCAAAATATATCGTGATGGCTTTACGATTTCATAGCTTAGTTCGTTCCTATCTAGCGCATACCGATGTCTTATCACATTTATGATAGGAACGTGGTGTAAATATTAACCGACTGCGCGTGCACCAATTAGGAAGTTCCGGTTTTTCTAATTCTACACGTTAGGAATCGCCTTAATAGGTGATGCCTACTAACATGATAGATTGAAATTCAAAGGAAGTCGGAAAACAAGATTATTAAGGCTTTGTATAATATAGTCAGGAAAGTAAAATAAACTCAATGATTTCAATCCTCAATGGTTAGGGTGCGGGCTTCTTAGACGCTCAAATACTTTTTCCAATAGTTTGTATTTCATGTATCACCTTAGACATTTTTTAGGAACCTGAAAGTCTGTATATCTCTCCGTATTTAGTGACGTAATTTCTGATGTATCAATGAGTTCTTGAATGCTTTTTTAAGGTTCTGTACCCAAAGGGTAAAAACGGGACCCCATTACTAAGACTTTGCTGTCCGTCTGTCCGCCTGTCTGTCACAGGGCTGTATCTCATGAACCGTGATAGCTAGATGATTGAAATTTCCACATTATGATGTATTTCTGTTCCCGCTATAACAACAAATACTAAAAACAGAATAAAATAAATATTTAAGTGAAGCTCCCATAGAACAAACGTGTTTTTTGCCGTTTTTTATAGATAAAAGGACGGAACCCTTCGTGCTCGAGACCGACTCCCACTTGGCCGGTTTTTTTTTCCATTTTAGTTAACATCTGATGACATACACATCGATCGCTCGGTCAGTCGGTCAATGTATCGTCCTCTTTTTCAGGTGCAGATCGCGAGCCATTTTTAGAGAAATAGTGCGCTAGGAAATTTGCTGTCGTGAGCATATTTATTTAATTTCCTTTATTACGTTACATAAATCGAACAAAAATATGTCATCCATGTAAAAATAATAGTTTTGTACGATTACATTGAAAGCTACTACGACCAACTTCAAGGTGAGGTTATAGAACAACATGCACAGTTTTTGCGCTATTGAGTATAACCTATCACTCAATCATCAGCGATTTGATTAAAATCGTGCGTGAATGTAATCAATCAAAATGTAGAGCGTTACAGAAGCCGAGTGTTTGTAATGAATCATTTGAGTTAATATTTCATTTGGATTAAATTATTTTAAATGAGTAGATCGTGGTTGCGAGGGAACGACGACCGCTATATCACGGTCGTAATCGCTATCCCTTACCTAATTCATCACCTATGCTTATTCATATACACATAACTCTGAGTTGCTGACACTATATGGTCAACATGATCATGATGATAGTTTTGATTAGGCTGAGAAATAAACATCACTACATAGTATAAAGCAAAGTCGCTTTCCGCTTCCCGCGTCTGTATGTAATATGTATGTATGTATGTTTGCTTATATCTTTAAAACTACACAACGGATTATGATGCGGATTCAGGAGGAAGGTTTATATGTATAATAACATGCTACCCGTGCGAAGCCGGGGCGGGTCGCTAGTAAATGTTAAAAAAACAACAAAATTTATTTTGCTGTCTCTTCTGTATTTCAATGTCGAGTCGAGATTGCTATAGAAGATATTTTATATACGAGTAGGTATATCAAATGACATCCTGCTACAACTCTATCCTGACTACTAATCACTTTTCTGATGAGTGATAAATCAGACTTTATACGAATAAGTTGAATAAAATAATGTAAAATAAGGGATTAACTAGAGATTATAATTAGGTCAAAATATAAATTACTAAATTGGCACTTTTTAAGCACGTCCTAAAGCGGTTACAGCTTCTTAAGAAGTTAAGTAATCAACTTCGTTGTGCAATGGGAGTGTTGCGTATCAGACTCAAGCAAAAAACTATTTTATTCATAAATATCATAAAGATCATTTTGGATTGTCTTAAACCTAGTTTGAATTTACGCTTGTTCGCAACCAAGGCAAGACGATATTTTTTCAATGATCCTATAAATTTTATATTGATCAACCTAGTTAGATCGAATTTGATTAAGCTTTGAATAATTTTACACAAATTTAACTAAAATACGAGACTAGCAGAAAGTGAAAGAAAACTATGTTATTGACTAGTATCGGCGCTTTAATAATTATTTTCTTGCGTTACTGACTGACTGACTGACTAACTGACTGACTGATCAGTCAGATCTATGAACCACTGGCCCTAGAAACTTGAAATTTGAAGGGTGTATTCAGTTTGGTGTGTAGGGATGCACTAAGAAATGAATTCCCGAAATTCAACCTCTAAGGGGGTTGAAGGTTTTTTTTAGTACAAATTACCATTGAAAATTACTTTTTATAACGTTGTTTGCTGTGTAAACTACGAAACCCTACATGGCGCGTGATTAGACACGCACTTGGCCGGTTTTTGAAAATAACTTTATGTAAACTAAGTCGCGAGAGTTTCCACTAATGACATTAAATAACCGGACTGTCTACAAGCAAACCATCAACACAACCTAGAATTATTAGTAGCTTAATTCTAAAGAACATAATTATAAACATCTGGATGTGTGTTTAATAAGCTAATGATAAGTATGTGAAATTATAATAATTGGTGTGTTTGTGCTTTTGCCTTAAGCCCTCGTTTCTAAAGAAGCATTGCACGTAGCAATTATATGTGAAACTAATGGAAACCTTCGCTACTTTCTTCAAGTGAAGTTATTTTTAGACAGACACCCCCGCTATAGGTACCCCAAGCCGTGTTTGTTGCCTGATTCTTCTAGGCTTGGTCGCGAAGAACAGGCGTAGCTTCACCTAGTTCCTATTTTTCCGACGTTTCGGCTATGTTACAATAGCCATGGTCGAGGACAGACAAAAAAAATTACAAAAAACGTATTTACGTTATAAACAAAACACCCGTGTTATAATCTACTAGCAGTCAGCCCCGGCGTCGCACGTTGGGTTATATTATCGAAGTCTTAATAGGGATCCCTAATAGTTAGACATATGGTATTACAAACTTATTTGTAGCTATTGATGTTCATTGCTTTGCTCTATTGTCAATAATTTCTGCAGCAAACGCAATATAAGGATTTTATTTGGATTTTTTTTCACACGGTTTTCACTACGGTTACATTATCGAAGATTTCATACGGATCCCTAACGTTTTTTAAAATCATCTATAGCCTATGTTCATCAGGGATAGTGTAGGATTCTAATGGTAAAATAATTTTTGAAATCGGTTTAATAGTTTCGGAGCCTATTCGATGCAAACAAACAAACAAACAAATAATCAAATCTTTCCTGTTTATAATATTAGTAATCTATAATTATGTCTACTAATCACGATAGTTTCAAAAACAAATTTTGAATTTGACTCTATTATGGAACCTAAGCCCTGAATATCGGGAATGCCTTTCTTAGTACACCCGTACATACCAAAGGACACCCTCCAAATTTAATAACTTTTATAACTAGTGGTTTACGCTGAGCTTTGATAGATCAGTCAGTCAGTTAGTAACGTAAGAGTTTTATATATTAGTTATTAGATAGATAGATAATAGCAAATAAAAATTATTTTATTGTTGTACCTAAATAAAATTTGCCCTTTGTATATCTGGAGTATCATTTTAACGAGCTATTTAGACGATAACTCAATTTTGACAGAAATAAAAATAAAAATTATGTCAGTATATATTTATTGTACTAATGAACTCAGAGTGATAGTGATTCCCCAGATCCAAGGAAAGATGATGGCTTAACTAAATTGTTTTTCAAATCGAAAAATAAATATGTCACTACCGTCTTTTAAGTAGGGTAAGTCAATACCGCTATTTAGGAAACCAAGGTTTTAGAAACTACGGAAAACTTGGCGCTATTAAAATGCATAAATAGGTTCAGTTTATTTTCTTCATTACTATTTAAATAAAAGCATAGGAATTCATTTAAATAACATATGGTTATAAATAATTTGTTTTACATTTTGTTCTGTCTCTCATCACCTTCCTTCCTAGATGGGATCAGCACAGCATCAAAAAATACTCTTGCATTTCCCACTTTCAGTAAGCATCTCATCACTCACTGCTTTTTTACCCTTATCGTCATTCACACAGTCCACCCATATTTTCGTTGGCCTACATCTAGCATTCTTCTCGCCACGTGACCTTCTCCCTTATCATGACATGCCCATACCCACACCTATTGTTCTGTTTCTTATCTTTTATGTCACAGCCGCTACTTTAAAACTTCCTCTGATATACCTACTCATTATTTATTTTATCCATCCGCATCACATCCACACATCCAGCTCAACATTCGCTCTCTCCAGAGCTAACTTTAAGCACTCGCCCACTACATCACAGGTCATTTAAAGTGTTAATTTTATCAATTTCGGAAAATTTTGAGATGCTGCCTTAATTATAAAGGCAAGCTTATATGCAACACTCAAAATTATGAATTATATATTATTCATAATCTCATAAGATTAAACATAATCCCTTATTCATAGCTTTTATACTGTAAATAAAATCATAAAACTAAGTAAGTAATTTTCATAAATCATTACGGATTAACGAATAAGCTGATATTCATTTAATAACCTAATTAGATCACAATTTGGAAATATATAATTTGAATCAGTTTAATTAACTTAATGATAAAATTCATCAAGTTAATAATGCAGTGAAAATGTTAATTTAATATTAAAGAATATGGAAATCCTAACCTAAGGCCGTAAACTGTCAAAAATAAGAAAAAGTTTGGAAATTAATAACTTTTAATGTAAGCCTTAGAATGTTTTAAAACTTGCATCAAATTTTATTCCGTTTTCTACGGTGTTTTTACTAGTGATTATGTCTTCTTTATATTCATAAGAGTTTAAAATATTGAATAAATAACTTTATAGGCGGTATAATTATAATACAATTTTTATTTAAAACAAGTTAACCCGGCGAAATTCGTATCGGTTATATTAAGTTCCCTTTCCTGTTCCCGTTAAAACAGTATCCTATGTCCTTCTCCTGGCTCTAAGCTACCTCCCCACCAATTTTCAGCCAAATCAGTTCAGTCGTTCTTGAGTTTGAAATAGTGTAACTAACACGACTTTCTTTTATATAGATGAATAAAAAAATATGTGCAGTGCATTCAGCAAGTAGATGTTATGAACATTTAGCTTTTAAAAATTCTCTACAGATAAGTTTCGTTTGGGTTTTTATATATTACTTATTACATCTATTTATTACAGTGGTCATGGTCAGGCTAAGAAGTGACTTCACTTTCAGCACATTTTGTTGAAGATTCTATGTTTTTTTCTAACAAACACTAGCGTAAACAGAAATTAACTTATTTTTTTAAATATATTGTGGTGTTTTGATTATATTCCAATCTAAAGGTCGTGGTCGATTCGAATCCCTGCCGTGCATCAATGAATTTTTGCATTTTTGTATTAGAATTATTATGCACATTGACACGTGCTTATAACGGTGAAGAAAAACATCGTGAGAAAACCAGTTAGTAACCCTATTTTTTTATTTGATTTCTGATGTGTTCTTCCTCTCATGCTGAATTTATGAATTTCTATTTTGACTGATATAAGTATTTTTTATGTCGACCTTAAGGGTATGGTACATCGAGTAGCAATCGAAACTTTCATCGATACATTTACGATGGAAGTTTGATATTAACCTTAATGAGCCTTAATGACCGTCCTACGGTTCAGCGGGCCAAAAGGTGAGTGCCAGATGGCGCCATCGGTTATTATTCGAAAGATTTCAGAAATAACTTGAATGAATTAAAATTTGTATGTATGTATACCTGTATGTTTGAATGACCTTACAGCTCAGTTGGTAGTAGCTCTGCCTTCTGCGCTGTAGTTTGTGGGTTCGATCCCCACCTAGGGCAAATATTTGTGTGATGAACATTGATGTTTGTTCTGTGTCCGGGTGTTATTATATCATGTTATGTATGTATTTACAAAAAAAAACAGTTTTCTGGTTGCCATAGTACAAGTTTTGCTTAGTTTTGGGCTAGATCGCCCTGTGTCTAAAGACCTAAAAATAAACCTGCTGTTTTTGTTGCCTGATTCTTCTAGGCTTGGTCGCGCAACAGCCGTCACCAGCTTCTAAGACGTTTCATAGTGATCCTTGTGGTTTCATAATATGACTTGAGAATAACTGTCAATCTTTGATCCGATCTATCAGAAATTATCACTGACTTTGGTTTTCAATTCCCGTCTTTGGTGATCCTTATACGTGACCATCTCTTTTCACCTATGTCTAACAGATGAACTCTCCACAATTACAATGACAACGCCTGTCAGCGGGGTCCACGAAAATATTCTTACTTTCCCTAAATAATTAAGTAACTAGTTATCGAAACTATTATTTCTTTGTGATTGGTTTCAATTCTAAAGATGCCAAAAACTTAGTAGCATTTAAAAATAATCGGTCGGTAACTTTTTAAAATAAATAAATAATAAGTAATTGCTGAAACTTTAGTGCTAAAAAGAACATGCCGAATATTTCTGACATTCGTTACACTATGAAGTATGAAACTGTATCGATCGAATAATTCACAAAATGAAGTGTTCCAACTGATTTCTCATTGGATCATTACATTATTAAAGTTTGAATATCCTTTTAGTTTCAATTACCTCGGTTCGACAATTTATAAAACTACAGGGTGAGTGAAATGTTTTTTTTTTACTTAATATTCATAAATAGGTAGTTTTCAGACAGATGAGAGACAGCTTATTGAAAGGTTTAAAATTTATAGAATTTATTCTGTTATAAAATTGAAGAATCAATTTGTCAAGAGAAAAAAACTAGTAATGGTTGCAATTCTGTTAGCTTTAACATGAACACAACAGAATCGCAACTATCATCTCAATTGTCGATTTCTACTCTTTTCAAATGCTGTCAAAAGTGTAAAACATTTTGGCAACTACTTTTTAAAGCACCCTGTACGCATGAGAACCTTTCAAAATACCTACCTAGGTGTCGAAGTCACGTTCCGAAATCGCGTCAAAATTATAAAGAAGTTAAGTGAAATCTGTCCGATCGGCACGTAATGTCGGCCTGTCATAATGACAGCTGTCATCGGACGAAATTTACGACACGTTCTGAATTTAAAAATGAGCTCCTAATAATGATGATCGGGTAATTTTAGGAAGATTGGAAACTTTGGCATTTAACCGGTTGGGTTCAGTTGAGTTGTTCCGTGGCTTACTCCCGGTAGAAGTACTTGATATTGTAACAGTTTTAAGATATTTTTTCACTTTCTCATAAAATATAGAATTATCAGGATATACTGTAATCATAGCTGCGAAGGGCTTTTGATAGGTAAAACCAATGAAATGCTAATATGGGCATGTATCAGATGTAGAGTTTGGACAAGCCTTCGACTCCCTTTGACATCTTCAAGAATCTGAGCAATAATGGATCAAACTATAAATTTTTACACAGGTCTTTATCACAAGGATCTGTTTTGTCTTTTTTAATTTATTACAAGCTGCTGGCGCCGGCTTCGCACAGGTGGTATCTGGATAATAAGTAACCTATGTGTTATTCTGATGTATAAGCTATATTACTGGAAACTTTCATTTTAATCCGTTCAGTTGTTTTGCGTAGCCGACCCGTGACAGACTTTGTCCTGCCTAAATTTCAATAATTGCATAGAAAAAAGCTATTTCAGACAATTTCCAATTTTTTTCCAACAATCCTCGTACTGATAAAATAAATTACGAATTTTGGTAGAATGCGTTTCATTCATTAGTCAAAACTGCGTTGCTATGACGACTAAATGTTTTTAGTCTGTGATGCCAGATTTGTTGCACACCAGCGCCATCTATACCAAAATCATCCTTTTTGCGTTTCGTTTATTTTTGATTAGGGAACAAACATAGCAGCCTTATCACAAACTTTCGCATTTATAATATTATTAGGATTAGTAGGATTTTTATTAATCATTTAATAGGTCACATAATATGATCATAGGTAATTTAATGTCGAATAATACATGCCCGCTTTTAGCAGTAGTTAGCTTAAATGGTACACTTTCCCTAAAATACTTTGAACATCTCCCCCAGAAGTGGGACACACAAACAATTAAGTTTTATTGAAAATTTTACAAAAGTTCAGTATGTCAACGAGACTCAACGACTTTATGGACATTAATTAAGATTTTGACATTCGATCGAAAAGGGATCGCGATCGAAGGACCCATAACTCACACTGAATTACTTTTCGGTAAAAGTTAGACAAAAAAGTTTATCGCGGAAGCTTAAAAGGCCACCATTAATTATTATAAAAATGTTTTTCATGCGAAACGCGATGGTACGCTATCTTAATGAATTAGCTACTGGGCCACAGCTTCGTACTCAGTTATTATGGAATATTTCGAACTTTAAGCCGTAAAGGGGTGTCCGTGCATCGAGATGGCGTATTAAATCTACCCATCACCTTTTATGCTTAATGAGACAAAAGCATTATTCATGTGATTCGGTTTTTTAGCCGAAACAAAATAACTTACACTCCAATGAGCGTTATCGGGCACTCTATACGGTCACAAAAGACCATAAATACCAAACTCACAAACCGTTTCAACCCGAGAACTTTCGATTTTCGACCTTATGATTATGCAGAATAAGGGTCTGAAGTTCGAAAACGTGTGTGGTATAGTCGAAAAAGTCACCACAGTTTCTTTGTAAACGTAGTAAAATATGGTTTGTAAGAACACAGATCCGTTACATTTTCGAATTTATTTTGCGAATCCAGATCTTGTTTTAAGGATCGATTGTTCGAACTTTAAAAAGTTTTTTCGCTAAATGAAGACTGATGATAATACAGTTTTTCTCGTGGCTGGGCAATTGCCTTTTACGTTGTGATTAACAGTCGTACTAAATAAATAAAGCAGTCAGTGTGGAACGCTCTTTAAAATAATGTGGTGTAGGCGCATGATAGAGACAGGACTCGGAATAAACAGTTTTTTCTTGTAGATTTTCTATAATATAAAAGTAAAAGTTGGTTTGTTTATTTGTTCGTCTTCTATACATTCTTATACATCCGATTACCTTCGATTTATCATTGGTTTATTGTTAATCAAGTTTCTAACAATAAAAAGTTTTCTCAAAAAATCAATGACGTTTTTTGAAAAAAATTAAAAGTAAATTGGAAAATTAACTAATTCGGTTTTTTTTATGGGATTATTGAAATTTGGACAGGACTTCTGTCGGGTCAGCTAGTTCATAAATAACCTACCTATATACTTAATTCATAAGACACTGTATGTTAGACTATTAACTTGTACGTATGTACGTACCTACTGTCACTATACAGCTATTCTATTCTATTCTATTCTAAAATTAGTTTGATAAAAACTACTGATAAAATTACTACATGGTTAAAAAATATATTAATGTACTTCGCAAATATTTTACAACAAAATGAGACCTCGCTTTTAAAAAACGCGTTGATCCATAACAAAGGTCACTAAAAGCTCTGGCTTCCTTTTAAATCATCCCCATAATGACGGCAGCGACATAGCGGTGGCAATTAGGGTAAACTATGCAGTAACTGAAAAATCGTGGTAATTAGCCGTACTTCTTTCTAAAGTAACTGGCCAACTCAAGACTTTGCTTCTAATATCTCAAAAGGGCAAAGTAATATCGTTATTTCGTACAAAATTATTATTTTAAATTTTAAAGTTACAAGGTATTAATTTATTTATTTTATCGTAAATAAGCTATTTTTTTATAAGTGTGGAAAAGTGGAAACTACCAGTTGGAAGCTCCAAAACGCTAGCGGCATTGTACCGTACAGTTAGTAGTGTAGCAATAACACGACCGTATTATACCGGCCGCCGATTTTCAAGAAAAGGGCATAGGTAAGTGTTAAACTGTGTAATAACGGAACTGATGCGTACCTAGTGAACTGAACTGAAGTGTGACTAAAGTAGGTACCTAATTGTATCTTCAAAGAGGGATTCCTTGTCATGACAGTTTTGTTGTCAGGTGACAAGTAATGGATACGCTGACCGCTAGTTATCTTGTCAACTAGTAGGAATAAGTTCACCACTTGTATTAATACTAACTTGTTTCGTAACGATGTTTATCTTCAACAAAATATGCCAAAAATACCAACCAAACATAAAAAAAATATATATAATACATATTCGGTAAAAATTCAATAATAGGATTTTCCCAAACCTCCAGTCACTTAGATCCCCTAAAGGGGGGTTTAGACATCTTCGATGTTGGCACATGCCTACACTTAGTATCAAATATTGCAGATGCTAACAACTAACTACTGCAAGTTTACAATATTCCATACGTGACAGTTTGCAAGCCCATCGCCGCTTTATAAGAATACTAACTGGTTTCCTCACGATGTTTTCCTTCACCGTTTTGAGCACGTGTTTTTTGATGCGCATTTAAATTTTTCGAATAAAAAAATCCATTGATGCACGCCGGGTTTCGAACCACCTTCGAAATGAAAGCCGTGGTACCTTCTACTCGGCCAACACGACTAGTCTTAATAAAACTCTTATTTCGCAAAGCACTCATTACTTAGCATAAAACACCAATCACCAACACTAAGTTTTCCCGCAAATTAACCAACTAGCGCCATCTATGGTCACTGGCCGTGCCAAGAAGTTTAATGGGGTATTAAGATCGGAAAAGGCTAATGTCTACCGTTAATGTGCTGGGAACAATTAGTTGCGTTGTAAGAGAATTACACATTATGGCATACGATCGGCACCACATTTTAGCTCATCAGCTCATCTACATATATAAAACTCTTTTTCTAATAACTGACTGATCTATCAACATATAGAATAAACTACTGCGGGATTATTGCGTAAAAATAGATCTTCATCCCCAGATATGTTCCACATTGCCACAGCTTTCGAATTTAGACAACTCCATACTAACTATTAAAAAAAAATTGGCCAAGTGCGTGTCGAGTCACGCGCAATGTAGGGTTTCGGGGACTAGCATTATGAGGAGTTCCCACATGAGGAGCTGGAGTTCCCACGTGAGTAACTGAAATATTCAAAGAGAAAAATCTATTGACTCACGACCAGGATTCGTACCCACGACCTTCGGATTGAAAGTCGAGGAACTTCCCACTCGACCAACTCGGCTGTAAACAAACCATGCAAAATTACAACTCTTATCTTCAATCCTCCAATCCTAAAGGGGTAGAGGAACAATCCTAACACCATTAACACCTTGTGCGTCAATCAATGGCTGCCATGTGTTCAGCATCGCCCTATTTCATGTCAATCTCCAGTCCCAGCTATCTGTGGAGGTGCTGCTGATCTGCGATGCTATCTGCATTAGACCCCCGTTTGGTTTAAATAGTTGGAAATGTGTAAATGGAGCAGGCGTTTTGCTATTTTACCAGCTTATGGGTCTACTCGCAAACTATATGTCGTAACAATAATCGTGCCATTATATTGTTTCGACTATAGTTTGAATTAAAAATAATAGGCACGCTCGCCGTGTTAACCTGATTCTCCTAGACTTGGTCGCGAGGATCACGCGTAGCTTCACCTGGCTAAAGCCGGGGTCCCACGGCGCGTAAAACGACGGGCCGCGCCGGATGACGCTCCGCCTGTGTGCGTCCGGCGCGTCGCGTACAGAGCGTTCCGAGCACGGGCCACCACGGATGCATCGTTCCCACGGCGTGTCCGTCCGCCCTGGCGCGGTCTGGCGCGTGAAAACGCGGGCCGTAGGACCTCGGCATAAGACGTTTCAAAGTGATCCTTGTAATATTAAAATCAATTTTAAATTATCGTTTACTTTTTGTTTACTTCAGCTTTCACTGCCTGTAAATGTCAACCTTGCCAGTCACCGTCCAATCTAGATAAAGTGTGTCCATCAAAAATAACGACTAACTTTTTTTGCAGCTACAAAATACATTTAGGTGATAATTTTTGGACTCAACGATGGTATTATACAGTGACCTTATATTGAGCTATCACCAGCGCCTCTAGCACTAGTTTTGATTCATCGAAATGCTTGCCAGACCGTTGCAAGTGAAAAATGACCCGTTAAAGACACGCTCATCTGTAATGTGAACCTTATGGACCTTGTGCGGTGTTCTCTGGCGATTTGATAGCGTTCAAAACTAGTGCTTAATGACCAGTAATCAAAACGATATGGATGACACATAAATTCTCGTTAAAACTGAGTTATGAAGCATTGTGTACGAGTGATATTACAGTTTATGATATTTGTGACCATCATTTGACGGTCGTCTTATTTACGGAAGTTTTCTAGTCATTTTATTTGAGGTATCAAATTTTAAAAAGTTAATTAGTTACGTGATTGTGTCCTTTTTAGTTCAATTGTGTGATTCTGTCTTGTTTTACATACATCTTCAATATTTAGTAAATTGTTTTAACAATCAATTTTGTTCTTAGTGGAAAGTATTTAATATTGAAATAAAAACTTCTTACAGCAGACTTAGATGAAAGCCTAAATTCTCATTTATAGACATAACTAGTGGAAACCCTAGCAATTTCGCTCACGTAAAATTATTATGAAACAGACTTAAAACCCCGCTGCACCCCTTTAAGGGTTGAATTTCGGGAATTTCTTTCTTAGTACACCCCTACCCTACACACCAAAATGAAAACACCCTCCAAATATCTATGACTATGGCATATGGCAAATGTGGGCATGTGCCAAATATAATGTTTGGACGTGCGATTACCCCCACTTGACGTCTTTAAAGGATCTAAGCGTCTGGAGATCTGAGAGGATGTCTACCGTACTTGGGGATTACAGTCGTGATCCTATTTATTTTTATTTTTTGTTAGTTTATCTTACCGTTGAGCATTGTCATGGGCGATGCACATGATGGAGAGCATCTGAACTCTCTCGAAACGTCAGCATCGTCAAAAAATGGTAATTTCTAGCTAAATATTACCTATCTAGTTACATATTTAAAGAACAATGTCAATATCAAAACGGTGTCGTACAGACCGTGAGAAGATCTCAAAACGTGAAACTTTTGCATTCTAAGATACAATCAGCTCGAATCCAGTTTTATGATGAACGATCTCATTTACTGGTTTATTCATAAAAGTGAGGTTTGACTAAGCAAGAAAGAAAAGAAACGGTAATTGATTTAAAACAAAATAGGTTCAAGACTGTAATCCCCAAGTACGGTAGCCATCCTCTTAGATCTCGAGACGCTTAGATACTTTGAAGATGTCTAGTGGGGGTCAGAGGCACGTCCAAACATTATATTTGGCACATGCCCACATTTTGCAGTAGTACCTAAGTACTATAAATTTGATTTACGTACATTATTGTACTTTAATAAACTGTGTTGGGCCGGGTGGGAGAAAACTCTACTTTCAATCCGGAGATCAAGAGTTGCTGCTTTTAGAATTTGTGCTGAAGCTTTTTAGTTCATATTTTATTGTTGTACGTACTTTTAACTAATTATTCTTGTTTGAGCCTTCACCTTGTTCGATCGGCACCTCACTGGAGCTTTACATAACATTAAGGAAAGGATCATAGAAAAAAATGATAGACCTCAAGCCGCGTTTGATGCCTGATTCTTCTAGGCTTGGTCGCGAGGAACAGGCGTAACTTAACCTAGCTCCTAAGATGTTTCAAATTCAAAGTGATCCTTGTGATTTTATTGAAATATATGACATTTGAATTTGAAGTTCAACCCGGCCGTGCATTAATAGATTTTTGTATTCGAAAAATGTTTACCTATAGGTGTACTCATCTTAGGAAGATAATATAAAAATTCAAATGTAAATTTATTTTATAGACATATTATACAGTGAACATAATTATAATGAATCCATTAAGCTCCCCAACTAGTGAAAACCGGGTTTCAGGAGTCAAATGAAGAAAACAGTCGGTATTCACAACTGCAAAATATAGGCAAATGTAATGTTTGGACGTGACCATAACTACCTTAAGACAATGAAAAATCTAAGCGCCTGGAGATCTGAGATGTCTATTGTTACTTGGGGATTACATTCGTGATCCCAATAGTACATATTCGTAAAAGATTTTTTGTGTATATTTTCACAAGCAATCAATTGGTGCCTTTTTTCAGGAAGACCATAAAACAACCAGTAGGGAAAAGTAGATGATACATCGAGCATTACAAGCGAATAATCTCGATCGGTACTCAGCTTTAAAAGCGCGCGAAATCGATCTCGCGATCGGTCACGAGCGATTGTTAGACAATCGCTTTATTGAAAATGGGATCATGATAGTATTTACATAAATAGGTATAGGACAATATAATAACGTGATGATGTGAACTTCATCATTAGTCGTTGGAAGCCGTGTGGGAGGTACGGCTTTTAATCAGAAAGTTGTGTGTTCTATCTTCGCGATATAAAAATAAGATCACGACTGTAATCCCCAAGTACAGTAGACATACTCTTAGATCCCAAGGCGCGATAGATTAGATTCTGATGTCTGCGATGAAACACTAATAATTTTAGAGGTTTCTAATGTGATAATAAATTTTTTTTTTGCGCTTACATTGCAAACACTGGCTGAACACTACAAGTACAGTATAATTGTACACCTGAAAAACGTCTACAAAAAAATCTGCGATAATAATAATATGTCTATCTCATATGGATAACTAACAATAACCATTTTTTATCCTTTACTTTTTACGAGAAATAATGGCTTAATTACGAAAATGCTGTATTACTTAAAATTAAAATCGTTAAGCAATACAGCATTAATCCTTATCTAATTCAAAAGCAACCTCTAAAGAAAACAAATTTAGTATCAGCATTGAACCCGTGTGAAGAAATTACATAAATACAAAGAAAAGCGTTCTTTTAAAAAACTTGAAAACATAATTAGAAGTTTGCTATTCTGTGATATCATAATAATAATAATATATATATACTTGTACTTTTAAATGGTTATTTTTAAGGCATAATAAATTCAAATATAATTTGCTCTCATACTAAATAATTTATCAATTCTGAGTAAGTCGTAAACTTAAATACACAATAATTCCAACGGCTTCTCCGTGTCCGAGCAACATAATCGTTTGTCAAGTTAACAATGATCTTAACTTAACTGAACATCCAAGTTAACCTGTTAGAATAACATTGTTTTTAACAAGCGGCGACCGATAAAACGACGGCCGTAATTTAAAAAAGCCTCTACGCATGCCTACTTTGCACATGCACATTGTACATGAACAGACTAATTTGTTAACGCCTGTATCATTTTACGAGTAGGTATTTTGCACCATCCTTCAACCTCCACCTTCAATCGAATCACGAAATAAACTTGTTCAACGAAACCCAACTAATCAAGAAAATTGAAAAGTTAAGAGACTACAAAAGCCCAGGCCCCGATAACATACCAAATGAATTAATCAAATCTGCAAAATTTGCATTGGCTGCACCTATAACAAGCCTCTTTAACAAAATACTCATTGAACAAAAAGTTCCTGATAGATGGGCGGCATCGGATATTATACTTTTATACAAAAAAGGAGACCCCAAAGACGTTGGAAACTACCGCCCTATAAGTCTGCTGCCAACTATGTACAAAATCTTCGCATCGTGTCTGGAAGAAAGAATAAGCTCAGTTATAGAAAACCACCAACCTATAGAGCAAGCGGGATTTCGTAAAGGGTATTGCACTATCGACCACATCCAAGTCGTTGAACAAGTAATAGAAAAATATTTAGAATTCAGAAAACCGCTATACTTGGTATTCATCGATTATGCAAAAGCATTCGATTCTATTTCCCATGATAGTATTTGGACTGCTCTTGAAAAACAAAACGTCTCACACGTCTACATCAACATCCTAAAAGATATCTATCAGAAGAGCACCAGTAGAGTCAAACTAGATCAAGCAGGCCGCAGCTTTCAGATACGTAGAGGCGCGAAACAAGGCGATCCGTTATCACCCAAAATTTTCATCGCTGTACTAGAATATATAATACAGGGGCTGAACTGGACACAAAAAGGGATATATATCAATGACAGAACCCTCAGCCATCTCAGATTTGCAGATGATATTGTGCTGTTTTCGGAGTCCGCGGTACAGATAGAGTCAATGGTTAATGAGCTTCGCAGCGCCAGCCAGCATATAGGTCTGGAACTAAACGCATATAAAACCAAATTAATGACAAATAGCGAACACGCGACCACAATGGCTGACAAAACACCACTAGACTACGTAG
Organism: Hydriomena furcata; assembly: GCA_912999785.1. NCBI lineage: Eukaryota > Metazoa > Arthropoda > Insecta > Lepidoptera > Geometridae > Hydriomena > Hydriomena furcata. Next base: position 14,155,193 of record OU538832.1, on the reverse strand, counting down.
AAGAATATGTGTATCTTGGAAAATTAATATCTTTCAAAAAAACAAGACACACTGACAATATCCAGAGACGAATAGCAGCCAGCTGGGGAAAGTTTTAGAGCTACAAGGAAATTCTAAAATCAACGCTACCAATTCAGTTCAAGAAAACAATTTTAGACTCTTGCATACTACCATGCATTACCTATGGTTGCCAAACGTGGATATTCAATAAAATCAATAGAGACAAAATTTATAAGTGCCAAAGAGCTATGGAACGAAACGTTTTAAACATAAAACTGAAAGATAAAGTGAAGAGCTCGGAAATACGCAATAAAACAAAGGCCATAGACGTTCTTAAACATGCACAGAAACTAAAATGGAAGTGGGCTGGTCACCTAGCGCGCACCATAGATCAGAGATGGACCAAAACTGTAACAGAATGGCAAGGACCGCGGGGAACCCGAGCCAGAGGCAGACCACAGGAAAGATGGATAGACGAACTAATCGCAGTAGCTGGGATAAAATGGACAGACGAAGCACAAGATCGAGAAATTTGGCAAGCTCTGGAGGAGGCCTTCGCCCAAAGAGGGGACCTCAACGACATTAAGATTTTATAAATAATTAATTTACACATAATAATAATAATAACTTAATTAAAATACCAAATCAAATATAAAACAATTAAATATAACTAATTAAATTTATATTGCATGTAATGTTTATGTATTAGGAAATAAAGGCTATTTTATTTTATTTTTAATTTATTATTTTGCACCATCCTATAATTTCGTTTTGAAATTTAAAATGAATCGACTTCATGATAATTCATAATCAACTTAAGTATTAGTAAATGTATATAAATACATGGAAGCTTCTCATAAATAAAAATTAAAGTAAAGTATGTATTAAAAAAAAGTATAAAGGATTTTTTTTCAGTAGAACCTAATATAAAATCATGAAATCAAAAGCTCAATACAAACTTCAGCAGCGAAATATTATCTCGTCTAACTTTGATGTCCGATGACGATTTACTGGCGTCATATAACGTTGCAGCTTTTTATGAAACCGAAACTTTAGAGTTGGATCAACATAGTTGCTGGCTAACGAGAACATTCTCGAAATACGATACTATTGGGAACACCGTCTGTGGAATCGTAGAGTTGATTTTTCGGTATGTTTGTTCGTTTGTCGTGGTTCTTTATAGGTTTAGCATTGGGTCACTGACCAGATTGAATGGTCTCACAGTTCAGTTGGTAGTAACTCTGCCGTCAGTGCTGTAGGTTGTGTGTTCGATTCCCACTAAGGACAAACATTTGTGTGATGAACATAGATGTTTTTTCTGTGTTTACGTGTTTCATAGTATGTTATGTACCTATCTATTTACCAAAATAAATATTTATCAGGAATCTTGTTCCGATAGTACAAGCTTTGCTTAGTTTGGGGCTAGATGACACTGTGTGATAATGTCCACCGATGTTTATTTGTTTATAGTAAGTATGGTGGCACTGGAAGAGCCTTTGACTTATGATAAATAATGCTAGTAATTGATAGTAGAATTATTTATACTTATTATTATAGTATTGTCTGTAACATGCTTAGAACAGATGCCTGACGTCAACCCTCTTTGGGAATATTTTATGAAGGAACTGTTCGTCCTACATTAATATAATTTAAATATGACCAACTTGGGACTAATCTGTACGTGTCTACACTACAAAAACCGGCCAAGTGCGAGTCGGACTCGCGCACGAAGGGTTCCGTACCATAATCTATAAAAACGGCAAAAAAATCCTGTTTGTTGTATGGGAGCCCCCCTTAAATATTTATTTTATTCTGTTTTTAGTATTTGTTGTTAGAGCAGCAATAGAAATACATAATCTGTGAAAATTTCAACTGTCTAGCTATCATGGTTCATGAGATACAGCCCTGTGACAGACAGACGGACAGACAGACGGACAGCGAAGTCTTAGTAATAGGGTCCCTTTTTTACCCTTTGGGTACGGAACTATAAAAAATTATCGAAATCAGATCAGCAGAAATATCATAAAAAATATATACTTGTAAAATGGATATCCTCCTCTTTTTTCGTCGGTTTAAAATTAGGTCATCTCTGTCGAAAAGATAAATGTAGGTAATTGTTTACTTCCTGACTCGATAGAAAAAGCTTTATCATTGAAGACAACCACTTAACACCATTTTGAAGATGGCCAATTAATAATTTCACAAGTAACACCCTCAAGTGTTACCGAAAATTTCTCACTTTTGCGAAAAATACTTTCAATCAAAATATTTCCGACGGTGCCGTATGTGGATAATTGAGAAGCATAAAGAACAAAAAGAGACAAACCCATTTTCGATAATTTCCGTTTTTAGGGTTCCGTACATAAAGAGTAAAAACGGGACCCTATTACTAAGACTCCGCTGTCCGTCTGACTGTCACTAGGCTGTATCTCATAAACCGTGATAGCTAGACAGTTGAAATTGTCACAGATGATGTATTGATGTTGCCGCTACAACAGCATATACTAAAACAGAATAAAATAAATATTTAAGTGGGGCTCCCATACAACGAACGTGATTTTTTGCTGGTTTTTATAGATAATGGTACGGAACTTTTCGTGCGCGAGTTGGCACTTGGCCGGTTTTTTAACCGCTTCAAACGCTGGATTACATCGTTTCCGCCCTCAAATCTATCAAGAATTGAAGATTTAATAATTTCCTAAAACTCAAAGACAACAAACTACATAGGTTTTTTTTATTTTGCCAAAAATTTGCGATACTGGGTTTATCCATTTTTGTTCCTATGCTCCTCAATTATAAGTAAATTGGTCGCGGTAACAAGACTCCCGTATAGGGATGTTTCTTATTGACGCACTCACTACAATCACACCGTAGTGTAATGTTGTGTTCAGTCCGTAGATGGCAGGACGAGCTCAATTTGCATATCGATTAGTTCCTGATTATAATAAAAGCTTTCTTTACCTGCCACTGGATTTATAGCAACTCGTATAGAAAACATTTAGGTATACATCAAGAGAGAGTTTTGATTACAAAAAACAGAGATTATTTTTATCAAGACTGGAATTTCCCAAGTACGGTAGACATATTCTCAGATTATCCTGATCCTTGATGATGCCAAAAAGGAGCAGTCTCTTAGGCTTGCAACCTGTCATGGTTGCAAGCCTAAGGCCACTTCTAGGAGTACTAGCTGGTTGCCTCACGGTATTTTCCTTCACTGTTTTGAGCATATATTTAGGAATATAAAAACTATTTAGACCACGACCTTCGTATTGAAAATCGAGGTTGAGGTATTGAAACCTCCAAGTTGGTTAACACGTTACAAAAATAGTTTAACTATTTGTGCGTTATTTTGTTCAATAATTATGGTTCATTTCGGTGTGATTTCCTAAAGTTATTTTCAAACCTTCCAAGTTTCAAAGGTGTTAAAATATGAAAAATATGCCGACCCTCATTACTGTATCATAAACAATATTAAAAATAACTACCTATGTAACAATTATTGTTAAAAAGGTAATTTGTTAAAATAAAATATGGAAATACGAAACGTAATGGTGGAAATATGTGAATTGCTTCATTATGTTTTCTCTTTACGAGATTATCTTCGTTTTGTTAATTTTTGTTGTTTATTTCATATTTATTATAGCACTATTTCGTGCTATTTATTTGCAAGAATATGGCGGATAAATTAAACACATGACGCCATTTCTAGGGTTCTGTACCCAAATGGTAAAAACGGGACCCTATTACTAAGATTTCGCTGTCCGTCTGTCCGTCTGTCCGTCCGTCCGTCTGTCTGTCACAGGGCTGTATCTCATGAACTGTGATAGCTATTTGAAATTTTCATAGATTATGTATTTCTGTTGCCGCTGTAACAACAAATACTAAAAACAGAATAAAATAATATCAAAGTGGGGCTCCCATACAATAAACGTGTTTTTTTTGTCGTTTTTTGTAGATAATAGTACGGAATCTTACGTGCGCGAGTCCGCCTCGCACTTGGCCGGTTTTTTTGTAAATAACAAGAAAATCGTATAGTAGTCGATGCATTCTCCTTGGTGGTTAACTTACCTTTTAATCGTGGAAAACATTACAATTTGTAAAGTAGTTAAAAATATTGATGTTCGTTTTCAACCGATGAAAAAAAGAAGATTCTCAATTCGACGCGTATATTTTTTTTCTAAAGTTGATCCCATTTAAATTGTATAGATTGTACATCGAATAAAAATTGACAAAAAAGCTCATCGATTGGTTGAAACATCTTCGTCGGTTTTCTTTTTAGTACATATATCGTAATTATATATTCACTTTACCTACCTACCTAAATGAACCTGTTTCTTCGCGATACCCAAATTTCAATTTCTCAAAGCAACGCCCATTACCGTTCGTGCATTTGCTCTAATTTATGACCCTGAAATAACAGGAATCGAGACAGATTTCTTCCCAAAAAACGAAAATAATCGCGTACACGTACCAAATAATAAATTTCGCGAAATGCCCTGTTGTGGTTCGATTATAACACTTAATTGAAAAATTCGAGATCGAGATCTTAACTGCGTTCGTAGAATACTTATCTGTTCGTAGGGTTGTGCCAAACGTCATATTTGGGCGTGCTTCTGATTTCACCCTTTAGACATCTTTAAGGATCTAAGCGCCTTGAGATGTCTAAAAGGAGTGGGGTACTTGGGGATTCTAGTCGTGATCCTATTTTTTTTTAGAAGTATGTCTATTAAAAAGTGGACAAGTAGAACGTGTGTGCGTGCGAGTTGAAATTACGTAAAAAGGGTTCCGTACAATAGAGAATGTGTTTGTAGAAAAAACAAATTTTAATGACAATGTAGAAAAAATAAATTTTTGTTTGTCCTACAAACAATATTGAAAGATGTATCATTTTATTTATGACCATAGTCTTCTATAGGTTTTCTTGTAATACGTAAATTAAAAAACTCATGATTATCGCTAAGGAAAATAAAGGCTTTTGAAGTAATTCAGTCAGTAGTAGTCAGACAGAAGTAAGTTCAAACGATGCGAAAATTACGAGATCTCGGATTCTGTGGATCGGGGTGAATATATAAAATTTATTTACTTTCGAAAAAGGCTTAACAGACTAGACTTATGTATGGCTTAATTATTATGAAGAAGGTTTTAAATAAAATAATGTGATATTAGGGTAGTACGAGTAGTAAGATCTTAATTATTACCTACCTAGCTAAGACCTAAGCTCACTAAGCCTCACAGCTTAGTTGGTAGTAACTCTGCCTTCAGTGCTGTAGGTTGTGGGTTCGATCCCCACCCAGAGCAAATATTTGTGTGATGAACATAGATATTTGCTCTGTGTCTGGGTGGTAGTATGTATCATGTGTATGTATTTACAAAAAAATAAAAAAAAAAGACGTGTGGCACTCGGAGACTGCCGCGGTAAAGCTATTGCATAACATTTTTTATCAACTTATGTAATTATAATTATTTATTTTAGCATTCCACATGTAACAGGTTGCAAGCCCGTTGCCGCTTTCAAGAATACTAACAGGTTTCCTCACGATGTTTTCCTTCACCGTTATAAACACGTGTAACGCGCATATACAATTTTCGAACAGAAATATCATAGTTGATTTGAACAAGAAATTAATTTGAAATTAAGTACCTATTTACCTAACTACATGAATTCAATAATTCAATTTCAAACTTTTTAGTCGATCATGTGAAGTACCACCTATTAACCGACATACTCTACCGATAGTGGTAAAATAGCGCCACCTGCCAGCGGAATTGCAAACATCTTTCATCTTACCTCTCAAACTCCGAAAAGTAGGTACTTATAATAACGTAATAACATCAAATTAAACTAGATGGCGCTGGAATGCGAAAATCACTCTAAGCAGGCATGACATGAGTCACCAGATTGCGGAGCGATTCGCGATGCGCGAATCGTCGAAATTATTTCGTTACGAAATTTCTGGATTCGGTCTCCACGCTCAAGGCCCGCGATAGAAGCTATGCAATAGCTTAAAAATAAAAAAGTATATAAGTATTCTATCAGTTATCTAGTTCCCATAGTTCAAGCTTTGCTTAGTTTGGGGCTAGATGGCGATGTGTAAAATGTCTACAATTTTTTTTTAATGACTGGCGTAGATACTCTACTTGTACCATAAATAAAAATAATTTTACAAAAAAAAAGAATATAAGTATCTATCTATCTGTTATCTAGTTCCTATAGGACAAGTTTTTGCTAAGTTTGGGGCTAGATGGCGCTGTGTGATAATGTACACTATTTTTTTTTTTTGCGGTAATTTTATATAAAACTTTGTAGTGGCAACCCTGACAGGCAAGTCACGTAAGTAGTGGGTACTGAACACTCGATCTTAGTGGTCACTGTAAACACGAAAATTGATTTTGAAAGAATAAGTTACGACCCTTTAAATTGGCAGGTTACAACTTCAGGGAAAAAAAAAACATTATTTTATTGAGATCAAGTGGAATAAGGTATAATAAATAATTACAGTCAGACAATTTGTAAAGTTTGATTATAAGAACGCCTTATTTATTTACCTAATTTTATTTAACGCATGAAGAAAGTTTCTGTTGAAAAATATTTTTTCAAGACAAACATGTTTAATGAAATCCTCCTTCGAGCTAGAAATCAGAGCAGCGCGGCACCTGTCACATAATATTACATTATCATTGTAACTTGACAGGTATAAAAAGTTTTTACTCAATATTACTATTATTATTATGGATCTCTATTGTGAGTGTCTGTTGAACAGCTTCTGATTCCATAATCAGATCAGCTCGCTGTCACAATATTATTTTATTGTTACTAGAACTAATGGTTTCAGGTAAATTTCAGCTCAATCGGATACCAACAAATAGTCGAAAAAAGTGTTTGTAAATATTGAAAGTTATAAACAAATATTACGACCAGTGCAAGTTAATATAAAGCTTATAAAAAGGTTGTCCTTTTTATAAGCTTTATAAAATTTAGAAAATGATGACCTAATTGAATCTAGATTTTTTAATAAATTCCTCCATCACCGAAATAAATCTTCGATTCCAATTTTAAAAACAGAATCGAAACCAAATATTTCATAATTTAAAAACATTGCGGCCAGTAATTCAAATCATGTTCCAATTTCAAAAACAAAATCTAGTCCAAACGGTCCCAAATATTTCATAATTTAAAAATATAGCGGCCAGTAATTTCTAGACGATTATTCATTCGTTAAAAAAATAACCACGGAGGTGGTCTTGGCGTGAATTTAAGGCGGGGTCGTGGTCAATATTGAATTGAATGCACGATTGTGCTCACGATATACCGATTTTTTGATAAAATAATTACGAGTATGTTTGAAATAATGATCTGTTTGCTCTAATTATGCAAATACCCAGTGACTTGTGTTGTGTGTTCTTGATCATTTTATTTCCAACTAGCGAAGAGACTTCGACCGCGTAGAATTTCGACAACTTTATCTTTAAACATTTAAATTTCTTAAAATTAAAATAAAGTTTTGTGGAAAAAAGTAGCCTATATCCGTCCCAAGACTTTAAACTATCTCTACATGAAATTTCATCACAATCGGCCCCGCGCATACTTTCGCATTTATAATATTCGTATAGATTAGTTTTTAGGGTTCCGTACCCAAAGGGTAAAAACGGGACCCTAAGACTTCGCTGTCCGTCTGTCCGTCTGTCTGTCACAGGGCTGTATCTCATGAACCGTTATAGCTAGACAGTTGAAATTTTCCCAGGTTATGTATTTCTATTGCCACTCTAATAACAAATACTAAAAACAGAATAAAATTAATATTTAAGTGGGGCTCCTATAAAACAAACGTGTTTTTTGGCGTATTTTATAGATAATGGAGATACGGAACCCTTCGTGCGCGAGTTCGACTCGCACTTGGCCGGTTTTTTTATTGTTTGTTTAGACTTGGAAAATTCGAACTGCAACCTGTCACATTATAATGGAACTTAACACTTATGCAAATGACAGCATGTGCCAAATTTAAATTTTGGACGTGCCTCTAAATACCTTATTTAGGTATTTCAAGAATTTGAGTGAGATTCAAGAAGATGCCTACTTGAGGATTACAGTCGTGATTTTTTTTTCTATCCTAAAATAGACAGCAATATTTTTATCTTATCTTTCAAAATAAAATGTTACCACCATCATGCTACCATCATTGGTGACCCACTGTATCCTAATTAAGCTAGATCATTATCCAGTTCTCATAAACATGCGTCCTCAGATTCATTACGGAACAATCAGGAGCGGCAAGTGACTGCTGAGCCGACACGGCCGGGCTTGTATCACTCAGCGGCCATACCACAAGCTCTTAAGGCCCGGCTCACACTTACACACGTATTTCAATGATTTTCAGGTACCGATTTAAAAACCAGGAATCACAATTGTGAGGATATAATGATACAAAATTACTGATAATATATTCATCTTTAATAGTAGATAATAAAAACTGGCCAGTTCTATACAATATTTTCAAAAAAATACGTTTTTACCGTCGCAAGAACCGCTGAAAATGTCGAAAAATGGGGTCTGGTTAGGTACCAATATCTTTAGACCCACAGCATATTTTTATTTGAAAATAATACGAAATTGTAGATTTTATATTTCTCTATACCGCGTGGCATTATCTTGTTTTCAAATAATTTACTTTTTCATTTATGAACAATATAAAATGCAATAAAACTTCTCCATACATTTTTTCCATACAAAACTCACATTCACCTCAAGTCGGCACGTCAGTTAGCGCTCAGACGCGCTCGGGGAAGCACGTCCACGTCACATTTTTCTTCGAATTTAGAGGAGGTCTTACATAATGGAATACCGGGGTAAAATACTGGACATGCAAAACTAATGATAACATTTGTATAATATATTGCCTTGAAGAATTTAGTGCAAGCCATACAGATGAAGGTTAGGTACAATGCATGATTTGTTGAAAGAGTTGGATGGTTTTTTTTTGTAGAAGATGCGTTTCATCGAGTTTGGTTTCGAAACAATATGATAATAGTATACGGTTTTACCTTTTTGCATACGTCGCGTCGGAGCAAAATCGAAATAAGCCGATGTTTCGTATTTGATTGTTATTTTAATAAAAATATTAAATTTCAGGAAAATGTGAACCTGGTTGTGTCCCTAATTAATAATAAATAATAAAAGCTTTTATTTCCTTGCACAATATAAAATTAACTTAAATATGTATCTATGCATAGGTATATAAAATTATGTGTAAGGACCGCTTTCAGCGGTAAAAGCCTCCTCCAGCTCTATCCATTTTTCCCGATCTCTAGCGGCTCTGCTCCATGTTTTGCCTGCTACTTTCACGATGTCATCATCCCATCGCATATCAGGCCTTCCTCTTCTTCGTTTTTTATGTATTGGGTCCCAATTCATAATTGTTTTATATCACCTCTCATTTTGTAATCTTTGGATGAGCCCGCCCGATGTCTTTTGCTGTGGTTTTTGAAGTGTCCCTAATTAGTCCTATTAAATAAATATAAATGTTGATTTGATACATTTCTGTTTTGAAATGAAAGATCTAAGGTACCATGATCCTTACCTGTATCGTTTAGACCCAATCTACCCTATATTACCAAGCGTGTTTTTTTATACATGGATGGAAAAAAATGATACTTTATCTATAATTGGATTTAGAAAAATTACATAAATTTCAGATTATGAATATAATTTATAATTATTATTTATCTACCTTTAATATGATAAATCTAAAAGTTTGTGCGGATGTTAAGTATGTTTGGATGTTTGTACCTCAATCAGACCTAAACGACTAAACGGATGAAATTGAAATTTGCTGTCGATGTAAATATACTTCTAGCTTATAAATAGGCTATTTTTAATTAAAAAACATCCTCAAAACTATAAAAAGACTCCGAGTGCTGGTGTGCAACAAATCTAGCATTAATCAATTTTGACGACTGATGAATGACTGACGAATGATACGATACGCATTGAACCAAAAATATTGAACCTTCTAAAAAGGTCGGTATTTGTTATTATCAAAGCAAGGTTTATCTGGCACAGTCGTACCATCCTTTTCTCGAAGCAGTTCAGGCCATTTTTTAGACAGACAGACAGACATTGAAATCTCACAACTTTTTACGATAGAAGAACTGATGGGTTTTTGGTTAAATTATACACGATCTGGGTGATATATATGGATTCTTTATTGTAGAGATATAGAACACGACCAGCCGTAACAAGCGAACAGGGAAGAGAGACTGACATCGACAGATTATCTCTGGTCATCTTAGGCTACTTATACAATATCTCACAAGTTAAGTTTACTACACACGAGCATAGTTCCAACAAAAAAAAGACAAAAAAAGAAACTGAGTTGCGTTGCGAGAATTGGCTTTTTATTTTTATTTTTACAAGTTGTTTTTGATGGCATATACTTAAGTTTAAGTACATGATGCAAATAATTAAATATTTAAAAAAATAATAAAGTGTCCTGAAAAATTGTTTAATTCGAAATACTGAAAGTACTCTTTAGTGTTTCGTAGTTTACAAAAAACCCTTATAGTTTTGCCATTTTCGTCCATTCGTCCGCTGCTTAGCTCAGATACTCTTAGTACTAGAAAGCTGTAATTTGGCATGAAATTAGTCACGCCGACAATGTGGTAGAAATAAATACATAATATTTTCAGATGTTTTTTTTTCTCGCATACTCTCCATGTCTTTGGATAGGTCTTAAAAAGTATTGCAGGTTTGTGATGTCATTTAGTACAAATACAATGGAAAATATGAATTTTTAAAAAGAGCTGGTCATCTCTTTTTACAAATTCATATTTGATTTTTCTGGAAAGAAAATATTATGGAGGGTTATTTAGTAAAGTTTTACAATAACTGTTTAATTCCAGAACTTGTTGACCCTCGCTACGCGCGGTCTATGGATCTTCGAGATCATAGCTCGCACACAATATTCAAAAGCATACCTACATATTTTATCAGTATTTCACTTTCAAAACTTTCTGTGAGTGGTACTCGAAACGTTGACGGTGCCGTCATCGATTTTTTATTAAAAATATATTTTTTAAATCAAGCTTTTGTAATGTCTAGTGATCTAGTTCTCGTCAAGATAAAAATAACGAGCCCAAACGCGACGTGGTTATGTTGTGTAGTTGAGGAGTTCCGATGGCTACATCCGACCTCCATCATCAGACCAGCTTGCTAGTACCATAATTTTACATTGTCATTGAGATTGATAGGTATGCAAAGTTTTGCCTCAATTCGACTATTTAGTGAAGGGTTCCGTTGAACAGCTCCTGACTCCATCATCAGATCAACTCGCTGTCACCATATTATGTATGCAAAATTTCAGCTCAATCGATTGAGGATAACTGCTTAAAATTAAGTTGCAAGATTCCACCTTATCAAACATACATACATAAATATGTACATAAACTGCAAGTTAAATAAGAGCTTGTAAAAAAACGATACTTACCGTTTTGTCATAATGTATTTTATTAGTAGGTACCTATCAAATATTTTTTGCACAGTCAAATATTAGTAACTGTGTAGTAGCACTTTACGATTTGTAACCTGTCTTATAATATATATTAATTTTTTCTATATTTATTTTCTTTTTGTCAAGTGCAACCTATAAAATTATTAAGTACATACCTACCTATACAAATATGACATACCTGTTGCACCAAATATTTTCAAGTATCAAGACTAGTTATTTAGTCTTGGTAAATGAAGTGTGAAGTAGCTTCAATGTGTGCGTTTGCACTATTCTTAGTGTGCGGCCACAGAATACGACCGAGTACAAAAAATGCGAGCTGTCATAAATTTAACAACCACCTTAAAGTATATATTTTTTGACATTTGACACAGCGCTGTCTAACCCCAAACTAACTAGATAACTGATAGAATACTTAATTACTTTTTTTACCAGACACAGAACAAACATCTATGTCCATCACACAAGTATTTGTCCTAGGTGGGGATCAAACCCACAACCTACAGCGCTGAAGGCAGAGCTACTACCAACTGAGCTATGGAGCTAGTGCGAAAGTGACAACGCTAAGCGAGTTCGTATTCGTATAAGCGGCAATGGGTTTGCAACTTGTCACATATGGAATGCTAATTACTGCAAAATGTGGGCATATTCCCAATGTAATGTTTTAACGTGCCTCTGACTACCCCTTTAGTCATCTACAAGGATCTGACCTTAAGGTTCTTAATTCGCGTCGAACAGGCGTAGTTTCACCTAGCTCCTATACGTTTCAAAGTGATCCTTGTGTTTTTATTTAAGACGAGTAATATATGTTTTTGATGAATGCAGAATCGTTTTTTCTCAATAACCGCAAAACATACAGTTTTGTTTTTTATGACAAAGATAACTTAAGGATTTAATCTAAATAAATTAAAGACAGAAACACGATTGGTGAAACTTTTCTCGATAGATTTATTTTCCAAAGTTGGCTCTCTAAAAACACTAGTTTCGTTTTTAATCAAAACTATGAATAGCTAAATAGTTCATTTTTATATAATTCGTTAGATAATAATCATACTTGCTACCTAAATTAAAGACAATTTATTTTAAAATTTGATGGTTTTCAAGATAATGCAGTTTTATCATTTTTCCGTCTTATCCGGGTAGACTCAGCCCATACAAAACGTCAAAAATTTCACTTATCATCTTAATTAAATACCTTGTAACTTTGACTTGCATTATTCCCGAGTGAATGTTCTGTACTAACCATCCTATTATAACTGTGGCAGTGATACTCATTAAAAAATACCATCGCAAATCAGCGGCCGGTACCAATAACTTAAGTTAAGTTATGAGTTGGTCCCACCAATTATAACGAGAACAATCATATCGTTAAGCGCGCAATTGGTGATGAATGGGGAATTGTTGAATGGTGCTTGCGACTTCACCTACTTTAAGCGGTAGATATAGGTAGACTGGCCTCACAGCTCAGTTGGTAGTAACTCTGCCTTCTGAACTGTAGGTTGTGGGTTCGGTTCCCACCCAGGATAAACATTTGTGTGACGAACATAATTTTTTGTTCTGGTAAGTATTTCTAATAAGTATGTATTTACAAAAAAATGTTAATTATGTATTCTGTCAGTTATCTGGTTATCTTCTCTTATTAGAAGTGCTTAATTTGGGGCTAGATGGCGCTGTGTGTAAAGTCCATCAAGATTTATATATATGTATTTATTATTTATAGCTTTACCAGAAGCTAATGGAAACGAGTTGGAACGAAGAGTTTTCATTCGTTTGTAATTACAACTTAAAAAAAATAGGATCACGTTTGTAATTACCGAATACGGTAGACGTTTCAGATCTCCAGACGCTTGAATATGCTTGAAAGCGGGTAGTCAGAGGCACGTTTAGACATTTGAAATATACCCACATTTTGCATAGTTAACATTCCATAAATGGCAGGTTGCAAGCCCAATCCCTCACAAAGTTTTATATTCATCGGCATCAGCCTTATTATATACTAGCTGACCCGTGCCCGCTTCGCTGTTCGTAAGACATTTCTAATACCATCGTAGACTTTTTTGTAGACGTTTTTAAGGTGTACAATACTGTAGTACATTATTTTGATATATCTCGTGAGGTTCAGCCAGCATTTGCAATGTAAGCGCAAAAAATGTGTTTATTTACGACATCACATTAGAAACCTCTAAAATTATCAGTGTTTCTCTACTATATTATGCATGTATTATACATATAAACCTTCCTCCTGAATCACTCTATCTATTAAAAAAAACCGCATCAAAATCCGTTGTGTAGTTTTAAAGATATAAGCAAACATACATACGCGGGAAGCTCAAAGGTCCAATAATATAAATAGATAAAAAATAGATATTTACAGTTGCGCGTCTTGGGAAAGACATATGTCCAGCAGTCTACTAACCTCAACTCAACCTTATAGGTTGATAATGACAATGAATTGAAGCCGATAATAGTGCTGCTGGTTCACTTGCGTACCTATTACAGTCGTGATCCTATTGATGTCATTCAATAAGAAAACATCGACGCATTACCATACCGTGATAAGTGTAGACTGTTTCACATTAAAATAGTCACTATGAATGCAACACGTTCACTTATCAATTCGATAACCATCAATAACTGCATTTACATTTCAACAAATTAGCAATTAATATAAGCCATAATAAATAAGCCTTCACACACGACGCGATAACATCGTACGACATCGCATGTCGTCACGTATGGTATGGAGCTTTATATCAATATCGTATTACGATTTATGCGTGCGCATCATGTGTTCTACTCGTATCTAGAAGTAATGTGTTTGCAATGGGCTTGTTCCTAAAAGCACTGCAAACCAATTTTAGACTAGATCTCGCGGCTTCGCACGCATGGTGTGTGTTCCAAATAAAAAATACTAAACAGTTGCAAACCATTGTTCAATAAACACAGAATTCTGACACTTCCTTCTCTTTATATTATAGAGGTCGCACCATTTGTAAAAAATAATCCACATTTGTTTCCAAGCCTGACACACATTGTCGATGTGAGCCGTAACAGTCGTGATAATACAAAACTTAGACTTCACTCATCAAACACAGCATTGCTACGCAAAAGTGTTTATTGTATGGCTCCAATTATTTATAATAAATTACCTAAATCCCAGATAACGCTGATTGAAGTTGCAAAAAATATATTAAATCTGTTCTTTGCAACTTAATAAATTCGTTCTTCTTCTTCTTCTTTTTCTTCTAACTTAAGAGCAGTGCTATTGTCGGTGTAATTGATGCAGCTCTCTCCATTTGTTTCTCTCTAGCGCCGCCTCCTTAACTTCCTTATACGACACGACAGCTATTTTCTCTTTTATCTGGCTCATGTAGCTTATTCGTAGCCTTCCTCTTCCTCTCTTCCCTTCAACCGTCCCTTTCATTATAGTCTTTATAAAACTGTCGTGCCGTATAAGGTGGCCAACCATCTTCCCTCTTTTGTTCTCAATCGTTGTTAATAGGATCCTTTTTTCCTGTATTCTACGTATATTCGTTATGGTTGCAAAAAGATGAATTTATATCTGTTTTTTATAACTTTATAACTTCGAAAACTAATGGAGTCAATATGGAGCACTCTGGAATAAAATGCATAGATGCATATTTAAATGATTTCTGTCAACAGTTGGGTCGTATTTCAAAAGTAATTACAGGTAGATTAGGTCGCTGGATCCTGCTTCTATTAGATCCTAGTAATGCTTCTGTGTTGACGACCTTCAGTTTTTATGAAGCTGCAACCTTATTGCGTAAGCTCACTGCTAATCGTAATCAGTTTCAACTGTCAAATTCCCATTGTGTTACTTTCAATAGTTAGTAAAGTTTTGATAGTTGAACCCGATACGATAATCGTGAGCATACAAAATAGGGCTGCTCTTTTAATATATTTAAATAGATAAAGAATAGATTCGGGAACCAATATAAAATATCAAAATAGGTACTTACAGAAATAATGTTCCATCTTATATTATTATACGTAATATCTATATATGTATATCTATAATAATAAAATTTACAAGGAACAGTTGAGCTATCTTAAGACAGCAAAAGTAGATAGCTCAACTGATCCAGATCACAACTGTTTAATTTTTAGGGTTCCCAAAGGGTAAAAGCGGGACCCTATTACTATGACTTCGCTGTCCGTCTGTCCGTCTGTCTGTCGCAGGGCTGTATCTCATAAACTGTAATAGCTAGACAGTCGAAATTTTCAGAGATTATGTATTTCTGTTGCCGCTATAACAACAAATACTAAAAACAGAATAAAATAACAACAAACCTGTTTCTTGCCATTTTTTATAGATAATGGTACGGAACCCTATTGTGCGTGAGTCCGACTCGCATTTGGCTGGTTTTTTTTATTAGATTGACTATCCCACTGCTGAGCAAAGACCTCTCCCGTGCATTTCCTAAGTACACATTTCATACTGCATCGAAATAATGGGAGTTGTCTTGACTCCTTCCTACCTATTTTCTTTTCGGTTTTATCAGGTTTAGTAGATAATAAGTCAAGAAACCAACCACAAACCAATCCCAGCCCCAAGTTTAATGAGTAAGTCACACTGGTTGCAAACCGATGGGTCGCACGTTATAAATGAACATACAGGTACGGTGCGACCGCAAATATTTTGCATTCTATAACTGTAATAACCAGAAGCGATTGCTTCCTCTATAAATCGCAGCTATTCGGTTCCCATGCGTAAGGGGATCGTGTGCGAATACACAATCAGAATTGGAATTCCAGTTTTGTGAGGACAAATACATCGACATCTAGTCATAGTCATAGTCTTATATAGTCAGTAGACACTCAATACTGCCATGACTAAGGCCTTTGGGCTCAAAACTCCATCACCAAAGTTGGCCAATAGGTTATACGAACTTACTTAGGTAAACATTAATGTTTTTTAGATTAATAAATATTAGAGTAGAATAAGCAAAGCAATTAAAAAAAAACATATACATATATTGGTTAGGTATACATATTTTGTTAAGGTTATTTCTATTCATGCAAAGGTTGTCTGGAAGAGATTGCTATTAGCGGCTACCCTTGGCGATTATCACACTGATTTATTAATAAGTACTAAGTTTCTTGTTTTTTTTTATATTGAACAATACAGACATTATTCTATTCTATTCTTCTAGGATAATAACAAAATTGCAAGTGATATTTTTAAAATATAAGAAAAAGTACAAAACTAATAGTAAATAGTTATTTGTTATACAAGAGTGCAAAGTTGCTTTTTATTAACCGCGTGTTCAATTTTAATGACCGAGCAAGCGAAGGATTCAAAATTAGAATCCTGAGCGTTAGCGAGGGAATCAAAAGAGCACGAGGTGAAAAATCTTTGCACTCGAGTGCAACACGTAACTTTTCATTCCACCTCAGCGAGGAAATGACTAAATGCAAAAAAAAACGTTTATAATCACAAGATAGGTACTTTTATTTCAGTTTAGGTATTAACTACTACATTAGGACAGGTAAGTATTACAGAATAATCTTAATAATGACGTATAAAAATTCCGCGTAAAGAACCGCGTACAAAGCAAATTGAAAAAAGAACACCAAGAAGGTTCCGAGTCTGAGTTTTTAACAAATTAAAAAAAAGTTGTATGATATATTCGGCACCATAGAGGTAGCAGTAAATAGGTTTAATGTTTTTTTTAATTCACAAACTTAGTGCACACGATGTTCTAAATTCAATTTACTTTATCCTCTAGAGAATAAAAACGGCTTTTGCACTCAGATATTGAAGAGCAAAAATACTCTTTCCTAGATGGTGGGATGAAAATTTAATTTATTACATGCACAAGGCAACGCAGTACTTATTAATAACAGCGGTTGCCACCCGCTGTTAAAAACTTCCAATTATAGGTGAAAACATTTGCATCTCTGCTCGTGGCAATGCTAATACTAAGAGTGATTAATTTGTAATCATACATAATTAAATAATATTAATAAGATTTAGCTTTAGTAAAATCTTCCTTCGGGCAATAGATCAGAGCAGCGCGCTGTCACCTGTCACCTGTCATTGGAACTGGATAAGTATGCAAAGTTATTACCCAATCAAACTATTTTGCTACGAAGTTCCGTTGTGAGTGTCTGTTGAACAGCTCCTAATTTCATCAAGTTTCAATGACAATATTATATTAGTGACAGATAACAGCGCCCTGCTCTGTTCTCAAGCTCAAAGATTTTAAGTTCCGCAAAAGCTTGTTTTGAAAAAAAAAAAAAATAACAAAATACTTATTTATTTATAAACTGCCGCATTTTATTCGTAACAATAATTTCCAGCAAAAACCCAATGGCAATTAATTGATAATACGTCTGAGACAAAATGGGAAACGGAAACATCCAACTTGTATGGTATAACACACAATACATTGTAAAAACTATAAACTTCTCGGACTTTGAAGATAAAATGCGCCTGCTAAGTATGCAAAGCCTGGCTTGCGCTTACGGCTTCGTTCGCGTAAAGGCATTGGTACAGTTTTTAAGAACGTGTCAGAAAATAGTATACAGGTCTCCCTAATAATCTACCAAATAAGTTGGAGAGTGAGGGCTAATGAAATATAAGTTAAACGTTATGGGTTTTTACATATTTATTTCACTCTCAATAACATAGATAGATTAAAGCTTTCAAGGGTTTTATTTTAAAACATACAAGTAAACACAGAAACATAATTAACAAGTATTATTGGTACTAATAAAATTACAGTAACCTGCACAACATCAACATAAAGAAAGTTGGTAACAAATGTACATACACATAAATTATCATAAGTACACAATAGCACAATAACATGATAAGAAGAAATCATTTACAGAAAAATAAGAATGTGGGTACTTGGAGAAATATCAAGTTAGTGCTAAAGCTTGGGAAAGCTACCAAACAACGAAACAAAGGAATATTAAGTACATACATATAAATTAGTACACACTATTAGCACGTTAATATAACAAGTAGGTACAATTTACAGGAAAATAAGAAAGGGGGTACTTAGCTTTAACTGTTGTTCGGTCCTAACTCTCACTGCCTCCCCGAGGTATATCCTCCCTTTTTATATAATTCTGACGTTAACACAACGGATACATTATATCAGCCAATCACAGAACAGTAGCTAAATATTTATGTACATATGTGATTAAAATTGAACCTTATATCATAAAAATATGTTGAAATATAAATAAGAGATTGTATTGTTATTTTTATTATTATTGTTTTTCTTAGATAGGAACTATCATCAAATAAGTAAAATTAATTATTAACCAATCACGGAGAACAATTAATTAACATAGTATAATGATAATAATCATTTAAGGAAGTAAGATATAAAGATGTTAAAATATAAAGGAAGAAACAATGGATTTATGGTTTTGGTATTTAAATCTTAATATTAGAATTTAGAACAATTTACCGAAATAGTAAAGAATCAATTGAGAAACTCACAATACTAGAATAATGAAAACATAAATCAAAATTCGTACACAGACATGAATAACTCGGAAATTATTAATTATAATAAAATTGTTATGAAAACATACATAGATAATATAACTATATTATCTATTAAATATTAGTTTGGAAACTACTACTAAAAATCGTTGCTCTGAGACACCATCTGTGAGTTTACTTGAGAACTATATTGATAAAACCACTACTAACAATCGTTGTTCTGAGACACCATCTGTGAGGTTACTTGGGAACTAATTGATGACTATTGTTTCAAAAGGTGTTATCTGTGACCATAAGTCACGCTATTTTTTGTAAAGTTAAATAATACGAGTATCATTTCCAATATACTGTCACGGCCATTCTGATACGTACTTCGCTCTCGAAGTACATACCTCTATATTTTAATAAGATTTTGTATTATAGACATTAAAACATTGATCTTGTCTTACTTTTCCTATCAAGGGACCGGCATCAACGGCTAATTTTGCTATAGGGTTAAATATAAATATTCTTAATAAACCGCTTGGCCAATCTGACAATCTAAAGTGGTATTAAACTATTGATCACTGCAATAATGTACCTACTGTTACTACCTAATCATTGCATAAACTAGCAATAAGATAATAAGAATGAGAAAAAAAATTTAGGGCTTTCGATAGACACAATTTTATAAATCCATCTTACATGACTACCAAGTAAATTTAGAAACGGTAATGAACGGTATGGTAAAACTGTATAACTTTCGATCACACTGAGCTTGGCTTAGATTGACACTTTAGAGGTTACATTGTATTAAAAAAACGGAGATTAAGAGGAAATTCTTAACCTAGATTGGCACTGTCAAACTCAGAGGTCACTCACAGCTTGACTCGCAAGTCCAGAGGCTGTCCTTGACTTAGATTGGCACTGACAAACTCAGAGGTCACATCGTAACATTATCACGTATATTCAGAGGAAATTCTTAACTTAGATTGGCACTGTCAAACTCAGAGGTCACTCACAGCTTGACTCGCAAGTCCAGAGGCTGTCCTTGACTTAGATTGGCACTGACAAACTCAGAGGTCACATCGTAACATTATCACGTATATTCAGAGGAAATTCTTAACCTAGATTGGCATTGTCAAACTCAGAGGTCACTCACAGCTTGACTCGCAAGTCCAGAGGCTGTCCTTGAATTAGATTGGCACTGACAAACTCAGAGGTCACATCGTAACATTATCACGCAAATTCAGAGAAAATCCTCAACTTAGGATTGTTACCGTCAAACTCAAAGGTAACCTAACCTAACTCATTGTGATCAATTTTTTCGCAAAAGGCAAAGGTAGTTTCATTGTTCTCTAATTGCCTAATTTTCTACGTAAGCCAAATCAGTGAGATTAGCAACATAGTTATATAAATATACATAAATATTATTCCAATTAAAATCAATTGGGCATTCAAACAGTCATAATAAGTAATCTAATTTAGTGTCTCGTAAATTCAATTAGTACCTACATGATCTACCAATCAAAAAGAGTATGGAACCGATTTCCTAACTTAGCTGGAAACTATCTTCTTAGGCTAAGCATTAATGATAAAAACACAAGATCGACCTCACGGAAGGTTCGAGGTTTCGAACCATATCAAAGCAGAGTCTTTAAAGTCCTTACCGGCTTTCACTGCCGTTTTGATGATACTCCACTGGAACTCCTTGGAAAGAGCCTCGATGCTGGTACACCATGCTGCTGATAATGCCGATGTCGATGCCGATGCCGATGCCGATGCCGATGCCGATGCCGATGCCGATGCCGATGCCGATGCCGATGCCGATGCCGATGCCGATGCCGATGCCGATGCCGATGCCGATGCCGATGCCGATGCCGATGCCGATGCCGATGCCGATGCCGATGCCGATGCCGATGCCGATGCCGATGCCGATGCCGATGCCGATGCCGATGCCGATGCCGATGCCGATGCCGGCTCGTAGCTCCGTAGTCGCTTTTCTCGGGATCATATTGCGGCAGCGCAACGTTGACAGCCTTGGTTGAGGATCGCAGTTTGAATTGCTCGAAGAACCAGTGGTTACTTCACTATCCATTCTGAAAATAAATAAAACATTAGGAATTTGTAACTATGGACATGTGTTTTTATCCCACTTCTGATGTCAGAAAATAGTATACAGGTCTCCCTAATAATCTACCAAATAAGTTGGAGAGTGAGGGCTAATGAAATATAAGTTAAACGTTATGGGTTTTTACATATTTATTTCACTCTCAATAACATAGATAGATTAAAGCTTTCAAGGGTTTTATTTTAAAACATACAAGTAAACACAGAAACATAATTAACAAGTATTATTGGTACTAATAAAATTACAGTAACCTGCACAACATCAACATAAAGAAAGTTGGTAACAAATGTACATACACATAAATTATCATAAGTACACAATAGCACAATAACATGATAAGAAGAAATCATTTACAGAAAAATAAGAATGTGGGTACTTGGAGAAATATCAAGTTAGTGCTAAAGCTTGGGAAAGCTACCAAACAACGAAACAAAGGAATATTAAGTACATACATATAAATTAGTACACACTATTAGCACGTTAATATAACAAGTAGGTACAATTTACAGGAAAATAAGAAAGGGGGTACTTAGCTTTAACTGTTGTTCGGTCCTAACTCTCACTGCCTCCCCGAGGTATATCCTCCCTTTTTATATAATTCTGACGTTAACACAACGGATACATTATATCAGCCAATCACAGAACAGTAGCTAAATATTTATGTACATATGTGATTAAAATTGAACCTTATATCATAAAAATATGTTGAAATATAAATAAGAGATTGTATTGTTATTTTTATTATTATTGTTTTTCTTAGATAGGAACTATCATCAAATAAGTAAAATTAATTATTAACCAATCACGGAGAACAATTAATTAACATAGTATAATGATAATAATCATTTAAGGAAGTAAGATATAAAGATGTTAAAATATAAAGGAAGAAACAATGGATTTATGGTTTTGGTATTTAAATCTTAATATTAGAATTTAGAACAATTTACCGAAATAGTAAAGAATCAATTGAGAAACTCACAATACTAGAATAATGAAAACATAAATCAAAATTCGTACACAGACATGAATAACTCGGAAATTATTAATTATAATAAAATTGTTATGAAAACATACATAGATAATATAACTATATTATCTATTAAATATTAGTTTGGAAACTACTACTAAAAATCGTTGCTCTGAGACACCATCTGTGAGTTTACTTGAGAACTATATTGATAAAACCACTACTAACAATCGTTGTTCTGAGACACCATCTGTGAGGTTACTTGGGAACTAATTGATGACTATTGTTTCAAAAGGTGTTATCTGTGACCATAAGTCACGCTATTTTTTGTAAAGTTAAATAATACGAGTATCATTTCCAATATACTGTCAAACGCATCTCTTGCTCATGCAATATACTGCTAAATGTGTTTGTATATGGATGGATGTAGAGGTAAGCCAAAGAAAAGATAGTCTTTCAGATAGTCCATCCGACTATGTGAAAGATGACATGGGTAAGAAAGAAGTGAGATGACGGCTGATAGAGGGAAATGGAAGAAGAACACATGCTGTGTTGATTGTCCATAAGTAAGATAAGGATAGGATAAGGATAAGGAAGATGATGTTGATGATGATGCTAAATATGGTATATGCCAAATTGTCCTAGAAATCCTATAATAATTTTCGAGGATGAAAGAAAACTAAGTTTAATCCTATTAGTTCTCATACAAAAGTTTGTGAGGATGTTTAGATGTTTGTGCCTCAATCACGCTCAAACGACTGAACGGATTGGGATGAAACTAGGAACTCACATAGCTTATGTTCTGCAATAGCATATTTAGGTATAGGTTTGTCTGTATATTTTTAGTGAAGTCTGTAGCGTCTACCAGATTTTTTAGACTACAGAAATGATCCGTATACCTAAACGGTCTAAGAACTTGTCAGAAAATATCTAGTAGAAGTAGGTAAGAGACACGTATCAACATTTTATTTGGCACATACCCACTTTTCGCAATATATAGTTCATTCCAGACATAATTATTTCGCAGTAAAAGTTATTTTTTTTAAACAAACAAACAGTAGACTCTATATTTTTATATGCAGTTGGATTACCTTAATGGTATGTGGCAGCACTTTGTTTCACTGGAACGGTATTATCGATACATTGAAGGTACTAATCTGTAATATTGCTTTCTTTAAGTGTGGTTTAAGTAAATAGCATATGACTAAATAAAACCGTAATTAAAAAGTATATGTATGTATAGCTCCACAAAAGACGATATTGAAACATGTAACTATGTTTGATAAGGTTGAATCTTGTAACTCAATTTTGAAGCAGTTATCCCCGATTGAGCTGAAATTTTGCATACATAAGTAACTTCGGTGACAATGCAATAATATGGTGACAGCGAGCTGATCTGATCTCACAACGGAACTCCTTAGTTAATACTCTGATTGAGTAAAAACTTTGCATTGTTGTCAAGGTCCAATGACAACGATATAATTATTGTCGGGTGCTCGATGGTGGTGAAAATGATTTGACAAAAGCTTGTCATTGAAAAATATGTTTCAACAGTAAACTTATTTCTTCTCTAATAAAGTACCAGGGTTCCTTACTTTAGCCACACAGTTTGTACCTTGAGCCAACTACCGCCAGCAAAGATGAATGGGGTACATTTAAGAATGTGTTTTTCTCACATCCCCGCGTCAGAGTTATGTGTTCACGCAAAAAGGGGTTCCAATTAAAAAGATATACTGTCCCATTACTCGATCGGGGGGGCTATCTGTGATCGTTTAATTCATATCTCACGTAGGCTTTGATCCGTGGCTTTTTAAGACGCGGCGGGCATAATATGAAGACCGTATTCAATGTTTTGACGTGCCTGTGACTACCCCTTATAGTTATCCTCAAGGGTCTGAGCACCTAGAGATCTGAATAGATGTCTACCGGACTTGGGAATAACAGTCATGATCAATGATCATATTTAATTTCATTTTAATACAGTGACAGCGTTTTTAAACCTTTGCGCAAAAATTGTTTCTTAGCTCCTAGTCTATGACATAGATTAGACAGACAGTAGACATAGTGATGACATAGGCCGTATGTCATACGAACCATAGAGTTGTATAAAGTTGAATGCTAAGGTAAAGGTAGTTGAAGTTTGCATACCAAGTCGTATTGCCTGATTCTTTAAAACTTGGTCGCGAGGAACAAGCGTATCTTCACCCCTAGCTCCTAAGACATTTCAAAGTGATTCTTGAAACTTTATTGAAATAAGTACCATCTGATTTTTTTGATACACAGAAGTTGGTACATCTGTTTCACGGCTTGCCTTGATCAGTACGTGTGATCGACTGATAGTGTCTCAATCGCTTAGCCCCAAATACCTAAATTATGTAACTTTTAGATCTACAAGATCAGCTGTGTACCTTTAAACCATGCATATGACGGAAGGAAAATTGCAAAAACGGTAGACATACAAATAATTATACACCCATCCTTGTCTTTTCCCTGAGAATTTATACCCTTCTCATTCGTTTACGGGATAGATTGAAAGGAGTTCAGAATTTGTTACGGCTAATTCTGAGGTGAGTTAAAGAATTTTTATGCTTCTAGCTATGCTTATGGAAATGGTAGATGAATGTTGTTTAGTTTTTGTATTGTTTCTATAGAACATTGTAACTGGTCTAACACCTTCTAATTAAATAAGTTGTTGTAGGGACGACAAGCTAAAGTAATATTAAAACAATACTACTTACGGTGCGAAAGTGACAACGCTATGCGAGTTCGCGAATAGTATTGTTTTAATATTACTTTCACCGCTCAGTTGGTAATAGCTCTGCCTTCTGCGCTGTAGGTTGTGGGTTCGATCCCCACCCGGGATAAACATTTGTGTGATGAACTATAACATTTGTTTGTTCTGTGTCTGGGTGTTAATATGTATAATAAGTATGTATTTACAACAAAAAAAAAACGTATATAAGTATTCTATCAGTTATCTGGTTCCCATAGTACAAGCTTTGCTTAGTTTGGGGCTAGATGGCGATATGTGAAATGTTCACCAATATTTATTTATTTATTTATTATTTAGGAGGTCGAGGTATGGCTTCTGGCATTTGTTGAACTAACAAATGGTGAAAGAAAATACGGATCCTTACAGAGTCGCTTTACAAAATTGTATCTGAACTTTTTATTATTAGGCACAAGCTTTTATTTGCTTTTATTTAACTTGGCTTGTTAGTTCGTTAGCTTGTTTGCTAGTATTTGCGGTCCAAATCTTCTCTCCAATCAATTAAGTATACATGTGTAACTTCGGTGACAATACAATAATATGGTGACAGCGAGCTGATTTGATGTTGTAGTCACCGGCAACGGAACTTCTTAGTAAATAGTTCAATTGAGTAAAAACTTTGCATACAGCTTTCAAGTTTTAATGACAATGTTATATTATGTGACAGATGATTGCGCGCTGCTCTGTAAATTCTAAATAGAGAATCTCTAACTCGAAGGAAGAATTTACAAAATCTTGTTTCGTAATAATATATTTCAACAGAAAACTTATTTCCGTGTATTTTAAGTTCTCATGTTCCATGCTCAACTTTGTCACGGATATTTCAAAAGAAAATTATGATTAATTCATTTTTGCCTATCGTATGCTCGTATTTTTAAATAATCCGACGTCCAGATCCAAAACATCATTAAAACTCGAACATTTTTCTCCACGGCTATATTTTTCTATTGATAGTCAAATATGGCACCTCAGAGCAATAAGCAGCTAGCCGAAGACTACAGCCGTTCTGTAGGTAATGATTTTAAAGACAAAAACATGATTATTGCCTTGTATGTCATAAATCATTATCATTTTCCTGCACTTATCCCACATAATTGGGGCGGCACAATATCTATTCTTCTTCCAATTCCATCTATCAACCGTCATCTAATCACTCACTGCTTTCATACCCATGTAATCTTTCACACCGTCAAACCACATTCATACCTAACATTCTCTTCGTCACATGAACTTCTTTCCTCCCCATTATTGCTTAGTATGTAAATTAACTTTAGTAGAAGGTTTTTGGTCAGTGTTTTAGGCAATTAACACACAAATTTGCACTGCTTTGCGTATGTTTAAATGACATAATGTGTTGCTTTCTTTCGTCTTCTTTCATAGAGAATAAAAATAAAAATATAAAAAAAATATTAATATTGGTGGACATTTCACACAACGCCATCTAGCCAACTTGTTCTATGGGAACCAGATAACTGATAGAATACTTATATACGTTTTTTTGTTGTAAATACATACTTATTATACATAACACCCAGACACAGAACAAACATCTATGTTCATCACACAAATGTTTATCCCGGCTGGGGATCGAACCCACAACCTCCAGCGCAGAAGGCAGATCTACTATCAACTGAGCTGTGAGGCCAGTCGTATACAATACGCTTACCACCATCGACTATCTTGTTGATTCTTGACGTATGCAAACTTAGTTATTGTTCATACCTGCATATTACCACTCTAGTATCGTAGCTATAGAACCAATAAATAATACATAGCTGCAGAGCACGCAACTCAGTAATAAATAACACGACGAAAATAACCGATAAGCATCTATTTTTACGATTATTTAATTGATGTCATTAACGTCTCGCCATTGATTACAATTTATGGGCTTAAAAGTTTTTGTAAGATTTAGAACGTACAGTATGCGCCTGCGGGTTGGTTTGTTGTTACTCTATGATCGTGTTTTAAACCGACTTTAAAATATGTAAAAGGTATTTGAGAGGCTATCTCCTACGTACTTAGGAATTAGGGTGCATTTCCACAGATGTACAGCTGTGGTGCGTACTGTGAATTGACCAATCGCAGTGCTCGAAATAGTTGACCCAAAAATGCCAAGCGCTGTGATTGGTCAAAGCTCCGCATCAATGGAAACCAACAACCAAAAGAAACCCTTACAGTCGTGACCCTATATGTTATCATTGACAAAAGTTAGAGACAATTTTATTCATAAATGCTGTTCAATCAGATAATTTTTTCTAATGTTTATTTATAGAATGTTCAAAATTACACTTCTACTTCATAGCGCGCTTTTATCTGCTTATAGAAATTGTGCTACAATTATTTAAAGGCTAGATAACTAACGAGGTACGAGAATCACAAGACTCCACACGGACCTTTGCAAACGTCTGTTGGACTCCCTTATGGTACCGGGGCCCGACAAATTGTTCCCATATAGGGTTGTTATAAGTTCGAGTTCAAATGGAAATAAACGGCTTTTGTTCCGACCAACCGGTTATTTTCAATTAACTTTATTGTAGAACTTGAAGGGGTTCGTTCGGGGCAGAACTACTTAATGTAAGCTCATTCAGAGAAAAATATTGTTATAATTATCCTGACGCTCATTTAAAATATTTAAATAGTTTAAATCCTAGCATTTAGTCGCGGCTAGGGTCGCGTGTTATCCTTTTAAAAATGTGGGCATTATTATAATTATTATTTTATGCCTGTATCGTCCCACTTCAAGTCAAGCTCCAGCCAAATTGCACCAGTTAATAGAATGGCAGTAGAGATCCTCTTACGTTCTCTTTTGGGTTCTGCCACGATGGCTCTTATTTTGTGGGGACCAATCAATCATGCTAAAAATCAATGTCTCTAACTACCCTTTCGTGTATCTCTAAAAATCTGAGCACCGAGAGATCTGAGAGGGAACTACCATACATAGAAATGTACTGTCGTGTGTCTAATTTATTTCAGACGAGAAGTTCAAAGTAACTAAAATAGTGTAGTAAGTGTGTAGTAAGTGAGCCTTCACCTTGTTCTTACGGCACCACACTGGAGCTCTTAGCATTAAGTAAAGGATCATTGAAAAAAATGATAAACCCCAAGCCGTGTTTGTTGCCTGATTCTTCTAGGCTTGGTCGCGAGGAACAGGCGTAGCTTCACGTAGCTCCTAAGCCATTTCAAAGTGATCCTTGTGATTTTATTGATATAAATAATTTTTTAATTTGAATTTGAGTTGTTTTAGTATCTCCGGCTAAAATATCCCATAGCTCCCAAGCCCCATCCCTATCCCCATTCAATGGTTATATTATGGGCTCAGCAATTATTGAATCCTTACTTTGGTATTCGTTTAATGAACATTGTTTTCTATTTGAGCCTGAATAGATTCACAATGATTCCTTGTTCGCTGATTTTATAATGAGTCGCTTTGTCGGTCTGATTGCATTTTGATAGTATTCGCAATGTAATGAGTTTAGCTAATGATTGAGAACAGTTTATAGGGTTCTGGTATACTTCTCAACTGTACACATGTATTCTTGTAAATAATTTATGTCGTAAATAATTTTAAGGGAAAAATATCAAGTAGGTATACATATCAATAAGTTTTCTGTTGATAAATATTTTTTAATAAGCTTTTGTAAAATCATTTAAACCATCGAGCACCAGCGTGTTGTCTTATCATATAACCTTGTCATCGGAACTTGAAAAGTATGCAAAGTTTTTACTCAATCGAAGTATTAGGTAATAAGGAGTTCTATTGTGAGTGTCTGTTGAACAGCTCGTGACTCCATCATCAGATCAGCTCAATGTCACCATATTATTGCCTTGTCATCGGAGTAACATAATATGCGAAATTGCAGCTCAATCGGTTGGGATAACTGCTTCAAAATTGAGTTGCAAGATTCCACTTTAACAAACATAGTTACATACATACATATTTCAAGCCAAATAAAAGCTTGTAAAAATATATAGGTACCTCCTAGGGTTGTCTGTAGATTGTATCCAAAAGTTGCATTACGAAATGGGCTTATTTATCTAGACAATGTAACAGAGAATAAAAATAAATTTTATATTTTTCAAATTGCTTTTTAAATAATATAAAAAACAAAGATAAACGTATGTTAGAGTTGACATAATTATAATATTATACAGCTAAATTGTGGTGAAACAATCGAATTCTACAGTGTACATGTCTTATGTAAATTTAATCATGCCAGTATTCACACAAAGTTGTATAAGAGGCATCAAAAATTTTCGAAAATCTGATCACACTAAAAATACCCATCAACTTCAGCAAACAGAAATACAATAAAACTTGTAAGATAATGTAAATTAAAAGCGTTTCATTCCGATTTTACAGTCAATAATATTGACAAACTACTAATTGGGGTTCACGCGAGATTTTTAAAGCGATTTTGAGTGTGAAAGTTTGATCTTTCAAAAAAATTACCACCCAAGATCAACATTGTTTAAGTAATCATGTATTTTAAGAAAAACTGCAGGCGGCTAGAGTGAGTTAATACATAAGATAATGCTTGAAATTTTAGTTTTTAGGGTTCCGTACCCAAAGGGTAAAAACGGAACCCTATTACTAAGACTTAGCTGTCCGTCTGTCTGTCTGTCTGTCCGTCTGTCTGTCTGTCACAGGGCTGTATCTCATGAACCGTGATAGCTAGACAGTTGAAATTTTCACAGATTATGTATTTCTGTGGCTGCTCTAACAACAAATACTAAAAACAGAATAAAATAAATATTTAAGGGGGGCTCCCATACAACAAACATGATTTTTTTGCCGTTTTTATAGATAATGGTACGGAACCCTTCGTGCGCGAGTCCGACTCGTACTTGGCCGGTTGTTTTGTATGGTCTGAGTCTACCCGGATAGAGATGAAAAAAGTGATAAAACCGCATTATCTTGAAAACCATCAAACTTAAAAAGAAACTGTCTTTCATTTATGTAGCTAGTATGATTATCTAATAAACTGTTTAGCTATTCATAGTTTTGAGTAAACACTAAATTAGTGTTTTGTAAGAGCCAACTTTTGAAAATAATAAATAATAAAATAGTTATTTTATCTGTAAGTTTTAATTCTAAATCAAGTGTAGCGTGTGTTGCTTTTTGAATTTGTGCTGAAGCTCTTTAGTTATTTTTTTTTATTGCTGTACCTACGTACTTGAGTAGTAGGTACTTTTAACTTTTAATTATTATTCTTGTTTGAGCCTTCACCTTGTTCGATTGGCACCACACTGGAGCTCTACATAGCATTAAGGAAAGGATCATAAAAAAAAAGGTAGACCCCAAGCCGTGTTTGTTGCCTGATTCTTCTAGACTTGGTCGCGTGGAATCGGCGTAGCTTCACCTAGTTCCTAAGACGTTTCAAAGTGATCCTTGTGATTTTATTGAAATAAATGATTTTTGAATTTGAATTTGAATTTGAATTTGAATCGAGAAAAGTTTCAACAATCGTGTTTCTGTTTAGAATTTATCTTATCTTTGTCATAACAAACCAAGCTGTATGTCTTGAGGTTTTTGAGAAAAAATGATTCTGCATTCATCATATAAAAATATTACTCGTTTAAGTCTGAGTAGGTGAGTAGTCTTGTTTATAAAGTAACATTATGTAGGTACAAACTTGGTAAATACAGAGTTGAAAATACTTATCTATGCAAAGCAATGGCCTAAGTCTAAATAACATCCTCTTAGAAAGAGGTTTTGACTTTCGATCTTGGTTGGTAGGATGAACTCTTTGAAGCAGAATGAGAGATGGGCTGAGCATGATTGTATCAATAACATTATTGTATCGATGACGTCAACACTAATCGTAACCTAAACTAACCCCCCTGCTATGTAGCCTCCTTTGCCTGACGATAAAATGAGGGGAGAAGTCAAATTCGCGTCGAATTGAGAACATCCTCATTTTTTTCTTCGGTTGATAAATAAAATTAAAAAAAATAGGATCACGACTGTAATCCCCAAGTAAGTCAATCCTCTCAGATCTCCAGTAGCTTAGATCCTTTGAAGATGTCTAGTGGGGGAAGTCAGAGGCACGTCCAACATTATATTTGGCACATGCCCACATTTTGCAGTAGTTAGCATTCCTTGCGTGACAGGTTGCAAGCCCATCGCTGCTATTAAATGACAGTAAAATAAGTGTGACTCATGAGATAACAAGCGATAGGGGGAAATGGAGTATGCATATATATATATATAAGTATGCGTATGAGTATGCGTATATAAACACAATATGCCAAAACTCTTGTGAAAATAAAGCAGGTAGATGATGATGATGATCTACAACAATTTAACAACAAGCCTCTGTAATATAATAAATAAAATTTATTAAGTATTAAGAAAAGGACAAAATGTTCGAGCTTCATTGTCTGAGAAACAATTACCATGACATGACCCTAGTTATAATAAATGCAATCTTGATTTAAGCCCATTTAAGCTGCAGTCATTACAAAAACAACGGACATACAGTCAGTTTAACCGTGTTTTATATTGTACCAGCGACATTAATAGTGTATTGGTTTGTTTTAAAATATATAAAGTACACCGGTCATTTAGTTGTTAAATATGATTATTGGATGAGGTAAAAAATTATAATTTTAAAAGTCATTTCAAGGTGATTTTGTAATATTTTCATTGTTTTTCGATACTTAAACGAAACTAAATAAATCACATTATAAATGTAAATAAGAATTTTATTGAAAAACTTTGTCAGTTTACATTATATTTTTATACACTCAAGGAATTGGATTGTGTACTAAAATTATTTTTGGTTATGTAAAGAAAACTCTATTATGCAGAAACAACAAATTAGAACTGTCATATTACTTTATGAGGAAAATATTAATTTACTAGCGTGACAAACGACCCGTGACAAACGTTGTTGTGTCAATTTTTTTTTGTAATAATCACATAGGAAAAAGCAATTTCAGGCAGCTTCCAATTTTTTCCCTACAAACCTGGTACTGATAAAATAAATAACGATTTTTGGTATAATGCGTATCATTCATTAAAACTGCGTTGCTATGACGACTAAATATTTTTAGTCTGTGATGTCAGAATTGTTGCACACCAACGCATCTATACCAAAATCATCCTTTTGCGTTTTTTTCATTTAGGGGTTGTTTTTCGGATGATAAGTTCCCCCATTGTTTATTCTATTTTTTTATGTACATACTACAGCAAATTTCATCTTAATCCGTTTTGTCGTTTATTTTTGATTAAGGAACAAACATAGCAGCCTTATCACAAACTTTCGCATTTATAATATTAATAGGATTTCATGAAACTTACGTGAAGACGTTAACAAATCAAATAAACAAACACACGACCTTATTAGTTTATTACTAGTCTCTTATTATTTATTTTACGCATAAATTGAGTAAAGCAGATAAAATGCATTATTTTGATCCACGGTTAGAACTATTATTCTAATAGTTAACACAAACGGGAGACTTCTTATTACTGGCTTGCTACTTGGCTAACTTGACTGGCTTCACTGCTCAGTTGGTAGTAACTCTACCTTCCAGGACAAATATTTGTGTTGTGAACATAGATGTTTGTTCTGTGTCTGGGTGTTAATATTATATTAGGTAAGTGTTTACAAAAAATAACAGTTATCTGGTTCCCATAGTACAAACTTTGCTTGGTTTGGGGCTAGATGGCGCTGTGTAAAGTCCGCCGATATTTATTATTATTTTTATTTGATTTTACAAAGGTAGTAAAGAAATTTAAAGGTATTCGATTCAATAAAATCCGTCGTGTAAGTCTGTCGATAAGATCGTGGGTCAAAATCCCGGTCGTGTTTTTCTATTAACATTTTTATACTTATTCACATGTGCTTAAAACTGTGAAGGAAAACATCGTGAAGAAACAGTTTGTATTGAATCCTACTAATGTTATAAATCCGAAAGTTAGTGAGGATGATTGTATTGCTTCTGACTCTATCCTAAACGACCGAACGAAACATGGAGTATACATAGCTTAGTAGCATGTATGTATAATAGCGTATGTATAGCATATTTAAAGATACTAAATATTTATCCAGCTACTACGCGAGCGAAGCTCTGGACTTAAATATCGGCGGTGGGCTTAAAACCTATCACATATGGAATGCTAACTGCAAAATGTGGGTGTCAAATTTAAGGTTAGAACATGCCTCTGACCCACTTTAAAGTTTTATCCTACATATTTTTATTTATATATTGACTAATCGCAATTTAATATGCAAAACGTAGCGCGTATGTCCAGCCCCGAAGGCTAGCCTAACTGTTGAAATGCCGTCTAGTTGCGGCTGATTGTATCTTCAATGGGTATGTCCTGAACGTAGACTCCTATTGGGTGGAGATCAGTATGCATCTGGGTACTAACTACGAAAACTCGATACGCAAACATTACTAAGTGTAGTCTTACTTCGAGAATGAACTTAAATTAAAAGTCGTTCTGTCTATCTGTCAAGACCCATTTTCTCAGGAACTGGAGCGTAGACTCAACGCAATCTAAAAATAATAACCCGTCACGTCACACGTGTAGAATGCTAACTAATGCAAAATGTGGGCATGTGCTAAATGTAATGTTTGGACGTGCCTCTGACTAACCCCTTTAGACATCTTCAAGGATCTTAGTGCCTAGAGATCTGAGAGGATGTCTACCGTAGTTTGGAATTACAGTCGTGATCCTATTTTAATTAACGAAAGACGGAGAAGGTAGTCGTAGGGTCGATGAGTATTTTTTTTTTTAATGTATGTATCTTTATACCTGGTGATCCGAATTATGATGATTTTTTTTCTATTGCGTAGGAATAATCCCAAGTTGGTGCCATTTAAATTATACTAGCGACCCGCCCCGGCTTCGCACGGGTAGCATGTTTTTATACATATAAACCTTCCTCCTGAATCACTCTATCTATTAAAAAAAACCGCATCAAAATCCGTTGAGTAGTTTTAAAGATATAAGCAAACATACATACATACATACAGACGCGGGAAGCGGAAAGCGACTTTGCTTTGTGATAGTGATTAATGTAGGACTAATAGTTACTTCATACAACTTAAAAAACTATTATTCCTTAAGTTCTCCCTTAAGTTTTCTCTTGATCGAAACATTTTTGTAGGTTTTCTTTTTAGTTTTTTGAAACGTAATTTGGTCTTTAAATTACTTTGCTTTGACATCATCGGATTATGTGCCTAGGCTTATGAAGGGACAAGATCGAGTTCTTGTAGTAAAATCTGAGTGTCCCCAGTCATTGGACGATAACGTATAGACCACTGATATGTTTATGTGCCAGTCGGGCCGTATTTAAGGTCCGTGTTGTGCCTATCGCGATGATGTTCTCTAGCTTTTGGCCGGGAACTTTGAAATTTGTCGCAATTCAATTGCGCTTCAGCTGCCCTGTAAGATCTTTAAGCAAATTACAGAAGTTGCAGCGGAACATTCCAAGTATTTTACTTCCGTACTTTTAATGGTGTTTTTCTTCACTGCTAAGCTGTCAAGTTCAAATCCTAATCACTACATAGTATAAAGCAAAGTCGCTTTCCGCTTCCCGCGTCTGTATGTATGTATGTATGTATGTTTGCTTATATCTTTAAAACTACACAACGGATTTTGATGCGGTTTTTTTAATAGATAGAGTGATTCAGGAGGAAGGTTTATATGTATTAAACCCGTGCGAAGCCGGGGCGGGTCGCTAGTAATATTATAAATACGAAAGTTTGTGAGTTTGTTTGTATGTTTGTGCCTCAATCAACGAACGGACTAAACGACAAAACGGATTAAAATGAAATTTGCTGTAGATGTAGGTATAATGCCCGAATAAAACATAGGGTGGATATAATCAAAAAAAAACACAAAATGATAAAAAAATGCAAAAGGGATGATTTTAGTATAGATGGCGCTGATGTGCAAAGATCTGACATCAATGTTGACATCAGTCATCATAGCAACGTGTGTTACTCTATGCGATTATTGAAATTTGGACAAGACAACGTCTGTCGCGGGTCTGCTAATTGTTTCATAAAACAAATCCTATAAAACTTCTTCGTTCCGACCGTGTGTGTCAATGAATTTTTCTATTAGTATAAAATTCATGCGCATCAACGGTGAAGGAAAACATCGTGAGGAAACCAGTTAGTATTCTTATAAGCGGCGATGGCCTTACAACCTGTCACGTATGGAATGCTAACTACTGCAAAATGTCAGCATGTGCCAAATATAATGTTTGGACATGCCTCTGACTTCCCCCACTAGACATCTTCAAAGAATCTAAGCGGCTGGAGATCTGAATAGATGTCTACCGTACTTGGGGTTTTTTTTTTAAATTAACGATTGTTCTTTAGAGTTAAACAAAAGCAACATCTCAGAATAACCGAGAAATTTCACATGTTTATACACTTTTATGAAACACCCACTCAATAACAAAAATACGCTTCAGATTTTAACACCTCAAAAACATTCCTTAGATAAATAACCGTAACATATACAGTCGTAAATGCTTTATAACTATTTAAATAGTGATTTTAGCACTCATAAATCGTACAATTTAAGTTACAACGGCTTATCTATGCTTCACTCTAGTTTATGGTCAGAACCTGCTGATCTCAATTTGGATGGTTTCATTGGACGAAATTAAAAAGGTTGGCGAAAGGTGAGTTACACATGTTTTAAAATGGTTCCGTAGGAATATAGTACGATCGATGGATCTAGACAAACGTGAAGTTAGCGGCAGACAATTCTCAATGCAGTGATACATAACTATTTTTGCGGTGAAATGGTTAACTATTGTAGCATTTTGCTATATAAATATCTTATACTAATAATATTACAGAATATTTACAAAGTACTTATACAAAAATTAATTTCAATTCAATTTATTTAATGATCCATCATGTTGTATGCAGATCATGTTGTATTTATCCTAAGAACTAAATATAATTCAATTATGTTGACAAAACAGGAATAGAAGAGCATAGTCATAATGTAAAAATAAAAAATAAGTTAATCAAACTAAAGACCATTGCAAAAGTCTATATCTAGGCAGCTCAACTGATCTGACTGATCATGAACTACTAAATAAAATTATAAAAGTAGTAAATAATAATAAAATAATAAAATTAAAAACATTTTACAGTCTATCGTACTTGAGGATTACACTCTCGATTCTATTACAATCAGTTAAGGTCACTAACCCATAGGAAGAGTTCTGAAAAACCCATGGAACCCTAATTTAACGGTAAATTATTAATAATAAATGTTATAATTTGTATAATTTTATATCTCACGTTCAATTGATAAAACTTTAATCCGTTACGGAATCTTGAGATATTAATATACAGTCAGCCATTAATGCGAAGCTGCATAAAATACATTCATGCTAAGTTGCTATAACGTGTTGGCTGAGTGACTGGTACTTTGTCTTTCCATCCAAAGATCCCGGATATAGATTTTTCTATTCGAAATATGTATAACTAGCCGACCCGTGACATACTTTGTCCTGCCCAAATTTCAATAGTGGCATAGAAAAAACACTTTCAGGAAACTACAATATGTTTTCCTGATAAAATAAATTACGCATTTTGGTATAATGCGTATCATTCAGGCAGTCAAAACTAATGTCATATTTTAATGATAAAATAAAATTTTATTACGAACTAGCCGACCCATGACAGACGTTGTCCTATCAAATTTCAATAATCGTATATAGTTGACTGAATTTTTTTAGTCTGTGATGTCAGATTTGTTGCACACTAGCGCGCCATCTATACCGAAATCATCTCTTTTGCATTTTTTTATTATTTTGGCGATGTTTTTCATATTTTAAAGTAGTCTTTGTTTTATTCGGGCATTATTATCATCTACAGCAAATTTTAACTTA
This sequence comes from Hydriomena furcata, assembly GCA_912999785.1. Lineage (NCBI taxonomy): Eukaryota > Metazoa > Arthropoda > Insecta > Lepidoptera > Geometridae > Hydriomena > Hydriomena furcata. Next base: position 14,118,477 of record OU538832.1, on the reverse strand, counting down.
ATCCGTTTCGTCGTTTAGGTCTGATTGAGGCACAAACATACATACAAACTTAACTTAGGATGGTGAAGGAAAATATCGTGAGGAAAGCAGTTAGTATTCTTAACGGCGATGGGATTGCGACCAGTCACGTGTACGTTTACATCTGTCAAATGTGGGTATGTGCTAAAAGTATAATATTTTGAATAATATTTAAAGTAGAAAGAATAAAAGCCCCAACAAAAAATACTTACGTGATAAAATAAATATCCTTTCCGCTCCATTGTGGGTAAAATAAACTGTAAAACTGTTTTCAAAAAAGTTGTGAGCATACTATCACTGACGTTTTTTTGTGTAGGTAAATGAGAAGAGATCATTTAATTATTGAGCGACATCAAAAAAGAAGAATATTTTAAATTACATCGATGACTATGTAACGGCTGATCTAATTTTAATAGATTTTAACCGACGAAAAACGATGAGGTTCTTTATTGTGGTGTGATCCCATATAAATTGTTTTAATAGGATTAGCGGTTTTTTTCATTAAACTTCTTTTCTCTAATATAATTTGTTGAAACCTTTTTCGGATTACTTTTGGTGTTTATTTTGTTTTTAAGTGTTCTAAAAAAATAAATATCTTGTCAATCGTATTATGGATACCCACGTTACAGATTTACTCTAGTGTGGGTGCCACAGTAAATCTTGTTTTGTCTCCTTCTCCACAGTATTTAGCTAAATGATTCCGAATATAACCCTTTATTAAACTTTTAATCTGAAACTACAGAAGGTACGTAATGTTCAGTTTTGTTTTACTGTGAAATAAATATTTTTCAATTTCTTTTCATTTTTTTTTTCATATACCAGAAAATAGTAGTTCCATATAATTGAGAATCTGATGAAAGTATTCTAGGATACTAAGAACAACACTCCTGAAATTTTCTGTGTAAAAAATATTCTATATGCTATTCCATGACTTAAATCTATATCTATACTTCTATACTAATATTATAAAGAGGAAAGATTTGATTGTTTGTTTGTTTGTTTGTTTGCATCGAATAGGCTCCGAAACTACTGGACCGATTTGAAAAATTATTTTACCATTAGAATCCTACGTTATCCCTGATGAACATAGGCTATAGAATATTTTCAAAAACGTTAGGGATCCGTATGAAAACTTCGATAATGTAACCCAAGGTGTGAAAAATAATCCAAAAAAATCCTTATATTGCGTACGCTGCGGAAATTGTTGATAATAGAGCAAAGTAATGTTTAACATATTTAAAGAAGACATCAATATCTACAAATAAGTCAATAATACCATATGTCTAACTATTAGGGATCCGTATGAAAACTTCGATAACGTAACCCAACGTGTGAATCAAAAGCAAAAAAAACCTTATATCGCGTACGCTACAAAAATTATTGACAATAGAGCAAAGTAATGTACTACAGTTTTAAAGAGGACATCAATATCTACAAATAAGTCAGCAATACCATATGTCTAACTATTAGGGATCCATATGAAAACTTCCATAATGTAACCCAACATGTGAGTGAAAAGCAAAATAATATGAGTGTAATAATCTATAGGTACTTACTAATGTTATTATGAGGAAAGATGTTTTGTATATTTGTATGGAATAAATCCAAAAACAACTGGATCGATTTCAAAAAATCATTTACCATTAGAATGCTACATTATCTCTGAGTAACATAGGCTATATTTATTGTTTGAAAAAAAAATAGGGATCCCTATTAAAACTTCGATAATGTAACCACCTTGGGTAAAAAAATACCCATAAAATCGTTATAATACGTTACTCCCGTGCGGAGCCGGGGCGGACTGCTAGTTATGTATATACCAAGTTTTACCCAAATTCATTTGGTATTTTAGGCGTGATTGAGCTACAAACATTAAAACATCCTTACAAACTTTCGGATTTATAGTATTAGTAGGATTAGTAAGATACCCGTAATGATAGTCGCAGTAGACCGGGGCTTAAGTGTGCTGAAGAAAAACATCTTCAATCAATCTAGCAGAAGGGACTCGGCAATTAATAATGCCATACTGAGAGCCACACACGAGCTGACGCCGGCGAACTAAATGAACCGATAGAGTAAGAGACCATCGCAGGATACAAACCTTACATAAAATGCCGTCCAAATGGATAAAAAAACGTCCACTAATATTTTATTGTTGACCACTTGACCCGACAGATGTAGAATTCAAGAACTGTCAATATTATTTTTCAAATTATCGTGATTAGTAGACACTAGACATAACACATGCACATATACATATGTTACTATAGCCATGGTCATGTCTATTGGCTATTGTAACATAGCCGAAACGTCGGCAAAATAAATTAGAGGTAATTACAGGATAGACACACATGTAAAAATCTATAGAACTATCAATACTTCAATAATATAATTTATATTATATGATTTTATTTATTCTTTGATTAGTGTTTTTTATGAACTTGCAGTTTTCCCCGAATTTTACTATTTTTACAGTAAAATTTTCATCATTTTTTCTTATGAATTATTCCGATTTAATTATGAAATCAACCAAAAAAAAAACGCACGCCCATTTATTTTTATATAATTATGTAAATCTAGAATTTAACATTTTTAAAGACTACTTTTGTTGATGTAGATAAAACCACGCCCACCGTTGTTTTTAAAACGTAAAAAATGGTTCATCCAGCTCTCGCACCCAGAATTGCGTTACATTGGAATTGAATCGACTATTTCGCGCCGCGTCACATTACAGAGCAAAAACTACCGCAGTTTATTATCCGTAGGTTAGTTGAAAGAAGTGTCACTTCACGGTCGCCTCTTTTTAAATTACTATTGAAATGCCCGCGACTTCGTTGAAGGCTTGCTAACTTGCTATATCCTTTTCACTGTCAATTTTCATGGTGTGGACAGCGATTCCTCTGTCTAAGAATCCTTTGGAATTCGAATTCTTTAATTAAAACGCTAGAGGGTTTAAATTTCAATCCCAAAGAGGGTTGACATCGGCAAGCGGCCGATGTTAAAACATTTCAAGCCAAATCCATTTGCAACTGTTTTTCTATGGTGTGCCGTAATTTGAAGAGAAGTACTTTAGAAATGCCTGATTCCAATTCAAAGAGTTTTCAAGTGTTTGTCTAAATATGAATGGATCATAGTTTAGGGGGGAAATATAGAAAATGATTGTAAGAACCTGGTTTTATTGTATGGATGTGAGTTTTGGACTGTCAAAGAGATGAATAAAAGAAGAGTGCAGTACAATGGTGGCAAAAGATGACAGTCATGGACAAGAAATGAGTGACTGTGAATGATGAAATAAGGATATGGAAGAAAAAATAATGTTGACCCCAAGAAAATAATGATTTAAAGCCTTCTCTCTACATGAATGTATTTTTTTTATATACAGAGTAGGTACCAAAGTACAAATTATCTGAAGTGAGGCATCATTAAGTCATAACCATCAACTTTTAGTATTTATTTGAATAATATCTTAACTGCTAAAAAGATAAAAACGATCACATATCTCAGTTTGGAACGGAGCATACCACGTAAATGTTGTAAAACACATCGTTAACTTAATTTAACACTTGCATAAAGGACTTTGCAGGCAATTAGGAATCAGCTGGTTTCATACAAAAATCCTCCCATTTATTTTTCCAATTAAAACCAAAGGATAGAGAATATTTTATATTTTTTGTAAAACACCTCAAGCTAAATCATTTAACATGTTTTTTTCTAAATGTTATGAAGTGGGATGAAGAAGATTTTTTAAAAATACATTTTGTTACATACATGAAAATATTTATATACTAAGTATTATTAAAATACCATAACGTACAGACTGGTTAGGTGAATTGTTTTTTTTAATGTTATTTATTGTTAATCTACCAATACTTTTAATAAAAATGCAAAAACCTCATTCAAACCATCGAGCAACTGTCACATAATATAACATTGTCATTGGAACTTGACAAGAATGCAAAGTTTTTACTCAATCAGAGTATTTACTAAGAAGTTCCGTTGTGAGTGTCTGTTGAACAGTTCCTGACTCCATCATCAGAACAGCTTGCTGTCACCATATTATTGCATTGTCACCAAAGTTACATAAGTATGTAAAATTTCAGCTCAATCGGTTGGGTTCTCAATAGGTACGGTACTCACGCAAGATTCCACCTTAACAAACATAGTTATAGTTACAACATAGTTACATACATACATGCATACTTAAATTGACAGTTAAATAAAAGCTTGTAAAAAAAAGTTGTGTAGCTGTTTATTATCAGCTGTGGCTTTACAATCTCATCCTGACAATTAATGTTAACAAAGTAGATGTTTGTCCTAAATTAATGCGACTCTTATTTTTAATTTGGGTTGAACTGAGATAACTGATCTTAGCCGACTTTGGCGAAGACGGATCCATATTTTTTTACCTTCCTGCGTAACTAACCTGCGCAGAAACACATTTTTTTTAAATAATTTTTATCTTCTTTTAACTATCTATGAAAAGATGTAAGTTAGGTTTTGATGATTTTTAATTTTAAGTATAGTGGTTTTATGCTCAGTTGATATATTAATTTAAAAGTGTTTTTTTATATTTTAATTAATAAATTATTTAATTACTTACTAGCTTCTGCTTGCGGCTTCGCTCGAGGATTACTTAGTTAAAAGTAGCCTATATGCTGTTACACGGCATAAGCTATTAATATTATAAATTTCATCCAATTCCGTTTGGTCGTTTGAGTGTGATTGAACCTTAAACATATTCACAAACTTTCAGATTTATAATATTTAGAATTGGGATAATAATAAAAAAATAATAATATTCAAGATAATATTGCATTACTGTTTAGTGTTTAACTAACTATATACTTACCACCTAAGCCTTATTACTATTAATGCTTACCTTTGTGAGACAAAATAAATAAACTTTATTATTATTATTCTTATTAAAGATAGTATAAAGCAAAGTCGCTTTCCGCTTCCCGCGTCTGTATGTATGTATGTTTGCTTATATCTTTAAAACTACTCAACGGATTTTGTTGCGGTTATTTTAATAGATAGAGTGATTCAAAAGGAAGGTTTATATGTATAATACATGCTTAATATAGTAGAGAAACACTGATAATTTTAGAGGTTTCTAATGTGATGTCGTAAATAAACACATATTTTTTTCTACAATTAAGTCCGCGATGGTATTAGAAATGTCTTACACACAGCGAAGCGGGCACGGGTCAGCTAGTTAAAGATATTTCGTAATTTTTTTGTTCTTTTGTTTCAAAGATATTACGTGCAAGTATTTTAAGTATTGTTCATGTTTTTCAGGCTTTTATTCCAATGTTTTTGCACTAATACCATAATGAAATAATGAGACTAGATCATCGTGACAGTTAAATTGGAAAATTGCGTCCGTCAGCATACCTAAGCTGATTTATAGTTTACTCCCTTTATACCTAAAAACAACCTTATTCTTTAATAAATAGAGTCTAGTTTCCTTTGTGAAAGTAGCGATGTTCAAGGGTAATTTGAAAGAAACTGTAACATTGATGTTGATATATTCTAGTTGAAAAATATGCGAAGAATTTGAAAATGGAGGTGATAATTCACTATTGGGACTATAAATATGTCAACAGTACACTCTATTTCAATTAGAATCAACCACTTTTCTAATATAATGGGTGTCTGAGGAAGCATTTATTTTGCACAAAGGAATCCTGCTTATCCTGCTAGTATTCTTATAAGCGGCGTTGGTCGTGCTTCAAACTGTGCAAAATCTAAAAAAAATATGGTCTCAGCTGTAATCCCCAAATTGGTAGACAACCTCTCAGCTATTCAGATGCTCAGATCCTTCAAGTTATTTAAAGGGTGTGGTTAGAGTCACGTCAAAACTGCTCACATTTTGCATTTTACACGTGATAGGTTAACAGTAAATGTTTTCCTTCACCGTTTCGAGCACGTGTTAAGCGGATAATACATTTTTCAAACAGAAAAATCTATTTATCCATCCCGTTCGAATTCGCAGCAATGTGCAAGGCCGAGATTCGAAACCACGACAAAATAATGTAAGTACTAATAATAATAATAAATGTTTTTATTGCGTTTCCAAAAGTACAATATTATGAACAATGATGAAATCTCCTTTTAAGGCGCTCCCAGTCGACGATTGTTTTTGTTTGAAACGAAAAAATAAATACTTGTGAACAAGCCACATCTCCTATTTTACAATGTATAGTATATGTGAATAAAGATGTACCCATCTTTAATCACTTCGATAAATAATCCTACCGACCGCTGCAATGACGACAAACACACGTCGGCGCGTGGTCCGCCTTAGTTTTTCGAATAAATTAATGATATAAATTATGTATAATTACTTATCAAAAATCTATTCTAATAGAAATCTAGATCTACATAATTACCTATCTTTAACAATAAATCACAAGTTGATTTTAATAGTAGGTATATAAAATATTTCGATCATAAATTCTAAAACGTATCATTTAGAAATAATATCTTTATCGTGAAAAGTTTCTGTTATTATGTTTTCAGCTTAATAGAAATCTAGGTAGGAACCTGAAGTAATATAATATACTTATAAAAATAGGAGATGTGGCTTGTTCAGAAGTATTTCTTTTTTCGTTTCGAAAAAGAGCAATCAGCGACTGGGAGCCCCTTACGTAAAAAACACTTGTCATAGGAGATTTCGCTCTTGCTTAGGTCTATTTTTAGAGTTTCTATTTGTGGAGTGGTAAAACTAATAAACATTGAATAATACAATGGGTAGAAACAATATAGATAAAAATGTGCATAAGTGTGTATGTGTGTGTGTGTGTGTGTGTGTGTGAGTGTGAGCGGGTGTTTGAGTTAGTGTGATTGATGGTGTTATATTTGCCAGTAAAAGTTATTTTTGTAGGTAAGTCCCTAGAACTCTTTTTGGACACCCTGTATAGTGTAAATGTTTAGTAACTTATTCAGACAGCTGATCTTAAGGTAAGTTACAATTTTGCAAATGAGCAAGCTAAGTGGATGTTTTCCTAGGTGGCACTTAGCATACAGTCCATCTAAGGCAGGAATAACTCTAGTATTTTGACCTTAGGGTGAGACTGACTGTACCCTTTCCTAACAGAATGACCTTAGAAATGACAGCGCTGGTTTTCCTCAGTAAATTCGGATACAAACTTCGCAAAAAAAACTTCATGAAATAACACAAAATCTCAGAAAACCGATCTATCATTTTGAGGTTACGCTAATTCAGACTTTAACGTAAAATAATGAGCAGATTTGCCACCATTATCTATATTGAATTACCATCGTAAAGTCCATAATTTTGAAATGTCAATAATTTTCGTAAGTTATTTAAAAGTTAAGTCCAATAGCAGAGATGTTTATCGGAATAAGTTGCGATTCCGATTCCTCAATAAACCACGTCGACTCCCATCGGTGAGATATCGATTAAAAAAACCCGCCAAGTGCGAGTCGGACCCGCGCATGAAGGGTTCCGTACCATTATCTATAAAAACGGAAAAATAATCATGTTTGTTGTATGGGAGCCCCCCTTAAATATTTATTTTATTCTGTTTTTAGTATTTGTTGTTAGAGCAGCAACAGAAATACATAATCTGTGAAAATTTCAACTGTCTAGCTATCACGGTTCATGAGATACAGCCCTGTGACAGACAGACGGACGGACGGACGGACAGACAGACAGACAGACGGACAAACGGTCAAAGTCGAAGTAATAATCAACGGACGAAGTCTTAGTAATAGGGTTCCGATTTTACCCTTTGGGTACGGAACCCTAAAAACGATTTTTACCGATACCGCTAGCCAACACTATCGTATACCAACTCACTAATGGGCGCTAATGGGCAGCACTGGTGATTATTTTGGTAGTGTGGTGGTATTGCCCGCCTTTTGTTTCAAAGGCGAGGTACCTCTTGCCTTCTGTGCTGTAGGTTGTGGGTTCGATTCCCACCCTAAATAAACATTTGTGTTATGAACATAGATGTGTGTTCTGTGTATGTTTTTAGTATTTTTTATAAATTATTAAAAAACAAAATAAGTATTCAGTCATTAATCTGGTTCCCATAGTACAAGCTTTGAGTAGTTTGGGGCTAGGTGGCGCTGTGTAATAAAAATCCACCAATACTTATTATTATTTTGAACTCACTAGCGTTTTGAACTGGTGCTTGAATAATCATTAGAAGGTCATTTAATGCATCATTTACAATTATATTGACACAGTATGAACACAGTGTTACATCAGCTAAGACGACAAAGCACGCACACAAATGTACATATTAAAAACACAACAATTTGCAGTGTATTTGGCATAGTAATCTTTTTAAATTACCTCTAAAAAAAAGTTAAAATAATTAATAGGATCACGACTCTAATCTTCAATCCCCTCAGATCCTTGAAGATGTCTAAACTGGGTAGTCAGAGGCACCTCCAAACATTACATTTGGCACATTCCCATAAAGCATTGACTGTCTTCACAGCTCAGTTGGTAGTAGCTCTGCCTTCTGCGCTGTAGGATGTGAGGTGGGTTCGATTCCTACCCAGGATAAACATTTATTGTGTGATGAACATATATATTTGTTCTGTGTCTGGGTGTTAAACAAAAAAGTATATAATATGTACTATACTAGCGACCCGCCCCGGCTTCGCACGGGTAGCATGTTATTATACATATAAACCTTCCTCCTGAATCACTCTATCTATTAAAAAAAACCGCATCAAAATCCGTTGTGTAGTTTTAAAGATATAAGCAAACATACATACATAGGCGGGAAGCGGAAAGCGACTTTGCTTTATACTATGTAGTGATTAGTTATCTGATTCCCATAAAACAAGCTTTGCTTAGTTCGGGGCTAGAAGTCAATAATTATCACCAATATTTATTTATTTATTATTTTACGTGACAGGTTGCAATCCAGTTAAACTCATCGCTGCAACCTGTCACGTATGGAATCCTGACTACTGCAACATGTTGTTTTACTATGTGATCGTAAAGACAGGCTACGGCCAAAGGTTATCTAAGGTCAGGTGATGAGCTTACTTTCACTGCAAGACTGATTTACCAACTTTTTAACAATGCCATTGTAAATTCAGCCTTATCCCCCTCAAAATAAGATGGTTGATAGGTGTAGCCATGCGAGTAATTAAATAACATAAAACTAAACATTTGCAGGATTTTGAACTTTGATGCGTTGTAATAGAGTACGTTCATGTCTGAGGTAATGTTTTGTTATAAATTGATTGCAAATGAAAACAAATTATTTTACCAAAGTTTGAAGAAATTCAACCGCATTTCAATATATTTATTTCTCCACATACATCCATGTCAAATGTATTGAATTGTAATAAAAGGTCCGCTTATATTTCTATTAAGTGGGATATACCTACCAATGGGTACAATGCTATTCCAGGTCAAGATATGTATCTGTTCTAATTTTACTTAAATCTATTTAGCTTACATCATTGAAAAACAAACAACTAAACACCCTCACCACGTTTAGCATTTATATTAATTAGTATAATATTATGCAAAAATAAGTCGTATTCGATCCTACGATAATAAAATCGAATGACCTTGTACCCACTACGCCAGTACTTGTACCTACTTTATAAGTCAAAATGTATCTCAATAAAATCACAAGGAACACTTTGAAACGTCTAAGGAGTTAAGTGAAGCTACGCCTATTTCTCGCGGCCAAGCCCAGAAGAATCAGGGAACAAAACGGCACACGTGCTGACTGTAATCCCCCAGTACGGTAGACATACTCTCAGACCTCAAGGCGCTTATATCCTTGATGATATAGATGTCTAAAGAGGGTAGTCAGAGGCATATATTTTTTTATGATGCTTTTCGCAAATGCATCATCTCGGCTCAGTCGGCCACCACGGCCTACAAGTACCTATTAAACTACCGACCTCACTCTCAAAGGAAATAATTAAGACGAATTGCAGCACTGCACCCAAAATGTGCAAAGCATTCGCTTAAGATGGCTGCTTCAGATACAAAAAGAGAATATCTATCACTTGGTTCTTCCAGTCGGTTAATTAACAAAATTCTCTTTGTCTGAAGGACATAAAATTTTACGAGAATCAAGATCGGGCACGGCGGCTGTACTGCCGGCGTGAGCTGAGGAGTTATCAGGGCCTGGAAGTGGCAAGGATCAATGCATATCAATACATTTTTTTGGCAGTAAGTTCTGTCTACGCGATGAGAATGACCGTTGCTATTAGATGTTCGTGGTCGGGTATCACAGTTTTAACATGTCCAGCCTGCCACCGACGACGAAGTGCATAACCAGCAGGTATTCCTATAGAGGGTTGACGGTGGCCAGTGGTAAAACACCCTAGGCCAAATAATTATACATGTTTTTTTTCTACATTATTGAGCTGACGATAAGAGCAAGAAGAAGAAGGCGATTCACAATATGTTGTTTAGGTAATGTGGATGGATTTAGAAGTAAGTGTAGGCCAAAAGAAATATGGATGAATTGTGTAAAAGACGACATGGGTAGGAAATAAGCGAGTGTTGAGATGACGGCTGGTATAGAAAAATGGAAGGAGACATAATTTTGTACCGTTCCTTATGTGTATTTCTTTATGTATTTCATTTAATTTTTTTAAGTGAGATAAGAACAGGAAGGAATAAGAAAGGCGTTTCACAAGGACAATAAAAGACACAACGATGATGAGTAAACCGAATTTTATTATGAATTCGGATGAGTTTATATATATGGGACGGTAGTTTTAGTACGGTGAGTAAAATTTTGTGAAGTGAGTAAAGTTTAATTTTAAATTATTTTTGTGTGAGCAGAAGAAAACTTTCATACTTAACATAATTTAAGTAAATGTGTGGTGCCAAGAGAATCGCCACCATTGTCTATTCTAGATCTCTCTACATCCATTGCCAAAATAAGCGCGAGCGCACAAAAAATTGGAGCAGAGCAAGTATGGAAAAGACCCATAAAATTTAATAGGTTTTCCTTCAAAAAGTACTTACGTGAGTGGCTTTTATACAGGTACATCAGTCTTTTTTGGCTTCTTTATGGCCCTCAAGGAAATTTCAATTGATGCCCAAATTACGCCTTGGAGGCGAATTTTGAACCGTAACTTCTGTAAAATTATCATAGTGTTGGGGAGTTATTTTGATTTGTTCTTATAAGAGTTCAAGGTGGTGCTCTTATTTTTTTATTAATAGACTCTCCTATTTTTTCTAGTAATTCTGAAAAACAAGAGATTATCAGTTCAGCGGTTATGTTTACTGATTACCCCGAAGCAGCTGGTCCAATTTGAATAGTGTTTGCAAAATTATTGTTTAAACTATCACATTTAATACTTAATGTTTCTCTGTTCTGTAGAGAATGACTCGAGGTGTTCTTAACAATGATAGGCCCAAGCCGTTGCCTGATTCTTGTAGGCTTGGTCGCAAAGAACAAGCGTAGCTTCACCTCGCTCTGAAAACGATTAAAAGTGATTTATTAAAAAAAAAATACTTTGAATTTGTATTTTCAGTAGTGGACTTATAGGTTGATGTAAAATAATGTCAAAAAAGTGGGTATAAAGAACAGCGGGCACTTTCTTCGGGCGTTACGCCATGCGAACCGAACCCGGCGCGACCGCACCCAAAATTGATTTATAAGCTCTTCGGATGGGCAGAGGGTGTTCTGTTCCTAAGATATAACGCACAATAGAGTTAGTATTCTTATAAGCGGTGACGCGATTGCAAACTGTCACGCGTGGGATGTTACTATTGCAAAATGGGGGCATTGTGCCAAATGTAACGATTGGACGCACCTTTGACTGCCGACTAAGGAAGCACCTGTAAAGCTGAGGGGATGTCTACCTTACTTGGAGATTACAGTTGTGATACTATTTGAAAGAGACTTATGGTACCTACCTTATTGTGTAAATACACTGGTAATTGTGATCGGCTTCAATTGTCAAAACCAACATTATCAAGAGTTAATTTGACTTTGTAAATCCTGATTTGCATGAAGGACGAATGATTGGCCCTGTAGCCAGAGATGGTTAATTTACCTGCTTGCCACATTTTCTTCCTTTAGTATAGCAAAACATTTTGTATTTACTTACTAAATGATGACAGTTAATCAAAAATATCCCATGACATAAAGATTCGTTTAATAAGAGGTTGGTTAATGATAATTAGACTTAATTCAATCCATGCAAATGCCCGTAGAAGTCTTAAATTACATTAACTTTATTTATATAAAAAAACATTTGAATATGACCTTAGGTGCCATTTTATTTTCATATTATGTGATCCCGTCAAATGTAACAACTATTTGCATTTATAAACACATAAAAAAAACAAACAGAATATAAAAAACCGGCCAAGTGCGAGTCGGACTCGCGCACGAAGGGTTCCGTACTATTATCAAAACGGCAAAAAAATCACGTTTGTTGTACGGGAGTCTCACTTAAATATTTATTTTATGCTGATTTTAGAGAAATACATCATCTGTGAAAATTTCAACTGTCTAGCTATCACGGTTCACGAGATACAGCCTGGTAACAGACAGACGGACAGCGGTGTCTTAGTAGTCCCGTTTTTTACCCTTTAGATACGGAACCCTAGAAACATAAAAAATAATTCATAATATCTCGTAACCTACCTATTTACCTAACTACGTAGTTAGCATTCCACACGTGACAGGTTGCAAGCCCGTCGCCGCTTTCAAGAATACTAACAGGTTTCCTCACGATGTTTTCCTTCACTGTTATAAACACGTGTAACGCGCATATAGGTACATTTTTCGAACAGAAATATCCATTGATGCACGGCCAGGATTCGAACTCGAAATTAATTTGAAATTAATAATATCTACCTAGGTACCTATTTACCTAACTTCATGAATTCAATAATTCAATTTCAAACTTTTTATTCGATCATGTGAAGTACCACCTATTTACCGACTTACTTTACCGATAGTGGTAAAATAGCGCCACCTGCCAGCGGAATCGCAAACCTTTTTCATCTTACCTCTCATGCCCCGAGCGGTCGCATGAGACCGCGAAAAGTACCTATAATACGTAGTAACATCAAATGAAACTAGATGGCGCTGGAATGCAAAATCAAGTTTGTTGTATGGGAGCCCCCCTTAAATATTTATTTTATTCTGTTTTTAGTATTTGTTGTTCGAGCAGCAATAGAAATACATAATCTGTGAAAATTTCAACTGTCTAGCTATCATGGTTCATGAGATACAGCCCTGTGACAGACAGACAGACGGACAGACGGACAGACGGACAGACGGACAGACGGACAGACAGACGGACAGCGAAGTCTTAGTAATAGGGTTCCGTTTTTACCCTTTGGGTACGGAACCCTAAAAAATTAAATAAAGTTAAAAAAACTAAAAAACACGCTATATTTCTTTAGTATTGTCATCGATCCATAATAAGTATGCAAAGTTTCAAATTAATCCGACGTTTTGAAATAGGTCAAAATCACGTTCAAAGATTCCATTACATACATACAACCCAAGCATATAAAAGCGTGTTAAAATTATATTTCAACACATATCTCTCGACCTTATTACCTCGTGCGCCGCACTCCCCAAATATGGCTGAGAAGATGGCTCTTGCTATAGGTATGCACTGGAAAGTACTAATTGAGGCGCAAGCGCAAAAACCGGTGCTTTTTGCGCGCTGTCTGGATTTGCTTAAGGGTATAAGTTTGAATTAAACTTTTCCAATGAACAATCTAAAAGAATAGTTGTGTTTTACAAAAAATACCTATAGATAATTTTAATTACTTATCTATGTAATTCTGGGTATTCAGGGGGTAGTGAGAGGTACGTCCATACATTATTATTTGGCACTTGTCTACATTTTGCATAGTAAGCATTCCCTACGTAAAAGGTTGCAAGCCCATTGCCGCTTTATCAACTGTGCTATGTTATCGTTTTATGTCGTAGCCGTGTTGGCCGAGTGGGAGGTACCTCGACTTTTAATCTAAACGTCGTGGGTTCGAATCCCAGCGTGCATCAATGGGTTTTTCTGTTCGGAAAATTTTTATGCGCATCAAAACACTCGCTTAAAACGGTGAAGGAAAACATGGTGAGGAAACCAGTTAGTATTCTTTTAAGCGGTGATGGGCTTGCAACCTGTCACGTATGGAATGTCAACTACTGCAAAATGTGGACATGTGCCAAATAAAATGTTTGGACGTGCCTCTGACTACCTCTACTAGACATATTCAAAGGATCTAAGCGCCTGGAGATCTGAGAGGATGAATATCGTACTTGGAAATCACAGTCGTGATCCTATTTATTTTATTTTATTATCGCTGTGAGATATACTGCTTTTCTTTATTACAGCTCATCGTTTGAACGCAGCTTAAGACCTGCGAAATATTTAAACTGCACCTGGCAAACATTGTAATTGCAGTTTTGAGAGCTTTTTATCGACACGCAACTCTGCTCGTAATTGGCTCTGATGAACATTCAAATTGTTTTAAAACATTTATTGCGTATTTATTGATGTTCGTGACCATTGCAACACTGGCTTGTATTTTTAATCGTCGTAATCGTTATATAAATTTATAGTATCAAAGACAGTAATAGCGAAGAAAATATTGTCTATCAGATGTCAGTGAAGCGGCGACGGACTAGCTTCCTTTCACGTATGGAATTATGTCTACTGCAAAATCAGAGCATAAAAAAAAAAAATATAGGATCACGACTGTATTCTCTAAGTACGGTAAATATCCTCTCAGATCTTCAGACGCTTAGATCCTTTGAAAATGTCTAGTGGGGTCTATGTCTAGTCAGAGGCACGTCCAAACATTATATTGTATATATACATTATATGTGCCTGGCGATTTGAGAGGATGTCTACTTGGGGTTACAGTCGTGAACTTAATTTTTTTTTTTATTTTTGACTAGCGACCCGCCCGGGCTTCGCACGGGTGCAATGCTGATACTAAATATACTACAGAATGTCTTTATATAAAACGTTTTTTTTCACAGCTTTTTTTGACCCCTTCTAGTACAATTGCTGATTTTTGGAGTACAATTCGTACAATTCCATAGATTTGTAACTGCATTAAAATTAACCCTTATCCACGGTGGGTCCGGCTGCGTAGTATCACACGATTTCTATGATTCTTTTTTTATATAATCTATACTTATAATAAATCTGTAGAGAGGTCAATTCTGTACATGAAATATATTTCCAAAATAACTATCAGGGGATGATTAGGGATCGATATTGATGCCAAAAATGCAATCAGTAAATTTTTTGTCTGTCTGTCTGTCTGTCTGTCTGTCTGTCTGTCTGTATAACCGTTATAGAAACAAAAACTACTGGACGGATTTTAATGAAACTTGGTACAATTATTGTTTATACTCCTGAGCTGGTTATAGTATACTTTTCATCACGCTAAAATCAATAGGAGCAGAGCAGTGAAGGGAAATGTTGGGAAAACGGGAGTAGTTACTGCATTTCTTAAGCTTCCGTCGCGTGTGCAACCTTAATGGTTAAAGCTACACAGAAATCATGTATGACGGAAATGTTCTCCTTAAAATTATATAAAAAATATCCCACGACAGCATATGTTTATCTTTTATGGTTGACTCACAATAACACGTGTAACTCCCGATAGCTTAGCAGTTCGAAGCTTTCTGATTATATTTTGTCTACTCTTACGTTTATAACACTCTCAGTCATCCCTAATTAAAAAAGTTTACAATATTAACTATTCCATAAAAAAGAATCATAGAAATCGGTATAGAAACACCAAAGTTATACATGAAATACGCTAATAATAAGCCATCGCGCGTGAATACTGAATCATGCTTTAGGGATTATTTTTGTATATAAGGTCGCGAACGCACAGGCAGGCGGCTTGCTTAGCGCCTAGAGGCGAGTCACCTAGCGAGTAGCTTCGTAAAACGAACATTCTCGAACGTTCGCGACCGGCCTAGCAGCTAGGCGTCAAGCATGCGTCAAGCGCGCAGTGCGGCCGGTCGCGAACGTTCGAGAATCGGTCGCCGCGCTCGACGCGTCTCGCGGCCGAAGGTATGAAAAGGCGTCCGAGCGCGAGCGCCATACAATTTTTGTGTGATACTGCGCAGCCGGACCCACCGTGTTTAAGGGTTAAAATGCAGTTACAAATCTATGGAAATGTACAAATTGTACTCCAGTCTAGAAGAATTCGCTGTAGACCTCAGAGTTTGTACGAAGTGTGATTGCTACAATCAATCCAAAAAATATCGTTTTTGGAACGAAGTTCCTTAAGGCGCGTTGCGTAGGAGGCTAGACGGAAAAAAATCGGACGAAAAGTTGTCACGAGTCACGACACCTTTTGCTATAGTGTAGTAAGCCGTGCGGCGTGCGCATGTTTCTCTGTCTGTCTTTCTCTCTCTCATAGAAAGCAAGCCAATTATTTTCGTTTCGTCTTTCTATTTTGCTTTGAACAGTATACTGTCGCGACGATTATTTTTGTTTTGTTAAGTTTATACAGGTTTTTTGTACATAATAAATAATAATAGAAAATTCTGCACAAGTTCCGGATATTGCTTATTAAGGATATTTACGTCAGTTAAGAAAAGTAGTTAGTCAAAAAGCTGTTATTGCAGCTTATCATGGTAATGTTGCTTCAAGGATTAGATACGGTATAATTTTTTGGGGAAACGCTGTGAAGATTGACCGGCTATTTATCGCTCAAAAGAGTTGCATTAGGGCAATATGTGGCTTAAAAAGAAGAGAAAGCTGCAAGCCGTCTTTTAAATCTCTAAAATTACTAACACTAACATCAATATATATTTTTGAAATTGTAATGTACATAAGAAAACATCCACATACATTTCCGCATGTAGCAAGTGCAAGACGTTGTGATTTTTTGCAACACAGGACTAGCGTTTCAACGGCACTCTTCAGTAATAGTGTCTTTGTAATGTCCTCCAAAATTTATAATAAGTTACCGTCTTATATTAGGATATGTCAAGACATCATGACATTTAAAATAAAATTATTTAATTATCTCATAGAAAGGACATTTTACTCAATACAAGAATTTTTTGACCACATAGACTAACTTGACATTATTTTTTACTACCTTGACATTATTTATTATTTTCGACATTGTTTTCAGTTAGTTACTAAAATTATCAATAATAATTATTTTAATTTTATCAATATTTAATCTTAACTCCATACATTATACATTGTACAGCATGTCATCATATTAGCAAGTAAGCAATCTAAACAACATTTGTACGCTAACCGCAGATCACAGTGCACACAACATTTTTGTAACAACTTTATATAACCTGTGTTTCACAAATAAAGATTTTGAATTTGAATTTGAATTTGAATTGCTGATGGAGTAGGTACATTTTTTGTGAGTTTGTTCGTATGTTTATGCCTCAATCAGGCCAAAACAACAAAACGGATTAAAATGAAATGTGCTGTAGATGTAGGTATAATGCTCGAATAAATCATAGACTACTTTAAAATAAGAAAAACATTCCCAAAATGATGTATAGATGGATCTGGTGTGCAAAATCTGACATAAGTCTTCATAGCAACGCGC
This sequence comes from Hydriomena furcata, assembly GCA_912999785.1. Taxonomy (NCBI): domain Eukaryota; kingdom Metazoa; phylum Arthropoda; class Insecta; order Lepidoptera; family Geometridae; genus Hydriomena; species Hydriomena furcata. Next base: position 14,100,911 of record OU538832.1, on the reverse strand, counting down.
GTTACTCTATGCGATTATTAAAATTTTGACAGGATTTTTTTTTTCTGTCGCGATTCTTCTATAGGCATTACGCTAAAAAGTTCTTATTTCTTCAAGTTATACGCGAGTGAAACCGCGGGGTACAGCTAGTAGTTAATAATGTTAACTTTTTTAATGAGGGATGACTGAGAGTGTTATAAACGTAAGAGTAGACACATTTAATCAGAAAGCTTCGAACTGCTAAGCTATCGGGAGTTACACGTGTTATTGTAAGTCAACCATAAAAGATAGACACATGCTGTCGTGGGATATTTTTTATATAATTTTAAGGAGAACATTTCCGTCATACATAATTTTTGTGTAGCTTTAACCATTAAAGTTGCACACGCGACGGAAGCTTAAAAAATGGAGTAACTTCTCCCGTTTTCCCAACATTTCCCTTCACTGCTCTGCTCCTTTTGATTGTAGCGTGATGAAAAGTATACTATAACCAGCTCAGGAGTATGAAAAATAATTGTACCAAGTTTCGTTAAAATCCGTCGAGTAGTTTTTGTTTCTATAACGGTTATACAGACAGACAGACAGACAGACAGACAGACAGACAGACAGACAAAAAATTTACTGATTGCATTTTTGGCATCAGTATCGATCCCTAATCACCCCCTGATAGTTATTTTGGAAATATATTTCATGTACAGAATTGATCTCTCTACAGATTTATTATAAGTATAGATGTCAGTGTAAGTGGAAAAATTTATTCCACCAAAAATACTTAGATACTTTATAACTTACTTAAATACTAGTGTCATGCATGGAAATACCAGTCATGAATACTTGGTGTTTTCAATAGGTAATTCTTTATCATTCCTAAACTAGTTAGTAAGTAATTTCATAGCATAATTCAAATATAATTGAAAATGCTCATACTTTTTATGAGTAGGTATCTATTTCATTAAATGATTAAAGATATGACTGTAATACTACTGTACTATGACTGACTGTAATATGACTGTGTAACCTACCCAGCAAAAAACGTTATCACACAAACTATACCTACAACCTACAACCAACATGTAGATGTGGAGTAAAAGCATGTCTGAAAACATTATCCACATAACAGCCTAAAAGCAAATTAAATTCTCCAACAAAATCTTTATCAAATCCCAAGTATTTTTTTTAATCCGTTTCGCGTTGCACCTTATTAATTAGCACTACACATTTGGGGCGCACTCCACTAAATCTTAGCTGTCTCGTTTAAGGCATTTAATCGCTATCTTAACATTAACACTTTGTTTCGGGCTCGTAAACTCTGAGCAATAAAGTGCAGGTAAGATATAATTTGCATTGGATTAAGGGGACGTTGTTAGGCTTATATTCTTGTTTGAGCCTTCATCTTGTTCGATCGGCACCACACTGAAGCTCTACAAAGAATAAAGGAAAGGATCATTGAAAAAAATTATAGGCCCCAAGCCGTGTTTGTTGCCTGAATCTTCTAGGCTTGGTCGCGAGGAACAGGCGTAGCTTCACCTAGCTCCTAAGCCGTTTAAAAGTGATTTTTGTCATTTTATTAAAATAAACGTTTTTTTAATTAAACTTAGGCAAATAAACAAATATTATCTTGTATCTAAATAAACAAAACACACAATACACATCATGCATAATGAGTATATACCTTCATACCTACCTAAATACCTACCTATTCACCTATCAAAAGTAACATCATTATCGAGTAGCATAATAGGCTATTATTTTATTTTCAAAATAAGAAAAGAAGAAGAAGTTTTTGAAATCCTTTCTTGAATGAATATACCAAAATAATAATGTTTTCCGTATCGCGCATGGTAACTTTTATTTCATTCGTTCATAAATACCATCGCCTTAACAAAAAGTCTTAAAACGACCCCAAAATGATACTCAAACCACCATTGTCGTTCACTTTTATATTATTATGTGTTAAATTATGAGAAATTCAGTAATAAACACATTCAAAACGCACGATAAAGCTGTTAAACTTTCTTTGTAAGGTTTTGACTTCTGCTGCATTTTTGGACAGAATAATATGCGAATTAATCTTTGTAATATGCTGCTTATATCAACCAGATGCAATCAAACAATATATTTCATACCCACGCTTTCGGTTGTGTCAAATTCTTCAGAAAAGTTGATGTCATGACTTTACGATGTTCGGAGGAAATTTTTTTCAGGCGTCGGAACTGAGTGACTGTAAGTGGCCTAGGGGCTAGGGGTTTACCACGATTCACAATCGTATCGAAAAAATCGGACAACTTATCTATACATATAATAAAACTGTAGAATAGTTCAATTCTGTACATTTAATAAAAACTAAAAAAAATACTCTTAGGGGTCTTCATACAAGTAACACAAGCCAAAAAAAACATTTTGAATTTTTTGTCTGTCTGTCTGTTGTCCGGCTTTCACGCAAACACTACTGGATGGATTTTGATGAAACTTTTTTTTTTATATAGCTATTAGTCCCCGGCAACTTATAGGCTGTAATTTCGGAAGACCGGAAATTAGCTGGAGTTAGTTGGTTCGAGCTCAGGGCCTTACTCTGCAAAACGATTTCGATTTAATAGACGACAATGACAATATTGGCCAAACGACACTAAGAGATCGTCGTCTTTCATAGTAGAATGTATGATGTAAATTGATAAAAGTAATTTCGGTCGTTCCATCTTTCAAAATATAGTCGAAAACGATGCAACGTTGGTTCCGATAAATCGTTGATCGTTTTCAAGCGACCCCCTAGAATCACTATCGCATCGTCATTGTATCATGTGCATAAAAGTTATCTAAATATAATACTTAGTTTAAAACGACACGAGTACCTTATTTTGTTTCACTTATGCCCAGTTTAAATGTATGTCAATAGACGGTTAATGAAATAGGATCACGACTTTAATTCCCAAATTAAGAAGATGATGAAGAAGATGTCTAAAAAGGTTATCACAGGCACGTTCTAAAATAGATTTTCATAAATAATATTGATACATATTGAAAATACCTTCGCATTTCCAGAAGCAATCCTAAATTAATTTGTACGAGATGGTATCAGAACAATAGGCAGCCGGCCCAGTAGCCATATAGAGCGGCCAATTTAATTGGACGAGGTACAGCACGCGAACTGTTAGGGCGCCTCTACAATAGCTCACTATTTAGTTTAGTTTCAGATGGTAAGAGATGCGAGTGTAGCGTGTGCTGCTTTTTGAATTTGTGCTGAAGCTCTTTAGTATTTTTTTTATTGTTGTACGTACTTGAGTAGTAGGTACTTTTAATTATTATTGTTGTTTGAGCCTTCACCTTGTTCGATTTTCACCACTGGAGCTCTACATAGCATTATGGAAAGGATCATTAAAAAAAGGTAGACCCCAAGCCGTGTTTGTTGCCTGATTCTTCTAGGCTTGGTCGCGTGGATTCCACGTTTCAAAGTGATCCTTGTGATTTTAAAGAAATAAATGATTTTTGAATTTGTATTTGAATTAGATTTTAATAACTTAAATAAAGACCGACGAAAATGTCTAAAGAGGGTTGTGCAGTAGTTAATATTACGTGACAGGTTTCAAGCCCAAAGCATCATGAGATCTGAATATGTTTACCGTACTTGGGGATTACAGTCGTGATCCTATTTCATTTCATTTCAACGAAAATGTTTCGAACAATCGAAAAATCAATAATAATTTTATAAGTTTTAGGAAGGAACTTTTAGTTCTAGACATCTTCAAGGATCTATGCACCTAAATATCTGAAAGGATGTCTACCGTGCTTGAGGATTACAGTCGTAATCCAATTTCATTTCAAAGCACTAAGCATTTAGCACTAAGTTTTTATGTAAAGATTTATCTTTCTAATTTATAAAATCTCCTGTCACAGTGTTTGTAACCAAACTCCTCCGAAACGGCTTGACCGATTTTTATGTTTTTTTGTGTCTTAGTAATAATATATAATTTTTGAAGTCTTAGTAATAGGGTCCCGTTTTTACCCTTTAGGTACGGAACCCTAAAAATAGCCATTATGGTCAATTACACTAGTGCGACGCTGGGGCGGACAGATAGTTTCATAGAAATTGCTAGATTAAAGAAGTCATTATAACAAGTCTTTAGAATCCAAAGCCCAGGCTACCGCTAACCAGGCTATCAGCTATCAGCGGCCCTGCACCCCATTAATTACTACGTCCATTTACCACAGCTAGTAAATTAGTTTTGTTTTAATGAGCCCTTCTGTATCACCTTTGTAAGTTAATTTGCTCATAGACAAGAATTTTATTATAGACTAGCTGACCCGTGCCCGCTTCGCTGTGCGTAAGACATTTCTAATACCATCGTGTACTTTTTTGTAGACGTTTTTAAGGTGTACAATACTGTAGTACATTATTTTGATATATCTCGTGGGGTTCAGCCAGCATTTGCAATGTAAGCGCAAAAAAATGTGTTTATTTACGACATCACATTAGAAACCTCTAAAATTATCAGTGTTTCTCTACTATATTATGCATGTATTATACATATAAACCTTCCTCTTGAATCACTCTATTTATTAAAAAACCGCATCAAAATCCGTTGTGTAGTTTGAAAGATATAAGCAAACATACATACATACATACAGACGCGGGAAGCGGAAAGCGACTTTGCTTTATACTTAGTGATGATAAATTCAATTCTAAAAATAATTGGGACGAGTTATTGATAAACAACATCTCTTTTTTACAAGCTTTTATTTAACTAGAAATGTATGTAACTATGTTTGTTCGGGCGGAATCTTGCAACTCAATTTTGAAGCAGTTATCCATAATAATCTATTGAACTGAAATTTTGCATTTAGTTCTGGTGATAGTACAATAATATGGTGACAGCGAGCCGATCTGATAATAGAGTCAGGAGCTGTTCAATAGACGCTCACAATGAAACTCCTTAGTAAATACTTTGATTGAGTAAAAACAATACATTCTCGTAAAGTTCCGATCACAATGTTAATATGGTGTGACAGGCGCGCTGGTGCTCGAGGTTAAATGATTTTACAAAAGCTTGTCATTGAAAAATATTTTTCAACAGAAAAAATCATCCAAAAAGGCTTATCGTAAAAAATATAGTCAATAAGTGTTTGTTGCTTAATTCTTCTAGGCTTAGTTCCGAGAAACAGGCGTAGCATCACCTAGCTTCAAAAACGATTCAAAGAGATCCTTGTGATTTTTTTAAATAAATACCTTTTGACTGTGTTTCACGTGGGCCAATTTCAAATGAGACGACTCTATAAGCGACTCGGTTGAAAATCTGTAAGTCTATATTTAACTGCATTGACAATTTTATATAACTCTCATTATTTAATTTATATAAATAGGTTTAAAATATTAGTTTTTGTTTACATACGGTGTCCTACACAACATGTTACAGATTTATCAGTTTAAAGATTTAATTTATATTATACGTGTGTATCGAATAATATCTTAATTTTAATCCATTCATCTCTGTAATCTGATTCCACATTAGTGCTAATGATAATAATGAATCAGCAAAAAAAAAACTTAAATTTAATTAAGTTATATCTCTGTCTGAATTGAATAATGATGTAAGAAAATCGATAAGGTAATTAATAAATAGGTACTGTAACACTACCATTCAAATGCGCGCGCGCAAACTCGCGCTCACTCATTTACCGTCGTGAAGTAGGTGTTTCCAGTATGGCGGCAGGCGCCATTTTGCCCTCTCCACTCGGCTACGCACTATAAAAGGCCGAGCGCCGGCCTCATATCTCCAGTACGCTCGGTACGGCAGCGATTCCGCATTGGAACACGGCTAGTATACGAACGGCTCCAAGTAGAAGCGAGATTGCTCACACCGCACCCGCACTGGATCAGTGTGCTGCGCTCGCTCCTACTTACTGCGCTTCACGCATATACATAATTACCGCGCCTCACGCATCTTATACCTACACCGTGCGTTATGTTTGCATTGTATATAAAGTAGTGAAGGTTAATTATTGCTAACTGTTGTATTGTGAAAGTTTTTATGTTTAGTTTGTTTGCCGTCCCTGACTGTTGTAAAAGTAAATATAGATCTACCCTCATATATTTTCATAGTTGTTTCTTTTCGTTAAATAAATAGGTCATAGTTAACGCACGACAGTTCTTTGTTTTTTTTAAATAAAATTGTTTTGTTAAATATAAACCTCGAGTTCTTATTTAACACCGAACCTACCTTACAATTTGGCGTCCCAGCGTGGAGCTGTCATTGGGAAAACTTCGACCTACACCAAAACGGAAAAAGAAATTACTAGAGATGGGGAACGAAACTGTCGAAAAAACTGAGAGGAAGATTGAGAAGTCTGAGAAGAAAATTGAGACGCCCAAGCCGTCATTATCAAACATCAATATGACTGATACTCAATTCAAGGAATTATTATCCACGGTTATGTCCACTATGTCAAGTCCGAGCACAAAGAAGAAAGGAAAAACCTTCACGAGTTGTTCTGCAAGATTTTCAGGGATAAAGCATTCATCTCAAGTAGAAGCCTTCTTAGCAGCTGTAAATGTCTTCAAGGAAGTAGAAAATATGGAAGATAAAAACGCCCTGGTCGGACTACCACTACTGCTTACTGAAGAAGCGGGTATTTGGTGGCAAGGCATTAAAGAAGACGTAAAGACATGGGATAACTTTACGGATCGTTTAAGAAGCGCTTTTTCACCTAAGAAACCACCTTATAAAATCTATCAAGAGATTGTGGAAGTGAAACAAGACTCCAAAACTCCAACAGAAATATTTGTAGCAGAGAAGCGTGCACTATTAGCACAGCTCCCGAAGCCTGGTCACAACGAGCAGCAACAGATCGATCTAATATTCGGTCAAATCAGATTCGAAATAAGAGAAAAGATTACACGAGATGATGTAATAGATTTCGAAGGCCTACTGAAACAGGCAAAAGATATAGAAAGGAACTTGACTGAAAAGCGAGAATCCCATTCAGAGATACTAGAAACGGACACTCAGAAGACGAAGGAAGAGCGTCGGTGTAACTTCTGTCGGTTGCGAGGACACACCATGAGCATTTGCCGGAAAAGAATTAGACAAGAGCAAGCCTTAAGTAAGAAACCCTTTAACCCGGGAAAAGCTGAAGTTATAGCCATTGCAGGTGCAACCAGCTCCGATATAAAACCCAAGTTCTCTTGCTATGGTTGTGGTGAACCTGGAGTCGTTAGAAGCCGTTGCCCTAAATGCGCTGATAGCAAGAAAGTAGCAGTAGAAACCGTTAGTTTCTGTGCACTTCGTACCGCTGAAGCCGATGTTCGCCGAAGACCAACCGTACCAGTAAAGATTGCTGATAAAAACGGAACAGCTCACATAGACACCTGCGCGAAGTCAAGTGTTGCCTCCTACGAGCTTTACAAATGCATGCAAGAAAAGAATTTTGTCTTTAAAGAAGAACAAATGTTTATAACTCTTGCGGACGGTATTCCAAAACGACAGCGAGTACTGACAGTGAAAGCTCCTGTCACAGTCTATGGAAGAGTGATTCCGACGTCATTCATTATTTTCCCTAACTCAAGAGAAAACAGAACTTTGTTGGGAGTTGGATTTATAGAAGATGCCATGATGGTACTGAATTTATCACAAATGACGTTCACATTTCTCGATGAACCAGAATATGTCTACGAGTTAGAGCCAGAACCTGCTGACATGTCAAGGATGATTGCTGGCATGTTATTCAATACGACAATGCCAAACATAATATCACCACTTCCTATCTCACCCGAAACGATTAAGTCACCAGACACACCAGAAACCAACATTAAGAAACGACAAATTTACGGAATACCCGAAGATTTACCAACGAGTTCTTCCTCGTCCGAAAAGGCACGAATACCTCTACAGGATTTTTTTATGTATGGGATAAAGGCAAATGCGAAAGGAAAATCTTATGGGCCAGTAGTTCCCATCGAGTTTTCAAGTCCACCCAACAAGAAGAAAATGCTTTTGATGGACATTCCCCTGTGGTTTCTCAGTTATATGAAGATGCGCGAAGAAGTATAAACGAGCAAGAAGTTACTCTTTCTCCACATTCAGCATCATTGTTCCCGAGCCCTAAGACTGAGATTGGATCATTGGAAGTAAACCCAACATTATCAGGACTAACAGAAAAAGAGCATAGACGTCTGAAACAAATTCTAAATGAGAATGAACATGTGTTTGAATCAAATATGAAACCGACCACAAGGACTGAACACGTCATTGATACTGGGAAAAATTGTCCTATATCCGTTCCACCTTATAGACTTTCTCCGGCTAGAATTAAAGTCTTAAAGGATGAAGTAGAGAAGATGCTCACGGAGAAAATAATCGAGCCATGTGTTTCTCCATGGTCAGCACCTGTTGTTTTGGTCCCCAAGAAGGATGGAGGAATCAGAGTATGCATTGATTATCGACAATTGAATTCGGTTACGACACCTGATGTCTATCCACTTCCCAGAATCGATGACCTTCTCAATAATGCAAAGACTACACCTTACATGACAACCATCGATCTTCGTGCTGGATATTGGCAGATCAAAGTTAGAGAAGAGGATCAAATTAAGACAACTTTTGTAACTCCGTTTGGGATGTATAAATTCCTGAGGATGCCGTTTGGACTTCGAAACGCACCAGCTACCTTTCAAAGACTGATGGACCAATTTCGCATCTCGTTAAGTCACATCAAACTCTTGGTGTACTTAGATGATCTGATTTGTCTATCATCTACGTTTGAAGAACACATGAGAGACCTGCAAGAAGTATTCGACCGACTCAAAGAATACAATCTTACGGCAAATAAAGAGAAATGTAAGTTCTGCTGCCCTAGTATCAAGTATTTGGGTCACTACATAACTCCAAAAGGTCTAAGCACTGATCCTGAAAAAGTGAGTTCAATCACAAGCATGGCTGTTCCTAGAAATGTAAAGCACCTTTTGTCATTTCTCCAGATGTGTTCCTGGTACAGAAGATTTGTTGCTAACTTTGCAGAGGTTGCAGAACCTCTAACTCGGCTGACAAGAAAGAGTGTTTTATGGCAATGGAAAGAAGAACAAAACACAGCTTTTGAAAAGCTCAAAGCGTTACTGGCAACATCACCAATATTAGCGCAAGCGGATGATAGCAAACCGTACATTATCAAAACAGATGCAAGTGGTTATGCTATCGGGGCAGTATTGGTGCAGGGGGAGGGTTTGGATGAACACCCTGTAGAATACGCAAGTCGACTATTGATTCCTGCCGAGAAAAACTATTCTACCACAGAAAGAGAGGCCCTTGCCGTAGTATGGGCCGTAAACAAGTTTCGAGGGTATATTGAGGGTAGCCCGATTACCGTCTTAACCGATCACCAAGCTCTTCGGTGGTTGATGACCCTGAAATCGCCTTCAGGGCGTTTAGCAAGATGGGCATTGCAGTTGCAATCTTATGATATAACGATTAAGTATATCACAGGCCGAACTAACGTCGTAGCTGATTCTCTTTCAAGACCCATCTGTGATCCTAGCACGGAATCAGAATGTGGAATATGTACCATAATTATTGATTTACCAAGAAAAAGCTCCAAAAGCATAAGAGAAGAACAACTGAAAGATGAAGGAATTAAGAAAATAGTGAAAACATTAGAAGAAAATAAAAGTAATGAAGAAGCACTTTACTGGTCCCACAAGGGCTACATTATGAATAACGGACTATTATATAGATACAGTCCCTCTAGCGATAGTGAAGATGCTCAAATAGTTGTTCCCAAACAAGAACAAGAAAAAGTCATAAGCGCTTATCATGACGACGCTAACGCCGGACACTACGGTGTCGATAAAACATTAGAAAGAATATCTAAACGATACTTTTGGAAGGGAATGAGGACTCAATTAGAAGAATACATCCGCAACTGTATCAAATGTCAACGATACAAACCCTCAAATCTAAAACCAGCTGGACTTTTGCAAACAACGGCGATTAATCAACGATTTGAAGTAATCTCGTTTGATTTATTTGGGCCGCTGCCGAAAACAGCAAACAATAAATCTTGGATATTTATCGTAGAAGATGTGACTACGAGATGGGTAGAATTGTTTGCGCTCGAGCAAGCAACTGCTGAAGAATGTGCTAGACTCTTGATAGATGAAGTGTTTCTACGTTATGGGACTCCCCGCAGAATGATCAGCGATAACGGTAGTCAGTTCGTAAGCAGCGTCATGCAACAACTGGTCTACTGCTTAAAAATACATCATGGTTTTACCCCTGTATCCTGAAACAAATCCTGTAGAAAGAAGAAATAGGGATTTGAAACTACAGTTGGCAATATTGGTTGAGGATGATCATACTACATGGGCAGACAAATTACCATGTATCAGGTTCGCCATGAATACTGTCGTCTCAGCTGCAACAGGTTACACAGCAGCTTACCTTACGTTTGGACGGGAACTCCGAACTCCAGATGATGTCAATCAAGATATGAGAGAGATCGTCATTAATGAAAACTTTATTCCGGAAATCACGCCAAAACTGCTATTGATGGCCGACTGCTTGAAAAGAGCTAAAGAAATAAGTGAGATGAAAGAAGAGAAGCGGAAGGAATATGTTGACCAACACAGACGAAAGTGTCCCAACTACTCACCTGGTGATACTGTGATGGTTGACTCCCATCCTCTTAGCAGAGCATCCCAAGGTTTTTCAGCTAAATTGGCCCCACGGCGAGATGGGCCTTATATAATTCTACGAAATCATGGACCTAGTTCTTTTCACATTGCAGATCCCATGGCTCCTAACACACCTGTGGGACTGTATCATGCCTCAGCCTTGCGACCCTACCAAGGCCCCGCAGGCGTTCCTCTTCCAGAGCCAGCTCAACCCATTCGTCGACGAGGACGACCTCGAAAACAAACATCGAGTACTGCCTTAGGTGTCTCCTCCGAAAAACAACGGCCTGTCGGAAGACCAAAGAAGACACAATTAACTCCGCCAGCTAACCTGTCCTCCTCGTCGGGACGACTTCGGGGACAGAGGGGGAGATTGTAACACTACCATTCAAATGCGCGCGCGCAAACTCGCGCTCACTCATTTACCGTCGTGAAGTAGGTGTTTCCAGTATGGCGGCAGGCGCCATTTTGCCCTCTCCACTCGGCTACGCACTATAAAAGGCCGAGCGCCGGCCTCATATCTCCAGTACGCTCGGTACGGCAGCGATTCCGCATTGGAACACGGCTAGTATACGAACGGCTCCAAGTAGAAGCGAGATTGCTCACACCGCACCCGCACTGGATCAGTGTGCTGCGCTCGCTCCTACTTACTGCGCTTCACGCATATACATAATTACCGCGCCTCACGCATCTTATACCTACACCGTGCGTTATGTTTGCATTGTATATAAAGTAGTGAAGGTTAATTATTGCTAACTGTTGTATTGTGAAAGTTTTTATGTTTAGTTTGTTTGCCGTCCCTGACTGTTGTAAAAGTAAATATAGATCTACCCTCATATATTTTCATAGTTGTTTCTTTTCGTTAAATAAATAGGTCATAGTTAACGCACGACAGTTCTTTGTTTTTTTTAAATAAAATTGTTTTGTTAAATATAAACCTCGAGTTCTTATTTAACACCGAACCTACCTTACAGTACTATGTCAATAATATGTGTTAATTCAGAAAATACTAATGTTTTTATATATTTGTGGTATTTTCGTTGTTTCACAAGCTTTTATATAACTGTTCGTATTTTTTTTTGTTTGTAAGTTGTTTGTTTTAATTTGCAAACCATTTTTCGACTATTTGTTGGTAAACATTGACAAATCAATAAATAGTAACACTATTTCTTTTTGACAATAGTCTAATTAAATGTCATTATAAGCTTGTAGAACAAGTCTAAGCCATCTAACTTTCATACATACATTTATAAATATACATCTAACATTACTAATATACATACATCTAAGCCATATAATATATACATCTAACTACAAAGCAATATAAAGTCAGACAGTTACGAGTATAACAAATATGCAGTTAGAACGAACTTGTCTGTTGCGTGCCTTGCAATATCGATAGAGTGCAGATCCGCGCGAAAATTAAGTCGGCAACTAAAAGAGCTACCGTTTCTTGAGGGTCGGCAACATTTTATTCGAAAATAATTTAAATTGAAATTAAAAAAAATCTAACGAAAATAATTAATTTAAATATTACTCTATTATTTTGTTTAAAAAATCAATAGTTAATTAACTACTCTTTAGATAATGTTAAAGAAATATTTATGTGTCTACCATGCAATATAAATTACAGCAAGAAAATTACACTAACCAAAATTACACTAAAATACTTTGAAAATTATAGTTCAACTAATCCAGATCAGATTCGTGGCCAAGACACTGTTGGGGGCATAATAGTACTTGTTATTACAGCTCTACAATTTTTCCTACAAAAAACAAGACCCTGTTGTGGGCATAGATAGTATCTACTTGTTATACAGCTCTCCAATTTCTCCGGCAAAAAAGTTTGTCCACCCCTGCCCAACCGACAAAGGGCAAGTCAGCACAAACTACACCTTACTCTCTCTGTGAGCACGACCGACTGCAATAACCTATGTTTTAGTTGTTATTTATTGTAACACGTTCGCTACTGGGCTTCGGAAGGTTCACCTCACGACTTACAGTATCAGATCTTAATGGTGTTGGGATTGCGAATAGAAATTCCACCTTTGTTTTATTTTGGGAAGAGATTGGAGTTTGAAATAAGGTTTTATTCCAATTTTGATGACATAACTTCAAAATTCAAATTCAAATTCAAAAATCATTTATTTCAATAAAATCACAAGGATCACTTTGAAACGTCTTAGAAGAACTCGTCTATTAATCGTCTTTGTGTGCCATTAAACATTTTCGACGGGTCTGTTATTCTGGTTTAGGTTACGTTCAGAAGACTGAATTATGACGCTCGTTTTCAAACCCCTCGTTTTGACGCCTAGCTTTTATTCTAAAATGCGATGTGCCTTATAGAATGCTTAATTATTTTTTCAGAAAGAGAAAACCGAGGATCTACATTTGAGCACGTCAACCTTTTAGCACGGTGACTTGGCTTTTGGAATAGCAGGGCTAAATTCAGAGTAGTAAATAAAAAATATTATAAAACAAGGCCGAAGTTTTCAACTTAGATAGCTTTGTTAGTATGATGTATTGTCACTATCTCTTTCTCGATTCAGTAAATCGGTTTGTTGTAAACCCCGCTGGAAGTCCAAATACAAGTGCGAGTTACGCCAAAAGCAACAAAATGAGCATATTTGGATTGTAGACAATATCCTTGTGAAGAATTCCATTCATAAAACAATGTTGAAGTCGTGCAGTTTCGCGCAAAGCATTTTATCTCGATCTCAGCTTCCTGTTCCAAAATATCATCGTCGAAATTCAGTTATGTCATCATTGTGACCGTTAATCTTTAGGTACAATCTGCTACATTTAAAAGACATAAACTTTTAAAAAAGTTTATGTTTAATGCGTATATTGTTTTGAATTGGCTGTTGTGTAAAGATGTTCACGATTGGAGACTACGGCCTGGAAAGCGCAGTCTAGGTCACATTAACAGTTTTGTTTCCCTTATCGATTAAAAATCGATCAAGCGCTGTTATTGGTCAATTCACGGTTCCCTCCGCCTAGCTCCGAATCAGTGGAAAGGCAAGCATCCTTAAAATTATGATCAAAATCAACTGTGTAAAAAGTTCACAAGAGATAAAATGTTGGGAGCCATTTGTTGACAAGACGCATCTCTCACTAGGCCAACTTCTACCTGTTACACGTAAAAAACACAGCTAACTTATAAATATTCAACGAAACTTCGTCCTGACTGTACAAAAGTGTTTTTTTCCCTTCATCATAAGCGAAATTGATGACCCCCGTCATCTGATACCACTAACAAGCGGTAGCAGATCTGCGTGCGATTGTACATGACGATGGTAGGTGCAGCTTTGATCTAAATAAGGATGCTGCGGACGAAGCCATTTGTTGACATGTCTACTTTTAGCTCCAGTTTTATGGAAAGAGAAAAATAAAAAAAGAAAGAAATAATAATGTTACAAATACATATTTACAAAAAAAGTTTATCTTATTTATCTATTAGTTTTCTGGTTCTTATAGTAAAAGCTTTGCTTAGTTTGGGGCTAGATGGTGGTGACAAAGGTATATCTTAATCCAAATGCTAATTCACTTGAAAAAAAATGGGACTGTAATTTCCAAGTACGGTGACATCCTCTTAGATCTCCAGGCGCTCAGATCTTGGAAGATAATTTTCAAAAGGGTAGTCCGAGGTACGTCCAAACATTACATTTGGTACATGCCCACATTTTGCAGATTTCCATACTTGGCAGGTTTTCTCACGATGGTTTCCTTCACCATTCTGAGTATTAATAATGTGCATATAAATTCTTTGAATAGAAAAAATTATGCACAGCCGGGACTCGAGTCCCCTACTTTCGGATTAAAAGTAACTCTGGCGGAGTCACAGCTGTGTTTTCACTAAGCTTAGTTTAATATGGTAAAATCTTTCTTACCTTAAATCTCAAAACAACTGGTTACAAATTGACTTAAAAGCGGTGGACGTGACAAAAAGCAAATCATGTGAAATTACCTGATATTAATTGTTTAATTAATTGCAGCGACAGAACCGGTCTGGGGACATTTTGAACGCATTACAGTTATGATTGTCGGTGGACTTAAAATTTTTGAACAAGCGGTGACCGTCAAATTACTGTCTTAGGGCGGCTTGTACTGCACAACAATCCTAAATGTGTTTAGCACAGAAGTTGTAAACTCATACAAATACGTCAAATTAATTTAAATAAAATTAGCTAGATGAATAAATATTGGCGGATTTTACACACAGCGCCATCTAGCCCCAAACTAAGCAAAGCTTGTTCTATGGAAACTAGATAACTAATAGAATACCTACTTAAATACTATTTTTTGTAAATACTTATCTATTATACAAACATTATTAGGTATACTTATAGATGGGACACACAACTCATTTAAACCTATTTCCCCCGGGAAAAAAGCCGTGTTGGCCTATTAGGAGATAGCTCGATCCTGAGCTCGGTCGTGAGTTTGAATTCCGGTCGTGCACTATCCGTAGGTGATATTTTTAGTCAAAATTAAAATCAAGCAAACTTTCGAATATATTTATGTTTTTTTTTATGTTTTATGTCAATCATGATAAAAGATGAATAATTTTAAAGTAAACTTTAGATGACATATGACACACTTGAACGCGACTTGTGACGGTGACCGTTTTTGAGGAAACCAAGCCTTTGAGAGCACGTAAGTTCGCGATGAGTCATTTCCTTTGCAATGTTTTTGATGGTTCTCACACTTAACTAAAACTTTTTTAGGATCTTTAATATATTAAAATCTACTATTTACAATTGTTATCATAAGTAATATAATTTATTAAGTATTACAAAAATAATAATTTTCATAAATTCTGTAATATTTACCTACCTACCTACGTTTATTAGTATGATCTCTAATCTAGCTAGATTATGTAAATGGCGTGAGATGGAATATGATGGCACATACATAAAATCACGGCTTTCCACTTGCTACGATCCTGACATACTTCTTTTGTTTCATTCACTCTCATCACATTCATCATGCATGTTCGGTTTAGAGTACTCTTGATCTGGTTAAATACGTCTATTAAAAAATAAATGATTTTATTAAACCTATTCGCTTCACCGTCTGTCTCGAACGGCGCCTACAGTCGGACTGAGTGCAAAACCGTCTGCATTAATTTAATTTAACTTTAATTTGAGCTGTTTGTACCTATAATGAGCCAGCACTTAGCTCCTGAGCTATGAGGTAGCTCTCCTCCGGGTTTTAGCTCAACACTTTAGTAATAAACTTGCAGTCAAGACTCTGCACGTCAATTTATCTAACCACTTTTTAACTTGGCTTCCTAGAATGTGATTTCCGTCTTATTTACGGTCGTAAAATAACGTCGATGTACAGAGGCGTTATTAGGGCTCCGTACCTCAGAAGTAAAACGGAACCCTTATAGGATCACTCGTGCGTGTCTGTCCGTCCTTCCTTCCATTTCCGAAAGGAAATCACTGAAACGACTTAGCCTACAATTTTGAAAAGCTCTTTTTAAAAATTTATTCGTACTTGTCCGGATTTTTTATAAATGTCATATCTCACAATATCTGCGC
The DNA here is from genome assembly GCA_912999785.1 of Hydriomena furcata. Classification (NCBI taxonomy): domain Eukaryota; kingdom Metazoa; phylum Arthropoda; class Insecta; order Lepidoptera; family Geometridae; genus Hydriomena; species Hydriomena furcata. The sequence continues at coordinate 14,084,729 of OU538832.1, read as the reverse complement.
GTGGTTTGAAACGGAGCTCTTTTTACGGTCAGCGTTTTATAAAAACTCTTAGTTGTGGTCACAATAAAATATCAAAACTCTCCTAAATCTGCCATTTCCATCCACAAAAAGAATGTAAATAATTCAACGGACTACGCCAGTATTTGCCCCAACAATTTATGAGGCATGTTAGTCATAAATACGAGATTTACACATTTAGTGTTATAACTGGCGGCTTTTAGTATGGCACATTGAGCTTAGGTTGCTACGTTTAGGTATAGCTATTCCAAGCCAACGGCAAGCTATATTTAGATTTGTTGATATTTTTTTATTCATGGCCGTGCATCAATGGATTTTTCTATTCAAAAAATGACAAAATCATCATGCTGAAACCAATTAGTACCTATTTGATGACTGGCCTCACAGCTCTTAGTAACTCAGCCTTCTACGCTGTGGGTTGTGGGTTCGACTTCCACTCAGGACAAGCATTTGTATGCTTTTGTATGTTTTGTATCAACATAATATGTTTGTTCTGTGTCTGGGGCCTGGGTTTTATAATAAGTATGTGTTTACAAAAAAACTCTATCAATAATCTGACTCCCATAGAACAAGCTTTACATAGTTTGGGGTAAAAACAGCGCTGTGTTAAATGTCCACTAATATCACTACATAGTATAAAGCAACGTCGCTTTCCGCTTCCCGCGTCTGTATGTATGTATGTTTGCTTATATCTTTAAAACTACACAACGGATTTTGATGCGGTTTTTTTTAATAGATAGAGTGATTCAGGAGGAAGGTTTATATGTATAATAACATGCTACCCGTGCGAAGCCGGGGCGGGTCGCTAGTTTATTATTATTATTCTTATAAGCGACGAAGGCCTAGTATACTATCACGTATGGAATGCTTACTACTGCAAAATGTGGGCGTGCGCCAAATATAATTTTTGAACGTGCCTCTACCAGAACAAACGCCAGAACAAATGCCGATACCTGTAATTTGTTCTTTTCTGTGAGAAATGCACTATAAATCCGCTCTGATGACGTCAGTAAATAGTTGGGAGCTAGATCAGAAATGAAGTGTGATTTGTGGATTAAATTGGATGATATAATTTAGCTTCTTAACTACTTGCTAGTATACAGCATGTAACAAAAACCCTATGCAATCCTAGGGTCAAAGACCCGGTTGTGGTGCCTACCCCGGTTTTGGTCATTTAAATTTATGCAGTCAATAACTAAGCATAGCACACAAACTTGTTTAAAATCTATAGTTAATACAATTCTTTGTTTATTGTCCGTTTTGATTACTGACAGTTGTGATGCGTTATACCTCTAGACTTGATTGACCAAAACTAAATATTTCCCGTTTTGTCTATTTAAATATGAATAGTTAATAAATAAATATCACCTGTTACAAAGCCTTTGCTTAACCTAAGAGATAGATAAATTGTATGTTGTTTAAAAATCGTCGTATTTATCATTATTTCAATGTAAGCCTTTTATTTGAAAATTAAAATGTTGTTAAAATGCCCACAACCAGCGCTCTCACCCTACAAGGTTAACCACCTTACAAAAAAAATAATTTTTAGGTTAATAATTTTTCGTGATTATTTGTGACTTTTTACTAAATTCATTTATTAAAAAAAAAATAGAAGTAATAATAAATAATAAATAAAACGCACAGTGTGGCCAATAGGATTATACAGTAGTAACAAAACGCACTGTGGGCATTTTAATAATATTATACAGATTCACTTTGACAGATAAAACAAAGTATAAGTAACTATGTACGAATATGTAGTATGTAATAACTAGGTTTATATTAGCACACGGGTCTTTATTACGTAATAACCGCAAATTTAAAAATCGATAGTTACGTCAACTAATCACGATAGTTTGAAAAATAATTATGTTAGCAATGTATTATCAATGACAATAAAAATATTATGCAAATAATATGAAAGTAGCAGTCACACGCATAACAAATATTGAATTGCTTACGTCAAAAAAAAAAAAAAAATTGTGTTTATAACACACAGCGCCATCTATCCCCAAATTAAGCAAACCTTGTACTATGGGACTAGTTAAATGATAGAATTTTTTATAAATTTTTTTGATTCGTAAATACATACATTATAACACCCAGACACAGAACAAACATCTATTTTCATCACACAAACATTTAATTTTGCCCTGGGTGGGGATCGAACCCACAACCTAAAGCGTAGAAGGCAGAGTGACCAACTGATCGATGAGGAAAGTCAATGTGCTATATTATACCCTAAGTCAATGTGCTAGAACACATTTTACGTTGAAAGTATGTTTCAAGTGACTAAGACCAGGCACGGTGGGTCCGAAATCGTTTCGCTGGACAAAAAATTAGAGCACGCTCGACTCATGAAAATTAATAAGCATTTCTCGGGAACCCATCGGTTGCAGTTTTGATATTTTTTTTTCTCTGATGACAATTTGTCTGCTTTCAAATTGAATCCGAGGTTTTAATTAAAATATAAAGTGGAAATACAGGTTTTATCGAATAAAAATAAACGTGCAATAATCAAAAAAAAACTAAGAGATAAAGGGTTTTTATCTATGTTTAACCTAAACTGTCTTCATAAAAACATAGTATGATAAGAGAGGACACAAGCAATAGATAAATAATTTAAATAGTTTATTTCAGTAGCCAAAATGTAATATTACAACTCTAAATGAAGCTTGAAACCTTGTAAAGTACATGTGCTATGGGGTTCTGCTCTTTCATAATAATATTAAGGGTTTGTTGAATATAATATACATAAAATTACAATAGATTTTTAATCATAAACCGGTAGGTAAATGATGTTAAAAAAATTGCACAATTTGCTTCTTCTACCCGAGGACAAAATATGCACAAATAAAGAAAACACCGTTAAACGAAGACGAGCCAAACGGGTCGATCGAAAAATGCTGTCAAATTCAATTTCTCATCTCGAAACAGAAAAGGTAAAAAACATACGCCCATTTTCCCGAAATTAAGGTGAAACACCCGAAAAGCGAGCGAAGTAGCAGGATGGCTTGCCATATACGGCGGCCGATCGGGCGGTCGGCATAAATGATTCAGAAATTGTTTCCGCGAGCGCGCGACGTGGCAAAAAACACGTGTTGCAACAATAAATCATTCGACGCCGAGTCAAGTTTACTCGATTAAACGTACGAATCGATTCCCGATGCGACGATTACATACGCTGTGTTTATAGAGAGAGTTGTAACGAAGAATGTCACTGCGGCTTTTTGTTTGTACCGTTGAAAGTTCGCCTTTATTTTAAATGTCATTGTTTTGTTCGTTACCGTTCTGTGGTAAATGTTTTTGACAATGTAGTTATTTTTAATTTATGAGCTTGAATCAACAATAATAATATAAATGTTCCTCTCTAGGGGTACAACACTAGTACGACCGTACTTGTTTATTTACCTGAATATAGCCAGGTACTTATAATAAGTTTAGATATTAATTTAAGTACCTATAATTATTATAACACGCATTATGACTGCCGTCTTTGTTAACGTGGATAATAAATCACATAAATTCTACCCCATTACCATAATTGCTATTAGATATTTTATGTTAGCCATTATGTATGAATGTGATATATTTTTCTGTGTTGACAGCGCCGGTACTTATCTTAATGTTTTCTAATGAAAATATAGTGCTTAGATACGATAACGCGTAAGTTAAGAACGAGAAACATTTTATTGGAACATAATGGATCGAATAAATACTACTACGGAATTTTTAGAGCCAGAATTACAATTATTTTACATGCAAACTCACGCAAATAAGAAGTGACATCAGAAAAACCGCTGCCCCCAATTTATCATAAAGACAATAAAAAAAAATCAGATATCGAGCTCTCAATCGATTATAATGTCGGTATCATTCCTCCGAAGATGGTGACAGCACAAAAAAGTACCGCTCGTGAATAACAAATGCATTCGCAATGCACCGGTTGGCGGACAAAAAAAGTTCTGTAATTAAACTGGCGAGTCTCACGAGAGAGGTCCATACCTAAAATGTTTGTACGCTCCGCCACCGAAATACCATTGCCGGCTTGCCAAAATTGAGCCATAAATATTCTACGCGTAATTTTCGATTGTCGCTAAGAATTTTGTCCAGCAGTTTTGCATATCGGCCCACTGGGCTGTCAGAATTCGGGCTCAATGCAGATGCTTTCCCAAAACGGCTGAACGGTTTGGGGTTTAATTAAAAGCGATTTGCAAAAGTTCGCATACCATGTGAAAATAAAATGGTGGTAAAGCGATAAAATGGAGTAACTTCTACTTATTTTCTTATGAATGCATAATTTTGTGAATTTGTATGTTAGTGGTTCAATTGCGTTGTAACGACTGAATCGATTTGAATGAAAATACTTTTTATAAGCTCCTTTTTTAGGATACCGCGCGAACGAATACCGCGAACGGATACCGATGAACGATGTATAAATATATCTTTTTTGCATAGAGATATCTAGTTCATAGGCAATAATATCTAAGGACATACATAAAATCTGGCCTATTTCCCAGATTAGTCAGAGAACACGGCCTTCCACTTGCTTCGAGTATAATCCTAACATCCTTCTTTTGCTTCATTCACTCTCATTATATTCATGCATACTCGTTGCCTTACAGTAGGTACTCTTGACCTGGCTATTACCAAAACGTTATCAATTTGATCCAAGAAACACGGCCTACGGAATAAAAATAATGAAAATCCTTAGCTATGGATAAATTGCTTGAACTGCCATGAGTATGCTAACTACTCCAAAATGTGTTTTACATTTTTAACCGACGATAAACGGAGGTTTTCAAGTTGAAGCGTATATTTTTTTTATGTATGACCACGCATATTTTTTTTACCTGGTGATCCGATTTCGATGTTTTTTTTTCTATTATGTAGAGAATAGTCCCTAGCTAGGGACTATTCTCTACACAATAGAAATTACTAATTGGTCCCATTTCAATTATATTTATATAGCACTGACAGTTCCTTCAAAAACTTAAAAACGAAAATCGTCCCTTGACTTTGCGATTGGTCGATAAATTGTCGTCAGTTTATTTTAGTTTTTTAAACGTAATTACTTTACCTAAAAATAATTTAAAACAGTAGTTTTTAAAACCGACATCAGTTGAAGAAATAATTTATGTTACGGGCTATTACTACGTTATTATGACAGCTAGACTAATTTGTCTCTCCACTAACTACTTCACTAATTATCGTCTTTAGATAATAATAAATCAAACGGTAGCGAAACTAAGGCGCAAATTAATAGAGCCGCCATGAAAATCTATGAAATATCTCAATCTTGGCATCAATTACTGACACGGAATTTGACTTTGGTAGAAATGATGTTCTGAAAAGTATTTAGCGTTTTAGGATCAAAATAATAAACAGGAGTAAGTACACAGGTATTGTAGACGTGACGTTACAACTCTAGGTATTTACTCGTATGTCAAACGTGAAATTGAATAGCAACTATTAGAAACATATGTTTTTTGGCTAAAATTAATGAATAAATAAACAATATAAATAAATAATTACTCAATCGACTCTATATTTCATATAAAATGACTATTATATTATGGTATAAGGTAAAATCATTTATTATTTCATTACGCCAATTAATGACTTTGCTAAACTTAAAAACGAATGTTTAATTTACAATAAACATGTAATACAGCAACACTATAGCTGGAAACGAAACACGTGACAGTTCTACCTTCACTTACCCACCGCACAGGCGTGAGCAAAGCAAGCCCGGAGGCAGTCGTGACTACTGTTTCCAATGTTTAATAATAGCCTGCATCGTGGGAATAGGAGTAGATTCAGAGATAGTGGATGTTCTATGTAAAAGTTGTTCTTTGATTTATTAAGTAGCAATTTTTCGGGGCCTACATAGATGAGAGGAAAAAATCTTTAAACATAGACCACCTACGAGTAACTACATTTGTTTTATCGTCAAGTTATTATACTTTAATTATTTGTTTAGGGTACTTTAAACTGAAAAAGCCTTCTACAATTTTTAGTAATAATAGGTATTCAAATTCAAATTTAAATTTTTTTTATTGCAATAAAATCACAAGGATCACTTTGAAACGTCTTAGAAACTAGGTGAAGCTACGCCGATTCCACGCGACCAAGCCTAGAAGAATCAGGCAACAAACACGGCTTGGGGTCTACCTTTTTTTTAATGATCCTTTCCTTAATGCTATGTAGAGCTCCAGAGTGGTGGCAATCGAACAAGGTGAAGTCTCAAACAAGAAAGATAATTAAAAGTACTACTCAAATACGTACAACAATAAAAAAAACTAATATTGTATATTTTTTCCCAAAGAGGGTTGAAGCGGCCGGTTATAAAACATAAGCCAAATCCTTTTCGCGACATGTCTGTCAACATGTTGTGCCGACCCCACATTAAGTAGGAAAAGTAAAAGAAAATGATGAAATTGATATTTATTGGTGAGAAGTATCCCCTGAATCACACATCATGATTTAATTAATTGATCGCTCCCGCATACAGTTTTTTCGAACATAACTAATTTGTAAAGCATAGTAATATACATAACAGATGTTAAATATTACCCACAAATCATCTAATTCTACGCTACACTACCGATTTCCCTACAAATCCAAGCAAAGCTTAACTTATTAGGTAAATGTTCACTCACTAATCGGCCGGTCAAAGACTTGCTGCTGGTAGTTTTTAGCCAAATAAACGTAAGTTTCATAATGTAATGTCTGGACATACTTTTGATTACCCTCTATGTCTTTCAAGTTTAAGCGCCAGAATTATTGTAATGACGTGACGTGTGGATAGTGCTAGAGGAATACAACCACAAAACAAAATTTATTTTTTTCAAAATTTCAGTTATATTATTTACTTATTTGTCGATGTAATGGATCTGGTTCGGTTTATTTACCCTTTGCTAGGTAAAAAACCTTACGTTTTTTTCAAAACTGTCATTGTGATATTTTTTTAAATCCTGGAAATTTGCTGTTGATCTAGCTGGACTATCCTTGGTTCAAAATGGCATCTGAGCTGAATTTAGAACTGGCAAAAGGGACCACGGTCCCTGTAGAAATACCGGGACAATCTTTACAGTCATTTAAATGATTACAGTTACTAACCCAAAAGTTTAAGTAAATAAAAACCGGCCAAGTGCAAGTCGGACTCGCGCACAAGGGGTTCCGTACCATAATCTATAAAAAACGGTTTGTTGTATGGGAGCCCCAATTAAATAATTATTTGTTTCTGTTTTTAGTATTTGCTGTTATATCGGCAACAGAAATACGTAATCTGTGAAAATTTCAACTGTCTAGCTATCACGGTTCATGATATACAGCCTTGTGACAGATAGACAGACGGACAGCGGAGTCTTAGTAATAGGGTCCCGTTTTTACCCTTTAGGTACATAACCCTAAAAACTGATCACCAATGGGCATTCCGATTAAGAAAAACTCGAGTTAAGTGATTGCGGTAACCGCTGTTTATGTCTATGTGAACTTAAACATAACCGGTAAATAGAAGCATCCAGCATAGCGTGTTTAAAGGCAATTCAAACAACAGCATAAATACTGTTCGAGTAACACCTAATAGAATAATGTGGGAAACCGTGGGCCCTGTACCTACACTTCTACTTTCACTATCCTATATCCATAGTTTCCTAAAGCTCTGGTTTATAAGGGGCGATGACCGTCAAAATGGCGGCCGTAATGTATAGACAATGTTTATCGATGATCCTTTCCATAAATTTGATGTAGAGCAGTGTGATGCCGATGAAACAAGACTCGTTAATAAAAAACAATTATGATATTTTGGTAATAGATTTATGATTATAATCTCCAAGTACAGGAGACATACTTTCAGATCTCTACTTAAACACCTGATATGATCACTTTTTATGGTGTAGGAGCTGTTTAAAGGGATAAGTCAGAAGCAAGTCCAAACATTACTTTAGACATAATATACACATGCCCATATGTTGCAGTAGTTAGTATTGAGGTGTTAATGCGTATAATCATTTTATTGATTAGAAAAATCAATTGATACACGGCCAGGCTCAAAAATTTAAAGTATTTTTCACTCGTTAAAAATGGCTCATTTAAATATATTTAAAACAAGTAAATGTATAAATGAAATAACTACAAACGTTATAATTCCGCCGCTTTTTAGCAAACCATTGCTTACTATTCAGCAAAATGCAATGGTGTAGTTCGACTATGTTAGTTTATAATTAATGGTTTACAACGCGACAATTTTAGGCTAGACACGCGAGAGATCTATGATTTTTCGTTAAAAATAGACGTTATATAGGTAGTAGAGCTCATATTGTTTCTTTCTTTATTACGGGTATGTTCATGTCTGCAATTGAATTCTATCTGTCGCAAATATCCATTAGCCGAGTGAAAGTTCGACTTTAAAACCGAAGGTTCGAATCCCGGCAGTGCATCAATGGATTTTTTCGTTTGAAAAAAGTATATGCGCATTAACACGTTCTTATAACGGTGATGGTGATGGAAAACATCATGAGGAAGCTAGTAAATTCTTGTAAGTGGTGACGGCTGTGCAACCTGTCACGTGTGGAATGCTAACTACTGCAAAATGTGGGCATGGTATCAAATGTAATGTTTGTGTCTGCCTCTGCTTATTCCCGACATCTTCAGGGATCTGAGATCTGAGAGCATGTCTACCGTACTTGGGGATAACAGTCGTGATCCTATTTAATTGTTTATTTTCATTTGTTTTTTTTAGTTTAGTTTTTGTGTGACTCTATCGGGAGATCAGCGTAGGGTTTATCAACCTATGAATGTTTTTATTTCACTAAATTTGAGTCAGTTTGTCGAGACAACAGAATTGCAGCTATTGAATGAATAAATAAACGTCAAAGTATAAAATAAAAGGCATCGCTGGAGTACTTTCGGTCTCTTTACGACATTTTGAGTGTTAATAAAAGTAATGTTACAAGGATGTACTAAACGATTATGATGGATAATGTTTTAAGTATTATCTTGCTTGTTAAGGCACTTATCATTTTAATAAATAAAAAAGATGTTTTATTTTTTATATTTTTTAAAAGTTTTTTTCTTTCCGACTTTGCTGGGACAAAATATTGTAAATTCTGAAGGTTTTTTAATACCACAATAAAATGATATTCCGATGTTATCTATACTAATATTATAAAGAGGAAAGATTTGATTGTTTGTTTGCATTAAATAGGCTCAGAAACTACTGAACCGATTTAAAAAAATCTTTTACCATTAGAATCCTACATTTTCCCTGATGAACATAGGCTATATTAATTTTTAAAAAATATCAGGGATCCTTATTAAAACTTTAATAATGTAACCCAAGGTGTAAAAAAAATGCCATAAAGTAATTATTACACCCGTGCGACGCTGGAGCGGACTGCTAGTGTAATTATAAAAATACTCAATCGTATCTGTATCATTCAATAAATTTAACGTTATTTTACAGATTCATGAATTTCAAAGCTCCAATTAATATTTATACTAGTGTACAGAATTCAATTTAAGGAATTACGGTGGACCACAAAAATGACTAGTTTGTAATTGACCAAGAGAAAAAAATTTACTAAAAGTAAAAAGGATTTTCCTTTCCCTTAAGTAAACTTACTTTACGACTAAACATTATGGTTTTCAGTAATCCTGAGATAGTAATCGCTTAATTCACGTGTTTTTATAGCGATCATCAAAAGTGCGCATTTGGGCTTTGATGAACAGCGCCCTAACTTGTTTTGATGTCCTTTGCAAAATTCTTTCTACCTACTTATTCCCTGTTTCTATAGCATAACGACTGGTATCGGCAAGTACCTAAACGAAGTCCATAAAGATAAAAAAAAACATTTATTTCAATAAAATCACAAGGATCACTTTGGAAAGTCTTAGGAACTAGGTGAAGCTACGCCGATTCCTCGTGACCAAGCCTAGAAGAGTCAGGCAACAAACACGGCTTGGGGTCTACCTTTTTTTTCAATGATCCTTTCCTTAATGCTATGTAGAGCTCCATTTCCATTTATCGATAGACTCATCAACTGTCGGTAAATATTTATTGAGCGTTGAATTGTTATTTATGCTATCATTTACAGATCATATTTTGAATTTTACTCGTACTATGTAGTTTTACCGCGACTTTATCCTCGTAGATTCAGAAAATCGTTTTTTGACGACTTTATCGCAAGATATTGCAATTTCTAAAATTATAAGATTTTTTTGAGAAAAATTAGCCTAGTCCTTTAAAAAGAGTAGCCTAAGACTTTAAACTATCTCTTTGTCATTGCAATCACAGACAGACAGACGGACAGAGTTACTTTTGCATTTATAATATTAGTATTGAAAACAGACAAAAAAAATATTTTTATTCAGGACTGGAGTTTTTTTAAATTCTACTAATATTATAAATGCGAAAGTAAGTGAGAGAGTGAGTAAAAGTGGGTGTGTATGTGTGTTTGTTACTTTTTCACGCAAAAACTACTGAACGTTTTAAAATGAAACTCTACAGTAATATAGCATAGACATCAGAATAACACATAGACTGCTTTTTATGTAGGTACGAACAGCTTGTACATACATAAAGTCAATCGGAAAGCCAGTGCATGCTTGCTACCTGCATAGTAAATCTTTATGTACAACATTGTATCATTATTATACAATGTGTTTTTGAAATTATATTATTTTACGAGACTTTATATAGGCTCTTTGAATAGAGGCTTTTAACACCAGTTTCATATTTAATTACTTGTGAATTCGTCGCTAGAGACACATGGCCAAACATTTCTATTCTGGTTTTCATTTCATTGATGGCTCAACAACGTTTCTGAAAAACATTGACTAGTTAATAAAACAGGTAATATTTAAGGCAAGTGAACGTTACCGACCAAATTAAGAAGAAACTTAGAGAATGCCTGAGGAATGTGATGAGAGAGAATAAAGCAAAAGAAGTATGTCAGGATCGTAGCAAGTCGAAAGCCGTGGTTTCTGCCTACCCCTCTGAAAAACAGTCGTGATTGTAAGTAGGTATATGTATGTAGTTAATAAAAAAATCGGAAATAATTTATAGCGCTCATGCCAAGTAATCTGTTACACATTATGTCCCTAAAATTCTAGTAATCGGGTTTTATATAGCCAAAAATTGTAAAAACATTTTTGTTTTTCATTGATTGTGTTGGCAATACTGGTCTTTATTGCCTTTGGTTTTCGGAAGATATTAAATTAAACAATAATAAATTAAGATCGCCTATCGAAGTCACTTGTTATCTTTCAATCTGATTTTATAAAGAATGGTTACAGCCAGAATATTAATTTTCAAGTTTTTACTTAACACATAATGAATAAAACTCACACATTAATCTCAATACTAACCAGTAAAGCTCGTTATTCTATAAAGCGGACACTAACTTATAGCGGTGGACAGTTCGTTTTAGAAAAAAATACAAAAGTTTGTAATGTCGTAACACTACGGCTGTAATAATACGGTAGCTGGTTCACAGCACAACTGGTTTTAATTCGATTCACATTCATATAAATTACATTTAAACACAGCAAGTTTCCATAAATGTAGTCTGCTCCCATTTCACCACTTGCAGAAATGCGTAGATATTAGTGGGATATGTGACAAATTACCACATTTTACGCCAGTTAAGGCTCTGAGGAAACTGCCATTTCTTATAAAGAACGTTAGGAAACAATAAACATTTTATAAGTAAATGTAATCTAAATTTAAATTAGAAATAAACAAAAATATCAAACATGTTATGAAGATTCTTGTGATTTCAATTATACGTTTTATTTGTTGTAATTTTTTTAATCATTTTTAAAAATACTTATCATCTTCCTGCCCTTATCCCACTTAAGTGGGGTCGGCACAACATGTGTACTTCTTTCATTTCCCTCTATCAGTCGTCATCTCATCACTCACTCCTTTCTTACTCATTATCATCTTTCACACAGTACATCCATCTTAGAATCTTCTAATCTTTTTAAAAATACTGTTTATTTTAGGTTACCAACTCACCATTACGAGATTATTGACGTATTAAATACACAAAAAATAAAAGCCAATGAAAATATTTTAAAACAGTACCTATGCCTTACGTATCTTTGTATGCACACATAAACTAAGTTAAGTGTCGCCACGCCTAGTTATAAACTCTAGATACATGTTTCAATCACATTAAGATATGGTCATAGAATGATATAAATGCAAACTATTGCACCTTACATGGCTCGCGTATTAGCGGAGATGTGAAAAAACTAAATAACTGGACGATAAGTGCATTCCTATTGCAACCCTATTTTCTTCATTGGCGTGTCTGTCATGATCGCCGTAGCTAGCATAGAAAGGTCATCGTTTTATCATAATTTCGTCATATCACATCATCATTTAAACAATACTTCTAAGGGGTAGAGTTCCTAGGATTTGTTCGAAGAAATACTACTATTGAGTATTTCAATAGTAGTATTTCTAGTAGTAGTAGTAGTAGTGCTGATAGTATTATCAGCAGTGGTGATAAGTTTGGGTGATTAAAGGCACATAAAGCTAGTAACACCTATATTTGATTTATTGTAATTTCTTCAAACTCCTTAAAAACAAAAACCGGCCAAGTGCGAGTCGGACTCGCGCACGAAGGGTTCCGTACTATTATCTATACAAAACGGCAAAAAAATCACGTTTGTTGTATGGTTAATTATTGTGTTTTTAGTATTTGTTGTTATAGCGGCAACAGAAATACATAATCTGTGAAAATTTCAACTGTCTAGCTATCACGGTTCATGAGGTACAGCCCTGTGACAGACAGACGGACAGACGGACAGTGAAGTCTTAGTAATAGGGTCCCGTTTTTACCCTTTGGGTACGGAACCCTAAAAACTACGAGTACTTACCTTTACTAAAAAAACAGCCGTTGACCATATTTGTATGCCTCAAGCTGGCGGATGCAAGGCAGTTCATGGCAGGGCGCGATTTGTGTATTCGTGATAAGAGTGGGTTGTTTTTGGCACACAAAATTAAAAATTATAACGTAAGCTCCGTGAAATTGCAAAGTTTCAAATCATACATCACTTAAGTTACATCTTACAATTGATTTTAACACAATTATCAGTGTTGATAGGTTAATTATAAATCACCATTGCCCTTTGAATAAAGACGATAAACCTTCTATTTTAATTCCGGTACATCTTCCTTGAGAAGGTTGCTGTAAGAAATTAATGTTATGATCAGTAAGCGCCGCTGATATTTCTCAATAATATGTATTTAATATATTAAGGGCTTTGCCTGATTCTGCAATCTTCGTGTTACTAGTGATTCCATCACATAAATATGTAGGTGTAAATGACGTCTGAAATTTGAAATGCATTTTGTTACTGACAGATGAAGTTATTGGAATGTCACTGAATATTTTTACACAAGATTGCTTCTTATGTAAAAAATATGGCTACAAATTAACTATAGCTAAAATGAAAAAAAAAAATGTATAGGAATTTGTCAAATAAAAAATAGATAAATAACATCTAATACATTATATGTATTACTGAAAATTTATAAAATACACATGAAACAGAAAATAATAGAATAGAACAGAAACAGTTAAGTTATCTGAACAAACAGTTGTATGGTAGTTCAACTTAGAGGGATTACTTAGCAAATTCAAGTGAAAATGGGTGAAATGATCGAATCGATCGTATCATCACAATGATGATGAAACCGATATGTCGCGCCTCTACGTTTGTGTAGCTGAGTCCTTAATTTTAATCCAGATGTTATGGATATAAATTATTAATTGACATTATCGGCGAGGATCAATTAAAAATAAGGTCATTTTAATATCACTGGTAACATTAAATGAAGACTACATTTTGTAATTCTCAGCGAAGATGCCAAATAAATATTGTATCTTTCATTTTCTTTAATCAGATATGAGTTATGCTCGTAGTTATAGTGCGGTTTCTTTTAACGTCGAAGTAAATTTGCCGTGAGATTTATATTGCAAGCGATGAATGAATTATTGAAAGGTATGTACTGCATTATATATGCGAAAGTTTGGATTTTTGTGGGTTGGTTTGTTACTTAATCACCTCGTTATATCTGAAACGATTTCGTTGAATATGAAGGAGCACAACTTCATAACAAAAAATAGTCAATTTAAAAAAATGCTAGCTCATTTTTCGTATTAAAAAAAAACTAGCCAAGTGCGTGTCGAGCCACGCGCAATGTAGGGTGAAATCATCCTTTTTGCGTTTTTTTATAATTTTTGGGGTGTTTTTCATATTTTAAAGTAGTCTATTATTTATTCGGGCATTATACATCTACATCTACAGCAAATTTCAACTTAATCCGTTTTGTCGTTTAGGCCTGATTGAGGTACAAACATACAAACTTTCTAAATATATAATTTGCTGTAGATGTAGATGTATAATGCTACTATTAACTATAAAAAAACGCAAAAACGATGATTTCTGTATAGATGGCGCTGGTGTGCAGCAAATCTGGCATTACAGACTAAAAACATTCAGTCTTTTCTATTCGACTATTGAAATTTACAGGACTACGTCTATCACGGGTTGGCTAGTTCTATATAAAAAAGGTTAGAACCAATGGGAATAGACCTAGCAAACTGCCTCCGATCCATTCCTCTCATGTAGATCACTCCTGCAGTAAATCAGCTCGCGCCAAATGCAGACACGCTCTATACGGTGCGCTGCGTAACGCACAATGTAAATGACTAACTTTCAACGAGTTGTATTGGATTAGTGGAAGTTACCGCAATACGGTCATGGGCTCAAATCCCGACCGTACATGATGCTTAAAATCGCTTGGCTAAATAAAAAACACGAAATAGAATCACGACTGTAATCCCCAAGTACGGTAGACATCTTCTCGGATCTTCATAATTATGTCTAAATCCTTTGAAGATGTCTAAAAGGGGTATTTCGAGGTACCGTACTTGGGGATTACAGTCGTGATCCATTTTTTTTGTCGTATTTTTAATAATTGTTGAATAATAAAAAGCACAGTCACTTTAGAACCCAAGTTTACCGTAGTGACTTGAATATTACAGTCGTGATCCTATTTTTTATAATTTTTTTCTTAGTGATGATGACAATAGGTTAACCTAAGAAGATCAAAAGGTAATTTTATTTTCATATCATTGAATGGAAACTGTAGGTAAAACAACAAAATCTGAACTGTAAGTGATATGATTAACATTTTGTTGCAGGAGGTACTCAAATAAAATTGATATAATTAACCTTGTCATAATAATAGCCGTGTTTGTCCCTTTGTGAAACACTTCAATTTGGCGCTTCCCTGCGCACACGCATATCTGTCAGTACAACCAAATAAAAAGGTATTTTAAGTACGCGATTACGAATATCATATTAACTGAACGGTATTTTCGTTCAAAAACTAATTATTTTTAGGGTTCTGTGGGGATAATGGGTGATAAGAAACCGATTTAATGAGGCTGCGTGGTTTCCTGACCTTTCGGTTTGTGCAATTAGAATCGCTACTTGTTTTTGCCAAGTCCAAACAGTAGAATTTTAATAGTAAGTACTATTATCTACTGCTTAATATAGGCATGTGTCAAATGTAATGTATGGACGTGCCTCTGACTAAACCCTTACATCTTCAAGGATCTGAGCACCTGGAGATTTGAGACGATGTCTACCGAACACGGGGATTACAGTCGTGATCCATTTTTTTTGTTATATTTTTTCTGTTGATTCTAAAACAGTTGTACTTAAAATTTGTGAATAATAAAAACCACAGTCACTTTAGAACCCAAGTTTGTGATTCCAATTGCATTTTAATGGCGATCGCGCCCAAAATCAAGAGAACATCAATCATTTGAGATGAAATCCAACAATTAATAACGATACATCAATAACAATTATTTAAACAAGTTCAGTGAATAACGGCTGGTGATTTCTCAGGATTTATATAACTATTTTAAAGAGGTAAAATTTGTATTTTGTTTGTAATGTCAATCTATGCCATACATAGATCATATTTTATTTTAAAAAATCAGCCAAGTGCGATTCGGACTCGCGCACAAAATTTCCCGTACCATTATCTATAAAAAAACGCCCAAAAAACACGTTTGTTATATGGGAAACTCAAATATTTATTTTATTCTGTTTTTAGTATTTTTTGTTATAGCGGCAACAGAAATACATAATCTGTGAAAATGTCAACTGTCTAGCTATCACGGTTCATGAGTTACAGCCAGACGGACAGACGGACAGCGAAGTTTTTGTAATAAGGTCCCGTTTTCACCCTTTGGGTACGGAACCCTAAAAAGATACCTACAGTATGTCTATCTTTGATCTACGGTAAACCAAGTCTTTGAAAGGCTAGACGAGTATTTTGTTTCTAGCACAGAGTAGTGCAGTCGATACATAATCCAGTGGTACTTACGGTTTCTGATTTGTAGTGAAAAGGTAGCGCTTTGTACACATCGCTGAACGCTGTCTTACGTATGATTTGTAACGCTCCTGGGTTAAGACGTGACCGCGCGGTAAGGTAGCTCGAATCAAAGAGGTATAGCGATTGATCGAACTGTTAGGTTCTGTTGATTTACGTTTAGACGGACTAATGTTTAATGGGGCATATTTACATCAATTGGAAAGCATTGAACATTTTGGCAATTAATTACGGTCCCAAAGTAAAGTATTCATTCAGATTCATTCTCAGATTTCCAGCCGCTCAGGAAGATGTTACACATTTTATTGCAAATATACATTCATATACATTAAAACAGCAAAATCCATTGATCCATCGAACCCACGACCTTCGGATTGAAAGTCGAGGTATCTTCCACTCGGTCAACATGGCTTCTTTCTTCTTCTCTCTGATAGAGAGTAAAGTTCTTAGTGAGTAAAACGCTTAAAGATGTGTTAACTTATATCTATCAAAGATTATTAAGAAAATACGAATTTTCTTATAAGCCAGTTTGAAAGCAAGTATTGTTACTATAATTATCATGCTTCTTTATCGTCAAGGTAAATAATCATACTATTATCTGCAGATCGCTTCGCTCACCACCGTACAACGCTGTACGTCGACATGTCACCCAGGTCGCGTACGTGCTCCCTGAGTCGCGGGTTTGATTCCGGCCTCAGGTGTGCCTTGTTGTTACCGGATTCTCGGATCCTGTTATCTTGGCTTCCCAGCTTTTGCGAGCGGAAAAAGTCAGCATTAGTCACAAGAAACTGTTTTGCTAAGTATCTCGAAGTAATAAAAGTACATTAAACCATGTATATTTATAAAATATAATAAGATCACGACTGTAATCCCCAAGTACGGTAGACATCCTCTCAGATCTTGGAAGATGTCTAAAAGGAGGTAGTCAGAGGCACGTTCAAATATAGTCAGCATTCCATACTCGAATGATCTGTGATATAAGAATGATGATGTTTGGAGGCAGAAACGCGTTAAAATCTTTTGTATGAAGAATATTTGAAAATTCTGATTTGATCTGATTCACGATCGTGAGGAAAATAGTTTTGTATTCTTATATGCGGCGCTGGGTTTGCAACCTGTCACGTATTGAGTGATAAATACTGAAAAATGTGGGACAGTAATTCCCAAGTACGATTGACTTCCTATCTGATCTCCTTAAAGATGTCTAAGGGTGTCACAGAGGCAACTTTCGGCACATGCCCACATTTTGCAGTAGTCATTCCGTACGTGACAGGTAACAAGCCCATTGCAGCTTAAAAAAATAACATAAATATTACTTTCGCCAACCTTTAAAAGTTTCAGACTACCCAGCTCCAAAAACCGTGTAAAATACGAGCGTATATTTCACAATGCGTGCTCCGAAACCGTGCCCGAAACAAGAACATTTCTTAAAGTTATGGGGGCACTTGTTTTATTTATGATGTTCGGTAGACTTTGTACTCAACAGTAGGAGATCGGAGTAAGAATGAGCTAGCTATGGAGAAAGAACATAGGCTCAAAGAACGTTTACGGTCAATGTGACGATAGCAAAATTTACAATTTGTTCTGTTGGCTATGTATTCAAAGATGGTGGGAGATGGGGTGTAAGAATACTAATCATGGTCATTAAGCATGTAACTGCAAAATGTGGGCATGTGCCAAATATAATGTTTGGACGTGCTTCTGACTACCCCCACTAGACATCTTCAAATGATCTAAGCGTTTGGAGATCTGAGAGAATGTCTACCGTACTGGGGAATTACAGTCGTGATCCTATTTATTTATTTTATTATTATTATTTTTCATCCATGGTATTTATCTTAGGCAGCGTCTTTTAAGGGACCAATAGACACTTACGTTTGTGACTTTGAAGCCTGGGTATTGCTTAGAGCAGCGGAAGTTTTGACCACTGAAAAATAATAGGGTTGGTGGCAAAGGTTGAACAAAAAATTTACCAATTTTAAAGTAAAGATTTTAGTTCTTATTCTTATTGTTTTTCCTAATTAAAAAAAAATCATACTACTAAAAAACAACAAAAAAAAGTATCTACATTTATTAGCCAGTGTTTATTGTTTGTTGTAGACGCATTTATGTTCATTGTTCATATCAAAATATTCGGTTCATACTTTTACCACTATACCACTCAGATAGCTTTAAGGCTGAGTAAAATATAGGGTTTCATGTGTGATTGATTTACGTGATACATTCGTGATGGTTTCCTGATGCCATCACTTTTGTGGGTCAGCATGGTGATAGGTGAGGGTCGGTTCTCTGACAGCATAGCCGAACACCAACATACAAAAGAAAAGCGAACTCATCCAAATATTATTTAAAGCTAGCTTTTGCCAAGCTTTATTCGAGTAGCACCTGAATAAAAAGCTAAAATAGTAATCTACTACGAGTATATGCTATAGGGGCATACGTGAAATAAAATAGGATCACGACTGTAATCCCCAAGTACGGTAGACATCCTCTCAGATCTCCAAGCGCTCAGATCTCTGAAGATATTCAAAGGGGTTAGTTTGAAGCACGTCTAAACATAACATTTGGTACATGCCCACATTTTGCAGTAGTTAGCATTCGAAAATTAGTTTGGTCATGACTTAGCCACAAACTCACAAATTTTGGAATTTATAGTATTAGTAGGATATTAAGGAACATTAATGTATGGTTTAAATACCATTCTCTTGGCCCTTTGTCGGTTTTGCAATTGAATCAAGGCCGCGGATGGTCATCACTTGCGATCAAAATGTTTTTTCCGCTCGCCTTCAGTCCATTCGAACTAAAACGAAATAATATGAGTAGAGATCATTAGGCTCAGGATGTGAGCACATGCGACTGTCGAATCCTTTAAAATATTTTACACATTTTTTATTAAAAACATGAGATAAAATGTTTGAAAGCTCCTCATGGCTCAGTCGGTAGCTCTGCCTTCTGCGATTTAGGTTGGGTTCGAATCCCACCGATTAACTATTTGTGTAACTTCGTATGAGCTAGTTTAGGCCATCTAAGGCTTCATGCTAAACACTTATTTTTAGGGGTCAGCTGTTAGTGCCTCTAGCGATCACGCATCCATTTGATGACACAATAATAATATTTGTGTATTAATTGTTCTGTCTAGGTGTTAAGATGAGAGCGCTTTTTTCTATGGGATTATTGAAATTTCGGCAGGACAACGTCTGTCGCAGGTCAGTAATCACAAAAAGTATACAAGTACCTATTCTATCAGTAATCTGGTCCCCTTAGTACAAGCTTCATGTAGCTTGGGGCTAGATGGCACTATGTGAAATTTGCCATATTGTTTATTACCATATTAATTTTATTTTTATGTACCATGATGAATGTCTAAGCGGCTGATCTTTTACCTCATAAGCCTAGTGAGCACACAGCCTTACCACCTAATCGACACCGTGTGTGGTCGTCACAAAACATCGTAAAGTCCCGTGTCAACATAAATTAAATTCCTTGGACGTGTTTGAATAAACTTTTAGAACAACTACTTAAGTAGCCACGAAATTGATGAGTTGACGGACACTGTTTGAGGTTTTTGTTTGTGCGCACACGCATTAATTCATTGCGTAGGCTCGCATAATGAGATATGGAATTGGTTTGTGTCAATTTTGACATTTTGTTATATATTGGTCAATAATACGCTTCAGTTACAAATCTCTAACGTATTATTGTCCATTATGTCCTTTATGTACATTATGACCAAGTTACCGTTTATAAAGTTCAGTTCAGATAACAAACAATACAGCAGTAAGAAATTTTGTGGTCATCGAGTGGGAGGTACCTGGACTATCAATCTGAAGGTCCGTGCCTCTGACTACCCCCACTAGACATCTTCGAAGGATCCAAGCGCCTGAAGATCTGAGAGTCTATCGTACTTGGGGATGAAAGTCGTGATTCTATTTATTTTATTTTTATTTTGTTAGTATGGGTGGTGTAGTGTGAAAATCGCCTAAACTAAATTGTTGCCTATTCTCTATTTGAAATTTTCCAAAATGAGACAATTCAAGTGGTAAATTAGAAATTCCTTACTTATAAACCTATTTTGTTAAAGCGTAAAAGGAAATAGTAATAAGGGTAAAATTACAAATTAATTAAAAAAAACTTCTCGAGGACAAACTGAATCATCCCTAATTAATGAGACGGCAATGCTTGATCACGTAGAAACAAATGTAAAAAACACTGTACTAGATGTGCAGTGAACATTGTAGTCTCCCATCCAGCCAGCCTATCTTTTCATGTGACTCAGTATCTACCAGTAATACAGACATCAGATTTGTCGAAAAATGCATTTTGCAAAATGCGTTTTTAGGGTACAAGTATTATGATTTAAACATTGTAATGAATAAATAAATAATAAAAAAAAAACGAATTTATTTTCTCATATTATTTATAACAGAGTCGTCTATTTACACCGTTTATAACTCCAGAACAACTAGACCAATTTTTATAATTTTGGTTTTGTTAGATTTGTCTCTGTCCCGAATAGTCATCTCTTTTATTGTACACCTTTGCGATGCTGAGGTGGACATCATGTACGTATCTTTGCGTTTGTATCGTGTTAAATTAATATTACTAATTCTGACGATGAATTGGATAAACGAAAGGGCCTTAGAATACTCTCTAATGGATGGGTAACTAGCCTTTCTGCACCCACTGCCCTGACACGGCAAATAGAAGACAAATTAATGCCTCTAGCAAAAAGAGCGTTATTCAACGCACGACTGCGGCAACTTTATGTTACCTGACACATCGCCATTTAATAGGACTTGACGTACAAAAAGAGGCAGGATGAAGGTAAAGATCAATGAAAGCTTCGGCAGAATGGAGCTGCAGATAAATGTCGGCGTAGTGGTGAAGGTTGCATTACAAATTGGACCTACAAACGTTCCATTTGTAAAAATTGGATCACGACTGTAAACCCTAGTACGGTAGACATCCTCTCAGATCTCCAGGTGCTCGGATTATTAAAAATGCCTAAAGGAAATAGCTAGAGGCATATTTAAACATTACATTTGGCACAAGCCCACATTTTGTAGGTAAGTAGGTAGTTAGTTTTTCATATTTGACAGTTTAGAAATTACACAAAAAGAAACGAGGGGTATGAATACCGGCTGCGGACAGACGCGAAGTCTTAGTAATAGGTTCCAGTTTTTACCCTTTGGGTATGGAACCCATAAAACATCGTGAGGAAGTATTCTAATAAGCGGCGAGTGGAAGCAACTTGTCACGTATGTTATGAACTACGGCAAAATGTGGACATGATATACCTACCCAATACAATGTCTGACGTGTCTCTGACTCGCTCTACACATTTTTAATGATCTAAGATATCTTACCATACTTGGGGAATACAGCCGTGAGCTTTTTTTATATATTGTCATTTAGATCTTTGAGTAAAAGTCCTAAGAATAGTCTTCTGAATTTTAAGAAGCAACAAATTTGCATCGCCGTTTTTACAATAAATTGGGGTTAATATGCCATTCTTACGCCACCAACTTCCTCGGTCGGATACAAACTTCGGTAAAGAAAAACGAACATAAAAATTCACTACCGTGTTTCACCTCTCATAAAAACCGATACCGATCAGAATTTATCATAAAAATTAACAATACGGCTGATAAAGAAGTAGATAGCTAAAAATGCTGAAACCACCCGTTAACACGTTGTTAACATCCATAAAATAAAATTAAAGTCAAAATAAAAATGCAATCAATCAACTTCAAAAGATGTCGAAGACAGATTTTATCTATCATATCTGTATCCGATACGAGAACACTCGATGTGGCTGACGTACCGTTTAAAAACAATAAAAGTTCATAAACACATAACAAATAGAAAATATAGTTCATCGTATCGATTTCAACTTTGTATTGAGCATTGTATTATAATTTAGCTTAGTATTGCAGAATGTTATTTTTGGACGTTCCTTTGACTTAGTCTAGGCATAGTTAAAGTTAAGAGTACCTAAAGATCTGAGAGGATTTGTACCGTACGTACTTATGATAGTCGAGATCCTATTCCATTCCATTTTTTTTTATGAAAATTGTAACTCTTTGAATTGAGTGACTTCGAATCAGGGAATCTTTAATAGCCAAGAAACCTTTAATTTATGATCGTGATAAATTACAGTTTTTTGACTATCAAATTTGTAAGGTAAGTTCGTCATTGAGAACAGCTGAGTGACACTTCAGGGTCTTAAGTGGGGGGTTAGCATTAACCACTATCGTATCGACAACGTATCGTCTAAATGCCAATACGGACACTTTAAAAGTGTCAGTTTTGACATTTGGACGATACGTTGTCGATACGATAGTGGTTCGTGCTCAGGCCATTGGTCCATGTACGAAAGTCACCTGTTGTAAGAGACACAATACATTCCTATTAATGTACTTCAAGTATATTCGCCTTAGTTATCTAAGCACTTATTTACTTTCATCCTTTTTAACTTGACATCACTCCACAACTTAAAAAAAACAATAAGAAATTGCTTTACGACTGTAACTCCTAAGCTTGGTAGACATTCTCATAGATGCCTCACAGCTCAGTTGGTAGTAAGTCTGCCTTCAGCGTTGTAGGTTGTTGGTTAGATCCCAACCCAGGGCAAATATTTGTGTCATAAACATTTCAGTTTGTTCTGTGTCTGGTATTTACAAAAACAAAAGTATATAAGTATTCTATCAGTTACCTAGTGGCGATTTGGAAAATATTCACCAATATTTATTTTTATTTTATTTATGTTCAGGCGCTTAGATCCTTCCATAAAGATAAATCAAAGGCACTTAAAAATATTAATATTTCT
This sequence comes from Hydriomena furcata, assembly GCA_912999785.1. Classification (NCBI taxonomy): domain Eukaryota; kingdom Metazoa; phylum Arthropoda; class Insecta; order Lepidoptera; family Geometridae; genus Hydriomena; species Hydriomena furcata. Next base: position 14,061,450 of record OU538832.1, on the reverse strand, counting down.
CCTACGGTTGCAAGCTTGTAAGGAAACCAATATATTTTCCTTAATAACACATTTAAATTAACATTATATCTTTTATTATAAAACCTTAACTAAACCAGGCTGAGCCACATCCTGATTCTAGATTGAGTTACTTGAAGTTCTAATCTTTGAACTTTGAAGTAACTTGATTTCAGTTTATTTTCGTGATTTCATAATATTCCCATTTTATAAACAACTTTAAAATAGATTATCAATTTAACTTCTATGAAGGTACGTATTTTGTCAACTACGTATGAACACAACGATTTTTAGGGTTCCGTACCCAAAGGGTAAAAACCTATTACTAAGACTTCGCTGTCCGTCTGTCTGTCACAGGGCAGTATCTCATGAACCGTGATAGCTAGACAGTTGAAATTTTCACAGATTATTTATTTATGTTGCCGCTTTAACAACAAAATACTAAAATCAGAATAAAATAATTGATATATACATTGAATTAATTTTTAATATTTAAACAGATGGACACTCTGAAAGTGAAAAAAAAAACGTATGCCATAAAAAAAATCAATATCGTGAAAAGTTTCTCTCAGCCACTCCTTCTGGTAATACAAAAGTAAATCACTACCGAAGTATTACATCGATTAATTTTAACCAGAACATGTGCCTGATATGCGCCTGATATCGTTAACTTGTCAATAAATGACTTTTTGCTCAAAACTGTCGATGCTTATGGCCCGAAGATGAATGGTTTGTTTTCGTGAAAGTTCGCCGATTAATTGATTTTTCGATGCATTGTGTAAAATGTAGAGTTATTAATTATGGAACGTTTAAAATTAATTATATTTTGTCAGTAGGTAGACAGTACCTACAAGTGCGGTAGCGGGGTCATACAGACTTTTTATTAGTTCAACTGTCGGCATTTTACTAAACAGTTTGTTTCACGTAGTTGGTATACACTATTGTGTGTTCGATCCCCACCCAGGACAAATATTTGTGTGATGAACATAGATGTTTGTTCTGTGTCTGGGTGTTATTATGTATTTACAAAAAAAAGTATATAAGTATTCTATCAGTTATCTAGTTCTCATAATACAAGCATTGCTTAGTTTGGGGCTAGGTGGCTATGTGTGATAATGTCCACCAATATTTATTTATTTTATTTATTCACTTGGTATCGTTTTGATCAATGCCAGCCTGGATAATGCCAGATAGCATTATTTTCCAGTAAACCATCGTTTATTTGGAAAGGGAAATGTAGTACTTTGCAGGAGAAAGTGAATTACATTTATACTTAAATATAAAAAAAAATACATAACGCAATTATATTGTTATAGCAGTCCGCCCCGGCTCCGCACGGGAGTAACGTATTATAACGATTTTATGGGTATTTTTTTACCCAGGTTACATTATCGAAGTTTTAATAGGAATCCCTATTTTTTTCAAACAATAAATATGGCCTATGCTACTCAGAGATAATGTAGCATTCTAAAAGTAAACGATTTTTTGAAATATATCCAGTAGTTTTTGTATTTATTCCATACAAATATACAAAACATCTTTCCTCATAATAATATTAGTACCTATAGATTATTACACTCATAATAACTTTTGAATGGTATGGAATTTGGGAATGGTATAATTAAAAAAATAATTTACAGGTAATAATAATATAATAATAATAATAATATGGCCTTAAAAATGAAGTGATTTTTTGGATAAGGATTAATACCCAGGTACGAATAATGTGGCCTAGTTTGTACAGGCGGCGTTACCATTGCATATTTTAACATGAAAAAGTAGTTATTGTGACATAACTGTAATAGTTGGACATAATTATGGTATTGCAGACTTATTTGTTAATATTGATGTAATCTTTAAAACTGCAGTTCATCACTTTGCTCTATTGTCAATAATTTGCGCAGCATACGCGATATAAAGATTTTTTTGGTTTTTTTATCACACGATGGGTTACATTATCGAAGTTTTCATACGGATCCCTAATAGTTAGACAAATGGTATTGTTGATTTATTTGTAGATATTGATGTCCTCTTTAAAACTGTACTACATTATTTTGCTCTATTGTCAATAATTTCCGCAGCATACGCGATAAAAATATTTTTTTGGATTTTTTACCACACGTTGGGTTACATTATCGAAGTTTTCATACGGATCCCTAATAGTTAGACATATGGTATTGTTGACTTATTTGTAGATATTGATGTCCTCTTTCAAACTGTAGTACATTACTTTGCTCTATTGTCAATAATTTCCGCAGCATACGTGATATAAAGATTTTTTGTATTTTTTATCACATTTGGGTTACATTATCGAAGTTTTCATACGGATCCCTAATAGTTAGACATATGGTATTATTGACTTATTTGTAGATATTGATGTTCTCTTTAAAACTGTAGTACATTACTTTGCTCTATTGTCAATAATTTCCGCAGCATACGCGATATAAAGATATTTTTGGATTTTTTATCACACGTTGGGTTACATTATCGAAGTTTTCATACGGATCCCTAATAGTTAGACTTATAATATTATATTTTTTTGTAGATATTGATGTTTTCTATTAAACTTTAGTACATTACTTTGCTCTATTGTCAATAATTTTCGCAGCAAACGCGATATAAAGATTTTTTTAGGATAATTTTTCACACTTTGGGTTACATTTTCGAAGTTTTCATACGGATCCCTAACGTTTTTGAAAATACTTTATAGCCTTTGTTCATCAGGGATAATGTAGGATTCTAATGGTAGAAGAATTTTTTGAATCGGTTCAGTAGTTTCGGAGCCTATTCGAGACAAACAAACAAACAAACAATCAAATCTTTCCTCCTTATAATATTAGTATAGATGTCGGGGCGTGTCGTAACGCGCTTATGTATATCGTATCCATACATTTAGTATGTCAAATTCAAATTCAAATTAAAAAATCATGTATTTCAATAAAATCACAAGGATCACTTTGAAACGTCTTAGGTGAAGCTACGCCGATTCCACGCGACCAAGCCTAGAAGAATCAAACGATAAACAAACACGGCTTGGGGTCTACCTTTTTTTAATAATCCTTTCCTTAATGCTATGAAGAGCACCAGTGTGGTGCCAACTGAACAAGGTGAAGGCTCAAACAAGAATGATATGATTAGAATTATATTACTAAAGCGCAGCGTCATTACGTAAGCTGAGGTCGGTTGTCCGTACTGTACGTTTGCGGTGAACTCGCTCCTGATTCGATAACGTCAGAAACTATAAGCACTGTTATCGTGTTCATCTCACAAGGTTGTACTTGAAAATCCGCCAAAAAAAGTCACTTCCCGCTCGTCCTCTTCGTTACCATCTGAAAACTTTTAAGTTTTTGCAAAATTGTACTTTTAAATTAATACGCGCTTAAGAATTCCCTCATCAAAATGCGCATATATCTTTGGGTATTCAATTAAGTGGCATCCTTGATATTAAAAGTTAATTTTAGGCAAATTGGTCGAGAGGTGTCTGGCTTATTTTTCACTCTCTGTGATTGTGTTGATTATTAATAATCAATTAAATTATCATTCTTTAATAAACGATAAAATCGTTTTTAGCGATAAACTTCTGTAATCGTTGGTAGGGCTGTCACTGTCACCTAAAATGTTCATAAAATTTGATGATGATAAATATTATCATTGTTTAATAATCCACAAGTAGGTACTTAAGATCTCTAGGTGATGAAATCCTTGAAGATGTGTTCACATTCATATTCCAAAATTCTCATCACTTTCCAGTTTCAAAGGAAATCTGGTTCCCGATGATGAAAATCATCGTACTACCATACTACTAAAATCTAGATCAAATTTTAGCAAATCGTTTTAACTCTTGACCCATTCACGCCACAGGGATCTAATGCAACTTGTATTACAGCCGGGCACTCGTCCACTATGACACCGAGGCTGCTCTTTATCTTATATATAAAATTCTCGTGTCACAATGTTAGTTCCCGTACTCCTCCGAAACGGCTTGACCGATTCTCATGAAATTTTGTGAGCATATTGAGTAGGTCTGAGAATCGGCCAACATCTATTTTTCATACCCCTAAGTGATAAGGATGGCGTAAAGATCGGGAAAAACGAAAAGTGCTTTTTTCTGTGGGATTATTGACATTTGACAGGACAACGTCTGTCGGGACAGCTAGTTTTATCATATAAAAACATCGTGACCAGTTAGTATTCATATAAGCGGTGATGGGCTTGCACCTGTCACGTATGGAATGCTACTGCAAAATGTGGGCATGTGCCAAATGTAATGTTTGGACGTGCCTATGTCTACCCCCACTAGTATTCTTCATCTTCGAAGAATCTAAGCGTCTGGAGATCGTCCGTGGAGAGAGTCGCGATTTTTTTTTTTTATAGAAACACAATCGCTAAATCAGTCACCAAATTGATATCAAAAACATATTTTATTCACAAACGAAAACCTTACTCATACAAAATATTATATCTGTAAATATTGCAAAATAATGCGAAATCCAAATACATAAAATTCAAACTAAAGATAATAATATCGTAAAGATAATACCTATTCAAACACAAATTCACTTCGCGAAAGAGTGCAACAGATGGAAATACACAATTTTTTTATTTTTTCATATCACAAAAACTTCTCCGATTAGATAGGCATTTAAATATTTTTATGTTCAGATCATTTAGAACCGTCTTACAATCTAGTTTTTGTTTCTTTTTTTTGCATATTTTGCACATAATTGGTTTTTAATAATTACATTTTAAACTAAAAAGAAAACCGACGAAAATGTTTGGACCAATCAAAAGAGACGATATTAGTTTTTTTTTAATTTTATGAAGGAATTTAAGTCCTATTAACATACGGGTACATACAATTTAAATGGACCGAATGAAGTGTACTTTTTGGGTGGTAGGGTTGTAATTAGGGTTCCGTACCCAAAGGGTAAAAACGGGGCCCTAACTACGTCCGTCCGTCATGAACTGTGATAGTTAGACAGTTGATATTTTCACAAATGATGTATTTCTGTTGTCGCTATAACAACAAATACTAAAAACAGAATGAAATAAATATTTAAGTGGGGCTCCCATACAACAAACGTGTTTTTTTGCTGTTTTTAATAGATCGGAACCCTCAGGGCGCGAGCCCGACTCGCTCTTGGCTGGTTTTGTTATATTTATTTTCACTGTACCGTCAAAACACACTATTTACTTCTAACCCCAAAATTTCATATACTTACATTCCAACTCCGTTCTGTTGCGGTAAAATAAAGCACATAAATAAATTCAGGCAAAGCACAATACCTTGTGGTCCAGATAAGAAATGTTCCAATTTATTTCAGTCCTTGGTCACATTGTGCGCCGAAATATTACAAATCATTTTGTATCGGCCGACGGAACATATTTATCCGCACCAATAGCACCAGTTTTTACAAGTTTTTATTTAACTTAAAAAAATATTGGCGGATAAGCCATTTTGCCGAGTGGGAGGTAACCTCGACTTTCAATCTGAAGGTCGTGGGTTCGAATCCCGACGTGCATCAATGGATTTTTCTGTTCGAAAAAATTATTTGCGCATCAAAAAACAACAAACGGTGAAGGAAAACCTCGTGAGGAAACCAGTTAGTATTCTTATAGGCGGCGATGGGCTACCAACTACTGCAAAATGTGGGCATGTGCCAAATGTAATGTTTGCACGTGCCTCTGACTACCCCCACTAGCAATCTTCACAGAATCTAAACGTCAAAGCTTGTACTATGGGAAACATATAACTGATAGAATACTTATACACTTTTTTTTTGTAAATACATACTTATTATACATACGAGTATATATTTCTATTGAGTAAAAACTTTGCATTCTTGTCATGTTCTGATAACAATGTTATATGATATGACAGCCCATTGATGATTTAAATGATTTTACAAAAGCTTTTTATTGAAAACAATTTTTCAATAGAAAACTTATTTCATTTAAAATGCCAATACACTTTAAACTCAAATGAAGAGAAAAATCAAACAAAAAGGCAAAGCTAAGCTTCAAAAAACTAAATACACTTTCGAATTTATAAATAGTGAGGATTATTTAATACTAGCTTTCACCTTCGACTTTGCTTGCGTTGTACCTGGATAAAAGCATATTTGATATTCCAAAATATAGGCTATGTATTTTACAAGTTTCATCGACATAAACATATAAACATCCCCAAAAACTTTGGATTTATAATATTAGTAGAATAATGAAGATTATCCTCCAGAACATTAGATATTTAGGAGTGAAGATGACTAGCGTAGTCGATTTTCATTTTAAAGGTCCCGTCACTTTGTGCGAATTGAAATGAGGGTAGATGAAGATGTATTTTTCAAAGAAAACGCATTGATTTTTTCATGTTAATTTCAAAGTTTCAAATTATTTTGTGAACTGACTACCCCGTGAACTGGTGCTGAAGTAACTGGCTTTCTCTTGTGATTTAAGAGGTCAGTTTTGGGAATACCTTAATCTTGAAGTACCTTTAAGAATGGATATTTGGTGCAAAAGGTTTTATTCGTAACTTATTTTGGTATATTTGGTATTTTTAACCGACAAAAAAGAGGAAGTTCTCAATTCAACATGTATGACATTTGACATTTATTATGATGACCATGCAAATACTTTTTTAGGGTTTCGTACCCAAAAGGTAAAAATGGGACCCTATTATTAGACTCCGCGTTCCGTCTGTCTGTCACAAGGTTGTTTCTTATGAACAATGATAGCTAGACAGTTTCACAGATGATGTATTTCTGTTGCCGCTATAACAGCAAATACTAAAAACAGAATAAAATAAATATTTAAGTGGGGCTCTCCAATACAAAAAACGTGGTTTTTTGTTTTCAAAGATAATAATGGTATGGAACCCTTCGTGCGCGAGTCCGTCACGCACTTGGCCAGTTTTTTAATTATTAAGTTTAAGTGTGATGTAATTTTACATAGTGTTGAAGTGTTTGTTGAGTTGTTATAATAGTATCTTATTATAGTTGAAACCCTCACGACTTTGTTCACGAGAAGTTATTTTCAAAAATACTTTTAACCTTCTTAGGGTTTGAATTTACACCACCCCTACACACCAAAGGGAATGCACCCTTCAAATTTCAAGTTTCTAGGATACTGGTTTTAGAAACTTGATCTATCAATGCACAGCCTCCTAAACCCAGTTGTTTTTATGTATTGAGATTATTATTATGTTCACTATCGTAATCCTCAAACATAATATCATTTCAGATTTTTAGGCACTCGTATCCTAATATCCTAGGTATTCAGACAAAATGATTTGGCATAATATGCCCTCTTATTTCAATGCATGTCAATGCATGTCATAATAAGAATACCCCCCCAGACTTGGAATAAATAGCTTCAGAACATACAAACTATTTGTAACACGAAGTTGAGGTTATCATCAGAAACCTGGAAGTGAATCCTAGGTAGTTTTTCCCGACTTTATTTCGTTCACAATATTAAAATATTCATCACATTACCATTATTGGAGTTACTTATTGGTTATTCGCACTAATTATTTTCAGAAGACGCGATTGGATACGCCACTAGTTAGAAATTTAGGCTGTGTGTGATTGTCAGTCACTCATACAAGTTTGTATATTTAGATCTTTACAAAACATTCGCAGAATCGATATTTGGGCTAAGCAAACATACGAGACAACCGGCTCTGTTGCTTTCAAAGTAAATATTTGTACGGCAAAGTATGGATTCGAGTGAACGTGGGTTTGGGTATATTTATAATTGTCTTACGGATAATGCCATATTCGCATATTATCGCTTTATTTTATGGCAAGAAAGAAACATAAAAAACACCTTTTGAAATTTGAGAAATATCACGAACAACTGTAATACAAATTTAATAATAACATCCAATACCAATAACAGCCATGCGGCGCTATGTTTGGACGACAGCCGCGCGCGGCAACTGCGAGCTCAATCGGTGTTATTGTTCGTTCACATGGCAAACTTGTGTTCTGCGAATGCCACGCGATATCTGTCGTGTTTCTATTTCATATAATAAATAAATAAATAAAAAAACCTCTATTGTTTCCTTATCTAACTAACTAATACAGTGTTTTCTGTATAAAATATAGGTAAGTATAATCACTACATAGTATAAATCAAAGTCGCTTCCCGCTTCCCGCGTCTGTATGTATGCTTATATCTTTAAAACTACACAACGGATTTTGATGCGGGATTTTTTAATAGATAGAGTGATTCAGAAAGAAGGTTTATATGTATTAAACCCGTGCGAAGCCGGGGCGGGTCGCTAGTATAAAATAAAAATAAGTTTCGGGGTTAGCTAAAGCCCCTTTCGGGTAAAGGCCTCCTCCAAGTTTTTCCATGCTGTCCTATCCTTTGCTTTCTCTTTTCAGTATGTTCCTGCTGTTTTTCTTATCTCGTCCGCCCAGCGCTCTTGCGGACGGCCTCTATTTCATATACATTTATATTTCATTTATCTGAAACAAAGACTATTTTACACACAGTAATAGTACAATATGTAGACAAATAGCATCGTCATAAAGCGTCAAGAAATAAAACTATTGTCAGAAGCGACTTTTGAAACATGGCGTTGTCTGCACCAGTCGTAATACAAATAGGATATCGATATCAAAGTGAATAGATGGTCCGATATCGGAGCAAAAGTCACGGCTGCTCTGCATCTATGGCTATCTGATCACAAGTTTGTTGCGACCTCTGGATATATTGTATTGGTGTTAAAAACTTGAACAAACTGTGATATATCAATATGAGTATAATATTACTAGCCTCCGCCCGCGGTTGAGTTTGTATGGTATCTGTATAAAAAGAATCTATGATTTATACGAATCTTTTAATTTATATTATAATGTATCTATACATAAAAAAAATTCAAATACGTTCAGCCGATGATGATGACACCGTGATTGAGCCATAACATACATCCTCACAAAATTTCGAATAGTAGGAAAATAATAAAAAAAAATATATAGGATTATAATAGAATCACGGCTGTAATCTCCAAATACCTTCACACCTTCTCCGGGATTCAAGTCCACGACCTTTGGATTGAACACAGACAATCTATCTATCTTCAAGTGTATGTGTGTTATTGTTTGTTCATTATTTTAATTAAAGAGCTGTGTTGATATCTTACGCGAGAAAATAAGCCCCGGCGAGCACTGAACTGAATAAAATAACACGTCCTACAATCCTGTTCCAAGAACAAAAACATTATTACAACCGCAATCAATCATACAATTTATAACTCAAAAAAGTGCCCTTTCCTTAATCCCACAACACGTTTTTTGAGGCATTCCTAACACTCTCCGATTGGTGATCAGATAGGCCACATTGCTGCTAAAAAGAGCTATCGCGATGGAGCGCCACCTAGCGGCCGCGACGTATCGGGATGATTTATTCGACGCACACAGGTTAGATGTTTTGTTTTGTTGCTGTTAATTTACATCGTGTATTTTGAAATGAGGCGCGGTTAAGAATTTTGTCACTGGTGTCTCGGAAGACCAGCGGTATAGTAGCGTAGGCTTGCTATTATTTGGGGGCACGGCAGTGCCCCCGCCAAGTCGAGCGCGAAGCAAACACTGCCGTACCATCCTTTACTGGAACCATTTCGCCGCATTTTCAGGCCCCTATTTGAGAACCTCTGGATAAGACCAGAACGCTGAAATTTTCGTCATCCAGTAAGCCATAATCACATACTTAAAATCCAAAATTTAAAGTCTGTAGGTCATTTAGTTACGAAGTTAAGCGAAAGCAAAGTTTCGCATTTTAGACAGACACTCACTCACTCACTCACTCACTCACTCACTCACTCATGATCATCAGAATAGAACTAGTACTTCCCATAAATTCAGAGAGCTGAAATTTGGTACAGAGTTAGGGTTTAATGGCCACATAAAGGGAAAACCATAAAAACTAGGATAATCGAAGATCTGGAGTACCTGGTGACCCTGATAAGAAAACACAAAAGCCTAACCAAACTATTAGAGATCGACATACCGCCTTTACAAAAAATATTCAACTACTGGACCGATTTGAAAAATTCTTTCACCATTAGAATCTTACATTATCCCTGATGAACATAGGCTATAGTATATTTTCAAAAATATTAGGGATCCGTATGAAAACATCGATAATGTAATCCAAAGTGTGAAAAAATTAAAAAAAAATCCTTATATTGCGTTTGCTGCGGAAATTATTGACAATAGAGCAAAGTAATGTACTACAGTTTTAAAGAAGACATCAATATCTACAAAAAAGTATGCAATACTATATGTCTAACTATTAGGGATCCGTATGAAAACTTCGATAATGTAACCCAACGTGTGAAAAAAACCCAAAAAAATCCTTATATCGCGTACTCTGCGGAAATTGTTGACAATAGAGCAAAGTGATGTACTACAGTTTTAAAGAGGACATCAATATCTACAAAAAAAGTCTGCGATACTAAAAGTTTTATTAGGGATCCTTATGAAAAATTCGATAATGTAACCCAAGGTGTAAAAAAATTACCTATAATATCATTATTACATCCGTGCGACGCCGGGGCGGACTGCTAGTACGCAATAAAATTAAAGGAAAACTCTGGATAAGACTAGACTGGCTTTTAAACTTACTTATACTTACAAGTTTACAAGAAGAAATAGTCGAACGATTAACTTTATTCTACTCGAACATTACACAAATTGAATAAACAAATTAACAAATTAAATAAACTAAAATATTAATTTCGCTCAAAATTAAGAGTGGCGGTGATACCCGCACACGTCGCTGGATGGCGCTGACTGTATTTTAAACGCGCTTACGATTTGTTTTTATAATAAAAAAACTACTCATAAAAAGAAAAAAAACTGTGTCAAATAAGAAAATCTAATAAAATAAATCAATAAGCCCACGTTTCTACAAAAAGAAGTGAAATCCCACCAAAAACATTCTGTAAAAAACTAGCCAAGTCTCGATGGAGCTGCTTGTTTATCTCTAAAAAGTAATGAAATCTAGACAAAGTCGTGTCAAGTCTGAGGTTCTTTACTGCGATTTCTTTATTATTATAGAATGTTATGTGACTTGGCCGTTGAAGAGTACACAAGGGTACAAAACCAGGTGCTCCATGACACCATTGCACCAATCTGTCGCCAGAACCGCTACCCATTAACGATGGAAAATTGCCACTTAGAAAACGTTGATTCAATAACCAGTCAATTGTATTGTCAATGCTGAATGCATGTGTTGCACGATCAACAACAGCCTAAAATAAGACACTAGCGTCCAATTACCAATACCTGTATTGGCTATTATCTCGCTTAACAAACATAGGTAGTTACAACAGATATAACATTACGTGTAAACAAAATTGACTTGTACCCACTAACGTATAAAGAATGTTCAACGGCCAAGTCACACAACATTCTATAATAATAAAGAAATCGCAGTAAAGAACCTCAGACTTGACACGACTTTGTCTAGATTTCATTACTTTTTAGAGATAAACAAGCAGCTCCATCGAGACTTGGCTAGTTTTTTACAGAATGTTTTTGGTGGGATTACATTTAATCTTTATTGAGGCAAAAAAGGTTTAATATATCTCAATGCTGAGTGACAATCAAATTGGTTGTCACGATTTATACCTGTCTACTGTTTTATAATGTTATTTTCTTGTACATTTTCTATATGACACAACATTTTCTGTTATATAAAATTTTCGACTGCACTGGTTCTATCTATATACAGAGTTTATTTTGAAGTTTAGAGGTAAAATAAAACACTAAAAGTTTAAGCTAAAGTATGGTAAAAATATGTGTTGGAATTATAATTAATTCCAATAAAGTTTTTATACTTATAAAAATAAAATAATTGTAATGAACTGTTTGATAAATAGAAGGTAAACAAAAATGTTTAAAATAAAATCCTTAATATAAATTAAAAATCCTGTCATATTCAAGAATTCCTACTATGGTAAGGCGACACTTATTGAAATCGTAAATAGACCATATCGTAAGTGCGAGCTGAAAGGAATGTCCCAACAAACCTATCTCCTCATCTCTTGCGAAATGGAATTTAGGGAATCTCGGGGTGTGCTACAAATATTCCCTATCTCAACTGTCTCGAGGCTTACTCAAAGGCTGAGAAGGATAGCTGGATCATTCACTACATATGATGGAGCTGGAGCTGTTTTTTTACAAGCTTTTATTTAACTTGCAATGTATGTAACTATGTTTGTTCTCTCTGGTTTGGAATCTCGCAACTCAATTTTGAAGCAGATATCCCCAACCGATTGAGCTGAAATTTTGCATACGTATCTAACTTCGGTGACAATGCAATAACATGACAGCGAGCTGATTTGATGATGGAGTCAGGAGCTATTCAACAGACACTTACAACGGAACTCCTTAGTAAATACTTCGATTGAGTAAAAACTTTGCGTTTTTGTCTGATGACAATGTTATATGATGTGACAGGTGATTGATAGTTTGAATGATTTTACAAAAGCTTGTCATTGAAAAACTATTTCAACAGAAAACTTATTAAAATCTACCAAACCGGTAATCCTACAAATACGAGTATTATTATACGATCAATCAATCAAACAATCACGCCCGAACGACCTAGTGGATTTGGATAAACTTGGAATATAAATAGCCAGGTACCACGCAAGCTAAGCCGTTTGCAAAAGTTTTCAAGATACTCGTAATATAGCTAAGACCAATGAAAGGCTGGCAATTACGTATGCCTGTCCTGCTTTTAAATGAGTAGTTCAATCTTTAGTTCTCTTATTTTAGAGCATTTCAATCTTTTTACATGAATTTAAGACCCACAATGCCCTGAAACGTTTGTTTCTGAAATGTTTTCATTTGTGAAAAACTAAATATTGTGCACATTCATATTGCGGAGCTGTAAGGCGGAGCGCATGCCAATTTCAGCTTTAATTCAATTGAGTGAAGTGTTAAATATGAAATCACACGCTGTCAGGTGCTAACTGCTTGTAGTGTACCAGCTGCTCACAATTTTTGCGGTAATAATAAACACTAGAAACTATACATCGAAGTCCTAACTAGAAATAAGAGGAAATAGCGATATACGTCAGCGGCTGTCTTGAATACCGTGATACTTTGACCTCGAGGATAAAGATGTTTTAGAATTTAGACGATCTTTTATAATAAATAAAACATAACTCGTTTAGCAGATAATAATAAATTGAGTAAATGATTGTTATAATCAAAAATAATGCGGAAGCGAAAGAATCAGTACGAGAAAAAAAAACCTAATAATACTCGTAGGTAAAACTGAAACAAGCTTTTTTGATCAATATTATATTATTATTTTAAGTGCCAAATCTATCAAAAATAAAAACAAAAAAAAATGTCCTAACAAATAAAAATAATGTTTTGGGTTGGGTTAACCCTTAATACTTAGGAGTATAAAAAAAGCTAACGACATATTTTCAGACCTACCGAATATACACAAAAAAATCATAAAAATCGGTGGAGCCGTTTCGGAAGAGTTTGGTTATAAATTAAACACTGTGACACGAAAATTTTATATAATAAAGAAGATTATCATACTAACTTATACCTGAAGCTTCGCATGCGTATAACCCTTATAAAATGTAGTCAATATCACATTCTAGTCACTGAACTTACTTCTATTTAAAAAAACATTTCGATCCGAAGCTCCGTTGTAGCGTGAAAGAAAGACAAACTAACAAAATATACTTTCGCTTTTATATAGTACAAGCCAACCTGGCGAACTTCGTATCGCTTTAGAATTAACAAATGTTGTTTGAAGTGCCCGATCTCGTTCCCGTTCCCATTTCCGTTAAAAAGTATTCTATGTCCGTCTCCTGGTTCTAAGCTACTTCCCCACCAATTTTCAGCCAAATCGGTTCAGCCGTTCTTGAGTTATAAATGGTGTAACTAACACGACTTTTTTTATATATATAGATAGACTAGCTGACCCGTGCCCGCTTCGCTGTGCGTAAGACATTTCTAATACCATCGTGGACTTTTTTGTAGACGTTTTTAAGGTGTACAATACTGTAGTACATTATTTTGATATATCTCGTGGGGTTCAGCCAGCATTTGCAATGTAAGCGCAAAAAAATGTGTTTATTTACGACATCACATTAGAAACCTCTAAAATTATCAGTGTTTCTCTACTATATTATGCATGTATTATACATATAAACCTTCCTCCTGAATCACTCTATCTATTAAAAAAAACCGCATCAAAATCCGTTGTGTAGTTTTAAAGATATAAGCAAACATACATACGCGGGAAGCGAAAAGCGACTTTGCTTTATACTATGTAGTGATAGATAAGTCTAAGATTGTTTAAACGAAAGAAAAACTGCTAAATAAAGAAATAAAACAAATATTTCTCTTAAATTTCTTAAAAAAATATGCAAATTGAACATTGAATCTTAAAGCGCGACCCTAACACGGCGAACAACAAAATTTAAGATATATTTTGCTTACTAACGTGAAATGAGCATTACTACATTATGAAAGAATCTACACTAATACCTTAAGAATGTAAAGTTTGTTTGTGACAGATTTTAAATGTTTGAATGTTGAACTAATCTCTGGAACTACTAATCCGATTCCGTAAATTCGCTTACTAATAGAAAGCTACATTATTCCTGAGGGTTATAAGTTGTTTTTAAGGTTCCGTACCCAAAGAGTAAAAACGGGACCCTATTACTAAGACTTCGCTGTCCGTCTGTCCGCCTGTCTGTCACAGGGCTGTATCTCATGAACCGTGAGGCTAGTCTGTTGAATTTTTTACATATGATCTATTTCTATTGCCGCTATAACAACAAATACTAAAAACAGAATAAAATAAATATTTAAGTGGGGCTCCCATACAACAACATACTATTTTATAGATGGTACGGAACCCTAGGTGCGCGAGTCCGACTCGCTCTTGGTCGGTTTTTCCATTTTTTACTTTGATTAAAAGTAGTTTTCGCGTGTGAAACCGCGGGACGCAGATAATATAAAATAATTTGCGAAGATTTGCGTAAACATTTTGGGGCGAGTTTATGAGAGTACTTCACATTCCATATTTTTGTCATCATCATATTTTTGGTTGCAGTGTTAATAAATAAAATAAAACCTACTTTCGATTTTTAAAAGAAAAGGTATGATTTCAAGATTTACTGAAGAAATCTCTGTTAATATTTTGATAATGAAGTAATAGTAAACATCTTTCAACAAAAATCGAAATTCGATGTGACTTTCGACTTTTTAGATAAGCGATAAAAAATATGGGTGATAAAATTATATCTAAATTATTATGTTTTGACAATAGAAATTTTGTGTTGATATCAAGTCTATACGAATATTAAGTAGTTTGTTTGTAACTTGGATCTACTCGTTTTATTATCCTTGAGTGCTATAGTTTTCTTTTTACAAGCTTTTATTCAACTACAAACATACTATGTTTGTATTTGTATGTATGTAACTATGTTTGTTCGGGTGGAATCTTGAAACTTAATTTTGAAGCAATTATCCCCATTGATCTAAAATTTAGCATACACCTTTAGTTCTGGTGACAATACAATAATATGGTGACAGCGAGCTGATCTGATGATAAAGTCAGAAAGTGTTCAACAGTCACTCCTTAATAAATACTTCGATTGTGTAAAAAACTTTGCATTCTCGTCAAGTTCCGATGACAATGTTATATGATGTGACAGGTGATAGCGCTCTGGTGCTTGATGGTTTGAATGATTTTACAAATTATTCAACTGAAAACTTATTTATTATGATAAAAAGTAGTTTTCACGAGTGAAACCACAGGCCGCGGCTAGTAAAATATTACTAAACAGCAGCTCATTTTGTAAACCAAATAAATTGTCTATTTTATGGATCCACAGACAAATCTTTTCGGATTGAGAGCGCTGTTATCCATTTTATCCAATTCTCGAAGAAAATACAGAGCGTTTCAAAAGTTCAACTGATACTTAAAATACCTAATTGGTCTCTTTAATAGACACCATCGCATAATATTCAAATTATTTCACAAAATGTTATAATAATATATAATTATACGGCGCCAGTTCTGAATGTTTATTTTAGACGGAAAATTTAAAGTTGAAATGATACAATAGATTTATTTTATTTTAGCAATTTATAAGGTTAGATTAGAGCAGAATATTATACAAATAGGTAATAAAACTGGTAAAATAAAGGTAACCTAAGAGTGGTGATATGTCATAGACGGTATAGATAATAGTCGATATTTAACTTAGCGGTGTTGGTCAAGTGAGTATACTCTATCGTCCTTCTGCCGTATGTTATTACGTAATTACCTAACCTTTACGTAATAACTTAAGACAGAAGGACCTTTAAAGTAGAGACTGAATAAATTAACCGACTTGGTATTACATGGATCTCACCACTTTTTACGGTAGAAGAACTGAGTTGCGTTGGGAGACTTGGCTTTTTTTACAAGTTATGTTTTCTTTGGCATATTTTCTTCTAATATCACGACGTTTTGCTATGTTAGTATGAACACTGGTACACTGATTGTTCATAGGTAGGCACATATTATCACTCTCACTTTCATAGACTCGTACAATCTTTGATCAGATTGTTATGAATTCGGAATTTTACAACGTCGGCGTGCTAATTCCTATGCGCCACTTTTGATACACTTTTGATCATCCTTTTATTATTTTTTCTAACGTTCCAATTTATTTTATTGTTTTTTAATAATACAGACGAGACTAGGTTACCCGCTGACATTCGATACAATTAATTTTATCAGAATTAGATACTTTTGAATACTGGTTTTCTAATGTGCAATATGTATCCCAACAATAGGTATCGTTCGGTCGTTTATGTCAATCTTAGAATGGACTTTATTCAGTTAATTTAAGGATTAATTTAAAATGAACTATGGATGACATTTGACACACCCTTTGCTATCGGCCATTTAATTTGTCGCGACATCACTCAAAAAAACCGTTAGAGTGAACTTTCGGATATCTTTTATAATGAGGTAAAGTTTATATTTTGCTATAATGCTTTTTTTTTTTATATTTTAACTATCCGATTCTAAAAAATATTTTACTAATAGAACCTACACCTACGCTTTCTATATATTTATTTATTTTTAATAAAAAAATCGTTTTGACGGTTAAAACTAGTACAAAATTAATTAGGTAAACAAAACATGAATCATCGAAAAAGTAGGTACCTACTTACTAAAATAAAAATGTATAAGCACACCTGGTGTATGAAACTAAACGTTATATTGGTGAAATCGTTGTACTTACATTATAGTGATCTACAAATTTAACATTGTAATATTTTATTGTCATTTTAAACTGTATAAAATCAAAATGTCGTTTCCTATTCAATCATTTAAAACACCACTGTTAATTTACAATACCCGAATGCAATCATACCATTATATTCAATAACGAATTCATTACAGTAAATGCCACGCGTGCAGTCGCAGAAAAAAGTGCTTTCAACCACGTCCGCTCTCGATTCGAGCTGTCTATTCTTAAGACGTCTTAATAAATCAGCACCGTCTTTGGTTGTAATGACATGATTTTTTGAATGCTTTTCGTGGCGCAATCTCAATTAGCTCGATGTGTTGCTCGTTAAAATCGGTCTGGAGCTTTTTGACGGTGTGACCGTAGGGAAAAGCTTTAACGCTACTTAAAAATAATATAAGTTATACAGTCAGATAGAACAGTATTTTTAAACTAAGATAGAATTAAGAATATCATCTATCATCTATTGTATCTAATATTTATAAATGCATACATAAGTTTGTGTTTTAATCACTTCGTAACCGCAGAATATATTTTATTAAGAAAATTAAAGATAAAAAATACCTACCTATACTTTTTAAACAGGTACATCTTGAATAAAGCCGTGGGCGGAAATTAAATATTAATAAGTTATAAACTATTATACTTCAATGCTCATTAATAATTCCTTTTGATTATAATTATAATAATTCTAACAGACTATCTTTATTTAATAATATAATAAATGGTTTTCTATTTACCTATTGATTTAATTAAATTATATAATACAGATATTTTTATTACCTATTTATATTAACTACAGTCATGGTTTCCATATTAGGAAACAATGAGTGCAGCCGACCAGTGAATGAGCCAATTTAAAATTAAAATTCACCATCGCTCGCGACTGTACATCTCTTCACTGCTCCCATTATCCCACTAACGAGGTGCATTTCTCCCCAGCCGTAAACACCAGCCGTTTCGGGAAGTGACCGACAGACGGACGTTTTAAAAAAACGATGATTTGCGACAACTCACTGCAACATCACAATTAAATCGAGTGACAAAAATCATGTCATGATTAACTGGCATTGTGCGTTTCAATTGAAGACCTTATTTCGTCTGTGGTAGGATTCAATTTTAGTTTGTTGTGTTAATGAAGATATCACTACGTTTAATTTTGAAGGGTCTGTCTGACTAGTTATCTACCTAACTATATATATATGAATTGTTATACCATTGAATAGCACCATGATAAGGAAAAATAAATGAAAAACTAAATAACACTTCCGTACTAGTGAAATTTGAACCCGCGCTGCGTCTTAGAAAATGAAATGAAATATTATCACGACTGTAATTTCCAAGTTCGGTAGACGTACTCTCAAGTCGGATCTCAAGGCGCTTAGATCCTTGAAAATATCTAAATGGGGTAGCCAGAGGCTTGTCGGAAATACGATATACAATGACGCCGATGACTAAACTTAAAAAAATCAGGCATGATAAGTGTGAGTAAAATGATATATTTGCCTTGAGTCATTGCGTAGTATTAATCCTACTATTCCTATTAAAATTAAGACGAAAGTTTGTTACTCAATCATATCGTAACGGCTAAAACGATTTAGATTAAACTTGAAATAGATATCTATAGGTCGTTACCTAGCATATTGGAATCATTTATTCAGGTATCTATTACGAGACCAAAGCCGTATACGGAAGCTACCTTTGACTTCAGGAAATAATAGCTGAGCTTAATGTAAAATTCAAGTAGGTAAAGTGATGTACGAACAAAGTCACCGGCAATCGTTACCAGCGATAATAATGACAATTAAATCTTTTAAGGTCTTATTGTTGCCTTATAAGGATGTAGACGGTTATGTTATTATGCTATATTTGACCGTTACTTTGACTGATATGTAGATCATTAAATTGCTTGATTATAATTTTTCTTTGTTTTTCATTTTCCATCGACTTGATGTACAAATATTAACTTTTCATATTAAAAAAATAGCATTTATCAAAATAAAATCTAGTCTATGACTCTCAGGGATAATGCAGTTTTCCAGCCGTATTTTTTTTGTTTAATCGGATCATTCGTTTTAGAGTTTTCTTCGTATCTACAACCAAACTTACGAATTCACAAACAAATTTTCTTATTACATGTAAATCTAATTCTTATCTTAGCTTATATTACAGACAATACTGTCTGTTTTTGTGGTCGAAATAAAAATGATTCTATTTTATTCAATTCTGTTTTATTCATTATAATAAGTAATAATATTAGTGAACCCCGTAAACCCTACAAAATACATATAGTTGGTATAATAATCGATTTTAAACCAGTTTGATATATGTGGTGTCGTAACCAGAATAAAAACAAATATCTCTGGTTATATTAATAATTGTCGTTCATTAGACAATACATGAAACAAATATTTGCAGTACATGCGAATATTTGTGCCGCCAGCGAGAATCTCTCGCCCTCCACGCTATAGATAATCAACTAGTTGCAAGAAACATTAAAGAGACGATTCAAAAATCCTTATGACTTTTGTCAATAACAAAACTATATTGACTTTGACTTTGAGCATTCAAATCTATTGAACCAAGTCGATACCAAACAGTAGTTCACAGTAGCAACGCTGAATAATTCAATACGATTCAGTAATCGTTATTACAACGTAGAAAAGGATACGGGAACGTTATAAGAGTTTTTAAAAACTAACTTTTAACTTTAACTCACGAAAGTTTACGTGAAATAATTAAAAACATAAAATAAATTGAAACGTCTGAGACGAAGTTTATTCTCAATACGAATGAATCAAAACATCTTACAAACTAGAAGCTCGCAGTCACAGACTGCGTAGGTGGTCGGCGATAAGGCGACCATCCTGCAGTTTCAAGAATGCATCGTGTGCAAATCTTACGCGTGCCGTATGAAGGGACTACTGGATGGTTGCATAACTCCTCCCTCCTCAAGTGCGAAATTATCTGGTTCAGCGGAAGCTTTAACTAGATGATTTCGCCACACATATCGATAAATGATAAAGGCAATAAAAATCAATATTAAAACTAAGTACAATAGTAGAGTTCCTAAACTAACACTTTTTATATTTACGCCACTGATCTCGTTTTCACTTTCACTGTATTCACTTTCTTTTAATTTTAGAATTTGAGAAAAATGTCTAATTTCTTCTAAGTTAAGGTTCTTGATGTTAACCGTAGCTAATGATGTTGTATTTCCAGGTTTTAGCTCTGGTAAGGTAACTATTGGCGTTATCCTATACTGAAGTTTATCTGCAAATGTTCTATGATAGCTTAGTTTGTGGTCATCCAGGTAAACCTCACAATTTTCCATCGTTGTTAGTATATAAGTACCGCACAGCGATTCTCTAATAGTGTCACGACTACATTTCTCCGTCAATATGGTTGGTTTTCGCGTAAAAATGATCCAATTGTTTAAGCTGATCCTTTGAACCTTGGTGTCCTCGACATCAACAGCGTATGGCATGCATAAACTAGGGTTTTCCTGAAACTCTAGGAGCTGTTCTGCACAGGTCAGTGTTGGGAACTGAGCCAGGTTGTCATCATTGCACAGGAAATTGTTATCCGCTGCAATCTTCTCGCATGGCTTAACGACCGGCAGGTACTTCGAATCTTTCACCAAAAGGTAAGGGAATTCGGGAAATACTACGACTGTTTTGTTTACGGAACCTTTATAAATGGGTAATGAATACAATTTAAAATAACTGTAAATATGTTTTTCTATCAATGGTACTTCCAATATGAACGTTATCTGGTTTTCCTTTACATAAGCTTTTACCTTAATAAGTCTTTCCAATTTTAACAAGTTAATTTCATCGGCTTCGTATACTAAGTGGTTTACTTGCTCTATAGATTTTAACAGATGCAATAGCTCAGTGGAATTTATAATAGACTGGTGTAGTACAGACACTTTACTAAATGCCAATGCTGTCTCTATTTCATTTAATATTATATAGATAGTTCTAAACATACTCATAAACATATTGAACATACTGAAAACATGAGTCAAATAAAGACAGGTATTTTCTTGAAAGTTTTTAAATTTAATTAGCTCTTCAATATTTTTCAATCTAGTATCCAATATAATTATATTTTCGTGTAAGGTTTCTGTACTATTCACAAAATTATCCAACATTCTGGTGATCATTGTTATCTTTTTATCAATAACCATTTCCTTAGAACTGATTTTTGAAATAAGAGAGTCATATCGAATAGCGTCATCGTTGTCTAGATTTCCGGAAATTGCCTTAATTAATGATCCAAGAGGATTAACTAACCCTCTCTTATACCTATGCGACGGAACCAACTGCCGAAATTTTACTACAGTTGTATCGCGTATGTACTCTACTTGAGTCCTTATACCTAAAAATTCATTTATAAAAGGCTTATGACTATCCACTAATCTAATAAATTCTAAATACTTTACGGTATGAAAGTCTAGATCACTACTAATACCGCTTAAATCTAAAATCTTAACTATAAGCCACTTATCTTCCTCCTTGAACGCTTGTCCTTCCTTAACGGGTAATATCCCAGGATTGTTTTCAATCCTTTGAAGATGAAGCGCTCGGTACTGGGGAAGTAGGGTCACTACGACCAAGCACCACCTGCGGAGGGCGTTTTACATTTTTAACTGCTACGTTTGTCTTTCTCTTTCCTATTTGCATTGAAGCAACGTTTCGATATATATTTCCTTTCACTACAGCCTTCTTATACCTTGGTTTGTCCTTGCTTTTCCTAGTATTAATGTCTTTCGTGTACACAATGTCACCTGGCGTTAATTCGACAGTTTCACCTAATCTTTTATCTCTTACCTGTTGTTTCCTTTCTACTATTCTATCTGAAATATATCGATACAGGTGCTTTGTACGTTTTGCGTGATCATTTAGTAATTGCTGAGTGTATGTCTTTTCGAAGTCGCCATCAAATAGTTTATTTGAGTCCGTATGCCCAAATACTATCTCGAAGGGAGTCAACTCCGTAGTCGAATGAATGGTATTATTATATGCCATTATAGAGTAAGTCATAACTGAGGCAGCGTCAGTACATTTTTGATCATATTTTGCCAAACGATAAATCTCTATTAATGTTGAATGAAAACGCTCAACAATACTCGTCGAATTCGGGTTATTTGGTGTAGTGATGTGTAATTTAATTTTGTACATATCAGCAAATTCTTTTATCAATTCATTTTTAAACTCAGATCCGGGATCACAACTAATTTTGGTGGGAACACCATACATTGAAAAGTATTTAATCAATGCACGAATTACTTCCGGTGTTGATTTATTTTCAATTTTTAATGCCTGTCCTAATTTACTAAATGCATCTACGATCGTCAAATAGCTAATATTTTCAATCGAAAAAATATCTATAAATATTTCTTGAAATGGTGCTGATTGTGTTTGAGTTAATTCAATTGTCGGTTTTATCGGTTTTCTATCATACTTCATCTTTTGACACGCGTCACATCCATTTATTACAGCTGACGTCATTTCCTGCATGTTATGCCAAAAGAAATTTCTTTTAATCCTAACCATGGTTTCTTTTATCCCTCGATGACAAGTTTTTCCTTCATGATGTTTTAATACAATCGCTTTTTGTTCATTTTCATCATCCACAAATATAACTCTTTTAGTGCATTCATAAAACTCAACCATGCCTTCCTTGAATAATTTTATAATAACACTGTTAAAATCTTTTCTATGTTGCTCATCTTCGAAATAGATAAAGTACTTTGTTTTAGGTTTAATGTATTCTTTAAGAAACTGCTTTACCAATTCCTCGTCATTTATAGGTAAAAACACTTCAAGAACTTTCTGCTTTTCCCTAGGTATTTTCTTTACTTGTAATTCTTTCCTAAACCACGTAAAAACTAAAATTTGGTTTGGTTTAGTATCAACAGCCTCATTTAATATAGGAATTCCTTTTGACTCTAGATCTGCAGCTGAATGAACTGTTCCTACCGAACTATCTGAAAGCGGCGGAAGTGGATATGATTTTTCTGATACGAGAACATTGCGAACCGTCTCTGTATCAGAATTGTCTGATAATACTATAGTTTCTATAGGCTCGTCATCGTCTTTACTGTCTTTTTCTGTTTTTAATTTAATAATTTGGTCAGTTATGTCTTGAAGATGTTTTTGAAGTCGCTGTTCACTTTCGTCTACGTTAACCTCCATTGATTCGTCTGACGAATCGTCGTCTAAAATATTTACCTTAATACGCGATAAAGCGTCGGCGTTTGTATTTTGTTTTCCATTCTTATACTTAGTCTCAAAATCGTACTCTTGCAAACGCAATCGCCATCGTGTCAGTTTACTATTTGGTTCTTTCAGTGAGTCTAGCCAAGTGAGAGGTCGATGGTCTGTATAGATAGTAAATTTGTTACCATATAAATAGGGTCTGAAATGTTTTACAGCCCAAATAACACCTAAAAGTTCGCGCTCTATCGTACTGTATCGCATCTCGGTTTCACTGAGTGTCCTACTCGCATATGCAATAGGCTGATCAGTACCTATAGTACCCTGTGAAAGTACTGCGCCTAGGGCGACAGCTGAAGCGTCTGTTGTTAATATGAAAGGCTTCGCTTGATCAGGATACTGAAGTAAAGGCGCGTGCGTTAGAAGTTCCTTACACTGATGGAAAGCGTCCATGTATTTTTGGTCTATCACGATTTTGTTTCGTTTTTTGAGACAATTTGTCAAGGGCTTCGTTATTTTGGCAAAGTCCTTGATAAAGCGCCTGTAATAACCTACAAGTCCAAGAAAACTCTTGATTTCAGTCACAGTTTTGGGAAGAGGATAGTTCAAAACTGCCTTGATCTTATCATCATTAGGTTTAAGACCTTGATCGGTGATGGTGTGACCTAAATATAATACCTCTTTTCGTAAAAACTCTGATTTATCAAGTTGAACTTTTAAATTAGCTTCCCTCAGCCTGTCAAAGATGGATCTTAAGTCTTTAACGTGCTCTTGCATGCTAGTACTATAGATAATTATGTCATCCATATATACTAAGCAATGTAAGCCCTGGAGTCCTCGGAGGACGTTGTCCATAGCACGCTGGAAGGTTGCAGGAGCTGTTTTAAGCCCGAATGGCATTCTTAGAAACTCGTAATGGCCGGCTTCTGTGCTGAAAGCTGTCTTCTGTCGGTCAGATTCATTGATTTCTATCTGGTGGTAACCGTTAGCCAAGTCCAAAGTCGTAAAGTATTTACTTTTGCCTAATTTGTCGAATAAGTCAGTAATGTTGGGTAGAGGGTATTTGTCGTCTGTCGTAATGTCGTTTAGTCGTCTATAGTCAATTACCATTCTGAATTTGGTTTCACCTGAAGCGTCCATTTTTTTCGGGACAAGGTGAACAGGTGCATTCCATGGCGAGTGGGATTCTTGAATAACATTATTTTTTAATAACTTCTCTACTTGGTTTTTAATTTCCTGCGTTTGTACCGGAGGTTGCCTATAAGGCTTAACATAAATGGGATCTTCATTTTTTGTTCGAATGAAATGTTTTACTTGATTAGTGAAGCTTAGAGGAAGCTGATCACTATAAAAGATGTCTTTGTACTCTTTACATAGTTCCGAAATGCATTTCCGTTCTTCTTGATTCATGTGATCTAACCTGAGTCTTTTCAAATTTTCCTCTAAAATGTCATCTACTTCCATGTCCTTCATTTCTACGTCATTATAGCAATTTACTTGTATTTTGTTAATGTCAAATGGCTCTACCTTAAACGGAGCTGTAATTGTCAATGTCATTTTCGTGTCTAGTGCGTTTTGAATAATAGTTGTAGCATATCCATTTTCGCACCTAACTATAGCGGCGGGCATTCGAACACCTTCGCAGAATTTCTGGAAGTTAATGATCGCTTCGCCGGAAAATACATCCGTAGGTAACTTAACGCGTTGTTCAGAGCGTGCAGCTAACTCTATAACGTGATTTGTTATTCGTTGTACTATAGGTAGAGTTGCTGTTTTCGTTCGGAGCCTATTTTGTTTCAAGTCGATGACGGCTTCCAATTGAACAAGTAAGTCGTTACCTATAAGTCCGTCATATTGGGCGTCTACGTCATACACATAAAATTTGTGAAATTCATTGCTTTTAAAAGATGGCATTAGTGGAATTTCAATGACCTCGTTGTGAGAACTCGACGCATGAGTACTTATTACCGTGAATGGTTCACACAACGTAAACTCGCGGAAAAATTGGTGAGCTTTTCGCGGGCTAATAAAAGATCGCGTACTACCGGTGTCTATCATAAACTTTCCGTCAATTTCCGCAAGATAAATATACGGCAGTTTTAACTTGATGTTACAATTTAGACTTATCACTTCCCGTTCTCTACTGAGGCCAGGATGTGAAAATTTCCAACTTCAGTCACATTCGCTGTTTCGTCAGTCACCAAATTTTCCTGCTCATTTCCTGTAGTTGATTCCATTTGGGAATAATAGCATTCATCGTACTCATTCATGTCACCATAATAACCTTCCTGATTATCATAACTTTCATAATTTTCATAACCATAGTTATCACCTAAATCGAGCTCGTTTAATCGAAAGCCCTGAGGTTGTTGAGCCTGAGTCGGCATGGGCTTTGGAGGAAGTGCGGTCCTCATGGAAACGTCGTTGTCCGTTAATTTCGGATGGGGAGGCCTATAACCAAATTGGTTTTGGTTGAATTGAGGCCGATAACCAAATTGTTGCGGCCTTGGATTAAAATTTTGAGGTTGTGAAAACCTTTGAGCACCGAACTGTTGCGGCTGCATGAATTGTGGTCTATAACCAGTTGGAGCCTGTGGATTGAACTTGTTCACATAAGGCTGTCTAAATTGACTGTTCCCTGGTATACCAAAACTAAAGCGCGGGGGTGCATTGATATTGGGCCTAAAGCCACTAGGCTGGAAGGGCACGTTTTGTGATGGAGGGTGGTTGCCAAATTTCACAGGTGTTAATGTGCTTGCTGTATGCTGGGGTTTCAACATTTTACTTCGGAGACTATATTGCTCATAAAAGTTAACATCCTCCATAACAAACTCTAATGCTTTTTCCAATGTAGGCGGCATCTTCATTCGCACTGTCCTGATAAGGTTTTCGGGCAAGTTGTATAGAAATACGTTAAGTGCCAAATTGTTGTAAATACTCACCTTACTATTCCTAACATTCACGTCTAACAGTTGGTTCACTTTTGATATTAGTACCGACCTTACAGACTGTACACGATTACAAAACTGTAAATAGCTTTCCCCATGTTTCATTTTTAAGGTTTCTAACTCAATCGCTATACATTCCTCACTCCTAGGATCACCAAAGTGTTGTATTAACAATGTCTTTAACTGTTCCCAGCTCGTTATGTCATTTCGTTCGCTAGCAAGTGCGGCGGCCTCCTCGGATAATCTACTCGTAACAGTATGCAATACATAGAGGTCCTGCTCTGCATTTCCGCGATATTTATTAATCACATAGTCACATTTCCTTATAAATAAGTTTAATAGGCGTGTATTGCCACTAAATATTGGTATAATAGCAATAATTTCCTTTGGAATCAATGTCGTCATTTTTAATACGCTATTTTAACCTAATACACTAATACACAATTTGATGTAAATAATATTTTGATTATTACGTAAACTAAAACTTATATCTTTGGCTATTTATATATTTTTTTAATAAATATTACCAAGAACTAACAATGCCTAAAATTTTACGAGCACTGTTTACTTACTCTACCTACTCTACATTCACAATTCCCTACAATAGGAAACCAGAAAACGCTATAAAGGAAAACGTTCAATTCCATATACAACAAAACACAACGTAAAACACGAGAGGAAAGGATGGTGAAAATTCTACTCACCAGCCAGTCACCAGCATGCTTGATCACCTTCACTTTTCGAATTTATTTGGTTCGAACAGATCCGATACGTCGGAAAATTCACGGAACTCGCGAAAACCACGTGAAAACTCGGAAAATCTGCCCCGGCTGCGCCAGAAAAGGATACGGGAACGTTATAAGAGTTTTTAAAAACTAACTTTTAACTTTAACTCACGAAAGTTTACGTGAAATAATTAAAAACATAAAATAAATTGAAACGTCTGAGACGAAGTTTATTCTCAATACGAATGAATCAAAACATCTTACAAACTAGAAGCTCGCAGTCACAGACTGCGTAGGTGGTCGGCGATAAGGCGACCATCCTGCAGTTTCAAGAATGCATCGTGTGCAAATCTTACGCGTGCCGTATGAAGGGACTACTGGATGGTTGCATAACTACGTAATAAAGACTATTAATTTTATGTAATTTCGATGTGTAAGTCCGGTGTCTTCATGCATAATTTGGGACAAAAATATGGGAATGAGTTTTAGAGAATTCTCAAGATTGTCCTCATGAATATTCAGAAGGTTGGTCCGTCTGTTTGGGTTCTATATTAGAGGGTGCCTCATTAGAATATTCTTCTCAGATAATTCTATTTATTTACGTGGACTGCATCAACTTAACGGAATAATGTTTAATTTAGTATATATCCAATTGGAGTTTATCAATTTTGATACATGGTAGTAATTTGTGATTATGCTGTATCACTTGCGCAATAACCAAATGAATGAAACTAGATATATCTTACAAGCTTTTTTTTTTCAAATAATTGTATAAATGATTAATCTCAAAGCAACAAAAATACCAAATGGAAACATTTTTTCTCTACTATTTTTTGGTTTGCTAGCTGTCTCATCCATACCCTAAAAGATCAATATGAACGATAAAAATATTATTGAATACATACTTGCACATACCTACATAAATACAGTATGTACTGTAAAAAAATTGTGAACTTAATCTTATGTATGTACATAAGATTAAGATCACACTTTTTTTAATTTAAAATCACGCTTGTTTCCCAGAGGGTAGGCAATTATATTATGTATGTATATCTATGTATGTGTATCTTATACAGGTGTACCTAAAAGGTATAGTAATAAAATACAGTAATAAAGGCACTCACATTTTATTTCTTTTATCAAAAATATATTAATATTTATAAAAAAACGCAAAAACTATAAAACACATTCTCACATTCGATTCACTGATAACAACGTCTATGGGAGCTATTTATACAAAAAAAAAGTAAATTAAAACTGACCTTAAATTATGTAATACCCAAAAAGTAAAACGGAACTAATTTATATCAGAAAAAACTATTTTAAGTTTTACTAAAACATTTTCAAGACAATAAATAGTATCCAAAACGGTCGAAATTTTTATAAAAGGCACTCGTATTTTAAGGCAATCCAAAATTTATATTTACAAAGAAAAATATGAGGCACAAGCCAAAAATTATTATGCAAATTTTCTGAGCACTCTGACAGTTATATTTCGTTCCTTATTTGTGATTCGCCAAAAAAAGGCAATTAAATTAAAATACAATGTTAAACACTACATATAAATGGAATGTATAAAAGTATAAAATCCAACAAAAAAACAAACAACAAAACACGCAAAATTACACTAAAATTTTACAGTAACTTACACTACAACGTATGACTCAATAAAACTGGCCTTAAAACTAAAGTAATAAATACTTAAAAAACGTTTACAAGACTCAATATTTGTACATTCAATTTTGAGCTTCATATTAACTGGCCTTCAATCCCATCTTTTAAAACTAAAATTGGTAATAACTGGCACAAAACTGGCATAGAAAAACAAATACATAAATTATGTATTTTTTTAAAACGAACTACAAATGCATTGTATATTTTTCTACAAGTCTATGGCGTTATTTACAAAACTATCTAATAATATCTATAGCACAATGAAATTATATTATAATGGTAATATCAGGTAATCAAGAATAAAGGAATGCATTAGATACTTAAATACTGTATGGCAGAGTATTTATGAAGTTTCCACACGTGTATTCAGCAAATGAAAACCAAAAAGTTAAACTGTCAAAGCATAAAAATCGCACGACTTCCATGATCATGAGCCATAATGTGTGGAAAGTCCATTAGCTAGCTAAAGAAATTTCTAACTATAAAACTATATTTACAGTATAAAATGACCAACAATTATCACGACAGGAATTTCAACCGGTCATTGGCACTTCTTCCGTTCTTTTCGGAACTAGGGATAGATCTAGAGGATTCTTCATCATTTCTTTGCTCTCTTCACGCAAGTCAATACTCAGTTCTGGTTCCGAGTCACTGACCTCCTCGTTTTTCGGACTTCTGAACAGCACCGCTGTAGATTTTATGGATAAGTCTATAGGTTTGTCCTGGTCTATGGCAATGCCAGCAACGGCTGGAGAATGCAGCATCAGATCGCCTCCGTTACGATTCTGCCAGGCCAAAGGAACATTTCTGTGGTGCAATGGTATGAACGGAGCGCTTCTAGGTGGAAAACTTGGAGAAGCGGACATGGTGAACGGCGAATGGGGCATGGACGGCTGTTTTCGTTTCCGAACATCCTTCTGATTCCTGATCGCTTGCAACCGAACGTCCTTTTCACTGCTCGGAGATGACGCTGGTCTGAAGATGCTGAGTCCACTGGTGCTTCTAGAACTGTTGTCATCCTCTGGGTCGGCGGATGACGCGCCGGAGTCAGATGGTGAAACGCTTTGTCTTGTCATTTCTTCAGTGAACGGGTTCTTATCAGAGTTTTTGTAGTATTCCGCCAAAGCTGCTGCTGGGAGTAGGTTCGAGAAGGATGGGTTTAACGAAGTGTTGAAAGTTGGAGGAGACTTGTTAGAATGCATGTGGTGGATCTGCTGCTGCTGTTGCTCCTGTAGTAGGCAGTGGATCTTGAACCAGTTAGATCTTCGCCCGTACCTGGAGCCGGACTTGCTCATGCCGACCAGGAGGCACTTGCGGAGGCGACACGCCTTGCAGGCAGTTCGGTTCTTCTTGTTGATGACACATTCCCCGTTGTTCTTGCATTCTGATATTGATGAGAGGTTGTTGTATGTTCGCCCGAAGAACGACTGAAACAAAGAGAATTTTCATATTAATCAAAATGTCTCAAGATGAATAAATATAGATGATTTCAGAAACAAGTTATGCCTTATTGGTTGAATAAGTTTTTGTTCATTTAAGAAGATTTCTTAGCAATCGGAAACTACTAAGCGCACAGATTTGGATCTAGCTTTGGCAAATAAAGTGGGACTCTGAACTACCTTATGGAAAAGATATCCCTTGTGTAGAGTAATGGTAGCCATAAAGTAAAAACTTCAATTGAGGATGTAAAAAGATCCGATAATAATATGACATATGCAGAAGCTAAAAATGGAATTCGATTTTCACAAAAACGTTGGCACCAATTTCGTTGAACACGCCTGCATTAATTTAGGGTAAAATATTGACAGATCTTTTTCCAAGCATGAGAAATTGGAGTTTACACGATACAGTTAGCTTGTCAGTCATCCAAATCATTTTATTACGGGAAAATAGCTTAACAAGTGAGCATAAATGCCAGCAAGTTTCACAGAGCTCTAAGGTTTAATGTTGTTTTGCTAATAAATTCTGATCCGACGGCACCTTGAAAACACAAAAAAAGCATTATTTTGGATGCTATATACAATGCAATATTCTTAGAAACTGACTACCTTTGATTGGATAAGCTTATTATCCAAATCCGAATTGAAATTATTGAAAATTACATTTCTCGAAACGTCATCATAAAGAGCGTAGCAAGGTACAAAAATCTAGGTCACCACAAATAAGGCCGTATCTCACACTTAATATTACCGATGCAACAGGATCTGCTCGACGTAAGTAATGGGGGTCTTTCGCGATTTTTTTTAATAAATTTGGAATTTTTCGAGAGTCATCCCGCTGGGAGCGGTTCGAGTCTTCTTACTCAATTAAATTCAACGGAAAGTATAAAATATGTGACTGGCACAGAATAAATAAATACAGCCAACGTACAGAAGTCTCACTACAGCAATAAAGTTGACAGTACGTATTTACCTGTGGTTCCCTCGAGGAATGCCTTAAACAAATTATTGATCCATGCTTTCAACTAACATTCTAGTAAACTATTTTAGGGTAGTAGGTAACTATTTTATATAAATTTAATAAGGGATAAGAGTTTTTTTATATGCTTATTTATTTATTTTTTAATTTAATTATTTTGAGAGGTTGATTAATCTCGCACCAAATTTTTAGAGATAAATAATAATAAAATAATATAAATATTTATTTCTGAAAAAGGCTTACAGAGTAGGTTTGCAGATAGATAATAAACTTTCAAATCGGTTTTGTTATTTTTTTAAAGTTGTGTTGATTCTTTAATAGGATTGTTTCTAAATTTAGCACAATAATGTATAAATTACATTGCAAATTTAATTGAAGTGGGATGGAGATATGATACAGCTTTTTTAAATTTCAGCCTCGGTCAATACCGATATGTCACGTTATTTGGGATTATAATAATAATATTTTGGATCGCAATTTGCAGTACATTTTTGCTTATTGCATTTCTAATTAGATTTGAGATGATGTGTTCTTTTTTCAATTAATTCAATACTTTTAAACAGTTGAAGGTACAGTCACTGACCTTATTAAATTATATAAAAAAATAAAAATAAGATGTGTGCTGGGACACAGAAGAAGTAAAACCCTCTCAACACGAGCGATATATTGGCTACCCCTCCACGCAGGCGTACCGCTTTTTCGTGACAGAAAAATCCTAATTTATAGAAGTTTCACTTCTAAAAACCTTGAATAGTGAACTAAATTCAACTGACCGCAAAGTTTGAACCATAAATAACTTCGTTCGAACTAAAAAGTAAACCGACTAAATTTTTTCGACCAATCGGAAAGTCAGTCTCCGTCTTCTTCGTTTCTAAGTTTTATAAAGGAACTAATTAGTCATTCATAAATACAATTTGAATGGTTCCAACTTTGAACTATTCTCTCCTTAATAAGAAATAAAACATTCAAAACGGAGTATTATCGAATCTTCATTTTTCGTCAAAAAAACAGGAATTGCGGTCGCATTTTTATAAAACCACATCATTTAAAACGGCTATATGTCAAAATGACCACAGATAACCTCAAGATTGTCCACCCAGATCCATAAAAAGTAGCGAAAACGCCCTTTACTTTAGACAATTGAGGTAATTCAAGAATGAGTCAGAGATTAGAAAGCGATATGGGTGCTTCCTTATGGGCAAGGATGCTGCGTTACAGATATGTATACGTACCTATACGTTAAGGCGCGCCCACATTGGAGACCAAATTTTATGCTAAATATTGTATGTATTTTCATATTATTGATACTTCCGTAAAAAAGTCAAAAACTAAAAAGAAAACCGACGAAAATGTATCGACCAATCGCAAAGTCGTTTTTTTAAGTTTTGGTAGTAACTGTCAGTCTTACATAAATGTAATTTAAATAGGACCAATTTGGGACTAATCTTTACACAATTTAAAAAGATATGCGTGGTCATAAGTACATAAAAAATATACGTGTCAACTTGAGAACCTCCTTCGTTTTTTGGTAAAAATTTTGTTGGTACGATAGACATCCTCTTTGATCTCCAGGCGCTCAGATTCTTGATTAAGACTAGAGGAACATTCAATCAATACATTTTGGCGCAAGCCTCCATTTTGCAGAATTTTGCATTCTTTACGTGACAGGTTGCAAATTAAACGCCGCTTATAAGAATTTTAACTATAACACAAGTTTATATCTATTCAAAATTCAAATACGTTCTTACGCCTTTAGCCATTAAGTCCAACTTTACGAGAATGGTTTTGCTGCGTTTTGTACTCTTAAAAACTGCGTCCATTGTGCCACTCGCCTTACAGAACCTAACTAATTGAGCGTTGTACGTGACTTGATTTAGTTACGTGTTTACGGATAACCGTGTAATGGCCAGTGTCTGATCTTTTGCGGAAAGTAACATTCATATTCATAGAAGCCACAGGACGTACGTTTTTATACAGTGCAACTGTTGCCTGCGACTTCGTCCACGCGAAGTTAAAAGCCTATGTTCTTCGTCACGATATAATTTATGTTCTTGTCAAATTATCGAAATATAAATCATTTTGCTATTGAAATAATCACTGTAAAAATATTGAAAAAAACGATCTATTACATAACATGTAACTTATATGATTGTGTTCCAACTAGATAAATAAAAGACGATGGTTTTTGACCTTATTATCATAATAAGAAATATTTTACAAAGTCTAAAATAAGAAAAGAAAAATGCTTTATCAATCTTAGATCTCAAAGTACACAGCTGCTGTCTAAAAGGGGTTAGTTGGCACATCCAAACAACGTAGAGATTGCCTCCAATGGAGTCAATGACCAGTGCAGTAGCATCTTCAGTTATAATAGATTTTTAGTTTCAAATGATCTTTGTCATCGAGCTACATTTGAAATTTATGCATTTCTGGAGTCCATAAGTATATAGGTACATATCTTCGGACCACACGGACTTAACAGTTTTATGTAAATGAGATGTCATATTGTGTAATCGAAGATTTATGTGGGATTGCTTATGGAATAAAAATATTTATACTTTTAAGTTGCAAGTTTAACGTATGATAGTTCTAAATATTGTTTTGCTAACAGAGTTTTTCAAACAAAACTGTTAAGGGGCTCCCAATCGACGATTGCTCTTTTTCGAAACGAAAAAAGAAATACTTCTGAACAAGCCACATCTCCTGTTTTTATAAGTATATTACTTCAGGTTCCTACCTAGATTTCTATTAAGCTGAAAACATAATAGCAGAAACTTTTCACGATAAAGATATTATTTCAAAATGATACGTTTTAGAATTTGTGATCGAAATATTTTATATACCTACTATTAAAATCAACTTGTGATTTATTGTTGAAGATAGGTAATATGTAGATCTAGATTTCTATTAGAATAGATTTTTGATAAGTAATTATACATAATTTATATCATAAATTTATTCGAAAAGCTAAGGCGGACCACGCGCCGACGTGTGTTTGTCGTCGTTGCAGCGGTCGGTAGGATTATTTATCGAAGTGATTAAAGATGGGTACATCTTTATTCACATATACTATACATTATAAAATAGGAGATGTGGCTTGTTCAGAAGTATTTCTTTTTTCGTTTCGAACAAAAATAATCGTCGACTGGGAGCGCCTTAAGAACTACTTAAAGTGTATATGAATAAAAAAATGCTACTTCAGGTATCTTGACTTTCAATCTGAAAGTAGTGGGTTTGAATACGTTAATAGGTTTTTCTATTCGAAAAGAATATAATAATTAATTACTTACCGTTTTACGTGCTAAAACGGTAAATAAATACATGAAGAGGAAACCTGTTAGTATTCTTATAAGCGGCGATCGGCTTGCAATCTGTTACGTATGGAATGATAACTACTACAGAATATGGCCATGTGCCAAGTGTGATGTTTGGCATAGCTAGGGTAGTCATGTCCAAACATTACACGTAGTAATCAAAATAATAACATACAAAATAATAAGTTCTGTTAAAAAATATTTTTCAATGACTAGCTTTTATAAAATCAACCATCGAGCACCAGCGCGCTATCACTTGTCACATCATATAACATTTGTCATCGGAACTTGACAAGAATGCAATTTTTTTACTCAATCGAAGTGTTTACTAAGAAGTTCCGTTGTGAGTACTTACTCTGAACAGCTCCTGACTCCATCATTGCATTTAAATAAAAGCTTGTAAAAATGCTTATCAATGGATATGCTTTTAAATGTAAAATAAATTAAATTATTGTTACAATATAAAATTAAGAAAATTAAATCAATGGTTGTTCACTTAATTATTTATAATGCCATTATTATTAATTTATAACAAGTCACTTTTCTTATGATAACCTTTAGTTTTGACAGAAACCGAGAGCATAAACATTATTAATTATATATTAAAGTACTGATTTAATTGGTAGTATAAATAAAATAAGACACCTGTTATACCTACTTGTTGTTGCACGTTATTGAAAACATAAGTTATCACTTCTATACTAATATTATATTATTAATTAATTAATAATATTAATAATAATAGTATAATAGTATTAATAGTATAAAGAGGAAAGATTTGATTGTTTGTTTGTTTGTTTGTATCGAATAGGCTCCGAAACTACTGAACCGATTCAAAAAATTCTTTTACCATTAGAATCCTACATTATCCCTGATGGACATAGGCTATATAGTATTTTCAAAAACGTTAGGGATCCGTATGAAAACTTCGATAATGTAACCCAACGTGTGATAAAAAATCCAAAAATATCTTTATATCGCGTATGCTGCGGAAATTATTGACAATAGAGCAAAGTAATGTACTGCAGTTTTAAAGAGAACATCAATATCTACAAATAAGTCAACAATGCCATATGTCTAACTATTAGGGATCCGTATGAAAACTTCGATAATATAACCCAACGTGTGATAAAAAATCCAAAAAAATCTTTATATCGCGTATGCTGCGGAAATTATTGAAAATAGAGCAAAGTAATGTACTACAGTTTTAAAGAGGACATCAATATCTACAAATAAATTAACAATACCATATGTCTAACTATTAAGGATCCGTATGAAAACTTCGATAATGTAACCCAACGTGTGATAAAAAATCTAAAAAAATCTTTATATCGCGTATGCTGCGGAAATTATTGACAATAGAGCAAAATAATGTGCTACAGTTTTAAAGAAGACATCAATATCTACAAATAAGTCAATAATACCATATGTCTAACTATTAGGGATCCGTATGAAAACTTCGATAATGTAACCCAACGTGTGATAAAAAAATCCACTGCGGAAATTATTGACAATAGAGCAAAGTAATGAACTACAGTTTTAAAGAAGACATCAATATCTACAAATAAGTCAACAATACCATTTGTCTAACTATTAGGGATCCGTATGAAAACTTCAATAATGTAACCCAAATGTGATAAAAAATCCAAAAAAAAACTTTATATCACGTATGCTGCGGAAATTATTGACAATAGAGCAAAGTAATGTACTACAGTTTTAAAGAGGACATCAATATCTACAAATAAATCAACAATACCATATGTCTAACTATTAGGGATCCGTATGAAAACTTCGATAATGTAACCCAACGTGTGATAAAAAATCCAAAAAAATCTTTTTATCGCGTATGCTGCGGAAATTATTGACAATAGAGCAAAATAATATAATACAGTTTTAAAGAGGACATCAATATCTACAAATAAATTAACAATACCATTTGTCTAACTATTAGGGATCCGTATGAAAACTTCGATAATGTAACCCAACGTGTGATAAAAAATCCAAAAAAATCTTTATATCGCGTATGCTGCGGAAATTATTGACAATAGAGCAAGTGATGAACTGCAGTTTTAAAGATTACATCAATATTAACAAATAAGTCAGCAATACCATAATTATGTCCAACTATTACAATTATGTCACAATAACTACTTTTTCATGTTAAAATATGCAATGGTAACGCCGCCTGTACAAACTAGGCACTTCATTTTCAAGGCCATATCAGTACCTGTAAATTAATTTTTTAATTATACCATTCCCAAATTCCATACCATTCAAAAGTTATTATGAGTGTAATAATCTATAGGTACTAATATTATTATGAGGAAAGATGTTTTGTATATTTGTATGGAATAAATACAAAAACTACTGGATATATTTCAAAAAATCGTTTACTTTTAGAATGCTACATTATCTCTGAGTAACATAGGCCATATTTATTGTTTGAAAAAAATAGGGATTCCTATTAAAACTTCGATAATGTAACCTGGGTAAAAAAATACCCATAAAATCGTTATAATACGTTACTCCCGTGCGGAGCCGGGGCGGACTGCTAGTTATTCATATATTAAAAAAAACAGGATCACGATTGTAATCCCCAAGTACGGTAGACATACTCTCAGATCTTCAATCACTTAGATCCTTGAAGATGCCTAAAGGGTATAGTCAGAAGCACGTCCAAACATTACGTTTGGCACAATACCCAAATTTTGCAGTAATAAGCATTCCATACGTGATAGGTTGCAAGCCTGTCGCCGCTAGATAAGTGTATCGAAAAACGTAAATGCTTATCTCTTTCTTTATAGATATTAAGTTACATATATATTTTTTTAGATTATGTTTCAAATAAAATGTTTAAATGTGAATCAGACAATTTTTTGCCTACACAGTCATTTGACTCACTTTTATGACTAAAATCAGAGTGGTCCACTATTATTACACAGTTAAGATTAAACTCAAGAAATCTTCAACCGGATATAATGCAAAACGTAGCGCTAGCCATTTATGAAGACGCTATATACTTTTGACGCACATTGAGTAAACTGATTGTTTTTTTTTACAGATGTTTTTAATGTATTAGGTATTTTTGCTGTTTGTAACCTCAAAGACAGTTCCAAAACTTAGGATATTTTTAATTTTGTCGACTTTCAAAATGTGATTTAGAATCGTGAATCTAAATATTGGTCAATACTTGGATTTTTAAAATATACGAATATAATAGAAAAAATACTGAACTATCCTAAGTTATTGAACTGTCACTCTAAGGATACGCTAATTTAGAGTTTAACGTGAAGAAAATAAGAACGTTCGTATTTTACAAGATTTTTGTTAGTTTTTTGAGACAGCAGAATTGCAACATTTAATTATAGCTTTAACTGAATTCATGGCTTAAAAATTGATAAAACTTCGCCTCTATGCGCGAGCAAGTCGTTCCTTGCTCTGTGTAACATAAGCGCTTACCGTAAAGAAATTGACAAATGTTTGAGGAATCTGTGCCCACGCGTGGGCGTCCTTTCCCACGGCCTATGAATAATAATATTTTTCTATAACAATGAATTTTGTTAAGCTATTGGCGACGTTTTTTATAGAGACTTAGAGAGATATACTGTCAGGGTCGGTAATTTGAAGAGGTATTATAATAAATTATAATAATGATTTGGAAGTGTTGGAATTGGTAGTATGATTGTTTTTATTATTAAGAAGTGTTTACTTTATGACATGGAATAATTGATTTGTGATGTGAAGAAAATTAAAATCTTCTTTGATGAAACGTTCGTGGCATAGCTTACTATTAAGTTAATATACACTAAAATTCATGTCTACATTTTTCATGATTTTTTGTCTACTCTTCCGTAAGTAGACTTTGTTTTCTAGGGTGCTAATGCTAGGACTCATCATCATTCTGCAATTATCCCACTTAAGTGTGGTCGGCACATGTGTTCTTCATCCATTTCCCTCGATCAGCATTCATCTCATCTCTCACTCTTTTGTTACCCATACCTATCTCTTTTACAAAGTCCATCCATCTTTTCTTAGGTCTACTGCTACTTAGAATTAAATTATCTTTTGCTAATTCTAGGACTGCAGGTCAGAAATAGCAATATAAATATAATCACGTCTGTAATCCTCAAGTACGGTAGACATCCTCTCAGATCTCAGACTATTATTATGGATGTCTAAAGGGAGTAGTAAGAGACACGTCCAAATATTATATTTGGCGCATACAAATAAGCATTCCACAAGCATTCCTATACCTAGGTGATAGGTTGCTTCTTATAAAAATGGTATATCGGTTCTGAATCCGGCATTTTCTAAATTTATTTTCACAAATAAAGATATACTTTAAAGATTTATTAAACACCAGAAACTAATGACTGTCTGTGAAACTAAAATTTTATGCTTTGTCTAGAACGCTCTTAGGTTATTAAACTTAAGCTCTTATGTAAGGAAACAACGCTAGTGCCTCCACTAAAGTTAGGTATAAACTTAAAATTTCTTACAGATGGGAATCAGAAAACAAAATAAGCCTTTTAAAATGAATTAAGCAGCGATTTAAAACATTAAAATTATGTTCAGGTGTAATATTTTACTTAGCATTAATGATAGTATGACAGGTGAACTTTTGGTAGGTGCCACATTATTTTCATGTTTAATATTAAGTCGATCCCAAATAAAAACTGTATATGATAACACAACTGAATAATTTTGGAGATCGGCTCTTATTTATCTGAATCTAAATTAAATATCACACATAAAAATAGCACCATAAAAAACATCCATCGCGAAGAAATTGCCATAAAAACCATATTACACCATATTCTAGTAATTTACATAGTTCAGTGCGTAGGCGCAGGTCAAAGTAACAAATTGATAAAAACTTTATTGAACACACACAATTTTATAGTAAGCAGCTGGGTCATTTTAAAAGCCTATACCTAAAAAAACCTATATACTATGATACCACATAAACTTAAAAACTTAAAAACTGATAATCATCATGATATTTTTATCTAAACTTTAAACTTTCTAAACTAAAGAAAAATATTTTTTAAGACTTTAATTTACAGAAAAACCATGTTATTTTTAGGGTTCCGTACCCAAAGGGTAAAATCGGAACCCTATTACTAAGACTTCGCTGTCCGTCTGTCCGTCTGTCCGTCTGTCCGTCTGTCCGTCTGTCCGTCTGTCTGTCTGTCACAGGGCTGTATCTCATGAACCATGATAGCTAGACAGTTGAAATTT
This sequence comes from Hydriomena furcata, assembly GCA_912999785.1. Classification (NCBI taxonomy): domain Eukaryota; kingdom Metazoa; phylum Arthropoda; class Insecta; order Lepidoptera; family Geometridae; genus Hydriomena; species Hydriomena furcata. The sequence goes on along the minus strand of OU538832.1, from coordinate 14,021,610 downwards.
TCACAGATTATGTATTTCTATTGCTGCTCGAACAACAAATACTAAAAACAGAATAAAATAAATATTTAAGGGGGGCTCCCATACAACAAACTTGATTTTTGCATTCCAGCGCCATCTAGTTTCATTTGATGTTACTACGTATTATAGGTACTTTTCGCGGTCTCATGCGACCGCTCGGGGTTTGAGAGGTAAGATGAAAGAGGTTTGCGATTCCGCTGGCAGGTGGCGCTATTTTACCACTATCGGTAAAGTAAGTCGGTAAATAGGTGGTACTTCACATGATCGAATAAAAAGTTTGAAATTGAATTATTGAATTCATGTAGTTAGGTAAAGGTACCTAGGTAGATATTATTAATTTCCAATTAATTTCGAGTTCGAATCCTTGCCGTGCATCAATGGATATTTCTGTTCGAAAAATGTACCTATATGCGCGTTACACGTGTTTATAACAGTGAAGGAAAACATCGTGAGGAAACCTGTTAGTATTCTTGAAAGCGGCGACGGGATTGCAACCTGTCACGTGTGGAATGCTAACTACGTAGTTAGGTAAATAGGTAGGTTACGAGATATTATGAATTATTTTTTTTTCTAGGGTTCCGTATCTAAAGGGTAAAAAACGGGACTACTAAGACACCGCTGTCCGTCTGTCTGTTACCAGGCTGTATCTCGTGAACCGTGATAGCTAGACAGTTGAAATTTTCACAGATGATGTATTTCTCTAAAATCAGCATAAAATAAATATTTAAGTGAGACTCCCGTACAACAAACGTGATTTTTTTCCCGTTTTGATAATAGTACGGAACCCTTCGTGCGCGAGTCCGACTCGCACTTGGCCGGTTTTTATTTTTTTTTGATTATTGGTATAGGTCCACGTATTAAATTACTTTTTTTATGTAAATTATTAGCAATAATGTATACTAACCATAAACAAACCAGAAGGTACCTGCTTTGGAAAAATAGGTCTTACCATTTTTAAGTAACATCTATACAGCTTTAAATTACATGCTTTATACTATTTAAGAATGAACCAGCTATCTCCTGATCTCTAGCTACGACTATAGGCACTTCAAGCGTGGGCTTCAAGACTATACCATTCAGATTTTGTGATTATAAGATATGAGTCAGATGGAACTAGTTCCGCGTCCACCTGTGCCAAATGATTGGTGCTGATTTTATGGTAGTCATTTGGACAACAAAATAAAAGTTTATAGTTTTAAAACATAATATTAAACGTTCATACATAGATACTCGTAGATAAATAAATATTGGGCAAAATGTGGGCATGTGCCTAATATAATGTTTGGACGTGCCTCTGACTACCCCCACAAGACATCTTCAATGGATCTAAGCGTCTGAAGATCTGAGAGGATGTCTACCATACTTGGGGATTACAGTCGTGATCCTATTTATTATTTATTTTTATTTTAAATAAATATTGGTAAACATTACCACACAGCGCCATCTAGACCCAATTAAACAAAGCTATGTACTAGCTATGTATATGTAGTATGGGAACTAGATAACTGATAAAATACTAATATACTTTTTTTTGTAAATACATACAATATGATACATTAAATATCATCCAGACACATAAAACACATCTATGTTCATCACACAAATTTTGCCTTGGGGAGCGAATCCACATCCACAATATTGGAGTACAAATTTGGAAGGTCTTATTGCTAGGTAAAAAAAATGATTAAATATTCTCTACGAGTAAATATTTGATGGCAGAGCGCGTTTAAGTCTTTTATACTGAGATTTGATTTTATTAAAAACTTTTTTGATCATAGTTTTGATTAATCCTGATTTTAATGTTTTTATTTCCTAATGTGGGCATGTGCCAAATATAATGTTTGGACCTGCCTCTGACTCCCCCCACAAGACATCTTCAAAGGATCTTAGCGTCTGGAGATCTGAAAGGATGTCTACCGTACTTGGGGAATATAGTCGTGATCCTATTTATTTTTTTATCTTATTTCCTATTAATAATTTGAAGAAGAGAATGCAAAAAACATTTAAGTAAGGTTTTAAAAAGAGTTTTTCAAAACATTACGCTAAACAAGTCATTATATGTAGGTCCGTTTTCGTTCCCTCTATAAATACACTTATTGTTAATTTTTATTAGAATTAATGCAATATTTTTAAACATCAATAAAAACTAATCCAACAATTTAAAATTTTAATAAACAATTGGATACAACAAAAAAACACTGTCTTATAATCTGTTGAATTGATCTAATTTTCCTCACAATTTCCTTGAAATCATAGATCAAGAACGTTAGTCATAGACATCTGCTCTAGATACGCAGAACCTGATGTTTCCTCAACAGCCTTCCTTGAATGGTGATGTCACAATATGCTAATGATTCCGTGAAAATCATTATTTGCAACTTTACTTGGTAACATGATGGTCTCTAATGTTATTTTAGTTAACTCACCTTGCTTAGTCGTTTTCATCTAAATATATTTATATAACTCTTGCGTTAGTAGTTGGCTACTAGTTCATTGAGCTTAACTTCTTTTTCAATACTTTTTCATAGATAAAGAATAAATAAAGGGTAAAAATCATTTTGCTAATTTTTAAAATAAATAAACCATGTTACTATTCCAAAAAGTTACCATGAACGTATTTAATAAATACATGTTACTTCATAAATAAAATTATTTTGCGTTACAAATATTTTTTGTCCCTGTGCCGGTATTATTTATTATTTATTTAAACGTACCGAGGTTTGCAATAAATGATTCATGCGCTCTACAAAGGTACAATTTGCGCACAGTTTTGGCATGCCCCGGGACAATTGTGACATTTTACAATGTGTCGAACTGAAACACAAGTTGGAAACAGGCAATAAGGTTCATGAATAAAGAACATTGTATGAATAAAGAGCAGCGCATGAATAAAATCATTCCGTTAATATGTAAATAATGTATTTTATAGTCATCAATGGTTTGAAGAGTATTGCCTGTGAAATTACAGGAATACATGTTACTTGTATACCTCAAGGATGCGTCTAGGTGTTTGTTAGATGATGATGAAATACTGTTTTGTTACTACTATTCTGTCTTTATGAGATATAAAAATAATTATATTTAAATTAAAAAACTTTATACGTACAAAAATCTAGGATATCTCTTCTTTGGTCAAATGCGATTTTTTAATGCAACTTCACAATAAATATGACTTGACTAGAGTAACACTCGTCCTAGTAAATTACAATGTTCTATGTAATTAAGAAACACTTTGTATCTCTTTATAAAACGTCCATTACTAAGAAGAAGAAAGTCGATTCATCAATCGGACATTTTTAAATAAAACAATAAATCCAAAATAAAGTTGTTTTATTTACCTTAAAACATTACGTCCATTTTATTCATGAATGACTCGCAGTGGCATACACACATTCAAACACAAAGAATTTGTTGAACAATAATGATGCACAACGGTCGACATCAAAATTTGTTAATTAATTCAACTGCTTATGCCTCTGCTTTTTATATTTATGCCCTTTTTATCTGGGCTGCGCACGAGTCGATAAAATACCTGTTAGGGTGGGGCCAGAGTATACGCGCATACGATAAATGCCTAGCAATTTATATAAAATAAATTGCCCGACAACCGACAACTGTAATTCACAAGTATAGTATAAGACATCTCTTCAGATTCCCAAATTATTAAATCCGTAGTAAAAGCAAGCTAAATGAGAATAGATGGACGTTTTAAAAACTTAACAACAATATCCCATTTAATTCAATCATGCAGGTTCGTGTAGATATATTATTTTAAATATATATAATAAACTAGCGACCCGCCCCGGCTTCGCACGGGTAGCATATTATTATACATATAAACCTTCCTCCTGAATCACTCTATCTAATAAAAAAAAACCACATCAAAATCCGTTGTGTAGTTTTAAAGATATAAGCAAACATACATACATACATACATACGCGGGAAGCGGAAAGCGACTTTGCTTTATACTATGTAGTGATAATAAACAAAAAAAGTTTTCACTATTAGAAGAGTTTTTTAAGTTCTATGGAAAATCTACGCAGTCGATAAAACTAAAATGAAACAGAGATATTAGTAACATAATGTACAAAAATAAGCCACCTTATTTTTGGAAGTCGGTTCATTAAAAACGATCTGTATACACGCTGAATTGGTAACCTCCTGTTTTAAAGTTAGTTAAAAGTCGCTTTCCGCTACCACTCTATCCGTACCAACTCAGTTGCGTAAGCGGCTCTTATGTAGCCATTTTTATTGTACGGGTCATCGAGCACTGCATTGTGCTTTATAGATTGTTCGAATTTAGTGCCTCTGCGTCTGGTGATAAATTTGTTCTCTTATCATGTGGTAATGGAATTCGGTGGAACTATTCAGGTCATTGACTCCTACCTAGTGTGTTTTTTAAATACCCTCGTCGCCTTAACAAATGGCCAATTTGTAGGTTATAAACATTTTGTTAAAGATATGAAAGCCCTGAGTTTGCAACCTTTCATGTAAGGACATAAAAATATTTACCAAAATACCATTCAATTTTGATATAGAAAATATATAGAAACGGCACTACTTTATAAAAGTATTTCACATATTCAAAATAAACAGCTTATCAAATCCTAAGAGCAAAAATTTTGCGAATTCTTTTGAAAATAATAAAAAGATCCGAGTCTTGTGTTCTTTTAGCAAAGATTTTTATCGCGATAATAATAATTCCTTACCTGATTAACACATACACATACAAAATAACTGAAACCGTTTGCGTAATCTACATTATAACATACCGCATGACATACAACAACATAAACACAGGATTTCGATCTGCGCGCGCGCATAAGTAAGCGTTATCTAAGCGCAAAGGTCGTTGTAGGTGCGCATAGGTCACTGTGATGAGTTGAGCGATTATTTATTTCACTCGTTTGTCGTGTAACTTGGCCGCCCTTATATAAAACCTTAATATAAAACAATATAAACTAAGGAATTTTGTTGTGTAACTCCGAAATTCTTTAAAATATCTTTATATAAAAATAATTTAATAAAGCGTTCACCCGGCGGCTCAAGCGGTTTGATTAGAATTGCCTTAACATAAAATATAGACATTTTTAAAAATGTAATGAAAATTTAGGAAAATTTCTGTTGAAAATCATTTTTCAGTGACAAGCTTTTGTAAAATCATTAAAACCATCGAGTACCAGCGCTATCACTTGTCACATGTATAACATTGTCATCGGAACTTGACAAGAATGCAAAGTTTTTTAGCGAAGTATTTACTAAGGAGTTCCGTTGTGAGTTACTGCTGAACAGCTCCTGACTCCATCATCAGATCAGCTCGTTGTCACCATAATCTTGCATAATCACCAAAGTTACATAAATATGCAAAATTTCAGCTCAATCGGTTGGGGATAACTGCTTGAAAATTGAGTTGCAAGATTCTACCCGAACAAACATAGTCTTACATACATACATTGCAAGTTAATTACAAGCTTGTATAAAATAGTTTATGTTCCCACGACTTTAAACTATCTCTATGAAATTTCATGACAATCGGCCCAGTGGTTTGGAAAGGATAGTGACAGACAGACAGAGTTACTTTCGCATTAATAATATTAGTATAGATATTATTCCCCGCAAAACATTACAATGATACGATCTGTATTGCACATCATTACCCAAATGATGTCATTTTGTCGTTATGACGCAACGAAGTCCACTTATCGCGCCGCTCATCACAAAGTGGTTACCTTTGACCAACAAACTCCCAGATTTCTAACGACTGCCATAAGACGGACGTAAAGATGCTCATGCTGGAAATTTTCAAGTCTTTTTTTTTCTGCTTTTATTCGGATAAAAGTAGCTAGCTTTTAGTCCTAGGCAGTTAGCACGAATCATTATCGTATCGACAACGTATCTTCCAAATTTAAACTGACACTTATTGACAGACAGCCAGTTGTAAAATACCTCAAGCCTAATCCATTTGCAACATATGTTCATTTGTTGTGCCATCACGAGGACGTGGGATAAGATGAAGAAAAAGAATATTCGTGCACAGGGGGGTTAGCATGAACCACTATCTTATCAACAATGTTTCGTCCAAATGCCAAAACTTACACTTTTACTATACAAAAAGTGTCAGTTTTGACATTTAGACGATACGTTACGTTAATTTTATGAAGATTAATCTCTCAGATATATTTACATAAATTGCTTGCTTATCACTCACTCAATAAACTAATTCAAACTCAAGTACTGGCCACGAACAACTATCGTATCAACAACGTTTCGTCCAAATGCCAAAACTGACACTTTTACTATACAAAAAGTAATAAAAGTGAGAAATATCGCCCGACATGTCGAACGATATGTCTCTGCGACATGTCTCCTAGTGCAAATGCGTCTTCATTCTTGTAGGCTCATTAATCGTGTCAGTTTGACCGATTTTTTAAGTGTACAGTAGAGTCTAACTGTATAGTATTGAATTTTACTACATTATCATTATGTAGAATGAAATTGTAACATTTTCGCCTTTCATCAACTATTAAATATTACCTGTCAAAATCACTTTTCAATTCGTTACAAATTCGATATCAATCACTGGTACTAGCTACCAAATGATATACTGTGGAATGGCAAGTTTAAGTTGCAAGCGACAGCGTATTAATTTGAATTGTTATTTTTAAGTAAAGTAAGCCATCTGCGCTATAGGTTAGGCTTGGGATAGCGCGATAGGCTCAGGCTTAGCTTCACCTACTGACTACTTGACTTCTGACATGTTTTGTTTAATTCCCATCCAAACAAAAAACAGAAAAAAAATGTCCCAGACATTCACATTCATCAGACAAATGTTTTTTTGGAGGTTGTCTTGTCTTTTACATGTAAGAAGATACTTAAAAAAATATATTTTAAGTTATCCGGTTCCAATAGTACCTAAGAGTACAAGCTTTGCTTAGTTTGAAGCTTGACGGCGTGGTGGTCAATGTTCATCAATATTACTTATTCTATATATTTTTCTATATATTAGTAATAATAATGTTAGTAGCTCTGCCTTCTGCGCTGTAGATTGTGGGTTCGATCTCCACCCAGAACAAATATTTGTATGATAAACATAGATGTTTGTTTTGTGTCTGGGTATTATTATTTATCAGTTTGTAAGTATTTACAAAAAAAAATATTATTATTTATTTAGTTTTAATTTCCTCTTAAAATGCACCTACTTATTAATATTATTAATTTTGAGTTGATTCCGCTCTGTTACATTACTTGTACCACGCACCGTCGCCCAAGTAATTGTTACCATCCTATCTAGAAATGGTACATTTATTATAATTTTTCGGCTTGTCAGTCTGTCTATTGAAATCCGAGCGTGTCTTATCGGTAATTGGGCATCATTAGATAGAGGCGTGAGTGCCGCACAGATAGAATTATGTTATTTTTAAATCAGTTGAATTGATAAAAATATATTTTCGATTAGTGCTTTTTATTGGTCTTTTTATAATGTGCCTGCGTAGTCAAAATAATGCGTATTGTTTTTATTTTGACTTTGTTTCAAAGTAAAGAAAGGTCAAATTAAACATAATCTATATATATATATAAATGAATGTTTGTCAGTATGTCCTTTATAGAATCTTAAACTATGCATTTGATGTGATGATCTTTAGCAAAGTTGTTGTGCTTGAGCCCACGAAAGTTTCTGAGTTGGTGGCGTAGCAACGCGCGTAGGGCATAGCTAGTAAAGTTGTAAATAATAAATCTGGTACGTTTTGACTAAGTCTTTTTGTTAATCATTCGTTTTTAGAAATTCCTATTTGATATAAATGACGTTATATATCCAAACCACTTCTTTTATAAAATGATATAGATCTTAATATATATAAAACCCTTGCGTAACTGACTGACTGACTGATCTATCAACGCTCAGTCTAAGGAAGGTGTCATCCCAAAATTCATCTTCCAGGGGTACACTGACATTGAAGTCTGTTTGAAATAACTTTACGTGAACAAAGTCAGTAGCATTTTCACTAGTATATTATACAAACGATTGTTGTCTACATCAAGATCCGGGAATCATTGAAAAATTTTAAACTGATAAAAGCATCGACCACCCAAAACCATCTTGATTTTAATTTTTACGTCTCATTTGTATAAACTTTATTATTTTAATGGGAGGAGATATCTTGATAGAAGAATCAAAAACACCGACATTATTTTAAAAAGGCCACAGGTTAATGCAAACTTGCTATTTAGCTTCGGGCGGTATCAGTAGCGGCTTCTACTATTAATACAATACTTTGATCATAATCACATCTTTAGAGATGAGAAAGTTGAAAGGAGTGATTAACAAAAGACGGAGGCCATAATTAACCTACTTATATCATAGAAATAGGATGACGACTGAAATCCCCAAGTTCGGCAAAAGTCCGCTCAGATTTCCTGGCGCTCAGATCCTTAAAGATGCCTAAATGGGGTAGTCTAAACAATAAACATACATTTGGCCCATGCCCGCATTTTGCAGTTGTTAGCATTCCTTACATGACTATAAGCCCGTTCTCATGAAGCAAGCAAGCAAGTTTTTTTAGCACCTTACTTTCTTCTTCACCTTACACTCTTAACTTTTAGCCAAGATATCCTTTATAGAGATATAGTTTATTAAGTGTTATAACAAAAAAAATCACTAGAAAATATTATTATGAATATTGGACAAATATCTTGACACCAAATTGGTCGCAACTCAGAATTGAGCTATAGTTGCATGCCTACGCTACTATGACGTTAGTATTCCGTGTGATTTCCTTACGAAGTTTTCCTTCAACGTTTTAATCAAGTTCACTCGTAAACACTATTCGTAGCTCATTGAGTTTTGAGACATTAAGTTTTCATAAGAGATCCGGATAATTGCTGATGCAATATAATTTTCGTAGCCGGATGTTTGGCCGGATTATGTTCTAAAAAGCCGGATGTAAAGACAAGAGAAATGATCAATGATAGTTCACCTCTTACACACTTAGGAGATATTCAAATTGGATCATTTATTCATTTTAATGACAGCTACCTCATTTAAAACTTGATGATGATTGTCTGGTGTTAATCATTTTTTGTGGATTGGTTATTAATATTATCGTGATGAAATTTGGATTAATTTGACGACAATTCATTTTGGTATTCATTATTTCATTCATATTTCCTTTCAATGTGAAACTATTATGTAAAATAATAGTTATTAGACGGACCTCACACTCACACACAGCTCAGTTGATAGTAGCTTTGCTTTCTGCGCTATAGGTTGTGGGTTCGATCCCCACTCAAGACAAACATTTGTGTGATGAACATAGATTTGTATTCTGTGTCTGGGTGTTATAATAAACTTATAAGTTTTGGAACGAAGTTCCTTATCGCGCGTTGTGAAAGGGGGCTAGACGGAAAAAATTCTTACGAAAAGTTGTCACGAAAAGTTGTCACGACACTTTTTTGCTATAGTATATCTATTAATATATATATCTATTAATTGTGTCGAGGTCGAGGTCGAGATGGAGGTGGAGGTCGAGATGGAGGTCGAGGTCGAGATGGAGGTCGAGGTCGAGGTCGAGGTCGAGGTCGAGGTCGAGGTCGAGGTCGAGGTCGAGGTCGAGGTCGAGGTCGAGGTCGAGGTCGAGGTCGAGGTCGAGGTCGAGGTCGAGGTCGAGGTCGAGGTCGAGGTCGAGGTCGAGGTCGAGGTCGAGGTCGAGGTCGAAGTCGAAGTCGAAGTCGAAGTCGAAGTCAAAGTTGATTCCCCTTCCCTTGTCCCACGTTATTTTGTGAGAACTTCGTTCCATCCGGGTGTCCCTTGACACCTCTCAAGTTTTTTATTCTTATAAACACCTTTAAGACTTATGAGGCAGAATCATCATGAACGCAATTCATAATAAATGGAACTCACGGCGATTGATGCAGCCAATTGATCGCTTCGCTATGCTATTGACAATAATTCTCTAACATTTTACAGTAGTTAGCATTTCACACGTGACAGGTTGCAAGCCCGTCGCCACTTACAAAAATAACTTATTATGCTAAAACTCCTGATGATCCAAAACTGTATGATAAACAAAGACTTTCAAAAGATCCCACACAAGCTATTACTCGTACCTCATAAAATCTATTAACAAACTAATAAACCACTTTCTTGGCACAAATAACTGTAATCCGCTAAAAGCGATCGTCGGCTTGTAATCTATCCGTAATCCGACCTATCGGCTGATACTTAGAGGCGGAAGGACAAGAATGAACCATATAAGACAAGAACGAAATAAATAATAAATATTGGCGGACTTCACACACATCGCCATCTAAGCAAAGCTTGTACTATGGGAACCAGATGTTGATAAAATAATTAAAATACTTAACTTTATAATATTATCAGCCAGACATAGAACAAACATTTATGTTCATCACACAAATATTTGCCTAGCCAGTGACAGAAAGGAATAAGGCGTTTCCTATCCAAAATAATAATGACATTACAATATAAATTACCTATTAATTTTATAAATGGAAAGGACTTACAAGAATAATTTGTGTTTTGTTTAAATTAGATATTATTATTGCATTTTGCAATGTAAGTGATATTGTGTTACTTGCGTATTTTTTATTAACCACACAATCTTAACATATAAATGCAATGTTTGAACGTGCCTCTGTCTATTCCTAAGGATCAGAGTTCCTGGAGATCAGAAAGGATGTCAACTATGCTCGGGAATTACAGCCGTGAACCCATTTGTTTTTATTTAATGTTAATTACAAGGACTATGCTTGTTTATTACATTCGTGAGCCTATTTGTTTTTATTATTGTTTACTGCAATTATAGTGGTCAATCTTCGCCCCGTCTCCCCTGTAATACACAGTAATTACACCGGGCGTTCATTAATGTGTTACTTTATAATTTAGAGAATACACTAATTGAGCGGTCGAGTGATCGACATGAGAATCGCTTTGGATAATTAAATAGATACCTACACGTTTTTTATGGCTTTTAACCCGCCGGTAAGTACTTGTTGTTTTGATGCTTATGTATATTATATTTATAACTCAAATTCAAATTAAAAATGCATTTATTTCAATAAAATCACAAGGATCACCGTGAGGAACAGGCGGAGCTTCACCTAGCTCCTAACCCTCGTATTCAAGAACGACACTATGAGAACACGCACCCACAGTGGACGAAATCTTTTTTCATAAAAATCACTTTATGTGTTGTGCGACACTGCATAGTGTGACTAGAGGCACATTGTCGTGCGCCCGTGTGCCTCTAGCCAAAGTTGAGGCACCTCTAAAGGCACACGGTAGCGTGCGCCATAGTGCCGCTCAACACATAAAGTCAAGTTTATGAAAAAAGAATTCGTCTACTGTGGGTGCGTGTTCTCATAGTGTCGTTCTTGAATACGAGGGTTCGACATTTCAAAGTGATCTTTGTGATTTTACTGAAATAAATACTTTTTATCTTTGACTTTGGCAGTCGTGGTCCTATTTATTTTATGCTAGTTATCAAATATTGAAAGTTATTTTTTTTTTACGAAATGAATCTGTCATGGTAGAAATCCTCAGAAAGTTTAGTCTTACAAAGCAGTAGCCAGAGGCTAGTCTAAACTTTTTATGTATTGTGACGTGAAATCAATAAAAAAAAACACAAAAAAACCGTATAAAAATCCAGCGCACAAAAATCATAACCGCCTTATACCATCATCAATCAATCAATAGTAAACAAAGATCATACAACTCATACAGCGATCATACAAACATGCCGTGAGAACGGAATCATAGTGAAAGTACTCTATGAGCGTTTTAACAATTATGTACGGAGTTAAACAATGTTGGATTACAGCTTTGTAGATCGGGAGATAGAGTATGAACTTCCTATACAATAAAAAATACGATTACGACAGTAATCCTGTTTATTCTATGTTATTAAGTAAGTACAGTAAATTTAAATACAAATTCAAATTCAAAAATCATTTATTTCAATAAATTCACAAGTATCACTTTAAAACGTCTTAGGACGTCTTAGGAGGACTCTCTCTCAGATCTCCAAGTGTTTAGATCCTTGAAGATGTAAAGGAAGTAATCAGAGGCATATCCATATGTTTAGCACAATACCCACATTTTGAAATAGTAGTTTTGCATATGCGGGTTTGATCAGAAAATATTTGTTCTGAGTCTGGTCGTTGTGGTAATGGTAGTTTTTGATACCCACAATACAACAATCGGTAAAGCGATAAGTGAATAGGGTGATAAAATAATAGGATCACGACTGTAATCCCCAAGTACGGTAGACATCCCCTCAGATCTCCAGGCGCTTAGATCCTTTAAAGATGTCTAGTGGGGGTAGTCAGAGGTACGTTCAAACATTATATTTGGCACATGCCCACATTTTGCAGTAGTTAACTAATTTTAATTTTATAAATGAGATAGTATGATATAATCACAATTATTTATTTCCAGCAACATAGCCCATGAAATATAGACTTTATAAAGACTAATATACATCATCATTTTATAAAGTATTTTGAACATTGTCAAAGTTGACATCGTAGAAAACAACTCTCCAGCTCCTAATCTATAACCAATCAAAGATGCGCCCGCGCAGTCCGTACTCATTTAACCTGTCGCAATGTAAAGGTGAGAACACAATGCGCGTCGTAACCCAAACCACAGGTGATATAATAGTTATTACTGCGCAAGTCTCACTTGTAACTAACTAATACACTAGTAATGTAACATATATCCCAATGTAACATACGCGTGACATGGAAGTTACGAAACTTACTTATGCCCATTTGCACCAAAATTTAGGTTCATGCTTACCCCGGCTTCACAAGGATGCACTAATGAATCTTAGGTTACATACCTAAGATTGGGAAAATTTGCCGATAATTAATAATTAATTCTATTGCAAATCAAAAAAATCTATCTGAATAAAAAAATATAAAAAAAGTATTTTTACAAATTGGCCCAGTAGTTTTTAAACTAAAAATTGAATTTTAGCATAGTATGATTTTATTAAATAATAATTTATAATAATAAAATATACTATTTCTGATTGGTGTTTACATTAAAAATAGTAAAAGACACGAAACAAACATTTGTACCAAAATCTAGGTCCGAGGTCATTCGAGGTCATATTATAACCCATAAACCTTAATTTAACAATCAGCCTATAAAAACACAAATATTTTGAGACTAAATCAGTCACTGTCAAATCATTTTGAACCTTAAACAAAAGCACTAAAGCTCCTTTCCCAGTGCATGTCTACTTAAGTGCCACACCGTCCTACGCCACGCAACCCTAACGTAGTATTACGTAAACGTAATCACCGGCTAGGTGTCAGAGTGCAATCTTTTATCGTTTTTAGATCGTTGCTTTTATTTCTTCATTAACTTTCAGATAATAAAATTAAATGCGCTGTAAAATGAGATTAGAATAGATTACGCCGAATTAGAAACTCTAGCCTAAACCAGTTCAATCATCATTCTTTGCACCTTATCCCACTTTTCGTGGGGTCCGCACAACATGTTAATGTTGCAAATAGATTTGGCTTGTTGTTTTATAACTGGCCGCTTGCCTGACGTGAACCCTGTGTCACGTGTGGAATGCTAACTACTGCAAAATGTGGGCATGTACCAAATAAGTTTAGACGTGCCTCTGACTACCCCCACTAGACATCTTCAAAGGATCTAAGTGCCTCGAGATCTGAAAGGATGTCTCGTACTTGAGGAGTACAGTCGTGACCCTATTTTCTTTATTTTTCTTTGGGAATGCTTTCTAAACAAAAAAAACGTTTATATCGATGATATTAAAACTCGTACGGAGTTTACTTATCATAACAAAGATAAGTTAAGATACTTTCGGTGTGGTCACTAATTGATGGGTGACAGGTGGTGTTAACAGCTACAACCCGGTCACAATATCTGTGCACCTGACCTCGTGACGTCATATCGGCGGTCTCTCTCATATGGGCAACGAAGAAACGGAAGCGGGAGAGGCGCCGCATTCCAGCGAGGTGCACAGATATTCTGACCGGGTTGTAAGTACTCTTGAAACAGATGTCATTCCCGGCTTAAAATCGTTATAATGGGCATGCCAGCAGCAACAAATTTGCAAAAATAAATATTTAAAATATCTATTGCTAACTGCAACTTATATTTAGAACGAAATTTTTATTCAAGATATTTAGATTAGGTACTACACATAATTGCATTAATTTTTACTTATTATTTAACTCAATAATACAAAAAACTGATATTTTTTATTATATCAAACATAAATTTTTATTCGCAATTATTTTTCTTAACCTATTTCGGGCAAAGGTCTCTCCCAAATCCTTCCATCTATCTCTATCCTTCGAGTATTTTACAAATGATTATTATAATCATATTCATTTGTTATTCCAGTTGGATAATATTATTATTATTATAAAAAAAATGTATATCACTTTTAAAACCGTGCTGCCCATCCTACAGTTTTATTATTTGATACATTAGCGGTCAACATGCCTAGAAATCGTCTTCGCCTAGTGTGCAAACCGCTCGGAAGGTTGCACGCACACTAGCACAGCGGCGTGTAGCGACTCAGTGACCTCACGCACACATAGGCGCGTTCACCTGCAGCGATCCACTCGTGCGCACTGTCACATAATAGGATGCCGGTGCACTGAGTGCATTTTATTGTATTCGATTTGTATATCATACAAATATATATTTATTTTGATTAAGTATACAATCGAATCACATTTTTTATGATTAACACTTGATGTAAATGTATCATGACTAAAAATTAGTAAGTAAGTATTGTTATTATCCAAAACGTCTCAAATTAAAAGTCACTAAATAAAAACTATGTTATAAATACTCATACTCATTGCTATTTATAAAGTTACAAACACGGATACGAATGGAATGATTCACTTTTTATCGCTAAAAGAATCAAATATTTTTTTCAATCACTTTTTAGAACACGTTTTCCTCAAACTTTTTCGCTAACTAATCAATCGGGTTTTACCTTGATCCAATTATATTAATTGTTCGACTGACAAGCTTATATAAATACGTTACTCAGAAGTAACTATAAATAAGATAAACTCAGTGTGACCACAATCTAACGTGTAAACTCTGACATTCCACACACACACGCGCGGCATCGATAGAACATCGCGTCACCTGTTGACTAGATCGCGACCTCCCATCCAGACTACATTATTAATATTGGTCAATACACCCACACGTACAAGCATACCCATCCCAAACTGTACTTTATCCCGTCGCAATAAAATCTTTATTTGATTGCGAGCGCTTCCACAGCCACACTTACACAGGTTAAACTAGAGGTGTTGCGTTGCGCGTGTGTGCTGAAGATGCTGTTGAATGGATGGCCGTTTAGCTGAATTGATTTTGAATGGTAGCGGTTTAGTTATAGGGTTGTTATTGCCTTGTACTAGGAAGTAAGATTGGATGGAGCAAGGCGAAATGTAGCTTTGGGGTCGTGGGAGCCGCCAGTACTTACGTTAGTTATATTATTTTTGATATAACGGTATGAAATTTTTGATAACACACGTACAATATGGACTGATGTGTGTTGGACTTTATTGAGTCCGGTTCGTTTGTGTTTTTTGTTGTGGCGAATCTTGTCTATGGATTATTATGGTGGACTTCATATTGCGGTTTTGAATTATACCTAATTAGGTGGATTTTAAGATACTGTTTGGATGAAGACGTTTGTTTATGTTGTATTGACAGAATTGTACGCGAAACTATAATTATCTATTCATTTTCTGGTTTAGAGATTTTTTGTGATTTTTATCACAACGTTTATACTATCATGAGTATTAAGTACTTGAGAATGAATTCGACTGATATTTTCACATATTTTACAAGCTTTTATTTAACTTGCAATGTATGTATGTAACTATGTAACTATGTTTGTTAAGGTGGAATCTTGCAACTCAGTTTTGAAGCAGTTATCTTCAACCGATTGATCTGAAATTTCGCATACATATGTAACTTCGGTGACAATGCAATAATATGGTAACAGCAAGCTGATCTGATGATGGAGTCAGAAGCTGTTCAACATTCACAATGGAACTACTTAGTAAATACTTCGATTGAGTAATAACTTTGCATTCTTGTCAAGTTCCGATAACAATGTTATATGATGTGACAAGTGACAGCGGTAGTTCTCGATGGTTTAAATGATTTTACAAAAGCTTGTCATTGTAAAATATTTTTCAACAGAAAACTTATTTGTTTTTGTTTTAATTGTCATCACTCATTTTAACTGTAGGAATTCTCGCGTAAGATTTTGTAAATTAGGTATAACAATGAAATGATTTATATTTTCGTCACGATCAGTTAGAAATTGAAGAAAGTCCACACCCATCCCAAAGAGCCCAATGGCCTAAGGGGTTACTCTTGAAAACGATCAGCGATATATCGGGACCAACATCACATCGTTTCCGGCTTCATTTTGTAAGATGGAATAATCACCATTACTTTTGTCAATTTATATCATACATTCTACAACGACAGACGCACGACGATTTTAAGAGTGCGGTTTGGCCGAATATATCGGAGCACTGTCACCTGTCGTCGATAATAAACCAGTGTATAATTAAATAAATAAATATATTGCAAATATTGGTGGAAATTATCACACAGCGCCATCTAGCCGCAAACTAAGCGAAGCTTGATGTACTATGGATACCAGATAACTGATAAAATATTTATATCCCTTTTTTTGTAAATACATATACATTATGATACATTACATCCAGACACAGAACAAACATCTATCTTCATCACACAAATATTTGGCCTGGGTGGGGATCGAACCCACAACCTACAGCGCAGAAGGCAAAACTACTATCAATTGAGCTGTGAGGCCAGTCAGTGTTTAGTTTTGAAGTTACCATACAATAATGATTCGTGCTCAAGCCACTGGTAGTGGAGTCCTCAAACTCTCTAAAAGTATTCATTTATGATCTGCCTAATAGCAACGAGCCAACACTGGCCCAGTCATTAGTTATCCAAACACACGTGTTTGCACCTACGGTCGAACTGTATATCATACCATGCTTTAGCACTGCGACGTTTTCACTTAGAAAAAGCTAGGACACTAGGAAAAGCTTGAAAAAATTGAGTGTAGTACACTAAATTTTTTCAAGCTTTTCCTAATGCCTGGAAAAGTTTTTTTTTTGTTTCTTTTGCTCTTCTTTCTACACCTCCCGATCTCCAGCTAAATTACGCCAGTCATTCAAATGGCAGTCGAGATCGTCTCGCCATCCCCTCCGGGGTGAAAAAAATAGTTTAAAAAATAATAGTAATAATAGGATCATGACTGTAATCCCCAAATATGGTAGTCATTCTCTCAGATCTCCAGACACTCAGATCCCTGATGATACCTTAAGGCATCGTCGAGGCACATCCAAATATCACATTTGTGAAATGCCCACACTTTGCAGTAGGTAGCATTTTTAAAAGATTGTGAGGAAATCAGTTTGTATTCTTATAAGACATCTTCAAGGATCTGAGTGCTTGAAGATCCAAAGTTCCCATACTTTCATATTTTTTTTCTTCTTTTCCCACTAATGTGGGGTCGGCAATATGTTAATAATGAACAATAATGCTGCTAATAGAATTTGGCATATGTTTTACAACCGGTCGCCTGCCTGATGTCAACCCTCTTTGGATTACAGTATGTAATTTTTTTTTTGTGTACACAATGCTGAAGTGTGTGTCAATGTAGTTTGCCCCTAAACCTCTTAAAGGTCCGTTATAAGTTTGTTTAGAGAATGCATATTAGCAAGAACTCCATTTCATCTCTATTGGTTTCTCTTGGTTTTAACACAGTATAAAATTATAATGGAGATAGTAAATACACTTAGAAACAAAACCAGATATAATAATCCTTAGAGTTTTACACGATCTGTACTATTGTACTCATTTTAGGCAGAACATTAAATAAAATAATAAAAATAACTAATATCCAAGATAATTATAAATATTTAGAAGTATTTAGAAAAAATAAAGAGTATGTACCATCTATCTATTCTATCTGTTTTCTGGTTTCCATTGAACTGTGCTTAGTTTGTGGCTAGATACTTATTTATTTAATTTGAAATCTCCATACAATACGTTAAAATATGAAAAAGACAGCGCGTTGAAGTCTTTTGTATGCAGCATTGAATAGAGAGTTTTATATTTGCTTTTTCGATCTTTCTATCTTTATTTGATGAGGTAAAACTTTTGAATTGTACTTTAAGTGATTTAAATACTTTAGAAATTAAGTTTAAATACCTAATGATATATATTATGTATATAAAAATATACGATCAGGACTGTAATCCCCAAGTACGGTAGACATCCTCTCAGATCTCAAGGCGCTTAGATGCTTTGAAGATGTCCAGAGTTGGTAGTCAGAGGCACGTCCATACATCATATTTAGCTCATGCCTACATTTTGCAGTAGTTAGCATTCCATACGTGACAGGTTGCAAGCCCATCGCCGATTATAAGAATACTAACTGATAACTTAATGATATTTTATAAAAAATCCTACTTAAAAGCTTAGTTACGAGTATAATAACACCTAGAATTAGAGATCTATCAGTTATATTTTATGTGAAAGATATCCAATTTTGGCAATCAACAATACACATTAAATAAATAATTAAAATTGGTTATGATTTATTATTCATAATCGATATAAAACGAAATATGAATTGTCGGAACTGCAATTAACACTCATTAGTCTAATACAATTACCGATTGCTAAATTTATATATATAAAACTATTACGTAACATACTGACTGATCTATCAACGCACAGCCTAAACCACTGGTCCTAGAAACTTGAAAGTTGGAGGGTGTATTTTTTTGGTGTAAAGGGGTGCACTATAAAAAGAATTCCCGAAATTTTACCCTTAAGGGGGTGCAGTAGAGATTAAAGTCTGTTGAAAAAATCTGTAAAAATTTCATGTGAACAGATTTGCGTGGGTTTTATAGTCAAATTATTTTACGATGCGCGGCCGTACTCAGAGTATGTAATAAAACAGAATTGTTCATAAAAAAATTGACTGGTCTTAAACCTAAGATAGCTCTGCCTTTCTGCGCTGTAAGTTATTAGTATTAGTTTGATTCTCAACTAGGACAAATATTTGTGTGGTTTAGGTGTTTGATTTTGACACGAGTCTTTATCACGTCATTACCTCTAATTCAAAATCTATAGTTATGGCTACTAATCACGACAGTTTGAAATATAAATTTATCCGGGTAGACTCAGTTCATACAAAATAACAAAAAATTCAGGCATAACCTTAAATAAATCCTATTTGATTCATAACTAATAAAGAATTCAAATTAGCAACTACATTGGCAATCGATGGTTTAATGCCAGAATTAGCATACAAATTATTAATAACGAATTCAGTTACAGTTGTTCGAATTGTAAGTGTGACGAATCTGTGATTAACGCGACATTAATTTGATGAACACTGGGTAATCGGCTTAGAATATCAATAATATACTCGGTATAATTAATGGGTATGAGAGCTTTACCTAATCTAGTGATACAAGTGAGTTGCTCATTACACACGAGGCTGTGGATTGCAACCCGAGCCGTAAGCGAGGGCAAAAATCAGCCGAGTATCTAATGAGCAAGCTGCTCACGAGTTTCATACGCACTTTTTCAACACACTTGCGAGGAAAAAACAAGCATGTTTTGCATAAATCGTTTAATTATTTTACTACACAGCAATACAAACAGAATATGAAAATTATGGCATAGACCATAATCATGGTCTACCGAATAATTGGATATTAATATTTTCTGGACTATTGTTCATATTATTCACTCTACATTCAAAACGACTCTATCCTAGCATTAAATCAAAGTCATAAATGTCGAAATGTGATTTCAAATATTGACACATTTTAATTTGCTTAAATTTTCGCGAATTTTAAATGAGGATGATTGGTTCTAACTAGTGTGGGTCTTCCGTTTATAATAAAATATAATTGGCCGACCACAATGTTATGAACTAATATTATGACACTCAAAGTGAAGATGGAATAGGCAGTTTAGAAAGCGAAAATATAATAAGACTAGCTTCATCCGACGGTTTCGCACGTACTGTAATAAAAAGTATTTTATGTATTGATCTGGGTAATAATTTGTGCTGTTCTACCATTTTTTTCCATATTACACAAAGGTTGGCTGGAAGAAAATGCTAACTAGCATTAAGTTCAACAGATAACAATTTTTTTTTATCTATATATGCATGTACTAAATTATATCGAAATCAGTTTAGCAGTTACACATTATAACACCTAAATACAGTACAGATGACAGATACAAAATTGATTATACATTTTTAACTATATTATAGACTTTCTGAGAAGAATCTAAGAAGTTTACCATAATCTCTTAAGCTATACGTATACATAAACAGGTTTTTATAGCATTGTCACTTTCGCACCGCGAGTAATTCTGTTTTAATATTACATTAAAGGTTTGTGGTAAGGCCACAGGTCAAAATAACTCTAAACCTTTGAACATGTCATAGAATGTGATGATAATGAATAAAGAAAGGTGTGTCAGTGACTCGTAGTCACTAACTAACTCTATTAGCAGTTAATAAAACAATAAAATAACTTGTGACAACGATTAACTTAAACGTTTAAGTTGAAAAATGTTGAAATGCCTCATCAAACATGGATTAATCAACTTTCAATGTATGTATTGACACCTACGTAACTGTTTAAGAGCACAGACGCATTCTCAAACCATATTTCAAGAGTTTGAACGAATACAACAAAAAAAGAATTAACAAAATCGGTTCAGCTGTTCACGCATGATGCCGTGACCAAGGGAAATAGGGATTAATTTTTATAGCTGCGCTGTTAAATAATGCCGTTTTTTAAATCAATTTTAACGGCAAATAAACTTATTTTTTTTTTAACAAATTTTTGGAGTTGCAAATAATATTTGTGAGAAGTATCATAATCAAAAAACATTTTATGATGAATTGATTTGGATTTAAATTTAAAATTATCTTGAGCATAATTTCATATTTTGTCTATTTATCATCATTACAATCAGCATGATTATGGTATTTTAAAAATTATGAACGTTACAGTGTACTCTGGGCCTTAACTAAATTAAAAATGTACTAAATGGTAATAACATTAATTCAACTTTAAAATTGGGTTACGCAGACATAATTGCGGCAGTAAAATCATTAAAAACCATTTAACGGTTCTTTTTCTATTCAATAAAAATCTACATTTAAGTCACCTCATACAAAACAGTATAAACATCTCGTACATCAAACAACTAATTGCTCAATCAAAAAATAATATTATTTTCAATTATTAGTGCATCAATTAAACCATATTTCCATATTAATCAAAAGTTTATTAAATAATTAATTTTTATTTCTAATTAGGTAAAAGTCGGCGCGGCATATCAAAGGGAACCTGATTTGGATCGAGACCGTCAGGAGAAAAAGGTTACTTTCTTACGTCATACTTTAATAGACTTGTTTTTAATTACTGATTTTGTAGGTTATACTAATAAATTATATAATTTTTGAGTTACTCTTTTATATGTAAAGTATATTATGTAAAAGATATAGAATCAAAACATGAGTAGGTACTTTTTATCCGGATAGTTAAAAAGAAAATGAAACCGCGGGCTAAATTAGTCACACTAATATTATAAAAAAGTATGAAGGATTGTTGTTACTCAATCACTTCGTAACAGTTTAAACAATTTCGATGAAATTTTAAGTAAGTGCATATAATCTAGGCTTGGTCGCGTGGAATCGGCGTAGCTTCACCTAGTTCCTAAGACGTTTCAAAGTGATCCTTGTGATTTTATTGAAATAAATGATTTTTGAATTTGAATTTGAATTAATATTAAATAATAAAAAAAAATAACCGAAGCTAGTCTAACAATATAATTAAAAAAATATTATATTGCAGATGCATTCGTCAACATCTATGTGTCTGTCGAACCAGATCACTACAACTAAATCCTTTCACATTTTGAAATTAAAAAATGAAATAATACCCCATAATAATAGTCTAACTACTAGGACTATGTCGTAGGTATCAGAAACTACAAGTTACTGATACCTACGACTAAAAAATAAATTACAATGGCAATATGACAATGGCTAATTGAAAATAATAATTTAGTCATATGTATAGATTTTTACACGGGTCTTTATCACGTAATTACCTTTAAAATATTTTTCCGACGTTTCGACTATGTTCTAATAGTAATGTAATAGGTAATGTAAAAGGTACTATGTTGTAATAGGACGCGGGCTTCGCGGGTTTTTGTGAGAAAGACCCGTGTAAAAATGTATAGATATGACTAAAATATTATTTTCAATTAGCCATGTACGATAGTCACGATAGTTTGAGAAATAATGTTTTATTCGTACCTCGGGCTCCGAAACTATTTACGTCAGTTTAGTATCTATAATAATTTGGTTCACAAACTGTCCCATTACAGTTTTAACGACTGCTCAGTAACTGTATAGTTAAAATTCTAATACACTACCGGTAATAGTTGCAAGGAATCTAATAAAATATTATGTTTACACAAGAAGTGCCAACCATATTATATCTAACCTTTAAACGAGCTATTCTTGTATATGTATATATAAATATAATCTGAATCTCGAAAACGGCTCCAACGATTTTCATGAAATTTAGTATACAGGGGGTTTCAGAGGCGATAAATCGATCTAGTTAGGTTTAATTTTTAGAAAACTTCGTTTTATCCGTGTTTTCAGGCAATGAAATACCGAGCAAAGCCCGGTCATCCAGTTACGAGTAAAACGCTGAAGGAAAACATCGCGACCAGTTAGCATTCTCATAAGCGGCGATAAACTTGCAACCAGTTATGGAATGCTAATTACTGTAAAATGTGGGCATATGTCATTTTTAATGTTGGGACAAGCCCCTCACTAACCCCTTTAGTCATCTCCAAGGATCTGAGTGCCTAGAGATCTGAAAAGATGTAATTGTATGTATATAGAAGTGCAAGATACATAAGAAATACCTATTTTAAAAGCTTCTTTTACGTGGGAATTTACTATATACAAGTTTTTTGCTAGTCCCGTCAAAAAAAAAAGAGATAAAATAGTTTATTTTGGTTTTAAATATACATTTTTTAGTTTACAGTTTTATGAGCCAATAGCTTGAATGACAAAAAAATAGTAACATCTAATAAACTTATGCATATTTAGCACAAAATAACATATAAAATCTAATCCTTTTGGCATCTTAATATTGTAAAATAAGTTATAAAATATTTACAGCCACTTTATTATAATAATCCGCGAATATTTTTTTATTATAAAATTCAGTTTTTTTTACAATATCTGCGTAGGAGGCCCATAAACTCATGATTAGACAAACTATGATCATAAAGTCTGTATTCATTTAAACATAGACAAGACATGTTATGTATGCCACTACGGATCAGTATTTCTATTTAATTATATATTACTAGCCTTCCCGTGACAGACTTTGTCCTGCCCAAAATTCAATAATCGCATAGAAAAAACACTTTCAGGCAACTTCCAATTTTATTCCTATATTATACCGTGACCTGATAAAATAAATTACGAATTTTGGTAGAATGCGTATCATTCGGTAGTCAAATTAATGTATTTTTTTTTCGACAATAAATTTCGAATACCTTAGGATTCAACCTTTTTGGTAGAATGCTCAATGTTTTTGCCCCATTTAGAGATTTCCAAACAATAAATGCTATCGAGCATCGTTAGCTATTTGTATAGAATTCAGCGCCCCTAGCGGTAACTACACTGAACTAAAATATTCCATTCATCTCGATAGCGACTAAAGTTTGTAAATCTCATAATAGGGACTCAAAATGTGTGACTGATAATCAACAGATGAATGAAGTAGAGTCACTTAACTGTGAATCACATAAAAGTGATGTAATTCTGAGCAAGTTTCGCGGAAACTGTCATTTTGTGGTCAAACCGTCTTATAAATTGTTTTGATTTGAGTAATGTTAACCATTTACTTATACGAGGGAAAGTTTCGAGTTTTATTGTTTGAATCATCTTAATATATCAAACTCTTGCGTCATTGACAGACTGACTGATCTATCAACTCACAGCGTATATAACTGGTCCTAGGAACTTGATATTTGGAAGGTGTGTTCCTTTTAGGGTGCACTAAAAACAAATCAATCACAAAATTTAACTCCTAAGAAAGGCACAGCGGGAGTTGAAGTCTCTTTGAAAACAACTTTACGTAAACGAAATCGCAAGAGTTTCCACTATTAATAAATATTGGTCATAACTCCATCTTGAAACATAGCCTAGGCATAACAGCGACCGTTATTAATAAGAAGGTTCAACCTAATAATAAATAAGTTTTCTGTTGATACATATTTTCAATGACAACCTTTTGTAAAGTCATTCAAACCAACGTGAACAACCACTATCACTTGTCACATCATATAACATTGTTATCGGAACTTGACAAGAATGCAAAGTTTTTACTCAATCGAAGTATTTACCATGGAGTTCCGTTGAGTGTCTGTTGAATAGCTCCTGACTCCATCATAAGATCAGCTTGCTGTCACCATATTATTGCATTTTCACCGAAGTCACATAAGTCTGCAAAATTCATCTCAATCAGTGGGGATAACTGCTTCAAAATCGAGTTGCAAGATTCCACACAAACATAGTTACATACATACATACATACATTGCAAGTTAAATAAAAGCTTGTAGAAAGCCTCACTCCTTATACTCAGCTAGATTTTAAGCTTCAATACAACTTTCCTCTGACTCGCAACAGATTCGATAACGTCAAATAGTACTCTGCGCATTTGAACATTGCAACTCGACCCTTCGTGAAATGCTAAATCTGATAGCTTCGCTTTTTGTACTCGATTGTACAGATGTTGCTTTTTACGACTTCCAGCTTTTTACTCAGATGTTCACATGTTGTTTACGACTGTACCGCAGCTTTTGAGAGATAGCTTTGTCAATTTGCAATCCATCAATCAACTTAGCTGGCCTCACAGCTCAGTAGTAGTACTGGTAGTAGCTCAGCCTACAACCGCGTGTTCGTTCCTGTCAGGATTTTCTAGGTAAGCTTCAGGCGCAGGCTATGACATAAACATCACTTACTGCCACTTCTGCCCGCAGCTTTGCTAGCTCGAATAAAAAGTAGCTTGTATGCTATTTACCCAGAAACAACACAGATATCTGCATTATCGCACAAAAACCCTCTACCTACCTACAGTGCAGAAGGCAGAGCTGTGAGAAGTCATAACGTGATTCAATAAAATAGCGAGTGAACTCTTAAGCATGTTGAGTTTACGCTAATTTAGACTTTAACATGAAAAGAATAAGAACGATCGTTTTTACGAAAATTTAGGTTTAGCTTGAACACTACAGATTTGCCACCAGCATAGAGTTACCAAGTGATTACTGGCATAAGCTGTGGTTTATGCAATAGCCTTTGGCAGTCGGGTAACTACTTACAAGAAATATTGAAACATTATTGTTGGTTTATACATTGTAACTGAAGGAAGAGACATGCGTTGCGATGTTCTGAATAACAACAAGTTTTACTTAATACGGTTACAAAATAACACAAACTATACACATTGTTTTTTAGGGTTTTCGTAGTCAACAAGAAACCCTTATAGTTTCGACATAGTGATACATTAAAATACAAAAATATTTTTTTAGGGTACTACCCCTACACCTAAAGAGGCGATGTTATGTTATATGTATTTTCTAAGTTGCTCGACGATTACTCGTAAACTAGAAGTAAACTTTTTAGTACAAAAATATCGTTGAAAATTACTTATATAACGTTTTTAGCTGTGTAAACTACGAAACCCTACATTGCGCGTAGACCGACACGAACTTGGCCAGTTTCTTATTTTTTATGTATGACTAGTGGAACCCTTGACTACTTTGTTCTCGTGAATGTGTTTTCAGACAGATTTCAACGTCCGCTGCACCCCCTTAGAGGTAAAATTTTGGGAATTTCTTTCTTAGTGCACCCCTACACACAAAAATGAATACCTTTCCAAACACCTTTTAAGGAATTTCAGAACTTTAGGAAAAATTAGGACCAGTTGTTTAGGTGGTGTGTTGATAGATCAGTAAGTCAGTAACGCAAAGTTTTTAGTTTTATAGATTATTTAGATTAGCGGCGTTGGGCTTGCAACCCGTCGTGTGTGGAATGATAACTGCAGAATGTTGGCATGTGCCAAATGTTATGTACGTCACAAAATAGGTGATGATGATGATGAGCGTTTGACAGCTAAAGTTGCTTGTCAATTATTGCTAATGTGTCATCAGTGTATGATACATCATACAATCATCTAAAGTCTATGAATGTATACTACTGAAATATTGAAATCAATTCATGAACTGTTTTCGTTATCACCAAACCAAAATTAACCTTATTTCAATCAGAAAATTTAAAATTCACTGTGATCTAACCTGTCGTGAAACAATGTGCTTTATTTCTAAGCGAATAAAGTTGAATCGAAAAAAAGATCAGAAACAGAGTCTAAAATTATTTGTATACTAAAACCTGTTGTGAAATCATGAGCTTTATTACTAAGCATATAAGGTTGAATATAAAACGTAATTACGATACGTATTTGTCAATGCAACACACGCCGGAAATTAAAATACAATGCCACTTGTCGACGAGTGAACGTGTGACGTCGGCGAACTTAAAACGAAATGGGTAGCGATATATCCTTCAAAGTGAATCTAGGGATGTCAGATGAAAGCGTT
The DNA here is from genome assembly GCA_912999785.1 of Hydriomena furcata. NCBI lineage: Eukaryota > Metazoa > Arthropoda > Insecta > Lepidoptera > Geometridae > Hydriomena > Hydriomena furcata. The sequence goes on along the minus strand of OU538832.1, from coordinate 13,994,766 downwards.
CTAGTTTTTATTGTGTCTGTGAAATTGATGGGTATAGAATTATAATCGATTTGTTGCGAGGTTTTTATGTACTAAGGAAAACTAGTATTCTTTGGTAATAAGCTTTTAAGATATAAGGTACTAGCGACCCGCCCCGGCTTCGCACGGGTAGCATGTTATTATACATATAAACCTTCCTCCTGAATCACTCTATCTATTAAAAAAAACCGCATCAAAATCCGTTGTGTAGTTTTAAAGATATAAGCAAACATACATACAGACATACAGACGCGGGAAGCGGAAAGCTACTTTGCTTTATACTATGTAGTGATAAGATAGTTTTGGTGTGGAAGCTATTTATTTATATACTAGCTGTCCCGAAAGACTCTGACCTGTCAAAATTATGTAATCCCATAGAAAAAAAGCACTTAGTTAATGAGATACATATGGGAAAAAATAGCATGATAGATTAGAAGTTAAGTTTAAATATAAGCCGCATTCCACATCTGTTAGTAGATATTTTGCAATACATAAAAGATAATCTAAAACTGGCAACCCTAAATCAACGCGTGCGCAAACGCAGCAATTTGTAAGCGCCATTGCTATCTACACTGTCAAAAGATAGTTTCGTCCTTATGTACAAAGCTTTAAGTTTCAAAATCCCGTCATGCAGATCTAGGATGATTAGAAAAGAGTTTATTTTGTAAATTGTTTAATGTTAGCTTGCTGGGTGTTGGTAACGTGATAATAGGGTTGTAAGTAGTTCATAACTTTACTAAGTAGAGCATGTTTATAATTATTTTGTAAAGCCTGATTATAGGAAGGTAGATTTCTTAACTTCGCTTCTATTTCTTGTTTATAGGAAAAAAATATTATTCATTTTCATTTTCAGCATTGATCAATATTATTTAGAAGTAATTTTCCAAAACTGTTTCGTCTAATCTACAAAATAAATATTTTAAAATTCATAACTATACTAAAGTCTTTCTTGAAGCTCTTGTTTTTGACCAACAAATATAGAGGAGGTTTTCCATTCGACATGTATAATGTTACATTTTTGCCTGTTTTTTTTTAAACGTAATGATTAGTCGAATGTATCATGTTATTTACATTATTAACGCCGTCAAAACAAGTGTTTTTTTAATGTAAGTTTATTATTTTCTTTTTTCTAGTTATTTATCTAATAAAGGTTTCATACGATAACATAAAAAAATAATTCTTAAAATAATTACATTTCAAAAAACTAAAAAGACTATTCTCTACACAATAGAAAAAAAAAACTTTCAAATCGAATCACCAGGTAAAAATTTAAGCGACGACTTGAGAACCTTCTCCATTTTTCGTCGGTTAATAACCTATTACGGTTGATTCCTAGTAAGAGATCTTTCTAACTAGAGTCTGTTACTCTGATGATTGTACTGTGAAGTATTTCAATCCACACAAAGGTTTTGAATATCTCTTCATGTTCGCCATAACACACTGTTAAAAGGGTATAAGTGTTAATACGGTAAGTAACTGTTAAACCGGACTTGATTGTACTTTGAAAAGTGGTTAAGTAAATATTGAGTATGACGCAGGGAAATTCGTTGTTCGTTATGGATCATCGTTTTAAAATAAAAATATTATCTTTGCATTTATACAAAGATACCTACACTGTTTATTTTTCTGATATTACAATACTACTGATATATAAGAGGCGATGGCCTTGTAAACTGTCACGAATGAAATGCTAACTACTCCAAAATGTGGGCATGCGCCAAATGTAATGTTTGGACGTGCCTCTGACTAGACACCTTTAATTATCTTCAAGGATCTGAGCGCCTGCAGATCTTAGTAACTGTCTACCATACTTGAGAATTACAGTCGTGATGCTATTTCATTTTGAATATTATTTAGACCATGATCGAAAAGTTTTAGTAAAAATGTTTACTATTTTATATATTAGGGAAAACTAACAGCGTGATTTAGGAATAAAATATGTTATTTTAAAGCAGGCAATAGCTAATGTTTGCAATAATAGCTTCTAAATACACAGATATCTGAACGACATTTCAAGCCTCGTTCACACGAAGTAAGTAAGTTTACTGCTAGTTGGTTTGGTCCACAGGTAGTTTGTCCGTAATTTAAATTAATAACTATGTCTGTTAGGTATATCACGTTATGCCACTACTACTATTAGGTATACCATCTTATTTATTTATCGCTTAAGTTTCAAAAGTATTTACTAATACATACAAAAGCGGTAAACACCCGAGAAATAGGTCGAATGCAATCGAATAAAACAATAGCCTGTGTGTTCTGTTTTATAATCGAGTTGAGCAACGATTATTCGAATCGATTCAGGATGTGCTCGAGTTACAAATTAATGGAATTATCCAAGCGAATGGATCAATGTCATTTTGGCGTTTACACAAGGGCACTTGGATTAAGAAAATAACTAAAATGTTACTAAACTATAATTATTGAGTATATTGTAATGTTATGATTCGATATAATAAAAGTCATACTGAATGAAATATTTATCTATTAAAGAAAAAAGGCGATATATTGTGAGGCTTGTCACAACCCAATAAGAATTCTTCGTGTCGATCATGACTACTCTAAGAGCGTAAGAAAAAGATAAGGCAGGAATAACATATTTTCTAGTTTGGTCGTCAAGATAAATACAAATATTTATTAAAGTAATCTTTGTTAAATATCTAAAAGTAAAGCAAATGTCAAAAAGGAAATTCAATATAATAAAACGAACCGATCGAACCTCATCTAGTTATCTCAAACGATTTTCAACCATTGACTTTAAACAAAACAGATTCAATATTCAAATGTATACGACTTGTGATTTGTTTACAAAAACAAGTCAACATAAGCATAACCCTTTACTAGAACGGCCTGCATCATCCAGACACTTTATACTCTTTACGAACTACATTGATGATTCAACAGGCAAATCTGAATAAACGCCACCATTTAAATGGAAAACCATGCCCTCCTCAAAAGGGTTCAAATACATCCTAATTCAGAAAAAAATGAATCTTATGTCAAAGAAATTAAAGCCTTGATTTCTGTGGCGCGTGGTGGTGAATTCAATGCAGAAGAAAATTTACGTAATGACCTAGAAGATAAAGGTGTAAATCCAATGGCTGGTGTGGCGGTGATAATTACAGACGACGATGACTGCACAGCACGCGTTACAAATAAATAAATCCTTGCTTGTTATTCCGTACACGATAGTATTATGTAAGCTGTTTGTGGATTAATAGGTCAATGTACTATACCTTGATGTACTTTAGATTTTTATTGAACTAGTGTTATTCGATATTTGCGAAGATTTTACTGCGAACATAGAAGATAGTGGGGTTATACTTTGCGATAGTGTTTTGTCGTTTATTTTAATGGTCACACTCGCAACCATCTTGAGAATCTAAATTGTAAGGAAAACGAACTATGCGTATAAACAATTTATTAGTATTTTTCAGTAAATAATGTTTTTGAAAAAAAAAAAAAAAGTAGGTAATATCTAAAAAGCGCTGAAGAGATAATTCATACTTGTATTTTAATAGTCTATACTGGTTTACTTTACTAGTCTTGTGTGACGCCGGCATTTTTAACGCCTCCAATGAGAATCGAAATTTATAGTCTAGATTGTTATTGGTTGTCATTACGTCATCTAGCCGTGGTATGTTGATGGAAGCTTCGGCTAGGCGCCATAAAGTGAAGGGACAAACGTCAAAAAGTATAATTTAATGATCGTTAAAATTCAACATCAGATTATATTTTTACGATTGATGAGTCTGATGACAGTCGATGACCTATTCATAAAAAAAAACGATATATAAATAAGTATTCTAACGACAAGCGTTTTATCTTCCACAATCTAAATAACGGAAATTATGATTAAAAAGTTTAAACTAAAATAATCCGATTTTCTAACTAAAAAATTTTAATAAAGATAAAAAGACGTGTCAGTCAGGTATGATAGTCGTCAAAAATGGTTCTCTAATCGACAATGTGTGTCCATTGGGTACCCAAGGGCTTGACCGTGATCATATAAACGTTATTTACGGCTGTAAACCGATAAAGTCTAATAAACTAGTCGATAAACTAGGTAAAGGTGACGTACATTTCGACAAAAAGAAAGAAAAAAAAGTCGATCGAACGCGAGTATGTGAATCGATTGAAGTGAGCGCGTTTATCGATCGAATGATTACTGTAATGACAATTTATGCCTTAGTCAAGTGGAATATGTAAACGAGGCACAAGTAAGGCAGTCTATTCATTCTAATAGGACCACCCGTGTGAACGAATGCTCTTTATCGATAATTTGTCGTTTGATTTTGATTTTTGGAAAGTTTTATAGGGATTCGTAGTGGATTTAAAACGTGTAGATGTCGTGTAGTTGAGAATTGTTTATGGTAAGCTGTAGATGCTAATTTACGAGTACCTCTATGCTGGGTTGAGGCTGGAAAGAAGATTATTGATTCTATAGTTGAGCTTGTTAGAAAGTTTTTGGATCTATTAACATTGATTAAATAAATTTAGAATGCTGCATTCTTAAGTAATTGATATAAATGTAAGTAATTGAAACAATTTTGTAAATTTTTTCTGTAATTGATAAAATAAAAACATTAATATATGTGCATAAACAAGTGCGCAAAATGGTAAAAGAAAAATCGAAGAAACCTGTTAGCATCCCTATTAGCGGCGATGGGCTTGCAACCTGTCACGGAAGCCAACTACCGTAAAAAGTGGGCATGTGTCAAATATAATGTTGAATATGTCTCTAACTACCTCTCCTTAGACATTTTAAGTCGTGAGTTAATAATTATGTTTTATCACTACATAGTATAAAGCAAAGTCGCTTACCGCTTCCCGCGTATGTATGTATGTTTGCTTATATCTTTAAAACTAAACAACGGATTTTGATGCGGTTTTTTTTAATAGATAGAGTGATTCAGGAGGAAGGTTTATATGTATAATAACATGCTACCCGTGCGAAGCCAGGGCGGGTCGCTAGTATAAATATATATAGAATATTTTTAGATAGGTTGATGTTTAACGTTTATCATAAATCACTTAATAAAATCAAATCATCAGCTCAAAGTATTGCGGTTGACGGCGCGTGAAATGGTTGCGCACGCGCATCGTATTCCGTTACAGTTGCTCGGAATTATAATGTTTGAAATGCTGTCAACTGATTAGATGTGCAGTGATTTTGTTTGACAGGTTGTGGTCAGTGGTTGTAATAATGTTATGGATTTTGTGGCGATCGGCTTGCCTCCTATCACGTATGAAATGCTGTATGAATAAATGTTTCATCGCCCGGTACCAAAATTCTAGTACTGATCCCAAACGGAAATTAGTTTTCAGTTTAGGTAGGTAGATATTAATAGGTATAGATCAAAATAATTTCGATAATCGCATAGAGTAACGTACGTTGCTATGACGACTGATGTTCAACACTTATGTAAGATTTTTTTTACACTAGGCCCTATCTTTACTAAAATCATCCCTGCATTTTTTTATCATTTTGGGGATGTTTTTCATATTTTAAAGTAGTATTTGTTTACATCTACAGCAAATTTCATCTTATTCCGTTTTGTCGTTTAGGCTTGATTGAGGCACAAACATACAAACAAACTTATAGTATTATTAGGCATTCGCATTTATAGTATTATTAGGATAGGATAATCAGTACCATCCTATAATTAGTGTAACCTTCTTCAAATCACGCAAATAGAGAGACCTGATTTATTGGCATCTAAAGCTAGGTGTTCAGTATATTTACGAGGCACCTGCTGACATTCAATTGTTCTGGAGCTCCACATATCACGGGAGCCAGACTTCGCTCCTTGTGAGACGAAATATCAAGGTGTTTTGTTTATTTAGGAGTATTTATTTTATTTAGTTCTGAGGTTTAGAGGCAAGACGGGTATCTTGTTAAAACGATCTTGACATAACGTGTGCTGAACATAGATGTTTGTTTTGTGTCTGGGTGGTAATGTATAACAAGTAAAAAAAAAGTATTTTAAGTATTATATCAATTATTATGGTTCTTATACTACAAGATTTGCTAAGTCTTGGGTGAGATAGTGCAATTTTTTTACAGCTTGGGCTGCATTACTATCCCTATTTTTTCTAGTAATAAATATAACCTATGTTACTCAGCATTCTAATAGTGAAAGAATTTTTGAAATCGGTCCAGTAGTTTTTGAGTTTATTCGTTACAAACATACACAAAACAAATCTTTTCTCTATATTATTATATTAAACATAATTCCATGATATTTATTAATAACTACCGATTCAACATTAACATCGAGACTAATCATAAGCAAATTATTAACTAAAATTACATATATGTCATTATAACATCAATATTAATAGCAATAGCGTTCGGAAATGTGAAAAATATGTAAATTTTCGAAACTATAGTTTAAAATAAAGCAGCTGAATCAGTTGTTACACCTAATTTATACATCTTTTTCGATATTTATTGCAATGATAAACATATCAAAATAGTGGTTTTAATAGCCATATTGAGACAATTAAACAGGTTGGGATTCGATACGAACGATATAAGGATTATGTATGTATAAAATGAAGACTGATCTGTATAATATGTATATAAGGTACAGTCAGTTGAAGAATTGAAAATATTTATTTCAGAATTCTGACGACAGTTTTTAATCAATTTTATTGTTGACCTTTATGTAAAGCATTCGAAATATTGACTGGTTTATATTTCAGCACAAATCTCCGAAGATGTCTAAAAGGGTAGCCGAAATATTACATTTGAATTAAGTTGGTTTAATACTGAAAAAAATTGTTATTGTTCATCTATACGTAAAGAATTCGAAATATGATCAGAAAAAAAAGTTATGCCTACATTTTTTATTCAAAACAAAAAAATTATATAGTTAAAATTTCCTACTTTTAATCGGTTAAAAATATAACAAAATATATAGCGTTATTATTTATCAAATACAACTCAATCAAAACGATATCATCTCAGCTTCTTGCAGATACTGTAATATGATCCAGGGATATCGAATGACAATCCGAGTTACCAAATTACCTATTAGTTCCTCTAAATTTGATATTTTGATTCAATTTGGTGTGTTGAAATATTAATTTATTTATGAAGTTCATAAATAAAGTAAGTAGAAGTAATAAGAAGTCTGTAGTTTCGAAACCTTTGACTTCGATCACATGTAGATATTTTCAATACATTTCCTTTCTTAGTGCACCCCTAAACACCAGAAGACAATGTAATTTTCAAGTTTATAGGACCGCAGATTTAAGTTTAGTTTCATATATTGAGATTATTCATTGTGCTAAAAAGTATCCTATTTGTAAACCTGAACATAACTGCAGTCATAAACATAAATACAGTAAGTGCACTCATAAACATAAACAGAGTAAGTTTGGAGAAAAACGCGCCTAAAGTTTTTTATCTTATTTTTGCTGTCACTTCTAAACTAAATGAAATATTCATATTATTGTGAATTTATATTGTTTAATTTCAATATTTTTTATATTTCTAAATAGTTTTTGTTTAATTATATGCATTTCGTGTGAAAAACATATCAGAAACCAATAATGACTAGCAACTGTACAATTATGAGGCTGTTTTTTTTGGATTATAAGTACCCCCTAATCTTTATTCTGCATACTATCTACATACAGCAAATTTCATCTTAATCCGTTTTGTCGTTAAGGCGTGATTGACTATCAAACATGCAAGTCTTTTCACAAACTTTCGCATTTATAATAGTTTATTGTAACATATTCATTGCCCACTTTCACACATCGACGGATCATAAACCCGCGAATCTCAAGTGAGTTCTAAGCTAATCGCACAATAGACTCAATCAGAGAATAGTGACGATAACGGAGACATACTCCGTAATCACGAGCATTCAAAATCGGTATAATGATCGACATACGCGCTGTCCACAGTGTTAAAGCTTTTTTTGAGAACAGCTAGGTTGAATAACTAAAACAATTTGCTAAAAAAAAGACTACAACTTTTAAAGTTTTTTCGTTGTTTGAATAGAGAATGAGAATAGATAAGTAAATATAATTTGTAAAAAACGAACTTTAAATATATGAGTTTTTGTTTATTAATTTATTTATTATCTTTGGAAATCTAAGTAAATTTTCATTAAAATGATATCGAGCTACAGCAGATATTATTATAAAAGACTTTAAGAATAATATAAGGCCCTAAAGTTATCTGAAAAATGTATCAATTGTGAGTAAAGATGTGTTTTTTTTTATTTATAAGCTACATCAACTTATACCTGTCATTTAGGTAAACAATTTGTTTATGAGATGTAGTTTTTTTAGAAGACAACAAAACTATTAAAATAAAAAAACCTTTTTTTTTAAGTCGGTAATAAATGAAAAAACTTCTATGAAAAATGATTGGCGTTTTGCCACCTCTAACAAATTATATGAGTACACTAGCTGTTCTGCATCGGCTATACAAGCAAACAACAAAAGAAAAAAGAAAGCGCTGAGTCCGTTAGCAATATTGACTGGTTTATATTCAGCATAGATCTTTGAAGATGTCTAAAGGGGGTTGTCAGAGGCACTTCCAAATATTACATGTAAAAACCACAGGTCGTACATATCAGGCTTCTAGGCTTAGTCGCAAGGAACAGACGTAGCTTCGTCTAACTCGTAAGACGTTTCTAAGTGATCTTTGTGATTTTTCGAAATAAACACCGTTTGGCTGGCTGTGATGAAAATTTAAGCTTATTCGTTATGAACATTTCGTTCATCTTACATCTTATATAATAACAAATAGGCGAGTAGGTATAGCACAAACAAAGACAGATACCTACTCGTAGCAGTAACGGTAATCAGAGGCACGTCCAAACAAAATAGCGTTAATCCTACTTACAACTCATAAATGCATAAAAATGCGTAAGTTTGTTAGTGAGCGAATGGGTGTGCGGCGTGGGTATGTGTGTGTGTTAGTTAGGAACTCTTTTACGCAAAAACTACTATACGGATTAAAATGAAACTTTACAGTAATATAGCTTGTACATCAGAATAACACATCAGTTACTTTTTATCCAGGTACCACCCGTGCGAAGCCGGGGCGAGCAGCTAGTATATTTATATATTAAAATAAATTAAATGGGCAATTCACATTTTGCTGTAGTTAGCATTCCATACGTGACAGGTTACAAGATATCGCCGCTTGATGATAACATTCTGAATTTATCCCTGCTCAAGTAAGCTGAATGTAAACCAAGCTTATGATTGCGGAATAAAACAGTTGCTTTTAGGATCATGGATCGAATTCGAACTTATGCTATGAACTTTGTCGAGTAAACGCGAACTTTCACCCAATTGTTAACGTTTATCACGTGACTTGTCAGTTTGCGGTCGAATAAGAATATGCCTAATCTACACGATCGAACTCTGTGTCATCGCATGAAAGACCTATAGTGGTCATAGATTACACCTATAGAAAAATAAACAAAATTTTTATTTGAAAAAAATACGGTCGAGGTTTGTCGCTCCTGTATTCGCATGAATGAACGTAAGTATCTATTGACCTCTATATATATAAGACGTTGCTTATACCTTTAGAGAAGCAGAATAATAAAAAAGTTTAAAAAAAATAAAAAGACGATTTTTTTGTTTGAGCCTTCACGTTGTTCGATTGGCACCACACTGGAGCTCTACATAGCATTAAGGAAAGAATCATTAAAAAAAGGTAGACCCCAAGCCGTGTTTGTTGCCTGATTCTTCTAGGCTTGGTCGCGAGGAATCGGCGTAGCTTCACCTAGTTCCTAAGACGTTTCAAAGTGACCCTTGTGATTTTATTGAAATAAATGATTTTTAAAGATCTTTTTGAACTCACACACAGAACTACGAGTCAAACCGGGGCAAAGAGCCACCTCATTACCTCTTTATGGCGTTTTTTGTGAGTTACGTTTAAAGCGGGTTACCTTAATGGTGGCAGATTGTATAGTAACCAATGAGGTGGTTAAACCGTGTTTTGGATAATTAATGCCTGCGATGATTTGTGGCTGAGTTATTCAGAAATAAAAGGAAGAGCTACTTGTCAATATCAATGAAAGCGAAGCTAATATGAAAATTAAATAAAAATACTTGGTGTAGGTACCTAAATGAAAATATGAAATGAAATAGGATCACGACTGTAATCTCCAAGTACGGTAGGCGGTAAGGGGTTAGACAGAGGCGCGAACAAACGTTTGGCACATACCTACCCAGATTTCGCAGTATTTAGCATTCCACACATTATAGATGGCAAGCCCGTTGCCACTGGTGTAGATATCAAAGAACATTTTATAGTCTCCTAAATAACAGTTATATCTTCTAACATTATTCTCTCACGATCTATTACTATGTTGTACTATATTATATATTACTAGTTAATATATTATAGAAGCAAGTCAGCAAGTCTCTAACTAAATAACTAAATTTTACGTTGAAGGAAAACATCGTGAGGAAACCAGTTAGTATTCTTGTAAGCGGCGGTGGCGATGATCTTGCAATGCACGTGTGGAATGCTAACTGCTACGAAATGTGTGCATGTAATTTGGACGTGCCTCTGACTAACCTCACGTCTGGAGACGTAAAAAGATGTCTACCGTACTTGTGGATTACATTCGAGATCCAGTTTTTATTTAATTTGAATTTTACAATTGAAGCTCATTACGATTACCAGTTCAGTTATTATTACCCTGGAGCTTTATGCTTGAGTTCACTGATTCAATAAGCGTTACATAATAGCGTCATTAAATTATTGAACACAGTGTGTGACGCGCTTTTATAATTTAAATAAAATATTTAAATTTTGATAATGAAAGTTTTGTCTGGAACCATGTGGGCTTGCATGTAACCTGTCACGTATAGATTCAAATTCAATTGTATGTGCCAAATATTTAGACGTGTCTATGACTACTCCTTTAAGACATCTTCTAGAATCTAGAGGATGTTTACCGTACGTAGGGAGTAAACAGTCGAGTCGATTTTTTATACTACTTTTTAAATGAATTCCATAACTAAATTTCATTTGGGATGTTTTAGTATCTAATCTAAGTTTTGCATAGTTTTATAAAATGCTCTTGTTGCAAACGCAAAAGTATACCTACAGAATTCTTTGCATGTTTTAAGCTTCATCTCATTTTCATTTTTATTGCACGACTTTTTTTATCTTTTAAGAGTGCAAAATCGGAACTTTATAAAATTACTTCATTTTCGTGAAACGCGACCATCACAGATAATTTTTACATTTAGCAAATGGCTTTATTGAACTTTATGGTCATAACACGGTTTTTGATACAAATCGTGAATGTTTTCACGGTTTACTTCCAATTTAAAATTCACCCGTCAATCTACACTAAAGAGGTAAACTTTTTATTTTTGTATATTTGTTTGTATATAATAAACTCAAAAACTAGGTTATATTTGTATTTTTGTGTCTTATAAACAAAACAATTACTGGACCATTTTCAAAAGTTATTTCACCTATCAAAAGCTATATTATCAGCTATATCAAGCCATAATTTTTTAGGGTTGCGTACCCAAAGTGTATAAACGGGAGCCTATTACTAAGACTCCGAACTTATAGTATAACATTTTGACTTTTACTACTTTTGACACAAAACATTTTGACTTTGACTTTGATCATTTTAAGATATGTCCTGTTAAGATTTCATATTTTCAGAATTCCTGTTGGGTGTAAGATGAATGACAGCAGCAGAAATGCCGATGACCAAAACAGAAACAACCACAATACAGAACCACGACGAAAATGTGGTTTTCAAAAGCCTGTATCAAATTAATTCGACTTTCAATCGATTATTGAAAAGTGTGCAAATTACAGACTACATCGACATTACGCTCTGTAATATCGAGTCGGCTCGAGTAATTTACATTAAACACTTTAATTTTTATGCCCCAAATTCTTGATCGATTACTTAAGTTTTATTAATTTGCTTCAGTGAATTCCAAGTGTGGTGGGTGACCTTTCCTTTCGGGATGAGAACGGTTTTTAATGTTCTACAATGGTTCTAAAGGTGTGACCAAACATTGCGCGGCATTCGAGCGCGGCATTCGAAGGACACAAGTTTGCCGCGTGACTAGTTTAGACTGTAGCAGGTAGCTCGCGGCTGCCGCGCGCGGCTGTCGTCCAAACATAGAGCGGCATCCGCGCTCGATTGCCGCGCAATGTCTAGTCACACCTTAATACTATAGTTGTCACCCCACATACAAATATTGGTTGTTATATAAATTAAATGACATAAAATAGGATCACTAACATTCAACACACTACTCATTCAAATTCTTATTTAAATCTCTAAGCGTTCAGATTCTTGAAGATGTCTATAGGGCTCTTTCTAGACGGGTAGTCAGAGGCCGTACCGCCTCTGTGCTTCACATGCCCACATTTTGGAATTGCATTCCATGCGTGACAGTTTGCAAGCCCTCCGATATTAAAATGTAAACTGATTTTCTCGCAATATTTTTCTTCACCGTTTTGGACACTTATTATAGTGTGCATATTAATTTTGAGAAAAATTCTATAACGGCTTATTCCGCGTATTTTCTACGTTCCAAGTTTCTCTGTCTCATATCTACTACACATATATATATTCATATAGGATATTACATATCTGTCTGTGACCACCAATGGACCTGTGACAATAACTTGCTTGTCTAATACTTATTGCCACACGCCCGCTTCTTCATTTTAAATTTGAACCTACGACCTTTGGATTAGAAGGCGGAGATCCGATCCCACTGCACAATAATTTACAAGAGACAAAGTCAATTTCTGATTTTAATGGAATTATGATTTAATTTTGTTAGCTTTTAATGTTAGAATATCACCTACGTACAAAACTATCTATTTTGGTGATCTACTTTGATCTCATCATTATCTTCCTGCCCTTATCCCACTTAAGTGGGGTCGGCACAACATGTGTATACTTCTTCCATTTCCCTCTATCAGCCGTCATCTCATCACTCACTCCTTTCTTACCCATATCATCTTTCACACAGTCCATTCATCTTTTCTTTGGCCTACCTCTACGTCTACATCCATCCACAGGCGTCACTTCCAAACTTCTTCTGATTACTTTGATTTACTTTACTATCCTCTGATCTACTTTGATCTACCAAGATAATTGTAGTTTTTGACACAAATGTGAATAGTGCTATTTTATTTAGTTACTGAAACTTTTTGACTGAAAATGTTTATTCTTTTGATAAGTCATGAAATTTTGATAATTAAGTTTTTGACACAATATTTTTTACAATTGAATTTGTCTCATTTTTAGATTTAGCTTTACAGTATGTTATGAAATTAGTTTTATAATACTTTTTTACAATGTTCAAACCTCAAATTCTTTCAATTGTAAATACTATAATAAGAACCATATGTAAGAGAGATAATGATCATATTTCAGCACATTAAATGATTGTTTATGGTAGAAAATCGGAATCACTGATCAGATAATTAACATAATTATAGATTTATTCAAATTGTTATTAAAAACAAACATTCACAACGCGTGGGTGGGACGTGTTCTATAAGCAAATGCCACCCTTATAACAATATGGCTAAGTGTTACTTTACTGAAAATATAAAATAAGAAAATAAGAATGAAAACGATAGAGCTTGTTAATCAAGTAACTAATTAACCGAAGGTGTTTTTAATATTATTGCTTTTTGTAAATTTATCGTGCTATTGGGTGATTCGATGAATGAAATACATCTTTGTGAGAATTAAAATGGAAAAAACAAATAGGATTTTGTACAAAATTGGATGTGAATCGTGTGTAAACGTAATAAATTAGAAACCTCGTCAGATAAGTTTTAGTTTTTGAGAATAATAGTATTTAATTAACTGTTTTGTGAATTAAATATTATTCCGTAAGTAAAACACAATACAGCGTAGAATTGCTTTCCAAAAACCAGTTTATTCGTTTTATTCTTCGTTTTTTCTTTGTCAAAGCAAAATGGCTTTAATATGTTAAAGTTAAGACTGTATAATCAAAAAAATCCCTTGCCGGCAGCCATCTTTTAATATTCAAAACTCTATGGATCCGATTTTCAACAATTTCATTAACGAACCTATTAATTTGTTATGTTAATGATGGCACGTGCACGCTGGCCGTAAAGCGTCAACAAACTTTATACGTTATAAAAGAAATGTGTCCGTTTGACTGACAATTCATAACCAAAATACAGCTTATGAGTGAGTTTCCATCGAGCTCAAATATTCGAGTTTGATAATGTCGAGCGCACACTCCGCACAGCTTCGTACAGCTCCACGTAGATATAAACTCACGTTAACTGTAGCCCTAAAAACCTGGTTTTCCTTCTTAGAATGCACGGATTTATTTAAGCTGAAGTTATTTCTCGTTAAAGTTTGAGATAGTAACACCTAGTATTCAAATGCATCTTTTTAACCCTACACTAGAATGATCTGTGATGTAAGTAACAGAAGCTACACGGCACACGCAACAAATGCACGCACCATGGGGGTAAAACGGGTATTTATATCTTTATATTTAACTAGCGACCCGCCCCGGCTTCGCACGGTTTTAATACATATAAACCTTCCTCCTAAATCACTCTATCTATTAAAAAAAACCGCATCAAAATCCGTTGTGTAGTTTTAAAGATATAAGCATACATACAGGCGCGGGAAGCGGGAAGCGACTTTGCTTTATACTATGTAGTGACGCGAAGTTTCGCCTGTATTTAAATAATATTCGTCGCAGAATGAATAGAATATGTATTAGAAGTTACTGATGTGGAGGCAGTTGTCAAAACTACCACTTGATTTTTAGAATCCGATATATTTGCACTAATTATGATTATTATATATATTGAAAGTCGTTTGAAAATGACAGTTTTTTTCACAAATCGGGACTCAGCTTGCGTCTCAGTAAAGCATTTGCCTACCATCAATCAAAGCCATCAAGATCAAATGCGAAGTTCTTTATACGTAGCAATCAAAGTGGAAGGTTTTCATAGTAGTGGTATAAAATGCAGACACTTTAACATAAATTAGATGAATTCGGTCATATTTCACATTGCTGTGATAGTTTTACACATGACAGGTTAACATACTTGAGAATGTAACTGTATATTATCATAAACATCTTAACATGGGTTGGGTTCAAGACTTAAACATTATTTAATTATTGCTTCCGTGAAATAACGTTATATAAAACAATCTAATTATAATATTTTGCTTTTGTTATATCGTGTCTTTCTTTTATTTTATTTTTACTAGCTTTTAACCGCGACTTCGTTTACGTATATTCAAGAAATCGATTTTAGATGACTTTACCGTAAAACTTCCAAGAAATTCCAGAAAATTAAATGAAAATTATGGGGAAAAATGTAACCTATGTCCGTCTCAAGACTTAAAGCTATCTCTATAATGAAATTTTATGACAATCGGCCCAGCGGTTGGCCGTGATAACGTCACAGACAGACATAGTTACTTTCGCATTTATAACATTATAGTATAGACTTTTTTGCTTCTCTTGAATTCTCTTAACTTCACAATTAGTAATTATAATGTTAATAAATCAAAGTTTATATTGTTTGAAAGTTGTTTATTCGAAAGGATATCGAAAGAGCTTTATAATATATTAGATGCAGTTGGTGATTATTCAGTTTTTAAGATGTATTTATTGAATATATTAGTAACTAGCAGACCCGCGATAGAGGTTGTCCTGTCCATATTTCAATAATCGCATAGAGTAACGCACGTTGCTATAACGACTGATGTCAGATATGATTTTTATTTACCTATCAAACATAGCCTCGATATATAATTCACTAGCTTCGTCTCGCGGCTTTGCTCGTGTGGTACCCGGATAAAAAGAATTCTATATTCTATTCCAGAACATAATTATGAAAAGTATGTTCCAAGGATCATCTAAGGCACAAACATACAAACATCCTCACGAACTTTCTGATTTATATATTAGTAAGAAGTAGAATAAAAATTCAAAGTTTTAAAGGACACCTATGGAAATAAATTATTGTTCATAAATAAAAATAAAATTATCACAAAGAGTTTTTTATTTATTGTTTCACATAAATACTAGTAAAATGAAAATACTTATTAAATACTTATTACTTTATACCCTTTACACTTTAATAAGCTGTTCTTAAAACTGATGAATTGGTCAATTTTATTCTGAAAGATTTATTCTCTCAAATCATAGCACACCAAGCTCATCAGAAAATTCAATTTTAAGCTTTAATACTATCACAATAAATATCATTTTCGTGTGACAATAGCTCCGGAAAACTGTTTCAAAATTGTATCGTCATAAAAATTATACAAACCTTATTCTCGTTACGGTAAAGCTGGTTTTCATATGACAGATATTTTTGCGGATCGTAGTAATATTTTAGCATGGACAAATGAGTGTCCTTGTCCACAGGTGGTCTTAAATATTGTATTGACGTGTTGAGCTACTTCATCTGTTACTTTTGTCCGGGGCAAGCGTTATTATGGTAATTAAATGGTGCCAGAGAGCTGGATTACCAAGATCACTACCAGTCGAAAGCGTCCCCAACCTTCCATATTGATAACCGTAATTTATGGGCTTAATTTTGAAGCCCTAGAAAAAACTCTTACTTAGGGCATGTTTCATCATCTTCAAGTAAAGTGTTGATTAGTTACTTTCCAGTTAGCGCTAAATTAATGTATGAAAGTGTCAAATCTATCAAATGTCAAATGTGGTAATCGTCGAAGCTACTCGGCAAGGCTACTTAGGACTTTACTTGAGATGGTGAAACAGGCCCTTAGTTACCTAACTGTGGAATATATCTCGCTCTATAATATCGCTCGCCGTTTGAACGCAGCCTAATCTTGACATTTGCGACGTACGTAACCTCACCATACCTTATCGAAAACCGATCAAGACAATTAAACCAATTCCGAAACCAGAACATAATTACAATATTAAAAAATTAAAGCGGTTAATTACGTTTAAATAAGGCAACTAAATTATAATTCTTTATCATTACCGCCGACAAATTTGAAGCGACAAAACAACGCGAGAGGCGCACGGTCGCATTCAACAGAAAATTGAATCGCGGGCAGCTCACTGAGTAATAGCTTGTTGACTTGAAAATGTCCTTTGTTTTATCTTATTTATTTTAGAAGACAGACGGTCACACATTACAATATTTGTATCAAATCTAAGGTATATAATTTAAGATGTGTTCATTAGTAGAAGTTATTTTCAAACACACTTCAATCCTTGCTATACCCCATTAAGGGTTGAATTAAAAACAACCTACAAATTCAACAGTCAGTTTCTGGGACTAGTGGTTTAGGCTGTGCGTCGATAGTCGATCAATAAGTTTATAAAATTTCCGAGTAGATAGCAATGTTTATTTCATGTCACAATAATAACAATAATCTAGTTTGAATTATTATTTTCTGTGCCTATCTCAAACACGAATACAGCAAAAACAACTATTTAAAAGCATAGTATAGATTCAGTTTATCAGTTTGAAATAGTAGATTATTTGATAACAAAAACTACAAAAAAGCAGTTTTATTTAAAGCACAATGAAAATAATAATAATTGTTATAAAAATAACGATGATAACTGCAGTAGTTATTAAAACTGTGTCGCAGCTATTAACGCCCACCTCTTGGACATTGCAGTTTGTTTCTAACTGAATACAAATGGCTATAATAAATTCATTTACATAAAATATTTATTTTTATATAAAAATAAAATAAAATAAATAGGATCACTACTGTAATCCCCAAGTACGGTAGACATCCTCTCAGATCTTCAGACGCTTAGATCCTTTGAAGATGGCTACCCCTACTAGTCAGAGGCACGTCCAAACATTATATTTAGCACATGCCCACATTTTGCAGTATAATATATACACAAATATACAATACAATGTAAACAAATGTTCTATAATAAATTTATTTATTTATAATATTTATTATTAATCCTTGTAAAATCTATCAATAAACCAGCTACCCTCTCTTGGCTGCACATCGCCCGACATTATCTCGCGACAAAAAGTCGCAAATTGATTCGGAGTAGCAAATTGCTTGCGGTGCGACAATTCCAAGATCAGGTTTTGTCGCTCCCGTTCTGATATTACGTGTAGATTTTATGATGGCAACTATGTTATAAATACTTGTAGGTACTCATATATTTCGATTTTATGACAGCAACTATGTACATACATCTAGGTATACTAGATTTTATGATGGCCACTAGGGGTTTAATACTTTGACACCTTATTATCCAGCGCTCGTTGCAAGTTACCTTGTCTACTAAATCGCAACTAAAGTGCCGATATGCAAATTTATTGTAGAATTTAAAATTTTATCGTTAACTAAATTTGCAATTCTCTAAGTAGCTTTCACTAAGTAGTTACTTAAACTATTTATGAAGCGGCTTACTCTACCCATGTCTTTTTATAAATCAAAATAATTATGGTTCAGTGAAGTGAAGAAAATGGATGGTTGATTGGTTCTGGCATACAACTGAGCTTCGGAAACTCAGTTGCTCGCTTCGAGGAACACCTGAATTCGTTTTCTAAAGCCTTTGTAATTTCAGCGGAGTACGTATTTATCAAGAACTAGAAATTAATGTTGAAAGTATATGTAATGTATGTATTTAGAAAAATAAGTATCTAAGTGTATGTAAGTAATCAGGTTCCCATAATACAAGCTTCGCTTGTGAAAAATGTGTGTGTGTGTGTGAAAATGCCCACCAATATGTATTTATTTTATTTCTTAAACAATGCGAACGTTCAGTTATTCAAAAAAATATTACGTAAACTGTCATTAATTTCACCGACTTGTTAGATAATAGCACAGCTGATTACAAAGCACGTGCCATTGCCATTACATTCCCACACGTAATACGACCTGCGCCGGCCATTAATCATACAACATTACCCGCGAAGTTGTGACCGATAGTAATAATGATTTTGATAGTAATTTATTGGACCTATTCCCTTGAAGCTATGAAAGTAAGTGTTAGGGTACGTTTCCACTGTGCGGATCGTAAATTGACTAATCGCAGCGCTCGATTTTTTTGGGTCAAGTATTTCTAGCATTGTGATTCGTCACTCGGCCACTTAGCATAGCTACGCGTCAGTGAAAACCCACCCTCATTGATAACTATCTGGGGGGTTAGCATGAACCACTATCGTATCGTTCAAATGCCAAAACGGACACTTTTACTATACAAAAAGTGTCAGTTTTGACATTTGGACGATACGTTGTCGATACGATAGTGGTTCGTGCTCAGGCCACTACTCGCCCCAGCTTTGCACGTGTCTGATTGCAACATTAAAAAATAAATATTGGTGGACATTTCACACAGCGCCATCTAGCCTAATACTAAGCAAAGATTGTGCTATGAGAACTAGATAACCGGTAGAATACTTTTTTGTAAATACATTATAACACCCAGACACCGAACAAACATCTATGTCCATCACACAAATGTGTCTTGGGCGGGAAGCGAACCTACAACAGCGCAGAAGGCAGCGCTACTACAAACTGAGCTATGAGGCCATTCAAAGTATCCAACCCTTTTTCAGAACGTCTATAATCTCACAAATGCCTATTTCATTTCCGTATGGGGTATTTAAATGCGAACTGCCCATTTCAGATAAAGGTACATGTCCACCTATTTGTCGAGCTTCCTTAGAGCAGGCAATTCCTGATTTGCGATGTAAGACTGAGACAGACGGCCGCTATTCAGGCGTCAATCGGATCTACATGTACCCATGCCCTAAGACTTGGGGCTTGCACACACTGGCAGACGGGAGCTCAGAGGGAGCTCTTTTAAAATTTATCAATTGAATGTTATAAGTATGCATTTACAAAAAAATATATGAATATTATATCAGTTATCAGTGTAGCGCTGAGTGAAAAGTCCACCAATATTTATTTTTATATTTATATTTAATTAATAGTTATCCAATCAAAATAAAGTATATTTATACGCTCCGAGGCATTGAAATATATACCTTATTTCGATTGGATTACCATTGAATTCAATTGATAAATGTATATATAAATATGTCCTCTGCGTTCCCGTTCACCACTATGCGCAGGCCATAAAGACTAAGTTGGATTTATACCTATTTAGTTTTAAGTAAGTATTTATGGGGCTAGATCGAAGATTTCACTGATGGATTGACTTCGCTATCTTGGTATTTGAATGTTTTTGGTATGACTGTAGATTTCCTTTCAAAGGAAAATAACGTATTTAAACCCTAATTATAATAATCTAACGCCACGACTTATTTATCAAGATAAAGTATATATTAATATTTAAAAAAAACTTACTCATCATTTTTGTAAGTACCATTCATGAGCTTTGCGTTACCAATTACGAATTGCTGAAACACAGGTACCAATCCCGTTGGTACAAACATTTAAATTTAATACGAGTATTATCTGCGTTGTTTTTTATTGAAATAAATAAATATAATTAATAAACTAGTTAAAACAGGATACCAAATTGCACTATCTGTAAAGTTCTTGTTTTTATAAAGTTTTATGCTTATAAAAAAATAATTCTTGAGGTAAATTGAGGGTCTGGAAGAACCTTGTGTCGTGTAAAATTAAATAAAACAAAGGCGCCATTTATCAAAAGCCTCGGTCTTGTAAAAAGCCATCGGCGTTTTATCACTTTTGTAAAAACGAATATTCACTAAGCTGTAACTGAAACCAGTCACAGAACAGACACAGTAACGAGTTCCAGGCATTTATATCATGGTTTTTGGTAAAAATAACGTGCAACTGTAATGCTACTCCACCTGCGTTAGTTTTAACGTTAATGGGCAATGGCCAACTACGCGTTAAATATGGTATTAAAATTGCGCGTTGGCTACATTTATATATTTAGAAGAAAGTCGTGTTATTAGTTACACTATTTATGACACAGGAACGGCTGAACCGATTTGACTGAAAATTGATGGGGAGGTAGCTTAGAACTAGGAGACGGACATAGAATACTTTTTATAACGGGAACGGTAACGGGAACGAGATCGGGAACTGGAACGGAGACTGGAGCGGGAACTGGAGCGGGAACGGGAACTTAACGGCTCGACTTAATTGTTTCTAGCCATATAAGTATCTTAAAGGAACAATAAGTACCTACAGAGTAAGTGTTTAACACATTATAGCCAGCATTTCTGAGTTGCTGACGATTCGGACACTTTGTCTGAATTGACATTTTTCATTTCACATTCGGACACCACCAAAATATTGAAGCGGTTTTGTACAGTTATTCTTATTTTTGTATGTAGAATCTGTATATTTAGTATTTATTAGTGAATAGTACAAAATATGTCATACACAGGGTGTACATACATCTCAGAAAAAAAGGATTTACAAGATAACTATCAATTATAAACAACTTTGGTGTAAATATTTACCTTGCAACCCTCACACGTGAACGCGCCGAAATGAAACCCCGCCGCAGGCTCCCCGCACACTTTGCATTGTTGGTTCATCTGGAACAAAGTCGTGTGTCAATTACTACTTTATCTGGGGTCAACGTCGTTAAAAAAAATAAAACTAAAGTAAAAAATCTCGCACTATCTCAATACTTTTAAAACTCTCCCCGAAATCACGACAAAAAATTGTAGCTACAAAAGTGACATCATCAAAATATTTCAATCTCAAAAATAACTTCCTCAATATACAAGTATTTTTATAACAGCGCGGGCACCAAATATTGGGTGCAACGCAAACATTGCTGTGTAAATAAGTCTTAAGTGATGATGGAGGTCACTTGATAAATGTTATATTTTTATAACCGACAAGAAATGCTTGCCGGTTCATTCGGTGAACTGACCGAATGAACCGGCGGTTACGCTTGCTTATGTTGAATAAAGATTAATCAAATTATAGTATAGTGGAAGTATATATAGTGTGAAGTTATTTTCAAATTAGACTTCAATCCTCGCTGCATCCCATTAGGGGTGGAATTTTGGAAAATCCGTATGACACGATTTTGTATAAAGAATTATGACTCTCGAAATGGTCACTGGAGTCGATTATCGACTTTATACAAAAATCTTGTCAAAGCAGCACATAACGTGCTGCTTTATAACCACGAAAAAAGAGGAGGTTGTCAATTCAACATGTATACCTATTATTAAGTATTTTTTTTATAGTTCATCTTTTCTATTGGGTAAAGAATAGTCCCAAATTGGTCCCATTTAATTTATATTTATGTAAAACGAATATTTCCTTAGTAAAACTTACAAAAAGTCAAGGGAGGATTCCCTTGACTTTTCAATTGGTTGGAACATTTTCGCAGGTTTACTTTTTAGTTTTTTAAACGTAATTAATATACATATAGCACGTGAGCCACAGGAAGATGCTAGTGCAAGTATCGTGCGCATTACAATGTCAAGAGCCTATGCAAGATGTGAAGTACCAATCCAATGCACCTCTAAAAGTTTGGATAAACGTGCTAAACAAACATACTTGCTGGTAGATATGCGAATATACACGTTACGTAATATTTTGTATTGAAACATGTCTAAGCCAATTCAGACCTCTTCAGATTTTAACTATTTTTTACGCAACTTTTAATGAACACGCACTGTTTTGTAACCGACTCCAGAAAAGGAGGAGGTTTTAAATTCGGTTGTATTTTTTTATGTTTTTTACCTAAGAACTCCGTCATTTTAAAACCGAAAATATTTTATTTGGCTGAGAGCATACCTACCTATACTTCCCGTTTGGTCCAATTTAAATTTAAGAAAAAATATTTATAGGGGTGAAAAAAAATTGTATTGGACTCAATAGGTATCTATCTAATTAAGTAATGTATTATTATTATGAAAAATTTATCAAACCTAAAGTTGGTTTTGTTTTTAGTTTTTGAATCGTAATTATTTTTATTACACATCGGAATCGAACTTACGTCTTTCTCGATAATTGAGCTATTAGGTAAAAATAACTTACTTATAATAAGCAATCTAGATGGAAAGAAGCGCCCATAGGTACTAAAAATACCAATAAAGGTGTGACCAGACATTTGAGCGCTTAATAATCACGATAAAAAGTGCCGAATTCAGCCTTGAACAAAAATAGCACTTGAACAACTGGCAAGTTCAATTATTTACTCCAATTTACATCCATTAATAAGAAGTAAATTCTTTTAACAGATTATCTGTAACTTCCTTGAGAAATCAAAATAATAAAAAAAATCTTAACAATCCAGGTAAAAGAACAGAATTTTTTAACACCATTGCCGCTTTTATTTTTGTAAGCTATAGTAATGAAGCAATGTATAACAAGTTGTTGGTATTTTGCGTTACCAGTAAGTTTGTGCGAACGAAGTACTTTTATAATTGCCTTTTATACATACAGGATGTGTAAGACCACTCTCGGAAACCGAAACTGAATCAAACTTGATCCAGTTTCCATCGAAAACCACGCGAACAAACGCATTTTTTTCAACTTCATAATTTGGCACTTTCCCAAAATAAGGATGCCTGAATGAAAGTAGTAATGTTTTAATGTGGATTCAGTTTATTTGTGGACATTATTATGTCCGTGAACTTAGCAGATCATTGTCCAGCAGATCACAAAAAAATGGGAGTTCTATTCGCATGCAGCATAGTTCTATAGTTCCTGATACTTTTTGGAAATAGTTCTGGCCTATTTCCGGAGATTTTTTTTTTCAAAATGATCTGCTAACTTCCGGTACTGGCAGATCATTTTGTAGCAAATCAAAAAAAAATTGTATTTTCTTAAGCCCATAGCTTAGTTCTAGAGTTCCTGATACTTTTCAGGAATAGTTCTATACGATTCGAGTCTAAAAATCACGTTTGAGTGCCAGCACATCATCATGTCCTAAAATATATAAAGTCTAAAAAATCATTTTTTACCACTTTAAAATATGTCTAAAGGCCATAACTTTTTTGTTTCTAATAGATACATAACAGAACTTCAACCTAACACTCATTTTGGAACCAGAACTCTTAAAAAAGTATCAGCAGAGCATCATGTCCTAAAACATTAATACCGAATGAATAAAAATATACCAAAATCGAGTTTTTTTTTTTATCATTTCAAAACATGTGTGAAGGCCAGAACTCCTTGGTTTCTGTTAAATACATAACATAACTCTGACCTAACCCTCAATTTGGAACCAGAACTCTTATAAAAGTATCAGCAGAGCATCATGTCCTAAAACATGTATAACGAAATAATTCAAAGAAAATAAAAAATTCGAAAAATATTTTTTTTATCATTTCAAAACATGTGTGAAGCCCAGAACTCCTTGGTTTCTGTTAGATACATAACAGAACTAGAACCTGACACACAATTTGGAACCAGAACTCTTATAAAAGTATCAGCAGATCACCATATTCTAAAACATGTTAACAAAAAAATTCAAATTCAAATATAATATCGAAAAATATTTTTTTTATCATTTCAAAACATGTGTGAAGGCCAGAACTCCTTGGTTTCTGTTAGATACATAACAGAACTAGAACCTAACACACAATTTGGAACCAGAACTCTTATAAAAGTATCAGCAGAGCATCATGTCCTAAAACATGTATAACGAAATAATTCAAAGAAAATAAAAAATTCGAAAAATATTTTTTTTATCATTTCAAAACATGTGTGAAGCCCAGAACTCCTTGGTTTCTGTTAGATACATAACAGAACTAGAACCTGACACACAATTTTGAACCAGAACTCTTATAAAAGTATCAGCAGAGCATCATGTTCTAAAACATGTTAACAAAAAAATTCAAATTCAAATATAATATCGAAAAATATTTTTTTTATCATTTCAAAACATGTGTGAAGCCCAGAACTCCTTGGTTTCTGTTAGATACATAACAGAACTAGAACCTAACACACAATTTGGAACCAGAACTCTTAGAAAAGTATCAGCAGAGCATCATGTCCTAAAACATGTATAACGAAATAATTCAAAGAAAATAAAAAAATCGAAAAATATTTTTTTTATCATTTCTAAACATGTGTGAAGCCCAGAACTCCTTGGTTTCTGTTAGATACATAACAGAACTAGAACCTGACACACAATTTGGAACCAGAACTCTTATAAAAGTATCAGCAGAGCATCATGTTCTAAAACATGTTAACAAAAAAATTCAAATTTAATTAACAAAAAACATGTTAACAAAAAAATTCAAATTAAAATATAATATCGAAAAATATTTTTTTTATCATTTCAAAACATGTGTGAAGCCCAGAACTCCTTGGTTTCTGTTAGATACATAACAGAACTAGAACCTGACACACAATTTGGAACCAGAACTCTTATAAAAGTATCAGCAGATCACCATATTCTAAAACATGTTAACAAAAAAATTCAAATTCAAATATAATACCGAAAAATATTTTTTTTATCATTTCTAAACATGTGTGAAGGCCGGAACTCCTTGGTTTCTGTTAGATACATAACAGAACTCCAACCTGTCATTCAATTTGGAACCAGAACTCTTATAAAAGTATCAGCAGATCACCATATTCTAAAACATGTTAACAAAAAAATTCAAATTAAAATATAATATCGAAAAATATTTTTTTTATCATTTCAAAACTGTGTGAAGGCCAGAACTCCTTGGTTTCTGTTAGATACATAACAGAACTAGAACCTAACACACAATTTGGAACCAGAACTCTTATAAAAGTATCAGCAGAGCATCATGTTCTAAAACATGTTAACAAAAAAATTAAAATTAAAATATAATATCGAAAAATATTTTTTTTATCATTTCAAAACATGTGTGAAGGCCAGAACTCCTTGGTTTCTGTTAGATACATAACAGAACTAGAACCTAACACATAATTTGGAACCAGAACTCTTATAAAAGTATCAGCAGATCACCATATTCTAAAACATGTTAACAAAAAAATTCAAATTAAAATATAATATCGAAAAATATTTTTTTTATCATTTCAAAACATGTGTGAAGCCCAGAACTCCTTGGTTTCTGTTAGACACATAACAGAACTAGAACCTAACACACAATTTGGAACCAGAACTCTTATAAAAGTATCAGCAGAGCATCATGTCCTAAAACATGTATAACGAAATAATTCAAAGAAAATAAAAAAATCGAAAAATATTTTTTTTATCATTTCTAAACATGTGTGAAGGCCGGAACTCCTTGGTTTCTGTTAGATACATAACAGAACTCCAACCTGTCATTCAATTTGGAACCAGAACTCTTATAAAAGTATCAGCAGATCACCATATTCTAAAACATGTTAACAAAAAAAATCAAATTAAAATATAATATCGAAAAATATTTTTTTTATCATTTCAAAACATGTGTGAAGCCCAGAACTCCTTGGTTTCTGTTAGATACATAACAGAACTAGAACCTGACACACAATTTGGAACCAGAACTCTTATAAAAGTATCAGCAGATCACCATATTCTAAAACATGTTAACAAAAAAATTCATATTCAAATATAATATCGAAAAATATTTTTTTTATCATTTCAAAACATGTGTGAAGCCCAGAACTCCTTGGTTTCTGTTAGATACATAACAGAACTAGAACCTGACACACAATTTGGAACCAGAACTCTTAGAAAAGTATCAGCAGATCACCATATTCTAAAACATGTTAACAAAAAAATTCAAATTAAAATATAATATCGAAAAATATTTTTTTTATCATTTCAAAACATGTGTGAAGGCCAGAACTCCTTGGTTTCTGTTAGATACATAACAGAACTAGAACCTGACACACAATTTGGAACCAGAACTCTTATAAAAGTATCAGCAGATCACCATATTCTAAAACATGTTAACAAAAAAATTCAAATTAAAATATAATATCGAAAAATATTTTTTTTATCATTTCAAAACATGTGTGAAGCCCAGAAATCCTTGGTTTCTGTTAGATACATAACAGAACTAGAACCTGACACACAATTTGGAACCAGAACTCTTATAAAAGTATCAGCAGATCACCATATTCTAAAACATGTTAACAAAAAAATTCAAATTCAAATATAATACCGAAAAATATTTTTTTTATCATTTCTAAACATGTGTGAAGACCGGAACTCCTTGGTTTCTGTTAGATACATAACAGAACTCTAACCTGTCATTCAATTTGGAACCAGAACTCTTATAAAAGTATCAGCAGATCACCATATTCTAAAACATGTTAACAAAAAAATTCAAATTAAAATATAATATCGAAAAATATTTTTTTTATCATTTCAAAACTGTGTGAAGGCCAGAACTCCTTGGTTTCTGTTAGATACATAACAGAACTAGAACCTAACACACAATTTGAAACCAGAACTCTTATAAAAGTATCAGCAGAGCATCATGTTCTAAAACATGTTAACAAAAAAATTAAAATTAAAATATAATATCGAAAAATATTTTTTTTATCATTTCAAAACATGTGTGAAGGCCAGAACTCCTTGGTTTCTGTTAGATACATAACAGAACTAGAACCTAACACATAATTTGGAACCAGAACTCTTATAAAAGTATCAGCAGATCACCATATTCTAAAACATGTTAACAAAAAAATTCAAATTAAAATATAATATCGAAAAATATTTTTTTTATCATTTCAAAACATGTGTGAAGCCCAGAACTCCTTGGTTTCTGTTAGATACATAACAGAACTAGAACCTAACACACAATTTGGAACCAGAACTCTTATAAAAGTATCAGCAGAGCATCATGTCCTAAAACATGTATAACGAAATAATTCAAAGAAAATAAAAAAATCGAAAAATATTTTTTTTATCATTTCTAAACATGTGTGAAGGCCGGAACTCCTTGGTTTCTGTTAGATACATAACAGAACTCCAACCTGTCATTCAATTTGGAACCAGAACTCTTATAAAAGTATCAGCAGATCACCATATTCTAAAACAGAAACCTAGGAGTTCTGGCCTTCACACAGTTTTGAAATGATAAAAAATATATTTTTCGGTATTATATTTGAATTTGAATTTTTTTGTTAACATGTTTTAGAATATGGTGATCTGCTGATACTTTTATAAGAGTTCTGGTTCCAAATTGTGTGTCAGGATCTAGTTCTGTTATGTATCTAACAGAAACCAAGGAGTTCTGGGCTTCACACATGTTTTGAAATGATAAAAAAAATATTTTTCCATATTATATTTTAATTTGAATTTGTTTGTTAACATGTTTTAGAATATGGTGATCTGCTGATACTTTTATAAGAGTTCTGGTTCCAAATTGTGTGTTAGGTTCTAGTTCTGTTATGTATCTAACAGAAACCAAGGAGTTCTGGGCTTCACACATGTTTTGAAATGATAAAAAAAATATTTTTCGATATTATATTTTAATTTGATTTTTTTTGTTAACATGTTTTAGAATATGGTGATCTGCTGATACTTTTATAAGAGTTCTGGTTCCAAATTGAATGACAGGTTGGAGTTCTGTTATGTATCTAACAGAAACCAAGGAGTTCCGGCCTTCACACATGTTTAGAAATGATAAAAAAAATATTTTTCGATATTATATTTGAATATGAATTTTTTTGTTAACATGTTTTAGAATATGGTGATCTGCTGATACTTTTATAAGAGTTCTGGTTCCAAATTGTGTGTCAGGTTCTAGTTCTGTTATGTATCTAACAGAAACCAAGGAGTTCCGGCCTTCACACATGTTTAGAAATGATAAAAAAAATATTTTTCGATTTTTTTATTTTCTTTGAATTATTTCGTTATACATGTTTTAGGACATGATGCTCTGCTGATACTTTTATAAGAGTTCTGGTTCCAAATTGTGTGTCAGGTTCTAGTTCTGTTATGTATCTAACAGAAACCAAGGAGTTCTGGGCTTCACACATGTTTTGAAATGATAAAAAAAATATTTTTCGATATTATATTTTAATTTGAATTTTTTTGTTAACATGTTTTAGAATATGGTGATCTGCTGATACTTTTATAAGAGTTCTGGTTCCAAATTATGTGTTAGGTTTTAGTTCTGTTATGTATCTAACAGAAATCAAGGAGTTCTGGCCTTCACACATGTTTTGAAATGATAAAAAAAATATTTTTCGATATTATATTTTAATTTTAATTTTTTTGTTAACATGTTTTAGAACATGATGCTCTGCTGATACTTTTATAAGAGTTCTGGTTCCAAATTGTGTGTTAGGTTCTAGTTCTGTTATGTATCTAACAGAAACCAAGGAGTTCTGGCCTTCACACAGTTTTGAAATGATAAAAAAAATATTTTTCGATATTATATTTTAATTTGATTTTTTTTGTTAACATGTTTTAGAATATGGTGATCTGCTGATACTTTTATAAGAGTTCTGGTTCCAAATTGAATGACAGGTTGGAGTTCTGTTATGTATCTAACAGAAACCAAGGAGTTCCGGCCTTCACACATGTTTAGAAATGATAAAAAAAATATTTTTCGATATTATATTTGAATATGAATTTTTTTGTTAACATGTTTTAGAATATGGTGATCTGCTGATACTTTTATAAGAGTTCTGGTTCCAAATTGTGTGTCAGGTTCTAGTTCTGTTATGTATCTAACAGAAACCAAGGAGTTCCGGCCTTCACACATGTTTAGAAATGATAAAAAAAATATTTTTCGATTTTTTTATTTTCTTTGAATTATTTCGTTATACATGTTTTAGGACATGATGCTCTGCTGATACTTTTCTAAGAGTTCTGGTTCCAAATTGTGTGTTAGGTTCTAGTTCTGTTATGTATCTAACAGAAACCAAGGAGTTCTGGGCTTCACACATGTTTTGAAATGATAAAAAAAATATTTTTCGATATTATATTTTAATTTGAATTTTTTTGTTAACATGTTTTAGAATATGGTGATCTGCTGATACTTTTCTAAGAGTTCTGGTTCCAAATTGTGTGTCAGGTTCTAGTTCTGTTATGTATCTAACAGAAACCAAGGAGTTCTGGGCTTCACACATGTTTTGAAATGATAAAAAAAATATTTTTCGATATTATATTTTAATTTGAATTTTTTTGTTAACATGTTTTAGAATATGGTGATCTGCTGATACTTTTATAAGAGTTCTGGTTCCAAATTGTGTGTTAGGTTCTAGTTCTGTTATGTATCTAACAGAAACCAAGGAGTTCTGGGCTTCACACATGTTTTGAAATGATAAAAAAAATATTTTTCGATATTATATTTGAATATGAATTTTTTTGTTAACATGCTTTAGAATATGGTGATCTGCTGATACTTTTATAAGAGTTCTGGTTCCAAATTGTGTGTCAGGTTCTAGTTCTGTTATGTATCTAACAGAAACCAAGGAGTTCCGGCCTTCACACATGTTTAGAAATGATAAAAAAAATATTTTTCGATTTTTTTATTTTCTTTGAATTATTTCGTTATACATGTTTTAGGACATGATGCTCTGCTGATACTTTTATAAGAGTTCTGGTTCCAAATTGTGTGTTAGGTTCTAGTTCTGTTATGTATCTAACAGAAACCAAGGAGTTCTGGGCTTCACACATGTTTTGAAATGATAAAAAAAATATTTTTCGATATTATACTTTAATTTGAATTTTTTTGTTAACATGTTTTAGAATATGGTGATCTGCTGATACTTTTATAAGAGTTCTGGTTCCAAATTATGTGTTAGGTTTTAGTTCTGTTATGTATCTAACAGAAATCAAGGAGTTCTGGCCTTCACACATGTTTTGAAATGATAAAAAAAATATTTTTCGATATTATATTTTAATTTTAATTTTTTTGTTAACATGTTTTAGAACATGATGCTCTGCTGATACTTTTATAAGAGTTCTGGTTCCAAATTGTGTGTTAGGTTCTAGTTCTGTTATGTATCTAACAGAAACCAAGGAGTTCTGGCCTTCACACAGTTTTGAAATGATAAAAAAAATATTTTTCGATATTATATTTTAATTTGAATTTTTTTGTTAACATGTTTTAGAATATGGTGATCTGCTGATACTTTTATAAGAGTTCTGGTTCCAAATTATGTGTTAGGTTTTAGTTCTGTTATGTATCTAACAGAAATCAAGGAGTTCTGGCCTTCACACATGTTTTGAAATGATAAAAAAAATATTTTTCGATATTATATTTTAATTTTAATTTTTTTGTTAACATGTTTTAGAACATGATGCTCTGCTGATACTTTTATAAGAGTTCTGGTTCCAAATTGTGTGTTAGGTTCTAGTTCTGTTATGTATCTAACAGAAACCAAGGAGTTCTGGCCTTCACACAGTTTTGAAATGATAAAAAAAATATTTTTCGATATTATATTTTAATTTGATTTTTTTTGTTAACATGTTTTAGAATATGGTGATCTGCTGATACTTTTATAAGAGTTCTGGTTCCAAATTGAATGACAGGTTGGAGTTCTGTTATGTATCTAACAGAAACCAAGGAGTTCCGGCCTTCACACATGTTTAGAAATGATAAAAAAAATATTTTTCGATTTTTTTATTTTCTTTGAATTATTTCGTTATACATGTTTTAGAATATGGTGATCTGCTGATACTTTTATAAGAGTTCTGGTTCCAAATTGTGTGTCAGGTTCTAGTTCTGTTATGTATCTAACAGAAACCAAGGAGTTCTGGGCTTCACACATGTTTTGAAATGATAAAAAAAATATTTTTCGATATTATATTTTAATTTGAATTTTTTTGTTAACATGTTTTAGAATATGGTGATCTGCTGATACTTTTCTAAGAGTTCTGGTTCCAAATTGTGTGTTAGGTTCTAGTTCTGTTATGTATCTAACAGAAACCAAGGAGTTCTGGCCTTCACACATGTTTTGAAATGATAAAAAAAATATTTTTCGATATTATATTTTAATTTGAATTTTTTTGTTAACATGTTTTAGAATATGGTGATCTGCTGATACTTTTCTAAGAGTTCTGGTTCCAAATTGTGTGTTAGGTTCTAGTTCTGTTATGTATCTAACAGAAACCAAGGAGTTCTGGGCTTCACACATGTTTTGAAATGATAAAAAAAATATTTTTCTATATTATATTTGAATATGAATTTTTTTGTTAACATGTTTTAGAATATGGTGATCTGCTGATACTTTTATAAGAGTTCTGGTTCCAAATTGTGTGTCAGGTTCTAGTTCTGTTATGTATCTAACAGAAACCAAGGAGTTCCGGTCTTCACACATGTTTAGAAATGATAAAAAAAATATTTTTCGATTTTTTTATTTTCTTTGAATTATTTCGTTATACATGTTTTAGGACATGATGCTCTGCTGATACTTTTATAAGAGTTCTGGTTCCAAATTGTGTGTTAGGTTCTAGTTCTGTTATGTATATAACAGAAACCAAGGAGTTCTGGGCTTCACACATGTTTTGAAATGATAAAAAAAATATTTTTCGATATTATATTTTAATTTGAATTTTTTTGTTAACATGTTTTAGAATATGGTGATCTGCTGATACTTTTATAAGAGTTCTGGTTCCAAATTATGTGTTAGGTTCTAGTTCTGTTATGTATCTAACAGAAACCAAGGAGTTCTGGCCTTCACACATGTTTTGAAATGATAAAAAAAATATTTTTCGATATTATATTTTAATTTGAATTTTTTTGTTAACATGTTTTAGAACATGATGCTCTGCTGATACTTTTATAAGAGTTCTGGTTCCAAATTGTGTGTTAGGTTCTAGTTCTGTTATGTATCTAACAGAAACCAAGGAGTTCTGGCCTTCACACAGTTTTGAAATGATAAAAAAAATATTTTTCGATTTTTTTATTTTCTTTGAATTATTTCGTTATACATGTTTTAGGACATGATGCTCTGCTGATACTTTTATAAGAGTTCTGGTTCCAAATTGTGTGTTAGGTTCTAGTTCTGTTATGTATCTAACAGAAACCAAGGAGTTCTGGCCTTCACACATGTTTTGAAATGATAAAAAAAATATTTTTCGATATTATATTTTAATTTGAATTTTTTTGTTAACATGTTTTAGAATATGGTGATCTGCTGATACTTTTCTAAGAGTTCTGGTTCCAAATTGTGTGTTAGGTTCTAGTTCTGTTATGTATCTAACAGAAACCAAGGAGTTCTGGGCTTCACACATGTTTTGAAATGATAAAAAAAATATTTTTCGATATTATATTTGAATATGAATTTTTTTGTTAACATGTTTTAGAATATGGTGATCTGCTGATACTTTTATAAGAGTTCTGGTTCCAAATTGTGTGTCAGGTTCTAGTTCTGTTATGTATCTAACAGAAACCAAGGAGTTCCGGTCTTCACACATGTTTAGAAATGATAAAAAAAATATTTTTCGATTTTTTTATTTTCTTTGAATTATTTCGTTATACATGTTTTAGGACATGATGCTCTGCTGATACTTTTATAAGAGTTCTGGTTCCAAATTGTGTGTTAGGTTCTAGTTCTGTTATGTATATAACAGAAACCAAGGAGTTCTGGGCTTCACACATGTTTTGAAATGATAAAAAAAATATTTTTCGATATTATATTTTAATTTGAATTTTTTTGTTAACATGTTTTAGAATATGGTGATCTGCTGATACTTTTATAAGAGTTCTGGTTCCAAATTATGTGTTAGGTTCTAGTTCTGTTATGTATCTAACAGAAACCAAGGAGTTCTGGCCTTCACACATGTTTTGAAATGATAAAAAAAATATTTTTCGATATTATATTTTAATTTGAATTTTTTTGTTAACATGTTTTAGAACATGATGCTCTGCTGATACTTTTATAAGAGTTCTGGTTCCAAATTGTGTGTTAGGTTCTAGTTCTGTTATGTATCTAACAGAAACCAAGGAGTTCTGGCCTTCACACAGTTTTGAAATGATAAAAAAAATATTTTTCGATTTTTTTATTTTCTTTGAATTATTTCGTTATACATGTTTTAGGACATGATGCTCTGCTGATACTTTTATAAGAGTTCTGGTTCCAAATTGTGTGTTAGGTTCTAGTTCTGTTATGTATCTAACAGAAACCAAGGAGTTCTGGGCTTCGCACATGTTTTGAAATGATAAAAAAAATATTTTTCGATATTATATTTTAATTTGAATTTTTTTGTTAACATGTTTTAGAATATGGTGATCTGCTGATACTTTTATAAGAGTTCTGGTTCCAAATTGAATGACAGGTTGGAGTTCTGTTATGTATCTAACAGAAACCAAGGAGTTCCGGCCTTCACACATGTTTAGAAATGATAAAAAAAATATTTTTCGGTATTATATTTGAATTTGAATTTTTTCGTTAACATGTTTTAGAATATGGTGATCTGCTGATACTTTTATAAGAGTTCTGGTTCCAAATTGTGTGTCAGGTTCTAGTTCTGTTATGTATCTAACAGAAACCAAGGAGTTCTGGGCTTCACACATGTTTTGAAATGATAAAAAAAATATTTTTCGATATTATATTTTAATTTGAATTTTTTTGTTAACATGTTTTAGAATATGGTGATCTGCTGATACTTTTATAAGAGTTCTGGTTCCAAATTGTGTGTCAGGTTCTAGTTCTGTTATGTATCTAACAGAAACCAAGGAGTTCTGGCCTTCACACATGTTTTGAAATGATAAAAAAAAAAAACTCGATTTTGGTATATTTTTATTCATTCGGTATTAATGTTTTAGGACATGATGCTCTGCTGATACTTTTTTAAGAGTTCTGGTTCCAAAATGAGTGTTAGGTTGAAGTTCTGTTATGTATCTATTAGAAACAAAAAAGTTATGGCCTTTAGACATATTTTAAAGTGGTAAAAAATGATTTTTTAGACTTTATATATTTTAGGACATGATGATGTGCTGGCACTCAAACGTGATTTTTAGACTCGAATCGTATAGAACTATTCCTGAAAAGTATCAGGAACTCTAGAACTAAGCTATGGGCTTAAGAAAATACAATTTTTTTTTGATTTGCTACAAAATGATCTGCCAGTACCGGAAGTTAGCAGATCATTTTGAAAAAAAAAATCTCCGGAAATAGGCCAGAACTATTTCCAAAAAGTATCAGGAACTATAGAACTATGCTGCATGCGAATAGAACTCCCATTTTTTTGTGATCTGCTGGACAATGATCTGCTAAGTTCACACACACGACATTATTGCCTTGCTTGTTGCCTATATGGTATTGCCATTAACGTAATAAATCAATTTTTAGTTTTTTCAAATCGAAAAAGGGTTTTTACAAGGAGAATTGTTAAGGGTAGGTATAGTAGGTGCCTTCAGTTTTCGGGAGTCGTCTTTATACACCCTGTCAAGGTAAGTAGGTACTAAATAAAATGTCTTACAAGGCAATTGCTCTTAATCCACATTATATTCCATCATAATTAAAAAAATAATTTATTAATTTATTAAAAAGGAAATAATAGTTAGCGCGGAAATGTTTTTAAGTAAATTAGCACGAGTAGGTACTTCTTTACATGCTTGGGCTTGTAGCCTGTCAAAGGCACAAAGAGTGACAGACACTGTCAAAGTGAACTAACCGAATTAAATGTAGTGTTTGGACGTACTTCTGACTATCATCCTTGTTTAACTCTGATCTATACGCTTGAAGATATGAGAGCATGACCACCATGATTACTGGCATACTTTCCTATAAATATTTTGTTTAGTAACGCTTTGTTTTTAAAAATATAAGTTATATTATAACCAATTATTTAGAAAAAAAACAACAACTAGAAAAAAAAAATCCTACTTTGTATAACTAAAAATAGCACAGTTATGATAAAAAAATGTTATCAATCCAGAGTTTTTTAAGGTTGCAAATAAACGAAAAAAAAAAACAAAATAAAAAAATAGGATCACGAATGTAATCCCAAAGTACGGTAGACATACTCTCAGATCTCAAGGCGCTTAGATCCTTGAGGTTATCTAAAGGGGCTACCCCCTTTAGATAACCTCAAGGATCTAATGATCTGATATGTCTAAACGTAATGTTTGGACATATCAGAGTTATGTCCAAACATTACGTTTGGTACAATACTCCGTGGGAGTAATCTCAATTTGCTAACTACTGCAAAATGTGGATTTTGCAGTAGTTAGCAAATTGATTTATTGGAAATGTACAGTATTTTTTATTTGAAAAAATAAATATTGCCTTCCAATAAAAGCAGTTTTCGACGACACAGTACTTAACCGTTCAAAAACCAGGTTTTCTCGCGTGTATTTCCTGATACAAAATGTCAGAATTGCGAATGAGAATACACAAACAAATTATTTCGGAAATCACTTTGGGTATCGCGTGTGAATCTGTGTGTTTTAGTAAACTGATTCCAAATATTTCCAAAAAATGGTGTAAGTGAGTACTTGTGCGTGCAAAATTAAATTGGTGGTCTTATTGTGTTAATTTATTTTTTGTATAGAGCGCGTGTTTTATGTAAAAACATTATTTTATTATTTTTATGAACTAAATTATAGTACCTAAACTAAGTCAATGCATAATATTATTTCACTAATTAATAACTACTCTAAAACATGTGTAGGTATCAATTACAAATAGTGTCTATCTCCAAATACGTAGAGATCATTTCTTAAAAATTTCTCAACGTCTTAACTCCACTTATAAAAATACCAACTGGTTTCCTTACGAATTTTTCCAAATTGTTTTTCGCAAAGGTTTTCTCGATCTAAAATATCAAAAACTTTTGATTCACATCCGGGATTTGAATCGACAACCTTCGGATTGAAAATCGAGGTACCTCCCACGGCGAACACGGCTCTAAGAATACGGCAGTAACAATGATACATTCAATAAAACTTTTCTATTTTACCGTTACCCCATCAAACCGAAACTGTCCGCGATTGTACAAAACGGGTTAAAATTAAATAAATGTTGCATAATAATATGCTTCGCGGGATAACGAGATGGCGTGACAGAGCTCTGTTAACATATCCGAATTTTATTCTCTGTTTTTTAAATACACTGTTCGGACCACCTTGAGCTTAGCTTTTATTTTGTAGGAAATAAGGTTGATTTTGGCGTGTTTTTACGCGGCTACATGAAGGCTCGATGACGGATTGGGTGCACCTTGGTCGGATGCGTGGTAAATAAGACAGCTTGTTGGTCAGTTAATGGATTTTGCGGATATTTTTCTTGCTTTTTTTAAAAGCTCTCCATTTTGATGGTAACATGGAGTAGTGCTGAAATAATTAAAAACTTCTTGTCAAAGTTTACAAGTCAAATTAAAAAACAAATGCTTACTCGTGATTCACTACATAGTATAAAGCAAAGTCGCTTCCCGCTTCCCGCGTCTGTATGTATGTCTGTATGTATGTATGCTTATATCTTTAAAACAACACAGCGGATTTTGATGCGGTTTTTTTAATAAATAGAGTGATTCAAGAGGAAGGTTTATATGTATAATAACATGCTACCCGTGCGAAGCCGGGGCGGGTCGCTAGTAATTCTATATACCCATCAATTTCACAGACACAATAAAAACTAGAACGCATGCATAATATAGTAGAGATACATTGATAATTTTAGAGGTTTCTAATGTGATGTCGTAAATAAACTCATTTTTTTGCGCTTACATTGCAAATGCTGGCTGAATCCCACGAGATATATCAAAATAATGTACTACAGTATTGTACACCTTAAAAACGTCTACAAAAAAGTCCACGATGGTATTAGAAATGTCCTACGCACAGCGAAGCGGGCACGGGTCAGCTAGTCTAAATATAAAACTCTTGCGTTACTAACTGATCTATCATTGCACAGCCTAAACCAGTAGTCTTCAAAACTTGAAATTAAAGTGTAGAGGTACAAAGAACGGACTTCCTAAAACTCAACCCCTGAGGGGGATGAAGTCTGTTTAAAGATCACGTGATTCTCACATGAACGAAGCCACGAAGGTTTATACAGTCATAAATTTTGTGATTTCGATAGATTCGTTCTAAAGTATTCGTTTTACGTTTAAGTATACATAGTAAACCTAGATGATCTATGACAGACAGATAGACAAATATATGATCTACATTAAATTGTCCATGTAAATTCCATGTAATTAGGTTCGTTGGTAGAAAATGCCCGCCTTTTTGTATTTATTTTATAAGTGCAATTAAAGTATAAATAAAAAAATAAATTAATTAAATGAAAAATAAGCGAAGCTCTTTATTTTACGTTTTAATGACCCTTTAATATACATAGTTTTAACCGATGATCAAGACTATGACAGACAGACCGACAAATAATATAAGTTACATGTCCATGTAAATTCAAAGAAAAAAGCAAAACTCTCTCACGAAAACCTCTAATTACACGATGATGTATCGGCATTTCACAAAAGGCGTCCCATCAAAAGATTACGGTATTACCATCCAATGATAAATAACAACAATTTGTATTTTACAAAAACGGAAAAGATATCAATCGACAGACAAACGTAACCACGTATTACTTCAAGCATGTTGCTAAAATACTCTTCACCAGCCGAGAAAAAGCCGTGTTGGCCGAGTGGGAGGGTACCTCGACTTTCAATCTAATGTTCGTGGGTTCGAATCCCGGCGTGCATCAATGGATTTTTCTGTTCGAAAAATTTATATGCGCATCAAAAATACGTGCTCAAAACGGTGAAGGAAAACATCGTGAGGAAACCAGTTAGTATTCTTATAAGCGGCGATGGGCTTGCAAACTGTCACGTATGGAATGCTTACTACGGCAAAATGTGGGCATGTGCGAAATATAATGTTTGGACGTGCCTCTGACTACCCCCACTAGACATCTTTAAAGAATCTTTGCGTCTGGAGATCTGAGAGGATGTCTACCGTACTTGGGGATTACAGTCGTGATCCTATTTATTTTATTTTATTTTTTATTTACCAGTTACGAGTATGCTTGAAATAGAGTTTTGTGTTGAAAAAAGTGTGGCGATGGCCTTGCAACCGCCGCATGGGATGCTAACTACTGCAGAATGCGTTCATGTGCCAAATGCAATGTTATGACGTGCCTCTAACTACCACTTTTAGATAGGTTCGATGATCTGCGCGCCTGGAGATCTGAGATAATGTTTACGTAGAAATTACAGTCGTAATCCTATTTAATTTCAGTAAAAAGTTCATTTATTGAATTGAAAATAAAAATAGAAACAGAAAAAAAAAATAGGACCACGACTGTAATACCCAAGTACGGCAGACATCCTCTCAGTTCTCCAGACGTTTAGATCCTTTGAAGATATATGGGGGTAGTCAGAGGCACGTTCAAACATTACATTTGGCACATGTCCACATCTTGCAGTAATTAGCATTTCATACGTGACAGTTTGCAAGCCCATCGCCGCTTATAAGAATACTAACTGATTGCTTAATGATGTTTTCCTTCACCGTTATAAACACGTGTTTTTGATGCGCATATAATTTTTTTAGAAAAGACGAACA
Source organism: Hydriomena furcata (assembly GCA_912999785.1). Taxonomy (NCBI): domain Eukaryota; kingdom Metazoa; phylum Arthropoda; class Insecta; order Lepidoptera; family Geometridae; genus Hydriomena; species Hydriomena furcata. The sequence goes on along the minus strand of OU538832.1, from coordinate 13,955,408 downwards.
CGTTATAAATAAATTGTAAACAAACATATTATAAATAAAGAACTCTCTAGGAATATCCTCTATTTGGTAACTGCGGAACCCTAAAAGGGATGATCAAAGATAAAATTATTAAAATTGCAACCTAAATTCACAGCCTTGATACATCGTTTGCTCTTGTTTCAGTTGAACTGATACAATCTGTTGCCTTAGCACCAGTTTCTGATGTTACATAGTCAAATGCGAGTGCGTTGCAACGTGCAAGTGTCTAACTAAATAAGCCTTTTGGCCAATGAAATCAGTATTGCTTTAAATCTTTATAGATAACTAGCTTTCGCCTGCGGGCTAGCTATGGTATCTTTATTTACTACACGTAAAGTGCGGGATGTTTTTTTTTATTTCTCTCCTAAAAAAACTCACCTCACAAATATTGTTGGTTTGTCAAAACAACTTTTCGATTAAGGGATCCGTTAGTGAAATATAAAGCTTTAAAATGTTGAGTCAAGTGTCGTCACCCCGTCTGCCAGCTAAACTATTCGTTTTTGATAAAAATCACACCTCCAAAACCTAATAGTTTAGCATCAGTCACAGCACTCTCTTTCTGACTCGGCAGCTCGGAATTACAGTGACCTGCACTTAAGTCAGTAACTAGTGCTAAAGGCACTGATACAATCAGATCGATTTATAAACGCAAGCCTCTGACAGTGAAAATCGATCGTGCAACAAATTAAGGGCAGGATATTAATATCTGCATACATTTTTGGACTTCGAATTCTGTGATGTATGAGTTGGTTTTTGATAACAGCAAGTTTTGATAAATCATCAGCGGCAATACCACAAGCTCCTAATGTAATATAAAAACATTATTTTGAATGGCCTCACAGCTCAGCTGGTAACTCTGCCTTCTGCGTTGTAGGTTGTGGGCTCGATTTCCACCCAGGATAAAATTTGTGTGATGAACATAGATGTTTGTTCTGTATCTGGGTGTTATGTATAATAAGTATGTATTTACAGAAAAATCTTTAAGTATTCTATCAGTTATCTTGTTCCCATAGTACCAGCTTTTTTTTAGTTTGGGGCTAGATGGTGCTATGTAAAAAAGAATAATCGCGATGCGAAACTGACAACACTATAAGAGTTCGTATTTCGTTGTCACTTTTGCACCGTGAGTAAAGTATTTTGATATTACTTTTGTAATTGTGGTACGGCCCCAAGTCCGTCGCTTTACTTTACCAATGTACATACAAGAATTTACTCATGATTCTAATCTTGAAGGAAAACATCGCGAGGAAATAAATAAATAATATAGGATTACTAACTACTGCAAAATGTGGGCATGTGCCAAACATAATGTTTGTACGTGCCTCTGACTACCCCCACTAGACATATTTAAAGTATCTAAGCGCCTGGAGTCCTCTCTGACCTCCAGGGACTCAGATCCAACTCATTCATTTCATTAACATTATCTTCTTTCTACACATTTTTGATGAAAATATTTATTTATTAATAAAAGTTATTGACCAACTAGGACTTGACCTTACGATGTCCTCTTACAAATACATTCACACGATTTTCTTCGAACTTGCGATACAACAAAAAGTACTTCTCGAAGTATATTCGGTTTAAAAGGAGTGCAGTCAATAGGGAATCGCTCAACTTGGCCACAAACTTGGCTTGCTTTGCATGTCCTTTACAATCGACACTGATCAAAAATGGCAGTGAAAATGGTCTCACTGATCTATCGGATGTTAGACGTGTTAAATCTGATTTCATCCTTAATGCTTGTAAATAGAGTTCAAAATTGTATTGAATAGTTTATATGCAGTTTGTTGTTGAGGAAGTTTTGTGTGGGAAATCCTTTTAAATTGTAAATCAAAGTTCAATGCAGTGTCGATGGATGTGAGAATGGTGTTCTTGTGTATATACGACCTCCATGGTGTAGTGAGGCTGTGGTGATGTTTAGGTTTGTTTCCTGATAGATATAAATCAAAAGTTTTAGCTTGTTTCTTTCCAAATAGACATACCTAGTTATTTTTAACTAACATTGTTTAAAATTTGGCAAAGTATGAATTATTACTGATATAGGTAGGTTAAATCGTTTACATTATTGTACTATATAATAAACGTTTATGTTTCAAATAAATAAAATAAAAATTAAAACATTATGTCACCCAAATAAAATAAAATACTTTCAGATTTATTACGCTTTCAAACATCTATACTATATCATATTAAAATATTTGTAGGACAAAACGACGTATGAAATTAAAGAAAGTTCTTAAATTGACTCAATTTATGAAAATCCGACTGAAGCGAAGAAGCGAATTACAACGCGTACCAAAAACCAGACCCTACCACCTGTCGCCCGAACACAACTCGATTAATAACAACCAGTAGGCGTTGCTGATGCAGATAGCCAGCGCATATTTGAGCGAACAATCATTACAGGGTTAATGCTGATTTCAGATAGCGGGAATATGGTAGGGGTAACAGTGCGGGATAAATGAGAGGCATTTATCACGGAAGATGAAATTGGAACGAAGTTTAAAAAAACATTTTATGTACAGCCAGTAACACAAGTTTGAGTTAAGCGAGTGCGAATGGATCCGTTGGAAGAGGCCTCGGCGTATTTTCTTAGACCAAATTGGTGACGTTTAGAAAAAAGGACAGGAATACTCTTAACCGACGAGCATGCATAAGGATAGTGATGAGAGTGAATGAAGCAAAATAATCATGTCAGGATCGTAGCAAGAGGAAAATCGTAGCCTATGCCGGGTTAGTCCAGGAATCCCCATTGACTATCCCCATCAATGGGGATTTCTGGACTTTTTTTTAGAAAAAGTCCAGATATCCCCATTGGCAGCGCATTGAGTGTGTAATGGGGATAACTGGACTGCCTATCCCATTGGGAAACAGGCGTGGTTTTATGTATGTAATAAATGTATGTAGTAACATACATTTATTTTCGGTTATTCTAAATCGCGAGAGCCGTGTTGGCCGGGACGTACCATGACTTTCAATCCCAAGATCTTAGGCTCAAAATCCATGATAAATATTGCCCTATAGTTATTTAAACATATTTATTCTGTTTTCAGAGGATAAATATTTTTTTTAGGTTTCGCCATGTCCGGCCGTCCGTCTGTCCGCAGCTTAGTTCAGAGACTATCAGAGCTAGAAAGCTGTAGTTTGTCATGTATATACATATTCGTAATGTCGACAAAGTCGTAGAATTAAATCTAAAAAAACAGTTTTTTATAAAGACATGAACTGCTAAAATATTAAATTTCATTAATAACTCATAAGCTTTTTCATTTAGGTATATATTAATAAGATTTTTTCATTATATTTTAAGTAGCAATTGCACTAGGGGTAATCTGTCTTGCGGCGTTGTCACACGTAGAAAGTGACGTCGCGCGGGACATCGTCCGACATGTTCCCTGGTGTAAATGCGGCTTTACTTTGAATCATCTTAAAACAAATGGCACTCGGAAACTCTTGATGAAGATTAATTATTATTATTCTTGTTTGAGCCTTCACCTTGTTCTTACGGCACCACACTGGAGCTCTACATAGCATTAAGGAAAGGATCATTGAAAAAAAGGTAGACCCCAAGCCGTGTTTGTTGCCTGATTCTTCTAGGTTTGGTCGCGAGGAATCGGTTCACCTAGTTCCTAAGACGTTTCAAAGTGATCCTTGTGATTTTATTGAAATAAATGATTTTTGAATTTGAATTTGATTTTTCCCATACCTGTTGTAAAAGAGTGTTATGTCGTTGTTTTTACAAAATAAAATAGTTATTAATATCATTATTTTTAAATTGTCACTTGACCTCGTCCACTGCGATTATTTTTCCATAAAAGACTCGTTTATTTTAACAAAAATGTTATTAAAAAAATGTTCATCCAACTTTCCGCAATTTTCATATCAACATAAATCACAATAGCAAAATTTATGAAGATGGTTTTTTAACTGGTAATGGTTTTTAAATTTTTTGATGACCAAAACTATGGACATCTCAATTTGCGTTAAATAAATAACAGGGGCCATACCACAAGCTCCTAAAGTAGTATCAAAACAATATTACTCGCGGTGCGCAAGTGACAACGCTATTCGAGTTAATGTATGTTTTTACAAAAAAAAAGTATATAAGTATAAGTATTGTATTAGTTAGGTATCTGGTTCTCATAGTACAAGCTTTGCTCAATTTGGGGCTAGATGGCGCTGTGTGTAAAGTCCGCCAATATTTATTATTTTATTTAGTTCGTATTGCGTTGTCATTTTCGTACCGTGTGTAATACTACTTTTAATATTACTTTCGAGCTTGTGGTACGGCCCCAGGTTCACAATTTCGGTAACGAGACTTATTTTTTAACGAGAAAATGTATTTTTTGAGATTTAATTTTTATGCGCGTTAAATTTATTGCTCAATAAACAAATTTAATTGCAGATTACCGATTGTTATCGGTAATTGTTCACCTCGTAAATATTATAATGCACTTGTGAGAAGGTTTTATTATAATTTGTTATTTATGCGGGATTAACTTCATGTTAAAATTATTCCCAAAGAAGGTTAACTTCAGGCAGGCGGCAGGTTGTAAAATATAAGCTAAATTCTCTTCGCAATATGTTTGTCAATATATTGTGCCGACCCAACATTAAGTGGGAAAATGACAAGAAAATTATGAAATATTGTAAAATTATAAAAAAATGGCTCTCAATAATCCAAGTTAAGTAGATATCCGGACAGATCTCAAGACGCTCAGATCTTTGAAGATGTCTAAGGATAGTCAGAGGCACGCCCAAACATTTGGCACATACCAAAATTTTGCAGTAGTTAGTGTTTTATACGTTGAAGACCGATAATATAATACCTATATTTTTCAAATAGAAATAGTCATAAAAGCACGGCCGGGATTTGAGTTCGCGATCTGGGAAGTTAGAATCGCATCGACAACTGACACTTTTACTATACAAAAAATGTCAGTTTTGACATTTGGACGACACGATAGTGGTTCCGGCTACTGAAGAAAGTCAAGGTAGCTCCCACTAGGCCAACACGGCTTTAAATTAAAGATTAACTTCTTTCAAAAATTGTGGAAACTAAAATAACAGCTGTGCCGTTAATCATACAAATCGATAATATAAATAACTACTAACATATTTCATTGATTATACTAATCAGTCGGAGCTTGTATATAATTTTAGACATAAAATTAGAAAAATGTAAGTGAAAGGCGTTGAAAACTCTTAAAATTATTTAAAACACAGATCGAACATAAATAAATAATCTTCTAATTTGTAACACATTCATCTATAATTCCAATCCATATATTACATGTATAATCATCGCCAAAAGTGGGTTACGACTGCTAAATACCAGTTGTCAAATATAATAATTAATAGATACATTTCTTCCGAACACGCGGATTTCCATAAAAGGTAAATAATGGTTTGAGTTATTTCTATCGTCCAAATACTAAAAATCACTACATAGTATAAAGCAAAGTCGCTTTCCGCTTCCCGCGTCTGTATGTATGTATGTATGTATGTTTGCTTATATCTTTAAAACTACACAACGGATTTTGATGCGGTTTTTTTTAATAGATAGAGTGATTCAGTAGGAAGGTTTATATGTATAATAACATGCTACCCGTGCGAAGCCGGGGCGGGTCGCTAGTGAAACATAATTTTTCGAAGAACAGAAGAACGACTGTGAATAAAAATATTAAATAGGAACACGACTGTAATCCTCAAGAACGTGCTGCTTTGATCCTTGAACGATGCTTTGATCCTTGAAGGTATTTATAGGGGGTAGTCAGAGGCACGTCCAAACATTACATTTTGCAAAAGTGAAAATTCTGTATGGTTGCAAGCCCATCGCAGCTATAAATTGTACTCGTTTAGATAAGAAAAAATATAAACAGTATTTTTTGTTTAAACATAAACTACAAGAACTATAAGAATTTATCACACAAAAACAGTTTAAAAAAAGCACGAATCACGCACGAGGTTCGAGCGAAAGTGCCGACAGCACGTAACCCATCTCAGCTATCACACGATAATTATACGTATTACATTTACAACTGAATAAAACGAATAAAACCAAAGCCTCCGAATCAATGAGGCTGTTCTCTCGCTCGATGTTGAACTGTAACATTTGTTTAATTTTTAAATTAATTTCGCGTGTCAGATATTTCGGCCAGTAGTGTACAATCCCTTAGAAAAGTATGGTTTATAGAAAAAAATATGAAATAAAAAAATATATATATATTGGTGAACATTTCATATATAGCCTAGACTAGATTACAAATAGAATACATATAATATTCTTTTTTTTGTATTTACATACTTATGATACATTATCACACCCAGAAATAACAACCATGTTCATGAACTGAGAGGCCAGTCAAATAGAATCATGACTGTAATTCCCAAGTATGGTAGATTATCGTCTCAGAACCTTGAGGACGTTTTATAAAAGATTTTGAAAAAACATTTAACACAATGTTTCTTTCAAATACATGCGATAATTTTGATGTTTTCTTGCTGATAAAATTATCTATGATTATCAGTAAAAAATGTAATAGGTAGGTATTTGGGTCTAGTCAAAGTGTTATGCTTAATAATGTCAAAGAAAATCTGTACGTGAAAGTAATTAACATTATTAATTGTGATTATTTAGAAGTAAAAATACGAAATATTTGTGTGTGACGTAATTAACTTTTCAACTTTTCTCTGTAACTGTACGTGTACGAGCTCATTTCCTTAGGACAGTTTTAATTGGTTGTTATGAAAAAATGATGGGTCGAACTTTTTAACCGACTGCCAAATATGGTATGCTTTCGTTATATATATGAATAATGTACTTTATAAATTTTAACATGTAGTGTAAATAAATCGTACTTTCGCGAATTTATATTTTCGCATTATTTAAATTGAGTTTTGCTCAAAATTACTTGCGATGAGTTATTGCAGTGAAACGGTTTTGGGTTCGATTCTCGGTTTTGTTTCAATGAGAATCTGAATCTACATATTTTAATCTTGTTTTATAATACACTAGCTGACCCGTGCCCGCTTCGCTGTGCGTAAGACATTTCTAATACCATCGTTGACTTTTTTGTAGACGTTTTTAAGGTGTACAATACTGTAGTACATTATTTTGATATATCTCGTGGGGTTCAGCCAGCATTTGCAATGTAAGCGCAAAAAAATGTGTTTATTTACGACATCACATTAGAAACCTCTAAAATTATCAGTGTTTCTCTACTATATTATGCATGTATTATACATATAAACCTTCCTCTTGAATCACTCTATTTATAAAAAAAAACCGCATCAAAATCCGTTGTGTAGTTTTAAAGATATAAGCAAACATACATACATACATACGCGGGAAGCGGAAAGCGACTTTGCTTTATACTATGTAGTGAAGCTCAAGACTCTGAAAATGAAAATATAACGCGATTTTGTTAACTTTTGAAAAATGTGGGCATTTGCCAAATAATAATGTATGGACTTGTCTCTGACTACCCCCTCAAGGGATCTTTAACTGACTGCCTGACAGTATGTGCAAGTATGTCTACCGTACTTGGAAATTACAGTCGTGATCTTATTATTATTTTTTCGTTCACCGTTTTGAGCTAGCGCATATAATTATATTCAAGTGAAAAAAATTATTGGTGGTACCAGGACTCGAATCTACAACCTTTTAATTTAAAGTCAAGGTACATCCTAGTGCCAAAAAGACCCATAGGTAAATAACAACTTATCTGCGTATTTCATTGATATGAAAATTACCTACTAGATCAGAATTTCAATGACACCGGAAAAAATCTTATTGTTGTCCAAAAATCCCAACCGGTACAGGCACAATGAAAACTGTTATACTTTTTCACGGAGTTTATCTTAACACGTTACACGCTCCGCATTACACGCGGCGCGCAATATACAAATGACTAAAGTCACGTATTGTACACGTAATTAACTGTATTGAAGACAACAATTCAAAACAAAACATTGACACGGAATACGTAAAAGTGTTTAAACGATAGAAGTTTCACTAAGACTAAAGTCTAACTTAGACTGGCCTTACAGCTCAACTCAGCTTTGCCTTCTACGCTGTAGGTTGAGGGTTCCACCCAGGAAATACATTTTTGTAATGTACAGAATAGACGTTTTTTTATGTATGGCTGGGTATAAATAAAAAGTGTTTATATAATTTTCCATATTAGTTATCTAATTCCCAGTTATGCTTAGTTTGAGGGTAGATAGATGTTGTGTTCACAAAGATTACATTTTTATTTTATTTTGTAAGTTTGTAGTATGCGGGAGGTAATAAACAGATAAGGCACCTATTAAAAAAACTACATTGCCATTGGAAAGGTACATTATTCCGGATGAACATAGGCTACACCTGCGTAAAGCCGCGTACAAAAGCTAGTGGAATACAAAAGGCATAAAGTTATGACAAACATAAGCGCGTTAATTTTTTTTTTCGTCAACATCTAATGCACTAGTTTGTATAACTTACTGTAGCATTCAGCTATTTTGAATCTAAATCCATTGTAATACGTCTCATTTTGCTATGAAAACTAATGACAGTGATATAATGCCTCGCACTGATTAGGGATTCCTTGCGGAAAACAAAAATGGACCGGTAAAATTAGGGGTCAACGTACAATCTATGAATGTTCAATTTTATGCTCCAGTTTTGTAATTGTTTTGCAATCTTTACTACATTCATTATTTTGTGTTAAAAAGAGCTTTTTAATAATAATAGCAACATACGAGTATTTATTATAAATAAGTTATCTATTGAAAAATATTTTTCAAAGCTTTTGTAAAATCATTAAAACCATCGAACACCAGCGCGCTATCACCTGTCACATCATATAACATTGTCATCGGAACTTGGCAAGAATGCAAAGTTTTTACTCAGTCGAACTATGTATTTACTAAGAAGTTCCGTTGTGTGTGTCTGTTGAACAGCTCCTGACTTCATCATCAGATCAGCTCGCTGTCACCATAATTATTGCATTGTCACCCTAAATATGAAAAATTTCAGCTCAATCGGTGGGGATAACTAGTTCAAAATTGTGTTGCAAGGTTCCACCTAAACAAACATAGTTACATAAATTGCAAGTTAAATAAAAGCTTGTAAAAAAGTGTTGGGAGTTCTTCCAAACAGTGAACTTTTGATTTGTAAATGTCGGCATTTTAACCTTAAATAGTCATAAATATCTTTTCCTAATTAATGTGAATCATAGTGTAGGTAAATATTCTTTATCATTGCATCAATAAATTGACTATTAATGCTCCGATCGAGTTCGACTATCTTGATTCAAATTTTAATTTAATTTAAATACAATAAATATCTATACCAAGGTACATATAAAACACTTGCGTTCCTGACTGACTGACTGATCTATCAACACGCAGCCTAAACTAATGGTCCTAGAAACTTGAAATTTGAAGAGTGTGCAGGGGTGTACTAAGAAAGGAATTTCAAAAATTCAACCCTTTATAGGGTGCAGCAAAGTTTGAAATCAGACTTCACGTGAAAGAAGTCGCAAGTCTATATCATATAACAAAAGCCATTAACTCTCACGGCGTATCAGAAGAAAAGAAATTCAATAACCGCTAATTATCTTACGGCTACCCTAAAAAGAGTTCAAGCACCTGAGGGTAAGCGAAGAAATAAACGCATTTTTGGATACGGAACCATTAATCATTTCGGACTTCGCGCGCCTCAGGGAACTTAATATAATAAAATAATTAGAGGTGCTACGAAATAGCCGGAAAAAATGATACATGTCAAAAATGTGACAGTCGTTAAAGCCGGATTACATCAATTGAATAAATTAAAATAATGAACTCGATGATCTTTACGCGTTGACTTTTATTTTGTAATTTTATGCTTAGGTTTTTATCTGTGAAATATTTAGCCGGATAAAAGATTAAAGCCGAACTGTACCAACTCTAATCACAAAGTAAAATTGTCGGCTTGGCGCTTATTAATTTATAGATATATCGATAATTAATTTTAATTATTTTTAAAGTTGTCATGACGTTTTTTGTGATTAAAAGCCGATGATTCGTCGCGGTTCATATTCGTACGATAAGTCTAATAAATCTTCTGATCAGATCTTTATTTTGGTTGAACAAGTTCAACTATAATAAATGTGGTATAATGTGTATTAATCTGAATCTAAAAATAAAATAGGTTCACGACTGTAATCCCCAAGTACGGTAGACATCCTCTCAGATATCCAGACGCTTAGATCCTTTGAAGATGTCTAGTGAGGGTAGCCAGAGGCACGTCCATACATTATATTTGGCACATGCCCACAATTTGCAGTAATTAGCATTCCATATGTGACAGGTTGCAAGCCCGCTGCTGCTTATAAGAATACTAACTGGTTTCCTCACGATGTTTTCCTTTACCGTTTTTTGCATATATTTTTTTCGAACAGAAATATCTATTGATGCCCGCCGGGATTAGAAACCTTCACCTTCAGATTGAAAGTCGAGGTACCTCCCACTCGGCCAACACGGCTTACTAATATTATTAATACGAAAGTAACTCTGTCTGTCTGTCTGTGTCGTTATCACGAAGCAGCTGGGCAACTTCATATACCTATACATTGTTTACAGTCTTGGGAGATATGCTACTTTTTTCAAAAAAAATTCTTTTGATTTTTCGAAATTTCAATGTTTTACGACAGAGTCGCCTAAGATCGATTTCCTGAATCGACGCGAACAAAGTCACGGGTAAAAGCTAGTTGTAATATAAATTAAAGTATATAGGTGTAAATATTATTATAAAAATTATAAATATAAGTATAAACTAATATAAATAATTAAATATTGTTACAGTTTCCACCAGCTACTGGATGCTCCTTGCAAATGACACTCATATGCTAATTGCCTCTAAGTAATAAACTTCAATGGTACCAATAAAATATGTATTAAATTATGGCAGTAAAACTCAGTAGGTAAGTAAACTGATTCGCTCTCTCATTAACTTAATTTATATCCGTAAAAACAAGTATGCTGACCACATAGCCCAATTGAGACCTAAAGGCTTCATTTCTTCAAACAAAAAATTCTGTCAATGTGTTGAGGTGTGCGGGTCGGGGAAGCAAATTCAAATTCAAGAGGCATTTCTTTGAAACGTCTTAGGAGCTAGGTCAAGCTACGCCTGTTCCTCGCGACCAAGCCTAGAAGAATCAGGCAACAAACACGGCTTGGGGCCTATCTTTTTTATTCAATTAACCTTTCTCTAGTGCTACGTAGCTCCAGTGGTGGCGATCAAACAAGGTGAAGGCTATGCAATGCATTCTGATTGGCCGGTATAGTTAATAATCAGTTTGTATACGAGTATCATAGTTATACGTCAGTAATCAAAACTGACGAGATGTTCATGGGTCACGGAAGTGATCGGTACTAAAGTAAGTTATATCAGCAGTATTCGTCTAATGTGTTGTGAGAAAGTGTTCGCTTTGCATGAGGTGTCTATAGGCTGTGTGGTCGATGTATGCTGGTATTGAATGTTTACTCAATTAGATTGCAATAAAATATAAGATGCCCTTGAACTACATCAGAATAATTAGAGTTAGTCTGCGGCTATGCTCACTTTAATCACTAATATTATAAACGCGACAGTAACTCTGTCTGTCTGTCTGCAGCGTTATCACGGCTAAACCGCTTGTCATGAAATTTCAAAATAGATAGTAGCCTGTGTTCATCCCAAAATTTGCTTATTTTTGAAAAAAAGTGAGTGACGAGGCGCGGGACGACTGGAAATTGCTTACATATTTGTAACAGGTTCATGACTTTAATCCCTAAATATGATAGAATCCAGATCCCAGACGCTTAGTCAGAGGCACGTCCAAACATCTGCAGTAGTTAACACATTTTTCTCTATAGTATGCTATAGTGGATCGACACTTTAACAGCCAAAGTCTGGTACATTTCAATAGACTGCAATTGCTTCAATAACGACTCGTCATCTACCAATTAAAATAAATTATGGGACCTGTCAATTAAGTAATATAATTATATTATTAAATTGTATATCGCTTTGGGTTATTATTGACCTTTGATTTCTTTTATAGTAAAATTTAAAAATAGTTTCGTTATACCATTTAGGAAACAATGATGTTATAACGGACAATTGATTTACTTTGATTTTAATCAGTGGCTTGTTTTTAGTTTATTTTTTGCAATGTTGTATGATATTTAGTTTTCTTTTAATTAAGGAAACATAATCCGTTTAAATAAAGTCTATGTAGTTTATAAATAAATAAACATTGGTGAACAACTAAGCAATACTGCACTATGGGATCCAGATTACTGGTAGAATTACTTAAATACTTTTATTTTTTATTTTTTATTTTTATAAATATGTAATTTCTAATGTACTATTGTAATGTAATATTCTTATTTATAAAAATGAATCTCAATTTCCCTTGGTCACGGCATCACGCGTGAACGGCAAAACCGATTTTGCTTATTGTTTTTTTAATGTATTCGTCACTATCAGAAGAATATCTTATCAAAGAAAATTGTAATTTGACAGAACTACGTCTGTCGGGACAGCTAGTTAATTATAATTTATTTTATAATTTACTAATAATATTTAATTTATAACACCTAAACACAGAACTAACATATTCATCACAAAAATGTTTGTCCGTGGTTGGAACCAAACCCCACAGCCTAGAAGGCAGAGTCACTAACTGAGCTGTAAGCTTCAGACGGACATCAATCTATTTCAAATAAAGAAACTCCATATTTGCCACACAACATTCCAAAGTTCAAAGAAACAGTCCGAACGAGCTAAAGTAATAGCATGTCAAACAATAAACGCGGCCTTGCTGCGATCTCATTTCTAAAAAGCTTACACATTACAGCCCCAGTTCAGCTAGATCTACCACCCCCCTCTCGCCTGAACACTTTTGTGAACGAACTTGGTGGTTTGCATGATGGTTAGGGGTCAAAGTTGAATGGTCGCGGAGGTTGTATTCCGTCAACACGCTGGCAAAACAGCAATAAGCAATGTTTGCTGAAGTACGCTCTTTATTCAAATTTGTGTTTTACAGACGAGCGGTTTGTGCTTGCAAAAGTTTTATGTTTGTTGCCTGCAATGTTGCCGCAATGGTTACGAGCTTAGTAACATATAACTAAACTAATATTTTTTATGGATTCTAGTTGCATTGTACACAATAACAAAATAACTATATATGAATAATTCTTAAAACTCACTTTAAATAATGTTAAGAAAACGCTTGTTTCTACATAAATTCCCACCTGCTTTCATACAGTTCCCAGAAGGGCAGGCAGAGATCAGGCTTTCCACTTGCATAACTAACTAACATTCATGCATACTCTATACATCATTTTAGTTACAAAAATAAATATTATTTACGTAAATATAAACATAATATTGATTAAAAATTGTATAAATGCCTATATTAATCAATCAGCTGAATATCTACGCCAAATTATGCTCATAGACGTCTTTGAATGTTGTCGCGCCATTTTTTATGTCGCGCGGCTTTATGTCGCCCGTTTGCATCAAAAGCTCAGAGAGTTTGTGTGAAAAGCCAACATTCCCTACAGCATAACGGCGAGTCGGTCTGTAAATTTGCCGATACGCAATTCGCCGTCTGCAAACACCTTTGTGTGCGCAGTCACATTTTGAGAGGAGAAATCTTTGGGTGCGCACTGAATTTTAAATTAAAATAAAACCGGCCAAGTGCGAGTCGGACTCGCGCACGAAGGGTTCCGTACCGTTATCTAAAAAAAGGCAAAACACGTTTGTTTGGAGCCCCACTTAAATATTTATTTTATTCTGTTTTTAGTATTTTTTTTATAGCGGCAACAGAAATACATGATCTGTGAAAATTTCAACTGTCTAGATATCACGGTTCAGATTCAGATGAGATTCAGCCCTGTGATAGACTGACGGACAGCGAAGTCTTAGTAATAGGGTCCCCGTAGGGTACCCTTTGGGTACGGAACCCTAAAAAAACAACGAAAGTCATTAGAATTGTGATAGATTAAAAGAAAGATGAATTGTGATGAGTAAGCAAGAAGTGAACTAAGGAAGACAGTGCGTACTTACTAAAAGTTAAATCAATTTTAAAATTGGTTTGAAGAAAGTTAAACGCATTTGACGCATGTGACAGGTTGCAAGCCGATCGCCGATTATACGAATACTAACTGGTATCTTAACGACGTTTTCCTTTACCGTTATGGGTAATGTTTTCCGATTAGAAAGAATTGATGCTTGTCCAGGATTAGAATCCACTACCTTCATATCGAAAGCCATTACGGCAATTTTTATTTTCGATGGTAGTTTAATTGGTATTTTTAATTACAATCGAAAATACAGCCGTGTGCATGACGATCAAAATAAATCGCACTGCAATTCATCAAATGTAAGAAACGGAATCATCGATTCATCGATACAATCGAAACTTGAAGTAAAAGTTCATTTAAAAGTTCCAGGGCCCAGTAGATATTTGGTTTGCCATGTCTTTGAATTTATCAATTCAATGGAATCAATTTCTTACTTTTGCAAAATATAGGCATGTGCCAAATTCAATGTTTTGGCGTGCCTCTGACTACATTTACCTGAAGATCTGTTAGGAAGAGTGATGATTAATGAAATTGGTGATTACCTCTTGACCTCTCACTAGGATTCCCAAGGACCACAACACTCCGACCCAAATCATTTTTAGGGTTCCGTACCCAAAGGGTAAAAACGGGACCCTATTACTAAGACTTGCTGTCCGTCTGTCCGTCTGTCTGTCCGTCTGTCTGTCCGTCTGTCTGTCACAGGGCTGTATCTCATGAACCATGATAGCTAGACAGTTGAAATTTTCAAAGATTATGTATTCCTGTTGCTGCTCTAACAAAAAATACTAAAAACAGAATAAAATAATTATTTAAGGGAGGCTCCCATACAACAAACATGATTTTTTTGTCGTTTTAATGGTACGGAACCCTTCGTCCGACTCGCACTTTGCCGGTTATATTTTTATCGAACCATACCTATCACGACTCTGCGAAACACTCGCCTACTACACCAACGAAGTCGTCTTATTGATAATATTATGACACTTAAATAGGTAGATTTATATTAAACCGGGCCATGCCTGGGACGTGCCGTGTACGTGGCCCGGACGGGGCACAGATTTGAAATGTTACATACATTTAGTATGAAGCAGTTTATAAAACAGTGCCTGATCCGTGTCCCGTCCGGGCTAGTCTACTAACTAAAGGCCCGGCTCGGCCCGCACATGGCCCGGCCCGGCCCGGTCTAATATAAAATCTACCCTAAAACTAACTTTCGGAACACTTGAAAATATAAAGTTTTCTGTTTTGCCGGTCGATGCCAAACGTTGGATTAGTTAGCTACAGCTTTTAGCGTGTGGAAGTTATCCGAGATATATTTTACGACCTAGGCTTATACTGTTTTGATCCTAAGCCTTGATCTCTATCATCAGGTTATATCTAGGTTAAAAGCGAATTTACAGTAAAGCACTTTATAATGATTACACGTAAAATATTGCGTGTGTTGCCTTCACATGAACTGTTTAATTCTTAAAAGTTAGTATAGCAACATTGTTGACAAATAGTTGACTTAATTGCTGTTATGAAGTTTTGGAAACTGAGATACACTTGAGATATTTAATCATTTAGTATGAAATGCTAAGTACTGCAAAATGTTGGTGTGACAAATATAATGTTTGGGCGTGCCTCTGACTATCCCCCTGGAAATATATGAGTGGGTAATTAGAAACATATGAAAAGATTGCAAAAATATAATATTTATGCAATTTCAGATAAATTATTTTCGGAGTGTGAAACTTTTATTTTTGTTAAAGGTTGTATAGTACTTAAAATAGTCAGTGAATTATTTGTTTAAATATTTAATTGGTTATCTATTTAAAGTTATAATTTTATCCCTAATAATAACTAAACCAGTTATGAACCCCACCGACCACCAACATTTTGCAAGTAATGGCTCGTTACATCGACACCTCCGATCATTACCGACAATTACTCGCGGGATCGATTCAGAATCGATTTTAATATCGAGTTGTAAATGTTCCGTTATGTTGTAATTGTATCGATTTTACTGATATATTGTTTCTTTGTCTTGGTGTTGTTTTTGCGATACGCTTTATTTATTACGCACTATATTTTGACACCTGTACTTGTACCCTAAGACAAAGAAGACCAACATTTTTTTTTGCTCTAATTGCTTTTGATTCTCATAAGATTCCATTTAGAAATTCTAATAAAAATACTTAAAGCAAAATAAATAAAACTCGTATTAAAAGTTCTAGTACAAGAAAACGAAGAGGAAAGATTTGATTGTTTGTTTGTTTGCATTAAATAGGCTCCGAAACTACTGGACCGATTTGAAAAATTATTTTACCATTAGAATCCTTCATTATTCCTGATGAACATAGGATGTTGGATTCTAATGGTGAAAGTATTTTTCTAATCGGTCCAGTAGTTTTAGAGCCTATTAGCACTAACGTTTTTGCAAATAGAAAATTTTCAAAAACGTTAGGGATCCGTATGAAAACTTTGATAATGTAACCCAAGGTGTAAAAAAATTGCCTTAAAATCATTAGTGCGACGCTGGGGCGACCTTGCTATTGCGATATAATTATGTTAAAAAACTATAAAAGAAAACCAACGAAATTGTTCTGATCAATCGAAAAGTCAAGCGACGATATTGGTTTTCTTAGATTATATGAAGGAACTATTAGAACTATTAGTCCTATATTAATATAATTTAAATGAAACTAACTTGGGACTATTCTCTACACAATAGAAAAAAAACATTGATATCGGATCACCAGGTAAAAAGATACGCGCGGTCAAACACAAAAATAACAACAAACAAAAAAAATTACATGTTAAATTGATAGCCTCCTCTGTTTTCGTCGGTTAAAAATGCAAAAGTCTGTATTACATGACTCGGTGATTATTCACGAAAACGATATCGATACAATTACAAGTCATTTATCACACGGTCCGTCCGATCCGCCAATAATTTTGTGTATGAATAATGCAGGGGCTGTTTAGTGTAGGGTCAGTTACTAATTTGTGTATATTTTTTTATGTTCACCATCCTTTAATACTTCTGAAAAAGTGTAGGTAAATAAAAATAAATACCGTTTTTTTAGGGTTTCGTACCCAAAAGGTAAAAACGGGACCCTATTACTAAGCTCCGCTGTCCGTCTATCTGTCATCAGGCTGTATCTCGTGAACCGTGATAGCTCGACAGTTAAAATTTTCACAGATTATGTATTTCTGTTGCCGCTATAATAACAACAAATACTAAAAACAGAATAAAATAAATATTTAAGTGGGGCTCTTATACAACAAACGTGATTTTTTGCCGTTTTTTATAGATAAATCTATATCTCTATCTAAATCTATATCTCTACTATAAAAAAACAAAATTGGGTTTGTAACAACACTTATAACTCGAGAACTGTTTGACCGATTTTTCTAATTTTTGTTTTGTTGGATTTGTATCCGTCCCGAATAGCAGAATAATTAAAGAGATACAAAGTTCGCCGGCTTAGCTTGTCATAAATAAAATAATAATAAATACAAAAATAAATGTTTATTTCTCAGTATAATATTAGTGTCGATAGTATAGATACATAGATGACTCTGTATCAAGATTTAAGAGATTTAATAATTAAAGCTAGTTCTAAAAGTGAAGAGAAGATTTGCTCTAAAATTGATTTTAATATATTTCTTGCATTTTATCTTTTAGTATTTATATATCGTCTAATTGGACGAATTCACACCGATACGAGTAGGTATATAACGAAAAGGTTTCCATGTGTTAATATACGATTGTGTACATAGAAAATCAATTGATGCACAATTGCACAGCCAGGATTCGAACCTTCGACCTTCGGATCGAAAGTCGAGTCCACACGGCCAATACGTTTCGTTTAAACTTATTACCAATTTATGAGAAAGAGCTTTAATAATATTAGTAGGAAGTAGGATTATGACAAACATCATTCAAAATATTCTTTTGTTTTTAATGAATTATTTAATTTTGAATTTGAATCACTCTACGTATCATGTATATCAGTCTAAAATACACTTAGCAATGTCAGTTTGTAAAGTTATGATACTGCTAAGCGCACCCTAATAAGTTAGACACGAGCTTAAAGTTCCGTGCGAATTATTATAATGGTTCGTTGGTTCTAAATGACACCACTTAACTTAGATTCGCAACTTACTAAAAAACCGGCCAAGTGCGAATCGGACTCACGCACGAAGGGTTCCGTACCATTTTATCTATAAAAAAAAGCAAAAAACACGTTTGTTGTATGGGAGCCCCACTTTAATATTTATTTTATTCTGTTTTTAGTATTTGTTGTTATAGCGGCAACAGAAATACATCATCTGTGAAAATTTAAACTGTCTAGCTATCACGGTTCATGAGATACAGCCCTGTGACAGACAGACGGACAGCGAAGTCTTAGTAATAGGGTCCCGTTTTTACCCTTTGGGTACGGAACCCTAAAAACGAGATTTTTAATTATAACTGGGTCTTTCGATTTAGCATTGAATAGGGTCCAACTGATTTATTTCTATTCAAGTTGATGTTACGCGTCGGTTTGAAAGGCTCTTTATATAAAATGCTGAACATTTAACGATCATCTAATTCTACGTTTACTGCGATTTTACTTTAGATCGCGTCGTGGTGGTCTGTGTCCGATTTTGTACAGGGGTCTGCAAAAGTGACTTTAATAGAACAGTCGAAATGCTTACTTACCAATAAATTATTTACATAAAACCAGCCAAGTGCAAGTCGGACTCGCGCACGAAAGTTTCCGTACCAATAAACTTCTACAACAAACGTGTTTTTTTGCCGTTTTTTATAGATAATGGTACGGAACCCTTCGGTTTTAATTTTATTTCATTTCACTCTATCAGCCGTAATCTTATCTAATCACCATAAACGATAGTCAACAGCTAAATAAATATAATCTTAATTACTAATTAAACCTAAGAAACTTT
Organism: Hydriomena furcata; assembly: GCA_912999785.1. Taxonomy (NCBI): domain Eukaryota; kingdom Metazoa; phylum Arthropoda; class Insecta; order Lepidoptera; family Geometridae; genus Hydriomena; species Hydriomena furcata. The sequence goes on along the minus strand of OU538832.1, from coordinate 13,936,352 downwards.
GTGACGGCTAATATAAGGCCCTAACAGCACAATAAATATTGTGTGATGAAAGAGCCTATTTATGATAGATAGAAACAATTGAAATTACGGCCATAAATATAATAAGGAAACAAAGTAAATGTCAAACAATTTCTGCAGACGTTTCTGGATGTTTGTTTGTGATTCAATCACAATAAAACGCACACTGTTAAAAGTACACTAATTATAAACCATTAAACACTTGTGTAGTGTACTGTACCAAAATCGTAAAGTTTTCTCTTATCCACGCCGTTGTAAATAAGGATTTTAATACTATTTTGATGTACACGGAATGATTGAATGCCTAAATGAATGCTTTCAATATAGCAAAATGTAGATTTAGAGCTAATTAACTTGGAAATGCACTGATTGAAAATAAATTACGCATGCTTCGGGAAATCCTAATAATTTGACATAAGCGATTTAAGCCTCTTTGGTTTGTGAAGGGCCAAAAAGGATTTATGGCCTTTTGGGCAGACGTATAGTACTGTTGGTCGTTCTATTCACCTGGTGTAATTGGCCTTTTCTTGCTTACGCATACATATTGTTTAGTGCTCAGTTCAGCTCTTAAAGTGCGTACAACTTAGCTCTTATCCTACTAATCTTAATAATATAAATGTGAAAGTTTGTGAGTTTGTATGTATGTTTATGCTTTAATCAGACCTAAACGACAAAACGGTTTAAGTTGAAATTTGCTGTAGAGGTAGATATAAAGCCTGAATAGAACATAGACTACTTTAAAATGTGAAATACATCCTCAAAATTATAAAAAAAACACATAAGGGATGATTTTGATATATATGGCGCTGGTGTGCTAAACCCAAATTCTCTTCGCAACAGGTTCGTCACCATGTTGTGTTGTTAGTAGGAAAATGAATGTTGCGCAATTAGAAACTTACTTTTTATAAGGATTTAGTGCGTCGACTAGTGTTTAGTGATTTAGTGTAACGATTTTTGTCTTTTCAAATAAATACAAAAACGATCGAAATTGTTACATCTTTTAGGATGAAGTAAATTCGTTTTCACTGGGAACATTGATTGGAGTAGGTGTAGGTATCTGTGTCTTCAGTTTTTGAAAGCCATCGAAATACATATCCGAATTTGCCCTCATTTTTAAGTCGGTAATAATAGTCTGTCACCTCTGTTTTTTTTAAGGAGCTGTTAATGATTTTGTCAACAAAAAAGAAAAGACCGCACACTATACAATAACGATCTATTTATCTAACCGCAAATCCATTTCTCAAGCAAATACCATCAGAATCATTAATACTTATTAACAGACCATCTGTCCTTCGGTGACATAATAAAATAAACAATATTTACCCAAAAAAAAAAACTAACTGAAATTCAACTCTATTTAACAGAAAATAGAGTTCAAAAGAAATGCAAGTGTTGGGTGATGCTGTGTGTGTGGCAAAGTTTATAGGCAAGGAGATGGAGGTTGATAAATGATACTGATTTGACAGGCATAGTGAAAGAGCTTGGGAATTTAGCAGTAACGCGAATATTGCTTCCATTTAGCGGGTTTTGAAGTGTTTGAGACATAACTTGCCTAGACGTTACTAACAAAGCATTTACGAAAAGGATACTCGATAAAAATGATAGGCAAATTCAAGAATCTTAACGCCCTGAGATCTGAGAGTATATCTATTGTGCTTGGGGATCACAGTTGTGATCCTATTTCTGTTATGATAGACAATTTTGGTGCCTGATTCCTCTAGGCTTGGCCGCGAAGAATAGGCGTAGCTTCACCTAGGTTCTAAGATAAAGTGATCATTATGTTTATATTGAAATAGAGTTTGATTTTGACTTAACAGATTAAGTTATGCAATATGCAACCTTCTACGCGGCCACAAAATAGATAGGTGACCGCTAGTGGCATTACAACTGAGCGTTTTTATACTTAAGAAAGCAAGATACGACATCATTAAAGAAAAGAGTGCGGTGTTACTAAACCACGGGTTTTCATACGATGTTTTGTTTTTCCGTTCCAAGTAGGTTCGTGTAAATGTCGAAAAATTAATGTGCATTTTTAGAACAGAAACATTAATTAGTTCATCTACATGGGCGGGATTCTAATTCATTTATAGATCGAAAGTTGATGTAGGTACATTCCAAAAATGTAACAAAACACGTCTAAGATGAATCCGAGCAAACCCGCGTAGGAGGTGCTAACTATGACTCAGACAGTCACATACCACGTCAAGTTTATGATAGTATAGTGCTACGTTATTGTAATGTAAAGCTTGGTATACAAAAGTGAAAACTACTCAAACGTTAACCTAACCCAATAAATAAATAAGTATTGGTATACATTACACAGCGCCGTTTAGCAAACTAAGCAATTTTTTTAGTATAAGAACTAGATTAATGATAAAATATATAAATACTTTTATTTTTTGTAAAAGGTACAAAATAATTATCGTCTGGAGAAAATAGAAGATCTTATCACATTTTGAACCGACTTCAAAAAGGAAGAAGATTCTCAATGTTTTTTTTATGGTATGTACACCAATTACTCTTAATGGCTGGTCCGATTTTAATGGTTTTTCATAAAAATCAGATTATTTCTCGTCTTTACATAAAACTTAAAAAAATTAAATTAGTGGTATTTAATTTAAGTTTTTTTAAACATAATTATTAGTGTAATATATTCTGTCTGGGATAAAAACCGTTAACAAGACAACGTTATGACATAAATGCAAGTTTATTAAATGCAAATCGATTTCAAAATGTCATTTAGGTGTAAGTCTGATTGTGTCAAAGGTCATATCAATTTGTATTATAGTTAGATGCCACAATTTTTATTTTATATTTATTGTAATATCACTAGCAGTTTAAAGGTGAAGGTTATCGTATTATAAAACAATAGCTTCCGCCCGCGGCTTTACCAACTTCACCCAAAATAAAATTGTTTTTAGCAATTTGAACACGAACTATTTATGTTCCAAGTTTCATCCAATTCGGTCATCTTATTATATACTCAAGTACTCATATTTTTTATTATATTCAGTGTTCGTTGGATGTTATCAGCTATTAGGTTCCGATAGTACAAGCGTTGCTTAGTTTGTGCTAGATGGCGCGGTGTGAAATGTCCATCAATATTATTTACACGGGAGCAACGATAAACGAATCCCAAATATAATTAATTTCACTCCCAATTTGGCTAGTTTTAGCTCGAAACCAAAACCTGTCATATTTTTATGAATACGACTTTTGTTCAGTGTACTCCAGCCTGTAAACTCTCTACATTTAGCGAGAAAGCGCTATCGGGCTTATTGTTTTCATCGTAAAACCATAGTTTGTATTTCAATATAGTTTCGTATGAATAATAATAATAATTAAATTATTAAACGTTGGTGTTTTTGAGTGACCATTCTTATTATAAAGGTGTATTTGATGGTGTGGTGTGGTGAGCGAGTGTTTAGTTGAGAATTCGATACCAGTGGTAGAACAAAAAAATGTTTGTCTAGTCTGCAAATATTTGTTCTGGTGTTGTGGTACCATGTTATTTACTCTCACATATAGTATGATAGTTCCGATTTCACAACTACATGCCACAAAAAGTGTTCCGTTTCTGAATCACGCTAACGTTGCGTTTTGGCCTGAGACCTAGTTAAAATAATATTTTAAATAGAAATACGGCTATGTACCACGTTTTTTTGCAAAATAATATTTTTGCAGATACAGCTACCTACATAACATAGTAGTTTGTTTTATTTATCAAGCGTCCAACCTAGTACTGACAGGTATAGCTCAAAACAGTACTTAATCACTACATAGTATAAAGCAAAGTCGCTCTCCGCTTCCCGCGTCTGTATGTCTGTATGTATGTTTGCTTATATCTTTAAAACTACACAACGGATTTTGATGCGGTTTTTTTTAATAGATAAAGTGATTCAGGAGGAAGGTTTATATGTATAATAACATGCTACCCGTGCGAAGCCGGGGCGGGTCGCTAGTTTATAATACTTACGATACAGAATCCTAATGAGGTCGGGACTATGTATGGGTATGTTGGATGTTATTTATAATTGAGTTATGTATGTAGGGACACATAATTCCATAGAGCGAACTACTAAATATTAATAGCTATGTATAATTTTGGTGAAATCTTATGAAAATTTTCAGAGATAGAATAATATTGAAATATTTGTACTATAAAACTAAATTTCGTAAATATTTTTAAACCAAAACTTTACAAGTTATGTTTGAAATCGTCAAAGCAACGCTAAAGAGTTCCTTCGGTTCATTAGCGCTCGTTAACACGAGTAAAGCCATTAAACCAGCCGTAAACATAAACTCAAGAATGCATTAATACCTACGTGAATTCTTATGTTCACATAATTTGTGAATTTGTATGTCCATGTATAGTTCGCGGATCTTTTTGTTGCACGTTGTCAACAAGAAATTATTTTTGGTTGGTATTATTGGATGGAGCAGGGTGGCAACTGTCATGTTTTCATTCCGTTTCTGTCATTTGATTATCCGTGGTAGCATGTAAAAGTAGCTAGCTTAGAATTAGATGATATTTACCTAATTAGTTGCGAGTTCATCGCAAATCTATCTAAACAAACTTCGGTAACGAAAGTAGACGTTATTTTTCTGTCATCTCATGTCAAAAGACTATTTTAAGGGGGGTAAAATATTTTTGAGTGCTAATGCATTTCAAGTCAACGATATACCATAGCAACGGCCGAGTACTAGAATGTGACCCATCACCGCGTTTGATGCTATCATGAAATTATTTATTAATGAGCTTAATATCGGCGCTTGGCATCACTTAAATATTTGACCCTTATTGTTTTATACGTACAAAATAACTTAATAAATAAATACATAAATTTATGTTATCTGGGTCTGGATTCATAGGAGGTTTCGTTCACGCCAATTAAATAAAAAAACGGCCAAGTGCGAGTCGGAATCGCGAACGAAGGGTTCCGTACCATTATCTATAAAAAACGGAAAAAAAACACGTTTGTTGTTTGGGAGCCCCACTTAAATATTTATTTTATTCTGTTTTTAGTATTTGTTGTTATAGCGTCAACAGAAATACATCATATGTAAAACTGTCAACTATCTAGCTATCACGGTTCATGACATACAGCCCTGTGACAGACAGACGGACAGACGGACAGACGGACAGCGAAGTCTTAGTAATAGGTTTATACCCTTTGGGTACCGAACCCTAAAAATAAGCAACTTTAAGGTATGATCGAGGAATTTGATTTTGTTGCGGAGACTTTACTTCCTACTCGCAAGTTTTAATAAATTTTAATTAAAAAAAAATATTAATTAGATAAAACAAACTGATGACCGTTGTATTTCGACAGTGTCATTTATAGTCAAATAATTATCGTTAATTAATTTTTAATAGTGTAAAACCACCCGTCTAGACTGGAATTACCATAATCGGATCTTTAGATCCCAATCTCAACAAACAAAATATAAAAAAACCGGCCAAGTGCGAGTCGGACTCGCGCACGATAGATTCCGTACCATTATTTATAATAAACGGCAAAAAAAACACGTTTGTTGTATGGGAGACCCCCTTAAATATTTATTTTATTTTGTTTTTAGTATTTATTGTTCTAGCAGCAACAGAAATACATAATCTGTGAAAATTTTAACTGTTTAGCTATCACGGTTCATGAGATATAACCCTGTGACAGACATACGGATAGACGGACAGCGAAGTCTTAGTGGGTCCCGTTTTTACCCTTTGGATACGGAACTCTAAAAAAATCTATTTATTACAAACTTTCAAATCCATAAGCTTCCAACTCGCAATTATTTTTATGAATAATAATTGATAATTACTAAAATTATTTTGATTAGTTTTTAAATGTGTGTTGATAATTACACCAATATTTGAAATCAATAAAATTTAAACGAGAGAGCCAGCAATGTTTATTATTCATTTTCTTATTCCATTTGTTACTACTTATAACTGGTAGTTAAGACTTTTTAGGTAGTAGAGATGTGGTTGCACTGGGTCTTATATCTATATAGTATATCGTACATTCTTATTCCGATTTGAGAACGTGAATCTTTTTAAACAGAAATACGTCTCATTCTCACATTTTATATTCTATTGCTGACATAAATATCGAGATCATTCAGATGAAATTAGACTTCTTTCTTTTTAAAATTATTAACATACACGGTAGTTTGAATTCAATACGTATTCTCATAATTTTTTTCCGTAACATACAATATTAAGCCGTGTTTGCCTGATACGAGTACCTTGATTTTTGACCCAATAGTCGTGAGTTTGAAAAATGTATGCTATGTTCCTATTATTATAAATGCGAAAATTTAAGAGGATATTTGAATGTTTTTTATATCAATGTTATAAAATGTAATCTTGGATTTAAAATAGAAGTATTATACTGGCATTAGCAGGAGACTTTTGACACCTAATAATACTAATAGTAGGAAAGCGAAATTTAAAAATATTTATTTTGTAGTAGCATTGTGTATGTGTAAGCACCTTTATCCGTTTGCTTTCGTTATTCGGAACCTATGAATCAATTCGATGTATTTAAATGAGAAGGGGCAATTACACAAAATAGTGAGGTCGTAAATTGTGTGCGTGATTTAAAACATAAATATTTTGGTGCATTACTCTATCACATAGAGGCAGAAGAATAATATTTATTAGTATAAATAAAACTTTTATTTTAATCGTACTTTATACTTCGGTGCTTTGGTTCTCATCGTTCCATCTGTAATCTATTTTCTTTGTACTTTATTCTAAATAAATCAATTTAAAATACTATGGTATATATAAATATTAAAATATTAAGTCCTAGTTTATTCTAGATCTAAATCCTAGTTTTAAATGAAAATACTTCAAATTAAAATTATAAATAATCTGACGCTTGATTGTGGTGATAATAATTATTAGTATTAATAATAGCAACTAGATTACAATAATTGCATATTTTAGCAAAAAAAAAAAACACTAAAAGTTATTTTTATATGAAGTTTTACCTATATTTTATTGCCTTCATATTTTGCAAAATCAGTAGCTGCAGTTTTGACAACTTCAAACTAGCTTCACTGATATATTCATAAACTTATAACAAAGGATTAAAAGATGACCCCACCCCATCTGACCCAAAACCGGTTCAATTGACTGTTCCAGGTTTAAGTACCTTTTTATAAACTTTTTGCACCGAATTAGGTCTATTATTTAAATATTACGCCACTTATGCAAACAATGGGAAACATACCGACGGCAACCAGAGCTTATAAAAGCCGAAGACATTTATGCGAGCTTTTTGCAACTGTTCAAAAGTTGTCATAAATTATTCAGAGACAAAAGGTTTGATTTATGACAGCGTATGTAAATGTCAAACGTTTTGTTTATGGGAATATTTTTTTGATTAATTTGACATTTTATTTTGGGCGGCGGAAAGGGGTTAAGGCGGACCAGCTTTTAAACAGAACACTTTTGATGATAAGAAAAACATTCACTTGGCGTGAATGTTTTTCTTATCATCAATTATCGCCCAACTTGATCGGTAAAATTGATTTTCCAAGAAAAACTAGAACATCCTTAGTACTATAGGTTCAACTATTGCATCCTACTATAAATATATTCAACTTCAGGATAAACAAAACTGACAAAATATAAATCATAAATTTAAAAAAGTCCAGATCGTAATTTGCGAATAACTACGATGAGTTTTGTTGCATAGATGATAGGATACGATCATTTTACTAGACTTTTACACGGAAACTTATGATTCATAACATTTTGACAACTGGTCTAAATGAGCGATCTTATTACTAAAAGCAATCTAAACCAGATAACCTTCGAGTGGACTGATAAAGAAACATAATTCTATTAAATTTTGTATAACACCTAGACAATCCAACCGCATACAATGCAATAGAGTCTAATTAAAATACTTAAAATCGGGTTAATCGGCCTTTGCATTCGTATGAGCCTCGGAACACCCACAGCTTAAGGTCTTAACTGATATCAAAGTATGTCACATGGAGATCCACGATCGAACACGGACTTTGGTAATAAGAAAGTGAATTGACGTTGTAAAAACGACTTTGATGTGGGCATGATGTCAAATTAAGTGGTTTCACGAAGTTGTTATCAGAAAATGTGCAATTAAATAGAAGAGCCACTAAAACTTGCGGTCAAAACATAGTGCTGTTAGAAGAAGAATCTAGTTTTCCACCGACAAAAAAAGGAGAGAAAGGTGATTCTCTTTTTTAACATTAATATCAAAAAAACTATATTTACCACGTAATTAACTGGTGAATACTTTTGCGACTTCAATTATTTATTAATTAATATATATATATAGCTGCTTCAAAACATCGAATCATCCTTATAAGGGTTGAATTTCGGAAATTTCCTCTCTTAGTTGGTACAACTACACTATAAAATAAATATAAATAAAATTAAGATACCCTCCAAGTTTTATGCTTCTAGCCCTTAAGATTTAGTATAATATGAGTTTTATGTTATATAAAGATAAATTAAATTTTAAGTACTGCTTTATCCTTCACGTATTCAGTTCATTAATTATAAACAAAATATTTGCCAAAATTATTTCTGCTCAAAACAACAAGTGTTTTAGCTGGAGTTATAAATTTTTACTGTTATTACTTGACATTCTAGTTTTACTATCAAAACTGTTTATTAACATTTGAACACGAGACCTCACTATGAAGTAGGTAAAATTGATTATAATCTAAACTTACATCTTTATTGATTGTAGTTTATATATTTTACGATCAATAAAAACATTTTAAAACACACTGAAACAATAGTTTTCCAAACATTTCTGCATGTTTTATTATTATTAGCGACGGGAATGCAACCTGTTACATTTAATGAAAACTGCTTCAAAATATGGGCATGTGTCAAATATAATGTTTAGACGACCCTGACTAACTCCCTTTAAACATCTTCTAGGATCTGATTGTCTGGAGATTTGAGAGTAGTCTACCATACTTGGGAATTTTAGTCGTGATTCTATTCCATTTTTCATTTCGTTATTAGACGTACCTACTATGTTTGACCAAAATTATCTGAAATTACAAAACTACCAACATAATTGTGGCAAAATTCGGGACTGACACATTTTTGTAGACCTACTTGAGAGTGCCCGAAAAAATATCACTTACATCTACAACCCGGTCAGAATATCTGTGCACCTCGCTGGAATGCGGCGCCTCTCCCGCTCTCTCTCTCTCCCGCCTCGCCCGTCGTATGACGTCACGAGGTCAGGTGCACAGATATTGTGACCGGGTTGTAAATATATTAAACTCTTACGTTACTAACTGACCTATCGACGCAAAGCCTAAACCACTCGTTCCAGAAACATGAAATTTGGGGTGTAAAAGTGAATTCCCGAAAAAAAGTGTAAAAGTGAATTCCCGAAATTCAACCCCAAGGGTGCAGCGGTTGAAGGCTGAATAAAAATTGCTTCACCCGAACGAAGTTGATGGTTTCCACTAGACATTTTAGAAAACCAAAAAATATCCATTCAAGAAAACATCTAAAAACGTAATCTATTTGAACCCAAGAAACCGTAACCGTGACTAATCCAAATAAATCTTTGTCGCTAAAATCTTGTCATATTTCGATCAATAGCAACCTAATGCGATTGAATTCCGTATGACGTAAGTTTGCTACGGTTTAACCTGTCTATCGAATTATATTTGTCTAGTCTGACGTTTTCAAAATATTAATTTGTTTCTACAACCCTATTTACGAAAGCGTACATCAACTTCAATTGCCAAAATCCATTCTATTAGCGTAAGCGCACTCGTAATCAGCTTCAACTGTCTAAAGTCTAAATCCATTGTCTTTTGACAGTTACGCAATGCGAGTTTGACAGTTGGTTATCAGTGTAAGTAATAAGGCTGCGGGTCTCTCTCAAAATAATTTTAACCACAAAAATTATTACCTAAAACTAACATAATCATCAATTCTTCCAACTTATTTGAGTCAACAATGTTCAGTTTTTTATCCGCTCACAACAATTCTTTATTCCCAGACAATAGTACAAAACTATTGTACAAAAGTTTACCAACAAACACATTGACATTGTGATGGGTGATTAATTTCATAAGTACGGGTAAGTGCTCCCCTTTGAAGTGACAATAGTCCTTGTCACAAGAGGGTCGGCTCAAGATTCGTTTTGGCTCCTTGAGATTTGAAAGTTGAACAATTTGATTTCCAATGTTATAGTTTACTAGCTTCGACCCGCGGCTTTGTTCGCGTCCTTTCGATTCTTAGGACTTTATCATAAAACATTGATTAAGTGGCTTATGTTCGTTAATCTCTATGAAATTTCACTACAATCGGCCCTGCAGATTGGCTTTGCCTGCATTTGGCCTGCAGAACGTCACATACAGACAGACAGACAGACAGATAGACATACAGACAGAGATCAGATTACTTACGCATTTATAATAAGCATATTATATTATACAATTTAAGACTTCCCACGATTCGTAATATACATAAACAAAGAAAATAGCACATACAGAAAATCGCAATATAAAGATACAGGCTCGTTAAACTATAAATAAAACCTAACTCTAAAGGAAGTTATCACCAATTTCGAGAAACATAGAAATATTGAAATGAACAGTAACAACAAATCTGGTACATTTGTATGAGCATGCGCAACTTGCGCATCGCAATCCGATCCGAAATGGACGGAATCGAATAATCGTTTATAATTTCGATACGTTTGCCTTAGAAACTTGATCATAAATAAACATTTTAAACTATCGAATCAATTTAGAACCCTTTATGGTATCGATTGAGTTATATGTCAAATAATCGGGAGAGACAATTGCTTCGTCTTTATTTGTATAGACATAAGCTCCAAAATAGCGGTGTTGTAGATCTTTCTCGTGACTGATCCAAATCGGATCCGAGCAATTGGTTTTGTAAGAGAAATTGTTATTGATGCTGTGATTTGCTCTTGCTTTCTTGATCTATAAATAAATATTTATGAATATCTTCGTAAGATTTTTTCTTGAGCATTTTGTTTTTTTTCCGTTGATTTCATTATTTTCTAATCCATTTTGAATCGACTTCCGAAAAGTTTTAAGCTGATAATGTATAATTAATTATTCTTCACTGTTATTTCACAATCTGTCGAAATATTTTTGGGATAACATTTAGTGCTTATTTCATTCTAAAAGTTTTGATGAACATACTTTTGAACTATAGGAAATAGAAATGGCTGTCCCAGTTACCACGGCTATCCGCTAGTTGCCGTTAGTTGTTGCACGGCTAGTTGCCACCGCCACTTGTTTAAGTTCATTCGTTTATTTATCGATGCACTATTACGCCATGAATGTGCTAACGTCGATAGACGTGATATATGTGAACATAATTCTAGTTCTAAATCTATGTAGTTATTTTATAACTTATTATATACATGATACAATTTTTACACCGTTGGAAGAGGAAGACCTCGGCTTATTTTCTTAAATCAATTAGCGTTTTCAAAGAGGCCAGGTCAAGAGTACTCTTAACCGACGATGATGCATAAGGAATGTGATGAGAGTGAATGAAGCAAAAGAAGCATGTGAAAAGCCCTGGGCTCTGCTTACCCTTCTAGAAACAGGCGTGATTTTATGTATTTGCGTATGTATGATTTTACAAAAAAATAAATGAGTTTTGTGATATATTTTTAGGTCAAATCGCTAAGTTTCAGAAGTTAAGAATCCAATGAACTAGAATTAAAAACGTTTATAAAATAGAATGTGGTTGGTTCATGATAGTGATCTTGAAGCAAACGGTTGGACCACATACTCGTAAAAGAGAGTAAAAACATCCGACTGTACAAAATGTATGCAAGACAAACAAACCAAAGAAAGTTAATCATGCGTGGACAAAAGAGATTTCAGTAATGTTATCAAACAGATGCTTCAAATAAAAAGCGTTAAGTGTAACAAAACATAACCCTGAAAAAACAACATGAATATTTGATCCCAAACCAGAATCATTAGTCAACTTTTTTACTAAATCATACATCTACTTTTCAGTAACGAAAATTATTTGATTCTCAACCTTATTTCTATAGCGGCAAGGGATGGTGCGTTTTAGTTTAAGTTTATGCCGTTTGGTTTTTGTCACGCTCCGGTGTTATAGCAACAATTGTCCCACTTCCTTTACCGAGTGATAATAGTTCGGTAGTTACATCATTAATCTTTCGCATCGCGTTGGATCTTTTCTTTTGACTCGATCACACAAAACTACATTTTGATTGTAAACTTTAATACCATCTTCACTAACGATATTTGCTTCCGTTACTGCTATACCTCCTTTTATCTCTTCAACACTAGGATTCAAATTGGCGTGTTCGATAATTTCGTAATTTATTATCGAGTCTGGTTCCTTTTTAGCGATACCATCTCTTATATCTTCAGAGTTATGGTTTAAATTAGCGTGATCGGTTGTTGAATCATTTATTATCGGACATGATCCTGTATTTATCCTTGGATTTTCACCTTCACATGTGGGAATACACAATTTGTTTGCGTCGTCTGTTTTTATTCAATTGACGCTTTAATTCGTTAAATGACTAATGATTACGATTTTTGACGGAAGCTTTCGTAAAATGTATGCTTTGTAAGTTTAATTTTAACTAGGGACGCGTGAGAAACTATAAGTAACTACTTAGCATTCTTACCAAATATAATGCTTGGACTTTAAAAAACTTCGAGCACCTGAGCGCCTGGGGATCTAAGAATGTAATAATTCTAATGTAGTGTTTTTGAATATAATTTTGACTAAAGATATTTATTTGCTTAAATGTGTTTTCTTTTACATTCTATACAAAAAATATTATTAATAAATATATAAGATAACATGCGTAATGTAGCCAAGTTGTATGGTAAGTTTGACCAGATGGTAATCTAGAATAAGATTATGATAGTTGTGATGTACAAGTATGAATAAATGATTCGGCTAAACGAGCCGTCCGCTTCGCGGGTAGTTCGTTACTTCACGCCCGAACGCCGAGCGATGCGGGCGGGTCGCTTGCGACTGTTATAATGGAAGTCTGATATTTTATTGCCTTACCCTAGAAAGGTACAAGACACCACAAATGGCGACGAGGATAAAAAAACGTGAGTAAGACATGCCATAAAAAGTACCATACGACTTGAAAAAAAAAGCAGGTTATTAGTTGAAAAACATAAAATGTGGGTAATTAGAAAAAAAAAGGGAATGTGATGTAACTGTAGTGTTCATCTAGATGCTATTAGCTTTTTTTAATACGTTTTGTATAAATCATCTTGTTGTCTCAACATTGTCGTAAATTTAGAGAAAATTTAGGTAGTAGCAGCGTTAATTGCCGTAACCGCCTATGCCAATAACAACTTGTGTTTTATACTAAGTAAGTACCTACTATGTTTTTTTACTGATAACGCTTGATGAAGTCGTACAATTTATTCGTGCCTGCTAATATATACCTAGTTGTTCCATTGTTGTATAGTTAAACTAAGTTGTTTACCAACTGACTATACAACAACAAGATGTGCCTGTATAATATTAGCCAAGTCAGAATGTTAAACGAGAACAATCTGGCAAAGTAAAAATAATACAATGTTGAAGCATTGTTAATTGCCGTGCCTGCTAATATATACCTACCTATGTACCATTGTTGTATAGTTAAACTAAGTTGTGTACCAACTGACTATACAACAACAAGATGTGCCTGTATAATATTAGCCAAGTCAGAATGTTAAACGAGAACAATCTGGCAAAGTATTAAAAATACAATGTTGGAGCATTATTAATTGCCGTGCCTGCTAATATATATCTATTCTAATATATATGTTCCATTGTTGTAATGCACTAAGTTGACGTAACTCCTGACTATCTATAGAACAACAAGATGTGCCTATATATATTAGCCAAGTCAGAATGTTAAACGAGAACAATCTGGCAAATAAACAGAAATCAACGTAAAGCGAATGAATAAAATAAATCATCAAGTTCAAATTGATTCATATCAGTAATACGTAAAATTAAAAGTCCCAATTCTATAAGTGGGTAAGTATGTACGAGAAGACCGTACATGATTTGCTTACTTAATAAATGGACTAGTGGATAGGTATGTATGTATGTTAGAACTACAAATACATATATACTTGCCATATTGTAATAATAGTAGTATCATCTACCTACACCTAAATAGGTACCTACTTATTTTGAAATGGCGGACTTGACACACAGCGCCATCTAGCGCCAAACTAAGAAAAGCTGTTACTATGGGAACCAGGTAACTGACAGAATACTTATATATTTTTGTAAATATATTATTTACACCCAGACACAGAACAATTGCGTCAGATCAGCAACAATTTTCATAGCATATGAAAAAAAAAAGAAACTCTATATGTTATTGGTTTATTTGAAGTTTCAATCGCGGTAGGACCGCAACAAAAAGATGCCAAATTATAATACATCATATAAAACGGCACCTGTACTTAATAGACAAAGAGAAATATATGTGCCTAAATGTCCTTAAATTAGGGTAAGTAATATAGTGTAAATTACTTACCCTATGCTTTCAATATTTAAGAACGTACAACTAAATATAGCAGTTGACAATTCAGTAACACCAATTAGCCGACCATATATTACATTATAGGTCATAGAGTACCGATTCCATTAGAAAATAAATTAACGATAAGTTGACGAATTGGTTAAAAAGATAATGAATTATATTCGGTTAGTTAAAATGGGTTATTGTCACTTCATACACTCTTAAGTATACTGCATAAGTATAATGCAACTTTTTGCAATTTTATGTCAGCTAGTATAGGCACGGCCTACAATACAGTCAAAGTAAACAGTGTTTTATCTGATGATTGATAAAATAATAAAATCGACTAAGTACTTGTATGAAAAGTAGGTAAATTACCTACATTTTACCTTATTACCTTACCTTAAATGTTTTAAGAGCATTTGTAAACGATAAAAGATACTCAATTTAGTATGAAAAATAATCAACCTTATTACAAAATCATTGTTTAACATTTAACATAAAAAAAATAAGGTAGATACTTACATAAAATAAACAGTTTCTTTATCTGGATAATCAACAAGGTAAATAAAATAGGGATTTATAAAATAACCAGTTCTCTTAAATGTGTTCAGCAGTAAACTTAGTAAAGTTTACTGCTGAAACGAATAATAATAATACAGGAAGAACAAAATGGTAAGTTAAAAAAGTATAATAATAAAAATGTTTCTATAATCCCTATCGTCATTTCAACTACAGGAGTAATTCCCAAACAGTTTTTCCAGTCTCTCAATTTGTTAGATTTACCAAAACATACGTATACGCTCTTCTACAAAAAGCAGTTATTTGGAATACGTGTTAGTAAGAAAGTTTTTACAAACCGACGACTCCTCGACCGAATTGTTACCACCTAAAACGAGTTATCATAGATTAACACACACTGGTGCACAATTGGCTAAAGCCCTTGTGCTAAATTTCGGCTATTATAAACCGAATAAATTTAATAAAAAAAAAAAAAAAAAAAAAAAAAAAAACGGTTTAAGATGTTTATTTTCTCATAAAATTACAAATTCACAGAGAAAACTAAAGCTAAATAATATAATAATATCGAATGTGCCTGTGGGCGTTTTGCAATACCAAAACAACGAAAGAAAGTAACAAACATACAAAGAACAAATAATATGATTAATATTATTAAGCATTCAACAGGTTAACAAAGTACTTAAGATTAAGGTTTCTTAAAGTGTGATGTTGAGAGAACAGAACAAAAGGGGTTAAACAACAGATTTCACACAAGGCTGGGCCAGTATCGTGAAGGCCTTAAGCGGAAAAAAAAAAAAAATAAAAATAAAACAGTTTTAGAATATTAATCTACAAAGAATAATGTAGTACAATTGAAATCAGTCCTTTTAATATAACATGCAACTTATAAAGTTGACACATTTGTACCTGATTTTTCAACCATTTTCAACACTGACTTCCGATCTTTTTAAAGCTTCTACACAACATCGTTACAAGTGTGAGGTTTTCTTCGAGGACGGTTTGTTCCATCAGAGTTAAAGTAGCATTGCACTGGTTCTTCACTTCCACCATCACTATTATTTTTGTTTCTAAAGAACAAAGCGAGTCACAGACTTCGAATATTTGTCGTTTTATGATTGTATTTTGATCACTGTTTTACTGATTGATAGTCAGATAAATTCTTGACAAATTCCCATCACCACATTTTGTGAAGCGATCAGGGAATTAAAATAACTTTTGAAAATCAATCTGATGCATTATATCATTTCTACTTGTTTTCATTGTTTTGAATAACTTTATTAATGAAATAGATAACCAAATAAATATAGCAAACAACACCAACGCAGTCTGGGTATTTCACTTAACTCTAGTTTTCTATTTGTGAAGTCGGAACACCCAAGTTCCAACCCAATAGGCTATTTGACAGTATGAAAAATAAAGTGTTGTTGATAGTGATCTATTTAAATTATGCCTTTATAAAGCGTTATAGAGTAAAATAACTTGGAAAAAAAAAAAAAAAAAAAAAAACTATTTTAAACGACAGTCACGTGACACAAATGGTCAGTATTGGTCGAATCTATTATGACGTAGCAAGCTTGTCAATATGTCATCCGCCGTTATTTAAATTGTCAATATTTAATATACATTTTTAGGGCCAATACTTAACAGAATTGAGAATAATATTGTTATGGGTTCCACAGTCACTTCTGAATAATCTAGAATGGTTTTCAAAATCTTGTCAAATATCCCATTTTATGTTGGTGTTGTGAAAATGCAATACAAGTTTTGTGCCTTGATAGGGCATGATTGGATACATAAGTTCCATAAGTAGGTAGTTTACCTACTTAACTGTGTCTGCGTTGATATCACGACTTATACAGACAAATAATGTTAAACTGGACATTGCTATATGGGTAGGTACAAAACTACGCCTTATCTACATAATTATGCATTCTCAGCAGTTAGGTATGAGAGTACCTTACTCTAGTATAGCTAAAGGTAGGCCCTTTTAGTAATTGGGTATTTGGGTAACCAATTGGTATGAATAATTTAGTTACCTAGTAATTTACCTACATCCTACATGAAAAATATACCTAGGTACTTACAAACTACAGCCATGTAAATAATAAATAAATGGTTTTATAGCTACAGTTGTACAATGAAGATCTCTAAATTAAATTACCTATCTAGTAATGCACTTACCTATCATATACAAATTAACCAAGAATGGCTTGTACTTATATAAAATATATATATATATATATATATATATATATATATATATATAGCTTGAATTTTCCATCCTCCCTCTGCCTCCTTTATGTGTATTATATTTCTTCTCATTTCTTTTTGTCTTCGTTTAATTAACCTTTTTCTTCTACCTCTTTCTTCTTCTACTTCTTACTTACTTCTAAATCTATGTTCCTATTCTCTACATCTTAAAGCATTTTCTCTAGCTATTATGGTGAAGGGTCGGCTGGTACAATGATTGCCTAGTTTATCTGGTCAGCAAAGAACTAATGATTTATTAATGTTGGTTAGATAGCATGTACTTTTTAATAAAATGATTCTCTACTCAAAACAATTCTTTAATTCATTTGAAACAAGCTTGCTAACATAAGTAATTAACTATACTTGCACGGATAAGAGATTTCATATGATAATAGTTATTAGCTGTAAATAAACCCATCATATATTTCGTACCTACCTCAAACAATAAAAGTTATGAAAAAGTTTGAACACGTATTTAGAGTTAACAACGCTTTCATATATATATATATATATATATACGTACCTACCTCAAACAATAAAAGTTATGAAAAAGTTTGAACACGTATTTAGAGTTAACAACGCTTTCATATATATATATATATATATATATATATATGAAAGCGTTGTTAACTCTAAATACGTGTTCAAACTTTTTCATAACTTTTATTGTTTGAGGTAGGTACGAAATATATGATGGGTTTATTTACAGCTAATAACTATTATCATATGAAATCTCTTATCCGTGCAAGTATAGTTAATTACTCATGTTAGCAAGCTTGTTTCAAATGAATTAAAGAATTGTTTTGAGTAGAGAATCATTTTATTAAAAAGTACATGCTATCTAACCAACATTAATAAATCATTAGTTCTTTGCTGACCAGATAAACTAGGCAATCATTGTACCAGCCGACCCTTCACCATAATAGCTAGAGAAAATGCTTTAAGATGTAGAGAATAGGAACATAGATTTAGAAGTAAGTAAGAAGTAGAAGAAGAAAGAGGTAGAAGAAAAAGGTTAATTAAACGAAGACAAAAAGAAATGAGAAGAAATATAATACACATAAAGGAGGCAGAGGGAGGATGGAAAATTCAAGCTAAAACAAGACAGAAAATTAATTGGAAACAGATGCTAATTAAACGATAATTTATTGTACTCGATTATTCTAGATTTAATGACTAAAGTTTAAATTACAATTAGCCTAGAAGTATATTGTATTGATTTGTGAGCTTAGAAATATATTATATTGATTTGTGAGCTAGATTAGAAAAATAATTATAAAACATTATTGAAAGAGAGAGATGTGATGTACAAGTATGAATAAATGATTCGGCTAAACGAGCCGTCCGCTTCGCGGGTAGTTCGTTACTTCACGCCCGAACGCCGAGCGATGCGGGCGGGTCGCTTGCGACTGTTATAATGGAAGTCTGATATTTTATTGCCTTACCCTAGAAAGGTACAAGACACCACAATAGTCCTAAATTTTTGCGTTTTTATGGTCACTTATAATTTGCTACACTTATTTATAAAAATGCAATAAATGTTCATAAATTCAACACTTTAAAAATGTATAAAACGGATTAAGTTCCTCTACCATGTTTATTTCCGTTTTTTTATATTTGAATAATCTCTTAATCGCGGTTTTTAATTATTAAGAAGATCTTTTGAGTCCGGTGACATTTTAGGTTAAAGTCCAACGTCCACTTTTCTCTTAATATAAACAATTAAATGAATAATTTGAATTTACAAACTAAATAACTTAATCATAAGAAAATATGATAAGAAATGTCATTAAAATACAAAATATTGTTTTATATATAATATGAAACTATGATAAAACAATTTTTTTTTTTGCATAATTGTACTTTTTAAGAGAATAAAAACAGCTGAAAATATTAGGGCTATATAAACATTTCAGTAATATAGCAATATTATAAAAAAGCCGTGCAATGATGGACGTTTTAGTGGACAGTGGACTTAATAAGGCATTTTTTGTAGTAAAATTTATAGCATAAGCGCGTCTTTAATTAGAAGTTGGTTGTAAAATCGAATTTAAAATATTTAATAATGTATTCATTATGGTTATTTAGGATTTAATTAAGGTTATTTAAAGTGTATCAGACTTTTTTAATTGAGGAATATTTTAATGTAACCTTTCGCTATAATTTTATTAATGAGGTATGTTTTGATTTTATAAAATGACGGAATGTTTTTTTTTATTTTTTGCTCTAAATTCGTTGTTACTTGCAAACTTGTTTAGTAATGATGTTTGGTAATATAAATTTTAGTTTAATGTTTCGAAATTAAAACGCGAATTAACAAAAAAATACCTTAGGCTTTATTCAAAAACTAGTTTTAAATAGCAGTTTTGCTAGCGTATAAAAACCTAGATAAAAAGTAGCCTACATGATATTCCAGGGCATACATACGTTATGTATATTCCAAATTACATCTAAATCCGTTCGGTCGTTTGGGTGTGATTGAGCCTCAAACATACAAACATTCTCACAAACTTTCGGTTATAATATTAGTAGAATACTCGTAATAACAAAATCTATTTAAAACTATTATATCGTTAAAACCGATAATCTAAACAAATCGATTACCAATTGCCTTAAAAAGTTGTAAATAAAATAAAGAGTCATGGTTTTTAAATAAAGTTTTTTTGTGTTATGTACAAAATAAGAAGTAAAAAAATTACGATATCCTCTCAGATCTCCATGCGTTAAGATCCTCTAAGATGTGTATGAGGGCAGTCAGAGGCGAGTCAAAGTAATCATTACGCATGATATTCTAATGCAGACACCAAATTTACCAAGCTTTAAGCTGCAATTCCATGGGACATTTTGTCCTGCCATCTTGTCGCTCGTCAGTATACCACGTGGAGGACATTGCCTGATAATGTCTCTGTATGTCACATTATGTTATGTATGCCTTATTAATGCAAATGCGGGTTTAGGATTAAAACTGCAAAACCCCTTAAAACAATTGTATTATATCAGACTGGGAAAATGTCTCTTTTATATGTAGCATACCAGCTGTCTTGACAGACGTTGTCTTGTCAAATTTCAATAATCCAACAGAAAAAAGCGCTTACAGTTTTTCCCGATTATTATGCCACCCTTATCACTTAGATATATACACAACTAGCTGACCCGTGCCCGCTTCGCTGTGCGTAAGACATTTCTAATACCATCGTGGACTTTTTTGTAGACGTTTTTAAGGTATACAATACTGTAGTACATTATTTTGATATATCTCGTGGGGTTCAGCCAGCATTTGCAATGTAAGCGCGAAAAAATGTGTTTATTTACGACATCACATTAGAAACCTCTAAAATTATCAGTGTTTCTCTACTATATTATGCATGTATTATACATATAAACCTTCCTCTTGAATCACTATATTTATAAAAAAAACCGCATCAAAATCCGTTGTGTAGTTTTAAAGATATAAGCAATACAAAAAAGATATACATATTACATACAGACGCGGGAAGCGGAAAGCGACTTTGCTTTATACTATGTAGTGATTTCAAATATAAATACACACAAAATCGGTCAAGCCGTTTCGGATAAGTTTGGTTTGAGAACGAAACACGAGAATTTTATATATACTTGTACGAAGATATTATGGCGTAACCACAGATTGAAATAATTATTATTGATATGCAAGATCTTTACTAATGCTGTTTATGACACATTTTCCAATGTTAAAATATGAATGAAATTCCACTAAAAATATTTCTCGTTTATTTCGAAACGGGTTCTATAATATTGTCGTCGGTTTTCTGTTAGGCATAAAAAGATATTGTGTCGTAAATAGTGATGGCTTGAAATTAGTGAGGAATGGTCACCCATCTAAAAGTACGATGATGGTGTCTAAAGAATTAGTGTATGTGTGTGAGGGTGTCTTATTATTATCTTTCTTATTATATTTGGCGGCGATGGGCTTGCAACCCACGTATGTCACGTATGGAATGCTAACTACTGCTAAATGTGGGCATGTGCCAAATATAATGTTTGGACGTGCCTCTGACTACCCCCATTAGACATCTTCAAAGAATCTAAGTGTCTGGAGATCTGAGAGGTTGGCTACCGTACTTGGGGATTACAGTCGTGATCGTATGTTTTTTTTTTTTTTTTTTTTTTACGTGATAAATCAGTTGCAAGGCTTTACAGGACTATGTCTTACTTCTACACTACTAAAAAAGCAAAAAATTGTATTTCTTTGTTTTTGTTTGTACCAGATAAATTAAAAAATTACATAAATAATTAAAAAAAAAATATTTATCAAAACCTGCATTATTTACGAGTAACGTAGACTATATTTTATTTTATTTTCAAAATAATTAGAAATCTGTGTGAAAATTGCAAGTATCCAAAAATGTTTTCGTAATACAGGGTTTCGTATGAATATATTATTAAACGGGATGGTTCCATACTTTTTTTATATTTTCTGAAACCACTTTCTACTTTCGATTAGTTCGTATGAAGACGATCTTCACATGAACACCAATTAGTATCTTTAATAAGGGCCGTATCTTTAAACACTAATGACGATGTTTCCTAGCTTTCTAAATTATCTAGTTATAAATAGTACTTAGAATATATTGAGATAAAAGCTATGTGATTTTTTCTGGTTATTTGAACTCTTAATTAACAAAATCCTATCCTAATAATATTATAAATGTATAATATTATTAGGAGTTTGTATGTATGTTTGTCTGTCAGGCCTAAACGACAAAACGGATTAAATAAATAAATAAAATAAATATTGGCGGACTTTACACACACCGCTATCTAGCTAAAAACTAAGCAAAGCTTGTACTATGGAAACCAAATAACTGATAGAATACTTACATACTTTTTTTTGTAAATACATACTTATTATACATATTAACACCCAGACACAGAACAAACATCTATGTTCATCACACAAATATTTGCCCTGGGTGGGGATCGAACCCACAACCTACAGCGCAGAAGGCAGAGTTACTACCAACTGAGCTGTGAGTTGTAAGTTGTGATTTGCTGTAAATGTAGATTTAATGACCGAATGAATAATAGACTATTTTAAAAAATTAAAACATCCTCAAAACGATAAAAAAACGCAAAAGGGAAGATTTCTGTATAGATGGCGCTGGTGTGCAATAAATCTGAAATCACAGACTAAAAACATAGTCTATAAAAAAACGCAAAAGGGAAGATTTCTGTATAGATGGCGCTGGTGTGCAATAAATCTGAAATCACAGACTAAAAACATAGTCTATAAAAAAACGCAAAAGGGAAGATTTCTGTATAGATGGCGCTGGTGTGCAATAAATCTGAAATCACAGACTAAAAACATAGTCTTTTCTGAATAGAAAAGACTATGTTTTTAGTCTGTGATTCGAACCATTGTAACCGAATGGTTATTGAAACTTGACAGGACAACGTCTGTCACGGGTCGGCTAGTAAATAATAATTGTTGCTAGCTTTTACCAGTGGCTTCGTTTAGCCTATATTCTAGGACATAGGCTATTTATAAGACGGGTTATCCAATTTTGTTAGGTCGTTTTGATGTAATTGAGTCATAAATAATCATCCAAACATACACAATCATCCTCACAAACATTAAAATTCATAATATTTGTAGAATACCATAGGCTTGACACGTGCTCAAAACGGTTAAAGAAAAGCATCTTAGAGAAACCGAATGTACCTAGTTCAAAAAACAAAAATTCAAAAATCATTTATTTCAATAAAATCACAAGGATCACTTTGAAACGTCTTAGGAACTAGGTGAAGCTACGCCGATTCCACGCGACCAAGCCTAGAAGAATTAGGCAACAAACACGGCTTGGGGTCTACCTTTTTTTTAATGATCCTTTCCTTAATGCTATGTAGAGCTCCAGTGTTAGGATGTACCTCTAGCTGTCCCTCCTTTGATATGTTCAAACAGCTAAGCCAATAAAAATCTGAGAGGATGACTAGCGTACTTGGGGAATACCTACATAGTGATCTTATTTTTTATAATTCCTGAACTGTAGGTAATTTGAAATTCTTTGTATAGATAAATATTAAAATTACTTTTTCTGGAAATTACAAAACCCTATATAAATTAGCAACTGGAAAACTTTTGCATCGATGATCACAAGTTATGCAAACACAAAGTAATTACTTAGCTAATGTTGCAAGGCAATTAACTAGTTACTTGATTTGTATGGTTTTGATGGTTCATAAGCAAAGCGTCAAGCAGAGCGTATCTATTAACTACTATAGAAGTTTTTTTTAAGAAACCTATTTATATTTGCATAATATATTATACTTTTTATACATTTTTGTTTAACTCACCTGCAAAGTTATATTCAACATTGACTTTATTAGTGTACATAATACAGAGTGATTTCAGTATTCTTCTATTTTAACATAGATATACTTAGATATAGACTTTGTATATTTATGTAATGTGTCAATAATGTGACGCACTTCTGAAGACTACTTTTTTTATTCGTGAATATGAATTTTATATGAGAATTGTGTACAGCTTTTAGTTTGCACTCGGCTTTAGCTTGTTAATTACTCGCTCCGCTCAACGATCTGCTTGAAGTTAAAGTTTAAGCCTTACCACGACTTGTTTCAATTTGCAAGCGGTGAAATATAGACGTGTTATGATTGGTAAGGCTATCTATATTATACGTAACGTGTGTGCCTACCTGTATATTGGCATATACCACCATCGGATCTACGATTACATGGTCAAGGATCATGCGAGTTATAAATCATGATGGTGGGTTTTTAATATATAAAACTACTAACTTTTACCCGCGACTTCGTCCGCGTAGATTCAGGAATTTGATTGTTAAGGATTTTATCGTAAAACATTGAAATTCCTGAAAATTAAATGAAAATTTTGGGGAACAAGTAGCTTATGTCCGTCCTAAGACTTCAAACTCATGAAATTTCATCATAATCGACACAGCGGTTTAGCCGTGATAACGTTATAGACAGACAGACAGAGTTACTTTTGTATTTTATAATATTAATATAGATATAATATTAATACTTCAAATTTGGAGTATGTATTCCTTTTGGTGTGGTGCACTAAGAAAGGAATTCTCAAAATACAACTCTAAAGGGGATGAAGCGGGGGTTGAAGTCTTTTTTAAAATAACTTGACGTGGACGAAATCAAGAGGATTAGTAGTAGGATCTACTAATTAATCTATACATATCCGAATAATGGGATTGTTTGAGATAATTTGTCGATTAAATTGACCACGCGACAGATAAGATAAACATTATTTTAAATCACAAGATAACGTAACAAGACCGTTAAGATTTTTATCTGAATAACGGCGACTGGAAAGTTACAATACAGTGAAAAAGCAACGCATCTCGTCATTTGTCAACTTTTACCTTTGTCTTATTCTTCACCAAACTTTATCTCTTCCTATAAATGGTGATATTTTTTACAGACGAAAAAAGAGGAGGTTTTCAATTCGTCATTGAAAAAAAAAATCTACATTCACGTATTATTTTATTGTTGCTTTTTAGGGTTCCGTACTTGCGTGCTTTTTAGGGTAAAAATGGGACCCTATTACTAAGACTTCGCTGTCCGTCTCTGTCCGTCTGTCCGTTTGTCTGTCACAGGGCTGTATCTAATGAACCGTGATAGCTAGACAGTTGAAATTTTCACAGATTATGGATTTATGTTGCCGCTATAACAACAAATACTAAAAACAGAATTAAATCATACAACAAACGGTTACCTGGTGATCCGATTGCGATAATTTTTCTATTGTGTAAAAAATAGTCCCAAATTGGTCACATTTAAAGTATATTTACGTAGGATTAATACTTCTTTCATAAAACTAAAAAAAAATTAAAATCGTCCATTGACTTTTCGATTTGTCGGAACATTTTCGTCGGTTTTTTATTTTTATTATTGTCATACAATCTGACATCGCTTAATCAATATACAGTGATAAGTATGGTCTTAAAGATTAGAGCAAACGACCATTAGATTCGAAGTCATGCGATGCTCTTCGCTCTGCTTTTTCTATCTCCAGGCTATTTACAAACGATATTTGAGTTTACGACGACTCGAATAATGTCTGAATTATATTTTGACATTTTGATAGTTAATAGTTCAACATTAAGTAGATAAGGTGGTCCAAAAATGCTCAAAAATGTTAAAACCCCAAAGCTCATTTATCGAAGCAATATGTTTTGAAGTGTCCGATAAGTTCCACGTTGATTTAAAGACTGGAAAACCACATTTTGATTGAGGTCATCGCTTAAACAGACCTAATACTTGACCTTTGTCACTTAAATTGACTTTAAAT
Source organism: Hydriomena furcata (assembly GCA_912999785.1). NCBI lineage: Eukaryota > Metazoa > Arthropoda > Insecta > Lepidoptera > Geometridae > Hydriomena > Hydriomena furcata. The sequence goes on along the minus strand of OU538832.1, from coordinate 13,910,681 downwards.
GTAGAATGTCTTTATTGTGCTGGTATTGGATTTAATATATTTTAGTCCGGTTTCACGTCATCAGAGACCAATCAGCTTAAAAGGAAGCAAAAATAATGCTTCGCTTGTTTAAATTATCTAATAGTTTTTACTTTTACACGACTTAAGTTGGTCAGTGATCACAAGGTTTAGAACACTTTTAAAATTTAAAGATAAATAAAATAAAGAATAATAATAAATCTAGCCCCAAACTAAGCAAAGATTTATTTATTTATTATCTTTTACTATGGGAACTAGATAACTGATAGAATACTTCTATACTTTTTTTTGTAAATACATACATATTTTACGTATTAACACCCAGACACAGAACAAACATCTATGTCTATCACATAAATATTTACCCTGGGTGAAATCAAAATTGGTTAACTCTAAAACATGTTTAACTTATTGTTGCATTGTTATTTTATTGTATAACTTTTTATAATTTAAATACACAGTTTTCTAGATACAAATAATGTAAATAAAGAATGTGAGGTCAAGATAATAAAAAACTTAATAAAAATATTCATTCAATATCATGTCTGCTAAAAATAAATAAATTGTCAGAGAGATATTCATTCATAAGTTTTTAGTATGCGATTTTTGTTTTAACAATATTTTATTTTATTTGATTTCATTATATTTCTAGAATGTCATCAGACAAATTATTAAATATACTGGTGCCATGCGGTAAAATAATTAATAAATAAAAATCGTAATTCTATTTTTTGGACGATATGTACAACAAAAAACTTTTTTCAGAAATCATAATAACTATAATAATGGTAAATTAATAGTTCAAAGAGAAATTATCAATTAAATTAACTTAACCCAAAATGAAAAATTATTAATTTAGTTCAGCTTCTCCCTAGCCACAAAGGTTTGCAGGTAGAAAACTCTTTTAGGGTTAAGCTCGCCTTTGTACATGTTCTTTGTAATGTCATAATTATTAATGTTTTCTGTGTACAATAAAAGTATTTGAAGTATTTGAAGACCTGAAAATTTTAATTTAGAAAAATATACAAATAATGAAGTTGATAATTTAACCGCTTTTGTTTTCGTTTTTATCGGTGATAAGAAAATCATGGTTTAACTGAAATTTCAGCTCTCGGGTGAATTCTTTAATCACCCTGTATTTACCACAGACATGCACAGTATCTTTATGAAAAGATCGCCAGTGAAACTTGATATTACTACTCTTGAATATTCTTCGATAACACAGTTTAGAATAATCTGGTTTTCTATTCAAATATTTGCATGTTTTTGAGGATGATGTCATCATAGGTTAAGAGTTCGATTTTACGAAATTTTACTAATATTATAAATATAAAGGTTTGTGAGTGAGTGAGTGGGTGTGTGTGTGTGTTTGTTACTCTTTCACGCAAAAACAACTGAACTGATTAAAATGAAACTTTACAGTAATATAGCGTATACATCAGAATAACACAAAGGCTTCTTTTTATCCAGGTACCACCCGTGCGAAGCCAGGGCGAGCAGCTAGTAATAATATAAAAGTAGTTTCCACCCGCGGTTTTGAACGCACCACCTGCATATAAAGTGTCATTTATGCTATTCCAGGACATAAGCTGTATATTCCAAGTTTCTTGATCTGTTTGTGATTTGATCACGCCAAAACTTCAAAACGGATTTGGATAAAACTTGAAATATAATGTCCTGGATATAGGATACTGGCCTCACAGCTCAGTTGGTAGTAACTCTGCCTTCTGTGCTGTAGGTTGTGGTTCCCCACCCAGGGCAAATATTTGTGTGAAAAACATAAATATTTGTTCTGTGTCTGGGTGTTAATGTGTTATATAATTGGTAAGTATTTATAAAAAAAAAGTTTTTATGTATTCTATCAATTATCTGATTCCCATAGTACAAGCTTCACTTAGTTTTGGACTAGATGGCGCTGTGTGTAAAGTCCGCCAATGTTTTGTCCAGATACTAAGCGGACAATGCCGCGGTTAAAAGCTAGTATGTTTATAAAAGTTTAAGTATGTTATCCAAAGGTCTCTGTCACGGCCTAATAAATCTTTGATTATGATAAAGAATAAAGGTAAAAATGTGGTCTTCATTAGCTAGAATATCGAGTTTCTTGTATATTCGAGAAAGCTCGACCCGAACTGGTAATATTTTGATTGTGATTTGTAAGATTTTATCATGCAATTTCGTTGAATATTTATCGAATTAGTTATAGAACAGTGCTGTTAAGCTAATGGGGATTTTCACAAAACGCGTGCCATGATAACTGGTTTTATTAAAATACCATGCTTTTATATCATAAACGGTTAGCTACTTGCTTTGTTTATTTTTTTGTAGACAAAATTACGTCTAAGATGCTCAATATGCTCATTGCTCATACTAAACCCAGAGACAATTTTTCAATAACAATTAAGTACGTTTGAACAATTGCCCGAACCCAACTTTTCGAAAAACAATATTGTCTGAATAACAGAAAATATATCGGGGAATGGAAAGAATGTTCAACGGCCAAGTCACACAACAACTATAATAATAAATAAATCGCAGTAAAGAACCTCAGACTTAGCACGACTTTGTCTAGATTTCATTACTTTTTACAGATAAACATAAACAAGCAGCTCCATCGAGACTTGGCTAGTTTTTTACAGAATGTTTTTGGTAGAATTTTTTTATCGAATTTACTTTTGTATAGATAATCTCTGCAAAGCTGTTTTCCGTATATTTTTCGTATATTTCCGTATATGTATCAAATAAAAAACTGGTGCCAAGTGTAGATAAGTAGTTTAACCTTCCTAAACTAAATTGCATCAGATCCATTGTCGCTATAAATGCCGCGTCGTTATAAAGCTTTTTTAAGCGATAAATTCTGTTTAACAAAATTTACATTGACATTTTCCTTGTACACTGTACAAATTTGTCACAATAATTTTCGAAATGCTTTATATTTATTAAGAGACTTTGTATTTTGGTCACATTACAAGAAAAATCGTATATTTTCAAGTGACAAAAAAAGAGTTTTCAATTGGACCGCGGTTACTTTTTTGTTTCTTTTTAGGGTTCCGTACCCAAAAGGTAGAAACTGGACCCTATTACTAAGACTTCGCTGTCCGTCTGTCCGTCTGTCTATCACAGGGCTGTATTTCATAAACCGTGATAGTCAGACAGTTGAATTTTTTTACAGATTATATTTTTCTGTTGCTGCTATAACAACAAATACTAAAAACAGAATAAAATAAATATTTAAGTTCCCATACAACAAACGTATTTTTTTGCCGTTTTTTATAGATAATGGTACGGAACCCTTCGTGCGCGAGTCCGACTCGCACTTGGCCGGTTTTTTTATAGACAGGAGTCCAAAGTTGGTTCTATTTAAATTGTATTTACTTAGGACTAATAATCTTAATATATAAATATAAATCTCCTGTCACGATGTTTGTCCGCGATGGATTCCTAAACTACATAACCGATTTTAAATTAAATTGGCACACCGTGAGCAGTCTGGTCCAACTTGAGATATAGGATAGCTTAGATCTTTAATTATAGTCGCAATTTTATTTTATTGCAAATTATCACTATCACTACATAGTATAAAGCAAAGTCGCTTTCCGCTTCCCGCGTATGTATGTATGTTTGCTTATATCTTTAAAACTACACAACGGATTTTGATGCGGTTTTTTAATAGATAGAGTGATTCAGGAGGAAGGTTTATATGTATAATAACATGCTACCCGTGCGAAGCCGGGGCGGGTCGCTAGTTACTTCATAAAACTTATAAAACTAATATTTTCTCTTGACTTTTCGTTTGGTCGAAACTTTATGGTCGGTTTTCATTTTATTTTTTAAACATGAATTGAAAATTTCCTTTATTCATCGGTTGAATATAATATGTCTTGCACACAAATCTTTATATGGCAAGAAACAAAGTTACCAACATGACAATACAAGGGAAACTCCATAATGCGAAGTCGCGTCGTAAACACACTTCATTATTGCCAGACCGTTTAAACCGCAGTAACTTTCATTTGGCATAAAATGTGAAAAGTGCACTTACCGCCATATGCAACTGCATCGTTTTAGACAAGCGCTGGAAATAGAAATGGACGTACTTTCATCTTCATAGAACCTTTTAGCGCAGAGGAAAAAACCGGCCAAGTGCGAGTTGGGCTCGCGCACGCAGGGTTCCGTACCATTATATATAAAAAAACTGCCTTCCATTTTTTTCTTCTGTTTCTAATCTAGAATTAGTATTCAACCCATTTTCTAAGGAGAGAAACTCTCACCAACATTTTCAACATTATTTATCATTTATTTCTCTCACTAGAAGATGGGCCGAAGGCGGTTGGCGATCGGGGATCCAGATCGTGCCAATCTCGGGCAAACGCAGTGAACTTACGCCCGGGTACCATTGTGTTGTGTGTTGTGCGTATGTGCACCTGCGGTTGATTATTTTGCGCCTGCAATTGCCTCCTTTATCATCCTTTCCTTTTACCTACGTAATAATTTGAACACTTTGCCTTGCTTATACCTAATTAATTTATCAGTTTGTTTTCACATTGGACATAATATAATTATTTACTTGAGATTAATTTACTTGTTAATAGTTTTTTAAGATGCTAATGCTTATTCATTCAATATGTGGATGATGTTGTGGGTCATACTTTTAATCAATACTATACCTACCTTAGATTTAATACAAATATTGTAATGTGTGACCGTCTTTCTTCCCAAATAAATAAAATAAAAATAAAATAAAATAAAAATAAAAAAACGGCAAAAAATCACGGCGTTTGTTGTATGAGCCCCACTTAAATACTTTAGTCTGTTTTTAGTATTTGTTGTTATAGCGGCAACAGAAATACAGCATCTGTGAAAATTCGAACTGTCTAGCTATCACGGTTCATTAGATACAGCCTTGTGACAGACAGACAGACGGACAGCGAAGTCTTAGTTAGAGGGCCTCGTTTTTAGCCTTTGGTACGGACCTTAAAAAACTATACAATTATAACTATATATCTCATCATTTTACTGTTCACTCTTTTTATCAGTCCCGGTTAGCGACACGCTTAATTCTAATATAATAATTTATATACAATTCTCGTGTAAATCATAGCGTTTGTAACCAAACTATTCCGAAACGGCTTGACTGATTTTTTTTTTATTTTTTGTGTAAGTGTATCCTGTATGTCTGAGAATAAATTAGATCGTAGGGTATTTTTATACACTTAAGTGATAAGAGTGGCGTAAAGTTCCGGAAAAAGTACATAATATAATTATATACTGGTATATTTTTTCATTAACTTAATTTACAAACATTGTCATTTAGTAAATAAATATATACCTATTTATCAAAATAAAATATAACCAAATAACTATAAAAAAAACAATTTTGTAGTTTCCGGATATTAACCTCCCAAATAGATTAAGGTTAGTCAAAAAAGTATTTCCTGCGTGTACCTAATTTGACTCAGGCAACAGAAGTGACAACTTTTTTGGCCCTTGGTTACACTTCGTACATCAAGGTTACTGCAACGTGGGTGGGCGAATGCGGAAATCTGTGGCCCACTATGACCCACATGTGGGTCACCTCAGGGTCTCGAAAAGTTCGAAATTTGCACTTGTCGTATTTGATTTATGCGTCAGTGAGTTGAAGTGATTCATGGAATCTTAAATGGCTGAGTGTTTGCGTGATGTTGTAAAATGATGATGTAATTTTAAATCAATACAAGACAAGTATAGTTCAATTGAATAACAGAATAAATAGAACTAGCTCATTTGAACTGTAAACTAATTCTGTAATTAAGCTAAGCTTGTACCATGAGAACTAGATATCTGTTTTTTTTTTGTAAATACATACATATATGATACATAATAACACCCAGACACAGAACAAACATCTATGTTCATCACACAAATATTTGTCCTGGGTGGGGATCGAACCCATAACCAATAGCGCGAAGGCAGAGCTACTACCAACTGAGCTGTGAGGCCAGTTATAGGTTAAAGATACCCTAAATCACTTCTTTGTATGTATGTTTTGCTATTTGTTGTATGTTTTCAGTTTGTTGTCAATGACGAACAAAAGTCGTTTTTTTATGCATTTTGGTGATTCGAATACCTCTGGAATTCCAGACACTTTTTTCTGAAAAATCCTGTATAAAGTACATAGAATGACATGGGCCCATTAAGGGGTTCTTTAAGCTGTCAAAAATGCTATAAGTACGTAATTATTCGATAAGATGAATAATATTAAACTTTTCAAATAAATAAATCTTTGTTACACGGCCGGAACCTAACTCCGGATTGCAATTCGAGTAGCAACCACTAGGCCAGCGCGGCTATTATTAAGAAATTTGTAAACACATAGATAAAAATATATTTTGTTTGTATGACCACATTATTAAAAAAGGTTTGCTTCTTGACATAGTAAGCTCGTCAAGAGATCAACTTAATTGGTTTTGAGTTAATTATTCTATATTTAGTTTGAGGGTTCTGTACTTTTATGTTATTGTTAGCTTATGAACGTACTTACCTACCAGTTAGTTGTTAGTATATAGGATACTTATTTTGTATTAAAAATAAGTTTTCTGTAGAAAATTTTTTTCAAGGATGACGACTGTAATCCCCAAGTACGGTAGACATCCTCTCAGATCTCCAGGCGCTTATAGATCCTTTGAAGATGTCTAGTGAGAGTAGACAGAGGCATGTAAAACAAATATATTTGGCACATGCTCAAATTTTGCAGTAGTTAGCATTCCATACGTGACAGGTTGCAAGCCCATCGCCGTTTTATTTATTTTTTTATTTTAATGTTTTTTCAAGACAAGCTTTTGTAAAATCCTTCTGTGAGCTAGAAAAAGGGGGTTAGCTCGTATCACTCTCTTATTGACAACGTATCGTCCAAATGTCAAAACAAATAAGTTTACAATACAAAAAATGTAAGTAAAATAAGCAATGAGTGAGGCATTGAAAAAGTAATAACATGTTTTCGCTGAGGAAGAAAACATAAATAATTAAGATTTAAATTATCTATTTCAAAATAATTTGGAACTACAAGAATATTCATTTTAACAACTTTAAAAAACAAACAACATCAATCTTCAATCTTTTTATATAATATTGTGAGTGCAAATAATGTGTAAGGTAGCATATAATTGATGTTGATTGTCTGTCTACCAAGTAAATATTTCAACAGATTGCAAAACAAAAAATTAAGAAATAAATAAAATATTAAGATAAACTCTACTATATAAAAAAAACATTATCAAAATCGGTTAAAAACCGACAGAGATATTATATAGATAGTCGTATAGAGTCGTATCACACAGACATACAAAAAAATATAGAAGCGAACCTTCTTTTTTGAGATCGGTTGAAAAAACAAAGTTTGCTCCGCGTTCAAAATAAACAAAGGAACCCCAAGCTCGTTAAACGTTCGAAGTTCAAATTAACTCGTCTGTCACTTGAGTTTCTGAGGTTTTGACGTGGGATGTCAACACGCGCACTTCAGAAATGACAGCCGAAAAGAGCGACGCCTGTTTACGATTTAAAACGAGCCGTGAAGCATAATTTAAATTGGATCACGATGTTGTAAATAAAATGATCGGTAATTATAATGACGCAATTATTTTGAAGTGGGTTTGTAGTTAGTCAGAAGATGTTCCTTTTTTATTTTTAATTAAGGCCCATACCACTTCAAAACTAGCACCTTAGTGAGTGTAATTTAAATCTTCTGACATAACTCTATTAAGTTACAGACGTGTTTGTTGCCTGATTCTTCTAGGTTTGGTCGCGAGAAACAGGCGTAGCTTTACCTAGCTCTTAAGTCGTTTTAAAGTGATCCTTGTGATTTTATTGAAATAAATACCTTTTGACTTTGACTTTGACTAAGAAAAATCAATTTCTTATGATTTAAACACCGAAAAATAAATATTAACGCGATCGATCCATTATGTGTAATGTCAGTAATTGACAATGAGTAGGCATCAAACATTAAAATACATCAGCAGCATACATTAAACCATAACTGAAAATATTTAGGATAGCTCAAGAGTATGTTTCTGCGCCTTAAGTGTAATACGTGTCAAATGTTTTAAATAGCTAAAATGAAATTTGACAGTAATTGCGACTTATCTAATTACTAAGAATAAAGCATATGGGGGTATTAAAGCCTGAGCTTGCAATGACGCATAGAAACGCACGATGCGGACAGAGGTCGACACATTCGTCACGAGTGTGTACCCGGATCATCAGTTCTTCTGTTTACTAATATTATAACGAAAGTAACTCTGCCTGTCTGTCTTATCACGGTCAAACCGCTGGGCCGTTTGTCATGAAATTTCATAAAAATATAGTTTAAAATCTTTAAAGGGATATAGGCTATTTAAAAAAAAATATTTAGATTTTTAGAAATTTTAATGTTGGTAATATTTTTATTTTTGTTTGTACCGGATGGAGCGATTTTAAAAATCCTTTCAATTATTGAAAGCTTTATTATCAGAGAGTAACATAAACTATATCTTATTTTGATGAATATATTATTTTGCAGTATCAAAAAGTTGCCTTTAATCTTCATTAGTACACCCGTGCGAAGGCGGAGAAAATTTATAGTATTAAATAACCTCTTTATAAATTAGTAAAGACTAATCCAGTTCTTAGACACGTTTAAAAAAAAGTCACTTTTAGGGTCAGTACCCAAAGGGTAAAAACGGAACCCTAAGGAACTTCCTAACGGAACTAAGACTTCGCTGTCCGTCTGTATGTCTGTCTGTCTGTCTGTCTGTCTGTCTGTCTGTCTGTCTGTCTGTCTGTCTGTCTGTCTGTCTGTCTGTCCGTCCGTCAGTCTGTCTGTCACGGGGCTGTATCTCATGAACCGTGATAGCTAGACAGTTGAGATTTTCACAGATTATATATTTCTGTTGCTGCTCTAACAACAAACAGAATAAAATAAATATTTAAGGGGGTTCCCATACAACAAACATGTTTTTTTCCGTTTTTATAGATAATGGTATGGAACCCTTCGTGCGCGAGTTCGACTCACACTTGGCCGGTTTTATTTATATTGATAAAAAACTTAGATCAGTGCGGTCATTAGCTAGATGGCGCTGTTTGAAATATTCACTAATATTGATTTATTTACCAGGTTTGTTAATTTGCCATAAGCTTCAAGTTTTATCGCGGCACATTAAAGAATGTAGGAATGCTACGGCGTGAATGTCTAAACTAGTTTTATTATCTTCATAAACAATACCTTACCTATTTATATTTATAACTTCTACAGTTATTCTACTTGAAATAAAAACCCTTTAAAAAAATTCCCACAAAAAAGCCGATGATACTTGAAATAGATAATAAAACTTAGTTTTTACGAGAAACATAAAAAAATTACAAAATTAAAAGTACCCACACAAAAACTTCCATAAAATAAAATATTCGATCATAGAATTTGAATTTTTTATTAGGCATATGACCGTATTTGAACAAAATTCAGTCGTAAAATATAAATTAAACTAAGATTTTACGATTAGACCTTTTGAATCGGTAGCTAAGTATCGACGTTTTGTTTAAATAAAACTTAAATATAAGCGGCGATCGTTTGTGCAATATTATAACAATGAATATGTATGAAAATTAAAAATATATCTAATTTGCTAACAACCTAAGAATTCAGACACAGTTCATAAATAAGCAGTCAGGTCACTTAACTAAAACAACAAGTCTTTTTCAACTAATTTAAATTCAGAACAAATACTTATTAAAATTTTAAACGGTTATTACCTTTTTTTATCTCGATGTTTCGAATGTTATCTATAATCTTTTTTTTTAAATAATTCTTTCCATATTATATTTTATGTAGAGCTCCAGAGTGGTGCCGATCGAACAAGGTATTTCTGTCACCATTCTGTTTTTCTACACTACTGGTTGGTGAAAACGAATCTTTTGTACGTTACGAGATAAAACATCCTAGATCATAAGTGTCTTGATTTATCAGGCTGTCATGAACTTATAATCACAGCTTCTTGTATCTTATGGTGAAAAAGCTCATGAAGAGCACTAGCTATTATCTTACTTGGACTGTGGAATCCTCTTAAATTTTATTGGTACTTCATTGAGGTGCTATGAACTAGATTTGAATTGTATTGTGTTAAAAGAGTAGGTACATACGTGTCATTTTTAAATTGACAGTGACTACAAGGATCACCTTTGAATGATATTATCGCGCACCATTTGAACAAAGCTTTAAACAGTAGTTAATTTTAAGCATATTGCCATTCTAGTCTTACGTAATACAAACTTTCGGATTATTAATATTAGTAGAATTAATTCCTTTGTCGACTACCTCATTTTTTGCATAATGCATAAAAATGGTATTATTTAACTATAACAAAAAGCTGTATATTTTCTGTATTTTTTTTCTTCGATTTTTATGGGGGGTATTAAAGGTTAATTAATATAATTTATAAAACTCCGAGATTTAAATTGGCTGACAAAGTTGTCGTCTCTTTTCGTTGGCATGATTACGTCAAAACTAGTCAATTAAACAGTGTAAAAGTGTCTAGTTTTGACGTTCCCGTATTCCCCTTTATCACAGTGCTACTCTACATAACGTTTTTGACATTGATGTTTAAAATCGTCGTCTGTCGTAGTAACTGTTATGTCAATAATAATTGTCTAAATTAAGTAAGTAAAGTAAGTTCCATCTTCCAAAATATAGTCAGGAACGATATATAGTTGATCGTTTTGAAGAGTAGACCCCCAAGCCAAAGAACAGTAGCATCCACATAGGTTCATTGCTTTAAAAATGTGACTAAAAAGACGCAGTGACATGTTAATGAGAGTAAATACTTGGCAAAAACTGTAGGATTCTTAACTGAGAGTTACTCTAGTTCCAAGAAGAACTCATCGGGTTGCTTAACGCTACTATATGCAAGATAATTAAAGTAGTTGGTACGATGCCCTGTTTACACTAACTTGTTTACTTGCGCTAGTACTTGCTAGTACTTGCTAAATCCAAGAGAAATAAAAAACCGGCCAAGTGCGAGTCGGACTCGTGCACGAAGTGTTCCGTACGTTTTTACCCTTTGGATACGGAACCCTAAAAACAAGCAACTGACTTTATTTAGATTTCATTAGTACCCATCTTATTTTGTCCGTGAAGCTGTTTATCATACTTAAACTTAAAAGATGTTTATCGAAATAAAAAGTATGATTTGTTTCAGTCCAAGTTATGTGAATGTTGGGTGTTTATATTAATACTAGCTTATGCCTGCGACTTTGCACGCATACCTTGATATAAAGTAGTCTATATGTTATTCCAGGGCATGGGAATATAGATATTCCAAGTTTCATCCAAATCTGTTTGGTCGTTCGAGCGCTAATGGGGACAGACATCCAAACATCCACACAAACTTTTGGATTTATATAAATAAAAGCTGCTCGCCCCGGCGTCGCAAGGGTGGTACCTGGATAAAAAGTAGCCTATGTGTTATTCTGATGTCTATACTATATTACTGTAAAGTTTCATTTTTATCCGTTCAGTAGTTTTGCGTGAAAGAGTAACAAACACACCCACACACACACTCTCTCACTCACAAACTTTTGCATTCATAATATTAGTAGGACTAGTAGGATTAGTATTAGTAGGGTCACGACTGTAATCCCCAAGTACAGTAGACATTCTTTCAGATCTCCAGGTACTTAGATCCTTTAAAGATGTCTAGTGGGGCTAGTCAGAGGCACGTCCAAACATTATATTTGGCACATGCCCACATTTTGCAGTAGTTAGCATTCCATACGTGACAGGTTGCAAACCTATCGCATTAAAATAATTCATAATAAACATGCAATTTTCTAGGTTAGTTTAAATACTTATAGTAAACGCTGCTACACATTAGCAGTAGAATGTAACCAGGAGATTTGTAAGTAGATCACGATTCTGCGAAGCACTAATTATGTTTACGTAATGAGTTTATTTTAGATTGAGACTGCAAAAACTATTTTCTTTAACCGCTATTTATTCATACCCGGACTTTTAAGGCTGTTTAAAGAAAATGTCCTTAATGTCAATGTTATATTTACCTTGGTATTCAAGCAATTTAGAGGACTTCATGAAAGATAATGTTTTGCACAAACATCAGTCACATTCTTAACACAGCTCAAAAGTAATATTACTCACGGTGCGAAAGTGACAACGCAATACGAACTCGAAATTTTGTTATGATATTACTATAGGACCTTATGGTATGGCCCCTGGAGGCGTTGTTACTTTCGCACCGAGAGTAGTACTGTTTGAATATTACTTTGAGAGCTTGTGGTATGGCCCTTGACTCCCGCTAGGATTCCTTGTGTCGCTATTGGTTGATGATAACGATGATGGTGCCAAGGATAACGATGATGCAATCATCTTATACTTATAAATATATTAAACTTTTTGTTAATACCTGACTGACTGTCAGTTAACTCACAACCTAAACTAAGTAGTATAAAATTTGGAGGGTATCTTCTTATTATAGTTTAGGGGTGCGATAAAAAAGAAAGGGAAAGAGGACCCCTAAAAGGGTGCAGAAGGCTGCAGTGTGAAAACAGCTTGACGTGAACGAAGTCACGGGGTTTATATTAGTTAGTATGTAATCGAATATCCACAACTTTGTAGTAAAGATGAGCTAGAAGTTATATCATGGGCACTTGAAACATAAATTTTATACGTTTTGTAATATGATATGCCTCCAGTTTTCACTTTACCAAGTATACTGTAATGTAGGTTACTGGTAATGAGATAGGTAATAATACAGATGATTTTCATAGATCCTATAACTATGTTTGTGTATGTTTATTATTTACTTTGTAACTATATTGTTGAATATATTTAAATAAATTAATCAAATTTACTAACTAGTACACAGTGCGCAATGGACCTAAAGGTGGGTTTCCACAAATGCGGAGCTTTGCGGACGCATGATGACATGACATGACAGCGCTTGAAATTTCAAGTTTGAAAATGTCAAGCGCTGTATTTGGTTCGATCTGTATGCTCCGCGTATGTGGAAACTTACCCTTAATGTAAGCGCAGATGAGCCACCGGCCACAGCTACCAGTCACAGTCACTTTTTAAAGACTTTTCATACATTTTGTATGAACACGTATGTATGTATGTATGTTTTATATGAACACTCACAAAGTTCTGGGCCCTTACTCTGAAAAACGATTTCAACATTATCGACGACAGCGACAGTGCTCCGATATAGATTCGGCCAAATCGCACTCTTAGAAATCGTTATCTCTGTAGAATGTATGATGTCAATTGTCAAAAGTAATGTCACTCGTTCCATCCTTCAAAATATAGTCGTTTTCTAGACGTGAATTATCACAGAGTATTCAACTTTATAATATATTCATTAAAGGAACTGATGACAGTTTTTAATTAATTTAAGTGCGCACTTGTATCCCGCTCTCAGACTGGAGAACCCGTTGCGGAAATCAAACCCACACCTCAGTTAACCGCAATCGTTTACGTTTATCAATTAAACAGAGATAATCTTTGCGTAAATGTATGTTATTTACCGACGTAAAACAATTAGAACAAACTCATAAAGTCTAGATAAAAGACCTTTACGAAACAAGAACGGCAAACGCTAAAAACAAAATCAATTAACATTTAAATCTTCAATAAAATGGTTTTATTTGCAAATAAAATGGAATAAATTGTTTTCAATCAAATTAAAATGGTATAAACCATTAATCCAATTACTCAGTACCTACATATTACACTACAGGATGGACTATACATAAACGCTTGAATAAGCAATGCGTTTATAACTTGTGTGTTTTATGTGGTCGGAACACTCGTGCCGTTGCATTTTAAGGAACGCTACTAAACATACTATTATGCCATCCGCAACGTGCTGAAGCATGCTTGCAAATAGAGTCCAACAATTACGTTTTTATTACCATTTTAATGTAATTCATGCAGGGGGTGAACAAAATCATGGCCCATTTGTACACAAACATAAATAAATTTAACAATAACTCAATTATTACACTTTACGAGCATTTACTGTATTGTATGGTATTTTTATTATGCTTTTGTTTAATTTAAAATCAAAATTGTTGTTAAATTTTGACAGTTACACTTGTTTTATTATGATCAGTAATTAATATTTTTTGGCACTTAAACAGTGAAATCTGGGACCAAGGGCGTGACTACAAAAGAGATCATTTGATACTACAGTTTTGTGAGTTTTTTTTTCATTTTTTGAATGGGCAGAGTAAGTTAGTTAGTTACTGTTTTACATAGTGTCAAAACTAATGAAAATATATTGACTGTAATACCTACTTTCGAGTGAATACAAACATTAAACTGACATTATTTGTATTGTAATTTCTAACTTTGATTGAATAAACTGTATAGATTGAAAAAAAAATATTTTACAGTAAAAAATAAATATTTTAGGTATGAAGAAATTATAAGTTTAAGGTATCTGAAAGTAGTTAGAGCTACATCTAAACATTACATTTGGGACATATTCACATGTTGCTGTGTTTAGCATTTCATTCGTGACAAGCAACGCTTAAACATTTTAATTATTAACTATTAAAATTCCTTTCCAATTTTTGTACAATATAAACATTAATTCTAACTTACACAATGCACTCCTACAAATCACTACATAGTATAAAGCAAAGTCGCTTTCCGCTTCCCGCGTATGTATGTATGTATGTATGTATATATGTTTGCTTATATCTTTAAAACTACACAACGGATTTTGATGCAGTTTTTTTAATAGATAGAGTGGTTCAGGAGGAAGGTTTATATGTATAATAACATGCTACCCGTGCGAAGCCGGGGCGGGTCGCTAGTAATCTATACAACAAAGATAAAAGAAAAGTCGAATGAATTCAGATGTCACAATATATTGTGTATACACAGTAAGCACTTAAAAACGCATACAAACAAATGACATATCAGTCTGAATGTATGCCATTAGGTACCATACTCTTGTAAAAACCCTTACACATACGATTATGGAATGTAGACGAAAATCCAGGGTAATCTAACTATTATTTAAAAAAAAACTGTATATTCCTGTCACGTATAGAATGCTAACTACTGCAAAATGTGCCAAATATAATGTTTGGACGTGTCTCTCACAAACACTTTTGAACATCTTCATTGATTAGAACATTTGGAGATCGTACTTGGGGTTTATTAAAGTCGTGATCCTATTTTATTATTTATTTAACTTTAACCATAGTTTTGGATAAATCTCTGTAATATGGGAACCAGATTACTGAATACTGATAGAATACTTATACATTTTTTAATTAATTTTAATTTTAACTATTTTCTAATCGCGTTTTAATGTTTTTTAGTGCCATATATCGAACAAAATAATTACAAAAATGCATTTAATATTTTGCATTTATAAATAGTCCATGATACGACTTTACATCATTATCATCACAATAAAAACCAAAATCAAAATATTATTTATGTACCCAAAAAATGGTGATTCCGAAATAATTAAGATTGAATGTCAAATAAAATTTATGATCATGTCAGTAAACTTTACAACGAGCCACAATAAAATTTAGTTTTCGTCATGATTTCATTAAATTACCAATTATCTAATGTATTGTTGCAAACTAACACCTATTTTGTAAATACTTTAGGATTTTTTTACATTCGAACTTAAAAACCAGTCTTGCATAATATTAAAAAATATTGAATTTTTTACAGTATAGCTTTTACCCGCGACTTTGTCTGTCTAGATTCAGGAAATCGATTTTCGACGACTTTATCGTAAATCTTTGAAATACTAAAAGACAAAAAAAAATTGAAAATATGTAGCCTAGGTCCGTCCCAAGACTTTAAACTACCTCTGTATGAAATTTTATCACAATCGAGCTAGCAATTTGGTCGTGATAACGTAACAGATAAACAGAGTTACTTTCGCATTTAACGCATCTAATGATTTTATTTATATTTTTTTACACCTTGGGTTACATTATGAAAGATTTAATAGGGATCCCTGATTTTTTTTAGTAATGAATATAGCTATATTCACTAGGGATAATGAAGAATTGAATTGGTAAAAGAATTTTCTTATCGGTCCAGTAGTTTCGGAGCCTATTCTATGCAAACAAACAATAAAATCTTTCCTCTTTATAATATTATGTAGGTATAGAAGTAAAGATGTTACATTAGGTACTACTAAATGCCATTAAACAACTTTTAGTTTCCGTATGGTGTCTAACTAAGACGTGGCTTGTTATTAATTACCTTAAATATTGTGTACTGGAAACTAAATCTTCGTAAATATCAAAGAAACTTTTTAATAAACTCTTTAATAAAAATCACTTAATATATTTACAAATCTATTGGTCGTGCCTCTGAAAAACACTTTTAAACATCTTCGTTGATCAAAGCATCTGGAGATCGTACTTGTGGATTATAGTCGTGATGCTATTTTATTATTTATTTCACTTTAACTATAGTTTTTAACACGGGTTTTTATCACGTAATTACCTTTAATTTATTTTCCCGACGTTTCGACTATGTTACAATAGCCATAGTCGCGGGCAGACTAAATTATGTCTACTAATCACGATAGTTTGAAAAATAATAAAAACTTTTTATAAAAATGTATATAGTCCAGCTACACTGAAATTAAATCTTACATAAAAAAACCGTCATAAAAATTTATGACATTCTAAAAAAACTTAGTTGTATTTATAAACAAAGTGTTTTATTATTTTCCTACAGTGTGCAAGGTGCCTTACCTCTAGACAGCACTGTTTTCTCATTTTTATTCAAAACTTCTTAAAATTAATCACTCCTCGTTAGACCCGAGATTTAACTTCGATTACAAAATAGAGGTTGTAATAGTTCAGATTAGAGCGTTCATTTTCCATAAACCATCGTCCGTCACCGTCATCTGTACCTAGATTTTTTTATCTACACTCATTTTATCACACATAATATACTTATAAGCGGAGTTGGGCTTGCAACTTGTCACATATGGAATGCCAACTACTGCAAAAGGCGGGCATGGCCTGGAGATCAGAGGATGTTTACCGTACTTGGGGATTACAATCGTGCGTGATTCTATTTCATGACGACGTGCGATGACGAGCGAAAGGGGGGAGTATGGAAGAAAAATATATGTTGAGCCGATCCCACTTGAGTGGGATAGGGGTAGGCAGAATAATTTATTTTAGAGTCTTAATCTTAATTCCCCACTAAGAACCAGCATCCACCCAGTGGTTATAAAAAACTACGAGTATCTACAACACACGAATCATGCAGTTTTTCCCCACTGAACGTGTTTCATTGACGTTCAGTAGAGTTTAGTGTTATTCTTTACTACATTAAGGCTGCTATATCACGGTAACCGCTGTTTAGGAAACCGAAACTTAAGTAAATACAGTTCTACGTGTATTGGACGTGTTTGGAAATTAGATGGTTTATATCGTAAGATAAGAATAACGTTCGTTATTTTGACCGCGAGGTACGTAGATGTGGGTTCGATTCGTTTGATGACCTATTTCGTGTAACTGCATCAACTTCAGACGAAATTTTTAACATTCCTAACAAAAAATAGAATATTTTATGTCATCATCATTTTCCTTTCCTTTTCCCACTTAATGTGGGGTCAGCAAAACAATGAAAAAAAAATGTTGCGAATAAGATTTAGCTTATGTTTTACGACTGGCCGCCTGACGGACGTCAACTCTTTTGGGAATACGAGTCCACGCATATCTTTTAGAAGTAGCTCAGCCTTAAGTTTTGGGTTCAATTATAAAATTGTCCGAAAAATAGTAAAATTCGGGGAAAACTTAGATTTTTTCCTATCGCTAGAAAATATGTAATTAACAATAATTCAGTGTATATAAAACCATAACCAAGTATTGGCTAGAAAACTCAGCAAAACAAAAGTGAAATTAACAAGAGTGATTCGTACATTTTCCTCACCGCGAGCAACCTCAGAGTTCATTAGGTTCTCAAGAACCAAAGCTTGTTTATGATATTGAAAGTAAAGATGGGTCGTACTTGTGTTTTGACGTACCAGGTCTAAGAAATACCATCTCCATCAAATACCAGTTTGATAAACCAGGTTAAAAATACTTTAAAGTATTTGGTTTCAGCCCAACCAACTCGTACAGCACAACCATATACAAAATACGCGTTCAAACTGTGACGTAATACCTGGTACGTATTTTGGAACGAAGTTCCTTATCGCGCGTTGTGAAAGGGGACTAGACGGAAAAAATTCTTACGAAAAGTTGTCACGAAAAGTTGTCACAAAAAGTTGTCACGAAAAGTTGTCACGAAAAGTTGTCACGACACTTTTTTGCTATAGTATATCTATTAATATATAAATAATAATAATAATAATAAATAATAAATAATAAATATTGGTGGACATTTTACACATCGCCATCTAGCCCCAAACTAAGCAAAGCTTGTACTATGGGAACTAGATAACTGATAGAATACTTAAATACTTTTTGGAACGAAGTTCCTTATCGCGCGGGTCGAGGTGGGGTCGAGGTGGGGTCGAGGTGGGGTCGAGGTGGGGTCGAGGTGGGGTCGAGGTGGGGTCGAGGTGGGGTAGAGGTGGGGTCGAGGTGGGGTCGAGGTGGGGTCGAGGTGGGGTCGAGGTGGGGTAGAGGTGGGGTCGAGGTGGGGTCGAGGTGGGGTCGAGGTGGGGTAGAGGTGGGGTCGAGGTGGGGTCGAGGTGGGGTCGAGGTGGGGTCGAGGTGGGGTCGAGGTGGGGTCGAGGTGGGGTCGAGGTCAAAGTTGATTCCCCTTCCCTTGTCCCACGTTATTTTGTGTTCAGTACAACATAACTGTAAACTAATAAACGACTTATTGTGCAAGTAGGAGATTACCAAAACATTAGTTGGTAGGTGGTATCTACTTAGGAAGGTAGGTACTTACCTATTTATTTGCTTTGCGTTTGTTTCTCATCTAACTAGCTAGATTGACAAAAATTGAGCCTACTGATTAAGTTTATATTACATTATATTTGATAATAATAAAAAACATATTATTTTAACTTAAAAGAAATAAAATTTTATTACAATTCCTTCACTAATTAATCGAAAAGAACTTCGTTCCATCCGGGTGTCCCTTGACACCTCTCAAGTTTTTTAATGGTCGAGTAAATACGCACCACCACTAATTGAAAGATATGTTCATACAAGCTAGTGGATAACTTGGTGACGGAGTTTTTAGGCCTCTTTCATAACGACTATCATGACCTAAAACGTTACAAAGTGATTCTTGTGATTATATTGTAATAAAAACATTTTGGTGTTGACCGGCAGCCTTATTATTGTTTGAGCCTTCACCTTGTTCGATCGGCAGCACACTGGAGCTCTACATAGCATTAAGGAAAGGATCATTGAAAAAAAAAGGTAGACCCCAAGCCGTGTTTGTTGCCTGATTCTTCTAGGCTTGGTCGGACAGACGAACAGCAAAGTCTTAGTAATAGGTTCCCGTTTTTACCCTTTGGGTACGGAACCCTAAAAATGAAATGGAATAGGATCACGACTCTAATCCCTAAGTACGGTAGACATACTCTTGGTTCTCAAGCCGCTTAGATCTTTGAAGATATCTAAAGGGGGGATTCAGATGGAACTCCAAACACGTGACAGATTGCAAACCCATCGCTTATAAGAATATTGTTTCTCACGATATTTTCACCAAAATAAAAAACATCTACGAGTAATAGAAAAGAGACGGCTCTAAGATAATTGCCTTACATGGGTGCTAGATGAGACACCCAGTAACAGCAATAACAGAAGGTGAAATGTCGCTTGACCGCGGTCACACCCCATCGTAAAACCTTCGTTTCGAAACTTTCTACTTTGTTCTGCCGTGTGCGGTGATATGGGGCAAGTCATGGGCGAAGTAATCTCCGTATATTATTAACTCGTTAACCCGTATCTCTTTCGTCGTTATTCTTTATATATAAATTCATGCCTGTTTCTTAGAGGGGTTGGCAGAGACTTGCTATGATCGTGAGGTACCCCTTTTGCTTTATTCACTCTCATCACATTTCTCGTTTCTTTGGTAAGTTGGTAAAAAAAAATCCGACTGTAATCCCCAAGTACGGTAGACATCCTCTCACATCTCCAGACGCTTAGATTCTTTAAAGATGTCTAGTGGGGGGTAGTCAGAAGCACGTCCAAACATTATATTTGGCACATGCCCACATTTTGCAGTAGTTAGCATTCTATACGTGACAGGTTGCAAGCCCATCGCCCATCATGAATTGGTATTATTCATTATTACCCTTAAGGCGCTCCCATTCGACGATTGGTTTTGTTCGAAACGAAAAAAGAAATACTTGTGAACAAGCCACATCTCCTATTTTATAATGTATAGTATATGTGAATAAAGATGTACCCATCTTTAATCACTTCGATAAATAATCCTACCGACCACTGCAATGACGACAAACACACGTCGGCGCGTGGTCCGCCTAAGCTTTTCGAATAAATTAATGATATAAATTATGTATAATTACTTATCAAAAATCTATTCTAATCTAGATCTACATATTACCTATCTTTAACATTAAATCACAAGTTGATTTTAATAGTAGGTATATAAAATATTTCGATCATAAATTCTAAAACGTATCATTTTGAAGTAATATCTTTATCGTGAAAAGTTTCTGCTATTATGTTTTCAGCTTAATAGAAATCTAGGTAGGAACCTGAAGTAATATACTTATAAAAATAGGAGATGTGGCTTGTTCAGAAGTATTTCTTTTTTCGTTTCGAAAAAGAGCAAACATCGACTGGGAGCCCCTTAATAACTTTTTGAATATAAGTACCGATGATTACCACGTTTTATCTTGTATTGCTGACGTTTCAATGCAATTCAGATGCTTTTCATCATGAACATCGCCCACGATCAACGAATCGTCAGTAGATTGCCCAAAAAAAATGGGGTTAGCTATGTTTATTTATATTTATAATTAAATGATTAATAACCACGATAGTTTTCATTCTATTAAAATAGCTTGTTCATTTGAATCAATGTACATTTAAGAGAAAAAATGTTAGTTAAAGAAACTTTTACATTATTTTTACGTTGTACTCGATGAGTGAAAATATAATTATTGTAAATTAATTTTTAGAAAGCGTTTATATTCGACAAATTTTATTCGCGTTCATCTTATGACTTGATAACTGCAAAAACTTTAACGTCAAAGCTTAAGTACTTGCGTTCATTTTCTAGATTTTCACCACACCGGTTATGTCATCATCACAACAAAACACCCAGCTTTTCCTAAGGAGTTATATTGTGAGTGTCTGTTGAACAGCTCCTGATTCCATCATCAGATCAGCTCACTGTCACCATATTATTGCATTGTCACCAAAGTTACAATAAGTATGCGAAATTTCAGCCTCAATCGGTTACAAAACTCTAACCACCTTAACAAAACAGTTACATACATGCAAGTTAAAATAAAAGCTTGTAAAAAGGAGTTATTATACAACATTTTATTAAACTAAAAATTAAGTTTGTTTAAGCTAGTGGCCAACTTTGTTGATGCAGGCCTAATGCCTTCGTTATGGGTTTACGCCCTTCTTGATCACATCCAAATTAGTTCTGTAGTTTCAAACAAACAGACAATGTATTTATTAATATTTGAAACAGGTATTTGTCGCGTTATTATCTTATATTTATCCCAGATTTTTAACTGCATTACAACAATCGTGATCGAGAACAATTTTGAAAAATGCATGGTTTTTGAAAAATTATTAAACTCAGATGTCAAAGTTCAACCATTTTTATAATTTTAGAGGTTTTTTTTCTGGGTAAAGGTATGCGTATATTCTAAATATTTTATTTTTTAATCCAAGACAAAATATGTTTATGTACCTACCAAATTACCTACCAACAAAAAAACAAACATCAAATTTTTCGCAACAAAAGTGTGATTAGGAAATCCTTCAAGCTTCCCAAATTGGCAATTCTTCAAAATACAAATTCACAATTACTTTATAATCTGTTCTAGTGCCAAGGTCTATTAATTCGTGACACAAAATCTCTGTAATTTGATTCGGCAATAACATGCTGCGATCAATCAAAGTTGATTGTGATGTATGCGCATGCGCCGGTGGGTTCACTGGGGTCACGGGATCTTCGGAATAGTGGAGTAGGTACTGACAATTACGATTTTTTGATATATATACTCGTACTTACTCGGAAGAGTAGTGGCCTAGTGTTGATAGTGGAGAAAGGTATGTTAAGACAGTTTTGAAATGCGAAGATGGTGAGTGAAAGACGTTTGACGATGAATAAGACAGCTGTCCAAGTCAAAAAAACGTTTATTCAATGAATTCACTTGGATCATTTAGAATCGTCAAACAATTTAGTTAAGTTTAATTTAATTTAATGTTTGTGTTTTTTAGATCTTTGTAGGTACATCATTTGTCATACAAATTGAAATAAATATAATTATTATTGATAGAGCGAGTTGGACCACTTTTGTTTCAGGCTTTTTATTATCTAAATAATCAGATATTAAGAATTTCATATTTTTGATCAAATAGTATAGGTTCTGGCAAAAAGCTACTGGCGTGGGCACGGCAGTGCCTTCAGATGTATAAAGCACCCTACACATCCGACCATGTAATGACTATAAAGTATATAATAATAATAAATGAAACAAAATAAGTGTTTTAAGATCGTAGTAAAGGTCGAAAAATCATGATAATTCGGAAACCCGTAAGGATGCTCTACCTCTCTGGATTTACGTTTGACACTATTTTTGGAATATCCTGAATAATTCTTGTTTTTTTTTTTAGATAAAACTGACCTTTCTATCAACTGACGAAAAAGGAGCTTCTCAATTCAACGCGTAGGTACATTTTTTTGTTGATTTACTTTTTCAGTACAAAAGACTTCAACGCGCAACGCGATGGTTAAAAGTGCTTCAGATAAGTATAACTTGTATTTACACGACTTCGCTTGCTGGATACCTACCTGGATAAAAAAACTTATAACGACCTAGGTCATGACCTATGTCAATTCCAAGTTGAAAAAAACTAAAAAGAATCCGAGATTCAATGAAGATTACATGTAATATTGCTAATTTGCTCAAAAATAGGATCACTACTGTAATCCCCAAGAACGGTAGACATACTTTCAGATCTCCAGCTTTGATGCAACATAATCTTACAAATTTGCTTAAAGTTACAGTTTCGTAATTCTTCTTGCTGTGAGGAAAATAGTAATTGCTTGGTTAAAATAATGATAGTGTAAAATGTATCGTGTGTACTCCAACGATTTCACGCCTAAGAGTTACATGTATTTAGAGCAACTATGTAGGTACTACTTCGATGGCATAGTGGGCGAGTAGCCGACTGACGCAAGATGATATGTACGTACTTGGTTAGTACTTTTAATTATTATTCTTGAGCCTTCACCTTATTCGATCGGCCCCACACTGGAGCTCTACATAGCATTAAGGAAAGGATCATTGAAAAAAAATGATAGGCCCCGAGCCGTGTTTGTTGCCCGATTCTTTAAGGCTTGGTCGCGAGGAAAAGGCGTAGCTTTACCTAGCTCCTAAGACGTTTCAAAGTGATCCTTGTGATTTATTTCCATTTGAATTTGTATTCTATCACGAGTTTTAATAGTTTTGATACACTACATTTCGCGTAGTTTCCTTCAATACAATTTCTTAGCAAAAACTTTGACGTTTGGTGAGCTCGATGTATTTTGTAGTTTTCATTGAACACGAGATAAAATTTTAATGATAAAAAGTCTAGGTATTGTATTATTACTTTACAGTAATAAATCTGAAAGTTTGTGAGGATGTTTGTGACTCAATTATGCCCAAACGACCTATCGAATTTGTATGGAACTTGGAATATACATAACCTATGCCCTGGTATGGCATTAACACGCGAGCAAAGTCGTGGGCGGAAGGTAGTAAGTTTATATCATTGTAATTCTATGATACTATTGCTACTCTACACTAAAAAAAAGTTATGCATGATCTTAAAGATACAGACACTTAAATTTAGGTAGGTGAACCCGTTCTAGGACACCCATTGTAATCTAAGTTTGTAAGAAAATGCCATCATTAATACCCAAAAAGTTAAGCATGATCTTAAAGATACAGAAAGTTAGGATTCAGGTGGAAGACACCTTTTGTAATTTTAATTTGTATGAAAAATATATTAACAAATCTAAAAAAAGTTAAGGATGATCTTAAAGATACAGACAATTAGGATTCAGGTGGATGTGTCTAGAGAGCCTCAATTCGTATTCCAAAGGCCACACCACAGATCAGATAAGAAGATCAAAGTTCGTGCTTATCTTCATCTCGCACCTATTGTTTTACGCGCAGTCGGTTAAACGTCATAACTGAATGTTTGAGATATTTATTACTGACAGACAATTTGTGAAGACATGGCTGTGAATCTGTTTACTATTGTTTCAGTTTTGACTTTAGTTTTCATATACCTACAATTATTTGCAAAAAGAAAATCCCTAAAAATACCTATATACCTAAAGAGTTGGTAGGTACATATTAGCAAAAAGAAAATCCCTATTAATATTTGATTGTGAAACTAAATTTGTCCGTTAATACTTCACGCCAAAATAGCTGAACAGATTTTGATAATACTTTGCTAGAAGATGCACTCTGGGGCTTCAACACAGATAACATAAAGTAGTGAATTAATAAAATGGGCATAGATAGACAATATCATAGATCTCCAGGCACTTAGATTAAAGGTTTTCAGTAGCATTCCATACGTGACAAGCAAGCCCACAGCTGATTATAAGAACAGTTCCTAATAGACCTAAGATTCTTTAGGCATTTCTGCAACTATGAACTCATCAACGCATCATAAGCCTGTACTGCTTAGGCATAGTGAGAAAAAATGAAATAGAAAATCTTATTTGTCATCAATTAATAAAATTATATGTCTAATTCAGAAATAAAAATAAACTTTTGAGTTAAACTGACTTATCTTAACTTTCTATTCAAGAAAATCTATTGGCTAATTATCAACCACGTGAAAATTACTTATGAATCTATTCAAAAACATACCGTTATTTAAAGGTAGATATAGTTATTATTATTATACGATTAGAAATAGAAGAAAAAACTCCTACAAACATTCGATATTTATTAGGTAAAGGAAAATTTACGTAAGTAGGTAAATCTATAAAAGTAAATCTTGGAAATATATGATTTTATTTCACAGTATTTATTAAAATTTGTGTTGAATACTAGAAATAGAACACTAAAAACATTAAATACATATAAATAAATTGTATATTATACAAACTATAGGTTTATAAGAGTTTAACCTAATGACCTATATTTTAGAATCTCTCCAAAAGAGGGCGTCATAAAAAATATGATAGACTAAAAGTATTTCTCCAATGAATAATATACAAAAACACTAAAAAAACGATGGAACATAGTAAAAACGAATATAATAAAACTTTAAAAAGTTTGACACAACTTTTAGTAAAAACCGTACTGTCAAAAAATTACAGTAAAAATATAAGACTTACCTTAGCGTCTTTGAAGATATTTTTCAGCCGCCTAAAAGTAGTCCCTCAATTTTGCAAAAAGAGTTCGTCACTCAAAATTCGTTTCTCATATTTACACAAAACACAACAATCACTAACTATAAGCAAACACAAGTATTTAAAACTTCATAATTTCAAAAGTTCGCAAAAAGATAAAAATAATTGCAAAAAAATGCAATCGCGAAAATCGCACGCGTTTATGCGTACGCGCGTTTGATTTTTGAACAGCGGCTCGAGCCTCACTCGGATGTGGTCCGTGTGTGACTGTATACCCATCTTGCACTTCGCGATCACCGAAGAAGATACGTCCTCCCTCTCGCTCGCTCGTGCGCTACTGCGGTATCGCTGTCTCGCTCCGTTATTATCAGAGGTTAAGCTTCGCCCATCAGTCAGTCGGCGCATGGACACCGGGTGGGAAGGCCGCTTTGAGTCCCGTTACTTTCTCTACGTATGGGCCCATAAAACACGTACCGTATGGCGTTGTAGGCTGCTATTTTGTCGTAGCGTCTCGTATAATTTATTTGTCGACGCGCAGGTGGCTCCTATTTATCGATCGTAGCTTGATTTATATCGGATTCTTTATGAATGAATCGATCGGGTCAAAGTTAATGCTAATGAGGCGATTATAAGTCGATAAGGAAACTGGAGCGCGCCGAAAACGGCGGCGTCGCCCCGGCCAATGAGGTTGTCGCGAAATGACAAGCGAGCTAGATCATTCGCTTAGATCATCGGCGCGTGCGGCGCATTTGCCACGATTGGCGTGCTTCGCGCAAGCCCCGCCTGTACCGTTATAGGGGGGCAATGACTGCCCTCCTAAAAGTGGGGATTTGTAGATCAATGCGTGTTGGTGGGGAAGTGTGACATATGGCATATGCCAGTTAATTAATGCGTCGATACGGCCCTTTTATAATTTGCCGTTAAATTATATGGCCGCCGATATTATTGAGCGGAGTAAAAAATATTGACCTAGTTATTGGAATTCATTGTTTCGTAAAGATGCTTTATGTTTATTTAAAGCGTGAAATTATCACGGCACTGACCGAATATTTTACGTCCTATGTAATAAATATTTATATTAAATTATCACATCGGTCGCTACAATAAAACTCTACAAAGAAACATACCTACTTAATTAAATATATTCAACATTATTGATTTGACGTACCTTACCTACCACACCCAGATTTTTAGAAATTTACTAGGTATTATTTTTTTATTACTAGATATTAGCAGTTTTATAAGAACCTGTGGGCTTACAGGTTGTAAGCCCACAGGTTCTTTCAGGTTCTTTTCAGGTCTCGTATAGAATGCTAACTACTGCAAAAATGTGGGTATTGTGCCATATATTCTATTTGGTACCATGCGATAAAAGCCGCGAGTAGTATCTAGTAAGTTTTAAAATATCCAACTAAATTCTAGTCGAGCTTTTACGATTCTTGTAGACCTTACTTAAATTTTTCCAATTTTAGTACCTTTAAGTACTTCCGAAGCAAGAAGGTACCTTCTAGTTATTAAATAACTAGATATGTATGACATACGTGTTATACCAGGGGACGTACCATAAGCTCTTAAAGTAATATTAAAATAGTATTACTCGCTGTGAAAAATTGACAGAACGCTACAAAAGTGTATGTCGATGTCACTTTCGCACCGCGAATAATATCTACTGTTTTGATATAACTTGTGGTAAAGGGCAGATCAGTATCTTCGAATCAGCTTAGATTTGTATGAAAAAGAGGATACACATAATTGAATAATTATACAAAAATGTCATATTACATTTACCGCATACAAGACTTGTCAAGCCATAGTCTGCGCATAGATTCCTACTAATACCTACATATACCTAACAAATCCGACAATTTGTTTGGATGTTTGTGGCTCAGTCACGCCCAACGATATGGATGAAACTTAGAATTATAGCTGTAGATGTTGTGGAATAGCAATATAAACTAGCTTTTACCCGTGATTTCGTCCGCGTAGATTTAGGAAATGTTTTTTGACGATTTTATTGCATAACATTGAAACTTCGGAAAATCAAAAGAAAAGTAGCTAAAAAGTAGCCTACGTCCGTCCCAAGACTTAAAACCATCTTTAAATGAAGTTTTATCACAATCGGCCCAGCGGTTTGGCCGTGATAACGTCACAAACAGACAAAGTTACTGGCGGCCTCTCAGCTCAGTTTGTAGTGTAGTGCCTTCAGCGCTGTAGGTTGTGGGTTCGATCCCCACCCAGAGCAAATATTTGTGTCATGGACATAGATGTTTGCTCTGTTTCTGGGTGTTAGTATGTATCATAAATATGTATTGACAAAAAAAAAGTATTTAAGTATTATATCAGTTATCTAGTTGCCATAGTACAAGCTTTGCTTAGTTTGGGGCTAGATGGCGATGAGTAAAATTTTCACCAATAACACTAATATTACCAATACTTTCGCATTTATAATATTAGTAAGTATAAATTATTATCCAGCTATGTAAGTATGCAAGCAAACTCACGGGCGTAAGCTAGTGGTCTAATAAAAGACCTGCGAAAACCTATTTCATAGTTCTAAGAATCCGGTCTTCAAAAGATGTTATCTTTAAGTAGTCCTATCATTTGTATCAAGATTCTAACGTATTTGCTTATAGCTAACTATCCTCGCTGTTTATATTAATAATGGTTTTATTTTCCACAAGAATTTGCGTTCAGATTCAAAGTTAAAGGGTATTTATTTTAATAACATAATAGGAATTACTTTGAAATGTCTTAGGAGATGGTGAAGCTACACCCTGTTTTGATTTTACTAAGCAGTCAAGCTATAGTTCATGGTCAGACATATACTATATCTCGGTAACCTAAATCCCACCAAAAACATTCTGTAAAAAACTAGCCAAGTCTCGATGGAGCTGCTTGTTTATCTCTAAAAAGTAATGAAATCTAGACAAAGTCGTGTCAAGTCTGAGGTTCTTTACTGCGATTTCTTTATTATTATAGAATGTTGTGTGACTTGGCCGTTGAACATTCTTTATACGTTAGTGGGTACAAGTCAATTTGGGGGCACGGCAGTGCCCCCGCCAAGTCGAGCGCGAAGCAAACACTGCCGTACCATCCTTTACTGGAACCATTTCGCCGCATTTTCAGGCCCCTATTTGAGAACCTCTGGATAAGACCAGAACGCTGAAATTTTCGTCATCCAGTAAGCCATAATCACATACTTAAAATCCAAAATTTCAAGTCTGTAGGTCATTTAGTTACGAAGTTAAGCGAAAGCAAAGTTTCGCATTTTAGACAGACACTCACTCACTCACTCACTCACTCACTCACTCACTCACTCATGATCATCAGAATAGAACTAGTACTTCCCATAAACTCAGAGAGCTGAAATTTGATACAGAGTTAGGGTTTAATGGCCACATAAAGGGAAAACCATAAAAACTAGGATAATCGAAGATCTGGAGTACCTGGTGACCCTGATAAGAAAACACAAAAGCCTAACCAAACTATTAGAGATCGACATACCGCCTTTACAAAAAATATTCAACTACTGGACCGATTTGAAAAATTCTTTCACCATTAGAATCGTACATTATCCCTGATGAACATAGGTTATAGTATATTTTCAAAAATATTAGGGATCCGTATGAAAACATCGATAATGTAATCCAAAGTATGAAAAAATTTTAAAAAAAATCCTTATATTGCGTTTGCTGCGGAAATTATTGACAATAGAGCAAAGTAATGTACTACAGTTTTAAAGAGGACATCAATATCTACCAAAAAGTATGCAATACTATATGTCTAACTATTAGGGATCCGTATGAAAACTTCGATAATGTAACCCAACGTGTAAAAAAACCAAAAAAATCCTTATGTCGCGTACGCTGCTGAAATTGTTGACAATAGAGCAAAGTGATGTACTACAGTTTTAAAGAGGACATCAATATCTACAAAAAAGTATGGAATACCATATGTCTCACTATTAGGGATCCGTAAGAAAACTTCGATAATGTAACCCAACGTGTGAAAAAAATCCAAAAAAATCCTTATATAGCGTACTCTGCGGAAATTGTTGACAATAGAGCAAAGTGATGTACTACAGTTTTAAAGAGGACATACAATATCTACAAAAAAAGTCTGCGATACTAAAAGTTTAATTAGGGATCCTTATGAAAAATTCGATAATTTAACCCAAGGTGTAAAAAAATTACCTATAATATAATTATTACATCCGTGCGACGCCGGGGCGGACTGCTAGTACGCAATAAAATTAAAGGAAAACTCTGGATAAGACTAGACTGGCTTTTATACTTACTTATACTTACAAGTTTACAAGAAGAAATATTCGAACGATTAACTTTACTCTACTCGAACATTACACAAATTGAATAAACAAATTAAATAAACTAAAATATTAATTTCGCTCAAAATTTGATCAAAATATAATGCATTGGATTGAGAGTGGCGGTGATACCCGCACACGTCGCTAGATGGCGCTGACTGTATTTTAAACGCGCTTACGATTTGTTTTTATAATAAAAAAACTACTCATAAAAAGAAAAAAAAACTGTGTCAAATAAGAAAATCTAATAAAATAAATCAATAAGCCCACGTTTCTACAAAAAGAAGTGAAATCCCACCAAAAACATTCTGTAAAAAACTAGCCAAGTCTCGATGGAGCTGCTTGTTTATCTCTAAAAAGTAATGAAATCTAGACAAAGTCGTGTCAAGTCTGAGGTTCTTTACTGCGATTTCTTTATTATTATAGAATGTTATGTGACTTGGCTGTTGAAGAGTAGGTACACAAGGGTACAAAACCAGGGTGGAAAATTGCCACTTAGAAAACGTTGATTCAATAACCAGTCAATGGTAGGCTTGATAAAGCTGCGTATTTCAATAATACTTAAATTCAAATTCAAATTCAAAAATCATTTATTTCAATAAAATCACAAGGATCACTTTGAAACGTCTTAGGAACTAGGTGAAGCTACGCCGATTCCACGCGACCAAGCCTAGAAGAATCGGGCAACAAACACGGCTTGGGGTCTACCTTTTTTTTATGATCCTTTCCTTAATGCTATGTAGAGCTCCAGTGTGGTGCCAATCGAACAAGGTGAAGGCTCAAACAAGAATAATAATTAAAAGTTAAAAGTACCTACTACTCAAGTACGTAGGTACAGCAATAAAAAAAAATAACTAAAGAGCTTCAGCACAAATTCAAAAAGCAACACACGCTACACTTGATTTAGAATTAAAACTTACAGATAAAATAACTATTTGCTTAAAAATAATTAAAGTAGACAAATGTTACACAAAATGAAATTAAGTACCTAAATCAATATTTAGCTGTCGAGTGGCAGAGCGACATCAGGCCACGAGGATTTATCATTTATATAAAGGCGAGCCTGAAACAAACAGTATAAAAAATACATCTATTTTATGTTGGATCGGTGGTCGATTTGACGCTCCAAAAAGAAGACAGCAGAAGTCAGCATTGTCAATGCTGAATGCATGTGTTGCACGATCAACAACAGCCTAAAATAAGACACTAGCGTCCAATTACCAATACCTGTATTGGCTATTATCTCGCTTAACAAACATAGGTAGTTACAACAGATATAGCATTACGTGTAAACAAAATTGACTTGTACCCACTTACGTATAAAGAATGTTCAACGGCCAAGTCACACAACATTCTATAATAATAAAGAAATCGCAGTAAAGAACCTCAGACTTGACACGACTTTGTCTAGATTTCATTACTTTTTAGAGATAAACAAGCAGCTCCATCGAGACTTGGCTAGTTTTTTACAGAATGTTTTTGGTGGGATTTTGTTTACACGTAATGTTATATCTGTTGTAACTACCTATGTTTGTTAAGCGAGATAATAGCCAATACAGGTATTGGTAATTGGACGCTAGTGTCTTATTTTAGGCTGTTGTTGATCGTGCAACACATGCATTCAGCATTGACAATTCTGACTTCTGCTGTCTTCTTTTTGGAGCGTCAAATCGACCACCGATGTAACATAAAATAGACGTATTTTTTATACTGTTTGTTTCAGGCTCGCCTTAACATAAGTATTATTAAGCCTACAATTGACTGGTTATTGAATCAACGTTTTCTAAGTGGCATTTTCCATCGTTAATGGGTAGCGGTTCTGGCGACAGATTGGTGCAATGGTGTCATGGAGCACCTGGTTTTGTACCCTTGTGTACTCTTCAACGGCCAAGTCACATAACATTCTATAATAATAAAGAAATCGCAGTAAAGAACCTCAGACTTGACACGACTTTGTCTAGATTTCATTACTTTTTAGAGATAAACAAGCAGCTCCATCGAGACTTGGCTAGTTTTTTACAGAATGTTTTTGGTGGGATTTCACTTCTTTTTGTAGAAACGTGGGCTTATTGATTTATTTTATTAGATTTTCTTATTTGACACAGTTTTTTTCTTTTTATGAGTAGTTTTTTTATTATAAAAACAAATCGTAAGCGCGTTTAAAATACAGTCAGCGCCATCCAGCGACGGGTATCACCGCCACTCTTAATTTTGAGCGAAATTAATATTTTAGTTTATTTAATTTGTTAATTTGTTTATTCAATTTGTGTACTGTTCGAGTAGAATAAAGTTAATCGTTCAACTATTTCTTCTTGTAAACTTGTAAGTATAAAAGCCAGTCTAGTCTTATCCAGAGTTTTCCTTTAATTTTATTGCGTACTAGCAGTCCGCCCCGGCGTCGCACGGATGTAATAATGATATTAAAGGTAATTTTTTTACACCTTGGGTTACATTATCGAATTTTTCATAAGGATCCCTAATAAAACTTTTAGTATCGCAGACTTTTTTTGTAGATATTGATGTCCTCTTTAAAACTGTAGTACATCACTTTGCTCTATTGTCAACAATTTCAGCAGCGTACGCGATATATGGATTTTTTTTTGTTTTTTTTACACGTTGGGTTACATTATCGAAGTTTTCATACGGATCCCTAATAGTTAGACATATATTATTGTATACTTTTTTGTAGATATTGATGTCCTCTTTAAAACTGTAGTTTATTACTTTGCTCTATTGTCAATAATTTCCGCAGCAAACGCAATATAAGGATTTTTTTTTAAATTTTTTCATACTTTGGATTACATTATCGATGTTTTCATACGGATCCCTAATATTTTTGAAAATATACTATAACCTATGTTCATCAGGGATAATGTACGATTCTAATGGTGAAAGAATTTTTCAAATCGGTCCAGTAGTTGAATATTTTTTGTAAAGGCGGTATGTCGATCTCTAATAGTTTGGTTAGGCTTTTGTGTTTTCTTATCAGGGTCACCAGGTACTCCAGATCTTCGATTATCCTAGTTTTTATGGTTTTCCCTTTATGTGGCCATTAAACCCTAACTCTGTACCAAATTTCAGCTCTCTGAGTTTATGGGAAGTACTAGTTCTATTCTGATGATCATGAGTGAGTGAGTGAGTGAGTGAGTGAGTGAGTGAGTGAGTGTCTGTCTAAAATGCGAAACTTTGCTTTCGCTTAACTTCGTAACTAAATGACCTACAGACTTGAAATTTTGGATTTTAAGTATGTGATTATGGCTTACTGGATGACGAAAATTTCAGCGTTCTGGTCTTATCCAAAGGTTCTCAAATAGGGGCCTGAAAATGCGGCGAAATGGTTCCAGTAAAGGATGGTACGGCAGTGTTTGCTTCGCGCTCGACTTGGCGGGGGCACTGCCGTGCCCCCAAATCAAAAAGTTGATTGTAAAAAAGACATAAAAGAAAAACTTGTATACCCACTTATTTATGTTCATGTGCCTAAGTGAACATAAACATTCATGGAATATAAAATTGCAAACTATAACACAAAACTAATCATCGATGAAATGCAATTTAGTCAAGAAATAATTAAAAAAAAAACCGGCCAAGTGCGAGTCGGACTCGCGCACGAAGGGTTCCGTACTATTATCAAAACGGCCAAAAAATCACGTTTGTTGTACGGGAGTCCCACTTAAATATTTATTTTATTCTCTTTTTAGAGAAATACATCATAATATGATGTATTTCTCTAAAAAGAGCATAAAATAAATATTTAAGTTATCATAATATGATGTATTTCTCTAAAAAGAGCATAAAATAAATATTTAAGTGGGACTCCCGTACAACAAACTGTGAAAATTTCAACTGTCTAGCTATCACGGTTCACGAGATACAGCCTGGTAACAGACAGACGGACAGCGGTGTCTTAGTAGTCCCGTTTTTTACCCTTTAGGTACGGAACCCTAGAAACATAAAAAATAATTCATAATATCTCATAACCTACCTATTTACCTAACTACGTAGTTAGCATTCCACACGTGACAGGTTGCAAAGCCGTCGCCGCTTTCAAGAATACTAACAGGTTTCCTCACGATGTTTTCCTTCACCGTTATAAACACGTGTAACACGCATGTACATTTTTCGAACAGAAATATCCATTGATGCACGGCCAGGATTCAAACTCGAAATTAATTTGAAATTAATAATATCTACCTAGGTACCTATTTACCTAACTACATGAATTCAATAATTCAATTTCAAACTTTTTAGTCGATCATGTGAAGTACCATCTATTTTCCGACTAACTTTACCGATAGTGGTAAAATAGCGCCACCTGCCAGCGGAATTGCAAACCTCTTTCATCTTACCTCTCAAACCCCGAGCGGTCGCATGAGATCGCGAAAAGTACTTATATTAACGTAGTAACATCACATGAAACTAGATGGCGCTGGAATGCAAAAATCAAGTTTGTTGTATGGGAGCCCCCCTTAAATATTTATTTTATTCTGTTTTTAGTATTTGTTGTTCGAGCAGCAATAGAAATACATAATCTGTGAAAATTTCAACTGTCCAGCTATCATGGTTCATGATATAGATACAGCCCTGTGACAGACAGACAGACAGACGGACAGACAGACGGACAGACAGACGGACAGACAGACGGACTGACAGACGGACAGACAGACGGACAAACAGACGGACAGACAGACGGACAGACAGACGGACAGACAGACGGACAGACAGACGGACAGACAGACGGACAGACAGACGGACAGACAGACGGACAGACAGACGGACAGACAGACGGACAGACAGACGGATAGACAGACGGACAGCGAAGTCTTAGTAATAGGGTTCCGATTTTACCCTTTGGGTACGGAACCCTAAAAACTACAAATGAAACAACGATATAAATATATAACGGCTCAAAAAAAATATTTAAATTTCTGACCTCATACATTAGTATTCTTTGTATATCAAAAACTACGAGTACCATGGTACCTACACCAACACCTACATCCTGAAAAAATACTTGCAGATTTTAATTTTGTACCGCTGCAGACATCAAACTCGAACTATGCGTCTCAGTCGAACACGGCATTGCAAAACAATATTACAAACAGACAAACAAACATTTATGTTTGTAGGGATCAGACATTTACCTCATGGTTGCCTCATGATTCGCACATATAACGCTAAATGGTTAGCGCCCATAAAACCTAGGTTACCTGACTAGTGTTTCCATAGTGACCTGTGAACTGTTGCAAAAGCTAGGCCTTGCCTAAGCCTTAGGTCTCCAATGGAACGGCAGCGACACAATAATGGCCTAACCAATTAATAGTCTTACAGGTAAACTACTCGTTTAATAAAATAATGAAATAAAACCAAACTTAACTTTAAGTAGGTAAGAATATTGTCTGCAGAACCGTCTCTATCCTGCTGGCTTATCTCGTAAAAACTATGATCATGCGGTTCATGCAGTAATTCTCATTAGTTTTAGAGAATACCTATATCATAGTAACTATTATAGAATCTATGTAGGTACCTAAACTGCATTAAAAGCCATAATATGATAACCATAGTTTTTACGAAATAAGCTAGTTGGGGGTGCAAGGGTTCACCTGGGCGCCGAGGTTCTAGGGGCGCCGCCAACCCTCTGATGAGGGGCGCCCTCAAAATTTCGGGGGTGGGGGGTTTTACTGGGGTGTGGGGTGCCTAGGCCCGGGAGATTATTACTCAGCTCAATGCTGAGACGGATTGTTATTGCTCTCTTTACTAATTTTGTGTTGTGCTTATTTTAGAGCAAATAAATGTATTTTTCTTTCTTTCTTTTTTTCTAGCAAAGCTACTCAGCTTCAAACTTACTACTTTGATTTGCGTGGGCGGAAAACGGTAGGGGGAGGGTTTTCAGTTGGTTCGGCGGCACCTATGTTAGGGTTGCACCCCAGCAAGATAGGCTAAAGCCCTGATTGTCTGTAATATAGCGGTGGTCGCACGTACACCTCTAACCAATGACGTTTGCCACATCTTTGTTTATGTTTATTATGACAGCTGTCATGACGGTGGCCAGTTCTTGAGAAGTTGTTATTTAAACCTGTAACTATTGCATCTGTATGGTCGAGATAGTGAATTCAAATGTTTCTATGCATCGATTTCAAAATATGACTAGAGTGGCTCGTAGGAGAGGCAACTGGGCTGGGCTGGTGGGATCGATTATTTTCAGCCAAATAGGGTAGGTAAAAGGAAAAATAAGGAAAAAAAATTTTTTTGGTTTGTAATGCATTAGCTAAAAAACTACTAGACCAATTTTAAATTTTCTTTCATCTATCAAAAGTTACATTATCAGTGAGTACATAGGCTTTATTTTTTTAAAGATTCCTACGATAATTGCAATAATATAACCTATAGAGTACTACCTAGAGAAAAACCGGGTATATTTTTCAAATTGGCTATAAATAGTATACAGACACAGACTGACATTTAAAACTCGTCTCAGGCCATAAGGGTACGAAATAAGCAATACAAGAATTTAATATTCATATTATGTTAACCTACATTTGCCAAAAGTTGCAAACTCTATTATAGTATATTATTATATTATGTAGTATTAAGTGAAAACTAAAGTGGGAATCAGTGCATCACATTATGTAATCCTATATATATTATTTGTTTTTGTTATTTATTATACCCCTTATAAGATCAAAGCGTTGAACTGCAGAACACTAAAAATTAAAAGGCCAACAAGAAAATTATGTTTCAATAAGTTCCGAAACTGGACCGACAATCGCTTTCCAATCTCGCCCTTTTCAATAACCGCACATCCCAAACTGGGATCCAACAAGAAACTACACCACAATTTGTACCTCATCGGTGTTTCATTTCATTATCAATGAAAAATCAGCTTTACTGCACCGATTTTTAATCCGATTTAGCTTGAAGCGAGTGTCTTTTTTACCTACTTTAAAAGCAGGTTGAACTTCAATACGATTTTTAAAATGAGTTGGTTGATCGCCGTATTTGAATTGAAACCTTCTAGTTTTAAAATTAGTAAAAACGAGTTAAACTTAAAAAAAAGTTTTAATTTAATTATTGAAGGGTGTTTTGTTTAATTTTTACAAGCTTTTTTAAGTTGTAATGTATGTATGTAACTATGTTTGTTCGGGTGGAACCTTGCAACTCAATTTTGAAACGATTATCCCCAACCGATTGAGCTGAAATTTTGCACTGCGAGCGATTTTGGTGACAGCGAGTTGATCTGATGATAGAAACAGGAGCTGTATAACAGGAACACAACGGAACTAATTAGTAAAAAAATCGATTAGGTAAAAACGTTGCATTCTTGTCAAGTTTCGAAAACAATTTAATTTTATGCGACAATGCGACGATGCGCAATGATGCTCGATGGTTTAAATGATTTTACAAAGGCTTGTCATTGAAAAATATTTTTTTAACAGAAAACTTATTCTTGTATATTTTAATTTTTCTTAGTGTGTTTTTCACTGTGTAAGTTTTCTGTAAGTAGATAGATGGATATTTACCTACTGTTATAAAGTCTACCTCAGACGGTGTCGCGGCAATAAAGCCTTAACCGTAAGACAGATTGCGGGCCTTATTTGAAACGTTACCTAGAGAATATGGGTTTTATTTTACAGTCCAGTTGGAGATATTCCGTGGTGTTAGATTTATTGAGTTAGATTTTTCGGACGAATATTGAACCCTAAGAAAAGTATTTAAATAATTTTCTATGCTGCAAATATCTAACACAGCTTTGTCTGTGTAGGTAAATATTATTATTTGTTCACCGATTTTTATTTATTTGAAAGGTAGGTACCTATTTACCAATCCTATAAACCAATTTTTTTAACCGATCAAGAAATGAAGGATGAAAATGAATGAAAAAGGATAAAAAACATATTGATTTTATGTATTTTTTAACTATTCCCACGGTATAATCTTATTGGTTTTATTTTTAGGTAGTAATTTAATTATTATTATTCAAATAAATACCTTTCGACTTTGAATTAGTTTTAATAGTTAATTAAAAGTGACTAAATCGAATGCCTATTTTATAATGCTTAATTTTCAAATACCTACCTACCATTTTACTTCATCTAAAACACTTTTCAAATCGATACGAAACTATCAAACACAATCGCATAACTGAAATTCCAACAAGAATTCATAGATCAATAAAACGATTGACTAAATTCCGTCGGTAACAGCGCACGTGCGCTGTCAACTCGTCATTCACCAACTTGCTGTTGAAGAAGTTCCGACGCGCGATGACAGATGGCGTTAGTGGTAGTAACAAAAGTTGAATTTTAACCAAATTAAAAAATGAAGGAGGGTCTCAATTCGGTTGTATTTTTTACCTTTGTTTTATTTATTTATTCCTAATTTTTTTGCTCTTTAAAAAAATACACAAATATGCGGACTTAATGCTAAGGCATTTTCTACCAGCCAACCAGTAGTAAGATGGTGGTTGGCGTGCAATGAGAGAAAACAAAAAAATCTTAAAAACTAATATAAAACAAAGATTTTGGAGGATTTCAATTAATTAATAAAAAAAACATTATTGTCACTTATACTTACGAGTCAGTACCTACTTAAATCCTCTCATCACACTGGTTATTTTACATAGAGGGATTCAAAAACAGTTTCCTATGACCGATTGATACCTACCTACTTAATAAAGTAATATACCTAATAGTAGTACCTAATAGATAGATAGATAATAATCAAAAAGGACATTCCTAATAGGATCAAAGACCCGTTTGTGATGCCTATCCCGGTTTTGATCATTTTCAATTTTAGCAGTCAATAACTAAGCATAGCAAACAAACTTGTTTAAAATCTATATTTAATACAATTCTTTGTCTATGGTCCGTTTTGATTAGAGACATTTGTGGTGCGTTATTACTCAGACTTGATTCACCACAACTAAATATTAATAAATAAATATCGCCTGTTACAAAACCTTTGCTAAATCTATTATATTCTATATTGTTTAAAAATCGTCGTTTTAATATTTTTTTCAATATAAACCGTATATTTTAAAATTAAAATGTTATAATGCCCACAAATTGGCACCTATTTGGCACCTAACCTATTAGACATTACGGCCCTCAGACTCTCAGAGCGTGAACATAAATGGCAAGATGATGGACAGTAAAGATCTCACTTTAATTAGGTACTAACCACATTCTTTCTCGAAAAATGATATGAATCCTCACACTCGTAACTCAAATTACGGTATTTAATTGCTACTTTTATTTGTCCATTGCGTTTTCAGCGACTGAGTTTATTACATCCGTGGGCAGGTTATGAATTTTTCCCTTAGAGTAATGATAATAAATCGATAATAGTCACATCACTGATAGTGAAGTATGAACCGTCAGCAAAAAATAGAGACACAAAAAAAATCTAAACAAAAAACTACTATCCAAGGACGGTATCAAAACCCTAGCAGATATTCTGAAATCCTTAAAAATGTCGGGGTAGTCAGCAGCACTTCTAATCATTATTGATAAATGCATTTTGTAGGGAGTACGATAGTACTTATTAGTCTAAGTTGTAAATAATTGTCTATGGTTGTTTATATTTAGTCTATAAGCTTAGTCGTTAGTTTTTTTGTCTGTGAACGGAAACGGACATCAACACGCGGGCATACGCACGCCATATTAGTCCGTTCCCGGTTGAGTTCAGTTTGATTTTTGTACTGAAGGCGAGTGCACGTCACTTGCGCTCCTACAATTTCATATTTCATATGATAAAAATGGTATCACGTCTGTTATCTTTGGGGTTGTAAAAACGTAATAAAAAAGTGTATAAAAACCAAAAGAACATATAAATGTATGTTATGTTCATCACAATGTTTATACCTAGGTACTGAGTGAGAGTTAAACTCCCTTTATAAAGCTACTACCAACGGAGCTGTGTCAGAAAAGCTGTTCAGAAATTAAAAAAAAAAAAAAAAAAAAAAAAAAAAAAAAGTATCACGACTGTAATCCCCCAAGTACGTTAACATCCTCTCGGATCTCCAGACGCTCAGATCTTTGAAGATGTCTAAAGGGATTAGTCAGAGGCACGTCCAAACCGTCCAATACATTAAGCACATGCCCACATTTTGCAGTGGTTTTCATGGTCAGTCAGTTAGTTACCTGGTCAAAAACGTTTTTATCCAAGCAAGCAAAAAACAATAGTTTTTATTAGTTACTCAGCGTCATAGTGAAGCGGTCTAAAATTAATACTCTAAGCAGTGCCGGATTAACCACGTAGCAAGAGTAGCAAATGCTACGGGCCCCGCGACTCGAGGGGCCCCGCGGTCCAACACAACTCTCACCGTAAAACAATAATGTAGATAGGAGCGTAAAAATATTTTACTAGGGTATGCTTCACTCCCACCTGAAATATGACCTTATAATTATTATATCTTATTATATTCCGAGAAAAAGGCTAAATACTGCTAAATTTGCCCATATTAAATCTAGAAAAGTTTATCCCACCAAAAACATTCTGTAAAAAACTAGCCAAGTCTCGATGGAGCTGCTTGTTTATCTCTAAAAAGTAATGAAATCTAGACAAAATCGTGCCAAGTCTGAGGTTCCTTACTGCGATTTCTTTATTATTATAGTTAATGATGTGACTATAATAATAAAGAAATCGCAGTAAGGAACCTCAGACTTGGCACAACTTTGTCTAGATTTCATTACTTTTTAGAGATAAACAAGCAGCTCCATCGAGACTTGGCTAGTTTTTTACAGAATGTTTTTGGTGGGATTTCACTTCTTTTTGTAGAAACGTGGGCTTATTGATTTATTTTAATAGATTTTCTTATTTGACACAGG
Source organism: Hydriomena furcata (assembly GCA_912999785.1). Classification (NCBI taxonomy): domain Eukaryota; kingdom Metazoa; phylum Arthropoda; class Insecta; order Lepidoptera; family Geometridae; genus Hydriomena; species Hydriomena furcata. The sequence goes on along the minus strand of OU538832.1, from coordinate 13,869,952 downwards.
TTTTATGACATATTTTTTTGCAATGACAGTCGATTTTTTTATGCACCAATAGTAGAAGGGGGCATTACCATATCTCTAATACAGCTGAGACCAGCTGAGGGTTCTTCATCAGATACTTCAGACCTTCGATTTTTTACATCAAATGAAGCGGCCCATCAAGTTGAATATTTTTTGTAAAGGCGGTATGTCGATCTCTAATAGTTTGGTTAAGCTCTTGTGTTTTCTAATCAGGGTCACCAGGTACTCCAGATCTTCGATTATCCTAGTTTTCAGTGTTCCGTACCCAAAGGGTAAAATCGGAACCCTATTACTAAGACTTCGCTACCCGTCTGTCTGTCTGTCTGTCTGTCCGTCCGTCCGTCTGTCAGTCACAGGGCTGTATCTCATGAACCGTGATAGCAAGACAGTTGAAATTTTCAGATTATGTATTTCGGTTGCTGCTATAACCACAAATACTAAAAACAGAATAAAATAAATATTCCATACAACAAACGTGATTTTTTTGCCGTTCTTATAGATAATGGTCCGACTCGCACTTGGCCGGTTTTTATGGTTTTCCCTTAAGGCGCTCCCAGTCGACGATTGTTTTTGTTCGAAATGAAAAAATAAATACTTGTGAACAAGCTACATCTCCTATTTTATAATGTATAGTATATGTGAATAAAGATGTACCCATCTTAAATCACTTCGAATAATAATCCTACCGACCGCTGCAATGGCGACAAACACACGTCGGCGCGTGGTCCGCCTTAGCTTTTCGAATAAATTAATGATTTAAATTATGTATAATTACTTATCAAAAATCTATTCTAATAGAAATCTAGATCTTCATATTTCCTATCTTTAACAATAAATCACAAGTTGATTTTAATAGTAGGTATATAAAATATTTCGATCATAAATTCTAAAACGTATCATTTTGAAATAACATCTTTATCGTGAAAAGTTTCTGCTATTATGTTTTCAGCTTAATAGAAGTCTAGGTAGGAACCTGAAGTAATATACTTATAAAAATAGGAGATGTGGCTTGTTTAGAAGTATTTCTTTTTTCGTTTCGAAAAAGAGCAATCAGCGACTGGCAGCCTCTTAATGTGGCCATTAAACCCTAACTCTGTACCAAATTTCAGCTCTCTGAGTTTATGGGAAGTACTAGTTCTATTCTGATGATCATGAGTGAGTGAGTGAGTGTCTAAAATGCGAAACTTTGCTTTCGCTTAACTTCGGAACTAAATTACCTACAGACTTGAAATTTTGGATTTTAAGTATGTGATTATAGCTTACTGGATGACGAAAATTTCTGGTATTATCCAGAGGTTTTCAAATAGGGACCTGAAAATGCGGCGAAATGATTCCTGTAAAGGATGGTACGGCAGTGTTTGTTTGCTTCGCGCTCGACTTGGCGGGGGCACTACCGTGCCCCCCGATTTGTAACAGTTTTGTTTTATTTAATAGGTACCCTTAAAGTGAGAACCTATAGCAAACTAAGAGCCCCTTTACAAAATTTGCTACAGGCCCCGCGCTAGCTTAATCCGGCACTGACTCTAAGTAATTTCTAAGAACGTAATAAACCCTGATGAAGTTATTACGTTTCCTTGTATGACTTTATGTGCTTTTTAGTGCCATCTCAGGGTTTGTTGTGACCTTTGACTATAAATAAGCATCAGAGATATTATAAAACTTAGTCATTACATCCAGACTTCCAGACAAGTTCTTATTTAGAAATTCTAGCGTAGAATTTTACAAATCTAATAGGAGAGATAGGGGCTTGCCACCTGTCATGTATGAAGTGCTATTACTTAAAATATATGCATGTGCTTAAATGTTATATTTGGATGTGCTTCTGACTACTTCCTTTAGACATCTTTACACACACGTAGATTATTTGGGATCACAGTCGTGATCCTTTTTTTGTGTTGTAAATGTACTAGAATGTTCTGGTATTTCTAAGAAAAAGTAGATAAACATCCAGTAATGCCATCAAAAACATACCTTGTAAAAAAAGCCCAGCCTCGCAACGCAACTCGGTTCTTCTACCGTATAAAGTTGTGAGATCCATGTTATACCAAGTCGGTTAATTTATTCAGTCCCTACTTTAAGGGTCCTTCTGACTTAAGTTATAACGTAAGTCCTTCTGTCTTAAGTTATAACGTAAAGGTTAGCTAATTACGTAATAACATAAGACATTGTGTTGCAAATGTACTTGAATGTTCTGGTATTTCTCGGGAAAAGTAGATAAATAATAAATATCCAGTAATTATAGGGTATCGCAGCGTGCAATAAGTTAAAACGTGACAACTTGAAAAAATCTTACTAACATTATAAATCCGCAAATGAATATCCACATTAATATCAATATTTATTGCTAATTACCACGTATCAACTTTTATCACCATAAATAAAACTCTGCTATAGGTACCTACTAATTATATACTATTAGTAGATTATACTATTTTTAAAAGACAAACCAGAAATACCTAAATAATAAAAACCGGCCAAGTGCGAGTCGGACTCGCGCACGAAGGGTTCCGTACTATTATCAAAACGGCAAAAAAATCACGTTTGTTGTACGGGAGTCTCACTTAAATATTTATTTTATGCTGATTTTAGAGAAATACATCATCTGTGAAAATTTCAACTGTCTAGCTATCACGGTTCACGAGATACAGCCTGGTAACAGACAGACGGACAGCGGTGTCTTAGTAGTCCCGTTTTTTACCCTTTAGATACGGAACCCTAGAAACATAAAAAATAATTCATAATATCTCGTAACCTACCTATTTACCTAACTACGTAGTTAGCATTCCACACGTGACAGGTTGCAATCCCGTCGCCGCTTTCAAGAATACTAACAGGTTTCCTCACGATGTTTTCCTTCACTGTTATAAACACGTGTAACGCGCATATACTTAGGTACATTTTTCGAACAGAAATATCCATTGATGCACGGCCAGGATTCGAACTCGAAATTAATTGGAAATTAATAATATCTACCTAGGTACCTATTTACCTAACTACATGAATTCAATAATTCAATTTCAAACTTTTTATTCGATCATGTGAAGTACCACCTATTTACCGACTTACTTTACCGATAGTGGTAAAATAGCGCCACCTGCCAGCGGAATCGCAGACCTCTTTCATCTTACCTCTCAAACCCCGAGCGGTCGCATGAAAACCGCGAAAAGTACCTATAATACGTAGTAACATCAAATGAAACTAGATGGCGCTGGAATGCAAAAATCAAGTTTGTTGTATGGGAGCCCCCCTTAAATATTTATTTTATTCTGTTTTTAGTATTTGTTGTTCGAGCAGCAATAGAAATACATAATCTGTGAAAATTTCAACTGTCTAGCTATCATGGTTCATGAGATACAGCCCTGTGACAGACAGACGGACAGACGGACAGACGGACAGACGGACAGACGGACAGGCGGACAGACGGACAGACGGACAGACGGACAAACGGACAGACGGACAGCGAAGTCTTAGTAATAGGGTTCCGATTTTACCCTTTGGGTACGGAACCCTAAAAATGTAACCCACGTCTTCTAAATACTTAGAATCAATACTTATAACTTTTATTTTGTTGTATTTCTATAGCGAATCATTAATTATACCCAAAATATTCGCTCTATATTTTATTGTTGTCCAACTCAATGCTTAGAATGTAACAAAAATTATAAAAAACGTCATTGTTGACAGTTTAGGGTTCAGTAGAACTGATGTAAAACGTTCGTAAAGTTAGGTACCTACTAATAAAAAAAAATGAAGTAGATCACGCGTCTTGGTTATATCATGACTCAGGTCTCCAGGCGTTTAGATCCTTGAAGATGTTTAAAGGGGGTAGTTAGAGGCACGTTCAAAGCTGCAAGCTCGTCGCCGCTTTTAAGAATAGGTAACTACTAACTGAGCACGTGTGTTTGCATTTTATTTGTTTTTAACTCGTACATCACTATCAACACTACAAAAAATATTAGAATTTGGAGATTGCACATGCACAGGTAACTAATTTCATTTAGATTTTTATTTATAATTAGTCTTAATTGTGTTTGTATTAAGGGATATATTAGCTTTTTTTTTGTTTAATATAGTTCTTTATTTAAATATTTAAGATACCTACCTAAGGTTCGATCTATATAAAGTTGCCTTATTTATGTTTCATTTTATTTTTGTTTCCTTTATTGTTTTAAATTTATTATGTTTTTTTGTCTTTTCTTAGAGTTCTTACCACTTGAATATATCGTTTATTATATTTTCGTTTTTTGTCTTTTCAATTATTATTTTTTTGTACTATTTACTTATTACTTTTTCTTGACGATGTTTTAGGCTATATTCATGTTGGGAAGGAACTGCCTTCTGTAACACAGCTTTTCATAAAGCTACCACAGGAGACAGAGCTCAACCAATATTTTTTGTACTTTCTACCTACTTCAAGAAATAAATAATTTGTATTTATAAAATAAATACTTAAATCCTGTTCTATTGGTATTACCATCCATCATTTATATGCGTTTTGTTTATACAGAACCCTTTCACTGATGTAAGATCACTCTTGACCGAATTGTATCTCCGAGAAATCCACCCACGCGGCATCACATTTTTTGCGATCCATATTTTGATTAATGCCCGTAGTTTTGCGTTTTATCGTTTTTGGTCCATCCCTATAATGTGGGACGATTTTTTTGGACTTCAGTTGTCGTTTATTTTGGTGCAGATAATTTGAAATATATGTACTTATGTACCCAACCTACCTACATATTATACCCACCTAGAATTTATAATAGAATAAAAAAATAAAGGCGGCGATCCCACACGAATCCATAGTTATGGATACATAAATAGTTTGTATAGTTTAATACATGTTATATAAAATAAATCTTGAATATAATTATATTGCTTAAACCACATAATGTTATCCTAAATCTTTATCGTTTATACCCATTAGTATAGTAATATGTTACTACATCACTGGTAGGTAATCGTTAAAAAAAATAACAAAAAAAAAATTGGTTCACGACTGTAATCCCCAAGAACTGTAGATATACTTTTAGATCTCCAGACACTGAGATCCTTTTAAGATGGTGGGGGTAGTCAGAGGCACGTCCAAACATTATATTTGGCACATGCCCACATTTTGCAGTAGTTATCATTAACTTAACTTAGTTAGCTTTAACTGTCAAAAGACAATTGAATTTTGACAGTATTTATGATTATCAGCGAGCTTATGCAACAGGGCTGGTCGTAACGGCTGGAGAAAAAAATAATAACTAATTAGAAAAATACAAGTTATAGTATGGCTAATTCTGCTAAAGAAGTTTTTAGTCCGCCTAATTAAGGTCTATTTTGGTTAGTTCGTAATCAATTTATTACATTGAAATCATGTAACCATTCATTTTTTGAACAGCTGCTTCAGATATTGCAAGCAGCTCTCGTTTAACTTCACATTATCAGATTTCAAATTTCAACGCCATACATAAGTTCAAAATAAAAATAATCGTTTCGCACATTCATAACGCATCAAAAATATCAAAAAGACATAAATATCTAACACAAGTAGATAGCAACAATGAAATAAGCACCTTGACGAATGAGTGGCAATACATTGCCTATTCTGTACCCGAAACCAATGTACAGAGATCAAAAGCACTTATACCAAAACTACCGAAACGAGTCACAATATAGCCTTTATTCCCTCACATCTAAGGTTCAAAGTAACACATTTTTGGGGACAATTGTTGAGTTATGAACCATTGCGTATGGTATTGACTCAATAGCAAATAATGCAATCAATTGACATGATCTCTCACAATATTGTAGGGCAAAATGTGCAAATTTTGGCGCCACGCAAGTCACAAGCTGAGGCGGAAGAGTTTGTGACGACATTGGTGGCGACTGTGGTCGCGCGTTCAACTGCCGACTCGCAGATTTTTAATACGCGATGGTCGTCACAAAAACAAATTTACAAAACATACAAGAAAAAGTAGTTCTATTACCGTTGCAAATGATCTATTAAAAGCCTACATGATCCAATTTATTACCAGTTAGAAACGTCTTAGAAAACATGTTTGCGAAATCTTGTTTTGTAATAAAATATTCATAGATTAAAATCAAAGCAAATTTAATCTCTTTCTTGTATCCTATTTACTTCTACTTTGATTAATGGAGTCCTAAAAATATTAAGGCAGTTTTATTTCTATACATTAAATTAATATTCGTATTTTGCACCACAACCCACAAATGCTCGCATTAAATCGACACTGCAATGATAAGTGGGGGGTCCAACAGACCCCAGTGAACAAAAACGTGTCAATAATTCGAACAATGTCTCGTTGCTTTTGTGGCTGGCGAAGATAAATGACTGTTGCTATTCGTATAATGTAGGATAATTTGTTGGGATTAGTCCAGTGAACGAATACTGTGGATAAGACATGCGATGACTATAAAAAAGTAAGTTTGGCCAACTTTGAACACGGAGTTTTTAGGCTAGCTGTCATACGAGTAACTACGACTACGACTTTTTTAAAAGCAGCGATCGACCTAATATAATAATTAGTAATAATAATAAATATAGTAATTTTGAAGAATAATTAACTAATGCGCGATTCGGACGTGACTTATAAAAAATCATCAATTTTTTCGAAATTTTCACGAACATTATACAAAATTCTATTATTTTTATTTCAACCTGAAATAAAAATAATAGAAACATAAAAGATAAAATATTTACAGCCCAAAATTAGTGATCCTATCTAATTAATTATACCTATTACAATGAAACTAAAAACACTGAATCAAAAGTTCATGTCACGCTCTCTTGTCCAGTGCTTCATGAGGGGCAGTCAGTGTCCAGTCCATTCGAATGAGCTAGATAATAGATGTAGGGACTGCCTACACTCTGCGCACCCTAAAACATTAAAAGTTCGTATCCACACTAACAATCATGAAAAAACCTACTACCACTTCTGCCGTTTACCGTCACCGCCTACCAAATACACCCCATTGTACAAAACACATTGTTGTGTAGCATCTGTTTATCCGTTTACTGTGGCCGGGTGACGATGTTTATCTATTATTTTATTACTCTATGATTTATTTATACTTTTCGATCGAGTGGCCCCCAAACCAACACTACTCCAAAAATGAGGTGAATTATTGTAATTCGTGATTTGGGTACAAAAATGGCAGCGTATTCTAATACTTAGGAAAATTGTTGGTCTAATGTTATATCAAATAAACTTCAACCCCGAGTATAGGGGATTTCTTTTGACAAGTTTTTATATAACTTGCAATGTATGTAGGTGTAACAATGTTTGTTCGGGTGGAATCTTACAACTTAATTTTGAAACAGTTTTCTCCAACCGATTGAGCAGAAATTTTGCATACTTAAGTAACTTCGGTGACAATGTAATATACAGACAGACAATATAATATGTTGAAAGAAAAATTATCAGATGACGGAGTCAGCAGCTGTTCAACAGTCACTTACAACGGAACTCCTCAGTAAATACTTCGATCGAGTAAAAACTTTGCATTCTTGTCAAGTTCCGATGCCAATGTTATATGATGTGACCTTATTTAAACCTATTTTATAATGTATAGTATACATATACTACATATACATAAACAATCATCGGCTGGGAGCACCTTAACGCTAAAGTCGCATGGGGTTTCCACCAATAATAATATACATGACAACATGTTCTTCGCAAAATAAAATTCACCCACGTCCTCAGTATGTACCTGATTACATTTAAATGATCTTTAATATCCTATAAAACAACCCGTCGATAGCATCCTAAATATACAATTTAAGTGCATTAAAAAATCACGCTGCTTTCGACAGAATATAAATTTCGCAAAATTGGTTCGGGTCGTAAATTCGGCTATTAAGATCCGACCGCGGTGCGTTCTGATTGTAGACATTACACGCGCTTGGCGCGGAGTAGCCCGTCTTTATACTCTCATTATTTTTGTGATCTGTAATTCATAACACCGATCGAGGACATTGTAAATGGGTTGGACAGTACGGAAGTTCCCATGAGCTGCCCACTTTGGCGTATCTAAAAGATAGAATCTATTTACTTGACAGATACTTCAAATCATATAAAGGGCCAAGCCTGAACGAAAATAAAGTCTATAAAGGCTTGTTGGTCTTTAAAAAAACGTATTGTAAAAAACCGGCCAAGTGCAAGTTGGACTCGCGCACCAAGGGTTCCGTACCTATATCTATAAAAAACGGCAAAAAATCAGGTTTGTTGTATGAGAGCCCCACTTAGGCATTTATTTTATTCTGTTTTTAGTATTTGTTGTTATAGCAACAATAGAAATACATCATCTGTGAAAATGTCAACTGTCTTGCTATTACGGTTAATGAGATACAGCCCTGTGACAGACAGACGGACAGACGGACAGCGAAGTTTTAGTAATAGGGTCCCGTTTTTACCCTTTGGGTATGGAACCCAAAAAAGAAGAAAAGCGCAAAATTAATATTGAAAAAAGTCTAAATCAAATAATGTTTTCTACACAATGTTTTGTTATTTATTTTTTACTCTGTGCATTTTCGCTGGGTAATAACTTGAGCACCGTACTTCGCAAACTGCACATAAACCTGGTAGTTATACAACTGTTTATGTAATACTATGCCACCTTTGTGATCTGTAATTTATAACACCGAGTTGATGATGTACGGAAGGTTCGATCGACCTAGTTGTCTAAATGACGGTGTTTTTTTTAATTTACTCGTAATTTCGTGTGAATTATTATGTGGAATTGGAACGGGAATCCAGAGAGGTTTAGCAATTTAAAGAAAACCACATTTTTTTAAAGTCATTAAAACTAACCTCCATAAAAAAGTAAGATATAGTTGCTCAAATATGTATTTTTGTAGCGATGACATTTCCCTATAAATTGAAATAGTCAAGTGCGTCCTAAATTATATACCTAACTAAGCATGAACTTATATTAGCACACATATCATAATAGCAGTGTTGGCCGAGTGGGAGGTACTTCGACTTTCAATCTGAAGGTCGTGGGTACGAATCCTGGCGTGCATCAATTGATTTTTCTATTCGAAAAATTTATAAATATGCGCATCAAAAACACGTGCTCAAAACGATGAAGGAAAACATCGTGAGGAAACCAGTTAGTATTCTTGTAAGCGGCGATGGGCTTGTAACCTGTCACGTATGGAATGTTAACTACTGCAAAATGTGGGCCTCTGACTACCCCCACTAGACATCTTCAAAGGATCTAAGCGGCCGGAGATCTGAGAGGATGTCTACCGTACTTGGGAATTACAGTCGTGATCCTATTTATTTATTTATTACATATCATAGGTAAGTGATCCAAAGAAAGAACATCTTTCAAGATGATCAATATACCAAAAGAGTGAACAAAAATACTCATTCTACGAACAAGTTGATTGATCTAATATGTTAAACTAAATTGAGTTCAATAACGCCTCACATTTATTAAGTGTTAGTTACTAACGTCTTATTAATTTTATGCTGAATCGGATCGTTTTACTTATAAATATGGCCAATTTAGGCCATAATGGACCAATGTACGACCATAATGGGCCAGTGTACGGCCATTATTGCGGCGGTCGAAATCCGAATCGTTTATTGCAAATCATTATTGTTAAGTTTATAGAGTGAGAATCGAAAGTGTTCCAAAATATAAAACATCGTATGCAAAATAAACCGTTTATTACAGTTTAAATAATATTTACAATGTATAATTGAAAAATTAAATGAATATGGTCACGACTGACTGCAATTCCCAAATACAGTCGCGCCCAGACATCTTCTCAGATCTCTGGGCGCTTAGATCCATGAAGATATCTAAAGTGGTTAGTGGTAGTCATTTTGCAGTAATCATTTCATAAGTGACAGGTTGCAAGCCATCGCCGCTTCTAAAACTACTAACTGTTTTCCTCGCGATGTTTTCTTCCACCGTCGACCTAGTTAGTCTACCAAACCCATATAAGTTGAAGTGGGAACTTTGGTTTCCAGTTGAACCAAAGTTTCCACTTCAACTTACATCACATCTTATATGTAGGTAAACACATACAATAACTTACAAAACGGTACATAAACAATTTCACGGATAATTATTTTTGCCTGCGCAAAAGGCGATCTCTCTCTTGACATTAACATAATCGGATGCCATCTTCATTACTCGATTGTGTAAGTATCGATCATTAATTTAAACAGGCATCCGATTCGATCCATATCGATAAGTATTATTATTTTATATCTGTAATCGATATTTTGTGTTCGGGTTACGATATCGAAATATTGTTTAAGCCCACGTCTTGTAGACGCGATAAGGTTAAATAATTGTTTCGACATGCGACTTTGTATGAAACTTTTTGACACTGTCTTTAAAAGTCTTGACTATACAAATTACCAGCTTCCGCCCTTGGCTTTGCTCGCGTGGTACCTGGATAAAAAGTAGCCTATATGCTATTCCAAGACATAAGCTATATACATTTCAAGTTTCATCTAAGTCCGTTCAGTCGTTTGGGCGTGATTGAGCCCAAACATACAAACATCCTCAGAAACTTTTGGATTTTTAATATCAGTAAGACTAGTAAGATCACATGAAGTCGGTCGCGTCGCGTGTTGTGGCGTTGTGTTGTCGTCGCAATGTCGCGTTGTCACGTACCGTCGCTAAATAAGATAGGGCGTATGCAACTCGTAATAATGATGATCGGTGGATAAAACCGTATCTGTCATCTGAGACAGAGATTTTGGGCCCGTTCTTTGGGTTCGGTAAGAAGCGGTTACGATAATAATTATGATTTTCCCATGGTAATAAAACAAGGAATGACACTTCGAGGGACCATAGTCACGTGGGTGACGCAAGATGACGTCATCACTGGTTTTTACTGCCAGTATGGTGTAATCAAATGAAATAGGATCACGACTGTAATCCCCATGTATGGTAGACATCTTCTCAGTTCTCTAAGTGTTCAGATCCCTGAAGATGTCTAAAGGGGTTAGTCAGAGGCATGTTCAAACATTATATTTAATCATAATTGGAAAATAATCGCGTAGTGATTTATAAAACTTTAGTTACTTATATAACAACCATTTTAATAAAAACTTATGGAAAACCTCGCTGAAATCTGAAAATAACTTTATGAGAATTTTTTTCGTTCACATAAAGTTATTTTCTGATAAACTAACCTACTGTAACTGTAATGGATAGGTTAACTAAAAAACTACTGAACCAATGTTAAAAATTCTCTCACCAAATATAAGCTACATTATTAGTGAGTAGGTTATAAAATTAATTTCGAAAAAAATGATATTCCTACCAAAATTGAAAAAAATATAACCTACCTTAGGTATTAAAAAATTCTCTATAATCTTCATTACACCCGTGCGAAGCCAGGGCAAACAGCTTGTTTATAATACAGATCTACCTACATTTTATTACACGTCATATTATATCATGTAGAGATTCAATCTCACATCCAGTACTATCACTTTCTAAATCATAGAAAAAACTCTCACTTATTCAAATAAATTATTTGAACGAGATCACTTCATCATTCGGCATTAACATAAATAAATCATCATCGCTCGAAATCGATCAAACAAATCAATCGTTCGGACTATATCGATCAATCTCAAATAACTCGATACCGACGCGAATCGCGAGACAATCGTTGCGTACGAGTGTGTTGTGAGTTATGTTTAAAGTTATGGGAAGTATTAATTATGACTAGACTAACCAATTGATAGATTTTTGACTTATGCATCTATTTTTCTAAATTTGGGGGCACGGCAGTGCCCCCGCCAAGTCGAGCGCGAAGCAAACACTGCCGTACTACCTTTACTGGAACCATTTCGCCGCATTTTCAGGCCCCTATTTGAGAACCTCTGGATAAGACCAGAACGCTGAAATTTTCGTCATCTAGTAAGCTATAATCACATACTTAAAATCCAAAATTTCAAGTCTCTAGGTCATTTAGTTCCGAAGTTAAGCGAAAGCAAAGTTTCGCATTTTAGACACTCACTCACTCATGATCATCAGAATACAACTAGTACTTCCCATGAACTCAGAGAGCTGAAATTTGGTACAGAGTAAGGGTTTAATGGCCACATAAAGGGAAAACCATAAAAACTAGAATAATCGAAGATCTGCAGTACCTGGTGACCCTGATTAGAAAACACAAGAGCCTAACCAAACTATCAGAGATCGACATACCGCCTTTACAAAAAATATTCAACTTGATAGGCATAGGATTTGTAATAAAAAAAATTACAAATCCTATGCCTATCAAATATTTCAAATATTTCTTTTAAGTTTGCTGCTATAACAACAAATACTAAAAACAGAATAAAATAAATATTTAATTATACACAACAAATGTGATTTTCGCATTCTAGCGCCATCTAGTTTAATTTGATGTTACTACGTTATTATAGGTACTTTTCGCGGTCTAATGCGACCGCTCGGGGTTTGAGAGGTAAACCAATGATGAAAGATGTTTGCAATTCCGCTGGCAGGTGGCGCTATTTTACCACTATCGGTAAAGTAAGTCGGAAAATGGGTGGCACTTTACTAAGCGACTAAAAAGTTTAAAATTGAATTATTTAATTCATGTAGTTAGGTAAATAGGTATATATTATTTATGTAAAGTTCGAATACCGGCCGTGCATCAATGGATATTTCTGTTCGAAAAATGTACCTACCTACTCCATCAGCAATATCCGGAACTTGTGCAGAAACACTGTCAGGATTCATTATTGTTATTATTTTCTATTATTTTTTATTATTTATTATGTACAAAAAACTTGTATAAACTTAACAAAACAAAAATAATCGTCGCGACACTACACTGTTCCAAGCAAAATAGAAAGACGAAACGAAAATAATTGGCTTGCTTTCTATGAGAGAGAGAGAAAGACAGACAGAGAAACATGCGCACGCCGCACGGCTTACTAAACTATAGCAAAACGTGTCGTGACAACTTTTCGTCTGATTTTTTTCCGTCTAGCCTCCTTCGCAACGCGCCATAAGGAACTTCGTTCCAAAAAACCTGTGTCAAATAAGAAAATCTAATAAAATAAATCAAAAAGCCCACGTTTCTACAAAAAGAAGTGAAATCCCACCAAAAACATTCTGTAAAAAACTAGCCAAGTCTCGATGGAGCTGCTTGTTTATCTCTAAAAAGTAATGAAATCTAGACAAAGTCGTGTCAAGTCTGAGGTTCTTTACTGCGATTTCTTTATTGTTATAGAATGTTATGTGACTTGGCCGTTGAAGAGTACACAAGGGTATAAAACCAGGTGCTCCATGACACCATTGCACCAATCTGTCGCCAGAACCGCTACCCATTGACGATGGAGATGGAAAATTGCCACTTAGAAAACGTTGATTCAATAACCAGTCAATTGTAGGCTTGATAAAGCTGCGTATTTCAATAATACTTATGTAAAGGCGAGCCTGAAACAAACAGTATAAAAAATACGTCTGTTTTATGTTAGATCGGTGGTCGATTTGACGCTCCAAAAAGAAGAGAGCAGAAGTCAGCATTGTCATTGCTGAATGCATGTGTTGCACGATCAACAACAGCCTAAAATGAGACACTAGCGTCCAATTACCAATACCAGTATGGACTTTTATCTCGCTTAACAAACATAGGTAGTTACAACATATTATAACATTACGTGTAAACACAATTGACTTGTACCCACTAACGTATAAAGAATGTTCAACGGCCAAGTCACACAACATTCTATAACAATAAAGAAATCGCAGTAAAGAACCTCAGACTTGACACGACTTTGTCTAGATTTCATTACTTTTTAGAGATAAACAAGCAGCTCCATTGAGACTTGGCTAGTTTTTTACAGAATGTTTTTGGTGGGATGGTTCTTATTTAAATCGTCAAAGACAGATACTATCTACGTTTCACAAAGTATACAATAATAGTAATTTAAAAGCTATCAACATTATTTTTAAAATTATCGATTATTATACATCACTATTGATTTTTACACGGCGTTGAATCTGCCCTCGACTATGACTATATTAACACATAATCGAAACGTTGGTAAAATAAATAGGTACCTAATACGTACCAACATTATAAATTTATATACCTAAATCATTAAAAAACCTGTAAGTAGACATTACTTGCCGACAATCCAGTTCTTAATCAACACTCATCAAATTTATCTTTATCTTTTAACCCGAACCCAATGCTCTCACAAAATTTAACTATTCTTCATTGAAGATTCTTTGGTATTAAGTGTTTGAATTGTCTTAGAGTTATTCATTCTTAACTCTAAAAGCCATGCAGACAACCTTATGATGGAGCAAATCTAAGATGAATGAAAAAACAATGAAAAGTCAAATAAGATCTTGTAATAGATAGATCTCCTCGTGCACGATGTAAATTAATTATTGTCATCAAAAGTCACAGACGTGTGTATGAAGTTGTCAAAGTCCCATCAACAATGACGGAGGTTGCCCAACTTTAAGACTTCAATAAAAATCGGTACAGCGCATTGTCTAGTTGCGCCCACGCCGGCTCCAGATAAATTATTAATAGTGAATTCGTAATGAAGTGTTGTATTGTAGATAAAGCTGTGCAGAAAGGACACAACAGGACCTTAAACTAAGACACACAGGAGTTTACATCGTAAAGGCCTTGTCTTTACATACTAAACTCTAAGACAAAAGAAACGAAACAATAGCAATATAAAGTGAAACGTAGTAATTAGCCGTATTTCTAGTTAAAACAAGAGTTTTGGAACTGGGCAGAACATATTGAAAGACGTGGTGATGACTGGTAGAGAATGATAGCTGAATGGTGGCCAAGAAGTGGGTACAGAAACGTGAAATAGCAGTGAGATGATTAGATGAAATTATCAAGATGGTAGGCAGTGGTGGATAGGGCTGGTGGTGGACCGTTGATGAATGGCACTAAATAGGCTTATAGCCAGCATTGTAAACCAACATGGCCGGATAACAAAGGTTCCTTAAATATTAAATAAAAAAAAAACAGCAGTGGGTAAAGTTAGAAAAGATATTAGTGCCAAAGCTATCATTTGATAATAAGTAGTGTTTTAGGAGTTTTGCAGTACCTACGTCATGGCCAACATTAAATGAGACTACTTTGCTGCAGGCTTATTTTGTAAAAATCTTCGTTATCAATTTTAGTTCCCATAGTTTTAAATTTATAGAATACCATTTTCGTAGTAGGTAACCATTATAGAGTTGAAAGTTGTATTCTCTAAATTCGATCAATGTTCAGAGCTATGGTAATGAAAATCGAGAAACAAAGATGGATGTTTACGGATTTCTGCAGGGCAGTTGGCGTGTCAAATTCAAATTTTAAAATCATTTATTTCAATAAAATCTCAAGGATCACTTTGAAACGTCATAAGAACTAGGTGAAGCTACGCCGATTCCACGCGACCAAGCCTAGAAGAATCAGGCAACAAATATGGCTTGGGGTCTACCTGGTGTCTTAGGTGCTAGCGAATTAATTACATTACAGCAGTTGAAAATTGGGTCTACTTCTTCACTTGTTGCGGGTGTTGTGATCGAGTGTTCATTTGTTGCGGGCGGTAATATGTCATATATAATAGGAATTGTTACAATTATTGGTTATCTATTCTTTATTAATCTTTGACAGTGAATGAATTCGGTAAGCCGTTGTTAGTCATAGCATGACAATAGTCTGGTACATACAATAGTATCGTTAGCTATCGGTTCAGCATTAACATAATTTAACAAGTAACTAGCTGTGGATGTAAATATACTGTTGTGGTCTGATTTGGATTATCTTTTGCAAAGTTTAAACGAAAATAGTATTAATATTACATTATCACTACATAGTATAAAGCAAAGTCGCTTTCCGCTTCCCGCGTCTGTATGTAATAGGTATGTATGTATGTATGTATGTTTGCTTATATCTTTAAAACTACACAACGGATTTTGATGCGGTTTTTTTTAATAAATAGAGTGGTTCAAGAGGAAGGTTTATATGTATAATACATGCATAATATAGTAGAGAAACACTGATAATTTTAGAGGTTTCTAATGTGATGTCGTAAATAAACACATTTTTTTGCGCTTACATTGCAAATGCTGGCTGAACCCCACGAGATATATCAAAATAATGTACTACAGTATTGTACACCTTAAAAACGTCTACAAAAAAGTCAACGATGGTATTAGAAATGTCTTACGCACAGCGAATCGGGCACGGGTCAGCTAGTACAAAATAATTCAAAATTCAATTCCTAAGAAGGTGCAGCGTGCAGCATAAAATCTGATTGATAATTATTATATTAATACTAGCTTCCGAATAGCGATCCGGACCAGTTGAGTTATCTAAAGACTGCAATCTTTAAATGGTTAAACTGGTTTTTGTATAGGTATTTTGTGAATATAAGCGGCGATGGGCTTGCAACCTGTCACGTATGGAATGCTAACTACTGCAAAATGTGGGCATGTGTCCAAATATAATGTTCGGAGGTGCCTCTGACTACCCCCACAAGACATCTTAAAAAGGATCTAAGCGTCGGGAGATCTGAGAGGATGTCTATCGTACTTGGGGTTTACAGTCGTGATACTATTTTAATTTTTATATGTAAGTATATTATTTTTGTAATAGATGTTATTTGTTTCTGTAATAAAGATTGTTTTTTTTTATTCAATAACAAAAACATTAAGTCTTTTATCAGACTTATCTCCCTATAGGTATAAGGTCGTCGGTATAGTCCAGTATCTAACTGAGCTCTTACTTGAGACGAGTGAAACCTACGTGAAATAATTGACCCTCGCGATTTTGTTGACGTAAAGTTATATTTGCATTTCAACTCCCACTGCATCCCCATAGGAATTGAATTTCGAATTCTTTTCTCAGTACACCCATACACATCAAAACACCTAGAAATTTCTAGGATTTTTAGTAATTTAGGCTGTGCGTTAATAAATCGACTGATTTATCAGTCAGGTATGATTTATCAGTCAGAGTCACACAGTTTTATTTATTTGTCATAACGGATCAGCAAGCGATTTAAACTCAAAACCTAAAATCTACTTATGTTTGACATGTTTGAGTACTTATTTAGTAAATGACAAAACTAAGGATTAGTTTTGTCATTTTACTTCTTTAATTAGTTGTTACATCTAACACACACATTAAATATACTACAAAAAGACTCCTCATGTCATTCCCATAGCTACAAAACAAAACTACCAATACAACTTTGAACTTCTTGTTGACAAACACTTAATTTACGATGTATGTTACACTCAGATTTCTATCTCCCATAAGTCGCCATAAATTCGGCTTTTTTATATTATAATACAAAATCTATAGGTACCTTTATTTATGGGACTTTACGCTCCTAACAAATCATAGCTTTTGTGTAACATTAATTCTGATTTCGTATTGAAAGTCAGTGATGTGTTAAGATTTATTTAAGTGGTGAACTCAATATTTTGGGTCTGTTTTGTAGAGGTAACTTTGTTGCAAATAGGGTGTTGAGTATTTTTTTTTATTTAGGATTTTTTATGCTTACACTTTTGCACAAGCCTTAAGGCATTAAGTTTTGTTTAACAAAAAAAATATACGATTTTTTTGTATTTTATGATTAGGTAGTGTAAATTATTAATTGAACCAAGGTCATTGTTATAATGATATTTTCGTTTAATGATTTCTTTAATGACTAGAAGTATGTAGAGTTCCTACTTAAATCATAATTTTTAGCTCTTTTACTTACTCGTTACTATGGAAAGCACAAAAATGTGTAGGTAATTATTCATAGTAATAAACTTAGAGACATACGAGTAAAAGACATGAGTCCAAAAAAAATATTGAGTTCGATTTTGATCTCAAAAGTTGCAGCACTTTAGACTCTATTAAAAATAAATTGGCGCTTTTAGATCAAAGGAACATTGACAGGGGTCATAATATAATGTCAAAATATTTTTACCCCTCGACATTGTGGGGTAACTAGGGTAGCAAACGTTTTGTGGGACATTTTCTGTAATTTTATTTATGAACCGTGATGTTCTATTTAAACTAAAAAAAAAACACTTCTGTCAAATCCCAGTTTATTGCAAAATAAGCTGTATCACTCATAAAATAAGATCCGAGATTACATAGCAATATGGAAGTATTATATTGAATGTATTTGAATTGCCTATAAATTTAACACGCCACAAAAATGTAACAATCGCTCGATTTAGAAGTCGTTTATTATTGTAGGGCTCGACAAATCTATTGACAATTGGTTCAGGCCTTAAATAAGAGTTTAATAGACACCCGTTGACTTTTACTACCTGGCTACCCTAGATGCTTGTGTTCGTTTAAGTCACAGCTTCTTTAAAAACAACTTTGCAGCGGAATGAGATTGAATTTCAACTCTCGTCTTATTATATTTTGATACCATAAAATTCTATCTTTACCATTCATTGTATCTATACCTACATATAAATAAAATTGAAGTGTCTGTCTCTGATTTCAAAATAACTATGTTTTCTTAAGTGTAAGATATTTTCACGTCACTAAAACACAAACAAACTATTTGAAAATATTGTCTTTCGGTTTGTCCAGGCCAATTCTAAAACAACTGAACCGATTTTAATTGAACATTCACTGGATGATAGAGAAGTTTATAGGACAACATAATATACATTACTTTTTATCTCGGAATTACCACGGGATCGGGATTTACACGAGAAATCTGTTACTGTATCTGTTTGGTTACAGTTAAGGCTCGCTAGTGAGTAGGTACCCAGCTTTAGAAATACTTTGCTGTTTTGCTGTCTTCACGAAATTTTGACGTCACTACAAATTGTTGTCAGAAGCCGGAACAAATAAGTAAATATATCCAACAATCACAGAAAATAATGTTAGGAATGAATGTGGATGGATGTAGAAACAGAGGTAGGCCAAAGAAGGGATGGAGACTGTGTGAAAGATGATATGGGTAAGAAAGAAGTGAGTGATGAGATGACGGCTGGTAGAGGGAAATGGAAGAAGATAACATGTTGTACCGATGCCACTAAAGTGGAATAAGAACAGGAAAATGATGATGAATCACATAACCCCACAACGGGATGTCTTATGTCGTGAGTATCAAAAACTACAAGTACTATGGTACCAACATGATGCTTTGGAACAAATATTTGCAGATCAATATGCTATCAAAACAATCCTAATTATAATTATAATGTAAATCGGCTTACGTTGAAGCAAATCACACGCGTAGCTGGGCCAAGGTTAAATCAATGCTATAAGATTATGATTGAAATGAAATAGGATCACGACTGTAATCCCCAAGTACGGTACTATCTTCTCAGATCTCTAGGCACTCAAATCCTTGAATATACCCAAAGGGCTCTATTACATTTAGTATAGTTTGAAGTAGTTAGTATTCCATACGTGACAGGTGGCAAGCCCACATGCTTATAAACACGTGTTAAGGCGCATTATATACATTTATCAAATCCTTTGATGTACGGTTGGGATTCCAATCAACGAATTTCAGACTGAAAGCAAGGGCTTTCAGTCTGAAATTACAAGGAAGTAACTTTGTTCAAGGGAACAAAGTTACTTCCTTGTTTTTTAACATGTAACTAAGTAATAATTCAATAATTACGGTTTGAAAAATAAAAATAAAACCGAAGAAGAAATTTCGACCAATCGAAAAGTTTTCCGTACCCAAAGGGTAAAAACGGAACCCTATTACTAAGACTTCGATGTCCGTCTGTCCGTCTGTCTGCCACAGGGCTGTATCTCATGAACCGTGATAGCTAGACAGTTGAAATTTTCACAGAATATTTATTTCTGTTGCTGCTGTAACAACAAATACTAAAAACAAAATAAAATCAATATTTAAGGAGGGCTCCCATACAACAAACGTGTTTTTCATGCCGTTTTTATATATAATGGTACGGAACCCTCCGTGCGCGAGTCCGACTCGCACTTGGCCAGTTTTTTATGTTAGTAATTTAAGATTTATGAAGGAACTATTCGTCCTACATAAATACAATGAAATGGGACCAACTTGGGATATATTCGCTTCGAATTGAAAACCTCCTTTTCTTATGAATGATTAAAACTAGATAGCTAGATCGTCTTCAAACTATTTGAACCGCCTACCATGTAAGAACATCTGTACAATGGTAGACTTTTTCATCAGGTATCCCGACCGATGGCAAACATTGACATAAACTTGCCTGTAAAACGCGTCTAGGCGTATCCTAAGAGTAAGAACTGCGCATACTAACGAAGCAGCATTGTTGCGCAAGATCTTAGCAGAATCGAACTTGCTGGAATAGGTATGTGGGGTTGCCAAGGTAGTAGTTGAAGCGGTTGAAGTTATGAGTTGGTTTTTAAAACAGTCATAATCATTTAACTCAACTCAACTGTAGACCATTTCGTAAAAATTGATATTCACCCGCTGCTTTTAATTGCCATTTCATAGTGACTATTATAGAATCTATGGTTCTTTATTAGTTACGATGAAAGTGGTATTTTCTAAATTCGCCTGAAGTCAGAGCTCTGGAAATTAAAACCAGCAGGTGTTTATTTAACAAAAACTGACTGGCCCCACAACTCAGTTACTGGTAGCTCCTGCTTTCTGTGTTGTAGGTTGAGGGTTCGATTCCCACTCAGGTTAAATATTTGTGTTATGTTCACAGATTTTTGTTATTCAGGTGTCTCTAACATCAGCATAATCAAAATACCTATATACTTAGATAAAATATCAATCTGTTATACCTATTCGATTTCCATTTCAAATTCTAGGCTAGATGTATGATGGTGTATGATGCTAGTGTGTTTTGGTATGAAATGTCAACCAATACTGATTGTTTTGTTTTACCCAAACTAGAAATTTTTGCATTATATCATTAGTAAGCAAAACTAAAATCCGCCATCCCCTCCCATATTTCACCACAGCCAAACAAAATCCGAGCAAAATCGAAGTGCTACCAACAATGCGGTCCTCAATACAGCGACAATGGCTGCCTGGGAAGAACGATTTATAGCTTACTGTTCTTGCACTCTACACTGTGACTAAACTGTTGAAGCGGTTGGGCGTACAGGGTGCTTTTTTGAGTCCTGTGACCTAAGCACGAATCACTATTGAATACGATACGGTTCGAACCCACGACTTAAAATTATCCATGTATTGTGTATTTTTAGAATGACAATATTGAAGGTAGATAATTGAGAAATACTACGTACTATTTCTTTATTTTATTATTTTTTTTATTTTGCGAAACCAACATATTTATTGAGTCCTAAAAACTACAATCGATAAAAAAAAATCACGACGATCACGACTGTTATCCTCTCAGATCTCCAGAAGCATTATATCCTTTGAGGAATAGTCAAAGGCACGTTAAAACATTATAATTATACTTACTAAAACTTTAATATTAGTACAGTAATAATACCTAATTGAGTTATAACCCGTTTTCTAAGTAAAGATTAATTTATAAACAACCTGTATATCACCCATGACCTACCCCACGGTCCAAACGACCGCGAATGTTTACACAATAAAACATAATTGTTCGATATTTATCTCGTTCGGGCAGATGTAAGTAAAAATGAATATGTTCTTCTATAGTTAAGATATCTTTGATCATTGAATGAAAAAAGCTTATAACGTGCAGCTTGAGATTGCGGCAAACCAATAGTGTTTCGGACTTGCCCTGCCTAGCCCATGCCCTAGGCCGCCGCGTCTCACTATGGCCTAACGGGGTTCACAAAGAAAAAGAGAAAAAAAAGAGTGACAATATAGAGTGGTCCATTGGGAATGTGGAAGAAGTGAAAACTTTGTGCTAGATGGGATGACGACATCAAGAAAAAAGCGGACACAAACTGGGTAAAAATAGCGCAATCTAGAGAAGATTGGTTATCTTTGGAGAAGGACCTGTGGAGGGGTTCTTGTAAGTGGAAATAGCACTTAAATATTATTTTTAAGAAAAAGTCTTTATCACTACATAGTGTAAAGCAAAGTCGCTTCCCGCTTCCCGCGTCTTTATGTATCTTATTCAAGTTAACTTATAAGAAATAATAAGCTTTTTAATTTGTTTAATGAATAATAACCACAATAGTTTTAGTTCTTTATGTTGGAGCATATTTAATCCCAGGCTTTTTTGTCATCTAAATTCTAAATAATCAGATATTTTGTAGGTAAGCCGGCTCATCGCGTTGTCGTGTCATGGTCCACGAGCTCATTACGTGCAGCTGGTGGTGACATGCTGAACGCAAGTCCTAGAGACTGTTAATGATGCCACGCTTTCAAATTAATAAAAATGTTTATTCATTGATATCACTAGACGTTTGGAATCACCATGATATCGATTATTTGATGTTTGATCGGTTTCGGAAAACCGTAGCTTCAACGTTTGCGTGTCTCTATTTTTAATCGATTTCTAATAAAGGAGGAGGTCCTCAATCCGATTGTATTTAAAAAAAAATATACATGTTTGTTACCTCTGAACTTTCGACTGGGTAAACCGATTTTGATTATTTTTTTATTTGAAAATAGTGCTTCCGGTGTGGTCTCATTTAAATTTGAGGAAAAATACCACTTTCAAGGGTGAATAAATTGTGTATGAAATTTTGTATTGAACTTATTCAATTCAATTTATAACAACATGCATGAAGTCGGTTTTTTAGTTTTTAAACGTAAGTTTTAGTTTTTAATAGATGAACTAGCCGAATGTCAATTATTTAATTACGTAGTTCACATCTCACTTACTTCCTGAACTGTTTAAGATCTAAAAAAACAGACATAAATATTTATTTACACAACTATAGAGGTTGTTATATTTTGTTTTATTTTGAGGTTTATTTTTGTTTGCAAGGTATCAAAAATTTGACTCTACACTCGTCCAAATCCGAGATGGACTGCTAATAGGTATAATAGTATATGTTTTCATCAATATTTTATTATCAAACGATTGATTTTATCAGGCCAAAATTGTATATGATATAGTACAAGATTGTTGATACAGAAACAGAGACATGAGACCGTGTCTAACTGAGCTTAACTTTAGGATTTCTCATCTATCTACCTACCAACATTCAATATTTTCATTCTACATTGTACCTACATTAATAAATTTAGTTTAAATAGACATTACTGAATGAAGCAGCGAAATAAAGCAAAACTGTAAATTTCTTGTTTCTTTGAAAATAACATCATCTGTAAGCCGGAAGGCATTCAATTACATGTATACTATACTATTCATGTATACTATTATTAAACTGGTAGCCAACATGTCTTGTCTCTAAACATGACACGTGACACGTGACAGTACAAGGTACAATTGTCAAATCATTTTGTTGTGTCTTTTGAATTATAAACGAGACGCGACTATTCATTTCATTCAAGTATATAAATGCACGTCATTTTGGCCACTAAGAACACTTGCACACGAAGGGTTTCGTACCATTATCTATAAAAAACCGGCCAAGTGCGAGTCGGACTCGCGCACGAAGGGTTCCGTACTATTATCAAAACGGCAAAAAAATCACGTTTGTTGTACGGGAGTCTCACTTAAATATTTATTTTATGCTGATTTTAGAGAAATACATCATCTGTGAAAATTTCAACTGTCTAGCTATCATGGTTCATGAGATACAGCCCTGTGACAGACAGACAGACGGACAGACGGACAGACGGACAGACGGACAGACAGACGGACAGCGAAGTCTTAGTAATAGGGTTCCGATTCTACCCTTTGGGTACGGAACCCTAAAAACGCCAAATAAACACAAATGTTTATTTTATTTTGTTTTTAGTATCTGTTGTTATAGCAGCAACAGAAATACATCATCAAGTCTTAGTAATAGGGTCCCGTTTTTACCCTTTAGGTACGGATCTCTAAAAAGAACCATAAAAATTAATGGACATACCTAAATATAAAAATATCCTCACAAAGATTCGGATTTATAATATGAATAGGTTAACTTACATTTACTTATGTACTTAAATACTACTTATTTGTAATGGTACGTCAAAATTTGTACGAATAACCACGCCAGCATAAATGGACATTATTACAACAACGGGAAATTACTCACGTAAATGATAAATTGTCAATGACGACAATGTTTCGATTCATCTAGAGAATCTTCTTCGTTATGGTCCACTCACCCTGAAGAAGATTCTCTAGATGAATCGAAACAGTCTAAAAAAAGACGCTTATAAAAATTCGAAAGTAATAAATTACTTGATATGAAAACTCTACATCACCCGTACGGTATCTGAATGAATTATTGAAACACATTAAAGCTTATTAGCACACAGGCTGGTTCCAAACAAACAGACAAAAACAGTGAACAATGGACGGCCGCAGGAACAATGACAGAAAGAAATCGTTTAATCCAATTACAATGATATACATGGGAGCAAGTGTCGTAGTGTGGATAAGACATAAAAGAAAATACTCGAAAATTTATGTATTTTATTTTAATAATTTTAACAATGCAATTTAAAAGCAGTTGAGCAATTCAAACAAGTAAAGCAATATAAATCAATGACCAACTCAGTTAATTGATAAATCATTAAATCATTATTATTCTGTTCTTATGATAATGGGATGATTCCATTGATAGGAGTATCTCGAGTTAGTAGGTACTATTTGTTTTGGCAATTACATTGCAAAAAAAAGCGTAATTCTATTAGTAGAATAAAAAAAAGTTCTAGACAGACAAGTAAGTCCACTTTTCTATATGTATTTCGTTTACATATTAATATCGCTTGCAGAATGACACTTTTGTATTGAATTCTATGTATCTCCTCGATGTTGTAACTGATGTATTAAAGGACACATAAACAAACTGGTTGTGTAATAAAATAAAATAAAAGTTATTAATTTATCAATCAAACTAACACAATTTAGGCATACATACCAGTATTGAAAAAGTGAGCTGCTATTTCTTACAAACAACATTCGTAAAACTACAAACATATAATTTCAAGAGTCTTGACTCTACGCCGTCGTCGCTCCAGTAGACTTCTACCGGCTGATGATGATGACACTGTTCCAGGATTATCCACACTACTATCACCACACCGCGTCCGAGCAAGATACACGGGCAGTGCGTCGCTCGCAAATGGGTGGTCTGTGTTACCGTTTCATCATCACGACGCGACCGATAGGCGCAGACTAATATCGCCTTTGGCGTGAGATATTGATGCCGGAATGGTTTATTTGTGAATAAATACGATTAATACATACAACTGGAGTCGATGGAACTGGATTTTGCGTTTATTGCACGTTTTTATCTGAAGAATGTGGTTTAGATTAGCTTGATGTGAATGAAAAGAGCGCTTAAACGCAAGTTCGGTTTATCATCTACCAGCTTCCCCCACGAATTCGTTCCTTCGGGTTATCTGTTTGCAGCAATGGTTTATATTATAGCTCCACTATTTTGTGTTCATTCTGGAAATATTTATTGTAGAAATGCGAAAGTAACTCTGTCTGTCTATCTATCTGTGACGTTATCACGGCCAGACCGCTGGACCGATTGTAATGAAATTTCATATAGATATTGATTGAAGTCTTAGGAGGTAAGGCTACGTTTTTTCTGAAAAAATCTTTTGATTTTCAGGAATTTTAATGTTTTACGATTAAGTTGTTAAAAACCGTTTTCCTTAATCTACGCGAACGAAGTCGCGGGTACAAGCTAGTTCTTTATAAAGGAAAAAAAGAGGAGGTTCTCAAAATTTTACTCGTATATATTTTACTATAAAAGTTTTTTTATTATACATATAAATACTACGACCCGGTGACTTCATCTGGTGACCGAGATCCGGCTTTCAGTTTGATCAAAAACATATATTTAGTCAAAAAAATGGGTTTAACGAAATCTTTTAATACTTATTTAATCATAAATCAATCTATTAACATGTCCGTCTGTTGTTATCCATCATAACCTTGGCGCATTCAAGTGCGTTGTGTAAAAAATAAATCGATAATTAGTAAACAAAATCCCAAACCACGAGCAAAAAATACGATCAATATAAAGGTTACATACTCTTTCGTGTTTCATCAATATAGCTCAAAATCAATACTAAATAATAAGCAATTGAAGGCATTTTTTGCTCGATTCAAGATCTTCTGAAGACGTAAAAATGTGTCAAGATATTGTGTTTTTTATTAGGTTTTAGGATCCGGTCTGGGATTTTAGAGCGCATCGGTCAATTAGTTTTATAAGTGTCTGAATTAAAACATTTACTAAGGTGTTTATTTATAATTATACTTACCTACCTACTTGACTGTATGGTCCGATCTAATGCTGTTATGATGTTAAGGATATGAAAATAAAAAAATTTAAAGAGGATTTTTCAAGAACGCAATAACATTCAGATAGTGATGGTGATTTGAGAGGTGGTCTACCATTTTCGAAGTTTGTAAAGATGTCATAAATACTAAAAAAAACGAATTTAAAAAAGCCAAAAAAAGCCGTTTTGGTGTATGCAACTTGCAACCTGTCATGTGGATTGCTAACTAATGCAAATGTGTAACCCCTTTAGGTATCTTCAAGGATCTCAGGCCTGGAAATCTAAGAGGATGTCTAGCGTATTTGGTGATTACGTGATCCTATTTCATTTTTAAACTAATTAAATGTAATAAAAAGAGGAAAAAGCTTCATACTGCG
Organism: Hydriomena furcata; assembly: GCA_912999785.1. Classification (NCBI taxonomy): domain Eukaryota; kingdom Metazoa; phylum Arthropoda; class Insecta; order Lepidoptera; family Geometridae; genus Hydriomena; species Hydriomena furcata. Next base: position 13,843,278 of record OU538832.1, on the reverse strand, counting down.
TAAAATTATTCCCACCAGAACCTTTACGATTTCGTACAAAATCAACATTGATGTAAAGGGTTGAAAGGTCATTTGAAATAACTCGTGGGTAGGCTTTTAGAGCATGTCAACGCATCTCCAGAGGTGGTTTATACGACTTTGTACACCTAGTATCGATTTCTAACAGAGGGTTTGGCCAAAGTATTATCAACGAGCGAGTAATAACAAGCTTTAAGTCTAGAAGGTCTAAAACATCTGAACAAGGTTGTTTTTAACTTCCGACGCTAAAAGAGAGGTTTATTTATTTATTTATTTGTTTGTTTGACATAAAGAAATGTTACACAATTTATTTTGAATCCTCCCGAACCGTAAAACTGTGTTTCAGGAGGCAGTGGCTTCTCCGACCCAGTACATTCTGTTTTTTAGGTGTTATATAAGTTTGACGTGTCTGTATCTGTGATGAGTATGTGTATGGCATAGTAGCTCCTAAACGAACGAACCGATTTTGATGCGGTTTTTTTTGTTTAAAAGCTGTTGTGATCAAGATGGTTCATAGCTATAATTGTTGACAAGATGTTGAAACAACATCTTCAAACTATAATCATGACGATGGGCTTTGCAACTTATCACGTCTGAAATGCTATTAGGTACTGCAAAAGGTAGACATGTGCCAAATGTAATTTTTGGTCGTCCTAACTACTTTTTTTTCTGCATGAAAATTATTTTGTCCGCTCCCCGCTTGAATTATAACCACACATCCACGTGGGCGTCTGACCGATTTCCTCATTGACTTACACTAATGCACGGTATCTGGTCTGGTCGGTTTACTGGTCTATTTAGACCATTTTATGTGCGCTTTGGTCGACCCGGGCCAAATATCATTTGTCAAAATAAACTACGTGCAGTGCTAAGATTAAAGTTATACGCTTCGGTAATTTTCGTGTTTCCAAATTGCAAGGCAATTGCAATCAATAGGCAATTTGCGCCTCGTCAGATACTAACGAATTTACTGCTCTCATATGAAACTCTTGCCTTACTGACTGACTGACTGATCTATCAACGCATAGCAGCGGTTCTAGAAACTTGAAATTTAGAGGGTGTTTTTCTTTTAGGGGTGTACTAAGAAAGGAATTGTCTAAATTCGTCCCCTAAGGGGGTGCAATAGGGGTTGAAGTCGGTTTGAATATACCATCACGTGAACGAAGTCACGAGAGTTTCCACTAGTCTCTCATACACCGAAATAAATAGATAGATTGTGGTTCTCTTTATTTTATAGCTTTTTTATACGCTTTTATCAACTGGTTTTTTACAAAGTGTACAAAATGGAGATAAAAGCGAATAAAATGTATCGTAAAATCATTGAATTGTCAATTTTATTATCTATCGTGATTGATTTACTGTGAAATTACGATTGGTTTAACTTGATTTATTCATGTTATTCAAATATGATAACAACACGGTTTTTTAGTTTAAATTGCATTTACCGTGATTTGTACATAATAATACTTCCTTTATACATAAAGTCACACTTATAGCCTGCGCACATTGGCGGACGACACGGCAGAGGATGTAAAATTCAATAGAATTGTATTTCGATGCTCGGGGATTCGGCCTCGGAACATCGCAGCGCAGTTTTGCGATGCTCCAAATGTATCTCTTGCAATTGATAAACTTTAAATCCTCTACCGTCCCATCTGCCAAAGTGCGCGGGCTCGTTTTTTCCAGAGAGGTAGGTAAAGACATCAGCTTTCTACTTGTAAAGACCCTGATATTGTTTCATTCACTCTCATTCACATTCTTACCTACACGTCGGTTGAAAGTAGGTAGTTTCTTAGTAAAGTTTGGTACTAATCTTCTTATAATCCTAAGATAGCGTTCTCTATAAAATGGTATATAATTAACAAAATAAATAAAGATCCCAGACAGATTTTATTCAGAGAAACAAAAACAATTCGATTTCGAAATTGAATCGATTCTAAACATTAATAAAACGAATGGCAATTTAGTATGTAAATCGCTGTTTTGATCGTGTTTCTAATTAATATTTCGATCAAGATTGTTATCTGAGGTTAAGACGATCACGATTTTGACCTAGGAAGTATATTTGAACCCGTCTTATTAATTCAATAGGAAACATTTTTAGGTCCGACATTTTAATCTAACCGTAGAACGTATTTTTGGATTAACAAAAACCTGAAAAATGATTATTGTTTTATTAAAATCGAAAGTGAAGTCGATTAACTTTTTAACCTACTTTTTATAATTTATAAAATACAAGTTAAATTTTTATTTTAAGCACATAATTATGCAAATCAAATCTACGCACTTCCAGTACTGCTTCTGTAATAACATCTAGTTCTATAGAGTTTAAAAGTAATCAGAATTTCTCAGGACAATAATACAATTAAAGGCAAATAGTCTTCTTTCATAATAAACTAGAACAACATTAATTTTTTGACAGATAATTTTTTTCAAAAAGAAAATAAATTATGTATAAATACTAGATTTAAAAAAAATCTAGCTTGTTAAAATAACACTTAAAGAAAACTATCATGTAAAAAACTATTTGGAGTCGTTATATCATTTTACAAATTCATACGTCGAAGCTTTTTAACAGTGCTCTTGAGAAATTGCTTGAAGCTCAAAATTTTTTGAAAGTATTAGTATAAGAACAATTTTGTTGATTACATTCAAAATTCAAATGCACTGACAATCGCAGCTAAACAGTCTCAAGTACGTGTTTTACAAATAAGAGGTCAGATCATAGGTCAAGCGGAATTTTTTAAAAGTTCTATAATGTTCAAAGTAATGTCAATCAAGCGAATGATTAATATTCCAAAGTTTAGTCTACAAACTACTCAACTTTGAGCCTTGATAGTGAAGATATACGGTTTGTATTCGTTTGTAACGCAACCGAGGAAAAATGTCTAGATCGTTGAGACGGCTCATTAAATTTATTTACGTTATTGGTATCTGATACCGTGATAGCTTATTTAAATTTGATTGTGCTGGTGCAGGCGATGACCAGTGGAGAATTCGGACACTGGGAATTGTGGTTGGTGATACATGGGTTTGAACCCGGAAGACGCTGAACAAACACATACCTACCACTTTATTTAAAAAACTTTGAAAAAGCATAGGTATACAAAGTTGTTGATCAAACTATGACACGTTTAAAATTGAAACTGATGGGATTTTTAAAAACAGATGGGTTTGCAAAATGCAAAATGTGGGCAAGTGCCAATTTGTAATGTTTGAGCGTGCCTATAAACATGTTCAAGAATCTGAGAGAATGTCTACCGTACTTGGGAACATTTTTTTGGACTACCTTTAAATTCATTGGAAACTTGAACAGAAAAACTTAAAATTGAAACAATGAAATATTGATGCATTAATAGAATAGGTATGAACAAAGTGCCTGCAATCATTATTAGATAAATGTTTTTTATTTAATGTTGTAAATTATAGGAAGTGCACCCGATTTGTTACTCGTAAGTACTTAGTACCTAATTAGGAATTAGCCTTGGTTTTTTATAACATCATTTGAAGTTATTATACAAAAGCCCGTCTGCAGCTAAATTTAAGTTCTTTCTTATTTCTTTACGATGTATCTAGCGATGTCAGTTATGAAAATTTACATTTAAGCTCAAAAACCAATAATCGTTTATAAGTAGTCCATAATTTTTTTACGAATACAATATGCCTAAGTCAGTTTAGGGGCCATACCACAAAGTCCTAAATTAATATCAAAATATTACTCGCGGTGCGTACTTTCGCATTGTTAGTTGTATTGTTTTAACATTATTTTTGAGCTTGTTGGATCCGAGATCTAAACTTTAAAGAGTTGGTAGGTACATAACACAAATATTTTTTTGGAAACACCTCTTTCATAAAAGATTTGTTTCCAATAAACTTTCGACAAAATTGAACATTCTAAGCATTTCAATGTGCTATACAGCACCAATAAAACACACAATTGGTCTGCAACCAAATCGTGAACATAAAGATCTCCCTGACATTTAGCAATAAAGAAGGTGCTAATGTACTGCTTGATACAAAAATCGGTAGTAATACTTTGGTAAATCATCTGTCAAAGTAAAACTTAGTGCATAAAATATGTCAGCTCTAAGATAAAACAAAAGTTTGTTACTCAATTACGTCGGAAAAAAACATTTTTTGATAAAGTTTTTTTGTGTAGGTATTTTTAGATCTAGTTTTTAAACATTATTATAATAAAATTGTTAAATGGATACAACGCGTGCGAAACCGCACACATAAGCTGATTAAAAAATAATCTAAAAACCAATATAAGATGGGCTAAGGTTTCTATTATGCTTTTATGGTCTCCCAGGTTTTTTTGTTTTATTTCATGAATTTAACATAATTATCTTAAAATATTGCCTGTTTTGTTCGTTTGAGAAGTCGGTCCTTACATTAGACATTGTAGGCAAACAATTACACAACCACTCAGTAGTTTCAATACTACAACACCTTTTTGTATCACAAGTACATTTTGCGGAAAGTACAGTTAAGGTGACAGGTGTTGAGTAAATAAAAGAGCTTTCACAATTTTATTAGAACAATTAGCGAGTCGTAAAACACGGTGACAAATCAATTTTATACGAATCTTTATGCGAAGTGTGGACAATTATATCCCTTTATAGCAAGCAATGTCACGGTACAAAACTAGTACTCGGTTACCAACGTAAATATCTATGCGACAAAAAGAAAGAGATACTTTTTGATTTTAAATAAGTTTTCTGTTGAAAATTATTTCAATGACAAGCTTTTGTAAAATCATTCAAACCATCAAGCACGAGCGCGCTATCACCTGTCACATCATTATAACATTGTCATCGGAATTTGACAAGAATGAAAAGTTTTAACTCAATCAAAGTATTTACTAAGGAGTTCCGTTGTGAGTGACTGTTGAATAGCTCTTGACTCTATCATCAGATCAGCTCGGCGTTACCATATTATTGCATTGTCACCGAAGTTACATATGTATGCAAAATTTTGTAAAGTAGTTATTTTGTAAATAAAACCAAATTTACTAATAACATTTTGGGGGAGGGGAACCACAAAACTGGTTGGCAACATGTCATTGTGTTTATTGGATGTCCGGGATTCTATACAATATATATATCAGAAATCAGAATGAGGTCCGCAATTTTTGCAAACGAACATCCTCTTGGCGCCTGCACTAATTGCAAAAATTAGAATACAAATTACGGAAACAACCTCACAGATCCATGAAGATGACTAAGAGGAAGTCAGAGGCAGGTCCAAACATTTGGCGCATGTCCACATGTTTCAGCATTCCATACGTGACACGTATAAAGTCAAGGTAGGTACCACTAGGCCAAGTTTTTTTATCTGACTGTACAAAACATGGTGTCCGAATCGTCAGTGAAGAAAATGTTAAAATTAAAAAGTGTCAATTCCGACAAAGTGTCCGAATTTATTGTGTCTGAATCGTCAGCAACCCAAATAAAGTACAAAAATATTAATAATTTCTACTTGCGACTTTGTCCGCGTAGATTCAGGAAATCTATTTTTGACGACTTTATCGTAAAACATTGAAATTACTAAAAATGAAAATGAAATTTTGATCAAAAAGTAGCCTAGTTCATTCTAAGACTTTAAACTATCTCTGTATGGAATTGCATCACAATTGGCCCATCGGTTTAACGTCGTTACGTCATAGCGACAGACAGACAGGCAGGCAGAGTTAATTTCGCATTTATAATAATAGTATAGATACTCGTAGTTAAGAAAAAAAATAATCACGGCTGTAATCCCCAAGTTCCTACGGCAGACATCCTCTAAATCTTTTTACGAGTCAAAAAGGGTAGTGAGAAGCACGTTTAAACAATATAGTTGGCACGACCACATTTCACAGTAATTAGCATTCCATACCATAGTCCCATATAACATAGTTAGTTCCCAGCTCTGCTTAGTTTGGGGTTGGATGAGGCTGTATGATATCTCTATTCTCACCAATATTTAACCATACATTATGTGACAGGTCGCAAGCACATAAATGTTATTTCTAATAGGTGTAATCTATACTTATAATAAATCTGTAGAGAGGTCAATTCTGTACATGAAATATATTTCCAAAATAACTATCATGGGGTGATTAGGGATGGATACTGATGCCAAAAATGCAATCAGTTAAATTTTTGTCTGTCTGTCTGTCTGTCTGTCTGTCTGTCTGTCTGTCTGTCTGTCTGTCTGTCTGTCTGTCTGTATAACCGTTATAGAAACAAAAACTACTCGACGGATTTTAACGAAACTTGGTACAATTATTTTTCATACTCCTGAGCTGGTTATTGTATACTTTTTATCACGCTACAATCAATAGGAGCAGAGTAGTGAAGGCAAATGTTGGGAAAACGGGAGAAGTTACTCCATTTTTTAAGCTTCCGTCGCGTGTGCAACGTTAATGGTTAAAGCTACACAGAAATCATGTATGACGGAAATGTTCTCCTTAAAATTATATAAAAAATATCCCACGACAGCATATGCCTATCTTTTATGGTTGACTCACAATAACACGTGTAACTCCCGATAGCTTAGCAGTTCGAAGCTTTCTGATTATATTTGTCTACTCTTACGTTTATAACACTCTCAGTCATCCCTAATTAAAAACGCGAACGCACAGGTAGGCGGCTTGCTTGGCACCTAGAGGCTAGCGAGTCACCTAGCGAGTAGCTTCGTAAAACGAACATTCTTGAACGTTCGCGACCGGCCTAGCAGCTAGGCGTCAAACGCGCAGTTCGTCCGGTCGCGAACGTTCGAGAAAAACAGAAATCATCAATAATTGTCTAATGACAAAAAAGCTGTGAAAAAAAAACGTTTTATATAAAGACATTCTGTAGTATATTTAGTATCAGCATTGCACCCGTGCGAAGCCCGGGCGGGTCGCTAGTAGTTTTTTAAATCTTTATTTACACAAATAAAGAACATTTAATTAATATTGCAATCAACACAAGTTACTGTTATGATGTTTGGGTATAATATTGGTAATATTGATGTATGCGATCCAAAGATTGTAGAATCAATCTAAATCAAGGATACAACTGATGGATCATTCGAATCCATCAACCACAGATCAAGGCTGGTCTAATCGCGAAATCATAACACTTACATCATGGTTATACCGCAAATACATCTGTACACTGACAGAAACACCATGATTTATCACAATGGGAAACTTTTTTACTAATACTACTAACACGTTTTTGTAAACTTTGAGGAGAGATAAAGAAGACCTCAGCGTATTTTCTTGGCCTAAATGGTGACGTTTTGAAAAAAATGACAGGTCAAGAGTACTCTAAATCGACGAGGATGAGCTCCTCACGAAGAAACTCCTCAAAGGCTATTAGCATGTACAATTGTACACTGAACTTTGTATACCCATTCAACTGTGACAGCTAAACATGATTTTATCATAACTATAGATTTTGACACGGGTCTTTATCACGTAATTACCTTTAATTTACTTTCTCGACGTTTTCCGACTTTTTTTTTTAGTTTGAAAAGTAATATGATTTTATCATGATCTGATGATGCAGTCAGGATCAGTTTCTCACGAGGGAACTCCTCGACGGCTAATAGCACGAACACCAATCTTTGTATATGCATTAAATAGCCTTTTAGCGCAGTAAAGTTAGAAAATCTCTGTAAAAATTGTAAATTATGGTCACCTCTGCCAATGACATCGTAGCGCTAATGTCGACATTAAGATTAAGGACACATCTAGTTGCTTTACCGGAGATTGTGTTTTTTATGTCACTATTATAGTTTCAATGGATTGCGCAGGAGTTATGAAACGTGAACTATGGGTTCATATAATATGGATGCGCTATCAGCGAACTGCAATATTTTTTGTAAAACTCGCTCAACTTCGTTTTTAACAATAAAATGTGGAGAAAGAAGTGTCACTTCTGAGTTTGGTTGGGCAAATTATCCGCAAATATAAAAAAGTAAGGTCAAAGAATGAGTAAATTGTTTATAATTACGTCGGCTATGTATTTCTTCTTCATCATGACAAAAAATAATGATGTCCTAATCTAATGAAGATTGCCTGTTAAAATCTAGAAAAAAAAACTCTACACAGAATAAATAAAGTATTACTATTAATTAGTGTATAATACTTTTGGATTTGGTTTGTACAAATATCACACAATTTTACTGCACATTTACTAGATTCGTTCATCATCATTGTTAAAAAAAATACCTCATCCACATTTTGTATGCCGCGAATCAAGACAATCATTACAGTGCTTCGCTCACAATCGGTCACCTTGACTTTTCCCTATCGGCATGAAATAATTTGACATAATACCGCATCTAGCTGTCATTACTGTCATTACCCTGATGCGCAATCTTGGCTTGAATTAGTTTTTTTTTTATATTTGTTAATCACGCAAAACAGATTTATCACAACCTATAAAACACGGTCGATTGGCGGTTAGCATGACTGAGATTCGAGAGGTTTGGAACACACAGAAACACAGAAATCCTAGTGTAGGATCAATTCTACGTAATGTAAGAGATTTTTAGAGGCACGTCCAAACATTATATTTGGCACGTGCCCACATTTTGCAGTAGTTAGCATTGGTTGCAAGCCCATCGCCGCATATTATATTATAAAAAGCTGACAATTGATTTGGGGTTGCCCTCAAATCTTTAGCTCCCTAGCTAAAGATTGATTTATGGTTCTAGAACTTCTAAGAAGTTCAAAGTTAGTAGGTAGTCAAAGGTGGTTGCTTAAGTACTATTTCCTATTAAGTGTTTTATCACTAAATAGCCGTATTGATCAAGTGGGAATAATTTTCGGGAGTATGTGTGTATTGGCTTACAAAAAGTCTACCCTCTGAAGAAACGTTCAATATGTAATGGCTCTAAAAAGTCACGAGCACCAACAATGCCCTCCAACCTCAGCAAATTGCAACAAACAATTCGATCGAGCCGTCATCACGTGTAGTATGATTGATGCGTCTGATTTCATTTACCCATGTGAATGGGACCTGGGGTCGAGGGATCGTGGGAGGCGAGTGTGCTGCAGGGTATATTGTTCGGCCTTCACCGTCCCGACCAGTGTAAGCTGGCCTGTGGTTTTGTTGGATTAATTAAAAATATACCTACTTGATTTTGATTGATAAATGCTTAGTCGAAATCAGGTGTAGCTTCACCTCGTTCTTTAGACGTTTCAAAGTGATTTTTGTGTTTTTATTGAAATGAATACTTTTTGACTTTGACTCTGACTTTGAACCACAATAGGTAATTAGACAGGCAGATAGACTAGAGATATACATATATGGTGTTGTTTTATTGGAAACTGTATGTCAACGAAAACATTTTTTTAAGCTTCTAGGCATAAGTTATTTATTTCATCCAAATCCGTTTGGTCGTTTTAGCGTGATTGGGTCACAAAAATACATACAAATATCTTTACAAACTTTCGGATGTACAATATCAATAAGATTTGATCCAAAGCGGGAATCGAACCTACCTATAGAGTGCAAAAAGCAAAACTACTACCAGCTAATTTGTCTTGCCTCGGGATAAAACCCGCAATTCTAACATCTTACAACTATGCCATGAGATCACTGGGAACATAAAAACCCTGATCTATCTTTCAATCAAAACTAACAATTGTTGACGCCTACCTCTCACACCTACCTCAGCTCTCGTTCTATTGGCAAACATGCCATCTTTAGCCCACAATATTATGTGAATATCAAGAAGGTTAACACCAGTTTTGGGCATTATCAAATATGTACTCGCTATCTGGTTTAAAATTTCAAAATATTAACCATCATTATCATCACCAAAAGTCACCAAATCATTGAAATAAAAATCAAGTCATGTTTACCTTTCTAACGAACTAACTAATATAACTCGGAACGGACAAACATTTTAATAAAGCTGTCATAATAATTATTGTCTCTCTAAAGACATACATAATGTTTTGTTGTTGGGAAGGAGTACCAAAGAGGCAATTCTTGAAACGATAAACGACATATTGGGACAAACGTCATTTGACATTCGACATCAGATTCTACTATGACAAACATCGACCACACAGCCTATGGCTTATACTGCTGATATAAGACAGCGAGCGCGATTCACGACGCGACCCGCGGCGGTCTGTGACTTTGAACCGGCCAAACAGAATGCATTTTTTATCGCTCCCCCTGACCCGCACACCTTAACAATTTGACCGAATTGTTTGTTTGAAGAAATTAAGCTATTAGGCGTCTATTAAGCTATGTGGTCAATGACGACAAACGTATACATATATCAGAGCACTGTCACCGCTGTCAGGTCACTGTCGTCGATAATATTAAAATCGTTTTCCTGGTTTCATATCAATATTTTGTTCATTCTCCTAGGTAGCCTAAACTAGTGTTAAGGGATCTGCGTGGGGTCCAATTCTGACCCATGCTCGAGCTAATAGAAGCAAAGGTCAGACTTGCACAATTGACGTGTGATAGGATTGTATGAGTGAAGTGCGGAAAATGTGACCATCACGGAATTTTGGTATCATCACGAAACACGATCTGAATTTATTGCGAGAATTTAATAATTGTTGGTTAATTATGGCAGTAATTGTTTGATTGGCGTGTTATGGGGATCAGAAAATAATAATTATTTTGTGTCGTTAAAGTTTTAAGTCTTACAGGCGTATTGCTTTGATTACTTTTAATTTAATTGATTTAAGGTCCGACAAAAATTATAAATATAAATAAAAGTAATAGAAAAAATATAAATAACACAAGAACAAAGTGGCTTCCCCTTAAATAAAGACAATAAGAAAATATTTAATAGACATTATTTTTTAATTTAGTAGATATGTAACACGTTATTTACCTATGTTAAACTTAAATTATGCAACTTAGGGCATATTATTCTTATTTTTTTTATTTTTCCTTGCTAACAACAAAAAAAAAGAAAAACGGCCGAGTGGGAGCTATCACGGTTTAGATACAGCCTTGTGACAGACAGTAAGACGGACAGTGGAGTCTTAGTAATAGAGTCCCGTTTTTAGGGTTCTTACCCTTTGGGAACGAAACAATAAAATGTATTTAAAAAAAAAACGCAAATCAATTTCAATAATAAATTTGACGTCTGTGTGTTTATTACCTCTTTATTTGAAGTCGGTTAAAAATAAAACTGTAGTTATGGAATACATTGTTCATTCATAGTGTACAGTAATCAGGAAACTCCAGGCTGGATGGAGGGCGTACGGTTCGGCTCATCTTGCCCTTTCCCAGAGCGGCGCGTGGGCATTCCCGCCATCGCTAATATACATGACACAGAGCTAAGAAACAATAGATAATCCTTGTATCATGCTTTGCCAAACAAGGGGTATTATGACTAGATACATCTCAATTTGACTAGATAACTGCCTAGCACGATGACCTGAGAAAAGTTTATTTTACAAAAGTATAGACAAAAACATATTTTGTTGTGTGAAAAGCACTTTTTTACTTTATGAGCATGGCAATTGCAAGAATGAATGAAAAAATATATTTAAAAATAAAGAAATATTCATTGATTCACGCCCGCGATTAAAACCCGCAATCTTGATTGAAAAAAAAGAACACCAACAGATGGTTTTTATGTTGCTTTCTTTTGTAGAAATGCTCGCAGCATAATTAAATCAAACACTTCAATAAAAAAAAAAGTTCATTAGGTACAACCCGGTCAGAATATCTGTGCACCTCGCTGGAATGCGGCGCCTCTCCCGCTTCCGCTTCTTCGTTGCCGATATGAGAGAGACCGCCGATATGACGTCACGAGGTCAGGTGCACAGATATTGTGACCGGGTTGTATATTCGTATCTCTAAATGCTCGCAGCATAATTATATATAATAGCAAACACTTCAATACAAAATAAGTTGTTCTATATATTCGTAACTCTGTAACTTTAACAGAATGTGAACTCAAAATAGGTTCAGAGTATTCTAGATACCGGAGTCTTACAGACAAAATTGTAGATAACCTTTACGCCATATAGTATGTGCACGAAACGATCAGTTTTATGTTAATGTGTGACGAATTGGCAGATCTACCTGATCAAAAACTAAAATGCGCTCAAAAACTACATCGTTTTTGAGTGCAGAGGTATTTTTCTTTTCCAGATCATAGGTATAAAAGCTTTTCAATAAAAAAAACAAAATCGAATCTAACTAGGTATATTATAAAACTCTTGCATTAATAACTGACTGACTGACTGATTGACTGACTGACTGATCTCTCAACGTACGTCGTACAATCTTAACCACTTACAATTATTTGGAGGGCGATGGGCTTGCAACCTGCCACGTATGGAATGCTAACTACTGCAAAATGTGGGCATGTGCCAAATACAATGTTTGGACCTGCCTCTGACTACCCCTCTGACTATACTAGACATCTTCAAAGGATCTAAGCGTCTGGAGATCTGAGAGTATGTCTACTGTACTAGGGGATTAAGGCCCTGTATGTCGACGATTGCTCTTTTTCGAAACGAAAAAAGAAATACTTCTGAACAAGCCACATCTCCTATTTTATAATGTATAGTATATGTGAATAAAGGTGTACCCATCGCATCGTATATTTTATGTGTAGGGGTGCACTAAGAAGGGAATTTTCGAATTCAACGGGGTGCAACGGGGGTTTAAGTTTCAAACAACTTTACGTGAACGAAGTTGCGATCGTTTTCACTAGTCTAATTTTAAAATCGACTCGACTAGCTAGTGTCAGTTTTGACCTTTGGACGATACGATGTCGATACGATAGTGATTTGTACTCAGCCCACTGTAAAGCCGGGGTCCCACGGCGCGTAAAACGTCGGGCCGCGCCGGAGCGTCGCGTACAGAGCGTTCCGAGCACGGGCCACCGGATGGTGGCCATGGATGGAGGCCACGGATGCATCGTTCCCACGGCGCGTCCGTCCGCCTTGGCGCGATCTGGCGCGTGAAAATGCGGGCCTCGGGACCCCGGCTTTACGAGTACATCAGTGTCATACGATTAAGTACACACATACGTTTTTATACACCACAGTAACAAATTTCATTCAAAGGGTACACAGTATAACACTTATATTACTGGTCCAAATTGATGAGCTCTCCGTCTGGACACACGCATTATTGTCACCCTCTCTTGCGGGAGTCCTTTGTGTAGGGCGTCCAAGATTTTTAAGGATTTCATTAAAACTGACTAAGAACGGTAGTTTAGACACTTTTAATAAGCTAGGTGGAAATCCCCGCGACAACGCAAGTTAATTTCGAACTGACTTTAAATCCCGCTGCAATCTTTTATTGGTTCATAATGTTTCTAGAATTAGAATTATGGAGTAGTAAGTTGATATAAAATATTTTAAGCTATGTCCAGTCTGCATTTTTGCCGTTATGAGAATCTGGTTATATTATTGACAATACGATTTTGTGTACTTACCTAATATCTAAATATAGAAGGACTATAGCTTTCGACTTGCTACGATCCTGACATACTTATTTTGCTTCATTCGCTATCATCATCACATTTCACATACATGATAATGATAATGAGGGGATACATCAATCGGGATTTCTAGATAAAAAGTCCAGAAATGCCCATTACAAACTAAATGAGTTGCCAATGGGGATAGTCAATGGGCATTTCTGAAGTAACCCGGTAGAATGATAACTACCTACTAAAAATATTTTTTTGTCCTCAATAATTACAATTTATGGTCACTTTACTTATAAATAACCTTAATCCATGCACAAGACTATCTGTAATGGCACGATATGTACATCTTGCGATAACACACACCGCGATTCGATATATAATATTACTAAGCGCTCGTGATTTAGCTCGCCTGGATAAGTAACGTTCAACAAATACTTGGATGGGTGACCACTTGGTACTCAAGCCGGCCTATAATGTGAATCAAAGAAAGTTTAAAAAGCTTTCTTGCTATAAGCAGTGATGGACTTCCCACCTATCACGTAATATAACGCAAAATGTAGGCATTGTGCAATGTAATGTTTGGACATGAACCCCCATTACATATAACATCTTCAACTATCTGATCGCCTAGAGATCTAAGAGTTTATGTCTACCGTCTTAAATAGTTTTTTTTGCTAGATTTTTTGTTATATTCCCCTGACTCGATGTATGATAAGTAAGATAAAGTTAGTTGCATGATAATGATGATGATGGTGAACTTTATATCCCGCCATCTTTTATTTAACATAACTATCTCTCTCCTTTTACAGCATTTTAAGGGTTCCGTACCCAAAGGGTAAAAATAGGACTTTATTACTAAGACTCTGATGTCCATTTGTCCGTCTGTTTGTCTGTCACAAGGCATTATCTCATGAACTGTGATAGCTAGACAGTTGAAATTTTTACAGATTATGTATTTCTGTTGCCGCTTTATCAACAAATACCAAAAACAGAAAAATATATACATTAAAGTTTTTCCCATACAACAAACGTGATTTTTTTAACGTTTTTTATAGATAATGGTACGGAACCTTCGTGCGCGAGTCTGACTCGCACTTGGCCGGTTTTTAAAAACAACCACCTAAATCACTATGAACAGGCTCGTAAAAGTATTAATAGCGCTTACTTATCTAAAAGCACCTCCTTAAATGGTCCTTATTAATAGTGTTAAGTGCAAAAACTGTTTCACCAATTAAAACTAACGATTATCATTTAAATACTAGATTAAATGCGTTTGAACTTATGCCATTTTAAGAGTCGGTTGGCTCTAATGGTGACTACTAGCTGGATAAAATATATGTTGGGTCTAGGAGCTAACTACTGCAAAATGTGGGCATGTGCTAAATGTGTGGACGTGTCTCTGACCTGTGTCCTTTAGATATGTTCGGCGATATCTGAAAGTATGTCTACTGTACTTAAGGAATACAGTCGAGAAACTATTTTTAAAATAATTATTATTAAAATAATAATTTAAAAATATATTTTTTAAATAGGATCACGACTGTAATCCCCAAGTACAGTAGACATCCTCTCAGATCTCCAAGCACTCACATCCTGATATCTAAAGGGTTTAGTCAGAGCCACGTTCAAACATTACATTTGGCACACATGAGATTTAACTAGGTAAATAATGCAAAATCCCAAGTTATTCGAGTGTAGTCATGCCCATAACCTATCGCGACATGGAAACCGTGAAACGTGGGTCCAATTACGACGACCCATAGACATAACAAAATAATAAGCATACAAAATAATGTCAATGGAATATATTGTTATGCAATTTTTCAAAATAATATAATATTCGCTTAATAAGACATTCGTGAAGGCGCGACTGGCGTAATCACGATTCTAAAGGTATAGTCATAATGTGCTTTGTGTTGGAATAAACTACTGACCTAACTTTTATGCATCACGTTTTAAAACTAAAAAAAAAATCGACGAAAATGTTTCGACTAATCGAAAAGTAGAGTAAATTTTACAAAGGAATTATTAGTCCCAAATAAAAATACAATTTAAATGGGACTAACTTTGGACTTTTTTCTATACAATAAAAACAATCCTAAATAGCATAACGCAAATAAATAACAACAACAACTTAGAAATATTATAGTTATGCTAATTAAAACAAAAAAAAACTGTAGTAAGTAGTTACCTTTAAACTTAAGTTATTACCATCTTTTACTACCTTTTTAATTAACCTACGTTATTATCGAAATCTCATGAAAATATCTACCTAAAACCTAAGTAACTAAGTTTAGGTATTCAAATTGAGTTTGAATAAAAAGTTAAAAATATTATTTTTATTAAAACGAGTTTATGTATTTACTTTCTTTCTAAAACATGCACTGTGCACTAGCCTTTACAATGAAGTGTTCCGCATCCTTTCGCGTTCTCATCGTAATTTGAATTCGATATTTGAACGTCGCTCTGTCAACGCGAGCATAGGAATTTTAGGCTAGCTTCACACATACGATTTTGTCGCGTATTTACTTCAACCAAATATAAAAAAACTCTTGCGTTACTGACTGATTGACTGACTGCTTAACAGACTGACTGACTGATTGACTGATCTATCAACGTACAGCCTATACCACTGGCCCTAGAAACTTGAAATTTGAAGAAGTGAATACCTTTTGATATACCGTGTGCTAAGATAGGAAATTCCCCAAAATTCAACCCCTACAAGGGTACAGCGTGGACTGTTTAAAAATAACTTCACGCGAACGAAGTTGTGGGGATACACAAATCCTACTAATCCTAATATCTTAATAATATTAAAAATGTGAAAGTTTGTGAGTTTGTATGTATGTTTGTTCCTCAATCAGGCTTAAACGACAAAACGGATTAAGTTGAAATTTGCTGTAGATGTAGATATAATGCCTGAATGAATAATAGACTACTTCAGAATATTAAAAACATGACAAAAACGATAAAAAACGCAAAAGGGATGATTTCTGTATAGATGGCGCTGGTGTGCAAAAAAACTGACATCACAGACTAAAAACATTCAGTCTTTTCTATTCGATTATTGATATTTGACAGGACAACGTCTGTCGCGGGTCGGCTAGTATTATTATATGAGTTTGTGAGTGGTTGTGTGTGTTTGTTACTCTTTCACGCAAAAACTACGGAACGGATAAAAATGAAACTTTACAGCAATATAGCTTACATAGTATAAAGCAAAGTCGCTTTCCGCTGTATGTAATATGTATGTATGTATGTTTGCTTATATCTTTAAAACTACACAACGAATTTTGATGCGGTTTTTTTAAATAGATAGAGTGATTCAGGAGGAAGGTTTATATGTATAATAACATGCTACCCGTGCGAAGCCGGGGCGGGTCGCTAGTAGCTTATAATATCAAATTAACACATAGGCTACTTTTCACCCGATTCTGGGGCGAGCAGCTAGTAATACACAAACTTATAAAAAACTAGAACTTATAAAGTTTTTTTGTTAACAACTCTACTATCGCGTTTTGCATTTTTCAAGCCTTGAGTAAATACTTATAAACGCATTAGTTTTCTATGTAATTTTATGTTCCATTGTCATTAAATTTATTTCATGTTTTCTTTAGGTCTGCTCAAAGAAATAATATCTCTTTAATTTCTCTATTATTCTCCAACTAGGTACTTTTGCGATCACTTATTATACCTATTAATTAATATTTATAACGGGTATATTTCGCGTTATTATCTTTTTATTTATCCCGATGTTTCGAATAATCGTGGTCGCAGGAAGACTGACACCACAGATTGTTTGGCACAGAAATAAAAGGGAAATAACGGGATAAATAAATACCATTTAAGATTTTTGTTGTTCTTACGGTACTACACTCTACATAGCATTAAGAAAAAATAATTGAAAAAATTATAGGCCTCAAGCCGTGTTAGTCGCCTGATTCTTCTAGGCTTGGTCGCGCGCGAGGAACGTAGCTTCACCTAGCTCCAAAAAAGTTTCAAAGCGATTCTTGTGATTTTATTAAAATACCTACATTGACATTGACTTTGATTTTGAAATATTTTTTGCAGTAAAAACGCTGGTAAAACGCGACGTATGCACGTACCTGCGCAACCAAACTGTCGTGCTGCCTCAGATAGCGACGGGAATCGTGGCAACATCCCGCGGGCCACGTTATAACTCATGAATGTTTGAAATACGGTAACAGACATAATTTATTTACCTTCCGTTTGTCGCGAGAATGAAATGGGAGTCATTTCAATGCGTTTAGTTGGAAGCCATTTTGATAAATGCAAGAGTTATTGTTTGCAAGGGATCTAAGATCTTTATAGTTCCTTAGTTGGCAGGTACCTACTTTTTACTTGTCACGTATGGATTCTAACTACTGCAAAATGTGGGCATGTGCCAAATTAAATGTTTGGACGTACCCTGACTACCACCTCTAGACATCTTCAAGCGCCTGGAGATGTGGTGAGAGTGGGTGTCTACCGTACTTGGTGATTACATTCGTGATCCTATTTATTTTTATCCTACAGATATTTCTTCTTCTTGATATTATTCCATTTCATGTGGGGTAGAATCATGCAGAAAAACATGTTGCAAACGAATTTGCCTTGGAGTATTTTACAACCGGCCTGCTAGACGTCTCTTTGGGAATTAGATTTACTACATACACGGATTTAAATTAAATATATCATAATGCTTAAAAGTACCTCTGACTACCTCTCTTCTTTAAATTTTTTAATAATCTGAGCGCATGAAGATTGAAAAGGATGTTTATCATACTTGGAGATCACAGTCGCGATCATATTCTTTTTTATCGGTATATCGGTTCCATTCACACTTATTTTGTATACCTACCAGATAAATTAATCTTTTTTGGTTCATTCTATCTACAAGCCCAAACCATCCCTTTCTGACTCCTTATCACTACATGACGTTCTCTAATCACACTAGTCTCTACTCCATGTTAAGTGAGTGTGTAAATGTCCATGCAAATCAATAAAATCTGAGATGCTTATGCTAAGCCTGCATTTTTTTTAAGTTTCTGTATTTGTAACGTATACCGTATCTGAAATAATAAAATAAAATGAAATCATCTGTAATTCTCACAACGGTCTCAAAACAACTCAATTATTTACACTCAATAATTTTGTAACAGAATTCGTATAAAAAAACAATGAAAATATAGTTCCCAGTTCGAACTCTTGTAATGATGGTAATCATTGTAGACTGGATCGAACCCGTCAGTTAAAAGCTCATCATCACCTTTGATGGTGTGAAGCCGGAAAGAGGTCAATGGCGATTGTTTTCGATGACACCTGGCGGATTATTAGGGGTCCGTTTTTATTTGAAATCTCTAAACCCTTATTAAAGTGTTAACCACATGTAATTTTTTTCTCTATGCAACATGCCGTAATAAAGTTGGGTTCAAATAAGTAGGTATATTTAGGCTTACTAAACTCCTATAAAAAGATATATCTTCTGCGTGCGCTGTAGGTTTTGGGTTCGATTCCCTCCCAGAACAAACATTTGTGTGATGAACATAGATATATTTTTTTGTGTCTGGATGTTAGGAATTATTAAGCATGTATTTGCAAGAAAAAAAAAGGATATAATTGAGTAACCTATCAGTAATTTGGTTTCCATATTACAAACAAACATAAATTTATGTTTGACTTATTTCTCTTTTTATTTTGAAAACATTGGATTCCCAAAAAGGGTTGTGTGTCGTGCAGGCGGCCGGTTGTAAAACATTAAGCCAATCCTTGCAACATGTCTCTAAGGACAAGAAGATGATGATGTTTTTTAAAACAGTGAACCCTCGAGTTGGCGCTACTATTCTCACTTGACCGATAATTTGGTAGGTGATTTAGAAGCAATGAAATGTCAATGTCATTAGAGCCGTCATGGGAACGTCTCTTGCGATATCCTAACCTCACTACATCCGGTGCTTGTTGCACAAAATTAAACTCAATTTTGTCAAATATTGTGAAGATACTGGCATAATATCTCAACGCTGTTAATAATAATTAAAAAAAAATGTAATCAAACATGAGCTTTATCTAGCTCATAAGACATTTCAAAGTGATTCTTGTGATTTTATTAAAATAATAAAAGAAAACAAAACGACTTTAGTTTAGTTAGTTTATACAGACAATACAGGCCGATAAGATAGGAATCTGTCAAAATTTGTCTAATAACGATTAAAAAATATATACTAATATGATAAATGCGAAAGTAACTATGTCTGTCTGTGACGTTATCACGGTCAAACCGATTGTGTTAAAATTTCATCTAAAGATGCTTGATTAAGCTTAAAGTCTTGGAACGGACACAGACTACTTTTTTTCTCAAAACTTTATTTTGATTATACGGAATTTCAATTTTTTACGATAGAGTAGTCAAAAATAGTTTTTTCTAAACCTACACGGTCGAAGTTGCGAGTAAAAGCTAGTATTTATATATATTAGAAACTAGTATCATAATAAAGCTAAATTTTGCTTCTACCGCAACTGTTTACGAACCCCCGGTTTCTTCGGAACCTCTTACGCGGCCAAATAGTTTATTTTTTGTATTTTTTTAGCATTATCTTTATGTACTTTTATTTCTGTTTTTTATATTCGTTTGGTACCTGCACCGGATATGGCGCACAGTTCCCATGACAATGCTATCAGTCGCAATGGGAGCTGCGCGTCCGCGTCGTGCAAAGATGCGCAGACGCAAGTTATCGCGCCCACGCAGTTTACGACGCTGGAATATCATGGATAATCCTATCGTTCAAATTGCTATAAAAAAGGAATAAAGCTGTTCAATATAAATGGAAATATCTGAAGTGGCCTGCAGTTTTATCTTTTTATCTTTTTTCCTCGAAAGAAAAATCTTTGTTGGTCAAAGTTAGTTGATAAAACAAAAACAAATAAGATCACGACTGTAACCGCCAAGTACGGTAGACATCCTCTCAGATCTCCAGGCCCACAGATCCTTGAAGGTGTCTAAAAGGGGTATTCATAGGCACGTCAAACTTTTGGCACATGGCAAGATTTAGCAGAACAACCGGCCGCCTGCTTGACGTCAATACTCTTCGGGAAGATAATGCAAAAGGTAAAAATAAATTATATTTTCCTTCACCGTTCTAAGTACGTAATTCGGATATTCTAAGCATTATCCACATTAACCTCTCGTGGTCCATATACCGTGAGTTGGATAGCAATCTATCAGGGCGCGTTGTGCATGCTCCGCGCAAGAACATTTTATTGCTATTCACATTAGCTGCATCAAATCTCAACTGCCTTCATACCTACCTACATAACTACCTGTATGTGCCTTCGCTACCTACCTTAGTTTTAAAACTTCAACGTTCTTTTGGCAGCTTCCCGGTTTTTATTGATGATGTTGATCAATCTTAATAAGTTAGACATAAGTTAGAGTATACAGTGAGGAACACGTACATAGTGAGGTACATTTTCTGATTTGTTCAAGCATTATTATTATTATTACTGTTTTACGTCATTAAAGACATTAAGGAAAGGATCATTGAAAAAAAAGGTAGACCCCAAGCCGTTTTTGTTGCCTGATTCTTCTAGGCTTGGTCGCGTGGAATCGGCGTAGCTTCACCAAGTTCCTAAGACGTTTCAAAGTGATCCTTGTGATTTTATTGAAATAAATGATTTTTGAATTTGAATTTGGTCAGAATAAAATGGAAAAATACCTGGTATCATTCTGATACGTCCCGTTCGGTACGGTAGACTTGGGTTAAATTGAAGAACGTATTAAGATAGGGGTTTCGAATCGACAACATTATAAATTTGCAATTATCGCGTAGGATTTAATAATTTTGGAACGGGAACGGGCACTTAAAACAACATCTGGTAATTCTAAGGCAGTAAAACGTCCGCTGGGTCAGCTAAATAAAAGTTTTTTTTTTTTTTATTATTATACTAGCGACCCGCCCCGGCTTCGCACGGGTAGCATGTTATTATACATATAAACCTTTAGTTCCTCCTGAATCACTCTATCTATTAAAAAAAACCGCATCAAAATCCGTTGTGTAGTTTTAAAGATATAAGCAAACATACATACAGACATACAGACGCGGGAAGCGGAAAGCGACTTTGCTTTATACTATGTAGTGATTATTACACATGAACAAAACGGTTTATTGCTGTTAAGTAGATGCCTACCTAAAACAAACTTCAACTAGAACAAAACTGTATCTACAATTAATTGGCGGTCTTATCGCTAAAAATCGATGTCTTTCAGACGACCAAAACATGTGAACTCATTTAAATCTTGCCAAATAATAAAAAAAACTTTTGTATTTTAAAAATGAATATTTCCATTCATGCTTCTTGATTGTATCCCGCCCTAAAACTCTTCATAAAATTATATCACTTATTAAACCGATAAGGATCTAAGCGATTAATTTTGGGCACCCACACAGCGCGGCCTACAAAGATTTATAGCTCTAACCGTGAACTAGATAAGGCATCGCATCGCGAACTCTGCTCTCGCTGCACCGCCCACGCCCACGCGTGATCACAGTGTGGGCAGGCCAGTTGGTTCACTAACACTATATTTTTTTCATTTTGTTAGGTTTGCGTCGCAAACTTTTCTCTTGCTGTTGTTATATCGTTTAGTTGAAGTCAGAAAGTTGAATGTGGATGGATGCAAATGTAGAGGTAGGCCAAAGAAAGATAGATGGACTGTGTGAAAGATAATATGGGTAAGAAAGTGAGTGATGAGATGACAACTGATAGAGGGAAATGGAAGAAGAACACCATATTGTGCCGATCCCACTTAAGTGGGATAAGGGCAGGAAGATGATGATGATAATGAGTTGAAGTCGGAAGTAGTTTTAATATAAATCCTCTTATGTAGGTATTTTAAATAAGTGACTCAAACAACATATAATTGCACCCATATTTTTTACTTTTACTTAGATATATACGTGGTTCGGAGACAGAAAATAAGAGGAACTAACTTTCTTATATAGATTTTTACTTCAATGAAGCCTTATATCAAAAGGCCCACCATACAAAACACTAAATAAAAATAAATATAATAACTAACAGTACTACAAAATAACTTCATAGGTTAATGCCAATGATATTATTAGGTTTAAAAGTGTTGTGCTTGCAACATGTTACTTATCGAATGCTAACTACTGCAAAATGTGGGCATGTGCTACATATAATGTTTGGACGTGCCTCTGACTACCCCCACTAGACATATTCAAACGATCTAAGCGCCTAGATATCTGAGAGGATGTCTACCGTAGGTACTTGGGATTACAGTTACGATCCAATTTTTTTTTAAAGTGTGTGTCTAATCAGTATGTATATTTTTAAGGATTTGTCTTATATACTCGTAATTTACCTATTATTATTATAACAAGCTAACCCGGCGAACTTCGTATCGCTTTAGAATTAGCTCCCGTTCCCGTTCCCGTTAAAAAGTATCCTATGTTCGTCTAATGGTTCTAGGCTACCTCCCCACCAATTTTGAGCCAAATCGGTTCAGCCGTTCTTGAGTTAAAAGTGTTGTAACAAACCCGACTTTCTTTTGTATAGTAGATTTTTTCAGATAGATGCACCAACCATCTTGTATTTTCCTGTACCGAAACTTACGATCCTATTGTAGTAGACACGTGATTTTGTAGAAATACGCGTATTAATTCGAGATGAGTCAGTAAGAAATTTGCTTAGAAGCACGTCATTTTGATGACGGTTAATTTATAATAATACTAGCTGCTCGCCCCGGCTTTGCACGGACGGTAACTGGATAAAAAGTAGCCTATGTGTTATTCTGATGTATAAGCTATATTACTGTAGTAGTAAATAGTAAGTTTAATTTTAATCCGTTAGTAGTTTTTGCGTGAATAAGTAACAAACACACACTAACAGTCACAATTTTTCGCATTTATAATAGTAGGATTAACTGACCCGAGAAACGTTGTATTGCCCAAATTTCAATAATCCCATAGAAAATATGTTTTTTTTAAATATATTTTAAAATCAAGCTTTTAGTACTCGTCAAGACAAATCGAGACCAAACACGACGTGGTTATGTTATTTAGTTATGCATTTCCTATGGCTACATTCGAGCTCTATCATCAGACCAGCTCGCTAGTACCATATTTTTTTATTGTCATTGGAGATTGATAGGTATGCAAAGTTTTATTTAGTTTTATTTCTGTCTAGCGACCCGCCCCGGCTTCGCACGGGTGCAAAGCTGATTCATATAAACCTAAAAAACCAAACCAACCAAAAATCAAAATCCGTTGTGTAGTTTTAAAGATATAAGCATACATACAGACGCGGGAAGCGGGAAGCGACTTTGCTTTATACTATGTAGTGATATAGCATATTTTTTTATTTCATATCTAGTGGTGCTTAGATTTTTGAAGATGTTTAAGGGGGTAGTCAGGGGCTCAATATAAGCTTGATCCTTGAAGATGTCTAAAGGAAGTCAGACAATAATATTATGAATGATTATTATGTAAAGAAACTACTTGATTTCCGAATTATCATCACTAATAATACAATATGTATAATATAATATTATCTCTAGATAACAACTTTGAGTGCTTTTAGGTCATATAATTCTCGTCGAGCCATTCATTCTGCATCAATCAGATGATATCGAACGCCTAATGCCTAGTTGGAAATTACTATAAAGCAGAGATATCATGTACATACAATGCATAATTAGTATAGTCCGGCTGACGCTGACCTAAATGAAAACCAACAAAAAAAAACACTAAATAGGAGTTTTATTTCTTATTTATTATATATCTTAATATTACGTTATTTCTTATGTTGCAGACGTTTCGAGACAATTCAGATGCTCTTCATCATGATCATCGCCCGCGACCGCGATCAACGGCAGATATTTTTTGTTTGGAAATCGAATTCCTGTTGCGAAACCTTGAAATCTAAGAGGATGTCTACTTGTTCAAATTGTGATCCAATTTTATTATTTATTTTCTACTTTTTTCATACTTGGCGCAAACCTAAGTAAAGCAAAAAAAAATGCACAAGTTGATCTTTTGTTTTTTAATTATATTATTAAGACGATTTACGACGATTATTTTTGTTCGAAACGAAAAAAGAAATACTTGTGAACAAGCCACATCTCCTATTTTATAATGTAAAGTATATGTGAATAAAGATGTATCCATCTTTAATCACTTCGATAAATAATCCTACCGACCGCTGCAATGATGACAAACACACGTCCGCGCGTGGTCTGCCTTAGCTTTTCGAATAAATTAATGATATAAATTATGTATAATTACTTATCAAAAATCTATTCTAATATAAATCTAGATCTACATATTACCTATCTTTAACAATAAATCACAAGTTGATTTTAATAGTAGGTATATAAAATATTTCGATCATAAATTCTAAAACGTATCATTTTGAAATAATATTGTTATCGTGAAAAGTTTCTGCTATTATGTTTTCAGCTTAATAGAAATCTAGGTAGGAACCTGAAGTAATACTTATAAAAATAGGAGATGTGGCTTGTTCAGAAGTATTTCTTTTTTCGTTTCGAAAAAGAGCAATCAGAGACTGGCAGCCTCTTAACTTAACTTTTTTTGTCTTATTCCTCGAACATAAAAACACCAAAGTCGTACAATAGCCTAAATATAACAATATACACTCTTTCTATGCCAGCTATATCTCGTGCAGAAACACAGGTGGTGCACTATCGTGGGATTCAGCTCGGAATGACTCATCAAGTATTTCAACGATCACGAATCTATTTGTTTCAAGGCGCTGTGATGTGAATGAAATTGTTTTTTTTGATAATATTGTATGTGTATGTTTCCCGCGGATTTAGCTTTGATGAGCCAGTGTTTGGTGGTTGTCCAGCTGAGATGTGAAGGGTACGATTCTAGGGACGTGATAATTTTTGCATACATTATTTTTTTTTATTATCTTCAGTTATTTATGTAGCCAAGAGGAAGGTGGCCCGGTTTTAAAAGTTCGAATTTCAGCGCCTAAAACTAAAGTTATGAATTTGAAACTTTTTTTTTTAATTGTTTATTTTCAGAAAATAAGTACTTACTACTTACTTGATTAGTACATAATAGGTCAAAATTAACAATAATACTAATAAAAATTAATAAAAAATATTATAAATCCGAAAGTTTCTGATGATGTTTGAATGTTTAGATGTTTGTGCCTTAATCACGCCCAAACGATTAAATGGATTTAGATTAAATTTAGAATATACATAGCTTATGTCCTAGAATATAAATGTGTTATATTGTTATCCTGATACCACGCGAGCAAAGCCGGAAGCGAAAGTTAGTTTATAATACATTTATTTCTAGTGTTTGAAATCAGCTGCTATTTCTGTCTAGTTTCGTGTGATAGCTTTTTTTCTTATTTCGACTTCGGCTCGAATAGTAACCGCTAAATATTGCACATTCAGAATAGACGTTCTGCATTGACTGCGTATTGTCTACCTGCATAGTGCTTATACAAGTTGACTTTGCAGATATGCTATAGAGCTGTAAGAACGAAAACATCATAAGGAAACCAGTTAGTACTAAACGGCGACGGGCTTGCAACGTATGGAATTCTAACTACTGCAAAATGTGCCTCTGAGGGTAGACATCCTCATTAATCTGAACGCCTGGATAACAGTCCTGATCCTATTTAATTCATTTTCTGTAAAAATGAGCCAAGAATTATGCTGATAGCGAAGCGGACTTGTTTATACTGACTTTGACATAGAAGGGTATGCAGTTTAAAGAGATCAGTCAGTTAGATTGGTTTATTAATCAAAAGTAATGCTGCCAGCGTCTTGGAGACATTTCCGTCTGGTAGTGATCTGGATCAGTTGAGCTACCTATAGACGGCTTGCAACGGTCTTTATATAGCTCAACTGTTTCTTGTGTACTTTGTAAATATTATGTCATATCAAATTATTTATTCAGAAACAAATACATGGGTGTACTTTACAAAGTGTACGATGAAACCACAAAAGTTAATAACATATAATTTCATATAATTAATATAATTTGTATCAGGTATTATGTTACTGCCTCTGAATAAAGATGGTACATAATAATAATGATCACAACAATTTTTTACTTAAGTGTGATAAGCTCTCCACCGCTGAAATATGATATTGTGGCTTGTTTACTGCTATTCATATACAGGTAAGTACCTAGCTAACAAATAGTGAATAAAGACCTTAACATAATCTTTCCCAAAAATCTCACAATAATGATACTGTCACACTAAACCCAGCTCTAAAGAATTACCAAATGAGCTCAAGTATTTCACATCACAAACAACCCATACAAATTAAACCCTCTTCCCTCCAAATAAGACTTAAATTCGCTTGCATATTATCACGTAATATTAAAAATTGAGCATCAGCAGTCCACGAGAAGAAGCTACAAACGGACAAATCGCTAATTTACATATAACAAATACTGAAGTCACGTTTTCAGTAAAAATTTAATGTACAGATGATAGAACGAGAAACGTGCAATGTCGTCTTTTCGAATATGGACTTTATTTTGCGACACATTTTTTTTTACTCATCCTTTGCTTTGTCATTTTCAACAAAGTTAAGCTACATTTTAAACTATATATACGGCTAATTACCACGTTATTTCTTGTATTGATGACGTTTCGAGACAATTCAGATGCTCTATCAACGTGTAATGTTTCTCTGACATTCGTGACATTTAGTTCGAGGGGCCTCGAAAGAGTTTGAGTCAAGGTAGAGTCGAGGTAGTTTCGAGGTAACAACTAAGAATATAAGGATATGAAGTGTAGGTATACGTAAGTATAAGTATTCCAATTTAAACTAAGCTCTTGTCAATATTACCTACACTAAAATACCAGGCGCACTAAACTTTAATTATTGTCTACACCACGTCATACCGTACGAGTATGTGTATGTGTACATCATTGTAAAACTCAACTATCCAGCGATCCCCAGGTCACGTAAGGTAATACAAAATATTTCACAAACTCACAATAGCTGCCCTTACGGTCCAATCCACCACACACTCTGATCCCTATAACATCCCATTATACTCCTTATTACGGGCTAATAGGGTTCATAAATATCGAGATTTAAATTGGATGGTGGTATGCAATAATAACATATCCTAGCGCGTGGCAATTAACGCATAAACCCATCCGAGACTGAGGTATTATTTAGATGTGTTCGCGAAAATTTACATGTCCATAAATGGCGAAATTATTTCGAGAGTGAAGTGGGGGAGAGGTGAACTGCGCTGATTGCCCGCTGTGAGATTTGTGAAATTATCTCTGCTAGGGTAATGTTAGCCGTTGTTTTAACTTGGCGTTCTTTCTTTCAGGTTAGCACTGCACAAACCTTAGTCATTTTAGCTTTTAGATAAGATAAGATCTATAAAAAAGTAACATATTTTTTTTTACAAAAATCATATATATATAAAAAAAAACTGGTTGTGTTGTCTAAATCTTAGACAAGTGCGATTCGGACCGAATAGATTTTTTAATGGAAATTATTATAAAGATGTCTAATTTGTTTAAAAGAAAATAAATAGTTAAATTGACCGTCTTTTGTATTGGTTGACGTGGCCGTAGAGCAACGTCTCATTTATACGTGTTAATTTCAAGATTCAGCTTTGAATTAGATTCCCACGAACAATATGTAGGTTAACACCAGTATTGATAGTCTAAAAGCCATCAAAATCATTTGATTAAATAGATGCCGGCAAACTAGGCTCAGTACTATTAAAAAGTAATGAGATCTCATTTCTATTTAAATCAAAAAAAAAATCTTATTCCTTCTCTTCAATAGAAATAGGTAAATTTTGATACCTTATTGTATTATTGTAATTTTCGTAGGAGTCTAAATTATTAAACCAAATTATTCTATGTTACTTGCTGTAAATGTAACTTTTGATAGGTGAAAGAATTTTTAAATTTGATTCAGTAGTTCTTTAGTTTTAATACAGTTTAAAAAAAAATACCTTTAATATAGTAAGTAGTATAGCGTTTCAAAAAAAGTGCTTCGCTTCGAATCACTCGTTTTGGTGGATATAGATTCCTAGATATACCTTACCTATTAAAATTATAAGCAACGGACTCAAAAAATATTCTAAAACCTTCAAACTGATGCTAAGGGCACTGTTTTGTTTTATCTAAATCACTTTAGATATTATTTAGTTCTGAGAGCATTATTAAACTTGAATAAATATTCTCGTAGTCGGTGTAAATTTAATTTCAATTACAGAAAATACATTATTATATATGTAAAAGCAAATTCAATTTCAATGACAGTTTTTTTTTGACAAGTCGTGACGTCTTCGTTCATTAAAACTCGTACGTCACTTGACACAAGAACTAGTACAAAGACACCCACTGCCACTGTCAACGCGACGCTTTGTACGCAGATGTACCAATTAAACTATTACTAAATACTAACCTTCGTACATTCTGATTTCAGATTAATTATTGCTATTGTAGATGAATTAGTTTTACAACATTGGTTGTTGTTGTAATTTCGTTTTTATTGACTTGTAATAAGGATCATTTATAATGCATCATTACAGTAAGTAATTGTATAATCCAATAACGCAATTTGGACGCGCCTGTCAAAACGAATAAGTTTTAGGGTTATGTTCCAGTGATTAACTTTTATTTGAATTTAGAAATTTGTGAGAAATAATAATGTATCTACGTAGTGCTAATATATAAAAATCTCGTGTCACAGTGATTATCCAAACTCCTCCGAAACGGCTTGGCCGATTTTTATCTTTTTTTTTGTGTATATTTGGTAGGTATGAAAATAATATGTATGGTATTTTTTATACCCCTAAGTAATAAGGGTGGCATAAAGTTCAGGAAAAACTGTGAATGGTCGATTTCTTTTTACTGTTTTTCAGGTCTGGTGTATAAAAAAACTAAATTTTCATTACTTTTCCCTTTGCCATCGCTTTGACTTATCTTTTCAGATTTCCAGACTCTTGAATATAATATCTAAAGGGAGTAGTCAGAGGTACGTCCAAATACTACACTTAGCACATGCCCGTGCCCGTCGACGCATTATTTGAAAACACTAACATTAAAATTAAATGTAAGGAACCTTCTACTTCAAATATCATTTGACTCTTGATCATAAATGTCAAAAAGACTACCCCACATTTACAAAGAGCACTCGAAAGGTGCTTACATCGTCGAGTTACTGTGTGGGAGTACCTTTAGTGATCGTACCATTATCGACATGGTAATGACAGAACTAGTTATTAGGTTTTATTTTACCGTTATATAATACTAGCGACCCGGCCCGGCTTCGCACGAGTTTAATACATATAAACCTTCCTCCTGAATCACTCTATCTATTAAAAAAAACCGCATCAAAATCCGTTGTGTAGTTTTAAAGATATAAGCAAACATACATACATACATACAGACGCGGGAAGCGGAAAGCGACTTTGCTTTATACTATGTAGTGATTTAGTCACCTATAAAAAATTGCTTGAAATTTGTGAATTTGTGAATTTTGAAATCTTGAAATTTGTATTTTTAAAGATTTAAGACGAAATATTTCGTATTTTATTTATTTTATTATATTTGGATCACTGTATTCAATTAAATTGTATAAGATCACGATGCAAAGCGCATATAGATTTTATGAATAGAAAAATCTATTGATCTATAGCCAAAATTCGAATCCAGGACCTTCGAATTGAAACTGAAGATACCTCCCTCACTCAAAATGGTGTCATATTTATTTTACCATTTTGCAAACGTTTGTCTTGGGAATTGAACCTCCAATCTACAGCGCAGATTCGAATCCAGGACCTTCGAATTGAAACTCGAGGTATCTTCCACTTGGCCAACACCTCTTGAACCATTTATCAAAATGGTGTCATATTTATTTTACCATTTTACAAATGTTTGTCATGGGTGGGAATCGAACTTATAACTTACAGTGCAGAAGGCAGAGTTACTACTGAGTTACTATTATTTTTGTTTCCAAATAGCATACAAAAGCTCCGTCTAAGGAAAATCAAGGTTTTCCACTGATTAATGGAGTAATGAGCTCAAATCAAATGTGGGCGCTGTGATTCATACATTGTTTTTGCAAAGTGACTGTAAGATGGCCTTACGAAGATAATTTTGTATTGTTTTTTAAATCAACGCCTAGAATCAAGATAGCGAAGTTACAATTATGTGTTGGAATAAAATGCTTTGTTTTGTTTAATTGTTTAATGCATAAAGCTTTACGTATCCACGATTTATTGCATATAAATCAATATAGATTTCTGATTATTTCGACTTCAATAATTGCGTTTCCGAACGAAACGTTGCTAATAAGAATGCGTGCGTCATAATTTGTTTAAAAAAACTTTTGCAAATAATTCTGTAGGTAATCAGAACGCACCCGCAAGGAAAGCCGTTTAAAAAAAATCTTGTATTCGAAATACAAATAATTATCTCGTTTACGAATGCAGTTCTACAAATAAGGTTGTATATTATTTTTAAACCTTATTTTTGGACAGGTAAGGTTAATTTTCGCAGGAGTTGGTTTTAAAATGTGTGTGGCTTTAATTTTAATGTGAACAAGCGCCATTTTTTGTATGCAACTGTAACGGTTTTGAAAATTTGGATGATTGCTTAATTGTTTGTATGTGTATGACTGTAATTTTACAACTGACATGTTAAAAAGAAGTAGGTACTTGTATCACGAACATTGTTGCACTTATATTGTTACTGGTGCTTCTTGAAAATAATTATTTAAACAGTTATGCAAATAAATATATTAACAAAAAGTAAAAATTAAATCTGTTCATTATTTATAATTTTTATCATGTTCTTCTTCTTCTTTGCCATACCACATCCTCATGGGGTCGGCACAATACCTAGATGTTGCCCATGGATTTGATTTGGGGTGTTTTACAACCAGCCGCCTACCTAACGTCAACCCTTCTTGGGAATGCTTGCTGATTCATTTGATTTTTATCATGATAGACCTCTTGTAGTATTCAAATGTGAAATGCTTTAAAAATCGACCTATACAAAAACACGATGAAAAAATGCAAAATGCGATGTTCAAATAATAAAAAAAAAAATAGAACATGCTTGTACACCAAAGCACAGTTTAGGCACGATTACACGCCCATTCCTTGTATTTCGATCGCCGAAAAAACCATCTATTAGTTGTTATAATGATTTTTTTATTAAAGTCGTGAGACCGGAAACTATAATTTTATTTCAATTGATATTTAGAAGAGGCGCAATGAAAAGGTTTAATGGCCCAATAATGGGCAAAGGTCATGATCGTTTGGAAGTGTTACGCTAAATTGTAACGGAGTTTTTATTAATATACATTCATATTTTATACATAAAAAAACTAGTTTATTAAAGAAATAAAATTATATTTTTAACAGATATTTTTTTGTAAAGCGTAGGTAAATTATTTTGTTATATTTCTGTAGCTATCCCTGTAAACTTATTCAAAACTGCTACGTTTCAGTTATTATTGTGTTTTTTTTTGTTTAATGGTCCATTCATGGGCAAGGGTGATAATCATGTGAAAGTATTGCGCTAAATTTAATGAATTTTTATTCATAGATTTTATATAAAAAAAACACTTTTTGTTTTTTCCGAACTTAACGCCACCCTTACTTAACACTTAGCGATATACAAAATACCGTACTTCCTATTCTCAGACCTACTGAATATGCACAAATAAAATAATAAAAAGCCGTTTCGGAGGAGTTTAGTTACAAACACTGTGACACGAGAATTTTATATAGAAAAAGATATTTAGTACATCTAATTATATATTTTTGTAGCTATCCTTGCAAACATGTTCAAAACTGCTATGTTTCAGTTATTATTATGCATTACCCTGCGGTCGGCCAGTAACGCGTCGTCATTTCAATATGAGTTATCCTCACCGCAGGTCGGTGTAACCCTGGAGTTACGAAAATACACTGTTGATGTAACTAAACCTTGAATAATTGAAATAGTGCAGGAAGCAATTCTGAAGCTAGCATGTTCTAGAAGTAAAAGAGTGTATGCAAGCTTATGTTTTCTCAAAGATGACAAACACGTCTGATCACTCTATGGTTACACAGATCAGTAGGTAAAACAGCTCTGACTACTGATGCACGGCTGTCATCCGAATCGACTCTGCAGCATGTAACTATTAAAAAAAAACCCTAAGTACGGTAATCCCCAAGTACGGTAGACATCCTCTTAGATCTCCAGGCGCTTAAATCCTTTGATAATGTCTAGTAGGGATAGTCAGAGGCACGTCCAAACATTATATTTGGCACATGCTAACATTTCGCTGTAGTTAGCATTCCATACAAGCCGCCATGTAACTAACTATTGATATCACTTAACGAAACAACATGACAGTCCTCCGACATATTCGCGAGAGTCAACGTCTGTAATAGTAGAAGTTACTATGCAATTGTCAAAAGTACTGTCGGTCGTTTCATCGCTCAAAACATAATCGGAAACGATGTAATCTAGAGTTAGAGAAGCTTGAGGTTGGGCTCGAAGCTCGAAGGCTCGGCTTATTGTCCTGAATTAAATTATATCGTTTTTAAGAGTAGACTCCCAGATTTTATTCGCACCTCCGTGTTTCACTTCATAGTTTTTGCTCTGACATTATTGACGCGTTTGCGAGGATAGCTGCGGTTGTAATTTAAATGCTTACTACGCTGTTTGTTTTTGCGGGCTATTGTAAAGCGTGTACCTTTATTGAGCTTTGTAGTGCAAAAAATGTGCTGAATGTTTACATGTTTGTTCGTTACTAGTTTTTTGCGGCTGAACTAAAGCTGCGGTTCCCAGAATTGCGGCAAACGTCAAATTGATAGACAGATTTTTTATTGCAGAAGGTAAAACATGTACTTAGATAAACTTATTATAATTTAGCATTATAACATAACTGGACTTTTTTAGGGTTTTGTACCCAAAGGGTAAAAACGGGACCCTATTACTAAGACTTCGCTATCCGTCTGTCCGTCTGTCTGTCATCATGAACCGTGATAGCTAGACAGTTGAAATTTTCACAAATTATTTATTCCTGTTGTCGCTATAACAACAAATACTACATATATAGATCAATACAGGTAACATTTATATCAGATGTTATTCAAATTAATACGTGTTCACTATGTTGCTGCTGACTGTACATAATTACTATCGCAATCAATAATATTGCATTAATTGAACCCCGAGGATCATTTTTAATCTTATAAAAGTAGCAGATTATTAATATCGCACTACAGGTGTTCCTATTGCACCCAATATTAATTACAGTGTGTTACAAATGCTTACGATTAGTGCTGATAATTATACAAGGTGTATTAAAACGACTCTTGAAAACTGAAAATAGTGGTGCCGCTATCGATGGTTTAGGTAAAGGAAAAGTTGCTTTATACTGAAATGAAGGGTTAAAGGTGTAAGGATGCCATTCATTAAAAGATAGATGTTAATCGCTCGTTTTTTAGTTCGGTGTGCATATAAAAGCCTTTCCGTGATCACACTTGTTAGTAACACAGTCGAAACGTTAGGATAAATGAAAGGTAATAAAAAGTAGAGGTAATTAATAAGTTTAAAATATGAAATACCAGTGTTCTGATCGCGAGAGTAGTTTTTGATTATGTGCCATTTGCTATTTATATTTAGCTGTATTTGTATAGGATTATATCATTACTTACTTATAGATATTTAAATCAGAATCTGAAACGCAAGTCCATTAAAATTAATAAGAAGTTCGTTGTCATAAGCGTAAAATAACTATTTTTAAATTGATTTGAGATTTCACAGACCATTGCCTAGGCTCTGCGCAAACTCGCTCTGACGGCTAGCAGGTAATAACATAGGTAAAGCTTGGTGCTCATATTGTAATATGAAACTCGCTACGTTTTTTAAAAACACATACATATTCGTGAAATCGTGTCTGTACCCTGGAAGGGTAGGTAGCGATCACAGTTTTTCGCATGCATCGATCCTGAAGTATCCTTCTGCTTTTTCATGTACCCGTCGGTTTAAGCTTAAGGCGAGTAAATAATGTGTTTGATGAATGCAGAATCGTTTTTTCTCAATAACCGTAAAACATACAGTTTTGTTTTTTATGGCAAAGATAACTTAAGGATATAATCTAGATAAATTACAGACAGAATCACGATTGGTGAAACTTTTCTCGATAGATTTATTTTCCAAAGTTGGCTCTTCACAAACACTAGATTCGTTTTTAATCAAAACTATGAATAGCTAAACAGTTAATATTTATATAATTCGTTAGATAATCATACTAGCTTAATAAATTACAGACAGTTTCTTTCTACAAAAGCCCATACAAAATGTCAAAAATTTCACTTATCACCTTAAACTAACTTTTTATCAAAACGTCACGTTAACGTCATATTTAAATTTGAGAAAAAATAATCATAAATATTTATAACAACGTGAACTCGGTTTTGTTTTTAGTTTTTCAAACGTAATTGTACAATCTAAGCAACTTATAGTGTCACTTAAGACATACCTTTTACTACAAAGGCATTACTTATAAATCCTCTGTTAAGAATGCGTCTTTATGCGGCAAGTTTGACCTTTGCCCTCTGACCTCTCGCTTCCGAAGTTTATAAATATCAGTATTATATAAAATTAGCGCAATTTGTTACAGCGGACATGTGCCGGTACCCTCAGGGGATCTATTAGGGTTTATGGGCGGAGTGCGAACCGCACGTACGAGTACCTACTATAATAGAATAATTATATATACTAAATACAAAATCATTTGATGTATTTTATAATCTAATAAATAATCTAAACTAGCTAATTATTTAATTAAAAGCGACATCGCGCTGACATATACAATTTTTTTAATTTTGGCTGTAATAATATTAAGTTACTTATAAGTTTTTGACATTTAGCACGTTAAACCCACAACTGATACAAATGTCATAATTACGAAGTATACCTACTTAGCCTAACCCCAAGTAGAGAGCCGAAGCAGGGATCCCTCACTTAACTAGAGCGTGGGTCAATGTTATTGACATTAAGTGGCTTACTGCAAAGTACAGTATATACGCCAATCATATCACAAGGTTTTAGCTAGGTAAGTAATTAAGCTGTTACTACTATATGTGAAATGTTTAGTTTTTTCTATGGGCTGAGTCTACCCGGATAAGACGGAAAAAGTGATAAAACTGCATTATCTTTAAAAATAATCAAACTTAAAAATAAACTGTCTTTAATTAATTTAGCTAGTATGATTATCTAACGAATTACATAAAAATTAACTGTTTAGCTATTCATAGTTTTGATTAAAAACGAAACTAGTGTTTTTGAAGAGCCAACTTTGGAAAATAAATCTATCGAGAGAAGTTTCACCAATCGTGTTTCTGTCTATAATGTATCTAGATTATATCCTTATATTATCTTTGTTATAAAAAAAACAAAGCTGAATGTTTTGCGGTTATTGAGAAATGATTCTGCATTCATCAAAAACATTTATTACTCGTCTTAAGTATAACTGTGTTGGCCGAGTAGAAT
The DNA here is from genome assembly GCA_912999785.1 of Hydriomena furcata. Lineage (NCBI taxonomy): Eukaryota > Metazoa > Arthropoda > Insecta > Lepidoptera > Geometridae > Hydriomena > Hydriomena furcata. Next base: position 13,807,296 of record OU538832.1, on the reverse strand, counting down.
GTACCTTGACTTTCAATGCGAAGGTCGTGGGTTTCGATGCTAAGTGTGCATCAATGGAATTTCTTGGTTCAAAAAATATAGTTTAATACAAAATAAGAAAAACGTCTTGAAAAAACCAGATATTAGTCTTAAAAGTGTTGTCTTATAGTTTTCTAATCTGTCACGTATGAAATGTTAACTGCAGGATATTGTTGATATGGCTATGCTAAATTTAATGTTTGGACGTGCCTCTGGCTTCCCTCATTGGATATAATGTCTGGAGATTAAAAGAGGATGTCTACCGTACTAGGGTATTGCAGTCGTGATCCTATTTATGAATAGTTTTTATTATTTGTTCTGAATTGTCAAGTCACGGCCATAATAGGCATACATCGTGCGAACCGGCCGTATCATCACAGCTACTGTATTATACGGCAGTAATCGAATAAAGATTATTTAAGGCGAGATTTTATAGAACTATGTAAGTTTTCTTTAATTTTTTTTTCGTACGAATAGCTTTTGATAAATCATTCAAACCTTCGAGCACCAGCGCGCTATCACCTGTCACGTCATATTGTCATCGGAACTTGACAAGTATGCAAAGTTTTTACTCAATCGAAGTATTTACTAAGGAATTCCACTGTGAGTGTGAATGCATTTCTACGTAATACAATAAAATAAAATAAAAAAGCCTTTATTTCCCATAACCCTTTACACGATGTTAGTAATTTATATTTTTTTCTTAAATTCTAAGTTAGTTATCTTACAAATCTATTTATTTATTTTTAAGGGGTATGAGCCCCTCCATGGGTGAGGGCTTCCTCCAATTTCTTCCAATTTTCCCTGACATATGCAGCCTTCTGCCAAACGCTTCCTGCTATATCCGCTAGGTCATCAGCAAATCTTCTCTTCGGTCTGCCTACTTTTCTTTTTCCTTCTGGCTTTTCTACGTATTACATTATATTATAAATACAATCCACGTTCAAATTTTCTAGAACAATGTTTGATGGAATTCAAGAATGATTCCTCCCCTTAAGACGGATGATTCGAATAAGCTCAAAGCAATGAGACGTTAGAACAGAAGCCGCCGTCCCAATTATTACGGTCATTATTAAATAATAATAAAAAATAATATAATTCAGTTTAGTTAAGTAGACGAAATGATTACTTTGTGCGGAATCCCTCTGAATAGGGATGTCACTAACTGATATCGATATTTTGTTAAATTCACATTTTATTTTTAAACACATTTAGCAATATTTAACGGATGTTATATAATTTTAAAATTTCTATTTCACAATTGGGCAATACAAAAACTATTAAGATATTAAAAGATGATTGTAATTGATAAGTAGACAACAGTTTTTTTTTAAATAAATAAGCTATAATTTCCTATGCTCTTCCTCAGTTTTCATAACTTCAAGCGCCCTGCCACGTTTGTCTAAGGTACAGCGGTATCGGTCAAACTATAACGCTTATTAAAAATAAAACTATCAAATTCGCTTATCGATAAAACTCTGTCATGTTCCAGCCCTATTCCATTACGAAGGCGCCGTCTGTAATCCGGTCTCGTTTTATTTCGCGAATCAGTTGCGGTTGGCTTAGATTACACAGTAGCTGTGATTCATATAATAATGTAAATTGATTTATATGGACTCTTGTGCTTTGATAAATTCATAATATTGAGATTTATTTTATTCCCAGGGCAAAATCAAGATAGCATCTTTATAGAATGTGTCCTTGTCTACTTGTGTTTGATTTTTATGACATAATCTATATATCTTATATTTTCTTATATGTATATAAAAATGAATCCCTATTTTTCGTTATCATAGCATCACGCGTGCACGGCTGGACCGATTTTGCTAGTTCTGTTTTTTATGTATTTGTTATTGTCAGGGGAAGGTTCTTATGCAAGAAAATTTTGGAAAATTCAGCGTAAAGTCCATGCTTTTTTATGTTCTTATTCAACTTCAATATTGGAACGAAGTTCCTTATCGCGCGTTGTGAAAGGGGGCTAGACGGAAAAAAATCTTACGAAAAGTTGTCACGAAAAGTTATCACGACACTTTTTTGCTATAGTATATCTATTAATATATATGTATATCTATTAATTGTGTCGAGGTCGAGGTCGAGGTGGAAGTGGAGGTCGAGATGGAGGTCGAGGTCGAGGTCGAGGTCGAGGTCGAGGTCGAGGTCGAGGTCGAGGTCGAGGTCGAGGTCGAGGTCGAGGTCGAGGTCGAGGTCGAGGTCGAGGTCGAGGTCGAGGTCAAAGTTGATTCCCCTTGTCCCACGTTATTTTGTGAGAACTTCGTTCCATCCGGGTGTCCCTTGACACCTCTCAAGTTTTTTTTTCTTTAAAAAACTTCAGTTTTTATCTATACTTAATATTATAGAGATAGGAACTTTTTGTGAGTTTGGATGTAGGAACTGATCCAATATAGATTTTTTGTTACTTGCTGCATTATCAAAGAATATTTTTGATATTTAATATTAGGTTATATGCAGACAAAACCGCGAGTAACAAAATTATACTCATAGCAATGGTTAAAACAGTTTAAGTTCAAAGTAGGTGCTTTATATTATTGATACTCGAAAAGCAATTTAACTTTGCGAACACCTGTGCTGAGTTTCAATTATTTCAAGCAATGAACTTCATAATTACAATTCCATAGCAAAATCCGCTAATTACAAACAAAATAAAGGCTAACATGAAAGCTAATTATATAATTAAGCATAACTCTACTACAGCTAAATTCGCTGTAATATACTGAGAGTAGTTTCGAGCTAGATTTAGAGCGAATACCTACTCTGTTCAGACTTTTTATTAACATTTTTAACTTTGTTATTTTATAAACATATTGACTTTAGTATCTATCTGTATAGACATAATTGAAAGCCCAACTCCTTCTTTATCTGTTCATACTAAAGTTGCCTGGCGGAGATCACTTTTAGCGATAAGGCCACCAACAGAATAATAATCCGTCCCAAAAAAATTATCCCGTATGAATCCCGAATCCCGCATGAGACAAAAAAGTGTGTTTTCATGAACTTCTTGAGCCATCTTTATTGACAGCTCTTAGTAAAGCGCACGTCTAAGCTGCAATTTCCATTAGTGATGTGACACAGTCTATATCTTTCCACTGTTCAGTGGCCTAAACACGAACACTATCGTATCGACATCGTATCATCCAAATGCCAAAACTGACGCTTTTACTACACAAAAAGTGTCAGTTTTGACATTTAATATAATAATATAAAGTTTGTGCTGATTACGCTTTAATAATAATACATCCTTCCAGCGGTCTTCACACTAGGCAAGCCTGTATCGTGAAGACCTAAACTATAGAGTTTTAAAATAAGCACAAGCGGATTTACTGCCTCGATCATGTACAGTTGAAACAATATAATGAATACAAAAAGAAAATTCTGAATTACTTAGTAGGTACATTAAGAGGCTGCCAGTCGCTGATTGCTCTTTTTCGAAACGAAAAAAGAAATACTTCTGAACAAGCCACATCTCCTATTTTTATAAGTATATTACTTCAGGTTCCTACCTAGATTTCTATTAAGCTGAAAACATAATAGCAGAAACTTTTCACGATAAAAATATTATTTCAAAATGATACGTTTTAGAATTTATTATCGAAATATTTTATATACTTATTATTAAAATCAACTTGTGATTTATTGTTAAAGATAGGTAATACGTAGATCTAGATTTCTATTAGGATAGATTTTTGATAAGTAATTATACTTAATTTATATCATTAATTTATTCGAAAAGCTAAGGCTGACCACGCGCGGACGTGTGTTTGTCATCATTGCAGCGGTCGGTAGGATTATTTATCGAAGTGATTAAAGATGGGTACATCTTTATTCACATATACTATACATTATAAAATAGGAGATGTGGCTTGTTCACAAGTATTTATTTTTTCGTTTCGAACAAAAACAATCGTCGACTGGGAGCGCCTTAAAGTTAATTACAGGTAATAGGTATCTACTAAACTAAACTGTACTAAACGATTTGGACGATACGTTGTCGATACGATTGATAGTGGTTCATGCTAACCCCCCAGACGTATAATATCCTCTCGTTATATTGTTACCCCTCTCTTTACCGTGTTGTATTCCCATGCACCCATAGGGATGTACCGTCGTAATTAATACACGCCCACATTTATCGACGCCCGACGTGTGAGTGTAATTTCGATGCGCGGAATTTATTCGATAGTACACTTCCTAGTTGGATATTGTTTGGAAAACAATTTATACGTTATTTTATGAAGCTATAAAACTATTTGCTCGGTAACGAGTTCAAAACCAAAGTGCACATGGAATTACTGTTCGATCATATCTGTCTGTTTTTATTATACTTGTCATACATGATTATTAGGTAGTATACATGTATAATATAATAGGTATTTTGATAAAACATTACCACAACTTTAAAAAAACAATTCCTTCTCAATTAAAATTAAGTTTTTGATAGTAAATTGAAAGAAACCTATCTTAAAATATGAATTAACTAAGATAACCGGGTTTTCATAATTATATCAGGGATGTCTGGCCAAAGAAACGCGTCATTCGAGAGCTGGCTTCTATTTGGCACAACGGATCAGCATTGCCATCCAGCGTGACAATGCCGTCAGCATCTTGGGTGGTGACTGGTAGTGATCTGAATCAGTTGAGCTACTTATTGACTGTTTTCATCGGATCTTTAGATATATCAATTAGTTCTTGTGTATTTTATAAATATTTAATAGCGGTTTTACCCGCTTTTATCCCGTTTTTGTGTTAAATTTCTTTTGTACTCTCCATAAATACATCCCCCGGACTTAAAAAAAAACTTTTTCTATAGCGGACAAAAGTAGATATTTTGTATAGATTAAAAGTTATTAAATAGGTGTCTTGATATTAATTTTTGGACAATGTTTGGGCCAAAATTACCACCGATTGGTCCCCACAAACTAGGCGCCCTCGTGGCAGACCCCGGAGGAGATGGCAGGACGATCTCGACTGTCATTTGAATGACTAGCACAATATAGCTGGAGATCGAGAGGTGTGGAAAGAAAGGAGGGAGGCCTTTGCCCTGCAGTGGCACGATATAGGCTAAAATAATATTAATTTTATTATTTTTAGATATTTTCACCTGCTAGGTCATCAAATTACAATACCCCACCGTCACTGTGGTACCATCGAGCACCGTCTGAATGTAATTTTTTAACACATGCATGACCATTGACGTAACAACTCTTCATAACAAGGTACTCATATAACTTTCGCTTGCTTCATCCATTTCAACACGACGCTAATAAAAACCTAAAAACAATCTATCAAAAAAAACATGAACAAACAAAACACAAATTCGTGCGCTCTCATAAGTTTAATTAAATATTTATTCGTGTAGGGCGGGGCGGCCCGCCCTCCACAGATATCGATATTATTTTACTGATAATATAATATGGGATTACAGGGTGCATCTCTAGTGTCAGCGTGATTCTTGTCAGCAAACAACTGTTTTAAATACAAGATACATTAAAAAAAGTGTACAGGGTTTACATTAATTTTAGTAATTTTGCTCGTGATTTTTAAATCTATGCTAAAGAAACAGCTTTGGTTTTATGTCGTAAGCAACTTTAGGGTTTTATTTATACAAACTGAAAATAGAGACACTTTAAAAAAAATCTAGGTTGAATTAGCAGTTGAAAATAGCTCCTCAAAATCACTTTTCTGTTTTAGTTCTAAATCTAAAAATATTTATAATTTAGTTTGGTAAACAGTCATAGACTAACCCTCGTATTCAGGAACGACACTGTGAGAACACGCACCCACAGTGGACGAAATATTTTTTCATAAACATCACTTTATGTATTGTGCAACACTATGGCGCACACTATCGTATGCCATAGTGTATATAGTCACACTATGCAGTGTCGCACAACACATAAAGCGATGTTTATGAAAAAAGATTTCGTCCACTGTTGGTGCGTGTTCTCACAGTGTCGTTCCTGAATACGGGGGTAAATCTACCCAACTAAATTACCTATCTACTAAGTACTACCTAAATTGTTCGAACTTGTTTTTTCAGTTTGATATTTTATAGTAAGGATAGACTGCCAATATAAAAACCGTAACATTTAAAGTATACTTCCTTTAAAAGTAATTTATCTGGCGTAAAGAAAAACTTCTAAAATTTTAGTTTCCTATGTTTTGGTTTTGATAGTCAAACCACTTTGTTGGACTAAACACTAAATCGCTGTATCCTTGGCCGCAACTCACCCCGACCTCTGTACCCGACCGCATCCATCACCTAAAGGTCACGTGTGCGATCACTTATCGATTTTTATGATGTCAGCGAAACCATAATTGACTCACTTCTATTTTTACTTGATACCATTTTGTTTGCGATTGTACCTATTAAGTATGTGATGAGTGACCGTAGATGAAGTTCCATGAATATGCGGGTTTTCGCATCATTTATTATGCTACTTATATGTACTATTATATGTTACTAATAAGTTAATCTAAGTAAATATACATAAAATCGTTTATTTTTTCAAATATTAGGCTATATTTAGAGATAAAATATACTACCTTCTCGAAGTTGTCTAATTTTATGTTAGTTAGTTAATATTGTGTTAATTTTTAAATGACCGTTTCATTATTATTAACAGCAACTTTTAATAATTCTATCTTCTTAAATCCATGTTAATGCTTAACTTGAATATCAAATTATTTTGTTTTTTGAACGCATTTTGTATGAAATTGATAAATTGAAATGCATAAATAAATATTTTAACTCAACATAATACATAGTGATGTAACTATGTCGATGACATTATAATGCTGTCGATCTAAAATGCCGAATTAGCATAGATCAGAATTATCTATTTTATTACTTGCTACATGATTAATACTGCCATAATTGGTAACTGTATATGAAATTGATTTTGGTAACAATAAATTTAATCAAATTTGGAAGCTGCGCTTTTAGAACATTGATCCTTAAGTATTCACTACATAGTATAAAGCAGTCGCTTTCCGCTTCCCGCGTATGTATGTATGTTTGCTTATATCTTTAAAACTACACAACGGATTTTGATGCGGTTTTTTTTAATAGATAGAGTGATTCAGGAGGAAGGTTTATATGTATAATACATGCATAATATAGTAGAGAAACACTGATAATTTTAGAGGTTTCTAATGTGATGTCGTAAATAAACACATTTTTTTGCGCTTACATTGCAAATGGTGGCTGAACCCCACGAGATATATCAAAATAATGTACTACAGTATTGTACACCTTAAAAACGTCTACCAAAAAGTCCACGATGGTATTCGAAATGTCTTACGCACAGCGAAGCGGGCACGGGTCAGCTAGTAATTAAATAAATATTGATTGACATTTATCAAGTTTTTTATGTTAATTCTTACTTAAATGCAACAATAAACGGTCTCCATCTTCATTTAATAACTTTATGCGACTACAATGTCGTTGGTCAATGCTTTAACTCATAAACCCTCTTTGGTTTATTTATAACCGAGTAACTCTCTAAAACCTAGTAACCCTTAGGTTACCACGAATCACTATCCTATCGCCAAAACGTCAAAACTAACACTTATTGTAATGTATAAATGTCAGTTTTGACATTTGGATGATAGCTTTACGATATGATGGTGATTATTGCTCAGGCCACTGATATGGGTAGTAAAGTTTTATTGTTTAAGAATCCAACTAATAGACGAAACCGCGAATAGCTATCCCTTATTACAAGAATAGTGATGTCAAAAACTTATCGACTATCGATATATTTTATTACCTTTAATATGTACAGGTGTACGTACAAATTAACAAGCCCTATTATTTCGTGCACCTTCTCTTAAACAAATTATATGACACCAAATTAAACATACAGCCTTACCACCGGACGCTGTTTATCAGTAAATGACTTCAACGTAATTTTATCGGAAGAAATGAGTTTCCTTTGACATTTTTGTCGTGATTAGGCAGTGTCTTATGGTCAGACCGTTCGTAATAACCTTTTATAATGACTTCTTTTAGCGTGCGTGACTTGAATGATAAATGCTTTGTTACGGATAATTATATTATTGTACCTTTATAGCACCTTGAATGATTCGATAATGTTGTGGTCAATACGTTTCTATTTGATGGTTTTTTGTATATCCGCTTACATTCTCATGGTCGATGACTTGGAATTTCATAGTGACGTCTTCAAGCCCGTTATTTGTATGTTATAATTACTTGTCAATGGCAATACATACTCATAAATATAAATCAGCTAATAGCTCATTAAAGTTTACTTTGTGAATAATTTATACAAAAAAAATGTTCAGTAATGAATAGGGAAAATATCTTTGGTTTGGGTGTCAATCCAAGTACCAAAACTTTTATATCAGACTTTTGAAGTAATTTTAAAGTTTAGCCGTAAGTTATTTGATATCGCATCTTGACTATTTTTGACAAGCTTTTATTTAGCTCGCAATGTATGTACTCGTATGTAACTATGTTTGTTCAGGTGGAATCTTGCAACTCAATTTTGAAACAGTTATCCCCAACCGATTGAGCTGAAATTTTTGCACACACCTTTATTTCTGGTGACAATACAATATTATGGTAACAGCGAGCTGATCTGTTGATGGAGTCAGGAGCTGTTCTACAGACACTCACAATGAACTCCTTAGTAAATACTTCGATTGAGTAAAAACTTTGCATACTTGTCAAGTTCCGATGACAATGTTATTATGTGACAGGTGATAGCGCGCGAGTGCTCGGTGGTTTAAATGATTATACAAAAGCTTGTCATTGAATAATATTTTTCAACAGAAAACTTTATTATTTCTTTAGCCGATTGATACCTCTAATTCTAAGACTTGTAACTTTGTAAGGACATAAACGTAGTTAACATTTAAGAACATCAATGTCTATGAAGACGAACTAATATTTGATAACGATAGTTAAATAATACTTTATCTAGGTTAAAATCATTTCATAGAAAGGTTCATAGAGTACCAATAAAATAATAAGCCATGGTGTATAACAAAACCATTAAATCAATATTATTCTTCGCAGCAAATTCTCGAGAGCGGCTCACAAGGAGCCCTATTCGAATAACAACTCCTATACTACATCTGCGCACAGTTTTCTTAGCGAGTTTTAAATATCTATTCTGCTAAAATAGGTATAATAAAACAGAAAACTGCCTATCGTGCACGAGAAGCACAATTTGGGCATTCTTTTAGTCCTTTTCAAGAGTTTGAGCGCTCGTTCTCTTATATGAGAGGATGTCTAACGTAAGTACCTTGGGGATTACAGTCGTTACCCTATTTTTTATATCAAATTTTTTTTTTTCATAAAAAATATAAGAATAATTTTAAAATAATACTATCCTTCCAAGTGATATATATACATAATAATAATAGATATGTAGTTACGTAGAAGAATTTAAAGTTTCCCGAAAAAGTAAATAGAAAACTGTAAAGTTACCTTTCTTCGAATAGGCCCAGCACTAAACGCACAGTGTCATATAACATTCAAAGGTAACCATAAACAATCGGATAAAAGATTAAAGACCGTTAGTAATGGGTCGAGGAACATCAACAGTTAATAAGAGAAAAGCTGAATCAGTCATTAACGAACCACTTTTTTTAAATATTACCCGTGTATTACCCGGATAAAAGTAGGTATCCTATATTTATCTATCCAAAGATATAAATCTCTTGTGTTACTAACTTACTTAATGACTGACTGATCTATCGACGCACACCCTATACCATTTTAGACGACAAAAAAACTTAAGACTAAATATTATGCCCTAACTCGCTCTATCAATAATAATTATGATTCATTGTGTATTATATATAGTTCAAAAAAACACAAACAATTAATGAAATTAAACTAAATTAAACCTAACTAAATTTGACGTTTCAAAATGATCCAAGTGTTCAATTTCAATGAATCACAGAAACTTGAAATTTGAAGAGTGTATTCCTTTAGGTGTGTAGAGGTGTACTTATAAAGAATTCTTCGAAAATCATCCCCTGGGGGTGCATTGGGAGTTGAAGTCTGTTTGAAAATAACTTGTAAAGTTATTTTTAAACGTTACAGAATTCACAGATTCAAGAATGATTTGAATCTAATTTTGAAATGAATTGATAATTTAGAAATAAAATTTCAGATCTTTTACAAACGATCGGCGGACGCAATATCGCTTATCTTTACGCAGAAGCGAACGAAATGGTAGAGCTTTTCACACGCGACTGTGCCACCGGCAAAGATTATAAAACAAACAGAATTTCGTAAGCAATGAATTAATTATACACGCGGGTTTGTTCAGCTCTCGACCCGTCCCGATCCATTCGATTGTAATGCTAATGAGTGAAATTTTAGACGGACTATCGAAGTCAATGACGACATCACGTAACATCACTAGGATAACATTGTACAAGAACCGGGGGCCGTACCACAAGCTCGAAAATAATAATTAAAACAATACTAATCGCTCCAATCACGTTGGTATTGCGTTGTCACTTTCGCACCGTGAGTTGTATTGTTTTAATATTACTTTTAAGCTTTTAGTACGGCCCTAGATATTATCATAGTAATTACTAATGATATGGTTTAGGCGTGCAGAGAATGAACGAAAGAAGATTGAAAAAACATTGGAACTGTTGGAAGAGTAAGACCTTGGCGTATTTTCATGGACCAAATCGGTGACGTTTTCTAAAAACGCCAGGTCAAGAATACTCTAAACCGACAAGTATGCATAAAGAATGCAATGAAACAAATGAAGCAAGTATGTCAGGATCGCAGCAAGGGGAAAGCAGTGGTCTTCGTCTCTACCCTTCTTTGAAACGGGCGTGTTGTATGTATGTATCTACTCTTTTAAGAACAGTCACATGCATAACATTATAACCAACAATAGGACTTCCTGTGCCGAGGGTATCAGTCATGATGAGAAATCAGAACACAACACATACCCGGAACAAATATTTGAGGATTAGGCAGGCGGCCAGTTGTAAAACCCCCCAAGCGAAATTCATTGGCAACATCTACATGTAGTGATTAAAGCCAAGTGGAAGAAGAAGAAATTACATTAAATTTGTCTGTTTTTAGGGTCCCAAAGGGTAAAGACGGGACCCTATTACTAAGACTTCGCTGTCCGTCTGTTTGTCACAGGACTGTATCTCATGAACCATAATAGCTAGACAGTTGAAATTTTTACAGATGATGTATTTACAGAAATGTATTTTGTGATGATGTATTTGTTTTTAGTATTTGTTGTATAGGAGTAACAGTGCTGCTATACAACAAATACTAAAAACAGAATAAAATAATTATTTAAGAGGGGAGCGTACGTATGTTGTAGGGGAGCCCCCTACAACATACGTATTTTTTTGCCGTTTTTTGTAAATAATGGTACGGAACCCTTCGTGCGCAAGTCTGACTCGCACTTGGCCGGGTTTTCTGTTTTTGAAACGTATGTAAATGAACTTAGTAGTTCCCACAGGTTGAATATTTCACATATTATTGCATAACAACGTGCCCTTAAGATACAAGGTCGTAACAGAACTACCGCTAGGTCTGACTGGCTAACCCTCTTAGTACCGTCAAGAACAGAAATGATTCTGATAAGTATAAATAAAATCATTGTTATTTAGTAAGCATACATGCTTATATTATTCAGTAGTAAGCACTCAAACGTGATAGGTTGCAAGCACGTTGTGGCACATAAAAATACTAACTTTTAGGTTTCCTTAAACTATATTTTTTTCTTCACTTGAGCGAGCATAATTACCCGTACATTTCTGAAAATTTTACCTATATTGTACCAATGCAAAAAAATTTTTGTTTCTTCACTTATGTCGTCGATTATACACTGTGTAAACATAGCAATTAGGATGCTTTTAGAACACAAGCTCAAAATCTCGAAATATAACAAGCATGTGTCAAGCGATCAGCAATTTCACTTATATCATTGTTGCGTGTTTTGCGAGTATTAGATAAATACAGGGAATAGTGAGTCTTTTCAATGATTTTCTTAGTTTTATTGCTGCGTTAGTTTTGTTGAAATATCTTTACGTGATGCTTTTGTAAGGTTATGTGTTCAAAGTTAAGAATCCACAATAACAGATTATACCATGTGGGGGCAAATAGGTCCCCGTCTCAGCATTAAGCCGCGCAACACCGAATCTAAGGCGTAAGGGAAGCGCAATGCGTTGCTGAGAGATTTTATCCCACAAAATACCGCGCAACACTCAATCTGTGTGACTTTGCAATGTTCTACAGCATTCCGCAACATTTGACTGTTACTGTTGTCGTGTTGCTTGCTGCAAGCTTGAGTTGTGGGACACAGATAACTGATAAAATACATAAATACATATTATAAAAAAAAATGTAATAATAACATTAAAACACCCAGACACAGAAAACATCTACATATAAACACAAATGTAACTCCTGAGTGGAAATCAAACCCAGCGCAAAAGGTAGAGCTTATACCGACTGAGTTGTAAGGCCAATTATTTAATGAGGTAAGTAGTTTTAAACCTCGGTTCAAAGTATTGCTCTTCGTCCAATGCTAACTCCAGGGCGGTCGGCAACACCGGCTCATAACTCATAATCCCGGCTCATAATAACCTTCAGTTAAAGTTAAACTATGGAATTTGTCCAACGAATAAACTTACCTAATAAGGCACTATTCAAAGTAGTCACATTTAAATTCAAGTTAGACTTGAGGACGTAAAGCAGTTATGAGCTTTTGCGAGTCGAACATACGCTGACTCTGTTTTATGTGAGCTCGGAGCTTGGTTATACGGGACGATACGATTTTGTTATACCTCACTTTTCTAAGCGGCAGGTTTATTCCGTAAAAATCGATCTCCATTACTACGTCTTCGAATTTAGAGAAACATTTTTCCTATTCACTTATACAGAATCATTAACTCTATTCCAAAATTCTATAAAAGTTGATATAAAAGTGGTATTCTCTAAATTCGAAAGCTGGTGGCAATGAAAATCAGCGGGTGGAGATCGATTTTTACGGAATAAGATGGCGGATGGTATTCACCGCTGTCATCTCAATGACTGTCCCTCTACATCTTCAACCTACATTATGCTGAGTTAAGCCCCTTTTTGTAGCAATTACACATTTAACTTAGTTTCAATTATTTTTTTCTTATCATCATTGTTATTGTATATTGCTGTTGTAATTAAATGTTTTTCATTTCATTTCATCTTCAAGGATCTGAGCGACTGAAGATTTGACAGAATGTCTACCGTACTTGGGATTACAGTCGTGATCATTATTTCGTTTTATACCTAATCCACTACACACTCTCGTATCTTCAGCCTTGAAGATCCTTGAAGATGTCTAACGAGGATAGTTAATAAACGCAGACATTGCCCAGGCATTGTATTTGGCACATGCTCGCATTTTGCAGTAGCATTCCATATGTGTCATAGTGCAAGCCAATCTTGAAGTTTGTTTCAAATATAATGGGATCTCATACTTTATATCTGTTTCAATCGTTAGTTGTAAAATGCCCTACACATTACAGTCCAGTCCACATAATGTGTGGTGGAATATAAAACAGAGGAGGACATAACGCTATCCCGAGTGATACAAACTGCAGTTTACGGGCCCTAGTAGTAACATGTTTGAAATAATATGAAAAAGAATTGAATGTAACGTTTAGAAATATTGTTGTAGCTAAATGGAATGAAAGCTGAGTGAGATGCCTTGACTTTTGCATGCAAGTATTTTTTAGGGCTAATCTGACGAATAGTTTCAGAAGTTCTTAATTTAAAAAATATATATTAATTGTATGATTTGTTTCTTGTTTTTCAAACGTTATAAGATACTCGTGGAAACACTCGAGACTTTGTTTATGTGAAGATATTTTTAAATAATTTATGTGAAGTTATTTTTAAACAAATTTCATCTACCCTCTTGAGGGTGAGTTTTGAAAATTAATTTCTAATTACACCCCATTATATGATAAGAAACACACTCTATTAATTTCAATTTGTACGTTGATACATCAATCAATCAGTAAAGCAATAGTTTTTTATATATCTAGATTATATATTTTACGAACTCCATCACCGAAGTTGGCTTTCAGTTTACACAAATTTATATTCAATATAATTTATTATGTTACAGGTGACTATGAAGCGGTAGTGTAACAAGAAGATATCTATAAAATAGAAAAGATAAAGTGGCTAAGGGTACCACTAAATATTAGCCAAGTAAGTCATTCTGTAATTGCTTTCTAGAATTCAGAATAGTATTTACGATTACTAAGTTCGCTATCACATCTCTTGGTTAAGGTAATGTTTTGACAATAGCGACAAAAGACGCTAAAACTCTGCCTGATTTGACTTTTTACTTGCATCAAGCTACAACAGCTTAGAAAACTTACCCTCGTATTCAAGAACGACACTATGAGAACACGCACCCACAGTGGACGAAATCTTTTTTCATAAAAATCACTTTATGTGTTGTACGACACTGCATAGTGTGACTAGAGGCACATTGTCGTGTGCCTCTAGCCAAAGTTGAGCTCTAAAGGCACACGGTAGCGTGCGCCATAGTGCCGCTCAACACATAAAGTGATTTTTATGAAAACAGATTTCGTCCACTGTGGGTGCGTGTTCTCATAGTGTCGTTCTTGAATACGAGGGTTAATCATGCTGCAATTCAGGGATAAACCTAAAAAAAATTAGGTTTCTCATAATTTTGTAGTTTTAGAATCCTCAGATTTTTACTGGGACAGAAATTACTATTTTTGTAACAGGCAATATTTATATAATTATTCATATTTAAATAGACAAATCCGGAAATATTTACCTATAATATTTTGACCACAACGTCAATCAAGTCTAGAGGTATAACGCATCACAACTGTCACTAATCAAAACTGACCATAGACATTGATTTGATTTTGATTTGCTACACGTTTGAACGGTGGGTATTTGATGCGGTATGACAAAAATTGCAAAAGCTTAAGTCGTGGCAAATGTGCTGCTGGTCACGGAGGCGAAACACTTCCTTAACCCTGTATCACCACCAAAGGGTACAATAACAAGTTTGGACCATAAATTGCAAGGTTGGGGTCGCGGGGTACAATTAATAAATTAAGCGGTGGTAACAGTAGAATATTCATGGCGTATAATGCATGATAAATGTAGCGCATGCGTATTCACAATGCAGGATGGCAGCTGGTGGATAGTCGCAGAGACAGAGATGGTATTGCGACGCGACTTTCAACACAAAATCTACTGCTTCTTTCATAGTTTATTTAGGCACTGGGATTGATACTTCTGACTTCACTGGGACTTCGTTCACGTGTCATTATTTTCTACTCTCTGCACCTCCTTAGGGATTGAATTTCGAGAATTCCTTTCTTAGCGCACCCCTACACGCCAAAAGGAATACATCCTACAAATTTCAAGTGTCTAGGACTAGTGGTTTAGGCTGTGTATTGATAGATCAGTTAGTCAGTCAGTCAGTCTTTAACGTAATATTTAGTTACTCGGTATGTCACATAACTAGGCTATGGCAAGCGCAAAAGACGTACAACTATGGCAAAGGCACCAGTTTACAAAACTCGGTTTGGGTCGTCACCAAAGATATTAAAAGCACGTCTTTACTATTTTTAGGTATAAAAATAAGGGGTGCAACCTATAAATTAGCAAGCAAGGAAGGAGGTTTTATAAAAAAATGCATTTACTCTATGGATGCTGGACTTCGTCTTACCCAGCGGCGCTGACCGCTCATCTGCATTGTCTCTAGTTCAGTATTGTCTATGGTTATTGTCTAGTACCTATTGACTGGAGCAGAATGCACCAAGGAATGTGTATTGTTAAAGATATTGATAGGAATTTGAAGGTGCCAAGCTGAGTTTCCGTGTGATAGAGATGTTGGTCAGTATGCCCTTTGTACTTAAATCTCTAAATCTCTGTACCTATTTGATGTTGAAGTTGTGTTGGCCTAGTGGGAGATGCGTCGACTTTAGATCCGGAAGTCATGGTTTAGTGAATTTTACTCATAATAATGAAGAAAAACATTGAAAATACCATAATTATTGATAAAGAGTTAGGGGTACGTGATACAGAGCCGTGAAAAAATCAATAGTTTTGTGTACTAATCACAATAGCTTGAAAAGTATTTTTTTAAACGTACGACTGTAATTCCCAAGTACGGTAGACATCTTATCATATTTCCATATGCTCAGATCCTTTAAGATTTCAAAAGGGGGTAGTCAGAGGCACACCCAAACATAACATTTAGCACATGCCCACATTTTGCAGAAGTTAGCATTCCACATGTAAAATATTAAAAATAATAATTGAAACATTAAAAAGTAATTCTAATATTAATCCGACATGGTTTGTAACAAAAGTGAAGATATTTAATATACCTACTTACTACTTATACTTTCTATTTCGCCAATTTGTTGTTATATCTAGGCACAAGTAGGTACCTGATTTTTTTAAATCACGGATCAATAAATGACATTACATTTTCTTTAATGCGTATTATAATATTTTTGCTTCATAAATATTTTGTCAACTTTTGCCACTTGTATTAACGAACCGTTTTGTATTGAAAAATCTATAAATTACAACAAACTTTGACATGAAGTTGACACCTAAACGGCACATTTCAATCTACGGAACTGTCACAGTACAAACAGACAGTTGAACCGTATAATTATGTTTATTATTAGAGAATTCCGGTGTTACACGCCGCATTCCAATCGGCTCTCTATGATAACATTGTGCCCACGCGTGTACTTACCGAATTTATTTGGAACTTTCATATCCGAAAAAAATGATATGGCATCATCTTCATAGATATAAAACTCTTGCGTCACTGTGTTTGTAACCAAACTACTCCGAAACGGCTTCACCGATTTTTATGATTTAATTTGTGTATATTTGGTGGGTATGCGAATAGGTCGAAGGGTATTTTTTATACCCCTAAGTGATAAGGGTGGCATGAAGTTCGGGAAAAAAATGAAATTTGACAGGTATATAGGCTAGTTCTTCTACTTATATACAACAAAGTCGGGTTTCTTAAAACACTCGAAAACGTCTCTCTTGGTCTCGTCTCCGTCCCGAATAGCAGAATAATATAACATTTCTAAAGCGGTACGAAGTTTGCTGGTTCAGATAGTTAGATAAAAAAGTCCAGTTTTTATAAAAATGTAATAAAAAAAAAATATTATGATACCTAATTTAATTCCCAGGTAAGGTAAAAATTTCCTCAGATTTCTAGGCGATCATATCCTTGTAGTCAGAGGCACGTCATACCATTATATTTGCACACATTTTGGAGTTATCAGCAAGCTCGTCGCTTCGATTTAGTTAATAGATTAACGATTTTAAAAAAGGTCTAATCAACTTTTCCTACATTCAGACACAGTAATCCAAGTCAGAGTATTGACATATGGAACCATTTGTTTGCCTATCGCACACTTGTGATTCGAGGGCACTCGACCGAATCTCCGCTCTGCTCATTTCCGAAAATCATCTCCAAGTACTTAGTGGACTTAGAGATTGTTCAGAGTTATTTGAGTTTCGGAGTAACGCCTCCGTTTCTTAGAAAGCGATGACCTCTCTTAGGCGACCGTCGAGCAGTTAATGCGAATTTCTTTACTAAATAAACTCATTCATGCTATATAACACTTTCACGGTAGACTCCTCAGAATTATAAGCTTATCTAATAATTTTTACATAAGATTTGTAAGTATTATAATTCTATTTTTTAAGGATCCTTTGATGGTATCTGAGCATGTCGGTTTCATAGTATCCTCCTGTTTAACGGACTCTACACCATCTCTTGACTAACCAAAAAATGTATAACATAATTGAAACTAAATCGGGAAAATGAATTAAAAAGAAAAACGTACGTGATAAAGACCAGTGTAAAAATTATTAGTTATTGAATATAAACGCTTCCTGATTTTTCTCGACTTTTTATTACAGACAGGAGCTAGACAGAGGATAACATTTTATTTGGCATATGCCTAAATTAGACAGAGGATAACATTTTATTTGGCATATGCCTAAATTAGGCATATGCCAAATAAAATGTTATCCTCTGTCTAGCTCCTGTCTGTAATAAAAAGTCGAGAAAAATCAGGAAGCGTTTATATTCAATAACTAATAATTTTTACACTGGTCTTTATCACGTACGTTTTTCTTTTTGCCTAACTATATGCTGCATTAAAGCATTAGAAGTAATGGTTGCCACACGCCTTGGATTTTAAATATCTTCGTCATATAACGGTGGTTCGTTTTTTTATGAAACTATTATATGGCATATGCCTAATAGGCATATGCCAAATAAAATGTTATCCTCTGTCTAGCTCCTGTCTGTAATAAAAAGTCGAGAAAAATCAGGAAGCGTTTATATTCAATAACTAATAATTTTTACACTGGTCTTTATCACGTACGTTTTTCTTTTTGCCTAACTATATGCTGCATTAAAGCATTAGAAGTAATGGTTGCCACACGCCTTGGATTTTAAATATCTTCGTCATATAACGGTGGTTCGTTTTTTTATGAAACTGTACCTAGCTACTCGATAGTTTTTAAAATATTTGAGTTTGGTAGTTATGGATTAGGCAAAGTTTCTTTGTTTTATGAAGAGTGCAAAGTGCATTAGTGTAAGTCGTTTATAAGCACTACTTAGTGCAAAGTAAACGTTATTTTGTACCTTTTATCTCTAAAAGGGCAAACGTTCATAAATTTTACTGACATACTCTTCATTTTGTGTATTTTCTACTTTAATATACCTAAGTTATAATGCACCTACTTAGAAGCCAGTAAAATACACTAGTATACTTTAATGTGATTATGTAAAAACTTTTACTCTTAACCTTTGTTCCAGATCATTGCTTTTTAGGGTTCCGTACCCAAAGGGTAAAAACGGGACCTTATTACTAAGACTTTGTTGTCCGTCCGTCGGTCACAGGGCTGTATCTCATGAACCATGATAGCTAGACAGTTGAAATTTTCACAGATTATGTATTTCTGTTGCCGCTATAACAACAAATACTAAAAACAGGATAAATTAAATATCTAAATTATAGATAATGGTACGGAACCCTTCGTGCTCGCACTTGGCGGGCTTTTTGTTTTTTAATACTTCATAATCACATTTGTTAATAATACTTTATAATCTTTATCTCATCTTAACTTATTTATTTACGCAACGACTTAATGAATGTCTTATTTTTTAACACATTTAACAACACAATAAAATATTTCAAATAACATTTTTTGTACGTTTTGACTATAAATACGGCTAATTACCACGTTTCTTGTTGTGTGGTGACGTTTCGAGACAATTCAGATGCTCTTCATCATGAGCGCGCGAGCGAATACTCTAATTTTTGTAATTTTTGTATTTCTATGATGATTTATGCTCTAATTTTCCTAATTAGTAGAATATATAGTAGAAATTAATAAATTTATATAACAAAAACTTCAACCTCATAATGATCTGAATATACATTCGATTTCACGTCTAAAATACCTACTTATTAAGTTTCAACTTATCGCATCATTTCAATCAACATCATCTCGCCACGAATTCACTATTTATTTTAATAATAATAGTAAATTAACATTTTATGGCTTTAAGATCAATATCTGGATCACGCGATCCAATAGTGTCTAGTAATTGGACCAAGAGACCCAAATTGATTGAAATAGTATATGTCTAGGAATATTTTTATGGCTTTCGGAAATCTGATAATAGACTATGCCCGACACTTAGAGTCAAAAAAAAGCCGTGTTGGCCGAGTGGGTACCTTGTAGGTCCATTTCGAAGTTCGTGGGTTCGAATCCCGGAGTGCTAATAACGGTGAAAACATCGTGACGAAACCAGTTAGTATTATAGATGGGCTTGCAATCTGTCACGTATGAAATGCTATCTACTGCAAAATGTGAGCATGTGGTTTTCAAAAGAGGAATTTCTCAATTCAACATTGTATATTACATTATATTATATACATAACCTGGTGATCCGATTTTAATGTTGTTTTTATTGTGTTGAATAGTTCCAAGTTGATCCCATTCAAATAATATTCATGTATGACTAATAGTTCCTTCATAAAACTTAAAAAACTGGCCAAGTGCGTGTCGAGCTACGCGCATTGTAGGATTTCGTAGTTTACAAAGCTAACAACGTTATATACGTAATTTTCAACGAATTTTATACTAAAAAGTTTACTAGTTTAGTTTAGTAAAAAAGTTTCTAGTTTACGAGTAATCGTCGAACAACTTAAAAAATATATTTTCTTAGTTGGTCGTAAACTTTTAAAGTCACCTTAGCCGTGATAGTTTTCCTTTTAAATTTGTTATATGTACTACTACCGTGAATTTTTTCACACCTCCAAAACCAATCGTTTAGTTGGTAGAGGGTGGGGGGGGGGGACACTTGACTCTGACAAAATTTTACACGGAGGGACATGGCTACACTATAAGGGTTTCTTGTAGACTACGAATATCGTTCGAAAAACGAATATCGTTCTAAAGAACGATATTCGTTTTTAGGGTCAATCGATAAAGAAAACTTTTCGATTGGTCACAACATTTTTGTCTGTTTTCTTTTTAATAAAACGTCTTTCCTGTTTACTTATAAAATAGAAGATTCTGATGATTTCATTTGAAAATGGATTGTGCGAACCAGGAATTAAGTGAGTCAGTGATGTAAATAGTTAAGTATTTCAAGTGATTAATAAGGAATCGTGCGCAGGCTTCACTTGGCCCGTTTCTCACACTTCCTTTTACATCGTGGAGCTGAGAACATTTAGAATCGTACGGGAAAATACATTTGAAATAAATACAAACACATCTTACAAATAAAATTACATCTTGACAATAATATTACATTGAAAATGTTTTTTTTGTTAATAATTGAATTGAAAAAAAATCGACTAACCTTTCTTATTTGTGTTTTAATACGGCTAATTAGCATGTTTTGACTTATACTGATAAAAAAAACATGCCCCGTTAATTAATGACATTATTTCTGATGCTAATAAAATATGTATTATTTATAAAAAATCAAAAACAAATTTTAAGTAAATTTACATGGTTCTGGGATTCTCTGTATCAACTATAGATTTTTACACGGATCTTTATCACGTAAGTAAATACTTTTTATTTTTTTTCCCCGATTTTCTGTATAATCATCATCTTCTTGTCCTTATCCCACTTCGTTGTTTAGCACGACGTGTAGAAATAACATGCAAGATTTACTATATTATGGATATCAAAAACTACAGTCATGTAGAATTATATATAACTTGTGGATAATGCGAAAAAAATCCCATCTCGGGACTCAAACCCGACTCTATAGCGTCCGCTTCAGAGAACCATGTCTGAATAGTTATAGCTCTACAACCTACATCGGTCATAATGCCACAGTATAAATGCCCATGTCTATTAAATTAGATCATCATTATTCGATTTAAGCACGATTATAACTGCATGCCGTCATTCTTTACTAAAGTGGTTGTTTCTTGGTTATTCAAACTCAAATTCAAATTCAAAATCATTTATTTAAATAAAATCACAAGGATCACTTTGAAACGTCTTAGGAACTAGGTGAAGCTACGCCGATTCCACGCGACCAAGCCTAGAAGAATCAGGCAACAAACACGGCTTGGGGTTTACCTTTTTTTTAATGATCCTTTCCTTAATGCTATGTAGAGCTCCAGTGTGGTGCCAATCGAACAAGGTGAAGACTCAAACTATTCCTTTATATATTTGAATATTAGCAGATCAATAGTAAAAATATAAGTGTGGTAAAAGATTTTTGGGTAATTCGGAAGAAGATAATACCTACCTACACATGCTTGGATATGAATGGGGGGTGGTTAGAGTCACGAACATTTGAAACATTATAATTTTCTGGAGTAGCTGATATCAGGTACACGACTGCAAGCTTATTGCCGTTTATAAGAATATTTATTTATTTACTTTTTAGGACAGAAAATCGTTTTACAAAAAGATTGGCTTAATGCTACAAGCAGTTTCGTATACGATCTGGAATATAACACATTATTGATCTTTGGATCGTAATTCTAACTACCTCCCACACCGCTCTAGTAGCTAACATGACAAAAATTAATAATGTATGCAAATAGTTCATTATCGTGATCGATATCGCTACACTTGTAATAACGTCACAGCTCTAGTTAGATTACGATCGATACGCATGCGTAGCACGTTACTACGGCGCCCACGCTTGTACAGATAATACATTAAACAATTTTAATATAGAATTATTTTGTTGGTGCAGTTTGATGCCTACGTAGATAAGCTTCTGTGAGGATGACAAATGAAGTATTGTTTTTTATTGCATATCATTTTTAAATAACAGAGTTATCTAATCCCTCTTTCGCAGGAAGAATATCTTTAAAGGATTTTTTTAAATAGGAGAAAGTTCCAAACTCGGTGGCTAGGCCGAGGTAGATTTACGTTGTATCTTCTCTAAGTTATGGGGCATTAGTCCATTGTCTAGTTTTTCCCACAAACCCATCCTTATTTGACTGTTACGATTTGTAGAAGACGGTTTTTTTTATATTAAAATATCTATTTCTATGTCGTTTAGTGGATTCTAATACTTTACCATTTTATCTTAGAGCACTAAAAAACTTAGTAGAATAAAGGTCGACATTTCACAGCTATTTAAAAACATTATTCGAAGTGTCATATCTGCAACAAGACAAGCGATTTTATTCTTTGCCCTACTCATTGTTTAAACTATGACTCGATGACACGTTTCCCAGAATAGATCGCTCGATCCAAATCAAATGCGCAGGAAATCGAACTGAACTATACTTGTAGATCCACTATAGGGTGACCAGTTATAAGGTGAAAATTCAGGACATAACTTAATTCACTAATATTATAGGCTAGCCGACCCGTGACAGACGTTATCCTGTCAAATTTCAACAATCGAATAGAAACGACTATGTTTTTAGTCTGTGATGTCAGATTTGCAGCGCCATCTAGACCAAAATCATCCCTTTTGCGTTTTTTATCATTTTAAGGATTTCTTTCGTATTTCAAAGTAGTAAGTCTAGTTATATCTACATCTAAAGCAAATTTAAGCTTAATCCGTTTTGTCGTTTAGGCCTGATTGCGCCACAAATATATAATACAAACTCACAAACTTTCACTTTTTTTTTCATTGATGTTTGTTAATCGATAACGACTTAGATCGAAACTTAGTTTTTCCGGGTCCCACGTGAGCTAAATCGTTCAGTTAAGAAAACTTACAGTTATATGTTTGTAAAGGCAGTTCATTTTAATCTTTTAATATTTTAATGGCAGTTTAAAAAAAAAGATAATTATGTCAGTTTCCGTATGGTGGGGTGGTATCGTAGAAAGAAGTGGTACATCAGGAAGGTTTATGGCAAGTGGAAAGCCGTTGTCTCTGCCTACTCCTCATAAGTATTTTAATAGTTTAAGAAAACCCGACATCGTAGGCACCTCTCAACGTGCTAACCGTAATACTAATCAGTCAATTTGGATCACAAGGATCATTTAAAATGGTAATGAGTGTAATGAGCTGAGCGAACGCACTTTCTTGTAACTACGTTTCTCGCATACATTTACTTAGGTCGCATTGCACTAACTTGAATTGGAATCAGGCTTGATGTAGGTATTTAAATAAATATATACAATTATTGCAAAATGTGGGCATGTGCCAAATGTAATGTTCGGACTTGCCTCTGACTTACCTCTTTAGACATCTTCAAGGATCTGAGCGCCTCGAGGTCTAAAAGTATGTCTACCGTACTAGGAGATTACAGTCGTGATCCTATTTTTAACGAATATTGGTGGATGTTTCTCTCAGCGATATCTAGCCCCAAAATAAGCAAAGCTTGAGAACCAGATAACTAATAGAATACTTAGTATTTTTATGTAACTCATACTTATTTTTAAATAAAAACAAACATAATATGTTCATCACAAATGTTTTTCCTGGGTAGAAATTGAACTCATATCTTACAGTACAGAAAGCAGAGTTACTACCAACTGAGCTGCGAGGCCACTCAAAAAAAACATCACATTCATCATTCACATCACACTTTAAGTTCATGTCTAACTTTTGACGCACCTAACAATAAAAATGTATTTTGGCAGACGCTAAAAATAATAACCAGACGCTAAAACTGTATCGGTATTCTAGAAAGTTTTTTTAATAAAGAAAATCATTATCATCATCTGTCTTCCCTCACTCATCCCACTCAAGTGGGGTAATTTAAGTATTTTTTAAATAACTAAGAGATAAGTCTATTGCAAAATTAAATTTTTTGAAAAAACCTACTTTAATAAAATCTACTTGAAAAAGGATAAAATAATTAAAAAACCCCCGACTTAAATAATTTATGTAACGAGAGATAATAAACTTAAGGCGCTCCCAGTCGACGATTGTTTTTGTTCGAAACGAAAAAATAAATACTTGTGAACAAGCCACATCTCCTATTTTAAAATGTATAGTACATGTTGTGAATAAAGATGTACCCATCTTTAATCACTTCGATAAATAACCCTACCGACCGCTGCAATGACGACAAACACACGTCGGCGCGTGGTCCGCCTTAGCTTTTCGAATAAATTAATGATATAAATTATGTATAATTACTTATCAAAAATCTATTCTAATAGAAATCTAGATCTACATATTACCTATCTTTAACAATAAATCACAAGTTGATTTTAATAGTAGGTATATAAAATATTTCGATCATAAATTCTAAAACGTTTTGAAATAATATCTTTATCGTGAAAAGTTTCTGCTATTATGTTTTCAGCTTAATAGAAATCTAGGTAGGAACCTGAAGTAATATACTTATAAAAATAGGAGATGTGGCTTGTTCAGAAGTATTTCTTTTTTCGTTTCGAAAAAGAGCAATCAGCGACTGGGAGCCTCTTAATAAGAAACGCAATAAAATACGTCCTTTTTCGTTCCTTTGTGGGTTAAAAGGAGATTTAAAAATAAAAATGGTATTATTCTCTGGGTCTAATAAAATAATTTACAAATTAATAAAATTCCCCAATAATTCAAAAAATGTAATAATGTATATATTAACTATAGATTTTACTATAATAACACATTATTACCTTTAATTTATTTTCTCAACGTATAAATTAAAGACCAATGTAAAAATCTATAGTTTATGTCTACTAATCACTATAGTTAGAAAAATAATTTATGTATTAATGCAAGAACAATTTCATGATAAATATTAAAAGTACGCGTAACCAATGAAACGACTCGCATTTTATTCTAATTTCAAACTTCCCGCGTAAATATGAATCAGGGTTCCGTAGAAATTAGCGATAGGACAATAAAACAGACGCCGGAAATCCCGTACATAAAGATCCCATCTTTTACTGTGATTCTACATTTAAATAAGTTTTAGATTTTTTTGACAAAGAGGTTAGAGACAGAAGCGACATTTTTTTGCCTAGTGGATATAAACCTATACTTGGAAATAGAAAATAGTATCAACGTTATTCTCATACAAAAGACATCAACGCGTTCCGCACCAAACGGACATGCCCATTCTAATTTAATATTTGATTTTGTTTCATAAGATATATGTCTGATATATGTATATCAACATTATTATAAATGCAAAAGTTTGTGAGGATGGATAAATGTATGTATGTATGTTTATTACTCTTTCACGCAAAAACAACTGAACGGATTTAGATGAAACTTTACAGTAATATAGCTTATGCATCAGAATAGCACATAGGCTACTTTTTATCCAGGTACCACGCGAGCGAAGCTGCGGGCGGAAGCTAGTTAGGATATATTCTGATCATACATTCATACATTTTCTTTTAACTTATTAAATAATTTCATACGTAATATTTTTCTTTGTTTTTTTTTTCTGTTGTCCGATACACTCACTCCAATAAATTCCTGCACTATCTATTTCATACCTCTTTGCGCCCAACTACTTATAATTCAATAATCGTGCCACCGCTCGTGTACAGCTCGTATATAGATCATCGTATTGTTCTGTATTTAACGTACGCCCTGTATCGCCGGCGAGGCAGGCGCTGCATCGCAATTAGATCGCCTTAGCGTCGTCCGTGAATTAGAATAAGACTGTTATTGTGTTTCGGTAATGTTTTGTATGGCTTCTTGTGAAGGGGTTCTTGGTTTAGGGAATAAAATGTTAGAGAGGAAGTGTAAGATATTTTATATTGGATTTTCAGTTCGTAATATTAAGTTTAGAATTTGTAATGCGGTAATTACTAAATTTGAAAAATACTTTTTCGTGTTTTTATAACAAATGTTTTGTTTTACATCATTTTTTTTTAGTTTTTGTTGTTTTTAAAGTAAAAAATAATGCGAAAATCAAGTCATGTTTCTTTTATTATAAAAGTGAGTAAAAAAATACCTTTGAATTGTTTTTACTTGTTCAAATTTTCTAGTTTTGTATTGTGTATATATAGTTCAATATTTGATATAATAATATAACTAATATAAGTACGTATTCTGAATAAGTAGCGTGCAAGTAGCATGCAAGTAGCAACAGTCGGCACGTTCCAAGCGATGAAGTCATCTGTCAACGGCCAATCACGCACGTGATACATATCCACAAGTGGCTTATAAATCAATCAGTTGACTGTCCACTTGGAATATGTTAGTGTTTATATATCTTGAAATGCTTATTATAAATCCAAATGAAACTAGGATATATAAAAGCATTTTAAAAGCAAATTATATCAATTATTTTAAATTTTCTTAAATCATTTTTTATATAAATTACTTTGTATATTTTTTATTTGTTTTATATATATGGCTTTTCAAAACAATCGCTTAAGTTAAATTAGTTTACGATAATAAGAAGACTTAATTTACATAAAATTAGTAGGCAAGTTTATGTGGGTAGGTAGGTATAAAAATGAATTATTATAAATAAGGGATTATAACAAAAAAATCTAAATAATATCCCGATTAATATTTCATCCGTGGAACAAACAAAATTCAAAAAATAAATACGCTCGTGTCAAAAAACCGATTGCGAACATCACAAAACAAAAATGGCCGCAGCACGCTCGGAATACAAGTCACTCATTTATCAACGGTACCCTATGAGGTGGGACCATCGACCACACAGCCTAGACACCTTATCAAGGCGAGCACGGTCAGACAACACTTATGGGCGACAGATCCTGTGTAAACCACCAAGCGCGATTCACGCGTCCCGCGGCGGGTTGTGAAATTTAGCAGGCCAATCAGAATGCATTTTTACCGCTCCCCATAACCCGCACACATCAACGTTTTAAAAAAATGAAAAATGAAGCTATTAAGCGTCTATTGGGCTATGTGGTCGATGGTACCCATGAGGTGGGACTGCATAATGGTGCCTTCGTCGGCCTATCTCTCTACCATCAATCAAAACACAGGATACATATACTTTTAGAAAAAAAAGTAAAAAAAAACGAATGTAAAAGCGCGATTACTGATTCGTTGTACGCATGCGCCGGGCGGAAACCGCACGTAACGGAAACGTCAGGACGCGATACGATTTCGAATTTTCAATTTGAAATGGGATTCGAACGCGGGATGTAGGCATGTCGTCCACTCTGCTTTTTACAGGTATTTGGTGGTAATAGACGAGCGTTTGTCATTTGTTTTATTGGATTTTTCTTTGATCCATAATAATTATAACTAACGCATAGATTAATATAACGCTTGCAGCAGACATTTTTGTTTTGTTTTTTAAATTGACGATAAACGGAGGAGGTCCTTGAGACGACGCGTTTATTTTTTTTATTTTTTAATATGCATATTTTTTTACCTGGTGATCTGATTTCGATGTTTTTTTTCTATTGTGTAGAAAATAGTCTTAAGTTAAATTATATTTATGTAGGAGTGACAGTTCCTTTAAAAACGAGTCCCTTGACTTTGCGATTGGTCGATACATTCTGAAGTTATCGTATAGATTCAAAATGACAAAGCCTAGCCTCTAATGAAGTGAATTCAAATGGAAAATTACTATTTTCATTGTATGTACCTAGGTACCTACGTACTTAAAATCGAAAAACATGTCCTCAAAAAAACAATAGAACATTAATAAAGGCCAAGTAACACAGTTAATACGCTGATAATGATCGTTACTCGATATAAATCGTGTTGTTTCTGACAAATAATGTTAGCACACAATTATTGCGGGTAAAGGGTGCGCCGCACGAGGAAGCGCGTGTGAACCTGACCACATCATCAATACCGCTCAAGCACTCAATAACCTATGTAAATCGGTTCGCTGCGTCATTTGCGAGGCTTGCTCACTAGATACTAGACCGCATTGGTTTTTAAAACGACTTCAAGAAGGCCGAAAAGAGTCGTGTTGATCGAGTGGGCTGAAATTACCTCGACTTACAATCCGATCAAAAATATTATATGCGCTTTAACACGTGCTTTAAACGGTATAGGAAAATCATATGAATGCTAACTGCTGCAAAATGTGGACATGTGCTGTTTATAAGATTATTATTATTATTATTTTTTACTAATAGAAAAATCGCTTGTCGCACTTGCGGATTTGAAGTTGATGTACCTCTCACTCGGCCAATATGTTTTAATTTTTTTTCTGGACTCAAAACAATAGTCCATAAGTTTCTAAGCCTAGAAATGTGAAACCTCCTTATCAACGAGATGGTGTTTTAAGATGGATGATGCGAGGTCCAAAGCTCGGAGCAGTCAGCTTGTTCCAATGACTTGCGTTGACGAATTGCTGCAAAATTGATGTTTTGATGCGAGAAAAGGCTTTATTTTGCAATATTTGTACGAGTTGGTGCTTCGAATAATCTAGAAAAAATGTTTTAAAAATAAAATGGGATCACGACTGTAATCGTCAGAACTTTACATTTGGTACATGTGTACATTTTGCAGTAGATAGCAATCCATACGTGACAGGTTGCAAGTCCACCGCCACTTATAAGAATTACTACCAACTAGTTATCTCACGATATTTTCCTTTACCGTTTTGTTTTTCAGATTCAGACCTTCAGATTGAAAGTCAAAGTACCTCCTACCTAACCGACACGGATTTTTTACAGGTTCTTATAATGTAACCTACTTAAATAATGTAAAAAAACATTGCAAATGCATGTTCCCAGAGTCTCAGCTTAATTTGTTAAACAAATTATTACACCTTCAAAAACCAAGGAAGTACATAGTAAACAAAAACAGTAATTCAAATCGCAACTTCGATGACTACATAAAAACAAAACCACAGGTAGGTACGAACGGTAGCAAGAACCATAATGATCCAAATTATAAACAACTTTTTTGGTACACGAGCCGTACCACAAGCTCTTAAAGTAATATAAATCAATAAATAAATAATTTATGTTGGACTTTTATAGACAACGCCATCTAGCCCCAATTTAAGCAAAGCTAACCAGACAACTAATAGAATACATAAATACCATTTTTTTGTAAATACATAACGATACATTATTAATTAAAACAGCATTACTCGCGAAATTAAAAACGATACATGAACTCGTATGGCTTAGTAGTATTGTTTTAATATTACTTTGAAGATTGTGGTAAGGGGCAGAAGACGTGATTACTTGATCGAGTTTTTTTTTTGGGTCCGCGCGGAGGTTATTTTTCTCCGCTACCGTAATTTAGATGAACCTAAAATTAGCGGATTGAAATATTCTATGTTGCAATGATGAACTCAGTTTTTAAATTTATTTTGTTTAAAGTGCTGACCTTTATTTGAGGAAGATCATAATTTTTATGAAATAAAATGAAATAGAAGGAGAATCGAATCATGACTGTAATTCCCAAGTATGGTAGACATACTCTCAGCTGGCTTATTTCGTACAAAACCTATATTCATAGCCATAGCTATGAGAATATATTACATTAATTGTATAATATTACACACGAATTTAGAAATTCCATAGTAATGTAGAACGTATCTCTAAATTCGACTGATATTCATAGCTATGATTATGAAAATGGCTGGCTAGGGGACGTCCAAACATTGCGTTTTTGTCACAATTGCCAACATTTCGCAGTACTACTAACGACCGATTGGGATTTGAACCCAAGAGCTAGATATACAATATTGACCATAATGTTAAAGTTATAAAAAACTAGCCGACCCGTGACAGACGTTGTCCTGTAAATTTCAATAATCGAATAGAAAAGACGGAATTTTTTAGTCTGTGATGTCAGATTTGTTGCACACCATCGCCATCTGTACAGAAATCATCCCCTTTGCGTTTTTTTATAATTTTGGGGATGTTTTTCATATTTTAAAGTAGTATATTATTTATTCGGGCTTTATATCTACATCTACAGCAAACTTCAACTTAATCCGTTTTGTCGTTTAGGCCTGATTGAGGAACAAACATACATACGAACTCACAAACTTTCACATTTATAATATTATTAGGATATACCTAAGCCTAAGAGCTATTTCACACGGAGCGCTACCAACGACAGAGGCAGTATAAAAAAAATGTTTCAAAATAAATCGGTATTTAGAAACAATTATTTAAATAAATAGACTAACTAATCCATTGTAACTGGCCATTGGTGATTTGAACTTTAATCCACTGTAGTTTTTGACGCCACATTCATTAACTACTATTTTTTTATAGATTTGGGTTGAGACAGGAAATATCATCCTTTTAAGACGAGTAATAAATTTTTTGATGAATGTAAATTAGTTTTTTCTCAATAACCGCAAAACATACAGTTATGTTTTTTGTGACAAAGATAACTTTAGGATTTAATCTAGATAAACTGAAGACAGAAATACGATTGGTGAAACTTTTCGATAGATTTATTTATCAAAGTTGGCTCTTCAAAAAACACCATTTTCGTTTTTACTCAAAACTGTGAATAGCTGAACAGTTATTTTTTATATTATTCGTTAGATAATCATATTAGCCACCTAAATTATAGACAGTTTCTTTTTAAGTTTGATGGTTTTCAAGATAATGCGGTTTTATCACTTTTTCCGTCTTGTCAAACAAAAGTTTCAAACATCGCCTTAAATAAAATTGGTAATAAACATTTGAGATTGCAAACAAAGTTATTATAATTTATTTAAATAATAAAAAAGTTGTTTTGATCAATCACTGGCCATCAAAATTATTGTGTTATATTGTAACTGACATGCAAATGAGACCTAATAAAACTAAAATTATTGTTAAAAAAACCTCACTAGAACGACTGTGAACTACTGTATATACTGTGTACTAGAAGGGTTACCATCTCCAAATTGAATGTTCAAAATTCAGGACATTTCTATTTCTTATTTAAGCATTACATAACAGCTGTAGTAGTAGTTAGCTGTAGTAGTAGCTGTGTAGTTAGTTATCTGTAATATACACTGAAAACAAGGAAATAAACTCGCTTGGTGCACCTAGCGACTTATAAAACGATTGGAGAGAAAGGTGAATTTAAAATATATCAAAATAAAAAAAAACCGTAAGTATGATAGACACCTACTCAGATTTTCAGGTGCTCAGATCTATAAAGATCACTTAAGGTCTCGAATAAGACGGAAAAAGTGATAAAACTGCATTATCTTGAAAACCATCAAATTTAAAAAGAAACTGTCTGTAATTTACTTAGCTAGTATGATTATCTAACGAATTATATAAAAATGAACTGTTTAGCTATTCATAGTTTTGATTAAAAACGAAACTAGTGTTTTTGAAGAGCCAACTTTGGAAAATAAATCTATCAAGAAAAGTTTCACCAATCGTGTTTCTGTCAGTAATTTATCTAGATATATCCGTTATCTTTGTCATGAAAAACAAAACTGTATGGCTGCGTTCCCACTACGCCGGACCGGCAAATCTGCCGGAAACCGGACACCGGACAGAGTGTTCACATTACATCGGATGCCGGAAGAAATTCAGACAGTCAAGTACTGAGTGACAACACGTAGTGACAAAACGCTCGGTAAAAATGCCGGGCTCGGCAAAAATCAAACTGTATGTTTTGCAGTTATTGAGCAAAACGATTCAGCATTCATCAATAACATTTATTACTCGACTTAAGGTGTAAGTCTGAGGCATGGTAAAAAAATTACATTTATCAAAAAAATAGGGTTGCTACTTAAAAACTAACACACCTCAGGACACCTCAGGATTCCCCAAAAATCAGGACATGTTCTGGGAAAACAGTCGGCTAAATCACTAATTACTAAAAGTTACTGCATGGCTTACTCTAATTAAAATAAGAAACTATTCACTACACAATAAAAAAAACATCGAAATCGGATCACCAGGTAAAAAGATATGCGTCATTTTGAGTCATACATAAAAAAACCGGCCAAGTGCAAGTCGGACTCGCGCACGAAGGGTTCCGTACCATTATCTATAAAAATGGCAAAAAAATCATGTTTGTTGTATGGGAGCCCCCCTTAAATATTTGTTTTATTCTGTTTTTAGTATTTGTTGTTAGAGCAGCCACAGAAATACATAATCTGTGAAAATTTCAACTGTCTAGCTATCACGGTTCATGAGATACAGCCCTGTGACAGACAGACAGACGGACAGACAGACGGACAGACAGACAGACGGACAGACAGACGGACAGACAGACAGACGGACAGCGAAGTCTTAGTAATAGGGTTCCGTTACATTGGGTTACTTTAGCAATAAAGGCACTAAAAGTTGAAACACAAAATTAGTAGAGATACTTTACCTCGTCAAAACGTCAAATCACTTCACTACATAATATAAAGCAAAGTCGCTTCCCGCTTCCCGCGTCTGTATGTATGTCTGTATGTATGCTTATATCTTTAAAACTACACAACGGATTTTGATGCGGTTTTTTTATTAGATAGAGTGATTCAGGAGGAAGGTTTATATGTATAATTACATGCTTAATCTATTAGAGAACCACTGATAATATTAAGATTTCTAATATGAAGTCGTAAATAAACACATTTTTTTGCGCTTGCATAGCAAACGCTGGCTGAACTCTACGAGATAGATCAAAATAATGTATTTATTAAAATTTTAAATGCTGTTATAGTATACAAAGACATTCTGTAATATATTTTGGTATCAGCTTTGCACCCGTGCGAAGCCGGGGCGGGTCGCTAGTTATATATAAAAGGAACCTTTGAAATGACCGTTCTATTCACCGTTTTTGTCTTCAAATTCAAAGATAACCCGAAAAAACCCACCTTTTCGATTTGGCACGAGTCGTATAAACATTGTTTTTTTTTCGCTCAATCCTGTTGCATCCAACAAAAAACTAATTGCATTTTATTTATTATTTTTGGCAATCAGAACTAAAAACCTAAATGTTTGGGATGTCATGATTTCGGACGAATTCTTAGTAATTTGGACCCGTTGATTCGTGACACCCCGATTCGGCTGATTACTCGTTTATTTACTGATCGTACCCTATGCAATACGAAAAACTGAACAACAGGTTATAACAGTACGTTCTCGGCCTCGACAAGAGTAATGAGAAAAACCCCATTGAGTTTTAGTCGGTAAGAGTTCAACATTACCCGTTCGTTGGATCCATCCATGAGGATTTTCCGATGTAAAAAAACATGCATAGTACATAACATTGCCATTCAGCGTGGCAATGTTATCTGGATCAGTTGAACTACCAAATTCAAATTTTAAAATCATTTATTTCAATAAAATCACAAGGATCACTTTGAAATGTCTTAGGAACTAGGTGAAGCTACGTCGATTCCACGCGACCAAGCCTAGAAGAATCAGGCAACAAACAATGCTTAGGGTCTACCTTTTTTTTAATGATCGTTTCCTAAACCTATACTTAACAACGATTTTTAATAGCTCAACTGTTTCTTGTTTATTTTGTAAATATTCTATAATATGTTATTTCCTTCTGTATGTAAAGACATTAATTACAAATTAAAGGTTAGTCAGCCGAACAGAAAGATCTCGAATCATTCGATGAGATGATGTCAGGTGCAATCAAAATAGGTCAAATCGACCTTTAATTTGGAACTAAACGCGTGGGTTTGAAGAACAAACTTAATAAACGGAAGTTGATTAGATGAGCCTCAATTTGGCGTTTTTGTTGCCAAAATTATTTTCATCTAGGAGATGGTGACTCAGAAGTACCTATGTCAAAATTTGATTTGATGGTACTTGAACTTGTCAAAATTTTAGAAAAGTTATCAACCTGAGTTACGAGAATGAACGAGGTATGGTAGAGATCTCTGTGAGCAGTATATTCGCCATTTAAACATTTATTTTGTTAAAGTATATTAAATCAGTTATATACTTTGATTTTATTTACTGTTTATTCAGTTTTAAGAAGTATATATGGTACTTTTATTATACGTACGTAGAAAAATATCGTCAGTAAACAGGTTGTACCTATTCTTATAAACAACGATGAACTAGCAACCTGTCACGTATAGTATGGTAACTACTGCAAAATGTAAGCATGTGCCAAATGTAACATTTGGACTGGCCTCTAACTACTCTCTTCAGCTGCAAGCCCATAATAAAATTATGTATCGACATGAATAATATTTCGAAGATACATAGTTCAAAAGAAACTATTTTAGAGATTAACAAATAGAGAATTGATTTTATAATTTTGTAGCATTTAACATTAAAATTCTCCACAGCATCAATCGTTTTTACTACTTCCTCTTTACTTGATAATAACCAATTTAAATTGACCTCTTCGACCACACCTCATGAACTTCAAACTTCAACATCTATACTAATTTAATAAAGCTGAAGAGTGAAGAGTTTGTTTGTTTGAATGCTCTAATCTCTAGAACGACCAGACAAATTGGAAAATAAATTATATGGCATCATATAATTTTTTTTCATTCACGAGAAAGGCTAGTCTATCTAGCATTATGCTAAAGTTCTCGTTTAGTTTTAAATATTAAGTATATATTTATTAAGTAAGTCGGCAGAAATCGAACTATCGAACTATCGAACTGCCTGCGCCGGAGTAATGGCTAATAAACCTTATAAAATGAAAAAAAAAAATAAAAAAAAAAAATGGGGCACGATTGAACGGTATAATAAAGTCAACTTAAGTGCGGGACAACGGTTAAACCATACGCGCCTAGAGACGCGCGGTCATCGTTAGATTTATTTTACTGTTTTTTTATATCACACTGTCTGTATTATCTGTGCCCTTTTATTTGATTTCATTATAAGTTTTACTATTTCAAATCGTGTTTTCGAACTCTACCACCAAACCCAACATCCCTTACAAAAGTCATTTATTTAAGGCACAAAAACCCATAACACACCGTTATACTGTTTGTTATAAGTGAAACCGCGGGGAACAACTATTTTTTAAATTAAATTTTGTTAAAAATCATTGAAATTAAGGATTAAAATTCCAGCTATCAATAATTGACTGTTGGCGGTCTTTGAATAGTTTTAACTGGTTCTTATGTATTTTGTAAATATTCTGCAATAATAGTATTAGGTGGTTATTTATTTCTATAAATCGTCATAAATCAAGTTGAATTTGTACCTATTCTTTGCGACCGACTAATAAATACAGACAAATAAACTACTGCCTAAAAACTAGTGTCTGGGTCACATTTACTCGTAGATTGTCTGTAACGGTCTTTAGATAGCATGGCTATTGTAACATATTAGTTGAAATTACGGAAAAATAAATTAAAAATAGTGATAAAGACCTGTGTAAAAATTAATAGATAAGCTATTTTTTAGGGTTCCGTACCCAACGGGTAAAAACGGGACCCTATTACTAAGACTTCGCTGTCCGTCTGACTGTCATAGGGCTGTATCTCATGAACCGTATTAGCTAGACAGAATTGAAACAATTGAATTGAAACACAGATAAAGAAATACTAAATAGAATGAAATAAAAACTTTAGTCTGTGGTGTCAGATTTGTTGCACACCAGCGTCTATACAGAAATCATCCCTTTTGCGTTTTTTTATCATATTTGGATGTTTTTCATATTTTTTTAGTCTATTTGTCTTATATAGTCTTATTTGTTTTAGTCTATTATTTATTCGGGCATTATATCTACATCTACAGCAAATTTCAACTTAATCCGTTTTGTCGTATAAGCCTGATTGAGGAACAAACATACAAACAAACTCACAAACTTTCACATTTATAATATTATTAGGATTAGTAGATTTAGGTTTATTATTGGACGCAATTTAACGTGTGTCAAGCATGACCGTAGGACCATAGGTCTTCGTATTTCGGTAATGGAATCATAGTGCTAACAAATGTATCGGGCTTTACCTGTCATTAATCTGGTTAGCACCGAGCTTTTCCCGTGTGAGCGCTGTCAACGGGTTAACGTATCTTCGAGAATTCGGGTAAATCGAAATGTTTAATTTTATAATGTTACGAATAAGACACGTTTTAAAGATAACAAAATAAAATATAGACTGTAACCCCCAAATACGATGGCAATCTTTCAGATCTTGAAAATATCTAAAAGAGGCGGTCGGAGGCATGTCTAAATATTACATATGACAAATCCCCACTTTTTACCCGATTGCGCCAGGAGGGTAGTATTTTTTGAGTATGTATGTGTACTCGTATGTATGTGTACTCGTATGTTGTATGTGTGTCCATTTTTTGGCACGTTCTACCAGCCCAAACGAATAAACGGATTACAACATAATAAAGTGGCGTTGGATTCGTCTAAATATGTAGTTGTAGCAAAGTGAATATTTTTTAAAAAACTGACGCCCCTTATCCAAAAAATCTTATCAATCTTATAATTAATTTTATTCTAAGCAGTTCTGTTTTATGTTTTTTTACAATAATTTGTTTTATCTTGTTGCAGTACCATGACAGTTTGCAAGCCCATAACCTTTAATTATGGCCATAGCCTAAGACAGCTTCTTCAAAGCTATGAATACGTTAGAAACGGGTGCCTTAGCTACAGTTAGGTAGCCATAACTCTAGCCGGGGGTCAAGCAGCGTGATTGCTACCGCGCATGCGCGCAATTAGCCGCGTCAAAGATCGTGGGACGAGGGTCGTTACCGCTTTTCAGACTCTGTTTTTTTTATGTAAGTATTGTTTTGAATGTGTAGAAATTGTAGTTTTATTAAAAAGCACCAGACCCAGTCAAGTACCTGCCTGATAACTTATACAGCAATGTTTTCCTCTTTCTTTTTAGGGTTCCGTATCCAAAGGGTAAAAACGGGACCCTATTACTAAGACTTCGCTGTCCGTCTGTCTGTCTGTCCGTCTGTCTGTCACAGGGCTGTATCTCATGAACTGTGATAGCTAGACAGTTGAAATTTTCATAGATTATGTATTTATGTTGCTGCTATAACAACAAATACTAAAAACAGAATAAAATAAATATTTAAGTGGGGCTCCCATACAACAAACGTGTTTTTTTGGCATTTTTTATAGATAATGGTACGGAACCCTTCGTGGGCGAGTCCGACTCGCACTTGGCCAGTTTTTTTACCTTACCACATTGATGTTCTTTATTATATGACATTATTTTCGTTGAAAAGATGTTAAATTTGATATTTTTAGACAGATTTAATGATCTGAGTGACTGGAGATCTAAAAAGATGCCTGTCTACCGTACTTGGGAATAAAAATCGTGGTACATTTTTAGGATTCTGTACCCAAAGGGTAAAAACGGACCCAATTACTATAACTTCGCTATCTGTCTGTCTGTCCGTCTGTCCATTTGTCTGTCATATGGATGTTATGTATCTTATGAACCGTGATAGCTAGACAGTTGAAATTTTCACAGATCTGTTGCTGCTATAACAACAAATAAAAAATAAGAATAAAATCAATATTTAAGTGGGGCTCCCATACAACAAAACGTGTTATAAAATTAAAACTATCGTGGTTGTTAATAATTATAAATATAAATACGGCTTATTACCAAGTTTCTTCTTGTATTGCTGACGTTTCTAGACAAATCAGATGCTCTTCATCATCAAGAAAAAACGTGTCAATTAGCTGTATTTCTATTTAAAACAAAACTTGTTGCCGTTTTTTATAGATAATGGTACGGAACCCTTCGTGCGCGAGTCTGACTTGCACTTGGCCGGTTTTATTTTTCACCGTTTGTGAACGCGTAAGTAATTTACAACTAAACAGCAAGATTCCGTTTTACAATAGCAAACAGTTTACAAGACAAACCGCTAAACCGCATTATCTAGTTCTGGGTGTCATTACGCGGGGAAGGGGTAGGCAGAGTGGCACGACAAATGTTTAAAATAGATTATATTTTTACACTTCCGCGGTCGCAGGCTAATGTAGCCGCAATGAGATTCGCTTTGTACGGGGAATAGTGAGTTTGATGCTTGCCGACAATGTATTGGTAATAAGTTTCCTAGTAAATGGTGACTGTATTGCAACCTGTCACAAAACCTATCCTGTGGGCAAAATGTGGACATTGTGCCAAATGTTTGGAAGTGGCTCTGACTATTCTCTTTGACTTTGACAAGGATGTGAACGGCTGGAGATCTGAGAGTATATCTGCTTTACTTGGAGATTACAGTCGTGTTACATTTTCTTGTTTTTCTAAAATATGGAAGGAAAATATTATGTTGATATACTTGCTCAGATTAATGCCTTAGAGTATTGATTTCGATAAAATCATTTTTTGAAAAGTCTTAGGAGCTACGCCTAATTATTTACTCTAATTTTCTTCAAAGATCTGACCGCCTGGAAATCTACCGAACCGATAATGTTTACCGTACTTGGGGATAACAGTCGTAATCCTATTTCGTTTTCATTTGGATCATGATTTTATTATTTACTAGCGATCCGCCCCGGCTTCGCACGGGTAGCATGTTATTACACATATAAACCTTCCTCCTGAATCACTCTATCTATTAAAAAAAACCGCACTAAAATCCGTTGTGTAGTTTTAAAGATATAAGCATACATACATACATACATACAGACGCGGGACGCGACTTTGCTTTATACTATGTAGTGATTTTTATTTACTTATTTGTATTTAATATAATATTCTAATGTTTACATCTTAGTGCTTTAGATATTATAAGCAATTATATCTATAATAAACAAGCTGACCCGGCGAACTTCGTATCGCTTTAGAATTAACAAATGTTGCGTTAAGTTCCCGTTCCCGTTGCTGTTATAAAAAGTATCCTATGTTCTTCTCCTAGTTCTAAGCTACCTCCCACCAATTGTCAGACAAATCGGTTTAGCCGTTCTTGAGTTATAAATAGTGTAATTAATACGGCTTTCTTTTATATATAGACTAGCTGACCCGTGCCCGCTTCGCTGTGCGTAAGATATTCCTAATACCATCGCGGACTTTATTGTAGAAAAATAAATGTGTTTATTTACGACATCACATTAGAAACCTCTAAAATGATCAGTGTTTCTCTACTATATTATGCATGTATTTTTACATATAAACCTTCCTCTTGAATCACTCTATCTATTAAAAAAACCGCATCAAAATCCGTTGTGTAGTTTTAAAGATATAAGCAAACATACATACATACATACGCGGGAAGCGGAAAGCGACTTTGCTTTATACTATGTAGTGATAGATGTTATAATTAAAAACAACTGAAAGTATCAAGACACGTTACACCTTTATACAATAAGTTAAACAGTTTGTTGTCAACTAACCACAGACTAGTTACACAAATACCTATGTACCTACTTCACTAGTACCGTTAAAATTAAATTAACTTACCCGTAGCAACTTCTAACTTAATACCCTCTCGTTTGTCGATGTTATAAGTTCATTCACATCAGGTTCATTCAAAGCTGTAATTTTTCATGTATGTAGGTATACCTACATATTAGTAATGTCACCAAAGTCGTAGGATAAAATCTTGAAAACATTTTTTTTAGGATACCTACTTACACCTAAAGTTCATTCAGTTCACATCATTTTAATTTTTAACCAACGAAAAACAGTCGACGTGTATATTTATTTTATGTATACGCATATCTTTTTACTTGGTTTTATCCGATTTCAATGATTTTTTTTATTGTGTAGAGAATAGTCCCAAGTTAGTCCCATTCAAATTATATTAATATAGGACTAATAGTTACTTCAAAATTTAAAAACTAATATTGTCCCTTGACTTTTTGATTGGTCGAAACATTTTCGTCGGTTTTCTTTTTAGTTTTTTGAAACGTGGACATACATGGATTTTTAATATTATTATTATTATTACTATTATTTTTATTACTTTTGATTTATTTAAGAATCAACTAGCGATCACTAAAAAAATTGAAAAAATTGGATGTTTATTTCCAACTCAGTAACGTCGTGAAATTCTATTCGGGTAAGTATCTCGCAAGCGAAGCTGTGAGCGGAAGCTAGTTATGTGTCTATAAACATAAATTAATATGAATATTACATGAAATTTAATTAATTTTGAACTCATATAAATAGTTGTCTGTATGCTGTACTGGTAATTCCGTCGTCTAACTAAAATTGATTCAAATATACCATTAATATTTCGATCACGTTAAAGTCTGAATTAGAGTAAGCCGTTGAGTGACAGTCTTCAAGTCAAGTCAGTCAAAATTAGGAAATTGACAGCAGAATTGCCACTAATGTGTTCATTCGTTAATATTTTACAAAATCAGTAAAAAAAATGCAGTAGTTTCGCATAACATTCTGCTTACCAATACAAATCATTCTTTTAACCCTTTCATTCATAGAAATGAAACAAAAAACCATGTCTTTTCCGACCTAGTAGGTAGGAACATAATGTTGACAGTTCCATAGCTGTTGTTTTTCTAAGATTGACAGCTACAAGCTACTATTTTTGACAGATTATGGAAAATTTATGACTCATTATGCGGTTTCGCTTGAACTATGCACTGCGGGAGTTCTATTTTTGAGTGACAGAAATACATTGTACAGGATGTTCTTTATGTTGTTTTATATGTCAATGCTTGTCACAATTATATATAAATATTAAATTATTACGACTGTAATATCCAAGTACAGGAGACATCTTCCCAAATCTCTAGACGCTAGATCCTTTGAAGATGTCTTAGTCAGAGGCACGTCCAAACATTATATCTGTCTAACCTAACCTGTCACGTATAGAATGCTAACTACTGAAATATGTGGGCATGTGCCAAATATAATGTTTAGACGTGCCTCTGACTACCCCCACTAGACATTTTCAAAGGATCTAATTGGCTGGAGATCTGAGAGGATGTCTACCGTATTTGGGAATTACAGTCGTGATCCTATTTATATATTTTTTTACCAATATACATACAGAGTATTTAAATTTACAAAAATAAAGCATCCTGTATGAAAGGACGCGTTCCAAAAATTAACCAACATCCAAAGACAATACAAAACGATCTTCTTAGAAGCTCAATGTTGTGACTTCACAAACCATCGAGTTATGTTTCCTTTTTTTAGGGTTCCGTACCCAAAGGGTAAAAACGGGACCCTATTACTAAGACTTCGCTGTCAGTCTGTCCGTCTGTCTGTCCGTATGTCTGTCACAGGGCTGTATCTCAAGAACCGTGATAGCTAGACAGTTTAAATTTTCACAGATTATGTATTTCTTTGGCTGCTCTAACAAAAAATACTAAAAACAGAATAAAATAAATATTTAAGGGGGCTCCCATACAACAAACACGTTTTTTTTTGCCGTTTTTATAGATAATGGTACGGAACCCTTCGTGCGCGAGTCCGACTCACACTTGGCCGGTTTTTTTTATGAATTCCAAATCCTGTGTCATGGTGATAATCACTGCACACAAACAGTGGAAGTGATGTTTTTATTTGTTTTTGAAAATGTTAAATGGGTTGGTTAGTTTTTGCATTGTTCGTATTATCCATTCAAATGAACTACGAGAATTTGATAATCTCAATACAAAGACTGGCCTCACAGCTCTGTCTTCTGCGCTGTAGGTTGTGGGTTCGATCCCCACCCAGGGCAAATATTTGTGTGATAAACATAAGTGTTTGTTTTGTGTCTGGTTGTTAATAAGTATGTATTAAAAAAAGGGATATAAGTATTTAATCAGTTATCTGGTTCCAATAGTACAAGCTTTTCTTATTTTAGGGCTAGATGGCGCTGTGAGTTAAGTCCGCCAATATTTATTTATTCAATATTAGCTCAGATGGTAGTAGCTCTGTTTTCTGCGCTGTAGGTTATGACATATAACATTTGTGTGATGAACAAAGATGTTTGTTATGTGTGTCTAGGTGTTATAATGTATCATAACCAACAAATTACAAAAAACTGGTTTGCTTACGATGTTTTCCATCACCTTTCTGAGAACGTGTTTGCATTGCACCTACCTACATTTTTCGTGTCATTATTCATAAAAGTTTACATATGACTTTCCTCTAAGATCTGACACATATTAATCTATCGGTTACATAAACTAAATCGATGCATCATCAAACGACTGTCACGTGTGGAACACTAACTACTGCAAAATGTAGGCATATGCCAAATGTAATGATTGGATGTGCCTCTGACTTACCCCTTTAGACATCTTCAAGGATCTGAGCGCCTGGAGATCTGCGAAGATGTCTACCGGATTTGGGGATTACAGTCGTGATCCTATTTCATTTTTATTTTGCATCTTAATTATGTATATGCGACTATCAACAAAATCAAAAAATAATTTATAACACAATAATAATAATATTAATAGACATTTCACACAGCGTCATCTAACCAAAACTAAGCAAATCTTGTACTATCGGAAATAGAATACTTAAAAAACTTGAGAGGTGTCAAGGGACACCCGGATGGAACGAAGTTCTCACAAAATAACGTGGGACAAGGGACCCCTTCCCAATCAACTTTGACTTCGACCTCGACCTCGACCTCGACCTCGACCTCGATCCACCTCCACCTCCATCTCCACCTCCACCTCCACCTCCACCTCCACCTCCACCTCCACCTCCACCTCCACCTCCACCTCCACCTCCACCTCCACCTCCACCTCCACCTCCACCTCCACCTCCACCTCCACCTCCACCTCCACCTCCACCTCCACCTCCACCTCCACCTCCACCTCCACCTCCACCTCCACCTCCACCTCCACCTCCACCTCCACCTCCACCTCCACCTCCACCTCCACCTCCACCTCCACCTCCACCTCCACCTCCACCTCCACCTCCACCTCCACCTCCACCTCCACCTCCACCTCCACCTCCACCTCCACCTCCACCTCCACCTCCAACATTCTCCTTTCGTGACAACTTTTCGTGACAACTTTTCGTAAGAATTTTTTCCGTCTAGCCCCCTTTCACAACGCGCGATAAGGAACTTCGTTCCAATACTTTCTTGTAAATACATACTTATTACTCTAAACCGACGAGCATGCATGAGGAATGTGATGAGAGTGAATGAAGCTAAAGAAGTATGTCAGGATCGTAGCAAGTGGAAAGCCGTGATCTCTGCCTACCTATTTGGGAAACAGGCGTGATTTTATGTATGTATGTATACTTATCATACATATTAACCCAGACACAGAACAAACATCTATGTTCACCACACAAACCCATAACCTACAACGCAGAAGGCAGAGTTACTACCAACTAAGCTGAGGCCAGTCAGTCCCCTCATAAATCAATACCTAACCTAATTGAAACATTATGAAATGTAACTATTTCGCAAAGAATATTCAGCAGATGACCCATGACGTGAGAAAGCTCTGTCTATTATCATTAGCCAGTAATGACCGCGCATCGATTACAAAAACGCGGCAAAGGTCGCGAAGTCAAACGCTTTGGCGGCTTCGATGCACTGTCAATTGAACGGTCATAGATGAAAAGTACAGACAGTCATAGCACTAAAATAAACGTGAGAAATTGCATGT
The DNA here is from genome assembly GCA_912999785.1 of Hydriomena furcata. NCBI lineage: Eukaryota > Metazoa > Arthropoda > Insecta > Lepidoptera > Geometridae > Hydriomena > Hydriomena furcata. The sequence goes on along the minus strand of OU538832.1, from coordinate 13,763,440 downwards.
ATATTATTTAAATAGAAATACGGCTAATTACCACGTTTTTTGGTTCCGTACCCAAAGGGTAAAAACGGGACCCTATTACTAAGACTTCGCTGTCCGTCTGTCCGTCTGTCTGTCACAGGGCTGTGTCTCATGAACTGTGATAACTAGACAGATGATGTATTTCTGTTGCCGCTATAACAACAAATACTAAAAACAGAATAAAATAAATATTTAAGAGGAGCTCCCATACAACAAACGTTTTTTTGCCGTTTTTGATATATACCTTTTTTGATATAGACCTTCGTGCGCGAGTCAGACTCGCACTTGGTCGGTTTTTTTCTTTTATTGCTGACGTTTCGAGACAATTCAGATGCTCTTCATCATGAGCATCGCCCGCGACCGCGATCAACGGCAGATCGGCGAGTACTGAAGTATTCTTAATTGTCTCGTTACAACGCGCAATACAACAAAAAACGTGGTAATTAGCCGTATTTCTATTTATAATGATTAACAACCACGATAGTTTTAATTCTATTTATGTATAAGTATTTGTCACTCAATCGCGTTATAAGGCTTAATTATTTACCATTTAAAAACTTAAATTATGCCATTCATCTTCATTTTGCGCCAATACTACTCAGGCATGAAATAGCTGATGATGATGATGATGATTATGATGATTATGATGATAAATTCCACAATTTTCTTTTACTACAAACCTTATTCGCACTATTACGAACATTTATAAATCAGTCTAACCCTTCAGACGTTGTCTTGTCCAAATTTCAATAATCTCATACCTAGTGAAAAACGATTTCAGTTTTTTCTCGGTTTTTACTATTATCCGGGCAATTTTCCTAGTTCTTATGCGCCTTAGATTTCCGTCAACTTTTATAAGTCATAGTTTAGTGTCATATCTATAGTCTTTACTCCAAACTCATTATTCCCACTTATGTTACGTTAAAATAGACTCGTTACACGCTGCGTCAATCAAACAGATGAACCTGAATTCTATTGGATTAATATACACGTTACAAATAGTAATCAAATGTTCTGATGTTACGGCTGATTTTTTAAGTTTATGTTTTTGACCTTTCAATTGTAGAGTTAGATCAGAATGAAGAGATATTATCACTTCACTACATAGTATAAAGCAAAGTCGCTTTCCGCTTCCCGCGTCTGTATGTATGTATGTATGTTTGCTTATATCTTTAAAACTACACAACGGATTTTGATGCGGTTTTTTTTAATAGATAGAGTGATTCAGGAGGAAGGTTTATATGTATAATAACATGCTACCCGTGCGAAGCAGGGGCGGGTCGCTAGTTAATTTATAAAACTAGAATGGTTTTGGTAAAATCTATTGAATGGCGCCAATGTTGCGGTTTTTCAAGGTTCTCATAACTGGAATTACGTTTTGGACATCTATGTCTAGGGCATTGCAAATATTAAAAATCAAAAATGTTTTTTTCTACGTACGAGAAACAAAAAAGATAATTCTCGACATAAAAAATAACTAACAAGTGACCTGAATGTGACTGCATGCTTACTTACAATACAAAATTGTATACTCTATCTACTACTAATTGTGTAAGTAACACTCAACTATATTGGACTAGCTTCTACCAGCGGTTTCGCCTTTGTTGTACCTGAATTAAAAGTAGCCTATGTGTTATTCTGATGTATAAGCTATTATTACTGTAGCCTAAACCACTGTTCCTAGAAAGTTGAAATTTGGAAAGTGTATTTCTTTTAGTGATGTAGGGTTGTACTAAGAAAGGAATTACAGAAATTCAAAGGGTTGAAGACTGTTTAAAAATAACTTTACATGAACAAAGTTGCGAGGGTTTCCACTACACTACGTCTGCAATCGAGAAAAAACGTGTATTGCAAGAGAAGACACTTCCATAATATATAAATCCATGTTCATCGAACAACCCGCGCCTGTCAATATCCAAAGTAATGATTGTATGGAATATTTGGCATTTTCCCGGTGCAGCGCGATCATTGATCATTAATAGACGATGCGCGCGCGCCGATCTGTCACGGGCACTTCTCAGTGCAATCGTGAAGTTTAGAATTAAACCACGAATGCTACTACTAATATTATAAATCCGAAAGTATGTAAGGATGTTTGTATCTTTGGATGTTTTTGGCTCCATCACGTTTTTTTTTTTTTTTTTTTTTTTTTATATAAATATTGCTGTACATTTCACACGTCGCCATCTAGCCCCAAACTAAGCAAAGCTTGTACTATGGGAACCAGATAACTCATAGAATACTTATATACGTTTTTTTTGTTGTAAATACATACTTATTATACACTAGCGACAGGCCCCGGCTTCGCACGGGTAGCATGTTATTATACATATAAACCTTCCTCCTGAATCACTCTATCTATTAAAAAAAACCGCATCAAAATCCGTTGTGTAGTTTTAAAGATATAAGCAAACATACATACATACATACAGACGCGGGAAGCGGAAAGCGACTTTGCTTTATACTATGTAGTGATAACACCCAGACACAGAACAAACATCTATGATCATCACATACACAAATGTTTATCCCGGGTGGGGATCAAACCCACAACCTACAACGCAGAAGTCAGACCAACTGAGCTGTGAGAGTACCAATTGGATTTGGATGAAACTGATGATGAAACTTGGTATAGGTTATTTTTCATCAAGATTTAAATCGACTTTTTAGCTGCTGGCAAAAGCTAGTATTATTTATCATACCCACTAATAATATAGGTAAGTAGGTATTTATAAATAAGTTTCCGCGTGCATTAAATAATAATAAATTCATCTAAGTAAGAGCTGTTTGATTTCACATTGCGTGCATCAATGACAGAAAATTAATAACTTCATGTCGTCTGTAAGTTTCTCATAATTTCTAGAAGCTGTCAATATATCAAGAGGTGTCATGGATGTCAGTATGTCGGCGACAACTCAGTATCTTCGTAAATTACTGTCAGTGAGACGAGATGTTACCACATGTCAAAGTTTGCATCTAGTCTTGACAACGAAACTAGATATTTTTTCACGCTAAAATGAAAAAAACCGGCCAAGCGCGATTCGGACTCGCTCACGAAGGGTTCCGTACTTATCGATAAAAAACGGCGAAAAAATCACGTTTGTTGTATGGAAGCCAGAACAGTTGAAATTTTCACAGATTATGTATTTCTGTGGCTGCTCTAACAACAAAAATACTAAAAACAGAATAAAATAAATATTTAAGGGGGCCTCCAATGGGTGGATCAACTATTTTCTGTCATGAATCAACTTTTTTTACAAAAAATAAAAAGTTGGATTTTCGCAAATATGATACCTATTATAGATAAATAAACTTTCCTACTTTATGATTCTACATCGTGCATCAATCTTGTTTGCGTTTTTCTCTGATTTTTATGCATATATTTGAGAACTGACTACTTAAAATGTACCTTGGGTAACAAATACAAGTTAAGGTGTAGAGTCAAAAATAACACTTTTGAAATGAGTGAGTGTGTTTTAATGTCTAAAGGTATCTAGAATAACCAATAAGGCAGTATCAAAAGTCAAAATAACACTCTTTTTCTTAAAATTTTAGGCCACATTGTGTCTTCTGAGTCACTTGATAAAAGAAATGGAGAAAACTTTCATTTTAATTCTGTCCCTAGACAGCGCACTAAAACGGCGTAGCAATATACCTACGATCCGTTATTTAGAGAACATTATTGTCTATTAGAATCTGTTTCTAACATTACTATTTTTAATGAAAACTGCACTTATTCGATCAAAACATTGGGGACAATTTGTCACCCCAGAGACAAATTTTGTGATTCAAGAGACATAATGAAGTTCGATATAGGCAAACCACGCTGTAGTTACTATAATAAATTTTGATAATACTTACCAATCATATTAGTTTATGATTTATTTTCAATATATCTTAACTTTTGGAATAATGAACGGTTATCAAACAAAAATCAAAACATTTTGCTGCTTATAAAATTACATAAACAAAAATATATAAATTCTAAGCTCTTATTTTAATTATTCTACGTATACCACACAACTGTGTGCAGTGAAACTTGTTTTCTGTAGCCCCCAAAATGATAAGCTTGGATCTCTTTATGGTGTTTAGAACTGTAATTTTCGCTGAAGTCTGCAACTATGACCATTTCTGCAAATTGAATCTTAATATTGTATACGTGTTTGTTTTATTTTAGTTCCCTTATCAGCTCTTTGACAGTTCCATCCTTAACTTGTTTAACATTTTTAAATGCTCTAAATTGTGTCCCTTTCTTTTTATATAACTATTCTACTCTTCCCCACTCTTTCCACTGGATGGTGTTGTCTTTATCATCATTTGGTTATATTTTTAGATCACAACATTTACAAGTTTCATACTTAGGTACATTCCTTTTATTTTCTTTTGTATTGCAGACTGTAGCAGCAATCAGCTTATTCATAGCGTCAGTCTTAATCACGTCCTTGTTTTTCAATGCACTGGCTTTATAAGTTGAATTAATTTGCGTTTTTCAAAAGCACATTTCTAGGCCACTTACAGAAGGCATAACATAAAAATATTAAAATAGTAAATTTTTGTTAAATAATAATATGAGCAGTTTATTCTGGTGTTTTTTACTACAAAAGTTTTTACAAGTTTTTCATATTGTCCAACAGGAACCTTCTCTGCATTTTCTTCACTTCCTGCTGTTGCTCTTGAAATATATTCAAAATTAATACTTTTTTTAAATTTCGTATCAGAATTATGCACTTTTATTATTGTTCTTAAATAAAAAAATTATCAACAGAACTATTTATTTCAGATAACATGTGCTGTCAGCTGCTGAAAGGAAAAAACAATAAAATAAAGAATCTTTGAGAATAACAGGACTTCTGTTCCTTGACCATTTCTCTTTTTGCAAAGTCATCAAGGTCTTAAATATGTAATATGTATCCCAGTTTCGTTTCTTTGTTTTTTTACCTTTTGGTACCTTTCTTTGATTGCGTTGGATGACTTTTTATACCTTTCTTCATTTTGTGTTTTTTGTTTACTACTTCTTTGGCTACGTTTTTGGCATTTTTCACTCTTCTTTATTTTGTTTTTGCCTTTCAGCAGCTGACAGCACATGTTATCTGAAATAAATAGTTTTGTTGATAATTTTTTTATAATAACTTATGTTTATAAAAAAACAGAAAAATATCTTAGCTTGAGGTTCAATTTAATAAGATCTGGAATGCCAGCCTACAAGCAGAAGTTGTAGCAAATTATTATTATTTGTCATTATTAAGCAAGAGAAATTGAAACTATGAAAAAAACTAATTTTGTTGTTACAAAAATCACATAAATCTCAAATATTACACGCAGCGCTCAAGACTGATGTTTTGTACTTGGCTTAAATCAATATTTTTCAACGGTATAGGCACTATGGATGATATTTAATACGAAATAGATAAGGAAGTCTCCTGGCTTACGCAAATTGTCTCTTGGGTCACAGCTTTTGTGAGCCAGTGGAATTGTTACTCTGGAGAAAATCTACGGTTTTACACATATTTTCATTAGAAAACGTTAAATAAATACTAAATCTCAAGTTTAGGTAGCAACTTAGACTCAAAGGTCAAACAATATTAATCAAAGTACTTCAAAAATAAAATTTACTTACCGAAATTTTGACGTTACTCAGTTGACCCACAATAAGCACATGAGGTCTCGGTGCAAGCTATGGACGAAATGGCCGAGCCAAAAATGAGCATAACAATGATGTGCTCTGGTCATTCGACTTTCAGATATGTTTCCTATAAGCTCAGCCATTGAAAATCTATCTCACAGACACTTAAATGGTACTTTATTTTTTGTGACTCAGATGACGTGTGTATTTTGTAATTTTGGGGACAGTTTTTAAAACTGCGATTTTTTTGTCAAAAACATAAATTAGAAGATTCACAGACATAGATTTAGAAAGAGTATGACTGCTACTACATTATTGATACAAAATATATTAACACGCCAAGGATTTTTTTTTCAAACAATCGTTAAATGTACAAGGAATGTGCTTTGGGGACAACATGGGTTTTCATAGAAAACAATATTTCGACTCCTGGGTCACGACTTTTTTATAATAATAGATTTTTTGACTTTTGAAAATATTCAATAACAGACATAATTATTAATGATCTGATTTTAATACCATGCCAAAAACCCTCAGTTTATTCATTAACAGTATATTTTAGAAATCGAAAACAATCAAGTGTCCTTGATTGTTTTACAGAAAATAGTTGATCCACCCCAATACAACAAACATGTTTTTATTGCCGTTTTTATAGATAATGGTACAGAACCCTTCGTGCGCGAGTCTGACTCGCACTTGGTCGGTTTTATTTATTTTTCCGACGGAACAACAGAATTAAATATTTCATTTCCCGCTTTAACACGGCTGTCATGACGTTTACCGCTATTTAGCAGGACTTCACGTAATTAGTAGGTACTTGGTTTGTTCGTTAAACGGAAGCCCAAGTCGATGTAAGGCTTTGTATGTGTCAGCACGCACCTTTTAAACCTTACCCGTGAACCAAGAGGCATAATTAAATAAATAAATGAATATTGGTGGAGATTTCACACAGCGCCATCTAGCCCCAAACTAAACAAAGCTTGTACTATGGAGAATAGATTACTGATAGAATACTTTTTTTTGTAAATATATATGATACATTATGAACACTCATACACATAACCAACATGTATGTTCGTCACACAAATGTTTGTCCCTTGTGGGAATCGAACCCACAGCACAGAAGGCAGAGTTACTAGAAACTAAGCTGTAAGGCCAGTCATATATTATTCTATGTTTGCTACCCAAATATTTTGATAAAAATATGTCATTATTGTAGCTTGTCATGATCTCTGCTTCTATAAAAGCCCTACGCTATTTAGTTCATGTAAAGTTCTTTTCAAACAGACTTGTAACTCCCGCTGCAGCTCCTCAGGAAAACTTCCTACATTTCGGGAATTCCTTTCTCAGTGCACATCAAAGAAATACACCCTTCAAGTTTCAATGACCTGTGGTTTAGGCTGTGCAATGATAGATCAGTCAGTCAGTCAGTCTGTTAATCAGTCAGTCATCAACGCAAGAGTTTTTAAAAGATCTTCAAATTCAATAACGTAAAATTCGTGCTAAGGGCACTGTAGGTACATGCAAAACCCATAACATATTTTTTTTTATGAATGCAGAATCGTTTTTTCTCAATAACCGCAAAACATACAGTTTTGGTTTTAATGACAAAGATAACTTAAGGATTTAATCTAGATAAATTTATAGATAGAAACACGATTGGTAAAACTTTTCTCTATAGATTTATTTTCCAAAGTTGGCTCTTCCAAAACACTAATATCGTTTTTACTCAAAACTGTGATCAGCTAAACAGTTTATTTGTATAATCATTCGTTAGATAACCTTACTAGCTACATAAATGAAAAACAGTTTCTTTCAAGATAACACGGTTTTATCACTTTTTCCGTCTTATCCGGGTAGAATCAGGCCAAACAAAAAAATGAAAATTTCTAGCATCACCTTAAATATAAGTTGTTGAACAAAGCCATTGTTTAACTTAAAGTAGGATACCTACTCCACGTGTGGTTTTCGTGAGAACCGTGTCCATACGCGGAGTATAAGGCATAGAAGCCATACAGAGAAAATGAAGCAACTTTATAGCAAAGATCACCTGATCTCCATATCATCAGGTTTTTTTTGTTATTTTACACCTACAGATGAACAAAGGAAACCAGGTTACTTTTTTTTTAAATACGTACAAACGTATTGTTATTTTAACCATACTCATTTAGTGAGAATCACATTTATTTTTAAATGTTACTCGCTGATAACTTAGCTATTTATATGTAATAAAAAAAATAAAGTCCACTCGTTTTTAGGGTTACGTACCCAAAGGGTAAAAACGGGACCCTATTACTAAAACTTATAGTTAGCTAGACAGTTGAAATTTTCACAGAAAATGATTTTCTGTTGTCGCTATAACAACAAAATATATAAATACTAAAAACAGAATAAAATAAATATTGAAGGCTCCCATACATCAACCGTGTTTTTTTGTTGTTTTTTATAGATAATGGTACGGAACCTTTCGTGCGCGAGTCCGACTCGCACTTGGCCGGTTTTTTTAGTTTAGCCATCACAAACAAAAATAAAAAAAATCTCTTTTTATAATATTATTGAAGTTTTTTGTCCTGGGTGAGAATTGAACTAGTGTGGGTGAAGCCAGTCAAATAAAATAGTCCTATTCAAGTAAATATAATACAACAAGTTTATTCGAATTGTGCTTTCTAATCTATACCATATTATCATGTAATTTGATTGTTATTTTTCTCTTTTCTTGATCCTTTTATCGAAGTGCTAAAATTTGAATGTGCTATCTTTCTATACCTAATGGTTTAACCGCAAAGTACAGATAACTAAATAAGTGACAAGAACAATAATAATTGCAAGTAACGTTGTACTCTGACCTCGACATTTTGGTGTCCACTCTGTTATACAGGGTGATTTAGTATAAAAATAAGTAGGTATATAAAAGTAGGTAGTTAGAATGATCATATTTAATCCTATCCTACTAATAGTATAAATGCGAAAGTTTGTGAGTGTTTGTGTGTGTTTTTTAATTAGGGACTGAATAAATTAACCGACTTGATATTACATGGATCTCACTACTCTTTACGGTAGAAGAACTGAGTTGCGTTGCGAGACTTGGCTTTTTTTACAAGTTATGGTTTTGATGGCATTATAATGTTACCAAATACCATTTTAAGGTTGTCTGAAAGATATAACTTTTTGTACAGTTTTAGTCTTTTCAATTAGTCATTTAAAACATTTTGACTTGATAATAAAAAATCTTCCTGTACACCACCAACGCCAAACATCATTGCAACAACCTCTAGCCTGTCGTCTCCGAGAAATACTTTGATAACTCAATTCGTCATACATTTAGCGTTTGACTTAATTTGGTCGCTTTATCAGAAGATCAAAGGCGCCGAAAGCGGGCGAGATCAAACGCGGCCATCTTGATTTTTATCACCTTAATGTGGCAATGATTTTATTGATTTTGTATTATCAATGTATAGATTTGATTGTTTCCATTCGTGCTCTCACTGTAACGCTTATTCGAATAATTAGTTTAGTTTTTGTGTTAGATTCGATTCGGTTTTTTGGGACTGCATTCTGTGAATAGGTTGTTTATAAGGTCATTTGGGTTTTACAATCATTGAGTTGACCTAAGGAGGAAAAGGTTTTAGTTTATGATCCAATTTGCACATTATAAATGTTTTGTGGAAGTGTTCAATTAATTTTATAGACTGGTTAATCATTTTCGCTTTAAAATTTTATTGTTCTGTTAAGAATAAAAAATAGGATCACGATTGTATCTAATCCCAAGTACGGTAGACGGTAGACATCTTCTCAGATCTCCAGTCCTCAGATCCTTGAAGATATCTAAAGAGGATAGTCAGAGGCACGTGAAAATTATATCTAACATTTAGCATATTAGGTATGTCGCATATAGTCATGCTATGGTTTCCTGTGCCATGATCAAAAACTACGACTATCATTGCAAATATAATGTAATATCCGCTGAGATCGAACTCACACCTTTTAAGTAAAGAACTCAAAGAGCTTAAAGTTTAGTGCAGAAGAGTCATTTCATTAGGTATTCGTTTTGGACAATCTGCAAATTTCAGTAAGTAGGTAGGTATATTCTCAAATTTTAAGGGAAAACTTTGATTTCTCATAATAAAAACTTTTATATACGACTGTGGCAATAGACAGTCATGCGATCTTATTCTAACATGTGGAGTATTTTATATTTAAGCATTTCTTTGGCATTGGGAGCAATAAGTCTGCATGTGGCTTTGAAATCTAAAATCACGATTAAACACCGCGACGACGGCGCTAGAGTCGCGTGAATGCCTCTGACTAGTGTGACAATGGTTTTGTGTATATAATTTTACTATTCTTTAAAAAAATATTCCTTAAAACATTTCGATGGCAGGCGAGCAATGGATCCGACTGACACAAAACTGTGATAGAAAAATAGCTGAATCTATGAATTAACAAATATGATTACGATGTGGTCATACTGTCATATAATTATGTACTTAGAAATAAAAAAAAGTATTGTAACTGACACTTTCAGTTTTTATATGAAATTTGGATGATACGAGATCCCCTAGATAACCTTTCAGCGCTTGTTAATTACAAGCTTGTAGCAAAGAAGGTAATTATAACATTAAATACAAACTGCAAGCATTTTTTCAATGACACGATTCTAAATTTATATTTCCTGACAGACGTACTCTTATCCTGTCAAATTTCATTAATACCATAGATTTCACCTTCAGTTTTTCCCGAATTTTAAAATTTTACGCTAGATTTTTCAAAATAGGTTATTTATTCTTAGCAATGGCTCATGGTCACCCAACCACAGAAAGCTCGTGCGCAGATCGCGCTGGATAGCCGCTATCAGATGAGATCGCGGGAGATTGCGCACGCGTTCCCACGGCGCGCGCCAACTGGACTAGAGTGTACTGTAATTAGTAGGAGTCCTCTCACCACATTTGTTCTTTCAACATCAACATTTCACGCAAACCTATCGTATAGTAGCCATGTTGGCTGAGTGTTAGGTACATCGACCTTAAATCAGACGGTCGTGTGTGTCGTTTCTTATAGAAAATTTGTAGAAATTAATATTTATTAATAATACCTAATAAATCAATATTGGTGGACATTTTTAGCGCCATCTAGCCCCAAACTAAGCAGAGAATACTTATACATACTTTTCTTTTGCTATGCATCTATGTATATATAATACTAGCGGACCCGGCCACACGTTGATGTGTCAGCAGTTTGCAATAAAATAATATTGCGACTATAAATTGAGATGTAAGCTATCCTATCATTCAAGTTGGATCAAACTGCACTGCACACGGTGTGCAAAGTTTGATTAAAATCGGTTAAGTAGTTTAGGAGTCCATCGCAGACAAACAACGTGACGCAACGTAATTGATATATATGATACCTACCGGTTTTAGACCCTTGTTAATGCCCACATACATTTTACATACAAAAATCTATTCCGTAGGTCGGATTCGAATCCTGAAACTCCTACGTCGGACTACGGATCATAAGCTCGTGATTATAACAATTATGGATAATAATTACACCGTTATTACTTTAATAATTCTACACCTTTATTAAGTTCTAGTTTCCTAACATAGGTGACCGTTATATTCAGTAGTAATGTTAACAGAGGCGGCTGCAATTTAACTTCCGTTTAGAAAATAAGTCTCAAAGTTTAAATCAAGGGATTAATTTCAACTAAACACAAAGAATCAAAACTTTTAAATTACTTAAAAAGCCTAAGTTTGTGTGATCTAGTGCGAATTTTAGCGATGGAGTTTTTAAGCTTTTTAGGCTTCTTTTTTAAAAGCAAAACTGACATTTATTTAATTTAGTCTTCAAATTATACATAATATATAGAAAAATATATTTAATCGGTTTAGGGCGAAAGTAATTAAGGTTAAGTCAACGCACTTGAGTAGTAGGTACTTTTAATTATTATTCTTGTTTGAGCCTTCACCTTGTTCGATTGGCACCACACTGGAGCTCTACATAGCATTAAGGAAAGGATCATAAAAAACCGGCCAAGTGCGAGTCGGACTCGCGCACGAAGGGTTCCGTACTATTATCAAAACGGCAAAAAAATCACGTTTGTTGTACGGGAGTCCCACTTAAATATTTATTTTATGCTCTTTTTAGAGAAATACATCATATGTGAAAATTTCAACTGTCTAGCTATCACGGTTCACGAGATACAGCCTGGTAACAGACAGACGGACAGCGGTGTCTTAGTAGTCCCGTTTTTTACCCTTTAGGTACGGAACCCTAGAAACATAAAAAATAATTCATAATATCTCATAACCTACCTATTTACCTAACTACGTAGTTAGCATTCCACACGTGACAGGTTGCAAAGCCGTCGCCGCTTTCAAGAATACTAACAGGTTTCCTCACGATGTTTTCCTACACCGTTATAAACACGTGTAACACGCATGTACATTTTTCGAACAGAAATATCCATTGATGCACGGCCAGGATTCAAACTCGAAATTAATTTGAAATTAATAATATCTACCTAGGTACCTATTTACCTAACTACATGAATTCAATAATTCAATTTCAAACTTTTTAGTCGATCATGTGAAGTACCATCTATTTACCGACTAACTTTACCGATAGTGGTAAAATAGCGCCACCTGCCAGCGGAATTGCAAACCTCTTTCATCTTACCTCTCAAACCCCGAGCGGTCGCATGAGATCGCGAAAAGTACTTATATTAACGTAGTAACATCACATGAAACTAGATGGCGCTGGAATGCAAAAATCAAGTTTGTTGTATGGGAGCCCCCCTTAAATATTTATTTTATTCTGTTTTTAGTATTTGTTGTTCGAGCAGCAATAGAAATACATAATCTGTAAAAATTTCAACTGTCCAGCTATCATGGTTCATGAGATACAGCCCTGTGACAGACAGACAGACAGACGGACAGACAGACGGACAGACAGACGGACAGACAGACGGACAGCGAAGTCTTAGTAATAGGGTTCCGTTTTTACCCTTTGGGTACGGAACCCTAAAAAAAAGGTAGACCCCAAGCCGTGTTTGTTGCCTGATTCTTCTAGGCTTGGTCGCGTGGAATCGGCGTAGCTTCACCTAGTTCCTAAGACGTTTCAAAGTGATCCTTGTGATTTTATTGAAATAAATGATTTTTGAATTTGAATTTGAATTTTGCACTAAATATTTGGTTTTTGGTTTTCAGGAATTATCTTATTGAGTTAATTTTTTTTCTAATCAAACATTATTTGCATCCGCTGCGTTTCTGTTTTATAACGGCCGTCATTATACGAACAGTTATTTGTGGAAAATCATTGTTTTACTGACATTTGAAGAACATTACCTATATCGATTTACAGCGTTTAATCACAATAAAAGATATAAATTCATTAAATTCACCCAACACGCGCTTTCTAAGAGCTTGGAGAAAGTGTAATAAACCTACCTTTGACTAATTTGGCTCTGGACGTGCAAGTTCACTATTGCCCTAACTATTTGTGCATTCTGTAGCCTCATTACGTAAGCTTACTAATAATCGTAACTGGCTTTAACTGTCAAAATCCCAGTTTCTTATGACAGTTATACAATGGGAATTTGCTTAATGAAGTCGATTACGATTACCAGCGAGCTTACGCAATAAGGCTGCTGGTCTTTAAGGCACTATCTAGTTTGAAACCACTTCAGTTTTCCCGAATTTTACTTTTTTTGAGGCAGCTTTTTACCCCTAAACTTTATTCTAATTATTACGAATACAACAAAAAAAAAACAGTCAAATTGGTCCAGCTATTTTTGAGTTTTTGCGAGATTACCGCACGGCGATTGATTTTTATATAATAAAATTAATTAATTAATAATCATCTTAGCTGGTTTTGGCTACGGAAACATAAGACCAAGGAAGATAAAATACGTATTAACTAGGCAGTCAGGAATATCTTCAAAAATCGCATGTGTTTAAAGATAGAATAATAAAATTCATTGGATTCCAGTCGTGACCCTTCTTTTATTTTTGACAAAACGACTTAGAGGAATTATCAAATTCTAACATTGGCCAGCACAAATCTCTTTCATATCGACAACATATCGTCTAAATTTTAATGTCAAAACTGACACATAAACCATACATTAAGTGTCAGTTTTGACATTTGGACAATATGATAGTGGTTCGTGCTCGGGCCACAGGTTCAATTATTCGGAGTCCATTAGATTCATCATTTTAGATATATTTTGCAAATATTTGGAGAAACTGTTTGTTCAAATTTTATATCAGTTATTGTTAATAAAACAATAAACGAAGTGTTCATAGTAAAAATTGATGTGTCATAAAAAATAACTCGTTTTCTAACATTATGTATAACGGTGTTGAATGGGATTCGAGGCAAATTCCGAAAATCTTGCTTTTCATCAACTTTATACTGGCTATATAATAATAACTTGGTTTCGTAAATAATTCAACTAAATTAAACAAGATTCAAAATAATTTCTGTTCCCAAAGGTTGTCTGGAAGAGATCGCTTTTAGCGATAAGACCGCCCATTGTACATTTATGTTTGTTGTTATTTACCATTTGTTTTCTTTGTGTGCAATAAAGAGTTCATCTATCTATCTATCTATCTATCTATCTTACTAAAATTGATAAAAATACGATCGATCTTATTCTGTCTACGTTAGAGTTTAAATTACCCTAAACCTTAAAATTATTATTACTATAGACTTCAATGGATTAATTGTTCAAAATAAGTCCTAGATATCAAAACATCCTTTATTATAGGTACTAGGTATTATATATAAAAGTGTGTACGTATGTTGGTTATTTGCATGATGACATTTTATGGGCAAGAAACTGACTTCTAGGTACCTATCGTGCGGAACCGAGGCTAGAAGCCAGTAAAATAATATTTTTATATGAAGACTGGCACACATCACTCGTCCGAGTGCGACCCCATTGTGATTAGTATAGGTGGTTCAATAAGTCCAGAGTACGTTTGATATGTCAAACGGGACCTGTCATCTAAACACATCAACGTCTGGGATACTGCCAAGACAATGTCCTAGACAGCTAACCAACACAGTCGTTTAAACTTATAGTCCTGATTTCCTTCTCTTGTGATGGCCAGTAAGTTTGGCAGACATTTTAAAGGTGACGCATTGTCGACCCAACGTGTTATGAACCCGTAAACTTTTGTCTTTTACGATTTTACTAACAGATAGACAGACAGAGCATATAATACAATTATTTAGGAATATTGTACGTACTTCGTTGAGTTTTATTTTTGCGTAATAGAAATAAATACTTAGGTACATCATGATTAGGTACCTAGGAGTACCTAATATAATTTGTACTCTTGTAGTTGCAAAATAAATGATGATAAAATAAATTACGAATTTTGGTAGAATGCGTATCATTCGGTAGTCAAATTGATGTCAGATTTAAACTTCCGTGCCAGATTATCGTCCGCAAAGTACTCATCAGTTTTGTAGACAGACCAAGTAAGGACAGAATACCATCGCTATCGATCGGCATGCCGCGATGCGCGTGCGCTGTTGATTTGTCGTCCGTCTGTCTGCGTGATTTGTGTGGTGCAAGTTTTGAATATTATTTTTTAATTACTTGATACCGAACGTAATTTTTGATCGTGCCTCTGACTATCCCTCTTAGATACTTTCAAATGTGAGCACTAGGTGATCTAGGAAGATCTCTATCGTACTTGAAGATTACAATCGTGAGCATACTCGTACATAAGTGTCACAAAAGAATATGACAAATATTGTTATATTACTCGTATTAGTATTTAAAAAATGACAACGGACTTGATAACGTCAGGGTTTGTCAGGGGACCTGTCACAGTCAGCACGTGACTGGTACCTTATCATTATCGCTCAACGAATGTTAGAGAACAACTCGCGACTGACACAGGTAACGAAATAATACACTAGCTTTTTAGGGTTCCGTACCCAAAGGGCAAAAACGGGACCCTATTACTAAGACTTCGCTGTTCGTCTGTCTGTCTGTTTGTCTGTCACAGGGCTGTATCTCATGAACCGTAATAGCTAGACAGTTGAAATTTTCACAGAATATGTATTTCTGTTGCTGCTATAACAACAAATTTATACTAAAAACAAAATAAAATTAATATTTAAGGGGGGCTCCCATACAACAAACGTGTTTCTTTTTTGCCGTTTTTTTATATATTGGTACGGAACCCTCCGTGCACGAGTCCGACTTGCACTTGGCTGATTTTTATTATGTGTAGAAAAGACTCAAAACGCTTTTTGTTTTCAAAATAAGCAATGTCGTTTTCAAAACTTTCGTGAGTTGTACTACACATTATTACAACAACGGGAAATTACTCACGTAAATGATAAATTGTCAATGAGGACGAGACGGCAATGCGAGCAGGGTAGCGCGCGCGTTTACTGGTCCACTCACTCTGAAGAAGATTCTCTAGATGAATCGAAACATTGTCGGTGTCCTCATTGACAATATATCATTTACGTGAGTAATTTCCCGTTGTTGTAATAATAACCAATGTCGTGTACATACTATTTTCTCTTACATTAAGAGTAATATTCCCTTGTGACCCGTATTACAGGTTTTTAAAAGGCCAGTCTCCCGCTAAACAGGTGAACCTAACATCAAATCTTTAGATAATCACATAGTCTGTATTAACTTACCTAATAATAATAAAAATAAATTTTATTATTATTATTATTAATATCAATTAATTATTTACTCGCCCGCCACGACACAGAGGTCATCCAGACCTATCTAACTTTCAAAATAATTCCTAAAACAATGCTATTCGTTTCCTAAAATAGACTCAAAACCCAGCAACGAGTATTAAATACAATTCGTAGACATCTACGGCACCACGTGACATCATTACAAAGTGATACAAATTCAAACGCTTATGAATTAGCCCGCACACAGAATACAACACAGTCACAACACTCGTACGATATTAGAATTTAAAGTGTACCAGTGACATCATTGTACGTAATGTAGTAGAACTATATGAAAATGGAAGAATTGGAACAGATGATTAGCATTAGTTATAGATGGATTCATTAGCAACTCTGTTTTCTAAAGAGGGTTTACGTCAGGCAAGCGGCCGGTTTAAGAGCCTAAGACTTCGCTGTCTGTCTGTCCGTCTGTCTGTCACAGGGCTGTATCTCATGAACCGAGATAGCTAGACAGTTGAATTTTTTTTCCTACCTTTTGCTTTTTTGTGCAACATTCAAATTTAATTTTTATAACAATTGAATAATAGCTTAATATAGCTTTATAGACTTTTTAATTTAACCTAATAATCCCCCCTCTTCTAATAGTTTCAATAATTTTGATTTAATATTTAGGTGTTCATTACATATAGGCTCGTTTTCAATAAATTCAAAGTAATAATAAATATATACAAGCGGCCAGTTGTAAAACATAAACCAAATCCCCTTCAAAATATGTTTGTCAATATGTTGTACCAATCCTACAAAAAGGAAATGAAAATGATGAAAGATTTAGCAACTCTATAATTATTATCATCACTACATAGTATAAAGCAAAGTCGCTTTCCGCTTCCCGCGTATGTATGTATGTTTGCTTATATCTTTAAAACAACACAACGGATTTTGATGCGGTTTTTTTTAATAGATAGAGTGATTCAGGAGGAAGGTTTATATGTATAATAACATGCTACCCGTGCGAAGCCGGGGCGGGTCGCTAGTTATTAATATATCACAGTAATATCTTTCTAATATATAAAATTCTCCTGTCACAGTGTTTGTAATCAAACTCCTCTGGAACGGCTAGACCGATTTTTATAATATTTTTAGTGTATATTTGGTAGGTATAAGAATTTTTAAAGTATAAGAGTATTTTTATACCTTTATGTGATAGGGGTGGCGTAGAGTTCGGGAAAAATTAAAAATGCTTTTTTCTGTGTGATTATTGAAATTTGACAGGACATCTGTGGGACAGCTAGTATTTTTATACTAATGTAATGGTTTCATAGTTCAGTTGGTAGTAGTTCTACCTTCTGCGCTATTTGTTATGGGTTCGATTCCTACCCAGGACAAACATTTGTGTGAACTTGGCTATTCGCATTCTAGGGAAAAAATATTAACTTAATGTCGGAGCAGACAGAAGAGTTGTAAATCTAAATTTTACTGATCAATTAAATGTTTGCAGCAAACTTGTTAGCGAGGCGATAACGTCAGAAACCAGTGCTAACTTCCCATAAAATGCTTCTAAGAAGTTTGTAATGAATGGTAGATTAACGTAAAATAGCATTGTTCGAATTTAATGCTCGCGTTTTGGTGTTTAGTATGAGACAGGCGTAAAGCTTGGCTTCCTGTTGATTTTAAACATATTCGTTTATAATTTTACTCGGATTTTTTCAGTAGATCGTAAGTAAGTAAGACCTAAACCCGTACTTAAGTCACGCGTCTCGTTATTTTAGTACCTAATTCATTTTTACATTGTGCAAAAATGAATCTACTGATTTTACAGATGCATAATAAACAAGAGAAAATACTTTTAAATGTTCTCTGACATTTAGAAATTCACAGCAAACAAATTTTACAAGTAGGATAGCTTAGCATTGTGTTCTTTGCAATACTAAGCTTTAGTATTTCAATGGATTATTTAGGTCACCTGTAACGTTATTATGTATTATTATGTACCGACTATTAACACAAATACTAAAAAACGCGCACGAAGGGTTCCGTACCATTATCTATAAAAAACGGCAAAAAAACACGTTTTGTTGTATGAAATATTTATTTTATTCTGTTTTTATAGATTTGTTGTTATAGCAGCAACAGAAATACATAATCTGTGAAAATTGCAACAGTCTAGCTATCACGGTTTGAGATACAGCCCTGTGACAGACAGACAGACAGACAGACGGACAGATAGATGGACAGCGAAGTCTTAGTAATAGGGTCCCGTTTTTACCCTTTGGGTATGGAACCCTAAAAAATACTCTTGACTATAATCCCCAAGTTACCCATTCTCTCAGATCTCCAAGCGCTTAGATCCTTGAAGATGTCTATTGTCTAAGGAAGTTTTATTTTACAACAGAGCAAGTCCCAATGTACTGATACCTGCGTGTATAATGTTTCTTAATTACAATGTTAGTTTATTTTAATTTTTATTACTAAAAGTGGGAAGTTATACTTGCGGACACATAAATAGCTACAATAAAAAGATAATGCTTATTGAGTCAATAGAAAAGGTACTCGGCATTAGCTTAGAATCCATTAGGTTTCCTAGTCTGTCTAAAATAAAAAACAATACGATTATTTTGGTATCGCAACCAAACCGAGGACAAATACCTACAAACACATTTTACAAAAATATTTATTGTTATTTTGATAAAATAAATTTATCAAATATACAATTTTATTAAACAAACATTGGTAAATTAAAGGTAAAATGTTAAAAAATATTTAAATAAGTGTAAACACTTTTTATATAGGTACTTACTGTATTTGGAAGTTGGCACATAAGACTATATCCCATCAAGAATATCTTACTAAACCACCACTGCTATGGTTCCCATGTTAACAGCCGCACTTTATCTTAACACTCATGTTTACTTTATCCTGCCCTGCAGTGTACACCCACACTAACATTAGGTACGTTGGCGTGCTTATTATTTCACCAAATTATCCGTAACATCAGATCCCACGCACCCTTTAATTACCGTCATGTTTTGTTTAGATCACGTATTGAGGATCAACCTAGAAATATATTACTCATAGCTCGGTTGGTAGTATTTCTGCCTTCAGCACTGATGAGGGTTTGATTCAGGGTGTGAAGGGTGGATTTATATGTTCCTAAAATAGGGTATTCGAGATAAGCACATTTTTTTTTGTAGAAAAACAAAATTAAATAGTATCACGTCTATAATCCCCAAGAACGGTAGATATCCTCTCCGATCTCCCAG
Organism: Hydriomena furcata; assembly: GCA_912999785.1. Classification (NCBI taxonomy): domain Eukaryota; kingdom Metazoa; phylum Arthropoda; class Insecta; order Lepidoptera; family Geometridae; genus Hydriomena; species Hydriomena furcata. Next base: position 13,743,856 of record OU538832.1, on the reverse strand, counting down.
CGTTTAGATCCTTAAAGATGCCTAAAGAGGGTAGTTAGAGGCAGTGGCTTTTGCAGTGCCCACATGACAGTTTTCAAGCCGTCTACAAGTATCGCCGATTATAAGAAAGGTTTCCACCATGTTTTTTTTTTCATTGTTTGAGCACGCGCGTCGTATCGCGTATTTAATCTAGATAAATTATAGACAGAAACACGATTGGTGAAACTTTTCTCGATAGATTTATTTTCCAAAGTTGGCTCTTTCAAAACACAAATTTTTTTTTACTCAAAACTATGAACAGTTCATTTTTATAAAATTCGTTAGATAATCATACTAGCTACATAAATAAAAGACAATTTATTTTTAAGTCTTTTTCCTTTCTTTATCCGTCTAACCGGGTAGACTCAGCTTAAACAAAAAAAAACTAAAATTTCAAGCACCTAATGCAAATTTAATGAAAATGTCAACTATGAGAGTTAGCTACTAAGCTAAACCTGCAAAGCGTGTGCATGCATTGTGCCAGTTGACACCGGCCAAATGATAAAATGTAGCCACTTCATTCGATACAAAACAACTCAACTTTAACACATGCTCGCCAACGTACTGTATTTAAATGTAACGAAAACGGAATAACAATACGATAAAAACGAACAGACTTATACGAGCAATTTTAGACTAACAACGAGCCACTTTGACGCTAGAATTGTTAAAAACTGTCCTAGTACAAAACACTCTAAAGATTTGATTTATCAACTATTGCTATAGTTGAAGTACAAATGTACATGTGCATATTTTATTTCTCAACTACCTGACTCGACAGACCGAGCAGTCTTATCTAAATATCAATAATCCCACAGAAAAAAAGACTTTCAGTTTTTTTCCTACAAACTTTATCCTGACTAACTCCTTTATACATCTTTAAGGATCTGAGCGCCTGCAGATCTGAGCGGATATCTACCGTATTTGGGGATTACAGTCCTGATCCTATTGTCCTGATAATTACTACCATAACAAAAAAAAAACTGCTAAATCGGTTTCGAGTTAGTGACTAACGCACAGCAATTGATTGTTATTTAGATTGCCCGTCTATGTACAAAATAATATAATAATAATAATAATAATAATAATATAGCCTTTATTTCCCCAAAAAAAAAAAAAAAAACAATACATACAATTTCATCATGCAAGTTAAAAAAAAGAAATACATTCCATTCCATTACATTTAAATTAAATTATTATACACTAGCTGTACCCCGCGGTTTCACCCGCGTATAACTTGAAGAAATAAGAACTTTTTAGCGTATTGCCTATAGCAGACCCGCGACAGAAAAAAATAATCCTGTCAAAATTTTAATAATCGCATAGAGTAACGCACGTTGCTATGAAGACTAATGTCAGATTTTGCACACCAGATCCATCTATACCAAAATCATACCTTTTGTGCGTTTTGTTTATCATTTTGGGAATGTTTTTCTTATTTTAAAGTAGTCTATGATTTATTCGAGCATTATACCTACATCTACAGCAAATTTCATTTTAATCCGTTTTGTTGTTTTGGCCTGATTGAGGCATAAACATACGAACAAACTCACAAACTTTCGCATTTATAATATTAGTAGGAAGTAGGACTAACTGGATTTTATTTCTTACAAAAAATCCATTGATGCACGCTGGGATTCGAACCCACGACCTTAAAATTAAAAGTCGAGGTACCTCCTACTCGACCAACACCGCTTACTACACTTTTATTTATTTAGCTATTTGTTAAAAAACGAATTGACCATTTTATAAAAAAATTAAACATTTTTATTGGGTCAACCCTAAGGTAATTTAATACTGGCAGACGTCATCGCCCGCTGTGCACTTGAAACGTGCCGTTGAGTCAAAGCAGTTAAGCTCATATTTCCTTGCGTCGTTTGACATCTAGAAAGTTATCTCGGGACCCCTTCTAGTACAATTCCAGATTTTTGGAGTACAATTTGTACATTTCCATAGATTTGTAAATGCATTTTAACCTTTAAACACGGTGGGTCCGGTTGCGCAGTATCACACAAAAATTGTATGAAGCTCGCGCTCGGACGCCCCGCCTTTTTATACCTTCGGCCGCGAGACGCGTCGAGCGCGGCGACCGATTCTCGAACGTTCGCGACCGGCCGCACTGCGCGCTTGACGCCTAGCTGCTAGGCCGGTCGCGAACGTTCGAGAATGTTCGTTTTACGAAGCTACTCGCTAGGTGACTCGCTAGCCTCTAGGCGCTAAGCAAGCCGCCTGCCTGTGCGTTCGCGACCTTATATACAAAAATAATCCTTATAGCATGATTCAGTATTCACGCGCGATGGCTTATTATTAGCGTATTTCATGTATAACTTTGGTGTTTCTATACCGATTTCTATGATTCTTTTTTATGGAATAGTTAATAATGTAAACTTTTTTAATTAGGGATGACTGAGAGTGTTATAAACGTAAGAGTAGTCAAATATTATCAGAAAGCTTCGAACTGCTAAGCTATCGGGAGTTACACGTGTTATTGTGAGTCAACCATAAAAGATAAACATATGCTGTCGTGGGATATTTTTTATATAATTTTAAGGAGAACATTTCCGTCATACATGATTTCTGTGTAGCTTTAACCATTAAGGTTGCACACGCGACGGAAGCTTAAGAAATGCAGTAACTACTCCCGTTTTCCCAACATTTCCCTTCACTGCTCTGCTCCTATTGATTGTAGCGTGATGAAAAGTATACTATAACCAGCTCAGGAGTATGAAAAATAATTGTACCAAGTTTCATTAAAATCCGTCCAGTAGTTTTTGTTTCTATAACGGTTATACAGACAGACAGACAGACAGACAGACAGACAGACAGACAGACAGACAGACAAAAATTTTACTGATTGCATTTTTGGCATCAGTATCGATCCCTAATCATCCCCTGATAGTTATTTTGGAAATATATTTCATGTACAGAATTGACCTCTCTACAGATTTATTATAAGTATAGATTATTAATTATAAGATACTGAAATAAATTAATTATCCTATTATTTTAATATACAATTTTATTTATAATTTTATTAAACTTAATTTATATGTTTTATATACTGAATTATTTTTATTTTTATTTTATGAAATAGTATTATTTTTTATTTTTTTAACGCACAGTAATTGATTGTTATTTAGATTGCCCGTCTATGTACAAAATAATATAGAACTATATTATTATATATACTTTATAAACGCTGAACGGACAAACGTCGCGAGCGCTCTACGTGATCTCGAATAAAGTAAGCCTGGCACATTTGGAATGTGCCATAATGCCATAGTGTCACCATGATTGTTATGTCACCAGAGACTCTCGCAAAATTTTTATTTCAGTACCTTCCTATAATGACCTGTAACTAAACTGAGACAGCAGACTTAAGTCGCAAACCCACCGCAACGCACGGAGAGGCTACGCACGTGCGTAGTCTTTGCTTTGCGTAAAAAAATGTATGTAATTGTTTCCACTGCAATCCACAGACACGCTACGCATCAATTGACGTAATTGGTACAAATGAACCCACACAGCTAAAATGCGACGCATGCTCGTTTACAGCATGCGCCTTGGTGGGTTTTGCGGCTTTATTTCGTAAAAATAGATATTTACCCACTGATTTTCATTGCCAGAGCTATAGCTCTCCTACGCTTAAGAGCTAACCAGTAAAAAAAATGCTTACGTAAGTAAGTACTTAGATACTTAATAAACAAAGTTGCAGGCGGAATCTAGTTCCAAATAATACCATAGATGCATGCGTTGGGCGTGAAAAACCGAAAACATTGTCACCGTCGTTTACGGCGCGTGCGCAGACTGCCAAACCACAGCTACCTACCGCGCACGCGCCGATATCTATATGAATTTAAATCGGATTAGTTCTGCGCTACATTTTATAGCCTGTGGTTGAAGTGGTTTCGAGGCAATTTACTATGAATTTGTCAAATAAAATGAGGTGGCATTTTGAACCTCACTTTACAAGAGTTCTAACTTTTGCACGAATTACCTTCTTGCAAGAGTCACTTTTAAGTTTTGGTTCAAAACTTTTATATACTGTAGTTTTTCAAAGTACCGTGAAATAAAACATACTTTTTTGCTATGATACCTACTCGTAGTATAGACTGCCAAAGGTAATGTTTGGGACGCGTCTCTGATTAACCCATTTTATTATTTAAGGATCTGATTACCTGTTGATTTAAGAGGATGTTTATCGGACTTGGGGATAACAGTCGTGATTATATTTCTAGTGTAAATAACACTCAGACATCAAACAAACTTCTATGATCACCATACAAATGTTCCTTGGTGGAAATCGAATCTAAATCGGTGGAAATCGCCGCATTATTTTGAATCTTCATAGAATTTGAAGACAATTACGCTTAAAAAACTAAAATAAAACCGAAGGAAAAGTTACGACCAATCGAAAAGTCAAGGTACGATTTGGTTTGGATTTGGTTTTTTTAAGTTTTATGAAGTAACTAGCGACCCGCCCCGGCTTCGCACGGGTGCAAAGCTGATACCAAAATATATTACAGAATGTCTTTGTATACTCGTTAACAGCATTTAAAATTAAAAAAAAGTCGCGCTGATTTGCAATCTTAAAACTATCAGTAGTACTCTAATATATTAAGCATGTATAATAATACATATAAACCTTCCTCCTGAATCACTCTATCTATTAAAAAAAACCGCATCAAAATCCGTTGTGTAGTTTTAAAGATATAAGCAAACATACATACAGACGCGGGAAGCGGAAAGCGACTTTGCTTTATACTATGTAGTGACTATTATTAGTCCTACATTAATATAATTTAAATGGGACCAACTTGGGAATATTTGCTACACAATGGAAAATAATAGAAATCGGATCACCAGGTAAAAAGATATGCGTGGTCGGTCAAACATAAAAAAACCGGCCAAGTGCGAGTCAGACTCGCGCACGGAGGGTGCCGTGCCATTATCTATAAAAAACAGCAAAAAAACACGAGTATGGGAGAGCCCCACTTAAATATTTATTTTATTCTGTTTTTAGTAATTGTTGTTATAGCGGCAATAGAAATACATCATCAGTTAAAATATCAACTATTAAGCTATCACGGCGGACAGACAGCGAATTCTCAATAATAGGGTCCCGTTTTTACCCTTTGAGTACGAAACTCTAAAAAGCTACAAAAAAATGATAACATGTTGAAATGAGAACCTCCCGTTTTTCGTAGATTAAAAGTATATAAACCTAAACTAAAAACCTTTGCATTAGTTGACAAATATAAACCCAATAGTAAAACGTAAGTAAAACACACAGAGGTCAGTGCACCTATCAAATCCTTTGTATACGATTTTGACCTCCCTAAAACTATTTCGCAATACAAATGACATAAACATGTAGCTATCAAATTTAATACGCATTCTTACTAAACACACTATAAAATCACAAACATACAGTCAATGAATCATGTTGCTTGGGTTTCCGAAGAGATGACAACCGTCATGACATGAAGGATGTCATAGTGGGAGCAAAGTCAAAGACAAAAGATATTTCTTTTAATAAAATTACAAGGATCACTTTGAAATGTCTTAGGAGCTAGCTGTTCCTCGCGACCAAGACAAGAAGATTCAGGCAACAAACACGGCTTGGAGCCTATCATTTTTGTCAATGATACTTTCTTTAATGCTATGTAGAGCTTCAGTGTGATTGTATGTAGTTTAGGTGGTATAAAGCTATCTCTATATCTAAAGGTCGCAGATTCGAATCCTAGTTGTGTACCTAGACATCATTAAAGTCACTTTAAAAATTACTTCATATCAACAAAATAACTCGGAACTTATAACACAATAACTGACAGATGACTGGCCTCAAAGCTCAGTTGGTAGCTCTGCCTTCTATGTTGTAGGTAGTGGGTTCGATCCTCACCCAGGACAAACATCTTTGTGTTAAACATAGATGTTTGTTCTGTATCAGCATGTTATATTGTATCTTGTGTATGTATTTACAAAAAAAGTATGTAAGTATTCTATCAGATAGATATCTAGTTCCAATGGTACAAACTTTGCATAGTTTAGGGTGAGATGGCGCTGTGTCCACCATCCACCAATATTTATTAAATTATTTATTTAATTTATAATTTGTAAACAAAAACTGGTGCAAACATAGTATGACAGGTTAAACACAGTATTACGGCTGCTAAAACACGGCCACCGCGTTTTAGAAAACAGCGTCACCTTTAGAAACAAAAGCACGTTCACTAATCCATCACGCAGCCTTGAACCGGAGACAATGCATCCTCCTCCGGAATCGAACCCACACTACGCACAGGCCTACTTTCGATTTCACACGGTACAACACCTTGTATTTGTAGGTACAGGACGACTAGAAGGTTATCTATCAGACTACAGTTTACGTTTTAACTAAATAAAACAGTTATTGTGAAGAACATCGATGTTTGTTCTGTGATAAAATGTATTTAGATCTAATATTATAAACGTTATCACGGCCAAACTGCTGGGCCGATTGACATGAAATTTTATATAGAGATAGTTTTAAGTCTTGGGGTGTAAATAGGCTACTTTTTCCAAATTTTATTTTAATAATTATCCTTTATTTCTATATTTTACGAAAAATTCGTCAAAAATCGTGCGTAATATGTATTTACAATAAAAAGTATGTAAAAGTAATTAAATCAGTAATCTGGTTTTCATAGTACATACATACTCACCGAAAAAAGGAGATTCTCAATTTGCGTATATTTGCGTTTAATTTTCAGTGCATCAACCTGTCCCAGGTCCCTGTCCACCAATCCCCGGTCATGAACTGCAGTGGCCAATTTGGAAGTCGCTAAACAGACTCCGTACCCAAGTTAATCGCTGCAGAAGCAACCTAGCCAAATGGGGTATCATAAATTCGTCACGGGTGTGAGTGCGGCGCCCCAGCGCAGGATATGCTCCACTTGTTATCCTGTCCTCGGTGCCCGACCACCTGCACCCGACAGGACTTACTTGAGGCATCGGATAGGGCCTTGGAAGTGGCAACTTACTGGAAGCAACATATCTGATGATACATTTGACTCGAGGAATGAAAGTGCATCAACCTTCTTTTGTCTCCAAACTTCGCCATCAAATAAAAGCAAATCAAATTAGGTATTTGTGTCAACAGCCCTCGTAATTTTATTGGCTTAGCACACACAGCGCGCGGAGAGCAAAACCAACTATTCTCGAATATCGTATTTGCGTTTCGTTGAACTCCGGGATTCGCTCCATTCACAACGCAAACAGTCGCTGCTGTGATATGCGAAAGAAGCAGTCTTGATACTTTAAGGTGATGCTTGACATTTTTGATTTTTTGTATGGGCCGAGTCTACTAAGGAAAAAGTGAAAAAACCGCATTATCTTGAAAACCATCAAACTTAAAAAGAAACTGTCTTTTATTTATTTAGCTAGTATAATTATCTAACGATTTATATCAATATGAACTGTTTAGCTATTCATAGTTTTGAGTAAAAACGAAATTAGTGTTTTTGAAGAGCCAACTTTGGAAAATAAATCTATCAAGAAAGGTTTCACCAATCATGTTTCTGTCTTTATTATATCTAGAATAAATCCTTAAGTTATCTTTGTCATAAAAAACAAAACTACCTACTATGCTTTCTGTGCTGTAGGTTGTGGCTTTGATTCCCATCCAGGACAAACATTTTCTAAATCAACATAGATGTTTCTTAGTGTTTGATTATTATAAAATAAAATAAAATAAAGTATTTAATCAGTTATATAGGGTCCTATTAAACAAGTTGTGCATTGTTTGGGGTAAGAGGGCGCTGTCAAATTTCAATAATCGAATAGAAAAGATTATTTTTATTTAGTCTTTGATGTCAGATTTGTTGCACACCAGCGCCCCATCTAAGTATACCAAAATCATCCTTTTTTGCATTTTTTTATCTTAAAGGGGTTGTTTTTCGGTTTATAAGTTCCCCCTTTATTAATTCTGATTTTGTATCTACATACTACAGCAAATTTCATTTAATCCGTTTTTAGGGTTCCGTACCCAAAGGGTAAAAATGGGACCCTATTACTAAGACTTCGCTGTCCGTCTGTCTGTCTGTCTGTCCGTCTGTCTGTCACAGGGCTGTATCTCATAAACCGTGATAGCTAGACAGTTGAAATTTTCACAGATGATGTATTTCTGCTGCTGCTCTAACAACAAATACTAAAAACTGAATAAAATAAATATTTAAGGGGGGCTCCCATACAACAAACATGATTTTTTTGCCGTTTTTATAGATAATGGTACGGAACCCTTCGTGCGCGAGTCCGACTCGCACTTGGCCGGTTTTTTCGTATATTTTTGACTAGCTGACCTGTGCCCGCTTCGCTGGTTGACAGATAGTTTCACATCTGGTATTCCAATCTTCAAAATAAATTATAGCCTATATGTTGCCGAGGACTAATAACTACATAACAAAAAAAGTTTCATCAAAATCCGTCCAGTAGTTTTTGCGTGAAAGTCGGACAACAGACAGACAGACAGACAAAAATTTCAAAATGTTTTTTTTTTGCTTGTGTTACTTGTATAAAGGCCCCTAGGAGTATTTTTTTTATTTTTTATTCAATGTACAGAATTTAACCCTTCTACAGTTTTATTATATGTATAGATTAGGGAACAAACATAGCAGCCTTATCACAAACTTTCGCATTTATAATATTATTAGGATTAGGATATATCGTTATAGGACGTTGCTGTATGAACTATGAAGATTAGTTGTCGTCGTATAACACTTACAAGTAATTTAAGACAGCGTCAATTCACCGCGAGTAAGCACAGGAGCGGACCACTTCGTCACGCTCTCTGCATTACATATTCAGAGTTTAATGGAGATCACAATCATATTTGCTTTTTAGCAGAATCCTTTAGTAAATAAATATTGATGGATACTTCACACACCTAGCGCCAGACTGAGCCAAACTTATACTATGGAAACAGATAAGTAATAGAATACTTTTGTAAATACAGACCAATAACAAACGATTTTCATTTATTCTTGACATCTTAATGTCCAAACAGTAGAAAACGCTGTTTTCAACGCAAAAATACCGTTTCTCTTACTTACACTTCTTCGAATGATGCTATTCTTGATCATTCATTTGCTATCCAGAAATGTCTATTGACTGTCCCTATCAATGGGCATTCCTGGACTTTTTGTTCAGAAATGGCATTTAATCTATTATCGTGTAAAGAAACCTAATTAAAAAACAGGCCAAGTGCGAGTCGGACTAGCGCACGAATGGTTCCGTCAAAAAAACGCCAAAAAACACGTTTATTGTATGCGAGCCCCACTTCAAGATTTATTTTATTCTGTTTTTAGTATTTGTTGTTATAGCGGCAAAGGAAATACATAATCTTTGAAAATTTCAACTGTTTAGCTAACACGGTTCATGAGATACAGCCCTGTGACTGACAGACGAACAGCGAAGTCTAAGTAATAGGGCCCGTTTTTAGGGTTCCGTACCCAAAGGGTAAAATCGGAACCCTATTACTAAGACTTCGCTGTCCGTCTGTCCGTCTGTCCGTCTGTCCGTCTGTCCGTCTGTCCGTCTGTCCGTCTGTCCGTCTGTCCGTCTGTCTGTCACAGGGCTGTATCTCATGAACCATGATAGCTAGACAGTTGAAATTTTCACAGATTACGTATTTCTATTGCTGCTCGAACAACAAATACTAAAAACAGAATAAAATAAATATTTAAGGGGGGCTCCCATACAACAAACTTGATTTTTGCATTCCAGCGCCATCTAGTTTCATTTGATGTTACTACGTATTATAGGTACTTTTCGCGGTCTCATGCGACCGCTCGGGGTTTGAGAGGTAAGATGAAAGAGGTTTGCGATTCCGCTGGCAGGTGGCGCTATTTTACCACTATCGGTAAAGTAAGTCGGTAAATAGGTGGTACTTCACATGATCGAATAAAAAGTTTGAAATTGAATTATTGAATTCATGTAGTTAGGTAAATAGGTACCTAGGTAGATATTATTAATTTCCAATTAATTTCGAGTTCGAATCCTGGCCGTGCATCAATGGATATTTCTGTTCGAAAAATGTACCTATATACGCGTTACACGTGTTTATAACAGTGAAGGAAAACATCGTGAGGAAACCTGTTAGTATTCTTGAATGCGGCGACGGGATTGCAACCTGTCACGTGTGGAATGCTAACTACGTAGTTAGGTAAATAGGTAGGTTACGAGATATTATGAATTATTTTTTATGTTTCTAGGGTTCCGTATCTAAAGGGTAAAAAACGGGACTACTAAGACACCGCTGTCCGTCTGTCTGTTACCAGGCTGTATCTCGTGAACCGTGATAGCTAGACAGTTGAAATTTTCACAGATGATGTATTTCTCTAAAATCAGCATAAAATAAATATTTAAGTGAGACTCCCGTACAACAAACGTGATTTTTTTGCCGTTTTGATAATAGTACGGAACCCTTCGTGCGCGAGTCCGACTCGCACTTGGTCGGTTTTTTACACTTTGGGTACGGAACACTAAAAATAATTTGAATCAAACTTCAATCTGTTTTTATCGAAATCGCAAGGATTATTTCCCTTTCTTATAATCGAGTTCCATTATAATACCATACGCGGCATGGACGTGTATTCCATACATATCAAGTTTAAAAGCATGAAATATTGTTCCTATTTCCAGCACTATTCCGCAACGCTACAAAGTGAATCTGAGTCATCTCATTTCATAACGTCGCCCACGATGTCTGTCTCAATGAACTGTGAGAGTAGACTAATCAGCTGTGATTTATATGTGTGGATTAGCCCTTATTTAGAGTAGCCGTTTTGTTGAAGGATTAGGAGATTCAACTTTGCAGTCAATATTGTTCATGTTAACTACATACTTATAGCTGTCCCGACAGACGTTGCCCTGTTTCAATAATCCCACAGATAAAAAACACTTTCAGTTTTTCCAGAATTCTATGCCACCCTTATCACTTAGAGGTACAAAAAATACCATACCTACCACACAATTTTTAATAAAAATCGGTCTAGCTGTTATGGATGAGTTTGATTATATTAGTTTTCACATATTTATTTTATACCCAAGTCCTACGCCTTGGCCTTTATAGAGCACTAGCGACCCGCCCCGGCTTCGCACGGGTAGCATGTTATTATACATATAAACCTTCCGCCTGAATCACTCTATCTATTAAAAAAACCGCATCAAAATCCGTTGTGTAGTTTTAAAGATATAAGCAAACATACATACATACAGACGCGGGAAGCGGAAAGCGACTTTGCTTTATACTATGTAGTGATTAGTGGGGCCGCCACCAACAGCTAAGAGGTTTTTTAAAAGAAATCTAAAAATACATGAAAACTGATTGAATGGAAAACGAGACGTGACATCATAATTTTCTTCACCTTTTCCCACTTATTGTGACACAACATGTTGGGAAGTTGCGCAGAGGATTTGGCTTATGTTTTACAACCGACCGCTTGCCTGACGTCAACCTTCTTTGGGAATACTTGTCCGTGAACTTCGTCGTTGTCGGCGGCGGGCGCTGGCCACGGATTTGCTGCCAGGCGGCCTCGCACATCCGATTCCGACGGTGGTCCTCTTCGCGTAGTTTTTTGCAGCGACGACTATTTAAATTATCTACACTTCTACATATTAAATAGATAAAGTTTGTATTTTTACTTGTACCGGATTAACTAAATCATTTTTAGTTAGGTTGACTTTTTTTAATATTTATTCTTTGTCTTCATCGTAATCAACAAAGAGTGTACGAGACAGTTTTTACAACAAACATAAATTTTCGCAAATTCATCGCACTTCAAATCGGGTATATAAGCCACAATCGCGCCCCCTATCGCATTACCATCTGACACATTGTCTTGTCAATCACCTGCGCACGCGCAGTATCGACTGATCTGCATAATATAGGGTGTCCTACAAGGAGCGTGATAAGTGGCATGCCTTTGTTGTACTTAGCTAATGTTGTGATAATGGCTGTATATCTGTGTTTGACCACGATGACATTGTAGACCATAAAAAAAAGTAATGAACTCGATGTTGCTTTGTAAGTGAATTATAACGTTCACTTAAGGGGCTCCCAGTCGACGATTGCTCTTTTTCGAATCGAAAAAAGAAATACTTCTGTACAAGCCACATCTCCTATTTTTATAAGTATATTACTTCAGGTTCCTACCTAGATTTCTATTAAGCTGAAAACATAATAGCAGAATCTTTTCACGATAAAGATATTATTTCAAAATGATACGTTTTAGAATTTATGATCGAAATATTTTATATACCTACTATTAAAATCAACTTGTGATTTATTGTTAAAGATAGGTAATATGTAGATCTAGATTTCTATTAGAATAGATTTTTGATAAGTAATTATACATAAATTATATCATTAATTTATTCGAAAAGCTAAGGCGGACCACGCGCCGACGTGTGTTTGTCGTCATTGCAGCGGTCGGTAGGATTATTTATCGAAGTGATTAAAGATGGGTACATCTTTATTCACATATACTATACATTATAAAATAGGAGATGTGGCTGGTTCAGAAGTATTTCTTTTTTCGTTTCGAACAAAAACAATCGTCAACTGGGAGCGCCTTAAGGCTCGATGACACAGGGCTAGTTTACGAGCTGCTAGTCGGCGAGTTTAAAAGCCAGCGAGTGAGCGAGTAAGCGAGTGTCGATGACACAAAAAACTTTCCACTCGCTCTGTAGTGAACTAGCTAGCGAGTTGGAACCACGTGTTGTTGCCAAAACGCAAAGATGATGACACGCAGCTAGTTTCTAGCTTACAGGCCAACACGCCAGCGAATAGCTAGTAAATTAGCCCAGCTTTCTATTTTTCAAGCAGCTTTTTTACAATTAGATACTCAAAAGCAGATTGTAAAAAAGCTCAATGACACGGAGCGAGTTTACAAACTGCTCGCGAACTCACTGGCTTGCGCTTGTAAACTAGCCCAGTGTCATCGAGCCTTTACAAAGCGATGTGTTACGGGTAGCGGGATATCGTTTTGTAAGTGAATTATAACGTTCACTTACATAGCGACATTGCAATTGTCATAGTGGCTACTTGTGTCCGGAGATTCTGAAGTGCTCCTATCATACCTATTTTCGCCGCCAAGCAGCTCAAAGGGTATGGTTGCCGGTGAAATTACAGGTACATATTGCACTGGACTTGCCATTGGAGTTGGCGAACGAAAAATGCATTCTTGGTAATTTAATTTTATGTTTTACGTTTTTTACCCATAGTTATTTCATTATATACCTCACGTACGTCACGTATGGAATGCTTACTATTGCCAAATGTTTCGTGTCTCTGGTTACACCCTTTAGACATCTTCAAAGATCTGAGAGAATATCTACCGCTCTTGGGGATTACAGTCAATATTAAGCGTTGAATCTCTTTCTTTTTTTTTAACCTTGACGCAAAAACCCTTTTTTGTTATAAGTTTGACGTGTCTATAAGTACTCGTATATCTGTCTTTCCAATATCGTAAACCAATTTTGATTTAGTTTTTTTGCTTAAAAAGTGACTCAATCGAGTGTTTATAATTATATGTAAAGAAAATCTGTTCAACTATTTAAATATCGAGGACTTTTAAAATTATAATTTAATGTTATTTAAAAATACATATTTTTGACGTCTATCATGCGGCTAGTTTTGTTAAGTTTGTAGGCGCCCTAAAACAAGTTTCACAGACACACCCTGTACTCGTGCAATATGATCAGAGCACGGGAAATCCCTAATGTGCTGGCAGACGCCACAGTGCAATATTTTATGGAAAATCGAGCCCTTTTGCAAATTTTATTGTTGCAACAATTTTCTTTTGTATTGAGCATTGTTCTGTGTTATCGAACTGCGTATCTGTAATCTGATGGTGCATAGTTTTATCCTAATGTCATAAATGAGAATGTTTGTGTGGATGTTGTCATCTATAATGTTTATTGTGGTGTTAAAAATACATGACTACATGCCATTTTGATATCAAAAAGTAAGTTTTCATAAAGAGTTGAAACTATTTACCCTGAAAACAACTTTTAAAAAATTTAAATAGGACGTCAAAGTTTCTATGCAAAATCATGAAAGCGAAGTCGTGGAGGTTTCCACAAAAAAACTAGAATCTAGATTGTAATCTCTAAGTACGATAAACATACTCTCTTAGATCGCTAGGTACTTACATACTTGAATATGTCTTAATAGGGTAGTTAAAGTCACGTCCAAGCACTATATTGGCACATGCAGCACATGCTTTTGCAGTAGTAGTGCAGTAGTACCGTACAAACATAGTTACATAAAAGCTTGTAATAAAAAAATACTCTTGATCTATCATTGCCTTAAATGAGTCATGAGACGGTAAAACCCAGTTGTCGAAGATCTAGGTTTCAATGAAAATCGTGAAAGGGGCATTAGTCTGTAGATGGAAAACCCAGCATATTCTACTGGACATGTGGGTACGCGGTGACTTGCATACGAAATGCAATGACTCCGCCTTCATATAAAATGCATTGGATCTAGGAAATAGAGTTATTTTCTGTATTTACTGCGTGATTTTTTAACGAAATTTCGATAAAAGCAATTATAGTCATCCCCGTCCGAACGCCGCCGGCGTTCGCGCTGTGACGTCACTGCGCAAGGGTTTTTTTGAAAATTTATTATTTGGTAACCCGAAGAGCTATCGCTTCCGGGTTTTGACTGTTACGAAGCTGACAGATAACAGTATCGTTCTGTGTAACAAAACCATTCACTTCCGGATCCGAAATATGTTTCCGCGCAAATTTAAAATTATTTTTTTTTCGCGCCATTTTTTTTTTAACTAAAAAAATTCACTAAAAATCCATTTATTTAGTTTATTATAAAGTTTCTTATTTATATGATAAACAATAGCTATTGTTATGATCTATAAAAGAAACTTCATTTAAATTGCTTTTAATTTTTTTTTAATGAATTTTTTAGGTTTTTTTCTATTTTTTTTTATTTATTACCCTATTTATTTTTTCCTAAAAAAGTTATTTAAACTCTAAATTGCATTTATAAATAAGTTTGTTGAAAATTTCACGGAGAATCCAAAAATATTTAGATGTCTATACCTTTTCATGCAAAATAACGAGATATAGGTGAAATAGTGCATGTAGGGCGCCAAAAACCCTCAAAAAAAACGGCGGCATAAAAACCTGTCAAGACCCAGGGGATTACTTTTTAGTCTGGATTTTTTGATTTTAATATCTATCTATATCTATACATATAATAAAACTGTAGAAGAGTTCAATTCTGTACATTGAATTAAAACTAAAAAAACCGGCCAAGTGCGAGTCGGACTCGCGCACGAAGGGTTCCGTACTATTATCAAAACGGCAAAAAAAATCACGTTTGTTGTACGGGAGTCTCACTTAAATATTTATTTTATGCTGATTTTAGAGAAATACATCATCTGTGAAAATTTCAACTGTCTAGCTATCACGGTTCACGAGATACAGCCTGGTAACAGACAGACGGACAGCGGTGTCTTAGTAGTCCCGTTTTTTACCCTTTAGATACGGAACCCTAGAAACATAAAAAAATATTCATAATATCTCGTAACCTACCTATTTACCTAACTACGTAGTTAGCATTCCACACGTGACAGGTTGCAATACCGTCGCCGCTTTCAAGAATACTAACAGGTTTCCTCACGATGTTTTCCTTCACTGTTATAAACACGTGTAACGCGCATATAGGTACATTTTTCGAACAGAAATATCCATTGATGCACGGCCAGGATTCGAACTCGAAATTAATTGGAAATTAATAATATCTACCTAGGTACCTATTTACCTAACTACATGAATTCAATAATTCAATTTCAAACTTTTTATTCGACCATGTGAAGTACCACCTATTTACCGACTTACTTTACCGATAGTGGTAAAATAGCGCCACCTGCCAGCGGAATCGCAAACCTCTTTCATCATACCTCTCAAACCCCGAGCGGTCGCATGAGACCGCGAAAAGTACCTATAATACGTAGTAACATCAATGAAACTAGATGGCGCTGGAATGCAAAAATCAAGTTTGTTGTATGGGAGCCCCCCTTAAATATTTATTTTATTCTGTTTTTAGTATTTGTTGTTCGAGCAGCAATAGAAATACATAATCTGTGAAAATTTCAACTGTCTAGCTATCATGGTTCATGAGATACAGCCCTGTGACAGACAGACAGACGGACAGACGGACAGACGGACAGACGGACAGACGGACAGACGGACAGACGGACAGACGGACAGACGGACAGACGGACAGACGGACAGCGAAGTCTTAGTAACAGGGTTCCGATTTTACCCTTTGGGTACGGAACCCTAAAAATACTCCTAGGGGTCTTCATATAAGTAACACAAGCCAAAAAAAAGACGTGTGGCACTCGGAGACTGCCGCGGTAAAGCTATTGCATAACATTTTTTATCAACTTATGTATTTATAATTATTTATTTATTTATTTTATTTATCCTTTTTTCCTTTGTTTTTCTTTGATATTCAACTTTTTGAGCGTGGTGACCGATAAGAAAAGAAAAAGAAAAAAAAAAAAAATTTTTTTTTTTTTTTACATCCCTAGATTGCGGGGGAAGAGGGGGATTAGGCATGCTCAGTAACGCCGATACAACCAATGCCACCTATTGGCGAGTTGCTAAACTAAAGAGACAAGCGTGATATTTCAAAAAGTCATTAAAAGTTCTGCTATTCATCGATAGATGTCAAAATCTTTAACCTACCTATTTACCTAACTTCGTAGTTAGCATTCCACACGTAACAGGTTGCAAGCCCGTCGTCGCTTTCAAGAATACTAACAGGTTTCCTCACGATGTTTTCCTTCACCGTTATAAGCACGTGTAACGCGCATATACATTTTTCGAACAGAAATATCCATTGATGCACGGCCAGGATTCGATATTTACCTAACTACATGAATTCAATAATTCAATTTCAAACTTTTTAGTCGATCATGTCTGTGAAGTACCACCTATTTACCGATAGTGGTAAAATAGCGCCACCTGCCAGCGGAATTGCGAACCTCTCAAACCCCGAGCTTTCGCATGAGACCGCGAAAAGCACCTATAATAACGTAGTATCATCAAATGAAACTAGATGGCGCTGGAATGCGAAAATCACTCTAAGCAGGCATGACATGAGTCATAGGGATGTAATATTGATTGAAAAAAATCTATTAATTAATAATCGATTTTTTGTCCCTACAAATAAATCGATTTTCCAAAAAATCGAATTATATGGTTCGGATCGCTTTCGGAGAGACGATCGATGGGTCGGTTCCCGTTTGTGAAGCGACTATTGGTCGGATCACGTTCGGAAAAACGATCAATGGTTCGGTTTGCGTTCGGAGACAAGACCGATGAGTCGGTTTCCGTTTGGGAGGCGACTATATGTAGGTTCACGTCCGGGAAAATGGCCAACGAACGATTCGGTTCGCGTTCGGAAAACTTAGTTTACAAAAATCGATTTATATGTGTAATTTACATAATCGATTTTTTAAAAATCGATTTTTTGAAATCCAAAAAGAGAAATCTCTAACACTCACACTCACGCATATTGCGTGAGTGTGAGTGTCTCGTAAAATTTTGTGTAAATTTTCGTTACGAAATTTCTGGATTCGGTCTCCACGCTCAAGGCCCGCGATAGAAGCTATGCAATAGCTTAAAAAACATTTTAAAATTTTTGTCTGTCTGTCTGTTGTCTGGCTTTCACGCAAAAACTACTAGACGGATTTTGATGAAACTTTTTTTGTTAAGTAGCTATTAGTCCTCGGCAACATATAGGCTATAATTTATTTTGAAGATTAGAATACCAGATGTGAAACTATATGTCCCCCAGCGAAGTGGGCACGGGTCAGCTAGTTATCAATAAATATTGGTATTCAAAATCAAAGTCGAATGGTATTTATTTCAATAAAATCACAATTCACTTTAATATGCCTGTTCCTCGCAACCAAGTCTAGTAGGATCAGGCAATCGATGATACTTTAAATGCTATGTAGAGCTCCAGTGGGATGATGATCGAAGAAGATGAGGGCATAGGACAGGTTGCAAATCAATCGCCGCTTATACGAATGGACTAACTGGATGACCCTTATTTTCCAGCACCGTTTTGTGCACGTGTAAATGCTCTTTCCGAATAGAAAAATCCATTGATGCAAGGCCACGACCTACGGATTGAAAGTCAAGGTACCTCCCACACGGCTTTTCAAATCGAAATACAAAATATTGATGACGAAAACCTTTGTCTCGATATCGTATCGGCACGAGCCCAGACTTGGATCCCAGCCAGCATAGGTGACGAAAATGGATGGGCGGCGGTCACCGAAATTACCGATTCTCATATGGTCGTGCGGTATGAATGTTGATAAGGTACTTTTCAACCGACGAAAAAAGGAGGTTTCAATTCGACGCGTACCTATATACATTTTTTTTGTGTGACCTCGCATATTTACTTTCCTAGTTATCCGGAAAAATTTTAAGTTTCTGAAAGTGTTTTATGTGATTTTTAATTTGGGCAGGACATAGTCTTTCAACAGTCGGCTAGTATTTATATATTTAGATGTTTGTGGCTCAATCACCAAATGGATTTGGATGAAATTACAAAGCCTTCTATGCCCTGGAATAACATAATAGGCTTTTTTCAGCCCGGTACCACGTAAGCGAAGCCGCGGGTGGAAGCTAGTCTATTAATTATACTGATAATATTTCAGAATGAATATACTGCCAAAGATACTACCACTGCAAAAGGTGGGCATCTGTCAAATATAATGTTCGGACGTGCCTCTGACCCCTGACCCCTCTAGACATCTTCAAAGGATCTAAGCGCCTGGAGATTTTTATTTTATTTTACAATATTGTAAAACTCATTTTGATATATGCCTTAAAATATAGGTGTCGCTACCGTGTCATTGCGAATCAAAATTATTAATTACAAGTTATATTACACTGTGTAGGTTTGACTGACAAGTAAATGTATTGCATTATGAAATACTTTGATCTGAGATAGCCTGCTATGGGCCGATGCTATCGTAGCGTAGGTTTAGTTGATTGATTTTGCAATCTGTGGTTTAAATTAGTAACTACTAATTTAAAAGTAAGATTAATTATCCAAAAGATGCATAGTCTAAATGTAACACAAGGCGACATTTTTAAAGATCAGCGGTGATGGACTTGCATCCTATAACATATGAAAAATTTCTAACTACTATAAAATAAACTTTACGTCTGGTGTATAAAAGTTTGTAATACACGGACGTGTCGAACGTGCATAACAAACTGTTACCAAAAAATACATAGGTTATATATTTTGAGAGATCGTATATAGGTATGTAATATTTACCTCTTTTCGTAGTCTAGAACAAAACAGAAAACTTTATTTATATAAATTGGAGGTAGGTATTAAATAAAAACAGTATTTTGATCCGAATGATGGTTTCTTGCAGTAATGTGCCAAGAAAAGTCCTCACCCATGTTGTCCTTGATAGTTCTCATAAACCATTCCCTCTCTCATGCGGTAGGTCACAGGTCAGTTTGTATAAAAATGATCATTCGATAGTTTGTGACAACTGCGCGGGCGCACATCGGTCAGTGCGGCGATGTGTGCGGCATGGATGGTATTATGCAAATTTAGGATTCAATATATTTTTGCGGTTAAATTCTTGGCAAGACTGTTTATTTTAAAGGCTCCACATCTGAATGAATACGAATGAAGTATTTAGCAAACACGTGCTTCAAACGGTGAGGGAAAGCATCATCAGGAAACCAGTTAGTATTCTAATAAGAGCCTATGGGCTTGCAGAGATTTGGACTCCGTTTAGTCATCTTCAAGGACCTGAGTGATTGTTGATCTGAGTACTTGAGGATTACGCAGTCGTGATATTATTAATTTGTTTTTAAATTTAGCAAGTCTCTAAAATATACTTACCTAAAACTATTCGTACATAATACGTATCGTATTATATTGTCTTATAAGTGCTTGCCTCATTCTTGCAGACATTTTTTAAGCGAAAATGTGAGAATAATCTTCGCGGTCACAACAAGCGCAGGCGCATACATCATGGTAACTAATGCAGCCACACTGTGGACATTCGCACTGGGTTTACTGCAGTGATGAGTTTCTGTGGCTCCATGTAGAAGAAAGTTGATTTTTTACTTTATTTATGTGCAATGCAAACTTAGACAATATACAATCTGAATTAGGTCTTAATATCTACACTAAAAAACCGGCCAAGTGCGAGTCGGACTCGCGCACGAAGGGTTCCGTACTATTATCAAAACGGCAAAAAAATCACGTTTGTTGTACGGGAGTCCCACTACAATATTTATTTTATGCTCTTTTTAGAGAAATACATCATCTGTGAACATTTAACTGTCTAGCTATCACGGTTCACGAGATACAGCCTGGTAACAGACAGACGGACAGCGGTGTCTTAGTAGTCCCGTTTTTTACCCTTTAGATACGGAACCCTAGAAACATAAAAAATAATTCATAATATCTCGTAACCTACCTATTTACCTAACTACGTAGTTAGCATTCCACACGTGACAGGTTGCAATCCCGTCGCCGCTTTCAAGAATACTAACAGGTTTCCTCACGATGTTTTCCTTCACTGTTATAAACACGTGTAACGCGCATATAGGTACATTTTTCGAACAGAAATATCCATTGATGCACGGCCAGGATTCGAACTCGAAATTAATTGGAAATTAATAATATCTACCTAGGTACCTATTTACCTAACTACATGAATTCAATAATTCAATTTCAAACTTTTTATTCGATCATGTGAAGTACCACCTATTTACCGACTTACTTTACCGACTTACTTTACCGATAGTGGTAAAATAGCGCCACCTGCCAGCGGAATCGCAAACCTCTTTCATCTTACCTCTCAAACCCCGAGCGGTCGCATGAGACCGCGAAAAGTACCTATAATACGTAGTAACATCAAATGAAACTAGATGGCGCTGGAATGCAAAAATCAAGTTTGTTGTATGGGAGCCCCCCTTAAATATTAATTTTATTCTGTTTTTAGTATTTGTTGTTCGAGCAGCAATAGAAATACATAATCTGTGAAAATTTCAACTGTCTAGCTATCATGGTTCATGAGATACAGCCCTGTGACAGACAGACAGACGGACAGACGGACAGACGGACAGCGAAGTCTTAGTAATAGGGTTCCGATTTTACCCTTTGGGTACGGAACCCTAAAAAAGAGCGATCCCCACGGTAATTTGCAATAATGTAACCTAAGGTATCGAAAAATTGCCTTCATTGGTACACTCGTGCGAAGCCACAGCTAATGCTTAACACGGGAGTTGTATAAAATCTAGAACAAACGTACCTTGACTCATTTCGTTTTTCCGAATAAAAGACAAAGCTCAATGGAGACCGCAAAAAACCGTATTGTCATAGGTTACAATAATGAGTAATGGCGCTAAATAACCAGGTGAAGGTCCTTTGTCTGCGGGGATTGTATGTATTGTTGTGTGACTCATTATGGAAGTAATTTTGCTTAATTATTTCATACACGTATGGAATACCTAGCCATTTGAATGAACTTTGTACGGATACATAGCAAAATGGTTTAGATTCTTCGTAAAAATATAAATTAAATTAAATACAGTAGATATCTTCAGATTTAGGTACTCAGATCTCTAATGATTTGAAAAGGAAGGCACGTCCAAGCATTACATTTGGCACTTACCCACATTTTGCTGTTAACATTCCATTTGCGTCAAGTTATTGTACTACCTGGTTTTGTCTGTAACTTCCTCTGATTATCCCCTACGGACATCTTTAAGGATTTTCAGAACCAATATCGAACCCACACATGCAGATAGCATTATCAATTAAATTCTGAGACCAGTCAACGATGATGACAATTAAATTTCTTTAAGCATGTTTTGTTTCTAAATCATGTTGCATTCGTAACTGTCAAATCCTATCGCAATAACTTAAACGTTGGATGAAAACAGATAGACTCAACGAAATATAGTTTACGATCAGTCAAGTTTACCACCTGCCCACCCGGAAGAGAGATAGCTAGAACATAATCCAGGAAAACAATTATATTGGCGAGAGTGTTAAAGCTAAAGCAAAGTATTAGCACAGTGATGTGAAGGCGGCTGGTCCACACGACAGATCGCGAGGTTGTGTAGTCAAAATAAGCAAGCAAGTACTTATATATATTTAGTTGGATAGATATACACACGAATACTTAATGTACAAAACAATTTGACACTTATTGGTAATATAATGGGCGGCCGAATCTCTGCCAGGCAACCTTAGGATGTAACTGGAAAATCAGTAACTCAAAAACATATTGACAATGCTATAGGTAAAAGTGGATGCAACAATGGCCACTAATAAATTGAATCCATAGAAAAAAATACTATTTTCATTCAAGCAACCTGATTTTGAAACAGTGTAAAATTTTCGTTTTCGGTTTTTATCCGTTATTATCAATCAAGTTGCATGGTCTGGTCCGTTACTTTGCAAAACGATTTCGACATTATCGATGACAGTGACAGAACTGCGATATATTTGAAACCGCACGTTTTTTTATCGTCGTCTTTCGTAGTAGAATGTATGCCATCAAAAACATAACTTGTTACAAAAGCAAAGTCTCGCAACGCAACTCAGTTCTTCTACCGTAAAAAGTTGTGAGATCCATGTTATACCAAGTCGGTTAATTTATTCAGTCCCTACTTTAAGGGTCCTTCTGACTTATGTTATTACGTATTAGCTAACCTTTACGTAATAACTTAAGACAGAAGGACCCTTAAAGTAGGGACTGAATAAATTAACCGACTTGGTGTAACATGGATCTCACAACTTTTTACGGTAGAAGAACTGAGTTGCGTTGCAAGACTTGGCTTTTTTTACAAGTTATGTTTTTGATGGCATCTCATTTATTTTTGTAGATAGCCCTACTTTTTAGGGTTCCGTACCTAAAGAGTAAAAACGGAACCTTGTTACTAATACTCCACTGTCCGTTCGTCCGTCTGTCCATCTGTCCATCTGTACGTCTGTCCGTCTGTCCGTCCGTCTGTCTGTCGGTCTGTCGGTCTGTCGGTCTGTCGGTCTGTCTGTCCGTCTGTCTATCACAGGGCTGTATCTCATGAACCATGATAGCTAGACAGTTGAAATTTTCACAGATCATGTATTTCTGTTGCCGCTATAACAACAAATACTGAAAACAGAATAAAATAAATATTTAAGTGGGGCTCCCATACAACAAACGTGATTTATAGATAATGGTACGGAACTCGACGTGCGCGAGTCCGACTCGCATTTGGCAGGTTTTTTTAGGATTTTTACACTAAACACTAATTGTGTTTTAAATTTGAAGCTTCTATGTCATCTAGAAGTGCCTTAAGACGCTGCCAGTCGACGATTATTTTTGTTCGAAACGAAAAAAGAAATACTTGTGAACAAGCCACATCTCCTATTTTATAATGTATAGTATATGTGAATAAAGATGTACCCATCTTTAATCACTTCGATAAATAATCCTACCGACCGCTGCAATGATGACAAACACACGTCCGCGCGTGGTCCGCCTTAGCTTTTCGAATAAATTAATGATATAAATTATATATAATTACTTATCAAAAATCTATTCTAATAGAATTGTAGATCTACATATTACCTATCTTTAACAATAAATCACAAGTTGATTTTAATAGTAGGTATATAAAATATTTCGATCATAAATTCTAAAACGTATCATTTTGAAATAATATTTTTATCGTGAAAAGTTTCTGCTATTATTTTTTCAGCTTAATAGAAATGTAGGTAGGAACCTGAAGTAATATACTTATAAAATTAGGAGATGTGGCTTGTTCAGAAGTATTTCTTTTTTCGTTTCGAAAAAGAGCAATCAGCGACTGGCAGCCTCTTAAACTTTTGATGATCGGTCAGTCAGTGAGTGAGTGAGTGAGTGAGTGACAAAATAGGAAACTTTGACTAGTTAGTTATAATTCTTAATCTACTGGTTCAAATTGAATGAAATTTGAAATATACCGTGTTTATATAGTGACTGCTTGGTTACTAAAAATTCAGGCTTCTAGTTTTATCCACAACGAAATTATAGGGGGTCGAAAATGGCCTGAACTGCTTCGAGAAAAGGATGGTAATGGTACAGCCGTGCCGCTTTATTGCTTGACTTGGCGGGGGCACTGCCGTGCCCCCAGATGATGTCGATTGTCAAAAGTAATGAGGGTCGTTTCATCTTTCAAAGTATAGTCGGAAACGATGTGACGTTTGTCCCGATATATCGTTTATCGTTTTCAAGAGTAGACCCCTGAACAATTGAACATCCAGTTTAGTTTTCTTTTTAGTCTTATGTATTAGATAGTCCATTAAGATGAGTAATATATATTTTTAATGAATACAGAACAGTCATTTCACATGCATGTGAAGTGTTCAAATGCAAATGAAATGTGAAAAATCACGTTAATGATGATGTCTCTCATAAACATAAAAAGTTTTCACAAGTTTACTGATGAAACGTTCCTATATTCACTGTGTCATTAATAGCTATGTTATCGGTTTAACTTCTCCGTGATTTTATGGTGGTATCATGTGGTGTTATTTCAGGGATATTGTTCTTGGTAAGTTATAGTTGCACTTGCTAAAGCTAACGATTATTGTCTACTTAGAACCACACCTAGTGAACTTAAACTGCGCATTAAACTTAAACATTTCTAGTAAAGTCTCAATGTGAAAGCTGCCTAATGTCTAATCTTCATATTCTTAGTTGTAACCTCGACTCTACCTTTTCTCAATCTCTTTCGAGGCCTCTCGAATTTTCCGAAAAGTACCTCATGTTTGATAACTTCGGTGACAATGCAATAATATAGTCACAGTAAGCTGATCTGATGATGGAGTCAGGAGCTGTTCAACAGACACTCACAATGAAACTCCTTAGTAAATACATTTGTCATTGGAACTTGCATACTTGACAAGTTCCGATGACAAATGTTATTATGATGTGACGCGCTGGTGCTCGATGGTTTAAATGATTTTATAAATGCTTGTTCTTGAAAAATATTTTTCAAACAGAAAACTTATTTTAAAATGAATTATATTTGCCATCTCAATAAAAATATTGTGACTGATGTCAGTGTGAGCGAGATAATACATTCAATTAAAAAGTACTGATATTACGAAATAAACGAATTCACAATGATTACAGACTATTACCATGAAATTCAAACATTATTGCAGATTATTACATTCATATTTTACGTTGCGACCCATGTAATGTTACCCAAGTGATCATTATTTTAAAAATATGTATTAGCAGGTAAAAATATAAAGATGCCTACAGACTACTACTGCAGTAGCGAAAAAAAACCTGGGACTGAATATGCACCAACTCGCTCTATCAATATTAATTACTAGCTGTCGCGGCAACGTTGTTCTGTCAAATTTAAATAATCCCATAGAAAAAGTACTTTCAGTTTCTCCCGAATTTTTATTTTTAAATCACCCCTGTATTAAAGCGAACAAAACAAAAAAATAAATATCCAAATCGGTCAAGCCGTTTTTGAGTTTTAGCGAGATTGACGAATAGATTTTCACTTTTATTTATTGATGATTATTATTATTAGAACCCATCCATAAGTATCTATTTTCAATAATCATCACACAAATATTTGTCTTAGGAAGGAATACTACAGTCCAAAAGGTAGAGCTATTACTAAGCGGGCTGTGAGGCCTGTGAGTGTAAAAGTGCCATTATGTACAGGTAGAGACAGCCCCCGACCAATAAATTAGCTTATTTAATTATTAATTTCTTGTAGTGCAATACAAGATATATTCAGACTGAGTCCGGATCATATGTAGCTAAGAATTTTATTTCTTTTATAGAGTGGACAGAGTAGTGAGTGAATAGAGATTGCTGCGTTTGCCACAATCTCTCAGGGAAAATTATGACCAACTGCGTCATGTGTGACTAAAATACGTAGATTCTAGTAATTTTGATCAAAAATGTGACTTTTTCTACCATTTTTGCATATTATCATACAAAGTACTGTTATTAAGTTAAAGTATACTTTGATGTTTCTAATACTTTTAAATTCTACGATGAAAACTTATTTCAAAATAAAGTAAGTAAATCAAAACAAATCATTACTAGCAAAATCGAAGCTTCTGTAGGCATTTCTGTTTATCGTACCATCTTGGAATATACTCGTACATATCTCCAGTCGCGAAGATAGCTTTTGGAGGAAGCCAAAGACATGTCCTAACATTATCTAGTTCCAATAGTACAAGCATTGCTTAGTTTGGGGCTAAATGGCGTTGTGTGATAATGTCCACCAATATTTATTTATTGCATTCCCACATTTTGCAGTAGCGTTTAACTCGTGACAAATAGCAAGCAAATCGCCGCACGTTTTTTCAACTCAAAATTATAATTTGTGTGTCTCTGTAACACAGCTAGTCTAGTCTACCTCAGGTTCATCCTTATACCCGAACGCGGGCGTCTCGATCTCAAAACGAGATAACTAAGGAATAAACACAATAAATTATATTTATTACATTATATTCGGAGCTGGCTATTATTTGTTTAATATTATCGAAATTGAACAAGTGAATACGCCCATCAGAGATGTTCATAAATGTTATTTGTATCAATATTCCTTTTTGGCTAAATGGGAGGGACCTTACCTACCTTGACTTTGAATACGAAAGTCGCGGACTAGAATCGCGGCCGTGTCATTTGTTACCTCAAACAAAACCCCGTCAGTCATTAACCATTATGGTAAATTATTTGGTCCCATTATAGGTATTACAGGTATCCTGTTTGGTCCCATTTCAATTTGAGGTATAAATGTCACTTCGAAGGGTAAAAAATAAGTTTGTTTTATTTTTATTATTTTAAACGTAATTGTTAACACCTAGCGTATAAAACGTGTTAAAGTGATTTTATTAAAATTTACCTTTTTACTTTGACTTTGATTTTGAACCACAAAAATACAAGCATAGATACAAAGCTATGTTTGTGGCTGTCTGGTGTACAATATGAATGAATGCAAGCCTGGGATATTAACCCACTACTACGGTCACTGAGAAAGCTACTGGTTATAACATTATGATTCACCAACACATGAGGTGGCCACAATGCAAACAGCAGTGTGTACCGCGCTAAGTACGGGGGCTGTTGACTCAGTGTAGATTTATAAGCAGGATCGATGGAGCATGCATTGTAGCTGTAGCACCAGTTTATGACGGTGTCAAATCGCTAACAAAAAAAAAAACATATATTTGTCAAGATAGCAAATCACTATCACTACATAGTATAAAGCAAAGTCGCTTTCCGCTTCCCGCGTCTGTATGTAATAGGTATGTATGTATGTATGTATGTTTGCTTATATCTTTAAAACTACACAACGGTGATGTCGTAAATAAACACATTTTTTTGCGCTTACATTGCAAATGCTGGCTGAACCCCACGAGATATATCAAAATAATGTACTACAGTATTGTACACCTTAAAAACGTCTACAAAAAAGTCCACGATGGTATTAGAAATGTCTTACGCACAGCGAAGCGGGCACGGGTCAGCTAGTATTATATAGACGAGATAATAAAGAGACAAAAAAATTAGTGCCATGGTAAGTAGAATTGGTTTACGACTACAAATCCCAACGTACGGTACGCAATGTACGATAGACATACTATCAGATCCCTGAAGATCAGAGAGTCGGAGGCAAGCAATATATTTGACAGTCATTCTCACATTTTGCATTAGTTAGCATTTCATACATGACAAGCCCAGTGCCGCTTTTCCATATATTTTTTAAATAGAAAAGTCCATTGATGCACGGCCGAGATTTTTTCACTTTGGATAAAAAGTTCGGAGGTATTAAGAGATTCTTCCACTCGGCCAACATTTTTATTGAAATTTGCATAAATCTCTACATTATTTCAACTAATTAAAAATGATACGCAAAACCACTAACTCCATAAGAAGGAAGTCGCATTATTTACGCACCACCTCTACGACCACTCATACAAACGTATTTGCCTATATACGTTCCCACAAACATATTCAAAGAGAGAGCGGTGTCAGAAAGGGCGCCATAACACAGAATTCGTCAGTGCAGTACAAATATTGGGGTGACATGTTTCCGAGTGTTTGGCGGCGGTAAAAGGCGTGACGGTACGCTACACGCTCCGCTTATGCATGTGCAATGAAGACTATGTCTAGCCAGATTTATGCAGTTTCTAATATGTGTCCGCCGTCATTTTACGGGCAGTACCAGCTATGGCAGTCAGGAAGGTTGAATTGAACCTTCAATTTATATCTTACTTATGAACGTTATATATGTTAAATAATATAAATGCTCACGATTGTAATCCCCGAGTACGGTAAGACATACTCTCAGATTTTATCGCGATTAGATCTTTGAAGATATCTAGTGGGTGTGGTCAGAAACACGTTCAAACATTATATTTGGCACAATGTTCACATTTTGCGCTATATTTTCATCACGCAGATCGTATGAAAAAAATACAAATAAATAACGTAATTGCCCCACTCGAAATTTCTGATCTGGGTTCCATGTGATCTTTGTAGTTAGACGTCAGTACAAGATAATGCGAATGCTAGGCCTTTGCGGCATTTGAACCAGCAACATAAACAACATATTTTAAAGCTTGGTTCACAGCCGTTAAGTAGCGGTCACAGTTTCTCATCAAATCGTTACTTTACAAACTAGTTTAAAACTAAGTACGTTTAACATGTTGATTGAGAGTAGCGGTAAAGCTTGACGTGATTTTTTTTAACTAGGTTATCATAATAGTTTCTACCAGAACTATTTACTAAAGCACTGTAAATAAGTGTACCTAGAAGTTCATGAGGTTTCATTAAGACTTTAAAAATGGTTCTGATTGCAAGCTTTATTAGCAATTGCATTACCAGTCTCAAATTGTAATCCATTGCTATTGATTGCAATGAAACTTACGTGATCATCACTACATAGTATAAAGCAAAGTCGCTTTCCGCTTCCCGCGTCTGTATGTAATATGTATGTATGTATGTATGTACGTTTGCTTATATCTTTAAAACTACACAACGGATTTTGATGCGTTTTTTTTAATAAATAGAGTGATTCAAGAGGAAGGTTTATAAATGTATAATACATGCATAATATAGTAGAGAAACACTGATAATTTTAGAGGTTTCTAATGTGATGTCGTAAATAAACACATTTTTTTGCGCTTACATTGCAAATTCTGGCTAAACCCCACGAGATATATCAAAATAATGTACTACAGTATTGTACACCTTAAAAAAGTCCACGATGGTATTAGAAATGTCTTACGCACAGCGAAGCGGGCACGGGTCAGCTAGTAAATTTATACAATTACATTTGGCAGGTGTCTATCGTATCTTAGCCTAGTTTAGACACTTGAGGCTTATACATTTATTATTACTTATTACATTTAAAATCAGTGCACAATTATTTGTTTTAATAATGTATAAATGCAGTGTATTTAATTAATTATGCTCAAATAAAATAATATTATTTATAAAATAGGATCACGACTGTAATCCCCAAGTCCTGTAGACATCCTCTCAGATCTCCTGGCGCTTAAGTTCCTTGAAGATATCTAGAGAGGATAGTCAGAGGCACGTCCAAATATAAAATTTGGCACATGATCACATTTTGCGGTAGTTAGCTATATGTTTTTTATTTATTGGCACCATAGCGACATTTTGCAGTAGTTTTATGATGTGATTTTAACACTACACATTTATAATTACGAGCAAAACCCATAGCAGCAGCTAGTTCAAGGCATTTACAATTTAAACTGATCAATAAAGACTAGCCCACAATGGCAGGGTTTTAAGCTTTGTAACGTTTTTGCTGAGGTTTTATGACTGAAACTACTTTGCTTCGGTTCTTGCACCAGTCACAAAAAGATATGCGAGCTACAGATAAGTAGATAGATCCGACACATTTTTGTTACCTACTTTTTTTAAATTTAATAAATCACTAGATTCCAAATAAAAGTATCACGACTGTAATTCAAGTATGACATCCTCTCAGATCTCCAGGCGCTCAGATCTTTAAAGATTTCTACAGGGGTTAGTCAAAGGCACATGCAAACATTTTGCATTTTGCGTGCATTCCACACGTGACAAGTTGCAAACCCGCCTCCGATACAAAAACAGTACTAACTGGTTTCCTCACGATGTTTTCCTTCAACGTTATAAAAATATTAATATTCAATACAAATGTTTATTATACCATGCTGAAAATAAATAAATAACAAAGATTGATGTACATTTCACAGCGCCATCTAGCCCTAAACTTAGCAAAGCCTATAGGAACCTGATATTTTTTTTTTGAATACATAAGATACTTTGTACTTTATAGCCGTCGTTATATTTAGTTTTTTTTTTATTTTTGAAACTTAAATTATTATAATACTTTTCTGAAATTTGGAACTGAAGTAGTCACAAATAATGTTTAATAGAAAAATAGGTAAGACAAGAGCACAAAAATTTCTGTACCAAGAGAAAATTATAAGCAAATGACGTCATCTTAGTCTAAATTTCAAGTACACAGAAACTACGTATTTACCTATTCAAGACTAGCCCTAAAACACACTTTCTAGTAAATTTATGATGACATCTTCAAGAATACGACCACTGAATCAACTCCATTTACTTAAACTCCCAATTTTATCATAGTCCACGTACATTCGTAAATTCGTAAGACTAATACCTACCAGGCTGTTTTAGTATGGCACGTCTGCACGTCTGCTATTTATCTAATCTATGCCGTGCGCATACGCATACCACAGAGTATATTAATAGCAATAACAGACTAAATTATCACTTCAGTGAAGCTTTGACAATCCCCAGCCTAGGCCTATCGCGTAACGAATAAATTTACCTACAATAGTCTCGCGACTTCAACGATATTTTGTAGTCTAGAGTTGCACGTAAATGGAGATCGGTTTGTTTGACAAAAAAATGTAATGATGATGGAAGACCGAAGTATCAAGATCCGTGGTTCATGCAAGCTGTATTGAATCGTAAGTCGGTTAGTTAAAGTTCATTTTAGAAGTAACGCAGTTTGGAGTAAAACAGATGAGCCCGTACGGTCGCTGTCGGCGTGTGCCGTAAAACTTAATTTTGCATACCCGTAATATTTCCAAGTCGTAAAGCAAGAGCTGAGTGCGGACCGACAAACGACACGCATTTTTGTGTGATGCTTGCAAGGGTTAGTGGTAGATATGGATTGGAAATTGTAAGAGTAATTTACCTAAGTGAGCTCGTATGAATGGCCAAGTCTGGGGACAGAGTTTTTAGTAACAACTTGCCAGAATGCAGGTATCGAATATTAAATTGATTGTACTAACTCTCTATAGTTTGATCCAATTTTGGTCGATATTCGAGTATTTTTTATTTTATGTTTTTCAAGCTTTTCGTTTTTCAAGAAGCTCGGTCGTCCAGGTACTTTTATACTTACAATAAATACATTATGTACCTTCATAGGACGTTCAACGATGCAACGTCACGAATAAATCCCGTAATATTTTAGCAGTTTTTAAGTTCATTAAATTTCGTCTCAGAATATATAAAACTTGGCGTAGAAACCTCTTTAGAATATTTTTAATTTGACTGGTTAATTTAAACTTCCGAAGAGATCACACGAATAATAGAAAATTAATTATAGAAGCTTGATGATTAGAAAGTGGCGCAAAGAGGTAGGTATTTCTTGAATTTGAAGGCATTATGCTTAATTTAATCGTCGCTAATTTATCTTAAAATAATATTGAATTATCAAAAGAAAAGGAGCAAGCGCGTTGAAGTCTTTTGTATGGATGTTTAGTGACCCGTGTAAAAATCAATGATCATAACTTTTATTAATAGAATTTAAACTTTGTAAAATATTTAATAATTTAATTTAAAAATTTAAGAGATTCTCCTAAAAGAATGAAGAGGCAATTAAACTAAGAAATTAATATTACTAAGAAATGGTACCTAGGTTCCTACTTAAATAAATAAATAATAAATATTGGTGAACATTATCATATCACAGCGCCATCTAGCCCCAAACTAAGCAAAGCTTGTACTATGAGAACTAGATAACTGAAAGAAATTTTTATATTATTGTAAATACATAATAACACCCAGACGCAGAACAAACATCGACGTTCATCACACAAATATTTGTCCTGAGTGGGGATCGAACTCACAACCTACAGCGCAGAAGGCAGAGCTACTACCAACTGAGATGTGAGGTATCAGTATCAAGGTTTTTACATAATATACAATGAATATAACAAGAAAATGGCTAAGGCTAGTGCTTATAACAAGAAACTTAAACGATAAAACACACATCTTTGACACAAACTTCACCACAACTCAAACCTTATAGCCGTTTAACATTTCATAAACCTATATAACAGAACTACAGTTAGATCGAATAGACTTTATAGGATCACTAACTGCTCGCCCCGGCTTCGCACGGGTAGTACCAGGATAAAAAGTAGCCTATGTGTTATTCTGATGTATAAGCTATACTACTGTAAAGTTTCATTTTAATCTGTTCAGTGGTTTTTGCGTGAAAGAGTAACAAATACAGAAACACTTACAAGCTTTTGCATTTATAATATTACTAGCGACCCGCCCCGGCTTCGCACGGGTAGCATGTTATTATACATATAAACCTTTCTCCTGAATCACTCTATCTATTAAAAAAAACCGCATCAAAATCCGTTGTGTAGTTTTAAAGATATAAGCAAACATACATACATACATATTACATACAGACGCGGGAAGCGGAAAGCGACTTTGCTTTATACTATGTAGTGATAGTGAAGTAGGACTATAGGATTACGTTTCTATTGTCACTTTACTTAGAAATTTCTTGTTCTAAATTTAAATTTATATGTCCACTAGCTGTCCCAACAGACGTTGTCCTGTCAAATGTCAATAATCCCACAGAAAAAAGCACTTTCCGTTTTTCCCGATCTTTACGCCACCCTTATCACTTAGGGGTATGAAAAATAGATGTTGGTCGATTCTCATACCTACTCAATATGTTCACAAAATTTCATGAGAATCGGTCAAGCCGTTTCGGGGGAGTACGGTAACTAACATTGTGACATGGAAATTTTATATATGTATTAGATGTAAAATGTATTACAAGGTATTCACAAAAGACTAAGATTTCAATTGAAAAATATTTTTCAATGACAAGCTTTTGTAAAATTATTCAAGCATTATAACATTGTCATTGGAACTTGAAAATAATTAAAAATTGTTACTCAATCGAAGTATTTACTAAGAAGTTCCCTTGTGAGTGTCTGTTGAACAGCTCCGGACTCCATCATCAAATCAGCTCGCTGTCACCATATTATTGCATTGTCACCAAAGTTACATAAGTGTGCAATTTCAGCTCAATCGGTTGAGGATAACTGCTTTGAAATTTAGTGTTACATACATACATTGTAAGTTAAATAAAAGCATGTAAAAAACAATAAACAAATGAGATTACTGCCTGACTTACATGGAGTTTTCCATGGCAATAATAACCGGATACGATTTAGGCGATTTAGGCATATATTTACACTACACAATAAACAAAAAATCAATAACGATTGTCGCTTGATTATATGTGATTATTGTATACTAGCTGACCCGTGCCCGCTTCGCTGTGCGTAAGACATTTCTAATACCATCGTGGACTTTTTTGTAGACGTTTTTAAGGTGTACAATACTGTAGTACATTATTTTGATATATCTCGTGGGATTCAGCCAGCATTTGCAATGCAAAACACAGCTGACAGCAACGATGTGGACCAGCAAGTATTCCCAAAGAGGGTTGTAGTCAGGCAGGCGGCCGGTTGTAAAACACTAAGCCAAATCCTTTTGCAACATGTTGTGCCGTCCTCACATGAAGTGAGATAAGGACAAGAATATGATGATGATAAAGGCAGACAGTTCATCTTTATCATCCTCATTGGAGAATTGTGTCTTCAGACGTCAAACTCTGGAGAGAGTTTTACGAAAAGTTGCGTTTTATACGTGTATTATAACTGTTTACCGGAAACGCCCAGCTATTATCGTAAAAGTGTCATCGTAACGTAGGACGACAGTGTCATCATGACAACGCTATAAACTGACGGATGGTGGGCGTTTATTGCGACCGAGTTGAAGTTTTAGTCCTTTGGTTATACTTTCTTAGGTCCCATATTTTTTATGGAGTACTTTCGTTTTAATAGAAATATGGCTTATTACAAAGTTTTAAGTTGTATGCCGTGTTAGCCGAGTTGTAGGTACCTCGACTTTTAATCTGAAGATTGTGGGTTCAAATATCGGAAGTGCATCAATGGATTTTTCTATTTGAAATGGAAACCTGTTAGTACTTATGTATGGAATGATAACTACTGCAAAATGTGGACATGTGCCAAATATATTTTTAGACGTGCCTAAGATTACCCCTTTTAGACATCTTCAAGGATTTAATAGCCTGAGAATATCTACCGTTAAATAAAAGATCGCGATCCTGTTATATCTTATATATATAAAAGAAAGTCGTGTTAGTTACTCCACTTATAACTCAAGAACGGCTGAACCGATTTAGCTGAAAATTGGCAGGGAGGTAGCTTAGAGCCAGGAGATGGACATAGGATACTTTTTATCCCGGAACGGGAACGGGAACGGGAACGGGAACGGGAACGGGAACGGGAACGGGAACGGGAACGGGAACGGGAACGTGAACGGGAACGGGAACGGGAACGGGAACGGGAACGTGAACGGGAACGGGAACGGGAACGGGAACGGGAACGGGAACGGGAACGGGAACGGGAACGGGAACGGGAACGGGAACGGGAACGGGAACGGGAACGGGAACGGGAACGGGAACGGGAACGGGAACGGGAACGGGAACGGGAACGGGAACGGGAACGGGAACGGGAACGGGAATTAAAATTTGACAGGACAACGTCTGTCACGGGTCGGCTAGTTTTTCAATAAAAACTACTCGGCTTTTACCGGATATATTAAAAATAATAATAATAGGATCACGACTGTAATCCCAAGTACGGTAGACATCCTCTTAGATCTCCAGAAGCTTAGATCCTTTGAAGATGTCTAGTAGGGGTAGTCAGAGGCACGTCCACACATTATATTTGGCACATGCCCACATTTTGCAGTAGTCAGCATTCCATACGTGACAGGTTGCAAGCCCATCGCCTCTTAAAAGAATACTAACTGGTTTCCTCACGATGTTTTCCTTCACCGTTATAAGCACGTGTTTATATTGGATATATTGGTAACATTAAAAATTTCCAATTACTATTTTCAATCTCACCTACCGAGTCCCATGTCCAGAATTCCCAAGTGAAGCGTTTATTTACCTCAGTATATCCAGTATATATCCAGTGAATCCCAGGTATATCCATCGGTATTAGCAACGCATATTGCACCCGACTGCATTGTATGCAAATGCGGTGTACGTGTTCATTTCATCCAAAATAAATAAAAATACAAAGGTTACACCAAATCCCTTTGGTATTTCGTTTTATATTATCAGAAGAGCATAACACGAACTGTGCTGTGGTTTTTGTATGGGTGCCAAAGTCACGGTTCATGTGTCTACTCTTTGTACTAAATTATATTATCAAAATACGAGTAGGTACATAATTCTGATAATAATATAAATGTGAAAGTTTGTGAGTTTGTATGTATGTTTGTTCCTCAATCAGGCCTAAACGACAAAACGGATTAAGTTGAAATTTGCTGCAGATGTAGATATACTGCCCGAATAAATAAGACTACTTTGAAATATGAAAAAAACCAAAACAACTATAAAAAAAACGCTAAAGGGATGATTTCTGTATAGATGGCGCTAGTGTGCAACCAATTTGACATCACAGACTAAAAACAGTCCTTTCTATTCGATTATTGAATATTGACAGGACAACGTCTGTCACGGGTCGGCTAGTTCTATAGATATTGAGTCTGTTAGTATTACTTGTAAGCGGTAACGGGCTTGCAACCTATCACGTGTAGAATGCTGACTACTTTCAAATGTGGGCATGTGCTAAATGTAATATTTGATGTAACAATAACCTCTTTAGACATCTTAAAGTATCTGAGCGCCTGGAGACCTGAGAGAATGTCTGAGAGAATGTTTTTTTTTTGTTTTCTCTTCTCTTTTCTGTTTTTTTTTTATAGTCACGCTTGATTTACTCTTTGTAAGTACTAAAATATATAATCAAATTAGTTATACAATTTTCTATAGTTATAATCATTCCAATATCCTCCAACCAGCCATCCACAGCTTCGTGTGTGATGAGCAACTTAGCTCACTTGTATCATAATATACTAATATGTTGTAGTCGGACATTTTTTAGGGTTCCGTACCCAAAGGGTAAAAACGGGACCCTATTACTAAGACTTCGCTGTCCGTCTGTCTGTCAAAGGGCTGTATCTCATGAACCGTGATAGCTAGACAGTTATAATTTTCACAGATTATGTATTTCTGTTGCCGCTTTATCAACAGATACTAAAAACAGAATAAAATAAATATAAAAGGGAGGCATACAACAATCGTGATTTTTGCATTTCTAGCGACATCTAGTTTAATTTGGTGTTACTACCTACATTTTTTTATCTTTATTAAGTTCGATTTGGAAGAGAGGTTTGGGTTATTTTTGTATCTACTGATCAATAATAATCAATAAATTAACCAATTAATAAAATGTATTCAAATCAAATGTAAAAAGCCTTGTCAAAGTTCACTCAATTACGTAACCTCTCAAAGATAACCGAGCACAGGTCACACCATGTATCCGTCACTAAAAACACATCATAAAAAGCATTACTCTTAATCAACGCACATAAAAACTCAAGATTACGATTACTACAACCTATAATCTTTGTTCATTCACATATTTTAAAGGTAATATCTCTTAAATACACAATACAGCGCGAGCGATCACACTTCTTTCCATTTCTTCTGCTTTTTCCATCAAAAATACAACACATCTTTCCACCTCCCGCAAAATAAATATAAGTCTTATTTTCTAAACTGCAACGATCATATTTGCTTGGAGATATCGATAAGCGAGGGTAGATGTATGTTTGTACTATTAAAGTCACCTAAAACCATTGACCTATGACACGAAACGGTTTGCTACACAAATATGTAAACAAAAGTTTCTCAACGTGACAGTAAGATGGGTATAAACTGATTTAAATACAGTTTGCATGTTAAAATAGTTTGAATGTCAAAGATCGGGAAATATTTTGATATGTATGAGTGAAGGTAGTACTTGGTTATAGTCAGTGACGGATTAGCTATGTGCCCCCCGCCTTGGGGGCTCACATGTGCTCAAAATATCTTTAAATAAAAAGTATATACCTAATAATATGCTACATATCTCGTAGCTATTTTCAAAGTGAGCGCTGGCTATACTGTTATTGTATAGGTGTGTTATTATTGTGTGCAATTTGGCAACACCACAATACTTGGAAGCTGTTGATACTTGATTCGCGCTGTTTACTAAAAAATAACATGACCCGACTATCTACAATAAATAGTATTCAAATGATAAATGAATAAGAAAATAATACTAATTTTAGATACTTTTTAGGCTGTCCTTCTGTCTGTCCGTCTGTCTTCACAGATGATGTATTTCTGTTGCCGCTATAACAACAAATACTAAAAACAGAATAAAATAAATATTTAAGTGGGGCCATACAAAAAACGTTTGTATTTGCTATAGGCCCCGCGCAGTCTGAATCCGGCACTGGTTATGCTATCATACATAACATGGTATATCTGCGTTTTGTGTGCATTTCATGATATCTAGTTAAATTATACTCGGAGTAAGTATAAAATAATAATAATTTAAGCACTAAGGTAGGTTCTTCACCAATACCTGTTCAAGAACTAAGTTTACTGTTTACAACATAACTATCTGTTTATGTGACTTTATAGTAATTCTTTCAATCCGGAGGTCGTGGGTTCAGATCCTGGCCGTAAAACAATGTTTTTTTCTATTTTAAAAATATATGCGCTTTAACGCGTGCTCAAAACGGTGAAGGAAAACATCACGAGGAAACCAGCTAGTATTATTTTAGGCTTGTGTTAGGCTAACTACTGATAAATGGCATGTGCCAAATGTAATATTTGGACGTGCTTCTGACTAGCTACGCCTGGAGATCTGAGATGTTGACAAAGTTTTTTATCAATATCAAATGACCTGATTATATTAAATCCTTCGAAATAAAAACTATTGTTATTTTTTTATTATGAAAGTATGATTATTTTAAAGTACTTATTATTAAAATAAAATTATACATTTTATGATTGTTACAAACTGTCACCACCGGAAGTATCAATTATAGTACACAAAGTATTTTAATCGATCGATCACGTTCCTAACTAAACTTGTAAACTTTGGTGTCATCGTTTAGTTAGCAATGATGTATTACTTCTATTGTAAATCCACCTTTAGCCTCACTTCCACCAACTAGGGTCAAACTAAACCCCATCATTTTTACAAGCTATTGGGCGACTAGCGATTGATCTGAAATTTGGCATACACCTTTAGTTCTGGTGACAATGCAACATGGTAACAGCGAGCTGAGCTGATGATGGAGTCAGGAGCTTCAACAGTCACTCACAACGGAACTTTGAATTAAAAACTTTGCATTCTTGTCAAGTTCCGATGACAATGTTATAATATGTGATAGGTGATAGCGCGCAATGATTTTTCAAAAGCTTGTCATTGATAAATATTTCTCATTAGAAAACTTATTATTTTTATTAAAATCTCTGCGAATTACTTTGGGAATAAAGTTGACTAAATACAAGGATTAACTCAAGTCGTCCTAACCTTGTGTTGGTTGATGCAAGTGGGATTTTGTGACGATTTTCACTAGTTTTTAAATCGCAATTTGTCATATTAGAAAAAGTGTGATAGTTTTGATCGATAGGCGGAACGTCGTTTATTATCAATAAATACGGAACCCTAAAATATTGCTAATCTTATATTGTAAGCATATCAGGTAACTTTAAACATGAAATACATTATCTTTTTTTTTGAATTTTATGTTTTTTTTTTACTTTTTAGTCTATGCAATCTCAGGAATCAAGGCAACTAAGTATTTGAGAGGTATTTTATTAAAAATGAACATCGGCCACTTTTACCCCGGTACCACGCAGGCAAATCCGCGCACTAAAGCTAGTTAGCTGCCTAGCTACGAGTGATCGAAAGATAAATTCTAGTGTTACTGAATTACATTTTTTTTAGTGTTCGATGCTGCGATAGGCTTGCAAAATGTAACGTATGGAATACTTACTAATGCAAAATTTAGGCATAGTTACCTTCATCACCAAAGATCTGAGAGGATGTCTATAGTAGTTGGGGATTAAATTCAAGATACTATTTTTTTTTAATTATAGCAACGATTTTATGGCCGAAGTTTCACTTATTTTTTTTCG
Source organism: Hydriomena furcata (assembly GCA_912999785.1). Taxonomy (NCBI): domain Eukaryota; kingdom Metazoa; phylum Arthropoda; class Insecta; order Lepidoptera; family Geometridae; genus Hydriomena; species Hydriomena furcata. Next base: position 13,704,307 of record OU538832.1, on the reverse strand, counting down.
TCAGATGTTTGACACAAGTCACTGTCAATAATAACGTAATACATTAACCCTAAAACAGGCACAAGCTCCAAAAAACTAAAACAAACAAAATTATTCAAATTTAACCAAATACATTCAGGCGGCGCCTGCGCAGCGTTCCGAATGTTTATCTAAAAAATGTCTCCGTGTGTTTGTGTGAAATTTTATGTCAATTTGTCGAATTCTTTTATGAATATTCAAGTCAAGTTTGTTTTGTATTTGACGGACAAAGGAGGTGAGAGGTGACATTCTACTTTTCTAACATTTAGAAGTAAAATCTTTAATAAAGTGAAAGTTTAACTTCATTGTTTTGGATTGAATGACTGTGTTAATGTTTATGCGGCGGCTTTTATGCTGAGACTGCACCTTTTTGGCCCACACAGAACAGTTGAGTTTTTCGACCTCTGTTCATTTTGTAAAATTTTAGACATTTTAAATGTCTATCGTGCAGTCTTAGTTGAATGTCTGTCCCAAGACATTCAACTAGACAATACATCTCTATGACTACTCTCTTTAGATTTTTTTTGATTTTTTGAATTTTTATATTAATTTTCATCACAATTGGCCCAGCAGTTTGGCCGTGATAACGTCATAGACAGACAGTCAGTCACGAGTTACATTCGCATTTATAACATTAAGTACAGATTTAATTTTAATAGCCCGCTTAGAAGCTATTTTAGTATATTCAACAAAACGCAATAGATTGTCACAATGATATAAAACCGTTGAATCGACCATGTTAATCGGACCACACGCGTTTTATGTACCTACAGTGGAGTTAAAGATCGAATCAATACGATTGAAAACTATGAATCAACGGTGACAATACTGCGACCATATTGATTGAAAAGCTCGCTTGTAGGGTGACCGTGATCAGTGAAAATTTAAAAACTTAATTACAGAAACAAATAACTAATACTTAATAGGTAATACATAATATTTACAAAATACACAAGATTTTTTTTGTTGTGTTAGTAGTGTTCTACATCTACATTTTTTCAGATGTTCCTAACAACGTTTGCGAAAAGTATCATCTTTAATTACGTTTAAAAATAAGCGACTTCATGTCCAATACAAAATTTCATCCCCTATTTTTTCACCCTTAGGTGGTATTTTTTCCTCAAATTTAAAATACTTCCCGTTCGGCTACATTTAAACTTAATATCACTACATAGTATAAAGCAAAGTCGCTTCCCGCTTCCCGCGTCTGTATGTATGCTTATATCTTTAAAACTACATACACAACGGATTTTGATGCGGTTTTTTTTAATAGATAGAGTGATTCAGGAAGAAGGTTTATATGTATTAAACCCGTGCGAAGCCGGGGCGGGTCGCTAGTTATATATATGGTTAAAAACTATTTTTTTTTTCGAATCTGTTTATAAATAACGGAGTTCTGAGTTGTGATTTTATTGACGTAGTTTTAACTTTAATATGACATTAACTTTTCAATGTAGCCTCTGACTACTCCTTTAGGCATTTTCAAGGATTTGAGCGCCTGAAGTTCTGAGAGGATGTCTACCTCTACATAAGTATTATAGTCGTGATCCTATTTTATTATTTTCTTAAAGACTTCTTCTTTATACATTTTCAAGAAATTTATCGCCTGGAGTTTATAAAGATGTTTACTGTACTTATGGATTACAGCCGTGGTCCTATTTTTACAAGCCTTTATTTAACTTACAATGTATGAATGTAACTATGTTTGTTAAGGTGGAATCTTGCAACTCAATTTTGAAGCAGTTATCCCCAACCAATTGAGCTGAAATTTTGCATACTTATGTAACTTGTGACAATGCAATAATATGGTGACAGTGAGTTGATCTTATGATGGAGTCAGGAGCTGTTCAACAGACACTCATAATGTAACTCCTTAGCAAATACTTCGATTGAGTAAAAACTTTGCATACTTGACAAGTTCCGATGACAATGTTATAATGATGTTTGTGACAGGTGATAGCGCGCTGGTGCTCGATGGTTTAAATGATTTTACAAAAGCTTGTGCTTGAAAAATATTTATCAATAGAAAACTTATTTCTCAAGAAGTCTTCAAAATATGAAATGGAGTAGTCACACTACATTCATCACGTTCTATATTTTTATGGTCTGTCTCACTGAACTCCTAAACTTTACGCGACCGTAATAGTCCAAAATGAGTGCGTATTAAAAGTGTCCACTTTATTTACGACTGTGAATGCAAAGCAAGGTTTACGTCTAAACAGATAGACAAGAGCCAGTGGTAATATAATTGTAAATACACCTATAATACACCTAAATACACCTGGTAAGTAAAACGTTTGGTTAAACAATCGTGTATCTGTCTATAATTTATCTAGATTAAATTCTTAAGTTAGTTTTCGAGTAAATTACAAATATAAACAGATGTAATGACAGAAACTGCATTTTCAAAAAAAATACCGTACTTATATTTTGCGATTTTTTGAACATATTTTTGCAATCAAATTATTTTATTTCGCTAATAATATATTATTTTTATTATTATTATGTAGCGCACACATAATAATAATATAAATAATATATAATTAGAGTAGTACTTAACAAAAGTGCTAGTGGACACGTTCTTAGTTTAATAATACTATAGCAATTTAGGTCAAAGTGAAACTACTACTTAGCCTGCCATGTGGCTAGATTGTAATATTATTAGGGTACATTATTTATCTTAATGTACGCTAATAATAAAAAAAATATATGTAGCGAAGTGTTTGATATCAAAGTTAGTTCAACCTCAGAGTGATTATAGTAGTATGACGTAAAAAAATACACCACCAGCTCTGGCTCTATCAAGCAAACTTTATCGCCCAACTAAACAACTATTTAGATCGACTTTGACGAGCGCTTATAATTTACTGCGACTTTTGGTTGATCCTATTTTTTGGATCGTTCCCATTTTATTTGTTTAGTCGTAAAGATTGCGGCGCCACTGTGCTTTTCAACTTTTGTGTATTGAGTTTAATTGGCATTTTATTACTGTTTAACTTGATTGTTTGGATGTTTGTCAGTTACTATTGCAGCTTGTTACTATTGTTTACTACTAGCTTTTGCCCGCGGCTTCGCACGCACTGTATATTTCAATGTCGGTTGGGCGTGATTGAGCCACAAACATATAAACCTTCTCACAAATTTTCGCATTTATAATATCTGAAATAGTTTTACGTAAAACTTGCTGGTTTGCAGGCGACTGGGCATGGGTATAATAAATTCGAAAGTTTGTGGGAATATTTGTATGTATGGTTTTTTGTGACCCAATCACGACCAAACGACCGAACGTATTTGAATGAAACATGAAATATACATAGCCTATATCCTGGAAAAAATATAAAGGTAGGCTTTGATTCATGTACCACGAGAGCAAAGCTGGTAAAAGCTAGTAACCTAAAAGATAAAATAGTGGGTGCTCAGATATACTCACACTAGTCACACTATTTAACACCCCGTCTTTTCGTCTCTTGTCACCTAAATACTTTGGTAATTATACATGCGACGGGCTTGCAACCTGTCAAACTAATTGAATGCTAACTACTGCAAAATGTAGGCTTGTGCCAAATGTAAAGTATGAACGTGTCTCTGACTACCACCTTAAGACATCCTCAAGGATTTGAGCGTCTTGAAATCTGAGAGATTCTATTTCACGGCCGTTGTATCGTGTTGCATTGTTATAATTACTTCACTAGTTACCTAGTAACTATTAAGGTCGTTTTGTAACGATAACCGTTTCTTAGGTAAGCAAAAGGGCCACACTACATACAACGCTGGCCGCAGCGCCGCGGGCGATGCGCTCGTAAATCCGCGGGCGCGTGTCGCGGTGCGGGTGGTCCGTTCCGCTCTGCTTTTATTCCGCGGGGTCGTGTTATGCAGTTGAGAGGCAAGAATTTGGTTAAATACATTTAATTTATGTACCAAAAGGGATATGATTGGTTAACCATTTTATTCAAACTTTTCCGTATAATATTAAAAACAGAGGAACCAGGTCACGACGTCACGACGGTCATACGGCACGACTTTTTCACCTAGAAGAAGAGAGAAAGAGAAAGCCACGAATCAACTAAATAAAAGGAAAGGTAACTGTCGTGTCCTTTAAGGAGGTCAAGGAATAGCTACGCAAGAAGCTTTCAAAGTTCTTTGAAAAGCCAAACTTATTGCATGACATCATCCAATCGACACGTCATCAGGGGTTTTCGCGTCGCTATAATTCTACGATATCGCATTGTTTAGTGGCGCGATGCTCTTAAACGCGACAGCTGATTAAATTACCACTTGTTTAACTAATCTAACTATTTTCTTCTATTGAGGAAAGTAATTGAAATTTCAGTAGAACTTGTTACAGTTTCTCGTATTGTGACCATGATATATATACGTAGCTAAGGACAGTCCCCCACCCAATGGAATGATGACAATATGAATGGGGCCTAGTGGGAGATACCTTGATTTTCAATCTGAAGGTTTTGGATTCGAATCCCAGCCATCAATGGATATTTCTATTCGAAAAATGTATTCGCACTCAGAACGGCGAAGAAAACCAGTTAGTATTCGTACAAGCGGCGATTAGCTTGCAACCTGTCACGTATGGAATGCTAACTACAGCAAAACGTTGGCATTCACCAAATGTAATGTTTGGAAGTGCCTCTAAATACCATAATTATGCACCTTGAGCGCCTGGAAATCCAAGACAATATCTACCGTACTTGGGGATTATAGTCGTGATCCTATTCAATACATACCTATTAATTTCAATACCAAATCAATAAACCTTCCGAGCCGCACATCGATTCAGTAGTCACCAATAATATCAAATATCACAAAAAAAGCACAATAGTAAGGGGACATCTCAAATATCGATTAATATCACCGGGAAATAAATAACGCGAGATCGGGATCGGCAAAATATCCGGAGTTACGACGCGGGTGTATCTGCGCATCGGTCGCCATATCGCACGGCGCATGCCGGCGACTAATCGTAAATCTCGGAACATTTTTGTGCTAAGAATTCACGGATAAATATGGATAGGTGCGGGTTGTCCTGACATTATTTTTTTCTTTTACACAACTTATTGTATTAATATTTGTATTATATATTCTAAGTTAAGATTATAAAAAAAAAATATTTTTCTACCTTAAATTGTTTTAGCGACGGCAATTGGCTTGCCTGTTGTATAGAATGCAAATATTGTAATACGAAATGTGTTCATGACTGTGTCAAGTGTAATGTTTAAACGTGCCTCTGAGTACTCCTTTGTCTATCTTCTAAGATCTGAGTGCCAGAAGTTCTCAGAGGATGCCTACCGTACTTGGATATTGTAATCCCCTTACATATATTTTTTTAGTTTTTTGCAACTACTTCAATCTATTGAACTAAGTGCAGACTTCTAATTTTCTTCAATTTATCTTTCATTTATATTATAAAATATAATATAAAAACAGACTTTATTTTAACAAAGTCTTGCAAGCGCAGTCGCGAGAATGAGCTAGTTCGAAAAACCCTTTAGAAGCAACCCATAAAAGCATCGACACTTGGAATTTGGGATCTAACTCGAGATAAGTCAGTCATTCCGTGTATTTCGTAATAAATATAATTTGACAGAACGTTCGCGGTTTTAAATTTAGAACTGTCAGTTTAACGTTTTGCTTTTTGTTCCGTTTATAAAAGACCTTTGATTCAGTTTTTGAAATATATTCTGAAGGCTCGTAAATCTGTAAATGATGGTTTTGAAGATTCATTCAATGTGTGAAGGCAGTGTTTGTTTTTGTAAAATGAAACCGTTTTGGGAATCAGTGGTTTTATTATATTGCAAAACATAAAATAGAGTACATATAATATGACGCATTAGAAGTAAATACGTAGTTAACCAATTAAATAAGTAGTTATAGTTTTAGATAAATACTGATAAAAGTACTCATCACGTATAAAAATAATGTTTAAAAATATAATGTATTTTATATAAGATCCAGTCGCAATTTTAATTTTAATTTAGTTGACAAAATCATCACTTTTTTTTTCCTTTTTCCCACTTAATGTGGGGCCAACACAACATATTGACAGCTAAGATGATTTGGCTGCCTGAGCCTGCCTGACGTCAACTCTGTTTTATTTTGTCAATTTAGTGGACAAAATAAAATAAACAATTTAATATTATCACTTAAACGAATCGAGAAGATCCAAATAAGGGTGTAATATAGAAAAGGATCAACTTACAACCAATTAATCAGTAACTACAGCAAAAAATAAAGCATAAATTAGTTCGCAATCGACAACAAATTATTAGAATCCCAACAGGCCAGTGTCACTCTAGAAAATCTTTTAATTTAAAATATACTTTATAATCTTATTAAATAAAGTTCATTATACCTTGTCTTAATTATAAAAATCATCGTCGTATTGTCTGCGTAGTTTTTTACGATATAAACTGCATTAAAAATTCAAATTCATATTTCTTTATTTAGAACAAAAATATTGGTAAAAAAACACTGAAAAACGATAAAAGCCTCAGTAGCTATGAAAACTGTGTCGCGAATGTTAATGCCCTCCTTCAAATCTAGTAAAACAAACTACCTTATCAATCATACGTATGTGACAAAAATACGATATAATGGCCAAAATTTTAAAGTGATATCGTAGTGAAACTTTTTAGCAAAATTACTACTGTTTGTTCTGCGATCCCGGGCTCCTATCGCGGGATCTCGGAGACCAGTAGCGGGATAATGTATCGACTACATGACATCACTAAAATAAATTTAGTGCTGCGCCCGACCCCGGGTTAACAACGTAACGTGTACAGCACTATTTCTCGCCGATCTGACGCGATACCGTTTATTTAGTGCATTGTTGTGGTCGAATTTCGTTAATAATTTAATTGCAGTAATGAGGAAGACTACGAAAGTTTACTTTATTTTATGCCGCTGAAGACAGACGTGAATTTACTGAAGTTTATTATTTTGCATGTTTTAAAATGTTCCTTGCGTGTTTTTAAAATATTAAACTATATATTTTAATTCTCTGAGTACTAAGTATAAACTATTTTTATTATGTATCATCAGATAAATAAAGTATAGATGATAGATAGATATGCCTTATTAAATAACATTGCCATTTGCAGTCACACTCATTACTTGCTTATTTTTCTCTCTAGACAGTCAGTGGTTACTTCGAATAGATTATAATCAATTAGTCGAATGCGATCCGCTGATCCGAGACACGTCCCGTGCTATGTTCCGTTATCGCGGGATCGCGCAGGTTAAGCGCATCACTAGTTTATATCCCCTTATTCTAAAGCACCGAACAAGACATATTATCTCATATTATTATGGAAAAAAGTACAATTTGTATTTTTGTTTTAAATGGATAAACTATAAAATTAGTAGAGCAATTTTAAAAATTATTTTATTTATCAAAAGTAACATATCAGCTAGAAAAATAGCGAAATTTGCAATAATGTAACATAAGGTATCATAAATTCGCTTATAATCTTAATTAGTACAACCGTGCAAAGCCGAGGCAAACTGCTAGTAGAGTATATAGGTAGGTGTAGTAACGAAGAAGTCTCGGGACAATGTTGTACATGAGATATTTTGTCGCTAGTGTGTATGTCACCGTGTCGCCATCGTATCGAATGTCTTGATTCATGTCCCTAAGAGGCAATCCATTGCAATTGACAATGGTTATGTGATTGATGGCAAAACATTGAGGTGTTGGTGGACCAACATCATCACGAATTTACATAATGACCAAGTTTAGGATGATGTTTCTAAATCACATTACTAAAATTAAAAATTAGATTAAAATTACTTTAATTTTAAGATTGTAATACTAAGGTTTACGCAAATTTATTAATCCACAATAGGCATAGTAATATGCACTTATTTTTATTTAATGAATTACAAACAAAAATAACTGAAAGTAATAACAATAAAAAACAATCGTAACGTCGATTTCCTAGCAATTTAAATCGATTTCTTACAATTAGCTTGAGTCAATAAAATCGAAAACACTATAAAGAACTATTATTTAGCTACACACAATGAATAAAGCAATAATTTTAATATTCAATATTTTGTGTACACACTACCTCGAAACATCTCTACTTTTACATTAAACTAGATTTGTTGCTCATAAGTACAAGGAAAGCAAAAAATAATAATTATAATGAATAATAGGTACACTTGATAATTAGCATTTTAATTAACTATATTCAGTACTAGCTGACCCGTGCCCGCTTCTTTGGGCGACAGATATTTTCACATCTGGTATTAAAATTTTCTAAATAAATTATAATATATTGCCGAGGACTAATAGCTACATAACAAAAAAAGTTTCATCAAAATCCGTCCAGTAGTTTTTGCGTGAAAACCAGACAACATTTGTAATTAGTAACTCTGCCTTCTGCGCTGTAGGTTGTGGGTTCGATCCCCATTTTAAAAACAGACAGACAGACAGACAAAAATTTCAAAATCTTTTTTTTTGACTTGTGTTACTTGTATAAAGGCCCCTAGGAGTATTTTTTTTATTTTTTATGCAATGTAGAGAATAGAACTCTTCTACAGTTTTATTATATGTATAGATAAGATGATTCATGATAATGATTGAGTTATTATTTACCTACACTTAACAGCTTTTGCCTGGATTAAATAATGTTTTAAATCAAGTCATACTGGCCATTGATAGCTCATTGATAGCTCAGTTGGTAGTAACTCTGCCTTCTGCGCTGTAGGTTGTGGGTTCGATCCCCACCCAGGGCAAATATTTGTGTGATATACACAGATGTTTGTTCTGTGTCTGGGTGTTAATATGTATAATAAGAATGTATTTACAAAAAAAAAAATATAAATATATAAGTATCCTATCAGTTATCTGGTTCCCATAGTACAAGCTTTGCTTAGTTGGGGGCTAGATGGCGCTGTGTGAAATGTCCACCAATATTTATATTTTATGTTTTTATTTAGCTGTTAAGACGCGACAAACATTATAAAATTGTTATACTTATTAATATTACCGCGACGTTTTGTTACACAGTGCGTACATAGATAGATTAATTGTTCCAAATCTATGTAGAAATGGACCGAATAATGCCCGATGCAAATCAATGGCTGTACCAAATTCTATGTGGTTTTTACAATTATTCGACTATGTTTCTTTGCTTCGGTGAATGTGAACTAGGCTGGTCCAATTTCAGATTAGTGATACTACTATCTTCTTTTATTTATTACTGTTTCGAGTTTTAGGAATGTTTGGCTTTATTATATTGAATCCTACTATTATTATAAATCCTATCCTACTATATATTTTATACTTAATAATAAAAATGCGAAAGTTTGTGAGTGAGTGGGTGTGTTGTTACTCTTTCACGCAAAAACTACTGAACTACTTTTTATCCAGGTACCATCCGTGCGAAGCCGGGGCGAGCAGCTAGTAAGTTCATAAACCTTTAATACATTTTATTTATCATCTATATTAAGTACATACTATTTAAAGAGGTAAAATTAAATTATACATTTTATATGTCTACGGACCTAATGTATGTCTATATTTCATTATACTTATATTATATAGATTTGTGTATCACGGATCTCTCTCAAAAATTAAGTTCAGTTTAGTAAAATGTGACATAATATATTAGCAAAAACATAATTGCGGTTAGAAAATGGCCAGTAAAGACAGCCTGGCCTATCTTAATTCTTATTTATTTTTATGAAATGTCTTTATGAAAACCATGTTTATCCGTTGAAACTGTGTGAAAGAAAAACAAACTGACAAACCAACAAACGTATAAACATAATTTGATATTAGATAACTAGCTTCTACCTGCGACTTCATCCGTGTAGATTCGATTTTGCCGAATTTATCGTTATCCAAATATTTTTTTAGGCTTATGCCGTTTAAGAATGTCCTAAGACTTTGAACTACCTCTAGATTAAATTTCATCACAATCGGCTTAGCGGTTTGGCCGTGATAACGTCACTGGTAGACATAGTTACTTTCGTATAAATAATACAAATCCATAAAAAAAATTATATGTTGGATCCAATTTCTGTCTAAAAATTAACTTTAGGCTATAGTAAAGATGTATGCGACATTCATCAGGGTTACCACAAATCGGAATGTATCGCAGGATACGCAAAAGGCCACTCTAGAACATCCCTAATTACTGACAATTAGACAATGCACAGAAGCGCATTATAATTTTAGGGTTCCGTATAAACAATAGCTATCTAGTCTAGGTTTTGTATTTCTTTGAAAAATCATAGAGTAATTAAAAATGTTCCCACTATTGGGTTTTTTATAAAATAGGTGTAGGCTACACCTATTTTATAAAAAGTTAGGGTCTGAAACTTTTGAAGAAGGAGGTAGCCAGAGACACGTTCAAACATTATATTTGGCACATGCCCACATTTTGCAGTAGATAGTTGGCATGACAGGTTGCAAGCCTTATAACAATACTTACCTACTGGTTTCCTCGTGATGTTCTCTTTCACCGTTTTGAGGAGATGGCGAGATGTAAAGTCAGGGTACCTCGGCCAATGCGGCATCCTAAAACGCTTTATTTGACGGAACCCTTACTTATTCCTTCAGGGCTGCAGGCCTAATCGGAAGCACTCAATCGAAGCCCATTCGACCTTCTTCGCCAAACAAAGATGCATTGTGCCCGCTTGGAACGAATCCAATATTGTTGGTCGAATATACCGCTTGACCTCCAAATCCAGCATTTGAATACCACAACCCCATTCAATACCAAACCTTACCCCGTTACCATAGAGTTGATTTTCAAAACGCGCGTTTTATATGATAGATGAGTGTGATACCCCAAGCTGAATTAAACTTTATCACGTTGGAGTAGGGTTGGGTTTGGAAGGGTGATGGATGATGAGTATTTATGACAATTAGTATAAAACATTAATACCAGGATGGTGTGCATTGTCCCCTGACCTCGGATTCGAAAGAAAGGTATGATGACAAATCCGTACAGACAGTCAAGGTTACGATTGATGTATATGGTGGGCCTGTAGTACGGAGACAAGCGTATTAGTGTCTGTGGTCAAGGATTTTTTCTATATATTTTGATTCGTTTATAATGTCATTCTACCTCGGTGACGTGGTGGGCGCTTGTCTGAAAGGCAAAAGGTGTAGGTTCAATCCCACAGTGTCAGCACTGAGCGAAGGAACAAGTGTAGATATAGTTTTAGTTAACATGATCATAACGTCATGATCTAACTGATCCAAGAAATATTTAATTTGGATGGTGTATTCCATTTGGTGTGTAGGGGTGCATAAAGGAATTTACGAAATTCAACCCCTAAGAGGCTGCAGCGGGGTATAAAGTCTGTCTAAAAATATCTTCACGTGAACGAAGTCTTTAATATTTTTCTCGTATTTTTTCATTTGATTTGAGTAGTAAATGCTGTCGCCACAAATTATCTGAAACTGAGTGAAAATACGTCTATCTCATGTCAGGTATTCAATAGAAGTGAGAGATCGTAGAGCGAAGATTTGAATTTCGAAGAAGAAAACCGTATTTCAAAAAATATATGTAGATTTTAAATTTCGAATGCTTTGAAGAGAAATAAAATAGGTTTTAAAGTTAAAATTCGAATCACAGTAGCATAGAAAAAGTCCTGCGAGTGGGTAAAAACAACGCCATATTATTAAATTAATATTTATCATAAAAAACCCATGAATCATAGCGGTACCTGTTGTAATGGCATTCCGATACAATATAGGTGTTAAAATTCATCGTACACTTTCGATTTTATCGATAAGTCCTTTGTTTGAGGTGATTGGCACTTGTCTAATGTCTTCTGGGATAAATGCATCCATATGTCAATTGTCATACATTCATACATACTAATGGTCGTGTTAGGTCAATGACTGGTCAATTTTGACTGACCACAGCTCAATTGGTAGTAGCTATGCCTTCTGCGCTGTAGGTTATGTTCGATTTTCACCGAGGACAAACATTTGCGAGATGTATGTTTGTTCTGTGATATCCTTATTTCTTCAGGACTGCAGGCTGCTATCTAAAAAGGTTAGTCAGAGGCACGTCCAAACATTATGTTTGGCACAATACCCACATTTTGCAGCAGCATTCTATACGTGATATGTAGCAGACCTTTCTCAGCTTATAAGAATAATTGATTGCATCATTGATGTTTTCCTTCACCGTTTCAGTCAGAAAAAAACCGTGTTGTCAAAGTCGGAGGTAACTTTCGACTTTCAATCCAAAGGTCGTGGGTTCGAATCCCAGCAGTGCATCAATGGATTTTTCTGTCCGAATAATGTATAATTATTATACGCATTAACACGTACTTACAACGATGAAGGAATACATAGTGAGGAAACCAGTCAGAAGTTAGTGACCAATAAAACTAAAACTAATACTAAAATGCAACCGCCTTTATCTAGCGAAAAATAGATCAGTAAACTCCTAAGCTCATTACCAACAGTCGCGGCCCGATAAAATCAGGACGCGCCGCGTAAATCACGCGATCGTATCGTGCGGCCGTGTCGCACCGTGTAACCTAGGCCTAATTGTGAGCGGATTTGTAGATAGGACTATTTTAGATCTAAGGGGTTTATCGTTTTTGTGCGATTTAACCGTTATATTTACTGTATATACGTTTTGGTGGTTTAAGGGTCCAAGGCTTATGATACATACATAGCTGTTTTCTACCAAATAATAAAAAAAAAAAAATAGGATCACGACTGTAATCCCTAAGTACGGTAGACATCTCAGATCTCCAGACTCTTAGATTCTTTGAAGATGTCTAGTGGGGATAGTCAGAGGCTCGTCCAAACATTATATTTGGCACATGCCCACATTTTGCAGTAGTTAGCATTCCATACGTGACAGGTTGCAAGCCCATCGCCGCTTATAAGAATACTAACTGGTTTCTTCACGATGTTTTCCTTCACCGTTTTAAGCACGTGTTTTAGATGATGCTGATGTATTTATTCTGTAAATATACTGAAGTTCAGACTTTATAGGCAGTTTTGAATATAATTTTCTAGCACGCAGCTTTAAACGCATTGCGTCCGGATAAAATGTAACCTAAAAATTCAATTTAAAATGTAGTAAAATGTTAAAATTTACTAAAATATTAAATGTAAATGTCCCTCTCCGGCCCATGACAGTGAAGTCTACATAAATATCTATCTAACTATCAAAATACTATCCGAAAAAAATGAAAACAACAAAATCAACAAACCGAGAAACACACTTTTGCATTTATTTAGGACATAATGTTAAGTTTCCTCCAAAATTTCAAATCATAAAATGAAGGCTTTGTGGATGTTTTATACAAAAAAAATATATATTTGCAAAGAATTTCATAAATTTTAAGATGACGGACTACCTCCTCCTTTTTTTCGTGGATCGATCTTCATTCCGATAGCCATGTCAAAAACAAATCCAACAAAAAGAAGCCCCCAATTGGTTCAGATTTAATATTATGTATCTAATTTGTACACCTTCCATACCTCTCGACCGGCGATTAATCTAGACCGATTTCGGGAACCTCTACCAACATAACTCTGCCGTCCTTTACGACCTTATTTTGTAGGATATACAGTTGATTTTAGCGTGAACTTGTAGTGGAAAAGTGAGGTGGTTTTGTTTATGCTCTGTCATCGGGATATTTCTCAAATGCAAGTAATATTTCGGTTATAAAACTCACGGTGTTTCAACACGATCGCTAATGGTCGTAATCAATTTGTTGCGTTTTGATAAGTATGGTCATTGTGAGAGAGATAAGATTTTAAATGATGTACATAGAAACAGATGGCGGAGTGTCCGTCCAGTTAACATGTTCACGTCTTACGGTATAAAAATCTTATAACAACGCGATCAAGTGAATCATTAAGATATGGGTCAAAGTCAAAATCAAAAGATATTTTAAATTTTGATTCACTACTTTTGTTTTCTTTTTTTCGCTGATAATCGATCAAGATGCATGGTCTTACGCATCGACTTAAGTTGAGCATCTTCTGATATTGTCAGTTTATATTAATACGTTTTTAAAACTAAAATGAAAACCGACGGAAATGTTTCAACAAATCGAAAAGCCAATATTCGTTTAGGTATCCAGTTTGAATGGGACTAACCTTGATTCTATTTTCTACGCTATATAAAAAAAATCATCCAAGTCGGATCACCAGGTTAATAGATATATGCGCGGTCATACATAAAATGAAAAAATAAAAAAATATACGCATCAAATTGGGAATCTCCTTCGTCGGTTGAAAAGTATCCTATTGCCTTTTCAAACTATCGAGATCAGTAGACATAACTATTGATAGAAAGAACCGTTTAAAAATCAATAGTTTTATCCTATTGCTTTTGAAGATCGCTTCGACTTACTACAAAAATAAAAAATAAATGTCAACGAAAGGGTCAACAAGGGAAATTTCAATGACAAAATGTCGATGTTTCAAAATTTGATATATCATTCATGTGGATAAGATAAAGGTACAGTTACGGACACTGTCCTACGTAAGTGTCAACTTTCTACGATAAATTTCATTCATACAATATCACACATTACTTATCTAATCACAGTGACAATAATTCAAAAATAAAAACTCCGTTTCTGTATCGGCCGACCAATAAAACTTGGAAACAAACCAATAAATTTATTAACAAATCTATAAATAATAGCTTTGTCATATTCCATAACCTTAGGCAACGCCCAAATTTGAACCTTACGTACCTTTTACGAAAGATTTCTAAATGATTGTGTAGCTATAAACAAAATATGAGTGTTGAATAAGAAAGTATGGTATAAAGTTGAGTTTTTGAGTAAAATAAACCTACTTTTATGTTAGAAAGCGGTGTAGCGAAAAGGGTGTGAAAGATGACATTTTTTGTAAGATAAACAATAAAATGGGCTTTGTATGGCTTTATTGATTTGTCAAAGTTATAACTGATAATATTTAAATAATATACATATCTGATACTAATTGGGTAACCTGACACCTTTGAAAAAGTCTATAGACCAAGACAGAGGCCAGTGGGCGGCCTAAACATCCTCACCAAACTCATACAAACTTGGTTTTTTACCCTTTCTACGTCTTTGAAGGGTTCTGTACCCAAGGAGTAAAAATAGGACTCTATTACTAAGACTTCGCCGTCCTTCTGTCCGTCCGTCTGTCTATCACAATGCTGTATCTCATGAACCGTGATAGCTAGACAGTTGAAATTTTCACAGATAATGTATATTTCTGTTGCCGCTATAACAACAAATACTAAAAACAGAATAAAATAAATATTTAAGTGGGGTAGTTCCATATAACAAACGTGATTACTTGCCGTTTTAATAGATAATGTTATAAAATTCTTCGTGAGCCAGTCTGACTCACACTTGGCCGGTTTTTTTCTACGTTCCCACGTCATGTCCCAAATTGTGGACGCTAGGTCTGAAAGGGTTAAGAAAGTATCCACCATGACAGTGCACATCAAATATTATCGCCTCACAAGACAGAAACATCAAATCTAACTTATAAGTAACATCCCACCAAAAACATTCTGTAAAAAACTAGCCAAGTCTCGATGGAGCTGCTTGTTTATCTCTAAAAAGTAGTGAAATCTAGACAAAGTCGTGTCAAGTCTGAGGTTCTTTACTGCGATTTCTTTATTATTATAGAATGTTGTGTGACTTGGCCGTTGAACATTCTTTATACGTTAGTGGGTACAAGTCAATTTTGTTTACACGTAATGTTATATCTGTTGTAACTACCTATGTTTGCGAGATAATAGCCAATACAGGTATTGGTA
Source organism: Hydriomena furcata (assembly GCA_912999785.1). Taxonomy (NCBI): domain Eukaryota; kingdom Metazoa; phylum Arthropoda; class Insecta; order Lepidoptera; family Geometridae; genus Hydriomena; species Hydriomena furcata. The sequence goes on along the minus strand of OU538832.1, from coordinate 13,688,513 downwards.
ATTGGACGCTAGTGTCTTATTTTAGGCTGTTGTTGATCGTGCAACACATGCATTCAGCATTGACAATGCTGACTTCTGCTGTCTTTGGAGCGTCAAATCGACCACCGATCTAACATAATAGACGTATTTTTTATACTGTTTGTTTCAGGCTCGCCTTTACATAAGTGTTATTGAAATACGCAGCTTTATCAAGCCTACAATTGACTGGTTATTGAATCAACGTTTTCTAAGTGGCAATTTTCCATCGTTAATGGGTAGCGGTTCTGGCGACAGATTGGTGCAATGGTGTCATGGAGCACCTGGTTTTATACCCTTGTGTACTCTTCAACGGCCAAGTCACATAACATTCTATAATAATAAAGAAATCGCAGTAAAGAACCTCAGACTTGACACGACTTTGTCTAGATTTCACTACTTTTTAGAGATAAACAAGCAGCTCCATCGAGACTTGGCTAGTTTTTTACAGAATGTTTTTGGTGGGATTTCACTTCTTTTTGTAGAAACGTGGGCTTATTGATTTATTTTATTATTAGATTTTCTTATTACACAGTTTTTTTTCTTTTTATGAGTAGTTTTTTATTATAAAATCAAATCGTAAGCGCGTTTAAAATACAGTCAGCGCCATCTAGCGACGGGTGCGGGGGATCACCGCCACTCTTAGTCCAATGCATTATATTTTGATCAAATTTTGAGCGAAATTAATATTTTAGTTTATTTAATTTGTTAATTTGTTTATTCAATTTGTGTAATGTTCGAGTAGAATAAAGTTAATCGTTCGACTATTTCTTCTAGTAAACTTGTAAGTATAAGTTAAGTAGGTATAAAAGCCAGTCTAGTCTTATCCAGAGTTTTCCTTTAATTTTATTGCGTACTAGCAGTCCGCCCCGGCGTCGCACGGATGTAATAATGATATTATAGGTAATTTTTTTACACCTTGGGTTACATTATCGAATTTTTCATAAGGATCCCTAATAAAACATTTAGTATCGCAGACTTTTTTTGTAGATATTGATGTCCTCTGTAGAACTGTACTACATCATTTTGCTCTATCGTCAACAATTTCCGCAGAGTACGCGATATAAGGATTTTTTTTGGATTTTTTTCACACATTGGGTTACATTATCGAAGTTTTCATACGGATCCCTAATAGTTAGACATATGGTATTGCATATTTTTTTGTAGATATTGATGTCCTCTTTAAAACTGTAGTACATTACTTTGCTCTATTGTCAATAATTTCCGCACCAAACGCAATGTAAGGACTTATTTTTTATTTTTTTCACACTTTGGATTACATTATCGATGTTTTCATACGGATCCCTAATATTTTTGAAAATATACTATAGCCTATGTTCATCAGGGATAATGTAGGATTCTAATGGTGAAAGAATTTTTCAAATCGGTCCAGTAGTTGAATATTTTTTGTAAAGGCGGTATGTCGATCTCTAATAGTTTGGTTAGGCTCTTGTGTTTTCTTATCAGGGTCACCAGGTACTCCAGATCTTCGATTATCCTAGTTTTTATGGTTTTCCCTTTATGTGGCCATTAAAACCTAACTCTGTACCAAATTTCAGCTTTCTGAGTTTATGGGAAGTACTAGTTCTATTCTGATGATCATGAGTGAGTGAGTGAGTGAGTGAGTGAGTGAGTGTCTGTCTAAAATGCGAAACTTTGCTTTCGCTTAACTTCGTAACTAAATGACCTACAGACTTGAAATTTTGGATTTTAAGTATGTGATTATGGCTTACTGGATGACGAAAATTTCAGCGTTCTGGTCTTATCCAGAGGTTCTCAAATAGGGGCCAGAAAATGCGGCGAAATGGTTCCAGTAAAGGATGGTACGGCAGTGTTTGCTTCGCGCTCGACTTGGCGGGGGCACTGCCGTGCCCCCAAATAAGTAATATTAACCGTAAATAATGAGAAAACCTTCACATTTTGTTAAATAACTTTTGTAGAAACAAAGAAATTACACCACGGGTTCTCGAGAGTAGCAATAATATAAGGGGATGTCGAAAACCATGAGCGCAATGTATGAACAATGCTGGATGTGCACTATTGCATAAAACTTCCTACCTTAGCACTACATAAATAAAAAAAAACTACTTAGTTTTTTCCAAAAACAAAAAAGATGTATGCCTAAGTCGGCGGACGCAAGGTTGTCTTTTGTAGGGTGCGATTCGTGATATCCGAGTTAGTTTTCTAGTTCTTTCAGTTATCTGGTTCCCATTGTACAGCTTTGCTTAGTTTGGGTCTAGATGGTGCTGTGTGTAAAGTCGGCCAATATTTATTTATTTATATTTATTTTATTGTATATTTAGTACAGAACCCTCAAGGCGCGGGTCTACTCGCACATGACCAGTTACAAAAGTAGGTTTTGGTTTCAGGTACCCATAGCTTGGTACTTCTACCCTGGGAAAGACCACACAGTCAACTCACCGTGTTCATAAACTATTTTTATTATTAAAAGCAACTTATTAGCATACGATAAAATGGTTATCAAATTACAATGAGCGTACATTTGTTTTATGAAATATGGCTCAGCCGACACGAAAGAGGCGTTTAACAGATCTGTAGGAGCGTGATCTTGGAGTAATAAAAAGAGTGATCATGTTTCTTCATTCTTCTATTTTTCTATAAATCGTATAATTGATTCAATATCATAGTTAAGTCAAACTATGAAAAAAAAACCGGTCAAGTGCGAGTTGGACTCGCGCACGAAGGGTTCCGTACCATTATCTATAAAAACGGCAAAAAAAATCACGTTTGTTGTATGGGAGCCCCCCATAAATATTTATTTTATACTGTTTTTAGTATTTTTTGTTATAGCGTCAACAGAAATACATCAATTGTGTGAAAATTTCAACGGTCTACCTATCACGGTTTTTGAGATACAGCCCTGTGACAGACAGACGAACAGCTTCTTCTTCTTGCGTGTCAGTGATACAATCATTTAAGTCGGGATTGTATCATTGTGTCGGAAGAATTAGCCAGCCTAGACCCTTAGCGAAGTCTTAGTAATAGGGTCCCGTTTTTACCCTTTGGGTACGGAACCCTAAAAATTATGGACACCATTCCGTGTTTGTTGCCAGATTCTTCAGAGTTTAGTAGCGAGGAACAGGCGTGCCTTCACCCAGCTCCGAGTCGTTTTAAAGTGATCCTTGTGATTTTATTGTTAAAAGTACTTAAGTAGGTACTATTTTAATTTGAGTTTTATTTTGCAGTTCATTTTTAATAAAATAAATTCTTTTCATTTTTATTAATTATATAAATCACAAGCTGACCCCGCGAACTTCGTATCGCTTTAGAATTAACAAATGTTGTCTTCCGTTCCCGTTCCCGTTCCCGTACCCGTTCGCGTTCCCGTTACTTTTTCAAAATAAAAATAGCCTATGTTACTCAGGGATAATGTAGCTTGGTAATGGTGAAAGAATTTTTGAAATCGGTTCAGTAGTTTTTGAGTTTATCCATTACAATCATACAAAAAATCAAAACTTTTCTCTTTATCACTACATAGTATAAAGCAAAGTCGCTTTCCGCTTCCCGCGTCTGTATGTCTGTATGTATGTTTGCTTATATCTTTAAAACTACACAACGGATTTTGATGCGGTTTTTTTTAATAGATAGAGTGATTCAGGAGAAAGGTTTATATGTATAATAACATGCTACCCGTGCGAAGCCGGGGCGGGTCGCTAGTAATCTATATTAGTATAGATAGTATAGATTAGTATAGATAAACATTTAGTATCAATAAATTGATAGTCAATCAGCCATTTTTTGAGAATGATTGAGAAAGAAAGATTCCTTACGAGCTATTTTTAAAATTGACGTCAAAATAAGATTGATCAAAGTGTAGTCATAGGTTTTAAATCAAAAAATATATTATATTTTTGATATTTTTTGCAATGCATCTGTATTTTTTCTTTGTCTCTTTTTCCGTACAAAATATTTTTCTTATGTTAGTCGCTCATACGTTTTCGTCGATATAATTACATAATCTTAAAAACCAATATTCACATGAAGCCTTTTAGAAAGTCCCACAAATCGTCGGTCATGTCCCCCCAAACCATTTAAAAGTAAATAGCCGAATTAAAAATGCACCAAGTCCGTAAATTTGGCCTTTCATGGTACAAACAAACAATAATTAGTATAAAAAATTGGCCCAGCAGGGGGGCCTATTATGGACACCGATGGCCCAATGGGCCAGAAATGGCCCATGGTCCCAATGTGGCACCGAAGGTACTTGTATCGACACCGAAGCTAATTGAACCTCTCAATCTGGAACATTAAGATAAAGGTGATATGCCTGCGATGATTGTTTCCATTGATGTGCTTATCCATTGATAATTCCGACGTTATATATTATTATACTGGCCGAATCTGGATCAGTTGAGCTACCTATAGACTGTTTGCAATGGTCTTTAGATAACTCAACTGGTTATTGTGTATTTTGTAAATATTATGTATTTCATGTTATTAATTTCTGTCATCGTATATAACACATCATTCACAGTTCTGAACCTCAAACTAAACCCTAGTTACCCTAGTGCTATTGTAGTTTGAACGATCAGATCGGTAAGGAATCCCAGTGTGGGATCAGAATTATTGAGAGTTATTTTAAATGCCTGAGTCTACCTCCATTAGACATATTCAATGATCTGAGTGCCTCGAATGAGTGCTTAAAGAGTGCCTTAAGTGGGGTCGCCACAACATAATTCCTTTTTCATTTCCTCTATCAGCCATCATCTCATCACTCGCTTCTTTCTTAATTTTACATAACAGTCTAACTGAAAATTACTTGTTTTTTTTCTTAGTCGTGATGTTCAAACCGTACGATTTTATAAGTAAGGGCAGGGCACTGATATATTGATACAATGGAAACAAACTCAAACAATCACGCCCACCTGATATGTTTTCGTATTAATTTGGTATAATTGTGGTTTCGGTTTTATGTTACGGCTTTCATTAATTGTTTGGGAATCAAAAGTGGGATAATATAAGGTGTATGCACACTGGCCAGAGGTACGAAAAATTTCAACTTTGTTAGACCAAGCATAGCCTCTACTTTACAAAACGAGAAGACTACTCTAAGATAAGCTCTACTATATAAAACGACATAATCGGAACAATACGACACTGCCCCGAATTAATCGGCCTAAGAAACGTTCGCGGTAGACATCTATCGAAAATAATTATCAAATCGTCTGTCGTTTCATAGTTCAAAAGAAAACAATGAAACTTAGAGTGGGTTTGGCATGATTATTGAAGCGATAATTCTGGGTGTTATAACAGGGTCTCAAACTAGAAAACAGTACAAAAATTATCGAAAACAAAATTAAAAAAAATAGGTGCGAATAGCAAATTAAATTGACAGTGTACTCCACAAAGCACATTAACTTTTTAAAGTCCTAGGCTCCCGATTATTAAATTTCTCTACCATTTTATAATGCCAAAATATGGGTACATCCCAATTTGTATTTCAGGAAATAATAATCTTGAATATCTAAGGGTTAATCATTGAAGTGTAGACATTGGGAACGCGCCTTAACATAAACCCACCATAACTTGATTTATAACTAACGATTTGTTTAAATAACGTTTAATTAGATCTTGAATAATATTTGTTTAACATGCATAGTGTTTCGGCTCTTTCAACATGGCTAAACGTATTTAAAAATCAAATTATACGAAATAAAATCACGATTATTAGAAAAAGGTACCGTTTTGATTAAATCGAGGTATTTATGCAAAGTAGACAGGCTATAGCCGATATGATATAGCCGCCATATTATTGGCAGACATATTGTTGAGTCTTGTAACGGTCCGAACACATCCCATTTGGCAAAACGAACTTACGAAAGTCTTGTTCACAACACCCAGACCTGCAGCCGTATTTCGTAAGCTTGCTTGCAATCGTAACCGAATTCAACATACCTAGTCACTACATAGTATAAATCAAAGTCGCTTTCCGCTTCCCGCGTCTGTATGTAATATGTATGTATGTATGTTTGCTTATATCTTTAAAACTATACAACGGATTTTGATGCGGTTTTTTTTAATAAATAGAGTGATTCAAGAGAAAGGTTTATATGTATAATACATGCATAATATAGTAGAGAAACGCTGATAATTTTAGAGGTTTCTAATGTGATGTCGTAAATAAACACATTTTTTTGCGCTTACATTGCAAATGCTGGCTGAACCCCACGAGATATATCAAAATAATGTACTACAGTATTGTATACCTTAAAACCGTCTGCAAAAAAGTCCACGATGGTATTAGAAATGTCTTACGCACAGCGAAGCGGGCACGGGCTCAGCTAGTAACAAATATAAATAGTACTAGAATAAGCAATAGTAACAAAGACAGCGGGATTTTGACAGTTGAAGCTGATTACGGTTTCCAGTGCGAAAATTTGCTGATAATGCAAACATTTATCCGTTGCGGGAATCACCACTTGTCTCATTAAGAATTTCAAAAAATCAAACCCTAAAGGGGTGTAGCAGGGGTTGAAGTCTGTTTGAAAATAATTTCATGTAGACGTAGTCGCAAAGGCTATTCTGTAAACATAGACCTCGAACATCAAAAGCTAAATATAATGTGTTTGTACGACATTTTGAGATGATGAACTATCGCGATAATACAAGCTTGTCATCATAAATAGTAACATCTAATTTAGTAACCTCAACAACCAAATTCAAAGGCCATACACCCACTACTCGAAAACAATACCCCAAATCTCAGAGTAAAGACAAACAAGTAGGTACATACATACAAAATATGTTTGTGTCAAAATATGTGGTATTCTCCAATTAGAGCAGACAAGTACCTAAGGGGCGTAGTCAGAAGCACATTCAAACAATTATGTTTGGCACATGCTCAGATTTGGTGGTTAGCATTGCATACGTCACAGGTTGCAAGCCCATCGCCGCTTATAACAATACTAACTGTTTCCTTATAATAAATAGAAAATTCAATTGATGAAGACTAGGATTCGAGCCAACAACCTTCTGAATGAAAATAGTTTTACCTCCAAATCACTACATAGTATAAAGCAAAGTCACTTTCCGCTTCCCGCGTCTGTATGTAATATGTATGTATGTATGTATGTATGTTTGCTTATATCTTTAAAACTACACAACGGATTTTGATGCGGGTTTTTTTTATAAACAGAGTGATTCAAGAGGAAGGTTTATATGTATAATACATGCATAATATAGTAGAGAAACACTGATAATTTTAGAGGTTTCTAATGTGATGTCGTAAATAAACACATTTTTTTGCGCTTACATTGCAAATGCTGGCTGAACCCCACGAGAGATATCAAAATAATGTACTACAGTATTGTACACCTTAAAAACGTCTACAAAAAAGTCAACGATGGTATATTAGAAATGTCTTACGCACAGCGAAGCGGGCACGGGTCAGCTAGTTGGATATATAATTTACCACAAACTTAAACTCTAATGGCGTTGTCACATTCTCACCGCGAGTAATATACTGTTTTAATATTACTTTAAGAGGTAGGTAGGTGTGGTATTGGTGGTCATTTACAAATCATTTACAGTTTACAAGCGTGCGCTGTGAGTTATTTTGACTCTGAGTCCCCAAAAGTCTGACATTCGCACATGACCTGCTTCAGTGGCCTTGCACTAAATTATAATATCTAATTATGTTACCGCGTCGTTATGTCACAACGCTCTTCTCACGATTGTTCTTTGTCTTGGGCCTTAGCGATGTGGGAATTCAATGTATTAAATCACTGCTTTATAATTCGAGGACATGGAACTTAAATTAAAAGAATAATATTTCAACTTTATTTGTTTGAACAGACAAGAGTACAAAATACAATTACGTTAATAATTCGTTTTAAAAACTAAAAAAAAAAGTTCGACATTCTTAAAAAAACTATAGTTATCAAAATTTATTGGAACTTTGAATTGAAATAGAAATAAAACCTTTTGAAAAAATAATACCTACATTTTTTTTTTTTTTTATGGACTGATTTTAAAATTGAGTGAAGAAGTTGCTTTATGGAAAAACTACGGAACTATTTAAAGATTAAATTCATATGGCATCTCTTTGAGTTAAACCTATCGAATAAAAAAATGATTACCAAAATCGGGTAACAATAATTGGCGTTGGTAACATTTGAGATTTAAGCATACAAACAATAACACCTGCTGAATTAAATAAGATTTTATATATCTTAAGCACCATCTCTGATGTTATATTATAGTAATAAGTAAAGTTACTTAAATAATTTGAATAATAATTAAAACACTTTTAATTCAAATTACTCAAGCATGCGTTTCCCACAAGTAAATTACATTTTTGAAAAAAAAAAAAAAATGAGTTTACATTAGTTTCAGCGACTAACACTAGAAGTGTTATTTGCCTGTACAAAATGGTAATAGAATTCAGAATATAAAAACCATTTTAGCAATATCAAAAAAGTTTAAAATAAGCGACCTCAACTGGCGAGTAAACGCCAAAGTTACGTACTCCATTCCCATTAAACTTATACAATAGCAGTAGGTACTTTAAAAAAACTGGACTGGAACTGACTAGAAGTGCGAGTGGGGCTCGCGCACCGAAGGTTCCGTACAAATTTCTTATAGATTTTCCTTGTAGGTGGGGGGAATGGAGGGACGGATGGACAGACACACCTGTGATCCTATAAGGATCCTATCCTTCCGTTTTTTTCTTTTTGCGATACGGAACCCTAAAAACTAGCAAATTCATCGTTGCCCAGTTAGATTAAATAAATACCCTTTATGAGGCGTCATAACCAAAACCAACTGACTTAGTAAATAAAACAATAGATATAACTATCTGGTTTACATAATAGGAAATCAAACATAGATTTATCATTTTTATGTCTCCCAAAATTATATAAGATAAATAATAATGTCAAAATTTGTATAAACATACAATCAAAACTGTAATTAATATAAAATTAAATTACATAATCTAAATTAAAAATAATATTAAATAAAATTACATAATCTGAAATTGTAATAAATAGTACAATATTTTACAGTTTTATATTTTCATTATTTTCTTTCATAATATTTTATAACCATTTAATATACATTTATCAATTTTCATGATATGCCCGTACAAGCAGACAACCAATATCTATATATATAAAAGAAAGTCGTGTTAGTTACTCCACTTATAACTCAAGAACGGCTGAACCGATTTAGCTGAAAATTGGCAGGGAGGTAGCTTAGAGCCAGGAGATGGACATAGGATACTTTTTATCCCGGAACGGGAACGGGAACGGGAACGGGAACGGGAACGGGAACGGGAACGGGAACGGGAACGGGAACGGGAACGGGAACGTGAACGGGAACGGGAACGGGAACGGGAACGGGAACGGGAACGGGAACGGGAACGGGAACGGGAACGGGAACGGGAACGGGAACGGGAATTAAAATTTGACAGGACAACGTCTGTCACGGGTCGGCTAGTATTACATAAACAAACAAACCTATTTTTTTGTTTAATAGGTTTTATACAGAACATTAGTTAAACTGTATGGTTGAATACGCGACATTAGTTGAATGCGGGAAGTAATTGACGTGCGACATTGTGTAGCCGTGTCTCTGTAGTTTTATCGTTTTTCGTTTTCGTTTGGACTTGGCTTCATTCTTGTTTCTACCCACTTTACTTATGAAGTAATGTACGTCTACTCTTTCGACTCATTCTATTTTTTGTAAAAAAATAATTACGTTTAAAAAACTAAAAAGAAAACCGACGAAAATGTTTTGTTGACAATTGGTTGACCAATCGAAAAGTCAAGAGCGATATTCGTTTTTTTAAGTTTTTTGAAAGAACTATTAGTCCTATATAAATATAATTGAAATGAGACCAACTTAGGACTATATATATAGAAAAAACATCGAAATCGGATCATCAGGTAAAAAGATATAGGTCAACAAATTCAAATTCAAATTCAGATTCAAAAATCATTTATTTCAATAAAATCACAAGGATCACTTTGAAACGTCTTAGGAACTAGGTGAAGCTACTTCGATTCCTCGCGACCAAGCCTAAAAGAATCATAGGTACGGCCAGCGTTTAAACTCACGTACATCGGACTCAAAGTCGAGGCCCATTAGGCCAACACGGCAACACTGTATTGGTTCATCACATATCTTACAACAAAGAGAATGAACGAAGAAAGATTGACAAAGATTGGAATGAGTACAGGAACGTTGGAAGAAGAAGACCTAGAAAGACGGCGTATTTTCTTATACCAAATTGATGACGTTTTGAAAAAAACCGGCCAAGTGTGAGTCGAACTCGCGCACGAAGGGGTCCGTACCATTATCTATAAAAACGGCAAAAACAACATGTTTGTTGTATGGGAGCCCCCCTTAAATATTTATTTTATTCTGTTATTAGTATAGAAATACATAATCTGTGAATATTTCAACTGTCTAGCTATCATGGTTCATGAGATACATCCCTGTGACAGACAGACGGACAGCGAAGTCTTAGTAATAGGGTCCCGTTTTTACCCTTTGGGTACGGCACCTTAAAAAGGCCAGGTCAATAGTGCTCTAAACCGACAAGCATGCACGAGGAATGTGATGAGAGTGAATGAAGCAAAAGAAGTATGGACCGTAGCAAGTGGAAAGCCTTAGTCTGCCGTGTATGTTTGTATCTTACAAGTTCTCACTAACAGTGGTTATTGAAGTCCGAGTTCACAAAAGTAATAACGCCCGCAGTAAAGCTATTTACTGTCCAAGCGTTATGTTTTACGTCTGCGCACGCGCATGAAATGTAACGGGTTGCGCGCAAAACTATTACATAGTTTTTGGACAGCCTAGTATTTTTCTTATCAACATTTTAACAGGACGTTACTGTTTTAATCAAAATCATTGTATCCTAATATCCTAATCCTAATAATTATAAATGCGAAAGTTTGTGAGTTTGTATGTATGTTTGTTCCTCAATCAGGCCTAAACGACAAAATGGATTAAGTTGAAATTTGTTGTAGATGTAGATTTGATGCCCGAATAAATAATAGACTACTCTAAAAAAATAAAAACATCCCCAAAACAATAAAAAAACGCAAAAGGGATGATTTTAGTATAGATGGCGCTGGAGTGCAAAAAATCTGTCATACGTGTTGACATCAGTCGTCATAGCGACGTGTGTTACTTTATGCGATTATCAAAATTTGGACAGGGCAACGTCTGTCACGGGTCGGCTAGTATTTAAATAGTAAAAAAAAATACAAACAGACAGACTTTCGGTTACTTACACATTAGTGTGTGTTCTTGTTATAAGACTTGACTAGCTTCCGCTCGCGGCTTCGCTCGCTTGGTACTTAGATTACTTAGATAAAACCTAGCCTATATGCTATTCCAGATCAGCATGTATATTTTTCAAATTTCATAAAAATCTGTTTGGTGGTTTGGGCGTGATTGAGCCACAAACATACAAACATTCTCACCAACTTTCGGATTTATAAGATTAGTAGGATATGACTTTATTACAAAAATTGCCTTCTATGATGACTCAATCATGTTTTATAACTTTTCTTGCGAGTAATCTAAGATTGTGTCTGGTTTTATTACTACACCATCAAATGATCTCTGAATAGGTAACTTTCTATAGAATCGACCCTTAGCACTTATCCAAGCATATTGGAATCTGATGATTGGTCAAAGGATAAAGTCAAAAGATATTTATTTAAAAAAAAACTGGCCAAGTGCAAGTCGGACTTCGCACGAACAAAAAACAAAAACGGTTCCGTACAAAAAACGGCAAAAAAATCACGTTTGTTGTATGGGAGCCCCTCTTAAATATTTATTTTATTCTTTTTTTAGTATTTATTGTTATAGCGGCAACAGAAATACATAATCTGTGAAAATTTCAACTGTCTAGCTATCACGGTTCATGAGATACAGCCCTGTGACGGACAGACGGACAGACAGATGGATAGCGAAGTCTCAGTAATAGGGTCCCGTTTTTACCATTTGGGTACGGAACCCTAAAAAACACAAGGATCACTTTGAAACTTCTTAGCTAGGTGCAATCCCGACAGACGTACTGTCAAATTTCAATAATTCCACAGAAAAAGCACTTAGTTTTTCCCGAACTTTATGTCACTTAATGCTTATACCTAATGAACAATTTATTAAAGAACAAACAATTTAATAAAAATCGCTCAAGCCGTTTCAGAGTAGTTTGGTTACAAGCACACACGAGAATTTTATACAGGATGTTACAAAACTACCCGTAAAGCCGAAAGTAGGTTATATGGGGCTTTATAACGATATTCACAATATTTAAGAACCGCAGTAACGCAAAAAAAAAGAAAAATAACATTTATTCATTTATTAATAAAAAGTAGAAAAACTATTAAAGTAGACAATTATTAGGTAAAATAGGTACGTAGGCCTTTCTGTTAAATAATCTGGTTCCCTGACATGACAGCTTACTAGGGTTGACAAAATTATATATAATTATATTTTTTACGGGGTATTTTGTATCACGTTGTATATTAAAAGATTAAGATAGGTCTTGTAGGTACATGTTTTTATTTATATGACCCCAAAAAACTCCCCATTTCAACCCCAAACGTCTCAATAAACAGGATTAAACCCCAAATCATGACGTCAGCTACGCCCCACAACTTCTATTTAAAATCGCTTTCGCCTTACTCATCGATCAAACGCATCGGCTCAAAGTAAAAGGATTACGCGAATGTTTGTTTAAAAATTGGTTTTACCATTCATTGCAAATTTTAAATTGATTAGCGTGAGAGATTTATATGGGAACCGTAGAAGGAATTTGGTCTGTGTAAAATTATGAAATTAAATCTTTGCAAGGAAAGCAATTAGATTGTGAACTTGAATGAACCAGGTGAAACTTTTAAACCGCCTTCAAAAAAGGAAGAAGGTTCTCAATTCAGAAGTTTTGTATTTTTCTATGTCACACCGATTATTATGGCTGGTCTAAAATCTTTAGTTTTAGTTAAATCTTTAGCTCCAGCTTTAGTAAAATTATTATACGATCGAGCACCTACGCGTCACATCATATAACATTGTCATCGGAACTTGACAGGTATGCAAAGTTGTGAGTGTCTGTTGAACAGCTCCTGACTCCATCATGAGATCAGCTCACTGTCACCGTATTATTTCATTGTCACCGAAGTTACATGAGTATGCGAAATATCAGCTCAATCGGTTAGAGATAACTGCTTCAAAATTGAGTTTCAAGATTCCACCTTAACAAACATAGTTACATAGTTCATAGTATTCAACATATTCTGATGGAATGTGTGCGGAATGCTGATGATAGAAGAATTATGTTTGGTTCAATGTTTGATGTTGGCCGATGTAACAGTATATTGGCTTCACCGATGTCTGATGAAGCCAAAAAAATTTATTTCCTAGCTAATAAGTGCTTAGACAGGAAAGAATCCTAATTTTTTTTTTTCTCTCTTTTCTTTCTTTCTTTTTTTTGTTAACCTAGTTAATTTGTACCGATTGGGCGGTGTGGTCGCAAAGCGACAAAGCCCTTTTTTTTCTTACGTTTAATAAATTAAAAAAAAAAAAAAAAAAAAAATAGTTCATAGTACATTCACTGCAAGTTAAATAAAAGCTTGTAAAAAAATAACCGACTTCAACGAAGATCTTTGTTATGTTACTCTTAAGTTCTAAAAAATATATTTCGACTCCCAAAACCCTCATTTGTAGTTCAATAATTAGACAGATTCTCACATCTCGCGTATCGACCTACTTACTCACCGTTCAAAAATGATTGATTCGTTTCATTCATTGGCTCATTGGCTCATGATCAATGCAATTCTATTGGTGAACGAAAAATTCCGAATTATGTGAAGTTTTTGTTTTCAAAAAGCTGTCGTCGTCATTTACCTTTATTAACAGTTTTTCATAATCACGTACATCACGTATAAAATGTAATGTTTGGGTGTGCCTCTGACTACTCCTTCATAGATCTGTGTGCCTAGAAATCTGGGAGGATGACAACCGTATTCATCACACACAATTGTGAGTCTATTTAATTATTTTTTTTCGTTTTTTTTTTGAAACAACTGATTCTTACTTACAGACTAGCAAAGAGTATACAATAAATAAATATTGACTGTCAAAAGCAATGACTTTTTTACATAGGTGCCATGTTTGAACATGGCAATCCAAAATAATAAATGAGAAGAAAAATTTAAACACATCTTCGACCTGAAATTCACGTCCACGGTGCTACACTCTACATCCAAAATTAAATTATTGTCTCATCTTCCGTAGACTAATATTTTTCTTACATATCGCTATTTTGTCTATGGTTTTTACAGCGGTACCAACTGTCAGGAAAACATTGACAGTGGCTTAAGAGGCTGCCAGTCGCTGATTGCTCTTTTTCGAAAAGAAAAAAGAAATACTTCTGAACAAGCCACATCTCCTATTTTTATAAGTATATTACTTCAGGTTCCTACCTAGATTTCTATTAAGCTGAAAACATAATAGCAGAAACTTTTCACGATAAAGATATTATTTCAAAATGATACGTTTTAGAATTTATGATCGAAATATTTTATATACCTACTATTAAAATCAACTTGTGATTTATTGTTAAAGATAGGTAATAATGTAGATCTAGATTTCTATTAGGATAGATTTTTGATAAGTATTTATACATAATTTATATCATTAATTTATTCGAAAAGCTAAGGCGGACCCCACGCGCGGACGTGTGTTTGTCATCATTGCAGCGGTCGGTAAGATTATTTATCGAAGTGATTAAAGATGGGTACATCTTTATTCACATATACTATACATTATAAAATAGGAGATGTGGCTTGTTCACAAGTATTTATTTTTTCGTTTCGAACAAAAATAATCGTCGACTGGCAGCGTCTTAAGCGAGCGGTTTCTAAGATGTGGTGAAAATACACGAGATTTTTTTTCGGTATTTTCGGTAATGACCGAAACATTGTGAAGCCAGAACAAACTGATGCCTCGCTGAAATTTATGGTTTATCTATCTATTAACAAGCTATTCTATGACTCTTGAAATATTTCAGTATTTTCTTAGGAAAAATCTAGATTTAATCTCTATATACTCAAACACAGTAAAAAATATATATACTTAGAGTACTTAGATTTATAAAATATTATGTATTTTTTCGTTGTAAAATTCCTCTTAATTAGTCTTGCTTAATGCTCAATTCGTCAAAATGAAGCTCTGTATGTTCAATGATTGAATTCAAATTAAAAAGGTTGTACCTCAATAGCGAATGCAACTTAGTAAGCATCTCTAATTGGTTCAAATCAAATTCGAATTATCACAAACCAGAACACAAAGAGCTATGCACGCCTAAAGTGATTTACGAAGCGCAGATCAAAGCTAACTGGATTATCGAGCAATATAAAAAAGGTTTTATTGTATGTGGATCTAAAGCTGCGTACCTACACTACAGTGTTTAGAAATATGCCAAACATAGTATAAAGCAAAGTCGCTTTCCGCTTCCCGCGTATGTATGTATGTATGTTTGCTTATATCTTTAAAACTACACAACGTATTTTGATGCGGTTTTTTTAATGAATAGAGTGATTCAAGAGGAAGGTTTATATTATGTATAATACATGCATAATATAGTAGAGAAACACTGATAATTTTAGTGGTTTCTAATGTGATGTCGTAAATAAACACATTTTTTTGCGCTTACATTGCAAATGCTGGCTGAACCCCACGAGATATATCAAAATAATGTACTACAGTATTGTACACCTTAAAAACGTCTACAAAAAAGTCCACGATGGTATTATAAATGTCTTACGCACAGCGAAGCGGGCACGGGTCAGCTAGTAGATACATATTGAATAAAACTTTCAGTTCTGATGATTGAAATATAGTCGTTTGTTTATGCATTAACTAGCTTTCGCCAGTGACTTGACTTGTTTGGTACCCCAATAAAAAGTATATTGTTTTTTATCCAGGTAATAAACCTATATCATACAGCAAATCTCAACCAAATCGGTTCAGCCGTTACTACGTGAATGGATACTGGTAAAGGAAAAAACCGTTAACAAAACAATAATAATTTAAAAGAACAAGAGAATGTATGGAAGAAACTATTAACAAATGCCTTGGTTCATAAAAACACAGACCCGAAAAAAATATTTACAAATATTTGTCACGCCGCGAGGATTGAACCTATCGCTACTCAGTCATTCAACCACCACGCCACCTAGGTCACTACCACATCACATCAATTTAATTTTTTAACTAATGATTTTTGGAATGACCAACCGCGCATATCTTTTCAGCTGTTAATCTCAAAGTCAAAGTCAAAGTCAAAATTAAACGTAAATTAAACGTAATTTTATTTACGCTTCGGTGTGTCTGCATCTTTATATGAACCAAGCAAACATAGATAGAGTAGTGATGCATTCAGAAGTTACAATTAGTTTTGGAGATCGTTACACAAAACTGTTTTTTTAAATCCGATTTTAGATCTGTACAAATTGAAACGTCATGAAATTTCGATAATTAATATTGGGTGATGAATGGCGGCGCGTTGAAAGCTTCTAATCTCGTTCGTTATAGTTCGATGCGTGTACGCATGTCGCTGATTATTTAAGATTATGATCTGCTTAAAGGATCCAACATTATTAGGGTTTCGTACGCCAAAAGGAAAAAAAATGGAACTCATAAAGGATCGCTTGTGTGTCTAATATTTTAAGAAACTAAAATAGGATCAACACTGTTATTGCCAAGTACGGCTGACATACTCTCAGATCTCAAGGCTTTTAAATCCTTGAAGATGTCTAAAGGGGTAGTCAGAGGCACATCAAAATGTTTGCTACAATACCCACATTTTACAGTACATGAATAATTATCTTAGTCGGCGTAATGCTGATATAGCCAACTAACACAAGAAAATTCATTGATGCACGGCCGGGAATCGAACCCACGACCTTCAGATTAAAAATCAGAGTAGGTACCTTCCACTCGGCCAATGGCTCAGTATCACTATAAAAGCCAACAGGCATGCACAGTTAATCATAATTACGTAGGCAGACAGGTGTGAACGTGGTTACGACTCAATTCGGTAGCGCGGCCGGCTAATTTGAACACGGTCGTGTATCAAAATTAATTAGTAGCCCCTCGGCTACACAGAATAGCCGTTTGTAAGCTTAAGAACTGTGAATAGGGTTTCATATAGGCAATCAAATAGTTATGCTCACAGGCACCGGACTATAAGTTCATACTTATTTTTAAAACTATATATTGCTTATGAACAAGATCATCGAAAAATGTAGGAACAGCTTTGACTACTTTTATCAAAAGTATGGAATACTTTTTTATTTGTATATTGTAAAAAAATACCACTATTATTTGGGCATGTTTATTCCGAAGTTTTATATTATTAGGTATTTTTTTTTTATTAGGCAGGCGGCCGGTTGTAAAACATAAGCAAATACTCATTTACGCTTACGCATTTTATATTCATATTTATATATTACTGTAAATCCGTTCAGTAGTTTTTGCGTGAAAGAGTAACAAACAGTTTGTGAGTGAGTGAGTGGATGTGTGTACATCCACTCACTCACTCACAAACTTTCGCATTTATAATATTAGTAAGATTATATTTGACGCATGGCAATTCAGCACCATTAACATTATTGACCGTCGAAGACGCATGATTCTTCGTCTACTGCGGTCGAGCGGTGCTGTGTAAATCACCTTTGTTTTTTTGTTTATCCCACAGATGTCTTACAACGGTCCCTATCATTCTATCTCCGAACAAAACCCCAACCGTTTCCATTCCCGTAACATCCCCAAACGGAATCGAACCCGCATCCGATCTCTATCGCCATTTAGCTCGTGTTGACGCATAAATATCGGAAATCATAAAAACGCGTGTCATATCCCTTGAGACCCTATTCTAAAGTTGATCGATAACTTACGTACCTATTGCATGACAATAACAACCTACTATTCTAAAACCATTTATAATTAATAAAAATTAAAGTGAAGCATCGACACCACAAGAAAAAGACGTATTTAACATTGACCTCAAGTTTATGTTTTTGAGTATAAGACTCGTAATTAATAATCACAAAAAATGGGAAAAAAACGCTTGTTATATCGACCAGTAAGTTATGTTTTAATGAAACGGCGACTGTTAATGCTGTCAATAACTTTGGTTCGGCGCTATATACGGACGTCATTTGTTGAACGCCGCTTCTCAAGAACCCAAGGTTTCGTTTGAATTAGTATGCTCATGTACTGGAACAAATATCCGCAGTAATGTTAGTTTTGACCTAACAAATTACTTGATTACTGGTCAAGAATCCACAAAAAGTATAAACATTTGTAAAAACTGTTGATAAAATCAAAGAAAAACTGCGTTGTAAAAAGCTAAGGTCAAATCACGATGCAAAATGGTAATTGAAATGCAGTGCATATCATCAAACTAATTTAACTACTTTATATACATACCTACAAACAAATTATGATCTAATTAATTAAAAAACTATTTTCATCAGTAGTAGCTGTAGAGTAGATAGAATACGTATGGAACACTTATATATAAGTATTCCACTTAAAGTCTAGAATGATTATTTAAAACCTGTTATTTATTTAAACCACACGAACGACCTTAGATATCATGTATTTTTTTTAAGTTATTACGTACCTACGCGTTACTTAGTCATTTCGAGTAATCCTATATATTTCATCTATTAAAATTGTCTAATAATATTACATGGACTTCAGAATAGACCCTTCAAGGTGTGAAACGTTGCCCAAAAACACAAAACGGTGACAGACAGACAGTTACAGATTACCACCCTTTTATTATAACCATATTAAGATATTATCTGTACTACAAAAAGTCATCTTTTCATTGCATTTAATCCTTTTAAATATCCTTTGAGAATTGGCACCCGTGTATAGGATATTATAAATACAGACGTCAAAATGTATAAAACACAAAAGAAGCTATTCAAAAATAGTTTTTATTTGTGAGTATATAAAGTTGAAATTGAGTTTGTAGATTTCGTAACGGATTAAAAAGTCAGTGTTGACTATTTAAGTCATATAAAAAGGATATTTTATGCGCGTTAAGAACAATAGAGTACATCTACATTAGTGAAGGGAAGTTTCTTGTTCTGGAACACTGCTGACTGTTAAATATGACGACTTTGAACTTGAATAAAAACTCAAATTCAAAAAAAAACATACGAACTTAATCCCCATATATTATCGTACTAGTTTTTACCCGCGCCTTCGTCAGCGAAGATTCGGGAAATTGTTTTTTGACGACTTTATTGCGGAAAATCAAAAGAAAACTTGCAAAGCCTATGTCCGTCCCAAGACTTTGAATTATCTCTACATGACATTTAATCAAAATCGGCAGACAGACAGACAGAGTTACTTTCGCATTTATAATATTAGTATATATTATGGTATATCCACTCAGATCTTGGAGCGCTCAGATCCATGAAGCTACCACCTCACCTAGCATTAAGTAAGCTAACACGGATCTCTGAGTTTATTATGCAGTGAAAACTATGACTGGACTCACACCTCATTTGGTAGTGCCTTCTGCGCTGTAGGTTGTGGGTTCGATCTCCACCCAGGACAAATATTTGTGTGATAAACATAGATGTTTGTTCTATAGTTTTATCTATTAATCACGATAGTTTAAAAAGAGATAAGATATTCGACGGAAAGAAAGAAGCCGCATTGCCCCTGCCCACCCCGTTGCCGAACACAAAAAATCTCAAGTCCCCGCGTATTGTAGTCCGCCATAAATAATAATTAATCCAGCCTGATAATTGTTCTCACAATATTTGTATGTGAACAAAGGGTATTTACCACAAGATCATATCTCGACCACAGATTATTTTTAGTACGTAATGTATCTTAAAAGTTTCACTATGAAGGATACCAACAGTACCTATCAAGAAATTTTTAAGTGCATCGTAGTTTTTAGACGTACCTCTGACTACCCCCTTTAGATATCCTGAAAGATCTAAGCGCCTTGAGATCTGAGAGTATGTTTATCGTGCTTGAGGATTACAGTCGTGATCCTGTTTATTTATTATTTTATTTCATGTTTTAGCGTTTTATACAGTAAAAAAAAACTATATTTTGGTACTAGATTTTACGTTAGCATGTGAGAGCTTTATAAATGTGTATAATCCTTCAAAACTTTCCTGAAAGGTACACATTATGAGAAAACACAGAAATTACTGTATTATCATTTTTCATCGATATATTATTTTTCCGTGAGTAATCCACATATTTTCCCATAATGTGTTATTAATCACTCAGTCACAAGCCATATTGAATCTTAAATCAGTGTAATAAAACTGTTTTTAGATTGAAGGTAGTTATAAGTGATATAAACGCGTCTGAACTCAGAAGCTTGGCAAAAAACACTTAGTTATATTCAGATCAAGATGCAGTGGTGCGTGCGATGCGTCTACATCCAAGAGCGAGGTATGCATTGTACGATAAAATAATACTCAATAATACCTAATTATCTAGGATATAGGTAATATGAAGACCAGAGGTCTACTCGCGAAACAAAAACGAAATTTCGTGACAATGTTCGTTTCAAAATGACATCGTTTTGACTATAGTTTGTACTTATAGACTGTACCTTTATTTAAAACAAAGTGTTTTGAACAAATGAATTCTAATTTGAATATGAATAGTTTGAATGATAGAACAACCTAATCAGTTCAAACTATAGTCGAAACGATGTAACAATTACACGAATATTGTTATTAAATTTCGTTTTCCGTTCGCAATTAGACCCCTTGTACTTATGTGGTTCGAATCCCGATCGTGCATCAGTATGTCTTAGTTCCAATTCTTATAATGATAATGATATGACGCAACCTGTCACATGAAACCCAAAAAGTGGAGCAAATATTAAATTGTTGATGTAACGCTTAGACGTGCCTCTTACTGCCCTCAAAACATCTTCAAGGAACAGAATGCCTGGAGATCTGAGACGATGACAAACATGTTTAAGGATTTTATGTGACAATATTTTTTACCTAATGTTTTTTTGTGAGATAAGAGTTAGGAAATTTTCATTACAAAATATTGTATTACAGTTTATTTTGCTGGGATCACGTTGTAAATTTGACATATCACAATTACTACTCATTTACCTACCAGTAAACAATGCGCGTAGTTCTATTGTTGGATAACAATGAATACAATTTCTGGTTAGCACCATTTTCTGACGTTATCCAGTAGCCAACGTGTTTGCTACAAAATATCAGAATTATTAGAACTTGGAACAATCATATGATTTAATCTGATGGTTCTAAGACGATTACGGTAAAAAAATACTCTCAATTGAACGCAAAATTATAAGTAAATTGCTAGTTTTTTTATAGTTTTAATTCTTGTTTTTATCAGTTGGGTTTTTAAATAATTCTTTGAAGCATTTTTTTTAAATACCTTTATAGAAGGTTCCCAATTTGATTGTATTTTTTATGTTTGTTACTTCAAAATTCCGTAATTTATGAACACATTTGGAATATTGTTCATTTGGTTGGGAGGATGGATATACTTCCCGTTTGGTCTCATTTAAATTTAAGGAAAAAATACTACCTTTAAGGCGCTTCGAGCTAGAACGACGCTAGAGTCGAGGCGGCGGCGTCGAGGAAGAAATAGGAGATGAAGTTGTATTGGACCTAAAACGTCGTAGCGTATGAAGTCGGTTTTGTTTTTAGTTTTCTAAACGTAATTATTTAGTCCTATTTTTATTATCATGTATGCAAGCTTAGGTATAATATTGTAGTTACCAGGTACCTAAAAGTGTGGTTTATCGTTACAAAGCCAGCACGATATTAAGGTCAAACATTTTTTGCAATACAAAAATTGCAAACGATAATTGAATAAGACTGCATGCTGCGCTGGAGTTATTATTTTTTGCGTTTCGTTATATTGAGAGCAAAAAGTATATAAAATAAAATAAAAGAGTACAATTAGATTAATGATCAGTCTTGATGATGATTTAAAGGTTGAAATAAATTGAGATACATTTGACGCAGATCTAAGTACTATTATATTGTGAGAATTATAGGCGTACAAGTGTATTTGTACGTACAAGTTTTGTACAGTTTGAAACTAGATGGTGCTATGTAAAATAAGAAAAAAATGTGTCATAATTTCTGACTCATAAATTGTTCTTGTACACGACAAAGTTTAACTTTCCTACTTACGCATTTTAACTGTAATAACAGTATGCATAAAATAAATATAGGTCCTTCAAACAAGGCTTGGTTATTTTTCTCTAAGAGAACAGGTTTAAATTCCACTAGATTTAAGATTCCAAATCCTTCAATGAATGAATTTGACTGCTGTTATTTATTTGTTAATATAAAAATCAAAGCTGCGAATATGCAATAAGACACAGCGCAAACGGCTTGTAGGAACAAGGAAGCCCATAATTGGTGTTAAATCAACACGGGCTTAAAATCCAGCGTGAATGGAATCTGCGAATCAGAGATGACCGAGGGTTCCGCCGGCGATGCTATCGCTAACACCTAGCGCTTGCCAGGATGGAGACTACTAAATGTGGATGCGGCATATTAAAAGCACGCATGCACGAAAATGCACCTTCTGTAGTCTACTCTTGAAAACGAGCAATGATATATCGGGACAATCGACACATCGTTTCCGACTATAATTTGAAGGATAGAACGACTGACATTACTTTTGACAATTAACATCATACATTCTAATACGATAGACGACGATTTCTAAGAGTGCGGTTTGGTAGAATATAATATCGGAGCACTGTCACTATCGTCGGTAATGTTTAAATCGTTTTGCAGAGTAAGGGCCCTGGGCACAGACCATTATCGTATAGTAAAGGTATCGTCGAAATGAAAAAACTGGATATTTTATACAGTGTTCACAGAGCTATAGTTCGGCAACGTTGAAGTCGGTCAAAAACACATCAAAACATTTTCGCCTCCAGATCACCGTCCTTGGGAATTACAGTCGCGTCCGTATCTTTTGATCTGTGATCCTTTTAATAAATATAATGTAAATTTAACACTTCAATTTTATAGTTTTTGAACGGAATATCATCTTCTAACTTCGTTCATTCGCTTGTGGAATTTCCCTTGGTGCAGGCGGCGCGGGGTGGCGCACGTAATTGCGGCTTATCGCACATTGTTCCGCTAAGGAGCACAAGGCTGGACGTGTGAGCGTACAGAGACGGCGAGATTGACCGCTGGACACCGAGCAGACATTACGACCTGGCAGGTAACAGTTGACCAGCGAAACTGTACGCATAAAACATAGTATACATCAACGAACCTAGAAAGTAGGTAAATCCACATCTGTACTATTTAAATACAAAATATTTTATTTGATTTTATCCAATTTTGTCCCACTGCAGGGCAAAGGCTTTCATCTCTTTTTTCCACACATCTCGATCTCCAGCTGAAATGCGCCAATCACTTGAATGGCAGTCGAGATCGTCCAAATACAATACAATTTTGTGTAGGTACAAAGAGATGGAGTCTTTTGTCGTAGTTTTTGTGAAGCTGTTTTTAGGGTTCCGTATCCAAAGGGTAAAAACGGGACCCTATTACTAAGACTTCGCTGTCCGTCTGTCTGTCCGTCTGTCTGTCACAGGGCTATATCTCATAAACCGTGATAGCTAAACAGTTGAAATTTTCACAGATTATGTATTTCTGTTGCTGCTCTAACAACAAATACTAAAGACAGAATAAAATAAATATTTAATGGGGGCTCCCATACAACAAACATGTTTTTTTTTGCAGTTTTTTATAGATAGTTGTACGGAACCCTTCGTGCGCGAGTCCGACTCGCACTTGACCGGTTCTATTTCATTCCATTTGAATGATAAAACATTAAATTTCTATAGGTACTTAACACGAAAATTTCAGATCTTCAGAAATCATATAGTCAGATATGTAAGTACCTATGTATAGGGAAGGACTTGGATAGTACATTCAAATCTATTCGTATCATAAATTAGTAAAACACATTTTATTCTAGATAGTTACTTTGAGGATTAATAAGGGCATGTTTCATCATCTTCAAGTAAAGTGTTAATTAGTTACTTTCCAGTTAGCGCTAAATTAATGTATGAAAGTGTCAAACTATGAAGATGGTGAAACAGGCCCTAAGCATAAAAAAATTGTTCACTTATGCACTGCAAATATCTCTCAGCACAAAATGAGCAATTAATTACAACTCAACAATAAAAATATCATTAAAAATTAGAGATCCTAACCTCGATGAGTCGTCATAATTTTTTTCTCAACTCATAAAATCAAATTGATGTTATTTAATTGCAATTGCTGATAATATTGTCAAAATTACTTGAGTAACGACCTAAAATACCAGTGGGACTCACCTTGAAGCACTCTTTTCTCAGTGGAGCTTATAGTCAACAATAATCAATAAACTGCATACGAACGCATGTAATCGATTGTCTTCTTTGAAGGGTTAAATAATACTAGCACATAGAAGCGTAACTCCTTAGCTAATTTTACAGTCACGGTTACAGTCGGCGCTCATTTGCAGTTAACAGGCGTCTGTCAGCGGTGCGAACGTGAATCTTGCCATCATTTGAATAATAATAAATTTTCTTAAGATTTTGTCTTATGGTGTTACTCCACGTTTTCTTCCAAAGAAGCTATCAATAATCATATGGAATTCATACTTATTAAAGCCTAACCGAAAATACTAACTTTATAGCTTCTCTAAGTCAAAACGGTGAAGGAAAACATCGTAATTCCACCAGTTAGTATTCTTATAAGCGGCGATGGGCTTGCAACCTGTCACGTATGGAATGCTAATTACTGCAAAATGTGGGCATCTTCAAAGGATCTAAGCGTCTGGAGATCTGAGAGGATGTGTACCGTACTAGGGGATTACAGTCGTGATCCTAGTTATTTTTGTTTATTTATAAGTCTTATGAACCTGTCTTGGGACAAACTGCGAGAATTTCACTTCTATTGATCAAATCCTTCTTCGACAGTGCATGCAGGCCATTGTCAAGTTTTTTCCACATTTCCACAGTGAAGGGACGGTGTGAACTATGGCACTGCAAGGTCAGTTGTCAAAGGCTTGCGTTTACTATACTGTCATAATGGCAGGCATTACGGTATTTATGCGAGTAATACATAGCTTGGGGTACCGGCCGGCCCCATATGTTGGTCCCAACATTGGCCCCAACGAAATTTGTCCAACATGTGGATCTAGATAATTACGTTTAAAAAAGTAAAAAGAAAACCGACGAAAATGTTTTGACCAATCGAAAATTCAAGGGACGATATTCGTTTTATAAGTTTTACGAAGGACCTAAGTCCTATATTAATATATTTTAAATGGCAATAAAAAAATCGTCGATCGAATCCAACCAGTTGAATGATATGCGAATTATTGCGAATTCATACATAAAAAATTAAATCATGTCGAATTGAGAATCTCCTATTTTTTCGTTGGGAAAAAATTGCATTGGCCCCAACGTTGGGGCGAGCGGTGACAAAACTACTCGTAGTTTAATAGCCAACGTATTGCCTACCAAATTACCCGACCAACATTCTTACCAGCGCTGGGACCAACGTGTGGAGCTAGGGTTAGAGACGTCCATTAATTTCGTGAGGCGTTTAGGGGGGGGGGGGGGGGGGGGGTCGAGATAAATTTCACCCAATCTCACATAGTGGTGAAGGGGGATCTCTGCAAATATCACGTAATTATTTGTGAACCTTTCTAAGCTTCTCGATAAAGATCACGTACCGGAAAACGTAACGTAGACCCAAGTAGTTTTTCGTTTAGTATTAAATGTAATTATTACAACAGCAAACTATCATAATATAGGCGTTATGGCATCGATTGAAGACTTAATCAAATAAATATTGGTTTGTATGACTGCAACTTTATAGACAGGTTTGCTTGAAAAACGACTACTGTAATATAACAGTTTTAATGTAGCGGAGATGCAGCACCACCGTTGTAGACGTAGTTGTCTGAAAACCTTGCTCCACGCCATGGTTCATGAAGCAGCATAAGGCTGAGATGGGGCCTGTTTGACCCTGGTAGTCTGTGGTTTTATGTATCTTCCTTCTTCTTATTATTTGTAGGTATCTGTGTTCATCTGTGTGCGTGACATTGCACATCTTCAACTAAATGTCTGAGGACTTTATGGATTTGTTTAAAGGGTTCACCTAGCAAGTTCTATGAAGCAGTGAAAATATTAAGTAGCAGGTTCCAATAGGCGTAGGCACCCGAGAGTTTTTTTTGTCTACGTATGAATAGACAGCGAAAAATTGTGTTTTTATATGAAAAGCAGCGATATTTCTACTGTTTGAACATACTAAACGATAAATAAATGGACGGTATTAAAGTGACAGCTAGCGTTTGTTAGGAACCCATGGCGTAAATGTAACCCGACACGAGGTTAGAATGTTGACCGGACCCGTTGGCATTATGAGCGCACGCAAAAATGATGACCAGGTAATAGTAGAGACAAAAGCTCTTAGTGAATATTTTAGGGAAATAAAATTGAATTGAGATTACCACTGGAGTCCCAATCACGGTAGACATCTCAGATCTGCAGGTGCTCAGATCCTTGATAATTTCTAAAGGACGTCTCAGAGACGTTCACTTTGCATTTGGAACATTTTGCATAGCATTCCATACGAGACAGGGTCCAATCACATTGCCGCTTTTTTTAAAAAAAACTGGTATCGTTGTCTAGTTTTCAACAAAAAAAATACAGAAAAAGTCATAAATATTAGAAAATTGATTAAAATCACAAAGGTTTCTTATTAAAATTTAAGTTTTTGAATAATTGAGTATTAATAAACTTACACATGCATAATTTACTTAATTCTACTACAAATAAATGTATATGGATCGTAATTAGGGCAACGAATCGATAATAATGTTTTTTTACATCGAGATATATTTTTATTTTATTAATAGATACATAATTATTGTTAACCACAAACTTACCATAGTTACACATCTAGATACTTAAATAAAACATTTTAGTCTCACTACACGTAATCTACAACAAGCATTGGTCTCCTAGCCAGTAAACACTTTTCTATACAACATTACCAGTAGACGTTTATTACAAAGTACATTCAAGGAAACGAGTGCTCAGACGATAATTATCGGTCGGCTACGAGCCTTAGACCTCGCTTGGCTCCATATTGCTCTATTAATTAGACTAGGGATGGGAACTCAATATACTCGTAGGTAAACCAACTTGGAATTCATTTTAGACTATTTGACTCTATCATACGGTTGGTTCAATTCAACAATTTAATTTGATAAAATGTTGAAAATTATGAGTTTATGCCGTGTTGATCGATGAGGAGGTATCTCAGTTTTTAATACGAAGGTTGTGGGTTTGAATCCCATATGTACATTTATGGATCTTCTATTAGAAAAAATTATACCAAGCCCAAGCGTAAGGAAACCAGTTAGTATTTATATAGAGACGGGCTTGAAACTTATCACGTATGGGATGCTAATTAGGTACCTACTACTAAATATAGGCACGTGCCAAATATAATGTTTGGACATGTTTCCGTCTACTCCCATTAGATATCTTGAAGGATCTGAGCGTTCTCTGATCTGCAAGGATGTTTACCGTACTTCGAGATGACAGTCGTGATCCTATTTCATTTCGTCTCCGTCTCACAAAGCGCAAACGACGCTAACGATAACAAGCGATGTTTTTTTTTAAGTTCAATGTATAATTTACTTCTTGATTCGCTAATATGTAAGTAAAGTTCAGTATTCTATTCTCAATGTATCATTATAGCGGACCTCTTAAAAACGATTGTCACTCTTTTTGCTCGAACAGGGCTGAAATGTAACAAAAAGTGAATCGATATGCTCATTAAAACTGAATATGTTAAGTTTTGATTTCCTAAAAAACGTTGACTGATATTTGATGTCCATAATAGCAGAGGTACGAGAGGATAGGTTTAGAAATGTTTGTAAAAGGTTAATTTCAATCAATTTATATTTCATACCAGTAATTAGGCTAAGCTTTGCAATTATCGATTAGCTGCAGTTGCTAACAAAGTTCGATTAGTACTAGAAACATTTTTGACATGATGGTTTATCGATGATACTTATATCAAAGAAGATGGATGGACTGTGTGAAAGACGACATAGGTAAGAAAGGAGTGAGTGATGAGATGACTGCTGATAGAGGGAAATGGAAGAAAAAAATGTTATATCGACCCCACATATGTGGGATCAGGGCAGGAAAATGATGATGATGGTTTTAATCGATAGTTTCAGTTTCAAATAAAAACTGATTGCATCAAAACTTACCGTTAAACACATTTAGGTACATTTACTGTAATTAAGGAAAAAAGTGTATTTTGCAAAGAAATGACATAACAATTATTATTATTGTACAAAAGTGTGCTGTATTTCATTTTACAAATTTAAAGTTATGCCACTTACGTCACCGTTTTTAGTCAAACGAAAGCTTAAGCATGACTAGTCTAAATATAACAATGTTGATTTTAATTTGAAGTCGAATTTACAAACACTTAAATAATAAAGCTTGCGCTAAGTCATCTCATTTGCTAAATATTTACATTTAGGCATGATTTGAGCTGGATTTGACACTTGGACTTGACAGCAAAATTATGTGTTGTTTTTTACAGGACTTCTGGTACAAGATGCTATTGAAGAACAGAGTTTATTCAAAATCGCATTATCATCACGACGGACACAAAATGGTGAGTGATAATAATTCAAATTTTCTATATCAAGAAAAACGTGTTTATTTAATTATATCACACTAGCTGACCAGGCGGACTTTTTACCGCTTTAGAATTACCAGATGTTGCGGAATATGTTGTCTATTATTATTATTATTATTATTATTATCAGCGCTGGTATTCTGCTGAGACCAGTTAGGAACCCAAGGTAGCCGAACTTAAAACAATATAACACACTTTAACCTAAACACCATTTATAATAATAATTAACTATAACATTACACAAAATATCACGCTAGAGAATAACCACATAGTTAGTTAGTTTGTTACAGGTGAGAGAGAGGTAGAAAAGCATATTAAAAAGGCATAGAATATTCTAGAACATCCCTAGTCGGTTAAATAAACGCAGAGGTTACGGTGCGCGCGCATCTCTGATAAATAACGCACAAATCGGTTTGTTTGCATAGAACCACATGAGGTTATGGGTACTCTGCTTTGCAATTCGAGATTTCAAAAGCTATAACAGAATGCGAACTCATTTGAATGGTATTTATGGGGATAAGGCCCAGTATACACAAGTGGAGAGGTGTAAAGTCAAACATGAATACGGGATCGAGATGTTTATTATTTCTATCGCTTTTCGACGCCTTATTCTAATCTATAAGATTATGGTACGAGTATCTTCCTAAATAATATATTGTAACATGTATCTAACTAAAGTAGTGCCAAAGTTTTATTTAATCTATTTAATAAACCTGGACTTTTTGAAACTTAAAAACGTTATTCATAAGGTAGAAGAGAGGGTGTAAAATTACCCTGTCAAACTGTTATAAGTAAGCTTTTTGGAAGTAAAAATCCCATTACTAATGATGTCATACACATTCCAATAGAAATAACGTGATTATATTTAAGATTTTGGAAAATAACTTTAAGATTTTAGCTATAGTGTTAACAAAATTTACGTATTTAGGACAGTAATTTCGTAATATTACATATCATTGAAGACATTTGTTATTTTCATGCGCAGCACCTGTCGAATTAAATCAGTGTTACAAACTCAGTTTCAATAAATAAGGAAAATGATAAAGAATTACCGAAGGTGTAGACATACCTAAGTTGTATTTCTGCTAGCCCATCAACTGCGCCATCTCATAACTTAAAATGTTATCATGTAAACATATACCTAACTGGATAGCTTGGGTTTCTAGTCTGAACTTTGTATGTCAACACATCAGGCTGCGTCTCGATTGCGCGCGATGTACCTCGAACAGCTTACGCGACAACGCAATGAATATCGCGTTGTCGCTACTGTGCAGCCTGTGCTGCCTTTAGAACTTGTGCTGAAGCTCTGTAGCTCATTGTTTATTGTTGTACGTACTTACCTTCACCTTGTTCGATCGGCACCACACTGGAGCTCTACATATTAGCATTAAGGAAAGGATCATTGAGAAAAATGATAATCCCCAAGCCGTGTTTCTTGTCTGAATCTTCTTGTCTTGGTCGCGAGGAACAGGCGTAGCTTCACCTAGCTCATAAGACGTTTCAAGTGATCCTTGTGATTTTATTACTTGTCCATACAGCCTACTCTGGAAGCTACATGACCAAAAAAGAATCTGCTGCTTACATAGTCCCAGAATCCAAACAACATATAAAATATATTTGGCAATCGTTAATTCCTGATGTTTGTATTTTTTATTTTCTGTGTATATTTGTTTTTTTTTTTATTTCTAGGAGGATCAACCTGTTTCCGAATGCAGAAATTGGAGTAAACAATTCAACATAGATACTTCGTTGGTCAGCAAGTCGGTGAAGTATGATAGATTTAACAGCCGTAATCGCAATGTCCCAGTTTCCCGCTTGAAATCGAGACGCAAACCAGATACATAGATGTACTAAACCCCTACATTTTATATGAATGCTTTAGAAACGGCAATATCTTTTTTTAAAAGGCAGGTTTACTAAGCGGTTATCGCCGTTATATGACGGCCGCTCAGCATTAGGGAAGATTTATATTAGACCGGGCCGTGTCTGGGCCCGGTTAGTAGACGGGCCCGGATGAGATACGGATCAGGCACTGTTTAATATAAACCGCTTCAAAACAAATGTATGTAATATTTCAAATCCGTGCCCCGTCCGGGCCACGTATACGGCAGGCCCCGGGCACGGCCCGGTTGAATATAAATCTACCCTTAGTTATAATAAATCGATTTGGTCTGAATGAGGCGTTGATAAGTAGATGGAAGAAGATTCTGGGAAAAGATGCAGGTTTACTGGATTACAGTTTTAAAACTTACGCTACGTTTGAGTACTTTTACGATTTTCTACGTAGATTTAGTCAATATGTAAATTGGTGTTGACTAAAATAACATTTTGACTTTTTCTTTTTTTAGGTGCCTACATGTGAAATTTACCTCTATGGGGTTGACGTCAGGCAGGCGGACGGTTGTAAAACACTAAGCCGAATCCTTTTGCAACATATTTTTCTAGATGTTGTGCCGACCCCACATGAAATGGGATAAGGACAAGAAGATGATGAGTTACATGTGAAATATGCGAAAAAAATACTAAAACATTCTAGAGTTAACAACTTTCCTTTTGAGGTTACTCTTATTTAGACCTTAACTTAAAAGGATTAAGAGCGATAGTAGTTTACAATCTTTTAACTAGTTTGTCGAGACATCAATGCTACCAATAATTCTCTAGTACTTCACTGACTGGTAAAAACTATTACTTTAAAGCTACAAAGGGTCACTTTAAAAGCAATCTCTATTCCCACATGGCTCTGAATCTCTCTCTCGTCGTCTCGCTCGTCAAAATATCTCCACTTTGTAACTTCTTAGCTATTAGATCTTTATGTACTTTTTTGCAAGTTTTAAATAAAGGTATTTGCATCTTGAATCTTTACTTTGAACTTTAAATTAGAGTTTCCAAACATGATATTTTTTTTAGTTAAATTTGCTGTATTTATTAAATTTTTAGGATTGACTTAAACATTATTTTATTTAAAAGTCGATGAAAAGTAGATGAAATGAAAAAAAAAATGAAATAGGATCATGACCCCCAAGTCCGGTAAGAATACTATTCAGATGGCGCTTAGATTCTTTAGGATATTTAAAAGGAGTAGTCAGAGGCAGGTTCAAACATTACAGTTAGTAGGTACGTAAAATAAAAAAAATATGGTCACGACTGTAATCCCCAAGTACGGTAGACATCCTCTCACATATTAGATCCTTTGAAATTGTCTAGTAGCGGTAGTCAGAGGCACGTCCAAACACTATATTTGGCACATGCCCTCATTTTGCAGTAGTTAGCATTCTATACGTGACAGGTTGCAAGCCCATCGCCGCTTTTTTGCAACGCACTTAATATCGGTCAAAGTCTAGTGCCAAAGTGGTTTAAACTCTACATCGGTTCAAGTTTACCCGTAATTGTACATCTCTCATATCTCAATGACGCCATAAGAGCTCAGTTTAGATTAAAATCGCGAGAATTAACAAGTTTTCATCGTCTATTCAAGAATTCAAACTCGATCATAAAACGCTCAAGCTCAATGCTTGAGGAAATGAAGTTGGTTGCGTTTTGAAAGGGCATTGCGATATTGCTGATAGCTTTTTTTGTTATCTTTTAGATTTGACTGAATGCGTCCTTTTCAGATCTTGCTCTTATCCCATTTTGTGTGCTTTGATGACACTTGTACATCTATAGCTTGTATATCTATACTATGGTTGTAGAGGAGGTCATTTTCGTTGAATGAGACCATAATGCTCTAGTTTTATGGTCTCGTTCAACCGAAATAACCTCCCCTACAACCTCCTAGCAGGAATAGGTCGAATTACCAATAACTTTACAACTTTACTTTTATATTTTTAACACATTATTACAACAACGGGTATTACTCACGTAAATGATATATTGTCAATGAGGACACCGACAATTTTTCGATTCATCTAGAGAATTTTCTTCAGGGTGAGTGGACCATTAAACGCGCGCGTTATCCTGCTCGCATTTCCGTCTCGCACATTTCTCTTTTATTTTTTACCCTAGTAGGTACCTACCTACCTAATTAGTACTAATTTTAGTGTCTTCCTTACCAACCATCTTATTAATCTGTGTATGTTGTTGTCACGCTAAATAAATATTTTTCATTCATTCATTAAAATATCTATAAAATGAGATACAATAATATTTGTTATTCAAATCATATTATTGACATAGTTTTTATAAAAGATAGTCTAACATAATCTAGTTATAACAAAGGCGCATAATAAGTGCTCAAGTATATTAAAAACCGTGATTACCATACGTATTGCATGCTTTGATTGTTTGCCAATTAGGACACGATGTACTGGACATATACTATGGTTCCGACGCGGTCGATAGCCATGATCCAAACTTAACTATATAACTCTTGTGTTTCCGACTGACTGACTAATCATCACCTTGTTCGATTGGCACCACACTGGAGCTCTACATTATCATTAAGGAAAGGATCATTAAAAAAAAGGTAGACCCCAAGCCGTGTTTGTTGCCTGATTCTTCTAGGCTTGGTCACGTGGAATCGGCGTAGCTTCACCTAGTTCCTAAGACGTTTAAAGTAATCCTTTTGATATTATTGAAATAAATGAATTTTTAATTTGAATTTGTATTTATCAACGCACATTCAAAATAACTGATCCTAGTAACTTAAATTTGGAGGAAAGGAATTCCCGAAATTCGATCGCTAAGGGTGAGTTTCGCCTACGCGGAGCTATGCAGAGCGGACCAAACACAGCGCTCGACATTATGAAACTCGAATATTTGAGCGCTGTCATTGGTCCGCTACACACAGCTTGACGCAGCTCCGCGAGTAGAAACTCATCCTAAGAAGATACAGCGCGGGTTGAAGTCCGAAAATAACTTTACGTGCACGAAGTCGCGAAGGTTTCCACTGTACAACATGACTGACTGACTGACTTTTGATCAACATAGCGATGTCAAGATGCAGGATTCAATAAAAAAAAAAATAGCATCACGACTGTAATCCCCAAGTACGGTAGACATCCTCTCAGATCTCCAGACGCATAGATCCTTTTAATATGTCTAGTTGTCTAGTGAGGGTAGTCAGAGGCACGTCCAAACATTATATTTGGCACATGCCCATATTTTGCAGTAGTTAGCATTCCATACGTGCCAGGTTGCAAGTCCGTGCAGAATTAACGCAGGTGAAGTCGTGGGCGAGACAAATAGTCATCTAATGGTATTGTATAGAGTCTATACTATAGACCATTTGATATACTCTATACAGTAGTACTTCTAAGTTGTAATGCCTTACGTCAATGTAGCGGTGCTTAGATCATGATAATCACTATTATTATAGTCTTCCTCCGTATAGGAGACCTTCCAAACGGAATGCTACAATGCAAGCTCTTGAACAACCCCAAGAAGATATCTACCACTTCCAAGTAGAAAATTAAAACAGACTTTTTAGGGTTCCGTACCCAAAGGGTAAAAACGGGACCCTATCACTAAGACTTCGCTGTCCGTCTATCTGTCCGTCTGTCTGTCACAGGGCTGTATCTCACGAACCATGATAGCTAGACAGTTGAATTTTTCACAGATTATGTATTCCTGTTGCTGCTCTAACAACAAATACTAAAAACAGAATAAAATAAATATTTAAGGGGTGCTCCCATACAACAAACATGATTTTTTTCTCGTTTTAATGGTACGGAACCCTTCGTGCGCGAGTCCGACTCGCACTTGGCCGGTTTTTTTAAATGACTGGCCTCACAGTTCAGTTCGTAGTAGCTCTGCCTTCTGCGCTGTAGGTTGTGGGTTCGATTCCCACCCAGGATAAACATTTGTGTGATGAACATTATGATGATGTTTGTTCTGTGTCTGGGTGTTATTATGTATCGTATGCATGTATTTACAAAATAAAAATTATTTAAGTATTATAATAAAACAAGCTGTGTTTAGTTCGGAGCTAGATGGCGCTGTATATAAAGTCTGCCAATATTTATATTAATTTAATTAAAATTACTTACTCGTACTATAACATTGATATGAATATTGATACTTATGCGTACCTATTAGAGATAAAGACTGCATATTATTTAATAAAATATATGGTAAGTGTATTTTCCATGCTAAGTGAATATTGTCATATTTGGAATGACTCCAGTCCTCAATTTGCTGTAGTTTTAGTGCAGACAAAAGTAGCGCCACCCGCAATACAACGGTGATAGCGATATTCAACCTTATTTATTGCCGACTTATGGTTTTGCTCCGCTATATTCAAAATTGCTGTTCGAAGTTAAACTTTACTAAACTGGATTATTTAGTATTTATTGCTGTTTTATTAATAAGCAGCGGTCATCAAATCCACATAAAAGCGAAGTCTCAAGTATTTTCAACGACTCTAATTAAAACTATATCAGTATTAGAAATTAATACCATAAACATTAATGGGACATCTCCACTGGAATGTCACCTAAAAGGCTATAAACCGACAGCAATCTTTTAATCGATGAACTAGATTATTAATCAATTATCGAACTGGCATCTGTTTGCGGTATGGTCTGTTGTATCCTATCGTAAAGACAATATTATGTAGGTAATTATATTTATATGTATTTATTGTAGCCTGATCCTTCTAGCTAGGCTTGATCGCGAGGAGCTGCAGGCGTAGCTTCACCTAGCTCCTTTGACGTTTTAAAGTGATCCTTGTAATTTTATTGAAATAATTATTTCCTAATTATTTTATAATATTAGATAGATAGAAAATTCTTTATTACGCAATACAAGAACATGTACAGAGTCGAACTTATGCAAGTTAGCATTTTCTTCCAGCTAACCTTTGTGTGATTCGGAAAGGGAATGGTAGTGCTTTGTAAGAGGGAGAGAGATCATTAAATTTTTATATACACATACTTACTAAAAATAAATATTAGTATTAGATGTAATATTCGTTCTGTAAATATAAGATTAAATTATTATTACATTAAATCATACTTCATCTGTGGTATGATTTTACAAAAATCTAAAATGTGGCCTAAGACATACATCGTTTCGTATTACTTATTACTACTTATTAATTGGGGTCCTAACTCGAGTTAAGGTGCGAGTGTTTTATGATGCGTACAAAATCGTTATTGCTAGATTGTAATGTTTATCAGTCAATCATTCTGTATCAGCTGAACTGATTTGGATAAAAATAGAAGTTCTTAAGTACCACGCGAGTGAAGCCGCGTGTGGAAGGTAGTGTAGATAGTCTACCGCGCGCAATCAAGACGCTTCTTACTAGGCAATATGTAATAGTAATGAAATACGATAAACGTTTGAAGAATTGACAACTAGGGAGCAAGATGGTTCGAATGTTAAGGCCTCGACTAGAAATATATTGAAGATCGGCTTTTGCTTGGTGAGACTGTTCTTATGGGTTTAGTATGCTTATGAAGGGAGTTCCATTGTGAGTGTCTGTTTAACAGCTCCTGACGTCATCATCAGATCAGCTCACTGTCACCATATTATTGCATTGTCACCGAAGTTACATAAGTATGCGAAATTTCAGCTCAATCGGTTAGGGATAATTGAGTTGCAAGATTCCACCTTAACAAACAAAGTTACATAGGTACATACATACATTGCAAGTTAAATAAAAGCTAAAAAATATCGATATAATTGCAATTATAATTTTTATTGTAGGTGTGTATAATTTTACTTTTTAATATGACTTACTGACTCACTGCCGATTTAAGTCACACCAGTACCAAAGGCTTAAGATCCCCGTAACGTAAGATCTTAAACTCTGACGTATCACACGTCGTTTAGAGGTATTATTAATATTATTAGCCACTGGCAAATTATGCTTCTTGGCAGAAATCCGAAGAGTGCACCAGGAGCTATAGAAAAAACAGATATGGCTTTTATAAACTTAGATCAACAAACGCGTTAAACTTACAATAGGCTAATTTAATAGATCACATTTGCACTTGATTAAAATTCATCAACGACCTCGTAACATAGGGCACACATTGTTTCTGCTTATCTTTTTTCAGTTAATAACACATATTAATTGGAATAATGACAATGGAAGGCAGGTCTCCTTACTTATGAAACTAAGACTGACAGATGTCGATTGCCGCGCGCGGCTTACCGCGCTATGTTTGGACGACGGCCGCGCGCAAACGGTGTTATTGTTCGTTCGCACGGCAAACTTGTGTCCTGCGAATGCCGCACAATGTCTGGTCACACCTTTACGTATGGCCCATTATGGTATGTGGGTAAACTTTAACTATTAATATTTGTTTAAATTGTACATTACTTACTAGGACATAAGGTTAAGTTGAATTAAAAGCGTAAAATAAATGAATTCAATAGAACCATTAAAGTCGAAAACTGTTGCTAAAGCTAGGTACACAATAAAGCAACGGTATTTGACAAACGCCATTTAAAATATATAGTCGCTCCTTGTATGAAGCAAACTTTATATTTAAAGTAGTTCGGAGTTAATAGCTCAATTAAAGCAGTAGCATTTGATTGCACTTCGCTGAATTAAGCGCGAACACGTACAAATGCGTTATGTCTATGTGAGTCATCTACTAAGAATGGAGTTCATTTTTAGGGTCAACCTCAAAGGGTAAAAACGGAACCCTGAGACTTAACTGTCCGTCTGTCTGTCACAAGACTGTATCTCAAGAACCGTGATAGATAGACAGTTAAAATTTTCACAGATTATGTATTTCTGTTTCCGCTATAACAACAAATACTAAAAACATAATAAAATAAATATTTAGGTGGGACTCCCATACAACAAACGTGTTTTTTTTACATTTCACTCAGCGCTATCACGCCCCAAACTTAGCAAAGCATTTACTATGGGAACCAGATAACTGATAGAATATTTAAATACTTTTTTTGTAAATATATAAACAAGATACATTTGACTACAATAACATAAAAGCTCCTTCACATTTCTTACTCCTCGCCATGAACCCCCGACCCGCAGTCGTTCAGTTATAATCCGGAATTATTAGAAGTGTTGTTAAATGCGAAATTCTTCCATCTCGCTAAATTACTCATTAGATAATAGTTCCCGTTCGTTTTATTGAATTGCCAATCGCCATGAGAGGCTTGAATCGCCCGCGAGCTGGATGTAGGATTGTGGTTTTGCAGACGGGCGATTTTTATAATATCTAGGTCGCAATCATTTAAAAATAAAATAATAGGACCACGTCTGTAATCCTCGTAAGTGCGGTAGTCTCATATCTCAAGGCGCTTAAATCCATGAAGATATCTAAAGGGGGTCGTCAGAAGCACGTCCAAATATTATGGCACAATAGTAATAAGATTTTGATAGAAAAGCTAGTGCAAGATTAATTAACAAACAAACAAGAAAACTTTCGCATTTTTAATAAGTTGTACGTTATGATATAGTGCGATTTTAAACTTAAAACTGCTAATGAGTACCCGCTTACGCTATTTTAAACGAACCCAGATAGCCAATATAGATATTTCTAGAAGAGTATACTTATCGAGAATTACGAAAATAAAAATAAACCTCAAATTGTACTCTATTTTTTGTTACCTGCAGATTAGGTTATGATAAAAGTTATTTCCGAAAAAGGGATTACTTTAATCGGATCACTTTCCTTTTTTATTTTCATAATCGTCTACTTATAACATCTTTTCTAAATTTGCTGTAATCCGTCCAATTATTATTTTAAACTATTTATCTACTAATCATGTTTGTGTTCACCGAGTAGTAGGTACCTCGTCTTTTAAACCGAAGGTCGTCTTTCCATCCTCAGACTGCATTGAATATTTCAATTTAACAAATGTACTTAAATAGATATGCATATAAAACGCGCTGAAAACAGTGTAAGAAAATATAGAAATAAATAGTTTCCTTGGTTTATACTTTTATAAGCGGCAATGAACTAGCCACCAGTCACATTTGGAATGCCAATTATTGCACATTGGGTTGTTTAGACGCGCTTCTTACTACGCGACTTTAAGACTTTAAGACATTTCAGGATCTAAGTGGAGATCCAAGAGGTTATTTATTTGTTCTTGACTATTTTTCTATATTTAGTAATCCTACTAATAATAAACGTGAAAGTCTGTTTGAATGTTTGTTACCACTTATCTCCTTAACTATTTATTATTTAGATGAAATTTGGTATTTAGTGACTGTCTCAATTTTTAAGCTATCGTGATTAGTAGACATAACTATAGATTTTTACACGTGTCTTTATCACTTACCTTTAAATATTTTTTTTCCCGACGTTTCGACTATATTACAATAGCCATGGCCGCGGGCAGACAGAAACGTGATAAAGACCCGTGTAAAAATCTATAGTTATCTCGCTTATTTTATTTGAAAGTCGCTGCACCGCTACTTTTAGTCGCCGGTCTGCACAGCCCGCGTACCACAGTGTCTGGGCTATTCTAATCCGGGCCATTACTACTTGACACTTATCCTGCGGATCCTTTACAATATTTTGATACAATCGCGCGCAGATAAATGTTACCAATTTATCAATAGGATTCACTTTGGCCGGTCGGGTGAAGGATAATAAGGTATAGAAGGCGCTTTTAGGTTGAATCACGTTGTAATTTAAACCAGGAAGATAAATAAAGGAAGTAGGTATTTTATGTCATCAATGTCAACATGTATGTTAGCTAAGCTTAGCTTAAACTCTAAGTAGAGGATCTCGATTGTAATCCTCAAGTACGGTAGACGTACTCTCAGATCTCAAGGCGCCTAGATCCTTGAATCATTATTATTAATCATTTGGCATAATTATGCCCACATTTTGCAGTAGTTAAGCTCTAGCTTTTTTAAGCTAACTACTGCAAAACTTTAAATTTTGTTATTTAATTCAAAATCCTTGATTTTTCTAAATCATTTGTATGGTATTTTATTTTATTCCTAAAAAATACCACGAGCCATGTTAAATATTATACAAATATTATTATTTCTTCAAAGACTAACAATATCAATAATACAATGATATTTATTATTATTTTTTTGAATTTACTTTTAAGGGTAGATATGATACTTCATCTACCCCTTATGCACCTACTGCACCAAGTTCTTATCGGATCGCGCTCTGATATCCCTTTGCCGCTATTTATCTTTAGATTATCGTGACGTCTTTATTAAGGCATTTTATAAGGCAAGTACAAAACTTTTTAAAGGCATTAGAGTCATCCGGTTCTAATGTGTTGCGATTGATCAGTGACAGATCAGATCTTACAACGGTTTAGATTGATTCTAGATATTATGTCGTCATGGATCTTTCTCACAGAGATCAAAATATAAACAAAAAATATCGTCTGATTAATACTAGCTCGCAAATTTAAAAAATTCAGTCAAAATCGTACAAAAAACTTTTTATTTTAAATAATCAAAGTATTCACTTTCAGTTTTCCTGATTTTACCCACCTTGTTCATTCAACGAATTATTATTTAATTATATGGAATTTTAATCTTTCATCTCTCTATTTACCTATTATGGATTTTAAGTTGTCACAGTCATAATCTCCCAAAACAGTTCTAAAAACAGTTTTTTTACAACGAAACTTCCTGACTTCCTACGACATAAATTATTGAAACAGTATTTTTTATACAGTAGAGCAACTTCGCTAATCCGACCTTCTCACGGACTATTAATAAAACAAAACAATATCACTGCAGGCGACAACCCCTATCCAGATTAGCATAATAATAAAGAAACAAAAGAAACGTCACTTTTGTGTTTTGTTTTCGAGAAATTGCGGTCGGTTTTGTTTCCGCTAATCTATTTCTTTGTACTGTTATTTATGTAACCACGTGCTGAGTTGACTTCTACTGATGATTTTGAATTGTACTTTTCAACCGATGAAATAAAGAGGTTCACATAAATAATATGACGTGTACATAATTTTTTCATGTCTTTTTATTAGGTGGTTTTTTCCTCCGATTTAGATTATTCCGATTGGTAGAAAGAAACACATGACTTGGCAGATTTTCGTCGATTTTCTTTTTAGTTTTTAAAACACTTTTGCACTAAATCTTATTCAACGAAAATAACATCCCCTACAACCTCCTGGAGGAAAATGAATCCTTATTTTCCTTGGTCACAGCATCACGGCTGGACCGATTTTGTTTTTTTTTTCTGTCGTATTTGTTATTCAGCCAGAAGGTTCTTATGAAATACAATTTTAAAATTCGGAAAATTTTTAAGTGCTTTTTTCTATTGGATTATTAAAATTTGAAAGGACAACGTGTCGTCTGTTAAGACAGTTATTAATAAAATAAATATGACATCAAAAAACCCTTCAAAATAATCTAATTAAAACCCGATACGAGTACATAATCGAACTCTAGTTATAATATCGTAGACTCACCGACCTAAAGGAGCGTACCCATTAATCACGGCGATATGTATTCATAAATCGCCGCTGGCTCCTTAACATCTCGCTATCGGATTATCTGACCATCTGTCGCAGACGACAAATGTCGTAAGCGACAACATATCACCTTTCAAATTATTTATAGGCATAAACTAGAGGATGGTCACATACGACGTTATTGGTAAAAACGAGCGTACGGTATAAAGCTTGCTTGACTGACTATGACGCAAAAAGGTTTGAACCTCAAGTTAAGACTTTGTTTTTTGTGAATATTACAAACTTATCTGCAAATATATTCGTAGTTATATTATAGGTAGCTTGGGTATTGTACTACAAAAAAGATTTTACTCTGAGTTTCTGATCTAAACCACGATACCGAAAATGTTGAGCTATTACGATGATTTGACTACTATTGGTCATTTGTTTACTATTTCTTTCTTGGTAAACCTTAATTTGATCAATGCCTTGATTAAAGTATGGTAGAAGGTATGCAACTACTCGTAATTATATTTTTGTTTAAAAACAAAGATAAATCAAGATCTTTACTGGAGCTATCCTGAAAAACGATTGTTAGTTTATAAATAAGTTCTAAAGGACTATGAAGCGCCATCAAATTCAAAAGCAACATTTTGATCAATTGTTATTTTATCAGTATTTTAGTTATTTCAAGTAGGTTTTATATAATTCTTCGTAAACTGAATTACTTTCAAAATTGTTTTAGGTGGAATAGAGTAGACTTTCCCAGCTGTGTTAAAGGACGAAAAACAATGACGTTTTATTATTTAAACAATGAAGAAGTAAAATAATCTTATTGCTTCTTTTTAGACATTTCAAAACATTAAAATTATTGTGCCTTGTGCTATGCAATTCAAAAAGGTTTATAGCTTTTTTTTATGCGTATCTCATATTAAGGTGATATGTGAAATGTTTAGTTTTTTGTATGGGCTAAGTCTAACCGGATAAGACAGAAAAAGTGATAAAACTGTATTATCTCGAAAACCATCAAACTTAAAATGAAACTGTCAATAACTTACTTAGCTAGTATGATTATCTAACGAATTATATAATAATGAACTGTTAACTATTCATAGTTTTTATTAAAAATGTATCTACTGTTTTTGAAGAGCCAACTTTGGAAAATAATTCTACCGAGAAAAGTTTCACTAATCATGTTTTCTGTCTATAATTTATCTAGATTTTATCGTTATTATCTTTGTCATAAAAAAACAAACTTGTTATTGAGAAAAAACGATTCTGCATTCATCAAAAACATTTATTACTCGTCTTAAGTAAGTAGATAAAATTAATGAGAAAAATGTTATGTTTTTCACTAGCTAATAAAATATTATACAACTTCATCAAATAACTTTTATTGTTTACCAATTTACTGATCAGATTTTGCTATGAAACACAATACAACATAATAAATTGTAATCAGAAATGGTAAAAAGTTGGTTCTTGTTCGAATGCCACTTACGACCTTTTGGTCAAAGATACGGCTTTACGTGTTAATACGATACAAAGTGTTCCGGATTATTAGGGTTCCGTATGAAATTACATACGAATGCGTAGTTTGTTTAAAATCTATTGTAAGGATTGACTGTGAATCAATAATGTTATGTCTAGACTGTAATAAATAATGTTCAAAAATATAATGAGAAAATCACAGAGAATAAATTTAAATCTTTTTTACTTCAATTTTGATGGCCTCACAGCTCAGTTGGTAGTAGCTCCGTCTTCTACGCTGTAGGTTGTGGGTACGATCCCCACCCAGGACAAACAGGTCAAGAATAATGAATTAAATAATATACAGAATAACTTATCTTTAGTTGGCTGAGTGGGAGGTACCTCGACTTTCAATCTGAAGGTCGTGTGTTCGAATCCCGACGTGCATCAATGGATTTTTTGTTCAAAAAATTTATATGCGCATCAAAAATACGTGCTCAAAAACGGTGAAGGAAAACATCATGAGGAAACCAGTTAGTATTTTTATAAGCTATGGGCTTGCAACCTGTCACGTATGGAATGCTAACTACGGCAAAATGTGGGCATGTGTCAAATATAATGTTTGGACGTGCCTCTGACTACCCCCACTAGACATCTTCAAAGGATCTAAGCGTCTGGAGATCTGAGAAGATGTCTAGTGTCTACCGTACTTGGGGATTCCAGTCGTGATCCTATCTCCCATAAACAAATAAATAATATACAGAACCCCAAGATAATATTAAAGGACGCGCTTCACGAAACTGTAGAGTTTCCAATAAATAATGAAAAAGGCCCGTTACTCAATACTCGCTATTATCTCAAAACGCCGTATTTAGGTACACTCGGCCCAATAAATAAGCGACCCAGCGGTGTACTGTGACACCAATAAATTTATTGTAAAATTGAGATGTAGAAGATCTAATCTCTGTATGGAGATTTATTGGTGAAACAGATTTATTTTAGAAATACCGAAGTATCGAAGTATATACTCTGTGGGTTCGAGAGAGCAGTGATCTCGTTAATAAGAATTTGTGATAATTTCCTGTTCCCGAAACACGAGT
This sequence comes from Hydriomena furcata, assembly GCA_912999785.1. Lineage (NCBI taxonomy): Eukaryota > Metazoa > Arthropoda > Insecta > Lepidoptera > Geometridae > Hydriomena > Hydriomena furcata. The sequence goes on along the minus strand of OU538832.1, from coordinate 13,644,826 downwards.
TTGGACGTTGTTAAATCACTGGCGAGAGCGATAAGTATCTAAGCGAAAACCAAGGAGTGTTTAGCACCACATCTCATTCATATTATGAATCCTAAAGTCAAAAGATATTTATTTCAATCTTACGAACTATGAGAAACTAAACCTGATTACAGTTTGGATGTTCGTTCGTTACTCAACGACGTTGTTACGGCTGAACCGATTTCGATAACATTTATTTTATAGATAGATTATGACTTGAGTTTAAATAAAGAAAGCTTTTTATTTGGATATCGTTCGCACGAAGTCGCGGGCTAGTCTATCAAAAAATCGAAAAAAACCATGTAAATGTAGTTACGTTTTATGCCTCTACGAGTAGTTAAGTATATAATTCAAGTATTTTGTGTTTTGTAGCAGACTCGCTAGCGATATCAGTATCAGTAACTGATGCTAGGGGTACTGATCCACATTTAAATCAAACGGTATAGCTAGATAGATTACACAGCAATTGGGGAAATATAAAGTATTTTTTTGTTTATTTGACTTGGTTTATTGTCAGTAACGGTAAATTGTTCTGCTTTAGAAATAGATCTAATGACAATGTATCCTTAAGAGCGGTAATTTTTATTATAATTTATTTTAACATCGAACTAAAAATACTCGAGTCAGCATCTCCATGTCAGAACCCGCCACCGACAACGATGTAGTGCACCAACAAGTATTCCCAAAGAAGGTTCGTAGAGCATTGTCAATTTCGCACCGCGAGTAAAACTGTTTTAATATGACTTTAGGAACTTGTGGGAATAATCTGCTGAATAAATCTGACGGGCATAATCTATGTACTCGTATAAGTTTCATACAAATCCCAATCGTTTGAGCGTGATTGAGCTACAAACATCCTTACATACTTTCGGATTTATATTATCAGTATGACTAGTGATACTAAATTTAATATAACATTTTGTAATCACTTCACTACATAGTATAAAGCAAAGTCGCTTTCCGCTTCCCGCGTCTGTATGTAATATGTATGTATGTTTGCTTATATCTTTAAAACTACACAACGGATTTTGATGCGGTTTTTTTAATAGATAGAGTGATTCAGGAGGAAGGTTTATATGTATAATAACATGCTACCCGTTCGATGCCGGGGTTGGTCGCTAGTTTCAAATAAATAAATTCATTGAAGTTAATTTTTATTTATAGGAGTCACACGTCTACATATCTCACGTTTCTCGTATCTCTAAAGTGCCTTTGAAACCAACCATTGCAATTGACAATGATTAAATGATTGATCATATTGAAATACTGATAAACAATCCAGCAAAATATTAGAATCAGAGCTGTTTTTAAATCTATTTAATGTAGACATAATGTGTATCACCGAACATTGGATATTAGAATTTGAATCATTTCCTTTTTATGAAAATTATAATATTGTTAGCTCATTTAAACGTAAGAATGCCATCAGAGGCGGCTCTTTAATTATTGCGAGAAATAACATTAAGTGCAAGGAACGTAAAGATATTGTAAATCTTACGATTGAGAGGTCAATTGAGCTGTCGTGTGTTGAACTGGAGCGGCATATCGTCGTGAGTGTGTACCGTCCCCCCGATTCAGACTTTGCTATATATGAATCCACTATGGAAGAAGTTTTGTTAAAAATGTTTGCATCTAATAAAACGTTAATAGTTTGCGGAGATTTTAATGTAGATATTCCGATCCATCCTTTATCTGAAAGATTGATTAATTTATTTAAGAGTTTTAATTTGTACCATCTGTTTATGGAACCGACAAGAGTGACACTTACCACAGCCACCTGTCTAGACAATGTTTATTGTAGTTGTGAACCAATTAATAAATCAGTGATCAAACATTTTAGTTCTGATCATTTCGGGCATAGTGTCTTATTTTCTTGTAATTTATTAAATAAACCTGAGGAGTTCACTTACCGTCCCATCACTGATTGTCGTATTAGAAAGTTTCAGGGTAATATTGAACTCAAAATGCCTCTTATACCATGCATAGATGACCCAAATGACCAGTTTACCAATTTGTCTAATTTAATAACTAGAGAGCACAGTGAAATTTTTAAGTTACAAACGAGCAAAACTAGATGTAAGGTCGGGTTTACTGACTGGGCTACACCTGGTATTTATAGAAGTAGAAATAAATTATACGAACTTTATGCAACTAGGGAGTCACGGCTGCACGACCCTACCTTTATACTTCATGTTAAGAATTATTCCAAAATTTTCAAAGAAGTGTGTCGTGCGGCTAAATCATTGTATTTAAGATATAAAATTGAAAAGTCCTCTAATAAAATTAAAGCAACTTGGAAGCTAATTAATAATGAAACGGGAAAATCTAAACCCCGTAATAAACAGATAAATTTAAATATTAATGATAAGCTATTAACTAAAAGAAAAGAAGTGGCGGATGCATTTGATAGTTTTTTCTCTAGTATACCTAGAATTGTTACCCAGTCACTAAACTCCTCAGCTTCTGCGGCGTCCGTTCTCTTAGAATCTAGTGTTGCCAAATGTGAAAATGAGTTCAGCTTTAGATACATTAATGCTGATAATATTGTGAAAACTTTTAGATCTCTGAATATCAAAAATACTGAAGATCTATGGGGTATATCTACAAAGGTATTAGGTACTATTATCATTGATATTGCTCCATGTTTAGCCCACGTTTTTAATAGGTGTGTTGACGAGGGAATTTTTCCTGATCTCATGAAGCATAGTAAACTCATTCCCTTGTACAAGTCGGAAAACGAGAAAGATCCCTCTAATTATAGACCAATATCAGTATTGCCTGCTCTAAGTAAAATTTTTGAAAAAGTTATTCTTACTCAGTTATTATCTCACTTCAATCTTAATAGGCTACTTCATTGTCATCAATTTGGATTTACAAAGGGTCGATCAACAACCGATGCCGGTACTTTGCTCTTAAAGCACATATATGAGGCCTTTGAGAAATCGCAAGATGCGATCGGTGTGTTTTGCGATTTTTCGAAAGCGTTTGACTGCGTGAGTCACGCAACTCTAATCGCAAAGTTACAACACTATGGCATCCATAACCAGGCAATTCACCTCTTACAATCTTACTTGTCCAATAGAGTCCAGAAAGTTGATATCGGTGGCGAACGATCTTCTGGGTCATTTATTGAAATGGGAGTTCCACAGGGCTCGATTTTAGGTCCATTTTTATTCTTAATTTACATTAATGACCTCCCATTCTATGTAAAAGACATTTGTGACATAGTCCTATTTGCTGATGATACGTCGCTTATTTTTAAAGTCGATAGATCTAAAGTTAACTTCGATGACATAAATGCGTCACTGTCGCTAGTCTTTAATTGGTTCACTGTAAACAATCTATTGCTTAATTCTAAGAAAACAAAATGCATTAAATTCTCTTTGCCTAGTGTACGGCATACTCCGACTAACATTGAAATAAATGAAGAGGCTCTTACGCTTGTTAATTCGACTACTTTTTTAGGTCTCAATATTGATGCAAACTTACAATGGGGACCTCATATTGTAACACTTGCTGGTAAACTTAGTTCCGCTGCCTATGCAGTCCGCACGATTAGGCGGCTGGCCGATGAAGCCACAGCTAGGCTAGTTTATTTTAGTTACTTCCATAGTGTAATGTCGTATGAAATTCTTCTCTGGGGTAAGGCAGCAGACATTCAAGTTATTTTTGTTTTACAAAAACGGGCAGTACGTGCCATTTATAAAATGAAGTCCCGGGACTCTTTGAGACAAAAATTTAAAGAAATTAACATTCTCACAGTAATCTCACAATATATATATGAAAACTTACTGTATACTCATAAGAATATGGCTTTCTTTAAGAAAAAAAGTGATGTACATAGTATTAACACAAGAAATAAGAACAAATTGTACATACCCAAATTTAGATTAGAAAAAGTGAAGGGGTCGTTTATGGGGAATTGTATACTATTTTATAATAAACTGCCAGAAAACGCAACAAAACTTCCCGTTAGAAGATTTAAAGCCTATATAAAGAATAATCTTATAAACAAAGCGTATTATACTGTAGATGATTATATAAATGATAAATCCTCGTGGCCTGATGTCGCTCTGCCACTCGACAGCTAAATATTGATTTAGGTACTTAATTTCATTTTGTGTAACATTTGTCTACTTTAATTATTTTTAAGCAAATAGTTATTTTATCTGTAAGTTTTAATTCTAAATCAAGTGTAGCGTGTGTTGCTTTTTGAATTTGTGCTGAAGCTCTTTAGTTATTTTTTTTTATTGCTGTACCTACGTACTTGAGTAGTAGGTACTTTTAACTTTTAATTATTATTCTTGTTTGAGCCTTCACCTTGTTCGATTGGCACCACACTGGAGCTCTACATAGCATTAAGGAAAGGATCATAAAAAAAAAGGTAGACCCCAAGCCGTGTTTGTTGCCTGATTCTTCTAGGCTTGGTCGCGTGGAATCGGCGTAGCTTCACCTAGTTCCTAAGACGTTTCAAAGTGATCCTTGTGATTTTATTGAAATAAATGATTTTTGAATTTGAATTTGAATTTGAATCGATGGTTCAATTTTTTTTTTTCATTTGTCCAGTGAAAGATCAACAGATGATTGATGTTATATTCGAACGATCAATTGCCTTCAATCACATACCGGATTGCCTCCTAAATCACTTTTTAATCACGTCAATTGTCAATCGCTATTGATCGTCCTAGGGTACTTAACGTATACATTACATTACTTTATGACCACATCAATGTAAGGCCTCAAGCCACTTATGTATAACGTCATCGATTTATAAAATACATACAAACTACAAGGTCAGGCATGATTAGTTAAGGTATCAAAGTTTATTTTCCTTTTGTAAAAGGATTTATTCTTTGTAGAACGTAGGTAGGTACACAATTATGGAAAATTCCCAAAAAAATACACAAAAAATTTAATCTGTCTAGCTATTATGGTTCATGAGATACAGCCCTGTGACGGACAGACAGACAGACGGACAGCGAAGTCTTAGTAATAGAGTCCCGTTTTTACCCTTTGGGTACGGAACCCTAAAAACTAAGTAAAAGTTAAAGTTGAAATCTAAAAGTGAATTTTTCAAGCTACATCCAAATTTGTGCGAGAAAGTTTTCCTTACGATATCTAATCAGCGAATATATAAAAAAAACTTTCTTTAATATATCTACAGAGAAAAGTTTTGCGTCTTCAAAATAATTTCGATGAATACAATCCTGTAGTTAAAAATCCTAATGTTATGGTTCCCATAGTACAAGCTTTGCTTAATTTGGGGCTAGATGGCGTTGTGTGTGAAGTCCGCCAATATTTATTTATTTATTTATTCTTGCCATCAAATAACAGACAGAAATGTGGCCCTAGGAATGTGGCCTTAGATCAATTTTTTCATTTTTATTTTATTTTGAATGCAGAAAGTACTAGAGTCAATTATTTTTTGGTCAGAATCATTTACAAAACAGTTTTGTATTCAAGTTAGGAGGCTCCCAGTCGCTGATTGCTCTTTTTCGAAACGAAAAAAGAAATACTTCTGAACAAGCCACATCTCCTATTTTTATAAGTATATTACTTCAGGTTCCTACCTAGATTTTTATTAAGGCGCTCCCAGTCGACGATTATTTTTATTCGAAACGAAAAAAGAAATACTTCTGAACAAGCCACATCTCCTATTTTATAATGTACTAGCTGACCCGTGCCCGCTTCGCTGTGCGTAAGACATTTCTAATACCATCGTGGACTTTTTTGTAGACGTTTTTAAGGTATACAATACTGTAGTACATTATTTTGATATATCTCATGGGGTTCAGCCAGCATTTGCAATGTAAGCGCAAAAAAATGTGTTTATTTACGACATCACATTAGAAACCTCTAAAATTATCAGTGTTTCTCTACTATATTATGCATGTATTATACATATAAACCTTCCTCTTGAATCACTCTATTCATTAAAAAAACCGCATCAAAATACGTTGTGTAGTTTTAAAGATATAAGCAAACATACATACATACATATTACATACAGACGCGGGAAGCGGAAAGTGACTTTGCTTTATACTATGTAGTGATAGTATATGTGAATAAAGATGTACCCACCTTTAATCACTTCGATAAATAATCCTACCGACCGCTGCAATGACGACAAACACAAGTCGGCGCGTGGTCCGCCTTAGAAAACAATATATAGCAGAAACTTTTCACGATAAAGATATTATTTCAAAATGATACGTTTTAGAATTTATGATCGAAATATTTTATATACCTACTATTAAAATCAACTTGTGATTTATTGTTAAAGATAGGTAATATGTAGATCTAGATTTCTATTAGAATAGATTTTTGATAAGTAATTATACATAATTTATATCATTAATTTATTCGAAAAGCTAAGGCGGACCACGCTCCGACGTGTGTTTGTCGTCATTGCAGCGGTCGGTAGGATTATTTATCGAAGTGATTAAAGATGGGTACATCTTTATTCACATATACATTATAAAATATATGTACTATACATTATAAAATAGGAGATGTGGCTTGTTCACAAGTATTTATTTTTTCGTTTTGAACAAAAACAATCGTCGACTGGGAGCGCCTTAAAGTTAAAATTTATCAAAATAGCTTAAAATTATATGCAGCTGTAATAAACCTTATAATCAAGCTCTATAGGATATTTATATTCTGCGAAAGGCCACCGATGGCAAACATTGTTGGCCATCTGCCCGATCGCACTATCAGCATTATAACTGACAGGAATCCGGAAGAAATAAAAAACAAAGACATGTGAGACTGTTTGTCATAGTCGTGAACATACTCGTATAATGAGCTACGTGCCTTTTCATTTACTTTGTAGACAATGTAATGAACCTTGGTGCTTCGATTTTAAATCCGGTCACATGTTCGAACCTCGATTGTATAGATGAAGAAAAACATCTTAACGAAAATAAAAATAAATAAATAGGATCACGACTGTAATCCTCAAGTACGGTAGACATCCTCTCAGATCTCCAGGGGCTCCGATCCTTGAATGTGTCTAAAGGGGTAAGTCAAAGGTAAATCCAAACATTACGTGTGGCACATGTCTACATTTTGCAATTGTCAACATTCCACATCTTAAAGAATAGTTAATATAGTAAATATTATTTTAGGCTTGCAAATCTTGGAGTAATGTATCAAAAATGAATGTATGGACGTTTCTCTGACTCCTATTTAAAAGTCTCGCCTGAAGCTCTCAGAAAATGTCTTCTATACTTAACTAGAGATTACAGTCGTCTATTTACATCGAAAAAAGAAGAAATCATCATGTCACCGCTCACACTTAAACTACTACACCAAAAAAAGCGTGGCAATAAAACAACTGACATCACGGGACTGGCTAACGGACTCAAACCGGACAACCCTTAGAAAAAGAAAAAAAACACCGTTCGAAATTCGAAACAGTAACATTTGTAAATGTAACTGTCTCTCGCACCCGAAGCAGACCAATAAAGCAATTATCCTAAAAAGGTTTTGTTTTTTTGAACTTGTGCAAAATTTTCTTTTCTACGAAATTATTTTTAGCGATTCTTCTGCCAATTCTTCGTTTTTATGGCGCCGCGTTTGATGTTACGGCCTTTTAGGGTTGCTATTTGGAAAGTGATAAATATTGTACAATAAATGTGTGTTTATTATACCGTTAACATTTCACAAATGTGCAAAAATACTTATAAAATAATAAACTAGCCGACCTGCGACAGACTTTGTTCTGTCCACATTTCAATAATCGCGTTGAAAAAAGCACTTTAAATCAACTTCCAATTCTTTCTTTATATACCTTGTCCTGATAAAATATTTTTTTTTGCATTTTTGCAGAAGGCGCCACCAATAATAAAATAATCCCTTTTGCGTTTTTTATAATTTTGGATATGTTTTTCGGATTATAAACATCCCTATTTTTTATCGACATCTACAAAAAAATTAATTACCTATATTACGTTCTGTCGTTTGTTTATGCCTGATTGAAGCAAAAACAAACAAACATCCTCACAAACTTACGCATTTATAATATTACTAGCGACCCGCCCCGGCTTCGCACGGGTAGCATGTTATTATACATATAAACCTTCCTCCTGAATCACTCTATCTATTAAAAAAACCGCATCAATATCCGTTGTGTAGTTTTAAAGATATAAGCAAACATACATACATACAGACGCGGGAAGTGGAAAGCGACTTTGCTTTATACTATGTAGTGATTAGGATATGCAATATTTTTGTAATTTATTTAAAATACTGATATGACGCCTTGTGGCATATAAAGTAGGTAGTAATTTCACAATTTACCTCTGAACCCAACCCATTTGAGATAACTCGAAATTAATTCAACATCAGTTTAGATTTATTTTCGATAACACCTGTTTCATTTATTAAGGAACTGTCCATGATTTTGACGAGGTAGCTAAACATTTAGGATAACACTAGCTGTCCGCCCTGGATTGTTACATTATTGGCATTTTTGTGAAGATCACTAATATTTTTGTAAATAAAATATGTTTTTTTTTACTTGCTAATAATGTAGATTTTACTAAGTGAAATAATTGTTAAAATTGGTGCTGTAGTTTTTGTTTAATCCGTTACAAACAAAAATACCAATATACCTACTAGCTTTTATCCGCGACGCGTAGATTCAGGAAATCGATTTTTGACGACTTGAAATTGCTTGACACCATTGAAATTACTGAAAAACAAAAGAAAATGTTGGGAAAAAAGACGTCTATGTCCATCCCAAAACTTTAAACTATCTCTGTATGAAATTTAATCTCAATCATTCCAGCGGTTTGGCCGTGATAACGTCACAGACAGACAGAGAGAGTTACTTTTGCATTTAAAATATAAATGTAGATAGTGTTATTTTATATTTTTCAGTAGGTATCAATGTAGCCTTATAGGATGAATGTAAATATCTACTTAATTTGTTATGATAATACATTCCGATTATTTACGTATGCAAAAACATAGCTTATGTCAACTATATAAACTGAGCGTAAACGCTTAGAACACTGTGCATACTTAGAACCTATGCACACCGCGTTTTTAAAACGCACCGTCGACGCGCGTTTGTTGCTCTACAAACGCGATACGCACGCGAGTCAGACGCAAGGTCTACAGGCTGTGACCGACCTGCTGTCACAGGTTTAAATAAAAACCGGCCATGTGCGAGTCGGACTCGCGCACGAAGGGTTCCGTACCATTATCTATAAAAAGCGAAAAAAAACACGTTTATTGTATGGGATCCCTAATGTTTTTAGTATTTGCTGGTAGAGCAGCATCAGAAATACATAATCTGTGAAAATTTCAACTGTCTAGCTATCACAGTTCATGAGATACAGCCCTGTGACAGAAAGACGGATAGACGGATATCAAAGTCTTAGTAATAGGGTCCCGTTTTTACCCTTTGGGTACGGAACCTTAAAAACACGGTGTGCACAGACACTTAGTTTATTAGATGTTGCAAGTGTTGCTAGACTTAAATTGTGCAAATAAAGATTGACATAGCAATTGATCGGCACTCGTATACATGGTCTTTCGAAATCAACGATGCATTACTACTAAGTGACATGCATTACCTACTATGTTGCTTATCTATACTTATATTATAAATGCGAAAGTAACTCTGTCTGTCTGTCTGTGACATTATCACGGCCAAACCACTGGGTCGAATAGGATGAAATTTCATATAGAAATAATTTAAAATCTTAAGCCAATCAATTTTTTTATTATGAATCAATGTTTTACTATAAAGTCGTCAAAAATTGATTTCCTGAATCTACGCATACGAAGTCGCGGGTATAAGCTAATTTGATAAATATTTAGTTTAAAGTCTTGGAATGAAAATATGTTGCTATTTTCAATATTTTTTATTTTTATTTTAGTAATTTCAATATTTTACGGTAAAGTCGTCAATAATTGATTTCCTGAATCTACGCATAGTCGCGGGTAAATGCTAGTTTTATATATATAGTTTAAAGTCTTAAAAAAATATATGTAAATGCCCTATTATAAGAAATTTTAAAATTTTACGATTAAGTCGTCAAAAATTGTTTTTAGGGTTCCGTACCCAAAGGGTAAAAACGGAACCCTATTACTAAGACTTCGCTGTCCGTCTGTCTGTCTGTCTGTCTGTCTGTCTGTCTGTCTGTCTGTCCGTCCGTCCGTCTGTCACAGGGCTGTATCTCATGAAACGTGATAGCTAGACAGTTGAAATTTTCACAGATTATGTATTTTGTTGCTGCTCTAACAACTAGTAAAAAACTACTAAAAACAGAATAAAATAATTATTTAAGGGGTAATAACAACAAACATGATTTTTTTTGCCGTTTTTAATGGCACGGAACCCTTCGTGCGCGAGTTCGACTCGCACTTGGCCGGTTTTTTTTAATTTACGCATACGAAGTCGCGGGTAAAAGCAACGAACATACAAACATTCTCACATACTTTTGGTTTATAATATTAGTAGGATTCATTCTTAAGGGTTTCGTACAAATAACTAAGTGAGTTATTATTATTAAGTATTTATAAATTCTTTAAAACTTCAAACACAAAATGTTACTTAAGAAAAAAACTAAATTAATGTGTTTAGTCTATTCCCAACCGGGAAATGTATAAAATTGCAGATTCATTTGTGAACTTTAACCAACCCGATAATAAACTTTAATTTATTTATTCATTCGTTCAATATTATCATAAATAAGTTTATAATTACGCACACATAAAAGAAAAACTAATGTTGCATTAACAGTCGACGCATTAAACTATGGAGATGCGATATCGCGCCGCGATCTATAACGTCGCGTATCGTATTATTAATCGCGGCCGGAGCCGGCGCAGGCGCAGTGGCAAAGTTCACGCGATCCCACCAAATCGCCGACCGGTAACGCACAGGCATTAGACCATGAAACGGAATCACCCGGCCGCCCGCACGCGAAACAGAGACGACAACACAGATAGACGTTGCGTTAGAAGTTAGCCACGCCCACCCAGCGGCCGAAGCTTCGATGCCACCTCCGTGAGCATTCGTGCGCGCGCGCCGAACGAGGAACACGCAAGCTGCGTTCGAAAATTGAAAAATTTCGGCATGGAATCGGCCGCGCGATTTCAATAAATATGCCAGTGGTTTTACTTTTTCTAGTTTGACTTTATTGTTAAGGCATAGACTGTCAATATGTTGTGTCAATAAACGTTTATATGTAACAGTGAATTGTCGCGTTTCAGTTTGCATTTTCAGTTAACTGACAGCTGTAAATTGGGCGCGACTTTATTTGTTTTCATCGAAAGTGATTGGACTGTGACATTTGAAATCGATAGTTTAAGTAATTGAGCCACCACGCGTGAAGAGAGCAGTGAAATTGCTATTGACTTAAACAATTCAGGATAATTTCTGTGAAGTGTATGTGGGATTTCTCAGAAAGCTGCTCTGATACTTCGACACCAAAGATATAAAGGTTGGTGTTTGATTTAATAATCATGTTTGTAACATTTGTATGCCAGATAATCTATTTACTAATAAGTTGTTTAAACTGTAGGTATATGTGAAGAAAACGAGTAAACGGTACTTGAAAAATTTACTACCTAATTTAAAATGAAAAATAGGTATTTCAGTAAATTCGTTCTGACATCATTATGTAATGTAAAATATCTGCATGCACCTATGTAAAAGTAATGATTATGTGAATTAATCTTTAAAAAAACAAAAGTCGTAAAAAACTTAAGATATTTATAAAAAAAATGGTTTTGTTATTCAAGCTTATATTTTAATAAAGTTACAATAATACCATCGAATAACCTACGTTTAAAAAGCGTATGCACTAATTTATTCAGTGTGCATTACGTATGAAAATTTCATTTCAAAATTTCATGTTCTATGAACATAATATTAATTAACTAGCGACCCGCCCCGGCTTCGCACGGGTAGCATGTTATTATACATATAAACCTTCCTCCTGAATCACTCTATCTATTAAAAAAAACCGCATCAAAATCCGTTGTAAACAGTTAGAAATTTAATACTTTCAAGTTTCAGAGGTGCATTCCGCTTCCTACAAAAAGGCTATATAACTCAACTGCTCGTCGGCAGTTTTCAATAAATATTTTTAATTTTGATTATAGTTGCGCGCGCACACTATTTAGTTCCTTATTTATTGCAGTCTAATTGAGTATAGGAACCTTGCTTATTGAATCAGTAAACTCATACCTATTTACCTATCGATTTTAAGGCATACAATAGGTAGGTTATTTATAGTGTAGTTTACAAAACAAAATATAATTTAAATGAATTTTCATACAAATAATAAAAATATTATCTATCACACGCGTAATTCAAAATATTTGTCTCCGAATTATCATAATTTTAAGATTAATCTCACAGTGCAAATTAGCCTCTGCATAATGCATTTGCAAGAAAATTGCATGTGGAATACTGATTTCATAATTTATAACATAATATTAATGAATTATCATTGTTAATTATAATGTTACTGATTGTCTTAGTCGATGTCAAATAAAATATTTGTATATTTTATTTAAGTAATGAAATTAGATGCAAAATTTAACCCAAAACTTGTTAACAGTTAGAACTGAATACTTTCAATAGAGCCTAGAGATTTAAGTTTCATAGCCCGAGGTACCTAACTTTTGACAGAAGATGATTCATAAGCCCATTAAGTTGGTAGATAGGTAGTTTCTTAGGTATATACATAAGTACTTAGATTTGCGTTTGTAAGAGTGAAGACAGCAATTCTTTATGTGCGAGAAAATAATCCAGCCAAGGTTTTGTTTCGGTCATTAAAATAAAAATACCTATAATTATTTTATGGATAGATTGAGAAAAGTTTGAGATGACGTTGGTTTCAAATATCTACATTGTACTACTAAATTATCTTTTATTACTAAAATTATATTACTGAAAATTGCGGGCCAAATGTAATGTTTCTACGTGTCTCTGACTATCCCCTTTAAACATATTCAAGGATTTAAGCGCCTTAAGATCTGAGAGGATGTCTACCGTACATGGGGATTACAGTCGTGATCCTATTATTTTTTTAATAAAAAAAAACTAAAAAAAAAGTCATAATTTGCGGATAAATTGAGCAAATTTCGTTTCAAATATCTTTATTTCGCCTTCAAATTATCGATACTATTAATTATTGCTAAAATTGTAATATCAAGAAAGTTTACTAGCAATATCAGCTAATTTATTGCTAAGTTTAAGTTAAATCATAGAAAATATAATCTTCAAAGATACAACACTTTGCGCTCAATCATCCCAATGCGTGAAAGTTTTCTCTACAAAAGACTTCAACGCGCTCGTTTCAATTTTCTTTTTTTGCCTATGACACGCGCCAATCGACTTCGATTAAAACTTGTGACTACTATAAAAAATAATTTAAATATTTAAAGAATATTTATTGCCAAAATAAACTCATTAGTAAAATTAATAAAATACAACTCATAGTAAAATATCCTAGTTTTACGAACCTGTTCATAGATAGGTTTTATTGGCAGAGTCATATAGCTTTAGCTCTTCTCTAATTAGCTACCTATTAGTTTTTAATTATAAATGCTATAAAAGGCACAAATATGCATGTCTCGATAGAGCTTACACATGTTCGAGCATTTTAGGGTTAAGAGCCTGGATCCTTGCGTTGTGCGTTGATAGATCAGGCAGTCAGTAACAGAGTTTTATATATTTAGATTAGATGCTATTTATTTCTGTATATAAAGCTATTTCTTACTTATATACTTCTTTTTTCAAGAAAGTGATTAGCAGCACGCGATATTACAGAAATTTTTATATTATATTTTGTTATAATGAAAGGTGCAAAGCGCACCGAAATCTACGACCACAGTTATTTTATTATCGATCACTACCTATACCTGCCCCAATAACTCTATCGGTTATCATTAAAAATAAATAAAATATTAGTTGAATAGTAGATACTGCTAAATATTTTAGGAGTGATAACAATTTCACAAATTTGAAGTCGATTTTCTTTTTAAACGACGAAAAACGGATGAGGTTCTCAAGTCAACACGATATTTTTACCTGGTGATCCGATTTCGATGTTTTTTTTCTATTGTGTAAAGAATAGTTTCAAATTGGTCCCATGCAAATTATATTAATATAGGACTAATAGTTACTTTATAAAACTTAAAAACTAATATTGTCTCTTAACTTTTCGATTGGTCGAAACATTTTCGTCGGTTTTCTTTTAAGTTTTTTGAAACGTAATTGAAAACCAAAAGATAACATTGTGTTGTGTTGCCCGACTATGGCGAGTATGCATATACATAGAGTATACCTATGTATGTTTTTATTCCTTATTTAGGAATGACTATGTGCGAACCATCCAATCAAAATACCATCAAAAACAAACAAGTATCTATCGTGACCCCAAAAATCGAGATTCAATTGAACAATCGACCATTATGCTCATAATAAGCTGTCATTAAAAAAATGAGATAAAAAGGTATAACTCTAAGACAATATGGTCAACCGTGGGATACTTTCCCACGGCCAGCGGTGGGCTATAAACAAAAAGTCCTATTTGTATGGACACGTAATCTTAGTATGTGACTATGAACAATAACGATTGTTGTATGAACTTTACAAGTACGAGTATAATGGTTATCCTTAGGTTAAGTAGGTTATCTGGTACCAGCATTGTTTTGTGCATTTTCTTTATAATTCGATGATAATATTGTGATTATTACTTATTATGGAGACATAAGACATTATTTTATGAGCAATTCACTACGATCGTGTATGTGAACATCCTGCGAGAATAAATACGTATATAAAAATATATATTTCATGCAAAGTTTTACTCAATCGAAGTGTTTACTAAGGAGTTCCGTTGTGAGTGACTGTTGAACAGCTCCTAACTCTATCATCACATCAGCTCGCTGTCATATTATTGTATTGTCACCAGAACTAAAGGTGTATGTAACATTTCGGTTGGGGATAACTGCTTCAAAATTGAGTTGCAAGATTCCACCCGAACAAACATAGTTACATACCATATATTGCAAGTTAAATAAAAGCTTGTAAAAACATCTGAACTTGTGCAAGCCTCTCTGAACTCGATAACAGGGTCAAACACCTGTACCTACTACTAATTGTTATCCTATAAAATCCTATTAATAAAGATTGTTTTACGCTATAATAACGAAGCGTTCGATAGTCGCGTGTTGGTTAATTGTTACTGTAATTGTACATTGACACTGGCGTAAACGTTTCAGCCGAACGTTCACCGTATCTTTAACCGGCGGTTAACATATAAAAAGAGGACCACGACTGTAATCCACAATTACGGTAGACATACTCTCAGATCTTAAGGCGCTTACATCCTTGAAGATGTCTAAATGGCGTGTCAGGGAACGTCCAAACATTATGTTTGGCACAATACCCAAATTTTGCAGAAGTTAGCATTCCATACGTGACAGGTTGCAAGACCATCAAACTCATTTTATTTCAGCTGTTAGAGTATCTAACTGATAGAGGTCTAATCTGCGACCAAGACAAATGATAGACACTTATACACTTGTTTTTTTATAAATACATAGGTATTTATAGTTTTGGGGTGTAGAAAAAGAGGTAGTACAAAGAAAAGATGGATGAACTGTGTGCAATGTTTAACAATAATTATTTTTAAAAAGTATAAAAATCTATTTAAAATAATCGATTAGGTTAAACAGGAGTTATGGCGGTGAACAGTTACCTTAGCCTCAATGCACTTCTAGAACTGAAATAAGACTTTATAACCTATAACCGTGGAATATTGCGTGGTATATAATTGCTGTAGATATTGCATATTGATTACTTGCTGCCGTCATATAACGAACGTAATAGCAGAGATACACGGGAAATGTATGATTGTCATCAAACTGGTGTGTTATTATTTATATCGCTATTGCTAGTCAAAGGTATTAAACTAGCTTCCAGGTTTATAAAAATATACTAGATATTGGAAAAGATTAAGTTTTTATAGTAAGTTGAGCGTATTTTATAAAACTTTCCTTACACTAACATCAAACTGACATTAAAATCAGTAATAGGATGATAAGGGCTAAAACAAACTATTTACATTTCAAGATGGTTTAATTTTAATAAATCAAAATAGAAAAACGACTCTAATTCCTATGTAGGGTAGACATCCTTTCAAATCTCCAGGCGCTAAGAACCTCGAAATCACTATATACGTATAAACTTTACTTATTCTGAAAAGAAAACTTATAAAGTGATATAACCTCGAAACACGTTAGTTACCGCTTTATACCACCTTTTATTTTAGCCCTACTAAAAATTTGTGAAGACGTTTGAATGTTTGTGACTCAATCACGTCCAAATAATTGAATGAAATTTAAAATATACATAGCCTAGAGTAGTATATAAATACGCATAGTATATAGGATATACTAGTATATAAGCTTATTTTTATCCAAATACCACGCGAACGAAGCTACGGCTAATTCATAATTCAATCATCATCACTACATCATTCATCTACATTAAACAGCACCGGCCACAGTCCAACATCTCTCATCTCGCTTCATTGTCCATTCAGGTAATTGCCAATACAGTTTCTTTTCAAAAGGTAATTATTACCAAACGACAAAGTTGGAAAACGTTTCAACGTTGCGACAAACGCTACTCTTGCGACAACTCCGTTAATTTAGCAGCAATTAGTACAAAGGGATTTCCGAACGGTTTGCCGACTTTGACGTAACAGTTCTTGAGTTCACAGATAATCTGTTTCTCGTTTTGAGTGGCCTCACAACTGCCTTCTGCGCTGTAGGCTGTGAGTTCGACACGAAGGACGAATATTTTTGTGATGAACATCGATGTCTTTTTTGTGTCTGGGTGTTATAATGTTTCTTTTTAAGTATTCTATTCGTTATCAAGTTATCTATCCCACCAAAACTATTTATTTATTTTTCTATTCTGAAAATGTATGTGCGCTTTAGCGCGTGCTCAAAATGGTGAAGGAAAACATGGCTAAAAAAAAACGCACGTTGATCTTATATCTCATGTGGCCGAATAAACTGAGAGGATATATAGGTCCTGGACAAGTTTACTCCATCCAAAACTATGTAAAAAGTACCACCAGACTCTCTACCACTGATCATCAAAAAAATTTAAAATGATTTTATTTTTATTTAATCAAAGTTCTTAGTAAGATAGGTACAGTTTCTTGTAAGAGAGCTCAATGCTGCCTGAATAATTTTGTCGTGGCTTAGCGTCTGTTATAGCCGAGAAAAAAAGAGATTTATCTACGTACCTTTAAAAGTACGAAAGTGCTTTATAACCTTCGCACATTACTATCCTACGCCACGCGTGTTCAATTTACAGTAAAAAGTTTTATTTTCAAATTGCAATTTGAGTCTTTATTAACCTTTTCATTTATTAGTCTCCTTTTCTCAACAGCAAAAAGAAAGTATCTTATTTCTAATGTAGATCTAATTCAATGTGCTTGCCGCGCCTTATTTACTATTTACAAGATGGGTAATTACACGGTTTTTATCTAAAAGTAATATTTAGCTGACTAGGCATCTGTTTGTATGAACTTTTATTTTTCTACCTAAACTTATAATCGAAACCACAAAATACAAAACCGTGAGAACTATCTCATTATTTAAAATGTAGAAACTGCATTTAAAATATTCTTTATTTATTGAACGTTTATTACATTATAATACATTAGCTGTCCGCCTGGCTTCACACGAGTGTATTAATGAAGTTTATAGGCAAATTTTTAATACCTTAGATATAATATTGCAATTTTCGGGGGGAACTCTATTTTTTTTTAATTATGACTTAAGTTACTCGCAGATAATGCAGCTTTTCATACTTACATATGAATTCTATATCTGTTCGCTTGTTCTATCATTTTATTATACGTAAAAGTTTGATGTGTATTCAAACAGATCGGTTTTCCGAACGGCACTTTAAATTAATTAAATTAAAACCGTTCAATTTCACTCTATAGCTTGCTCTGCCTTTCTAAGATTTTCCCTGTCAGATCCTGTGTCTTTGGCACTTAATATAATCTCCCTTATTTGAAGCTAAACCTTATCCGAGTGTAAATGCGCAAAAAGTCAGTTCCGCTACAATTAAATGGTGATTGGTGACTGATTAAGAAAGCAATGAACCACCGGTACCGCTGCAGAATACTCAGGCTGAGGGAAAATTGTGAGAAGTTAAAAAAATAATAATGAGATTTTGCAGCAATTGCGAGGAAATAATGCCAGACGAATGAGGTGAGGGAAAAACACACGACTAAAAATACGGCGGCTATTTTCTCCTGTGACTAAAATATGGCGACTGTTAACTTAAAGTGCTATTTGACCAAGTTGACGCAGTGAAACTTAACTATATATTTTATTATTCAGTTTAAAACCATCATCAGCACTAAACAACACCAATAACACTATCCTTATCGGTATTGTAAAACAATAATATTAAATTACGACCCCAATCCCAGATCATTACTGGTTAAGTACGAGCTAAGTACTACACCACCTAAATTCTAGAATCTAGTAATCGTAACCTAGGGCGGCCTTCTCACATGCACCCTAGTTCCCACGTCTCCGCGTAATGCCATCTAATGGCGAACGTAACCGCTCAGGCCCTTACCCACTCGCGCAAGACCGGGACTAAAGTTTCGGGACTGCAGAACTCCTTAACTAAATCATGTACATTTCAGTATCCACGTCTGTGTAATACTATCTAATGGCGAACGTAAGCGCTCGGGCCTTGCCCACTCGCGCAAGACCGGGACTAAAAATTCGGGACTGCAGAACACTGCATGTACATTTCAGTTCCCACGTCTGTGTAATGCCATCTAATGACGGTAATTGCTCAGGCTCGTGCACATTATAAGGCCATGACTGAAAAACTTGAGTTTTGGAATATCATTGGCATTGACAAATACTCTGTATTTTAAGATAAATAAAACTAGATTTAGACAAAATAATACTCATTAGATAGTTCTAGTCACTAGTTGACTAATCATAATAACGGAGTTGATTAGTAACCCCCAAGTTAACCCACCTCACCGTGGCCAAGCCGACCCTCGTTTCGATTTTTCACTTTGTATTTTAACTCCAATTCTCAAATTTTAATACTCCTACATTCCTCAACCATCCTAAAATCTAAATCAAGTGCAAATTATCTATTGTCTAGACTTCATTCTATTCTGAGAACAATAGACGCGCAATAAAAAGGACTTGTGCAGTGTGAATGCTCCTTTATAAAACAAAGAGTGCACCTTGGCCGTAAATTGCGTGTGTGATTACTTTCCGTTTCTTATCGAACTTTTATTTATATGCTTTTTTAAATGTTAAAAAAAAATATTATAGCTAATTTTAATTAGAGTTAATAAAGATGGCTACAATTCAGTCGCATAAGATACTCCTGAGGAGTTTAATTGTTCACCCTTTTTGTGATTAGATAGCTTTGTCTTTTAGGATTGTATTGTTATCAAAGCTATAATTCTCATCATCATTTTCTTTTTCTTTTCCACTTGACAAACACGATGTTGCGAAGAGGATTTGTCTTATGTTTTACAACGGGCCGCTTGTCTGACGTCAACCCTATTTGGGAATCTACTATGATTCTCAAAATGATGTACAATACCTATTTTATATTTAATCCAAATTGGTCAAGCCGTTATGGCGTGATTGATAAACAAACATCTAAAATATCCTCACAAACTTTTGCTTTTATAATATTAGTAGAATCAAAATTACCAGTAGGTGCTTGCTTTAGCAAAACTTTGTTAACCTGTTGGTTATGAATAGAATAGTGACATACCAGCCGTTGCAACAATACCTTTTACTTATTCTATTGTTCAATCTGCAAGTATGAAGTAAATGGTAAATCCAATATTTTACATCAGCTCAAGATGCACTGGGAATGTCCGTCCCGTTACAAACGTAAACAAAATCATACAAGCACAGCCGATAGGTTACATCCGTACAACTTCATTGGATGGAGTCGTGCGCGGTTCGTGATCACTGCGGGTTACTAGGGTTGGGAAAGTCCCCTTCTATCATTTATATGTAAATATTAATTAAATTTATATAAATAATAATATAACCTCTCAGATGTTGATTGCAACCCTACTAAAGCTCTCTATAGGCCCAAATCTAGCCTGTTAATAACAATCAATTCTGTTAAATAATTAAAAGTTTTGGGGAACATTTTCACACCGAGCCATCTAACCACTAAGCAACGCTTGAACTATGAGAACAAGATAACAGAACTGATAGAACCTGTCTATATTAATTTTTTAATACCTTTATAATATGTACATACATCTGGATACAGAATAAACATCTACATAATATGTTTATAACAGAAATATTTGTCCTGATATACAAAACCACTAGATGACTTCTCTATGCACTTAAACTCATAAAGATTATTTTATGTCGTTCGTCAAATGCACACCTGTAACAGCACATCGCCGCTAATATTTATAATTTCTGCAAAACCACCTTATTTCTTTACGAGTAATTTCTATAACTAAAAAAATTTCATCCTGTCTTTTCTATAACCAATAAAATACATTTTATTTTTAATACAGTGTTCCTTTTTACTGACAATTGAAACGGACAGACACCTTTAAGTCATAAGTTATGTGGCATAATGATTTCTTGTTATCTAAATATCTCGTAAGATTTACACTTGGCATCTATTTTTTAATAAATAAAACAAATTAATCTTTAAATGGTTCGACTGGTTTTTATGTATTTTGTAAATATTTTGTACTTAATATATTCGTACTAGATGTTATTTGTTTTTGTAATAAATTATAATAAAACAATAATTGTCTAAGCTTTCCTGAATACTACCAAAACTACTAAATTATATTACATTTATATCAGCTTTAAAAAAATAACTGTTAATTTTAAGACTATAAAAAATTACAATCGACATATGTGTCTTGCAAGATCAAAACTCAAGTCCGGAGTCCTGAGTTTTTCTCATCCCTACGTCACTACTTTAGTTTACATCGCTCGCCATATTCGGACGCTGTCGCATTGACGTGGATGTGGCCCTTGTTTACGGCAACATATTTTATTGGCTCGTGACGCAACAATATGCCGATTTGTGTTGTACAGTGTGGACTCGCCTTTACGGGGATTTAGAAATCTTTGTGTCTTACAATCTGTTTTGTGTATTGACATAGTAGAGAAATGATTGGGATAAAAGCATAACTGAAGTGCGGCGTGGCTTTTAGATAAAGGCCATCGTTTGAATGACTATTGACTTATGACATGCTGAAGCTATATAGGTATTAGCAAATTTAAAAAAAAACTATACTAAAAGGCTTACTACAAAATATGTTATTACCCGCGGCTTCGCTCGCGTAATCCCCGGATATAAAGTATCTTAAATAATATTTCAGGGCATAGGCTATGTATTATATTCCAAGTTTCATTAAAATCGTTTCGTTCAATCGTTTGGGCGAGATGGAGGCACAAACAAAGATTTAGATGACAAAAAAACCTGGGACTGAATATGCGCAAATTCGCCTTTAAACGCTAAAAATGAATACTTCATTAAATTAATCATGATTTTATGATACTTCTAAATTATCCTAATGATGTCAGTGAATAAACATTTTTTTAATGAATTATTTGGAATGCAATATTCAGTTTGCAATTTTTTACCATCTGGCGAAATAGAATAAACATTGTAAGACATTAAAACTATCGTGGTTGTTAATCATTTTAAATAGAAATACGGCTAATTACCACGTTTTTACTTGTATTGCTGACGTTGATCGCGGTCGCGGGCGTTGCTCATGATGAAGAGCATCTGAATTGTCTCGAAACGTCAGCAATACAAGTAAAAACGTGGTAATTAGCCGTATTTCTATTTAAAATTGTAAGACATAATAAAATTAAAAATAAATAGAATGACAATTATAGTCCTCGAGTACGATAGACACTGATAGGTACTCTCAGATCTTTGAAGATGTCTGAAGGGGTACGTAGAGGCACGTCTAAACATCACATGCATTCCACACGTAACAGTTTTCAAGCACAAGCCTCTTATAAGAATAATAATTTATTATTGTAAGTTCATACAGTTTAATTTTGCTTTCCAGTAGCTATAAAAGACAATATCTAATAACACTTATTTGATTGAAATTTAATTAACGCCCTTTATTAGATTCAATAATGATTGATGTTTTTATGAGACATCAATACTTCTGTCAAATACCTAAAGACATTCTTGTGAAAGTGACAGACTTTCATAGGATTTTGATTTTTATTTTAAAGATATAAGAGTCAATTTTGTGTGGTGTTTTTATGGTATGCCACCTTTCTTGATAGTCACCCTTAAGTAGGCACGGGTAACGATTCATTAATTTACAAGCGATGGTCAGTTAACGGCTATTAATTTTAATTAGCTCCTAGCAAAGGTTTAATACATTTATATGTTATAGACGGTAGCGGAAAGCTCTTTTGCTATCAAAAACATAACTTGTAAAAAAAGCCAAGTCCCGCAACGCCGTAAAAAGTTGTGAGATCCATGTAATACCAAGTCGGTTAATTTATTCAGTCCCTACTTTAAGGGTTCTTCTGTCCTAAGTTATTACGTAAAGGTAGCTAATTACGTAATAACATAACGCGGCTTAAACTGAAAACCACCTTATTTTTCACATTAATTCATAGTAAAAATGTTAATGACCATTTGACTTCCAAGTTTTTGATTATTTAGAAATTAGGTATATGACTTTACATTAATCGCTGACTCTCATACACTACACTACACCCTAACATTCAAAATCCAGCCGCTCTATCATTCTTTCGCATGACCTCATGCTCCTCTCGTTTCTAATTAAACTCCAGCAAAAATTTGACGTTACTAATCTTCGCTCCTCATGTGGACCACCAACTTAACTTGTAACTCGGAAACAACCTTACCACTATCGAAATAAGGTTGAAAATTCATAATTTCTGGGTCGTATGTACAGTGGTGGCAAGTGGTGATATTTAATTTGTCAATGTTATCGATGACAGGCTTGTTATTACGTTTTTTACTTGTCGAAAGTGGTTTGGAGTTGTGTTGCACTGTACATCGATAATAAGAAAATAATTGTATTGTCACTGTGACTTATGGATTTGAGAATTAATTGGGCGATGCTGAAAACTTTAATTATTGAAGCCTTGGAATAGCGCAGGAGGTACCGTGAATGACCGCGATTTTGTAAATAAGTACCTACGTCTTTATATTCTTTGTATTACGGTACAATTTATAAATACGTTTAAAAAACTAAAATGAAAACAGACGAAAATGTTTCGACCAATCTAAGGTCAAGGGACGATATTCATTTATTAAGTTTTATGAAGGAACTTATTACTTTTTATTAGTCCTACATAAATATTGTTGATATTGGGACTATTTTCTATACAATAGAAAAAAAACATCAAAAACGGATCACCAAGTAAAGAGATATACGCGGTGGTCATACATAAAAAAGCAACAAAAAAATTACATGTCAAATTCAAATTCAAATTCAAAAATCATTTATTTCAATAAAATCACAAGGATCACTTTGAAACGTCTTAGGAACTAGGTGAAGCTACGCCGATTCCACGCGACCAAGCCTAGAAGAATCAGGCAACAAACACGGCTTGGGGTCTACCTTTTTTTTAATGATCCTTTTCTTAAAGCTATGTAGAGCTCCAGTGTGATGCCAATCGAACAAGGTGAAGGCTCAAACAAGATCCTCTTTTTTCGTCGGTTAATGAAAAGCATAATATAATGCAAACTACACAAAAACTTCAACGTACTTGGGGATAACATCTTATTTTTGTTTGTTTTATTTTATAAAGATTATCATCCTAATTTACCAGACGAAACAATTATTCGTTAAAATAATGATTATGCAATAAATGTAGGTATTAATGTAAAACTAATATTTTACCATACAGCACATGCCTCCTGAAACAATAAGATCGGGACAGACAAACAAACATACTAGATTCGAATGTCGACCGTGAATCGATGGATTTTTCTATTAGAAAATATGTATGTATTGTATATGCGCGTGATACGAACGGTAAAAGAAAACATCGTGAGTAAACCAGTTAGTATTCTTTTAAGCGGCGATGGGCTTGCAACCTCACGTACTAATGTACTACGGGAAAATGTGGACATGTGCCAAATGTAATGTTTGGACATGCCTCTGATTACAGCCTATTACTATTTAGTTTCCTATTAAGCTTCTCAACGGCTCATCAAAGATTAAATAACGCGCCGTAGCCCTCGTCAGGAGCAACAATGCCACAACGTCACGATGCGCACGCGCCGGTTAATTACAGTAGCAAGATCAAGGCTGTTTGATGTGCAAGCTGTAAGCTGGAGCGGGGTAGTTTCATTGTCATGGCTAGTTCAATGACGAACTATACCTTTGTGCCTTTGTATTATAAAGATCTTTAAAGAAACTAGAATCGTATAGCTTAAGTGGGTGAAACGCCCATTACAAACTAAATGAGTTGCCAGTGGGGATTTCTGGAAAAAAAGTCCAGAATTCCCCATTAATGGGGATAGTCAATGGGCATTTTTGGACTAACCCGGTTTTTTTCACTTGATGATGTAGTTATAGATGAGAATTAATTATTATATTATCTATGTTTGATATTCCAAATAAAAAGATTAATAATCCTATAAAAAAAATGCGCGTGAAGTTTGGAGATCAAGAGCCAACTAATTAACGACTTTAATTTTAAAAAGCTATGATGTTCCAAAAGGTTTTCTTTTTGGACATGATAACTTTGAAAGTCCAACGTACATTTTGTAGGCGTACTCAATAAAGTCTATTATTGAAATACTCCTGCTAACTCTCTCCAAAATAATGTATTATTTAATTTTCCTAAGACATAAAAATCTAAATAAACTAAAGAAAACTGTCTAACTATTCGGTCATGTAACAAAATATTATCCTAAAACACAAAGCAAAGAAGGAGCTCCGTGTAATGATGATGTTTTTGTCCACTTAAGTCGAACCGCCCGCTCCAGTCTGTCCCTTAGGCCACATGCACACTGAAGCGCTCCGTGAGAACTGGAGCAAGTTTTTTCACTTTTACTCGCGCATGGCGCCGCGGTCGCGTGCAAATGCGCATATTACACTTGCTTTGATTAATTTAACGATATTGTGATTTAAATTTATGTAATGACTTTAAACAGCATGAATGTAAAAAAAACTATAAGCGTGGTTTTTTTGTGTTCCGTACTCAAAGACTGAGATACGGAATCCTATTAATATGCCTCCGTCTCAGGGCTTGAACGGAAATAAGTAGATAACTGAAATTTTAATTGAATGCCGATTACTGTTGCCAAAAAGATATATCATTAATACAAGACTCCATACAAAAAAGCTTAAGTAATTGGATTCTCTGTCTTTCTTCCAGCGCTCGTTCGGTGGAACCCTACGTGTGCGAGCACGACTAGCACTTGTCTAATTTTTTAAGCTATAATTCTATTCTAGGAGAACTAGGTTGATATTAAAATTATCACCATCTAAATTTAACGATTGATAACTTCGTTATTAAGGTGCTAATCTTTGAACAGTGCCTTGTAGGTACATTAAGGTGTCAAAATAATTCATACCTTCCTACCGACTGTGTGTCATCTTTTAATTTTAAACAAATCAACATATGAGATTTGTTAATAGTTCCTAACATTCTTCTCATTACATGAAATTACTTATCATATTAAAATCATTACTTGTTGTGCGGTTTGGTGTTTTTAAATAGTTACGCTCAGTTAGAGTGGATTCTATCAGTTATCTGGTTCCCATAGTACAAGGTTTGCTTAGTTTGGGGCTAGATGGCGATGTGTAAAATGTCCACCAATATTTATTTATTTATTTATTTATTTATTATTCTAAGTCTTACGGTACACTGGCTTTAAAGTATGGTAAACACTACAAGGAAGAGACTCATATCTCCACGTATTTTAGAGGCTTTACATCATAAAATCGTCTACACTCATTTATTTCCCTTTGTTATGTTTGCAAGTTATCTATTGTCCGGTCAGAATTACATGTTTTCTATATTTCTGTTTCACAGTAGTTGACCTCATGGTTTTACAAAGGCTTATTAAAAACTAGCGACCCGCCCGGGCTTCGCACGGGTGCAATGCTGATACTAAATATACTACAGAATGTCTTTATATAAAACTTTTTTTTCACAGCTTTTTTGTCATTAGACAATACATTAGATGATTCTTTTTTTGTTCAAACGCTAGTGTGGGGGTGGACTTATTTCTGGTAAGATGCTTAACTCTCTCTAATCCGATATCGTACACGATATTCTTAAAAAATATTAAATAATTTGTCATTTTGAACAAAATGGACGAAAAATCGGTACGACACTGTATTTTCGGAAAAGTATTGATCAAAATATACCTGAAAATCGATATTTTTTCGATGTTTTTTGGATTGATTGTAGCAATCACACTTCGTACAAACTCTGGGGTCTACAGCGAAGTCTTCTGGACCTCGTATATCGCTTAACGAACGATCACTCGACAATTAAGACTACTTCCTGGCCGGCCCATTTCAAACGTAAATATCTCGGGACCCCTTCTAGTACAATTCCTGATTTTTGGAGTACAATTCGTACAATTTCATATATTTGTAACTGCATTTAAATTAAACCTTAACCACGGTGGGTCCAGCTGCGTAGTATCACACACCATAAAAGATGGAGTAACTACTCCCGTTTTCCCAACATTTCCCTTCACTGCTCTGCTCCTATTGATTGTAGCGTGATGAAAAGTATACTATAACCAGCTCAGGAATATGAAAAATAATTGTACCAAGTTTCGTTAAAATCCGTCGAGTAGTTTTTGTTTCTATAACGGTTATACAGACAGACAGACAGACAGACAAAAATTTTACTGATTGCGTTTTTGGCATCAGTCCCAACCCAATCCCAACCCAACCAATTATGATATTAAAATTGAGTTGCAAGATTCAATAACAAACCTTAACAAACTTTACACACATACTTGCAAGTTAAATAAAAGCTTATAATTAAAATACACTATTACACGCCTGAGTATGTTTTAAGTATGTATTTTGTAAAGTTTTTACAGCTCTTTTGAGTATATGCTAGATATTTAATATGCTAAAAGTATAATTGAGATGTATAATAATAATAATAATAATAATAATAATAATAATAATAATCGTTTATTTCGGAACAAGTTATATGGTACAATATATGTATGTATGTATGTATGTATGTTTGTTACTCGTTCACTCCGTAACGGCAAAACAGAATTTAATAAAACTTGTTTGAGCTTTTTACCCAGGTACTACGCGAGCGAAGCCTTAGACGAAAATTTGTCATAAAATAATAGTTTGCCAGTGTAAATAGTAGACTCGGGGTCTTAGAGTTATCTTCGGACATTGTTTCTTAATCCCGATAGCAATGTTAATCTCAAAATCAATAGTACAATTTCTAAGGACTCGAAGACTACAACGGTACATATTGACAAAGCATTGCTAAGTTTCTAATCCAACCCCAAAACCAGCTAATTAACATCGATCTAAGCGTTTGTTCAAACAATTTCAAAATGCCTTGCCTATATCGCACCCAACTTAATCACGGATATGTTGCAATTTAAACAATCTAAAATAAACTTTGTCTCCGTGTTCTTAAGAGTCATTTCGTAACGTAAGATTTCTACACGACGAGTAACATTTTTATTGTACACATGCCAAATTAACTACACTTATTGCGAAGGAATAGAGTTCAATTTCAGTTGGTTTATTTATCAACGATGTTGGTAGTGAAGTATTGATACATCTTGGCATAATGAGCTCTAATGAGCTAAGCGAGAAACGCTGATTGGTCGTTCATTACTAAATAGGGGAGTGAGTGCTAAGCGTTTTTGGTAATTATCTTGTGTTTGAATTTAAAATGTCAATAAAAGGTTTGGTTCCTTGACCTTTGAATATTTCCTCTATTTTGTTGATAACATTATTAATGTTGATTTTAATCATCGCACGCCAATAGCCGGAGTATTATAATCCTAGTATTTTGTTCATAAATCCGGTTAAATTCAGAAACATCTCAAAAGATTGACATGTTACAGCAATATTTGCAATGAAATAATTGAAACATATTCCGCTTGTATAATTGAACAGGTAAAATCTATTTCTCAATTCAAATTGCTCCGAATACTAAATCGAAATCAAACAAACCCATTAAAATAAACAAAATATAGATAGCAAATACATTTATCTTAATAGTAATATAACCCTCTAACAAATAGCGTGATGATATCGTATCAAAATGCGCGTACCGTTAGCAAAAACATCTAAAATAGGTTTAAAACTATTTACATCAAATTACAGACTGCTAACTAATATCATGGACAAGAAATATTGAGAGTAATCCCATTAGTATAAATACAAAATCTTGCCAAAAACCCCAAAAATATAGCATCAAGATTCTTATTTCTATTTTAATATTAACATTGATGGATAATTGTCGGTGTCGTAACATTGATTGCTGTGAATTCCGAATCGATCGTTTTGAATTCGTAATCGATTACAAAAGTGTTCGTATGTTTATAAATGTCACGGTTCCGAGCTTTTGTTGTGTGAATAATTTCTTGGTGTTAAATACAGTTATTGACATTTTGACTATGGAACAGTTATTTACACGTTAGGTGTTGAAATGTGGTTAGGCACAAGGGCAAGCCGTTTAAGATCACACAAAATGGTTCCTGCTAATTAAATAATTGTTTCACCAATGCCTCGAATATATCAAGAAGAATATAGTCTTTAAAAATTGCGTCATATTTTTAAATACTCAATTATCAATTATCCCATTGACTATCAAAATACGAGATCGTAGGTATTTATTTTTTTAAGTTCTTTAGCTTTTATGATTGTTAAGTTGCTAATACAGTTATTCAGTAAAGAAAGATTTCGTTTCTCATCTATAATTTAGTAACAAGTTTTTGATTAAATAAGATAAAGTTAAGCGGCGATGGGCTTGCAACCTGTCACGTATGTAATGCTAACTAATGTTTGGACGTGCCTCTGACTACCCCCACTAGACATCTTCAAAGGATCTAAGCGTCTGGAGATCTGAGAGGATGTCTACCGTATTTGGGGATTACAGTCGTGATCCTATTTATTTTTTAGATAAAGTTTTATTTATTTTGATAGACTTTTCACCTATCGCTACCTTGCAATTACAGTCCGTTCTACATAACGAACCGCGTCAATCGCTTTATGAGATTCCCACGAAGTACACATACGTGTACAAGCGTGTACATGTACACGTCCATACACATGTACAAATGTACATGTACAGCCTTATTATCGCGGATTTGTAGCACAGGATGACCCCAAGGTCAGAATGTATTTATGCTCAGGAAATGCAGGGAAATAGGTAATGTTGTATATGGCTGGTCTTCGCAGGGAATTTATGGTCGGAGATACTTTCGCACCTATCTTTGGATATTAAAGTTGAATTATTGAATCTTGGGTTCCTGGACGAGCTAATACGCGGTGGATAGCCAATTAATTCATAGCTAAAAGTACTGAAAGCTCAAAGTGTTTTTGTTCAGCCGGTTAATTACGCTTACAACTTAAATCCTCAAACATGGATATCCTTATATCTCTATGCACTCATATCCCATAAGGGATAGTCAGAGACACGTCTAAACATAACATTTGACTGGCCTCACAGCTCAGTTGGTAGTAACTCTGCCTTCTGCGCTGTAAGTTATGGGTTCGATCCCCACCCAGGGCAAATATTTGTGTGATGAACATAGATGTTTGTTCTGTGTATGGGTGTTAATATGTAAAATAAGTACTCGTATGTATTTACAAAAAAAAAGTCTATAAGTATTCTATCAGTTATAGTACAAGCTTTGCTTAGTTTGGGGCTAGATGGCGCTGTGTGTAAAGTCAGCCAATATTTATTTATTTATTTATATTTATTTTGCAGTAGCATTCCATACGTGACAGGTTGCAGGCCCCATGCCGTTATTTATAAAGTTAAAAAACAGTATGATAGTCGCAATGTCGATTCGAAGCTACACCGGGAACGGAATAAGAAAGGTAAATAAAGCCGGCTGATGCCGTTTGCTCTCACATCGATGTAAAAGTGGGTGTTAACACAATGCCACCGGAACTGTGTAATGTGTATCGCTAAATGGTTTGTAGGGTGGCCTCGCGTGGTGGTAAGATTATTATTGAAGACTTTAATGGTAAAGATTGCGCGACTTTGCTCAAGTGAAGCGAATTATGTTTTCTTTTATTATTTGTTGTTTATATAACGCCTTTGGTCACTCCTTGTGATGTAGAACAGTTTTTTTGATTTGTAGTTTATAAGTAAAACAAACAAAAACAAGTCTGTTAAACGAAAGTTTTTTTCGGGTCATATTATTTGCGGACTCCTAAATACGTAAGTATTAGGTATTTAGATAGTTCTCGCTTAACGTGTGCTTATGAAATCAAAATGAAATATTTTGACGCTAAACAAATTAATTTAAGATTATATTACCGAATCACAGAGATAATAATCAAATACAGAATTAAAATAATCGTAGTTGTAATAAAATATAAACAAACTAGCCGACCCGTGACCGTACATACAAACTCACAAACTCACATTTATAATATTATTAGGATAGTTTTACACAAAATTGAATTTTGTACTACGACATGTCTCAACCCTTACCTTAAAAGCATGGTCGCAGCAGCACTCCGTAATCGCGGTCGTGTGGCACACTGCTGGTACAAAAGCCGCTAATTCGTCCGCTATCAACTATCGAAGCCGCTAATTTGGAAACTCCACTTTCCCCATGTGAGATCATTATCGTGGACCACTCTGTTGATGATACAATAAATGACAATGGAGTTGAAAGCTAGAGCAAATAGTTGGAACTCGTCCGCAGGTTTGTTTTATCAATAAGGCTTTGGTGTCCGAATAAGGCTTTCATGATATTTTATAACTACCTTTATATACGTATACTAAAACACGTGGAAAGTATTTTAAAAATGTTTTATTCAATTTTGTTTGTTTAAGTTAGGTATTTTATAATACACTAGCTTCCTAATAAATAGCTTAGATGCTATTCCAATTTCTATATCAGGAATTACGTAATCTATTTAAAAAAAAAATTGATTCAGCTGTACTAACTCAAAAACTGAATCTTTCACATTATTTATAAAAAATATAGACATTATTATCAAAAACATCATAGATATTTTAGGTAAAAAGAATTGTAATTTTTTCGATTCTGAATTCACTAGACGTTCAGACGCGATACACATCTGCACTAAGAAACATGACACTATAGGTACATAATGTAGTAGCAATATTATTTATATCTACCTATATCCATACAGTGGTTTATATTACAAAGCGCGTATTTACCCGCATTATCACATACACTCTACATTATATCCAATCCCAATTCAAGACCTTTGACATGAAACAAGACCTCAAGCATTTTCTCTCACCAAAAACAAAACGCATTCTCCAGTGACCATAAACCACCCATTACCGTCGTCGATGCCACCACACGCCTGGTCTATTAACACGAGTGCCTTTTTGTGTCGGACTGGTCGAAAGGGTCTTTTGTCCAGCAACCCGTGCTAACCGACTTTCAATGCAGACGAATAGTGGTGTGTTAACACAGCACTTAACCTGTTAGTGTGACCGTGGGTGTTCGTACTGGACTATTTTTTATGTAGATCTTTTCGGCGTGAAAATTTACGTTTTAATTAGAAGCGCAATTTTGTACCTCGGTCTCTGAACCTACATTTAAGCCTAGATGAGGTAATGACCACGCTATTTCACGAATGTCGTCTAAAATCTTGGGTAGATATTTTTACCAGTTTGCTCAACTGCTTAACGTTGAAACTCATAAGATATTTGTGTTAGCAAATTTTAAATAAACAGAAAACTAAGTACGTAACTACTCCTATATACCCAAAAACTTTATGAGACTAATAATTATGTATTCACTATAGTTTTTGGCTGTCTCAATATTTTGTCTATAAAAAAAGCTCCTATTCAACATCAAAAAAACTCGTCGAACTATTTAAAACTTTACAAACCTGAATGAATTAACTAAACACTTCCAAAGAAAGTAAAAAAAAAATTGTAAGCTGATCCTCAAAATCTGTTTTAATCCCGTCATTGCTACCTTTAAATCGTTCAACAAAGCACAGTTGTAAGCACAAACAATCGTTCAACAACAAGTTGTAAATCAGTCAGACCCTGTCAACCCACAATGAATGAGATCAAATAATGAATTTGCCTATTGTGCGGTCCAAATTTGTCCGAACGCTGTTTAGGGTTAAGTCCATAGGGACTTGTCAGATTATGATATATTTTTCTTTAAATACATCTGGACACTGTTTTTAGTTTCTTTGAAATGTAATTGTTGGAAATTCTGCTTGTTTTCAGGTAAGTGGAGATAACGGGAGATTTTTGAAGAAAATAGCTTATTATGGCCGACCACTACGTAAGTAATTTTATAAATGCCATTTTTTTGCAAAAAATATTTAAACAACAGTTGTTTTACTTCGCTGGTTGCAAACCGATATTGATACAGTTTTTTTGTTCGGTTCAGTTATAACTAGCCTATCTGACAATTTCTGATGATTATACAATAAAATGGTGAGAGTGAGGTGATCTGATGATAGACAGGAGAAGAAGGGTAATTCTTGATGAGCTAAAGCAGACTCGTGTTTAGATTTTATAAAATCTTTTTTTTTCAACAGATTACTTCTTTATGATTCAGATTATTCTAATCATTCTGATAACTATTAATTTTTGTTGTTCTGCTTTTTGCAATAATTGTTTCATTTATCAAAGGAGTACTAAAATTTTTTTGTATATGTATATTTTATACCGATTGTTTTTTTATAAGTACGGCGTAATAAAGATTTCGTCAGTCGGTTTTCTAGGTAGGATCAAAAAATAGGCATGGTATTCTAAACAAAATTCTCATTTGAGAATAATCTCTTAGAGCAGTTATTGACCCGTGCCTAATAAGGGGAGGCGCTCGCTGGCCAGAGGCCGTACCACAAACTTCTTAAGTATTATCAAAACAATTTTACGCGATGTAACAACCTTACGAGTTTGTATTGCTTTTTCATTTTCTCACTGTGAGTGATATTGTTTTGTTATTAGTTTTGAGCTTGTGGTACGGCCCCAGGTCAGAGAGCGTCGATGAAATTATAGTCCAATTGTTTCGTAGGTACTTAAGTTTTGCTTTCGCACAACTCGCAACTTTTTGTTCGATTTATAGGCACAGGGGGTCTACTCGCGAAGTGAAAACGACATTTCGTAACAATATTTGTTTCAGAGCTACATCGTTTCGACTATCATTCAGATGTGTCACTGTACTGTAACAAGTTCTAAAGTAAAGTAATACCTAAATATTTGCTGTTTTTGTACTGCAAAAGTTGTAATTCCGTTTTCATGTGATTATATTATAGATTAGATTATATTATACCACTAACTTTAAAGCTAGGAAGTAAAGTTATATGTCACGTTTGTCAAATATAAGGTATAGTATTTACGATTAAAGCTTCGGCAATTTTCGTATGTCTATAATATATTATTCCAATGCTAACTCGATATTAATTCTAGATCTGATACAACATTCTCTAAGCTCGTTAGTAACTGACGAGTTAGACATTGGAGTGCATATTGGTAGCAATTTGAAAACACGAAAGTTAATGAAATGCATTAACTTTAATCGTATATGGTATTCACGATTGCTTTTCAGCATCTATCATAAATCTCTATTCAGTCTATAATACCTGAACCAGTGATGAATAAATGTACCTACTGATTCGTGTGTGAAGAATCTTCCCTCTAGTCACCGTACTAAATGGGCCGCCTTTATCAAAGTATAGCAAACTCTGTCTCGATTTAATATCTGTTGATGTTTTATAGCTTTAGAACGAAGTGTGAGATGAAACGGACACGTTTCTTCATTATCCCCATCCCGTTATAAGATTTCTTCGTTTTAATTACTATCTAAGATCTTCCAATAATTAGTTGTTAATGTTTAATGGTGCAGGAAAACATCATAAGGAAATCGATAACCTAGAAGCTAAATGTTGAAAATCGGAAGTGCCGTGACTGCAGTAAGAGCTAATTGCGTATTTTTTACAATATAGTTACGTTTTGAAAACTATAAAAAGTCGGACTCCCGCACGAAGGGTTCCGTTCAATTTTCAAAACGGCAAAAAAAAATCACGTTTGATGTACGGGAACCCCACTTAAATATTTATTTTATGCTATTTTTAGAGAAATACATCATCTGTGAAAATTTAACTGTCTAGCTATCACGGTTCACGAGAGACAGCCTGGTAACAGACAGACGGACAGCGGTGTCTTAGTAGTCTCGTTTTTTACCCTTTAGGTACGGAACCCTAGAAACATAAAAAATAATTCATAATATCTCGTAACCTACCTATTTACCTAACTACGTAGTTAGCATGCCACACGTGACAGGTTGCAAGGCCGTCGCCGCTTTCAAGAATACTAACAGGTTTCCTCACGATGTTTTCCTTCACCGTTATAAACACGTGTAACACGCATGTACATTTTTCGAACAGAAATATCCATTGATGCACGGCCAGGATTCAAACTCGAAATTAATTTTAAATTAATAATATCTACCTAGGTACCTATTTACCTAACTACATGAATTCAATAATTCAATAATTTCAAACTTTTTAGTCGATCATGGTGATGTACCATCTATTTACCGACTAACTTTACCGATAGTGGTAAAATAGCGCCACCTGCCAGCGGAATTTCAAACCTCTTTCATCTTACCTCTCAAACCCCGAGCGGTCGTATGAGATCGCGAAAAGTACTTATATTAACGTAGTAACATCACATGAATCTAGATGGCGCTGGAATGCAAAAATCAAGTTTGTTGTATGGGAGCCCCCCTTAAATATTTATTTTATTCTGTTTTTAGTATTTGTTGTTCGAGCAGCAATAGAAATACATAATCTGTGAAAATTTCAACTGTCTAGCTATCACGGTTCATGAGATACAGCCCTGTGACAGACAGACGGACAGACGGACAGCGTAGTCTTAGTATTAGGGTCCCGTTTTTAACCTTTGGGTACGGAACCCTAAAAACCACGAAAATGTGACCAAAACCAATCAAAAATCACATTTTAATACCGTTTTTGTAGGTACACTTTAATTCCACCAATCGAATCTGGCTTTACCAACGTATTAGATGTACACAATATGACTGTTTAATTTGTAGCAAAAAAAACTCTAAACTCTTTATATTTTGTTATTATATTTCAGGAATAAAATAACAGGGTCCGGCCACACCATAATTAATGGGAGGTTAAACTGTAATCAAGATGAAATAATAGCATGAATCGAGTCTGACCCGATGCCGGCCTAATGTTAAATTGTAACTGCAATCATACCACATTAGGTCTGATGATAGGCCAACTTTGTAAAGTGTAAAATATCTTAGTCTCAAAAGACGAAGATAGTTTTATAGTTTTAGATTATTTATTTTAAAAACTATCGTAAGTATTATATTTCTATTATTTTTACACGAGTCGTTATATATATCACCTTTTATTTATTTTCATTACTATAGTTTCCAATTTTGAATTATTTTATCATTTACACTAAAATTTTTAAGAAGAAAAATTTGTGTTTTTGTTCTTTTGTGTGTTGGATAAACTACAAAACTACTAGACCTATTTTAAAAAATCTTTCATACATCAAAAGCTACATTATCAGTGAGTTTCATAGATTTGTTTATTTAAAAAAAAAAAAAAGGATCTTTATTAAAATTGCAATAATGTAACATACTGTATTGCTTATAGTACACCGGGATAGACAGCTAATTCTATATTAAGAATATTTATTTACTTACTAAATTATTATTTATCTATCAATCACATTATATTTAGAATAAAAAAAATATTTTTTTAAATTAAAAAAAAACAAAATTCGCTTCTCATTTTCAGTTCTCCTAAAAAAATATTGATATAAATTTTTCTTCGAATGTGTAACATAATTAAAACAACATTTAAACCTACCATTAGTAGACCCGTAGGCAACATCTAATGTCTCTCTTTGACTACAGATAATCAAACTTTAATTGTAGGTCGAGATTGTACATCTTATTAATAATGTTTGCCCAGTTTTAATTGCTTTATATATAAACTAGAATATTGTACACTAACAAAATCCCGCGGTTGCGCTCGTGTTATTTAATATCTTGTATGAGAGAAACCACTCCTAAATTTGAGAAAGTTGTAATAATCTACAAGTTAAGATAAAAATATCGTGTGATTAAAAAAAACTTATAAATAGAATATAAAATTTTCGTGTCTTATAATTAAACGGACCAACATACAGACAGTCTTTCACATATAATAATATACTTACAAAATATTGATTTAATGGTACGTGTGGGAATTAAAAATTGTTTCTTACTCTTGGGTGGGTCGATCTTATAAATTATTGAAGCAATACTTTACTTTGAATTGATTTAAATGTCGTATTGTTAATTGGTTTTGATAATATTCATTTTACTTTCACTCTTATAAGTCATCAAAGATAAATAAAATATGTTCACTCATAATAATATGTTATAAAAAAAATTAATAGAATCACGACGGTTATCCCCAAGTTGGGATCGCCAAGCGCTTAGATCGTAAAAGATCTCTCAAAGGGATAGACAGAGGCACGTCCACACATTACATTTTGCCATTTATGGATACGTAGGTAATATAAAGTTAATTTTAGTCAAGTGCAAATCGGTGCTATTTCATTTCACTTAAAATTATAAGAATAATAAAATAACAGCCTCATTTTATGTAACACATAATAAAAGCGCATTTGAACACTCTTTAGCCAGCGACCACCATAAATTTACCTTTGCAAAACCACCACGCTTTAATCTCAACCTTCACGCAATAACAATAGAGTATATTATTGAGAAATAGATTGTTTCTTTGAAATTTGAGCAGCATCTGAGGTGTAATATCATCATCTCTGGATAATCCATCGCCCGAAGCGATTGGCACGCCATTTTCTCCTTTCTCACTCTCGCCGGCGATCGTATAAACTATCCCTTTCTAGCAGGGTTCTCGCATTGTCATTTTTACAAATTGACCTATGATCCTACAATATAGAGATTATTACAAATGAGTTCTAAGTACGCCATAAGTTTACTATCTCGTGCTAAAGTTTTTAAGGTGATGCATTTAGAAATTTATCTTCGGTTTAAAATTAACTTTGTGATATTCATGTAAATATAGGTACACCGAGGAAATTATCAATGTGGCCATGTTTTTTGTTTATGTGTGAAAGGTACGTTTACTTACCTACTCTAGCTGGTCAGTCTTTAATGATTTCCTCACAATCATATAAGAAAAATTCCGAGGTTTTTTTAAATATTATATTGTTAATAGCTATTTATATTGTAGTTTTTGACGTAAAATATTAAAATTCCTCAAAATCAAAATAGTTAATTGAAAAAAAGTTGCCTATGTAAATCCCAAGACTTTTAATTATTTCTATATAAGATTTCATCACAATCGGCCCAGCGGTTTGGCTGTGATTACGTCACATTAGTATATGACGTCATATAAGTATAGACTAGTATAGATTCTGAGGGGATTTTTCGTGTTGCTATTTAAGTCACCCAATCCCGTAGACTTATATTTACAACAAAGTTGCGGATAAACGCGTGTAATAGGTAGCTAGGTAACTATTATAAATAGTAATTGCCAGTGAAAAACTGGATTTCCCACACAAATCTACATTTTTACAATTGTAAATAACGTCATTGATGTGGGTACTTACTTTTTATTGTTCAATGTACTATATAAGCACTAGGTGAAGGAAATATAGTACAAGCTTTGCTTTGTTTGTGTCGCTACTTTTCTTATCTAGCCATCTTTCACACAGTCCATCTTTTCTTTGGCCTACCTGTACTTTGACTTCCATCCACATTCATTCCTAATATCCTTCTCATGACATGCCCATACCACGCTAACCTATTGCTCCTCATCTTTTCTGTCACAGGCGCTACTTTCAAACTTCCTATACAGGGTGAAATCGTAAACACACGTCAAATTGATATGGGTGGTTCAGTATACGTAATAGTTTGGTTTCATGAAAAAATAATACACATTAAAAAAAAAAAAACAACAACTGCAAAGGCATCTTATTACACTCGCAAAGTTTTGTGTATTTAGTTCAACTAAATTAACTTGATACTTTAAATGTTTTTTATCCGAATATTATTTTTTAAATATTTTAACAAAAAAAAACACTGATATTATGAACTTATCTGAATACATTGACTTTGTCTGCATCGTTTAAATTGATTACATCAGTTGTTGTTTTTTTTTTTTTAAATGTGTATTATTTTTTCATGAAACCAAACTATTACGTATACTGAACCACCCATATCAATTTGACGTGTGTTTACGATTTCTCCCTGTATAGACGAAGCTGAGATAGTCGATCACTTTACCAAAAAGCATTGTTACAGTAACTTAAGTACCCAACTATGAGTCACTACTTCGGCGTTTCGGCCCACGCGGGACCTACATCCATACATCTATTGTCTAAAGCCCTATTTACACTATCATATCTCACGATACTCATTTATATTCAAATAATTGTGCAGCTGACGAAGTGCGTTTTGTTCTATATTTAGAACATTTGTTGTTATCACCATTTTCTTCTCCATTTCCCACTTAATCTGGCACAACATGTTGCGAAGAGGATTTGGCATATGTTTTACAAACGACCGCTTGCCTGACGCCAACTCTCTTTTGAATATTTGTTGTATAAAAACATAATGAGTTTATTGTATTGAGGACAAAGTGATGTTTTGAAACTTAATTAAAACTTTATTATCGACCATGTATGTCCCAATATCCCAATGATGGGCAGAGAGTAGATATTAAATCCCTTCACTATAACTTTTAGCAACATAAGGTTAACAGCAACCAATCAGATTTTAAAAGACAATAAAATCTGTAATCAAATAAATAGAATAGATTAGTAATGAAATATAGAAATCTAAACAATCATGCTTACTTACCAAGCCCTGAGAGAAAAGGTTACCTATACTCAGCATAAAAGAGCCTATTTCACTATAATATACTGGTTCTATGACTTGCCTATCGGTTATTTCCAGAACACTGCACATAATTATGTTATATATGAGTATATAAGTATTTAAGTATACATAACATAATTGTATGACTGGTGATATTTTCCTCTAAGATGTCAATCGAAATTATATAAAACTCTTGCGTTACTGACTGTCCTAAACCACTTGCCTTAGAAACTTGAAATTTGGAGGGTGTATTCCTTTTGATATGCACTAAGGAATTTTCTAAATTCAACCTTTATTAGGATACAGTGGGGGTTGAAGTCTGTTTCCTTTAGACATCTTCAAGGATCTAAGTTCTTTGAGATCTGAGAGTATGTTTACTTACTATTGTACTTGGGGATTACAGTCGTGATCCTATTTATTTATTTTATTTACAACGTTCGTACCTTGGTGTATACGTGTATAGACTGTAGTCTGGTTGTTACTACTCGGTTAAGGTCCAGGCCCACCTCTGTTGCACGTG
The DNA here is from genome assembly GCA_912999785.1 of Hydriomena furcata. NCBI lineage: Eukaryota > Metazoa > Arthropoda > Insecta > Lepidoptera > Geometridae > Hydriomena > Hydriomena furcata. Next base: position 13,605,119 of record OU538832.1, on the reverse strand, counting down.
TTATGATATGACAGATAGGTTCTCACGGCCGCCCACGCGCCCACCATTTTATTTATCACTTGGAAATGTCGATTTATTGGGAGTCAAAGTTCAGATGCTTTAAATGTTAATTTTGTATGGAAATGTATTTTTTTGTTAGAATGACCACGTTTTTAAAAACTTCTGGATGTTGATTATTCTATTTATTAACGTCTGACTTACTTTGAAATAGTGAGCAAATTGTTTATTTTTTTCTTTCGGTTCTTTTTTATTTACGTTCACATTTTTTTTTATATTTCACCTCAAAGATTAAAACGCGATGTATTTGTAAACTACGCGTATTTTGGATGTTATTGTTTTTTATGCTTTTTAGTGTATTATTACTGTGTTACCGCGATTGATTGTCTACAGGCAAAAAAAAATCTTTTATTTCCTGCAGGTTTCATAGTTTCATATTGTTTATGTATTATTTTATATATATACCTATTATTTTTAACTTAATTTCCACAACTTATTATTATTTACCCTACAGGCAGATACTTGATAAAAATTTTGTATAGTAGTCATCGAAAAAATAATGATTTGTTTTCTTCGGCTAGTAATAGTCAATTAAATGTAATAGGTACTTATATATTACAGTATTTCTGAATACAAGAACCAGTTGAGCTATCTAAACACCGTTGGAAACAGTTTACAGGTAGCACTGCACTGGAAAGCGCGTCACAGTTTTTATACTAATGCATTTTCCAGTGTTCATAGTTTTTATTCACATGTAGGTACTCATGTTCACTAAAATAAATAAATAAATAAAATAAAATAAGCTCAACTGATTCTCAACTGTTATTTATTATTTATTATAAACATTTGGTACCTATAGTAAGTAAAATTTATTAAGACAGATAAAAAAATAACACTGGTACAAAGGTGAAGCAGAAAGACCAAACCGATAGAAGTCATATATGACCTAAAGCATTAAAAATACAACTATAATAAACTGTAGTTTTTCAATGTTTCTAATGTATTTCCTAACTTATTCTGCATAACTTAATTGTTTTTTTTAAACACGCAACACAGGGAGCGTGTCCGCCGCGATTATGCGACGTCACGACCACACTCATCAATATTAATTGAAACAATTCATTGTTGCCAGTCAACGATTCAAATGACCCGAATTTGCATTTGAAGAAATAAAGCAATCAATTACGCATTCGTTGAAATAAATCTAATTTATATTGTTACTTACTGAAATGTGCAATAAAATTTTAAAATATAAAAAACGTTCGAAGTTTTATTATTACCTGTTATTATTATTAGTTTTTTATTTAGTAACGTACTTTAAGGTAGAATCTAAAAAAAACTACTACTCTACAACTAACCTTATTGTTATCACATCACAAATAAATTGTTGTCAAAGCGAAAATTACAAATTCAAATATAGAACTGACCAGAAACGCTACGCCTGCGCAGAAGGCAGATCTAATTACTAGCTAAGTCAGCGATAGAAACTGTTTATATGCCTGTTCCACTACAAAATTACATAATGTAACATGGGCTTTAAACGTCTTAATGCTATGAAAAATGATTTAATAAAGCTAAACTAATCAATAAAACCCCAAAAAACGACTGAAACGACAACAGGAAGTTAATTTTGAGGTATTTTTAGGTACTTTTATTATACACTCCATAGTTTCTATTTACAGTGGAACTTCCAAGGCGACTATTTAATATTCCATGTTACTACCACCTCTATGCTATTTATATCTTTATTGGTTTTATCTTGAAATATCATCTGTCTGTCCGTATGTTGCGTATCCAGTACTTTTATTATCTGGATATTAATTCAGCGCGAGCAATAAACAGTTGAAAATTTATTTTTAATCAATTTCCATCGGGAGAGCGTCTGCTTTTAATGGCAACTCGTTAATGGCGCTATTATAAGGTATGGGCTTGTAATAGCGACCGGGCAAGAGTGTAGGAAAATTTACACAATATTCATTTACCGGGTATTTCTGTCGATTTAGAATAAAATTTCCTCAATTGCTTCTGTAATTTATATGCCCTTATTATAAAAGTTACTTATATAAGCGTTTATTCGTTTTATGGGGGATAAAATATCCTTTCTAAAGAACAACCGATAAGACTTTTGAAAACTACACGTTGCGGGTTAAAAAAAATTATGATGTAATTCAGCGGATTGACCTTTTTATAGAACAAAACGTTTTGACAAAAATAAAACAGCATTAGTCCGATCCAACAATCTGTACTTATAGTACAATTGAATATCAATAACCCAACTCAAACAGGCAGGGCCAGCAATCTTTAGATTCCAATAAACCATCACTTAGGCCAAATAGCCCTTTCCGACACAATACCGACTAAACAGTCCGCGGAGGTCTCAATTACATCGCCTTGGTTTCCCATACACATACACTCCCAGAAGAAACAATAGTTCTTACACTATGCATCGAAAATTCACTCCTATTTCACTGAAACGCACTAAATATAATTCTGTGACACGACCGCGAGTGATATTCAATCTTATAGCTAACGCGCTACGACTCAAATTATATTTATTGTAAGAAGACAGCCAGTTCCGGCAAGGACTCATACTTTTGTTAGGTATTACTCGTGTCCAAGCTATATTGAACTCAAAGAACGCAAGTTAAGACTGGTTTTGAATGAATCGCAGGTCAAATTAGAGTAGCACAGGCTATGCGATCGTGTGTTCGGTTCGTGGACTATTATCTACGGAACTACACGAATGGCTCCGAGCAGAAACGCTCGGCTTTCTCAGCTATTTTGATGGTTGCTTGATGTTTTACCGGTAAGTTGACAAGGTCCGCAAGTGGCAGGTTGCTTTGGTGCCACAAGCGTCAGATCCATCATCATCATCATTATTGGTGGCTCAAACCATAGCCCAATGCTATAATATCCTCCTCCACTTAATCCAATCAAAAACAAATTCAACTGAATTTACCAATTGATTTTTTATATATCCTAGACGCTCTACTCTAGATTTAATCGATTTTATGAATAATTTAGGAAAATTTATAATACCTACCATAGATAATCTACCAGAAATGCTAAGAACTATTTATAATTAATTGGCACACGCACTCGCAAGCCTGTTTATACCACCAGCAGCGTTATTGACATAGTTAGGTATATACGGTAGCTCTGTCCACATAATAAATTCTAGAGTAAATACCTAATAAGCATATTAAATACATGATAATTCCAAAGCATAAAACGCTATATTCAAGATGCATTTATTTCTACGATGAAACATCATAACTGTGGAAACACGTCCTGGGAAAAGCCGCCAAAACAGCGGGAGGAATAATCGAATATCATTTTAATAACATTAATAATGATTTATCTGTGTGTCCTTGATAGTACATAATACCTTCTGAAACTTTAAAACAGAGTGTAAAAATTCTATTCCGTCGCGGACATAATTAACTAGCAGAACCGTATTTTTTCCTCGTAGCAATATTTTCTAGAAAGGCGTTCCCGAATCGGAAATATTGGCAAAGCAACAGTTTCAACGTGGCATTAGAAGACCTATTTCAACAGCAGACGTCTTATGTCCCACGGTTGATTACAATTTAATTTCAGAAGAATAAAACACATCAATCATGTTTATAAAGCTGTATTACATTACGCAGCGAATGTTGATTTGAAGTGGCACAGCCTACAAACTAGTCAAATCCGTCGTACAAATGTCATAAATAGTCATAATAATGGCTGATCTACACGCAACCAGTAGCTGCGCGCTCAATTGGCCAGTCAACGCGACAAGAGTTAGTTCGCTAATCCTGAGATAACTTGTCACAAATCATCGGATAAGTATTCAAAACTATTGCATGCACTACCCTTCTGGATTTTCGAAAAATACTCGTCCAACTTTATAGCGTAACTTTTGTTTATGACGTGTTTATGCATATAGCGTGACAGCCCGTCAAAGATAGTTGTCAAATAAAGAAAAATACATGAATAAGTATTATAATGACTAAGTAGAATAAAGAATCATGGATGTTAATTATTTTAAACAGAAATACGGCTAATTATCACGTTTCAACTAATATTGCTGACGCTGCTCATGATGAAGAAACAGACACTGACTTGTCACGAAGCGTTAAAACAAGAAACGTGGTAATTAGCCATATTTCTGTTTCCGTTAAAAATATATGATTAATATTATATTATGATAGTCCAGATCTAGTCATATCTATTACTTGTGGAGAACATAATATTTAGGTTTAGATCAGTTGTGTAGTCAAAGTCAAAGTGAAATCATTCACTATTGCTTTCATGTTCGTTGTTCATTTGTTGCTAGACCATTTGGTCTTAAAAGTTAAATATGGCTTCAATAAATAGGTTGTCAATGGCACGGGGTGACCAAATCATCATTATTAAAAGACCTATCAAAGCCATTTCAAGAAACCCAGTCAAAGCAGTTATACTATTTAAAGATTTAAATTATTTCTTTAAATAGTTACACTCGGAAATTATGTTAAATTGGATTTCGAGAATATGTTGCATTCACTAGCAAACCGGAACCGATGTACACTTTCATAACGGTTATAAGAAAAATAAACCCTTCATAGAGCCTATATTATAAAGATGTGATCAATACATAAACTTGTGACATTATTTGATCGTACGCGATGTGAACGCGCGATAGCAGGGGACGATCGCTATCTCTGTGTTCTTGATTTTACGACTAGTTTAGTGAATAAAAACTTGTCCGTGTGATAATATCGGTGGTCATGTTACGTGGATTATTAAATGCGGTCCGGCCTTAAGATCGTAACATTGTTTTAGGATATTTAGAGTTATGGTAATATCGCTTAGTGATCAATTGTCTTGTAATTTCTATTAATAACATTTTTGATGAAGTTTATTTTTACAACCTTGGAAAAATTTACTGCTAGAATGTAATGTAAACATTATATTACAGTTTTTTCATGTAGAATAAATGCAAGCAAACAGAACAGCTGCTAAATGACGGAGAAGACAGTGTAGAAAGAAAACAAAATCCCATTATACTGGCTCCATCACCATAGTGACTAAGTTTATGAGACTTTAAAATCTATGTAATTTAACCTCCATGTAGCACAGATAAAATTAATATTCCTAAGTAGTTAAGTAAATGTTACTATCCTTTATTTGTACTTTTAAAAGGAAACAAAGTTATAGTATGCTTAGGTATTTTACTAGATTGATATGTCAACAGTTATTTGAATAAAAATAACAAATTGCAGGTTTCTCATAAATATTCCATTATAGTTAGAGAACATGATTATATTTATTTTTATTAGGTGGGCACATATTATTGGCAGCGACATAACATATCACTTAACAAATTAACATTGACATTTTTACTTGTTTGCTACGAGTATGTTTTGTTCTGATCGGAATGAATCGAATAAATGCATGCAACATTCGATTCGACATTTTTTATCACAATAAATAAGTTTTATAATTGTGAGGCTGGAATTAATAAAACAATGGGAATGACGGTTTTCTTTAACCATTTGTATTGTACCTAATGCGAAGTTAATTTTACTAGATACAGATTAAATCAAGCATCCTACGGAGCTGGGGACGCGAATTCCTATCTCAGTTCCCTGAAGCTCCTCCAGAGACAGCATTGTAAACAAGTAAAAATAAATCTTAAGACTCATAAATAAGGCTTAAAATTCCTTGCATCGCTTACAGCCACCCGCTGCGAGCGTTAGCAGACCAATTCAAAAAATAAAATATCAATTTTTTGAATAATAAAATCTTAGAGCAGTCACAAAGCGTCTCACAGCGGCCAAAATTTATTATTACCTCTAATCTCTACGAACAGCCTATTTTACACCTTATTGAATCGCATTAAGAATGTTTAACGTAAGATTCGTGGGAAGAGACAAGATTGTAGCGTGCCATGGAATCGCATAAATTCGAATAAAAATGTCAAAAATGAATTCTCAAGATCGTAATCGCAATAAAGTTAATAATATCGCGATGAAATTTGAAATAAATAAAAATAAACAATTGATGTGTGGTGTCGTTAAGAATTAGTGTACAATGCGAGTTTATGTGATTGTCCTTTTTTAGGGACATTTTGTTTTATAAGGATTCTCGTAAGGTCAGTTGCATTTTGGTTTTTGTTCGAATAAATTAATGTTATGTCAAGATGATGGTTGGCAGGTATTCCGCGTATTAATACCTTTACGACACGTGACTTGCTTTTGACAGGCTAATTACCGCCTCCGTCCAATGCCATGTCAAGCTGTAGTTTAGTTTTTTTCACTTAAAAGATTTATTGCAACTTAATCTTTAACACATTTGCGTTTATTTACTTATTGTAATATTTAAATTTCTGACGTCCTTTCGGATGAACGAACATGTTGCAACTTACCTTTGAATGGAAAAGTCGCATGATGGGCCCGCGGGTCGGCGGCTCTAAGCAATGTATGTAATGGCTAAGTTAGTGTCAGTAATCCGGTGACACGGGTACTTTATAGCTTGTGATGTCCGGCGATGGTGTAAGTTGAAGCAGCAGCGGTAGCGAGTTTAATTATCACAATTTTCTGTAGTTTCTAAAAATATTTCGTTGGCTGTCTATGAAAAGCTATGTATGCTCATTGTTAGAAACTCTTTGTGATTGTGAGTTAAAACTTTTGCAATTATCATTGACGTCCAAGAATATATTTATTTATAACCGACTTAAAAAAAAAACAATAATCGGCGATACTTTAACAGCTGGTTTGATTCAGCGTTTTATTCGCTTTGCTAAGAGAATGATTCCGAGGTTTTCTCATATCATTATGCGTAAATTACTTCTGGGATACCTAAATTCAACAAATCTTCTTCATGAATCGTTACAATGTCATATTTTTCACATTTTCTTCTATTCTAATTTTAAATTACCAAAACGCACCACTCTCTCAGTAGAGCCGCACCTCAAGCTCAATCTCAAATTTAACATTTCGCCGTCCAATCGCGTCGTCTGGATAGATTGTCCCCGTAATTGGAACTACCGCAGTTTGGGATCGATTGACAGCAACATCTGAGGAGCCGGCGGCGGGTTAAGATGTTCACGAATAGGGTATGTTACCAATACACTACCTGCGCGCGCATGTATGTCACCAACAGTTGTAAATCGGACATCGACATTGAGATTCACTGTTGTCTGAGTAAAGTATTATGTATCATATTTTTATCAATCTAAAAGTTTACTCAAATCAAGAAACTAGCTTCCTGCTGTAATCCGAATTCTCAACACATAAATAGGTATACTACAACAAATGCATCTATAAAAACAAGTCAGCCTTTACCACACTGCCAGCAGAAGCAACCAATACAGGAATTAAAAAATGTGCCAACACACCTAAATATAGAACTAATGAATACCCTGGGAATCTAGCTATCTAGAAAATTCGTTTAATCCACTTAGTATTCCGCACAGAAGTATTTCAAAGGCAATCGTGAACTATTTTACTTAATTAGCGTCAAGCTGTGCGAGCTTGACAGCAGTTATTTGACTTTGTAAGTCAGGTTGGACATTACTTAGTATGCTGCGAAGTGAAATCCAGTTTACTTAGGAACTAAGTTATAGCTAATTACCTGGAAGTTGGAATCATGTTATACAAGCGTATTGACTAGGTTTTATATCACATTAATGAAAATGCAATACCTCTATTATTTAGGCATATTGTAACACTAGCTGCTCGCCCCGGCTTCGCACAGGTGGTACCTGAATAAAAAGTAGCATATGTATTATTCTGATGTATAAGCTATATTACTGTAAAGTTTAATTTTAATCCGTTCAGTAGTTTTTGCATGAAAGAGTTACAAACACAAACACTTACAAGCTTTCGCATTTATAATATTAGTAGGAAGTACATTTTGTACTTCACAAAAGACAGTAAAATTCTTGCTATCAAGCCGAAAAGTTCAGTCTGTGGTAGGGTTAAAGGTTTCTACTCAATCCAAGGTACTTTTTCCCCGTCTGGTCATGGCACACTAGTAGACTAAGTAGCAATCTTAACAAATACTATTCCTCTACATGAGTTAGAATAGTTAGGGTCATGTTGTTGCAAGTAGGCACATTGGAATGGGATAATGCAAAAGGTACTTGATCTCATTGAGTATATTTCGCACACTATATTATACTATTTCCCTATGACATCTGTTAAGTTATATCTGCAAGTTTCTAGAATTGCTAGAATTCCTGAACCAGCTACCCCAGGACAGTTGTCGTGAAGATAAGCAAACAGACGGAAATGTATTTAAATATGTTAGTAACACGAAACCTGTAGATGAAGCGAATACATTGAATGCCGGACAAACGGCACATTCTACAGTGTACTCAAAATGTGTATCTAATAATACGCATAAAGTTTATTTCAACGTTTAAAAAACTAAAAAGAAAACCGACAAAAATGTATCGACCAATCGCAAAGTCTTGACAGACTTGACTTGACTTGAAGATATTAGTTTTTTTAAGTTTTTGAAGAACTTGAAATAACTACACGCAAACAAATGTCAAATCATCAAACCATTTAAAAAAAATTAAAAACAAAAGATTGTTGTTGTGTATCAAGATTCTAGTTTCTTAAGTTTATTCCTTATGAAAAATTAAGTAGGTAGGTAGGTATTGCTTACAAATAACGCCAATCGATTGTAATTTTTCTAAGCGATTAAATACAATTAATATTAAAAACCTCGATTTGCTTGACCTTATTAGACCAGCAAGCATCTTTGCCGTCTGACATAATAAATTACTTAAAGATACGACGATAATTTCAATACGTTTTACGGAAGCGACATGACCGTGATTTATTATTATTTATTAGTATAAGAAGTTATTATCACTGCAATAATATTAATGCAATGTGCACATAATGCAATATGTGTTTTTTATTTCACTGCCACATGAAGTGTTAAATTGTAAAAACCATTGAACTTACAATGAAATACAAAATTTTAAACAAGTGCTTTTAAAGTGACGTTATGATTTAAGATAATTTAAAAGAACATGGTATCCAGTTAGATATAACTTCTTTTATTGAGGATCCTGTTATCTCAGTAGGTACTTATCTTGCAAGTTTCTTGTTACTTCGTTTTACCCGTGACTTCGTCCGCGTAGATTTACAAAATCGATATTTGACGACTTTATCGTACAACATTAAAATTTCTGAAAATCAGAAGAAAATCTTGGAAAAATATGTATCGAATGTCCGTTCCAAGACTTCACAATCGTCCCAGCGGTTTGGCCGTAATAAAGTCACAAACAGACAGACAGACATAGTTACTTTCGCATTTAGTATAGATTTTTGTTTTTGGTAGGGTATATTATACCTTATATAAATAAATTTCTGTTTTTTGAAAATTTCACTGTCACATTATGTTAAATGAATTGTAGAAACCTTTGAACTTACAATGAAATACTAAATTTTAAGATACAAATTCAAATGTACAATGAAGACGAAACCGCGCCCATTCTAGAACGAACCGCTCGTGAAAGGTTGGGCTCATCCCGTGACCCTTGATTCAGAAAGCGCACCTTACTACCATTTAGTACCCTCACAGCCTCCACACAAAAACCAACCTTATCACAGAACCATTAAACATAATTTTCTCTAAAGATGCTCATCCGACCCTAGATGAAAGTGCCAGGGCAATTCAGACGTTACCTTCAACTAAATATGGCTGGTTTGGGAATGGAAGAAGTATGCACTAGAAAGTCTGACTTTGGTAACCCTAGTCTGGGACTAGTTGAATAAGTAATAGCAATTTTGATGTTGGATTCATTATATGTACCTGTTGCATCTTGTAGCTGTTGCGACTAATAAATATTAGGTACCTACATTGAATGATATTAACTTGATTATAGAATCCTATCTTACTTATATTATAGAGAATGTTTCCAAGAAGATTTTATGTTTCTGTGATTCAATCACTTTATACGACTGAATTGATTTGGATAAATACCTCACCAACGAAACGACGACGGGGGAAGCTAGAAACTATTGAGCTATCATTCGGGAGTAACTAAATACATGGTCGAATAATTGTACAAATTAGCTCTCGTAACAAGTGAACAAAAAATTCAATGATTCGTAAATGTAGTAAAGGAGAACCTACTTTGATGTAAAATAATTATATATTGTGTACATTGTGGTGTATCCTCATGCAAAGAAATAGGTTCACACGATCCCTCAATGATGCACGTACCTAAATACTAAGGTTCCTTGAAGATGTCTTACCCCCGTCTGACTGCCGTCAAAGTAGAAAGATAACATTTGGCACAGCCCAACACCGCTTATAAAAACACTATCGACGACTGTTAATTCGCAGATTTCTTAGTAACATACATAGTCCTAGTCCCTTACTATAGTTCCCTGTGTCGCGGCTATCCAAGTGGAGTACCACGGTACCAATTGCAGATCATGCAATTTTGTCCCGCGTAGGGATCGAATCTTCACCTCTTGCGTCAAGTTGCGTCAAGGCACTATTCCGCTACTTCAGTCAAAGAAAACGAAAGGAAACTGTCATAGAATGACAGTTGTACTGGCACATGGTCACGCTAGGATGACACTGTCAGTTATTGGCACAGTTTCTGCGTCCTCGACAGAACACTGATGGTCACCTTACCACATAGGATGGTGGTCATCCACTGTGACCGTCGCACACACCTCTAATACATCGTGTTATTTATTACCTACTACGTAGATTTTTTGATACTGCAGTAGTCAGCTAGGGTATCTGATCTGTCACACTGATTACACAGAAGCTATAAAAGTTTTAAAGGTAGAGCACCGAATTCAATCTTAGATTTTTGTTGAGGTTAATTTTTATTTATTATTTTCATATTTACATGCTTCTATTTCACTTGTTAGTTAGTTTGTTTGTTAGGATGCACGTGTCAGATCTTGCAACTGGAATTTTAAGCCAGTTCCCTCCAACCAAGTAAGCTGAAATTTAACATATCTGTGTAACTTCGGGGTTAATACAATAATGTGACAACGAGCTGATCTAATTATGTAGTCAGGAATTGTTCAACGGAACTTTTCAGTATAGTTCGATCGAATCAAAACTTTGCATAGATATGCAAAGTTTTGATTCGATCGAACTCAAGACCCGATGTCAATGCAATTTTTATTCAATTATAATAGAGTATGTGTGATAATTTCAACCCATTCTTTCGCCGTGTTCGCAATTTTTATAAACTTTTATAATAATCCACATTGGTATATTTTGGAATCACACAAAAAGGCGTGAAATTATAATTTTAAATTGATAAATTATAGATTTAAATGAGTTTTATATACCACAGCTTTTCAATCGTTAATCATAAAAGACCATAATATTTTTATGAGATAGATAAATGGTATTTTCATAGGTTAAACTACTATTTTATATCCACCTAATGCTGAATTATTGATTGAATTTGTATTATCATTTATAAAATTCAATCAACATAAAAAATAAACCTAGATGACCTGATCGACTTGTCATTATTTTACTTACAAATATTTCATCTTCAAAAAATACTACTCTAGGAAGATAAATCGCAGACTTTAACTGTAGGAAATGCCCACACTTTGTTGTACTCGTAGTTTGCATTCCATACGTGATTGGTTGTAGGCCCATATTATGATAGTCGCTTTAAAGTAGGACGTGCTATAATTCTAAAAAATCTCTACATACAAGAAGAACTACAAGCGAATTGAATTGTGCTCGATTATTCATTATGTAGAAAGAAAAAGAATAATTTTCTTTAAAATTTATAAGAAATTGAAACACCCTGTGCATGAATCGATTCAGCACAACTACAATCTGGCATTTGCATCGTCGTCGCTTCCCGGACGGGCTTCCACTGGCTTCAATAATGGCGCATTCGGATGCGCTTGCACAACCTGCCCCGACGTTCCTCTTTATAGACTGCACATTATTAATTTGGACTCTACCGCCTTCAGTAGTTAGATAAATTATGGTGTATGAAATAAAATGAAATGGGGTCACGATTGCAATTCACAAGTACGGTAGACATCCTCTCAGATCTCCAGGCGCTCAGATCCTTAAAGATGTTTACAGGAGTTAGAAATATAACATTCAGCTCATACCCATATTTAGCAGTAGTTAGCATTAAGTTTCTCTTACATAGTTTATCTCTCATGCACTTGACGATGTCAATTTTATTTGTCCAGCGATCTGTTGAGAGATCTGTCGACTGTAAATCCACTAAATTGGCGAGCCACTTCAGACACAGATATCTGTTGTAATACTAGATAATATTGTAAATAATTCGACTTTGATGACCCCTCATTACCTTGAAGGTCGTCTATGTGTCACAAGGCTCCAACCTTGCGCGTAATTCTACAGATGTATGAAATGGATGGAACGTTTTGTAGACTTGACGTATTACAAAGTATATATAATCTGAATCTCGGAAACGGCTCTAACGATTTTCGTGAAATTTAGTATGCAGGGAGTTTCGGAGGCGATAAATCGATCTAGCTAGGTTTCATATTTAGAAAACGTCGTTTTATCCGTGTTTTTAGACAATGAAATACCTACCGAGCAAAGCTTGGTCATCCAGGTACTATAATTTAGTGACTATTCCCTAAATTCTACACAATAGAAAAAAAACATCGATATCGGATCCCCAGGTAAAAAGATATACGCGGTCATACAAATACAAACATGAAGAATTGAGAAGCTCCTCTTTTTTCGTCGGTAAAAAATTAGGGAAACAGTAATAAACAAAATTACGCGAATATAAACACTATTTAAACAACTATTGAATTTAGCCCCCATTCGTTGCGTGTCGGCCCACATGCGCGCGCCGACAAAGTACTATCTATTCGTATCGCGCTTTTGACACTTGAATGCACGGCGCCGATCATCCATATTGATCCGCGTGTTGATCTATGGATTGCGCGACCGTGTGATCTAGATCGCGCGTAAGGGTAGGAACACACGTAGAATCGTAATAAGTTAGTTTTTTGCAATGTTATTACTGCGGTCACTTTACTTTTTTGTTCAAGATTTTATTTTGATAATGTGTTTATCTTATCTTTTGTAAATTAATGACTAATTAGTTACTAATTTAATTTGTTTACTTTATTTGAATGTTTAACTGATGTTAGTTTAATTTATTTATTTATTATTTATTAAAGTAGGTACCTCTACACATTAGTAGCAAGTACGAGTTGGTATTTATTTTTATAGCATTGATTTTTTAGGGCTCCGTACCCAAAGTGTAAAATCGGGACCTGATTACTAAGGCTTCGCTGTCCGTCTGTCCGTCCGTTGTTTTGTTTTGCCGTTTTTTTATAGATAATGGTACGAAACCCTTCGTGCGAGAGTCCGACTCGCACTTGGCCGACCCCAAGGAATACACAATCCAAATATTAAGATTCTATAATCTAGATCATTTGTACCTCTCAGTTACAACCTATATACCTTTCAGTTAAATAGCCCGTGCCTGTCTCCAATAAGTACCTACCTCATAAACTTTAATAAATCTCAGTATGGGTAATATATTCCAGATGTATATCAGCGATAAGACTTATCTAGGCTGCTTCCAGCCTTATGATTGCACTAATATCGTACAAATAACTACTGAATACCGAATGACAGTAGAATAAACGGTTTTCGATGGAAGACAATTTACGAGCCTGTATTTGATCTAGAGATTGTTTTGATCAATACTATTGATCTCAATAACCTACATTACCTCTACGTTGTTAATCTATATTATAGTTTTAACCCTTGCAGAGCTCTATCTACTCTCTTATTTTTTTTCAAAATATAATTGATTGATTCAGGCGTGACTTTGCGGAAATCCATTTAAAAAAACTAAACGGACGGACTAAACTAACGGCGGAATTTGTTGCTATATATCTTATTTTTTTTTTTTTTTTCAAAATATGTCTTAGGTGAACATTTTTGTAATTGTTTTTTTTTTTAATAAAACAAAAACCAACCATGTGCGTAAAGATTTTGAAACTTTTAAAACTATAATTTATTTATTATCTGACCTTAACTAGCACCAAGATTTTGGGCGTAAAAGGATTTTCTTACGTCGCTTTTCCATAAAAACAATCGTTTAATTTTTATTTGTTGCGTAATTAAATTATTGGCCGACACCACACTGGGCAGGGTTACGTAACACGAGGCGGGGCGACCGCGACCAATCATTGTGAGCGTGCCACGCATGCGCACAAATACCTATCAGATGACAAACTGCTCCCATTATTGTACAGTTGTTATGGAAATTAGACTAATCTTGGGCATAACACAGCTTGATTTTTTGACTATTTAAATAATTTCATACCTAAGTTCGAGCTCGTGGCCTATTTTAAGGACGGAGTTTTAGGCCACCCTAGGCCTCCGTCAGGGCATATTAATACGAATAGTAGTCGCCCATCCAGTTAGTGACCGCACTGAAGGTTGCCTAACTTCGACGATCTGTTACGAATGATTTAAGGTGAACACTGAACAAACTGAATGAAAGAATAGAGAATTGAGAGTTTATACTTGAGCAAATAAATGTATTTTATTTCTTTTCTTTCTACAATAGAGTAATGATCGCGTAATGTTATTTATAAACTTGGCAATATTCTTATACAATAATATGTTTAAGAAACAACATCAGTACAACAGTATACAATAATAATCCCTAAATGTGCTATCCAAATTAAGTACAACACCTTGAAAGCACAGAAAATAGGAAATATTCAAACTATCGTGGTTGTTAACGTCAGCAACAAGTAAAAACGTGGCAATTATCCATATTTCTATTTAAAAAAGGTGTTTACAAATAACAGGAATCCTTAAAAACTTGCATCTTATCACAAACCCTAACGAATATAAAAAAGGTCATAGTAAAACAATTTGCACTGGAAAGGTCTAAACAATAGGCGGCAAAAAGCACCGAAACAAAGACAGTCGTAAAAAAGAAATTTTGCACAACCTTAGATGTTTCATGTAACGGTTGCCTTCACACAAACCGCCGACAATATTTCGCTATATATTACTGCTTTGCTTTATGTTTAGCGAACTTTGCAATAAAGCTAAACATTCAAACTAAATAGGAAAATGTATATGTATGTACGTATACGTATTCTCAGCAAGACTGAATTGGTTTTTAAAGTTTTATGAAGATTACTCATATAAACTATTAGATGAGATTAGTCATAAAAACGCGATTAACGTTTACACCGACATTAAGATCGACTTAGTCACAGTGTACAGCCTATTAGTAGACTAGGAAGCATTAGGTACTATCGCAGGTCAGTAAGTAAAACAGTTACTCTTACCTACTTATAATTAAACTTACTTACTTATAGGAAAGATTTCATAAATTAATAGTCTGTTCAATATTTTAAACGGAATCTTTTTTGCTTTAGATCGTTATGCCTAACAATTTGAATTTAATAAGTTTTTTTAAGTACATTTTTAAAATCAAGTTTTTATCAATTCTAGGGTTCTAGGGTTATCATCAGACCAGCTCGCTAGTACCATAATTTTATATTGCCACAATCGGTTGAATATAACTGTTTCAAAATTGAGTTGCAAAATTCCATCTTAACAAACATAGTTACATAGTTAAATACATTGCAAGTTAAATAAAAACTTTTAATAAGTAAGATAAGTGCAAATTCTACCTTTATTATTTTTATAAATGACCTGTTATAAGTTCTAGATCATCTTAGGTCTATATATGGCTTGTTAGATTATTCGTTGACAGGATATAACAGTACAAATGCATAACAATAAAAACGATGTCATATTTGATAACTCGTTTCAATTGTATTCGAATAGTATCGATTTGGGGCACGGTAGCCATTGTGGTGTCGCGATGTTTCCTTGTGACTGTAGAATATTATGATGTGATTATACTTTACAATTTTTCGTTATGAGTTACGCAATAAACACAATAACATTTTACATCTATACTTATAATAAATCTGTAGAGAGGTCAATTCTGTACATGAAATATATTTTCAAAATAACTATCAGGGGGTGATTAGGGATCGATACTGATGCCAAAAATGCAATCAGTAAAATTTTTGTCTGTCTGTCTGTCTGTCTGTCTGTCTGTCTGTCTGTCTGTCTGTCTGTATAACCGTTATAGAAACAAAAACTACTCGACGGATTTTAACGAAACTTGGTACAATTATTTTTCATACTCCTGAGCTGGTTATAGTATACTTTTCATCACGCTGCAATCAATAGGAGCAGAGCAGTGAAGGAAAATGTTGGGAAAACGGGAGAAGTTACTCCATTTTTTAAGCTTCCATCGCGTGTGCAACCTTAATGGTTAAAGCTACACAGAATTCATGTATGACGGAAATGTTCTCCTTAAAATTATATAAAAAATATTCCACGACAGCATATGTCTATCTTTTATGGTTGACTCACAATAACACGTGTAACTCCCGATAGCTTAGTAGTTCGAAGCTTTCTGATTATATTTGTCTACTCTTACGTTTATAACACTCTCAGTCATCCCTAATTAAAAACGCGAACGCACAGGCATGCGGCTTGCTTGGCACCTAGAGGCTAGCGAGTCACCTAGCGAGTAGCTTCGTAAAACGAACATTCTCGAACGTTCGCGACCGGCCTAGCAGCTAGGCGTCAAACGCGCAGTTCGGCCGGTCGCGAACGTTCGAGAAAAAAAGAAATCATCAATAATTGTCTAATGACAAAAAAGCTGTGAAAAAAAACGTTTTATATAAAGACATTCTGTAGTATACTTACTATCAGCATTGCACCCGTGCGAAGCCCGGGCGGGTCGCTAGTACAAAATAAAAACGTGGTCATGGAAGGGTTACATTTTTACGTGTTACGCATGACACGCAGCTAAATCTATACATTATACGAGTATCTATAATTTTTACGATACGTTCGTAATAATCAGGAATTTATAGAGAAAAAATAAAAAGTTGCCCGGGAAAGTGAAAAGTTCTGGAAAAAACGGAAAGTGCTTTTTTATATAGAATTATTGAAATTCGCACAAGAAGACTGAAGGCTGCCAACAATGTTTAAGGCGCTATGTGAAAAAATATTATTCCGATACAGAAGCATATTACAGGCAATCACAACGTTGAGAAATTTATGAACTACTAATGAGATCAATAATACTAATATCACAAAGAGGTTAAGTATGGATGTAAGAGGAATACTCAGGAACTTTGAAAACTATTTCATAGGAAGCTACAATTACCCTTCATGCTATAAGCCTTTGTTTTATTCTTATAAAAAATAAATTTTCGCGTTTGAAACCGTGAAACGCAGATAATAAAAGACACAATTATATTCCACCATTTAAACGCTTGATTACAGTGAGATTAAATTGTAATTAGATTTAAATTTATTGACTTGAATTGGCTTATTTATAAAGTAAGTTTAAATTATTATTCTGCTATTATTGAAAGTAAAAAAACACTTAACCAAACCAAGCACCAAGGTCCATGTTGTACACGAAGATAGACAACGTCAGACAATTGTCATGAGAAGTGGGTGAGGTGACTTGGCATTACATAGTTAAGCCGCAGTCTCCACACTACGACTTGTCGCCTATGCCCTGGAATAGGCTAATAACCAGGGGCCGTACCACAGGCTCAAAAGTAATCTTAAATATTGTTTCGATATTACTTTCAGAGCCTGTGGTATGGCCCCAGGCAACACGCGGTAAAGCTGCTGCCAAAAGCAAAACTAATATTATAAACAGAAAAATATGTTATTTTTTGTATGTTTGTTTGTAACTAATAAACTAAACAACTGAATGATTAATTCTGAAAATTCTTTCAAATATCAAAAGCTGAAATGATTACTGAATCTAAACAGATTTCAAAGAAATTCGCAAATAAAATTTTAGTATATTAAACATTGAATGCTTTTTATCTTGAAAAACACCCTTTAGAGATTTTAATAAGCCGTTAAAGTATGAAAAACGATGCGAACAATGTTGCTTGTGTTGCCACTATTATAGTTTGGCCACCTGCCGGCATTTTAATTAGCAATCTTATCAGAAATACCTAAATTATTATCACTGCAAAGCGGCCGGTAAGCTATTAATTATATCATTAATCATTAATGTTATAGACGCTACAGGTTTAATTATATATGTAAAGCCTTGTTTATCGGCAGTGAAATGATGCAAAGGTATTTAACATCATTTTCATTGATAACGGGATGTTTAACTAAACATTTTATTTACCTCCCACACGGCTTATCCGAGGGTCGTGTCTGCTAATACTACCCATGCTGTAGCATAAGTACACTTTTTAATGAGAAAAAAAAAATAGGATCACGAACGACTGAATCCCCAAGTACGGTAGACATCCTCTCAGATCTCAAGGCGCTTCGATCATTTGAAGATGTCTAGTGGGGGTAGTCAGAGGCATGTCCAAACGTTATATTTGGTACATGCCCACATTTTGCAGTCGTTAGCATTCCGTGACAGGTTGCAAGCCCATCGCCGCTTATACGAATACTAACTGGTTTCCTCACGATGTTTTCCTTCACCGTTTTGATGCGCATATATTTTTTTCGAACAGCAAAATCCATTGATGCTCGCCTTGAGTCGAGGTTCCCACTCGGCCATTACCTTGAACAATATTATGCATTAACACGTCAACACCAGCAAGCATTTTCAAAGAGGGTTGACGTCAGGCAGGTTGCAAAACACCCCAAGCAACATGTTTATCTACTTGTTTTGAACTGGGTATAAAGTTAAATGGAAGAAAAGTACACTTGCTCAAAATGGTGAAGGAAAACATCGTACGGATACCAGTAGTAATCATAAAAGCGTGATAAGCTTGCGACATATCGTTTATGGAATGGTAACTACTGCAAAATGCGGGCATAATGTCCAATATAATGTTTGGGCGTGTCTCACTATCCCTTTCATCTTCAAGAATCTGAGCTCCTGTAGATCTTAAAGAATGTTTACCGTACTGAGGGATTATAGTCGAGACCTACCTATTATCGCGACGAACAGGCATAGCATCAGCTAGCTTCTAAAACGTTTTAAAGTGATACTTGATTTTATTGAAATAAATACCTTTCACTTTGATTTTGTTCAAACAATCTTATTTTGCACAGTTTTATATGAAATCTATATACATGTTTATAACGCGTTCTTCTTTTTCGTTATTAAACGTAATTTTAAACCAAGTTTTATAGGTTTGGAAAGTCGCTAGTGTGAGACTGCTCCTTAACTCCTCGGTATATCTTACAACAAACAATAGACGTATTAAAGACAAAGTCTGGTGATAGCGCGTTATATCATAATACGATTATGTTTCTCTAGTCATCGGCAACATCGAATTTGTTACAGCCTGTCATTGTGACAGTTCTATCACTCTGTTTAATAAATTAAACAAAATACCGAAATACATTTCTGCGAGTTGACCAGGCTTTTTTTTCAGTTGATATCCAAATGCTAACTGCTGCTAAATGTCGACATGTACCTACCAAATACTTGGACCTCCCTCTGACGGGCAGTCTTTTAAAGATATTATATTAAGCGAATCTCCGAAGACATTTGAGATGATTGATAATGTCTTCGAACGTCATCCTATTTCATTTCACTTTATAAATATTTCTACCTCTTTGTAGATAAATCTTCGTTCGATTTTTAATGTATATAATAGAATAAGGTATATTAAAACATAGTTCTACGAATATGTGCATCCATTCTATGCACGACTATATTTACATGCATTATAACTTAAAATTTAAGTTATAATGCATGTACAGGGGTGGCCAATAACTGACCACGCCTTCTTATTAAAAGGTCACGGATTGTGGTCGTGCAATTAAATGACCATTCCCTTCAAAATATATTATGTACAATGACATGTGTTTGCTCGGAATGATCCTGAGATAGTCCTTTATTAAAATCAATTGGATCATCAAATTATCTATAAAATACTTAAAACTGCATTATTACTTGACCTCACAATCTGTCGTAACCTTTTTGTATTCATAAAGTTTACTATAGAAATAAAATAAGACTTGTAAGGTAATTCAATTTTGATGTAGATTTTTACAGTTTTTATATGAATATATATTAAAACATATTTTGTAAATATTCTGTATTAAATGTCATTTATTTCTGTGAATAAAAATGTTATTTAATATAAAAAAAATCCATAAATTTCGAGTCAGAAATCTAACTCGCCTATGACGCTCTGTGATGATTAGAATTTTCGACTGAATATAATGAGCAAGCTGTTTTTCATAACCTGTGACATGAACCAGACATTTCTTTCTGGGTCACAGGTCGACTCACAATACAACACGTAGAAAGCAATCGACTCTATTATTTAAATCCACATCTAATAAGATCGCTTGTTTGTCGGTTTGACCGGTTGAAAGGATGATAATGAATTGGTAATCGGAGTATAATCGAATGAGGAAAAGGCTTTAACATTATTGTATTAGAGAGGTATTTTGGTTCGCGGCAAAAAAAGTAACGGCCACTTTAATTTGCCTCAAGAGTGTTATTTTGATTAAGTGGAAGCCTACTAACTTATCTTATCTTGGATTTTACCTAGCTAAAGAAAAAGTTAAAACTTTTACGTATTTTTGCATGTTTGTTTGTAATGGATGAACTAAAAAACTACTACCCAATTTTAAAAATTATTTCATCTATCAATAGCTACGTAATCAGAAAGTAACATGGGCAATATTTCATTTTCAACAAATATTGAGATTTCAGAAAATTTCCATAATAATATAACCTAAGGTATCAAAAATCTTCATTAGTACTCACGTACGAAGCCGGGGCGGGCAGTTAGTATGATGAACAATTCTTAAATACCGCTAATTGTAGACGTTTCAATATCTAGCAGTTCCGAAAAGTATTATTTTTTTCATACATATTTTTTTTATCATATCATTTCTGTTGATTGAAATCGATAAGAATAAGGGTTGCACCGTCATCCAAGCAGATGTTCTTCATCTGATATCAGATATTATTTATCGAATTTCGTTTTACATCCAAAATCGCCATCTGCATATTGAATATTCCCGCGTCATCTCGCAAATCGCATTCTTTAGACTTCATTCAAACAATTTGTACAATTCCCAGCGCAAAACCATTCCATTCATTCTAATTTTTAATTTGAATGAGAACGCTACGTCATCTATCCTGTGTTACACATTAGAATGTGCTATTGAATTTTAAATTCTACGTATAAGTAATAAAGTCTGTATTTGTGTAGCACAATTGAGGTATTTTTTCGAAACGTACGTGAGATTCCAAAATTGTTGATGAGGGTTAACTACGCAACTGGTGAAATATTTTGTCACAACAATTTGTCACGGTCTGTCAGAAGTTGCGTGTCAGGGTGACGCGTCACGCGACGTCCCGCTGAGCGAACGAATGAATTATATCGATTATTCACAATAAATCATTCGTTTATCGATAATCGATCAGTTAACGGAATCGTAGATCAAAGGTGCGAGCCCTGTGTATGACAAAATATGAAGAATTAGATTTTTTTAATGAACACAAGCCCTCTTTTTGTCAATCGTTTTTTGCTGCCTGCCCCTATTTGTTAACAAATTATTGACAAACTTTTTTAGACGCCCTTATATTCAGTTAAATTGAAATATATATGTACCTATGTAATTATAACCAACCAATACTTGACTTAGCTTTGACATATTCAGCCTTCGAACAATTCTTAGTCTTCTTTCGAAAAATGTAGGTATAAGAAAGCAAAACATCATGAGAAAACCAGTAAGTATTCTTATAAGCAGCAATAGGTTTGCAGCTTGTTGCAACGTTGCTTGTGCAACGTGTCAATTTTAAGGTTTAAAAGTCCCTCTGACTACTCTTCTATAGAAATCTTCAACAACCTGAGCCCCTAAAAATTTTAGAGAATATCTATCGTAGGTACTTTAAGGATTACAGTCATAATCCTGGTTCATTAATTTTATTATTTTTTTTAAGAGCCGCTTTAAAGAGTTTGGTAAGATATGAATTGATTATGTATTTACTTAGATGCTGTTTAGTCACTTTTGAGTAAGAACTTTCCAACAATCAAATAAAATAAACAATAAATTAAATTCTCACTGTAACTATCGCGTGAACATAAATCTGTTAGCCCTTAAAGGCATTCACAAAGCGAGATAATTGTTGTGTAACCACAAACTGTCAACAACTAAGAACTATCTAAGCAACATAACTGTTCTAACATTGGAATTTATCGTATTTTCGTTTAATCTCAAAAAATGTATTAGGCAAACATCGAATTTAAAAACATGAATAAATTAAATTATATTTGTAGGTACAAAAGTCGAACAATAGATGCGCCTCGCGGCTGTTGATAAAAAAAAAACAGAATAAAAAATGGCTTTGAATAATGTAATAATGTGAAATAATTACATACATACATACAAACGTTAAGGTACCTTATTGTATTATTGTGACTGACTCTGACTACTCCCCTTATACATCTTCATTTGATCTGTTAATTTAGTATTTTTTTTGATACATAAGATCCTTTTGGAAAATTGTGCGACGTTTTACTCAAATGAGTGTAAATGTGTAGCTCAGTGGCTCCGAGCTCAATTGAGCTTTCTGTCGGGCAGACATGCTTATTACAAGTGTTCCAACACGTTTGTACAGCTCGAACATACAAATTAGAGTAATGGACTTGGGATTGGACAGGCAAACAGACATGAACATAGTGTAAACAGACAGTTTAGATAGGTAAGTGAGCTATCTGGTTTTACCTACATTTATAACTATAAAACGAAGTAGGATTATCTACAATCATTTTGTGTGAAGCCAGACTGAAGTTTTGTTTGCCTTGACTTAAAAAACTCTTTGTACAAACGTCAGGCAGCGCGCCGGTTGTAAAACATAAGCCAACACCTCTGCATCTGACAATCAGCAACATGATTGTCAACAATAAAGGAGGTAAACAGCAAACAGACTGTTGTGCTGACTCTACAATAAGTGGGTAAAGGAGAAGAAAATGATGACAAAACCGCCATATATAAACTTAAGCCCATTTTAAATTTGTAATAGTCAACAGAATATCTAAAAAAAAAGATAATAAATCATCGGTAATAAAATATAAACTTAAGCCCATTTTAAATTTGTAATAGTCAACAGAATATCTAAAAAAAAAGATAAAAAATCATCGGTAATAACTATATGAATTATCTTGTTAACATAAAAATAAGCATGAATGTGTATCGAATGTGATACACTCAGTAGTGACGCTCAGACTAACAAACGCTGGACGCTTAGTGCAAGCTCAACCCTCTGTATCACTATTGATCGCTATGAACGTAGTTGGATTGATATTACGATTCCTGAGAGGCAGGGTAGTGGTAGAGGCATGGCATGTATGCGTCGGCTATACTACATTAAAAGAACATAATAACAAAATCTACCCCAATCTACCCCTTAAATAGAAACGGTAAGAAAGGAGTTAATTGTTATTCATCTTTTAGTCATACGCTAACAAATTAGGTCAAAGTTAAATTACTTATTAGCCTACTATATAGCTAGATTGAAGTATTATTATGGTAAGTACTTACATTATATTCTATGCCAATGTACGCAAATACTAATAAAATATTATGTGTCGGCTTCGGTCATTCTATAAAGTAACTGTATAGTAAATGGTCAGATTGAATTATAGTAGCCACAAAAACCTTATGACTGATAAAATAACCAGTAGGTAAATAATTAAAAATTGTAAAGGATCCAGCGCTTTTTAAAAATCTTTGTTTTATGCAAGTATCTAGTGTCTAAGTGCTATTCACTCCATTGGTTCATACTCTAAGACCCGATGTGATACAGACGTTTAAGTGTAACCTCCGAAGCATAGCAAATTAACAACGATCAAAACGAAATCAAGTGCACAGGTAATGTACGGACAGAAAAACAATGCAAAAAATATATATTCTTGCTCACTTGCGTCCTGAATAGTCCTTGCCAAAGAGTGTTAATTTTTAACTGACAAAAAAGGAGGAGGTTCTCATTTCGACATGTTTTTTTTGTTTTTTTATATGTGCTATATCTTTTTACTTCGATCCGATTTCGATGATTTGTTTATTATTGTGTAGAAAATAGTCCCAAGTTGGTCCCATTTAAATTATATTTAGTAGGACTAATACTTTCTTCATAAAACGTAAAAACAAATATAGCCCCTTGACTTTTCAATTGGTCGAAACATTTTCGTCGGTTTTCTTTTTAGTTTTTTAAACGTAATTATTGAACATTAAGTCTGTCCTTAAAAACTTATTTTAGATACTTAGTCACTCAGTTTGAATAGCGGTAAAGCGGGTTTTTGATAACCTTTTGAACGGTACGGTCATGAATTCATTTTGTCTATCACAACTTTTATAATAGATACTTAATTCAAAGCTGAGTGTGAAAACCGATAATACAACATTGAATGGGTGCCTTATTTGACACATTTTAAATAAATAAAAAAGCTTTTTTATTTAAATAGAATATACTATATTAGAACTCTTCAACGGGTTTAAGTCTTCAAGTTGAAAAGACTTTATTTCCTTTGGTTTTTTCATTCATGACTTGCTAATTTCCAAGAATTTAAAATATCACACAAAAATACTTTTATAATTAAGTATTTTATTTGACTTTTTCACTAGTTGAGCCATCTTACAGCTGGACTAGTTGATCCAATGTTCCGATTCACACAGATTTATTCTCCAGCGAGTTCCCGCCATTACTAATTCGCCGCGCTCACTTACGGTGCGACGATTTGTGAGAACGGTGACTACTCCAGACATCATCCGGTGACCACATTGTTTTTGCAATCGATACTTTTGTATCTTATTGGAAGAATTGATACATGTAAATCTTATTGGCGAAATATGGCGATGTCATGATCAAATTATTCAAATTCTAATTATTTATCTCTGTACCCAAAATTACATAAATATATCACTAGGAGCCTTCTTTTTAGTAACACGCAATTTGGTAATTGTTACGGAATTCAAAATTACTAAAAATGGTAGGCCTTAAACACATAGATAGATGTACCTTGGTGAAGTACGGTATAAGTAGATATAGGTAACTAACTACTTGTTATATTATTTATTATACATTTGTATTAGATGCCTTTAAAAAAACCGGCCAAGTGCGAGTCGGACTCGCGCACGAAGGTTTTCGGACTATTATCTATACAGAACAGCAAAAAATCACGTTTGTTGTACGGGAGCTTCACATAACTATATATTCACATAGCATCACATTTGATCGGCCTCACAGCTCAGTTAGTAGTAACTCTGTCTTCAGCGCTGTAGGTTGTGGGTTCGATCCCCACCCAGAGCAAATATTTGTGTGATGAACATAGATCTTTGTTCTGTGTCTGGGTGTGTAGTATGTATCATAAGTATGTATTTACAAAAAAAAACGTATATAAGTATTCTATCAGTTATCTAGTTCCCATAGTACAAGCTTTGCTTAGTTTGGGGCTGGATGGCGATGTGTAAAAATGTCCACCAGTATTTATTTATTTATTTATAAATATTTATTTTATACTGTTTTTATGCTGTATTTGTTGTTATAGCGGCAACAGAAATACATAATCTGTGAAAATTTCTGTAACTGTAACTGTCTAGCTATTACGGTTCATGAGATACAGCTCTGTGACAGACAGACGGACAGCGAAGTCTTAGTCATAGGGTCCCGTTTTTACCATTTGGGTACGGAACCCTAAAAAGGTATTCACCCCAGTTTATTCATCATTGGACCTAAATATCTCATGACATTCAAACGTCAAAACAGAGATCTGGTCGTAATTTATTTGCTATTTGATTACCTTACTCATCAGAACAAAGTCACGGATTTATCAATCACGAGCAATATAAGGTTAATCATATTAGTTGTCTACTATTTGCATTGTGGCATTGTAGGTTGCTTGGTTATTATTTAACCGTCAATAAAAGAGGAGGTACACATTTCGACACGCATTTTTTTTGAAGTGACCTTTATCTTTTTACTTCCTGATCCGATTTCTAAGATTTCGTTTAGTAACCGACGAAAAAAGAGGTTCTCAATTCGACATGTATAACCTACCTGTTATATATTTTTGTTGTTTTTTTTATATATGACCATATCTTTGCGCATATTATTTTACCTGGTGATCCGATTTCTATGATATTTTTTTATATTGTGTAGAGAATAGTCCCAAGTTGGTTCCATTTAAATTATATTAATGTAGTACTAATAGTTATTTCATAAAACTTATAAAACTAACATTATCTTTTGACATTTCGATTGGTTGAAACATTTTCGTCGGTTTTCTTTTTAGTTTTTTTCGTTTTAAACAATTATTGATGACGTGTGGATGGAATTAGGAAGGTTCTAGTGTAGACTAGAGTAAGTATAGGTATCCTAGGAAGTGCTAGGAGCAGGATATGCAGATAAACAACCTCTGACCCGTGTCCCGCCATCACTCATCACGATGCAACAAATGCACCTGTTAACCCTATACTACTCGCGTAAACTTAGGGCTGCCTACACTGACAACACTACCAAGAAAAGCAAAAAGGAAAAAAATAGTACTACGACTGTAATCCCCAAGAACGGTAGACATCTTCTCAGATATCCAGGTTCACGTCAGGTGTGTAAAGGGGTTAGTCAGAGGCACGACAAAATATTTCATTTTTCTTATGCCCACATTATGCATTTCACTCGTAACATTGCGATATAATCTTAGAATAAAAGAAGCTATTGGCTCAACATGAATTCATTAAAAATCTATTACATAGTCAATACAAATATTATATTTAAAGATTAATTTGAAACGTAAAAGAACTAGGTGGTCCGGCGAGCAAGCTTAAGCGATTATTATTGTCACCTCATAAACCTACTGTTGATATATCATTCATTCAGTAGGTATTCGTAAAACCAATCGATCAACAGATGACCAATTAAATAGTTAATCAAACATAATTTGTTCCTACTATGCTTTTGAGTCAGGTTATTTAGAAAGTTTTAGATGAATTATCAGTTTCGTTCAAGACTAATCCTAACAGAATATTTTCTCATTTAATCTTTGACCGAGCGATTTTTTTTCTTCAAAAGATATCTGTATCTCTAATATTTCTAATTTTTCGCTTTGAGCATAAATACTCACACAAACCTAGAGTTTCATAATCCCCCTAGCTTTTACCCGCGACTTCGTCCGCGTAGATTCAGAAAATCTATTTTTGATGTCTTTATCGTAAAACATTGAAATTCCTAAAAAAAATACCAAATAATTTGGCATAAAAGAAGCCTATGTCCGTTCCAAGACTTTAAAGTATCTGTATTGAAATTTCATCACAATCGAACCAGCGGTTTGGCCCTGATAATGTCAAAGACATACAGACAGAGATACTTTGGCATTTATAATTTAAGTATAGATATAGATTTGAAAATAGAATCGCTCTGTCAATGTTTGCCAACCCTGACGACCATAGAGTATTCCCACGAGCACCATAGAGCCATCTACTATAATGGGTGTTGGCGGCAAATGACAGACCGTTCCGTTCACACGCCATCGCGCTGATCTAGAGTAAAATACAGTCTGTGTGCTTCAATTATCGATAGGTACGGTATTGTTGTCGGCACATCACTACAACTTTATCGATATTGAGGTGAAATGTGATAAAAATCAGACATTTTGTTGGATTGAGAAAGTAAAATCCCACCAAAAACATTCTGTAAAAAACTAGCCAAGTCTCGATGGAGCTGCTTGTTTATCTCTAAAAAGTAATGAAATCTAGACAAAGTCGTGTCAAGTCTGAGGTTCTTTACTGCGATTTCTTTATTATTATAGAATGTTATGTGACTATGTGACTTTGTCTAGATTTCATTACTTTTTAGAGATAAACAAGCAGCTCCATCGAGACTTGGCTAGTTTTTTACAGAATGTTTTTGGTGGGATTTCACTTCTTTTTGTAGAAACGTGGGCTTATTGATTTATTTTATTAGATTTTCTTATTTGACACAGTTTTTTTTCTTTTTATGAGTAGTTTTTTTATTATAAAAACAAATCGTAAGCGCGTTTAAAATACAGTCAGCGCCATCTAGCGACGTCCAATGCATTATATTTTGATCAAATTTTGAGCGAAATTAATATTTTAGTTTATTTAATTTGTTAATTTGTTTATTCAATTTGTGTAATGTTCGAGTAGAATAAAGTTAATCGTTCGACTATTTCTTCTTGTAAACTTGTAAGTATAAGTTATGTAGGTATAAAAGCCAGTCTAGTCTTATCCAGAGTTTTCCAGAGTTTTCCTTTAATTTTATTGCGTACTAGCAGTCCGCCCCGGCGTCGCACGGATGTAATAATGATATTATAGGTAATTTTTTTACACCTTGGGTTACATTATCGAATTTTTCATAAGGATCCCTAATAAAACATTTAGTATCGCAGACTTTTTTTGTAGATATTGATGTCCTCTTTAAAACTGTAGTACATCACTTTGCTCTATCGTCAACAATTTCCGCAGAGTACGCGATATAAGGATTTTTTTGGATTTTTTTCACACGTTGGGTTACATTATCGAAGTTTTCATACGGATCCCTAATAGTTAGACATATGGTATTACATACTTTTTTGCAGATATTGATGTCCTCTTTAAAACTGTAGTACATTACTTTGCTCTATTGTCAATAATTTCCGCACCAAACGCAATTATAAGGATTTATTTTTTATTTTTTTTACACTTTGGATTACATTATCGATGTTTTCATACGGATCCCTAATATTTTTGAAAATATACTATAGCCTATGTTCATCAGGGTTAATGTAGGATTCTAATGGTGAAAGAATTTTTCAAATCAGTCCAGTAGTTGAATATTTTTTGTAAAGGCGGTTTGTCGATCTCTAATAGTTTGGTTAGGCTCTTGTGTTTTCTTATCAGGGTCACCAGGTACTCCAGATCTTCGATTATCCTAGTTTTTATGGTTTTCCCTTTATGTGGACATTAAACCCTTATTCTGTACCAAATTTCAGCTCTCTGAGTTTATGGGAAGTACTAGTTCTATTCTGATGATCATGAGTGAGTGAGTGAGTGAGTGAGTGAGTGAGTGAGTGTCTGTCTAAAATGCGAAACTTTGCTTTCGCTTAACTTCGTAACTAAATGACCTACAGACTTCAAATTTTGGATTTTAAGTATGTGATTATGGCTTACTGGATGACGAAAATTTCAGCGTTCTGGTCTTATCCAGAGGTTCTCAAATAGGGGCCTGAAAATGCGGCGAAATGGTTCCAGTAAAGGATGGTACGGCAGTGTTTGCTTCGCGCTCGACTTGGCGGGGGCACTGCCGTGCCCCCAAATGACAAAAATTATGAAAAGATAATTATTTTTCGTACGATAATTATTATATTTAAGACGAGGAATAAAAATTGTTGATTAATGCAGAATAGTTTTTACTCAATAACCGCAAAACATACAGTTTGGTTATTATGACAAGGAAACTTAAGGATTTAATCTAGATAAATTCAACATAGAAACACGATTGGTGAAACATTTCAAAGTTGTTTCTTCCAAAACACTGTTTACGTTTTTACTCAAAACTATAAATAGTTAGAACAGTTTATTTTTATATAATTCGTTAGATAATCATACTAGCTACATAAATGAAAGACAGTTTCTTTTTAAGTTTGATGGTTGCAGATAATGCGGTTTTATCACTTTTTCCGTCTTATCCGGGTAGACTCAGCCCACACAAAAAAACAAAAATTTCACATATTACCTTAAAATGGTGGGTATAGTGACCGCAATGTCCATTAATTAATACATAGCTTTGTTGATCACGCGTCGAGATACCACAGATAAATGACAACGTGTTTATCTCACTTTTCGCGAATTGATACCCGAATCGTTTGTCATACGCCTTTCGGTATTCCGCTTGGCATGATTTGATTGAAACAATTCAAAATCGACCTTAATGTGCAGCCATCAAGGTTGAGAATCATTTAGTAAAGTTTTTGTCAAAAAATAAGGCTGTAAGTGCAAATTTAATTAAGTCATTTTACAGGGGATGCATCCGTTGAATCAAGTTACACGCACCGATAGGTACATTGCGATTCGGCGCATGCGCATGTCATGTGCGAACACGCGGTCAGTTATTCCAATTTTAAAATCAAAAGGTCAATGCCTCTATTATCCCATTTAAAATTATAATTGGCCCGAGTAAAATTAATTAGATCCACCTAATTGAATTTATCTTATTGTGTTAAAACGAATTAACTTAAAATCACTCCCATGACAGGTAACATCTTTTTTTTTAAAGTTACACATTATTGTAAAGGTTTCCTGACATTGATCTTGGGATGCAGCAAAAAATCGTGTACCGATCGAAATCAAAGCGATAACGAGTCAAAAAAGGCTACATTTATTTTTATGTTATCATTGCATTATATCGAATAAGCGATTTAACCCGTTTCAAAAATTAACATCGACATACCTTAATGAGTCTAATTTACAAGCGAAAACTGCTGTTGGAAGTTTTAAATGAATATTTTTGGCGCCTAGTGATGGTTTGAGGACGGTAAATTGGTATCTAAATGTAAGTTCAAATTAAAACCCTTATTTCCTAAATAAAAAATAGGATCACGACTTCGTCTTCATACAAATACGCTCTGATGTTTGGAGACGTCTAAAAAGAGTAATCAGAGGCACGACTAAATAGTATAACATTTTGCAGAAGCATTTGATATTTTCTAAATAACTGTGTTAATATCATAACGGCCGTGAAATGGTGGCCACCGCTGCTAAAGTATTGAAAAGTTTGCAAAAACAAAACAATTGCAATGTAACTAAATATCTATATAGCCTAATGCTGAGCTCATCCTTTTTGGCGACACAAGCCAAATGATGAATGAATGAATGAATGGAACTTCGAAATGAGTGAGCGGGGTAACATTTTTTTTTCCAAGTAGGTACCTACTTACTATGGTAGGTAATCTTCAGTAAAGTCAAAATCTTTGTCTGCTGTCTTACAAAACAAATGAATTCATTCCATTTTATGTCGCATTTGCTTCCCACAAGTTGATATATCTGCTAGTACAATGTAAACAGCCGTAACATAAAGCAGACGAACTTTAGTCCTAAACCACAGACTAAGCTTAGACCCATCAGATTCAGATCTACTCGTAAAGAGAAACAGAAGACACAGCTCAGAGTACATTTTCCATGTCGTGAAATCCTACATTATTGCAAACTTAGAACGGTGCAGTACCATCAGATCCTAGGATAGTTCATTCAAATCTTCATTCATGCTATTTAAGAATGTTGGTTATTTTTAATTCATTTTATTTTTATCAATGAATTTTATTTGAAATTCATTCATTCATTCAGTCAGTTGGAAGCTTGGAAGCTATAAAATCTAAAAATAAATAATAGTTTATTCACCATGATAAATACGTAGACCAAATAAAAAACTTAGATTTTTAGTTTGTTCAACTCTACGGTTTTTATAGTTTTCGCATAATTTTTAGTAACACAAATATTGTGGCTATCACTTAGTTTTTAGTAGGTACTAAACAATATTTAGTTCATGATAATAAAAATCATTATAGTAAGTAGTTCTGTAAAAGCAAAACTATACTTTTTATCAGTTAAGCGGCGATGGGTTTGCAACATGGTACGTACCTACATATCGGCAATATTATGCTAAATGTGAGCATATATCAATAATGTTTGGACGTGCCACTGACTACCTTAAGACATCTTTAAGGATCGTAGCGAGAGATCTGAGAGTATGTCTACCGTGCTTCTATTTTTTTTTACCGTTGGCGGAACTTTGTGCACATAAAGGCCTACTTTGTTACCTAAATAAAAACTCTGTAAAACATAATTTTCTGTCGTACCCTTTCTCATAAAACGTAAAAGGCCGCGATCGTATTTCGCAAATCTTTCGCATCGAGTAAATCACGCAGCGGGCCCCCGCTATCGCGCGCTCATCGCCGCGCGCGCTCTAAATTAGATCGAACGAGATGCGCGCGCGCCGGTCAACCGTAGAATGCACGGAAAGGACGATGTCGCTAACGATACCGTGGTTTTATTGTATCGGTATTATTCTGTGTACTCCGCTCTGTTATATTAAGTGTATAAACGCGAAGTTATCACAATAATTATTATTGAGACACGAAACAACATCTTCCTGATCCTATCCCACTTAATTGGGGTCGGCACAATATGTGTACTTCTTCCAATTCCCTCTATCAGCCGTCATCTCATCACTCACTTCTTTCTTACCCATATTATCTTTCACACAGTCTATCCATCTTTTCTTTGGCCTACCTCTACGTCTACATCCATCCTCATTCATTCTTAACATTCATAACATTTGGAGACACGAAAGATATTTAAAAAAAAATATCGAATTATCTAGTATTACTTTATTAAGTTACAGATGTAAAGTGTCATAATTATTTTATTTGCGTCTCATAGGAATTCCAGTTTTTCTTACCAATTAACGACACGTGTAGCAATTAATAAAATAGTTTAACGCCATAAAAACAAGTCATATCTGTTGTGTGCGTGACACGTATAATTGTCACTAAATACCAAACGATCAATAAACGTTAAATCCCACAAAAAAATACACAAAATCTCTTTGATATTAACGTTAAAACGTTAACGTGAAACTGTCTTTTCGCTTCTTAGAATAATAGTCGATCAAACTGTCTTGTGTCACAAAATACGTTTATATTTAAATCGATAGTAATGAATGACTTATTGAGTAATAGTTCGTCTTTGTCGTGCATTATTTGATTTGCCTGTGAAGTCATCGTTACCGTGTAGGTGCATGTACGGCAACATCGGAAAGGGATTGGAAAAATTATGCTTTACTACATTTTACCCGCGACTACGTCCACGTACATTCAGGAAATCGACATTTATCGACTTTAGCCTATCCCAAGACTTTTAACTATCTTTATATGCCATGACAGATAGACAGAGTTACTTTTGCATACTTATAATATTAGTAAGTATTTATTACGAAACACTTGTTATAATATTATCCTGACATTTTCACGAAAAGTCTACGACACGGATTCGAACTGCGACTCTTTTTAATGAGATCGCGTAACTTTATACTCGGATACTTCGCAAACCTCTTAAAGGATAACTCAGTAAATTAATAAAATTGTGTGTTTGTTGAATCATATCTTGTATAACGACATAATATTTCAGATTGTATCGTATATCTTTATGTTTGATACCACCTTTTTTAATAACCTGTATTTTGTGACGGTTTTGATCATTATAATTTATAAATAACTAGAGAAAACAGCCGCAATATTCACTTCAACAGTTTTCAACCCCTTGGGGTTGAGTATTGGGGATTCCTTAGTGCAACCTTATCATAAACCTTTAAGATATGGTTTATTTAGGCTGTCCTTTGATTGCCAGTCAGTCAGTCAATAACGTAAGAATTTTATAGATTGTTATCAAAAGCACATTACAACAAAAAAATCTTGCATAAAACCTTTTTTTAAATAAAGTTCATAAAAATAGAACAGATAAACTTTTTAAATTAGTATTTAGAGTTTATAAACCTTTTTGAGTTCATAACAAACTGAAAACATTTTGTAATTAGAGTTTTTCAAAAATAGAACGCGCCACGTCCAGCCAGTGCTCCACGCAATACTAGTGACCGTATGTATTTCAAAGCGATTAAGCGATATTTAATCGTTACAAAAGAAAACCAATAACATGCACCATGCTCCTCTAAATTAACAAGTAAATGACTGATTGGAAAATGGTCTATCTCGGTCACGGCGTATTAACACTGAATTGGGTTTCTGAGGCGATTTTTCACTTGGATATTAATTCGTGTTGGACGATAAGAGCGACAATATTGCTTTGTTTTTAATCACATTTTCTGAAAGTGTTTTTATTTATTCTACGATTCGAAGTTTTAGTATCGCGTTGTGTTATATTATGCGAAGGTATTTTACCTACATATAAGTACGATTGTTTTAAATAGATAGATAATACTTTATTTTACACGAGAAATAAACAAGAAAAACATTACACAATTAATTTTCCGGCATCTAGGCAACATTTTATCTAATGAAGGCGGGTTGGTCTTGATTGGGTATGTAGATGCCAGTGGCACGTTATTTATGTGTGCAGCATTTTAATCGAAACCCGAGAATTTGATATGTTCGAAATTATAGGTTAATAGTATCTTTCTTGTTTCAGATGAACCAAAAGTGCAAAGTGTGCGGTGAGCCAGCGGCGGGTTTCCACTTCGGGGCCTTCACGTGTGAAGGATGCAAGGTAAGAACTATACAAGAAATTAAAACAATTCAAAAACCACCCAAATTTTTCCGTAGGAACTTTTATATTTCTAAAAAAATGTGGCACTACTGTAACTGTGTCAATGTAGTTTCAACACGAAATAAGCTCTTTTTGAAGCAATTAAGTTTGCTGATAAAATCGGCGATTTTCTAAAAATATCTGTCACTACTGTAATAAATTATTACAATACCCTATGAGGAAATAAAATAGAAAATCGGAAATGTAAATTTAAACAATTAAATCAAGGATTGGTGTTTTATTGCATTGGTGCAAGAAAATGCTTCTACACGTCCAATGACGATTTAATATTCTAACAAATCCTAATCAATAAGTATAAGGAGTAAAAAACATTTTTTATTTATAGAAAAGTAATGAAAAACCAAAGTAAATATTTCGTTTTAGAACTATATAAAATCTTACTATTATAATTTTCTTCACCTTTTCCCACATAATATAGGGTAGGCACAACATGTTGACAAATATGTTGCGGAAGAATTTTGCTTATGTTTTACAACCGGATATCAACCCTCTTTGGGAATTCTTGCAAAAAATGTACTATCATGCTTGGAAATAATAGTCGTAATAATCTAAACCCTTTTCTTATTTACAACATTTTAGTCGTAAATTCTTTTATGTTATCAAACTTGCGTCTAAAACGCGCTACTGTAAAAACACCATCCAAAACCAATATCTACATAAAATATTCGATAATTGCTTTAATTACGATTCTTATTCGTATCATCCTTCACATTACCTAGTCACCCCATCCCTATGCCAAACAATTATACACCTTATTGCCTTATAAAAAAGGCGCTAGTGATGTGGATGTGTATTTTTGTGTACCATAAATAGATATCGAATGTTTGTCCGGGAGATCCACATCAATAACTCGATCGGCACGCGTATGTTTTTTTGCAAACTGATATTAGTAATTACTTCGCGTGCTCCGTAATGTGATAATCGCTATAAAATTATAGTTACTACTATTTATTATACGTTTACTTTGCTAAATACATGTTTAAATCGATCTAGAAAAACTATACCTTGCGATGAAATAACATACTATTTTAGACGCATATCATTTTAAAATGATTTTGTTAATAATTATTATATTCGTTCTTCGTATCCTTTATTTTATTTATGCATCTCATGAAGATATCTCTTCCAGACTTCTTTTGAAACGTAATCTTACTAATATTATAAATCCGAAAGTTTATGAGGTTTTTTGTGTGTTTGGATGTTTGTGGCTCAATCACGCCCAAACGGATTTGGATGAAACTTTTACTTATATTCTGGAATAGATATTAGATAGGTTATTTTTACTAACGAGAGCGGTAATTAATCAATTTTTAGTCTCGACTCTGGTTTTATTTCGTATAGCGCTTCACAAATTAATATATAATTTATTTGTATATAATTATAGATACAAAATAGTAAAATATATGTTTTTATTTAATTACATCGCAATGATTATCTTCAATTTCCCAGTCTGATTCTGTATTGTCACAGGCAATATAACTAAATTTGTGTTTCCTCAAAGCAACATTGTTACGTAAATACTTGCTACATTTTGTATTAGTGCAATTGGAACAGAACGACAATGGATTGTGCAAGGAGGATAGAAAATGTCGCAGGATGCCGACTGACCTGGACCCTCAGCACTAGTTTGGACGACATTCAACTGCTAGCGAGTTCGTCGTCACTGACAATCTTGCGACTACGGGCTTGAAACCTGTCACGTGTGGAATGCTACTGCAAAATGTGGGCATGTGCCAAATGTAATGTTTGGACGTGCCTCTAACTACCAACTCTAACTGAGAGGATGTTTACTAATTCATTTAGAGCAGTAAGTTCACCAATGTAATCTTAATGATACGGTTGACATCTCTGAAGAAGTCTAAAGGGGTTGTCAGAGGCATTTTTATACATTACATTTGGCACATGCTTACATTTAGTAGTAGCTAACATACCATGCGTGTCAGATTGCAAGCCAGTTGATGTATATAAGAATACCAACTGATTTACGCGCGATGTTTTTCTGCACTTTTTGAGCAGTGTATCACTAGTAATATTTTTGAATAATACTACACGAAATATTACATCAAAATTTTGGCAACAATGTGGAACAATAGACCCATAAATAAAATCTTTAGTTACCTTGTATATTATCAGACAGAACAATTCATTATTTCTAATTACTTCTAGTTCTGATATTAAATGAGACTTTAGTTTGACATTGTAAATTATAAGCATTTAACTTTATAATAAGAAACCTAGAGAATCTAGAGAAATATGACACACTCAAAAAATCACACAAGTATCTACACTAACGTTTGAAAAGTCTCGACAGTTTCAAAGTCCCGGAACACAAGACAGCCTACGATCAAAGTCCCGGGATGTCCCGCTACTTCGAGAATTCTCAGAATAAAAATAGAATTGATTAATTGATTAAATGCCGACACAGACACACTCATAATCAAACGTCTCAAAATCACTACATAGTATAAAGCAAAGTCGCTTTCCGCTTCCCGCGTATGTATGTATGTTTGCTTATATCTTTAAAACTACACAACGGATTTTGATGCGGTTTTTTTTAATAGATAGAGTGATTCAGGAGGAAGGTTTATATGTATAATAACATGCTACCCGTGCGAAGCCGGGGCGGGTCGCTAGTATCTAATATAATGATTTAAAAATAAACAATATCTATACTAATACATGTCTTGAGTCCAATAGTCCCGGGACTCGAGACACCTAAATTTACTAAAAGTCCCGGGATCCATTCCGGGACCCAATCCATAATCTACACCGATTCTTACTAGTATCATCAATAACATATTATCTTAGCTGCACGCGAATTGTCTTGGGTGGATATCACGGCGCATAAGACAAACTACCAACTGAGCTGTGAAGCCAAAGTAAAGTCGAAGTATTGGCATAAAGACAAAAACTGTCTTTGACCTTTCAACTCGTTGCGCATTTGTTCTCAAATAATTACGATATTTTGTGGTGATTTTCCGGCACGTGCTTCTAATACCGGTTTCTCAATGGCTTCGGCTCAGCCACCATGAAGCCCGATGGGATCTCGTGTTGTGCATGGTTAGGGCGTAATGGGGTGGATCGCGTTCGATTTTTAGCGTAATTCGTGCACACTGCTTTTGCGAAACGTTTTCGTTTTCAAAGAAGGCATGCTAACGCAATTTGTTCATGCTTTACATAACCATCTTTCTCGCTGACGTCAGAGTTGACCTCGGCTTTTGAGGACAATATTTTCTTGTCTCATTATTTGCAAAGGACACCGGTTGAATTGGTAACGGGAGTATCCATTGAACAGCTCCTGAATCCATCATCAGATCAGCTAGCTGTCACCATATTATTGTATTGTCACCAGAACTAAAGTTGTATGCAAAATTTCAGCTCAATGGGATACCAACAAATGGTTGAAAAATGGTTTGTAAATTTTTACGAATAACTTACAAACGAACAGTGTAGCTTAAATAAAAGCTTTTAAAAACACGTAGTTTTTTTGTATTAAACGGTAAAGCTGAATCAATATTTAAATGAAAAGTTTAAACTTCGTCCATGAATCAGAAATACCTAATGAGTATTCTCATCTCCTAGCAAAACTTCTGTGTATTTGCGTTCATTGTAACTTCACTGCAAAGTTTAATCAGAAGCCGAACATCTACAAAAAAGGCCACTATTTCTATCAAAGTCTCCGAAGCTAATTAAATACAAAGCTTCAATGGGCAGTAAGTCTATATAGCGCGGAGCAATTAGCCGTGAGTCTGTCTACTCTATACAGGGTGGTTAGCATGAACCAGTATCGTTTCGACAACGTATCGTCCAAATGCCAAAATAGACACTTTTACTATACTAAAACTATACTTTACTGCCAAATGGAAGTTTAGTACATCAAGAGATAATATTTTATTCATTTATTTCAATAAAGCAAGCTAAATTATAAAATCCTGCATAGATACATAATATAAAAATACCTATTATAACAGATATCCCGAAAACATTAATATTCTACGATTTTTCATAGTTTTGAAGATATTAATTTCTCGAACCTGATATCGAACTCCAAGTAAGACGTTTTTAGTCATAGTGACAATAATAATATTGTATTTAGGTAAACTTGTTTGAAAACTGGTACTGTTAAAACAAAATAATGTTGATACTGAAAGTTTCTAATAAGAACCTTTAATTTTTGAAAATTAGTTAGGTCGCCCTGTATAACTAGTAAGTACCTATTTCTGTGGCGTCGGCTAGGCTTTGTATGGTAATGCGTGCGCGCAGCCGCGCAGTGACAAATAGATCAATTCTGGAAATGGAACGAGTCTACTGTTTTGTTAAGGGAATCTTCGGACCAAGGTTCTTACTAAATTGGCTCTCTACTTTTTAATTACTTTAATTTTATATTTTTAAAATATAGAAACATCATTAAAAAATATTAATTCTTCTATAGTTCGAGTAGTAAGTTATTCGTAAAACAAATGGTTCTCTGCAAATGTTTGATAAGTGATAAGCATCGATAAAATAAATAAGCTGTAATGGCTGACTTTATCGCTAAAAGAAATCTCTGCGAGACGACCTTTAGCTAATGCTACACATAATGTCCTAGAAAACAAGCAAAAACGTGTGAACACCCCAACTCGATACAATTATTGCGTAAGTGATAGGCAAACTACAAACAAGGCAAGCGATACTCAATGTCTTAGGTTGGTTCACTTGGTGCAAGCTACTGGCTAGTTACTCGCCTTGAAATAAATAGAGTACAAACTGTGTACTTACTCAGATCGAGTATTTCGTAGTAAAATTTGATGAAACTGTTTTTCAATTTCAAATCAACGCGACAACAAGATCTAACACAATTTTCCGAATAAGGATTAAATGTGTTTCATTGTAAAAAAATATTAATAACAATAAAATTGTATTGTTATTTTTTTCAATGACTGACACGATTATGTTCAAGTAAGAAAAAATATTCTTAGATCTTCAAGTACAAAATCAAGAACTTACATATAAAAAAGTTTTTAATACATAAAAGTAAATCATTACAAGCTTAAAATGTAAGCGGTGCACTAACATTCACAATAGCTCTATGATAGTAGTTGACCATTCCTACTTGCACGCTTACTTGCACCGTTTAAACCAGCGATACCAAAGTAGCGGCAAAAACCAGACACCTATCATTACATTATTTTTGGCTAAACAGATTGCGATGATCTTCGGTCAGGCACTTGACACGGTAATAGGTTGCCTTTGATGAAATAACTATAGCCAAACACTCAACATGTAATTGGTTGTGTAGGCTACCTTTTGAATTATTTAGCATGTTGAAATACTAACAGGTCATAGTTTTAATTTCATAGCTTTTAAAGGTTAGGAGGGTTAATGTTGATAACCTATCAATCATTATTTTGCTTAATTCTAAATTATGTTTTTCCTACTATGACACGTCCTGCGTCTTGGTGGCGAGTGCCCGTCTAAGACGCTAGAGGTGAGGGCTCGAACCCTGCGCTGGACAAATAAAGTGTTTATACCAGGTCTAGGTATTATGGTACCATGGTAGGTACTTGTAGTTTCCCACGACGCAGGGAATCCTAGTATGGTTTTAAAGTTTTTGTCTGTCACTGGTATTATTGATTATCCATATCTCACACCTGACATTATTTGCATTTCAGTTGCTCTAGTATTAAAAACTAAAAAAAAAAGTCTGGCCTACACAGACGCGCCTAGACCAGCTAGTGCTACGATTACACTGTAGTGCTACGCGACAGCAAATATTTAGTAATGTACGTCTGCGACTCGATAACGATAGGATTGCTGTTCGCACGATCATCGTCTCGCCGACACAAATTATTTTCAAATTTGGAGCACATTCAAATTGCGGTAACGCACGCGAGGCGGAAAACGTTCGCCGGAAAAGATATTCGGGCTAAACCGAGACGTTTTGCTTCGTTTCGCAACCGGCCAGTAATAAATCATCGCAACTAATTTGCTTTTAAAGGTTTTACTGGAATTATCTGTGTGTGTAATCGGGTATTGTGTGGGGACAATCGAGAGGCGCCGCTCGCCATTGTGCGCTCGACATCGGAAACTTTGAAAGGAGCCGCTTGCCTCCGTAATTTGTCAACTCGTTTAAAAAAAAACAAAGACGTTTAATGGCCACCTTTAATGTGAGTTAATTAATTGGACTGTTTTATACGTCCCTAGGTAATTGCTGAGCTTAAGTGTTGCCATTTAGAACGCAAACTGTAATGAGCCATTTTCTTCTGGCGTTTAGCCCCATGTTATAAGGTCGCTGTTAATTCATTTAAGAACTACTATTAATTTAACTAGTGTAATGCGTGTGCGAACCTACGCTTAAGAACGAGTAAGTTCAGAGTTCGGAGGATTAATTTAATTCGTAATTAAATAAATAATTGCTAATTGCGACCGCCCGTGTGACCAAATGACATTTATCGATTACAAAATCAATGCTAATAGTAATCAACTGGTTAGCATAGCGATTAATAAACGATTTAATAAATTATATCAATAAAAAAGCGGGCAATTTGTCGCAATGTCAGTATTGAAACAATGGCAATTGGAAATTGGCAGCCGGCTGCGCTACGCTGCCCGGAATCGATTCGTCCCGAGCGCAATTGTAACTACTCACTCATTTTTGCGTGTACGGTCTCGTTTTATTTGTATCGTATTGACGAAATTCGTCACGCAACTTTGAATTTTAAATCATTAATTTCGAATCGAGAATCGGACGGTTAATTGTCATTGTTTTATAGAGGTCATGTTGAAATTGTCAACGGCCGCGACGAGTTGGCACACCGATCGACTTATTGGAGCATAGCAATAATTTTTATTCTCGTCACGAAATCTGCAGTGGCGTCCGTCAGACATGTTGTGCGATTAGTTGATTGAATAATTTATAGGATTGTTGAGATTTGCGCATCGTTTTAATAACTTTGGCGCTGCACTGCGTTCTAAGGTCAGGAATCTTGACACGGATAACGGATTAGCGATGGTGCGAAAGCATTTTATCTCTATCTCATAAACTGTAATTCCTTCCTTCACGGTAATGCACCAAAGCGTTTAATGAACAATGGAATTTGAGGAGTCTGACGCGTAATGCGGCGTGCCTTCGCACCATATCGCTGGTTTACAACCGAAAT
The DNA here is from genome assembly GCA_912999785.1 of Hydriomena furcata. NCBI lineage: Eukaryota > Metazoa > Arthropoda > Insecta > Lepidoptera > Geometridae > Hydriomena > Hydriomena furcata. The sequence continues at coordinate 13,563,636 of OU538832.1, read as the reverse complement.
AACTGTTTCAATTCCTTACGTCTTAAGTTCAGCACCAAACTGTTTTAAATTCAAAGTTCACTGATGTACCAATCTCGCGCGATATCGAGTCACATTAAAAGAATAATCGATTCGAATGTCAGAGCTAATCAAAACATCGGTGCAGGTCACTGCTTCCGAACGCAAACGCGGGATGACGCGCGCTCGCGTTTTTGACCAACATTCTCTAATCTATCCGGAATCATCTCCATCAACTTTGAGTCTTACGAGTATAATCATAAGGATTTAGGGTCTTCGGTCGATGATAAAACAGTTTGCTGGGCCTACTACCGTCGGAGAAAGGTCAAAAATTAAAGTTAGTAATGTTATCTCGTGTGTTCTCACGCTAGTTTCGCGTGTGCGTGATCGTAGCCCCGAGTTGATTGGGAAAGTCATTTCGAGAGAATCACTCGATTTGTCACAGTTACAGTTATCGATTAAAAATTGCATTGGTATCGAAACTGTTCATGTGGGAAATTATAAATCGCTTCTTGAAATCATTAGCCGTTTGCGTTCGCTCGTTTGTTCTCCGCAATTAGTTGTTGATTTTGTGAATAATTTATTCAATTTGACCTCATCGCGATTTGAAACAGTTGTAATGCCGATTTTCACCAAACAACACTTAGAAGTATTACGAAGCATTTTATGCATGTCCAATTGGGCAGGTTTTAGTGAATTACCAGTCTACTTGGCATGTGTTTAGGTGTAACGATGTTGGCTTGGCGAACAAGCGATATTCATTGACTAAATAAGCTTAGAAATTAAATATACGTGCTTTCCTCATAAACTAAAACTAATGGGACACTAATACAAAATGATTTAGTTTATTAAAAGTGTGCTGCGGTAGGTAACCGCGCAGAATTACCATAAAATTGTTCACCATAACGTTTTATACCGTAGTTTATGGGGTCTTAATGGCAGGACGGCGAATTTGCTGAGCCGTTCTTTACGAGGCATACTTTGTAGCGATCTATTATACTATAGATCTACTTCTGAGGTAGAATGTGTGCCTATAAATACGAGTCTAGGGTCAGAGATCGAATGGAGATGAGACAGACCTTGCAAACGCGGTTACTAAAACCTGCCATATTATTTCGAAACATACATTACTCAAAACAAAAGACGTACAACCACAAAAACAATAAAGCATAGGTACTAACGTCAATTAATTTTGACGTTCAATGTCTCGGAAAAGACACACAAGAAAAAAAGGCCATAGTGATCTTTGTAATTTCAATAACTCGTTCGTTTCTCATAGCACTTGTTTTTTCTTGCGTTTCTTCAGCTTGTAACGAAAACCCTGCCCACCCCAAATAACTAAATCGCAACAATAATATTTTGCCAGTACGTTACCTACTGTCATGATATGGTACGGGCACGAAGTAGAAAACTTGTAGAAATTATTATACATTTTTCCAAATTATGCGATATTTTTGCACGGATGATAGTATAATTTAACACGACCGTATTCGGGTTAAGGACCTTACCACCACACCTACTTTAACTAAACTAGTGATGATGAAGTAAGTTTAAATTAATTAATCGGAAGAAAATATATGAAAAACCTTGTATATGTATCAGTATCAGTGAAGTATGAAAGGTGATGAAAATTAATATCATAATATATTTAGGACCAATCGGGTAGGGCGTGGAACACATGGTTTCAGGAACATAGGGTGTGTTCCTGAAGTATTATTTAATCTACTAATATTTTAAAGAATTTATTTAATAAATCAGTTTGCCCACAGATAGGTACCTAAATATACTAGTAAGCCATTAATTCAAGGGGCCTTGAGGTTGCAACGACCATAGCTATCGTAGGTAATAGCTTAGAGGCCTATTTAGCGCTAGATTTAACCTTAGATTATGGAGTTTCCGTTCATTTAATAGATTGAACTAAAAAAGACTATCCCACTAAATTATTTTCATGTAAAGTGTTGCTAAGATAAGAAGACCACATGGTTCGCACTATCCAAAAGTTATCAGATGATGTAGAGCCATGCTTCTAACTCTACTCGGCCTAACTTCATAAACTCTATACCATAGTCAAAATATATGGCTTTTCTTGGCCGTTCTACTTTTTTTCTAGCAATTTTATTCTGAAAGTAAAAGGTACAGTGTACGTGTTGCTGAATAAGCTGAAGGTATTAATATTGTAGATATTTATCAACAATATTTGCAAGTAGATGTATGATCAGTACAGTAGGTGCTTAATGTTGTCGCTGCAAGGTGGATAATTTATGTTCCTTTTACGTCCCTCTCACGTATCAGCTTTTATGGCCTAGTGGTGGCAGGACGCGAATTAGTGCCCGGACTTTATAGGTGTCACCGGCATCGCTCGTTTTTGTTTTTTTCGCGTTGATGCTGCGCGTTAATAACAAAATGTAGGTAGCTATGGTTTTGATTCAGCTTTAATCTCATCTATGAGTTACATCTACACTACTATTAAAGTTATAAATAGCTTTTTTATTTTTATTTGTTTCGGATAAACTAAAAACTACTAAACTATTTTTTTTCACTTTTCATAAGCTACTATATCAGCCAGTAACATAGGCTATATTTTATTTTCAAAAAACTAGAGATCCTTACATAAATTGCAATAGTAACCTAAGTTATTAAAAAATTGCCTATAATCTTTATTAGTATGAAGCGTGCGAAGCCGCGGAGGACTGTTCATAAGAGATAAATATAACAAGACATTTTTAAAACATTAAGACAGCTGAATAAGATAATAAATAATATATAACGCTTATGTATAAGAAATCGGGCTATTTTATGAGTATGCTATTGACTTTTTTCTGGGCTATTGGTTAAGGTGCGGCACCTGTTAATTCTGTCTCATTCAACTCACTAGGCAAGCAAACTTGCTGGCCACTGAACGGGGCCCTAAAGGTGCCGCTAATCTTATTATTACTGTATAAATAAAAAATAAATGCTGTTCGTTTGATCGAACAGTTTTTTGCCTAAGATTTTTTTATATAATAAGTATGAATTTACAAAAAAAAAAGTATTTAAGTATTCTATCAGTTCTCTGGTTCCCATAGTACAAGCTTTGCTTAGGTTGGGGCTAGACAACGCTGTGTGTAAAGTCCGCCAATATTTATTATTTATTTATTATTTATTATTAAGCAGGTCGTCTGGAAGAAATCGTTTAATCTTCAAGACCGCCTATTGTACATTTCATTTCATCACTTGAGAACGGCTGTACCGAACATTAGCGATTCGTTTTTTAGTGTTTCGCAGTAGGTTCTCCCTATAAGATTTGATTAAAAAAACTGATATGGTAACCCGGTGTAGTCAGAGGCACATCTAAACATTTAGCACATGTATGAACTCAAGACCATAAACCACAATAACGAACGATAGTACAGGACATCGTTTGTCGGGTCAGCTAGTAATATCATAAATGTGAAAGTTTTAACCTTGTATGTATGTGTTTCAATCACTCTGTAACGGCTGAACCGGTTTTGATGAAAATATGAATAAACCTACAGTTCGTGACCTGGTACCACACTGCGAAGCGGTGGGCGGAATAATTTTCACATGCGTTACTAAGATTTACCACATTATAAGAATGAATTAAAAAAAATAGGATTACAACTGTCATTTTTTTTTTTTTTTTTTTTTTTTTTTTTTTTACTTTAATTAACACGGTTGAACACCAATTACATTAATCAAGTACGTCTACAGTATGCATTGCATACTCGCAGATCTAAAGGCGCTTAGATCCTTAAAGATGCCTAAAGGGGGAAATCAGAGGAGATTTTGATACCTTAGCTTACATTATTTTAGTGGCGATTTCTTATTATTTTGAAAATACTATATAGCCTATGCTACTCGCTGATAATGTAGCTTTTAATAGGTAAAACAATTATTTAAATTGGTCTATTAGTTTTTTAAATTTATCTAGCTCAAACAAATATACAAATTTTACCTTTTTACAAGCTTTTATTTAACTTGCTATGTATGTATGTAACTATGTTTGTTAAGATGGAATCTTGCAACTCAATTTTCCGTTTGATCTGAAATTCGCATACTTATGTAACTTCGGTGCCAATGCAGTAATATGGTGAGTTAGCTGATTTGATGATGGAGTCAGGAGCTGTTCAACAGACAGAGAGAATACTTAGATTGAGTAAAAACTTTGCATACATGTCAAGTTTCGATGACAATGTTATATGATGTGACAGGTGATAGCGTGCTGGTATAATTTTACAAAAACTTATCTTTGAATAATATTTTTCAACAGAAAATTTATTATCATAGTAGCGTAGATTATATTTTTTCGACGACGCACGACGTTTATGTTACAACAATCAAGCAAACAGCCTTAAATACCTACAATACTAACCAATACAATGTAAACATGGTTTTAAGGTATAGGTAAGGTATAGGTATTGTAAAAGCAATTAAAACGATAGTCGGATCTGACGTGATATTGTAATTAATAGTGGGTATGCGGCGACAAACGCAGTACAATTGCATCAGCTTATGTACACCTGCTTTATGTACTCGTATATTCACAGACAAAACTCTATTGTTATATTATTTACTAGACCCCGCGACATCGTTAACGTAAAGACATTTTCATATAAACTTCAATACTCTCTGCACTCTCTTAGAAGCTGTATTTTACAGCACCAAAAGGAATACAAGTATCTAGGATCAGAGGTTAAGGCTGTGCGTTGATAGATCAGACAGTCAGTCAATAACGCAAGAGTTTTATATATTTAGATTAAATTTGGAAAATGAAATGAGTGAAAAATTTAATAATTTTATTTGACACAAACACACACAGAAGACACAAGATAATAAACATGTATCTACTAAGGAAAAAAATAAAATAATACAAAATAACAATATAACAAAAAGAGAAAGAAAGAGTCAACTGTGCTGCGTGAGACAAAAAGGTGCAGTCTTAGCTTAAAATAAACATAACATTTGCTAATAATAAATAATATTCCCACCGTAATAATATGGGTAGCTAACCCATATTTTATTAATGTAGCACCATACGTACCATGTTACATTTTTCGCCAAAAAATAATTTGCAATGCTCGAATCAAAAGATTAAGTCTTATGTTTGTGTATGACCTTTCAGTAACACTTTTTATACAAAATGCCTTATCCTATTCAATAATATTACAAAAAATAGTATTCATTCATAGAGCAGCAACTCGAGTAAATTATAAATTCAGGACAGAGCTTGTCCACGCGCGAGTACGACAATCCCGTAATGAGTATGTGCATAATTTGTGCGCAATGGGCGCGGCGGAGTTACCGCCGACCTGAGCCTCAGCTCACCTTTGACATCGACAGGACCACTGACTAGAAACCAATCAGCATCATCAGCTGGAAGACGACCTCCCTTGTAACTCTGGCCTCTGCATTTCTTCTAGACTAGCTCGTCTACATTATGTAGTACTCAGATAAAAAACCATTATACTAAATCGGTCATCATCATAATCGTCTTCTTGTCCTTATCCCACTTCATGTGGACAAAAAGTTTTTATAATTTGATCAAAGACAAAGTCAAAATGTATTATTTATATCAATGAAAAGTATCACTTTGAAACGCCTGTTCCTCGCGACCAAGCTTGAGAGTCGCTTCTTTCGAAATGTGTAGAAGGATTCAGCATGGGGTGTTTTACAACCGGACGCTTGCCTGACGTCAACCCTCTTTGCTATTCTTGCTAGTCTTATATTTAGTTAAACACAACATGAAATTCACTTATGACAATTTAGATTGTGCTAAAAGCTATTCCAGCCAGAACAACGAGATTACAATACGTCGTTGGATCGTTTACGAGAATAGCGATGAGCTTAGTACCTACTATAATGTTAGTACTCGGGACATTCAGATCACGCGCTTCAAGATGTCATTGTTTCAGTTTAAATTCCACGTCTATGACGCGCGCGATGCAATGGTATTACTGCGAAACGATGTAAAAATACATCGCCATTACCTGGCTACTGTGATACCATAACACCTTTCTTCGCTTAATCTTATCCTCCAGAAGTAAAGGAAACCTCGAACTTTTGCATAAAGCCAAAGACAAAAAGTATTTATTTCAATAAAACAACAAGGATTACTTTGAAATGTCTTAGGAGCCAGGTACTACGGTAGTTAAGGTAGACGCAACCAAACCTATGCCTATGATTTTTTTCGATGATCCTTATCGTTAACGCTATGTATTTGCTCCGGTGTGGTGAAGGCTCAAACAAGAAAAATAGAAATTCATAAGCACTTTTGACAAAAAAAAAAGAAGTTTATGTTACACAGTAGCACTGTTGATCTTATCATTCGCGCCGCGATCAGTTGCAAGTGTTTTGGCAACGACACGTGTCCGCTTAGTTAACACTGTCAATTGTTCGCACGTCTTGTAAGTGACAAGCATTTCCAAAATATTGTTCACAGAACCAGTAGCTCGTACATCGAGCTTTAGAAAGAGACTAACGCCTTCGTCTTTGTAGCTCGTTGTCTCTGTCACTATACATTTGTACTTCGTGCGTCGGAGACTACGCACTTTCAATTCATCCGATAGTCTTTTCTAAAAGCTCAATGTGTAATATTTACGGCCTGGTACTGTACGGCAATGACTTTTATTTAAACTTTTTGTTTGACTTTATGTTTTGTGCCAAGTTTTGTTTTGTCTGTCTCAAGGATTTGCAATAATTCAAAAGATTGAATGCCTAATCTTAATTTATTGACGGTTTCGCTGTTCTTTCACTTTATTATTGTAGACAAGTTTTTTTGCATTTGTAGCATCTATTTTGTGGTCCGTATACCGTGCCATCTTTCGAAATGATTATCAGAACTGAATTACGAATATGTATTGTTCAACAACATTCTGGGATTCGTTCTTCTTTTGTTCCTCCAATATCTGGCAGACCGAATTACTATGTTTACAAACATGAATTGGCTGCAAGAATACTCCCAGCAATATAAACGCGAGCTTTCAAGTTTCAAGACATCATAATCAAACGGTTACCACATTGTTCCGAACAATTGCCGAAAAGAACAATTCATTACGAAACAAATTATCAAGGTCGTAGGAAAACAAAACCGTACATAATGCGTACTAGACCGGAACACTAAGCGGAGGAAGTTAAGGCGTTTTCACTCTCGGAGTCACACGCTCCGGGCGTGCCCAGCAGGGCGTGTAAACTCAGCCTTAGGTCAAAGTTGTAGATAGTAAACGTGGTTTTAATCTAGGGGAAATCGGATTATGGATGATGCTGAGAGGATGTGAAAAGTACATAAATGAGGATCTAGACGATATTGCTAATATTTCCACTCTCAGCGGATGAACATGTAAAATACGGTTGAGAAAATCAATCCTAAAACCTTGGTTTATCAAGACTATCGATCGGCATTTGACTGTCGAGAGACGCGGCAAACACAATTATTTATTGAAACAAAATAATTTATAGATTACCAAAATATCGTGAATTAAATTCTACAACTGTATTTATAAATTTTTGTTACATCGAAGACTCAACATAGTGGTCACCTTTTTACGGCCGTCGTAAAACTGTTGCCGTTTGCTAGGATACCAAAGCTTAATTCCTAATGAATCTCTGAAGTAAAGTCTTCAATATTTAACCGTAATCGCGTTAAATGGAATATTATACATATGCAGTGGACCTGACACATTAATTTTCATTAAACCTTAGATATATCTGATTTCGAAATGTAAGCAAGTAAAGTAAAATAAAATAACTCATGTTCTAAAACTTGAAATACCAGATGTTCTGCGCAGAATACCTTATCTAATATTTATTATTGTATGTTTATCTTGTACATAATATGAAAACACATTTATGATATATGTGAATAGTGAATATTAAGTGATAAATGCTATGATTTTCTAAAAACTGAAAGCCGTTATTTAATTTCCTCTGCATATTACGACGTTCATTGACAGTGAACACTTTTTAGGAAAACAAAAAAGCATTTTTAGTTATGCACCTATGCATCCAATAGTAAAATATATCACAACAATAACAACTTCCTTTTCTTTCTTTCCAGTCATTCTTCGGGCGGTCGTACAACAACCTGAACTCCATCACAGAATGTAAGAACAACGGAGAATGTGTCATCAACAAGAAGAACCGAACCGCCTGCAAGGCGTGTCGCCTCCGCAAGTGCCTTATGGTCGGCATGAGCAAGTCCGGCTCCAGATACGGACGACGGTCCAACTGGTTCAAGATCCACTGCCTACTACAAGAGCAACAGCAAGCCGCCCAGTCCCGGTCACCCCCGAGGATACCACCCTCACCGCATCACATGGCGCCACCGTTCCCGCCACATTTATTCCCCGGTCTAGCCAGGCCGCGGACGAAAGAAGAACTAGCTCTGATGGGTTTGGACGAGTACAAACCCTGCTCCGGATCACCCGATTCACATAGAAGCGGATCTTCGCCGAAGTGTGACGAGAAGGCGAGGATAACCCAAGGCAGACCGCCAGACAGACCGCTAACGCCTCCTAGAGATACCTTTGTCCCGCTACAACTCGCCAACATTCACACATCCTTGCCCCATTTCACCCATTCGCCGTTCTTACCGCCGCATCCGTTCAACCCCTTCGCAGCAAACCATCCTTTGCTGTTCCCTCCTGGATTCCACCCGCTATACTCAAGACATCTGTTGGACCACGCCGCGTTACGGCAAGTTGCGGAAAATAACAATGATGTGAGGATCGATGATCATAACACGGATAATTCCAAGCGGTTCTTCTTAGATGAGATCTTAAAGCAGCAGCGATCATCGCAGCCGCCCACTCCTCAGGAGGACGTTATATCTGAAGCTGATTTCGTGCCAACTCCACCAGCGGAAAGGAGGACCTCTGAGTCACCGTTGCAGGAGAACCCGATGGATTTGTCGGTGAAGTCGGATGGTCGATCCAGCTCAGCGCGGAGACGGTCGGACGACAGCGAAGTCATAGTGCAAGATAACGATGACGCTGACTCCGCCAGTGCAGCTGGCTCCGTCAGCGAAGAAGAGGACGTCTCCTACTCTCAAATCAAGAGGATCAAGCTCCATCCTCTAGACCTCACCACCAAAGTCTGACGTCACTAAAAACGTCATAGACAGTATGTGTCAGTGAATGAATAAGGCCAGTAAATCGGATTGTGATTTTTAATTAAGTAGAATCTCTAACGACAGTCGGTTTGTTTGTGAATTGTTATCGCTTGAAAGAGTCTATCCAAATACGTAAAATAAGCACTTAGTTAGTAAATGTTAAGGGTCGGAGAACCCGGTTGTAGGTTGTGTATAAATCGAGCCTGTAAATAAATAAATTATTGTGTTTAGTTTAAGAGTTAGGTTAATTTTAGTAAGTGGTTAATAATTAATATATTTTTGTGAAAAGAATCAGAAGGGAGTAGCCACATTCCAGTTTTTTACGAAATACATTTTATTTTTGTATAGTACGAATACCTATAATTTATTCAATTTAGTAGAATTTTGATTGAATTGTTGTTTGTGGGCAAAATGTTAACTTCGGGTGCATTGTGAAACTTTTTTTTAATCTATAGTTCTCGTATTATTTCTTAACTTTAAGCTTATTATATAATGGCAACCTTGACTGTCTATACATTCCTTTATTGTGATAAAGTCTACATTTTTCTTTATTTTTAAGACCCTAGGCCAAATTATTATTATAATATATTTTTCTATTTTACTTCTTCAAACAATAAAGGAATTCAATAAGATAATAATAATAATATACTCGATTGTAAAAAGAATTCCTATTATTCCTTTGCTCAATATTACTTAAATATTGTAAACTGTTAGATATTTTTATCCATTTTCTTATTTTATACTCAGTTTAGCAATATTTTTCAATCACATACTCATTGTTATACTTTGTCAAACAACGATTTTTTTTGTAAATAGTATAATTATGTAGATAGAGTGTTTTACATAAATAATAAAGTGTTTGTAAAAGATACATTCCAGATGACGTCCAAAATAAATTTGTTCGTGCTCTCGATATTTTGTTTATTTTCACTTCCATATCTCTTAAATATTTTGAAAATTGAAAAGAAATGATATAGGATAACTTTGGAACAGCTCAAATTTTTCAGTAGGTAGTAGCATTTCATACATAGCAGGGTGCAACAAGCCCATCGCCGCTTATACGAATAACTGGTTTCCTAACGATGTTTTCCTACGCCTTCCTTGTTAGTTGTGCCTTTTTTTTTCTTCAATATTTTTAAATTTAATAATAGTTAAAAGGGTGACCTCTAAACATTTTAAGCCACTGAATTTTGTGTAGTCGTAATTATAATAAACCGAGTTAAGAATTAGAGTTAACAGGTAGCAAATAAACACTAAGACATACCTACAACGATAATTGTTGGAATCAGAACTCAATAAATGACAGAGACAAGGTGTTTCGTGTACATAATTGGAAACAAATCGATTATAAAGTGGTAAGCACAAGACAACATTCATAGTAGGTACCTAAGTAAAATTACAGCGACTAAGTAGATACAGTAAAAGTATTAATGGTGATTATTTTCAACAAACTAAGATTAGTTTGTTGAAAACCTTTACTGTGTCTTTAAAGATCTAAAGTAGGCTTCAAAAGTATAAAAACCTGTCATCAGTAAGCATTACGAATGTAAACTCATATATTATGGCTCAAGAACATTTCGAGCTCCACCAATCTTGCAACTTTTAAACGTTTTAGGAGCTAGGTGAAGCTACGCCTGTTCCTCGCGACCAAGCCTAGAAGAATCAGGCAACCAACACGGCTTGGTGTCTATAAATTTTTACTATGATCCTTTTCGTAAATGTTATATAGAGCTCCAGCGTGGTGCTGATCGAACAAGATGAATGCTCAAACAAGAAAAATCTACTTGAGCCAACATTGAAGCTTTTGTGGAAATGGCAAATCGTCTTGAGTGCTCAGCTCATGCTTGCCTATATTTTTGATCGTAAGTAGAAAAAATAAAAATAAAAAAAATTGATAAATTACAAATAATTAAACTTGGCAGTTATTACGATGACAATAATGCTAGTCTAAAGTATGAGAGTGAATTGAAAGGGTGTTTATCACAAGACCACTATAGAACTACTAGGTGAAGTTTAGTTGCCTCGCGATCGAGCATAGATAAAAAAAAATACCTAGATACTCCAGAGACACGGGGGTTAGTATCTATGAAGTTTATCGATATGCCCGCGATCATCAAAGTGGGCTAAACTAGAATGAACAGGCTCTGTCGGTTGTAATGCTGGGTTTAATAGTCGGTCGCATGTGAGCGGCGATCCTTGACCTGAAGACGAGCGGGCACATCTCCGCACCCGAACATACAGCCAGTGGAAGAGACATACTTTTATTAGTTAGTTATTTATTAGTAAATCTACCTCAAAGATTTAGGTAACATTCAGGACTTCGACTTACTACAGTTATATGGTCAGTTGGCTATCTCTTCGAATTTTCCTGAAAACCCAGTAAAACTACTATACTATACTATACTATACTACTACTATATTATGTCTTCACTCCATTTGCCGCGCATTACGCTCATGAGCTTAGAGCTCGCGCTTTGAAGACTTTAGCAAAAGAAGCAATAGCTTGGTTTTCTTCATAGGCTGAGAGATATATATGATCTTGAAGTGTCAAGTCGAAATAGAATTTACCGGTTACTCCCGTGGCTTCACTTACTGTGGCACCTAGATAAAAAGTATCATTTACGCTGTTTCGGGACATAAGCTTTGTAGTTTTGTTGTAAGAGCCACAAACATCCAAACACCTTTGCAAACTTTCGGATTTTTAAATAGGTATTAATAATTTGTAGAACGTGGCATTATATCTTTATGCCACATCCAGCATCTCCAAGGCTTCGTGGACAAGTGGTAACTTGTGTAACAGTAGTAAAGTGCACAATAAGCGCGTGTATAGGTCATCTCCTACTCCTGAATACGTAATTAAAACCCATACGTATTACCTAAAACCTGTCCACTTAAACCATAATTGTTAAATGAGTTTAGATGTAATAAAACCTAAATACAAAGTCTACAACATAAATTAAATACAATGCTTGACTGAGACAAAATGCGCGGGTTTGATCTCAGCCAGCGGCGCGGCGGGACAATTGCATGATCTGCAAATAATTATTTGTTCTAGATCCCCAGATCTAGAACAAATAATTAATTGCAGATCATGGTACCATGGTACATATAGTTTCTGTAAACAACGGCCGATACAGGGAATCCTAATTTATCCTAGTCAAGAATATGTAGTGTACCTATATCACTGTTGCGAGTAAGTAGGTGTTATTTATATTTTTAAACCAAAAATGTAGAGAAATAAATAAAATTATTGTGCATACAGAAATAATACTACCTCAAATACACAATACTTGCATTATACACAAAAAACAGTCGAGCTTTCTCTTTAGAATGTCTATTATATACTCTATGATAAAGAGTCTATAATAGGACACTCAACTGTCAACTGAGCCAGCTCTTTTGATAATAATTTTTAGGACCCAGGGTCCCAACCCCAAAAAATTCGAACATGTAAACCCTATCAAGAGTTTTCAAGCCTAGTCAAGAATCATTGTACCATTGTGAAGAATCTCGTTAGACCAGTCACCATTACTATTTTCCCGTGAAACCTTATTTCAGACAAACTATGTATTTTTTTGTCTGGTTTCTTAGGTAATATTAATTTTAGGTAAAGTACAAATTGGTTTATAAAAATAGTGAGAATGGTAAACCACACAGTAATGACACTACTTCTAGTGAGTAGATATTATGAAACAGATTGTTGTAGGTACTTTTCCTAATCGTGTCACTAGTTCATTCTTCGTCACAGGACAGCTTTCATTATCACATTTTAAATACTGCCAGAAGCAATAATTCGTAACTGACAATGACAGAACGCGTATCCCGTCCCGTGTCAAATTAAAAGTATTTTATTGTTTCTCAAAATTATGGCCTTTACTTTCGCAGCCCTAACTTTTTGCACCAATATTATAACCGTATAAAGTGCGCTATGTTTTAAAAATAATGAGTGTACGAGATGCGCGTACGCAGCGGGGCGTTGATTTACCGCGACAATGTTCATAGATCACACTGTAGGTATTTATGCGTGTAAGTACCTCCGGACACAACACACCTCACTTTAAAGCCAAGCAAAAATGCACTTTACGACAACGTGATAGCTTTTAAAGTACAACATGTTTATGATCTGGGGTTGTATGTGACAGTATAAGACATGTCAAACGTCTAAATGCTAATTTGAATTGTATATGGTTAATGCTAAGGTCGATTTTGGTTTGAAATTTATGTAATGGTAGGTGCAAGTGCATCGGAAAATTAATGTGTAATATATTGTGTATTAACACGGTTTTTGGTACAAGAAGTCGTGTAGTGGTACTACAAATCATTTCGCGAGCAGAAAAATTAATAGGCTTGTTTGACAAACGTGAAATATGGGGAACAATTAAATAGTTGCTGGCAACACAAACTTTAGAAGGATTAATCGCAAATGAAAACTAGTTACAAAAACTGGCTGTTATTTGCCTATAGCATTACAAGTCTTGACTGCAGCCTGCAAAATATTAATTGCCGAGCTAATATCGTAAATGGTGATGCAATAAGCCATCCTAATTTATTAGATGGCATAATGTCGTTGTACCTAAAGGAAAACTTGGCAATATTGTGTAGAAATCTATTTATTCGATAAAATAATCTACTATACTAATATTATAAATTCGAAAGTAACTCTGTCTATCTGTGACGTTATCACGGCTAAACCGCTGGACCGATTGTGATAAAATTTCACATACTAGAGATATTTTAAAATTTTAGGACGGACATAGGCTACTTTCCCAAAATGTTCTTTTGATTTTCAGGAATTTCAATGTTTTACGATAAAGTCACTACTAACTAACTTCCTGAATCTAGGCGGACGAAGTCACAAAACCGTCGGTTTCGTCGGTTATACGTGTCGATCATACATAGCAGGTATGGGACTGAACAGAGGATAACATTAATAATCAAATTGCATTGTTTTTTTAATAAGGTACTCGTTGGTAGGCTATTTACAAATAGTCCGCCTTTCCGCACGGATCATCGCCCAGTAGAACGGTTGGTACAACCAGCCGCGGGCGGTGTAGTCAGTATGAATCAACTTGTAATTATGTATTTTATGTATTACAGTAACAAGATGACAGCTATAACATAACGAACAACTTTAACACAAACACATCACGAATAATGACAATAATTACACGGATCTATAAAATTAAATCACTTTACACATACACAAGCTGCGCCGAAGTGAAGACAATTTTATAACCCAATCTATTGCCACAAGCATTTGAATTTAAGGGCTGGTCTACTCAAATGTGGTGACCGTGTTAAGATATAGGATCACGACTGTAATCCCAAGTACGGTAAACATTCTCTGCGTGTGCAGCTTCTGCGCTGTAGGTTGTAGGTTCGATTGCCACCCAGAATAAATATTGTGTGACGAACATGGATGTTTGTTCTGCGTCTGGGTGTTATAATGTATTGTAAGTATTTACAAAAAAAAAATATGTATTCTATAAGTTATCTGGTTCCCATAGTACAAGCTTTGCTTAGTTTGAGGCTAGATGACGGTGTGTGAAATTTCCATCAATAATTATTTTATTTTTTACTAGCGACCCGCCCCGGCTTCGCACGGGTTTAATACATATAAACCTTCCTCCTGAATCACTCTATCTATTAAAAAAACCGCATCAAAATCCGTTGTGTAGTTTTAAAGATATAAGCATACATACAGACGCGGGAAGCGGGAAGCGACTTTGCTTTATACTATGTAGTGATTATGTACTAGTTATGTTTAAGTACACAAACCATCGCGAGAATCGTAACAACATCTCTTGCATCTCAGCGGGCCAATCGCCCACCACGTCACCGAAGTCCACATATTGATCCACGTCTTCGTTTTAACGGCTTTCATATGACGATGGCTGGATCTTATGAAACCAACGCCTAATGCGATTAGATCTATCTGATAAACATAAAACGTTGACTTGAAATTTTGATATTTTCTGACGTATCATTTATGTAAATACTTACGCATTACTTATCCACGTTTCATCAACCCAGCTAGCATATTTCGTAAAAACTATTTTATCATGTTATGGCTTTCAATGCAATTTAGTTACCTATATATAACCTATTGTAATCGCGTTAAAATAAAAATACTGTAATAGTGATTCCACCAACGTTCACTTTATTCACTTTACACTGTAATACCACCAATTTACTTCACAGCTCAACCACGACTGCCGTAGAAAAATGTCTCATCCCAGGTTAAGAAAAAAATGAGTCGAGGGTAGTAGTTGTTTTAAAAAAAAACTCCAATAGTCTTTCTTTTTACTCACAGTCTTATCGTGTCAATTGAGCTATTAAGTAAATAATAATCAAATACTTTATTTCTAAAATTCTTAAAAATATAATCTTAATTTACGATTAAATTAACATGATTTTATACAGATAAATTAATAGACTATTTTCGTATCCGCCAATACTGTTTAACATAAAAAAAAATCATTAAAAGCTTATCGAATTGCCAGAAAATTAACATTATTTATTTAAAATACCAACTTAAATTTTAAGAGAGCTAACAATTCGTCCATCCTGATAAATGGACGCGTCCTCGCGGGCACAAAAAAAATATAACTTTTATGTTAAAAGTAATTAAAACTATGTGCATATCGCACTTACAAAAACAGAGGAATGTTCGTAGCATTCGTATACTTTATACTTCTTACGCTCATAGCACCACCTAAGATAAGAAAATGTGCACATTGCACTTCCATAATTATATACGCTCATAGCACCACTTAAGATAAGAAAATGTGCACATTGCACTTCCATAATTATATACGCTCATAGCACCACTTAAGATAAGAAAATGTGCACATTGCACTTCCATAATTATTATACGCTCATAGCACCACTTAAGATAAGAAAATGTGCACATTGCACTTCCATAATTATATACGCTCATAGCACCACTTAAGATAAGAAAATGTGCACATTGCACTTCCATAATTATATACGCTCATAGCACCTCATAGGATAAGAAAGTGTGCATGTTGCACTTTCAAAATTATACCCGCTCATAGAAATTCATATATTTTTAATTAGATAGGTAATCATGGTGTACATTACACTTTCAAAATTATACACGCTCATAGCAATTCATATTTTGTTTATTACATAGATAATCATGTGTACATAACACTTCAACATAATTTACTCATTATTATTACACTAAATGTACATTTTATTTTACACAATACTGCTAAATATTATATTTAGCTACTCATCAGCGCTATCGCAACTCGATGACTCGCTTTCTTTACCGTTGAAGCAAAGCCAAGGATGTATTTTATCAATTGAAAACACACCCTTATACATAGATTTCCCCTTTTTCGTAATTGGAGTATCTATGACTTCGTACCTATCGTTTTCTAAAACTTTTGTCACCCTATAAGGTCCAGAACATTTTGATAATAATTTTCTACTTTTACCTACTATGTGCGATGCCCTTTCTACTCTAACGTAATCTCCCACTTTATACTCTAATGGTTTTTTCCGCTTTTTATCAAATCTACTCTTTTGTTTGTCTTGAGACTTCTTTGTATGTTGATCTACTTGATCCCTAATTTGGCGTAAGTTATCGCATTCCGTATTAGTATGGTCTACATGATCCCTTATTTGATTTGAATTATCAGATTCTAAATTAACATGTGTATCGGTTTGTTGATCCCTAGCTGTATTCAAATCATCAGAGTCCATTCTCATTAGATCATCCTCATCACCTCCGTTAGATGCTGTATCATTTATATCAGAGCTAATATCCGAAATTATGTTACCCTCATTAATTCCTGTGAGCCTAAGACCAAACAAAATTTCAGATGGAGTTTTACCAGTCCCTTTGTTAACAGTGTTGTTCAACCCCCATTGTACTTGTAATAACCTATCATCCCAAAGCCTTTCATCCTTGCCATGATTTTGAGCCGCTAATGAATCTAAAATGGTCCTGTTATATCTTTCTACTTGGCCATTGGCTCTAGGCGAGGCAACCGCATTCTTTATGTGTTGTACGCCTACCTCATTAATAAACATTTTGAATTTTGAACTTGTAAAGGAAGTGCCTCTATCACTGATTAAACGTTTCGGTAAACCAAATGTCCCAAAATAATCCCTGAGAACTGTTATAGTAGAAGTGGATTTTGTATTTTTCACCGCCTTCAAGACAATAAATTTTGTGAATGATTCGACAATAACCAATATATAACAGTTCTTCCTCTTAGACCTCACAAATGGACCGACGTGGTCAATGTGGACAGTGTGAAATGGTGTAGTGTCTTTAGGTATAGGATGTAAAAAGCCCTGTTTTTTACCAGACGGCAATTTATTATGAGCACACTCTAAACACGCATTTACATACTTTTTGACAAACTTTCGCATGCGAGGGAACCAATAATGTTGCTTAATTTTATCTAATGTCTTATCAAACGCAAAATGTCCGATCTCATCATGATTTTTCTGCAGTATTTGCCATCTACATCCTTTTGGCACTACCCATCTCAATCCATCATCAGTGACTCTATACACTCGTTCACGCTTAAGCACAAAGTTTTTACGAATTTCAACTACATCATTAAATTCCTTATCAGATAATATCTTTTGAATGCGTTGTAATTCAGAATCTGCTAACTGAACTGTAGACAGCCAATCATCTGTTATGTTCATTACATCATATGATTCTATAGCTCGAACTACACCTTCGCTATTGGAGGTCGGATTTCTACTTAATGCATCTACGTGAATCATGCCTTTGCCAGACTTATACACTACATTACAGTCATATTCCTGGATTAAACTCCACCACCGCGCAACCCTTGGTATCATGTCACGCTTTAAAAATGTAGCTCTGAGGGAATTACAGTCTGTGACAATGGTAAAGTTTAATCCAAGCACATACGATCTGAATTTTACAAGTGCGGCTATGACAGCCAGTGATTCTAACTCGTAAGATGAGAAATGAGACTCTTCAGGGGAGGTCTGTCTACTGTAATAAGCAACAGGTTTAAAAATGCCATCGAATTGTTTTTGTAACAATACGCTTCCCACTCCGTGTTTGCTAGCGTCCGTGTGAATTTGAGTCTCAAGTTTAGGGTCATACAACGCTAATACTGGCCGTGATACTAACGCGTTTTTCAACTTATCAAATGCATCCTCTTGTTCATGTTCCCAAACCCAACCAGAATCTTTTTTAAGCAATTTTGTGAGATGTCTAGCCGTTTCGGCAAAGCCCCTGATAAACCGTCTAAAAAAACTAGCTAAGCCAATAAACTGCCGAACATTATGTACGTCTTTAGGTTTCGGGAAATTCTTAACAGACTCAATTTTTTTACAACCTGGCCTTACACCTTCTTTAGAGACAGTAAATCCTAAATAATCTACCTGACTTTGAAAGAAGTGACATTTTTGTGGTTTCAAAGTTAGTCCTGCATCTCTAAACTTCTGCAGTATAGATTCTAATTTTTCGATACCTTCCTCAAACGACTTACTTGGTAACAAAACATCGTCCATATAAGCCAAAGCACTATCGAACCGCGAGTTGCCCAAAACCATATTGATCGCACGCTGGAAGACTGCTGGCGCGTTTGCAAGCCCAAAAGGCATTCTATTGAACTCAAATTGCCCATCGGGCGTGACAAACGAGGTCTTACTTTTAGATTCTTCGGACAATGGTATCTGGTAATAACCAGATGCCAAGTCCAAAGCGCAAAAATATATATTGCCAGCTAAGCGATCAATCTGATCCTCCATGCGCGGTAAAGGATAGTGCTGCTTAATAGTTTTCCTATTTAGCGCGCGAAAATCAACACAAAGTCGTTTGTCCCCAGTCTTTTTTTTCACCAATATGATAGGACTCGCGTATGGTGATTTCGACTCCCTTATGATATCATTTTTTAAAAGATCCTCGATCATAATCCTAACTTCGTCGCGTTCAGGTTGACTTAACCTATAGGGCCTGTAGACGACTGGTTCTGTATCCCTTAATTGAATTTCCATTTCTGTAATAGCTGTATGTCCTAACTCTGATAAATCTTTTGCAAAACAATCTCGATATTTATTTACTATGCCCAACAAGATGAGTTTCTGATCATTATTTAAATTATCATCAGTGTTAAGATCTTCCATAGTCAATGGGAGCGAAACATTTTCAATTTTATTTATAGTTTTTATATTACTTATACATCCTAAGGGTTTTTGGAGAGTCCATACTCGTGCCAAAACTTCATTTTCTTTGAATTTTATTAAATTGTTATTATCGTTTAAGACAGTCAAATAACCACTACCATTTTTAATTTTGTAATTCCCCAATTTTATTTTATAGTTTAAGCGATAACCATTCTCTACTATTACAAAACCATCAAAGTCAAGATCAGAGTGAACTTTTATAGAAACACTACCTTCTACTACTACATCTTTAAAAGATTTCAGAACCAGTCGAGTACTACCTTTACTTCTATTATCCGTAATTAATAATTCTTTGTTTGATTTATAGACCTCTATGTGCGACTGCTCTGTGGCAGTTTGACCAATAAGCAAATGATAATTTAAATATGTGTCGGGAACAATAACTACTTCTACGTCAATACTAGTATTATCGATGGTTAATGATACATAAGTTTTACCTATCGCATTCACAAACGTATTGCCAAATCCTTTTAGAATAGGTAAATTCACAATTTGCCATTTTTCTGGCGGTACTATTTCTTTTATGATCGATTCCTGTATTAAGCTACATTGGCTACCAAAATCTATGTACCCTGTCAACTGAACATTATTTACTTTGATAAGCTTGATGAACTTGTCGTCTACTTGCAAATCAATATTGTTGGCTAGTCATAAAGTTTTTACTTCAGTTTTATCTAACCACATGTTTCTATTGCAAATAGGATCATCGTGGCCTATACGCTTGCATTTTTGACATTTGATAATAGGCTTTTTACAATTCGATACAATATGACCCGTTTCATGACAGTTAAAACATTTTATGATTCGATTTACTTCATTCTTGAATGGCTTGCGCACGACTTCAGTGACAGGCTTTTTGTTGAACTTATCAGTACGTTCATGCTTAACACTTCTAAGATACCCTAAAAGTTTGTCTGCGTCTTCAAAACCTACTGCCTCTGCACCGTACCGAACCGATCTATCATCTATCCCATATACAATACAGTCGATTGCGTTTCTGCCAACTATGCCACACCTATTCAATCCTATTAACTTCTCATAATAATACTCTTCTAAATTGTCCCCGAATTTTGCCCGTTTTGATAACATTTCTGTAAGTAAATGCCCATAGTTTTCATAGGACGGAAAAGCAGATTTCAGCTTATCTACCCATTCGTCCCACGTATGCAAAACCGATGGTTGCCCTTCGTACCATTTTTTTGCGGTCCCAATTAGTTTTGGGAGAGCGTAATGACTAGTTTGTTTACTATCCCAACCGTAAATCTCAGAGCATTCTTTAACTTTATTTAGCCATGAATCAATCGTTTGATTTTTTGCTTTTGGGTCAAATTCCGGCACAACATTATGATTTGAAAATTTATCTTTACCATGCGGATTTACGGTTGAGATAGATTGCAAGGACTCCTTTATACATTTGAGTAATTCGCTATGCATCGAATTCTCGTTATGAGACGGCTTCGGCGTTATAAATGAGTACCGATCATCCCGTTGAGACCTAATTGGACTGCGTGATCTGACATTACTATTTCTACGAGGGGTACGCAGCCTATGACGACTCTGACTACTACGACTGCGATTTCTTGTTCGATCTGTATGCGTCTTATGTAAACGTGGAGTGACTGACCTATTTTGGCTTCTCGGCTTGGCTGCAGAACGTGACCCTCCTCTGGATCGGCGATGCTCCAGATGACCTGAAGTGTTGGCACGTGACCTTCCTCTGGACCGGCGCTGCTCCAGATGACCTGAAGTGTTGGCACGTGACCTTCCTCTGGACCGGCGCTGCTCCAGATGACCTGAAGTGTTGGCACGTGACCTTCCTCTGGACCGGCGCTGCTCCAGATGACCTGAAGTGTTGGCACGTGACCTTCCTCTGGACCGGCGCTGCTCCAGATGACCTGAAGTCACGGCACGTGACCTTCCTCTGGACCGGCGCTGCTCCAGATGACCTGAAGTCTCGGCACGGGTTGAAGCACGAACATCCCGTTGACTCCGATCTCGCGTCTCACTTCTAATCCGGGACCGGCTGCGTTCTGGTTGAACGTTACGTACACTGCTGTCATGCCTCCGATCAGACTTTTTTTTCTTTTTGCTTTCAGATCGGTCACTGGGCATGTTTTTGTTTTCTAAAACAAAACGACAATAAAAACAACAATTAGTACCTAACTAGAGTAGTAATTGAAATACAAAGGAATATACCTTTATAAGTATCTAACTTTGTACAACTATGAACCTTTTCATCGGTACGTTCTAACGTAACCTGCTAAATTTTATTTTAAAACTGTAGGTAAGCATATATTTTTATGGTAATACTTTTTAAAAATATCTAATTTTGTACAACTGTGAACCTTTTCATCGGAAGGTACGTCTTAACGTAACCTGCTAAATTTTATTTAAAAACTGTAGGTAGTCACTTATTTCTATTGTAATAAAGTAATATAGATTTAAAAACAAAAACGAAACCATGAATTTAAAGATGATAAAAGCAAGCTGTTCTAATAAGAGCATATAATATTAGTATAAGATACTCGTACTTAACTTTCAATGTCCAGGGCGTGCGACGTTTCACTTCTGAGTTGTAATCGCGTTAAAATAAAAATACTGTAATAGTGATTCCACCAACGTTCACTTTATTCACTTTACACTGTAATACCACCAATTTACTTCACAGCTCAACCACGACTGCCGTAGAAAAATGTCTCATCCCAGGTTAAGAAAAAAATGAGTCGAGGGTAGTAGTTGTTTTAAAAAAAAACTCCAATAGTCTTTCTTTTTACTCACAGTCTTATCGTGTCAATTGAGCTATTAAGTAAATAATAATCAAATACTTTATTTCTAAAATTCTTAAAAATATAATCTTAATTTACGATTAAATTAACATGATTTTATACAGATAAATTAATAGACTATTTTCGTATCCGCCAATACTGTTTAACATAAAAAAAAATCATTAAAAGCTTATCGAATTGCCAGAAAATTAACATTATTTATTTAAAATACCAACTTAAATTTTAAGAGAGCTAACACTATAGGGACATATATTCTATAATAGTTACTAAGAAATAAGTATTCTCAAAAGTTTTAGAGAATACCTATTTCATAGTACCTAAACTGCATTGAAAGCCATATAACATGATAAACATAGTTTTTACAAAGTTATCCAGCAGGTATTTTGTATTTGTATTAAAACAATAATCTATTTTATTTCAGACAATATTATAAAAAATATAAATCTTTTTTTTGACTCATAGCAAATTTATAGCATAAAACTTACTGTTTTTCTAAATTAGTACAGCTTTTCAAAGACAAAGGTAGTAAGTATTTTATGTTTTTTTTTTTATCCAGAGTTACCACATGTTTTGTAAACCTCTAAGGCGCTCAGACCTTTGAAGATATCTAAAGAGGGTAGTCGGAGGCACTTTCAAACATCGCAATATAACATGATGCAAGCCCATCGCCGTAAAACGTAAGTATCAAAATATTTGAATTATTACGTAAATATTTAAAAGTTAGGTATCATTTACTAATGATACATTAAATTTACATCGATAAAGTTCATATTAAATTACAGATTCGTTTTACTAAATATTTGAACGACCTGTAATTAAATCGTAAAAACGTTTTATTCAAATTCAAATAAGGCACGAGCTTAGATTTTTAAATGTGATTTCGATGTTATAATCAGACGAATTGTGTCATAATACAATCAAAGAAATTGCATGCAAAATATACATAGTAGATACGGCAAGAAATATATACCCATACTTTCATTTTTGACCACCCGTAGTATTTGCTAAGACCAGACCAAGGCATTTTGATTAATTTATAATAAGTATTTTGAGTTTTTAGGTAATGTGTGAAGTTATTATTTCAGATACAATTTTAATTATTATTGAATAAATGAATATGAATGAAAACCAAATTGTTTCATCTTTCAAAGCACTACGGTTAATTAGCTATGTGTGAGTATGCGTTTCTTTTGCGGAGCGGAGCAGACCGTAAATTGACATCGATGGAAACCCACCCCTGCGTTTCTACTGATGCGAAGCTGGCCGTGAATTGACCAATCACAGCGCGCGAAATTAATGAGTCAACCTTATCAAGCATTGATGGGTCAATTCACGGTTCGCTCCGCACAGCAGTCAGTGGAAACCTACCCTTAGTAAGCCACGGAAGACGGACATCAAAGCTGGCTAATAGCTCATACAAACATGATTTTTTTACCAGTTCCATAGGTACTTATACCTAAGAATGAAGGTATTCTAACAGAAGTTGCATCGTAATAGTGCAACTCACGATTTCGAAAAGCAACAAACATATGGACTCAAACACGAGGAACGGCATAACTCAGATTCACCAGTTTCTTAATACGTTTCATTGTAAATACAAATAATCACATAAAAATCTGAATTAAATGCCTCTGTCTGGTATGAACAAATTCACACAGAGTTCGCATAAAAAAAAATCACAGACTATGTAGGTATTTCTGTTGCCGCTATAACTACAAATACTAAAAACAGAATAAAAAAACTTGAGAGGTGTCAAGGGACACCCGGATGGAACGAAGTTCTCACAAAATAACGTGGGACAAGGGAAGGGGAATCAACTTTGACTTCGACTTCGACTTCGACTTCGACCTCGACCTCGACCTCGACCTCGACCTCGACCTCGACCTCGACCTCGACCTCGACCTCGACCTCGACCTCGACCTCGACCTCGACCTCGACCTCGACCTCGACCTCGACCTCGACCTCGACCTCGACCTCGACCTCGACCTCGACCTCGACCTCGACCTCGACCTCGACCTCGACCTCGACCTCGACCTCGACCTCGACCTCGACCTCGACCTCGACCTCGACCTCGACCTCGACCTCGACCTCGACCTCGACCTCGACCTCGACCTCGACCTCGACCTCGACCTCGACCTCGACACAATTAATAGATATATATATTAATAGATATACTATAGCAAAAAAGTGTCGTGACAACTTTTCGTGACAACTTTTCGTAAGAATTTTTTCCGTCTAGCCCCCTTTCACAACGCGCGATAAGGAACTTCGTTCCAATAAATATTTAAGTGGTAATCATACAACAAACGTGTTTTTTTGCCGATTTTATAGATAATGGTACGGACGGTACGAGCCCTTCGTGCGCGAGTCCAAATCGCACTTGGCAGGTTTTTGTAAGTTTTTGAAAATTGAGCGTTCTTTTAGTATGAGATATTAAGATTTACAGTATAAATCATTTTAATCCGCTTTTAGCATAGAACAAAGAAAGAGTATAATAATAGAGACTATCCACAAAATAGGTAAAAAACGATTTATAATTATTAGATTTATTAATACCACTCACGAAAGTTTTGAAAGTGAAATTATTATTCTTATAATTTCTGTGTTGTTTTCTAACCATTAAAACCAGCTCCGATAAATAACCGTCGCATGCGCCGATACCGCGCCTTCTATTTGACTGCGCTATGATTGTATTCAATCATCGAACACACAGCCTAGACTCCTCATTCAAGGCGAACACTGTCAGACAACACATATGGGCTACAAATCCTGTGTAAACCACCACGCGGCGGGCTGTGACATTGAACTGGCAAATCAGAACCAGTGATATCAGTGCACATAAGTACATGTGTATAAAAACTATGAACACTGGAAGATGCATTACTGTCAAAACTGTGTCGCGCTTTCCAATGTCCTTCCTTAGGACTTGTTGACGTTCCTGATAATATAACTGCATATTAATAAAATGAATCCATCAGGCGTCTATTGGGCTATGTGGTCGATGTATTCAATGGAGACACAGGTCGTGGGTTCACCATAGCAGATGTGTTTTAATGACTTATTCATGATTCACCTTGTGCCTTCGTGAGCCACTACTGCGCCTGCGCCTCCCTATAAATTATAAGGTCACTTCGCAGATATTATTTCACTGCGAATTTGAGCTAAGAATGGAATAACATAATAACCATTATTTGCACCATAATTCAAAATTGAAGTTGCTTTAATATTTGTTCCGTGTTATTTATAATTAATGATAATTATGTACCTACCTACTTATTTACAAAAACGAAGTGCATAATTTAAGTATTGTATTATTTATCTGGTTCCCACTTATTTGTCGGGCTCTAAAAGGCAAATTTTAAAATTTTTATTCGCGTTCGATTTATATTTTACCTATTGATCGATTACGCAATTCATGAATGCAATAATTACTACATTTTAATTGTACGACATAGGTATTTTTTTTATCTTTTTGTTAAACAAATATTTAAACCACATTGCGTCTTAGTTCGTTTGGGGCTAGATGACGTCTAAATTGTCCACCAATATTTATTTAAATTACTTATTCCCGTATTTTCCCCGTGATTAATAATTTATTTTAATCACTGTGTAGGAAATATTCTTTTTGTAAATGGGTTTCATAAACAGTTGGTCATAATAATGTTATTTTTATCGCATTCGCTATGAAATTCGATTCCATTCTTGAATGCTTAAATACGAACGATCACAATAAAAAGTTTTTACCAATTTACGCTATCGCTTCATAAATCTTTTATAACAAGAAAACTGATTTACATAGTTATTAAAATATGACATTCACATGATTCCATCCAACAAAATTTATCAAATAAAAACCGACAACAATCAATTTTAATATCGAACCCACGGACTCATTAGTACCTCCTTGGTCGAGCCATACTTTTATGCAAAATGGCCAATCAAATATTAAATCTGGGGTAATAAAATATTCCATGACTCATTTCATAGATCTTAATGTACAGGATGTTTAGGTTTATTCCAAAAAACTCATGTTTCCTTAAAGGAAACAATATTATTGAGAATTTTCAAGGAAGGTCCTTTTAAACTCCTTGTAGTATGAAAAAATGAAATGAAATTGAAAAATGTTCCAACATTTTCCTCTTTGATAAATGGCATTAAAATAAATATTGTGGTTTTTTTTTAGCGGCGATGGGCTTGTAACCTGTCACGTATGGAATGCTAACTACTAAAAAATGTGGGCATGTGCCAAATATAATATTTGGACGTGCCTCTGACTACCCCCACTAGACATTCTCAAAGGATCTAAGCGTCTGCAGATCTGAGAGGATGTCTACCAAACTTGCGGATTACAGTTGTAATTCTTATTTTTTTTTTCTATTTGACCAGCTAGCTTTCTTTAACTTTGTAGTCTATAACTTTGTGGACTAGCTAGACTCTAGCTAGTCCCACAAAGTTATCTATTTAATCAATATAAAAAAAAACTTGAGAGGTGTCAAGGGACACCCGGATGGAACGAAGTTCTCACAAAATAACGTGGGACAAGGGAAGGGGAATCAACTTTGACTTCGACTTCGACTTCAACTTTGACCTCGACCTCGACCTCGACCTCGACCTCGACCTCGACCTCGACCTCGACCTCGACCTCGACCTCGACCTCGACCTCGACCTCGACCTCGACCTCGACCTCGACTTCGACCTCGACCTCGACCTCGACCTCGACCTCGACCTCGACCTCCACCTCCATCTCGACCTCCACTTCCACCTCGACCTCGACCTCGACCTCGACCTCGACACAATTAATAGATATATACATATATTAATGATATACTATAGCAAAAAAGTGTCGTGACAACTTTTCGTGACAACTTTTCGTAAGAATTTTTTCCGTCTAGCCCCCTTTCACAACGCGCGATAAGGAACTTCGTTCCAATAAAATTATGCTGATCATTAGGAAGCGCATCACTTAAGAACAACTGGACCAATATTTTTAATGATCGTTTGTAATTATCCGAGTAAGATTTTTATGGTCGCCCGAAATTGTGAAATTCGGGAAAAACTAAAAATATTTAGACAGGATGTCTGTCGGGTCAGCTAGTAATTAATAAATCCTACAACCTTTCACCTCTCACATCGGGATTACAAAACGTTAATTCAAATCAAACAGAAAAATGGACGCACATCGACCTCAATCAAGAAGCGGACCACCTACATCAGATACGAATACATAGAAACATGTAGTGCTGTCTGTCTGTTTTGGAAGAAGGTTTGCATCGGATTGGAGATGGGTGTGAAAGTGTGCGCGGGCGCATTGTCACCCCTAAGCGGTGTTAGAAATTGACCGTTTTTTTGCATGAATACTAAACTCTAAACAAAATCATTTGAAAGCTGTTGAAAAGCTTCGCGATATAGCATCACTTATTGAATCCATGACAAAAGCCAAATATCCAGACATTTTTTTAATATTTTTTATAATCGTCTACCAACATTGTACAAACTGGTGGTAAACTAAATAATTGTACTTGTACTTAGTTGTACTTAGTTTATAGTTGTACTTATTTGTTAATTGTGTTGTACTTGTCATAGGACAAATAAATGTATATTTCTTTCTTTCTTCAGTCCTTTTCTTTCAGGATCTCTTACACCTCTCCACCTTAGCACAAAAAGTCGGTCGTCAAGGCCTATGGACACTAACTCTAAACAAACAGTTTACGGTGGCGGTGGGTGATCGAATCACTGACTGTCCAATTAGCAAGTCGTTACACGGAACTGAGTGCTGACTTCATTTAGCTTAAACTGTGCTTTGAAAACAGAACACTGTTAATGCCCAAAGACTTTGGAATCTTGACTGGCTCGTTGGCGCGACGCCGACGCAAGAGATGAGGCCGAATTGTTGCTTTAGCTTACTGGTAATCGTAATGCCATCAAAAACATAACTTGTAAAAAAAGCCAAGTCTCGCAACGCAACTCAGTTCTTCTACCGTAAAAAGTAGTGAGATCCATGTAATACCAAGTCGGTTAATTTATTCAGTCCCTACTTTAAGGGTCCTTCTGACTTATGTTATTACGTAATTAGCTAACCTTTACGTAATAACTTAAGACAAGTTATGTTTTTGATGGCATCTCATTTATTTTTGTAGATAGCCCTACTTTTTACGGTTCCGTACCTAAAGAGTAAAAACGGAACCCTGATACTAATACTCCACTGTCCGTCCGTCCGTCTGTCCATCTGCACGTCTGTCCGTCTGTCCGTCTGTCCGTCTGTCCGTCTGTCCGTCTGTCCGTCTGTCCGTCTGTCCGTCTGTCCGTCTGTCCGTCTGTCCGTCTGTCCGTCTGTCCGTCTGTCCGTCTGTCCGTCTGTCCGTCTGTCCGTCTGTCCGTCTGTCCGTCTGTCCGTCTGTCCGTCTGTCCGTCTGTCCGTCTGTCCGTCTGTCCGTCTGTCCGTCTGTCCGTCTGTCCGTCTGTCCGTCTGTCTGTCCGTCTGTCCGTCTGTCGGTCTGTCTATCCGTCTGTCTATCATAGGGCTGTATCTCATGAACCATGACAGCTAGACAGTTGAAATTTTCACAGATGATGTATTTCTGTTGCCGCTATAACAACAAATACTAAAAACAGAATAAAATAAATATTTAAGTGGGGCTCCCATACAACAAACATGATATTATTTTTCAAACTATCGTGATTAGTAGACATAACTATAGATAAAGACCCGTGTCAAAATCTATAGTTATAACAAACATGATTTATAGATAATGGTACGGAACAGGACGAGCGCGAGTCCGACTCGCACTTGGCAGGTTTTTTTAGGATTTTTACACTAAACACTAGTTGTGTTTCAAATTTGAAGCTTCTATGTCTGCTAGAAGTGCCTTAAACTTTTGATGATCGGTCAGTCAGTCAGTCAGTGAGTGAGTGACAAAATAGGAAACTTTGACTAGTTATAATTCTTAAACTACTGGTTCAAATTGAATGAAATTTGAAATATACCGTGTTTATATAGTGACTGCTTGGTTACTGAAAATTCAGGCTTCTAGTTTTATCCACAACGAAGTTATAGGGGGTCGAAAATGGCCTGAACTGCTTCGAGAAAAGGATGGTACAGCCGTGCCGCTTTATTGCTTGACTTGGCGGGGGCACTGCCGTGCCCCCAGATCAGCTTCAACTGTCAAATTTTCATTGTGTCTAAAAACAATGGGGTTTTGATAGTTGAAGCCAGTTTTACAATTGGGCTGATGGTTCGATCCTCAGTTTTCAATGAAACCAATGTTTTCACGATCTGCAATGATTTGTTTAATGTGAAGTTATTTGTTATTTGAGTGTCGGTACGGAGTTTTTATTATCTACGACAGAATCCTGATGAGGAATCAGGAATGTCTGTGACTATTCAAAAAGTAAACGAGAAATTCGAACAACTAGTCTCATATAAACACACTCTACTAAAAATACGTAATGTATACTACTAAAACAACTTTATTAATACCTTATTTGATTTGTTTAAAATATTAAGAAAAAACTGAGCACTGTCATTGCGATATGTCATTATTTTCCTGAGAATTGTCAGAGCTGGTAGTACTCTCTCAATCTCCCAAACCCCTGTTTCACAACACAATCCACTGTCAACCAATATCAAAGATATCAGACATTCCATTACTGCCTCCACGTTTCACCGGGTCCATCTATTACCGCACTAAACCCATAATTACACGCGCGACGGCTTCGGTAACGATTCACATTAAAAAGCGGAAAACAAATGAAGAAGAGATTTTATCAAGAAGTAAGGAGTGAGGTGCACTAGGCAGTGTGGAGCCGCACTTTATACTTGTGCCTCCGGATATTTGTCAGTTTATAATTGCCACACTTCTCGTTAGTACAAACAAGTTATCTCTGGATTATATTTTGACTAATTATTATTTGAAGACTATCAAAACCCACGGCTGAAAATATTCTTTTACGTTTTGCTTTTTTAATTACTTATCAAACTTAGTTAACTATTTACTTAATTTTAAATACGATTATTATACCTACAGGAAAAACTTTTGAAAACAGTTTTATAACATAATTTATGTACATAAAATCACATGGTTATCATAAACGTCTTAGGAATCAGGTAAAGCTACATAAATTTTTTGCTACTACACACATTCCATGCCCAAAAGGCATGGAACAATAGTAAACGCAATCAAATGCGCCTCAAGCAATCAACGAACAAGTAAATGGATAGAATGACAGCCACAAAGTGCGGCTTAATCCTACCATGTGTAGCCGAACGCCAAGCCTCCCCGTGGCGAGCAGGGAGGGACGTGTGTAACTAGCCTATTAACTAAGATTCCTATAGGCGAACTTGTTCGTAAGGAATAGGACGTACGGGTTAAGAAAGTATCAATATGAAGAGAAATTTATAGCATATTTTGTGCTCAATAGTGCTATAAATTTCTTCGAGAAAGGGACTAATTTTGAACGAAGCATCAACCACGCGAAGAGGAAAAATTTGACAGAAAATTACTGTCGTTACCTTGTATCTCGCCAGAGCTGCATCAGTTTTAAAATTGTTTTGATTTATTAATATCTACGCAACAAAACTAACCCTATTTATTTCCGCGATTATTTTTTTCGAGTTGATTTATCTAGGATTTAAAATACTTCGGAAATATTATTCAAGCTAGTATATGCAAGCTTTATTTATCTAAAAGCTTATTTATAGTGTGCCTTGAGCCTTATTTCACCAGTGATAGTTTTTAGGGTTCCGTACCCAAAGGGTAAAAACGGAACCCTATTACTAAGACTTCGCTGTCCGTCTGTCTGTCCGTCTGTCTGTCTGTCTGTCATAGGGCTGTATCTCATGAACCATGATAGCTGGACAGTTGAAATTTTCACAGATTATGTATTTCTATTGCTGCTCGAACAAGAAATACTAAAAACAGAATAAAATAAATATTTAAGGGGGGCTCCCATACAACAAACTTGATTTTTGCATTCCAGCGCCATCTAGTTTCATGTGATGTTACTACGTTAATATAAGTACTTTTCGCGATCTCATGCGACCGCTCGGGGTTTGCGAGGTAAGATGAAAGAGGTTTGCAATTCCGATGGCAGGTGGCGCTATTTTACCACTATCGGTAAAGTTAGTCGGTAAATAGATGGTACTTCACATGATCGACTAAAAAGTTTGAAATTGAATTATTGAATTCATGTAGTTAGGTAAATAGGTACCTAGGTAGATATTATTAATTTCAAATTAATTTCGAGTTTGAATCCTGGCCGTGCATCAATGGATATTTCTGTTCGAAAAATGTACATGCGTGTTACACGTGTTTATAACGGTGAAGGAAAACATCGTGAGGAAACCTGTTAGTATTCTTGAAAGCGGCGACGGCTTTGCAACCTGTCACGTGTGCAATGCTAACTACGTAGTTAGGTAAATAGGTAGGTTATGAGATATTATGAATTATTTTTTATGTTTCTAGGGTTCCGTACCTAAAGGGTAAAAAACGGGACTACTAAGACACCGTTGTCCATCTGTCTGTTACCAGGCTGTATCTCGTGAACCGTGATAGCTAGACAGTTGAAATTTTCACATATGATGTATTTCTCTAAAAAGATCATAAAATAAATATTTAAGTGGGACTCCCGTACAACAAACGTGATTTTTTTGCCGTTTTGATAATAGTACGGAACCCTTCGTGCGCGAGTCCGACTCGCACTTGGCCGGTTTTTATAACCATTTTCTCCGTAATATGTCTGATCAGTACGTATAAAGTCGACTCTAAAAAAAACTAAAGAAACATATTGAAAAACACCCAACTGTCACATAGTCTGTCCACAACTGTATAAAGAATGTAGTCTGGATCGTATTTGACATTCTTGACTGAGCATAATAGATGCAAGTTCGATACTTGGTGATACATATTTTTGCGAGTTCAGAGAGCATCAGATCTTTTTGTCTGATACACATAAAAGATAAAATCCATGATCATATTATGCGCATTAATAACGGTGGCTTACTTATAACGTTGAGGAAACCAGTTAGCATTCTTATAAGCGGCGATGAGCCAATGGGCATTACTGGACTTCAAGGATCTGAGTTCCAGGAGATCTGAGAGTATATCTACCGTACTTGGGAATTACAGTCGTGATCCTATCATCCTTCTTTGATGCACTGCCGGGTGCTGGGGTTCAAATGAGATGGAAGTTCGAAGACTATGCTCCAACACGTTTCCAACTAGAATCATTTCAAAAATTCCAAACTGTTGAAATTGAGGATGGCGTGTTATCTATCAGTTCGTCACTTAGGTCGTTTAGGTCGTTCCACTAAAAAAACGACCCACAGCCAGTAACACTTCGTCGTATCGAGTCACTACATCACAGGTTATCAGAGTATCGAACTAATAGTGTTTTTATTCATGAGATATCTCGGATTGAGCTGTACGGATCACGTGGGAGCGAAGCGAAATAGATTATCTATGAATTTGTGAGTATACATTTAATTAATCACGGAGGCCTTCGGGCGGCCTAACAACTCTAAAGATCGACACTAGAGTTGGCCATTAGTCCATACTAACTTACGTTCATAATTATCAAAAAAACTCGCGCATGAAGGGTTCCGTATCATTATCTATAAAAATAGGAAAAAAAAACACGTTTATTGTATGGGATGCCCTACTTAAATATTTATTTTATTCTGATTTAGTATTTGATGTTAAAGCGTCAACAGATACAACAAATACATACCTAATCTGTGAAAATTACAGCTATCACGGTTCATGAGATACAGCCCTGTGACAAACAGACTGACAGACGGACTGACGGACAGCGAAGGGTACGGAACCCTAAAAAACAGACTAACAAATAGTCAAAGGCACGTCCAAAAGCATTTCATACGTGACAGGCTGCATCAGGCAGCTCATCGACGCTTATGGAAATGCTATCTGATTTCCTTACTATAATTTCCTTCACTGATTTTTTACGGCCGGATCACTATGTTTTTCTTCAGTATTTAATTAAAGCTTCGCACAAATATGAGCACATCGCGGCTGAAATTTGAACCCACTATCTTCCGCCTACACGGCCAAGTTAGGTAAATTATACATACATTTTTATTATTAGATTTTGACATGGGTCTTTTTCACGTAATTCACGAAACGTCGGGATAGTAAATTAAATGTAATTACGTGATAAAGACCCGTATCAAAATCTATAGTTATGCCTACTAATCATGATAGTTTGAAAAATAATAAAGTATACATATTCTAAATTGATGGAACTAAGTATTTATAATTATGCACAATCTCAGGCGCATTAAAAACTAAAACAAAATATCTGCACAATCAGATGATTGTGCAGATATTTACGCTGTTGGAAAACTGTGTTGATAGATATCAACACAGTTTTCCAACAGCGTGAATGAATTACAACAAAAACCATCAAGCTCTCTATTAAATCAATATTAATGTGAGCTACGGTAACAGACGGTTTTGGCAATCGCTCTGTCTGTCTGTACGTAATAAATTAAGTGAATTCTCAAGAGCAGAACATCGTCGCCCAATTAGTACAGAATAAGTTGCGTGAACGAGCCAAGACAAATGACTGCGATATATCACACAAAAACAAGATCACTATAAAGGGTGTTACTTACTAGCAGCAAGTTTTACTAGCAAGCCGTGTTTGTTGCCTGATATTTCTAGGCTTGAGGCCGTACCATAAGCTCAACAGTAATATTAAAACAATACTACTCACGGTGCGAAACTGACAAGGCAATGCGAACTTTTATAGCGTTTTTTCTTTCGCATCGCGAGTAATATTGTTTTGATATCATTTTAGGTGTTTGTAGTATGGCCCCTGATCGCTAACATGCGTAGCTTCATCTAGCTCCTATTATGTTTCATAGCTATCCTTCCTCATCGGCCAATCTAAGCCATAACTTAAACAATAAACTATCTGCAAAAATCTAGAGATTACATTAAGCGCGCAAGTCTTGCAATGTCCTAACAGGACCCATGTACCTAATTGCTGTATTCTTAAGACCTGTGAAATGTACACGATGCAAATTAAATAAGAATATATTAAAGGCTATTCAGATAATCGATAGAATAGGCAATTTTTTTAAAGTTCCAAAAACGCAGTTTGTATCTTGAATTTGTTTGAAAAGCCCAAATTCTCAATAAACAAGCGATTTGTTAGTTGTATTACATAAATGATTTTAGTTTCATATTTTTGTAACCCTATTCTTATTTAAAAGAATGGTGTTTATTGCCTGGTAAAATGGGCCGTAGCTATTAAAAGGACACCTTGTAGCAGCTTACCACACTCACATCTACATAGGTACAGGTGATATATCTGCGCTGGCGCATTATATTGGTGTTTTAGTGGCGCGGGCCGACCTCTGACCAGCGCGTCACGTAACATGCAAGATAATTAAGCAAATGGCGATGGAATTAATGCATGGGGATTTATAGCTCAAAACATTTTTGTAATAAAAATATCAACGATCGATGAGGCCTTCGATCAATGTGACGATGTAGATTGTAGACCTTAGTAGTTGGTATGTAGATGAATCAAAGAAGGTACCTGCAGTATCAGCAAAAGTAGACGATTTTTGCGGAATTTAGAAATGCCTTATTAATAGAGCCGGTGATACTCGTAGTTTAAAAATCATTTTATTACTAACTATAACTAATGAAAATCTTCAATATTTTCAAACATACTTCTAACCCCGCTGCAACCCCTTAGTGGTTGAATTTCGGTAAATATTTTCTTAGTGCAAACTGCACTAAGATTGATTATAATGATGATTGATGATGATTTACAATTTGGACAAAAAGATAATATTGAAAACCCGTAGCCCCGGAGGACTAGGATATGGACCTCAAAAGCCTCAAAAATGTAAGACCTATCAAGACTTGCGTATTGAGCTCCTTAACCAAATCTGCCGTCCGACGCTCAAAAACTAACGTAATTCGGCCTGTTGAAAGTGCTCCATTTTGAGCAATTTATAAGACATCAATTAAATGTCATAGCTTGTTTATAGCACGGTCGCACTAATACAATTTGTCTCAGGCGATTCTCGCCGCCCACCGCCTTCTAGGGTGGAGGTGGTAATGTCGATATAGTTTAAATGGGTTTCAAGTTGTGAAAGGGTTAAACGTAGCTCGAAATGGTTTGTGTATTACACACGACGCTGTTTCTTTGAACTTCGGTTTCAAGTTGTGAAAGGGTTAAAAGTAGCTCGAAATGGTTCGTGTATTACACACGACGCTGTTTCTTTGAACTTGGCTGAACACGCTGCCGCTTGTCTTGTTTTTGGACAAGGCCTTACAAACGACTTTTGTCAGCAAGTTTGGGTTTTTTAAATCGTGGAGCGTATCATACCAGAGTGTCTGGCATTTCTGCTACGCTGACGTCGGTCGAGTGTAGCAATAAATCTGCGTTCTATGACGCACTGTACTGCAATGCTGACATACTCTGCCTGCTCCGATTGACTGACGCGCGACAGACATCAGCGCAGAAAGACCAGCTAAAGTAGGAGACCCAAGATCATTATTGCTGCCTTAAGGAAGGTTTATGCCCAGCAGTGGGCGTCAGCTGATGGTGATAACTAGCTAATTTAAAAGGAACCATCCAATTAAAAGTTAGACTTACACGTTAATCACTATACTTACCCAGAGTTGGTGTTAAAATAAGTTACTTATAGCTGAACTATAATTTACCAACAGTCGTAAATGTAAACACTGTGTTTATCCTGATTACTTCACTAAAACTAAACTATGCTATGGTATTAACAGGCGCGAAGGCAGGGTGTGGGCAAAAAAGAGAAAGACGGGGATAGATAAATATGTTCAAGTTAGGATATACAATCCTACTAACTACTTTTTAAATAAAACTAAATTATAGAGTGAAGTGGATAAATGTTTATCCTGAAAAAGTTTATTCACCTCTGTATGTACCTACTTTATATTTGTGTTTACTGTGTATTCAAAAATAAAGATTGAACATTTCAAAAATGATAGGTACACTAACTATGATAACCTTGCGACTCTTTCGTAGTTAACTTTTTGATGAATTGACAAAAGATTTCCAATCTGTCACGTATTCAAAGCTAACCAGCATCCAAGGATCTTGAGTAAACCAACTTAGAGACCAACAACCGTTCTCGTGGAATATTGACGTGAGCCTATTTACATACAGTTGGTGGGGCATCCATTAATTCGTGAGGCGTTTAGGGGGGAGGGGGTCAAATCGTACGTCATCTCACCAAGAGGGATAAGGATATAATGGGCGTAATGGAACAGATTGGATGCCCCCGTTAAATATAATCCGAACAGCAGCCCCTGAAAACAATTCCTATCTGCAACCCCGTTCCTAACTAAGCTACTAAGGTACTTAGCGCTGAATTATGCCGTTACGTTTAGTGCGATCCTGCCTTATTTGGCTCACAACTTCACTCAGATCTGAATTATGGACAGAATGTCAACGAGCTGTAATCGGCCGATTGTAACATCGGATCGATATAATACAGATTAAGAAATATAATGAACTAGCGACCCGCCCGGGCTTCGCACGGGTGCAATGCTGATACGAAATATACTACAGAATGTCTTTATATAAAACGTTTTTTTTTCACAGCTTTTTTTGACCCCTTCTAGTACAATTGCTGATTTTTGGAGTACAATTCGTACAATTCCATAGATTTGTAACTGCATTAAAATTAACCCTTATCCACGGTGGATCCGGTTGCGTAGTATCACACGATTTCTATGATTCTTTTTTAATGGAATAGTTAATAATGTTAACTTTTTTAATGAGGGATGACTGAGAGTGTTATAAACGTAAGAGTAGACACATATAATCAGAAAGCTTCGAACTGCTAAGCTATCGGGAGTTACACGTGTTATTGTAAGTCAACCATAAAAGATAGACATATGCTGTCGTGGATATTTTTTATATAATTTTAAGGAGAACATTTCCGTCATACATGATTTTTGTGTAGCTTTAACCATTAAAGTTGCACACGCGACGGAAGCTTAAAAAATGGAGTAACTTTTCCCGTTTTCCCAACATTTCCCTTCACTGCTCTGCTCCTATTGATTGTAGCGTGATGAAAAGTATACTATAACCAGCTCAGGAGTATGAAAAATAATTGTACCAAGTTTCGTTAAAATCCGTCGAGTAGTTTTTGTTTCTATAACGGTTATACAGACAGACAGACAGACAGACAGACAGACAGACAGACAAAAATTTTACTGATTGCATTTTTGGCATCAGTATCGATCCCTAATCACCCCCTGATAGTTATTTTGGAAATATATTTCATGTACAGAATTGACCTCTCTACAGATTTATTATAAGTATAGAAGATAATATAAAAGTAAAATAAAATGATAGGATCACGACTATAATCCCCAACTCTCTCCTGCTCTCAGATCTCAAGGCGCTTAGATCCTTGAAGAGGTCTAAAAGGGATAGTTAAAGGCACGTCCAAACATTATGATTGGAACAATACCTACATTTTTCAGTAGAAAAAAGTAAACTCCATAAACAACGCTATTTTTGAAACATAGGCACAACGTACTTCGCCTTTTTTTCCAAGGAAAGGGACATAAGAAAGGCTATTGTAATGAGTGCCGTAACACAATCACCATCATCATTCAGCTGTAGTAGTTAGTGTGCAAAGAGCAAATTCAGTACCTTTCGACTATTTCACAAATTTGTAATGGCAACGCTAAGTATGGCGCTATAGCCATAGTTGTGGCTAAGTACTGGAAGAACAAAATTTTATCAAATTTTCTCTGATTGATCCAAATCGACACGAAGAAGATGTATGGTCCCTGCTGGTCACATGCTTTCCTCGTACTATTTGCTGGTGGTATGTAGGTGGTCACGTAGAGGTATATCTAATATTTCCAGTGCTCTGAGCACCGTCTCATTACAGTACGAGTATGATGACGGCGACATTATAATGCGAGCGATCAGTCAAGTGCGGGCAGGTAAAGGACACGGCTTTCTCAGCAGTTAGGGCTGTCAGTTACTGGGAACGAGTTAGAGATTGGTTGACAATTTTGAGCAGGTATATTAAGGTTGGTTACATTGATCACCAAGTTTTGTTATTTGTTTGTTCTTTATCTGTTGTGTGTGTGTGTGTGTGTGTGTTTGTGGGTGTGGGTGTGTATCACATGTAGCTACAGGCTGCCCAAAAAAATGGTGTCCAGCTGAATAATAGAGTTAGAGCATCCTTAGAGGTATCTGAATTTCCCGCATTTTAATTATGTCTTACCGACACAGCCAAACCACAGCTGCAAAAAAGTAGCTCAGAACAAAATCTTATGAAAACATGTAAATAGTTCTATTTACTTGTACGTACTACATTCTTCAGTCGCGTTCAATCACTAACGTCGCGAATGTTTGGTGAGGTATTAGCAGATCTCTTCAAAATACGATTCAATATCTATCCTTAACTCTAAGACGTAGCTACTTACCGATGTCATGTAATATGATTTCGTCTTTTCATTGTTTCTTGTGAGGTGATGACCCTATTCAGCCCCCGGGCGGGGCTAGGCGACAGATGGCGCTAAATCAGCCTGTAAACATGTCAACTATAGGGGGCAGGGGGCAAGACAAGCCTTCAATCTACTATGCCGACCTTCGAACCTATTGTGTATCCGAAATACGGTTTTCTAGAAAAATCCGTCTGTTATATGACATGACAGCTGTATTGTAGCGGTGAGCGATTGATATTTTAACCGACGAAAAAACAGGAGGTTACCAATTCGACATATAAAAAAAATGTTTTATTCTTCTTTTATCTTTGACTGTAAATATCTTCGTACCTAGGGAGCCACTCGGGAACTGAAAACGAAATTTCGTGACAATATTCGTTTCGACTATAGTTTTAACGAGCAGTAGACCTGTCACATCTAAAAGCATATAGTTTAATAAAAGATCGAAAGTTTATTTAACATTTTCCGGCCAAATTTTCCTACTTTACTTTCCATAAAAACCTTGAAAGAGTTTCGCAAATTCGCAAACAGAACAGCTTGTACACTTAATATCTGGTATATATTATCGAATCAAGATATTATGGTCTATTAATGTCATTTCGACATCGTTCAAAAAAGGGAATTGGACAGTTAACAAGCCAACAAATCAAGAAAAGTCGTGCGCTATTGGAGGAGACGAGCCTTCCACAATTACTTATGGAGCTTCCACACGTGCCACAGCCAGAACAGCCCCCTGTATATACCTACTAGACAATTTACCAATATGTATGCAAATATTTGTATGCAATCCCAATCTTATGGATCAAAAATCTTATAAAAATCTTTTTATTTTGATGCATATGTAATGCGATTTTCCAGCACTATAATTTTCCATTCAACATGACTAAGTATAACATAAGGTAGCCCTGAACAAAATCCTGTTTAATACCGTAAGCTAAGTAAATAAACTATCACCATATTGAATGATATACGCACACGCGTATAGATACACTGTGGCCAATTTCATAATTTGTGTACATTTTCTTATGCACTTGTGCTATCAAATTATACCTACCGACATAGTTGCTTCGCTGCTGACAGCGAGTCAGCACGTGTGGCAGGTTCATAGAGCTCGTGACCGAAATATACTCGTAAATCCTTATCAGAACGAAGGCGAACTATGATGACAATTATCTGCCATTATGTCTGTTTTATATAATACATTTAGCATTATCGATAAAGGTCTTTACACACCGACTGTAGATAGGGATGTTATGATGTGGTGTCATTACTAGATTAGCTATAGGTATGTCATTTTCTTTCATAATTATTTTTTCTTTTATGTAAAGAGCTACCTACGAATAATAATACTTCGGATCACTCCTTTTCAAATTGCAGTAAAACAAACAGAAAGACAAACTTTAAAATAAAAATAAAAAAATGGTTTAATTTGCTTCTGGTCTGGTCTGAAATAAAAGGTCTGAATCCGATTTTTGAAATGGAATTAAGTAGGTACCTATCTTAGGTATTTAGGTACATTTTACGGTTGTATTTTTTTACAAAAAAAAGCACAAGTATTCCTAATATGTTGGTTTCCATACAATATTTACTTAATTTGGGCTAGACGGCGCTGCGTAAAATGTACTACCAATATTTATTTGTTTAAACCCACAAACAACTTCTTAATTAAAATATCAACCAAATACTTTGATACAGGTGCAATGCAATGGGTATGTTTTTAATGTTGCGCGTTTTAAATACCACACATTTCAATATGGCGTCGCACACCATATTCCTTTTTTTAAAAGGATTCCTATCACTGTAATCATGCTATAACTTCACGGGGAGTAGACGAGATAAAATACTTGATTGGAAATGTTACACTAAATATTTTGATATATTCCGTTCTCTATTTGTGTCTAAGGGCAATCCATGTTGTTTTTATACAGACACCAACTTGGTCGATCAATTTTTGTGGTAGGTAACTTGTATAAACAAAAATTAAGTTTGTAGAATTCTTGAGAAGTCCTCTCTCAAAATTAAATATTCTGTGATACATATACCTACCTATTAAAAAATACAACCGAATTGAGAACCTCCTTCTTTTAGTAGTTTGTCTATAATCAAGCAACCTTCAATGGTCACTAAATGGATGGCTGACCGCTAAGAGTCTACCGCTTTTGTGCTTTGAAAGGTACGTTAACATTTCGGTTCCGACAAGTTGCGTAGGTTACTTCACCTATCTGTATTTTAAAATAAAGTCCTATATCTGAAATCTGCTTTTTAAAAAAAAAATCTTGTATATGTATATTGTATTGTACATCTGCGCTAAAAGATTTAAAAAATCCAGATTTAACCCTTTAAAATCTAGGTCAAATCCCAATTTAACCCTGATGCGTGCTCAGGCCAGTTTTGTCCCACGTCTACTGCGCGTAACTCATCTGTATCTGGTGATCTGTGAACGGACGTCCTGTGGAGCATATCTGGACAAAATTATTGTTATAGCCACCAAACTAATGTAATTATTTTACCTCTCAGAACAGTGTTGTAGAGAATCGACTTTGTTTTATAATTTCAATATTATGTGTACTCAATATGTAGTAGCTAAGCTGAAAGGTAAACTACATATAATTGTTTGCAACAGTGTTTGATAAGTTTTTATATACGGTTAATGTTAATATCTCAACAGCAGTATATATACCAATATATAAATATTTTTTTAATTTATAATAATTGTAAATTATTTATTTGTATTCCCTTAATTTCCCTTCTATACTTACCTCATGTTATCATGGAAGGTACGAGTAGGTATATAATCCAACTAATAATAAAATCGGAAAGTTTGTGAAAATGTTTGTATGCTTGATGTTTGTGGCTCAATCCCACCACACCCAAACGGAAAGCTACTAAAAAATAAATAGATAATTAAAAACTGTAGGTATTATATAAAAAATAAAAAATCCCAATACATAGTTCAACTCCACTCTATTTCAGCCATCACCGAGCCTGACAGTTGACAATCCGAGACACGTAGTATAATTTACTTGCCGCACCCGTCCCATGGCCCACATGGCCCATCCCAGTGGGACACCGGTGGGACACTAGTTCCCGGGATTTATACGACATCGCCCGGTCATTGTCTATGCCGTAATACCCTGACTTTTATTATTTAATAATTGATTTTGACGACGACGATAGAATGTGGTATTTACGTGGCATGCCTTTGAGAGTTTATTAATTTTGAATTCAATAAACTCACATAAAGTACGTATAATTAATTTATTTGTTTAGTTTATTACGTTTTCTTTTGGATTTTAAAGCTTAATTGTCGGTGTATAGAGATATTAATGTCGTGATGGATAAATATAATGTGCCTAAGCTCGTTTATTTAGTAATTATTTATAGCAACTTAATATATGTAAGTTGTGCTTCGAAGATTTGTACAAAATAGTGGTAGTCTCCATTAAAAGGCTACATAACTATTATAATTGAAATAAATTGTCACCAATTAAATATACCTTTTTAACAAGAAGTCTCTTTTGTTTAAGAACGATAAAATCAACCAAAATTATGGTACTTTAAAAGTCAAGTCCAATGTTATTCCAATAAAGTCATAATGATCGTTTTGAAAGGTGAAACCAGGCATGACTCGCAACGCAACCAAGACTAGAAGAATCAGGCAATAAACATGGCTTGGTGCCTACAACTTTTTGTTTTCACGAGTTGTTCTTCTACTAAAGTCAACTCCTCTTTCTGATTTTTCGGCAAAAACAAATACATATTAAACGAGTGTTTAATATACAATGACATAAACATTACCTAAGTACATTAAATATTCCTAAGGTGATATGTGAAATGTTTGATTTTTTGTATAGGCTGAGTCTACCCTGATAAGACGGAAAAAGTGATAAAATTGCATTATCTTGAAAACCATCAAACTGAGAAAGAAACTGTCTATAATTTATGCAGCTAGTATGATTATCTAAGGAATTTGGGGGCACGGCAGTGCCCCCGCCAAGTCGAGCGCGAAGCAACCAAACACTGCCGTACCACCCTTTACAGGAACCATTTCGCCGCATTTTCAGGTCCCTATTTGAGAACCTCTGGATA
This sequence comes from Hydriomena furcata, assembly GCA_912999785.1. NCBI lineage: Eukaryota > Metazoa > Arthropoda > Insecta > Lepidoptera > Geometridae > Hydriomena > Hydriomena furcata. The sequence goes on along the minus strand of OU538832.1, from coordinate 13,520,959 downwards.
ATACCAGAACGCAGAAATTTTCGTCATCCAGTAAGCTATAATCACATACTTAAAATCCAAAATTTCAAGTCTGTAGGTCATTTAGTTTCGAAGTTAAGCGAAAGCAAAGTTCCGCATTTTCGACACTCACCCACTCACTCACTCACTCATGATCATCAGAATAGAACTAGTACTTCCCATAAACTCAGAGAGCTGAAATTTGGTACAGAGTTAGGGTTTAATTGCCACATTAAGGGAAAACTATAAAAACCGGCCAAGTGCGAGTCGGACCATTATCTATAAAAACGGCAAAAAAATCACGTTTGTTGTATGGGAGCCCACTTAACTATAATATAATATAATATAATAGTCACACTTAACTATAATAATAAAAAAATCGCAGTTAGGAACCTCAGACTTGGCACGACTTTGTCTAGATTTCATTACTTTTTAGAAATAAACAAGCAGCTCCATCGAGACTTGGCTAGTTTTTTACAGAATGTTTTTGGTGGGATTATACAAGGTGTCTCAAAAGAAAGTTCACATTTAAATCTTTTTTTAAAAGAAAAATCTTAGCTTTATTGAAAAAATGTTTATTATATATTGAAGTACACTGTTTGGGAATTTATTTTTTAAAAATAACATCGTCCAAATGTAAACCGTTGCGCTCTCGGCATTCATTTAGTCGGGCACTAAAATTGCCTATGACAGCTCGGCAGGTAGTCTCCGTGATGGCTGCCATTTCATGACGGATATTTTCTTTTAATTGTGCCAGGGAAGTCGGTTTATTAGCGTAAACTTTTGATTTGACATAACCCCACAGTAAAAAATCCATAGGTGTTAAATCGGGACTCCGTGGAGGCCAATTTATGTCACCTCGCCTGGAGATTAATTTGTTCGGAAAAATTTCTCGAACTCGAGGCAGAGATCTGTTGGACGTGTGTGAAGTTATAACCAGGAAAGTTTTGCAGTTGGGGCACGAAAAACTCGTCTAACATCTCCACATAACGCTCTGAATTCACTGTGAGCGTGCGTCCCTTCCATCTTCAAAAAAGTAAGGGCCGATAATTCCTCGCGCCGACATCGCTGCCCATACGGTGACTTTGGGTGAATGTAGCGGTTTCTGATGTTTTTGTTTTGGATTTATTGCACTCCAGTAACGACAATTTTGCTTGTTTACATGCCCATTCAGGTGAAAATGGGCTTCATCGGAAAACAAGATGTTGGTGAACGTTGGAAAACGCTCAATCATCTGATTTACAAAGTCAAGCCTCTGACCAGCATCTTGAGGCTTCAGTTCTTGCACCAACTGAATTTTGTACGGGTGCAGCTTTAAATCTTTGTGTAAAATGCGGCATAATGAAGATCTGTGCACATTTAAAGCAACAGCACGCTTCCGAATCGAGAGGTTCGGATCATCTCGAATAGACTGAGTAACACTGTCCACGTTTTCGGCTGTTCTTGATGTTCTTGGCCGCCCAGACTTTGGTTTCTCCAGAGTTGACCCAGTCTCTTCAAACTTCTCAACCCATTTTGCAATGAGTCGAGTGCTAGGCGAATCATTTAAGTGACGAATATGTCGAATACTGCAGAATTTTCTACGCGCTACAGTCGCCGAATTACCGTTTTTGTAAAACTCACGTACGCACAACGCACGGTCCGCACCAGAGAAACGCTCCATAGCGACTAAATTCCCAAGAGCCAGACTACCGACTGACATACCCCCCGCGCCCCTCAGAATAGTTGCTTTCGCGTAATAAGATAAGCAAATGTGAACTTAATTTTGAGACACCTTGTACTTATAAAAATGAATCAAAACTATGAATAGCTAAACACTAGCTATTCATATTCTGATTAAAAACGAAACTAGTATTTTTGAAGAGCCAACTTTGGGAAATAAATCTATCGAGAAAAGGTTCACCAATCGTTTTTTTGTCTATTATTTATCTAGATTTTATCCACAAGTTAACTTTGTCATAATAAAACAAAACTGTATGTTTTGCGGTTATTGAGAAAAAACCGATTCTGCATTCATAAAAAACATTTATTACTCGTCTTAAGTAGACATCGTCTTAGATCTCCAGATCCTTGGATTTGCCTAAAGCTAGAAGAAGCCATTTCAATGTCACCTTACCTTCACCACCTTCAAGGGTCACTGACTGACAGCAGATATGATTAAAAAGGAACCCTGATACAAATAGGTTTTAAAATTTCCATTACTTTTTAGTATCATCGAAATATATGAAACTTTATACGAGTAATTTGTTCCATTACAGGTAGAACATTAAAATATTGTCGTGTAGATAAGGCTAATTACTTCACATAGCGGACACATAAACCCCGATAATATGGCTATTGGGTACCATCTCAACATAACCTATAAACTACCACCCACCCCATAAGTTTGTACTTACATAAAACCAACTTACTTATTAATCAACTTTGTAATTTAATTATTTTCGAGTGTTGGTCTAAAAATATTACAATACAATAGGATTTCATGGAAAGTCCTAGTTTTAATTATAATGGTTCGGTTACGTTTTAGGTACATACGGTAACATCGTGTATTATTCACAAACTCACTCTAAAAACTCATTAACCCCAAGATCACGCGATAAACCAAACCGCACCATTAGCTACGTAACCCGAATTTTACAATCGAGTGAAAAAATCGATTTCAAACAACCCGATTCGTCACGCCGTGATCGATTAGCCATCTACTCCAATTGAACGCCGCTATTATAATGTAACCTATAGCAATAATTATACAATAATAAACCGTTTTGCATTATATTTAAAGTATTTTAAAGTTATTGATCTAATAAATGCGGCTCTTCTTAAGTTGAGGTGTTATTATTGGGGGTAACGTCTTCATCTCTCATGTGGAGACGTGATTGATGGGTTTACCGTCGATAAAATATCGATAAACTTGTCGATGATAATGATATCAATAAATAATTAACTGTTATCGAGTAATTTAAAAACTGTTAAGTTTATGGTGTGATAGCAGGAATGTGTAGCATGTGTGCTTTATGCCTTGAAAAATGTGTTCATAATGCGTTGAATAAAATATCGATATAAAGATGTACATGCCCAATCGACATCGTAACGTACCTAATAATAGGTTGTTTAATAACAGTGATTAGGTTTATATTAGCCCGTGCGATAGCGCAGAGCGACGCCTATTGGACTCATTTTTTTAAATAAGACTATCGAATTCACACGCTACAGCTTTATCGATGTTTTTAATCGATAAGTTTCACAATATATTTACACATTTTATTTTGTGGTTTTTGTAACATGAGCATCGATATAAAACACGTGAAATACATTTATGCGGCAAAGGAATGTATTTGATATTTTATTGGTGTAGTCGAATATTTGCATGTCTGTTTGTGTGTGTGAATTGGATACACACACACACAAACGAACATGCTAATATTAACTAAAAAAAACTATTGTGACTAAAAAGTACAACAAACATAAGAATACGAGTAACACAAACTAAATAGGATGTAATGGTTATAACGTTTTTACACGGTGAGATAAGTTATTGTCTTCAAATTAAACTAATTATTTGTTCCGTCACGTCATAGTGTTGCCCATAAATATCGATAATTAAATATTTATTCGGTTCCATTAGGATCGGAATCGAACCGCTACGCTTAATCGATTCATCACTCAGGAAATGGTCAATTTTTGTTAAGAACGCCGTGAAACACGTTCGGGAAGGAAATCTCTATTTGTTCTGTGTCAGGGTTACCACGAACAAAAGTCAAAATCAGTAGATTTTATTTCATTTTATTGAAATCTCAAGGATAACTCAATGTTACTATGTTGAGCCGTCTTTAAAACAAGGTAAATTATTATTTTGGCATTAAATATTTCTGTGCACAACACATAAATCACAATGATTCACACCACAAAAATAATTTTAAATCGTCCGTCTGTTGAATGCAAATAATTACCTATTACAAAATATCTACTAACAGGTGATGTGATTGAAACATAAACTTTCGCATTTATAACATACCTAGGGTTTTTTTGTTTTGTTACTAACATTTATTTGCCTTAAAAATGTATTTCTGCTCAAGTTCAACAAAAATAACTACGTGCTAACCCTACAACATTTCGAGCAATGTTGGTAATAGTAATCGATAATTGCTCGATACAATCGAAGCATTTATCTGTGTCCACACATACACAGAATAAGTAACAGCGCATCGGTATCGGATCGAGGGCCGAGAGCGGCTCGAATCGATTCTCTAATCGATAAAAGTACCTATTGGCTTTCTGTCACGCGATCCATGAGGGTAATAGACTGTTACACAAACTTTAAGAAAAGCTTTAGTAATATTTTTATAACTATCTTGGTTGCAGCTTTTTGAGAGGACACGTACTTTTTTAGCTTTTCATTCAAGCTTAGATTCCTTTATATTTTCACAAGTCTCATGACATGGCTCTACGCTTATGTTTTAATACTCTGTGCGTTTTTAGCGCATTTTTTATTGTATTAAGGGGATGTTGGGTCAAGTCCCTACCTACCTTTTTTTTACCTTTTTACCTATTATAATTAATGCATTATACGTATCTATTATAATTAAAATTATAGTATTATGACAGGTTGATTTTTTTTAATTAAGGGGCCAGTGACCTACCTCTTGCATAACCTACTAATTGAAAGGCTCCAACTTCACCTACCAACAAGCTATGAAATCTTGGAATTCTCCAATTAGCAGATCAGTCGGACCACCTTGATACTTGACGCTGCAAGTATGACTCTATCGCAAGTATCAAGACATCTGAATCGGGACATGTGCATTATCGGCAATTAGTGCAGTTAACGCGGGGAGGCTTCGCTGGAGAGGTTTTGATACTTGGAGTTCCGTTACACAGCATTAATATTTATCAAGAATGTATTAACAAAAAAAATTATATTATCTAGTTCTCATACTTAGTACAAGCTTTGTTTAGTTTGGGTCTAGAAGACGCTTAGTGAAATGGCCGCACATTTTTTTTATTTTATATTTATGCTGATCGCAAGTTTAATACCAGATATAACATTCTTATCTTGACTTTTAGGTGGAAAAGCATACTATGGCAATGATTGTAGTAGGTACTTAGCCCGACCTTCCTTCTTTGCTTACGAGAGTCGAGCTTTCCAATATACCTACTTACAATGCGTTCCTGTATTGTTACGCTGATATCCACGCTCTTCGAGATGCAAGGATGCAACGGATCGGAATAGAGGAAGGCTGGGCATAGTGGGCATACAGATAAACTGACAAACATAGCATTTTGTTTTTGAAACCAAAATCACCACAGAAACTTGTCTTTAAAGAATGGAGATTGAACAAGCTTTGGTGTTATTAAATTTATTATTATTGTATTGTGTTTATTTGGTGAAATTGCAACTTTTAACTCATTTATTAACTTTCCAACACTTTCGACTCAATTAAAACTTAAGGTTTACCGGAGTGATCGTCGAATCATGCTTCTACTACAGACACAACATAATGTGTATGTAAAAATATATTAGCTATATAAAATTACTAGCTGTCCCGTGCCCGCTTCGCTGGGCGATATATATTTCTAATTGTGATCAATTTGGATGGGTATAGCTCGAATGGAGATAGTTTTTCGCGGAATATACGCAAGTTGTCCCGTTGCTGGCTCAAAATGGTTATTATACCTAATGTATAATATTTAGACAAACCACCTTGCGGACTATCTTATGCGCATTGATAAGGACATTCAATATGTATCATATTTGTTTATGTACTATCAATAGTTTTTACAGCGCACACGAAGAAAGCAAAATTTTTGTCATTTTTTTACACCTTGCTTCAAACTATCGTCATTTTTATAAGGAATTTATTACTTTTTCAAAATAAAAAATAACCTATATATAAAAGCATAATAATGTTACTCAAGGATAATGTAGCTTGGTAACGGTGAAAGAATTTTTTAAATCGGTTCAGTAGTTTTTGAGTTTTTTCCATTACAAACATACAAAAAAAAACAAAAAATCAAAACTGTTCTCTTTATAATAGTAACGTAGTATAGATTGGTAACGAGATGCCAGTTATTATTGAAAAATGCCAAAATGTTAAATCAACTTGGTTTTTCAAAAGCCTCTGTATTTTTCATAAAGATGTAAGAACACAGCAAAAAAAAGTAAAAATTACCTGTGTTACTATAACTTGTACCATTTCAACTTTACTTCTTCATTGACTCTTCGAAAGAAAATCGTTATAGTTTTCACTACCTACCTTATTAGTGACTGTACAATATAATTGTGACAACGTCAATATGGCGATTTCAGTTTGCCCGTTCACTCCGGAAATCCCTAAAACCATAAAATATTGACCGAAGTGAATATGAATACAGTTACTAGGTACACAGAAAAATCATATCTTAAATTATTGAAGAAATGTCAACAGTGACTAAATAAATAAATACCGTAATTGGGACTATAATAATTGAACGTCACCAAATTACACTTCAACAATAACAATAAAAATAATTTTCCAAATCGGTTAAATGAGGTACATAAAAAAATACAACCCAATTAAGAACCTTCTCCTTTTTTGAAGTCTGTTAAAAAATGGCGTCAAAATGTCTTTTTAGTTTCCACGCGTTTTTTCTCTCATTTATCTCGACAATAGAAATATAATGAGTAGGGTGCACTAAGAAAATGTTTATCAAAATTCAACCTTTGAGGTACAACTGTGTCACTGTGTCTGGACATTAATAGACCAAAGTCACAGGCGTTCTACTAGCTACAATAATTATATGATAATATATAATTTATAATACACTTATAATTTTATAATAAGCGATCACCTCACGGCGGGCGTCATCGCCATGTATCTTTAAATACGAATCGATAACTAGGAATCGATTATTGTTCGAGTGCTCATCGAGTAGGTACCTACCTCTTAATTGTGCCCCATCTCGTGGATCTCGCTTCGCTGTGAGTTAATGAAAAGAGTTTGGTCTCTTAATTAGTACTGTAGGTGTACTTAGCACCAGTTGCTGATGTTTTCGTACCGCAAGCAAACGAACTCATCGATACTTCCCATGTCGATTAAAAAGAGAGAGAAACTACGATTTTAGGACATAGGTAAGGTATTGGTTTGTCTAACAATAACTTCCAAACTAATATTAGAAGTTTGTTTGGTCGTTTAGGGCGTGATTGAACAACAAACATACAAACATCTACATAAACACTATCAGATTTATGATATTAGTAGGATTTACTATTACGCGAGTATCATAAGTAGGTACCTACGTATATAACGTTATTAGGTGTTTACCTCTGATATTTAGAGTATTTGAAAAGCCGTGTTGGCCCAATGGGAAGTACCTAGACTTTCAATCCGAAGGTTTTGGGTACGAATCCTAGCCGTGCATCAAAGGATTTGCTTGCAACCTGTCTCGTGTGCAATCCTAACTACTGTAAAATATGGGCATGTGTCAAATATGATGTTTAGACGTGCCTCTGACTAACACCTTTAGACATCTTCTAGGATCTAAGTGCCTGGAGATCTGAGAGGATGTTTACTGTACTTGGGGATTACAGTCGTAATCCTATTTCATTTGATATTTAAGATGTACGACGGGCTTGCCAGCGATTACATCACCCCAGACACTAGTGCTAAAGGTGTCTCGCTGGCGCATCGATCGATACAATCTGTCTCACCTGTATTCCTTATTCGAGCGCTCGTACATCTCGCTCTCTCATCCCTATTTAGTAAAGGATAGATAAGGACAGCCGTATATTTGTGAAACACCCGCGACTTCGTTCGGGTGTTGTTATTTATTGATAAACTTCAACTACCCTCTGAAGGGTTTTTTCGGGAATTATTTTCTTGTGCATAGTGGCTATGGCTAGTCTACAAAAAGATGCCACGCTAACTTAAAGTTTTCTCGTAAATGCCCACACGTCTAGCGTGTATTGTCTAGTTCTAGATTACCTACATAATATATAAGCGGACGGATAGACAGTCAAGTCACAGCTGGGGTTAAAAAATCCCAGAAAATATCTTGTGAGTAATGGAAAAACTACCAGTACTGGAAGATTTCTGTATAAAAAGCTAATTTTGCACATAACTTATGATTTTATAAATATTTGATATTGGTTTCCTCACGTTTATTCTTTTTTTTTCCTTACAATGTTTTATTTCGCTGTTTGAAAACACTGGTGTTGTGCACGCAGCCTTTTTAATAGAAAGAATTAATTAGTACATGATTTGATTCAAACTTACCTACACTACCTAGAAATGAGTAAATTTTTGACAGGTATTTGATCAATGTTAAATCTGTACTAGGGGATTTGGTTTAATTACACTTGAATCTTTTTTATGCTTTAAATCATACTAATTATTATAAATCCTAAGATTTGTGAGGAGTTTGGATGTTTGTGGCTCGACCACGCCCAAACAACCTAACGGATTTTAGATGAAACTTGAAATACACATAGCCTATATCCTGGAATTGCATATAGTCTACTTTTTATCTATGTACTACGAGCGAAACTGCTGGCAAAAGCTAGTATCTGAATACGAGTTTTTGGATAGCGAGGATTGTCAGACAGTCAGTAAAGCAAGAGTTTTATATATCTACACGTATTTAGATGCAGATTGTGATCGTGAAGGCGCCAGCGCCCAGCATTTCTAATGTGTGTTTTTAATGTTTACTAATGAACGCGATTATTTAAAGTGACATTTTAGGATTTCCCCTTGCTAAAGAGCAATAACTAATCTTGGAGCATAACGTTGGGGATTCTTTAGCGGTGCCGTTATAAGACGGTGGTCGTTTTAACGGCTCAAAAAATACAGTATCGAGCAATGCCAATACCAGAGTTGCACAAAATATTTTAATATCTTCTATACCCAAACCATAATTTGTGACAAACACTAACTAAAGTAACACGCTAGCAATTCAGAAATTTCAGCGACTCTTGCTTACTAACAATAACTGGATAAATAACGATTGCATACTTTGATACCCGTCGTTTTGTAAAACATTGGTGTTTGTAGGTAAAGAAACCTGCCAAGTGCGAGTCGGACTCGCGCACGTCGAGTTCCGTACCATTATCTATAAATCACGTTTGTTGTATGGGAGCCCCACTTAAATATTTATTTTATTCTGTTTTTATTTTTTGTTATAGCGGCAACAGAAATACATCATCTGTGAAAATTTCAACTGTCTAGCTATCATGGTTCATGAGATACAGCCCTGTGATAGACAGACGGACAGACGGACAGACGGACAGACGGACAGACGGACAGACGGACAGACGGACAGACGGACAGACGGACAGACGGACAGACGGACAGACGGACAGACGGACAGACGGACAGACGGACAGACGGACAGACGGACAGACGGACAGACGGACAGACGGACAGACGGACAGACGGACAGACGGACAGACGGACAGACGGACAGACGGACAGACGGACAGACGGACAGGCGGACAGGCGGACAGGCGGACAGGCGGACAGACGGACAGGCGGACAGACGGACAGACGGACAGACGGACAGACGGACAGACGGACAGACGGACAGACGGACAGACGGACAGACGTACAGATGGACAGACGGACGAACGGACAGTGGAGTATTAGTAACAGGGTTCCGTTTTTACTCTTTAGGTACGGAACCCTAAAAAGTAATTAGCTAACCTTTACGTAATAACTTAGGACAGAAGGACCCTTAAAGTAGGGACTGAATAAATTAACCGACTTGGTATTACATGGGTCTCACAACTTTTTACGGTAGAAGAACTGAGTTGCGTTGCGAGACTTGGCTTTTTACAAGTTATGTTTTTGATGGCATCTATATTACTGTAAAGTTTCATCTAAATCCGTTGAGTAGTTTTAAGAGTAACCACTCACAAACTTTCGCATTTATTATATCAGTAGGATTGTATGTAGGTATGCAGAAGATTAAATTTCATGAATAAGTCTCAATAAACGTAATTAAAATTTCGTATAGTTCATAAAAATCTGATGAACCACTAAAATATAGTAGACTAGGTAAGTACCTATTAGACCATAGACTACAGACGGATCTTTATAGTGCGCAACATCAATGGAAGCGGCGCGCAATAAACCGGGATTGCCATGTCAGCTCTAATTAGTTTTATGGTCTGTGGTGACATCAGGCTTCTAAGATCAATAAGGCTTGTACATACGAGTATGCACCTATTTTATAAAGAGCATGAGGGAAAACTATATTCCCAAAGAGGGTTGGCGTCAGGCAGGTCAAATCCTTTCGCAATATGACCCTACATTAAGTGGGAAAAAGAGAAGAAAATGATGATGTATGAGGAAAAACAGAAAATTGTATAGAAAATACAAATTATCACACACCATATAAAAATCAGTTTAAACGAAGAGAAGACGTCGTCGAAACTTTCGGCGGAATTAGTCATGTTTAAATGAGACAAGATTTAAAATAAAACTTTGTCCTTATCGCGCAACCGGCTTAGTTAGCATAGTTTTTCGTACCAACTTTCACGTTTTATTTCAATCCCTTAAGAATTGTTTTTCGATATAAAAAGTATCCCATGTTTTTATCCAAGTCATGTTTCTATCACGTTTCATCGAAATCATTTCAGTTAAAATTTGATAGATTAACAAACAAACATCCAAACTTGTGAATGATATGTATACGTTACATCCAACAAAGTTGCTTCCGTACCTCTTATAGTAGGTACTTATATAGAGTACCTTATCAACAGATTCATAATAATTTACACAAAATGTACAACTTAATGAATGGTTATTTAATCAAAAAAAATTAATTCATTGTGGCAATCTTGTGGACTTGCCCTTACACTTGTACCTTCCGATATGAGTCGCAATAAAGCATCATTTCAATTTGGATTTTGTTGACCATTGACTCTCAAACGTTTTTAATTATTTGCACCGTAAACGACTGCTTTGATGGTATAAATGTATAAAATAATTAACTGTGTTTGATTTAATTTGTTTAACAATCGTAGTTTTGATTTAATGTTCTAATAATGGCGATTCTGTTGTGTTCACGCTTAACCTAAATTTAGTAGTAGACAGGTAGACACAGGAGGATGGAGATGTAACAAGAAATTAGTAACGCATTTCAAAATTATTTGTTTTGGAAATAATAGTACTTTAGATATCATCAAGGATTTGAAGAGACAAATAGAGAGAGAGAGAGAGAGATATCTCTAAGGCAAGATTTGACACAATAAAATGACACTTCTACAGCGCCGTACCGGTTTCTTTACGAGTAATTTTTGCCATTAGACATGTTTAATAAATAACACACAATAAGCACCATTGACTTATTTATTTACCTATACTAATAGATAGGTACTGTTAAGCGCGCCTGTCAAAAGTAACTTGCTAAAACACCCGCACCAAGTGACCTTATTTTGTCCTGAACTATAAAATAATCCTCTCATTTTAGCATTGCAATAAACAAAACAAATAAACACAACAACTTCATCAATTGATTAACACTAAGCCGACAGACATCTGTGAATTATGTCGAAGGTATTAAACTTATAGGTTGTTTATGACTTACTAGCTTCCACCTGCGGTTTCGCTCGCGATTTACCTGTATAAGAAGTAGTCTAAATGCTATTCCAGGGAGTAGGCTATATATATTCCAAGTTTCATCCAAAATCGCATGGTTCAGCGCGATTAAGCTACAAACTTCTAAAAATACAAATATACACACAAACTTACGGATTTATAATATTAATAAGATTCTAATCGCTTTATAACGAATAGACTAGAATAATTGCTTGCCAATAATATTGAAACTTACTTAACCCGGCGAGGATGTGAGGGGTCGAATTGACCCTGTCAGTTTTTAAATCGAAAATTATAAAAATATATAATTAACAATATAGGTTTTGCAGTAAAGTCCTTGTACAATTATTCGACAGTAAATTTCTTATTGTAATATAAAGATAATGTAAAAAAACATGGAACAAAAAAAAATAAGTACATTAATGATTTGGAAAAGATTTTGAGGAGGCTAATGCCCAGCATTGGGATGATTTAAAAAACCGGCCAAGTGCGAGTCGGACTCGCCCACGAAGGGTTTCGCAACATTATCTATAAAAAACATAAAAAAAACACATTTGTTGAATGGGAGCATCTAAAAGATTTATTTTATTCTGTTTTTAGTATTTTTTGTTATAGCGGCAACGGTAATACATCATCTGTGAAAATTTCAACTGTCTAGTTATCGCGGTTGAGATACAGCCTGATGACAGACAGACGGATAGCGGAGTCTTAGTAATTAGGTCCCGTTTTTAACCTTTGGGTACGGAACCCTAAAAATGAGCCAACGGTAGCTATGTCAAAAATAACTGTCAAGATTTGAACCCACACAAACAATAAAAATAAGTTACCCATAAGTAACATTTTGTTATGCAGAATAACAACTTAATTAATTATTTAAATCACGAACAAAGGTACAACCAATTAATTTTTATATTCTCAATGATATCATAATCTCGTTTATTGACAATGTAAATAATAACATCATTCAAATTGCTTATAAAATACAAGGCCATCTAAAAATATGGCCTCGTATGATTAAAAAGAAGATTTTTACGATATTTTAGCTCAACACGTTGTTTCGTTGCATTGTTGAGCAGGCAGTTTCCACTAGTACGTAAGTTATATGTTGTACTTTAGAATGACATCAGAGTATCTTTATCGAAAGAACAACTGGACAACATTGTAGTCAACAACAATGTAGAGCAAATCACGATGTATTTCATTATACTGCTATATTTACCGTCCATTACGTGCACTATCTCCGTAAACTAATCGTAAATCAGCCGTCCCTTATCAAAAAAACTATTGCAAAATTAATAAATCGTTTTAACGTGAAAAGCAGGCTTCAAAACATTTAATACTAATAATATTAAATACTATTTCGAATCCTACTAATATTATAAATGCGAATGTTTGTGTGTGTTTGTTACTCTTTCACGCAAAAACTATTGAACGGATTAAAATAAAACTTTAAAGTAAACAGCATAAACATCAGAATAACACATAGGCTATTTTTTATCCAGGTACCACCTGGTTTGAAGTGTGTGGTAGCCGGTAAAATTACAGACATCAGGGTGAGTTTCCACTATAAATAATAATAAAATCTTTATTCATTAACTTAGTGCTAATATTAACATAACGGAATAGTACCTATTTATAAGTAACAATTTACACTATGCCTGAACTAGGATGAACCTGTATCTCAGGCGAAAACTGACGCGGGGCTGGGCGGAGTGGACTGTGAATTTACCAATCACAGTACTCGAAATAGTTAACCCAAAAATTTCTAGCATTGTGCTTCTAATTGACGAATGCAGTGCATCGTAGAGTGCGATTTGTTCATTCGTGATCTACGAATTAGTGTTTTGGTATAAAAATAAGTTTTGTGTTAAAAAATATTTTTCAAAGACAAGCTGGTGTAAAAACATTCAATCTTTGCACCAGCGTGCTATTACCCGCCACATAATATAACGTTGTCATCGGAACTTGACAAGAATGCAAAGTTTTTACTCAATTTAAGTATTTACTAAGGAGTTCCATTGTGAGTGTCTGTTTAACAGCTCCTGACTCCATCATCAGATCAGCTCGCCGACATCATAAGTTAAAGCCAAGTTAAATAAGTATGCAAAATTTCAGCTCAATCAGTCTTCAAAATTGAGTTGCAAGATTCCACCTAAACAAACATAGATACTTACATTCAAAGTTAAATAAAATCTTGTAACAAGCTTACAAAGTACCAGTTTACTGTGTGAATGCGCCTCTAGGCACTATTTCAGCCGATTTTATGCTCCTTCACAATCTACATAAAGTAGCCTCGTATTTTACTCGGAGCTTATAAAATTAGTACTCTTGTTTAGTGCCGTGCAGTCTATGAAATATGCCTTAAGTTTTATAGAGCTGATATTGTTTATGGGGATGTAGATTATCAATCTATTGATCCTTCGAACTCCATACAAGTTGCTCCATAAATAAAACTGAATTTATCATAACTTTTTTTAGATCTCTTAAAAGTTTATGGTCTATTTGTATGACTTAGGGAAGAATTATATTAGACCGGGCCGTGTCCGGGCCGGGCCGGAGCCTTTAGTTAGTAGACGGGCTAGTGTCCGGGCACGGCCCGGTCTAATATAAATCTACCCTTATAGGTACTTCCGCTATTAATAGATCCGCTATAAATTAGCACCTCACATCGTGTAATTTGTATTGTATTTCTCTCTAATCCACTTATAAGAATAGGAACTGATTTCCTCATGATGTATTCCATTGCCGTTTTGAGCACATTTTTAGAATAGAAAAATTTATTCACTACCTGGATCCAAACCCACACTCAATGGGCTTTACATGTCTTGTTACCGACTCTCTCTTAGTCCAAAAGTTTTAATGAAGTATAGTGACCCTAAAAAGGCCCAATGTGGTGAATGGATAGACGCCTCGTAAAGGTTTTTCTTGCAAGGTTCGGTGAAAATTTGTTTAAATATAATTTTACCAGGTTCCTTCAACTTTGGAGTAAAATTATTATACACCAAAACTAAGTCCTATAAAATAAAGGAAAATGTATATTAAGATGTGTCCGAGACTCCTGTCTTCAAATAAGTATGAACTTCAAGCCACAACACCGTAAATTTCACTCGGAACTTCCACGCCTAGTCACCTGCACCTTGGACAATTTATTTGAATTTATTACTAAATACAAATAAGCACACCAAACGCGCTTAATATCCCCGCAATATTTTTCTATCTCCGCCATTATCTCGAGTTCACATAACAAGCCTAACTTTTCAACTTCAACTTAAGAACGTTGTAAATTGTACGCATTTATAGAGCCTAAGCGCGCCCTGGGTGGCGAGATAATACTACCATCACCTTGCCATCCACAAAAATCCTCAATCCACCTTATTTTGAGGGACATAAGCGCCAAATTTGCTTGGTTTTAGCTGGTTTTGAGTTAGTACTGTTGGTTCTTGAAAGTGAGTTTCAGAAATCGTTATAGCTATTGTAAATCTATCGGTTCGCTAATGATACGGGTCACAGATTGGGTTAGTGCGGGCACTCTTATTTTACAACTTGACGCCTTGACGGCCTGTCTCTAGTAATAAAATGTAAATCTACATCACTTTACAACTAATAATTGTAAAATCGATGTTTTTTTTGTAAATGACTGAACAGGCACGTGGATACCTACCAGCCGTGCTTGATTAATAGAATCTCTACACTTGGAGCCAATGGGAAAGGCCTGGAAACCATTAATTACCCTGACTTGCACAAGGTTCTAAACAGTGCCAAAGCTAGGAACCACTTCAATCAAGAAGAACAAAATGCCAGAAAAATTACAAAGTTTCGACACCGATGGCATTGATTGGAAAATCTTTGCGTCTGACTATTTATTGATGAGATAAAGTCCATAGTGACCATAGTGTTGTACCGAAGTGTTGTGTAAGTGTTGTGTTGGTCACTCATCCATTTGTCAGAGTGTCACTCCATATGACAAGAGCTTAAACCATAGGAAACGCAACAGTTTACGACACAGCTTTGATTCTGTAAGCGATGTAAAAATTGAATTTCCATGTTAAAGATTAGAGTATTTTATAAACGCGTGGGCGGTATTGTATGAGTTTCATATAGGTACAGTTCTCGGCTGCTACCACGTAGGTAAGATGTAGAAGACAGCATCGCTTGTACAAAGCAACATTAATTAAAACTCAGTAATCGCCTAAATAATAACTAGCCAAATTCTACAAACAATAATAATGCAAGTTTCTTCAATCACGCTGTAACAACTGAACAGATTTGCATGAAAATTTTAATTCTTTGTAATTTGTTACCTGCAATGCAATAGTTTTATTCGAGTACCTACCAAACAAGCAAAGCTGCGGACGAAAGCGAGTTACAAATATTTCAAAACATTGTGTATGATGTAATTAACTAATTCAGAAATTTGCATCGATTGATCTCATCATTGGTGTCGATTCTGTTGGCATTCGTCACACAACTGGAGAATCATTCAACAAACACAACAAAAATGAAGTTAGGATAACCTGGTGTGTGCCACAACAACTGCCGCGCACTGCACTTAGGTATTATGTAGATAAATTGTTGTGGGAATATAGTGTTAGGTCTTCTCACTCTTTATTAAAGACGGTCAAGCGGCTGGGGGGTCAAAGTTTACTTGGTAGAGTGCACTTTAAAATACCACTTTAATACAAATATTTAAAAACATAGCTCTCGATGGCGTGGTGGGCGAGTGGCCGGCTGCGGCGACACACTTGCTGGAACAAATATTTGCATATTGAAACACAACATATATGTATCGAGTTTGAGTTTTGATCAAATGTTACTCGTAGTTTCTGATAATCATGACATTGCAAGGAGCTAGAGTTGACTTAGGGAAGGCCATGCTGCTATGCATCATCTTATCGCTTATAATAAAACACTATCTCGCAGATCATAATAAAAATGCATGCTAATTCCAACACGATTTGTAAAAGAATTGTTTTATAAATAAACATGAACAAGCTGACCCGGCGAACTTCGTATCGCTTTAGAATAAGTTCCTGTCTCGTTCCCGTTCCCGTTCCCGTTCCCGTTCCCGTTCCCGTTCCCGTTCCCGTTCCCGTTCCCGTTCCCGTTCCCGTTCCCGTTCCCGTTCCCGTTCCCGTTCCCGTTCCCGTTCCCGTTCCCGTTCCCGTTCCCGTTCCCGTTCCCGTTCCCGTTCCCGTTCCCGTTCCCGTTCCCGTTCCCGTTCCCGTTCCCGTTCCCGTTCCCGTTCCCGTTCCCGTTCCCGTTCCCGTTCCCGTTCCCGTTCCCGTTCCCGCTCCCGTTCCCGTTCTCATTTCTGTATCAAACTCACTAAAGAGTTGTTGCAGCTGCATGATAATCTCTCTCCTAGCTGAACGATTGATAGAACAGCCGTCGTTTTAATTTTCTTATTATTTTTTTTATATACAAACCTTGTCCTGAATGAGAAAGACATAAAAAATGAATCATCCAATTTGGTGCAGTCGTTCGGAAGTTATGTGCGTACATACATTTTTATATATTAGATTGAATTTACATTATCATGAACACCCAGAATGGTGGGATGTGTTCTGCGTGTTCATGATCTACTGAATGTACTGACTTGCATTTGCCAACTTGAGGCATTCAGGTGTCTAACGTTATAACGCCTACAATTTCAGTGGCTACCATACCCTATACCCTTCAAGTCGGAACACAGCAATGCTGCTGTGTAATAAATAATGGTGGACATCTCACACATCGCCATCTAGCCCCAAACTAACCAAGGCTTGTACTACTGGAACCAGATTACAGATAGAATATTTTTTTGTAAATACATTACATACAAAATTCCTACATATAACACACAGCCACAGAACAAACATCCATATTCACACAAATGTTTATCCTGGGTGAAGATCGAAGCCATAACCAACAGCGCAGAAGTCAGAGCTACTACCAACTGAGCTATGAGGCTAGTCATAAATAGGTATGATGATTACTAAACCCTCAAAGTTGTGACAGGCAACAGCAGTAACTCAACACTAACTAACCACCAATCCTATAAGTACTATTCACGGTCGAATCGAAGAAAACTAAATGTATTGTAACACACCTTTATAGCTCTGATCCTATTTGTAACGGGTGTCACATTCAAGACTTTACATAAATTACATCTTTACGGCGTTTTTGTAAGTTGCGTCTGGCAGGTGCATACATATAAACATACATAAAGTCACGCCTGTTTAGAATAGAAATCGTTTATTCAATTACCACACAAAAGGAATTATAAACAAATGTACTCGTTAATCTAATAATTCACTAAACAATTCAGCAAAAAAAAATCCCAGAGTTTTAGGCAGAGATCACGGCTTTCCATTTGCTACGATCCTGAAATACCTCTTTTGCTTTATTCATATTTTTCATACTTACTCGTCGGTTTAGAGTACTCTTGACTTGGCCTTTCTCCAAAACTTCACCAATTTGGTTTTCTAACTTTCAAACTCTTCCAACGTTCCCAATCACACTCGCAGGTGCTCTATGTAACAAATAAATACAAATATGGTAATAATGAAAATATCCAAAATTCATACAACTAAATTTCTAATTCTGTGTGACCTCTTTGGTGTTAAATGTAGTAAACGCACTTGTCAAAAGTTACTGTATAGTATGCCAGAAATGTAAGTAATTTCTACCTACTTTAACCATTCAGTATCATATTCAGTTGGAGCTACCGGTTTCCCGTATTCCTTAAAAAAAGTAATATCAACCTTATTGTTATGAAAATAGGGACTATGTATAGTGTATATGGAATTTTGGATGTATACAGTATCAATGTTGGGTATATTATGTAAGATAATACGTTGCTTATGGAGATAAACTCAGTACAATCAATTTTGTTATATTTATTGACGATAAAGCGACTGCCTACGGACTATGATATAAGCTTTTTGGATTAAATGTATGACAAATGAACTGATCATAAAAATAATATATCGAAAATAACGCAAGATTTTGTCGCTATCTAAATAATACAGCCGAGCTTGTTGGTCCAACCGAAAGTCGCGGTAGACTTTAGTTAGTTCTGAAGGTCGTGGGATCGAAACTCGGCTTCTTGATTTTTCTATTCAGAACATAATCAAACGAAACCCTTTCTAATTTTTTGAAAATAAAATATGTCCTTTGTTGTTTGATAACTAAGCTTTTAATAGGTATAAGATTTTTTTTTAATTGGTCCAGCAATTTTTATTTTATCCATTGCAAACAAAAATATTTGGGGGCACGGCAGTGCCCCCGCCAAGTCGAGCGCGAAGCAAACACTGCCGTACCATCCTTTACTGGAACCATTTCGCCGCATTTTCAGGCCCCTATTTGAGAACCTCTGGATAAGACCAGAACGCTGAAATTTTCGTCATCCAGTAAGCCATAATCACATACTTAAAATCCAAAATTTCAAGCCTGTAGGTCATTTAGTTACGAAGTTAAGCGAAAGCAAAGTTTCGAATTTTAGACAGACACTCACTCACTCACTCACTCACTCACTCACTCACTCACTCACTCACTGGCTTTTATACTTACTTATACTTACAAGTTTACAAGAAGAAATAGTCGAACGATTAACTTTATTCTACTCGAACATTACACAAATTGAATAAACAAATTAACAAATTAAATAAACTAAAATATTAATTTCGCTCAAAATTTGATCAAAATATAATGCATTGGATTAAGAGTGGCGGTGATACCCGCACACGTCGCTAGATGGCGCTGACTGTATTTTAAACGCGCTTACGATTTGTTTTTATAATAAAAAACTACTCATAAAAAGAAAAAAAACTGTGTAAAATAAGAAAATCTAATAAAATAAATCAATAAGCCCACGTTTCTACAAAAAGAAGTGAAATCCCACCAAAAACATTCTGTAAAAAACTAGCCAAGTCTCGATGGAGCTGCTTGTTTATCTCTAAAAAGTAATGAAATCTAGACAAAGTCGTGTCAAGTCTGAGGTTCTTTACTGCGATTTCTTTATTATTATAGAATGTTATGTGACTTGGCCGTTGAAGAGTACATAAGGGTACAAAACCAGGTGCTCCATGACACCATTGCACCAATCTGTCGCCAGAACCGCTACCCATTAACGATGGAAAATTGCCACTTAGAAAACGTTGATTCAATAACCAGTAAATTGTAGGCTTGATAAAGCTGCGTATTTCAATAATACTTATGTAAAGGCGAGCCTGAAACAAACAGTATAAAAAATACGTCTATTTTATGTTAGATCGGTGGTCGATTTGACGCTCCAAGAAGACAGCAGAAGTCAGCATTGTCAATGCTGAATGCATGTGTTGCAAGATCAACAACAGCCTAAAATAAGACACTAGCGTCCAATTACCAATACCTGTATTGGCTATTATCTGTAGTTACAACAGATATAACATTACGTGTAAACAAAATTGACTTGTACCCACTAACGTATAAAGAATGTTCAACGGCCAAGTCACACAACATTCTATAATAATAAAGAAATCGCAGTAAAGAACCTCAGACTTGACACGACTTTGTCTAGATTTCATTACTTTTTAGAGATAAACAAGCAGCTCCATCGAGACTTGGCTAGTTTTTTACAGAATGTTTTTGGTGGGATTTTTTTTACTCTATTTATAATATGAGTATAGAAGTACTTTTAGACCGGGGAGACAGTAGGGAAAATTCACAATTTGGCGCCTTCTTAGGTCAAAGTAAAAGTCAAAAGTTATTTATATTATAATAAAATCACAAGGATCACTTTGAAACGTCTTAGTAGCTGGGTGAAGCTACGCCTGTTTCTTCCGACTATTGTCTAGCTAGAAGAATCTGGCAACAAACACGGCTTGGTACCTATAATTTTTTTCAATGATCATTTCCCAAGATCTCCAATGTGATGCCGATCGAACAAAGGTGAAGGCTCAAACAAAAATAATAATTAAAAGTACTAACAGAGGTATCTAAAATGAAATATTGAATATTATGTATATAAAGAACTTTCAAAAGCGGCATCTCAGCCTTGGTCAGGTAACCATAATATCGAATAGTAGGTAATAATTTATAATACAGGTTTTATAGTGGTATAAAATGTAGGTAATCTGTAATGATGCCGAATGATTGGCGCTAGCACCTTGACCCGGCTGCCGTTCGTTCATCTAGCGTTCATGAATCGAATGCTTTGCATTGCAAAGATGGAAACGTCAAGACTCGAATTATCTGTTCATTCGAGCTGATGGAGACAAATGTTAATAGGTACCAACTCAACATACCGCTTCATAATTATTCAAATTATTCAAAAATAAACAAATTAAAACGATAACAATAACTAAATAGGTAAGATTAATCAACAGTTTAGGTACTAATTTACTTTTAATACAATGTTACTAACGAAGTACCTACCTGCCTCAGAAACGTATAATATTAAAAGGCAGTTTATCATAGGCTCACTATAATACCTAGGCATCTTTAAGGATGATTGGGATATTATCCAAATTAGATTTTATATATTTATATTGGGATATCCAATTGGGCCCAAACATTCTTGAAGATGCCGTTTGCCGAGGTCATAAACACGACCAAACATTATTTAACCTTTGAGAGGTTCCCCGACTTTTTAGACATTTTAGACTTCATACTTTTTAACCCTTTTTAGACAGGTGATTTCCAAACTGCATATCATAGTGAGCACGTTGATTTTTTTTCCATTCATAGATCCGCACTTCGTCAAAAACTACAGTTATTTTTTACTCCCAAACAGTAAAGCCATCGTCGATCACACTTCCGATGACGCAACATTTTTACAGTTCTCTATAAAAAGTTCAATAATCATTTTAACACAATATACATCAAATTTACAGCATATGCAATCTATAACGAGCCCTAAATTACTTAAAGCCTGATTCATTGACAGTTTTATACAACACCATCGGTGGCACGCCCAGATAAAATATAATTTTAGACTAGGCTTGTGACCCGGCCTCGGTTATTGGCCAATTAGAAGCCGCCTACGTGAGGCCTAATCTGTATAATATTATTTTATTCGTCTGCGACCCGCAGTGCTAATGTGCCCTTCAGACTAGATCTTTAATGATATAGCGCGATGATGTTAATCAGGGACATAAAATTTACGTTGAATGTTATGATTGATAAATCATAAATATTCTGGGACTGGTTTATATCTAACTGTGGGCACGCGACGACGCCATTCCACATACATTCTGAATATTAATGTTGAATTAGATAAAAATATATTATTTAAGTACCTATTCGTTCGTTCGCCTACAAGCTGAATTTATCGAAGTTGATTGTAATAAGGCTAATATCACAAGAAAAAGTGCATAATTATTACACAGGTACCTAACAAAATGAAGTCGGTGACAGAAACTAATAGATAGTAGGTACTGGTGTAGGTAGGTATACCTATCTTTATTACTTGGTTGCATAAATTTTGATATAAACTGTTATAATTTTAATCATATATTTCCAAATAAGCCGTCCAAATCCATTTTAGGGTTACTCGAATATTTTTCGAAGATGGAAATATCAAATGCTTTGAAATAAAATAACACTTTACGAAACCATCAATAATAATTGGGTTAATTAATTATAAATAATGCAAAAAAAATCATGTCTAACCGTTGTTTAGTTTTTCGTAAAAGAAGGACAAACCAACGAACACACTTTCATATTTATCATAGACAAACAAACATATTGTGAAAACTTTCCTCCTACAAGTGGCTAAGGCATCTTTCCTATTCCAGAATGTATAAATCTTATCTCTTACATCTATTAAGATTCAAAATTACTTTTCACTCACGCGCTCGAAGTTCCAGCCTTTGATTTATATATGAACTGAAGAATCGCAGTATTCATTCATAAGTAATTTGTCATGTGAAGTGAGAAAATGTTTCATTGTCTGTTGGAGCGGTAAATAATACTATCCGTATTTCTTGCTATGAGGACACACCACCCAGTGAAGGAATTTATGATAGATCAGACAGTCGGTCAGTCAGTAACGCAAATGTTTTATATATTTAGATGACAAAAACTAACTTCTTTTTATGCATTACTAGCCCCGGCTTCGCACGGGTGCAAAGCTGATTCCTATAAACCTTCCTCCTGAACACTCTATCTATTAAAAAAAACCGCATCAAAATCCGTTGTGTAGTTTTAAAGATATAAGCATACATACAGACGCGGGAAGCGGGAAGCGACTTTGTAGTGATGTGATGTAGTGATGTAGTGATTACGTGTATTGCAAAGACAAAGTTTTTTATTTAGACTTTACAAAGAATAATCATTCAGTACAATCGAATTCTAATAAAACAATGTCAATTCATTCATTCGTTGTGTTATTTTATTTGAGCTATGAAGTGATCATTAAAAATTCACCATGTCAAGTGCACTACATAGATGGGAAAGTCGAATAGACTAGAGATGGGACCAGTCTCTATTTTTTATCGATTACTTCTGAACTACAGAAGCAAGCATCGTTGATCGAGAGAGCGAAGCTAGTTAAAGTTAACTCAGCAATTCGAAAATTCTTCAAACAAAAGATTTAAACGCGCTCTTCTCGCTACGATTGTTTTCCAAATCTTGTCCTTATTTATAAGTTAGTTTTCCCTAAACTGAGTTTCAAAAACTAGGTGAAACTACGCTTTTTCCTTACGCCCAAGCTTAATAAAATCAGACAGCAATACGGTTTCGAACCTATTTTTATGGTTTGTAGAGCTCGTGGTCGGCGAAGTGCGTAAAACGCCTTGGCGGCAATGGTTTCTTATCAATTATTACGAGTAGGTAGTTCGATAGTTTCACATCACTAGTACCTGCGTTGTATGACAGGACTTCAAGTGTTGATCACAGCACTGTTTCAGAGCTGGGCTGGTCGAGTGTCGGCCGAGTAATAAGTGCGATTCCCAGACTAGATGACTGGACTGTCTCGTAGGACCACCATCAATTGAGAGGTCATTGTGCATTTATTTTATTGGAATAGCAAGTCGCATATCTAAATTTACGAGTACCTAAAAAAGTTAGGCCACAATAAGTAAATAAATAAAATAGTTTTTGTTTCTTGCTTTTCTAGGCCTGAGATTATTATTGTGTCGCTTTACATAATTATCTTCTTGGCTTTTATTTCTTCCGTTTATAATCTTAATAGATCCAGTTGGTCGCAAAAGTTGCAATTTGGCCATAATACTGCATTTTAAACAGTGGTAGATTTACACAGATCAGATTATCAGATATTCACAGTTTTACAAATCAGAACTGTTCTGAAAAAATAACTTAATAATTCGCCCTGATTTTATAATATCGTTGTAATAAAAAACCTTTAGATTAAAACACTTTCTTTCCTACGGAAGCTTTTTCAATAACTTTTATTTTCTTTTGAGAAAGCATACATTACGGGGCGTCCTGAATATTAACGGTTACATGGTCACCCTCACCTCTTAACTTCATGAGCCATTGTTGTTTTTGTCTCTGAGTGTTCCTCTGTTGCGGGATAATTCATGTCGTTATAATAATATTGAGCGGTTTCTGCTCTCGGTTCTTCGAGTCGTCAGGTTTCTTGAAGGTGAGGCTGGGTTTCAAGTGATAATAGCCAATACCACTTTTATTACATAAGTACGTAATATCACGCCTGTTTCCCATAGGATCTTCATCTTTACCTATTACGATCCTGACACACTTTTTTTGCTGCACTTATCTATATACTTATAATAAATCTGTAGAGAGGTCAATTCTGTACATGAAATATATTTCCAAAATAACTATCAGGGGGTGATTAGGGTTCGATACTGATGCCAAAAATGCAATCAGTAAATTTTTTGTCTGTCTGTCTGTCTGTCTGTAGGTATAACCGTTATAGAAACAAAAACTACTCGACGGATTTTAACGAAACTTGGTACAATTATTTTTCATACTCCTGAGCTGGTTATAGTATACTTTTCATCACTCTACAATCAATAGGAGCAGAGCAGTAAAAGGAAATGTTGGGAAAACGGGAGAAGTTACTCCATTTTTTAAGCTTCCGTCGCGTGAGCAACCTTAATGGTTAAAGCTACACAGAAATGATGTATGAGGGAAATGTTCTCCTTAATAAAAAATATCCCACGACAGCATATGTCTATCATATATTTATGGTTGACTCACAATAACACGTGTAACTCGAACATTCTCCAACGTTCGCGACCGGCCTAGCAACTAGGCGTCAAGCGCGCAGTTCGGCCGGTCGCGAACGTTCGAGAAATCAACAGAAATCGTCTAATGTAAGCTGTGAAAAAAAAACGTTTTATATAAAGACATTCTGTTGTATATTTAGTACCTATCAGCATTGCACCCGTGCGAAGCCCGGGCGGGTCGCTAGTTCAAAATAAGCCATGTTAGCCGAGTGAGAAGTACCTACCTCAACTTTCAATCTGAAGGTCGTGGATTCGATTCTCGGTGTGCATCATGGATTTTTCTAACACTCACAAAAACGCGTGATTATACATGCTCCAAACGGTGAAGGAATACATCGTGAGGAAACCAGTTAGAATTCTTATAAACTGCGATGGGCTTGCAACCTGCCCCGTATGGAATGTTAACTACTGCAAAATGTGGGCATGTGCCAAATGTAATGTTTGGACGTGCCTCTGACTACCCCTTTTAGATATATTCAATGATCTAAGCGCCTTGAGATCTGAGAGTATATCTACTGTACTTGGGGGTTACAGTCGTTATCCTATTTATTTTATTTCATTATTTTTATTCGCATCACATTCACTATGACCATCTACTTTTATGGTAAAGCTCTATTCTGCAAAATATTCTAACTACCTACCCTGTTATTTCTTAGTACAACTATAAAACATTAATAGCTAATCATAGGTATCTGGGTACTTAGGTACTAGGTTTATAGACCTAAGCCTATTTTTTCTATTTTTATAGCTAAATCTTTGGTTTCTTACAAATAATACGGCCGCAATTACGGCAGTTAGACACACGGTATTTTTATTTTTCCATGTTATCAAGAGATCCAATTATTAAAAGAAACTTATTTCACACGAACGGTATATCACCGGATAGCTAGGTACCTACTGGTAGATTGTCATATAAAAACAATTGTTTCTAAAGATAATAGGTACTATATTGTAACTGCCGGTAAAACGGTCATCGCTTCTTAGGAAACCAAACTATAAATGCAATTTTGTAATGCCCTATTACTAGTTAGGTGCTCATATTTAGCTTGTCGCTTCTATAACCATCTTTACAAAGTAAATGGCGTAAAAACACTTGCTTCTGGTTCGTAATCTCGTACTAATTATTTTACGCATAATGCATTCTGTTATCAATGAAATAGGTGTTGGTGTATACTAAGATAAAGATTGTGCAGATATTTATGACCTTAAGTGTTGCTTAATGCGTGTCGATTAAGTGGTAGCTTGGGCGCAAAGTAAACGGTCATTTTGTATGTAAACTGCTAGATAACTTAACCCTCTGTATGGATATTTGTAGATAGCTAGCCTTTAAATATTGACTCGACTTCGATGTAAGCGATTTGGAAGGACTTCTCTGTGTTCCGTCTCATCCATGCTCAAATACCTGATCACTTATTATTCAGAACTACTTACTTAGGTACCTACCTACTTTACAAAATGTAGAATGAAAACTGTAGCAACTTCAAGGGCCCACATAGGTTCTGATTATGTAAGCTAAAAACCGTTTGTTAAAAAACATACTGAATAATGGAATTTCCAGTAAGAAGTGTAAGAATCTACAGTTATTTTAAATAACTGTAGATTCTTACACGGAACTTTAACACGTAACCTTTAACCACCAAAAACATTCTGTAAAAAACTAGCCAAGTCTCGATGGAGCTGCTTGTTTATCTCTAAAAAGTAATGAAATCTAGAAAACGTCGTGTCAAGTCTGAGGTTCTTTACTGCGATTTCTTTATTATTATAGAATGTTGTGTGACTTGGCCGTTGAATATTCTTTATACGTTAGTGGGTACAAGTCAATTTTGTTTACACGTAATGTTATATCTGTTGTAACTACAGATAATAGCCAATACAGGTATTGGTAATTGGACGCTAGTGTCTTATTTTAGGCTGTTGTTGATCTTGCAACACATGCATTCAGCATTGACAATGCTGACTTCTGCTGTCTTCTTGGAGCGTCAAATCGACCACCGATCTAACATAAAATAGACGTATTTTTTATACTGTTTGTTTCAGGCTCGCCTTTACATAAGTATTATTGAAATACGCAGCTTTATCAAGCCTACAATTTACTGGTTATTGAATCAACGTTTTCTAAGTGGCAATTTTCCATCGTTAATGGGTAGCGGTTCTGGCGACAGATTGGTGCAATGGTGTCATGGAGCACCTGGTTTTGTACCCTTGTGTACTCTTCAACGGCCAAGTCACATAACATTCTATAATAATAAAGAAATCGCAGTAAAGAACCTCAGACTTGACACGACGTTTTCTAGATTTCATTACTTTTTAGAGATAAACAAGCAGCTCCATCGAGACTTGGCTAGTTTTTTACAGAATGTTTTTGGTGGGATTTCACTTCTTTTTGTAGAAACGTGGGCTTATTGATTTATTTTATTAGATTTTCTTATTTGACACAGTTTTTTTTCTTTTTATGAATAGTTTTTTATTATAAAAAGAAATCGTAAGCGCGTTTAAAATACAGTCAGCGCCATCTAGCGACGTGTGTATCACCGCCACTCTTAATCCAATGCATTATATTTTGATCAAATTTTGAGCGAAATTAATATTTTAGTTTATTTAATTTGTTAATTTGTTTATTCAATTTGTGTAATGTTCGAGTAGAATAAAGTTAATCGTTCGACTATTTCTTCTTGTAAACTTGTAAGTATAAGTAAGTATAAAAGCCAGTCTAGTCTTATCCAGAGTTTTCCTTTAATTTTATTGCGTACTAGCAGTCCGCCCCGGCGTCGGCGTCGCACGGATGTAATAATGATATTATAGGTAATTTTTTTACACCTTGGGTTACATTATCGAATTTTTCATAAGGATCCCTAATAAAACTTTTAGTATCGCAGACTTTTTTTGTAGATATTGATGTCCTCTTTAAAACTTTAGTACATCACTTTGCTCTATTATCAACAATTTCAGCAGCGTACGCGATATAAGGATTTTTTTGTTTTTTTTTACACGTTGGGTTACATTATCGAAGTTTTCATACGGATCCCTAATAGTTAGACATATAGTATTGCATACTTTTTTGTAGATATTGATGTCGTCTTTAAAACTGTAGTACATTACTTTGCTCTATTGTCAATAATTTCCGCAGCAAACGCAATGTAAGGATTTTTTTTTTAATTTTTTCACACTTTGGATTACTTTATCGATGTTTTCATACGGATCCCTAATATTTTTGAAAATATACTATAGCCTATGTTCATCAGGGATAATGTAGGATTCTAATGGTGAAAGAATTTTTCAATTCGGTCCAGTAGTTGAATATTTTTTGTAAAGGCGGTATGTCGATCTCTAATAGTTTGGTTAGGCTTTTGTGTTTTCTTATCAGGGTCACCAGGTACTCCAGATCTTCGATTATCCTAGTTTTTATGGTTTTCCCTTTATGTGGCCATTAAACCCTAACTCTGTACCAAATTTCAGCTCTCTGAGTTTATGGGAAGTACTAGTTCTATTCTGATGATCATGAGTGAGTGAGTGAGTGAGTGAGTGAGTGAGTGAGTGAGTGTCTGTCTAAAATTCGAAACTTTGCTTTCGCTTAACTTCGTAACTAAATGACCTACAGGCTTGAAATTTTGGATTTTAAGTATGTGATTATGGCTTACTGGATGACGAAAATTTCAGCGTTCTGGTCTTATCCAGAGGTTCTCAAATAGGGGCCTGAAAATGCGGCGAAATGGTTCCAGTAAAGGATGGTACGGCAGTGTTTGCTTCGCGCTCGACTTGGCGGGGGCACTGCCGTGCCCCCAAATTCATTACATGTTATTATTATCTCATAACTATTGTAATATAGTCGAAACGTCGGTAAAATAAAACGTGATAAAGACCCGTGTAAAAATCAATAGTTATGTTTAGACTAGATACTAATCACGATACCTAGTTTGGAAAATTATATGGAATAATATTTTGGTACCTACTTATCTAGGTTCTACGTTACTTTTGAAAGTAGTCATCATACAGCTTTTGCAGGCATCTGTCAACAAAACTCGTTACTCAGAAATGCCTCTTTCAAAAAAACAGCAAGTAGGTAGGTAGGTACATACTACCTAGATAGGTAGACAGATAAATAACTGTAAAGGTGTCTGATATGATACCTCTCACATCAAAGTGCTAACCATACCTACATTTCAGGCCGTTCCCAAAATTCATCTAAAACCGATACCTATACGAGATGACTCGACAATAAAACATAATAAAGTTATTGCAGCCACCGACCGATGCGTGTGAAAGACAAACAGAGGGACGACGCTAATCTTGCTAATACGGTATAAATTGAGATACAATTCAATAAGAATTTATTGAGATGTACCAAGCCAGAAGTGGTCAGTTGACACATGGGTGAAGAGCACTCTAACACGGTTAGAGAACTTTTTAGAGGTGTGGTTTGGATTTGGTTAGTTGTTGGCGTAGGTTTGCCCCGCGACCCCGTTATGCCCTCCTTCCCCTAAATAGAAAAAATAACGTAAAATATATATGTACCTAACTTTCACGTTCCACTTCCACGAGATACCAGTGATTTATGTATAGATATTAGTGATTTAGTGATTCCTGGCCTGACCCCATTCAAACGTAAATATCTCGGGACCACTTCTAAGTAGTAAAATTTTTGATTTTAAGTACAATTCGTACAATTCGTCCTCCTTGTAACTGCATTTAAATGAGCCCATAAGTGGTCTCTTAGCCTTAGGTGGTCAGGCTGCGTAGTACCACACTTACACACACGATTTTCCAAATTAATAAACAATAAATCTTTTGCTGATTACGAAGCTTTTTTACTTCCTTTTTCGGAAATTCACTCAATCTATTGATAAAAACTAATTAATGTCGTAGGAAAAATACAAGAGCAAAAAAAAAATAATTACTACTTATTTAGCTCCCTATAAATTTTGTTAAAATTGTAGGGTAGAGATTGATTGGTTAAAAAGCATGTTTATTGTAGGAAACTACTTAGGTACCTACCTAAGTGTGCTACTTACATTAAATATAATGGATCTAACTGTTAGAGTCCACACCTCCGGCACCAATGCACATAGGAAGCAATAAACCCAAGTTGAATTTTAGATGTTTACCACCAACATTGTTTCTATAATTAGAAAAGTGCGAATCAACATCACTAAGGCTGTTTACTAAAGGTACTGAAGTAGATACATAACCATAATCGGTTAAATCCCAACAATACTCGGGCCCTACTCTGCAAAACGATTTCATCATCATCGGCAACAGTGACAGTGCTCCGTTATATTCGGCCAAACCGCACTCAGAAATCATCATCTGTCTTTCTTTCTTTCTTTTACTTACTTTACTTACTTAACTGTCGTAGTAGAATGTATGATATCCAATTGTCCAAAGTAATGTCGGTTGTAACTATAGATTTTGACAAGGGCGTAATTACCTTTAATTTATTTTCCCGACGGTTCGACGAATCACGATAGTTTGAAAAATAGTAATGTCGGTTGGTCTATCTTCCAAATTATAATTATAGTCGGAAACGATGTGACGTTCGTCTCGATACGTAAATCGTTGATCGTTTTCAAGAGTAGACCCTTTGGCTAATCGGCTCATAAGCAGCCGGTTCATGTAGGTACGAGTACTTAGCCACTCGTAGGTATTTTCTACTAGGTATTAGTGATCTTTTAGGTCTACGATAACCATCGGTAAATCTAAATGTTGGTGAACTTTATCGTAGAAGACAAACATGCGCCGGCGCCGTGCGTGTCTACTGCCTCAATTAGTACCACCTGGTTTAAACTGGCATAATTCTTAATAGACGAAAAAGCTATGGTACTACTACTCTGATAGCTTACCTAGCTATGTATTGTTATAAACTCGTAGCTAAATAACTAAGTAAATAAGCCCTGACGGAGCCCGCCGCGCTGAATGAAGAATCCAAGCGTATAGGTATAAATAGGTATCTTAGCTTATACGTGAAAGTAACGAATTGTGCTAGATACCTACTAAATACTGAATACAACTAAAGAAAACCCACTTATTATGTCGGTAGATTGAATAGATTTTGTTTTCACAATTTTCGAGAAAATTACTCGGAATTAAAACACAATCAAACAAGCGTTAAACTATCTAGCCTAGCCCATTCTAGAAGGTATAAGGAATCATGGCTAAAGATGACGATAAGCTCTCTCCTTTACTGTATATTTCAGTGCCATTAAACCAGCCCACACTTATTTACAACTAACCAAGGATAAACAACTTCTTAGAAACCTTAAGGTGGTCGCAAACATAGCTTTGTTTGAGCGCCAATTTTAGACCTCTTCCACTACATCCCACAAACTTCCTTACCCTGAAAATCATGCAAAAACCACCCCTACAGCATTAACAATAAAGGTGGCTTCTAAAGTAAGGTTTAAAAGTAAAAACAGTCATAATTTTAATTGCGGAATACGGCGCAAGCGCATGTTTTGTGTATTCGCAAACGTGTTAATTACCTGGCTACGGAATGTGTTTTAATGCGTCGTATATGGAGTGCAAATTCTTGCACTTAGAGCTAGCTGCTAATATCTAAAGTGGAATAACATCATCATCATCATAGGCCTATTACAAAGATAAAGAAACGGCCTCATAGGCTGAGCGTACCTAGTAATGAAAATACCTTCTAGTTTCATTCCAAAATTTTCTACCAGCTGTCTAGGAATATATGAAATTTAAAACTGAGGATTTCTTCCAACCTAGCTCAACATTGTGCAGTAAAACCAACCACGAAAACCTTAATCATTTTATTATTTGACTTATTAAATACAGACTAACTAAAATAGCATTAAGATCTTGAATACCCGACATTTAGCTATGTTGACTATGGTTTACGACCTTGGTGGATACGCAAGAAGTGCGGGTTCGATCCCCAAGGCGGGACAATTGCACGATTTGTATAATCCTGGTCTGAGTGTTGTGGTACCAACATACCAACTCAAAGTTTCTAATACCCGAGACACCGGGATGTTGTATTGGACTGTTGTGTGACATTTAATAATAAAATTTTAATTTTACACACTTCATTGAATATTATATTTCATGCTAAATTTACATTAATGTTTGAAGTTTTACTAAAATGCACAAACGTTTTCACTAACATGTAAGTCACAAAATAAAAATTACGCGTCTTGTTACTTTGCACATCTTGCGATGGCTTACATAAACTAAACTAGTAAATAGTTTAGTTATGTTTATTTATTTGATGTATATTTGACCCAAAAAGCCGTTGTATACGTTTTATGTAAGCCTACTACAGTTTTAATATTACATTAAGAGCTTGTGGTACGGCTCCGGGTGTCATTAGATGCCTTTGTGCACGAAAGGATCCCCTATGAATAAGATCATATTATTCCAGTCATCAACTCTTTCACCAACAGTCAATAGCTCTGTGTGGTGGAGTTAAGAGGTAGCGCGGGTTTGATCTTGTAATAAAAATGTTTTTGCATTACCATAGTAGGTACCATCTAAGGAAAATTATGACAAAAACCGTAATCTAAAAATTAAAAAAATACCTATTTCACTTTTAAAACTTTCGAGTACTACATTATGAGAAAACACAGGACGTTTTCACGTAAGTAATTCGCGTGTTTTCTCATATGTTTTCACATTCTAGACAAGCAAAGTCACACAATGAGTAAATCAGTTATTTCAGAAGTCACAATGGAAGGGTGTTCGTCAAAACATCATCAAAGTCAAAACTATCCCATCAAATCACATTGTTTCCACATCTATTTAGGTTTGGTCTCCTGGTCGGTGACATATCGGATGTAGATTGTATCCTCCGGCTTCGGATCTTCAATTTGGCTCTCGTCGAGCTGGGAACAGGCGATCGCAAGAGCTGAGCCATCGTGGGAGAAGCTTAGGGCTGAGACGGCTGTGTTGTATCTGTGGAAAAAGAGAAATACATACTAGTAGTTCGTGTGTAGTCTGACACTATCTATATTAATATTATACATGCGAAAGTAGCTCTGCCTGTCTGTCTGTGACTGTGACGTTAACACGGCCAGACCGCTAGGGCGATAGTGATGAAATTTCAGATAGAAATAGTTTAAAGTCTAGGGACGGATATAAAATATTTTTTTTGGAAATTTTGGATTATAAGGAATTTCAATGTATTACGATGTCGTCAAAAAACCATTTCCTGAAACTACGTGGGCGAAATCGCGGGTAATTATGAAGCTGTAAAATTTTAGATTTTCTCGGTGTTAATAGATCAAGATGTCTGATCTGAACATCCAGTTTCAGTTTGCAGATTTTAGAACACAATTATTATTTTTCTGAAATGTTATTGTAATCATTAATAACACCACATAATAAAATTGCATTATACCTTTTTGATTTCCAGCCATTTTAACCTATTGATGTTGCCACGTTTTTACGGAGATTGATTCTATTACTTACCTATGGAATTGACAAAGCCTCTTCTTATTGAAGCCATCCCAAATGTTGACGTATCCGTCGGAGCCGCCTGTTGCGAATGTGTTGTATACAGAGTGGAAGCTGATCGCATTTACCGGGTAGATCTTTTCTAGGCCTGAAATTATCAATACTATAAATTAAAACTAACTTATTAATAAACTAGCAGTCTGCCCCGGCTTCGCACGGGAGTAACGTATTATAACGATTTTATGGGTATTTTTTTCCCCAAGGTGGTTTTTTTACATTATCGAAGTTTTAATAGGGATCCCTATTTTTTTCAAACAATAAATATAGCCTATGTTACTCAGAGATGATGTAACATTCTAATGGTAAACGATTTTTTAAAATCGATCCAGTAGTTTTTGGATTTATTCCATACAAATATACAAAACATCTTTCCTCATAATAATATTAGTACCAATAGATTATTACACTCATAATAACTTTTGAATGGTATGGAATTTGGGAATGGTATAATTAAAAAAGTAATTTACAGGTACTGATATGGCCTTGAAAATGAAGTGATTTTTTTGGATAAGGATTAATACCCAGGTACGAATAATGTGGCCTAGTTTGTACAGGCGGCGTTACTATTGCATATTTTAACATGAAAAAGTAGTTATTGTGTGAAAAAGTATTTATGACCACACATAACGCGGCAATCGAGCGCGGCAAGCCGTGCTATGTTTGGACTACAGCCGCAAGCGGCAGCCGCGAACTACCTGCCGCGCGCAAACGGTGTTATTCGCACGTCAAACTTGTGTCCTGCGAAGGCCGCGCTCGAATGCCGCGCAATGTGTGGTCACACCTTATGACAGGAAAATAATTGAGTTGTTCAGCTATCTCAATTGTTCAAAGAATATTTCAGATACTGTTCCGAGGATAACAAAGAATACTTGCAAGGACATAAAAGCTATATTTCTTTTCTTGTTAACACTCACCACCATCTTTGATCCGATGACATTTGAATGCATATTTCTTTTTTTGCACCTCAGGATTACTGTCCAGGTACTCCACAGCCACTCTTCCCTCTATTGAGCTGAGGACATAGCCCTGCTTGTTGGGGAAGACTCGAATACAGCGGGTTTGGTACTTAAGAGAGGACTCACGGCGTTGGCTCACATGACCCATGTTTCGGACATCCCAAACAAATATCTTGCGGCCCGAGGTGCCAACAACAAATTTCTCACCAACTATGCTCATTGTGTAAACCTGGAAAACAAAAGTACTATTGAAAAAAAAAATTAATTGAAATGGTGCACAGCTCCTTGAAGATGTCTAAAGGGAGTATAATAAAATTATAAGTAACTAGCTGACCCGTGCCCGCTTCGCTGTGCGTAAGACATTTCTAATACCATCGTGGACTTTTTTGTAGACGTTTTTAAGGTGTACAATACTGTAGTACATTATTTTGATATATCTCGTGGGGTTCAGCCAGCATTTGCAATGTAAGCGCAAAAAAATGTGTTTATTTACGACATCACATTAGAAACCTCTAAAATTATCAGGTTGTCTGGAAGAGATCGCTTTTAGCGATAAGACCGCCCATTGTACATTTATGTTTGTTGTTATTTACCATTTGTTTTCTTTGTGTGCAATAAAGAGTTCATCTATCTATCTATCTATCTATATTATGAATGTATTATACATATAAACCTTCCTCCTGAATCACTTTATCTATTTAAAAAAACCGCATCAAAATTCGTTATGTAGTTTTAAAGATATAAGCAAACATACCTACATACATACGCGGGAAGCGGAAAGCGACTTTGCTTTATACTATGTAGTGAAGTATCAGAAATCTCTTTAAAAATACAAATCACAGAGGAACTGACAAAGACAGGACATTGTCATCTTTCTAAAATGGTATTATGTTATAAATGACTAGCTTAGGCTCACAACTTCACTCGCATTACCAAACTAGATAAAAACTAGCATATATTCCAAGTTTCATCCAAATCCATTTGAGTGTGGTTGAGACACAAACATACACACAACCTTCAGATTTATAATATTAGTAGGATTGGTCCTACTCATACTCCTACCTATATGATGATGAGTATCTTTTGTAGCTGTTGTATTGGAACAGTTAATAAAACTCTCTATTTTACCCGATGAAAATAAACATACATTTTACCTAATACATTGTAATTAAAAAAATACCAGAAGTACAATTAGAGATTCTCATAGCTTCTAAGAATCCTGTTTTTTCTAGCTGACTGCTAAGAGTGCCTTATGATAATTATAGGTACCTGCACTAAATAAGTTAGGTAAGTCAGTTACTAATAAGATGGAGGTAAGCCTTCTTAATTTCTTATTGATGCAATGTACCTAAGCTATATATATTTGAAGTTCTAAAATCCACTTTACCCTTTCATTCCCCTGATTGTAAGTCCCGACACAGTTGGGCACTCTGCTGTCCCACATCTTCACAGTACCATCCCAGCTACCCGTCAGCACAGCATTCACTTCTGCCGCATATTCCACACAACGGATAGCACCCTTGTGCTCACCGAGGGTGGTCTCAGAGGTAGCATTGAGGTCGTACATCTTGAGGGTGTTGTCAAGGCCTCCACTGTACGAGTGGACTGCATCCTGGGGAAATTTCATTTTGTGACATAAATATGAAAGAAAACCTGTACTATATCACTTAGTAGTAATTAAAGTAATTGTCTATGAGCTGATATTCGTTGGGTGTTCCTTGGAGCGTGGTAAAATAAAATATATATATTTGAAATATATATATTTCAATAAAATATGAAACACATACCCGAAAACAAACATCCATTACGGGTAGCTCATGACTATACTTGTGCCGCTCAACATTCGAGGTGACATCGTATAGCCTCACGGAGCAGTCCCATGAAGACACGAGAAGGTATTGGCTGGACTTCGGTGCGAATTTCACACTTGAAATAGCGTCCTCAGGCAAACTCTTCAGCTTGAATTCTGTGCGGGACTCCGCCACCCGCGTGACTGTCATTGTGGAAGCAATTTTGTAGGACAATAAAGGAATAGTTAAAAACTAAAAACACAGGGTAATTGTGTTGTTTTTCGAAATAATTCGGCGGAAAGAAAATAAACGCGAGTTCAGCAAGCAAGCAGCAGGCCGTTGACAAATGACATTGACATTTTGGTTGGATTTATGTTTTATTTTCTAACCACAGGCTGAGGCTAAGAAATTTTGTTAATTCTACAAACTTTGTGAACGCAGTGCAATTAAATTTTTCAAAAGGACTTGTTCTAGATAATATTTACCTATTTTAGTTCATTATTTTGATTAACTTGATCACTTGCACAAGCAATAAATAAGAAGCAATATCTATCACAAGAGACAAGACTTAAGTTGCATCTGAGTTTCATACTGTTGCTATGATTAGACTGAATGAACGCAGCCAAAATTGACATGACATGTTTGTGATGAGGTGTGAATCGTAGAAGGAAATCGTCGTCTCGCAGAAATGATTTCAATAAAATCCGCAGTTCCATAAAGTTTTGTGATGTTACTTTTGTGTTGTAATTTACAGAGAACATAGACCTACACAAATAATACATCAGCGATCCGATAACATTAGCATAAATGTCTACAATACCACCGCGATTCTAAGTCGATTCCGATAGGAACGAATGGAGTGATTTCGTAAAGATTAACGATGCAAACCAACCTGAAAACTAAAGAAATGTTTATAGTAAGGGCATTGGAAAAGATCCTGACCGACAAGGATATCAAAAGGTCCTATCACAGCCAACTGAAGAAGTCCTGTGAAGTTGCTTTAGGTGAGCACTGACATCTTGTTTTTATCACATTACCAATACCTAGCGCTTAGATAGGTAGGTATATAATTTATTATGTACTAATCCCCTATCGCTAATTGTGTTAAATTGAAATTTAATGACAATTGTTGTATCATTGATGGCCTACCTTTAGCGAATGTACTGACCTTGGATTATAGACACTAACTTATTTGCCTTATCAGATACTTACCTTTTTATTATCCTACTTTCAATAGAGCAGTAAACCACAATAGCTCAGATGTCATTCATGTGTGAAACTGAGCCACATTCGTAACTCAATATTATTCCATCTCATAAGTTTTAAATTAGACTAATTTGCATAATTCAGTAGATAAAGTGAAAGTTTATTGTGTTCACATAGTTTATTCACATAATATTAATACCATTATATAATCATGAACTCAAGAGTTTGTGTATTTTTACTTTCAGAGGAAATTAAAGCTGAACTTAAAAATGGAGGTCAGATTGAATCAGCTGAGAGTCCAACCTCTGGCACCTTGCCTTTACCCAAAAATGATGCATCCAACATCATCACAGCCGAAAAATACTTCCTACCTTTTGAGCTGGCATGCCAGAGCAAGGCAGCCCGGATAGTTGTCACAGCTCTCGACTGTCTGCAGAAACTAATAGCGTACGGCCATCTTACTGGAAACATTCCCGATTCAACAACACCAAGAAAACTCCTTATAGACAGAATAGTAGAAACTATCTGCAGTTGCTTCACCGGCCCGCAGACAGATGAAGGAGTCCAACTGCAAATTATTAAAGCCTTACTCACTGTTATAACAAGCCAGCATGTGGAAGTCCATGAAGGAACAGTTTTATTGGCTGTGAGAACATGCTACAATATATATTTAGCGAGCAAAAATCTTATCAATCAAACCACAGCAAGAGCAACCCTCACACAAATGCTAAACGTCATATTCACTAAAATGGAAAACCAAGCTTTGGAAACAGATAATGACATACCCGAAGATGATTCAAGGGATAATGAAGTTGTGCAACATAAGATTCCTAATGGCAAAGTAGTGTCAGATGAAAACAATAGCAATGAAGTAGAAACTCCACAGATAGAACAATTAGATGATATATTGGAAGCTAAAATAATTGCTAAGCAAATAGTAGATTCAGTAATAGACAATGCAATCAATATTGCAAGTAAGAAGAGCATGGAGGAACTACCCAATGGACCTGACAACAATGAGAACCCATCCGACTCTCATGACAGTGTAAGTGTTTCACATGAGAGCAACGGCCAGGTTCCAGTAGAAGACTCCTTGAAGAGAATACCTTCACTGGAGAGCATGGATGTCGCTTCAGAGAATGATAACTCAGTGACAGCTAAGTTCACACATGTCCTGCAGAAAGATGCCTTCTTGGTGTTCAGAGCTCTTTGCAAACTCTCAATGAAACCCCTCCCTGAAGGCACCCCTGACCCCAAGTCCCATGAGTTGAGATCCAAAATCCTCTCTCTACATCTGCTATTATCAATTCTCCAAAATGCAGGACCAGTATTTAGAAACAATGAGATGTTCATAACTGCAATAAAGCAATACCTGTGTGTTGCACTGTCCAAAAATGGCGTGAGTTCTGTGCCAGAAGTTTTTGAGCTATCTCTGGCCATATTCCTAGCTCTGCTGCAAAACTTCAAAGTTCATCTTAAGAAGCAGATTGAGGTGTTCTTCAAGGAGATCTTTATGAATATTTTGGAAACATCAAGCTCCACTTTCGAACACAAGTGGATGGTGATTCAAGCCCTCACGAGGATCTGTGGCGACGCACAAAGCGTTGTGGATATTTACGTAAACTATGATTGTGATTTATCTGCGGCCAATCTTTTCCAGCGATTGGTCAACGATGTTTCGAAGATCGCTCAAGGTCGACAAGCCTTGGAACTAGGCGCGACACCGAATCAAGAGAAATCGATGCGTATTCGCGGTTTAGAATGCCTTGTATCGATTTTAAAATGTATGGTTGAATGGAGCAAAGAACTCTACATCAATCCAAACCTGCAGACGACTCTGGGTGAAAGAACAGCTAAAGAGGACATAGATCATCACAGCATTAAATCTCATGGGGGTTCTAGTCTAAGTCTGGTGTCCACAGGATCTAGCAACATTGGCAACAGAGAAACCCTAGATTCTCCAGAACAGTTTGAAGTTTTAAAACAACAGAAAGAAGTATGGGAAACCGGTATAGATCTGTTCAATAGAAAGCCCAAGAAAGGAGTGGCATTTTTGCAAGATCAAACCTTGTTGGGAACTTCCACTAAAGAAATAGCAGAGTGGCTGCTGAGCGACGAAAGACTGGATAAGACGTTCGTTGGAGAATTCTTAGGTGAAAATGATGATCATTCCAAGGAAGTTATGTATGCTTATGTAGACGCCATGAATTTCGCAAATATGGATATCGTGGCCGCGCTTCGTTACTTCCTCGAAGGATTTAGACTGCCTGGCGAAGCGCAGAAAATCGACAGGTTAATGGAGAAATTCGCATCGCGCTACTGCGAATGCAATCCTAGCAATACATTATTCACTAGCGCGGATACCGTCTACGTATTAGCATTTTCCATTATAATGCTCACGACTGATTTGCATTCTCCGCAAGTCAAGAACAAAATGACAAAAGAGCAATACATCAAACTGAACAGCGGAATAAGCGATAATAACGATCTGCCACGCGAATACTTGTCTACGATCTATGACGAAATCGCCGGCCATGAGATCAAAATGAAAAATACTTCCAAGCCTGGGAAAACCTTGATCGCGAACGAAAAGAAACGTAAATTAATTTGGAATATGGAGATGGAGCAGATATCAACTGCCGCTAAAAACTTGATGGAGTCCGTGTCCCACGTTCAAACTCCTTTTACAACGGCTAAACATATGGAGCATGTGAGGCCGATGTTCAAAATGGCCTGGACGCCTTTCCTGGCTGCCTTCTCAGTGGGGCTGCAGGATTGCGATGATCCCGAAATAGCGTCTTTATGTTTAGACGGTATCAGATGCGCTATCCGCATCGCCTGCATTTTCCACATGTCGCTTGAGAGAGACGCGTACGTACAAGCTCTCGCACGCTTTACGCTTCTCACGGCAAACTCGCCCATTACTGAAATGAAAGCAAAGAACATCGACACAATAAAAACATTGATCACGGTAGCGCATACAGACGGCAACTACTTGGGATCCAGTTGGCTTGACATCGTCAAATGCATTTCACAGCTCGAACTCGCCCAGCTAATAGGAACGGGCGTGCGACCACAGTTCCTTTCTGGATCAGGAATCAAGCCGCAACCAGATTCGTTGAAGTTCAGCTTGATGTCTTTAGATCCAAGTGTCAAGGAGCATATCGGTGAAACGAGCTCGCAGAGCGTAGTCGTGGCAGTGGATAGAATATTCACGGGCTCGACGAAGCTAGACGGTGATGCCATTGTCGACTTCGTAAAAGCATTGTGCCAAGTGTCACTGGATGAACTAAGCCATCCCACAAATCCGAGGATGTTTTCTCTGCAAAAGATCGTCGAAATATCATACTACAACATGGGTCGTATCAGATTGCAGTGGTCTCGAATATGGCAAGTGCTTGGTGATCATTTCAACAAAGTAGGATGCAATACTAACGAAGACATCTCGTTCTTTGCCGTCGATTCTTTGAGGCAACTTTCGATGAAGTTCATCGAAAAGGGCGAGTTCGCAAATTTCAAATTCCAAAAAGATTTTTTGAGACCGTTCGAGCACATCATGAAGAAAAACAGTTCGCCGACAATCAGAGACATGGTGGTCCGTTGCATCGCTCAGATGGTGAACTCGCAAGCTCACAACATAAGGTCCGGATGGAAAAATATATTCTCAGTATTCCACTTGGCGGCGAGCGACCAAGACGAAGCGATCGTCGACCTAGCATTCCAAACCACCGGCAAGATCATATCGGATCTGTACGAACGACAATTCCCAACGATGATCGATTCCTTCCAAGATGCCGTGAAATGTTTATCGGAGTTCGCGTGCAATGCGAAGTTCCCAGATACGTCCATGGAAGCGATAAGGCTGGTGAGATCGTGTGCGACCGCCGTAGGCGCCTCTCCTCACCTGTTCGCGGAACATGCGGGGTTGGAGGGAGAACAGGGAGCACCCGAGGTGGACAGGGTGTGGCTAAGGGGGTGGTTTCCTCTGCTCTTCTCCCTCTCGTGCGTCGTCAGCCGCTGCAAGCTAGACGTCCGCACCCGAGGACTCACGGTCCTCTTCGAGATTATAAAAACCCACGGTGAATCATTCCGTCCTCACTGGTGGAGGGACCTCTTTAACATTTTGTTCAGAATCTTCGACAACATGAAGCTACCCGAACTTCAGTTGGAGAAGAACGAGTGGATGACTACAACATGCAATCACGCGTTGTACGCCATCGTGGACGTCTTCACGCAATACTTTGACATTCTCGGCTCTCTGCTGCTCGAGCAGCTGTACGCGCAGCTGCACTGGTGCGTGCAGCAGGACAACGAGCAGCTCGCGCGCTCCGGAACCAACTGTCTGGAGAACCTAGTCATCTCCAACGGCATGAAGTTCAGCGAGGACACCTGGAGCAACACGTGCCAGATCATGTTGGACATATTCAACAGCACGCTTCCGACCACGCTGCTCACGTGGAAGCCCGACGACAACGATGACGTCGACGCGCCTCACGTGAGGCACGGGATCCTGAAGAAGCCGCAAGGAGGCGACGAGATCAAGTCCACCAATCGGGTGTTTAACAGTCTGCTGATCAAGTGCGTCGTTCAACTGGAGCTGATTCAAACGATCGACAACATAGTCTTCTACCCCGCGACTTCCAGGAAGGAGGACGCGGAGACCCTGGCGCTCGCTGCCGCAGAGTTGACCGGAGGAGCTCCTGGCGCGGAACAAGAATGTCAGCGCGAAGAACAAGGCATGTATCGGCTACTCAGCTCGCCGCATCTGCTGCGACTCGTCGAATGTCTTATGTGCAGTCACCGCTTCGCGAAAACGTTCAACACCAACAATGCACAGAGAAACGTGCTCTGGAAAGCTAACTTTAAGGGATCTGTGAAACCTAACATGCTGAAGCAGGAGACGCAATCGCTCGCTTGCGTTCTTCGGATATTATTCAAGATGTACAGCGACGAAGCGAGACGGGACCACTGGCCGGCGGTGCAGAAGAGTCTTATCACCATTTGCTGCGAAGCATTGGAATACTTTGTGGGAGTCGCCAACGAAGCGCACAGAGACGCCTGGACCTCTATTCTACTGCTGATTCTAACGAGAATACTCAAAATGCCCGACGAAAGAGTGAGTATTCTTATCTTTAGATTAGATTCAGACTATTTTATCAAGGATCTTATCTAGTAATCTATCTAGTTAGGCATTTTGTAGGTAAAATATTAATATACTTGTTTCATAAAGCGTGGGTAATGAAATGTTTGGTATTAGTTATATTTATTCTGCAATGAAAGCCTACTATCTATGTAGATATAATCGAATTAACAGGATAAACTGGTAACCGCAAGTACAACTGTTTTCCTTGTACTCGTTACATTTTTAGGGTTCCGTACCCAAAGGGTAAAAACGGGACCCTATTACTAAGACTTCGCTGTCCACAGCTTCGCTTCTGTCACAGGTCTGTATCTCATGAACCGTGATAGCTAGACAGCTGAAATTTTCATAAATGATGTATTTCTGTTGCCGCTATAACAACAAATACTAAAATAAATATTTAAGTGGTGCTCCCATACAACAAACGTGTTTTTTTGCCGTTTTTTATAGATAATGGTACGGAACCCTTCGTGCGCGAGTCCGACTCGCACTTGGCCGGTTTTATTTTATTATATACTAGCGACCCGCCCCGGCTTCGCACGAGTTTAATACATATAAACCTTCCTCCTGAATCACTCTATCTATTAAAAAAAACCGCATCAAAATCCGTTGTGTAGTTTTAAAGATATAAGCAAACATACATACTACGCGGGAAGCGGAAAGTGACTGCTTTATACTATGTAGTGATTATTATTGGGTTAGTTTTAGGTACCGAAAGAGAGGTGAAAAGACTAAAGTACGTGTCGTCTATTTCAGTTTGCGGCACACGTGTCCAGCTACTACCCGCTGCTGTGCGAGATCACTTGCTTCGACCTGAAGCCGGAGCTTCGCTCGGTGCTTCGACGAGTGTTTATCCGCATCGGACCCGTCTTCAAGATAGTCACGCAATAGCACGCGCCCATAATACCTACTACGAATGGCCTTATAGTTCCCTAGGTTAAAGTATGACTTTGATGTTAATGTTAAAACAAACATTTAGTTGATTCCTTAAATTTTAATGTAATATTTTGACAGCAATCAGTACTTCAGTAGTATTAAAAGTGATCTATGTATAGGGTGTAGTCTTATCTAATTTATAATTTGAATATCGGTTAAAATTAAAATTGTATAAACATAAAGTTTTAACTATAAATTATTTACTAAAGTTTATTCTGTATATTTGAAGTTTTTACTTAATTATGTGGAGCTGAATTACTTGCTGCTGCATACGCTTTTGGTTTCATTTTCAGCTAGACTGACTACTGTGATTCAGAAACTATATCCACAGCTTTCCGTGTTAACATTTAGTTTAATATAGAGTGACTTCAGAACTCTCACGCAAACTGATTATTATTATTATTCCTTGAAATAAAAATTACACTAAATTACATGGTTTTTGCTTAGACGATCTTGAGGCCCTCTATGGCGCGTTCAAGTGTGTCGATGTCCCAGATAACCAGCTGGCCATCGAGGCCCGAAGTACTAAACTTCTTGGTTTGAGCTTTGGTGCCCTTGTACGGGCTGATGCAAGTTATAGCATTCTGGTGGATTGAGTCCAGGAATGTGTCGTTGGTCTCGATACGGGCCTGCCGGTCGAGCGACTGGAACTTCTTCATGGCAGAGAGTCCCCCAGACTCCTTCCTCTGAGTATTGTCTAATTTGGCTACAAACTTTATCTCATCACCGTCGTGGCTGTACAGCAATGGAATGCAACTATGTCCAGCTGCAATGAGCGAGTTATTGGTGATCCAAGTGCATCCCAG
Organism: Hydriomena furcata; assembly: GCA_912999785.1. NCBI lineage: Eukaryota > Metazoa > Arthropoda > Insecta > Lepidoptera > Geometridae > Hydriomena > Hydriomena furcata. The sequence continues at coordinate 13,476,914 of OU538832.1, read as the reverse complement.
GAATGGAAGGTATTCAGTCTTTAGTTTATAGACAGCTTTTCCTTGAGTAGCATCCGCTACATTGATGGAGCTGTCGTGTCCCACCCAGGCAACCTTGTTGCCATCAGAAGAGAATGAAACGCTATGCACCCAACCACCTCCTGATGGAGTGTTGGGAAACTCGGCCAGTAGCTGTCCTAGGGGCAGCTTGGAGCCCCAAACATTAGGGCCTGGCTGGTCTTCAATATCTTTGATGTAGGCAGAGAAAACTCGCACCTTGAAATCAGCGGAGCCAGCAACCAACAGGATGTTATTAGGATGCCAATCAAGAGAAGTCACAGTGGACCGGATAGGTTTCTTGATATGCTTGGATACCCACCAGTTATTTTCCTTCTCAAAGTAGCAAATGGAGATCAGTCTAGCTCCAGAACCGACCGCAAACTTGTTCTCCATTGGAGACCATTTGACGCAGGTAGCTGCCCGATTGATACGTAGAAGTACAAGAGTGGTACTCCACTTGCCATCTTCTCCTTGGGTCCAGACATAAGCATTACGGTCAACGGAGCAAGTAACGATGCGGTTGGTGTTAGGGGCCCAGTCGATTCCCATTACTCTAAGGTCATGCTCCACGAGGTTGTTGGTCTGCTTCCAATCATTTCCTTCTTTTTGATAGAGGTGGACCTCATTGTTGTTGGGCGAGAAGGCAATTTCTGAAAACAGTGAGGTAGGTATAGTCTAAGTTTTCGAGTTTTTAAGGATTTATTTTATTTATGGATGATTTATAGAGTTGTTGAATAAGTAGGTAGGTGTACTTACCAGTTCTATCTTTATTCCAAGCGTGAACTGTTATTGGAGCGCATGAGTCACCAAAAGTTAAAGTTTGCGACATAGTGCTTCCCTGAAATATAAAGAGTTCAAACATTATTTCACTGAAAACAACGTGAATTCTATTTGTAATTTTATAAATCATTGTATGCCACTTTTGTACCTTTTTCTGCAACTTTTTGATGATAGTAAAATTAGTCACACCCCGCTGGGTATCAAAGTTGGTAAGGATTATTCGCGGACTCTGGGCAGTCAACGCGAATTTCTGAAACAGTATCAAGAGCACTTGTAAAATTTGTTAGTTACTACCGAAGACATCAAAATAAATTAGATAATAAATATCCACAAACTAACATCAACAAAATTTACGAAATTCTGTTACCTGACTCCTCCAACCTGCCTGACTAGAGGTGGGTGGGGTGGGGTCGTACTTGTGTTTACCGTACCAGGTCTAATAAATACCACCTCCATCAAATACCAGGTTGAAAAACCAGGTTTGAAATACTTGTCAGCCCAACCAACTCCACCCAGCACCCCCCCCCCCCCCCCCAAAATACTTTCAAGTACAAAAATACTTTAAAGTACAAAAATACTTTCAAGTACAAAAATACTGTAAAGTACAAAAATACTTTCAAGTAAAAAATACTTTCAAGTACAAAAATACTTAAAGGTACAAAAATACTTTCAAGTACAAAAATACTTTAAAGTACACAAATACTTTTAAGTACAAAATACGCGTTCAAACTATGACGTCATACCTGGTACGTATTTTTTTATGCCCATACCAGGTTTGCAAACCTGGTCGAGTAAATTCGCACCACCTCTATGCCTGACCACGTGACCACAGTGACCACAGACTGTAGTGTAGGTGTGTCATGTGTGGTATACTACACTACCTACCTGACAAAAATAATACCTCGTAGCTTTTTTAGTACAAATACCATTGAAAATTACTTATTTATTATAACATTGTTAGCCGTATCAACTACGAAACCCTACATTGCGCGTGGCCCGACACGCACTTGGCTGATTGTTTTTTTAAGGCTTCTGTACGGATGTAGGTATGTATGTACTATGTACCACATCGTTCAACCGGTTCAACTGTTTTAATATTCATTCATTCACTCACATTTGCGTAAACAAAATAAAAAATAAACTGTTTACGGTTTTCGTTTTAAACATAATCGGAGCATTCGGAGCTGAGATAATTTTGATACTGTCTGTAAAATACGAATCTAAAAACATAGATATGTCTGGCAATGGTTAATATTTAGTTTTTATTCAAGGGTGCAATCATTTATTTTGTAATATTTACTCGGCGTATTACCTCTTTTCTCTTTTGTTTAAATAATAATTACAGGCAGAAACCGAGGGCATCGCCGCACCAACCACAATAATTCCAATCAGACATTGTCCTCGGTCGCGCGAGAGGCCACCTCGGTTCTGGCTGAGGATAGTCCCACTATGCTGATGTTCCAAGGGATTCACCAAAAGCTGACAAACCGCCAGGATAGAAACGAGCGGCTGGTGAAGTGCTCTAGAGATGTCACCATTGAGAGCAAGCGGATTATATTCTTACTGCATTCCATTGTGAAGTGAGCATACCACCCTAGTGACCTTATTTTACTTATAATTGATTTACTATTTCTTTCTAACCAATGATAAAAGAGGATCTCAGTATGTACTACATTTATATATATATTTTTTTTATATGACCGCGCATTTATTTTTACCTGTTGATCCGATTTTGTTTTTTTTTTTCGATTGTGTAGAGAATTGTCCTAATTAAATTATCTTTATGTAGGACCTATATTTAACTAACTACTTACCTTTACTTACCTAACTTCAAAAACTAATAATGTCCCTTGACTTTTTGATTGGATGAAATATTTTTGTCTGTTTTCTTTTTAGTTTTTGAAACATAATTATTAAAGTAATTGATTTAATGTTATGCCATTGTTTTTATTTGTTTAATTTTTTGCAGAAAAGAATCTCTTGATAAGAAATTAGAAGAGGCCAAAGACCGTTTTCAGAAGCTCATAGATGGCCCGATAAAAGCGATAACTGTAGAACTAGAGAATAGTCCAGCTTACTTGCATAGCCGGGCTGTGACTGCCGGCTACCAGGAGTACATAGAGGCCAGGACATTACTTTCACTGATGGAGAAAAAAGAAATTATCACTTATAGTGATGTTGTCAAAGAATTAACTTACACAATTACTGCAGAAGATGATTCAGTAAAGACTTTAGTGGCCTTAGTACCTCAGTTGGACTATATGCTTGGATTGGCAGATTTGAGTGGGGAACTGATGAGGAGGGCTATCAATAGTATTTCAAGTGGTGATAGTGAAGACTGCTTCTTTGCCTGTCAGGTGGTGCGTGAGCTTTATGCCGGGTTCTTAGGTAAGATAAAATTCACACTACATTGCCAATGTATAGTACAATATCTTGTAAAATGTATATAAAACACTTTTTACATAGTTCAAATCACTGGGATTCCAAGATTACCTGTATTGGATATCAGAAACTGATCGACACGGTATAATCAACCCAAGCATGATCATAACATTTTCTCTTCCAGGTCTGTTCTATGTAGGTAAGGAAATAGCTCGCAAACAGCCAACCACTCGTGCAAATGTGGCCAAGGTGGAGTTTGCAGTGTACGCATTGCGCGTGCGCGGAGGCGAAGCGCCGCCCACGCTGCTGCTGGGCGGCAACAGCGACTGGGAGAGACACCACTCTGATGATGAAGGGTTTTATTAAAAAATTACGACTAGTACTCTGTTTTACTTGTTGGTCTGGATAATTGGAGGGACGTGGTCTGAATTAATGTCATAAGCTGCTGTATTATTAATAGTAATGTTAAGTATGCGAGCAATATTGTTAGGCTAGTTCATGAACCATGGCTTTAACCTGTACTGTTAATTTTGATTTATTTCAATAAAACCTATATGGATATATATACCCTTTTTATTGATAAACAGAAAAAAAAACTGAAAAATCAATTAGAATAAAATCCCAACTTTTAGTGGTTATAATCAGTATGCTTTAATAAAATTATTTGAATTAAATGTTGAGGAGTAAGCCAGATGGCACAGCAAACCTATCAAAAGTTGTAGTCTTCTAGAACCTTAGGCAAATCACTATTGGTGGGAAATATAGCAGTCTCGCCTACCTGCATTCCAGTCGGCGTAACCGACACGAACGAGTCACCTACTCTATTCTGTTGTGAAAGCAAGCAAAAAATAAAACTCACATACTCACCCTTTGAGTAGACTTTTTATTAAAAATTACTTGCATCACAAAATATAACACCATAATTTCTTAACACTACAAATAAAAAACAATGAGAATTACATAATAAAATAACAAAACAGTGGTCTTTATTCACTCCATGCTAAGGTTGTCTGGAAGAGATCGCTTCTTAGCGATAAGACTGCCCATTGTACAGCGTTTGCTCTAAAAAGTAATAAAGCATTTTCATTCATTCAATAGCCCTGGGATTGGCTCGTCATAACATCGCTTGATGGTTCCCAATCTGTTGAATCATCTGTTCCGTAAGGATCCTCTTCTTCTGAATCACTCCAAGTTTCTCTTTGCACGGTTGTTCTCTTTCTCTTACCATGCACAATCAAATCTGATGATGGAGATGGTTCTTGACCAGAATCTTCGCTATCACTTGGCGGCTTGACTCTGTTCCGCCGTTTCTTGGCCCGATTACCTGATTAAATAATATCATAACTTAAAGTAACACAACTTTGCTTATGCAGGCCAAAGAAGTTCAAAAGTTTTATCAAATTTAATCTTAAATTAGTTATCAAATGGCATGAATTAAATACGAATTTTAGTTTAACAATACAGTGTTCTTATAAGATGTGCTTGTAACTGGTCACATAAAATTCTGTAAAAAGTAGACACATTTCTAATGTTCGGACATGCCTCTGTATAACCCTAGACAGAACTGAGTATGAATTTTCGTATTCATATTTGATCAAATAATCTACACGTCTAGCTGAGAGTTATATAAATTTTTACACAGTAGATTAAAATTATTAGCTGCCTTTTTTGAAGCAAATTATACCTACTTGTACCTGCTTTTCTATCATAAAACCTATAATCTCAATACCCCATTACATAAAATGGCACTTAGTGCACATTCCAATTTCTATTTACACTTATCTGTTAAAGCTCATAATAGAGTTCTTAAGACGCTGCCAGTCGACGATTATTTTTGTTCGAAACGAAAAAAGAAATACTTGTGAACAAGCCACATCTCCTATTTTATAATGTATAGTATATGTGAATAAAGATGTACCCATCTTTAATCACTTCGATAAATAATCCTACCGACCGCTGCAATGATGACAAACACACGTCCGCGCGTGGTCCGCCTTAGCTTTTCGAATAAATTAATGATATAAATTATGTATAATTACTTATCAAAAATCTATCCTAATAGAAATCTAGATCTACATATTACCTATCTTTAACAATAAATCACAAGTTGATTTTAATAGTAGGTATATAAAATATTTCGATCATAAATTCTAAAACGTATCATTTATAAATAATATTTTTATCGTGAAAAGTTTCTGCTATTATGTTTTCAGCTTAATAGAAATCTAGGTAGGAACCTGAAGTAATATGCTTATAAAAATAGGAGATGTGGCTTGTTCAGAAGTATTACTTTTTTCGTTCCGAAAAAGAGCAATCGTCGACTGGCAGCCTCTTAATGTATTATCGATATTGTGATATTTCACAAAATATTATTTTTAAATGAGCCCAGTGAAAAATGAAATTGAATGGATGTTAACTCGATAAATCGATTAGAATTCATAATCGTGATCAACGCTATTGCCATCTTCGTCTTCCACTTCGTAATGATCGTCGTGAAAATGCACGGCGTTCGCGTTTATGTAGAATATCTGTCCGTGACGCTGAACCATTCTAATACCTGAGAAAGAAAACATTCAACTGAGAAATGTAGTTACCTATGTACATGTACAGGTGTCCCGTAAAGGCCTGCGCACATTGGTGGAATGTGCGCAGGCCTTTACGAAGCCTTTTTAGGGTTCCGTACCCAAAGGGTAAAAACGGAACCCTATTACTAAGACTTCGCTGTCCGTCTGTCTGTCCGTCTGTCTGTCTGTCTGTCACAGGGCTGTATCTCATGAACCGTGATAGCTAGACAGTTGAAATTTTCACAGATTATGTATTTCTGTGGCTGCTCTAACAACAAATACTAAAAACAGAATAAAATAAATATTTAAGGGGGGCTCACATACAACAAACATGTTTTTTTGCCGTTTTTATAGATAATGGTACGGAACCCTTCGTGCGCGAGTCCGACTCGCACTTGGCCGGTTTTTTAAGTCGACGTCAAACTGGTAACGGGCGATAGGCCAAGTCGTAATAGGTAGTTATCAGAAAAAAACACAAGATAAGTATGTTTAAAGAATCATTCACTCTTCAAGATTAGTATAGTTAAATACAGACAAAAATTTAATTGCTGTTCAGAGCTTTAGAAATAAAAATCAGCAGGACTAAGATTACAAATGTTGAAAGTAAATTTATACCTGGTGGTACAGGGGGCAGCCTAGGGCCTTGCACGACCCCAGGAGGGTGTTCGTGTTGCGCCCAGTGGCGAGGGTCCAAGCGTCTGCAACCCGCTCCGTACGGGCACTGACCCTTAGCCCTGGTGCCGTAGTCAGCGTCGCTCGGGTGAGAGAACTGGATCTTGTGCTGGGGATTCCTTCTGGAATGTTCATTTCATTATTGAGATTTTGCATACAAAAGCACGGTCAGAAGGCAAGGTAGCAAGGTATTTGAGTTAAAATTAAGCAGGCAGCAGGCTTATTGCGTATACATCGATCGGTGACGATAAAGCGGGTGACCGCTGATTTTCACTGCCACAGCTTTCAAATCAGTGTAAAAACTGACTATTATATATCATTCACTCTGTTTTAAGATTCATTCATTCATTTTCTCTGGCAATGAAAATCAGCGGGTGTAGATCGATTTTAACCCAAATAGCTGGTTCCGTGTTAACATAATTCCAAAATACCAAATGCATTATCTAGTTTCTATCTCCGTTTGAATCCACTGAAGAGGAAGAGTACACTTGCCTGTAACAGCTAGCACCGAACCAGCATCGCTCTCTGGGGGGCGCAGGCGCAGGCGCCGGTGCAGTTCCGTCCTTCGAAGAGCTCTGGAATGTTAGGGAAACATTTTTACAACTTCTTTGGAGCACTGATTGTGAACATGTTGTAGGTAAGGTAGGTAAGCATTTGCCGTATTCAAATAGTGAAGGTTAATAGATAGATATATATATTTTAAATAGTCAGTCAGTCATTTATATATTTAGATTATTGCTTTCTTTCACTTACTGGCTGATCATTACTACATCCAGCTTTAGCCTTATCAGGATCATCCTTCACCTTAGGACTTTGTGGCTCTTTCTTCACATCCGAAACATCAGAGCTGTGTGGTGCTTTTTTTGCTTCATTATCATTACTGAGCTCATTGTCAGGACTTGGGGGATCTGTACTCCTATTATAATCACTATCATAATCATCTCTATTCTCGTCTGCAAGGTTTCGAGAGCTTTGGGGTCTATGAGGAACTTCTGTTGTGGGATCTTTAGGATCATCTGTGGTTGGATCTTTAGAGTTATCTGCCTTCTTAGGGCTATCTGGCTCAGTCTTGACCATTTTAGAATCAAAACTGGACTCTGGTGTGACATCTCTGTTCTCATCTGCAAGGTTTTGAGAGCTTTGGGGTTCTATAGGATCTTGTGATTGTGTATTTAGTTTTTTATGATCTTCTGTTGTTGAATCTTTGGGGTTATCCGCCTTCTTAGGGCTCTCTGGCTCAATCTTGACCTTTTTAGAATCAAAACTGGAATCTGGTGTGTGTGCTCTTTTGCCAGGAGTGACTTGGGAGTCACATTTGGTTTGGTCATTTTGAGGTGGTGTGGTGTTAGGATCTTCTAATGATTTCTTGGTACTATTTGGATCCCCTGATGTGTTGGTATTTGAGTCCACTGGATTATAATTTGCTGTGGATATTAAAAATTATTAATGTAGTCAAACTTTGCTTTCTAACTTTGTGGTTGGAGTAAAATTAATTTCAGTTAGGCAGCTACATTTTGTGTTTCTTTACCATCATGTAATTCATTAAAATCAATTATGTTTTAACATTTATTTATTTTCATGACAGGTACAGTTAACACTACCTAAGTCATAAATGCAAGGTTGAATCACAACATAATGGTTGTACTCATTTCAGATGTATACAAATCATGACATAATAGGCTTATTTTTATCCATGTTAGCAAAGCTGCAGGTATTTGCTAGTTTATAAAAGTGGTTAAGTAAACCAAACAGTAAGTGGTAAGTAGTGGTTGGTAACTTACTTATCAAGGATTGAGACTCAGCTTCAGAACAATTCTCCATTGTCTCATCAAACTCTAAATTCAAACTTTCCGAGTCACCTTCATCACATTCCATTTTATATAAGTGTGGTTGTGTTTTTGAACTTATATAACAGTTTAATGGTCTTACAGCTTCATGCACCTCTGTTTTTAGTTTAACAGCACTTTCAGAGTGAACAACTCCGTTTATTTTCTCTGTCGGGTTCTCAGTGGCATTTGAGTTGTTATCATTGGAGAATATCAACTCGTACCAATAGGAGGTGGGTAGGAGACCAAAATGATCAGTGTTGGCGAGAGATACCCACTTTCCTTCAGGCAGTACAACTGTTTTTTGCAAATCTAATTTGTTATAGAAGCACGGGTTTTGGTGAAGCTGAAAAATAAAATACAATAATAATTAGTTAGTATTTCAGTTCAAAAATATCACATGTGGAATGCTGACTCACTGCAAAATGTGGGCATGTGCCGAATGTAATATTTGAATGTGCCTGTGACTATCCCTTTACGTTTTCAAAGATCTGAGCACCTGGATATTTAAAAGGATGTTCACCGTACTTGGAGATTACAGACGTAAATCTATTCCATTCTATTTCAGTACAAAAAAATGTATTGGTCTTTAATCCTATTAATGAATAATTATTTACTTACTGATTTAAGTACTACAGTGTTGTCAGTAACTTTAATCACAGCATGCTGTCGAGAGACCCTGTGGTCTTCGCACTGAAATAGATTAATAACATCAGTTTCAGAATATAGTTAGCCTTGAAATTGAATAAGTGCCTACATGGAACATTTATTTGCAGTTCATAGATTTCACTTTGGACTTTTTTCCTGTTCAAAGATTACAATCAAGTTGGTTTTCCTATGTGAAAACCCAGATTTTAACACTTTTTTTCCTATGCGTACCTACCAATGGTAGGTATTTTCTAAAGGAATAATGATATGATAATAATTTGTATTGTTATTTTATTTGTATACAAGTAGGTATAAACATTATTTTTTTCTCTTGGATTGGGAGGCCTAACAGCAGAGCAAGCTATGACATGTCAATGACAACAGACAGTGACTCATTGTCGGTAGTTGCCTCCTATTTCACAACAAATAAATTACAACGATGGAAACACCGATAGCGATTTGATAATCAGTGAGAATTTAATGAACAGTAAAACAATAGTAAACCCGATAGGCTGTGTGTGATAGTATTATCTAATCTGTACAAACTTACGTCTAAAAACGACCCTCTACCGATAAGATGTGTGCCGACTTCGAGAGGGATTTGAGCTGGATCTGTAGACTCTGTAGTATCTATGCGAACTAGTTTAAATCCCATTTTCTATGGGGAATACCAATTTGTATATATTTTCATCGATTTGTTGATCTTTTTGCCTTTAAAGCACATAGCACTGCACCTCCCTGGAGTATTATGTTCCTTGCACTGCACTCATCACCAAGTCTCATCACGAAACAACCGGAATTGGTATTTATCACGGAACAACTGTCTCGATTGATTTACGCGTAAAAAACAAAACAAACGGTCGAAAATTCGTGACGTCTTGAGCGTAAATGTCAATCAGTATCATTTTGTTGTCAATGTCAACTTCAGATTGACACTACCTCTGCCTAAAATCTAACCACTCGTCTCTTGGCTTAAAAAAATTTCTGGAGTTTGAGAAAATAGTAGAAAAACAATACACAAATAAAACAACAATGATGAAAACCACAAGTTTGGGGTCTCACAGGCCTCTATCCGGTCAACTGTATAAATATACCAACGTGGTAAAGGGCTGGCAGCAGCGTTGGTTCGCTGTGGACTCTGAGACCGGAGTCCTATCGTATTACCTTTTCGATGGCCCAGGAGATACCGTGCAGCCAGGACAGCCGGCAAGGGGAGAGGTAAATTGCATCGTCAGTTATGTACCTAGCTAATTCGTTACTTATTCAGTAAACACAAACTTTGTAAGTAACAGTGCATTAATGTCATTATTGGTAAGCTAAGTACACGTTTTATTAGGGCAATAGTTTGATTTGGCATTGGCCAGTCAATCAAGTAGTTCATCTTTTGAGGTGATAGACATCTGTCTAAAACGTATACTTAGCTTACCAATAATGACAATACTTCACTGATACAAAGTTTGTGTTTACTTCCAACAGATGTTGAAGTTCAACAGTTGAATGAACCAAGAAGCTATAGTCTTAAAATTATTTAAATAGGTTGTGGGTTTGATCGATCTCCACCCAGGGCAAATATTAGTGTGATGAACAAAGATGTTTGTTGTTTGTTGAAATGTATCAATGTATTCTATCAGTTATTTAGTTTCCATAGTAGCTTTTAGTAGGAACCATATAAAAATATCTTGTTTCAGGCACACCTAGCAGCGGCAGTGATATGTCCAAGCGATGAGGACTCGAGGACATTCACCATAAACTGTGCATCAGGTGATATGCTGAAACTCCGAGCCACAGACGCCAGAGCCAGGCAGGAGTGGGTCAATGGACTGAGGGGTATAGCTGAGATACACACTAAAGTAAGCCATCATAAACCTGTTATGCATCTATACTAATATTATAAAGAGGAAAGATTTGATTGTTTGTTTGTTTGTTTGTTTGTATCGAATAGGCTCTGAAACTACTGGACCGATTCGAAAAATTCTTTCACCATTAGAATCCTACATTATCCCTGATGAACATAGGCTATAGAATATTTTCAAAAACATTAGGGATCCGTGTGAAAACTTCGATAATGTAATCCAAAGTGTGAAAAAAATAAAATCTTTATATTGCGTTTGCTGTGGAAATTATTGACAATAGAGCAAAGTGATGTACTACAGTTTTAAAGAGGACATCAATATCTACAAAAAAAAGTCTGCGTTACTAAATGTTTTATTAGGGATCCTTATGAAAAATTCGATAATGTAACCCAAGGTGTAAAAAAATTACCTATAATATCATTATTACACCCGTGCGACGCCGGGGCGGACTGCGTACTACTCAATATTTTTTTTATTTTTCCCTGTGATTTGTGTCTACACAAGTGTAGAATTTGATGATTGATTATATAAATAAATAAATATTGGCGGACTTACACATCACCATCTAGCCCAAAACTAATCAAACCTTTTATTATGGGAACCGGATAACTGATAGAATACCTATATACTTTTTTTTTGTAAATACATACTTATTATCTACATGACATAGAACAAATATCTACATGATCAACATCACCAACAACCTAGAGTGCAGAAGGCAGAGTTACTACCAACTGAGCTGTGAGGCCAATCATAGAGAGTCAGATTATTTATTTAGTTGTAGTCTCATTAATCAGAGAAACAGCATAATATGGGACAATGTGGTCTCTCAGCATACACCCTTACATACAATTAAAAGAGAAACATTAATAGTGAAAGTAATATTATTACTTTATTTGATTAATATTTTGCATACTTACCAATAAAAATAAGGTATCTTTGTAATTCCAAAACTCCCCCAAGCCGACCGGTCCTCGTGGGGGAAAGAGACCACAACCCTCCAACAGAGGAAAACAAACAACATAAACAACATAAACAACATAAACAACAAAAGCAACATAGGAATCGAGAAACAAAAATTTACGTCGCTGCTCTCAATGTACTTACCCTGAAAAATGAAGATAACCTTACAGAGCTAACATATGCATTAAAACAAATCAATTGGGACATCGTTGGCCTAAGCGAAGTAAGAAGATTGGGAGAAAGTATTACCTCACACCCAGACTACCTATTCTACTACATAGGAGAGACCCCAGGCCTTCATGGGGTTGGATTTATAATCAAAAAACATATGACAACGTATGTTGAAGGATTTATAGGAATTTCGGAACGCATTGCGATGATGAATCTGAAACTACCAGGATACAAAGACTCTTGGTCTATTATACAGATTTACTCGCCTACAGAACAATCAAACCTGGATACAATAAATACATTCTACCTAGCTCTGAACAAAGCAATTCAAGAGCACGCTCATAAGAACATAATAATATTGGGAGATTGTAATGGCCAAATTGGAGAAAGACGACAGGGAGAAAACGCAATTCTAGGACCATTCGCATACAGTAGCAAAACCAGAAGTAGAAACGGAGAAAAAATCACAAACTTTGCATTAGAAAATAACATGACCATTCTAAACACCATGTATAAAGGGAAAAAGAAAAAAAGGTGGACTTGGATCTCGCCTGACGGCAAAACAAAAAATGAAATTGACTTTATAATGACCAACAGAAGAAACTACTTTACTAAGTTTACCGTCATCAACAAACTCAATTTCAACACAAATCACAGACTGGTCAGAGCTGAACTGAGAGTACAGCAACCAAAGAAGCCTAGACCAAGACAAGAAATAAAAACTACAATGCTCGGAAAACATCAAGTCGAACAAATAGCAACCGCACTTAGAGATGAATTTAAAGACTATGAAGACAACACGAAGGAATTAGGAACACAAGAAAATTACAACCGTTTGGAGAATATCATTACAACACAAACACAACTTATAGCAAATTCCAAAACAGAGCACAAGAAATGGTTAACAAATAATACCATAAAACTATTAGAAGAAAGAAAACAATTAATTAATGGAAGAGACACACAAGACAGAAGAAAGAAATTATCGGAAATCAGCAAAGAAATTAATAACAACATAAGGAAAGATAGGAAACAAAGCAGAATGGAAATTATAGAAAAGTACATTGCCAAAACGGGTGGAATCAAAAAAGCGTACAAGGAACTACAGAACTCAATGGACTGGATTGTGAAAATCAAAAACGATAGAGGTAACTGGAACCTTCGCAGAACAGATATATTAGGGACAGCTACATCATATTATAAGAAACTTTATAAATCTAACAGTCTACGAGACGAAATTGATTTGATGGATATCTCCAACATCCCGAAGATCCTTCCGGCAGAAGTCGAAAAAGCTATAGATACCCAAAAGGAAGACAAGGCACCAGGACCCGACGGAATAAGCAACGAAATCCTAAGACAGAGCAAAGGAGCCGTGTTACCTATCCTCACAAATATATTCAACGATATCATAAACACCGAAATCATTCCCCAACAATGGACTGAATCAAACATTATCTTACTGTATAAGAAAGGGGATAAGTACGACATTGGAAATTACCGCCCTATCAGCCTGATGTCCAACATATATAAGATTTTTGCTAAGATTATACTAAAACGGATTGAAAGAACACTAGATGAGCATCAGCCTAAAGAGCAGGCAGGATTTCGTAAAGACTACTCGGTGATCGATCACATCCATGTAGTGCGCCAAGTTTTGGAGAAGTACAATGAATATCAGCTTACATACTACATTGCCTTTATCGACTACAGCAAAGCTTTCGACTCTCTACTACACGTAAAAATATGGGAGGCACTAAGAGAACAAGGAGTCGAACATAAATACATCCGAATAATAAAAAACGTATACAGTCGTAGTACAGCTAGAATTCAATTAGAAAGAAAAGGTGTTCCGTTCAGAGTAGAAAGAGGCGTGAGACAGGGAGATCCCCTATCTCCAAAAATATTCTCAGCGGTACTGGAATCCATCTTCAGGAAACTGAATTGGGAACACCTCGGGATAAACGTGGATGGAGAATCGTTGACGCATTTGAGATTCGCTGACGACATAGTGCTTTTCGCCAAAACATCAGAAGAATTAAGCAGCATGATAATAGATCTCGCTTCTGAAAGCGAAAAGGTAGGACTTAAACTGAATCCGCAAAAAACTAGAGTCATGACAAATGGAATTAAAAATACGATACAACTAGGAAACGCCGAAATCAGTTACACCAACGAGTACATCTACTTGGGACAGCTAATAGCGCAAGAAGAACCCATGCGCAAAGAAGTAGAGAGAAGAACTACAAATGGCTGGAAGAGATACTGGAGCTTGAAAGAGGCCATGAAGGACAAAAAACTACATATTAACATAAAAAGAAAATTATTTAACACCTGTATACTACCCGTTCTTATGTATGGCTGCCAATCATGGGCTCTAACCCAAGAAATGACAAGCAAACTAGCAACCTGTCAACACGCAATGGAAAGGAGTATGCTGAACATCAAGAAGTCCGATAGAATAAAAAACCATGTCATCAGAAATAGAACAAAAACCATAGATGTAACATTGAAAATCAGAAGACTTAAGTGGAGATGGGCGGGCCACACATTAAGAGGTTGTGACAAATGGAGTAAAATAATAACAAGATGGTACCCCAGAGAAGGTAAAAGGAAGAGAGGTAGACCGCAGAAAAGGTGGGACGAGGACATAAGAAAAGTGGCAGGAGTAATGTGGAACAGAGTGGCTCAGGAAAGATCAGAATGGAAGAGGTTGGAGGAGGCCTTTGCCGATTGGCAAACAGATTTGCAAAAAACAAGCAAGCAACAGATGCTAGATTTAGTTTAACTTTAATTTGTGCTATATATATTGTCAATAGATTTAAGAAATCTGAATAAAAGGCTATATTATTATTATTATTATTATTATTATCTTTGTAATTCCAGGCTATGGGTGCAAATCCACTGCTGCAGCCCAGAGAACAATTAGCGGTCCACGATGCCATGGCTTCTGCAAGGCAACAGCTGCAAACTACTGAGATGAGGTATGAATAATAAAATCAACCTCTATTTGATCTGATAAATAATAGAAGAAGTTATGAATGTAGACATTTTCGTCTGTCACAAGGCTGTATCTCATAAACCGTGATAGCTAGACAGTTGAAATCTTCACAGATTATGTATTTCTGTTGCCGCTATAACAACAAATACTAAAAACAGAATAAAATAAATATTGCACTCATTCAGTAACAGGTTAAGGTTGCTGATTATTTTTTCAAATTAAAAAAAAACTGGCCAGTGCGAGTCGGACTCGCGCACGAAGGGTTCCGTACCATTATCTATAAATTAGTAATAGTAATTTTTACCCTTTGGGTACGGAACCCTAAAAACGGCAAAAAACACGTTTGTTGTATGGGAGCCCTGCTTAAATATTTATTTTATTGTTTTTAATATTTGTTATTATAGCAGCAACAGAAGTACATCATCTGTGAAAATTTCAACTCTCTAGCTATCACGGTTCATGAGATACAGACAGACGGACAGCGAAGTCTTAGTAATAGGGTCCCGTTTTTACCCTTTGGGTACAGAACCCTAAAAACAGAATAAAACAAATATTGCACTCATTCAATAACAGGTTAAGGATGCTGATTATTTTTTCAAATTTAAAAAAAGTAACAGATTCAGTCTGTGGAAGGATTTGGTGTTGTGTGTGTCGTTCCTTGCAGTTTCTTTCATGTAGTCTGCATTCACACTTTAGTAACTCACTAATAGTTTGGCCAGTTCAATTGAACTGGTACGTCCATCGGTTGCTTGCAGAGTATATTGCTATGCTAAGAGTAATTTGTTTTTATTTCAGTGATGCTGCCCTTGCCAGATGTATTGAATCAGCAGATTCGCCTTTCCCACACACAGATCCAGACTTACTTCTATTAAAAGTAAGTACCATAATATGCTGCCTAACAGGACCCATATTCATATACCTACCTACTTGCCCTATTTTTAAGACCTTTGTGAAATCTATGTAATGCAAATAAATAAATAAAAAATCCCTTTCCATGTTCCAGTCCACGTCAGCCGCCAGCATGCAATGCCTACTCCAATGCCTGGGCATTCTGCATCGTCAGCAACAGTATGCGACTGTCAGTGTATCCAGCAAGCACTCAGACAGCGAGCACCATTAGGTTTCTTTCTTGCTAACCATCCATAAGGTCAGCGCCTTTGTTAAATTATGGGGCCTCGTGGCCGTGAAAGTCCCAGTGTGGTGAAAGACACGACAAGACGATGATATAGTGATGTTTTGGTAGCGAGATTTGAATATCCAAGATTGTTTATTGTACTAAAATAATGTATTGGAAGAGAAACAATATCCTATCCTATAGATAACTGTAGCTACACATTTGTATCATGTTATCTCTGCATTACAGAAGTGTTGTATAATTAAACCTGTCACTGCTACTGAATGCTATCTACGGAAAAATGAGGGTATTGTGCCGTAATGTATGGACATGCCTCTGACTACCCCCTTTAGAAATCTTCAAGGATATGAGCGCCTTGAGATCTGAGAGTATGTCTACCGTACTTGAGGATTATAGTCGTGATCCTATTTATAATTTGTACATAGTTGCACATAGTTTCAAAGTGATTCTTATGATTTTATTGTAGTAAATACCTTTTATTAGGTACCTATCTTCTATTTTGTATTGTTTAACAGCCATGTGTACGACTGTACTCACCTTATTTTAACCTAAAATTTTATGTAAAGATTACACCGTTCTTCAGATGGTGTGCGATATATCATTTAAATTAAGATAAATTACTAGCTGACCTAACGAAATTCGTACTGCTATAGTTATTCTGCTATTCGAGACCGAAGCAAAACCAACAAATTAAAAATCATAAAAATCGGTTCAGTATTTCTTGAGTTATGGTAGATATATATTAGACCGGGCAGTGCCGTGTACGTGGCCCGGACGGGGCACGGATTTGAAACGTTACATACATTTTGTATGAAGCAGTTTATATTATACAGTGCCTGTCTACTAATTAAAGGCTCCGGCACGCCTGGGTCTAATATAAATCTTCCCCTATATTAGGTGTTGTAACAAATCCTACTTTCTTTTATACAAAAGAAGATTTTGTCTACTCACTTGGAGTCTTGCCTTAGTATATTTGTATTAAAGATGTCGATTATATTAAAATTTCGATTTCTAACTAATGTCACTGGCAAACCCATGAACTTCTATGAATTAAAGACAAACTTTTAAACGAACTTTCGCATTTACTCGTTCAGTAGTAAAGGATGAAATAACGCTCACTGAGTTCAGATAATTTATAAGTACTTACTTATTACTTAGTCCTTGTTATGTTATGTAGTAGGTAATATTACCTAGTTACTCTGTTTAGTTTAGTATTTATATTATGTATTTAAATATACGTCAACAATTAAAATCTACTTGTGTGTGTGCCTAACGAAATAAACGAAAAACCATGGCTCTTTTATAGAGCTTCTTGAAAAATAGGTAGGAGGTAAACTAGAAAAACTAACTAATGCAAAATGTGGGTATTGTGCCGTAAAATATAGACGTGCCTCTACTACATCCTTTATACAGTTCAAGGATTAAGCGCCTTGAGATCTGAGAGTATGTCTACCGTACTTGGGGATTACAGTCGTGAACCTATTTTTTTTTATGATCTAGAAAAATCAATATTGTTTTTTAAATAGAACCTTTGTAAACATTGGAAAGATGAGATCTTGTATGGGTCTAGATTTTGACGTGTATATGTCATGTTCGACATAAACACGTCTTTTGTTTTTGATTTGCAATTCAAAGTAGCAATTTTTTATTTACTATTATATTTTATTACATTCCTTGAAATCATTAAAAATGTGCGATCAAGAATTCCGGACTTTGCGTATTGATCCCCGCTACCCCTTCACAAATCAAACAAAGTAAGTAACCTTCCAGATAGGTACCTAATCAAGTTTAAGTACCTAAATGAGTCGTCTACCGAAGCACGGAAGCACTCAGTTGGAAATCCAAGGCATAATTTTTGCTTAGACATGACACCCATCCAACTGTTGATCGTGCCGAACTAGATTTAGTTATTTGATAGATAGAACGGTAGGTTCGTCACTAGTGGGACATCTTATGACGATATCTAGTAGTGGATAAGACACAAGTACGGGTTCGATCCCCGTAACGAGACAAATTATTATTGTCATGATTTCCAAATAATTTGTCCAGGGCCCGATCGATTGGTCGCAGGGCCAACTGGTGTGATGTCAATGTAGTTTTAGATACCCACTTTTTAAAATGTTTTACCTTCTCATTTGAATGGGTAATTAAATATTCAAGTATATTTTATTTGAATGGGTTTCTATTGTCTGTTCTATTCTATTGGTTTTCTATTGACAGGCCTCACAGCTCAGTTGGTAGTAACTCTGCCTTCTGCGCTGTAGGTTATGGGTTCGATCCCCACCCAGGGCAAATATTTGTGTGATGAACATAGATGTTTGTTCTGTGTCTGGGTGTTAATAAGCATAATAAGTATGTATTTACAAAAAAAAGTATATAAGTATTTTATCAGTTATCTGGTTCCCATAGTACAAGCTTTGCTTAGTTTGGGGCTAGATGGCGCTGTGTGTAAAGTCTGCCAATATTTATTTATTTATTTATTGTATATTCAAACCACGACCCGTCCTTCTGCAAGTACCTAGTCATGTAGTTGGCGTGTGTGGTTAGTGTAGTTACTCGCCCATCTTTGTTCATTCACCATCCACGTAGCCATCTGAATGATCGTTACGCAATACAGAGCTTTGCCTTAAATTTTTTTTGTAAAAAAATACTGAAAATTGTTCTTTACCTTATACATTACAGGTAAGTGCCCGAGTCCGACTCACACTTGTTCGGTTGTTTTTCTACCTACCTACAGTTGCCAGTTCTCTCTATTCATCCACAGCTTCGCCCTATGACTTTAATCTAACCACCATCTTGACCTTCCCCAATCTGTTCTCAGAGCATGTTACGACAACTACTGCGACTACTACAAGTGCACCCGTCTGTTGGGTCAGATCGACGACTGCAAGATATTCAAGCGCTACTTCGAAACTCTCTGCCCCAACTTTTGGATAAGCCATTGGGACGAGCTCCGGGACAAGGGCGCTTTCCCGGGACCGATTTAGAGCTGGTTGAATAAAGTTGTGTTGTTATATAATTGTTTTAATGCTAAAGTACCTAGATAGAATAGGTAGAACCGGCTATAAGACTAACATACCGTCCAGTTGAAAATTACATGTTTTCACACTCAACAGATTCACAACTATCACGAAAAATCAGTGTAAGAAGTTGCCGAAATTTCCTTACCTCTTTAAGCGAAGCTGTGGCTTACTTAGGAATAGTGTTCTCTAAGCTAATATTAGTTTTATAATCGCTCCTAGATTTTGGCATGTCTGGAACATACTGATAGACAGTCATGTACGTACATCTCGAAGTATCGTCGTAACGAACCTGCCTATAGTAAGGTCAATCAAACACTAAAAGCAAACAAAAGCTTGGAACAACTGAATTTATTTCTCTAAATCACATCGTGATCACATTACCTAACATAAATAAAAATAGCGCTTCAAGTAAATACTTAGATCCTGCCGGCAAAGGTTCCCTCGCCGCGTTGCGAGTCCCACTTGTCTACCCATTCATTGGGGCACAGGGAGCGGTACACACGCTGGAAATAGTAGCATGGCTCGTATTTCTCGCCGCGGACCTTCTGGCAGCGGTTGAAGTCCAGGTACGACTGGTAGCAATGCCTGCAATATAATAATAATGTTTATTGTCATAAAAATAAAGGTTACAATTACAAAGTTCGAAGTCCTCGACTCCTGAGCTAAATATGGGGTTAAGGTCAGTACATGTAGTAACATGTGGCCATAAGGATAGGATAGGTCGGTCCACTTGTCTTATAGGACAAGATTAGGGTGAGATTCCAGTGACGCGGAGCGGACCAATCACAGCGCTCTAAATTTTTGGGTCAACTATTTAGAGCACGGCGATTGGTCCGTTCCCTAATCCCGTCTTATAAGATAAGTGGACAGAATGGCGTAGCATCGTAAGATTGAAGATATGAATAAATTAGCTTGGGTGGTCCTGGATATGGGAACCCCTTGCGAGTTGAAACGTCACTTTGATATGAGTGTGACGTGAGGCATAATAGACTAGCTATCAGCTTATCAGCTGCTATTGTTTGTAAATACACATTTTGCTATCAAGCGCTCGTGGCGTAGCCTGCTTAGTCCTTTTTAACAGACAATGTTATGCAACCTTTAGGATCACTAAATAGATGGGTGACCGTATAAAAACTGAACGCTTCAATATGACCCGTATCCGAATCACAGCACAGCTTCGTTATCACAGGTGACGCTGTGTGTCACCCGTAATTGCGTTTCGAGGTCAGCATACAGAGCGCCTTGAAGAAATAATTGAGTGTCTACATTACCTGGTTTGGTTCGTGTTAGGGAAGCGCGGGTCAAAAGGCGCGGTTTTGATGTCTGCCTGCGTTTTGATCATCTCTGGCATTTTGCTGCAAAGAACACACACATCAACTGTCATAGCTCTTTATTATGAAAACATGTTTCATACATGGACCTACACTATCAGTTAGACTAAATAATGGGTACTAAACATACAATAAACTCGAGTCATCAGAGAAATTAAAATATTTATACGCGTAAATACATCAACAGAGGTCACGATACCAAATACAAAACTTAATACTAGATACTTAAAAATTACTAATAGTTATTTATGCAAGTTTATAAAGTAATATTATTTTCTATTTATCTATGTAGTATATAATGTTTATTTGACGAGCGGACGAGTTTTACGCTCTTCTTCACAAGAAGTCTCTCTGTATTTCTTGACTTCTTGCATATAGAGAGACCATGCATCCTTCGGGGTATTGTCAACCGTCTGCTCATCTATTGCTTTAGCTTTCTTGACCATTCCAGTCTTCAGAACTCTACCGCCACGTCTCTTTCCAATAAAAGGCAGTGTGGGTTTCTTGATCTCAGGCTTTTTGGTTGCCTCCTCTACCTTTTTGGTTGCTTCCTGCATCTTTTTGAACATTTCAAGGAAGCTGCCATCGTTCTTTATAACGGGGACACCGGATTTAGATCTGGAGGATGATGCTTGAGCGAGTAGCGCTAGATCAGGCGGAGGGAGTAACTCTGCAAAGTTAGGACCTTCTAGGTCTGGAGGAACGCCATACTCAACATCATCAATAGTTGTGGATTCCACGGCACCCGGTGGGGGTTTCACCTCCTTAGGGGGGGTTTTAGGATCCCTCTCTTGCCTATTTTTATGCATCTTCCAGAAGCGCTTGCGATCGGCGACCGTGAATTGGCCGCGTCGCTGCTCGTCATCGCTCGGCGTGTCTTCTGGACTACGCGCTTTTCCATCTTTGGACGGAGGCTGAGGCCTAGGGCTCACGGACCGCTTCTTTCGCCCTTCGTTAGATCTGGAACGACGGCGCTTGGATTCGGATCTAGATCGGGAGCGGCGCTTGGATCGACTCGAGGAACGCGATCTAGATCTACGCTTTGATTCCTTGCGTTTTGTTATGGAACGTTCGCGAGATGAAGCTGAGGAGTCAGAGTCGCTCGAGGACGCGGAAGACGAGCGCCTCGGGCTGCGCTTCCTTCGCCGCGGAGAGGCCGGAGGCGGAGACTTATGAGACTTATCACTAGACTTCGAACCAGACTTATCAGATTTATCACTAGACACCGAACCACTTCTAGCGTAACTTTTAGGAGGGGTTATTGAACAGTTTCTAGCTTTCCTAGGGGGTGTGTCAGACTTAAACTTGTAGCTCCTCGGAGGAGTTATGGACCGGTCTCGCTCCTTCTTGTAGCTTCTAGGCGGAGTCACCGAACGGTCCTTCCTAGATTTGGAAGGAGGGGTAGTGGACTCCCTCTTCTTCCGGGGCGGAGTCGTCACGACCTTCCGTCGGTCCCTGCTCTTGGAATCTTGGAAGGAATGATACTTTAGATCTCTACTTCTACTGGCGGACCGATCGCTTTCAAAGCGCGGAGACCTCGAAAGAGACCTTCGGCGAGCACTCTTTTTGGGCGAAGGCGTCAAGGACCGATCGCTCCTTCTGCTCTGGCTAGCCCTTTTGTAGGACCGGTCGGAGGCCGAGGAGTCAGAGGAAGACTTTCGCTTCTTGGCTCTCCGGGGCGAGCGAGAGTAGGATCGCGAGGCGGAACGCTCGCTGGAGGAGTACTTTCGACGTCGCTCGCGGCTCCTTTCGGGACTTCGCTCTCGGTTCCTTTCGGGGCTTCGGTCGCGGCTCCTCTCGTGACTCCGATCGCGGCGTCTCCTTGACTCCTCGTATCTGCCGACGGAAGAGCTGCGCTCGCGATAGCGCCGCGGAGGAGAGGGAGTGCGCGGCGCGGGAGGTGGAGGAGCGTAGTACTCCGCCTCGGGGCGATGGTAGTAGGCTTGAGTGTCGTAAGGGTAGGCGTAAGGCGTAGTGTAGTGCGTGGCGGAATAGTCGTAGTGGCCGTAGCTAACGCCTGTCCAAGGATCGGTGCTGGGCGCAGCCACCGGAGGGCCGGCGCCAGGGATGGGGGCTGCGTACTCTCCTTCGGCGCCCGGCGGCCCGCCGTCCCATGCGCCGCGGTACGAGCTCATACCGAATACGCTCCGAGCATAACCTGCGGCGGTTTCTATGTGAGGTGCTCACACCTACAAACAGAACAACTTTGTGGTGTAGACGCAGTTCTGAAATTTCTCTGTGACTCGAGTTTACGGTTCCCCGCTTGACCGCGTTAGTCGCGTTGTGGATAGTTTTTGTGACGAGGGACAACAAATTACGTAATACGAGGGGGAAGCGCGAGATGGGAGAAGTGAAGGTGTGCTTTGGGGGTGGAATGGACGGAATGATGGGCCATATGAACATGCAGTACCTTTACTTTACCGATATGCTCACCTTGTTGTAAATATGCGCTTTTCCAAGATTTTTATCGATAGAAAATGGCAGGCGAATGCACTCGCTTGCTCGTTATCACAAACTCATAGACAATTTTTACAGACTACGGATTGTAGAAGATAACGCTACACATAGACAATATTGCGGATAATCAAAAATCGGTAATTTTCCGCAAAAGCGTATCTGGCAAAGACCACGCAGTATATTTTGTACTAAAAAATCAAATTGGTTTATCTGGTTTTTTTTTACTCTGTGGCCTGTGGTAGTGAAGGAAGTAAAGTAAACTTCTACACTTCTAGCCGGCTATATTTATGCTCTTTGGCCGGCACGGCGGCAGCCGGGTACGGACGGGTAGCGCGCGCGGCGGAGCTAGTATGATACAAAGAGCATCTTAAGTGTCTATCTAAAATCAGTACAGTGGATTTACATTGCTGCTGTTGCCCTTGCCTTGTTTTCGCTCGCATTATATTTATTTAGTTTCTTTTATTCTTGGACATCAATCACAAAATTTCCTATCCATGAGTAAATTAAAAGTAACAGCAGAATGGAAGAAACGAGTGAAAACCGAGTACATGAGACTTCGTCAACTGAAGGTGCGTCTGCAAAGCTAAACAAAGGCAGTAAGGCAGTGTAATGTTTTATTCATTTTGTTTTGTATCTGAATTTATAATATGGGTTTTAGAGGTTCAAACGTGCGGATGAGGTGAAGGTGGCATGGGCTCGCAACTTGCGTATTATGTCCGATGCGGTGGAGACGAGAGAATTGGAAGTTCTGGAGAAAGGAAAAAGGCCCTACTGGCCTCCTCCAGCGCCGAGTCAAAATCACGAGAGCCTCATGAAACGTGCAGAAGTTTACTACACTGATGGTAATATTTGCAACCCACTTTCTATTTATCCATCATACCAAATGCTTGCTATATCTTTTAACCCTTCCTTTCCATGACATGCCCAATCAACTATAACATAAATATTGCTCCTATATTTTTCATGCCATTTAGAAAATACCTCTGATATACTCATTCCTTTATTAAAATACAAAATTCAAAGCATAAATCTTTATTTTCATTTCAGAGTCGTAATATTCACAGAGAGAATTTCAGTTTGAGGTTTTCTGTATCTTTCTAACACAATAAACTGGCTGCATTGTTATCTTATCCTTATTTTATCTCTAACTAGCTGACCCGTGCCCGCTTCGCTGTGCGTAAGACATTTCTAATACCATCGTGGACTTTTTTGTAGACGTTTTTAAGGTGTACAATACTGTAGTAGGTACCTACATTATTTTGATATATCTCGTGGGGTTCAGCCAGCATTTGCAATGTAAGCGCAAAAAAATGTGTTTATTTACGACATCACATTAGAAACCTCTAAAATTATCAGTGTTTCTCTACTATATTATGCATGTATTATACATATAAACCTTCCTCCTGAATCACTCTATCTATTAAAAAAAACCGCATCAAAATCCGTTGTGTAGTTTTAAAGATATAAGCAAACATACATACATACATACGCGGGAAGCGGAAAGCGACTTTGCTTTATACTATGTAGTGATCAATCTTTTACCATAATATTTTATAACAATAAGATATAGTTATTTCTAGATTTCTGTTAGAGAAATTTTTGTAATTTTTTTGTACCCACAAATATGGGCCTTGAGACTAAGTGTGGAACCATAGTTATTTCATCTTTTAACTTTGTTATTATTATCATTAATGCTACCAAAATCCTTTGTTATCTTGTGTCTAAATCTGTAATTTAATTTCTGCTAATTAAATATTACCTACTTTAGTTCTTCTCCCATTTCAGCGTCAGGTGTAGTTACGACTCAACAAATTCCAACTCGTGTTATTAACTCTGTCAATCCCATACCAACAATGTACACTTGGGCACCGACACAGAAGAACTTCATGGTTGAAGATGAAACGGTACTCCATAACATTCCATACATGGGAGATGAAGTATTGGATCAGGATGGGACTTTCATCGAGGAACTAATAAAGAACTATGATGGGAAAGTGCATGGTACAACTGCTTTCATTATTAAATTATTATCATACTTGCTTTCAACTGTGTAGGTTCAGAGTGTATTTACTGATTTAATTCAACTTTATAGTCAAACATTGAAATTTCTGGAAATCAAAGGAAAACTTTGGGGAAAAAACTATCTCTGTATGAAATTTAATCACAATCGGACCAGCAGTTGGGCCGTGATAATGTCACAGACAGACAGACAGGTAGTGTTACTTTCGCATTTATAAATATATAAAAAAATAAAATAGGATCATGACTATAATCCCCAAGTACGGTAGACATCGTCTCAGATCTCCAGATGCTTAGATCCTTCGAAGATGTCTAGTGGGGGTAGTCAGAGGCACGTCTAAACATCATATTTGGCACATGCCCACATTATAAATATTAGTATAGATAGTATAGTGACTTAATATGATTTTTCCAGGTGACAAAGAGGGTGGGTTCATAGATGACCAGCTATTTGTGGATCTAGTACATGCCCTGATGCCCTTTCAAACTAAAGATGAGGTAGCTGAGGAAAGGAAGGATAGGGAAGCCAGACTTTCCAAAGAAGAAAAGGAGGTGAGTTTGATTCACCAATTAATTATAATACAATTAACTAAAGTTACTAATACCAATAATCAGCAAGTTACATATTTTTTATGTTATTACAATATTTATCTGGACATGGTAACTTATCTTTAGATAGCTAAACTGTTTATTTTGTATTTTTAAAGTAATTGGTTAAGTTATAATTTTCTTACAATATACATATTATTATTGTATTGTAATCCTATTTTATTAATATTTTTCAATTTTTATTTTTACATTACTCCATTGTTATAATATAAAACCTGCATAATAATTAATTACGATTACAGAAAGAATCTGCAAAAGAAAAGGACAAAGATAAAGATGAGAAGGATGGAGATAAAAAGGCAAATGATAAGCAATTCCCCATATTCGTTATATTCCAAGCCATCAGCTCACAGTTTCCAGATAAAGGCACCGCTCAGGAGTTGAGAGAGAAGTAAGTTTCAGCTAATCAAGTATTTATTTTTTTGCGAGGAAAACATTAATAATAATAAATATTGGTGGACATTTCACACAGAGCTGTCTAGTCCCAAATTAAGCAAACCTTGTACTATGAAAACTAGATAACTGATAGAATACGTATATATTTTGTTTTTGGTGCCTTTAATGTGTTTACTTTTCGCTTCAATTATTGATGTAAAACTTTTTGCCTCGCTCGCTCTCTGCTGACAGGTACATCGAGCTGACATCCCTGGCCGACCCGGACGCTCTGCCCCCAGAATGCACCCCCAACATAGATGGCCCTTTGGCTGAGAGTGTGGCAAGGGATCAGACCATGCATTCCTTCCATACACTCTTCTGCCGACGCTGCTTCAAGTATGACTGCTTTCTGCACCGTGAGTCTTCCAAATTACCAAATATATTCAAAAACTAATAACTCCTGCACGTCTCGCTTGAGGACCCGAGAAAAGTTTATTTAACGAAAGTATAGCCAAAATCATAATTTATAAAAATAGAAAAAGCTTCTAGTAGATTTTTTCTACTTTTTGAGCATGTTAATCGCAAGAATTAACGGAAAAAAGTTATTTCTAAACTTGCCTCACGTTTACGACGCTCTATTCTTCGTCCAAATTTAAATTCTTGTCTATTCTTTCGTAGACTGATCGATTTCTCCGGTCAACAACCTAGGCCTGCTTAGTCAACCTGGCCCTGTCCCCGGAGAATGTCAGATATGCCTGAAAATTGGGACACTAACAAAGAAACCCGTATAACAAATAATATTCTTGATGAGATTTATTTCTGGTCTAGTCGTGGTACGCTATGATGATGATGTTCTCCTTGATGAATCTGTTACCAGCGATCCTTTTTAGCGCCGGACCTTGCAAAGCCGAATTTTGAATATGTTTAATGCATGTACTGGTGTATGTACGGTTAAGATTATGGAAAACTTGGGTAGATTCTTTAACATTATGAGTATTGAGAACATAAATAAGTAATTTTATAGTAGGTTATATATTATTATTATTTAATACTACTTGCACAAAACAATATGTAACTATTTAGATTATTTAGAGTTTTTAGAGTTATTATTAATTAAGCTTTTATAAGTATAATGTGTATGCAAAATATAATGTAGATGTACTGTGTGATATTAGGTAATTATGCCTTATTCTGTTCTGCTGACAGGAAGTCAGAATACAGACCCAGGTGAGACAGATTTCCAATCTTAAATTCATACCATTGATTTGTTGGTCCTTTTTGTTATCATTGTGTTCAATGTGAATTTTAGTATTCATTTTATGGTTAAGTTGGAATCGTTTACAGTTTATGAATTACTAGCTTCCGTCCGCGGCTTCGCTCGCGTTGTTCCTAGTTATAAAATAGCCTATATGCTATTCCAAGGCATTTATTCTAAGTTTCATACAAATCCGTTTGGTCCTTTGGGTGTGATTGAGCCACAAACATCCTCACAAATTTTCGCATTTATAATATTAGCAGGATAAATTATATTCTTCAAACAAATAAACTGAAAGCACAAGTCAAGTTAGTAGAAGCTAACTAAACCATGATTCTCATTTACCTAATGTCTATTTTACATTTACCTAATAATATATTATGTATCTGCTTATTATTTATATTATTCTTATCTTATATTATTCATTTGTATATCTATTATGCTTATTTTATTTATGTAGTAAATACTTATTTTATGCATCAGTTCATGATCATTCAAATTATTTATTCAATTTGTGTCACTTTATTATCATTCATATTCATATTCTTTTTTGAAAATACAGTGTGATTCAGTGGTGCAGGATCCAACTTATAAATAAATATATAAAACATTTGCGTTACTGACTCATTGACTGACTTACTGACTGACTGACTGACTGATCTATCAACGCACAAAACGCCTAAACCACTGGTCACTCACTGGTCCTAGGAACTTGAATTTTAGAAGGGGATGTACTTTTGGTGTGTATGGGTGCACTAAAAAAGGAATTCCCCAAATTCAACCCCTAAGGGGGTGCAGCAGTATGTTTTAAAATAACTACACATAAACGAAGTTGTCTTTATCGACAATTTATTTTTATGTGAGTAATTTCCCGTTTTTGACATTTGTAGTGTACCGCTCACGAAAGTTTTGAAAGTTAAATAGAAGCTGTAGGGGTTTCTAGTCTACTAGTATATCTATGAAAAAAAGTGCAAAATAACTATATTTTTCTATACCAGTGAATCACATTGTATTTCATAACAAACGTTTTATTTATAAATCTTAATAGAGTTCTTGTTATTGGCTAGGTTTGCAAGCATGCCACCCCGGACCAAACTTGACGAAACGTAAGGGCCCTGATCTAAAGCCCTTCTCTGACCCCTGTGGACCGAGCTGCTATATGCTGTTGGTAAGTTTACCTAAAACAGTATGTTATAGGTATATGGAATATCTTAAAAAAAATTATATCTATCTTGTATTTATTTCATATTTATTCTGGTAGTTGTTACTATGATTAAAATAATAATAATAAGGTTCCACCATAACTGACTAACAATCGTGATAGTTTTTATAATTATTTATTTCTATTTTAACACACTTTTGTTACTAGTTACTATCCATTCAATACCAAATAGAAGTAAAACTATATTGGCAATTCAATTTGATAATGTATCAGTGTGAAATTCTACAAAATGATTACCATAATAGTTAAATAGTTATAAATAAAACATAAAATATTCAGGAAGGTATGCGAGAGAAGCTGGCACGTGAAAAAGCTGCTGGTGAAGAAGATAAAGGAAAGACGCACGCTATCGACTCACCCAACGATGCCTCGTCCGAGGATAGCAACGATAGCAATCGCTTCCAAAAAGGTATTACTCACTTCAAACTTAAATTATCATATAATATTCATTTATAGTATTTTTATGTATTCAACGCAAATTTATGTCGGTTTCAGGAAGCAACAGTAACTCCAGTAGCAATTGGAGCAACGGCCTCAACAAGAATGGAGCCGAAACACCCACGGAACCAGCTTACAACGCACTAGGTAAACTTTTACCACTAAACTTAATTTGATTTATGCCTTATTTAGGACCTAATGCCTCCTAATCTTTATTGGTGCACGTGGCCTAGCTTGCCTTGTTACTATTGGATCAACTAAGTTAAGCAACGATCAGCGCGGTCGCAGAATGGATGGGTTACCGCTAGTGGCATCAACTGTGCGCTTCGGGGGACATGTGTGAGAAGTTTTTCAGTTCACATGGTAGAGCACAAAATCATACAAACTTACTTACCTCTTCAAATATCTTTGCTGGTGTGATAATGGCCGTAAGTGTATTATTTACTTCACTGAGTTATAATCCAATGCAATTTTCAATGTGACTACCGACAAAGAAGATGTTCAGTTCTATGGAATTATTTTTGTTGGTTTTTTACCAGCTATGGTATAATTTTATGAATTAAATAAACTGATCTTAAAAAAGTCCTCTAATAAAATTCAGCGAGATACCGCTTGTATAATCTCATGTTAAAATATGTACATATTAAAATTATTATTATTTATTTCATCCATCCATGCCTACACCATTTCATCCCGAAGTGGGTAAGTACAATTTAATGTAGCAGTAGACTCGTGCTCCGCAGTTTAATCTATTATTTATAACTAATATTTATTAACAAATTGTTCGACTATGCAACAAATATTTAGACTTAAGTCCGGTTGGAAGAGGAAGAATTTCGTATAATGACCCGTCAGTGACTGTGCGAGAGGGACGGCAATACATTCATGCGGCGAGTGACAGAGATAAATAATGACGGGTCATTGTACGAAATTCCTTCTGCTCCGCGACCGGACTTAGCAGATTATTTTTGTCAGATGTTGTCATACTAAAGTTGTCTGTGCAGTAAACGTGTTGGTGAACAGCATCCAGTGGAAAACTTTCGAGTGAAGATCGAGCTACGTTTTGTGAAGGCAAACGGTTTTGTTTTAAAAAATACATAAGCATTTAATTTTTGCAATTTTTAATATCCAAACAGTAAACCAATCACGTTTAGTATTATAGGCGAGCCGTGATAAGGATGACATTACATAGTTAAGATAGCTAAGAAAAAAAGGTTTTCTTTCAAAATTTTATTTCTAGACTAGTGACCCGCCCGGGCTTCGCACGGGTGCAATGCTGATACTAAATATACTTACTACAGAATGTCTTTATATAAAACGTTTTTTTTTTCACAGCTTTTTTGTCATTAGACAATTGTGTAAAGGGGTTAGTTAGAGGCATATCCAAATATTTCCATTTGGTGCATGCTAACATATTATTGATGATTTCTTTTTTTCTCGAACGTTCGCGACCGGCCGAACTGCGCGTTTGACGCCTAGCTGCTAGGCCGGTCGCGAACGTTCGAGAATGTTCGTTTTACGAAGCTACTCGCTAGGTGACTCGCTAGCCTCTAGGTGCCAAGCAAGCCGCCTGCCTGTGCGTTCGCGTTTTTAAATAGGGATGACTGAGAGTGTTATAAACGTAAGAGTAGACAAATATAATCAGAAAAACTGCTAAGCTATCGGGAGTTACACGTGTTATTGTGAGTCAACCATAAAAGATAGACATATGCTGTCGTGGAATATTTTTTATATAATTTTAAGGAGAACATTTCCGTCATACATGAATTCTGTGTAGCTTTAACCATTAAGGTTGCACACGCGACGGAAGCTTAAAAAATGGAGTAACTTCTCCCGTTTTCCCAACATTTTCCTTCACTGCTCTGCTCCTATTGATTGCAGCGTGATAAAAAGTATACTATAACCAGCTCAGGAGTATGAAAAATAATTGTACCAAGTTTCGTTAAAATCCGTCGAGTAGTTTTTGTTTCTATAACGGTTATACAGACAGACAGACAGACAGACAGACAGACAGACAGACAAAAAATTTACTGATTGCATTTTTGGCATCAGTATCGATCCCTAATCACCCCCTGATAGTTATTTTGGAAATATATTTCATGTACAGAATTGACCTCTCTACAGATTTATTATAAGTATAGATAGATATCGTAGAAAAATAAAATATGCCTCCGGACATTTCTGGAACCTTAAGCTACTAGATGTCACAGTTTTCATGAAATCGGTTCAGCAGTTTTCAAATAAAACCTGTTTGAATGTGCCGGGTTACTCTTCACTACATAGTATAAAGCAAAGTCGCTTCCCGCTTCCCGCGTCTGTATGTATTCTTATATCTTTAAAACTACACAACGGGTTTTGATGCGGTTTTTTTAATAGATAGAGTGATTCAGGAGGAAGGTTTATATGTATTAAACCCGTGCGAAGCCGGGGCGGGTCGCTAGTTTATAATATGTATAGATAGATGAACTAGTGGAACCCTTGCGACTTCGTTCACGTGAAGTTGTTATTAAACAGACTTTAACCTAACCTTAGGGGTTGAATTTCGGGACTCTCTTAGTGCACCCCTACACACCAAGTCAGTCAGTCAGTAACGTAAGGGTTTTATATATGAATGTATGAATTCAGGTTTGTCCGTGGGTGACATCGAGTCTGAGTGGACCGGCTCGGACCAATCGCTGTTTAGAGCTCTGCACAAGGTGTTTCACTCCAACTACTGCGCCATTGCTCAGCTCATGCTGTCCAAGAACTGCCAACAGGTAAGAGATAGAAAGATAATTTGTAAAAAAAAATCTTTTCACAAAAGTCTTATGATATCAACACAACTAGGCAATTTATTAATGATGGCAATTTGGCAATCTATTCTAGACCTTATTGTTATTTGAACTTGTTTTACAATCATCAAACTTTGATTCTTAGTCACTGGAATCATTTTAAATCTAAACCGGTCCGGTCCAAATATTAATAATCATATAGAAAAAAGGAACTTCTGTTTTCTACATTTTTCTAGTTTTCAGTTTATAAATATAAACTGGAAGAATTAAAGACTGTTACAAGCAATTAATAAAACCCTAGTTTATAGTCCAAAAAATTTGATTCCCCTAAAATTAAATCCCTGAATTTAAAACAATCCATAATTCATAAATTCCTTTGACAGGTGTACACTTATTGGATAAACACCGGTCAAGAGGAATGTCGGGTCGAAGCGGAACTGACACCTCCTCGCAAGAAGAAGAAGAAACATCGCCTCTGGTCAGTTCATTGTCGCAAGATTCAATTGAAGAAGGATTCAGCATCGCATCATGTGTAAGTTTCTATTTCTTTTCAATATTAATTCAATGTAAATGACCATGACCAATCTTGATCGGAACATGATGAGTATTGATTTCAATTAATTTCGATCAGTTTCTATTTAAAACAGGTAAGTATGGTGGGTTTGCAATCATCTATTTACTGTAGTTGCTAATAAAGCTTGATTGCAATTCGATTTTATTTATATGATGGTTTCTAGCGATAGTTTAACGGTATAAAATAGAAACTTAAATGTATTATCTTGGTCTGGTACTAGCTTTGCAGGATAATAGAAACATAGTAACTAATATTTGTATGGTTCTAGTTACAACTACACACCATGCGACCATCCGAACCAGCCGTGCGACAACATGTGTCCATGTCTGCAGTCGCAGAACTTCTGCGAGAAATTCTGTCAGTGCAGCAGTGACTGTAAGTTTCTTTTACTATTTTTTTTTATTATAAATATTTCTAAACTAAGCAAAGCTTGTACTATGGGAACCAGATTGCTCATATACTTTTTTTTGTAAATACATACATATGACAGATTATAACACCCAGACACAGAACAAACATCTATGTAAAATACACGAAAGTTTCTGAGTGAATGGAATTGAACCCTCAACCTACAGCTCAGAAGGCAGAGTTAGTATCAACTGAGCTGTGAGGCCAGTCATCATAAACTTCAACTTACTAGCTTATATACGAGCACATTTACTTCTATAATATCTCAATTAGTGGGATGCTTATGCTCATACTCGTGAAGATCAACAAGTGACATTGCAAATTTCATAATATACATAAAATCACGCCTACTTCCTAGAGAGGTAGGCAGAGACCAAGGCTTTTAAAAAAATTAGAAACTCGAAATTTGAAGGGTGTATTCCTTTTATGTGTATGGGTGCACCAAGGATTTCTCAAGAGGGTGCAGTTGGGGTAGTAGTTTGTTTAAAAATAGGGATGAATATAATGTGTATAATATACTTTCCAGGCCAGAATCGCTTCCCGGGCTGTCGCTGCAAAGCACAATGCAACACCAAGCAATGTCCCTGCTACTTAGGAGTGCGAGAGTGTGATCCTGATCTTTGCTCAGCTTGTGGCGCTGATGCACCCAGAGGAGCAGTCTTGCTTGCTGCTTGCAGGAACATCTCGGTGCAGCGGTGAGTCTCACTTTCACTGTCTCAATGCAGATTCCCATTGCCATTTCAAACTATCAAGACAAGAACAGCTGATTTGAAAAGTTTCTTTTTTATTTATTTTCTGTAACAAGAAACTCAATTTTAACAAAATATTTACATTATGGGTAAGAAAGGAGTGAGTGATGAGGTGACGGCTGATAGAGGGAAATGGAAGAAGTAAGTACACATGTTGTGCCGACCCCACTTAAGTGGGATGAGGGCAGGATGATGATGATGATTTACAAAATATACAAGAACCAGTTGAGCTCTCTAAAGACCATTGCAAACAATCTATCTAGACTGTTGTAGCTTCAACTGATACAAATCACTACCAGTAGGAAGCGTTCACAAGATACTGGCGGATGGAAATTTTTACAATAACTCAATATTAGTTTGGTTTATAATATTTTAGTAAGATTACTTGGAAGTGAATGTTGAGTTTCATTGTGTATGAGTGAGACAGCAATATACCTCCATTTACAAGATTATTTCAGCAAAACTAAAGGTTCTATGTGTATATTTCAGGGGTCTTCATAAGCACTTGCTTCTTGCGCCAAGCGACGTAGCTGGTTGGGGAATATTCCTGAAAGAAGCAGCGCATAAGAACGAATTTATCTCGGAGTACTGCGGAGAGATCATTTCGCAAGATGAGGCGGACAGACGCGGAAAGGTCTATGATAAATACATGTGTTCATTCCTCTTCAATTTAAATAATGGTGAGTTGATAATAAAAATATCGTATTGAAACTGGTATGTTCATGAATCAAAATGTTCATAGGCCCCAAGCAGTTTTTGTTGCCTGATTCTTCTAGACAATGGTCGCGAGGAACAGACGTAGCTTCACCTAGCTCCTAATACGTTTCAAAGTGATCCTTGCATTGTTCCAATACCTTGTAACTTTGATTTTGTTGAACCTTTTTATGCACAAGTCATAAAGGAAAATATCGTATTGAAACTGGCATTTTCTTGAGTCAAAAAGTTTAATGATATTCCGAAAGATTATATCTAATCCTTATTGCGTAATGTCACTGGTAATCGCAATCGAATTATCGGTCATAATCTCATTGTGTTTTGACAGTTGAAGCTGATTACGAAGAACAAAATTAATTTAGGCAAAAGCCCTCCTGTTGCTATATTCAAAATAAGAATCGTATTTGCAACAGGAGAAAGGAAAATAACTAAGCATAAATCAATTTGTTATTTACAAGTGGATACTTTATGGACACTTGGACTTAAATTAATTGTAGCTGTCAAAATAAACTTGTGAACGAACTTATTTTATTCTTTTAGATTTCGTGGTGGATGCGACGCGCAAAGGCAACAAGATCCGTTTCGCCAACCATTCCATAAACCCAAATTGCTACGCGAAAGTCATGATGGTGAATGGGGACCATCGCATCGGGATTTTCGCCAAACGACCCATCCAGCCTGGAGAGGAACTGTTCTTCGATTACAGGTAACTAAAATTATAATAAGAATGACAAAAGTGTTCATCACACTAGTTTTTCTTATACTTATGTACTTTCTGGATGTTAGTATATTGTAGCTGCAAAAATAATTTGGGTAACGCCAAACACGACTTCGTTATCCAACAAATACTAATAATAATACAAAAATAGGATCGCTACAACAAGGCGCTTAGATTCTTGAAGATTGTCTAAGGTAGTCAGGCACATCCAAACATTACGTTTAGCACAAGACCCACATTTTGCAGCAGTTAGCATTCCAACAGGTACTGGTTGGTGCACTATAAATAAAAGTATGAATGAAAACAATTTGATAGATTACTTACTAATATGCCTATACTAATAATTGCGTTTTGCAGATACGGGCCAACAGAGCAACTCAAGTTCGTCGGCATCGAGAGGGAAATGGAATTCTTATGAGAGCAATCCAAATAGCGTTCTGCCGAGCTAAATTAGGACTCTACCACTTTTATAATAAGGTCTACATTGCAGTGCGCTATTTTATACTTGTGTGACTTGCGTTTTTGACATGCAGTATCATGGTTTGTATGCGGAAAATACTATTTTTCTAGTGTTAGAAATAACTATCTTATTATTGCACTGCCAATTGTGCTTTATGTATTTTAGAAATGGCAAATACACTCAATGATATTCTGAAAAACAAATGTATAACATTATTATAATAAACTTGATGTAAGTTTTGATATGAAGGAATCGATTTGTAATAAACTTTTTGCCAAAATTTATTGTTTTTCCATCTTAAAAAAAAACACATTAATTACTCAATAGAGCATCATATTATATTGTAGGTAACAAATTCTAAGAATGTACATTTATACACAATACACAGAACTATAAAAACGTTTGTACTAACTACTGCCTGTTACAAAAGCACATGAATGCATAACTAAACAAGTTGTGAATCAAATCTCACTGAAATCCAACTAAGAGAACTAAAACATTTGCTTATAACTTCTCTAGTAGTTTCACAATCAAAAATGTTGTCAACCAATGACTTTAGAACTGTGAAAAATAAATATTTGTGTCTATGGAATCATCTTAGATGATTACACAATGTATAAAACTTTAACAACAACAACTTCTTCTACAATCAACACTATAACTATCAAAATTGGTTTATTATTTTTTACTTCAAAATCAGTGAATGATAGATACTGTCTATCATCATGTTTATAGCCAAATTCAAAAGCACTGGCTACTAAACGCTTAGTCCAGAGGTAAGAATAATAGATTGTATCTTTTAGGTCTGTCAGTGGTCAACAACATTTCATTGTGAAATGAACTCTTGTTAATCACAGGAGCCATCCAACCAGCCATCTTTCCATCGCTCGTGGACTTTACTGCAGTCAAACATGGGCTTGTCGAGTTTCAAGTTGACTGTATTGTGGCGCTCACACAGCCATTTCGCTAACTCATCTCTTGATTTGGTCATTGGTGGGTTCTTCTTTATACTGGAATTTAAAGTTGCTAGTTAGACACTTAGATTAGGTTAATAGCATTAGAATCCATTTAATACTAAGCTTGGGAGTCATTAAATCTGACGTATTTCTGTGGAATAATGTGAGGTTGTATTTCATAATTATAATTTTAAAAATTGACAATTGACATTGTTGCATATTTAATGTGGGTACTTCTCAAACCTTCTTACACTAACAAGGTTGACTAAGTATAAGGTAGTTCTGTAAAACTGTACATTTCCTAACATGTTCTTTGCTACACAGCTCAATAAACATATTTCCTTAAATATGGTGTTTTAGTGAACATAATAGTGGCGACTTGGATTAAACGTGTACAATGGAGCGTAAATTAGTGAGATTCAATGAATTCAATGTGAAAACTGACAATTGGGACAACTACATAGTGCGTCTCAATTATTGTTTTGAAGCAAGTGGAATCACCGATGACGAAGTTAGGAGGGCGAACTTTTTTACGATATGTGGTGCTCAAACGTTCGAAACCTTTCTCGCGTTAATTACGCCAAAAAAACCGAGTGAAGTAACTTTTATCGATGTCGTGAAAATCCTAACCAAACACTACAGTCCGAAGCCGAACGAGATATCGGTGTCGTACAAATTTTATAAACGCGACCAAACTAAAGATGAAAAGGCATCGGAATACATCGCGCAACTGAGAAAAATCAGCGCTGAATGTAATTTTCCTAATCTGGAACGTATGCTGCGGGATAGATTGGTGTGCGGCATGAGCGATCGCAAGCTGCAGTACGAGCTGCTTAAAAAAGATAACCTAAAGTACGAGGATGTAGTTGAAGCCATGGTGTCGGCCGAGAGCGCGGGAAAAGACGCGCGCATGATGCAGCCACCGGGGTATGCGCCGTCGCACAACGCAAACACCGCCACCGCCGCGGCGGCGTCTTCGCCGTTTGTGGGGGAACCGATGGATGTGAACGCGATTAAAGTTAAACCGACGACGACCGTCCGTCTATGCTACCGATGCGGAGATCGTCACGGCGGTGAATGCCGTTTTGTAAACGCGGTATGTCACTACTGCAAGAAGAGGGGCCACATCGAGAAGATCTGCACCGCTAAAAAGAAAAGTAGCCCTGGAAAAGTAAACTACGCCGATGAAGAGTTTGACACGCAGTTGAACGGGATCTACAAGGTGGAAGAGGCGCGCACACGCGTGCCTGCTTTCGAGCTTCGAGTGATGATGAACGGCGTCGAGGTCTCCATGGAGGTGGACTCGGGCGCCGCCTTCTCCATCGTGAACGAGCGCACATGGACGCGGGTGCCGTCAAGGGACGCACCGCAACCGCTACGCACTCGCTTGCGCACCTGGAACGACTCGCAAGTGTCGGTCATCGGACAAGCTTCAGTGTCAGTGCAGTATAAGGACATTAAGAGTGAACTAAAGGTAGTAGTAGCTAGGGGCTCGGGGCCTAACCTGATAGGACGCGATTGGTTTGAGGCTCTCGAGATTTCTGTAAAAGTGAATAAAATTTTAGATGTCGACATGACTGCGACGAACGCTTTGATGTGTAAGTACGGGGAAGTTTTCAAGGACGAACTCGGTACCTACCGGGGCGACCCCGTTACGATTCAGTTAAAACCGAATGCAGTGCCTAGGTTTTTGAAGGCGCGGCCGGTACCGTATGCGATTAAAGATAGAGTCGAAAAAGAAATAGATCGGTTGGTAGGT
Organism: Hydriomena furcata; assembly: GCA_912999785.1. Classification (NCBI taxonomy): domain Eukaryota; kingdom Metazoa; phylum Arthropoda; class Insecta; order Lepidoptera; family Geometridae; genus Hydriomena; species Hydriomena furcata. The sequence goes on along the minus strand of OU538832.1, from coordinate 13,439,042 downwards.
GAAAATGTTCTTCGGCCCGTAGCATTTTCGGAATGGGCCACTCCGGTCGTTCCGATTATCAAAAAGAATGGTGCGATCCGCCTATGCGGAGACTACCGTAGTACGGTGAATCAGGCTACGGAGTCGGATACATATCCGATGCCTACTGCGAGTGAGGTTTTCGCAACAATTTCGGGGGGCAAATATTATACAACACTAGATCTCGACAGGGCATACACACAAGTGGTCGTCACGGACGTCACAGCGCGACTTTTAACACTAAACACATGTAAGGGCCTTTACACTGTACACAGATTAGCTTTCGGCGTGAAGGCGTGCCCTGGCATTTTCCAGCGATTGATGACGGCGTTGCTGGCGGGTGTACCTGGTGTCGCCGTGCTGATCGATGACGTCATTATCAGCGGCCGCACCATGCCAGAGATGACGCAGCGCCTAGAGGCAGTACTGAAGCGGATTGAGAATGCAGGTTTGCGCCTCAACGGGAATAAATGTAAGTTCGCTAAGGAGCGAGTGGAATTTTTGGGTTTCGTGATCGACGCCGACGGTATTCATCCGGCACCGAGTAAAGTTGAGTCTATACTGAATACTCCGGAACCTAAAAGTGTCCAACAGCTGCAAGCGTTTTTAGGTTTGTACAATTTTTATGAGAGGTTCGTACCTCATAAAGCCACCATACTAGAGCCTCTACATAGATTGCTCGACAAAACACAAGAGTGGCTGTGGACTGACCGAGAACAAAGCAGTTTCGATACTGCTAAACGGCTTTTATCATCTGATCTGACTCTCGTACACTACGATCTGAACAAGCCGCTAGTCCTCACCTGCGATAGTTCAGAGTACGGAGCAGGAGCTGTATTGTCCCACGTCATGGACGATGGACAAGAGCGTCCTATAGCGATGGGCTCTAGAACACTACACACACACGAACGACGCTATTCCCAACTAGATAAAGAAGCGACTGCTATCATGTTTGGAGTAAGTAAATTCCACAATTACTTGATGGGTCGGTCTTTTATGATAATAACCGATCATAAACCTTTATTAGGAATATTTGATCCTAAAAGACCGATACCTAATGTTCTATCACCACGCCTTACCAGGATGGCTTTAGTACTTACTTCCTATAGTTATGATATAACATATAAGCCAGGACCTCAGATTGGTCATGCTGATGGGCTTAGTCGTTGGCCCCAGCCTGTTCCTGAACAGCCTGAGCCGCAACTCTGTGACATATTGCTAATGGCAGAAGCTCCTGAAGATTTTCCGATTAATGTAGACAAAATAGCTTACGCTACAAAGCGTGACAAGGTTCTTAATCGGATAAGTCATCACATTTTATGCGGTTGGCCAGCCAAAGAATCAGATGAGCAACTACGTCCATACTGGTTGCATCGTACTGAGTTGTCCTTGCACGAGGATTGCATCCTCCTGGGCTGTCGCGTAGTGGTGCCGCCATCGCTGCGTGAAGTGGTACTGCGTGCTTTACATAAAGCACACAGTGGCATTGTTCAAACAAAATCACTTGCTAGAAGTTACGTTTGGTGGCCACAATTAAACAATGATATTGAGACTTTGGTACAGAGCTGCAGCAAATGTTTGGAAAACCGACACATGCCACCTAAAACCAGTTATGAATGGGTCATGCCAGCGAAACCTTGGTCCAGGCTAAATATTGATTTTGCTGGACCATATCAAAACAAAACTTTTTTGATTATGGTTGATGCATATTCTAAGTGGCCTGAGGTTTTCATCGTGAATAATATGACTTCATCGACAGTGATTCGGCATCTTAGAATGACATTTGCTATACACGGATTGTGTGAGACCTTGGTTTCCGATAATGGTACGCCTTTCGTCTCTTCTGAAATGAAAGACTTTTTAGAAGCTAATCAAATAAAACATATTAGGTCAGCACCTTTCCACCCATCCACCAATGGATTGGCAGAACGCATGGTACAAACCGTAAAAGACAAACTTCGCAAAATGAATGGCATGTCTTGGGATGTCAAAATTCCAAATATGCTTTTAGGACTACGAGCCACGCCTTGTACAGCTACTAACAAAAGTCCAGCTGAGCTTTTGTTCAACAGACGTGTTCGAACATTACTAGACACAATCAATCCACATGATCAAGAGCGTAAAAATAGAGAAGATCAAGTTTTACGAAACAGTCAGAAGAAAAACAGACAGACAAACGTAGGTCAAAAAGTTATGTACAGAAATTTTAGCAGTGGGCCACGATGGTTACCAGGAACAGTTATAAATAAAGAAGGTCCGTCCAGTTATAGAGTTGAAACTGAGGAAGGCAATGTTATCAATAGACACATAGACCAGTTATTTAGGAAACAGACACCTGACACAACACAACAGGAAAATGAACAACCAGTTAGAAATGAGGAAGGGGAACCCGTAGGACACAATATTTTTGGGGATGATGATGAGGTAATGGAAGATATTCCGGCCAGTCAAAACAATGAACCAATTATAGAGATACCAAGTCCAGACAAATGGGCAGAAATGCTAGGTATACCGGTAGAATCACAACCTGGATTTTCAGGTGGGAAACTTAAAAATAAGTCGACTGTCCATGGAAATACTCCCTATTCTAGACCGCCACCGTCGGCGCCGTCCCATTATTGTAATTATATGTTGTAAGCAAATAGGATTAATTTGTATGTTTTTTTCCATTGATTAGTTTTAGTTACTCTTACTTGATGTTCTATTAGTATATTATTATTTTTAGTTATTTCTATTGTATTTTGAAATGTTAACATACTTGGGGGAAAGGTATGTTGCATATTTAATGTGGGTACTTCTCAAACCTTCTTACACTAACAAGGTTGACTAAGTATAAGGTAGTTCTGTAAAACTGTACATTTCCTAACATGTTCTTTGCTACACAGCTCAATAAACATATTTCCTTAAATATGGTGTTTTAGTGAACATAATAGACATGAAAATTATATTTAAATGCACAAAAAACAATTTCATTAGATTATTTTGTCTGATGCAATAAGTGTAGATTAAGTGTACTAATAATAATTTCATCTCAAATTTCGATATTACATATTCTGAAAATAACTCACTCTTCCTGAAAGTCCAGTGCACAAGGCTCACAAGGGTAGAACTGTGCAAAAATATTGAAGAATCGTGACATGTCCTCCGATTGTATTTTTGTTGGCTTGTCGGGAAAGTATGACGCCATAGAGTGTAGGAATCCCCATGTTGAGTTCCCAAGCTCATCCTTGTCTAGTGGACAGTCCTTAGACTTTTGGGGTGGCTGAAATAGTAAATGTGGAACAAAAAGTTGAAAATTAACTAAGATCTTGTTACTATTTTAGACTTAGGGAAAGTGGATGTCCTAAAGTTTAGAAAACAATATTACTAATTCAACAAGGAATGCGTGAAAAGAATACAACTCAATTTGGTTGGTTTAGAAATATTTAGAAATGACTACAACATTGCTATTGCTATGAAACATTCCCTAAGTAACCTTACCGATTTGTTTGGTGATGCCAGGATGGATTTGTTCTGGGTTTTAGCCCAAGATTTGAAGTCAGAACACGCTCTACAAGGTTTTTCTTCTTCTTCTCCACCGTGTGAAGGAGGCATTGCTGGATATTATCACAAATAAGCCCATGAAAAGTGAGTTTACTCTTGTGCAATACCGAAATGTATTATTGATGAGAAAACATCGTGTTATATTTATATATTCGTGGGAGATGTATGCTCCACTAATAATACAATTATTGCTCAGAGAATTGTAAAGACAATAACAGAAAATCTATAGTTTAGCCGGCCGATATTTTAATTTCGTAAATTTTCGTGCTGCTCTAATCGGCTGGTTGTCAAATTTTGGCACGTGAATTTGACAGTTTTTATAGCCACAGATGATAAATAAATAACAAAACATTCACTAAAATAAATAGGAATTAGTGCACGAAGTATTAGTGATGTACTTTACGCAAGTTGCCGATTTTTCACTATTTCACCGTTTTTTGCTATAACTATTACGCACATTTGCCTGTCTGTTCCTTGGTAGGCACTATGAAAATAAAATGTTTTTTTTTACAGCTTTGTTGAGGCCTTTAGGCTAGCGCGCTAGCTATTGAGATTTTTTTATTGGCAGCACTGGCCTCGATGCTTTGCATAATCTTTGTTAAACTCGCTCATGCTCTGATGTTTCTTGGATTTCTTTTTCTGTTCTGCAACTTTGCAAGATCATAATTAGGCTATGCGCTGAGCATAGCTCAAACCTGTTATTGTCTTGCCAGAGAATCAAAATATACTTTTGCTACATGTATCTAATTCATTTATTTCTTAGAATAATAATTTATATTACAACATCAACCCAACACACGATAGTTCTTCTATTGTTTATAATATACCTGTCGCACGACTAGGAAATAAATAAATAACTTTCATTACAATAAGTATCACTGCACCACCAAAAGGACACTTAATTTTTGATTATTTCAACTGGAACTGTTTTCGCAGGCAGACACGATTTCTGAAACAAATAAAGGAATATGTTTAAGAATAAATCCCGCAATGCATTGTAAACAAGATACCTTTTTTCGGTCTGCTCGTACTTCCTAACAATATTCTAATTATAGTTGCTTGCATGTGACATCACTGTGACATGGCTCATGTTGCACATGCTTTTGTTTTTTTTACTGATGTATGCTTATCTGTGCATGTATTTTTTATTGTTACATACATGCATACATACATAAATCACTCGTGTTTCCCAGTAGAGTGGGCAGAGATCATGGCTTTCCAACTACGATCCTGACATACTTCGTTAGCTTCATAATATTGTTACAACAAAAAATAATAAAATTTTCCCTCTGTTCAACATATGAAAAGGTACAAACTGTGAACCAGCGCCTGCAAAGCGTCATCTCCCAAGGCAGCTGCAGCCAATCCCTCATCGCACCTTCTCGCCAACAAAGGATCCAAAGCCAAAGTGCCCAACAGAGGCACGTTCAGCTCTGAACACATTGCGGCTGCACCTCCCGTTGTGGCTGGGAATATCTCACTGCGAGCCTGGAACGTATGGACAAATATTATGGAGCATGGTAGACGGAAATAAATAAAGATTTAAGAAAGCTTCTGCCTACTTCTTCACTCGTGTGGTACCTGGATAAAAATTATGCTACATGCTATTCCTGCACCTTAACTATCTTCTAAACTATCTATATGAAATTTCATCACAATCGGCCCAGTGGTCTGGCCGTGATAACGTCACTGACAAACAGAGTTACTTATGCATTTATAATATATGTGATGTGAATAGACCCTTGTAAAAATTATATTTAGTAACATTCATATTTCCCCTCACCTTGCAATTAGGACACACAAAGAGAGACATATTCTCCACCACACCAAGCACCCTGAGGCCAACTTTGGAGCAGAACTGAAGCTCCTTCCTTACATCCAGCAACGCAGCCTCTTGAGGAGTTGTCACTACGATGGCACCTGTTAGGCTTGCGGACGAGAGGTACTGGACCGATGATAGGTGCTCGTCGGATGTGCCTGGAAAAATAATATATAATTTAACATTATGTCTTCGCGTCGTATTGCTTATTAAATTTTCTTAAACATTTAAAAGTCAAATAGCTTCTTGCAGTAAAAACGCTACAAAAAACAACATTTAATTCTTAGTAAATTCCGTTTTTCTCGGTATTTTAATATCGGATATTGGCTTTTGCATTTACGAGTATATGATTAATTTACTTACCAGGTGGCGTGTCTATGAGCAGATAGTCCAGATCCCCCCAATCCACCTCACTGAGGAACTGCTTGATCATACCGTTCTTCTTAGGTCCTCGCCAGATAACTGCATCATCAGGACTGCTCAGAAGGAACCCGATCGACATCAGCGACAGATTATCTGTGACGTACTGAAAAGACACAAATATTATAAACAGACTTCACTCCCTGTTTAACTAGCTCTATCTATACTTTATCCTACTAATATTATAAATGCAAAAGTTTGTAAGTGGTTGTGGTTGTGTGTGTTTGTTACTCTTTCACGCAAAAACTACTGAACGGATTTAGATGAAACTTTACAGTAATGTAGCTTATAGATCAGAATAATACTTAGGCTACTTTTTATTCAGGTACCACCCGTGCGAAGCCGGAGCAAGCAGCTAGTAATATAATAAAGCTGAAGAGTTTGTTTGTTTGAACGCGCTAATCTCTGGAATGACCAGACGAATTTGAAAAGTTCTTCTTGCATATGATAGCCACATTCATGAGGAAGGTTATGGGCTATCTAGCATTACGTTAACGCGGGTGAAACCACGGGTGTGCCGGGGCTAGTCAATAATAATTATGATTACTTTTGTATGAAAAATTAATTTATGCTAATTAAATAAGTATGTCAGGATCGTAGCAAGTGGAAAGCCGTGGTCTATACCTGCCCCTCTGGGAAAAAGACGTTATTTAAGTCATCAAAGTCATATAAAAGTTTTATATCAGACATTTTCAAAAAAACTGTACATTTCAAACAAATAAATGTCCGACTAATATCAATATTTTTTACGGTATCAGTGTTGAATATTTTTCAATTCGGGCTATCTTTTCTATAAATATGAACTTCCCTCTTCAAGATTTTATAGAAATTAGAGCATAATTACATGTGAATAGTATTTTATAAAAAAAATTTTGTTTTGCCATCTTTCACGTTCCATTACAACAGAAATGTCTTTTATACACTCTAATAGTTTTGAATCATCATAAAGTTCTAATGTGTTCTCTGTTAAACTTTTAAACTATCTAACTAATATAATAAATATATTTCTTATTATTTATTCATAATAATATTATTCTACGCGGTGCTTTAGCAATAAAAAACTATATTTTTAATTTGTCCGAGATTCTTAACATGTGAGTCACTCAGAGTATGTCACGGTCAATTTCGTAGCTATTTGTACCATTTCTACTACTCGAAGATCATTTTTGATATCTGGCAACACTTTGCTCAATGCTGTTCTCGCCAAAATCTCCGCAATTTGGATTTAGTGTCAGTTTATTAGATGTGACGAAACGCCACTGCAATTTGTATAAAATAAAAACATGTGAATCACAGTGCATTTCCAAAGAAAATAAAATTATACTTCATTTTCAATTATTTTCATAGCGTTGTCCTATTAATACAAGTTCTAAGTATGTATCGTATTTATCTCTACTACAAGTTATTCTGATAATTTTGCTTATCGAGGTTATGTTTTTCACAAAAATGCTAAACATGTGAGTCACATTTCATGACTTAAATGATCTATGTGAATATTAAGATACGTTTACACTGTCTGAAAATTTAATAATAAATATATTTTAGTCCGGTGTTATGTTCATAAATGACATTTCACTAATAAATAAGTCAGACATTTACGGTAAATAGATCATTCTGATATTTATTTAAAAACAGTTTGATACCTTATTGCCTTTAAATATAAACGTGTATTAGTTGAAAGTTTCGTATAAAAATGACACCGACCCTTTATTATAACGTCAATCACATTGCCGGTAAGAATTCCTAAATAGAGCAAGATAACTAAGTACCTGTGTTTTAACTATTTCAGTTAAATTAGTAAGGGTTCTTACAGACGTGCGACACTTCAGCGTCGCCACGCCGCGTTGTCATAGAATAACGAAATAATAATAAATAATAATATTGTCGATGTCATATTTCTTAGTATTTTCTTTTTGATTCTCCCAACTGTTGTTTTGTTTTACTTATTAAATGAAACCATAACTACACCATAAATCATGATCCGAGCGTGTTGTCCCGGTAGAGTATTAAGTACTAATTATTATTGTCTTATTTTTAGAAAAACAAAAAAACCGGCCAAGTATGAGTTAGACTCGCGCACGAAGGGTTCCTTACTATCCTAATAATATTATAAATGCGAAAGTTTATGATAAGGCTGCTATGTTTGTTCCCTAATCAAAAATAAACGATAAAACGGATTAAGATGAAGTTTGCTGTTGTAGATGTAGATAAAAAAACAATAAATAAAGGGAGGTCTTATATCCAAAAGGCAACCTCTAAATGATAAAAAAAACGCAAAAAGGATGATTTTGGTTTAGATGGCGCTGGTGTGCAACAAATCTGACATCACAGACTAAAAACATTTAGTCGTCAGAGCAACGCAGTTTTGACTATTATGAATGATACACATTCTTCCAAAATTCGTAATTTATTTTATCATTACAAGGTTTGTTGGGAAAAAATTGGAAGTTGTCTGAATTTTTTTTTTCTATGCAGGTATTGAAATTTAGGCAGAACAAAGTCTGTCACGGGTCGGGTAGTTATCTATAATACGGCAAAACACGTTTGTTGTATGGAAGCCCTACTTAAATATTTATTTTATTGTGTTTTAATATAGCGGCAACAAAAATACATCATCTGTGAAAATTTGGTTCATGAGATACAGCCCTGTGACAGACGGAAGGACGGACGGACAGACAGACAGACAGACGGACAGCGAAGTCTCAGTAATAGGGTCCCATTTTTACCCTTAGGGTACGGAACCCTAAAAAATAAAGTTTTAGAAAATAATTGGCGATGGGCTTGCAATCTGTCACGTATGGAATGCTAATTACTGCAAAATGTGGGCATGTGCCAAATATAATGTTTGGACGTGCCTCTGACTCCCCCACTAGAAAGATATCTTCAAAGGATCTAAGCGCCTGGAAATCTGAAAGTATGTCTTTCGTACTTGGGGATTACAGTCGTGATCCTTTTTATTTATTACTTAGAAGAAACCTTACGGAAATCTTAGCACATGTTTACAAAACAACCACTGATAATAAAACTAAATTTTTTTTAAAGAATATAGGCTACGTCAATTTAAATATATTAAAGACACATAGCGATATAAGTGATGTGAAAATAGACAATTATGAAAATAATGATGAAAAAAATAATTAAAAAAACAAAGAAAGTTAAGAGTAAATAAATAAATAAATAGGGAAAAGTAATAGGAAAAACGTAAACAAGAATACAAGTATGAATGATGTAATCCAAAAAGAGAATAGGAACCCTAATAAAGTCATTAACTTTGAAATTCAAAGAAGTTGTGAAGGAGAATCCAATCCGAAGAAATGAGTGAACTAGCGATAGTGATATCCCATATTTTTGATGCCTGGGAAGACTCTCGCGATGCTTTAGGTATTTTTTGTGATTTATCCAAGGCTTTTGATTGTGTACATCATGATACATTAATCAGGAAACTACACCACTATGGCATAAAGGGTGTCGCTCTAGACCTTCTTACTTCTTACTTAAGTGGCAGAATACAAAGAGTTGACGTAAATGGAAAACGTTCACCGGGGTCAGTAGCAACAATGGGTGTGCCACAAGGATCAATACTAGGACCATTCATGTTCTTAATTTATATAAATGATCTACCCTCTCTTATCAGGGATGATCACGAGATTGTACTGCTTGCTGATGACACTTCACTTTTATTTAAACTGAAGCGATGACATAATAACTTTGACGATGTAAATAATGCAATCTCTAAAGTTGTAAATTGGTTTAATGTCAATAACCTATTATTAAATGAAAACAAAACTAAGTGCATTCGGTTTATACTACCGAATGTTACACAAGTAAATGTTGATATAAAAATCAAAAACGAACATGTAGATCTCGTGGACACCACTATGTTTTTTGGGAATTACTTTAGATAAAAAACTTCAATGGGGCCCACACATACATAAATTGTCGAAGAGACTTAGCTCTGCAGCATACGCAGTCAAAAATATACGTCTTTTTACAGACGCTAGACTAGTCTACTTCAGCTACATTCATATCATTATGTCTTATGGCATATTGTTGTGGGGGAGTGCTGCAGACGTAAACACCATATTTGTGTTGCAGAAGAGAGCTGTTCGAGTAATTTACAACATGGGGCCCAGAGAATCACTGCAAAATAAGTTTAAAGAAATAAATATAATGGCTAGGTACTAGCCAGTACATTTATGAAAATCTAATTTATGTTCGTAAAAATATTAGTTTGTTGAAAAATAGCGATAATCATGATGCAAATACTAGAAATAAAGATAAACTCGCTGTTCCCACGACTAGGCTCACTAAAACTAAGAAATCATTTCAAGGGCAATGAGTACGCTTCTATAACAAAATCCCAAATGACATGCAAAAGCTATCTATTAGCAAATTTAAAAACTTAATTAAACGTAAACTTTGCAAAAAGGCTTATTATAAAATATCTGATTATTTAGACGACAAAAAAGCCTGGGACTGCTCCAACTCGCTCTATCAATAATAATTAAGATTCATTTTGTATTAAAAATAAGTACAAAGACTTAAAAAAAAACACAAACAATGAACAAAATTAAACTAATTAAATTAAACTTAACTAAATTTGACGATTCTAAATGATCCAAGTGATTTCAATGAATAAACGCTATTTTGATTTAGATTTTTTGATTTTGCAAAGATAATACATATAAATTATCCAGGGTTGCAAGAAAAGAGGAAGATTTTTTTTAATATTAAGAAAAGAGCAAATGTACTCGATATACAAAACGAAGTGGAAGAAGAAGTGGAGAAAGCTAATGAGATTATACTTAAATGACAAATACCGAAATAATCTACGCTTCGGAAAGGATATTAAGATGGAAGAAGATAATAAAGAGTTTAAATGGAGATAAATGTGAAGAAGTACTTTGAGGAGGAGCAGCAGAAGAATGGTTTTCGTGCTAGAAAAGATTACAAATTTAAAAAAAGAGTAAAAATAAATATAGTTTTGGACACAAACAAACAAAATATATCTCGAATAAATGTTTAATTTGTTTATTCCAACATGTGTCATTAAACCTACATTTTTGCTCCCTGCCGGACATAGTTTCATGTAAACTCTCCTTTACAATAAATGTGACTCACATGTGTATAAAAATACAGGTATGTCACAAAACAGTTTGCTCACGATTTTGAACATGTACATTTTTTTTGAAAATGACTCATATAGAAGATGCTAAAGTATAGATGTTTGTCGGTTAGTTGTTATACTGTAACGGCTTTACCGATTTCAAATTGAGTTAGAAATGTAAAGTACGCGATCCAATCCTTCTAATCTAAATTGATCTATAACTCGTTTAACAGTTTCATTATGGCATTGTACTAATAGCGTCGCGGCCGCATAACTCAAAGACTACCAATTTCATTATAACAAGTTCAAAAAAAGAAAAATGCGGGACAAGATTGTTTTCTGTTCGAAAAATGTATGAGGTAACCAGTTAGTAATCTTATAAGCGGCGATGAGCTTTCAACCAGTCAGGCATGAAATATTAACTTCTGCAAAATGTGAGTATGTCCCAAATGTAATATTTGGACGTACCTCTTTTTTTAGGCATGTTCAAAGATCTGAAAAAATGGCTACCCGCATCGGTTTTACAGTCGTAGGTAAGCCATTTTTTTAACCACATTAGGTTTTATATACTTACAACAGGAGACCACCCAGAGCCCGAGTTGTGAACCTGCTCCCCACGCACTCCAAGCACGCGCGGCTGGCTCGGCCCGCAGATGTCTGCGTCCAGGATACCCACCTGGAATACATTCACACAAGTTCAATTTAGCTTATAGATTTTTACATGGGTTTTTATGATGTAATTACTTTAAATTTATTTTCCCGAGACGTTTCGACTATGTTACAATAGTCATGGTCGCGAAAACACGTTCAATTTGCTTGTTCTAAACACGTTTTAAAAAACAAAAACCGATAGAAAAATCGACTGAAACTCCATAGAAGTCAATTTTCGTTTCATTTAGAGTAGTTACGCTGCAGGTATATTCTTTCCGGTTAGGTGACCTGGAAGAAATCGCTTTTTAGCTATAAGGCCACCCTTTATAGGTAAGTACTCAATTCGGAAATTTGGTGTAGGCAAAGCATTATCTATTGCAATTCCTAATAAACAAGACTTCAAAAAGTATACGTATTTTGACAAAAGTGAAGAAAATTATATGTGCCTAAGACTTATGGAAAAACGACTTTTTTATATCGATGGAATTTATATGAGACCTCGAAAGCCTCATTGCTAGTAAACAAAGCACCGCATCGCTATCATATTTGACTAAATTGGGCCACAAAACCTGACCTACATCGAAAACACCCGAAACGGCAGTGCCAGTCTGTGCCATCGCGACTCCAAAAGTGGATAACATTGCGAAATGAACGCCGCAGTAACCAAATCGATACCCGCGTGGAGACAGCTTTGGTAATAGTTTGTGCGCAAAATGGAATTTGGAAACTCGCACGAGAGACGCTCGAGATACAATAGGGTAGGTTCTAGATAGTTGGTAATCTAATAGTAGTCTCGGTTAGTAGGTACTTTTCATTATTATTCTTGTTTGAGCCTTCACCTTGTTCGATCGGAGCTCTACATAGCATTTAGGAAAAAATCATAAAAAAAAATGATAGGCCTCAAGCCGAATTAATGCCTGATTCTTCTAGGCTTGGTCGCGAGGAACAGGCGTAGCTTCACCTAGCTCGACGTTTCAAAGTGATCCTTGTGATTTTATTGAAAAAATACCTTTTGACTTTTAACTTAGATATAAGTTCATGTCGTAAAAAAATAGAATTTGGTACTATGAATCAAATGCTTGTAACGTTAACCCTTTAACCCCTACGCTTTTTTGTATTAAATAAATTAATAAAGCATATTATAAATCCAAAAGATTGTGGGAATGTTTGTATGTTTGTGGCCCAATCACGGCCAAACGGATTTGGATGAAACTTGGAATATATATCTATGCCCTGGAATAGCATATAGGTATTATTTTTCAAACTATCGTGATTAGTAGACATAACTATAGATTTTGACACGGGTCATATAGGTAACTTTAATCCAGTTAGAGAGCAAAGCGGCTGGCGAAAGTTAGTAGTTAATATGGCTTTTAACTGGGATTAAAGGCCTACTTTCGATTGTAATAACAGCTTTTATAGCAGTTATCTTTATTTCATATTATCCTTAACCCATTAACGATAGAGGATTAATTTGTACTTGAAAATAAGTAGGTACCTACTTGTTTTATCAAGTGTTAGCTATCGTAATCAATGAGATACAAAACGTAAATAATGAATGGTGTCAAGTTTTAATGGTTAACCCAATTAACTTATGTGTGGTAAATGACTGTATGACTGAGACACAAGAGGTGCGGATTTGATTATTGCAGCATGACAAATCTTTGAATTATCTGCAGATATTTGTAGTGGGGTCAAGATAGTATCTGACTGTTGGGTATATAATATTTATTTATAGGAATTGATCCCCTGCATAGAGCTGTTCATATTGATTATACAAATTATACAAATTTACAACTTTAATCTCCAAGTGCGGTAGACATCCTCTTAGTGCTCAGATCCAAAAAGATGTTCTTGATTTTAGTTTAAATATTTTGTATAAAGTTGTATTTTCGTTATAAACTCTCAGTATGTCTCTCCCACTATGAAATAGAAAACTCACATTGACATCAGGACTGGTAGCTGCCAAAGCATGTCCAAGTAGTGATGTCACAGTGCTTTTACCAACTCCACCTTTGCCAGAGAGAATTAGAATCTTGTGCTTGACATTTGAGAGACGGTCTCTTATTATATCTATAGCTGGGTCTGGGGCTGAAGGTACACCTGAAAAGGAATGGTTAAATATTATCTTTGTGGATTTTATTTATGATACCAATAGAAATAAAGATTATTTTTTTCATTAAACCTTACTGTATTTTTATCATTACTTAATATCCTCCTGTATGACTGTAGGTATATGTAGATACATGTACCTACTGCATAATGTTAGAGCCTAGATAACAATTTTTACTTATTACTTGAGTAATATTGACAAACATGTTGCTATTCCAAATCACATTATTATCCTTCATGAGGGATAATGTATATAATATACCAAAAATATGTGAGGTATTGACTAAATTAAGTAGGATCATATTAAAAAAAATTATAAACAGCACATACCTACTTACTAGACTTTAATAACATTGCTTTTTTAATAATCTTACCTGAGGCACAGATATTCTGATTCGGACATCCAGCGCAGGCCGAGGCCTTTCCAGCATCATCGCTCTGGGTCCCAGGGCAATCTGTAATATAGAAATAATTCCTTTACATTGCATTTAATACGGAAAGAAATTAAAATTTCATGATTCTTTGCAAATTGTGTAAACTTACGTTGAGGTGCGTTATCAGGAACACTGCTCATGTTTAAGTTTTATAGCATAGTTCTAGAATGAATGGTGGGTGTTGTTTACAAACACTTGGAAGCGACTAATCTGAATCTGGTTCTGAATCTGAAGCCCGTCTGAAATCTGAAAATTCTGAAATAATTCTGAGAGAACTAGAACGAAACTCCCAGAAATGAAAACAAATTGACAATGACATTGTTCTGTTACTTTACTTGACGTTGACGTATTTGCGGTTTATTTTTGTTCGGTTGGTAAACTACTTACCAAACAAAAATCTGTACATTTCCGTAAAAGTAAAAAAAAACCTGTCTGTATTAAAACTGTAATCCCTAGTTGATTTGGTTTTGTTTCGTTGTCGATATGGCATCAAATTTAATAGCGTCAAATTTAAATATTTTCTAGACTGGACGGACATCCAGCTTCTTTTACTTTTTCAAAATTTTACAGCAATAAAATATATCAATATGGCCAAAGAGGAGTCAATGTGCTCGGTAAATATTTTAATTTACTACTTCACTATTTTATTCGCTTCGAACTGTAACTCAACAAGATTATTTTGATCTTACAGCAACTCCAGCAATGGAGCCCCGTGAAGGACGCCGCGGGAGCTCCAAGCGCGCCTCCGCAGGTGGGGTACTGCTTCCACTCACCAAAGAAGCATCCGTGGAGGCCTATCATGGGATATGAGGAGATCGAAGTTACTCCAATGTGCGTTCACCACCACCAACAAAAGTTACAAAAATAAATTCTAGAATAATATTTATTTTTTAGGTAATATGTTTTGCAGGCCCTCTCAGCCGATAACGAACACGATGGTAGACCCCTGCTACACTCCAGCCGGCATGGCTGCGGAGCCCCTTCGCTTCCCTAACTTGGTGACAGGCTTCGACCGGAGCCCTGAACACGCGGCTCGCGCAGCGTTATACACGAGATACACGCAATACGAGTGGAATCAGAACAGCATCAAGAATTACAACGAGTCTGATGCGAAGAGGAACTTTTCGGAGCGTGTGAGGAATGATATTATGCGAATGCTGAGGTGAGGTTTAGCGCCATCTGGCGGTTGATAGCATTAAGTATAATTAATCCCACCAAAAACATTCTGTAAAAAACTACCCAAGTCTCGATGGAGCTGCTTGTTTATCTCTAAAAAATAATGAAATCTAGACAAAGTCGTGCCAATTCTGAGGTTCTCTACTGCGATTTCATTATTATTATAGTTACACAGATTAACTACTCTTCACGTCCAAAGATTTAATTTAGCTAATATGACGGTTGTAGTAGTTAGTCGATTATATTTCTTATCTAAAACTCTAGAGAAACGGACGAGATCGGAACTCAAGGGCAACGGGATTCTGGTCGGAGAATTGGAGAGAGAATCACTGACACCACATTTTGGCGTAATGAGGTGAGTCGTAAAAAATATATAGGTTGGTAGCTAGCTATTAGGTACATACATTACTTACCTACCTAGGTAGGTACTTTAAAGATTTCCGTACTTCGAATATTTTTTTATTGTTTACTGCAATGATGACATTAACATTTTTTTATTCTACCAAGTCAATTCGAGAAATAAACAAATTACAAATGAAAAATTCTTATGATACCTATTTAGATATAGTTCTTATCTTTAACAATTTCATTAAATCCGATTTATTTCCCAATATAGAAAAGAATAGATTTTTTTATTACCACATATTATTTAAAATTTTATTGTTTCACCAGGTTTCAATAGAGATGGAGCGACTAGTGTCGACGTGTGAGAAGTTAAATGACACGCGTCGACAATTGGAACGAGCTGTTGCAGGAATTGAGGGGCCATTGCATATTGTTCAGGAATGTCTTTATCACAGGGAGAAGAGGCAGGGTTGGTTTATTTGCAAACTTTGCACACCATCAAGTCTACTCGATGGTCTCTTATTTAGGAAACATCTGCATAAATCACAGTTTTAAACATTTTAGTTAGGTTCCTAAAACTACTTAGGTAGGTACCTATAAATTTGTAGGTATTATTATTTATCAAAATTCAAAACACGTGCATAAAACGGTGAAGGAAAATATCTTGAGAAAACCAGTTGGTATTGTTATAAGCGGCGATGGGCTTGCAACCTGTCACGTATGGAATGCTAACTACTGCAAAAAGTGGGCATGTGCCAAATATAATGTTTGAACGTGCCTCTGACTACCGCCCCTCTAGACATCTTCATCTCTAGAGATCTGAGAGGATGTCTACCGTACTTGGGGATTACAGTCGTGAACCTATTTTTGTGTTTATTTAAGATTAAATTGTTATTTTCTGTGGGATGGGATTATTGAATGAAATATGGACGAAACATACCTACCTTACCTATCACAAGCGCGGATCCACCGTTGTGGGCACTATGGGCATGCCCACAACCTTAATAGACTTGTGACGTCACAATTTTGTTTTTGCGATTTTAATAAAGTGTCATTTTAATGAGTAAGGAACCCTTCCTTACTCAAAGGATAAAAACGGGATCCTATTACTAAGACTCCGCTGTCCGTCTGTCTGTCTATCACAAGGCTGTATCTCACGAACCGTGATATCTAGTGACTATGACCACAACCTTTTTTGAGGGCTGGATCCGCGCTTGCTATGCAGGTACCTATCGTCTGTCGCGTCTTTTAGTAAACAATAAATACCTAAGTATCGAGATTGTGTTTGCAGGATTGGAGCAAGTCCACGACACTGTGGAACAGTCGCTACTGAAGGAAGTTGCGTTGCTAAGGGAGTGCCAGGACAAGTTCCGCATGATGCTGGAAAAGGTTACAATTAAATTCGTAATGCGAAACAGAATCGCATTAAAATTTATTTGAATTTGGTAATAGGAGGTTATGTTAGGTTAGGTGAACTAAAGGTTCACAAATTTGTGCCCATTTAAGCAGCTTAACAGCTGAATAGCCAGCTATAACTCTATTAAAGAGCAGGCTTGTACAGACTATAGTATCGATGTGAACCGCGAGTCAGCTGTTAAACAGCAATTTTGTGTTAGGTACTTGGGAAGTCCAACGAACACAGTAGGTAGGTAGTTTTGCACCAAAACTAGCCAGAACGAGCGTGCTATGCTATAAATAAACGGTGAAGAAAAACATCAGATACCTATAACGTGTAAGTTATAGAATTATAATGTGTATTTACAAAAAGAAAGCGTGTGAGCTTTGCTTAGTTTGGGCTAGATGGCGCTGTGAGAAATGTTCACCAATATTTTCTTTATTTGTGTATAGGTCCGAGCGCAGTCCAAGAACTGTCGCGCGACACAACACGAGTTGGAGACAGACCTTCGTAACAAGGAGTACGCACTTGGCATCGACTCCATGTGCCATCAGCTCAACAATTTCTCAAAGGTACAAAATATCTAAGAACAGTGTACCTACCTACCTACCTAATAACTTTCACGTAAGAAACATTCAGGAATATTAGGTACCTACCTATTAAGTTTTTGTGTTTTTGAAAAATATATTTTTTGTTAACTATATAATAGTACTATAACACAATGGACTTATTCAACCGAAATAACCTCCCCTACCAACCTTCTAGCATTAATATGTCGAATGACCAATAACCCTGTAGGTACCTATATTGCTAGTTCATACTATTTCATACATAAAATACCGGTCAAGTGTGAATCGGACTCGCGCACTAAGGGTTCCGTACTTACATTTCTTAAAAAAACAGCATTAAAATCACTCACTTAAATATTTATTTTATTCTGTTTTTAGTATTTGTTGTTATATTAGGCAACAGAAATACATCATCTGTGAAAATTTCAACTTTCTAGCTATCACGGTTCATGAGATACAGCCCTGTGACAGACAGACGGACAGCGAAGTCTTAGTAATAGGGTCCCGTTTTTACCCTTTGGGTACGGAACCCTAAAAAAGCACCAAATTAAAATATACGCGTCGACCTCCTTTCTACGTCAGTTTAATATATGGATGTGTATCTGAAATAAGAATAACACGCTTGAGTTATTTGTTAGGGTCTACAATTCTACGCAGGCATCGAGCGCTACGACCCGACAGTGTGCGATGCACAACGTTGGGCAGCTGCGAGTTCAGCCACTTTGCAAAGATCGCAGTCCGAGAGGGCTAAAGCGGTGCAGCTGCTTTCTGGTATTATCTTATTAGCTTGTCTTGTTCCCGTTTTATCAACTATCATTTTCATATTCATATTTTATTGCTCCAGTTGGTTAAAATGGTCTTAGGTATCACAGAGTTCTCAACGTGGTCCCCGCTAGGGCACTAGCACTACAATCTATTAATCTAATAATTATTTTACTAAAAATAATCTATTATTCTAATCCATCATAGATTTTTACGAAATAAGTAGCATGAATAACTATCGTATCGCCTTATTTCCCGTCACATGTACCTACTACCTACTGTATAGGCGGTATGTATTGTATTTTGTGGTGGAAATAAAACTGTTTTCTATACTATTAAATTCTATCGTATCGTCCTAATGTAAAAACTGTCATTTTTTATACTATAAAAGTGTCAGTTTTGACATCTAGACGATATGGATGCTCGTCGGTCAGGTCCAGGGCGCCATGCGATGTCGATTCGATAGTGATTCGTGCCAACACCATCCACATTATATGAGGTCGGACCAACATGTATTTTTCTTTCAAATATTATCAGCAGTCATATCATATCATCATTCACACCTTATCCATAATTATTATTTTCACACCACTCTATCTATCTTTTCTTTGGCCTACCATTCTGCCTCTGTCCATTTTACGGAAATATCTAGACTGGCAGATTTTAAAATAAACATACTTGTTTCCAGACACGGATAATCTGATAAACGTATCAGCGACCCAGATCTGGGACCAATGGAGCAACAGCAATAGTTCATTCACTCGCCGAATCGCAGAAACCATCGAGATCAAGAACAAACTTCAGCTGCATCTGCACAAGGTAATCGGTGCTCCACCATTTTAGCTCTTTACACATCATTATGCTGGCAACCCAAAATGTGACGTGTTTCTGACTACTCCCTTTAGATATCTTCAAAGATCTAAGCGCTTCGAGATATGAGAATATGTCTACCGTACTTGGGAATTACAGTCATGATCCTATTTCATTTTCTTAATTCGACATGTATAAGAAGATATCAATGGCAAATGGTAAGTAATAGGATAGATAATATAATGCCTCCACAGATCCAGCAGGAGATATTCGACGTGGAAAAGACCTTGGAGTTGCTGAACAAGGCTATCGAAGACAAGTTGCAGCCAATGAAGGTAGCTCACACGAGGCTGCAAGCGAGGACCAATCGACCGCATCTTGAGAAGTGCCGGGATGATGCGCAGAACAGGTATTATACAGCGCCATCTAGCCCCAAACTAGGCAAAGCTTCGTACTAACCAGATAACTGAATATAATTATTATTAATGTACCTTGTGTAAGTATATGCAACAAATAAAAGTTTTTTACTATTCTATCAGTTAAGTATCTAGTTCCTATAGTAATGAGGCAAGACGGCGCCTTGTAAAATGTCCACCAATATTTATTTAATTATCTTCTTTCTAAATACCTCCTTTCTAATATTATTATATCATCACATCCAGACACAGTTATCTATGTTCATTACACAAATGTTTGTCCTGGGTGGGAATTGAACCCACAACCTACAGCGCAGAAAGCAGAACTACTAGTGACTGAACTGGCCAATATGAAAATGCTACAAGATAAAAACTAGCATAACTAGGACAAAGGTTTTCAATTAATGAACTACATATATATCGAAATCTGTTATAGAAATACAAAATAACATGTTTCTGCCCTCAGATTAGTGAAGGAAGTTTGCGACTTGCAAGAGACAATGGAGTCCCTGCGCTCCAAGATAGCCACAGCTGAAGGCACGCATCAGACATTGCTGGGTGTACGCGCAGGACTCGAAGCTGATTTGAGGAACAAGTCCACCACACTCTTCATTGACCGAGACCAGTGTATGGGGCTCCGTAGGGGCTACCCTGTCACCGCAGCCATTAAGGCCTAGGTGACCACACATGTTTAATCAAGCCTAGCTTAACTCGAGAAATATTAGAAAATGTTGAACAATTTTTATGTGCAAATGAGCCTAATAAAAATTGTTAGTTTTGTTTAAATAAATCTTATGTGAAATATTACTTCTATCAATTTTATCAAGAGACAAGCTTTTTCAAAACTATTTTATTAAAACTTAACAAAGTCATGACACATGAAAATATAAATTACATACACTTCCTAACAAAAGTGTGGTTATTAACTATTTGTACAATACATGCCATTGAGTGTAAAACACTAACCATCTGACAATTTCATTATCTCACGTAGGTAGGAACCGGTAGTTTCAAACCCTCTTTGGCCTCAAAGAATGTGTATGAGAGCACTATCTCATCTACATACTCCATTCTTGGGTCATCCACAAACTCTGGGTCAATGTAGAAAAATACTGGCATGTCTACCTGGAAAATATTGAAATAACTACTAATTAGGTGTACCTAATGACGATTATAGGCAAATGTTTAGGTTACATTATTTCATGGTTATCTATAATTTTTTGAAAATTAATAGTCTATATTTCTTGGTATACAAAAAATTTACCTTTTAATAATAGCAGTGTAAATGTTAATAAAAACAGGATTTTTTATGATCATGTTCGCATAATAAAGACAATGAAAGCACTTTATTAAATCTTGATATTCATGAAAGTTACACCAGAGTGTACACTGATATTTCTAAATTTTTACAAAAAAACTATAGCTCATAGAATTTCCCTCAAAATCTGCAATTCATTCATCAGATTCTTACCTGTTCATGAGGATTTAACTGCTGCTCTTCGAAACAAAAGCACTGTATCTTGTTGAAGTACTGTCCTGCCTCAAACGGTATCACATTGTATGTACTGATGCCTGTCACTGCCTTGTCTGTGGGATTCTTAGCAGTATAGAATGCTAAAGCAGTCTCACCAGGTACTAACTGAAAACAGGATATTTTGATAATGAAGTTGGTTTGTTATTAATAGCCACGTTGGCCCAATGGTTGGTGCCTGGACTTTAGATCCAAAGGTTGTGAGTTTGAGTCAGACATTCAGCATAATGGATGTTTCAGTTTGAAAATTTTATAAATATAATGCTAACTGCCAAAGTAGGCATTTGTAAATTCCAATGTTGGTAACTATCAAACTGTTCTATCAGGGTTTAGAGGAATTTTCTTGCTTTTATTGAATGACAAATTGCAAAAGCATGTTTCTGGTTCAGTTAAAAGTTCTTACAGTAATATCATGTTGTTGCGGCTTAAAGTTCCACTGCATAGATGAGGCTGTGTCAGCATTGAAGCGGATCTTGAGCGGTCGGGACTTAACTGCTTTCATATCACCCACTGAATTATTTGCTTCTACTAGACCAGTAGTACCTCCATAACTGTATGCCTGGAACATTTTAATGATTTCTGTAAATAGATGATATTATAATATAACTTATGTCTAGTCTCTACAAATCTACATCTTTGCACTGATAATCTAAATGCTATTGAACTTTCTATCATCATTATCTACATAATAGCTGGAAGTAATAGTTTGTGGATATTGTATTGGAAGGACAATTTAAAGGCTCGTTTATGTTAATTGATAACGAAGTATTTTCTCTTTTACTTATAATACGACATATAGATACGATCTAATAATTGATCGGAGACTTTACGAGGTAGTGTTATAAAAATAAGGTTAGGCTTACTTGACAAAATATCCTATAAAGCGGAACCGCTGCATAACTCAAACCTACGGTCATTACACCCATAGCCACCATGTAGTTGAGAGTGGACCGTATTTTGCCTTTCTGGTCGTGAAGTCCTCGGTAGAATACATTTTGCTGTAAAGTTTTCCTCGGTGATAAAAGCGGTGAACATAAACCATATCTATTACTAAGTGTTTTGATTTGGAATTTGGTTGCCGTAACTAAGCGATTCATAGTTTTTGTTATGTCTAGCCGTCACAAACACAATTATTTTTGTTTCATTTTCCTGATATTCAACAATATTCAATTTCAATTCGATCAAGAGCACAGCTGATTTATTTTTCAATGAAGTGAAGGCGGCAGCTGATTTTGTTTGAAAGATTTGCAGTACAGACAACAAAACAACGAAAAATATAACATTTAAACCACAGAGTAATAAACTTTTTTTTTATGAATCGGTAGGTTCCGATAAAATTTAGCCGGATGTAGAGCAGGCCCAGACTACAATTTTTTTTTTGTATAGGTTCTTCTGTGCAGGCGGGAATTTAAAATATATGAAATGAAAAAGTGTAGTGTATAGGGATGCAACATCGCTCTTAAAAACATCGATGTATAATAACATCGATGTTCAAACAAAAACATCGATGTTAAAAAAACATCGGTCATAAGAACGATGCATCGATGTTTTATCGATGTTTTGTTTTTACCTTACGATTCATTGGTAACAAGAAATATGGTTATATAAATCTAAATTAATAAAATATAAATAAAAGTAAAAAAAAATTGAATTAATAAATAATAATAAAATGTATAATTTTTTACAAGTTATTCCCTTTCAAACAAGAACAAAACATTTTAGTATGCAAAATATTTATTTCAAAAACCAATTTAGTAATGTTACTTATTTTTTCAAGTTCAAAAATCTTAAAATTTCTGTCGGCAAATCGAAGTATGCGCATAAAACGACGTGTTATTAGCGTTACGTTCGCGAGCCGACTGAAAAGACAACGATTAACGATGTCGATGTTTATGCCGAACATGAACGATGTATCGGCGATACATCGCTGATAAATACATCGATGTTAACATCGATGTTTATTAACGATACCTCGATGTTTTTAAAACATCGATGTATCGTTTGCATCCCTAGTAGTGTACCAAACAGCAGCAAAATAATTAAATAAATATTGTGTAAGTACATAACATTTATATCTACCATTTCAATTTCCGTCTGGTATTTAACTACAATGAAAAAGATCTTTTATGTACAATTAAGTTTAATATCACAATCATTTTAAAAAATTATCCGTACCTATAATAAATCTATTTCAAATCATTATTTAAAATCTATCGTTGTAATTTTCGCGTGTTTCGTTTTGATATGCGCATCTGTATGCGTTTTCTGATAAGCTTTATACGTACAGTCTAAAAAGGGACACCTAAACATAGGTTCTTTACCACATTCATAAGTTACGTGTCTCCTGTAAGTGCTCTTGTGTCGATATTTTCTCTTGCACTTTTCACATTCGTACGACATATCGTAATGCGACCAATAGTTTTTTGTCTTCATTGGCATTATGGGCAGGATATTCTGCATCATTGTCTTATAGAAGTCCACTTCACCTGCAACAATGAAATTTCATTGACAGATAAATAGAATATAGCTGCTGAATATATCAACTTATATTGAACCTACCTACCTCACTTCAGCCCATTTTTGATTCGAAGTTGTTTATTTTTTTTTTTGCTAAAATAGTTTATCATCTCAATGAAAACCAGTTTATATTCAATCGAGAAACATTTATTCACAAGCAGTCCAAAAAAAAGGAACAAACCAAACACACTACACTTCACAGAAAAATAAAAATACAAACATCTAAAAATAACATTTTGTGCTGTTGCCTTTATCCACTTTGTAAACAGTAGCTGCTAACTGAATTAATTTAATTTAGGCCCTTCGCATTATACATTATTTTTTATTTTTAACTTTAAACTTACCGTAAGCAAATAGCTACCGTTACAAGAAAAATAGATTAATGTGTAGGTACGTTATGCAAATTAAAATAATTAACCAGAAGAATTGAATGACAGTTAAGCTGCGTTCCCACTACGCCGGACCGGCAGATCTGCCGCGCCGGTAAATCTGCCGGAAGGGCTAGTGGCTCTACAATTTACATGAATTTATATGAAGCTATTCACATTATCCCGGGTCCGGCATTTTTACCGAGCGTTTTGTCACTACGAATTGCCGGTAGAACGACCGGGCCCGGAGTAATGTGAACGAGTTTGTGCCGGTATCTGTCCCCCGCTCGTGCTCCCCTCGCCCCGCCCGTGTTCCACTCACGTCATTCGGCTCGCATTTTCTGGTAAAAGTAGACGTTTAGCATGGATATTCAAGCAGAAACATTAATACGCTTGTCCAAGAGAGTACTTGACTGTCTGAATTTCTTCCGGGATCCGATGTAATGTTGTTCACATCTGTCCGGTGTCCGGTTTCCGGCAGATATGCCGGTCCGGCGTAGTGGGAACGCTGCCTTAGCAATAAACTAAACATCGGCTCAAATATTTATGCTTTTGTCAATATATCGTGTTGCTGAAGTCAAACTTGCCTATTACGTATTATCTGATATTTTAAATTGTAACCGACTAATCGAAGCAGGTAAGTAAGATAAGCAGGTACCCAAACATATACTATGTGAAACGCCTAAATTAAATACATAAATAATATTGTCTAAAGACTACTACATCAAAATAATGGTAACTATGGTGTAATACCCAATAAAATAGCTACATTTTGGTACATAGGTAAATACAATTTGGCAATAATTACTATAATTAAGTCCTATAGTATATAACTATGAATGTTGTTTGGCAACTATCATAGGCTTACAGCAGTATAAAATTGTTTTCAATATTTATGACAATATGAAAAATAGTTTTTAAACATTTGGTAATAAAATAGCTACTCATGATTCATTATCAATAATAGGATATAACTATATTATAGATCATTTTTGAATTTTGAAGGGACTTTACTATTTACCTAGATAAATAACTACTCTTTAATATATCTTTGGTTATCAAGTTTAAATACTTGCCACTACCTACATACTTTTTAAGTTCCAAAAATATTCTTCACATTTTATGAGAAAGGTGCTCATGATATAATTTACGACTTCACCTATTTATATTATTACAGCTTGCGCATTTAATTTATGATCCTATCTCTAAATTTTGGTGGGTAACTATATTGGTTATTTGTTCAACAATATATAAAATACAAATTATATTATGTACAGTGAACACTCAAAACATTAAAACTATTAAAAGTTGTAACACTTCACAAAACAAACTCCACACCACCTGGCGCCTACATTAACTTGTATAATAATTATTTTCTTACTAACCATAATAATTTACTTAACAATATTATTTTATAATATAAGGCACATTATTATAACTCTTATTATGTCTATGAATCGACTGAACAATTCTTTAGCTTCATTAAAAATAATGATAATTCAAAATTTGAACTTCATAGGTAGGTAACTTAATAACAGTAACAAATGCATTAATAAAAATTAACGTATAACAGAAATACTGATAAAATAATATTCAAACATTGGTTGGATTTTGTTCTGCATATCTTTGGTAACAAGGAACACTTTGTAAACAATTACTAATAACAAAAACAAAAATAACAATCTATGATAGACTCTTATGTGTTAACGAAACTTACTTAGAATATTGTTCTACTTAAGTATAGGGTATTTTGGGACCCGTAGTTCGCGTAGTCACCGAGTCAGGGTATTTAGCTGCCTTTGTTTGACGTGACTGCATTTTCAAGCTCATTTTTTACATGATTTCATTTCAACGTAGACTTACGATATTGGTATTCGCAATGCTTTGATAATGATCTCGTGTTCTGGGACATCTTCCATCTTCAGTTGTTAAAGTTCACAATCCTCTTCACCTGGCTTCGGTTTCTAACGGTTGGATATGAACAGCTGTAACATAAAGTTATTTATTAGCTTTTATTATCTAAATTTTTATTGCAGAGAGATTTAAAAATGGTCCGAATAATCAAAATTATTCAAAGTAAATTATTAATAGCAGACCGCTTTTAAATCCCTGGCTATAGTTAGTAGTTAGGTGTAAATTAAAACATGCCGAAAAAGCGTGAGAAATAGAGTTAACATCATATTAGTTCAGTCTGATTGTCAATAGGTACGGGTTAGATTATGGCAAGTAGGTAGGTAGGTACCTACATTTTAAAATAATATTTATCCAATGAAGATCATTAGATGGGCGATTAAATAATGAATGAAATAGCCAGTGTTATTTTTCGATCGTCTAACAATTTAGTGAGTAGGTAATGTAAATGTTGAAATTAGTACCGAAAAGCATTTCCATGACACACGTTAGATTAAACAAGGCGAGAGTTGAACCAGTACTGACATGGGAAGCCGTCAGCGGCGGGTCATTCCGACACGAAATCCACTTTTTCCGGCATATCTTTATGGAGATGCCTCTCGTGCAGCAACAGATTGTGCTTCTGATAGGCCCGGTACACACAGTAGGGGCACTTGAAGCTCGGCTGTTTCCTACATTCGTACTTTATGTGCCGCTGCAATGAGCCCTTGTGTTTGTATTTGTTCCCGCAGTCCACGCATTCATACAGTGTCCACCCCGCCTTACCGCCGCTCAACCCAGACGTGCCATAACCCAATATATAAGGAGTGTACAACTGTGCAACTGAAATAAAACGCAAATGAAAATAAACACGTGCATTATCTACAGCTACCACCGTGAAAAGCCGCCAAGCCACCGATAAGAATGTGCCACCAACTGAAAGCCAAGGATGATGCACCATGTCTCCCATTTTATTTGTATAATATAAACTACTAATATGTAATCTAGCTCCCTAATGTTAGCATGCGACCATAATGCATACCGATATTAATTACAACTTAGTGGAAATCACTAATGAAACATTTCCATGTAAATATATAAATAAACATGCATAGATTAAGTAAACACCTGAGAACAATATAATTATAAGGTAAACTAAAAAGTTAAATTTGTTGAAATATTAAAACAAGTTTGTACCAAGAATAGCAACTTTATTAAAATACAAAAAAAGGTTATAAAAATACAATCAAATGCATAATAATCACTGAATTTCTTATTGAATGTAAATATTTCTTGAACTAGGTACAAATAATCTAGGCAGTAATCCTTGAATAAAATGGATGTACTAAGTTTGTTTCATCACTTGGGTAGAGATTTCTATTTTGTAGACAATATGAAAATGAAAATCCAAAGTCCCTATTTGCGATCTTTTATTGAGACACAGGTTTACTGATGCCAAACTAACACAACTAACTAAATCAACTATGTTTTAGTTTGTTTACATTCATGATGATATTAAAATTATATGGACTCATTATGTTTTTTTTATTTAGAATACATAGGTAGGTATAATTAGAATTCACAACCTGGAAATTTTGCATCGATTAACTAAATTAGGATTTTAAACTGCGATTACTTTTAAACACTAATGACTAACTTTTTGAAGGCACTTAGTTTTATACTGACAAGACATGTCTGGTTGTACTCTTAACTGTGAACTCTACATTTTGATTGTATGTTGGTAACTCCGGATAATAATCTAAAGTCGGTAGAGTGTTAGCAAAGTCACTCCATAATAACTCGGAGCATGATCGGTAACGCCCGGTAGGTAGGATAGGGGCTGGCAAGTGGCGACGAGTTGTTCCGACTGCCGCACGCATCGCGGCTACGACGGAGTAAATTTACGGACGCGCTACCTAAACTAATATTAAAGTACATAATTTCTAATTGGTAATGTATATAAAATACTTAAAACTAAGTGGAAGATTGATTTCAACTCATCCAAAAAAGTTGTGCACGATTCTCTTGCTAATAAAACCTAACGGAAATTCGTAAAATTTTAATTATTTAAAAATGTAACTTCAACAATCATAAGGCACTCGATTCACCTAGTTTACTAAAATTGGCCCCGTACATAACACCCAAAACTAACAGACACTTTAAGGAACTTACAGTTTATATAAATATAAATCTGTTTTACGCAATATGCTCGGCAGAATACAAGCTTAAACATTAAGATAGTAAATGCATTAGATGTAAAAGAGATCTAAAAATATAATTGATATAAAATATTAAACTTATGAGTATTACATTATGGAACATGCATTTATGGCAAAGAACTAGAGCGGGCTAGCTAAGCGATTATAGCTTCATTTCAATTACCACTAAGATGCACAAATTAAATGTTACGATAATTAATATCCCCCTATAACTAAACTACTAGTGTAGGTAGAGTACTTGAACTATATCTTCTGGTTCTGATGGAGAAATCTAACTAATTTCCGGTTCAATGAGATATGTATTGTAGTAACTGCAACTGGTAACAAACTTAATCCAAAATCAACTTGTACTTCTCTAACTATCGTCACAAACCTACAGATACAATCAGGAATGATAGTTTATATAATTAATGCTGTACATAAAAATATATAGAAGCGTAACTATACACATCACTTCGACTTACTTACATACTGAATAAATGCAACAGGTGCTTACACTGCTACGGCTGAACGAGTAACGAGTGTGAATACTATAAGTAAACGGTCAAAATGATATCCTCGTAATGTCGCGGTATTCATAATTAATAATTCATCATATCTGTCGTCGAGTAGGTAACGATTTAAGGCACTATTTGTGACCTCGCAAACTGCGATTACATCTAACGTGACTGTCTGACGCCACTATCACAAGAGAGATTAATTACATCACATTTATCACAATCGGGATAACTCGGGAATTTGAGGCGAATTTAACTCGTCGGTCGCCGACGTCCGTCTCCGACGCCGCCGACGGTGACGCTACATAGGAATATTATTAAAAAACTGGTAAAACTACTGCCGATAGCTCGAAAGGTCGATCCGTAGAACCTAACTCGATCTATAAAATACGGAGTATTTATTTAGTGACTAAGTTTCACTGCGGTCGGTAGACAATAGACATGCAACGCTACGTGCAAGCGTCGACGTTGTCCTGCTTGATGTACTGATCGGGCTTCATGTGAACCTCGCGATGCATGCGCTCCATGTGTCGAGCGATATGCATCTTCTGCTTGGCGCGATACACGCAGTAAGGGCACTGGAACTGCGGTTCCTTGCCGCACTCCCACTTCTGGTGGTTGCGCAAAGACGACTTGAGCTTGTACACTCGCCCGCAATCGGGGCAAGTGAAGCTCGGCTCCCCAGGCGCTGGCGGTAGTTGTCGAAGTCCAGCCACCAAAGGCAGCGCCAATCTCGCTGACCATTGATCCCACGAGAGGCCTCCGATTCTAGTGAACGAGACGTCTTCCGGAATCCCGGCTCCTCCTCCGCAGCCTCCTGAAAGCGTGAGACGACACATAAGATGTGACCACGGGTCCTAGGCCGCGGTCGGCTCCCCGTGAGGTTAAAACGGTTACAAGCGAAACGAATACGATACGATATGTTATAAACGAATACATACATAAGAGTAAACAGGACGTATACGTATATAGATAGATATGTATTACGGACGATATACTACTGTGAGTGTACGAGTGCTGTGATGAAAGCTTTGCAAAAAAGGAAAAGTAAAAAAAAGAACCAAAAGAGAAATCATAACGTTTATTTTAGAAGAAAACATCACAAGTTGAAGTTTTCCTACGATCAATGTGGAGTTTCCTCGTTGGCAGTGATTTAGGAAAGTGAACGCATGTAAGAGAGTTCATGGTGTTACTGGGCCGTTTTAGTCACACAGCTTTTTGTATTGCAATAAACTTTGTTAATGAAATGTAGTCTCCCGACCCATGGGCTTTCTTGGCTACCTGAAATTATTAATTAGATTAGTATGAACGAAAAAGGAAACGAAATAAGAACTGCATCATGCGCAACTAATGAAGCTTCGGATTGCCTTCACAAACAGATCATGCTGTCATGCCGTTATTGTATGAGATGTAAACTGATGAAAAACGACTTACCTAATGCATAACCGAAGTACAACAAACCATAATTGGGGACAATTTGTAAGGGAAGCTTAGACATTAACAGAAAAACACAAATTAATATACTATAGCTATATTTGATTAAAATTTTCTACCAAGTAAACCCCAATATATTCATATAAAAATCACACTAATTGATTATCTAATTTTCCAATAACATTAACAAACAATGTAAAGGTTAACATCCAAAATGTTCAATATTTTCATACAATCAGTACCTCATACCATGATATGGTGGAATATTGCATATAAAAATTATCTTTTCTATGCTTAGCAATGACTCGAATGTCTCAACATACATAATAACATTCTTTTATTTCTTATCATCACTTTAAAACTAATACTGACTTTGGTCAAATAGCTTTGTTTATCCTAGTTAACAAAAATATCAACAGTCAATATGCTAATAAAACTTGAATATATTATTATTGCCTGAAAATATCAAATAATATCAAATTTAATATTTTTTTTATATAAAATTTTGAACACATTTTATCCCAGTTCACCAAAATACAATCCAAAAAATAACATGATCATAAATACGTTATAAACTACAGGTAACATTGTAGGCACATTAATAATGAGCTTTTAACTAATGGATACATTACAGACACATCAAATGATACGGGAACTAAAATGACCATTTCAAGTCTTAATGCTGCCGTAACATAATGCCTAGAACACTGAGGTGTCTGCAAGGTATTCTTGAGAAGAGACAATTTGGTCCCTTCCTCCATTAACCTAATAAATTAACAACATTAAAATAATATAACTTTGGGTTGATAAAGAATGTAAGGAAGACAAGGGGATGGTCCCACTAATATGGAGGAAAACTATTCAAATAAATTAATAACATGAACATTAAACTAAGCCAATGCTACGATTAAAACAATCAGTAGGTATGACGTTCAGCAAGATAATAAATTAATCTACCCGTGGTGGACATCAGCAATGGTTTAACTTTATAAATAGCCTGCCTATACTCGCACAGGTAACATAATAACATAACGAAATATTACAACTAATATTCTTAATATCATTGCACTAAATTACAAAGTTTTGGAATTACTTCCTTTGAGGAATGATAGGTTATTACGACTAACAACAAATTCGAGAGATAAATATGCTCGGAAACTTATGCTACTAATATATTTGGACAACAATAGCATCATGATTTGGCCAATTGGATTTGGAATAGATATCGATTCTAAACGATGATAAAATTTGGAACAGGATAAATCATCCATCACAAACCGTTACTACATAAATTATTACAAGCGGCCTTAGGCCGGGATCCTCCGAATAAAATACTTTGGGTCAGTCTTAACTACAATAAACAATAAACTCTAAAACGAAAACAACAAAACTAACACTAAACCGTTAGGGAATGTGCTCATTACGACTACGTACGCTAGTGTATATTAAAAGTCCTCAACAAAAATCAATAACGTAAAATATAAACAGAATTATTGCAGTACCGATTTGGTTGGGTATCTACTTTGGTCTGGATCGGACATCCCTCGTCAGACGGAGGTCTTCTTGTTGCGACGCACCTTGTTGGTGGCATACAAGTACCACTCGTCGTGGTGGTGCTTGCGGATATGCACACCCAAGTTGCCTCTTTGCTTAGCTTTGTAGGCGCAATAGGGACATTGGTGCGCAGGCGCCTTGCCTCCGCACTCGACGTTCTCGTGTCGCCTCAGCGTGCTCTTCCAGCGATACTTCTTCCCGCAATGGCGACACTCGAACTGGCGACTGGCGTCATCGCCCGAACTGCCGCCATCGCGACGTCTAGCCTCCGCGCTTCCCGCCTCGTAAGACTCTGGGCTGAGGCCGAGAGAGGCGGACGAGTAGTAGGCGTCCGCCTCGTCTGGCAGCACGATGTCGTCTGTGTCGTCGTACTCGTCGGATTCCTCCTCGCGCTTGCCAGGTTTGTAGTCTTGGGCGGGAGAAGCGGAGGTCGGCGAAGTCAAGTCATTGTTGTTGGCGAACGCTTGTTGCAGAATATGCGCCTTGAGCGCGTCCGGAGGCAGCGAGAAGGCAGCTCGGTCCTCCGAAGCTGTGAGAGCTGGCAGAGTAGGCAGCGCCAAGGCCCTCGCATGCTGGATGGACAGCAGCGATAGCAGAGCCGACGGAAGCCGCCCGTCCTTGCACGCCTCTGAAATTCGACACATTACCGGTATTGCAATCTATGTGTTAAGCGCGTCTACGTCCGAACTAATGTTAATACTACGGAGGCTAAAAATAAAATTAAGGAACCAAAGAAATGCGTTATAATAATAAAAATATAAGGTAATCTCGGTTAGAAAATCATAAAAGGCGAAGCTTCTAAGTTCATGCAGACATGCACAGTCAAAACCGTCTCTCGAACCGATCTTCCCATAAGATCCTACCGGGCCGGGACCGCTCGACGCGAATGAAAGGCCCGAGAACTCTTCAAGTCGTTTAATCATTCAAAAAATAGTGAATATCAAATTTTAATACACTTATGTACCTAAACGAGGCTCATATAAAATTTAACGTAGGCGATTAAAAAATTACGTAATATCATCTAGAAGGAAGATCGAGTGGTTTATCTAAGAATAAGGCACTAGTATAAAGCACTGGAGGCTCCCGCTCGGCTAGCACTGGCTTAGGGCTAGGGCTGACGAGGCGCGGGAGACGGGTCGGGAGTGGCGCGAGCCGGACTGAGCGGACGCCGATCGGGGTGCTTCTTCTCCACGTGCTTCTTCAGCTCGTTGCGGCGATGCTTGCAGTAGGCGCAGTAAGGACAGCGGTACTGAGGATCACGGCCGCATTCTAGCGTCACGTGTCGCACCAGATTCTTGCGCGCGTTGTAGCAACGTTGGCAGTTGGGGCATTTGTAGCCCTTCTCCGTCTTGTACTGCGCGCACGGCAACGCCAATCGCTCGCTGCGCGGGAAGATGTTGTAGCGAGACTCGGACTTGGGCGAAGCGGGCGAGCCTCCGCTCTTGTTCAGAGGAGAGGACTTGGGAGTAAGTTTCTTGTTCTCCTTGGCCTCCTCGGGCGCTGGCACTGCAGTCGTCGGCCCCTTGGGCGGAGTGGACTTGACCGTCTTGAGTATCGCGAGAGTGGTTGTTTGCACGGGGACGACGTCCTCCTCGACATTTTTTTTACTACGCGTCATGATATTTCTCGGCGAAGGTCTCCGACCTGAAAGAGAAAATGGAATACAGTCCGTTTTTCGGTCGATTCGAGCTAGCGACTGTAGTTATGTGGACCTCATGCGACGAAAAAATAAAAACAAATGATAGTAACCAAAATGGACTATATTTAGAAAAAAAAATACAAAAGTGAAACGTAATGCATTAACGTTTCTGTAAAAACAAAACGATCGATCGATATCTTCTCTGATTGATAGTCGCAATAAAATAACAAGAGAAAAACAAAAACTAAACAAAAAAAAACACTTCCAAAAGTCTCGAGTGTTTCACAAAACAAAATCAATGTCTTTCATAACGATTCATGTTTTTTCTAATAACTTTGATTTGATGTCTAACTACTAAATACCAACATAATAAATTTCAAAAAAATCAACTGGAAGCAGAAAACAACATTATGTGAATAACAAAAATAAACTATTCCGTTTTTAGTGCCTTCAGAGTGGACAACATGTCCGGATGTTTGAGCCCTATGTGCGTCGTAAGAGATTTCTTCTGGGAATATTTCCTTCCGCACTTATCGCATACGAACTGGGGCCCAGTTACACATTCGTATTTCTCGTGGCGCATTTTGTTTCTTCTATACTTGTACTTTTTAGTGTTACAAATAGAGCAGATAAATAGCTTCTCCTTATCGTTTGAGAGTTTCGGATTCTTGGCTATTCTCTTCTTTGAGGTTTTAAACTTTTTTTTCAACCTTCTCTTGGTTCTAGTGATTTTCTTTCGCAGAACTTTTTTCTTTTTTATTTTTGCTCCGATCGCAATTTCATTGGCCTCTGATTTTACGTCAATGATCTTTAGTAGCCCTCTGGTTAATGGGAATGGGGTTTTGCAGAAAGTTAGGTTTGTAGGTGGCTCTGGAAGGGCAAATTATGAAAAGCGCTAAATAAAATATACAAAGCACAAAGAATGGTTAGTTACAAATGAATGATGGTGGCGTGTTTATTGTCAATGTATTCTTATAATCAATGTAAATTGATTAGAAATTGTTATTATTTTCCATTATTTAGTGACAGATTAAATGTAATGTAAGATTCAAGCAGGCGATGGGAATGTAAGCAGAGTTGATGTTAGCTGATGTTTTTAGGAATGCGTAGGATTGATCATTTCTTCGATGTTGTCCTAACTTGAAGTAGTATCCTCAATGTTTGCTTCGCATCGTGTTTACCTAGTGATGTATTCATGAGAAGTGTTTCGTAGAAAAATGAAATGCGCATCTACTAGGAAAAATTGTAATGTCCAAATTACATGCTTCCATAATTTTATTTTCTGTTCGCAGATTTGTTTATTACCTATTGAACATGCACAATAAAACGGAATAAAAAAACGCTGAACGTAATATTTTAAAACATGAATTGCTAAGAAAGACATCTGCAGTGAAATCACATGTGAATGCAAAAAAAAAAGAGAAAATAATAAATAATAGATAAATAAGCCACATAACCAACTACATTGATAAACTGATAATGAAAATAACCAAATTTACCTTTACCTTGTTCGCCGAGTTCCGTGTGCGGCACATTCCCGACTCTTGTACGATTCCAATCACACTGTGCGTAACATTCGTCAAGTACGTATTTGAAACCGCGGTGATAAAAAAACGCATCAATTTCGTAATTTTGTAAACCCTAAAATGGGTGAAGTGAGGTGTGGTGCACATTTAAATGATTTTTCTACAACTAAATATATAATGTCAATAAATAAATACATAAATACGTAAAAATTACTCACCGTTAAAATAATGTCATTCCACTCCAATGTTAAGATAGAAAAGAAGAAAAATTGTTTATAATTTAGCACTGAGTACCGTAGTTACTAATTGTTATAGCCGCGCTTCTACCACAAACTACAAAACTAGTTAAGCATGCACGTTCTAAGTGTTTTTTTCTAACCCCCATAATCACAAACAAAAGCTTACAGGTAACCATTTATAGGTAAACATTCAAAAATAATTGTAACATTGTATACTTACCTTGTAAAGTTACCACTGTTTACCAACGTTACCTCGCCTCAAAAGGCTACATTTAAAATCATACCTTTACCAAAACCTCTTTACCTGTTGCACTGAAATACCTTCTTAAAACCTTATATCGATACAAAAATATAGAAAACGTAATATATTAGTAGTTTATAATATCAATATTAGATACTAAAATGAATATAGGGTTGAAGTTTCACATGTGAAAACACTAGCACTCTTGTTCCGTTGTCGTGTAATATAATATTTATATAATATATCATTATAAATAGATTATTTTAAGCAATGACTGTTTTTTTCTAATTTCAAATTATGGGAAGACATTGCGCATTTCATCCGTTCCTTTTCTCTGGAACAATTAACTTTTTTCATTCAGTCAAATAAAATAAGATTTGTAATATATAATCAAGCTAAATCAATTTACAAAAGTTAATTGTTTCAGACCTTCATTCTGAGTCCCATTGAACATGTTGCGTCGCTGTGTCTACTCTTTCAAATAATTGCAATTCAACGCAACATGTTGATTAAATACATTGCTGCAGGTATTTGGCAACTTATACCTGAAACAGTGTTGAGTGTATATAGTGTGAGTGCTTACCTTGCGAGTCTCGAACATTATCACTCGAATTCATAATTTCGTCTTGAGATCTTTCCATGTGCCATTGAAAATCTGCAAAAAAATAAAACAAACATTACCATTGAAAAATAATACAATAGCAATAAGGAAATAGTTTAAAAGAACGGAATTTATTCATCCACCTTAGGATCATCTTTACAAAATGTAGAAAAGATTAGGTAATCATTTTTAGTTTTTGGAACGAAGTTCCTTATCGCGCGTTGTGAGGTCGAGGTCGAGGTGGAGGTGGAGGTCGAGGTGGAGGTCGAGGTCGAGGTCGAGGTCGAAGTCGAAGTCGAGGTCGAGGTCGAGGTCGAAGTCAAAGTTGATTCCCCTTCCCTTGTCCCACGTTATTTTGTGAGAACTTCGTTCCATCCGGGTGTCCCTTGACACCTCTCAAGTTTTTTTCTTGTTGTGGCGTATAGAGTGGACTTAGGCATACACCTAAATTGAACCAACTTTTATTATGTAGCTAGACTAAACAAACGAATGCATTATTTTTTAATAATATGTAGTTTGGAAGAGCTGTATGCAGCCACGCGTGCATACGAAATTATCGAAGCGAGACGCTCATTTAGAATGTGAAGAACGGAGCTTTCTATGTGCCAGTTACAAAAGCTCAATAGGCTTGTACTCTCGGAAGCGAAGCGAATTCGAGGCGGCAATTCCTTTGTCGCCATGAATGATAAAACATGACATGTGTTTTCAGTATGTGAGGGGGCGACGCCGAACGTGAGTACCACCAGCTTGTGAAATGAGCTTTATTGTGATGTTACTAGATAGCATATTACGTTTGATTTTTTTATTCGAGTGTCACTTTTCGCGTAGTTGCAGTGAAGCGTTCGTGAAGGAATCTATCATGACTTTATTACAGTTATAGAATTAAAATAATTGCTAAAGCCGGGACCGACAGCTTTACTCACTGTAGCTTATTTGCGACTAGCGCAATGTAAGACAATACTGTAGTGTCTTTGTAATGTACATGTTTTGAATTGATATAAAGAAGATATCTTTTTCGTCAGGCTGTCCACCCCACCCAAGTTTCTTCACCCAGCTTAACCCTCTCCAGTACGTCTAATTGTGATCCTATGAATATAATAAAGTGAAGTGACTCACTGCGAACAACGTCGTTGTGTGCCGGCGGTTCTTCCGGCTCCTCGTCCAGCGTGAGATCTTCGACTCCATCTCTCGCGGCCTCTTCCTTGCAATGTGTCTCGTTGGAGCATCCATTGCTGTTGCTGGCCGGTTCGGCTCCCTCTGACACGCGCCGCGCTTTCTTGCGGCGACGCGTAGGGCTCACCGAGCCTTCACGGCTGTCTATGCTTCCATCTCTCACCTATGGATAAACGTTGTGGTCTTAAAGCGACGGTTTTTCTCAATATTTGTAAAAGGTACAGCATTGATTTTAAAGCATAGGTAACTTTAGGGTTTTATTTAGACAGAAACAACTTTTCTAGATAGATTTATCATCCGAAAATGGCTCTTAAAAACCATATTATTCGTTTTACGACAAAAAATTTAAAGTATTTTCTAAATAATTCTGTCATAATTTAAGGCAGTCACATAACCATAATAGAGGATTCCTTCAGAATTGACCTCTAGATAATCTAAACTTAGATAAATAAATATAATCTGTGATAGAGATAGTTGTTTCAGATAGTTAAAAATAATGTACCTAGCACAACAAACAAAATGTTGATAGGGCATGGTATTTATGGCTCTCTTATTTTTAGCTCAGCTTGTACTGTACAGCCTATTTCTGCCGCCAAGCAGCATTACTATGTTCTGGCTTGAAGGGTATGGTTGCCGGTGAAGTTACAAGCACATGAGGCTTAACACCTGTATAGTATACCTCAAGATAGAGAAAACAAGGCAGGGCATCGTAGGACGCGGTTTGTGTATTCGTGATCTACGAGTTAGTGTTTAGTTATATCATGTCACAATTTCTTGAAAACGGTATCATGTAGGTACCTGTTGCTAATTGACCCAAAAGAAGCGCAATATTGTTAAAGTTAATTGATAGTGGTTAATGGCGTCAAACAGGTTATTTGGAATCTAGCCCAATGAAGCCAAGTAAAATAACCAGTATGTCAGCTTAGCAGTATTCCTAAGGACTTAATCCTGATTGGAAAGTTATTTTTTTTTACCTTTCACTGAACAGTTCTTTTTTCGATAAGCACTTCCAGGGTCACCATCTCAATAAGGTCACTGACATAATACAGAGTAGGTGCCCAGTGACAATAAAACCAATAATAAAAATATCATAAGATTTGGTTTAGAGCCAGACCTTGGTTGAGAGTAACATACTCATAAAATTGAGCTTTATCAGTATTCAAATTAAACAGAATTGATTTTTGATAGCTTAATTCATTCATCAAAATTTTCCATGACTCGAATAAAGAAACCACTGATCATTCATGCCATTGCATACTGCTTTGTTGTAAGTAGGTCAACTTGTACTGTGTTTATCTCACAAGCTAATCTGCCAAGTCTGCATTAGAACATAGTGCCAAACTTGTGATCTTCATGTTTTATCACTTTTCTGTTGGCAACCGTTGCAAGTTTTCAGTTGTTGCAAAGTTATTTCTGACTAAGCTGCGTCCCGCGTTTACTTTGTATCAGAATAAATAAGTTTTCTGTTGAAAAATATTTTTCAAAGACAAGCTTTTGTAAAATCATTTAAACCATCGAGCACCAGCGCGTTATTACCTGTTACATCATATAATATTGTCATCGAAACTTGAAAAGAATACAAAGTTTTTACTAAGGAGTTCCGTTGTAAGTGTCTGTTGAACAGCTCCTGACGCCATCATTAGATTAGCTCTCTGTCACCATATTATTGCATTGTCACCAGAACTAATGGTGTATGCAAAATGTCGGCTCAATGGGCATAACTGCTTCAAATTTGAGTTGGAAGATTCTACCTGAACAAACATAGTTAAATACATACTGCAATGTAAATAAAAGCTTGTAAAAATAGCCTAAAGTATTCATATTAGTATTCCTAAAGTATATGGTAATGGAACATCCTATTATCCTATTGTTTTACAAAAAACGGGCAGTACGTGCCATTTATAATATGAAGTACCAAGACTCCTTGAGACAAAAATTTAAAGAAATTAACATTCTCACGGTAATCTCACAATTGTATACTGTATACAATTGTATATATATGAAAACTTATTGTATACTCATAAGAATATGGCTTTCTTTAGGAAAAAACGTGATGTACATAGTATTAACACAAGAAATTAGAACAAGAGAAAAAGTGAAGGGGTCGTTTATGGGGAATTGTATACGATTCTATAATAAACTGCCAGAAAACGCAACAAAACTTCCCGTTAGAAGATTTAAAGCCTATATAAAGAATAATCTTATAAACAAAGCGTATTATACTGTAGATGATTATATAAATGATAAATCCTCGTGGCCTGATGTCGCTCTGCCACTCGACAGCTAAATATTAATTTACTTAATCTGCACTATTTTATTTTGTGTAACATTTGTCTACTTTAATTATTTTTAAGCAAATAGTTATTTTATCATTAAGTTTTATTTCTAAATCAAGTACACTTGAACTTAATGATAAAATAACTATTTACAACACGCTAACTACTATTTTTAACACGCTACAGCGTGTGCTGCTTTTTGAATTTGTGCTGAGGCTCTTTAGTTATTTATTTTTTATTGTTTACGTACTTGAGTAGTACTTTTAATTATTATTCTTGGTTGAGCCTTCACCTTGTTCGATTGGCATCACACTGGAGCTCTACATAGCTTTAAGAAAAGGATCATTAAAAAAAAGGTAGACCCCAAGCCGTGTTTGTTGCATGATTCTTCTAGGCTTGGTCGCGTGGAATCGGCGTAGCTTCACCTAGTTCCTAAGACGTTTCAAAGTGATCCTTGTGATTTTATTGAAATAAATGATTTTTGAATTTGAATTGAAGAAAAATTCAAAATCAAATCGAGAGATTAACTCCTACATTCAAACTCACATCAAAACTTTATATTTCAGTGGATTTATGTAATAGGTTGAACGACCAAAGATCATTTATTCTAATTAATATTAAATCAAGTTTACTGTTATGTGGCCTTGCAACACATTATTTTGTGATTCTAACCTAAGTTACATTTGAAGGCAATGGTTAGATATTAACAAATTGTCAAGGTTGTAGTTTTTGTTGTTTAGCTACAAAATTACAATACCAAAACCAGAATTTGTCTACCATTGCAATGTAATTATTTCAGACGTTCTAACTTAAGCTTTTGTAGAATGATATTTATTGGACTATACTAGTATTGTCATTTGTGCCAAAAATAATAATAATAATAGATCTCAGATCTTGAAGAGCTCGAAGATGCCTAAAAGGAGGAGTCAGAGTAACATACAATCAAAAAACTCCATCATTTTTGCTGTTATATATGTTATCAATAAAAACAACATACATGACAGGTTGCAAGCCCATCGCTGCTATCTGACAAATCGGATTTATAATATTAGTATAGACTAGCGATCCGCCCGGGCTTCGCAC
Source organism: Hydriomena furcata (assembly GCA_912999785.1). Classification (NCBI taxonomy): domain Eukaryota; kingdom Metazoa; phylum Arthropoda; class Insecta; order Lepidoptera; family Geometridae; genus Hydriomena; species Hydriomena furcata. The sequence goes on along the minus strand of OU538832.1, from coordinate 13,398,676 downwards.
GGGTGCAATGCTGATAGGTACTAAATATACTACAGAATGTCTTTATATAAAACGTTTTTTTTTCACAGCTTACATTAGATGATTTCTGTTTTTCTCAAACGTTCGCGACCGGCCGAACTGCGCGCTTGACGCCTAGCTGCTAGGCCGGTCGCGAACGTTCGAGAATGTTCGAGTTACACGTGTTATTGTGAGTCAACCATAAAAGGTAGACATATGCTGTCGTGGGATATTTTTTATATAATTTTAAGGAGAACATTTCCGTCATACATAATTTCTGTGTAGCTTTAACCATTAAGGTTGCACACGCGACGGAAGCTTAAGAAATGCAGTAACTACTCCCGTTCTCCCAACATTTCCCTTCACTGCTCTGCTCCTATTGATTGTAGCGTGATGAAAAGTATACTATAACCAGCTCAGGAGTATAAACAATAATTGTACCAAGTTTCATTAAAATCCGTCCAGTAGTTTTTGTTTCTATAACGGTTATACAGACAGACAGACAGACAGACAGACAAAAAATTTACTGATTGCATTTTTGGCATCAGTATCGATCCCTAATCATCCCCTGATAGTTATTTTGGAAATATATTTCATGTACAGAATTGACCTCTCTACAGATTTATTATAAGTATAGAAGACAGACAGACAGACAGACAGACAGACAAAAAATTTACTGATTGCATTTTTGGCATCAGTATCGATCCCTAATCATCCCCTGATAGTTATTATGGAAATATATTTCATGTACAGAATTGACCTCTCTACAGATTTATTATAAGTATAGATTACCAACTAATTACTTTAAGTCAATATTATTATCCACTTGCATTCATATATTGAAATAATGCAGTGGTTATGACCTAGTGCGGTATTTACCTAGTGCGCTGTTGTTAATAGACTTAACTCAATTTCGACACAAGATTTAACTGATGAATAGGATAATGTCAGTAAAAGTCAAAGAATGAAGCTAGAATACCTACATAAAATAACAGGTCTGGGAGGTTGATTGTCTGTATCCTCTTGCTTATTGAGTTGGGCTCTGATTTAAGATCTTTCAATCTTGTACTGAGTCAGACAAAATACTTGTAATTTATGTTGGTACTATCCTTGTATAAGAAAAAAGCATAAAAAGCTGATTTTAACCATATTGGATAAATAAATAAATGTGTGGTGGATCTTTCCACCACACTATTGTATCACACATGTCATAAATCGAAATACTATAATACCTACTTAACCAAACACTTATTACTATAGGTACTTACCAAATGTTATATTAGTAGATTACAATACATTGTAGATAAGTAAAATTTATAGAGACAAAAAATGCATTTTCACTTTAATCTTAACAACATTGACAGATGTTTAAATATTTACAAATGACATACTATGGGTATGGTGCTTTGATAACACAAACTCTAGAATAGAGTAATAAAAAAAAAAACAATAAAGAAGAATGAGCTTACAGAATTTGGTTTATGCTGCAAATACACATCTAAAGGAGACAGATGGCTACTACAAAGAACGTAGTTCATACATAGTTTGCAATAGAAATGATAAGCAACTCACTTGTGGCGGCGGTGAGGGCGCCCTGGGCGGGTGTGCAGCGACGGCGGGCGCGGGGCGCGACGGCGGCCTAGAAGGCTTGTTATCAGACAGTCCCTTGATCTGCAGCGACTCGGCTGCCTTAAGCAGAGCCGCCAGCTGGTCCTGGGATATATTCACTTCACCGCGGTACATGTAGTCCATCATGGCTCTCAGCTCCGCGTATTTCACATCTTTTAGGATTATTATTGGATGCTTGTCATACTGCTGTGATAGGACACTCTGCAACAATACAAATCTGATGGTGATGACATCCGGTGGCTTCTTGGATTGATTATTGGAAAGGATGCTCTACTGTCACTATACTTGAATCCCACCTTAATCCTAGTAGTTTGAAGTAAGCTTATTTTTGTAGTTTACTAAGTTTGGGAGCGAATGAGTGAAAGTGCAGTCATCATGATGAAGTTATGCATTTCATACACAAAATAGACAAATGCTTCCTCACTTCAAACACAAGGTTCTTTCACGATGCAAGATCTTTTCAGGATTGCCATTCCGCCCATAACGGACCAAATAGGATTCTAAATACGGGAAAGGGAGTCCCTATACATACAGGATTGCCATTTTACAATCTGTGACACAATAAATACAAGTCACCATGGTCACATGGTCCAATTGAGGTAAAAAGCCTTGTCACAGATGGTTATCAGTCTGGTCGAAAATAATAAGGTGCTGTATCTCGCTATACTTCTTCCACATACAGTACTACTACCTGTTTTACCAAGTAGGTAAAGAATTAGGAGATTTAGTTCTCACAGACTCACTCTTGTGTTGAAAAAAGCTCTGAGAGTCAGGCAAATGAGGCATTTGTTTAACAGAAAATGCTCTTGTCTTGTATGTACCTAAGTATGTAAACAACTAATATTAGATGGTTACCTCAAATGTAATACCTATGGCAATTTTTAAATCAAAAACATAAGCAAAACAATTGAAAATCATTTTTTCTTGTGTCACCTCTAACATTGTTTTGTTTGTTTACTTTAGCAAAGTTATGCAGTTTTTAATTTGTTTTTATTGATAACAATAGATTGTTTTGAAGAGTATGCAGTCAACTAGAAATTCTCATTGAATTTGTCATCAAGGATGCCTAATTAGCAGTATGGTATACCTACTTGACTAGTAATTTGGTTAACAATGGCTAAGCACCTTTGAGTAAGTAATTAGTTGTTGCTATGCATTCAGAAAAAGTTGTCTCTACAACTTTCAGTTGCCAACTCACCTATGTAGGTACCGAATTACTAACACATGAAAGCTGGCATGAAACAAGTGGTATGTTTATTAGAGCACAACAGTGCTGGCCGGTGCTCGTAGCAACTTTAACAAGATAGCAATTGACCTAGATTGGCGCGAGCGCGAACATACCTCGAAATAGGGACTGCACGCCGACAGGACGACTTTGTGCGCCTTTAGCGTCTGTCCTTCCGCCGCCAAGGTGCAGTCCACGTGCATTCCCTTCTCCAGGAGCGTGTCGAACACAGCCACCAGCGTCGATTGGTGGTTGTTCCACCTCAAGCAGAACTGCTGGTCGTCGTCCATGTTGCCTTTTTGCCACTCGCCGCGCCCTCGCCACTACAACCACAACAAAAAACGTTTCATCACACTATAAACACCACGCAATATCTAGGCCACTGGGAAAACTTAGCGACCTCCGCTACGCAAACACGGCCACAATATTTTTTCCAATGCGACGCAGAAACTAGCTCACCGATTCACTATGTTTGATGAGATCACGTCCCAACTTACTAAATTAACTTTAGGGACCACCAAGTGCCGTAGCGACGCGGCACAAAGAAAATGGCCGCTTTTCCAGCGCGACAAAAAATAAAATGGCGACGAAAATTCTAAGTTTTACTATTTTCTGAACAAACTTTTCTTGACACATTTACCCGATTCAAGTTCGTCGCTTAGCTACGACGCCAGAAACTTTGGCAAAGTTTCGAGACAATAAAGAAACTTCTGAGAACTTTACTTCGAAAGTCTCAAGTGGAAATTTTCGAGATGAAAAGTCCTGGCAAAGTTGGTTCATGGCGTAGCAGTAATCACACATACGTATTTGAATTGAAATTGCTTACCTTGACTATTGCATTAACTGGTTAGCAATAAAATAAATCACAAGTTCTTCGTTTTTATAATGTTTGCCACATAAATTCAGTACATTTGCACACCCGCCAGCTTTCTTGAACGAAATTGAAAACACTATGCTATGTTGCAAGTTTAGAGAAAGGCACTTCTATCCACAAAAATTCAACGAAGTACAAGTTGGAAGCGAACGACGAGACGGACGACGACGACGCGAGCGAGCGAGTGACCCAAAATAAGCTCTATGAATGTTGCCATTAGTAAATAATTAGAGAGCTTAATCAAAATTTAAATAGGAATGGCTGTAATTATATTATTTTAATAGCGTATTTCGCCAAAAATATTAGATAATTCCATAATTTTTAAATTACTTACCTACTTTCCTACACATAGGTACAAACAAGTTATGGTTCATTGTTTGAATTGAATTAGATTGTCCTTGACCTAGTAAGCAAGCAAGAGTCAGAAACAGCACCAAGCATCTCGTGATTACTTTAGGTACAATTGATTTCAAGATGGATGGATGGATATACCTACCCACAACATAAATAACAAACACGTTTATATAATTAATATTAAAATCATGTATATCTACTTATAAATATATATCATAATATTAATAAGTCAGCATTTTTCTCTCTGCAACGCATTTTGCCCACATAGATAGGTGCTTACTTTTAACCTATAAATTAAATAGAAATGTTTAATGTGGTTATCTAAGGAGTCCTAGATTTGCCAATAATAAAGTAAAAACTTTAAAATATTATGAGAAACCAATCATCGAATGTATGTAAACCAAAACAAAATAATGTTTCAAGAAAACAAGTTCAATCAATCGCATTTAACTCAATTAGTAAAATTGATATCAGCGCCATCTATAATTATTGGAGAATACCATTTGAGTTTTCATTCTTTACCACAGATCCACAGAAGGAGAGCAGCGCTATCGGCGCGCGCGTTGGTTGACTTGATTGAGTGGGTATTTTTTTATTTGATCCGATAGTGGGTGGATGGCTTTTTCTCATGCATGCGCATGCATGATACCATACCAATCATCTTTGTTGCTATATAGATAGGTTAGTACAGTACCTAGGTACATCTATAACTAGGTAGGACTTAAACTTTGTAGAACTTTATCTATAGATAGATATTATACCTGCTTACCATACCATATTAGTTATATGAGTTAATTATAATTAATGACAATGGTATGTACCTACGTACTACCTTCGTACCTACTATATATTTAAAAAAAATCACAAGCATCTCTAGGATCTAGCTAAAGCTTCGCCTGTTCCTCGCGACCTCGGTAGTAAGCATCGACTACATCTGGGCTATGTAGTCGATGGTAGTAAGTCATCTAGGCTAGGTAGGTAGGTACTAGGTAGGTACCTAGTGAAACAATCATAGGTAGGTAGTTAACTACTTATAATAATATCTGATACTAGCTGTCCCGTGCCCGCTACGCTGGGCGACAGACATTTCTAATTGTGATCAATTTGTATGGGTATGGCTCGAATGGAGATATAGTTAATATATTATTAAATATTAACTTACAAATATGTACATCCGTAGTACAGCATAGTTTTGAATCGTTTTTTTTTGTCATTTTGAAACATTTGCGTGTACTGCGTATGGTATTGTATTGTATAGTATAAGGACTCCCTTTCCCGCATTTAGGCCGTGCGCTGCGTTAAGCGGGCGTCCGTCGCGGGTGTCCGTCGCGGGGACCCGCGCCGTGCCCCGTGCCAATAAAAAACCCGCTGCACGCAGCGCTGATCTATGAGATTACATGAAACCAGCACGCCACGCGGGCGCCCGCGACGGACGCCCGCTTAACGCAGCGCACGGCCTTAGACTCCCATTTGTTCCGTTATGCGTGGGGGTTTGGACCGGCTACATCTGTAGCCAGCCCAGCTCTTCCCAGAAGCACAGAAGCTTCATGGGATCTTTACAGGCCTCGAGAAGAGTCCTCGGGTTACCGAGGATTTGAGTGCGTTGTGCTCTTACGCCCGCGCATTCCAGGACTACGTGGGCAGCTGATTCTTCTTCGGTTAGGCAACCCCTGCAGAGCGGGCTGTCTGTGGCTCCGATGTTGTGTAAGTGTTTGTTAAGGGGGCAGTGACCTGTGAGTGTCCCCACGATGGTTCTTAGGTCTGTACTTTGTAGGTTCAACAGGCGAGTTGTCAGCTGCGGCGAGGTGGTTAGTATCGCCGCTCTTGACTGTCTGCAGTCAGTCGCCTGTGTCCATCGTTCGTTGTGTTTGCGCAACGTACACAAATCATCGGCAACTCGAGGACTTTTCTCTAAGCCTGCGAAGACCCCAGGAGGCTTCTGTGCTTCTGGGAGGAGCTAGGTTGGCTACAGATGTAGCCGGGTCACTCCCTACGCTTAACGGATCAACCGAGAATCTAAATGCGGGAAAGGGAGTCCCCATACACACATACATACATGTTTGGAGGCTCGAGTTTTTTAACAGCATGATAGGAATATCGCGACAATTTTCGTTTTGTTATACTCATCATAACTTCAAAACGAATCAACCTATTTGAACGATACAAAAAGTGATTCACTCCTAAATATATAGCCTTAATTACTAATTTTTAGTTTATTAATTTTAGTTTTTTCGATTATGTACTAACATCATGATATGGATAGAATCACTTTTTGTTCCAAACCATGTTTTAATTAACAAATTTCAACAAAAAACGGTTATTATACTTAATGTATAATATTTAGACATACCATCTTGCAAACTTTTTTATGCGCATTGATAAGGACATTCCATATGTATCATATTTGTTTATGTACTATCAATAGTTTTTGTAGCGCACACGAAGAAAACAAAAATTTTGGCAATTTTTTACACCTTGCTTCAAACTATCGTCATTTTTATAAGAAATTTATTACTTTTTCAAGATAAAAAAATAGCCTATGTTACTCAGGGATAATGTAACTTGCTAATGCTAACGGTGAAAGATTTTTTGAAATCGGTTCAGTAGTTTTTGAGTTTATCCATTACAAACATACAAAAAATCAAAACTTCTCTCTTTATAATATTATTAGTATATTAGTATAGATTGTTGTGCCCTTAGGCCCTTACATATATACCTACAGGGTTTATGTATAAAACTAGTTTATCTATACCAACTATTTTGTAATTTGAATTTATATTTAAATTTAAGATTAAAGCACCGTCGATTCAGTTACATTAATACGGTTTTTCATCATTAGGTACGTAGTTAATCTACACAATTCGATTGCAATGCACTTCAGTCTATCTATCTATACTTCTATACATATATTATAAAGAGGAAAGACTTGATCCCACCAAAAACATTCTGTAAAAAACTAGCCAAGTCTCGATGGAGCTGCTTGTTTATCTCTAAAAAGTAATGAAATCTAGACAAAGTCGTGTCAAGTCTGAGGTTCTTTACTGCGATTTCTTTATTATTATAGAATGTTGTGTGACTTGGCCGTTGAACATTCTTTATACGTTAGTGGGTACAAGTCAATTTTGTTTACACGTAATGTTATATCTGTTGTAACTACTTATGTTTGTTAAGCGAGATAATAGCCAATACAGGTATTGGTAATTGGACGCTAGTGTCTTATTTTAGGCTGTTGTTGATCGTGCAACACATGCATTCAGCATTGACAATGCTGACTTCTGCTGTCTTCTTTTTGGAGCGTCAAATCGTCAACCGATCTAACATAAAATAGACGTATTTTTATACTGTTTGTTTCAGGCTCGCCTTTACATAAGTATTATTGATATACGCAGCTTTATCAAGCCTACAATTGACTGGTTATTGAATCAACGTTTTCTAAGTGGCATTTTCCATCGTTAATGGGTAGCGGTTCTGGTGACAGATTAGTGCAATGGTGTCATGGAGCACCTGGTTTTGTACCCTTGTGTACTCTTCAACGGCCAAGTCACATAACATTCTATAATAATAAAGAAATCGCAGTAAAGAACCTCAGACTTGACACGACTTTGTCTAGATTTCATTACTTTTTAGAGATAAACAAGCAGCTCCATCGAGACTTGGCTAGTTTTTTACAGAATGTTTTTGGTGGGATTTCACTTCTTTTTGTAGAAACGTGGGCTTATTGATTTATTTTATTAGATTTTCTTAGTTGACACATTTTTTTTCTTTTTATGAGTAGTTTTTTTATTATAAAAACAAATCTTAAGCGCGTTTAAAATACAGTAAGCGCCATCTAGCGACGTGTGCGGGTTTATTCAATTTGTGTAATGTTCGAGTAGAATAAAGTTAATCGTTCGACTATTTCTTCTTGTAAACTTGTAAGTATAATTTATGTAGATATAAAAGCCAGTCTAGTCTTATCCAGAGTTTTCCTTTAATTTTATTGCGTACTAGCAGTCCGCCCCGGCGTCGCACGGATGTAATAATGATATTATAGGTAATTTTTTTACACCTTGGGTTACATTATCGAAGTTTTCATACGGATCCCTAATAGTTAGACATATGGTATTGCATACTTTTTTGTAGATATTGATGTCCTCTTTAAAACTGTAGTACATTACTTTGCTCTATTGTCAATAATTTCCGCAGCAAACGCAACATAAGGATTTTTTAGATAATATCTTAAAACTGCAGACCAAATGTAAAATAATTGTTTTACAGTGGATTCCATCGCATATTCAACTAAAAGAGAACGACGATGTAGATGCTTTAGCAAAACAAGCTATTGTTGATGGTGTTCCTATGCTAGTCCAACCGTTGCATTCAGATTACGTAAGATTTTTAAAAATTCAATGCAAAGAGTTATGGCAGGAATATTTCGATAAAAGGTCTACGGAGAAGGGTATTTGGTACCGGACAATACAACCTCAAATTCCAGCGTGTCCTTGGATAGATGAATCTGTTTTTAAGCGTAGTGTATTAGTGACTGCCCTTAGACTGCGTTCCGGACACATTTCATCCAACAAATTTGCCTTTCTAATGAAAAAAGTACCATCGCCTAATTGTAACGTGTGCGAGTGTATAGAAGATGTTCAACATATTCTGATGGAATGTGTGCGGAATGCTGATGATAGAAGAATTATGTTTGGTTCAATGTTTGATGTTGGCCGATGTAACAGTATATTGGCTTCACCGATGTCTGATGAAGCCAAAAAAATTTATTTCCTAGCTAATAAGTGCTTAGACAGGAAAGAATCCTAATTTTTTTTTTTTTCTCTCTTTTCTTTCTTTCTTTTTTTTGTTAACCTAGTTAAGTTTGTACCGATTGGGCGGTGTGGTCGCAAAGCGACAAAGCCCTTTTTTTTCTTACGTTTAATAAATTAAAAAAAAAAAAAAAAAAAAAAAAAGGATTTTTATTTTTATTTTTTCACACTTTGGATTACATTATCGATGTTTTCATACGGATCCCTAATATTTTTGAAAATATACTATAGCCTATGTTCATCAGGGATAATGTAGGATTCTAATGGTGAAAGAATTTTTCAAATCGGTCCAGTAGTTGAATATTTTTTGTAAAGGCGGTATGTCGATCTCTAATAGTTTGGTTAGGCTCTTGTGTTTTCTTATCAGGGTCACCAGGTACTCCAGATCTTCGATTATCCTAGTTTTTATGGTTTTCCCTTTATGTGGCCATTAAACCCTAACTCTGTACCAAATTTCAGCTCTCTGAGTTTATGGGAAGTACTAATTCTATTCTGATGATCATGAGTGAGTGAGTGAGTGAGTGAGTGAGTGAGTGAGTGAGTGAGTGAGTATCTGTCTAAAATGCGAAACTTTGCTTTCGCTTAACTTCGTAACTAAATGACCTACAGACTTGAAATTTTGGATTTTAAGTATGTGATTATGGCTTACTGGAAGACGAAAATTTCAACGTTCTGGTCTTATCCAGAGGTTCTCAAATAGGGGCCTGAAAATGCGGCGAAATGGTTCCAGTAAAGGATGGTACGGCAGTGTTTGCTTCGCGCTCGACTTGGCGGGGGCACTGCCGTGCCCCCAAATTGTTTAACTTTGTTTGTTTGTATCGAATAGGCTCCGAAACTACTGGACCGATTTGAAAAATTCTTTCACCATTAGAATCCTACATTATCCCTGATTATAAAAAAAATCCTTATATCGCGTTCTCGGACAATAGAGCAAAGTGATGTAGGTACTTACAACAGTTTTAAAGAGGACATCAATATCTACAAAAAAAGTCTGCGATACTAAATGTTTTATTAGGGATCCTTATGAAAAATTCGATAATGTAAGCAAGGTGTAAAAAATTACCTATAATATCATTATTACACCCGTGCGACGCGACGCCGCGCCGGCGCCGCGCCGGGGCGCCGGCGTTTTTGTAGCGTAGCGCGACCGTAGCGTAGACGTTACGCTAAACTTTACCGCACTGAGCCTAGGATATAGTATGTATGATTAGTAGGTAAAATGTAACTCTCTCGATATAGTTACGCACATACGATTGTAGGTATTATTCTAGGGTGGCGTTTACGATACGCGGCATTTAAGTTTGAAACTTAAACTTGGTAGGTAGGTAGGTACCTACTTTGTCTGTAACTAGCTAGGTTTATTTATGTTTTCGGATCTACAACCTACACTCTTAATAAATAAATTAAATATGTACGACATATGTACATACCTAGTATACCTATCTATTTTACAAGCTTTTATTTAACTTGCAATGTATGTTTGTTCGGGTCAAATCTGGCAATTAAATTTTAAACCAGTTCCCCCTAAAAAAAGTTCTTACCTGTGTAACTTTGATGACAATAAATAATATGGTGATAGCGAGCTGATCTGATGATGGAGTCAGGATCTGTTCAACGGAACTCTGAATTCTCCAAATAGTTCGATTGAGTTAAAACCTTGCTTAGGTTGGTATGTATCTACATGTCAAGTTCAGAAGTTAATGTAAGTAATTAATATTTATGTGACATGTGATTGCACGCTGGTCTAATGGTTGGAGCCTTGGATGGAGCTCGAAGGTTTGAAGGATTTTACAAAGGCTTGTTTATGATATTTTTGAAGTACGATTATGTATCATAATCATAGTTATTCATAGTAATATGTACCTACACTACCTACCTACCTGTAATTAGTGCCTTTGACACCCTTTCTTTAGTCATCTTCAAGGATCTAAACTTTTTAATGGTATTAACTGTAGGTACCTACCTAGCTACCTAATACCTTCCCATTTTAATCATAACCCATACCCCTAAAAACATTTGCATAAATGTTTTAAGCTACTTATGTGATGATTAACTAGACCCAATTTAATAGTTATTTACCTACTTTACTTAAGGCAGCTTCTATACAAAGCTGAGTTATTTAATACTTAGAGTAGGTATTCTACCTACCTATGTTTTTTCTTAAAGTTTAATTGAGTTAATAATATGTACTGAACTTGCACTTGTCTATTCATAAAACAAGGTAAGGAAGTTTGAGTAAGTAGGTATACATCTATCCAAACAGATGAAAAACATTCCAATTTCATTTCCTTCACCGCCCGTAGCCTAGAGTTGTCGCTTCGTTATAAAAATCAATAGCATTAGTGAGTCGGTACAAACGAATTATACGAATCTCTTTGTGTGCGTCCCCAGGCTTTCGGTGTGCGGAAAAACAAAAAAAACCACGAGCGAAATTCTTGTAATAAAAATCAATCGGAGCAGAGAGGGCGCCGCGCGCGGGGCGCCGACTGGTCGGGCGCCTGTGGGAGGCCCCCTCATCTCCCTGCTACCTACCTACCTATAGCCCTATAGGTACGATGTGCTAAGCCTATAGATAAATACTGCAATTATGTACCCCCCTCATTTTGGCTAGATTAATTGATATTTGTACATTATATTAGCAAAAACCTAGATCAAAAGTACTAACTTTGGTAGGTAGGTAGTATAAAATGATGGTATTTATGTGAAACAATAGAGAGGCGAGACGGCAAGGTAGGTACTCGTACGTCCCGAACGAGGCGGTGGCGGCGGGCGGCGGCCGGTTCCCGGCAAAAGGCGTTTGTTTTTATTTCCTTGAATGGCAAAAAAATGAGCAGGCGCCCGCCCTGCACCTCCTAAACATGCGCCACGCAGCGACGCAGACTCGGCCTCGGCCGGGTGTGTGCCGAATTCACTTTCATTTGCGACATCTCATCGTTTCCCGAAGGTCACCGTGCAATCGCGGGTGTTTTCATAAAGTTTGCGGTGCATATGTGACGCGAGCGGCTGTTTGCGGCGGCCACCGCTGACCGACTAGGTGAGTTCAGTGAATTTCGCGCTTTCGTGTTCGTTTCCCTCGCGTTTATCGGCTCCCGTTTCACACCGTCCTTCGCTTCGCACCGTGTTCATGAAGACGGTGCAGTGTGGTGTGGAGCGAAAGTGTTAGGTAGGTATCGTAAGTAAGTTGCGTCTTACGATGTCTGGGTCGCGCAGACGTGCGTTGCGTTCGACAACGCCGACGACGGACGTCTTCTCGGATAGGACGACATGAGGAGCAAGGAGAGGGTTAAGGGGCTCCCAGTCGACGATTGCTCTTTTTCCAAACGAAAAATAAAATACTTCTGAACAAGCCACATCTCCTATTTTTATAAGTATATTACTTCAGGTTCCTACCTACATTTCTATTAAGCTGAAAACATAATAGCAGAAACTTTTCACGATAAAAATATTATTTCTAAATGATACGTTTTAGAATTTATGATCGAAATATTTTATATACCTACTATTAAAATCAACTTGTGATTTATTGTTAAAGATAGGTAATATGTAGATCTACAATTCTATTAGAATAGATTTTTGATAAGTAATTATACATAATTTATATCATTAATTTATTCGAAAAGCTAAGGCGGAGCACGCATCGCCCATGGCTTAGTCAGTAGTCAGTACCCCTGTGACTACTGTCAGAGACAGACGTGTGTTTGACGTCATTGCAGCGGTCGGAAAGATTATTTACGAATTGAAAAAAGATGGGTAATATTTCAAAAACAAAAAAAAACAAAAAGAGATAATGGTTACGTACCCTAAGAAAACATGCTAAAAATATAAGAGAAATAAAACAGTAAGTAAACCTTCCTATTTTATCAATTTTACCTATCTACGTTATCTTTGATAATCTTTTGAAAAATATTAGGCAAAGAAAACAGTAAGTACTTACATAACTACATACTTTATCATACATACATACATTTATACATAAAATCACGCCTGTTTCCCAAAGGGGTAGGCAGAGATCACGGCTTTTCACTTGCTACGATCCTGACATACTTCTTTAGCATTCACTCTCATCACATTCCTCATGCATGCTCGTCGGTTTAGAGTACTCTTGACCCGGCTTTTTTTCAAAACGTTTCCAATATGGTCCAGGAAAATACGCCGAGGTCTTCCTCTTCCAACGCTCCCTTTCACACTCGCCTTATATACCTGTTTTGTCAATATCTTTCTTCATTCATTCTCTCCACATGCCCAAACCATCTAATCATCCCTTTCTCAATCCTCTTTCACTTCACAACGTTTTCTTGGATAAATTGTAGGGAAAAATTCTGGAAAAAATCTGGAACGACCAGTCGGATTTGCGTATAACTTTCTCGAAGGATGATAGTTCAGCATCATCACTAACACTTCTAACCATAGCAAAACCCGCAGTTGAACAAAATAGGTACGTATGAATAATAATATATTCAGCGGGTTATATAAATCCCAAGATTTTAGTAAGAATCGGTTCAATGATCCTGTCATTTTTGTTACATAATGTTCAAAGAACATGGCGCATACATAACAGACTACGTTTTGGTGGCTGATTGTGTTCTAATAGGTATATTACCTATTACCCGCCACTCTGTGACACAGAGCAGAGTCCCGCCAACCGCCGAACACGCAAGTTTTTTAAAAAAAATTACTTTGACAGACAAAGAGTTTTTACTTCCTATTCTACCAAGGAGTATTAATGCCACCTGCTTTATTACGTAGGGATAGTTCATCACTACATAGTACCTATAAAACAAAGTCGCTTTCTCTGTCCCTATATCCCTATGTATGCTTAAATCTTTAAAACTACGCAAAGGATTTTGATGCGGTTTTTTTTTATTGATAGAGTGATTCATGAGGAAGGTTTTTATGTATAATACATGCTTAATATAGTAGAGAAATACTGATAATTTTAGAGGTTTCTAATGTGATGTCGTAAATAAACACATTTTTTGCGCTTACATTGCAAACGCTGGCTGAACCCCGCGAGATATATCAAAATAATGTACCTACACTCGCTGCTTAAATACTAAACGGTCATATTTCAAAATTTCTGTTTTTTCAGGAGAGCCAATCAAAGTTTTAAAAAAATATTTTTTTAATTTCTGAGAAATTTTTATTTTTATTAGTTATGAGTTTTGGATCACTAGAAGCGTAATTTTAAGCTGTATCTATCTATATTTTTCGTTTTGCTGTAACTTTAACCTATTGGCGTAAAATACCACATGTGTCCCTTTTGCATATAAAAAAATATTTAAACGTAAATTAAAGTTATCGATAAAAGGCCACATATTATACAAAAATAAGAGTTTTCTTTAGATTTTTCCTTCACTTCTTCGTCTGATGTAAAAAACCTATTAATAAAACAAATATTATACAATATCGAAAGCATGCTAATATTTTTTTTTGATAATACTAAAAATAATTCGCTATTTATTTAAAAAAACAAAAACTATTTTTATACAAAGTTATTGGGGCAAAATAAGAGGTAATTTAATGTTGATCTCTAAACTGAGTTCAACATTATTACTAGCTACACAAAAATAATAATAAAGTCACTATAAAGGCTTCATAAATCTATTTAACTACAAGTATATAAGTGTTTAATAATTAATAAAACTATATATTTTCTGCTAAATCTGTCTTTCTAAAAATCAATGAGTACCTAAATCACAACCCAGTTGTTATTAACTCAAACATATTAATCACTTCGTCATCTTTATAATTTCAGCCATAGAACATTCCATTGCTAAACATTAGCCTTCTTCGTAAAATCAATTCTAATGATCTATTTCGTGCAGTGTGCACCCAATACCTCCCAGCAACCTTTATCAGGTCATCTTTCCATTCATTCTACCCAACGACCATCAGTTCTTTAAGCCATGTACCTACCCCGCTCACAGCCGCGTCAACTAGCTACTCCTCTTGGGTATGTCGGTGACTTTAGTTCGTATACGGATATCATAACATCTCCGTCTAACGCTTCTCTTCAAAGAAATCGCTTTCGTACACTGCTCCTGCACCCGGACTGACACGGTGGCGTTGTTGTACAAGCATTTCAACACTACAATGTATTGGTAGTCAATACGGCACCGCTGGAATAACCATAGCTTTACACAGGTTTCCACTGAATTAAATTATTTTTCGTAGTCTACAAACGCTAAACATAACGACCGATTATTAGATAGATTATTATCTCTATTAATAAGCTTATAAATTTAGCGTATTACATCGCTTTAAATTATGTTAATATTTTCTTAATAAGTTCTTTGATTATTTCAAATTTGTTTTATCTTGAATAGTAGGTACAGTAATTTCGAACAGTAAGAGATTCCAAGTCAAAAATGTCGCCATGTTTAATTTTTTTGACATAATAACCAAAAATGGCATTTATGTTTTATAAATTATATTAGAATTCACGTAAAAATAATATTCTACGCAAACGCATTTCGAAATGTGGTACTTATGTATAAAAAGCAATATTTTAACGAACTAAAATTATTATTCAAAACAAACGCATTTGAAATGTGTATAGAAAACAATATTGTACTAATATACATTTTATATTCAAAGCCGACGCATTCTAAAATGTGGCACCTTTGTTTAATAAATAGTATTATACATACGTTTATTTTATACTCGATACGGACACATTCTAAAAAATGGCACTTTTGAATATAAATTTTAATTAAAAAACCGGTAGTTTTTTGAAATGTGGCCCTTTTGCATATAAGCTATGCGCGCTTCTGTCAAAAATCAAGTCGCAATTGATAAAATGGCAGTTTAGCTCTGAAGTTTGCCTGCAAAGTGCAAAAATGCTAAACAGACACTTGTATGTTTTAGTTATTTATAGTGCTATAATTAAAAGGATCAAATTTTTATTATATAAAATGACCATTTTAGATCACGTTTTTGCACTAAAAACGATTTTCACATTTTTTGATTTGTGACACTTTAGTATTTAAGCAGCGACCTGTACTACAGTAATTGTAAACGTCTACAAAAACGTCTGACTTCATCATCAGAACAGCTCGCTGTCACCATATTATTGTATTGTGACCAGAACTAAAAGATGCAAAATCTCAGCTCAATCGGAAATGGTCGAAAAATAACTTGCAATTATTGAAAGTTACAAAAAAACAAACAAACATTATACTAACAGTGCTAGTCGATAATAAAACTTGTACAAAAGGACAGTTTTTATTCTGGGAAAAATAAGTTGTGGATTTTTACCATCATATTAAAAATTATTCAAACGCTAGAGCTTGGGCTGCGACACAGATTGGAAAATAGTTATTACGAGCGGTGGACTACATGTTTCAAAGCAGCGTTGCCGCTCTGTGCTTTTGCGTCACGCGGCTACAGGCGACGTTGCCAGCTCTCCAAGCGGGAGAGAGCTTATGACAGTTATTGGGATTTCTGGATATATGCAATTTTCGTAAAATTGACTTCCCTTGACTTTTCGATTGGTCGATACATTTTTGTCGGTTTTTTTTTTAGTTTTTAACGTAGGGTGAGAGCGATGGTTGTGGGCACTATAACAACATTTTGAATTTCAAATAAACGGTTTATATTGAAAAACTGATTATAACGACGATTTTTAAACAACATAGAATAGCAAGGGTTTTTTAACAGCGATATTTATTTATTAATTATTCATATTTAAGTAAATAGACAAAACGGGAAATATTTAGTTGTGATCAATCAAATCTAGAGGTATAACGCATCACAACTATCACTAATCAAAACAAGCCATATACAAAGAATTGTATTAACTATAGATTTACTATATATATATATATATATATACTACTATATACTATAGAGCCTACCCGGGCTGCGAGCGCCCGCACTGCGCCTGCGACAGTTACAGCCGCACCTTCAGCCACCTGCATCTTTTCGCATGGACATTGGCCAAGAATACGATAACGTCACGCAACGCGCGAAGCCCCGAAGCCAATGCCACTGCCTCTCTGCTGACATTATCCGTGAAATTATAAGGGAGGAACTAGACAGGAAATTCACTTCACAAGTCAAAGACATTCAATCTAAATTGTCTATAATAGAAGTTTCTCTTCGATCTTACCCGTCGCGTACACCAGATGGAGCAGCTATCCCGTGCTGAAAATTTGGAGATACAGTGCATCCCAGATACAGTGCATCGCACTTTGATCGTAAATAAAAGTGCGTATTTCCGACCGAAGGTTTTTAAAAACGCGGGCGGGCGGTCTCTAGCCGATGATGGTCGTGACGATGTGACGTCATAGTGTAAGCGCTAATCTTAGAAATTCAAAAACCGGCCAAGTGCGAGTCGGACTCGCGCACGAAGGGTTCCGTACCTATTTATAAAAACGGCAAAAAATCACGTTTGTTGTATGGGAGCCCCATTTAGATATTTATTTTATTCTGTTTTTAGTATTTGTTGTTATAGCGGCAGCCGAAATACATAATCTGTGAAAATTTCAACTGTCTAGCTATCACGGTTCATGAGATACAGCCCTGTGACAGACAGACGGACAGACGGACAGCGAAGTCTTAGTAATAGGGTCCCGTTTTTACCCTTTGGGTACGGAACCCTAAAAAAGGGCTTCAACTTCTCGTCGTTATAAGTATAGGTACCGCCTATCATGTTTTACAATTCATTTTTGTTTGAGTTCCGGTGTAAAAACATGAAGATATGGTTTTGTTTAGGAAACAATCTAAAATAAATTTAAAACCAATATAGCATTGAATACTGACCATTAATTAAAAATTTTTAGGAGTGACTACAATATTCACTTCATTCTGGGATGTTCCCAAAGATTCTCCGGAGAAAGCTGTGTTACTTATAAGGAAAACTGAAACTATTCAATGAAAACAAGCCTGGTGGAACAGCTGGATAATAGAAATTAGTTTGTAAACATGAAAATAAACCAGAATATTGATTATTAACACTTTATTACTTCATTTCCTTTCTAATCACATAACTTCTAAAGTGCCCGAGATTTTTATCTCCGAAAACTCTAAGTGGCAGGAAACGATTTTGAATCTACGCCCCGTCACGTCGCCGTCACGCCCGACATGCACTATTTCACCTATATCTCGTTATTTTGCATGAAAAGGTATAGACAACTATATATTTTTGGATTCTCCGTGAAATTTCCTACAAACTTATCTATAAACGCATTTCAGAGTGTAAATAACATTTTTAGGAAAAAAAAAATAGCGTAATAAATTTTTTTTTTTTGATGAAAAAAATTAAAAACATCATGAAAAAAAAATTGAAAGCAATTTAAATGAAGTTTCTTTTTTATTTTTTATTTTTTATTCTTTTTTATTTTAGAAGCACAATAATATAACAATATCATACATATTATAAAAACACAAAAAGTCAGAGCTCTTTTTTCTTGGTGCTTCCAAGAAAAAATATGACTTGAAGTTTGTATGATTATAAATCGCAATAAAGTAAATTCCACTGCCTGCAAAGTGAACCCAGAAGACAGTGGAGCAGTACCACGCTGATTACGAGTTTCTTCTCCGCGACAGTGAATCCTTCGTCGACCTTCTGCGAGCCACGGGCTGCCCTCGACCGGCAGACAGTTGAGGCTGGCGGGACACCCAGCGCGTAACTCTTCTTCTGCTCGCTTGGCTTGTGAAACGGTCTCAATATTCGCGTCATTTATTTATGCTGACCGGTGTTGTATGTATGGCATTGGTTGACTCCGCCGCGCCAAGGATTTGCGTTTTGCACTGACTTTGACATAGGTACATATAAAATGCCGGCTCTGTTTACATAAACATTTGTTCTACTTTTTTTTTATGGAGTCTGTAGTCAGTGTTACCATATTTACCGTTCCGACTTGGCAAATAGAAAATAGAGTTGGACGAGATGCCCAGACAACATTTATTTGCTGTATTTATTTGGTTATTTCATTGATTGCATGTACACAAAGTTTTTGTCTTTGAAAACCCATAAAAAAACATCCTGATTTGCCGCGGCGCGCACCTGATTAACTGACATTGACATAACACATTCCAAGTTTTTATAGTTCATCTGTCAAATCGGCATGTACCTAGCGTACTGACCTCTATTGTATAATAGAGGTCAGTGACCTAGCGAGTTGAGTAGTCACGTATGGAATGCGTAACTACTGCAAAATGTGGGCATGTGCCAAATATAATGTTTGGCCGTGCCTCTAACTACCCCCACCAGATAGTAAAGCCTATTACCAGCCTACGTAGGTACCAGAAACGCGATCTCATAAAAACTGTCGATAATATTTACGATAAGCATACGCCATCTAGAGCTTGCCGTTGTCAACTGTCAGTGTCGTTTCGGCCGCGGTTTTCAGAACTTACCGCGCCTTAACCGCGCATCTTTACATTCACTACTCTTCCCTTCCTCCGACAGGTGACATGACGCGATTCTACACGCTATTTTCAAATTCGTTAAGTCGGTTTTTCAAAAGCTTAAAAGTTGTTTGTTGTATTTACAAGTTAAAGTTTTGATGATATTTTATTCACTAAAGCTACCTACGTAGCATTTACTTGTTCATGAAGCTTTCATAAATTTAAAACAAACGGTGAATCTATTCTATGTAGGTACTTATAAGTACTCTATATAGTAGGCACTTACGGTACCTATATAGGTAGGTACTTATACTTAGGTAGGTATAACGCAAAACTCCTGATGGAATACAAAGAAATAAAAACAATCTACGGAAACCGTCTGGCGGGTGTACCTACGTTAGAAAGAGAAGGAAGCAAACTTTGTGCTCTTCATTTGTACGGCGATCGAGAAAAATTCAATAAAACTGTCCTCCTCTTGTATAATTGCCTACTCGTATGTAAATGTACTTATAGGGTAGTAGGTATCCAGTCAGACGAGACGAGGCCGATTGTTCAATTTTGATGACGACGGGTGTTCAATCAAATTTGAGTCGGGTTCTACCTATTTTAGTTTCAAGTTTAGCGTGAATAGGTACTCTAGTAGACTACTCATCTTCTTTTATTTCTAGGTACCTACCTATCTAGATATATATTTCTACAGCCTCGAGCAAGGCGATCATAAGAAAGAAAGTTCACAGACTCGACGACCAATCAACGTAGGTTATTTATGCTTCTGTCCGACTTCTTTGCGAGCAGACGATCATGTTCGATTCGATATATTTTTGAAAACAAGGTAGGTACCTACCTAGGTAATTTCTTATTAAATAATCTACATCTCAAATGACCTTAAAACAGGCTAATAAAAACTAGCAAATGAACGCGTGATTACAATTTACAATATAGAAATTTGTCATTTACTTACATATTTTATTCTAAAAGGCAATTTGCAATGCTTAATCTTTCTTTCGCTTAGGTAGATATAAACTTTTTAGCTGACATCATTATGATACTTACCTAAATAATACTATAAAAATACCCCAAACTAAGCAAAGCTTGTACTATGGGAACTAGATAACTGATAGAATACTTAAATACTTTTTTTTTGTAAATAAATACTTAAGATACATACTAACACCCAGACACAGAACAAACATCTATGTTCATCACATAAATATTTGCTCTGGGTGGGGATCGAACCCACAACCTACAGCGCTGAAGGCAGAGTTACTACCAACTGAGCTGTGAGGCTGTCATATAATTAATAATTATTATCTATTAAGTCATATATTAATTGTGTCGAGGTCGAGGTCGAGGTGGAGGTCGAGGTCGAGGTCGAGGTCGAGGTCGAAGTCGAAGTCGAAGTCAAAGTTGATTCCCCTTCCCTTGTCCCACGTTATTTTGTGAGAACTTCGTTCCATCCGGGTGTCCCTTGACACCTCTCAAGTTTTTTTTTAATAAAAAAACCCGTGTTAACGTAACTACGTATTTTTTGGGTTAATTGTGTAGGTAAGGTACCTACCTACCCTTACGATAATGTGTCGAGTTATACCTATAACGAAATTGTGTCGAGTTCTTGAATCGCGATCTACGATCTAGGTAGGTAGGTACGTTAATTTCTCGATTTATGCTCGAGGCGTAGTTTGCGCTGTTTTATTTATCATTATCGGGCTAGACTAGACAACTCAAAAACCTTTGTGTTAAAGCTGTAAAAAAGTAGGTACATCACGCATAGGGTTGGTTTAATTACCTAGGTAGGTAGGTAGTACTTACCTACCTACCTAATTTTGACGTTTTGTATGGGCTGAGTCTACCCGGATAAGACGGAAAAAGTGATAAAACTGTTTTATCAAAAAAACCATCAAATTTAAAAATAAACTGTCTGTAATTTATTTAGCTAGTATGATTATCTTTCGAATTATATAAAAAATAAACTGTTTAGCTATTCATAGCTTTGATTAAAAACGAAACTAGTGTTTTTGAAGAGCCAACTTTGGAAAATAAATCTATCGAGAAAAGTTTCACAAATCGTGTTTCTGTCTGTAATTTATCGAGATTATATCCATAAGTTATCTTTGTCATGAAAAACAAAACTGTATGTTTTGCGGTTAATGAGAAAAAACGATTCTGCATTCATCAAAAACATTTATTACTCGCCTTAATAGGTACCTACTACCTACTTCGGTAAAACATACTTACATGTTCACAGAAATGCCCGGCTTCGGAACTGCTGCCGTAAAATGTGAGCCTCTATCTGATGAAGAAGATGAAAGCCTTCAGTTGACTGACCTTTTTCATAGTAACACGGTAAAACTATTTCTACCTAAGTACCTACCTAAGATACCTAAGTAGTTATCTAGCGAGATTGTGAAGAGGTAGAAATGACGAAGCTGTTTAATTTATTTTAATGGTTATTATTTAGGTACGGGATATTTTTACAATAATAAAAATGACGGACGCCGCGTAGCGAACGCTCATGAAAATTGTTTGAAGATGCCATGCACTGCACCCGAAACCTTCAACACTCCGTGCGATAGATTAGTCTTGAATCATGTAAAACCTACTAATTTTATTATAATAAGTTACTGTTCATTCTTTTATTATTTTGATTTTAATTTTAGTTTATTTTTCAGATTCACTATGAATTCCATTCACTCACAACTTCTGTCAAAATAGAAGTAGGTTGCCAAGACGGGGAAGGTATGCCGACATTGCTGCACCATTTACGGGTAAGATGATAATAGCTACCTACTTGCCAAAATCTTTTCGGACTATGCTAATTTAAGGTAAGTACATTATTTAGGTAAATTACTAACAAGTTTTATTTCATTTATTTATTCAAAAACAATTATAAAATCGTAATTGAATTAACTTATTTTGTAAATATTCTGTAATTTATTATTAGCTAACAATACAAATTATTTGGATTTATCTACCTAAGTACCTAACTACAAACATGCTATACCTCTTTATTTTACGTTGTGAACAACAGAGCCCCGAAGGGTTGGAAGAGCTGGCCCCGTTGGCACCAGCAGCCACCCCCGTCTGCGTGAAACAGGAGCCAGTGGAAACCCCCGACTTAAACCTAGAAACCTTGGAGACTGCCCTGCATTGCACGGTAAAAAAAACTAATAAGCTTTGTTAGAACTTCTAACAAACTTCTAAGTTCTTCTAAGTCTCTTTCTAACTACTTACTTCAAAACTTCTAACTTAGAAGTAAGCACTAGGTATTTTGGTCATAAACATTTTTGAAATACCTAATACCTTCCCATTCCACCTGCTCGCAACTTCTTTTGCACGTTTAGGTACCTACCTAAGTATTCATTTGCTCTTGAGATTATAAACCAAGCTTAAATCTAACTATCTACTTTTTAAGGCGAGTAATAAATGTTTTTGATGAATGCAGAATCGTTTTTTCTCAATAACCGCAAAACATACAGTTTTGTTTTTCATGACAAAGATAACTTAAGGATATAATCTAGATAAATTACAGACAATAAATTACAACACGATTGGTGAAACTTTTCTCGATAGATTTATTTTCCAAAGTTGGCTCTTCAAAAACACTAGTTTCGTTTTTAATCAAAGCTATGAATAGCTAAACAGTTTATTTTTATATAATTCGAAAGATAATCATACTAGCTAAATAAATTACAGACAGTTTCTTTTTAAATTTGATGGTTTTTTTGATAAAACAGTTTTATCACTTTTTCCGTCTTATCCGGGTAGACTCAGCCCATACAAAACGTCAAAAATTTCACTTATCACCTTAAGTATAACCTATTCTGATAAAAACGAGAAAGATTTGACAATTAATAAAATTCCCACACAAACAAGAAGATAAGATAATGTCGTTATGCGCATTATTTGTGTCGAAATTGAAAACCTCATAAAATGACTAGATACCTATATATCTCTCTGTTTATATACTTAACTAACACGAATTAAAAAAATTGCAAGGTTTTTATATTGATAGTCTTGATTTCCCAGGGTTCGTTATTGGAGAGACACATGGCGATATTGAGTTCACCAGAAGTGCCGGACTCTGCTAACTTTACGCCGCTGCTTCCAGTCAAAGATGAGCCGTCTTCTGAAGGAGGTAGGTACATACCATGAGAGAATTAAACTTTTGCTTCAATGTATGTACGTTTTTGGGGTCACGTAATCCGTACGTACCTCAACAGGAAATTAATTCTTATGTAGGTATTATAGTAGATAATTACAATTACCTACGAGGGTTGTGTTACTATTATACAATTAATCTTGCGTTTGTAAAACCCTAATAAGAAATATTGTGGTGCACGGCAGTGCCCCCGCCAAGTCGATGTATATTTTTTAAACTAGCTTTGATAAAAACATGGAGCTGTAATACCTACTCTTCAAAATAAATCCAACGAGCTCAAACTCGACGGAGTTACGAGTAGGTATTATAAGTATATGGCTCTTCCCCCTATATGTCTATGAATCCATACCACTCCACTGCAGATCAACAACATCTCAGCAGCGACGAGCTGAGCGACTCTTGTGGGCTAACGGAGCCTTTACGCGGGAGCCCCAAAAGCTGGACCCAGCAGGACATGGACAACGCACTGGATGCGCTTAAGAACCACAACATGAGTTTGACCAAGGTGCCTACTGCTGGATCTTTCTTTTGCATACCTTTCTTTTTCTATGTCCATTTTTCTACGAGTATTATCCTACGTTCTGATATTATAAATCCGAAAGTTTGCGAGAATTTTAGGATTATTATGTGTTTGTGGCAAAATCACGACCAAACGGATTTGGAATGTGCCTAATGTCCTGACATAGATAGCTAGAAGCTAGTATTGTGCTAGTTATTGACAGGTTCCAAGTTCAATGTAAAATCTATCGAATTCCATATTATAAATCTTACTAGGTATGTTGAGTTTGAACTGCCTTTTATCCAGGCATCATCAACTTATGGCATCCCATCCACTACTCTCTGGCAACGAGCCCACCGTCTCGGCATCGACACTCCGAAGAAGGAAGGCGCCACCAAGTCGTGGAGCGAAGCCGACTTGCGCGGAGCCCTTCACGCGCTGAGGGCCGGAGCCATTTCTGCAAATAAGGCCAGCAAGGCTTATGGTGAGTTGGGTTATTGGGTTCATGCTGTAGTGTGGGTTGTTCATTTTATTTAAAATCATTATAGTGGTAAGTGGTAATGTGGCGACTATAACCGTTCGACTTATGGCCCTTGACTGTAATTCTGGAGAAACTAGAGAAGTGATGCTTTACTGTCTTCAACTTGTTTTAGATTAGACCCCAACCCCCGGCCGTGCTTGTAACCTGATTCTTCTAGGCTTGGTCTTATTGAAGTAAATACATTTAGACTTTGACTTTGTTGCAGGCATCCCCAGCAGTACCCTGTACAAGATAGCTCGTCGCGAAGGCATTCGCCTGGCTGCACCATTTAATGCGGCGCCTGTCTCTTGGAGACGAGGAGACTTGCAACGTGCGTTGGCCGCCATCCGTACTGGACGTGCCAGTGTGCAGCGTGCGGCAACGCAGTACGGCATCCCGACTGGTGAGTTCCAAGAGTGGTCCACACAACTAAGTTCGCATTAAGTTATTTCGGAACGAAGTTCAAACCGCGATGCGTCTCTTTAAGTATTGAGTTTCGCGTATGTAATCTTTCTTAGTGCACCAAACCAAAAGAAATACACCCTCCAGATTTAAAGTTTCTAGAAACAAAGCCTTTCATTATTATACCTACTACATCGTCTTTTTGAAATAACGCAAATCAACGGTCTTCGGGTATTTCAGGGTTGTATCTATGGCCTCAACCTTGTCAAAAGAACTAACATAACATTATGAAGCATAAAGATATTGCTAGTTTACTAACTTCAGAACTTCAACTAACAATATAAATATGAGCACTTATATGCTCTTTGAGCATGATGTTTGAGTGACTGCAAGAAGACTGGTGTTTTCAGGCACCCTCTATGGCCGTTGCAAACGAGAAGGGATAGAACTATCTCGATCAAATCCCACGCCTTGGTCTGAAGACGCCATGGGAGAGGCACTAGAAGCTGTCAGGTAAACCCTCTATCTATCATTCTTACCATATCTACATAAAGGATCAATGAACTAATATAGGCACCAAGCCATGTTTGTTGCCTGATTCTTTGAGACTTGGTCGCAAGAAACAGGCGTATCAGCATATGTATCTTAAGTATTTATTTACAAAAAAAAAGTATTTAAGTATTCTATCAGTTATCTAGTTCCCATAGTACAAGCTTTGCTTAGTTTGGGGCTAGATGGCGATGTGTAAAATGTCCACCAATATTTATTATTTATTATTATTATTATTATTTATATATTTATAGATATACTATAGCAAAAAAGTGTCGTGACAACTTTTCGTAAGAATTTTTTCCGTCTAGCCCCCTTTCACAACGCGCGATAAGGAACTTCGTTCCAATCTTCCAATAGGATCACGACTGTAATCCCCAAGTACGGTAGGCACAGCACCTAGCTCCTAAGACGTTACAAAGCGATTCTTGTGATTTTATTGATTTATATTTGTATATACATTTTGACTTTTCTCTCCTTCAAGAAAAATATGTCTTTCATCGCTTTCCAGGGTTGGTCGGATGTCGATAAACCAGGCAGCCATTCATTATAACTTACCATATTCATCGCTCTACGGAAGATTTAAGCGATGCAAGTTTCAGATTCAGGTAAGCTTAGCTGTAGGTACCTATTTGATACTACTTTAAGTAAGTTTGTAAATTGTTGCCAGATTTTACCTATATGCCAGTGTATAAAATATGTAGGTACCTATATTTCTAGTTTTTATCTCATCTCATCCAAATCCGCTTGGTCGTTATTGAGCCACAAACATCTTCATCAACATTCGGATTTTAGGGTTGCGTACCCAAAAGGTAAAATCGGGATCCTATTACTAATTAATATAGGTACCTAAGCAGGATTATAATGCATATATATTTCTCAGCCCATACTCCAGCAAGAAGTGCAGAACCCCCCTGAAATGGTCCACCAGCAAGAACTAAACTACTACCATCAAATGCCCATGTATCCAGAACAAGAATTCATCCAACACCCATACCCTAACGAGTTCGTGCAAGACTCGATGACGAACAATATGACAATCCACGACCCTTACAACTTACCTTACAACCAAAACTTCAGCAGCATAGCTACCAGCTGAGGGTATAGCTCCTCAGGAAATGAGGGTTTCTGATACGCAATTCATTTTGATGAATACTAAGTGCCCCGACATTTGCGTCTGTGTGTATTATTGATGGCACCAATTGATCGTTTACAAAGGCGATTGACGGCATACAATTGACTGGCCTCACAGTTCTGACTTTTGTGCTATAGGTTATGGGTTTGTTTCCCACTCAGGATAAACATTTGTGTGATGAACTGAAATGTTTGTTCTGTGTCTAGGTGTTTTAATGTATTATAAGTAGTTACCTAGACTTATGTTATCAATCAAGTTCGCCATAGTAAAAGCTTTGCTTAGTCTTGCGCTGTGTGTAATGTCCAACCAAAGAAATGTTGTTTATTTTATTTATTTATCTTTTACGTTAACGGTATTAATTAACTCTATAATGAAACGATCAATTAGAATTATTGCCGTCCATGAGCATCAAACACTTAATCATTGACAATTGCGATGGAGCGTCTGAGGGCACTTGACTCTGAGGAATTGTACAAATTTTGCAGTCTATTTCAAGCCGTGTCAGTCAACAAAAAGACTTTATAACTTTACTTAGTTTAGTGTTAGCGATGTACAAGTAGGTACTAGTTATCGAGGTAAACTTAGATTTCAATTATTATAATCGTAGGTACCACCTTGTGAAGTTGTGAAACTTAACTTGTAAGTAGTCATAAGTAGAACGCCGTATTGTAGATGCTTATCTATTTTTAAAATTATGCAAAAATGTATTGGATTATAAGTAGTGTTGATCAGGTTAGTGAAAATAATTATGATTGATTCTGTGAGGTCAACACATGCTCAGTGTAGCGACCATTTTACTTTTCAATTTACCGAGGTTCCCACATAATATAGGGTGTCCCAAAAATAGTGTCCAGCTGAAAAACAGAGGTAAGGCACCCTTTTAGGTACCCGATACTCGAATCATCCCCATGTATAAAAAATGTTATGTTATTTAGGATACATGATTTTTTTTATGCAATGGTTATATCTTCTGGTTAAATGGATGAAACCTGAGAAGTAGCCAAAATGTTACTCCATTGACTTAATTAAAATGCACTTTGTGCCATTGCAGTGGGTAACGTTCCCATATTATTTAGGATCTGTTTTTGTGGTAATTATACGGTGTAGGTATTAATACTGTCCAAAACTATACGTAATTTTCTATTGTGATATATTTATTTTACTTAGTTACGTAGAGAGTAGGCATTGGGTAGGCATTTGTACTAATAAACCTTTTGGGAAATTATTTAACTTATGTAGGTATTTACCAAGTTACATAAAATTACCTACAATTTTATATGTTTAACGAGCATTTTCCAAAATAAATAACTTAGGTATCATATTATACTTACCTACCATTTTGGCGTTTTTCTAATGCGATCCGTACCTACCTACATCTACTAGCGAGCGATAGGTTTTTTAAATTTAGGCCAAAAAGTTTACTAGGTACCAGAGCAAAAAACTATCTTCTTTAAAATAAATAAAGGAAGTGAAAATGTGCCATGGCGACCCACCCCTCGAACGGATAAAGGAATGATGATGATGATGTACTGAGATACCGCTGCTCAAGCGAAGTCGCGAGCGGCTACTTGTTTTGCTCCCCCACCTTGACAGTGACATTTCTGGTTTACATTTTTAGCCTAGGTTTAATTTTTTTATATATACCTATGAGCCTGTAGTTATATCCGGACCGATGTGCAGCAGTGTTCAAACTACCTACCTATCAATAACTTTATTTTAAACTAGTATTTAATCTCAGAATAAATAATACAGACTGAGACAGACCTTTTATTTTACTCTATCTAGGGCCGATTGTATTAGATGGCATCGATACAACATTATGGACCCCAGACATGAACCCGAGTCTGCCTGTGACCAGTTTGTCTGTCTGATTGAAAGATTCACTAATTTTCAATTCTCGTTTGATGCTGTGGACTATATAAGGAGTCAGGTATAATAAAATGAATCAATCAAGTACTTACATAAAAAAGTCGATTTATTTGTTTTATCTACAGTTAGATATAAAATAAATTATAATAATGATTTTCTTAAATATTCGGCAGCGGCGTCGGTTGTTAAAAAAATACAACCATTTTTTATAAACTATTTTTAAAAGCCACTCTCTATATAAATCAATACAAAAATGAAGAAATAGTATTTGAGCGTTTTAATTGAATGATAGTTACAGTAATATTACAAAATATCTCAGCTAAGTATAAACAAACCGCTTGCCGAACATACAGCGCCATCTCTCGTCAAGTAGATTAACTTTTCATACATCGCACTACTAGATGGAGCTAAAACTACGTTACATTTAACTCGCCAACAGATGGCGTTTAACACAATCACT
Source organism: Hydriomena furcata (assembly GCA_912999785.1). Lineage (NCBI taxonomy): Eukaryota > Metazoa > Arthropoda > Insecta > Lepidoptera > Geometridae > Hydriomena > Hydriomena furcata. Next base: position 13,369,852 of record OU538832.1, on the reverse strand, counting down.
CGTATACACTACAGCGCTACCTGCCGTCATTTATAATAAATACAATTTATATACAAAGATTCCACATTGGAAGGTCAACAAGCTTTAAAATATTATATGTTCCAAGCATTTGTTTCGGGATATTCGTCACTTTGTTACTTACATTGTAAAACCGTAAATGAACCTCGCACTAAAAGGAACAGCATGAATGCTAAGACTATATTACAAGATGACAAAATTGATTGATCTGCTTTTACAGCATTAATGTCGTTACTTAAAGATTGTGGCTAGAAACGAACTAATTTGTAAGTAAATAAGCGACAAATCTCGAGCTTCAGGCTTACTTCTGTGCTTCAGGTGTTATCTACCTATTTACAAAAGTTCTTAGAGATCATAAGAATAGATGATTACGTCGATCACAACTAGAATTCGGAGAGCGCAAACAACGACGACTCATCATTATTTTAGATTTCAAGCTGTGCGTAAAATAACGATGAGCCGAGGCAATCTGGCGTTTAACAGTATCAGCATAAACCAGTAAACTGTTTTATTGTAGTTTAAAATGTAAATTACATACAAAATTGGCAGTGAAAAACAGGATCTACAATGAAAGACTTAACTGATTTACGCGTGATCTATCAGTCGGAACATCCTATTTTATTCCTATGAGCTATTTACGTATATATTCACGCCGTACGTTCGTAACAATAGAAGGACTAGACAACGCACGGCGCCGGCGTTACTATAAGTCCACACAATCGTCCACACACGAGGAGCCTATTATTCAATGGCACGATAATTCATCACAGGGGCTGCGAGCAGCTCGTTCGATACGTACCGTCATGGGTTCACTCACAGATCACACTAGAGTCACACCGGAGTCACAAGACCGCAAACACTGCTGCAAAGTCTAAACCGGGCCGTAATCGGACAGCGGTTGGCCCGAACGAGCGGACGGAGCCGATGCCGCGATCGCAGTCGGGGGGGCCGAAGGCGGTGGTGGGGGCAGCAGTGGGGGGCAAGGGGGGGCGGGGGCGGGGGCCGGGGCGGGGGCCCCCTCCGCACGTCACACGCCGCCCTTCACCAGAGCACGATGGGCGGCGGGAGGCGCGCGACCTCCACGCCAAACGCGGCGCCAAGACTCCAGCGTCTTGCCAGACCAGATCCAAACGCCGGACGTGATGCCCACCGCTAGCGTCATGAAGTACTTGAGCATCAGCGCCGAGTACAGTGGCTTATCTCCGCATGCTGGGCCGCAGGCGACCCTTCTCATCCAGTTCTCGTACCCTCCAGCCTCGTAGGCCAAGCATCCGATCACGACTCCGGCCGGAACGGCGTAGAGCACGCTGAACACCCCGATCCTGATCATCAGCTTCTCTAACTTGTCGGCCTTCGATCCGGCGCCGATGCCTCCCTGCCGCTTGATCACTGATCGGATCCTGAAAAGAGACACGAAGCCGGCGAGCAGGAAGGTGGCGCCGAGCGCGAAGTACACGATCAGCGGGGCTAGGACGTACTTCTTCAGGTTCTCGGGAGAGGAGTTCCCGACGTAGCAGATCCCGGCGACGGGATCGCCGTCCACGGCGCCTGCGAGCAGCACGGCGATAGTCTTGGCTGCGGGAACTAGCCACGCAGCGAGATGGTAGTACTGCGCGTGTCCCGCGATAGCTTCGTTGCCCCACTTCAATCCTGCTGCTAGAAACCAGGCGAAGGAAAGCACCACCCACCAGATGGAGGAGGCCATTCCGAAGAAGTAAACTAGGACGAAGATGAGCGTGCAAGCGCTTGGGCCGGCTGCTGTAGTTCGTAGCAGTGATCCATCACAAACCACCGCATCGCGGCCAAGAGCCAATCTCGCCAAGTGCCCCAATGCTACCATGCAGTAGCAGGCCGACAGATAAACGATTGGCCGCTCAGGGTACTTGAACCTCTGAGAGTCGATGAGGAAAGTGGTGAGCGTCATCAGAGTGGACGCCGCGCACAGTCCGCTCCACAGCGCCACCCACACTCCCGCGAACTCCTGGAGTTACATAAAAACTTACATTAGGAAATAAAGATTGTAAGGCAGATAAATATCATCATATTCCAGCCCTTATTCTACTTAAGTGGGGTCGGCACAACATGTGTTCTTCTTCCATGTCTCTCTTATCACTCGCTCTTTTCTTACCAAATCGTTATCAATTATAATCATCTTTCAAACAGTTCATCCATCTTTTCTTTGGCCTACCTCTACTTCTACATTCATCCACATTCTTCTCGTCAAATCATATTCTTCATAAAGTAGAGTATGTTCAGTTACCTTCTCCTCTCTCGTGTAAAAGGCGCCGGCGCAGGGTGGTGCGCACGAGCTTCGGTTGGGAGCTCGTTGCAGCGGAGGCCGACATGCGCATGCGCTGCACTCTGCGCCCACGACCCCTCCTGCGCCCACGCTTACCCCCGTGTTTACCCCCGTGCCGGCACTTTCGCAGTTTTTTGGATCTTTACAGTGTTTGGGGTTCTTGCGCGGAGGCGGACGAGGCGGCTCGGGCTCCTGAAAAATAAATTAAATAGATTAAACTCAACATCCAAATATATAACAACGATTATATATAAGTGAAGTTTGAATTGGGAACTGTGATTCTCAAACTTTTATTGCAACTTTATTACAACAAGAATAAAAAATCAATTTATTCAATACCTATATATTTTTACAGTGTTAAAGAAGACTTAATAACTGTGATCTTTGTGCATCAATACAATCATTTTTGAAAACTACATTTTGTTATGCAAAGAGAAAAATGCATAGCGTTTAATTAATTCAAGCTGTGGATAATAATGATGAAGACGACTAACCTGTGCGCGATCATTCTCTTCCATACACAAATGGTCAGGATCCCCTGCCCGAGGCAGTCTCTCGCACGCCATCCTCTCGGGCCACTGGAAGCCATACTTTTGCATCAGCGGCGCGCAACCCGCTCTGGCGCGTTCGCACACGCTTCTACACGCTGGCAGGGGCTTAGCGTAGTCTTCGATACAGATGGGCGTGTAGACCGAACAGAGGAAGAACTTGAGGTCTGGGGAGCACTTTATCTCGACGAGAGGCCAGTATTGGTGCACCTGAAATTGCAGACATACCACAATGACAAACAAATAACAAGTAGAAAATTTGGCAGTACATCCAAGCTTGTTTCTGTCCTATTATGATAGTATGGTTAGCTACTTGTATGGAAGATGTTAGTTCAGTGTAGTTACCGCTAGAGTCACTGTGCTGGATTCTAATAGCTAACGATACTTGAATGAGATTGCGGGCTAATATTTAGGAATACTCATAGATCTCGTAATCAGTGGCGGATTTACCACCAGGCTGAGTAGGCTGGAGCCTAGGTCGGCATATTTTAGGGGCGGCAAATTTAGGTTAATTTTTGCCAAATGTTTTACAGAAATCACCACTTTTAACTAAATCGTTATATTGTAAAAATAATCCCTGGGGGGTTCAAAAGCCTACTGGCGGCAAATGTGTAAGTCCGCCACTGCTCGTAATACTCAGTTTGGGCGCTGACGTGACCATTAAAGAACCAGGTAAAATATAAACGAAATAGTAGTAAGTCGTAGTGCTTAGTTGACATGGTAGACTCACCTCTAACCCAGCTTCCTCCTGCGTATCATGATCCAAGGCATTGGGAAAGGAGGTGAGATTATATCCTATCCCCCTGCACATAGGGATGTTAATCTCCTGACACCGCGGCTGCAGAGCGCCGGACACCGCGGCCACGATGCCATTCAGCGCTAGGACTGCGCCCCACATCGTGCTTCTTTATTATAACCGCATCTGTATAAAAAGAAAATAATTTCAATTTAGAATATGAAGTATTTCATTTATGGTTATGTTTCTTTCTTCTAGTGTCAAATTTCTTGAATTTTGTCATGTTATAGTATAGCGTATTACGTAACATTTACGATATAAAACCGAGTAGATAGACGACGTAATTTACGTGATAAGCAGATTATCCCTTTAACATAGACTATCGTTATCTAGCTAGAACATTCGGATTTCAGAATCGTTGCGGCAGAAACGGACAAAACAAATAATTAATATCTGACAGGGATATTCTTGATCAATCACAGTAATGGCATAATTTTATTAGACACAAATAAAATCTACAATATTATAAGGTAATCAAAACAGAATTCGGTAATCATATCATAGCCTAGTAAAACACAATCGGCAATCTGCCCTTATCTTCGATATCGGGGACGATTACACAACGGAACTACGAGTAGGTACTACTGTCTTCAACTATTCAACTAAATAATCTACAATCTGAGCTATAGGTACCTACTCGTACATACAATAAATATCAGTACACTAGATACTGTTTTACTGCTTTAGAAATGATTCCTCGGGAAAATCCACTGCACATTTAAATAGATATGAATTCCTCTTAAAAAAGAAACTCGCTGTATTTTCTAGGCATGGTCGCGAGGAACAGTCGTAAAATAATCTAGATTATTAAAGACGGTTTGAAGAATATCTTTAATAAATAGTTTCTACATTTCATTTAACGTTTTTAGGTTTTCTATAAGGTAGGTTGATTGACGCTTGATTGAGAATCATGTACAATGTACATTGTTATTTGATTCAGAGTCTAACGAGATACTTAATCTATAGGGTTTACTGATCTTTTTAAGACCTTAAAATTGTTATCTTGACGGTATTAGTTACTACCTTGCATATGGAAAACTGTAATTTTGATGATTAGCAAAAAGTCGAAACAAATTGATGAACAGTACTAAATGATTACGGAGTTTTTAAATCAATCTTGCAAGCCCAATTTGTTCGTGTAATTTATCCATTTGGATCATTTGCCTCAAACTAAAAACGCTCTGACGGGCAGGAAAGTTCCCAAATTGGAACGGAACTCACAAACATTCGAGAGGTACGAGTTAGAATAAGTTTGAGGTAGAAACCTATCGTTTTATGTACCTTTTTTCTTATGTTAGATGTAAGAAGGCTGGATTCCCATTTTAAGAGTATGAATTTAAATATAGATTACTCTTAGTTTCATTGATACACGTGTTGTTTATTACACAAAGGCCCGCATACTAGTTAATAATGATGGTACAAGTACAAAATGGCGAAGGGCCAGGGCCCCAAATGTGGGAATTGGGTGAGACGGAGACATTAGTGTCTTTCAACACGATGGTGTTCAACTCATGGTTAATACAGTCTCCTTTTTTATGCACATATGTAAATTTTAATAATTATGTAAATTTATTACAGAACTACAAAGATAATATGATTTTAACGGCTCTTTTGAATTGAAAGGACGTATTTTATTTATAATATTCTGTGCTTGACGCATGTGAAGTTTGTGTAGAAAGATCATGTTTACGGATGAGAGTATAATAATTAGTAGATGATCTAGAGTCTTGCCGTAATGTTTTTTTGTAATACCTAGTAGTGTTATCTGACAGGAAGCGTGTCAATCAGCTCACGTGTCACCTCATCCCGCATCTCGTATCGCCCGGGAATCCAGTTAATGCGCTTTTAACGACGCACGATACACGTGGCCGCGCACAAACAAACGCACAGATTTGGTAATACATTTACATTCGTAACGAGTTAAAATTGCTAGAAATAGAATTGGAATAATATGGATGTTTTAATAAGGCGGTGAGTAAAGGTAGTGGATAATTTTGCGGTAATAAAAAAGTTGTAAACAATGCGTGTAGGTAAGGTAGTCATCAATAATTTATTATTTCTAATCTTATCTTAGGTTTTATGGTGAGTGTGTTCCGTTACAAAACCAATTACTTGGACCGCAATAGTATGTGTAAGATCCATAAGATAATTTAACCAGTAACCGTAAGAGTATCACTTCATTGCACAGCAAACACATAAACTAATCATTTAATAGTGCAGTTCATGCTATCCCTGCCAGAGTCGCGTTTATAAACAAACGCGTTTAATCGTAAAACAGGGGTCGTATTCCCGGTACCGGCGCTCACAGAATCCAAAGCAACGCATTCGCATAGCGCAGTGGTAGCACTGCGAGCGAGTTCATTATAATTAAAAGTTACTCGTAAGTCGAGGTAAAGACTGTTTTCCAAAACTGCAACCCTATTGCAAAGCTGCATTGGTACTCGTTATCGGCTTCAACTGTTAAATGCCTATTGTTTTTGGCAGTGACACAATATAAATTAGAAGCATATTACGCTCACCATTTCAACAAGGAAATAGCACCCCTGAACCTAAATTGAAATAAGACCTGAATTGCATCCTGCAAGTAGTTTCGGTAGATTGCCACTAACTACGAGTATAGATAAGTCGAAGAAATGTAGTAAAAAATAACGACATCGGTAAAAGATCTTAAATTGATTATTGTTATTCGTAAAATATAATTCCAAGCTCCACCAGCAATAAATTCTGCATAGTTAAATCGATCTTAGTAAAATCAAAGATAATTAAAATGAAGTGCTCAATATGCAGTAAAACCGCAGTAACTCCTCACGTATTGCAATAAATGTATGGTTCCAGAACAAATTCCAGATAAAGTTGAAAGCTACAAGTGCTGGTATTGTGTGCGTATGGATTAGTTCCGCTCACACCTGCGCCCCACTAGGCACTACGTTTATTACAGTCGCACGTTTATTCCGGTTCACTGGAAATGGTAATAGTTGCCGAAGCCACCACCTTATGGCCGGAACGTGTTGCTCGCCTGCCTACCACCTCTCGGCTCCGCAATTCTCTATTAGTTATTGGAAACTGTTTTGTTCTTGGCTTGACGAAACTGTGGCGTTTCCTTTTATTCATATGTTGTATTTGCTAATCAGCTTCATTTCTAAAAATACAATGGACTTTTCAAATGATTGCCAACAGGCTTATTGGAAAATTTACCTTTATTTGTTCTTCATAGTATTCAAATGTGGACTGTTAAAACAAATATTAGAGTTTAACAATCCTCCAATTTAGGAATTAAAATGTTCAGTGCGAATGCTTTTAATTGATTTCAATTGGTGTGTTTGCTCAGTAATTTGGCAAATGTTTTTCCGGTCAATAGCGCATGAATTAGTGGAGTCAATAATGTCTGACGAATGTAGTCCGTTCACAATTGGCGTGTTCATATTTGTGTTAGCGGGGGTTGACGCCCGAATCGCTGGCCCAGCGCCAAACTGTTTGAAAGCTTACTTTGGTGACGGGGTGTATGGCATGAGACGTCGCGAATACACAAGTACCTATATAACAAATTAAAGATAAAATCAGCAAATCCGCCAATATTTGTATAATATTTATTGATCGCCTTTACATAGATGTAAAAACCTTATCTTCAGATACCGTATAACTCTACCGTATAACGGTAGGTATAACTCCATTGAGTTATCGTTATCCTACTAATATTATAAATGCGAAAGTATGTGAGGATGAATGTACGTTTGTTACTAAAAGTTCTGAACGGATTTAGATGAAACTTTACAGTATAGCTTATACATCAGAATACCAAGGCTACTTTTTATCCAAGTACCGCGCGGGCGAAGCCATGTGCGGAAGTTAGTATTATATAAAGCAACTTTTTCACAACTGCACCACAGAAAGTTGGTATTGAAACGCTAATTTCTAATGGCGCAGTCCACACAAACAAGACTACTGCGCTAATGAAAATGCGTACAAGCCATCAACGGGACGCACGTGGTCGAATGTTCGCAATCGATACGCCGACTTTACGACGTCTTATTAATATAATATTACACTCGAGATATGGAGATGATTGTGTGGATCGAACGAGGATGCTGCGGTTTACAAACTTTCTCGCTAAGGGAATTGGCCTTTGAACAGCGACCTATAGATTTATGAATTTTGGCAGAGCCCATTTGGTTTTGATCGAGAGCCGAAAACCTAATTTAAAATTTACATTTTGTTATTTTATGGTAATAATGTCAATAGCTAAAATACCGTCACGAACTATGTAACGTAACTGCGAAGTTATTTAATTTATCTTGGAAATAACGCAATTAAAATATTAAAGCTCATATATATCTTTAATATTATAAGGTTAACTTAGTAACGAAATATCCATTGAGGAAAAGGAAAAAGAACTAACGCGTCAGTTTCCAAGATCATTGACTTAATGAAGAAGGGCAAAGAGTTTGAGAGCCACTGGCGGACAAAATGCGCGTTATGACATAGAATTAAGGAACTATGAATAAAATTAGCTCATTCGAAAGTAACTGCCCTTTAAACTATACACTGGATAGGCACTTGCTCATAAGTGCTAAGCGCAAATGTGCTGGAATACGAGCTAATTATATTTTAAGGTTTTATGGGTAACCCTTTCTCGATAAGCCGCGAATGTTATTTAGAATAGTTGGAACCTAATGTAAATATACAGCTAAATATAATATAGAGTGTAATTTCATTTTGTGAATATTATATGTCTGACGTGGTAGTGCACTTCTAACGATGATGAGTTCTTTTATGTGGTAGTTTCTGGAAATTGCTAAAATTGCTGAGCATAAAATCAATATTGAACGAAATTGTTCTGCTCGAACGGAGAATAGGCGAGTCGGGGTATTTTCAAGACAGTCATTTTTGATTTTACTGTACTCGTATTTCAATGAACTAGTTTTGAAGAATAATGGCAGTATAGAAGTTTTTTGGACAAATTTAGATAACATTTCACACGACGCCATCTAGTCCCAAACTAAGCAAAACTTGTACTATGGGAACTAACTGATATAATACTTATTCTGATTTTTTAGGGTTCCGTACCCAAAGGGTAAAATCGGAACCCTATTACTAAGACTTCGCTGTCCGTCTGTCTGTCTGTCACAGGGCTGTATCTCATGAACCATGATAGCTAGACAGTTGAAATTTTCACAGATTATGTATTTCTATTGCTGCTCGAACAACAAATACTAAAAACAGAATAAAATAAATATTTAAGGGGGGCTCCCATACAACAAACTTGATTTTTGCATTCCAGCGCCATCTAGTTTCATTTGATGTTACTACGTATTATAGGTACTTTTCGCGGTCTCATGCGACCGCTCGGGGTTTGAGAGGTAAGATGAAAGAGGTTTGTGATTCCGCTGGCAGGTGGCGCTATTTTACCACTATCGGTAAAGTAAGTCGGTAAATAGGTGGTACTTCACATGATCGAATAAGAAGTTTGAAATTGAATTATTGAATTCATGTAGTTAGGTAAATAGGTACCTAGGTAGATATTATTAATTTCCAATTAATTTCGAGTTCGAATCCTGGCCGTGCATCAATGGATATTTCTGTTCGAAAAATGTACCTAAGTATATGCGCGTTACACGTGTTTATAACAGTGAAGGAAAACATCGTGAGGAAACCTGTTAGTATTCTTGAAAGCGGCGACGGGATTGCAACCTGTCACGTGTGGAATGCTAACTACGTAGTTAGGTAAATAGGTAGGTTACGAGATATTATGAATTATTTTTTATGTTTCTAGGGTTCCGTATCTAAAGGGTAAAAAACGGGACTACTAAGACACCGCTGTCCGTCTGTCTGTTACCAGGCTGTATCTCGTGAACCGTGATAGCTAAACGTTGCAATTTTCTCTAAAATCAGCATAAAATAAATATTTAAGTGAGACTCCCGTACAACAAACGTGATTTTTTTGCCGTTTTGATAATAGTACGGAACCCTTCGTGCGCGAGTCCGACTCGCACTTGGCCGGTTTTTTTTCTTTTACTAATATATTGTAGCACCCAGACACAGAACAAACTCAACAAACATCCATCACACAAATTGATTGCAAGAAAAGGAGACGAACGACCTTTACTAAAACGTATACATTTTGGTTGACAAAGTTGGCAGTCATCTCCCGGCTACTGTGAGTGCTGATTGAAAATTCGAAACCGCAACGTAACTCTTGGTTGGGCTTAATCCAACTTTAGTATAATTTCCACACAGGCCCGCATACTGTTATTGCTTTTAATTTAACAGCGTTATTTATTTACGAGTGTTGCACAAAGCGCCCACGTCTCGTCGTCGCTCGACCGCACAGAGACCGCAGCCGCAACGCTAACGCCATAAAAACGCACTAGAAACGTCGCACTGTCGTCGTCGCTGGTCGAATGCTATTTTACGACCGATCGCTTCCTGTGAGCTAAGAATATTGCGAGTGCGTTGAACGCGTTTTTACCCTGGACGTGACCTTTGGTTTAAGGTTTTCGACCTCGGTGGAGTCTTGAGCGAGTGAGGGACCGACCATAGAGACGCAGGTTCGATTCCCGCGGCAGGAAAAATGTTGCATGATCTGCAAATATTTGTTTCTCGATTTTACTTTTAAAACTTTCGTGAGTTATATTGTACTACACATTATTACAACAACGGGAACTACTCACGTAAATGATTTGTTCTCGATGTTGGTTGTGGCATCATGGTGTAATTTCTGATACCCACGCTAAGACACAGCGAATCCTAGTTTATGTATACCACACACATTAGTCACAGTCGCACATTCCGTATACTGTTAGGTGTTTATTTTATGAATTTTCAATTTTCTGAAATAGCCTAGAAGACTTTTGATAATTAAACCAACAGCATTTATGTCAGATAAGTATATGGCCAGCTTATTTACATAACATGAAGTGGTTCTATGCATTACGCATTTTGCGTTGAAACAGGTTTATGAACGTTCTTATACATACGCCATTGGAACTGTACGTTATACAACAAGTAAAATTGCATTTTACGAGATGCGATTCGATCGGTGACAGGGACGAGCGCTAGTATCGATGTAACAGTTCGACGTATTTACTGCCGGCTGTAAAACATGTGTTGTCGCAAATGTGGTCATATAAAAATTATGGTTCTAGGTTAGGTGGAGTGTGAAGTCCGCTTAAGGCTTCCGTGAGAAGTGGGGTCAAATGGTTTCAGTTAAATAGTAAACTCAATCAAGCTTTTTCCGGATGGTTTGTGCCGATCATAAGCCAGTTTAAATCAATAAACTTATCTAAACAAAAACTTTATTTTTGTACAAACATGAAAGGTACATTTTTTGCTGAACTTATCAATTCTTTTCAATCAAATGCTTATGTTAATACTTGTTCGTAACTACATTTTTAAAAGCATTTCAATAGATGGTGGATTTTTAAATGAAAAAGTCTCTTTGTAAGAATGCTAAAGACTTAAATAAATCACAACAAAAGTAACACCGTTTTGAACAAAAAATGGTGTATAGGTACAGCGAATATGGCGTATTAACCGTGCGTATTTAAGACGGGGGTCGTTAGCGCGTCATGCACAGTTTTTACTTACTCGCAATGATTGATGAGTGCTGATATGCTTCGTACGGAAACTTACATTTTGGTCGCTTTTTAATGAGTATGCCGTGAGACAGAGGATTGATTGAAAGGTTTGATTGTAAACAAGTACCTATCTTTCTTAATATATGATTGGCCTCACAGCTCAGATGGTTGCGAGTTCGATTCCCACTAGAGAAAAACACTTGTATGATGAACATGGATTTTTGTTTTGTGTCTGGGTGTTCTATTGTATCCTAAGTATGTACTCGTATTTTCAAAAAAATAAGTATATGATTTTTTTGTCGTTTTGGGGCTGGATGGCTATGTGTAAAATGTTCACCATTATTTTATTTATTAATTAAAAAATTTCTGGTTGTAAAGTTGTAACTCACGATGACCTATAGTTTAACTTTATATGATAATAATAGAGCGCTGTGATAGTTAATTATTATGGTATTTCACAAGCACCTAAGTGTTAACTGCTAGAAATAATATTATGCACGTTTAATGCTTGCCCTACATCTACTTGTAGGTACATATCTTGACGCTCGACGGCATTGGACTGACAGAGGACCTTCTGACCCAGTTCTAGCTCGTTTTAATATTATAATTACGGAAGAAAGGAATTAACAGCAATTTAAACCACTTTTGGTAACCTAAACTTTTAGCTGAAGCGAGTTGATGAAACGCAGTAAAGTGCGGGGTATAACGTTTGTTAAAAAAGTCGACTCTAAGCTTGGAAGTCTTGGGATAAATTGTTCCGCAATGCGCTTTCTCAGTTTAAAATCCACCTAAAAAAAATATCTAAATTATACGCCGTCGTCGAAAAGGGCCACTGTATAAAAGTTTGGGAAACTCAGACCCACATCACTCTCTCCTGACCACGTAAGATTAATTTTATTTGAAAATAATATTTTTATGATACTTATAGAAAAAATATGAATAGAAAAAAAATAAGATCACGACTGTAATTTCCAAGTACCTACGATAGACATCCTCTCAAATCTCCAGGCGCTCTGATCCTTGGCCACGTAGAAATACTGACATACTGCAAAATGTGGGCATTTGACCCTTAAACGTGCCTCTGATTACACCTTTTAGACATGATATAAATAGAAACCTACTAAACTTATCTAGAACTTATTTTCTACCCTTTGTCTGTTTTAAAACATACTATCCTATTCTAGTAGTCTATTTAGAGAACGTGACACCCCAACTACCATCTTGAATTCACTAGCTAGGTACCTAGTCTACCTACCAACAGTTCGTTATCACACTAGTGACTCACCCGGCGATGCTCATGCTAATTGCGAACGTGATTGGTGGCCCGCACGCTAAGTGTGTTTGTTTGTCCTACTGCTCTATCATTATCCACATGTATCTTGATTTGTGGGGTCATGTTTGCAATTATGATGTATGGGCGGGTGGCCGGTTGTGTTTAGATGAGATGCCTAATTGGTAAAAGTGACATTGATTTACATTTCAGGTACCATGATTTTCTATCGTTATCTCACATCTTCTTTTCGACCAAAAAACTAAGCCGGAGATTATTATTATTATTGTTTGAATAAGTAAATAATAAAAAGGTCGTGCTTAAGTTATGATTCCAGGGTCTAGATTTAATGGTGAACCAGTAGTAGAGACTACTTCTTGGCAATTGAGCTTAGTCTACTCAGAGACTAAGCCCAATTGCCGTACATTTTTATCCACGATAAAATTTCCTCATAAGACGGCCGCACCGGTACTTTTTACCGCGACTTATACTCTAGTATAAGTAGTAACTAGACAGACGGCAGAGTTCATGCCATAATAATATGGAGGCTACCTGTACACGCTCCGAGAAATCGCTACGATCAGACGGTAGACGGTACCGTTGAATCGACTACGCTCAATCCAAGCTATCAAAGATAAAACTAAGATTTTTCTATCAATGATAAAACTGTTCTCTTTGGTCAGCACCGTCTGATCGTTAACGATTTTGGAGCATGTTTGGCCCTCATTATGCTCTGAATAGCTCGCTACAACTTGCTAAACCGAGAGCTAGCATTAGACAACTAGGTACTCTAGCGTAAATCAGATAGGTTAGAATTTGCGAACACCCAATCAGTAGGGCAACTAGGTTAAAATTACTAGGGGTTCGTTAGTGCCGTTTTAAAAGGCTTTAATTCAAATCCGCGCCGCGCAATCACCCGTGCTTATGGCGGGTCAAATGGGCTGGGGGCAGGCTTGGGGGTGATAATATAAGGGGTAGGGTGTAGTAAGAAGTTTTCCCCCGAACCTTAAGAGTGTATTAAGTTCTAGATAGCTGTAAGAGGTGATACGATGACAAATGATGATGATGATCTGTGGCTGGCAGTTCGTTGCCCTTGATCATAAGACATTTTAATAACCTACACTGAAATGTGCTGGTAGTAAGTAGGTGGGACAGTAGGAATCAAGTTTTTTTTTAAGCCTTTCAGTATGTTTTCCTTATTTAGTCCAACCCATAATCTTCCTGGTTGCGACCCTGAAGGGCTACCGTTTCCTCGTACCTACCTAGCAATTATACGGTCCACAAATCAAGCTGCTTAGATGGTACGAGTGAGCGAGCTGATGGAAACTATTCGAAGGACACATCAGCAGAATTATGTGAGTAGGTATCTACGTAGGTTGGGAATACATGTATGCATAACATAGTAGGATTATAGGTCATTATAATAGATGAAGGTTTTGGCGTACGGAAATCAGTAGCTTTGTTTGATAAGTGATTCGTAGTGCGCAAGAATGAGCTATAGGCAGGTAAGGTTCAAATCAATTCTAACAGAGCAATATATATTACTAGCTGTCCCGCGTGCCCGCTTCGCTGGGCGACAGACATGTCTAATTGTGATCGATTTGTATGGGTATGGCTCGAATGGAGATAGTTAATATATTATTAAATATTAACTTACAAATATGTACATCTGTAGTGCAGCATAGTTTTGAATCGTTTTTTTGTCATTTTGAAACATTTGCGTGTACCGCGTATGGTATTGTATTGTATAGTATAGGGACTCCCTTTCCCGCATTTAGACTCCCATTTGTTCCGTTATGCGTGGGGGTTTGGACCGGCTACATCTGTAGCCAGCCCAGCTCTTCCCAGAAGCACAGAAGCTTCATGGGATCTTTACAGGCCTCGAGAAGAGTCCTCGGGTTACCGAGGATTTGAGTGCGTTGTGCTCTTACGCCCGCGCATTCCAGGACTACGTGGGCAGCTGATTCTTCTTCGGTTAGGCAACCCCTGCAGAGCGGGCTGTCTGTGGCTCCGATGTTGTGTAAGTGTTTGTTAAGGGGGCAGTGACCTGTGAGTGTCCCCACGATGGTTCTTAGGTCTGTACTTTGTAGGTTCAACAGGCGAGTTGTCAGCTGCGGCGAGGTGGTTAGTATCGCCGCTCTTGACTGTCTGCAGTCAGTCGCCTGTGTCCATCGTTCGTTGTGTTTGCGCAACGTACACAAATCATCGGCAACTCGAGGACTCTTCTCTAAGCCTGTGAAGACCCCAGGAGGCTTCTGTGCTCCTGGGAGGAGCTAGGTTGGCTACAGATGTAGCCGGGTCACTCCCTACGCTTAACGGATCAACCGAGAATCTAAATGCGGGAAAGGGAGTCCCCATACACACATACATACATGTTTGGAGGGCTCGAGTTTTTTAACAGCATGATAGGAATATCGCGACAATTTTCATTTTGTTATACTCATCATAACTTCAAAACGAATCAACCTATTTGAACGATTCAAAAAGTGATTCACTCCTAAATATATAGCCTTAATTACTAATTTTTAGTTTATTAATTTTAGTTTTTTTTATTATGTACTAACATCATGATATGGATAGAATCACTTTTTGTTCCAAACCATGTTTTAATTAACAAATTTCAACAAAAAACGGTTGTTATACTTAATGTATAATATTTAGACATACCATCTTGCAGATTTTTTTATGCGCATTGGTAAGGACATTCCATATGTATCATATTTGTTTATATACTATCAATAGTTTTTGTAGCGCACACGAAGAAAAACATTTTTGGCAATTTTTTACACCTTGCTTCAAACTATCGTAATTTTTATAAGAAATTTATTACTTTTTCAAGATAAAAAATAGCCTATATGTTACTCAGGGATAATGTAGCTTGCTAACGGTGAAAGATTTTTTGAAATCGGTTTAGTAGTTTTTGAGTTTATCCATTACAAACATACAAAAAATCAAAACTTTTCTCTTTATAATATTAGTATAGATTATCTAGGTAGGTAGTAGCTAGCGAATACGAGAACTTATATTCGTAGGTAATATTTAAATATGGGTTATTTTCATAATTGTATTGAAGCATGCAAAGTTTCAAGTTTGTAAATTCAAGGAATACGATTTTAGACGAAATAAAGTTATAATTCGCTGTGTCGTCCAATTTAGACCACGTCGAAGTGAAATAGAGGAAATTTCACGATCCGTCCGGCCTGCGACAGGCTCGGAACGACTACCAAATTTACCCAAAACTTTTTTAATGACTGACAAATCGCCGAAATACGACGATTGATAAACTACTTTTACGTCATTTTTGCATTTTACTAGACCCTATTCTAGCTACAAAGTACCTCTGAAGTCGTAAACTTTTAACTGCCTGTTTTGTGAATTATTTTTAATTGTTTGAATACATTATTCCCTAAATTCGGTCTTTTAGTACAATCGCGCACGAAATATACCAAAATGCATGTATTTGTGTCATTTTGAATTCATGGTTTATGAGTTTTTGTCAGCGGCTTTACTCACGTGATACCTAGATAAAAAGTGCCTTATATGCTATTTAGGATGTAGGTCATAAGTTTCAAGTTTCATCCAAATCCATTGGGTAGTTTGGGCGTGATTGAACCACAAATATCCTCACAAACTTTTGGATTTGTAATAAATATTATAAAGAGGAAAGATTTGATTGTTTGTTTGTTTGCATCGAATAGGCTCCGAAACTACTGGACTGATTTGAAAAATTATTTTAGCATTAGAATCCAATTTACCATTACAATTAGAACCATTAAAATCTAAAAAAATCTTTATATCGCGTATGCTGCGGAAAGTATTGACAATAAAGCGAAGTGATGTATTACAGTTTTAAAGAGGACATCAATACCTACAAAAAAGTCTGTAATACCATATGTCTAACTATTAGGGATCCGTATGAAAACTTCGATAATGTAACCCAAGGTGTAAAAAAATTACCCATAATATCATTATTACACACGTGCTACGCCGGGGCGGACTGCTAGTTTGTAATTTGATAGTAAGATTTTAAAAGATCGCAGGCAGCTTTTGTATCATTATCACAGAAACTAATAGCACAGCATGATATGTAGGTCATAAAAATGACGGTTTTGCCGGTTACAATGCACAATTGTTTAGAGTTCGGCATAATTTAACTTGGGCTTTGTCAGCAGAGCGTCCCACCTGCCAGAACCAAAGGTAGGTATTTATTTCAATAAATTCACAAGGATCACTTTGGAACGTCTTAGGACCTAGCTTAGCTTAGGAGCTGTTCTTCGCGACCAAGCCTAGAAGAATCAGGCAACAAATATTTTTTCAATGATCCTTTCTTTAATGATATGTAGAGTTCCAGTGTGGTGCCGATCGAACAAGGTGAAGGCTCAAACAAGAAAAATAAAGGTACTAGGCTCTAGTCTAGTGCGTCCAGGCGAGTGTCCGCTCCGTCCGTCCGGGTGATACGCGATGGACCATCTCAGCCAGGTTCCGGACGTCCCGTCCACTATTCAAACACAACCATTGAGGCAGTCTTTGATGCTTTACGTATCCTTCGTTTTGAGACGGCCATTTGAGATTCACAGTGAATTCTTGTTGCTTTTGCAAACGTTTGATCCAACTCGTAGGTAATTGTATCGGCACTATACATTGCTTTCATTTTCTAAATACTATTTGTTAACGAAATATTATATATATTAGCATATTAGTGAATTTGTGAAGTGATAATTTATTAGTAAATTTGTAAAGTGCGGCTTCAATAAAGTTTATAACACTAATAAACGTCTAAATGTCGTCGTTGGTGTTATTTAAATAATAGGCTAATACAGGACAATAAAAACAGTAATGGACGAATTGAAAAGGAGCAATTTACAGCTACCTCGTAAAACTTTTGTTCCGAATATTCGCAACTATTCGCAGCCATTAAAATTTTAAAACAAGGTTGCTCCTAAAGTAAGGTTCCTACCTAACTACGGGACAACGGATAACGGTTCGTGCTAGTTGAAAACCGTCAGGACAATAAGACAACGCGACTCGTAAAATTAAATTGTTGCTTTGCAAATAAACTAATAGTGTTTGACTCATAAAATAACTTTCAAAAGTATATATTTTTCTGTTTTTAAAAGATAAGTGCCTACCTTATAATGAAAAGGGAATGCTTATTATAATTGAGTCTAACAAAGTACCAATGAAAAGGAAATGAGATTCGAAGATTCCCGAGACCTTATCAAACGAAGTATCGCAAATCTGGACATTCATTTCCGACCGAAAAAACTCGACGTCAGAACTCATAACTCAGTCCAATCTTTGATCAATTGAAGTGGAATTCAAATAGCGGAGTCGATGGCAGCGTCAACGCTAGAAATGTCATTCGCTTTTGTTTCAAAAGGCGCTTTTTTCGTATCGATCCCTTGGCTTGCAGCAGGTAACCGGGAGCGGATGATTTATTGCTCGGCTTGTTTGTTCAAATAATCGATTCCCTGGCGAAATTTTGCTCAATACACAAAAAGAGGTCGTAACTTGAGGTCCTTATGGTTCTTATTGGCGTGACGTCCGATGCACGCATCTCAATTTAATGGCTCTAAAACGAAAATACCCGCGCGCAGTGTTGGCTCGCGGTAATATTTGGACAAAACGAACGAGTGCTTGCTAAATTTTCATGTGAATTTATTGCAGCACTAAATTGAGGAGTCATCGCGCGCCGTCTCTCTCGCATATTGTTTACAATAAACCATAACTCCTTGCCATGTTGAAGTATAACAGTGAGTCATGGGACTGATACTATCCATAGAAAAGCAATTTGATAGGATAACTTGTGAAACTTCAAAGATAATATTATACTGATTATTAGGTTTATGGTCGTCGACAAAAAAACTAGGAGAGAAATATACCTACGTAATGACAGGAACAAGATATGAAAAAAGCAAGTAAGAAGTTTTGTCATAAAACATGTAGTTTTGGTTGTAACGTATAGTCGTTACAAGGAATAGTGTGTACTCAGATTGCAAGATAAGACTTTGATACTGATAACAAAAATAATGTAGGTAATATCGAAATCCTACAGAAAAAAAAATACGCTTTTATCGCTCGTTTTAAATGGGTTGCTCGTATTTCTTTTGGGACAGTCTGCGACAAAAAACTTGATTTATTATCACTCCTAGTATTTTAAACCTTTTTTATTGTTTCAGTTTCCGGAATTTATTAGGGTAAATTTGAGACATGTTGCATTGTTAGCATCCAACAATAATTACCTAAGAAGTTTAGACACGCGTCTGAAATTTTATAAAATCTTCATGTCAATATTGATTCTGTTAAAGCTCCAATATAGCCATGTTTTGGAACGAAGTTCCTTATCGCGCCTTGTGAAAGGGGGCTAGACGGAAAAAATTCTTACGAAAAGTTGTCACGAAAAGTTGTCACGACACTTTTTTGCTATAGTATATCTATTAATATATATATCTATTAATTGTGTCGAGGTCGAGGTCGAGGTGGAAGTGGAGGTCGAGATGGAGGTCGAGGTCGAGGTCGAGGTCGAAGTCGAGGTCGAAGTCGAAGTCGAAGTCAAAGTTGATTCCCCTTCCCTTGTCCCACGTTATTTTGTGAGAACTTCGTTCCATCCGGGTGTCCCTTGACACATAAACCTCTATACTAATATTAAAAATATATATATATAAAGAGGAAATATTTGTATTTTCGTATGTTTGTAACGAATAAAAATTGTAAGTAATGAAAAAAAATATGCTATTGGAGTTATGCTTGATATGAGCAAAGCCTACGATAGAGTCTCACATAAAATCCTTCTAAAAAAACTACATGGAATAGGTGTTCGTGGTCCAGCTTATGAATGGTTTGTCTCATATCTGATGAACAACATGTAGAAATAGAAAATTTTGATCCAATTAATAACAATAAAAGTATTGTAAGGTCAAAAAAATTTAAAATAACAAGTTCAATACCACAGGGAAGTGTGCTAGGATGCATCTTATTTTTAATTTACATCAATGATTTATCAAAAATAATAGATAAAAAAACAATTTTATATGCAGATGATATAACTGTAGTTTTTCCTTGTAATAATGATGAAGATCTAAAATATAAAATAAATGATACGCTTGAAACAATAATGATATGGCTAAAAGAACATAATTTGGAACTTAACTTAACTAAAACAAAAATAATGCAATTTAACCCTAATCAAAAATTACCATTAAATATGAATAACATAAAACATAATAATAATATATTGGATCATGATTTCAAAAATTCTTACGCTTCATTTTCTTTAAGTAACATAGGCTATTATTACTAGTAAAAAATATAAATCCATACTAAAACTTCAATAATGTATATCCAAGGTGTAAAAAAATTGCCATAAAATCATTAGTACACCCGTGCGACGCCCGCCGGGGCGGACTGCTAGTTGAGTTATATTTCTGTCAGTACAGTCTCCATACATCTATCTACACATGTAACTGGCCCTGAGTCTGGCTCGATACCGATGATCGATCATACAGTTAATTACGAGACGGTATCGACTGGATGATTTATTGATATTGCTCCTATCGCCTGATAGCGAGTGACACGTTTGATTTCAACAGTTCGCTCCTCTTTTACGTAAAACATTTATTTTTAGACGAATATCTATGCATTCGGCATTGGTTGTATTTCGAAATACTAAACGAATCAGTTTACTTATAGAACGACTTTCTACGCCATCCAGGCCTATGTATAAAGTAATCAGATAGCCTTGGAATTAATCTGAAGATTAATAGCTAATAAAATAATAATAATCCATTTATACAAACACGCATCAATACTTGTCGAGATAAGTCTAGATTTTTGAGGCAACCATTTTGAATTATGTCTGTATGTGTACGGAAAAACGAAGGGCGTGAGGATTTTTGTAAGTTTGTGGTCAAATCACGCTGTTACAGTTGAACAGATTTGGATGAAACTTGGAATAGAAGTTAGTTCGTTATCTGGTATAGAAAATAAGGGCATACGAATACGAAACCACGAAAGCAAGCAAGTTAAACATAAAGTAATTGAATGTGGTGAATGAGGGATTTATAGAATCGTGTAAATGTGAATGAATCTTACATGCCATTACATAATTCATAAACATCTTCACAGCTCTGACGTTGATGACATAATAAAAATTATATGATGGTTTAGGATTCCATTGCGAGCCTAATTCAAACTTATAACAGCGCTGTAAGTAATTAACAAGTCAAATATTTTATAAACATCCATTGAATGTTGTTACGAAACACGTGCAGTGATGGCTCAGCGGGCACTTGTCTTCAATAACAAATGTTATCGCTGTGAATAGTGTTATGAATAGACTGTCTATTGATTCACTTTGCTACTGGTAAGTGTATCAGATATTAGCTCTAAGTGTGAGCGTGTCTATCGAACCACTTTTGATGCATTTCGCTTGTACCTCGTTGGTTTCCATCAGAGATATTTCTCGAAGTTTTCGCGTGTTATATACATATTACGTTTAAAAAACTAAAAACAAAACAGACTTCATGCATGTTGTTTGTTATATAAATTGAATTGAATAAGACCAATACAAAATTTCATCCCCTATTTTTCACCATTAAATTTAAATGGGACTACACGGGAAGCACCAGCTTTCGAATAAAAGAAAGAATCATCAATATCGGTTCACCCAGTCGAAAGTACTGAAGTAACAAACATAATAAAAAAATAAAACAGTCGAATTGAGAACCTCCTCTTCTTTTGAAGTCGGTTAAAAACTGTTTTATGGGTCGTTATACAGCAAGCCTTTGTAGACATATTTCTGAACCTGATAAGACGGTGATTATAATATTTTAACGTCTTGAGTTTTAATTACTATTATTCTGGTTATATTAATCAATTTGCACATTAATGACTGCTTATTACCTATTTATTCCGCCATCGATGTTCGATACTCAAAAGTCTGTTTTAATTTCCTCAAGCGTTATCGCGTTAAGATTAAGTCCTTTGTGTTTTCTGATCAGATCATGGGTTGGGTTCAGTTGAACAAAAGGCTAGTTTTTAGGGGCCGTGTAAAACGATGGGTGGGCCTGCACGTTGCGTATGTATAAATAATTTGATAAATGCCGGACAGGACGGTAGCTCAGCGGGCGCGCTTCTCGCCGCTCGTTAATATTGTTAATAGTTGTAAGTCCCTTGACGGCTGCAAGGGGCTCCTAGTAGTGTTCGTCTTCGCTAGGTAACCAACCAGCTGGCTTATTTCGTAAAAGTCATCTATAGTCATAGCCATGGCTATTATACATTTTAGAAAATACCAATTTCATAGTAACTATTATAGAATCTATGTACATAATCTTTTCTCATAGCTGTATCTATCATCAATTTTAGAGAATATCAATTTCATACATACATACATAAAATCACGCCTGTTTCCCAGAGGGGTAGGCAGAGATCACGGCTACGATCCTGTCATACATATTTTGCTTCATTCACTCTAATCACATTCTTCATGCATGCTCGTCGGTTTAAAGTACTCTTGACCTGGCCTTCATTTCTCCATACGTCACCAATTTGGTCCAGGAAAATACGCCGAGGTATTCCTCTTCTAACGGTTCCAATTCCCATTCAACTCGCCTCCAATTTCATAGTAACTATAATAGAATATATGTACCCAAACTGCATTTTTAAAGACATAATATATGAAAATCATGGATTTTTACGAAATAAGCCAGCAGAGCATTGCTTCAACTAACGCGTACTTCCTCTAAACAATCTCGCCTAAGGAATTTCTTATTAGTTAAGTACAAAATGTTGCGTGAAGTGGATATTACTTATTTAAAATATTGAGCCGTTGTTGCCAGTAATAATAAAAAAATTACGCAGTTATCTTGGAATTACAGTGAGTTAAAAACGAGAAACCTTTATAAGCTCGTTACAGCTTGTTTATGAAACGATTGCGTGAATAATAACTTTATTTTATACGGAACTAGCTTATACCCTCGACCGCGACTTCGTCCGCGTAATACAGAAAATTTATTCTTGACATTATCGTAAAACATTGAAATTCCTGAAACTCACGACCGCCATCAATGAAGATGATGACGAAACATTAGGATTCTCGTAGGACAACAAAGCTTCGTTAGCCAATTCAAGGGCACCCAAGGCTTTGAATATATCTAGCAAGTACCAGACCTTTTCATACGTTGATGAGAACAGGTCCTTGAAAGGTCTAAAGGGGTGAGAGGCACATCCAAATATTACATTAGGCACATGCATTTTGGAAAAAAAGTTGCCTAAATTCAGACTTCAAACTACTATACGAAATTTCATCACAATCTACTCCGCGGTTTGGCCGTGATAACGTCACAGACGACAGACAGAGTTACTTTAGCATTTATAATATTAGTATAGATAGATAATTAGATTTACAGATTAATCCAGCGTGGCCGGGCGAAATGATGTTATGAAATATTCCGTTGTGTAATCAGACAGTAATTTATTCAGCTCAAATTTGTTTTGCCTCATAGCTTGGACACAAACAATGCATTGTTGGACGCGTGAATCGTGCGTGTGATCCCCGTGTTTGCCTCCGCCGGCCATCGAACCCACATCCACACCTTTATATCCGTTCAAATAAGCACTAATTATATTTAATGCGTTTTACCTGTAATTAGGAGGTGTTAGTGAATGTGAAACAGTGTTTAACGGTTTCGACAGCGTTTTTAGGGTTCCGTACCCAAAAGGTAAAAACGGGACCCTATTACTTAGTCTCCGCTGTACGTCTGTCTGTCTGTCTGGCTGTCACAAGGCTGTATCTCATGAAACGTGATAGCTAGACAGTTGAAATTTTATAACAACAAATGAGTACTAAAAACAGAATAAAATAAATATTTAAAATTTATTTGTGGCTCCTATACAACAAACGTGTTGTTATGCCGTGTTTTATATATACGGACGGAACCTTTCGTGCGCGAGTCAGACTCGCACTTATCCGGTTTTATTTAGGATTGTTTACAGAGTTACGTGTATACTATTAGACTGCTTTATGAGGTGCTTTTACCATCACACCCACGCTAGTTCCTACCTACATCGCGAATACATACATACACGACTGATGGCGATGTAATGATTATTGTAAACATTATACGGATTTTTACAAGCTTTTATTTAACTTGCAATGTATGTATGTAAGTATGTAACTATGTTTGTTCGGGTGGAATCTTGCAACTCAATTTTGAAGCAGTTATCTTCAACAAATTGAGTTGAAGTTTTGCATACATAAGTAACTTCGGTGACAATGCAATAATATGGTGACGAGTGATCTTATGATGGAGTCAGGAGCTGTTTAACAGACACTCACAACGGAACTCCTAAGTAAATAGGTACTTCGGTTGAGTAAAAACTTTGCATTCTTGTCAAGTTCCGATGACAATGACAATGTTATATTGTGCGACAGGTGATATAGCGCGCTGGTGTTCGATGGATTGAGTGATTTTACAAAAGCTTGTCATTGAAATAATATTTTGCAACAGAAAACCTAAACATACGCGCCGTACAGCTACTTCACCTACCTAGTACGTGCAATGAGCGTTTCGGACTAACTTTAGCTCTTTATAGTCGAAATGGTTTTATTAACCATTGTTCTGAATTGTATTATGAGCATGGTGGGCAATTACACATTTTTACATTTGGAATAACCGTAAGCTTCATAAAAAATAACTTTACATTAATCTCCACATATTTTTATCTACTTTATGGTACAGTGAAAGTTCCACTTATAATTTTAAAGACCTGTTAAGCATTGCTACAATCCATAGACAATAAAGATAAATAGAATAGCAATATCACCATGTGTATTGAATAGATTTGCGGACAGTTATCGAGCTGTTACCCATCGGCAGGAAGATGGGAGGAAAGTAGTCGTAAATAAAGGCGTGAGTCAGTAGTTCGAGTTATTCTCGACTTGGAGATGAGAAAGTGCATTGGCTTGGCTACCTGCACTCTCTTTACTATGTATTGTTTGTACTTTCTGTTTAAGAGGAAATCCTAACAGCAACAAATTTGAAAAATAGGTAGGTAGGTATTTAAAAAATCTATTGCTGTCGCGCTGTGCCCGAGATATAAAATAAACGCATGGGTGGCGATAAAGACAACAACAGCGCGGACCCAATATGCCTATTAAAATTGACGAAATATATAAACGAATAATAAAAAGACAGATTTGGCTATGTTTGTACGTTTTTATTTAATTTTTTAACACGCTTTTATTTTATATTCGATAGATTTGTTTTATAGACGTTTGAAGGGAGCGATTAAACTGGGCAATATTTGTGGTTTTAGAGGGCTTCTAATTCTGATACTAATTAGTTTTTGGAGAAAAACGTTACTAGGGGCATACACTGGTCCTCATAGATTGTATGGTAGAAAAATATTTTCTCTAGTGCCATTATCCGGGGAGGAAGCAGGGGAATACGTTTGTATAGAAAAACGCCTTCCTACGTTCGTGTTTATAGTCTAAGTGGGTAGGTACCATATAGTTAGGTAGGTATCTAGTTGGGTCTGAGAACTTATTTGCAGTAAGCACCACGCGCGCCAGGTGGCGGGTTCAATGCACTCCGCGTTTTATAAATGCAATCTGGTGGCTATTTATATATATATATATAATTGTATTGATAAAATATGCTAATACCGATTACCTACACATTCAATAATTATTTTTTTATTCTAGGTAGGTTTTCTCTTACGTTTTTTATTGTAGTACCTACTTAGGTAACTAGTTATATCTGAATTAAGTACCTACCTACTATTTTTTATTAGCTAGCCTAGTAGGTAGGTGCCTACTGAATAAATAAACTATTTTATTTTATAACCTAGCAAACTAAACAGTGGGGCTATTTTGTAAAAACATGATTATCATGTTATGGTAGGTACTGAATGCCATAATACCTACGCTTTTTATGCTGTTTAGGCACCTATACCTACGCTTCGAACACAATACCTACGCAGAAGCGTAGGTATAGGTGCATAAACTGTGCATAGTTACTATGAAAAGTGTACAGATTAGGTATTCCCTAACATTAGGTTATTACATTCAACATCATAACATGATAATCATGTTTTTACAAAATAGCCCTGCTGGTTGGTAGGTACCTATTACCTTTATCCTACCAAGGTCTTGCCTATTTAAAACTGTTCTAGGCAGTTAGTTAGGTAGGTACCTATGTTTAATTATATTTCTTGTTTTGTAAAGTTTCATAAAGTCAATAGGTAGTTGCTACCTATGTAGGTACATAATGAGATAATAAAAGGAATTATGTACTTTTGAGAGCGACTTTTGGGCGCTAGGAAGGAGCTACTTAGTAGGTACTTAGGTAGTTAGTTACCCTGCACATTAACTTTTTGAGTGACAAAATTTAAACGATGATAGAATAAACTCTTATGGTAGGTAGGTACCTACACTAAAGCAAGGGTTTATCATATTACCTACCGCCAGACTAGTTAATAGATTTGACGTTTACCTATCTCTACCACAGCATACCTATCTCTACCACAGCATCTACGTGCAAATTTAAATTTGACGTTGGTCAAGGGCACAGAAGCTATGTAAACAAAACTGCAAGTGCAACCTTTCAAACACCGTATCTAATAAACTGACTTTTATCGCCTCAAAACAAATCCTTTCTTATCTCATCCGATACGTTAATCCGACATTGAATGAATAGTGTAAGTAAGGTACGGTACCTACCGTTCGGACGTGATGCCACTGCCACCAAACCACACTACACTTCACCGTCTTGAACAACACTTAATTGAATCCATGTTATCATTTAAAATATCGATCAGTCACACGAGGTAGTTCTCAGGCGACGCGGTATATTTTTACATTCGACCGATGAGGTATTTTCGATAGCCGTCCGGTTTTAACACACACTGATGAGCTCACATTCGCAGTAGAACGTTCTTTTTAGATGTGTCCAATTGAAACTTATTGTCATTGAACAGCTGAGCGTATGTTTGAAACAATAATAACGATTTACGTAAATTGTGAGCGAGCAACGCGTGCACTCAGCACGGTTCACGGAACGAGACTGATTGATTGAGTGAATGAAAACGAACGGAGCGAGAAGACGAGCGGCGGGAGACGCGGGGGGCGCCCTTTCTCCGTTCGCCCGCCTCGTAAACTCGATAGATGGCGCTACTCTGAGACAAACTAGTTTTTCCAAGCATCGAAATAATTTCTGATTTCTAATTCTGACTGAGATGAAATAATTGCGTGGGCGAGGAATGGGCGAGTTAGCAGAGGCGCCCGCCTCCTTTTATATTAGGAAAACGTTTTCAAATTATTTTTCGTCAAACATTTACACAGCGAATCGTAGGTAGGTATTCATTCGCATTTTCCTTCAATGTCCGGAATCAATTTACCTACGGGAATTCCACTTTTGAATTTCCACGTCTGTTTGCTGTCGCGCGCGCGACTCCGACGTGACGGAAATTAATGTGTGCATTACGTTTCTTTAGCTCAAGAAAATTTGTTCAATTTAGGAAACGAAGCGGAGGCGAAGCTGTGGTAAAATCACATACCTATTTGGTTTAGGTACTTACCTACCTACCTACTTGTAACATGAAATCGATTTAAGTTTGCCTACCTTACCTAAAAGTTTAGTTCAAACGATCGACCGGTGGATGAACTGTTCTCAGTTTCATCAATGCTTTACTTTCGTTCAAATTAAAATTATCTACTTACCAGGTAGGTACCTACCTACTCAGGTTCATATCAAATACCAAAGGTAGTCCTACTAGGTAGATAGGTATTATATTATAGTAGGAAAGTGCCAACCAAACGATTTAATCTGCCCAATGTTTCTAAATCAAAAAGTTTTCTCATTCTACAAAAGTAATAAAAGCTCTCAAGTTAACTAGTTACCTACCAACAATAGGTCGCGTACCTACCTACCCATACCTATCACTTTTAAAAAAAATATCATATATAAGTTTAGATTTAGTGACTAGATTTAGACTTTAAATCTTAAAAAC
The DNA here is from genome assembly GCA_912999785.1 of Hydriomena furcata. Classification (NCBI taxonomy): domain Eukaryota; kingdom Metazoa; phylum Arthropoda; class Insecta; order Lepidoptera; family Geometridae; genus Hydriomena; species Hydriomena furcata. The sequence goes on along the minus strand of OU538832.1, from coordinate 13,342,338 downwards.
ATAATAAATCGTCCTACAATGCAATGGGAGCATTCTGGCTGACAGACACTCTTTGAAGTCAACCTATCAATTAAAAGCAGATAACAATTAAATAGATACCTACCCACCTACCTTCGAGTGTGTAGGTAGGTACCTACTAACTACTCGTCATTAGAACCGTCAATATTAATCGCCTCTGCCAGAATAAATCAATAATTTTATAGACTAACTGGGTACAGAGTCTATAAGACTTTGTTCTTGTGGAACGAATAGGTATCTAGATCTACGTTTTCTTTCATAATTTGATTACAAAATGAAGAAGAAAAATAAATTATAGTTTAGGTCAGTTCGTAAACTCTACGAGACGTTACGAATCAAAATCTTCAGCAATATTGACTAAATTGCAGTCTTACATTACAAACAGACAGACAGACGTCTTCAAATAATAAGACAGATGTATTGATGTATTACAGATGTAGGTAGGTAGGTACCTATTGTTTTAGCTGAGTCATATTTTTTTACAGATTTACAGCGGTGACGGGCTTGCAACCTGTCACGTGTGAAATGCTAACTACTGTAAAAATGTAATGTTTGGACGTGCCTTTGATTAACCCCTTTAGAAATCTTTAAGGATCTGAGCGCCTAAAGATCTGAAAGGAAGTCTGACTACCGTACTTGGGGATTGCAGTCGTGATTATATTTATCTGTGATTCTACCTACCAATACCATTCTAGGCATGTGCCTATTCTATAGCCAAGCCCAAGATGAGTAAGTACTTAGTTAGTAAAGTATAGACAATAGAGTGAGACGATAAGAGCTGATACAATTTGATTTATAGTGTTGTGTAACCGCCTTAAATCAATTATGGAGACACGCGATACACACAATTGATAGAGATGTCATACTAAACTAGGGGTTTTATTACACTATTTTGGTAAAATATAATTATGTTAGTGTTAGCGTCCGCCCGCCGCTTCGCCTGCGTGGTACCTACCTGGGTAAAAGTATCCTATGAAAAACAGCTCCTTGATCCAAACCAGGAATAAAAGCTGAGTTGTTGCATATTGAACAAACAGACGTTTTATTTTCTGTTAATTTTTATATTTTATATTTTTACTTTTTTATTTATTGTACTGTTCAAGATTCTTTGTCTTATGTATGTTTTGTTTGTTGAATAAATGTATTTTCTTTCTTTCTTTCTATATGTTATTTCAGGACATAAGCATCATCCAAAACTGTTAAGCTTGATTCAAGCACACACTCCATATCCTCAAAAACTTTCAGATTTATTATATTAGTAGGATAATTATTTGAATGTTTTATGTTTTACAGTTAAGTATGTAGAAACAATTTCATAGTGTTGTCTAAAATCCTAACTATTGTTAGGTACCTTGTCAAGTTGCCTTGTCAAGTTGCACCAGTCGTATTTCTATTCTACCAAATCGTAAAGTTATCTTTTACCATAGCCATTGTTTATGAACTCGCCTCCTTTAATCAAATAGCGTGTGTCCTCCAGTGTACCGGTAAGACCATTTTCCATTGTGGTATGTAATGTAGGCACACAAAGCGACGTCTGTTTGCGTTTTGCCACCGAGTGTACGAGTATCGATACGTCGACCTACTTGCTGGCTATGCTTGCCTGGTACATTTGTCTAGCATTTTATCTAGGAGCGGGGTTTTGACGCGCATTCTTGGGATTTTAAGCTAATCAGAAATGTTTCTAGGATTACGTATAGAGACTAGTCTGATTGGACAAGATCTGTCGTTTTAAGATAACGTCTACATAGGGTGAGAGAGCTGGTTGTGGGCATTTTAAAAACATTTTAATTTTTAAATTAGTGGTTTGTATTGAAAAAAATAATAAAACGACGATTTTTAAACAACATAGAATAGAGTAATTTATCTATCTCTCTAGGTTATGCAAAGGTTTTGAAACAGGCGATATTTAAAAATAAATTATTCATATTTAAATAGACAAAACGGGAAATAACTAGTTGTGTTCAATCAAATCTAGAGGTATTACGCATCACAACTGTCACTAATCAAAATGGACCATAGATAAATAATTGTATTACCAATTGATTTTAAACATGTTTTTTTTTCTATGCTTAGTTATTGACTGCAAAAATTGAAAATTACAAAAACCGGGGTAGGCACCACACCACAACCTGGTCTTTGAACCTAATATAGTTTTAAAAGGAGCGAGGTTGTTTACCTACCTATATAAACTAACTAGTGGAATGGATACTCTCGCAACTTCGTTCACGTTACGTTAATTTAAATCCCCGCTGTACCCCCTTAGGTGTTGAATTTCGGGAATTCATTTCTTAGTGCACCCCTAAACACCAAAAGGAATACATCCTCCAAATTAAAGTTTCTAGATCCAGTGGTTTTATGGTAGGTACTTACATACTATCAACATATATTATTATTATTTTCCGACTAAGTAAGACTATGTGCACAATTTCTTTTGATTCTACCTACAATAAGTTGTGTTATTGCACATTCTTTGCGAGTTCTAAATAGAGAACTCATTACAAAATACATCAATCTGTCTGAGCCAATAAATATTTATGAGTATAAATTCAATAAACAATGAACCAGTGATTGGGTTAATGAGTTTGTTGTCAGTCATTCCGAGCTAGTGCAAATACGGTAGGTAAATACATTTTACTACTTAGAGCTACTCAATTCTCTCTTCTACCTCAATTGCATAGATCATAAAAAAAACATGTTTATATGTTTGTGACTCAATTATGCCCAAACGGAATTTGATTAAACTTGTAATATAGATAGCGTATGCCCTGGAATGGAATAGCATATCTTAGGATGGTGTAATAAAAACGTGCTATAAAGGTAACACAAGTACTATTTTGTTTTTTTTAAACTGTTAATATAGATTCTTTTTTTTTGTGTTTAAAAATCTATAAGTATACGGATATACGGATATATATACGGGAGAAGTTACTCCATTTTTTAAGCTTCCGTCGCGTGTGCAACTTTAATGGTTAAAGCTACACAAAAATCATGTATGACGGAAATGTTCTCCATAAAATTATATAAAAAATATCCCACGACAGCATATGTCTATCTTTTATGGTTGACTTACAATAACACGTGTAACTCCCGATAGCTTAGCAGTTCGAAGCTTTCTGATTATATGTGTCTACTCTTACGTTTATAACACTCAGTCATCCCTCATTAAAAAAGTTAACATTATTAACTATTCCATAAAAAAAGAATCATAGAAATCGTGTGATACTACGCAGCCGGACCCACCGTGGATAAGGGTTAATTTTAATGCAGTTACAAATCTATGGAATTGTACGAATTCTACTCCAAAAATCAGCAATTGTACTAGAAGGGGTCAAAAAAAGCTGTGAAAAATAAAGGTTTTATATAAAGACATTCTGTAGTATATTTAGTATCAGCATTGCACCCGTGCGAAGCCCGGGCGGGTCGCTAGTAGATTAATAAAGGTGTTTTGTTTGACTATTTTGAGTATGATGTTCAGTTTGATAACTGATGTGGTATTTGATACAAGGTGTATTCAATACTAACTTTTACCAGCGACTTCGTCCGCGTAAATTCAGGAAATACATTTTTGACGAAGTTCGTCCCAAGACTAAACTATCTCTATATGACAGACACATACTGATAGGCTAAGTTTAGTATAGATTTTTGCGTTTATTAATGAAATATGATAATGATTTTTTCTTTCTTAGAACTGCCTTTGTTTGACTTCAATTATAAAATTCTTTACCATGCATTAGAAATATCGATCCCGTTCAAAATTAACCAAAGGACCAAATTAACAGATTTCTGATCTAAGCGCTGGGCCAGATTAAACCGGCCGAAACCGCACTCATTATTCACTGCAATCTGGTTTAGATAACCCATTAACGATGTGTTCGCAGCGTGAATTATTATAGAGAGTGGAAACGGGTGCGGCGCCTAGTTATGCATGATTTGTTGGAACTTTAATACCAAATAATTAGGGGTTATGTCTATTTTTATTGAAAGATGATGTTGCTTTTACAGTTCACTCTTATTAACCGACGAAAAAAGAGGAGGTTCTTAATTCGCCATGTATATATAACTTTATCATCGTTGATTTTTAATCTATGACCGCACATATCTTTATGTCTGGTGATTGTTTGTCTATTGTGTAGAGAATAGTCCCAAGATTAAATTATATTAATGTAAGACTAACCTAGTTCCTTCATAAAACTTAAAAAAACTAATATTATCCCTTGACTTTTCGATTGGTCGAAACGTTATCGTTTGTTTTCTTTTTGTTTTTTTTATTTATTGTTTAATTTTAAACATCTTATGGTACATTGTGGAGTTGTAACTTTCCGCGCTATGCGGGTTTTCGGCGGCGTGTAAAAGAAATAAAAAGATAACTGTAGTCTATGGGCTATGTGCTGTGCATGCGGGACAGTGGGTGCCATAAATCTCCCGCAGGACACGGCTTCGGCAGCCTTGGCCAACCCGAAACCGTTAGGAAAAAACATAAATAGGAGTGACCTTTGGAACAGGTTTGGATTCTTGTGTGGTTCGGTATCCACGCAATGTGAAAGAACCTGTTTTTTTAGGATTTTGTGCACACTTCGATGGAATAACAAATTGGGTTTTATCACGCGATTTGTTTTTAGTAGACATAACTATATATTTTTACACGGGTCTTTATCATATGAACATGAATGCGGGACAGATGGTCTGCCCGCGACATTTGTATTGTAACATACAATTGTAACTATTGTAACATAGCCGAAACATCGGGAATATAAATTAAAGGTAATTACGTGATAAAGACCCGTGTAGAAATCAATAGATAATTCCCCTATTTGAGTATTTAATAAGGCTCCTAAAAGTTGTGGTCAAAACAATTGGTTAATGTCCCCATTCTACCTGACAATAATCCTTCTAAGCCCTGTCTTGTCCTGTCACGCTGACAGTGTCACTGTGACGAGGTAATCCTTCGAGGAATATTTTAATCCCGAGTCCTGAGGGATTTTAACCTGTATTGATAAAACTGTAGTCTGCAGATAAGGGTATTTATTACTTAGTAGAGCAGCGCAGATTAAATTTAGTTTTTAGAAGCGCTTGTGTCGTAGTTTGTTTATTCGTTATTCAACCTTCGGCGTGGTCACTAAATGGGTGACTTTTATGGGTGTTAACATTGCTTCCGTGCTTCTGATGGCATATTACGATGTAGATGTATGGGTTTACAGAGGACTTTGGCCGGCCTAAAAACACCGTCACCAAAGTTGATACAGGCTTTATAAAATTTCTTTTATTTTCTACTTTCTATACATACAAGTAGTTACCATATATGTAATGTGGACATGTTTAATTCTTTTGCTCTAATGATAAAATGTACCACGCGTTTTTAGGGTTCCGTATCTAAAGGGTAAAAACGGGACCCTATTACTAAGACTCCGCTGTCCGTCTGCCTTTCCATCTGTCACCAGGTATGTCATGAACCGTGATAGCTAGACAGTTGAAATTTTCACAGATGATGTATTTCTATTGCCGCTATAACATAAAATAAGTATATAAGTCCCATACAACAAACGTATTTTTTTTTGTCGTATTTTGCGCGAGTCCAACTCGCACTTGGCCGATTTTTTTGTGAAACTATTTTTGTTTCTTGAAGTAAACCGGTAAAGAACCAGAGCACCGAGTGGGAAATGACAGCATAGATTGTCTTGGTGACTCGGACCTCTGTTCATACCCACTGTGTTTATAATAATATAATATTACCTTAATTAATCATCCTTGTGGTTTCAATGATTCATATAAACCCCCGTCCATATCAATCCCTGTTAGCTGAACTGATTTGAATAGTACCTACAGTGTGTATGAAGGAAGTATGTATGATGAAATAATTTACTGATAACACTATTATAGCCGATCCGCGACAGACTTTGTTTCAAATTTCAATAATCGCATAGAAAAAAGCAATTTCAGGCAATTTCAATTCTTTTCCCTATAAACATTGTACTGATAAAATAAATTACGAATTTTGGTAGAATGCGTAACTACTACGTTGCTATGACGATTGAATGTTTTTAGTCATTTGTTGCACACCAGCTCCACCAGTTTTTCGGTTTCTGAACTATCCTATGTTTTATTCGATCATTATATCTACATCTACAGCTAATTTCATCTTAAGCCATTTTGTCGCTTAGGCCTGTACGACTGTCAAACATACAAACATCCTTTCGCATTTATAAGTATTATTAGGAAGGATGAACAAAGTAGGTATGATTATACTGTTGACTGATACACTTTTTATGCCTAAACTACAAAATGGTGTCCCACAAATGACATGTCATGTGTCCAAGTGTCATAGCGACACCCAGAACATGCCATCACGAAACAGTCGCACAAAAACACATATCGCATTACGGTAATGATACCCCTGAGAGCGGGAATCGAACCCGCTGCGGTTGTGTGGTTTAACACCTACCAATGGCCGTCATCGGAAAGTTGGTACTTGACTGTAATCGTTTTAAAAATAATCTAATTTTAATAGAATATCTGAGCACTGGTGTGGTGATGCTGTATCCAACCTTTCGACACAGAGATCGTGGGTTCGAATTACAATAGTGCGTGATATTTAATTTAGCATGAATATTAAAATAATTATTAAACTTTTACTTACAAATAACAAACACTTACACGCTTCGATCAACAATAGCAACTGTTGATCGAAGCTTACACGTCATAGAAATTTATTTTTCATTATTATTTTACAAATGTTATATTCTAAGTTTATCACTCATGCTAAAATGTTATGTAGATATTTACATTAAATTCTGCGAGTTCTATAAAAAAAGTGATCGAATCTGATTCTGTGACGACCTCCTTGGCAAAACCGGCTTGTCCTAGAGTCTATTTATTTACCATCTAATATTATTGTTATAATACCTGTGTTAACAAATTAATAAATTAATATAAATAAGAGTCATGTCATCATCATCATTTGCACGACAGCTGGTAATGTATACGAAAGTAGCCTCTACGAATCTCACTTGAAACCTTTCACCACAATGTCTCTTTCACCGACGATCATCAGTGTCTTTGTCCTAAGAAGCTAAGTGACTCTGACTACTCCGTCCTACAGTGAATATCTAAACGGCACAATAAAGTCTGGGCCTTTACTCTGCAAAACGATTTCGACATTATCGATGACAGTGACAGTGCTCCGATGTATTCGACCAAACCTTAGAAATCATAATCTGTCATAGTAAAATGTAGGTATGATATCAATAGTTTATTGTCAAAAGTAACGGCGTTCGTTTCATCTTTCAAAATATAGTCTGAAACGATATGAAGTTTGTCCCAATACATCGTTTATCGTTTTCAAGAGTAGACGAGTATACGAGTATCTCTGCCGCGAGTCTAGCAAGACAGAGACAGGCCAATCAAAGCATTAATCCTGGTGCCAGTGGGAAGTTCTCATTACCATATACGGCCGAATTAGCAAACCGTGGTGTGCGGGCTGCAGCGCCCTTGAACCAGTTGTCTGCGCGTGCGCATACCGATTGCCATTAGGGCTGTCGGGAATGTCAAACTTTGAAAAGTTCATGCATTTTATATGGTCAAAATAAATTATAAGATAACAAAAATTATAAAAAATTAACAGCACCTATATTAGCAAAATGCAGTCAGGCGTGAACTTATTTCTCCTGATTCATATTGTTTAGTTAAATCATTTTTCGTGCTGTTTCTGGTGCCCCCCAAGACTTGATGCCCTAAGAAATTGCTTAATTTGCTTATGGGTCATCAAGCACTGAGGCTAGGGCGCCGCGTTTTCTAAGAAAATTAGTTGTCCATATGCCCAATTGGACAAAATGCAAATGTCGTAGAAAGCTATTTGGCTGCAATACCTTCTAAAACATAAGTCTAAGTCGTTCAGCCCTATATCCTAACGTATATGGGCAGTAATGGTCGAGTCCACGTTACACAACTGCTTTAAGCCTATGTATTCCACTTAGCTATAATCTGTGGCAGGGCACCATGTAAGTACATGTCGGCAAATAGACCAATCTAGAACTGAGGTACGGTTATTGTTTCTAGTAGCTAATGATTTCAAAGAGTCATGGGAGTAATGATATTGTACATCGTAATGGATTGTTGTTTGCCTGTTTAAAGTTAAGTATTTTATTGACTCAGAAAAATAACATTCAGACTTTTCTGAACTTTACAATTTTCCGGGCATCTTTGCCTATTCTTTCTCTGAAAACCTTATTCGAATTTAGCCCTTTTCTATCCTTCCATCTTTTCTTTGGCCTTCCTCTTTCATATGTCTATACATTTTGATGTATTTCTAGTGTAATATGAATCTATTTGATATCAACTTTCATAACAAACTATGTATAAGTTTTCGTTTACCAGGTATACCTAGTCCACGTGTTAGTGCCTAGTTCTCTCTTCTCTCCTCATCCGAGATTACGAGGTAAGGTACCTCTTACTTCACACAAAGACACATTATTGAAGAAGTTTATACTGGGTGGTCTCATCGATAAAAGTTTGATAACGATATTAGACAACAATCTCTTAGTTATGTGCCTTATTAATTTACATACATAAAGTAATGTGCTAATCAGATTTAAAAAACCGGCTAAGTGCGAGTCGAACTCGCGCACTAAGGGTTCCGTACCATTATCTATAAAAACGGCAAAAAAATCTTGTTTGTTGTTACTAAAAACAGAATGAAATAAATATTTAAGGGGGACTTAAATATTTATTTTATTCTGTTTTTAGTATTTGTTGTAAGAGCTGCAACAGAAATACATAATCTACAGCCATACATACATAGGCATACAGCCCTGACGGACAGCGAAGTCTTAATACGGAACCCTAAAAACCGATTTTTGGATTACGACATTGTTAGTATGGTTGGTTTGAATTCTATTGGTTGGAAAACTTTCGATAGCAATTAACTCAGGCTTTTCTCAATCAATTATAGAACAGTTAGTAGGTATACATACAAGCGATGGGCTTGCAACCTTTTATGTATGGAATACTAACTACTGCAAAACGTAGGCATGTTTCATTTTGGACGTGCGTCTAACTACCCCCTTTAGACATCTTACTACTTATGGAATACAGATGTGTTAGAATTTTTTCCAATTTCGTTTTCAATTTATGTTTAAAGTGAAGTCGGGCTTTATTCTAGTTTCGAATCATAATTGGACCATACCAGGAAAAGTAGCTTTGGTTTAGTTAGATTGGTTTTGTCAGATTGTAGCTTATAACTAGACATTTTGTAATACCTACTGTTTAGAAATTCCAAGCTTATAAGCACTTATTTGGAACTAGCATTTGCCCGCGATATCGTCCGCGTAGATTCAGGAAAAAACATTGAAATTCCTGAAAATCAAAAGAAAATTTTGGGAAAAAGAAGCCCGAGACTTTAAACTATCTCTATATGAAAATTCATCACAATCGGACCAGCGGTTTGGCTGTGATAATGTCACAAACTGATAGACAGAGTTACTTTCGCATTTATAATATTAAGTAGAGATTAGAAGGGTTAGAAAGTTAGTTAAGTTATGAAATGTTCTACAAAAACTCAGAGTAGAGATGAGCGAAGTGAGACAAGATCTCAGTGTCAACTATTGATCAAGCGAATCAAAATTTTAGTGTCGACTACTGAATGAATCGGCAGATGTGATTTTACGAATCGAAGTCTACATCTGCATGAAATTTAGCAGAAACATTTGTATAAATAAATAAATAGGATCACGATTGTAATCCCCAAGTACGGTAAACATCCTCTCAGATCTCCAGACGCTCAGATCCTTGGAGATGTCTAAAAGGGTTAGTCAGAGGCACGTCCAAACATTACATTTACTTATATCAACAAACCGTGAAAATGACTGACTCGTTTATCGAAGACTTATTTGAATATCTAAGCTCTTTTCTAAGATGCGAACTTTGAGAAATCTCAGTTCGGGGCAAAAAACTAAAAGGCCTTCTACCTAACAGAGGTGGGTATAGATAAATCAGTTAGGTAAAAACTTAGGTACGTAAGATTTGCGATTATCTGGGTATCTATGAATATTCACAAGCCAATATAATTTATATTATACTAATATTATAAATGCGAAATAGACTGTCTGTCTGTGAAATTTTACATAGAGGTGGTTTTAAGTCTTAAGACGGATTTTTTTTCCCAAATAATTGGTTTGATTTTCAAGAATTTCAATGTTTTACGATTAGGTCATCAAAAATTGTTTTTGTGAATCTACGCGGACGTGGTCGCGGGTAAAAGCTAGTATAAAATAATTACAATAAAAGCTAATACATCTATTCTGTACCAATAAATATTTATTGTGGCTCTTATTAACTGCAATAAAATACCGCCCACATTTAAGCAAACCATTTGTATAATCTGTGGTTAGTCACTTTTGCTAATTCATATGTGGTAGATATTGTTTAGAGATATTCGACTCCTGCGCATACCGATCTAGGAATTGCAAATAGATCGGATTACCATCACTGCAATATAATGAGAACTTTGAACAAGTAGTAACACGAAACACAGAAATAGATTTTCCTCCCAAATAATTCGAATTTAATATCATTTTATATTAGCAAATGATACTCGAAAATGTATTTCTATTATATCGTAAGTACCTTTTAATAAACTTCCCCTAGACATTCTCAAAAACAAGGCAAGTTAAATAAAAGCTTGTAAAAAGAAATCTGACGAAAATGTTTCGATCAAATTGACAAGTCAAAGACCATACTTTCGTTATTTAGGTTTTATCAAGGAGCTTTATTAATAGTCCCACATTATTACTGTTTCTGAATTCAGACCTCCTTTTTTTTCGGTTGAAATTCGACTCCACATTTACCTGCCACTTGTCAAGTCATGTCATAACATAAACATAAACCACTTCCAATGCAGTCACATGTTAATGTAATTGATAATATTTTAAAATTCAAATCAGCTTGTTATCCATACTACACACAAAAACATGTTTTCTTTTATTGTTTTTCCTTTGCATTTTGCGACCATCAGTTCTCACCAATATGACGCAGGTGGCATTTTATGGCGCTACAAAAATACCGAAACATAATTTGGAAATTGAATTATTTAATGACCACTCGGCCAACGACCGCAACACGATATGGATAATTTTATTTATTTAAGTTTATGCGTGAATTGTTAGCTTTAATATGTTACGATATCTGATATTTGAATAGCTAAAGTATTGGTGGTAATGATAAGTAGCGTGTAGGCGTTTATTGATGGCCATAGTGCTTTTTGTTGTAGTCAAATTAGATGAATATCATCATGGCTTAGTGTGGACAAGATCTTATCAAAGCAATAAAGTAAGCTAACTTGGAATTGAAACGCAGAGGGTAAACTAACTTAGGTTGAAATGTAGAGTCCGTCTGACAGTTCCAATTTTATTTGTGCCATTTTCATGATATTGCTGTTATGCCAGTGGGATTAGTAATAGGTTAGACCTTTTTAGGTACATCTCATTTAGCAGGGGTGACAATTGACAACATGATGGACGCGATTTTTGCAACGTTTTTCTTTACAGTTTTGCTTGAGATGTATGCATATTATTTTCGAATAATATTTGGTGAACGACTGGGATTCGAAACTACGACCTTCGGATCGAAACTCACTGAGTCAACATAGCTCGCATCTCTGGGATCAGTTGGATTGGTAGCTAAAGCGATGTAACCAGGCTTGCATCAAACAACAGGATGTTAGGACGCAATCCATACCCGTGTGACTATGATACATTCTGTACTCGTATAACGTAGACCTCCTGTAGAAAAACGTAGTGGTCGTATCGCCGTGTCTACCAAGCTCAGGTACCAGGCTCGCAGTGCCCAGCAGGAGATCGCGCAATCGATACATTATTTATCCCGAGATATGTTAATCGTTTTATTGGCGTGCGTGCGCGTGTGAACCATTGTTTCTTTACGGACACATTTTGTTGCTACTCAACTAGTTTTTACACGCAAGTCTTTTAGCTTATATAGCTTACATGATAATACAAAAATACCTATATAGGAACAGGTTGCTGTATGTCAAAACCAATTTCTTGGTGCTTTCTGGTGAATCAAAATGAGCCCGAAAAAGCCATTTCGTATTCATCTAGATTTTAGGAGTTACTTTGTTGAACTTTCGTCTCCATTAGATCAGCTCACTGTCACTAGGTAAGTAGCTATCTAAGTAGAAGAAAACTAACCAGAACTTAAGAAAGTACTAAATCAATCAGGCTTGCTTGAAGCCTTTCATATTTTATTTCTATGATCTCTTAAGCTTATCTTTGACCCCAAAGAAAATTAACTTTATGGAAACTGTAAATTATTATATGAATGGCACAGTTAGGCAGTAACTCTAAAATGACACGACCGCAGTGTCAAAGTGGTGTTACGTCAAACGTGCATCTATCACTCGATGTTGAGGAATGTTGTGACGAAACTAGAGAAACGTCTCTTTATGTTAATGATGAACTTGAGGTTGAGGTGACACTAAAAGTTGAGGTTTTGTAATAATCTTTGACCATCTAGGGCCTAGGCCGTAGATATGAACGCTACAGTCCCACACAATCGGCAATGCTAAGTAAGTAGGTAGATAGGTACCTAAGTATATTACAGACTAGATTCCGCCTAAATATTCGCGTGGGATGGTACCTGGATAAAAAGTATCCTATTATGTTATCCCTGGATACTTTTTATCCAGGTACCTATCACGCGAGCGAAGCCGGACGCTAGTAAGTAGGTACCTAACATATAAATTGTCTAAGTGTTATACGAGTAAGTTTAACAAAATGTCTGTATGTCGCTCTTCATGAGATAAATTCTTAATATTATTATTATAGAGGACGTCGAGCTTAGTTTATTTTTCGAAAAGACAAAATTATCTACCATTTATGACTTGCAGATGGTGCGAGTAGGTAGGTTTATGGTAAGCATTTACACAGCATAGCTTGGGATTTTATTGTGTTACCTGTCATCTTAGTAAATACCTAGGTACCTTAGTAAATGGGCACCTTCAAGACGTAAAAATAAAGTACCTATTTGATATAGTTTCAGAACCAAGAGTTGTCTAGGTAGAGTAACATTTCGTGTTGCCTCAAATTGCCCGAAGAGAGTTTCAGTAATACAGCCACCAATTTACTTGGAAACGTGTGAATGGGGAGACGGGGGACAGAAAGGCATTATGCTTTTTTATTTGACTCATTCAACGACTCGACAAAGTTTCTAAGTGCCAAATGGTCGACCTGAGAATAAAAAAAATTTATTTAGCTTCCGACTAAAACGATCTTATAATATAATTTTTGTAATAAAAGTAATGTCAGCAAGAAAAGTGTTTGTTGTCTAACACATTTATATTATGTTACTAGCGACCCGCCCCGGCTTCGCACGGGTAGCATGTTATTATACATATAAACCTTCCTCCTGAATCACTCTATCTATTAAAAAAAACCGCATCAAAATCCGTTGTGTAGTTTTAAAGATATAAGCAAACATACATACATACAGACGCGGGAAGCGGAAAGCGACTTTGCTTTATACTATGTAGTGATGTTATAATTGAAAACTAAACTTACTATGACAATTTAATATTTGACTAGCGACCCGCCCCGGCTTCGCACGGGTTTAATACATATAAACCTTCCTCCTGAATCACTCTATCTATTAAAAAAACCGCATCAAAATCCGTTGTGTAGTTTAAAAGATATAAGCAAACATACATACGCGGGAAGCGGAAAGCGACTTTGCTTTATACTATGTAGTGAAGAAGCCGAACTATTTATTTGTTTCTCATTGTTAATTCACGTAAAATATGGCACTTCATTCTGTTATAGAATAAAATTCTGCAAGTCTTAAGTTAGATTAATGGTATTATAATGTTTGAAGTTTTAATATTTAAGGAGCAGTTTCAATGAGATTATATTCAAGCAAATTAGTGAAAATAGTTTTTGATACAAACTAATTATTTTAATCCTATATTTTTAACCTTTCAAGTATGCATACTATATACCTACTATAAAGGAAGAAGGAGGAGCCCACCGGATATGACGTCTAGCTACCTAATCCTTCTGCGAAATAATAAAACAATAATGGTTCCTACGTACCTACTCATTGCGCATGATTTATTCAATATCCCACTTGACATTCTGGTCACCAACGATTTAGTATATCCGATGGATATCTATTTGCTTCATCATTTTCGTATTATGTCTATTTAAGAGTTAAAACTATCTTGTTTATTAATCATTTTAAATACCACGTTTTTTCTTGTATTGCTGACGTTTCGAGACAATTCAGATGCTCTTCATCTTGAGCATCAACGCCGTCTCGAAACGTCATCAATACAAGAAAAAACGTGGTAATTAGCCGTATTTCTATTTAAAATGTCTATTTAAAGCTAATTTATTGTGATTATTAAATTTTCGCTACTACAGTTAAGAGAGTGTGTAGGTATATGTACATAATTTACTCGTAACGTAATTAAATACGTAAGTATCTCCCTATACTATACGTTTAACGAGTTTCCTTATGTGTAAGACCACATCAGGTAAGACAACTTAATTTCAATGATTGAAATTCAATTTCATCTTCCCATGCATTTATTTACTAATTTTGTATTTATAGGTGCAGTTTGTTTTATTATGTTTTTATCATAGACTAGCGACCCGCCCCGGCTTCGCACGGGTAGCATGTTATTATACATATAAACCTTCCTCCTGAATCACTCTATCTATTAAAAAAAAACCGCATCAAAATCCGTTGTGTAGTTTTAAAGATATAAGCAAACATACATACATACGCGGGAAGCGGAAAGCGACTTTGCTTTATACTATGTAGTGATGGTGCAAACTAGGTGCAAATGCAACTACAGACTTGTGAGTGTAATAGACAGACATAAGTCAGAATTTTCCTAACGGCCATGGACCGCTAAAGCAAGGATCTTTTCTACGCATATTTCTCGGCCACTTCAGAACCGGCTATGGAACTAAGGATAATGGAACTAAGGTTACCTATTGAATATAGATAGATACATAAAACTGTATTGGAATTTCATTTTAATCTACGTTTGTCGTATTATTACGTGCTACTGGTACAATCACACTAATGTATGCATTGAACTTTATTGTAGTTTTTAGGGTTCCGTACCCAAAGGGTAAAAACGGGACCCTATTACTAAGATTTCGCTGTCCGTCTGTCCGTCTTACAGGGCTGTATTTCATGAACTGTGATAGCTAGACAGTTGAAATTTTCACAGATGTATTTCTGTTGCAGCTATAATAATAAATACTAAAAATAGAATAAAATAAATATAAGTGGGGCTCCCACACAACAAACATGTTTTTTTGCCGTTTTTTATAG
The DNA here is from genome assembly GCA_912999785.1 of Hydriomena furcata. Taxonomy (NCBI): domain Eukaryota; kingdom Metazoa; phylum Arthropoda; class Insecta; order Lepidoptera; family Geometridae; genus Hydriomena; species Hydriomena furcata. The sequence continues at coordinate 13,326,972 of OU538832.1, read as the reverse complement.
ATAATGTTACGGAACCCTTCGTGCGCGAGTCCGACTCGCACTTGGCCGGCTTTTTAAGACAAATTAGCATATTTTTTTTATGGAAAGTTTGTTTGTGTATAGACATTATGTTTCTATTTAAACTCACAGCTCAGTAGTAACTCTGCCATCCGTGCTGTATCAGTTATGTGGTTCCCATTTCTCATAATACAAGCTTTGCTTAGTTTTGGGCTTCCACCAATATTTATTTGACTTATTAATTTATTTAAATGTTAATTGTAACTCAAATCAAAGTACCTAATACCACGGGTCCATATTCTTGAATAATTCAGTATAAGTCGCGCGCGACGTAGTTGACAGTTTATCCGTGTATTCTTATTTATTTATCGAGGAAAACCTACGCACGAGCGCTGAATACGTATTACGCGAACCAGACGATTAGCAGTATTCTCTGAAGGAAATCGACAAGTGATTTATGCGATTGGCTACAAGTGAGCTCATTGACTTAAATAACCAAATTGTATACAGACAGGAGAAAACATCCCTTTACAACGAAATATTTCTCAAACTGCGGCACAGGATTTTTTACTGTTTATTTTACAACGTAAATAAACGAAATTCTATGCATCTCAATCATGCAGTCAGTTGGAGTGGTACCAATATATAGTAAAATAAATATTCAAAACCCATTTTCCTGAGGTAGACATAAAACGATGCAAAAAGTCAGCAATCGAAGCCAATAGGACAAAACTCAAACGGAATGCACGTTCGAATTCAATCTGTCGTGGGCTCGCGGTGCGTGAAACGAGCGCACTCGCTTGGAACGTCGCGCGTTCGCGTGCTGTGCGACGCCGGCTAATATTCGCACCATTGAATTGCATAGCGAGTTTTTGAAATTTAAATTTTAATTATTTTATGTACATACCTGTAAGATTCAAACCATCGTAGGCTTCCAATAAATTCAATAATCTCAGTCAGTAGGTTTTTCAGGACTTTATTATCAAACACACCCAAGTAATTGGAACGAAGTTCCTTATCGCGCGTTGTGAAAGGGGGCTAGACGGAAAAAATTCTTACGAAAAGTTGTCACGAAAAGTTGTCACGACACTTTTTTGCGATAGTATATCTATTAATATATATGTATATCTATTAATTGTGTCGAGGTCGAGGTCGAGGTGGAAGTGGAGGTCGAGATGGAGGTGGAGGTCGAGGTGGAGGTCGAGGTCGAGGTCGAGGTCGAGGTCGAAGTCGAAGTCGAAGTCAAAGTTGATTCCCCTTCCCTTGTCCCACGTTATTTTGTGAGAACTTCGTTCCATCCGGGTGTCCCTTGACACCTCTCAAGTTTTTTTTTTAATAAATACCCACATTTAATAAAATATGCTTATTATTTTTGTGTTGTACACTATAATTATCAAAAATACATAAATAACAGGACAAACATCTATTTATAAATCTGTGTTACAATCGGTAGGTACAAGTAAATAGGTAGGTATGTTAAGCTATGAATAACGTACAAGTAGAGCCACTTTTGACAGGTAGATTAATTTTAATAATAACTTTGCGTTACTTTATTGAAACAAGAATCGGAAAACGTAATGAATTAATTAGTCGAAGTATCGCAGGCAATGGAGCCAGTACCTATTGTAGTTAATTGACACATTGCCGTCGGTATGGCGTATAATTGCGGTATTAATTACCGAGCATTGCCTACCTGCATTGACCACACAGCCTGGACTCCTCACGCAACACTGTCAGACAACACATATGGGCTACATATCCTGTGTAAACCACCAACGCGATTCACGATGCGACCAATCAGAATGCATTTTTTACAAGCTTTTATTTAACTGGCAAGTAATGTATGTTTGTTCGGGTGGAATCTTGCAACTCATTTTTGAAGCAGTTATCCGCAACCGATTGATCTGAAATTTTGCATACTTATGTAACTTCGGTGACAATGCAATAATATGGTGACAGCAAGCTGATCTGATGATAGAGCTCGGATGTAGCCATAGCAACTCCTCAACTACACAACATAATCTCCTTGTTTGGGCTCGTTGGATTTGTCTTGGTGAGTATCAGAGCCCTAGAATTATAAAAGCTTGATTTTAAAACTATATCTATACTTATAATAAATCTGTAGAGAGGTCAATTCTGTACATGAAATATATTTCCAAAATAACTATCAGGGGGTGATTAGGGATCGATACTGATGCCAAAAATGCAATCAGTAAAATTTTTGTCTGTCTGTCTGTCTGTCTGTCTGTCTGTCTGTCTGTCTGTCTGTCTGTATAACCGTTATAGAAACAAAAATTACTCGACGGATTTTAACGAAACTTGCTACAATTATTTTTCATACTCCTGAGCTGGTTATAGTATACTTTTCATCACGCTAAAATCAATAGGAGCAGAGCAGTGAAGGAAAATGTTGGGAAAACGGGAGAAGTTACTCCATTTTTTGAGCTTCCGTCGCGTGTGCAACCTTAATGGTTAAAGATACACAGAAATCATGTATGACGGAAATGTTCTCCTTAAAATTATATAAAAAATATCCCACGACAGCATATGTCTATCTTTTATGGTTGACTCACAATAACACGTGTAACTCCCGATAGCTTAGCAGTTCGAAGCTTTCTGATTATATTTGTCTACTCTTACGTTTATAACACTCTCAGTCATCCCTAATTAAAAACGCGAACGCACAGGCAGGCGTCTTGCTTGGTACCTAGAGGCTAGCGAGTCACCTAGCGAGTAGCTTCGTAAAACGAACATTCTCGAACGTTCGCGACCGGCCTAACAGCTAGGCGTCAAACTCGCAGTTCGGCCGGTCGCCGAACGTTCGAGAAAAAAAGAAATCATCAATAATTGTCTAATGACAAAAAGCTGTGAAAAAAAACGTTTTATATAAAGACATTCTGTAGTATATTTAGTATCAGCATTGCACCCGTGCGAAGCCCGGGCGGGTCGCTAGTCTATACTTATAATAAATCTGTAGAGAGGTCAATTCTGTACATGAAATATATTTCCAAAATAACTATCAGGGGGTGATTAGGGATCGATACTGATGCCAAAAATGCAATCAGTAAAATTTTTGTTTGTCTGTCTGTCTGTCTGTATAACCGTTATAGAAACAAAAACTACTCGACGGATTTTAACGAAACTTGGTACAATTATTTTTCATACTCCTGAGCTGGTTATAGTATACTTTTTATCACGCTGCAATCAATAGGAGCAGAGCAGTGAAGGAAAATGTTGGGAAAACGGGAGAAGTTACTCCATTTTTTAAGCTTCCGTCGCGTGTGCAACCTTAATGGTTAAAGCTACACAGAATTCATGTATGACGGAAATGTTCTCCATAAGAATTATATAAAAAATATCCCACGACAGCATATGTCTATCTTTTATGGTTGACTCACAATAACACGTGTAACTCCCGATAGCTTAGCAGTTCGAAGCTTTCTGATTATATTTGTCTACTCTTACGTTTATAACACTCTCAGTCATCCCTAATTAAAAACGCGAATAAGTAATAATTGTCTAATGACAAAAAAGCTGTAAAAAAAAACGTTTTATATAAAGACATTCTGTAGTATATTTAGTATCAGCATTGCACCCGTGCGAAGCCCGGGCGGGTCGCTAGTTTTGAATAAAACAACTTTTTTTTCCGCTCTCCTTGACCCGCACACACCTCAGCGGTTTGACAGAATTGTTTGTTTAAAGAAATGAAGCCATTATGCGTCTATTGGGCAGTGTGTTCGATGCCTACCTGCGACAACGGTGCAATTTGTACGAAATTGACCAACGACCTGCTAAATTACAGAGGTGTTCGGACATTTGAATTACCTAACTCGACTGGTTAGAGCCAGTAGTCTTTATTATAGGCTTAATTTTATTGTACCTAAGAGAAGTTAGGATTACGACCAGTCGAGAATAATTGATCATACTCTGAGGTACTTAGGTACTTAAAGTGGTACTTTCGCGTAATAATACCTACGCATACGCACCTACCAACACGGATGTAGGTACCTACTTAAGAAGATTATAGGCAAATTTTTGATACATTACTGCAACTTTCGAAAGTACTGCAAGAAAGGACTGATTTTGAAAAAAAAAAAAATGTTTTGTACACTTTTTTTAAAACTAACTTTCTATGGTGTTTTCCACACACTATTAAACAAATTGGACATAATAATGTTGCTCTAACAACATGAACGCTATAACCTATTACGAGCGTCTATATTTAAATACCCTTTAGAAATAAAAATCATTATTATGTATTCCTAAATAATATGTCATCTGTATGTATGCTTATATCTTTAAAACTACACAACGGATTTTGATGCGGTTTTAATAGATAGAGTGATTCAGGAGGAAGGTTTATATGTATTAAACCCATGCGAAGCCGGGGCGGGTCGCTAGTTCAATTATAAGTAAAAACATTTTATTTTATTTTATCATTAAACACATTTTTAATTATTCTTTGACTTACCTACTTATTCCGTTTGACCGTTTGACTTCCGCTGATGAAAGTTTTCGAAAAACACAACTTTCGCAGACCATATTAGGAAACACATGAACACACACTAACCACAGATTAAATCGACAATTACTACCAACTATGCAGTAGGTGCGCAAACCAGCCTGTTTGTCTGTCTGTATATTTGCTCAGTCACACTCAAATCAACTGAACAAACACACATACCAACATACCTTCCCATTGGATACTTTTCCAATTCGACGGGTACCATGTTTTAAATTAATATTGGTTTTGTCGATTTGTAAGATTTTATTTCGTTTGCATTAGACATTCTGTTTGGTTACTGGAAACCGCTCATTTTCTAATTGTTCTCTGTTCTTTCTTGTACTTTTATGCTTTCACTACACTGGTTTATTCACTAATCACTCCTTCGATAACTCCTTCCCTCCTTAAGGCGTCCCTTTTTAAGGCCTATTTGGTCTTTCTAAGTACCTACTTGGCAAAAGCAAGACCATAACTTAAATTTAGCAACAGGTTGCAAGCCGTATCGTGATTCTTATTAAATTTTTTGTCCTGATCTATAAAATAATAAGTAGATATGTATTTTCAAAAAATAGTTTTAAAGTATTTTATCAGTTATCTGGTTCCCATAACTTTGCTTAGTATGGAGACAAGATGGCGCTTTGTGAAATATCCACCAATATTAAAAATAATTTAATTTAATTTATGAAAATAACAAAGGTGTTTTGTACTTCCATATCAATAATATTAGCATGAGCGCGGACGCAGCAAATGGAACACGCACCTTCGGCGTCACTCAAGAGTCAAGACCATAAAGTTGAAAATTAACATGCGTTCACAAATTTATATTGGCCCATGAATTATTAAAATTTATTTTTTATTCAAATTAATGATGATCCCGCGATTATTCGGTATGAAGTTGTAAATCTGTCTTGTTATTCAGAAGTGTGAACGCCACGAGTAGGTATGTCAGAAAATATTTATTTAAATATTATTGATTGAAAATTGTGTCTGTTTGGTATTATTCCATGGCTTTGCAGTCCCAATGGGTTTAATAGCCATCGCTGGCATCATTGTGTAACATTTCCGTACAAACTATCATCGTTGATGTAAGTACCATACCATCACAAGAGTAGTGACCACTTTACCACCATTTATAATCGTGAATGAACATGGACACTGCAAGATGAATGCCCTCTTTACACGAGGACAATAACTGTCTGCCAGTTGCAGCGTGCAAGTGATAGCTTTATTGGCTCAAGCAGTTTATTAAGAGCCATCGCGATACATCACTTCGGGTTATTGTTTGTTTGCAATAATTTAAAACCTCGCACTTGGTTCAATGATAAATGGCCGTCTCTCGCGCTGTTGCTCGACTGGACAGTTTGATATTGCAACACTAGACACGATTATGCTAAGCAATGGCAATAATCTGACGCATACTCTATTTAAATGTGTTATTAAAGAGATTCTTTGTTTTCTCTGCCATTTTTTAAAAGGCAGGATATTAGTTTTGTCCAACTAGATTTACATTTTCGATTTACGTTGCGAGTCGATGATAAATTTGTTAGAAGATGAAGTTCTCTATTGAAAAACACTTTTTCAAAACAAGCTTTTGTACAACCATCAAACCTTCGAACCAAAATCAGAGCACTGACATCTGTCACATAATATTACATTGTCATCGGAAGGTATGCCAAGTTTAAACTCAATCAAATTGAGTTGTGTCACAGTTGTGTCCTTTGAACAGCTCCTGACTCCATTATCAGATCAGCTTGCTGTCACCATATTATTATTGTATTGTCACAGAAGTTACACAGGTATTTGACCCGCACATACTCGTACTAACAAACAAGGCAAGATCTTTTAATAAGCAAAAGCTTTTAATAAGCATTTGGATAAACTGTCAAGAGGGTAGGTATAGGTACTTGTTGCCCTTCATTTTGCTTGAACTAGCTTCATGTAGCGTTCACAAACAGAATAGCGATCAGTATTCCTCTCATCATCTTGCGGACGTGACATGATGTAAACGATACTAACTCGGGATTTAGCGACCCAATCCACTAAAATGTTATGTGCCAGTGATTTAGGCTTTCCTGTTTAGCTACTGGAATGGATGCAAGCGGAAACTAAATATTATGTTGAGATTTGTCTGATATTTTTTGTATTTAGAAATAAAACATATTAGTAGATAGTTTTATGGAAAATTATGGGCTAAAGAACCAAAAAAAAGCTAAGTTAACTAAGCTATTAACAGTACGAGTGCACTCGCTTATTGTGGCAATTTCATCCCAAAGAAAACCTTTCGACAATGTAATGGTTTTTTTAAATAAAAATCTCTGGTATTAAAACCCGTGTTGGACTAACGAATACGGAATGGACATCTCGGCGAAACTACAAGAAGAAGTTGAAGCCAGGGATACTGTGAATAGAAAACCCTTCTTGAGAAGCTTGCAGAAAACTCCATTGATGGAAATTTGACAGTCAAAGAAGTCCATCTCCAGTTCAATTAGGCAATAGCTACCTTGCTTACTCGTAATGTTCGGGTACTTAATAATCGTCAGTAAGTTCGTATCATGCAAACCAGGCTTTAGTGCGTAATATAGGGATACAATGCGTAAGGATGTCAATTTCTAATATATAGTATATCGAAGGTAAGTATTTACATGAATCATTTTCCATCAGTTTTTAAATTTTATCTATCATCTCAGTGTTTTATGCCTTTAATTCGACCTCTTTCGGAAGCGGCTAGTGTAGCCAAAAAATAGCATTTCTATGATAGGAAGAATACAGTCGTAAACTTTCCAAAACGCTTGTCTGACAAAATGAATGTTTATGACATGTCCGCGGAAACAGCAAACAACTTCATCGATAGTTTACGATCGTTCTCAATTTGAAATACGATGTCCGAGGAGGTTTTATTGAAACGTCGTCGGTGGCACCAAGAAGGTCGTTTTCTGTTTCCCGTTGGACAATACAAAAGCTCAGCGAGCGTTGTTGACTTAGGAAGTGTCCGGGAGATAGGGACCACCTACGCTTGGCGACTGTATAAAGCGAATGGTTGGTTGGTGGCTGTCAGAAGAGAAAATAATGGCGTCGGAGTGTATCTAGGAATAACGAGCGAGATCGCATCGAGAAGATGGAGTGGAATGGCCGCCAGTTTTATGATCGAATGATGCGTTATTGAGAAACGTGATATTGGTGAGAGATAAAATGAATAATATTTCGTGTCGAATGACACTTTGCCTCACACAATTTATGTATGACTTGAAGGTAAGTAGGTAATACATATTTATAAAAATATAGGTAAAGTTGATGTTATTGATTTTGATATTCCATCAATTGGAAAGGTAAAAAAGGAAAGGTGGAAAGGGAAACATGACTCTAAGAGACAAATCAACTAGAGACCTCTAAATATAATTTATGTTCTTACTAAACTATGGTTTAACCAAATTTAAATTAACAACGGAAAATATAACGAAGAGATAAAATCACACTATTTTAATCGCAAAGTATTGAAGACATACTTTTAGATCTATGAAAAAGTCATTACATTTTAGGCATATGCCTACAATTTGCAGTTAGCATTCCAATGACAAGTTGCAAGCTACGAGTATGTGTGTGAGTTTTGAGCACAAAAACTTATGAATGAGGTTTGAACCAGAATCTTCGGATTGAAAGTCGAGGTACCTTCCACTCGGCCAACACGGCTCTTTGAGAAGGAAGAGATAGCAAAGTTGAAATGAAACAGTACAATACAGTATTGTCATAGCAGCAAACGAATGCATTTAATAAACCAGTTGAATTCTATTATCGATTTCTCGTTTAAATCGAACGTGTCGCGAGTTCGTGACAGATTCGTAATCGATTACGCTCCATTCGTGCGCTCCCGATTCAGTAATTGGAACGAAAACAGTGCGGAGTCGCGACAAATATCTTGAATAAGACGCGCGGACGCGTGTTCCCTTTTTATTTTGCTTTTTTCCGACATGCGAGGGACACGGCTCGTTAGGGGCACGCCTCTCCCAGGCCGTGGCGCCTGTCACTATCATCGCATCTCCTCATTACTCAGGAGATTGATGCGGAACACCGTGCAACACTGACTTCGCACCAAAATAACCTCGCATTTGTCAAAGCGATGCGAGCACTAGGATCAAGAGTTATTAAATGTAGAGCCCTCAGCCTCAACGCAACAGGTGCCTGCGTAACGCGATATTTGGGCACGTAACATCATAACAGCCGACATAAAAATGACTAGAACGGACAAAATGCAGTTGACAAAAAATATATTTACAGTTTTCGTAGAAACAGTCGCGAGGACGTGAGATATTTGTTGTGATAATATTAGTTCTTAGCGTATACGTTTCCCTGAAGCGTCGCGCTTCTGGGAGCAACTAACTCGTCGGTGACATATTAATTGCTAATAGACTGAGATATTCATCCCTTCAACCGAATTACGTATTTAGAACACGCATGTGCTTCGCATATTGCTAAAGATACGAGCCGTGATTGGAATTATTTGATATTTGTTTTATGCTCTTTAGATGGTTGCTCAATCGAAATTCAACGCATATTTTTGTCAGAGTGCCATAAAACATGGGCTGTTAATAGAAATAGCGTCAACGATAACAAACTGTTAGGACTGGAATGCTTGATTTTCATCAAAAGGATTGGTTCGATTGGTTATTTCTATTATCTAAATATTAAATCAATTACGCAGCATCGAACGTAAACTTGAGGGATTAGAGATTACTTTCTTTAAAAGCTTTTCAAGAAAAAAAACTTTGTTCTTAAAAAGTGCGTAAATTACAACAATTAAAGTTCCAATTGCTTATAAAAGCTGTATTATAAAAGTTCCACTCCTAAAAGGTTATGTCTCACTAAAGCCACTTAAACGCCTTGACTGCCTTTTCGCACATTTTTTGCCTCTATTCATTACGACTTTCCGAAGAAATTGAATTGTTAAAGTGAACGACAACGGCGGAAACGATTCATCACAATTGACAGGTAAAATGTTTACTCAAGGACAATTTGAGATAAAAGCCCATGGCGAATTCCATCATAAAGGAGAGGTGTCGTGCCTTATCTCATCCCATGAAATTGACTTTGTCACTGGCCATAAATCTCCCGAAATGCCGGCAAAAAGTGGCATCCCGATGCGTTCGGATCCGACGGATGTTTACACAACAAGCGAGGCGTCCGCAATTCACTCACTTTTTTGCTTTCTATAGAAATCTTTCTGCGGGTTCGCGCGTTTTGTATTCATTCTTTAAAACGTAAAAGTTAAAAGTGTTGTCGGATTAAATAAACAGAAACAATTGGCAATGCAAAGTGAATAATCCGAAGTATTTGCTTACGAATTTATAGACGTGCATTTGCATGTGAATATTTACTGGCCTCTCCGCAGAAACATATGCCATTAATGGAAAAATATGATGTTTTTCAGCTGAGGACGAATGAATTAATATCGGCTTTAGACACATTTCCTTTATGGCGCTGGAGTGTTGCCAATAAAGTAGTTTTAAGGCTAACTTTCTGCGAGTATTCGACGGCCATAACTCGAGGCCCGGATGGCAATAAATGTCACCCGGGAGGCGCTACCTAGCACTATCAATCCGGTTTGCATCCTATCGAGTGTCTCCATCGGTCGCCATTTTGACTCAGCGTAGTGAGCGCCAAAAAGACAGTGTTGCTATTCCAAAAAATAACCAAGGGTTCGTTAAATTCACATGCCAGGAGTTCCGTAACCAATTTACGGAATATCCAACTATTCCGTAAATTTTTAAATAATTTTGTTGATTAATCGACTTTTCAATCTACGAGCAAATAGAATGTCTATTTCTCTACAAGGTTTTCCGAAATGTTACAAAGTGTATCGATATTTTTATTAAAATTGACGTTACTAAAACTATTTAACTGTTTAGAAAGTCAATAGCGATGATAGTTGCTTTAGAAACCACAGATTCCGACTTCTTCTGATACAGATGAGCAAACAGCGAGGTCTCACTATAAGGATTTCGTTTATACCGTTTAGTCACGGAAACCTAAAAAAAAAAGTAAAAAAATAGGGATGTCTGGTTTCTGGGTAAAAAATCAGTGCCGTATGGCAAGCGTGCTGTTGCGGTTGGTTTGTTTAAGGTCGTTTTACTGCGTCTCGTAGGCAGCTCGAATTATACGGCTAGTTTTATGCTCAGCAGTAATTTGAATTATTAATGGCTATGATTTGCGGCTGCAGCCGTGAGCGTGAGGGTTGACAATGGCCAGAGTGATTTATTGAGCCGTTTTTGAATGGAAATCGTTTATGCGTTATATTAACATGCAGCTAATTTAAAAGGTCTTGCCATGCTTCTTTTTGTTTCTTATAAACTTCGAGTAGCATGTTCATTAATTGAGTTTTAACAGATGCAGTTTTTTGTGCTTTAAGACTTGTGTGAAGACAGGTTAAAATTGTCTGATATTATGCTATTTGTATTTTAAAGTTATTAATATTAAAGTTATAGACTGTTCGCAACGGTCTTATCGCAACGGCTCAAGTGGTTCTAATGTATTTTTTAAGTATTCTGTAATATATTATGTTAGTGTTAGATGTTTATTTAAAGCTTCCGACATTTCATATGGGATTGGCACAACATGTTTTTCTTTTCCGCTAAGGTACTTCTATCAGCCGTCTCATTTCGGTTTTTTTAAATATATTTTTATAAGCTTTCACCCGCTTGTTCTTTTGTATTTAACCTTTTAGGTGATTTGTTGTAGATGAGGTTTTATGAATTTAGAGAAAGGAATTCAATGCACCACTCAACGAATCTTGTGTGATACATAAAGCTTTCAATTTTAGAGTTTATTATTATAATATTATACTAGCTGACCCGTGCCCGCTTCGCTGTGCGTAAGACATTTCTTTTTTGTAGACGTTTTTAAGGTGTACAATACTGTAGTACATTATTTTGATATATCTCGTGGGGTTCAGCCAGCATTTGCAATGTAAGCGCAAAAAAATGTGTTTATTTACGACATCACATTAGAAACCTCTAAAATTATCAGTGTTTCTCTACTATATTATGCATGTATTATACATATAAACCTTCCTCTTGAATCGCTCTATTTATTAAAAAAAACCGCATCAAAATCCGTTGTGTAGTTTTAAAGATATAAGCAAACATACATACATACATACATACATATTACATACAGACGCGGGAAGCGGAAAGCGACTTTGCTTTATACTATGTAGTGATTTATGATCAGTCTGAAGGTGCAAGTGGGCATATGCCAAATATAATGTATGGACGTGCCTCTGACTGATGTCTACCATAGGTAGACAGGAGATAAAAGTCGTAATCCTATTTCATTTTATTTTCTTGTCGGTCGTGGATAGAAGAAAAAGTTCAGTCTGAAAGTGACCCAGTAAGCATATGCCAAATATAAAGTTTGAACGTGCCTCTGACTAACCTTATTAGACACATTTAAAAGATCTGTGCGCCTGGAGATCTGACAAGATGTATTACCCTAAATGCTCGTGATCCCGTTTCATTTCATTTCCATACCAATTGTCGATAGAAGAAAAAGTTATTTCCATAGTCTCATAAAACAAACAATGACAATCGACAGTTCTAAAAATATCACAAAACATGTCTCCGATGATTTATTTCACGGAATGTTTATGTTAGCAGGACGTGGTGGCGTCTACTCTGCTCGTTTTGGTTTACATTATCAGCTACTTTTACCCTTTCCCTTAAACCCTTATCACAACGGGATAAGACTCAATTTCATGTATCACAAACGCAAAAGTTGCCGTATTCAAAGTAAAGTTACCCAACTTATCTTTACCGTTTCTTTTACGCTATCGTTTTGAACTGTGAAGGAGATTCATTTGTGAAGTTGTTAAAGTAAGTTGGTATTCTTGTGGTGTGGGTGTGGACTATAGGTGTGGGTAGGTACGCGGCGCAGGCGCAGCCTTGCTTCTCACCTCGCATTGGGATTCAGGTACAGTTGGTCAATTAATTAATGATTTCATAAAAAAACTATTTTTAAGGAAATCTTGAGATGAATAACTATTGTTACAAAAATCCTAGTACATAATATGTATTAAAATATCGAATTTTTATTGTTATGTTTGTATGCTTCACGTGATCTTTGTGATTTTATTGAAAGAAATACCTTTTAATTTTGACTTTCCCTTTAAGCCACTCGCCGATATTTATAATGACTTGTGGCTATTGACTGTCTGTACATATTTATGAGGTTGCCCCATACTATTCAATATGCAAATTTTAAAACCTACCAATTTATAATAATCAAAACTTTAAAACGTAGTTATAATACCTTGTTAGTGTGAAAAGAAGTGCCAATAACTATAAATGTTTCTGCCTTTGTGAAACGTCGTTTTTAATAATATATTTTTTATGGTGGGCTGTAGGTTAGTGATCATGGTTTGGTTAGCCTAGTTTTAAGCCGATCATTTTAGTTATGGAACCTTCTACGCTGTCATTAGCTAACCTTTACGTAATAACTTAAGACAGAAGGACCCTTAAAGTAGGGACTGAATAAATTAACCGACTTGATATTATATGGATCTCACAACTTTTTACGGTAGAAGGACTGAGTTGCGTTGCGAGACTTGGCTTTTTTTACAAGTTATGTTTTTGATGGCATTATAATAATAATAAATGTAACTTGTCTAATTTTCTCTTTCAGTACTTACGTCATACCTACCTACTTGATATCAAAAATGCTCACATATTTAGTGAATAGAACATACTAAAACTCCCATGGCATGTTAGCAACAAATACAATCCAGCCTCCACTAAGAAGTGTGGGTGGCATCCTCGTAAACTATTTGTTAAAAAGTTAAACATCTTGAAATGTCACTGTCACACGCCCCCTTGAGAAACTGATTGTCATTATTGGTGCGAGGTTGTGCTTGTGCAGGTTGCTACCATTAATACTCGATGCAGATTATTGAAAATCAATTCAACTATTATCGAGTTAAAACTACGAGCACCTAGCTAGCTAATACCTCTTTAGGTAATTAATATCGTTATCTTTCTAGAACGCATTTAGCGATGTGATTCTGAACAGAAATATCATTAGGTACTAAGTGTGTCCTAAAATGTTAAGCATGATCTTAAAGTTTGTTGTAGACGGGCATAAGTATTTGGTATAGATCTACAAATCAAAACAAACGCTAAAAATTTTCAGACAATTTTTTAAGAATTTGCAAATTTTCAGTTCAGTTTTCTCTAGCCTTTAGCTAGGCTCTAGCTAGAGCTTTTGAATTATTAAAATAAATTACTAATCTCTCTAAGTCCCAACTATGAAATAACAGCGATGAGAACTCGAACGAAAGCCATAACCCTTAGTAACCCATTGTAGAAAAACCGTATACATTTGTTACGTTTAAAATTTTATTATTTCCCGACCCGCATCCTAAAACAAAATGTCTGTGGCCACATGTTTGTTTACCTTGTCCAAAAATGCATTCGTCATGGCTTTACACAGAATACAACGTAGTTTCTGGGCCCTACAATGCCCTTTAGAGGGTAAATTTTAAAGAGCGTGTGATATACTCGCGCTTGTAAGTAGTAGATATGAACCGTAGGCAAAAGCGCGGATACGAACACAGAAATAGAATAAAGCTCATCTATCAGAAAAAAATTCTTTTTATATGGGGCCAAGTGAAATAAGTTGAGAAAACTCTATAATTGCCCTTGTTATTAGCGTTGATATATGCACTGTTGCTAATCTTGGAATCAATGTCGTAGAGTAAGATGTGGTTTGAAAAAAAAAATAGAGTTCCTTAATAGAGTTGTCCTACTTTATATTTCAAACTATCGTGATTAGTAGATCTAGATTTTTACACGGGTCTTTAACACGTAATTACTTTTAATTATTTTTCCCGACGTTTCTGCTATGTTACAATGGCAATGGTCGCGGGCACATTTCATTTAACATTTGCGAAGACATCGCTGTTAATATAAAGTTCATGTTTATACCAAACTTGCTTATTTTTTTTTAACGGCAAGGCCATATCCTAAATTCTTACTCCTCTATCTCCCTCTAGTCAATTCTGGATGTAGAGAATGACATGTTTACCATTGTTATTAGTTATTTCGGATAATCGACCGTCACAATCGATGTCATACTTCTAGGCTTGTGAGAAAGGGTTGGCTTTGCTTCCAAGCTTTAGTATCCTAAGAACCGGTGGATGTGACATGACGGCCGTATTATAAGAAGAGGTACTAACTTTGATTAAGTATTATTTTCAGCTGTTCGATGTCTATAGACTTCTTGTTCATGGGCGATTTTGGTATATTGCTTCAGTGAGGACAATAAAATAGCTCTAGAGCAATTATTAAGAATGGTAGTGACGTCAAAAGTTCACAAAGATTTCCCTGAATAAAAAAGTTACAAACACTCAAGTAAAAGCACTTTTAAAGCTCACCCAACTATCATAATCACTAGATACCTTACTATAACATCACACGCAATTTTGAACTATAAGCAAACAAAAAAAACTGCACATTTAGCTATCGTCTAGTATGCTAACTGCCTACTACAAAATGTGAGCATGTGCCAAATATAATGTTGGGAAGTGCCTCTGACTACCCCTATTAGTCATCTCTAGGAGAAGTTCTGAGAAGATATTGACCGTAGGTCTTGGGGATTAAAGTCGTGATCCTATTTCATTCCATTTTATTTACGAAACGGTCACCGCTTCTTTAGGAACGCTTTAGGAAACCAGTAAGTACTTTAGTGGTTTTTGTTGTCGCGACTTTATTGTGTCGTGGAAGTTATGCAATTAATGGCATTCATTGTTTCTTAGTATTATCTCATTTCTTTAAGAATCGTAAAATATAATTGGTTTGTTGCTTTTAGTAAATACTTTTAGGAACGTTAACCCTAAGTTCCTAAGAAGGTAAAATAATAAGGAAAACGAACATCCTTTGGGATAAAGCAATATTGATTACACTACCTTGAGCTATCGGTAACTTGAGCCTTGAGAGAGTAATTTTCCTACGCTCGATATTACGTCCGTCGTTAGTGGTTGCCGTTATGTAGCAAACCAGAACTTTAAGATTTCGTAGCGATTAAATACAATCTAAAAAAAAAAAAAAAAACGAATTTCTAATATAATTGATAGTATGTATAACAAGAAACTTTACTAAGTATAATTAAATACAACTACGTAGATATATTATTTCTCAAAATTCTTACTGAAGAAAGTAGGAAGTTTTTAGACTTTTTCAATTTATTGACACATTTTTGAACTACAGTTTCTTTCAAGTTTTATAAAAACCTACATAAACATAAATGTAATTAATATGAGACCACCTCGAAGATGATTTCCTACACAATAGAGAAAAAAATAATTAATGCCCCTGTAAAAAGTTATGTCTATTGGCTCAAAAACTTCTTCCTTTATTTTGTTCGGTAAAATCAACGAATACCTATCTCAAAACATGTAAGTAATAAAATAAAGCAATAATTTCTCTTTCGTTATTAAATATAGCCAATAAATTGTTTTATGGTGATACTGAATTCAAACTTTATTGATGTTTTAATGTTTAGTATCGATACTTTCATTTTATGTTTATAAGTGTTTGTTTTATCGGTCTATAGTTCCCAATGCATATTAAAATCAATATATATCTATTGTACAATTTAATTTTTAATTTAAAAATGACAGCGAATAACTAAATTTTAAATTACCTATCAATTAATAAATAATTTATTCCAATCATAAATGTTATTTACGAGCCGAAAACAGCGTAAAATTTAATTTAAAATAGTCTATGCAAATATCTATAAATAATCGGACACGACCATAAATATCGGCTCGTTGTGAGGCGAAGTGAGGAGGTAGACTTAGGTAAGAGGCGATCGTTAATATCATTACGATACCTTTAAAGGACTGTGAGAATGACGGATGACATCGGACCACCCTGATGTAGTTTACTATGACAACTCACTTTTGCGTTGGATTAAATAGGTGCTATTGAATCCAGAGATAGACAAAAATATTCAAAAATATGAAATGCACAACCAGCAAGCACTCCCAAGGAGGATTGACATCAGACAGGCGGCCAGTTGTAAAACACAGCAATCCAAATCTATTTGCAACATCTACATGTTGTGTCGACTCCACGAGAAATAGGATAAGGTCAAAAGGAAGATTATCATTATATTCTACACGTGGTTTAGAAGATATAGAGTGAGAATAAGCAGTTGAGCTAGGTAGGTACCTATGTAAAGATTGTTGCAAAATATCTGTAGATAGCTCTACCGGTTCAGATCACTATAATCCCAGTCGGAAGTTTCCAAGACAGCATTTCTAGATTTATTGGCACAAGATAATTTCCCTATTTTATATGCCGTTGAACTGTTCAACAAAGTTTTGCTATTGAACAATGCAAAACGCCATTATTCAAATAAAACAAGTTAGTTTACCGAATGAGCATTCTTGTAAACTGTGAGTTTTTTTGTTGTTTCGAGAACCAATCGTAGCTCGCTCTATTAGTTTTGTAGAATTTAATTTGTATGCAAATGAAACGCGGCATTAACGAGATGACGAGATGTTATTAATTTGCGTGTCTCGAAGGCTTAGCGAGTGCCATTGATTGCTTTATTTTGCATCGCTGTTTGCAGCGGCTGATCTGTTTGTTCAGATATATTCACCTTTTTGTTCATTAATTAATAATACAGAGAGCTTACTATTATAGAATAGTGTTTACTCTAAACTAGTACATAAAGATCTAGACTTTTGTCTGTTTGAAAACAAATATTTACAACTAGCGACCCGCCCGGGCTTCGCACGGGTGCAATGCTGATACTAAATATACTACAGAATGTCTTTATATAAAACGTTCTTTTTCACAGCTTTTTTTGACCCCTTCTAGTACAATTGCTGATTTTTGGAGTACAATTCGTACAATTCCATAGATTTGTAACTGCATTAAAATTAACCCTTATCCACGGTGGGTCGGGCTGCATAGTATCACACGATTTCTATGATTCTTTTTTTATGGAATAGTTAATAATGTTAACTTTTTTAATGAGGGATGACTGAGAGTGTTATAAAAGTAAGAGTAGACACATATAATCAGAAAGCTTCGAACTGCTAAGCTATCGGGAGTTACACGTGTTATTGTAAGTCAACCATAAAAGATAGACATTATGCTGTCGTGGGATATTTTTTATATAATTTTAAGGAGAACATTTCCGTCATACATGATTTTTGTGTAGCTTTATCCATTAAAGTTGCACACGCGACGGAAGCTTAAAAAATGGAGTAACTTCTCCCGTTTTCCCAACATTTCCCTTCACTGCTCTGCTCCTTTTGATTGTAGCGTGATGAAAAGTATACTATAACCAGCTCAGGAGTATGAACAATAATTGTACCAAGTTTCGTTAAAATCCGTCGAGTAGTTTTTGTTTCTATAACGGTTATACAGACAGACAGACAGACAGACAGACAAAAAATTTACTGATTGCATTTTTGGCATCAGTATCGATCCCTAATCACCCCCTGATAGTTATTTTGGAAATATATTTCATGTACAGAATTGACCTCTCTACAGATTTATTATAAGTAGTATAGAAGATATAGATGATACCAGTACATATACCTAGTACCTACCTAATTCAGTTGTGGCAAGATTTATTGGTACTTGTTACCAGTTCTGTCACCGGCTTGGTAATGGTAGTTACGCTTGCATTATGTTATGGCAAAGAGTGAAAGGGAACTAGGTACATTTTTTGTATAAAAAATATGTTTGAGTCTTATGAAGAGTAGTACTTACATTATGTAGGTAAGGTAAGCAGTGTCAAAGGATCTCAGGCAAATCTGTAAAACAAAAACGCTTATTTAATTTAATACGGATAAGTCAACCAAAGCTTGTATAATGAGAAAAGGAGTCTTTTACATAATAAATATCTTCTGAATAGATTTCCTTGAGGTTTTAGTAGGTAGGTATTGAGATAATGCTACTAATTATTAATTTTTACACGGGTCTTTATCACCTTGAATTTGTTTTCCCGACATTTTGACTATGTTACAAAAGCCATGGTCGCGTCATGAATAATAATAATGCCACTAAGTCATAACAATGTTCACTATTAAGTCACAAAACATAAATATGAATTAAGTAAATGATTATTCCTGTCATATTCTACCGAAACACGCTTCAATCAATATGGTTGTGTCTCCAGCCTCGGGAGGCATAATTTCCAAAAGACCCTCCATTTTTTCTCGGTATCAGCTGCTTCGCAGTAGGACATCGTTTTTTCAACCATAAATATCAATTCTCACAATCCGACTTGCATTTGTATTTATTTAGGCTCGACTTGTGGCGTGGGGTAGCACAAGGCATCTCGGGACACTTCCTTTTCCTTTTGCAAAATGTTTATTGTTACTTTGTGAATGAGTAATAATGGCGTAATTTATTGAGGTGTCCAGTTCTACCTTTTATGTCAAAATATTGTAAGGTCTGACTGTTCAAGCGAGTGTTCATATTATTCGCTGAATTGCAAAACGGTTTTTTCACATTGATAATTATGTGCTTTGGAATATACACGTTTTTAATTACACCAAACCAAGGAAACTTTCTTATTGTTCTTTTGCATTTTTGGTGTTCCGAATCTTTTAAGAAAAAAAACTAAACCTTGCCCAAATTGTGGGCATGTGCCTAATGTAATATTTGGATGTTACTCTGACTACCCCCTTTAACAATCTTCAAGGATTTAAGCGTCTAGAGATCTAAGAGGATGTCTACCGTGCTTAGAGATCACAGTCGTGATCCTATTTATTTATTTTTATTTTAATGCTCAATAATAGCCTGGCTAGATCCTACTAATATTATAAATGCGAAAGTTTGTAAGTGGTTGTGTATGTTTGTTACTCTTTCACGCGAAAACTACTGAACAGATTTTGATGAAACTTTACAGTAATATAGTAGCTTATACATCAGAATAACACATAGACTACTTTTTATTCATAGGTACCATGCGGAAGCTAGTAGGTATTTACATAATGATACAAAAGCAAGCGAGTAAGTGTCAGTCTTACAATTTGAAGATTTGATTAATAAGCATTCAATGTAACAGGCACACCAAGAAACAGTAAATTCATTCACCGAAAACAGCATTCAAACAACATTTATCGTCATCATTCCGCGCTCGATTTAATGGATGATAATACTGCTTCAAAGGGACGTTACCTGTTTTCCACAACACTGAAGTTTGGCTTTAGAAGGCAGAGAAATTGTAAATAAACAACCGTCTCAACACACACGTGCAAATCCATTTCGTTTTATTTTCCAACGTCGGCCGCCATCTTGGAAACGCGGAAACGCTAAATAACGGCCGAAAGCGGATGTTCCGGGAAATTTCAATATTAATGACTTAATAGTTAAAGTTTAACTGCCTGCCGAATGGTAAGTAATTGCTGTAATGGTTCAAACTTGAATTGAACGGTTCGAAGCACTCAGATCTAGAAATGGCGGAGCGTTTAGTTTGATCAATGAATTGAGATAAGAATATAATCGAGCATTTGCGTAAAGCTTTGTAACTTTGATTGTAGTTTAAGCCAGCCAAGTTATGGCGAAACTCAAACAGACTTAGTCCCTTACTTGAAATTATAGATTTATATCGAAACTACCGGAAAACCTCTCGACTTCGTTCGAGTTATTTTCAAAAAGATTTTAACCTCCGCTGCATTCTCTTAAGGGGTCGAACTTCGGGCATTCCTTTCTTAGAGCATCCAGAAAATAAATTAAAGGTAATCTTTTTATATAGAAGAAAGTCGTGTTAGTTACACTATTTATAACTCAAGAACGACTCAACACATTTGGCTGAAAATTGGAGGGGAGTTAGATTAAAACCAGGAGACGGATAAAAGATACTTTTTAATTACGGGAACGGAAACTTATTACCACATTTTTTGTTAATTATAAAGCGATACGAAGTTCGCCGGGTTAGCTTGTCTGTTATATAACAGGTTGTTGTAGCTTGTAAGTACGTATAGGTACTTCTCAATTTATGCGTCTTAAATCAAAACAGCTGGTATCGCAGTCGACGACCCTTGGCGCTGACCCCTGATAACAAATGCGTTCTTCAGCAAATAGGATGCCTAGTGCTTGTGCTTATGTAGTCCACAAATTGACCCTCGATAATAAGACAGGTCAAAAAACTGGAGATTACACCGTGAGTATATTTTTGTATTATCTACATACATAAGGTACGCTGATTATCTACTTCATAACGGTTGGCCCGACTTTAATGATTTTTATGCTTTCTTGTAGAAAGACGACAGCTTCAAGGATCTGAGAGGATGTCAACTTGAGAATACAATCGTGATACTATTTATTTGCCATGATTCTTTTTCACTTAATTTTTTAGGGTTCCGTACCCAAAGGGTAAAAACGGGACCCTATTACTAAGACTCTGCTGTCCGTCTGTTTGTCTGTCTGTTCGTCTGTCTGTCTGTCCGCCTGTCCGTAACAAGAACTACTAACTACACTCATGAACTAGATAGCTAGACAGTTGAAATTTGCACAGATGATGCATTTCTGTTGCCGCTATAACAACAAATACTAAAAACAGAATAAAATAAATATTGAAGTGGGGCTCCCATACAACAAATGTGTTTTTTTTGCCGTTTTTTATAGACAATGGCACGGAACCTTTCGTGAGCGAGTCCGACTCGCACTTGGTGGTTTTTATATTTATTTATGAACCGACAAACAGAAAGTCAAATAGTTGCCTATCTACGGTATCTTATCTGCATTAGTTGTTTTAATAGTCAAATTGTTTAAACAAACTAATATTTAGAGTCATAAGTTCATTGATAAAATTCAAAACAATGTTACTCGTGTATTTGTTAGCGGTTAAATTACTATATTCGCACTTAATTACACAATAGCCCCGGCACTCTTACAAGTCTCTTTTAACATTTGTTTATTCTTATTTCGGAATTAAATTGCAATTGGATTTGACAGAATCTAATTTATATAAATTCAGAAGATGATTCAAATTCAAATTCAAAATCTTTATTTGTGAAACACAGGTTATAGTTGTTACAAAAATGTTGTGTGCACTGTGATCTGCGGTTAGCGTACAAATGTTGTTTAGATTGCTTACTTGCTAATATGATGACATGCTGTCAATTATTAAGTACAATGTATGGAGTTAAGATTAAATATTGATAAAATTAAAATAATTATTATTGATAATTTTAGTAACTTACTGAAAACAATGTCGAAATATAATAAATAATGGTGGCGATTCTGTTGTGTCACGCTTATGTTAAAATTCCTAAAAACTATCGATCTTATTTCTTTTAAGTTAAAGTTTAAAATAGCGTAACCTTAAAGTGACAGTTCTAAAACAGAATAGTTTTAAATAAATTTTCGATTTTTGTAATATATTTAGAAAACGTCAAGCTAAATTTAAGCGACATGTAAATTGGTGTTGACTAAGATGACACTTGGTTGTGTCAAATATGCGAAATAAAATAGAGAAACGGCTAAAATATCCAATTTTTAGGACTGTCATTTTGATGTGACTCTAATTTAGACTTTAATATAAAAGGAGAACGATCGATCGTTTTTTTACGAAATTTTAAGTTTAGCTTGGACACAACAGAATCGCCACCAACGTCAAGGTAGGTACAAAAATAATGTCAAGTTAGTCTATGTGGTCAAAAAATTATTGTATTGAGTAAAATGTCCTATAATAATTAAATAATTTTATTTTAAATGTCATGATTTTTGACGACTCTATCGTAAAAGATTGAAATTCCGGATAAACAAAAGAAAATTTCCAAAAAATAAGTAGTCTATATCCATCTCAAGTCTTTAAGCTATCTCTTTCATTCTTCCTAACGTATTAAAGCGACTCTTGGAATTTTATTGAAATAAATACCTATCTACCCAATATTCAGATTTTTGTAATTTTATTAAATTTATACATATCTTTTGAGATATAATTTTAGTAAAACTTTATAATTTTGAGTAGGATATGCATTATGAAGGAGTTCCACACAACGTCAAAAGAGAGTTATCAAGACTCAGGACTGTAAGCAGACAGTTACACATAAATATCATGTAGGTGACAGGTCACATTAATCATTATGTTGGCGAAAATAAAAGTCATTATCTCCGTCAGTAATTAACAAGACCATAAAAACTGTTTGACAGCTACGTGATTATCAACACAATAAAAAAAACCGGCCAAGGGCGAGTCGGACTCGCGCACGAAGGGTTCCGTAACATTATCTATAAAAAACGGCAATAAATCACGTTTGTTGTATGGGAGACCCACTTAAATATTTATTTTATTATGTTTTTAGTATTTGTCGTTAGAGCGTCAATAGAAATACATAATCTGTGAAAATTTCAACTGTCTAGCTATCACGGTTCATGAGATACAGCCCTGTGGCAGACAGACGGACAGACGGACAACGAAGTCTTAGTAATAGGGTCCCGTTTTTACCCTTTGGGTACCAACTCTAAAAAATATTAAAACATCGACAGCTCTAGTACTGTGACACATTACGTCTGCAGCCGTTAAATTATAATAAAAGGACTTTTGGGCTTTGTCATAGATTATTAAGAGCCTTCAAGTACTCAATCGTCTGTTGTTAGCTTTAAATCTTGTATTTAGTTATTTGAAAGGTACCTACTATTATTTTTACATTCATTTAACACACATACTTACTAGTTTTACTATTGAAAATGTGTGAACAAAAAAGTTGTAGTTATATGAAAGGTTTAACGGCGGACGTGTGCCATATTGTATCTATAGCACAACCTTCAACATACTTTCATAAATAATAATACCTTTCAGATCTCCAGGCGCCCAGATCCTTAAAGTTGTCTAAATGGGTTTGTCAAAGGAACGTCCAAACATTAGATTTGGCACATGCCCACATTTTACAGTAGTTAAAACATTAATTATTCTTTCAGTGGACTTTAATTTTGAAATATATCTTAAATACATTTTTTATCTTTTAAGGTTTGTATGTAAGTTATGATATAAGAAGGTGTAATGTTGTGACACTGGTTGTCGAGTAAAAGGTGTCGGTTATCGACCTCTAGCCGCGATTTAAATCAACTGATTAGGAACTAACTCTGTCAGCTCGGATCACCGCACTGAACCTGCACTGTTTTAAATAAACTTGAACAACGAAAATCGAACCCTATTTCAAAGGCTTGAAGTCTGAAATTCATTTGCTTAACTATGATTTGTGGTTGGAAAATGTTTTAGCTATATCAAGCGAATCTGAACTTTATTCAGTTAGAGTTTGGGTGCAATATTGGTTGTGGTGGATGAAGACATGCCATCAGGTAATAATGTACCGGGTGTTGAAACCTAGACTAGACTATGTCTAGGATATGCGAAAGGCAAATTGTCGTTTTAATTAAACATGAGTGTATTACGTTTCATAATAACTCTTTGAAGACTATAACCATTCTGTTTACTTTAGAGCTGGTCTACATTAATTTTATAAACAGGAATGTTTAGATTTTTTGTTTGTTTGTTTGTAATGGATAAACGCAAAAACTACGGAACCGATTTCAAAAATTCTTTCACCATTACAATTTTAAATTATCTATGAGTAACATAGGCTATATTTATTACTAGAAAAAATTAGGAATCCTTAATAAATATGCAATAATTTAACCCAAAGTGTAACAAAAAAGTTATAAAATCATTAGTAGACCCGTGCGAAGCCAGGGCGGACTGCTAGTAATAACTGAAGTGACATTTATATTTTATACCCTTAGTAAAGACTAGTGCTTGCTTCATTTTATTGAAAACACTTTCATAATGAATAAACAAAATACTTAACTAAATAATAAATTAAGTATCGCAGACTCTCGCGTTTTATGACTGTTGCATGCAATAATATTAGATAAGTTTATGTTACACAAACATATTCAAACAAAGTTTCTTAGTGGAAACCTCAAACTGGGTGAAGGAAGAACCAACATTTTGAATTCTCGAACTAAACTCTTCCATTATTTAGAGTAGGATTCGTTCGAAATCAAATTACGCGGAAGACATAATAATTAAACTAATTGAATTTCCTCTCAAGTCGGTAATTAGAGTGGTCTCTAGGGGCTCATTGCTCATATGCTCATTAATATCACTAATTGAGCTAAGACTAGCCTCCAACTAGTGCCTTCTAGGATATTCCTAATTATTAGAAATTTATAGAAAAAAGTAATTCTACTATTAGTATAAATGTATATAAATGCCCAAACGACCATACTGATTTTGATGAAACTTGGAATATACATAGCCTATGCCCTGGAATAGTTAAAATAACAGTCACATAATCGTCATGTCCTTACACTAAGATTCCCTGTATCGAAAAACACAAACTACAAATATTTTGTGATGATACAAATTCTTTTAATCGGGTATCTAATCTTATCGTCTAAACCAGGCACTCTTCTGCAAAGCCAATAAGGTATAAAATATACCGACGAATGGTCTTGTTACTCTATACACCGACTGCCACAATTTTGTCCATCCTACACTATCTTTCAGTTCGTCCTCACATAAAAGCATTAAGCTTAAATGTCAAACTTTTGAGTACATACAACCCAACTGGTCCCAATCACCAAACACCATCGGCAGTTCGAAAATGTCGTTCTCTAAAACAAAAATATTAATATCAAAACAATGTTACCCACACACAGATGTTATCGGCTGATTTATTAACGCGGGATACTGACAAATATGTTGGTACACAGTGAAAAAACACAACCTAACCTAACTCAGCGTTGGGGAAGCGACTCTATCAAAAAGCACAACCTCCATTGCGGGATTTGTAATATTTATTGATACAATTTTGTGTACAAATCTTCCCAATTCATACAAACATTTAGTTTTCAGAGTCACTGTACCAAAGTGACCAAGAACTAAATAGCCACATGAAATAAAAACATGGTGACCTTTATTAACTTATATTAAATTATAATAGATTAAAAGCTGTTGTGTCTAAAACTTGTATTCATAGAATTGGTTGTAACGCCTTCCGTGTCATAAGATTCAGTAAAATACCAAACTTTATTATGTATTTAATTTTTTATTTTTAAAATTTCGATCCCTCTTCAAAAACCTCGGTGCGGGTTCTCATACCCATGACACTGAACATCCTAGACTCGGGTTAGGCTGGACTGTATGTTATTGTTAGATGTTTGCTTATTTATTTATATAATAAAAATGATAATGATAATGATTAACAAAAAAAATAAGAAAAGCAACATTGTATTCAAAAGTACACGAAGTTCTCGCGTAATAAATTGAGTCGAGTAAGAAATAAATGTTACCACAAAATGATGTCCAGTAGTAGGAGCATCGATCTTCCGATAAAATCGACAACCGAATGTTGTGGGTTTTATATTAATTTTTGTGTGGAGCTTTAGTTAGGATCATGTTTCGAAATATGAAAGACAATAGCTGAGTAACATAGTCACATAAATCAGAAATGATTTGAAGTTTTGGAATGTACTGTCACTGACACCAAACTCATAGATGTTTGTTGTCTGATTATAGGTACTTTTAACTATTTCAGACCTGAATTATTTTTGTTTCTTATAAAACTATGTTTTTTTAATATTTTGATGACTTTTGACGAAAGTTGACTTTGTAAAACATAAAAAAAATAGTTTTCTTTTTAGCTATAGTTATTCAGAAAGTGAGCTAGAGTCAGCTAGTTGGTTTATATTTTTAAAATAATGTACATCTGATAAGGGCAGGAAGGAGTCTTCAATAATAATTGTGGACGCCAGGAAAGAGATAACTACTTAAGGATTATCTAGCGATAATGTTATGGTGGTCAAAATAATTCAGATATATTTCCATTACCATTGGCTATCTCAATTAAGGGGTTGTTCGAGAAACCTGAATTAACGGGGTCATAAGCGAAAGTTCATTAGGACAGAAGTAATTTATACACAAATTAACGTGTGCTTTTGATGAGTTAATACGAGATTTGGAAAGGTTATTTTATTTTGTTTCATTCTTTGAAATTAAATTCTGGTGGATTGCAAAACTGTGCCTACAGCTGTTGCTACGAAATTATAATGTGATATTGTATCACGAAATTGTGTCAAAATGGCATTGGGTATCACGAATCTCAATATTTTATCCAATTTTACTTCATACTACTTAATATTATAAATCCGAAATTTAGTGACATATTTTGGATGTTTATGTTTCAATTACTAACACGAATCTGCATGCGGAAAAGCAATCTATACTAATATTATAAATGTGAAAGTCTATCCTTCTGTCTGTCTGTCTATGACGTTATCACGGCCACACCGCTGGGCCGATTTTGATGAAATTTTATATAGAGATATCTGAAGTCTTGGGACAGATAGGCTTTTTTTCCCCAAAATTTATTTTTGATTTTCTGTAGTTTCAATGTTTGAAGATAAAGTCGTCAGAAATCTATTTTCTAAATCTACACGGACAAAGTCGCGGGTAGAATAAAAATAAAATAATAAAAATAAAATAAAACTAATAAAGCTATAATCTAATATCTTACCTATTACAATAATACTCGTAACTTACAGGCACGATTATTTATATGTAAATAAACTAGACTATTTGCTTTCAACAGTACGAAAAGGAAAGTCCAGCTGATAATATAATCGTGTGTCGCGAGACTGTAACTTGGTTTTATTGCCACAGTGGGGCTAGGGCTGCCACGATTCAGATTACTGATTATTCTCCAAAAGTAAGATTGCTATGCATAATAAAGTACCATAATGAAAGTGGAAAATGTCATACTAACTATTAAAGAATCATTCATTCTATTCCAAGATTCTATATTAGTTACTATGGTATTTACAAAATTTAATCGATGTTCAGAACTCTGGTAATGAAAATTAGCGGGTAAGGAACGATTTTTACCTCGTAAGCCGACTGGTTTTATAGTTTCTTCGTCGTTATAAAACAAGTAGCTGTAAGTATTATTTATGGATCGTTTTATTTATATTTCAGCTTTTTGTAAACAGATACAATACAGCTCAATAACTGTCGTAGTTCGATATCTTTCAACACTAAAAAGATAAGCGCAAAAACTTTTAAAACGTGACAAGGTGCCACCACCCTTATAGACAGCCCTACATTTCCTTGTTTCTTAAAAACCATTGACCGTTATAATTATGACAAAACAAAGAGGTAAAAATCTGTTATAATAAAAAAATAAGATCTTTAGACTCGCAGACCTTTAAAATTACGTATAAGTGAGTTTATGGCACATGCACACTTAGAATTCCAACCTATCACAGGTTGCAAGTCCATCGGCACATACTCTTTTTTAGAAGCTTTTATTTAACGCAATGTGTGTATGTAACTATGTTTGTTACGGAATCTTGCAACTCAATTTTGAAGCAGTTGTCCCCAACCGATTGAGCTGATATTTCGCATACTTATGTAACTTCGGTGATAATGAAATAATATGGTGACAGTGAGCTGATCTGATGATGGAGTCAGGAGCTGAAATTTATTTTGCATACTTATCAAGTTCTGATGACAATGTTGTATGTTGTGACAGGTGATAGCGCGGTGGTACTCGATGGTTTAAATGAATTTACAAAAGCTTGTAATTGAAAAATATTTTTCATCAGAAAATTTACTATGCGTATAAGCACTTTTCGAATAGTAAAAACCATATGTTGCACGTTAAGGGTTAGAACCACTCTGGAACAGTTGTGGTAGACTGCAGTTTTTTCTTTGGAAGGTATACGAGTACAGTAAAAAGCAGTGTCGTCATATAACAGACGTTTTTGTAAAAACATGTCTTTATGGAAAGCCCTTGGCGAGATAGCGTTTGCCGCACGCGACGCGATGACTCATCGCAGACGGAATTCGCCTTCTGTGCTTACCTTATCTATGGTGGATCAGCACTTTTAAGTTACCATGGTAGGTATATAAAAAGGAAGGAAGGATTTCTGTTTAACCTTCATGAAAAGCTGTTTTTGAAAAATAGAATCGCGACTGTAATTCCCAAGTGCGGTAGTATCTCCAGGCGCTCAGAACCTTGAATATGTCAGTAAAGGGGCTAGTCAAATGCACGTCTAAACATTTTTTTTTAGTTGTTTTTGTCTAGACTGTAAGTACAACTATAAGAACTGAACTCATTATCTGTCTGTCCGCCTTGTTTGTGTGATAAATGCTGAGGATTTGTGTGATACCGGAGATGTATAGAAATATCTTTATCACTCTATATTGAAATATATACCTATTTATTGTTTATTTCTCTGTAAAAACGTTATCTGGCATAGATACCTACGGCCGGTACTAATCCTGATTGATATTCCGCGTCGCACTAGTTCCTCGCAACTCACTCGTTACCAACTTTGGGATAAACAGGGATACGAGGAGAAGAAAGGATTCAGGGTCGATGGTTCTTATTAAGAAGCCCTTTTAGCGATTTGATTCACGTACTAAAGAAACTGAAGAAAACCTTCAGTAATTTTACTCTTGTTACCAAAATTTCCAAAATTTCCTTGATTTCCGGGTAGTGTGTACGATTCCTAATTCGCACAATTTGATAAAAAAAAATTGTACCTAGAGTACCTACCATTCTGTAAGTTTCAATAAGTTAAGGAGACTATCTATGAGAACACTAGGAATGCTTAGGTCTTACGCAAATCTGGGGGCACGGCAGTGCCCCCGCCAAGTCAAGCAATAAAGCGGCACGGCTGTACCATCCTTTTCTCGAACCAGTTCAGGCCATTTTCGACTCCCTATAACTTCGTTGTGGATAAAACTAGAAGCCTGAATTTTCAGTAACCAAGCAGTCACTATATAAACACGGTATATTTCAAATTTCATTTAATTTGAACCAGTAGTTTAAGAATTATAACTAGTCAAAGTTTCCTATTTTTTCACTCACTCACTCACTGACTGACTGACTGACCGATCATCAAAAGTTCAAGGCACTTCTAGCAGACATAGAAGCTTCAAATTTGAAACACAATTAGTGTTTAGTGTAAAAATCCTAAAAAAACCTGCCAAGTGCGAGTCGGACTCGCGCACGTCGAGTTCCGTACCATTATCTATAAATCACGTTTGTTGTATGGGAGCCCCTCTTAAATATTTATTTTATTTTGTTTTTAGTATTTGTTGTTATAGCGGCAACAGAAATACATCATCTGTGAAAATTTCAACTGTCTAGCTATCATGGTTCATGAGATACAGCCCTGTGATAGACAGACGGACAGACAGACCGACAGACAGACAGACGGACAGAGGGACAGACGTACAGATGGACAGACGGACGGACGGACAGTGGAGTATTAGTAACAGGGTTCCGTTTTTACTCTTTAGGTACGGAACCCTAAAAAGTAGGGCTATCTACAAAAATAAATGAGATGCCATCAAAAACATAACTTGTAAAAAAAAGCCAAGTCTCGCAACGCAACTCAGTTCTTCTACCGTAAAAAGTAGTGAGATCCATGTAATACCAAGTCGGTTAATTTATTCAGTCCCTACTTTAAGGGTCCTTCTGACTTATGTTATTACGTAATTAGCTAACATTTACGTAATAACTTACGACAGAAGGACCCTTAAAGTAGGGACTGAATAAATTAACCGACTTGGTATTACATGGATCTCACTACTTTTTACGGTAGAAGAACTGAGTTGCGTTGCGAGACTTGGCTTTTTTTTACAAGTTATGTTTTTGATGGCATCGTATTTATACAAACATTTGCCTTAACTTGAACCTTAAAACTTACCTGCCTACCAGACTATTTAAGGTTTCGTTAAAATGTAAAAAAATATTTTTAGTTCTGTCGGTGTAATTCATTCTCCTTTACTTTTATCCACGAGTTTCTACAAAAACTTTTAAGCCATCTGAAACACGAGTTTCTACCCTCCTACCCTAAGTAAAAAGCCTGCATCCCATGGGAAATCGATCACCCTCGCGCGGGATTGAGCCATCTCCATCTCCACTGATGCCCTTCGAACTCACCACAATTCCACCGCAGTGTAGGTAGACTGTCAAATACTTAGAAAATATAAAATATTCAGAAAGTAGAAAATATTTAGAAAATGCCTACCTTCCTATAGGAAGGACCTTCCGATTGAATGACAGAATGACGGATTTGTACTTTCTAGAGATTGACTTATTACAAGTGGAATGGAAAGCGTAATAAAAAACTGGAATTTCTGGAAAAATAAAATATTGAACCTATTGGCATTGCACTTAACATAAAGGTGGCTATTTCGATAATGAGCTAATTGTGGCTAATGAGGTAGCAAAATGTACCAACACCTGCCTATCTCTGGATATCTATTGCGAGGATTCTTCTCACAAAGAGCATTCAAAGCCTTGGGGGAATCCAAGGCTAAACACGATTCTCATGTCACATATCTGATATTGCAATTAATAAATGTGATATTATCAATATTGTCAGTCGATGACGGACACCGTTCGCCTTAAGGTATGCATTACGGTGTTTGGAGGAGAAATTATTAAAATATATTTCACAGCAACTACGATTCAATTACTTATTTACAGTCTAATTAAATTTAAATGGGTTTGAATCCGCAATTTAACCTAGAATTGACAAAGCGAAACCGGTTACGATACCAATCAGTGGAAGCATAAAATAAAATATCCTCGTAAAATGCGGAGAAAAGGTATCAATAAGGTAAGCAAGGCTTTAATGTAATAGCGTTTACCATTTCACCGGACACTTAAAGTTAAAACTTATACAGATAGGCTTGTTAATCCAGACACTATCATTTAATTTACCTACTCTTAATGTTTCTGCTACAATAACAATAAATTCCTTACAAAATTACCAAGCTTTGCAAATAACAATAAAATAGGCAAGTGTACAAATGATTTAGGTTATCGAATAGGTAGCGATGGCGTTACAATCAGGGCAATCCATTCGACTCAATTTACAAGCCATTACTTTATTTATGGAGCCCGACACTCGCAGAGCTTGTCAAAATGTTATTTATATCAATTCTTGGTAAGGGGGAGACTAGAGAGGTAGAACCCAGCGAGAGCGTACAAGGAAGCGGTCGAGAGCATAGACTTGCCCGAAATGATTGATTTGTTTTTAGCTCAATCACTACATAGTATAAAGCAAAGTCGCTTTCCGCTTCCCGCGTATGTATGTATGTTTGCTTATATCTTTAAAACT
This sequence comes from Hydriomena furcata, assembly GCA_912999785.1. Lineage (NCBI taxonomy): Eukaryota > Metazoa > Arthropoda > Insecta > Lepidoptera > Geometridae > Hydriomena > Hydriomena furcata. The sequence goes on along the minus strand of OU538832.1, from coordinate 13,295,310 downwards.
ACACAACGGATTTTGATGCGGTTTTTTTAATAAATAGAGTGATTCAAGAGGAAGGTTTATATGTATAATACATGCATAATATAGTAGAGAAACACTGATAATTTTAGAGGTTTCTAATGTGATGTCGTAAATAAACACATTTTTTTGCGCTTACATTGCAAATGCTGGCTGAACCCCACGAGATATATCAAAATAATGTACTACAGTATTGTACACCTTAAAAACGTCTAAAAAAAGTCAACGATGGTATTAGAAATGTCTTACGCACAGCGAAGCGGACACGGGTCAGCTAGTTTTAAATATACTTAAAAGACTTTTATAAGAACCTACTGTTAATATCAAAAGTTGAAGACTCTTCCGAAATTATTACTTTGTGTTATGTTTGGGTTAATATGATTTTTCATATTATTCGTCAGTGTTTCAATCATCATTTACTTTGATGTAGGTACATAATTACGCAAACATCTTCTGATCTCAGCCGTAGACGCGGTCGGCGGTGTAGTGTGCTTACCTACACCTCTTCAATTAGTCATCATCAATATTATAGGAATTCGGAAACGCAGACATTCTGCCTTCATTAGAACTAAAGAAAGTATTTCAAGTACTTGAATAACATTGAGAAATTACAATTTAACACAAAGACTTGAGTGCTTATTTTTATTTTCACCCTAGTTTCTCATAATAAATAACTTTTATTGGCAGAATACTGTCAATAAAAAATAATAAGTAAAATTGGTAGCCATTTAAAATCGCTTTATTTCCCATCATGCGACAACCCTTCCGTCTCCATTACCGTGGGCGTATCTCCCAATAAATAGGTAATTAATAACAATAACTTGGGACAGACGGACAGACAATAACTCAATCAAGGGTGTCGGGGGACGCCAACTTTGATTGGATTAGCCAACTCATTTACTGTTTAGATTTTGCGTTTTAGCACGAGGGTTACAACATAAATGACAGTTATTTATGTGAACTATACTAGCCAAAGAACATAAAAGCATTAAGTAAACCGTCGTTTCTTCTAGTAGGATCTAGAGCAGAAGTAGAAAGAGAAAGGAAAAAATTTTGAAGAAACCCATGTCAGTTAGCTTTTCGTAGGTGTAAAGACATATTTTCTAAGTAAGTAATAGGTTCTTGGTAAACATGGGTTTTATTATCAAGTACATCTTAAAACACATAAAAGCTCCTGGAATAGTGTCGTAACGAAGAAACTAAAGATGTTTTATATTCGAGTTGAAACAATACTAAAAATCCCCCAAATGGGCTGAAAATAAAACTGGAGTAAACGAGGTAATCAACACCCCGCAGTTGTCAGTCAGCAATTAACATGTGGTAATGGACTGAGGCGTGTACAATTACATCTTCACGTTTCCTAGTCTTTCCTCCTTGTTCAAGAGTGTAGCGAAACGAGTATGCTAGTTTAGGTTCGCGTGCAAATGCTCTATAATTGAATTGTCAGTCAATCATTTTGATAAGTCAATCTGACAGGATTTGCAAACTGCACTGTTCGACACCAGTGACAGGGACCTACGGATAGAAGTAGATATTATGATCCACTGACACTAACACGCGTCAAGTACCCGACTGCGCCAATCCACGCAGAGCAGTAGGTATTCAATGTAGGTATTCAATGTGCAAATTGCCTAAACGTTACCTAATACGCTAATGGTCCCCAGCACCTTTCGTCGGGAAACCACAGTTTTACCGGAAGAAAGCTAAAAACAACACCGTGCTAGCCTTTTTAAAATGATCTTTGTGATTTTACTCTATAAATTCTAATTGTTGAATTCGCATGAGATTGCACACAGAAGCCATAACTAGTGAATGTATACTGAATATAGGAACCAATAGTTTCTGGATGAAAATAGGTCGACATTCTGCAGTCCAGACACGTTCAAAGTTCTAGTAAATATTCAATGCTATCTATACCTATTCGAATTGCATTTTGATATTATTCCGAAGCGCTTAAACTGTAACAATATTTATTGGAATAGACCCTTTGCATTTAAATGGAGCCACCTAGCCAGTAGCATTAGGATTTGCAATTTTATAGAATTCAAACGGGTGTTTATCACGTATTTTCATTTTCGACTGTGTTTCGATAATTGTGGTCACAGGCAGACTAAATAAACTATTAGCTACCTACCACCAAGACATGCCATTAAATGTAGGTAGATGGTTGCAGTAACAAAGTACCTAGTAGAGTACATAATTCTCTTCACAGCAGAAAAAAAGCTACGAGTTACTTTAAACAGACCAATCGTTAACGAAATAAATTCCCTCTGTATCTACTCATCTAAGGAAAGTATCGAAACTGCACTTACGTAAATATTGTCGCCAAAATATCAACATTTTCCCGCCGATGTCCTGAACAAATTCAAATGATGTTAGCTCGTTAGCCGCGCCCGGGGCCTGATTAAAGGCCTTACCGCCCTCTGATTAGCTGATCTGCGCTTAAAGCTGCCATGTTACATTACATACCCACTTGTCTGTCAAATTGTGATGACTTTAGTTCCGGGGTTGAGAGTTTGGTGGCTTTGGAGTGGTCACAAATCGCATTTAATATCAGTCTGGTTTACACTGTTGGTGTGCTAGTTCATTTCAGTGTGTTAAAGAGAGAAAAAGTCAAACTACAGATGTGAGACAGTATAGATAGGCTTTGTAGTTTTACAGCTCGTCTACCCCGTCACCTTCCACTTCTCTCAGTCCTCTGCTCCTGCCAATCACTATGACGCCCTAAGCGTAGCGCGATGTACCTGTACCTACGCGTATCGCGACGAAAAAAGCCGCATGATCCGCTAAGTGTATATAGACATAACCGTTGAATTTTGCTGGCTCTTAAATGATATTCCAAAGAAAGAATTCACTAGTGCATTTACTATTACCTCGTTGCCTAACAACTTGTATACAACTCATCAGACCAATGATCCTAATGTACTTATTTCCCTACATCCTATAAAATTGAATGCTTCAAACTCACGTCTAAAACACCGCTATTCATAAGCGACTGAACGTTGGCAGAGCACACTCAATGCACAAATGCATAGAAACCTGCAGGATATTTCGCTAAAACTCCGAACGAGTGGCCTTATTCTACAAAACTCTCGTTGGAAGCCAGCCAGTGTGTTGCCGCCAATGCTCATTGTTGTCTCCTGCCGCCATTTTGTGAGACAATGAGACGCCATTTCGGGTTTGCAAAGAAATTAATGAGTGCAGTAATGAGGATTAGAAAATAACGTTATGAGATGAGAACGATACGAGAACATTTAAAAGTATACCTAAGTATAGGTATACTTTTAAATGTGAATGAGAACATTTAAAAGTATACCTAAGTATAGGTATACTTTTTAATGCGTTTTTTTAATGCGTACCTACTAAAACAAGTAAGTAGGTTATAAAAAGTTGGTATGAGATGAAAGTGATAATGGAGTTCAAAGACTACCTAAATGCCTATAAGTATTTTAGTGACCGATTGGTTGTATGTAGCCGAGATTTTCTTAGCTACGAACAATCTATTAGATACTACGCCGTGATTACTCTGGATAATGTTCTCTTCTTCTGATTGATTTGTGTGCCACAGTCGTATGTGCCTTTTCAAAATAATGATGATAAAAAAGTAAAGCGTGTAAGTATAAACAAGGTTGATAATTGCCCTGTCTTAGCTAGATCAGGTTACGCGCGCTATTGGCAGCTGCGTAACCCAACACCGTGTTGTAACTTCCTTAGTAGGTAGTAGGTATTTTTGTTTTTTGGGTAAACTGCTCTATTCAATCAGAGCTCCATATATTTTTAGAAGAGTACTTTACTAATTCGTGATCAATTTTCTTACAGAAAACACTAAACACTTACATTTGCGGTTTACCTAGAGCTAAAGCTTTTTGTATTGAGAATATTAATTAGAAATATAATTTAGAAAGACTTAGAAAGATACGTGTCACAAAAATCACTTTTTACAGATTATTACAGTTCAGGCGATACACAAATAGTGTAAGCATAATTCTTAGTTGTCATTTAACAATTAGCATTACTCTACATATTATCTAGCTCATTCACGTTGGACTTTGGTGACATTTTAGCTAAACGATGATATGTTTTAAAGAGTTATTTGTAATGACTCGCAATGCATACTGCATAACATAAAATATTTCTTAAACTGAACTGAATTGCAAGTCCTGATAAGCAGTAACCCCTTTCTCAATGCAGTAATCTTTCATCAGGTACATATCAGGCGATCTGGTGGGCCGTAAGCCCCACACGACTTAAGCAATCTCGAAATTACAACTCGCTGACAATGCCACAAATCGGCTTAGATCCAGTCGATTCCGTATCGTTATTAAATCGATAACGAGTCGGGTTTACTCAGCTTTAGCTGGGTTTCTAAGTACCGGTAACCGTTGTATTATTGCAGTGATATTTCGATCCTTTTTAGGGTTTCAAAGTTCATTATGGAAACAAACAAAATCGAATTTTGTAATTGGTTCATTAAAGCTCCATAGTTAATTCGCCACCAGGCCTACCAAAGTCGTAGCTGTAACCTGCTACGTATGGAATACAAACAACTGTTAAATGTGGGGATTTGCCAAATATTAGGTATGTTCGGACTCACCTCTGAATAGTCCCGTAGAAATCTTTAAGAATTTGAGCGCCAGAAGAACTGAGAGAATGTCTACCCTATTGACGTAAGTCGATTGGCATTATAATCGAACGCTATTACTCTTATAGTTTCTAAGGAAAGCAGCTTTAGGTCGCACCTATAGAATTGAGCTTAATAGATGTTCTGGATTACCTACTAGTCTGTAAGTTCCGCCTTGAAAGTAATATCTATTAAATTGCAAGTCTAGGTGTAGGTAGTAGATAAAATCTATTCCATCCTAGGTATTCTATGTTATAAATTGGCATCGTCCACAATGGTTCACGCCAAAGCTTCTCCGCGTGAAGCATTATCATGTTTTCATGGAATTTTCGTGGAATAGTGAAAAATATTATTTCATTCAGAGCAAAATAGTATTTTCTGTTTTCTAGTTATTAAACGAAGAAATATCCTATTTTTATATTATACTCCATTCAATATTATTAACTGTATTAAGAGTGAAATTATAGAATCTTAGAATAGAGTGATTTTTTTTTATAGTTAGTTTAAAATGGGTATTCTCTAAATTCGAAAGCTGTGGCAATGTAAATTAGCGAGTGAAGGTAGATTTTTACAAAGTTAGCCTTGTTAGTTAGTTCGTAAGTCTTTTAAAAGATTATTTAATAGCTTTTGAATTTAGATAATACCAATATATACTACTTAAGTAATAAATAATATTTTACTCTATTCTAATTTTCAATAATAATTACTATGGACATACCTAATAAACGAAATATCGATTTTTACGCAATAAGCCAGCTGTTTTTGTCTCGTTCAGAAGCTGTAAGGTATCGCCAAAACTCCACAAACAATAAAAATGTCCAAACTATTACATAAGATGTGAACCGTTCAGTCGGTCAGTGTGGAAAGGGCCGTATCAGTGATCTTAATAGCGGCCGAAGGTGACCCGATGCTGGCTACTGATAACCACTGGGATTGGCAAAGAGTAGGTAATGCCTAGATAAATGTAAAACTGGGGTAGCTTTATGTTGCGTCCAAAGAGCTTTTGGTAGAATTATTTTAGAAGAGGCATTATATAAAAAAACACTACGTTTCTTATATTTCTAACTTACATTAATGTTTCGGTATTTATTTATTCTAGTTAACTATTATGCAAGTAGGCACTCATTTTGGTAGTAGGCATTATTCTACAAAATGTGGATATGAAAAAATAATCTTTAAACGTGACTCTGACTAACCCCATTAGACATCTTCAAGGATCTGAGTGCCTCGGTCTGAAAGGAAGTCTACCATACTCGGGGATAACCAGTTGTGATTCTATTACTATTTTATTTTTTTGAACAATATACATGGTTTTCAAAGGTTGTAGGTACCTACGAAGTCATATATTATCATGTGATGAATGATGAAATTTCAGCTGTTAATTGAAACAATTTTGAGACTAACATAATAGTCTAGTAGGTAATAGCCTTAATAGCTTGTATCCACTGCATTTATCAGTATTTTATATCGAAAGTGTCCCTTCTCTCTCGTAATCTTTGTCCTCTCAGCGCCCTAAGGCCGGTCTACACTATCTGTTGAAGTGATCGTCGCTGGCTTATCAGGCTCGCTAACTTGAGACTTTCTTTACTTAAACTCTCGAGCTGACTTCGTAACCTCGGGAAGTAATTAGCAAAGGAAACGCAGAAACTGCGAGCTTAGAGAAGGTTTCAGGGCTTTTCTAAGCTTTCGGAGTGCGAGTCTTGGTGTCCAATTAGGTAAATTGAGCGTGTATTATCTACCTATTCATTCTTTGTTATAGAATATTGTAAGCGTACCTTTTTTAAAGCTTTTTATTAACTTGCAATGTATGTTTGTTCGGGTCAAATTTTACACCAGTTTTCAACCAATTAAGCTGAAATTTGTAACCTGTGTAATTTCGGTGACTATACAATAATGTGGTGATAGCGAGCTGATCTGATGATAGAGTCAGAAGCTGTTCAACGGAACTGAGTAAATAGTTCGATTGAGTTAAAACTTTGCATACCTGTTGAATTACGAATGACAATGTGAATGACAGGTTCGAAGGATTTTATTACTGCTAAAGTATAGAATGTAGGTTTGAATTTGAATCACTACATAGTATAAAGCAAAGTAGCTTTCCGCTTCCCGCGTCTGTATGTATGTATGTATGTTTGCTTATATCTTTAAAACTACACAATGGATTTTGATGCGGTTTTTTTTAATAGAGTAGAGTGATTCAGGAGGCAGGTTTTACATATGTATAATAACATACTACCCGTGCGAAGCCGGGGCGGGTCGCTAGTATGTACATAAATCTCTCGCTCTACATTTCTTTAAACAACTATTACAGTAGTAGACCATAAATATCACTTCAAGGTTTAGAAAAAGAGAATCGCCTTAAGCATGATGTTTAGTATTTACGATCTAGAACTGTACGATTTAAAGATAAATTGTCAATAAATTTTAATTATAATTATAATTATATATTTAACTAGCTGACCCGTGCCCGCTTCGCTGTGCGTAAGACATTTCTAATACCATCGTGGACTTTTTTGTAGACGTTTTTAAGGTATAAAATACTGTAGTACATTATTTTGATATATCTCGTGGGGTTCAGCCAGCATTTGCAATGTAAGCGCAAAAAAATGTGTTTATTTACGACATCACATTAGAAACCTCTAAAATTATCAGTGTTTCTCTACTATATTATGCATGTATTATACATATAAACCTTCCTCTTGAATCACTCTATTTATAAAAAAAAACCGCATCAAAATCCGTTGTGTAGTTTTAAAGATATAAGCAAACATACATACATACATATTACATATTACATACAGACGCGGGAAGCGGAAAGCGACTTTGCTTTATACTATGTAGTGATTTATTTATCTTTTATATTGATTCATTAAAAATAAAATAGCCTCCAAACATAAGCGCGATGGGTAATATTTACGGCCTGACACATGGACTTTGCATATTATTTCGTCAGCGGGTACTTAAATGGAGATCTGGCCTGGATTATTGTATTGTAAAGTGTCCGTTCCGATACGATGTGGACACGATAGTGCTTATTTCATTTGATTTTAAATACTTAGCGTACAAGATAAATAGCTTGAAAATTTACCTATGTGTGAATGCTGTATGTTCCTGGCATCTGTAACAAAGATGAAATATTACAAAATAACTGCATAATTGTTTCAAAAATTAAAATATCCTAATAAGTTTGTGAGGATGTTTGTATGTTTAAAAAAACAATCAGGCCTAAACGATAGACCGGATTAAGATGAAATTTGCTGTAGATGTAGATCGGAAATCTTATTACAAAATAGGGTACTTATAATCCGAAAAACAACCCCTAAATGATAAAAAAACGCAAAATGATGATTGATTGTCATAGGTAGCGCTGGTGTGCAAACAAATCTGTCATCATAAACTAAAAACATTCAGTCGTCATAGCAAAGCAGTTTAGACTAATGAATGATACGTATTCTACCAAAATTCGTAATTTAATAGTTTATAGAGAAAAAATTTGATGTTACCTGAAATTGCTTTATTCTATGCGATTATTGAAATTTGGACAGGACAAAGTCTGTCGCGGATCGGCTAGTAACTTATAAATCTTGTACTATTCGTATAGGTACGAAAAATTTAAGTCTATCTTTCAATTAAATATTAATTGCGAGTCTAATATTAAAATGTTCAAAAAAGTGGCTATAAAAACTGTATAATCAAATTAACAGGCAATAACAGCCACAAAACAAATAATAATTATCTCGTGATTTAAATCAATCGCTCCACCTCACACCCACACATACTAACCGGTTGCTTGATACACTACACACACATACCTTTCGACCCACTATATTACCTAATCACTATGTTCACATCGTTTTTTCGTCGATAATGAAAGGGTATAAAACTTTATTTACGGTCTAGTTAATTATTTAGTTAGGCGCGACTTTGCCTATGATTATCATACTAAATAGATGAACATATATAATATCTAACTAAATAAACCACTTTGAACATATTATAATTCAATAAACTATGATTTAGAAAAAACTGTTCTCCTAACGTTAGGTGGAACTTTCTACCCACTTAGGTACGTGACCTGTTCTGAGAATTCTTGAGATCAGATAAAACAATTGAATAAAATATCTATTAGAATCTATCTTCTAATAGATATTTTATTCAATTGTTTTATCTGATCTCAAGAATTCTCAGAACAGGTCACGTACCTAAGGATAAACAAATATAGATAGATCCCAACCAATCTGATAACAGTTTCCAAAATAGTAAGCTATAACAAAAGAAATATGACATAATGTTAAAGTTCCACAAAAACACAGATTAACATATCAACAGAAATGCGAACACAAAAGAATGTCAAAGCTACAGGGACAAAAGACAAGAAAGAAATGTCAATCGGATTGTATGACAATGACAGGCAGGGAAATCCTTTACAAATGTCAAAACATTTGACACGATTATTTGACAATGGACGATTGTTGGAATTAGAAAAGAGCATCCACAAGTCATGATGACGTACGAGTAGTTAGGATTTCAATCGAATTTAAAATATTATATTTATTTTATTGAATATTTTTGACTTGAGAGCTGGGGCCACAGAAGCTCCTTTGGGTAACCAAAACTAATCGAGAGGAACGGAAACAGACAAACGAATTAAATAGTTTTATCTCACATGGGTATGATGCAACAAACCTTATCCGCAGATGGTGGGCATCTGTTGATAATTTAGGTTTTGATTATCAACCGTTCATCATAATATAAATATCACTGGTTCCTTCTTGGTTACTCTTGGAACCTAGCTTACCTTATGTATGGTGAAAAGCATTGGTAGTATTCAGTGCACCTCTTAGAGGCTGTTTTATTACTACTAAGCAGTGTCCCTTAGGGCCTTTGTCTATAAAGTTGTACTTACCTATCATAGAGTTTTATCTTGGTATTCTATTCTATTCTATTCTATCTAAAGATTAGGAATCAGAAGTGTATGTATGTTTGACTTTTAAATTTTAGTTGTGAACACGTCCGTGGCGTTTTGTGAACGCGACTAGATTAAGAGATTCTTTTAGGGTTGGAGAATTAAACAGCTGAGTAGAAACGAGTATTAATCTAGTTGTTAGTCATTAATTTAGTTCAATAGAAAATACATTTTAAAAGTAATCCATTACGACATAGTTTTTGATGATGATGTCCGTCAGATGTTTGTGTAAATGAAGTGAAATAATTACGTTTAAAAAACTAAAAAGAAAACCGACGAAAATGTATCGACCAGTTGCAAAGTACCAGGTAAAAAGATATTTTTTTATAAAATGTTTCTGATTCGTTATTTTTAGACGTTATTTTCGTATAATTTAGACTATAAGTAATTTAAATTACTTGATACTTAAGTTTTTTAATAATGGATAAAAGCATACAAGACTAACTAAACCCTGGTATTCTAAGTCGTTATTTATAACATCCTCAACTCATCAACTCAGCCACTAAACGTAGGTACGTTTATTTCATAGCAATTGCTGCCTAAATGGTAAAGTTCTACTTTTTAAGTACTTAACTAAGTTTTACATTCGTATACGTATATTAAGTTTTAATATCTGGAAATAAAATAATGTCTACAATATAATATGATCCTAAACGTAGGTTATCTATCTCATGTCTCTGTCTAGACATGCAATCTTCTAGCCATACATCAACGGCGGCGTTATTGCTCTACCCTAGTGTCGTACATTTTACGCTACAAATTCCTACTAATATTATAAAAAAATGTGAGGATATCTGTATGTTTGGACCAAATACCCCAATTTCACCCAAGATCTGCTTTTTCAGTCAGTGTAGTGGTGGTCTGCGGTTTATTTGTACACTAGCGACCCGCCCCGGCTTCGCACGGGTAGCATGTTATTATACATATAAACCTTCCTCCTGAATCACTCTATCTATTAAAAAAAACCGCATCAAAATCCGTTGCGTAGTTTTAAAGATATAAGCAAAGATACATACAGACATACAGACGCGGGAAGCGGAAAGCGACTTTGCTTTATACTATGTAGTGATAACTAAATTTATGCAATAATCATACTTGTAATGAATCTCTCTGTATATGAATTGTATGCATGATTTCTGTTTTTTTGATAAAGTAGAAAAATAAATAATAACCTCCAGATTTACTTTAGAGTCAAGGTGAGGTAAGATTTAATAGCTATGTCTCATAACCATCTAAGCCTTATTAGACCCCATTAACATCTGTCCAGTAATTTTCGAGTAGGTAAATTCCGACCGTACAAAAGTTTTCGAAGAAAAATACCGTCTGAATACAATTTTTTTCTAGTTATCTTTACCCAAAAAAAATATATTTTTGCACAGTCTTAAACCGCTTCAACAAAATGTTTCGTATAAAAATGTACGTGGTGCTACGATGTTATAAATTGTTATCAGTGTTGCGGAGGTCTGGTCTAGACGGTGCAATATGCTATGCATCACGGGCGCACGTTATTGCAACTGCTCAATCATGCCAATTGTATGCTAATGTGCTTCCGTAAGCATAGCCTGGAAACTGACCAGTTTATAGTTCTAGGAAATGTTGCTAATCTGTCCATATTTACATTTCAATGGGACATTCTCAGACTGCTTACCTCCTTAAAGGATTAATCTTGATTAATGCTGATTTAATCCTACAAAGGCTAATCCACTTTTTCAACTGCTCAGATTTTTTTAAATAATAATTAATTCGTTTATTTTTCTATGTATTTTGATATCTATATAATTCTTCTTCATATCTATACGAATATTATAAATGCGAAAGTAACTCTGTCTGTCTGTCTGTCTGTCTGTCAATGACGTTATCACAGCCAAACTTTAGGCCGATTGCAATGATACAGAGATAGTTTATTACTTACTTATTTTTCCCAAATCAATCTCTTAATTTCCAGGTATTTCAATGTTTTATGATAAAGTCCCCAAAAATGATTTCATACACCTACGCGGACGAAGTCGCAGGTAAAAACTAGTAGGTATATAAAAATGAATTCCCACTCTGCCATTTAAAAAGTCAGTCGATACTGCTAGAGCGGAAACGGAAGTGCTTGCGTCATCTTTCTCTCGACAGTTCGACGCATCAGTATCAGTTGAGGTAGGTACTTATATTGTAATATATGACACCAGTAACTTTATATCACAGGAGAAACACCGTAAACAAGGAAAGAGACGAGGAAATCAAGGAATATATGAGATGTATGAATACGATTCGCATTATATCTGGAAATGTGTGGAAATATGTATGGAAATGCGTGCTGGGCGGGTTAAAATGAAACACAAGCCCCACTAGCGGCTTCGCTCGCAAAATGGCACCCACCACCAAAACTTACATTACATAGTCCTGATCCCCTGAGTCCTGGATATCAGAAGCTACACGATCACCATGGTACATACCACAGCGACCAGACTTGGTTCAAATATTTGCAGATCGAAACCATACCCCATGCATCTCTGATGGGTACACCCCAGCACACTACCAAGGTTAAGATAAAGCACTAGCTTCTTATGCTTCTTCTTATGTACATGATCTGAGTTTTAATGAAACCTGAAGTAAATACATTCTAAGTTTCAAATCGGTTCGGCCGTTGTGCCGTGAACTACAAACGTCCAAACATCTTCACAAACTTTTTCTTTCATAGTATTTTGGCAACTGTGGCTACAAGGAACATGAGCGGAACTCTTGGGATTCTCTTCTATGGCTCGTTTATCATGAGAGAATGGAACCATTAAATATTTGGTGAGGAGATGCGACTTATACTTGGTTATTTACAATCATGAGCTACGAAGTCACGACTTCTTGGATCACAACAATATCTTATATCACAAAAGCATAGGTACCTAACCGATTACTGCAAATAACAAAAAAAACAAGAAATCTGAATGTTATTATGTACAAAGAGTTTTTGTTCAAGGTCTTTTTTCTGTGATATGAAAAACATGAAGAAAGCAAGAGATTTAAGGATCAAATGATTCTGGACTCTTTGGAAACCTTTCGGACATGTCTGATCCAAAGACCACTGTGGTGTAGGTAATGAGTTGAACTAAAACAAGCAAAATACTTATAAGCGAAAACAGGTAGAACTGTATCTAGTCAGGAAGTACAAATTGCGACAACCTCAGCAACCCTATTCTTAAGAACCGTCGACCGTTATATGGTGGCCAGGGTGACAGGACCAATCGTGGCAAAAAAAAGCATATCAGTAAGCTCCTCTCTTTATGTGAGCTTTTTGTCTGTGGCTCTGTACACTCGGCCAACACTGCGTGCCGCTCTACAGTTGTCTCAAATAATATTACGTTTGTTAAATAATGTTTATTTGACTAGACACTACTGTCTAGTAAGAAAATAACGACTGTTATCTCGTGAGTATTTTGAGAATTTAAAACTTGAGCTTCTAACAAAATCAAAGCAAAGGCCTCAAAGACATCATTATTAAAAATAAATATCTCGCGCGAAAGATAAATTTCTTTCGCGCGAGATATTTATTTTTAACAAAAAAACTGTGATACATGAAATATCACTAGTATCAGTTTCACATTCTCATCATGTGGTTGACTGAAATTATAACCAAAGTCAAAGGTATTTATTTCACTTTGAACTTTATTTCAGGAAGCTACGGTGAAGCTACGCCTGTTCCTCGCGACCAAGCCGAACGAAGAAGAATAAAGTGGGACTCGGAAAAGAACTTCTCTTACGGTGCGGGCAACACTTAAATCAAGCGGTTGTCATGAGCGCCGCTTTCTAGGAACCAGAGCTTAAGAATGATACTAGTTCTATTCACAGGCTCATTTATCCGAGATGTGGAAGGTGAAAAAACAAGGTGTAACGCGTGCGACATATCTGACTCGATTATGAGGTACAATGCTAGGCGAGTTTTTCTCGTGACCAGCATCCGGCAGGGTAGGGCTGTTCATTTTGTACCTACATAAAAATAAACATGCCTGTTTCCCACAAGGATAGGCAGATAATTCGGCTGCTTCATTCACTCTCATCACATTCTTTGTGTATCCCTAAAGATTGTAGATTTCCTCCCGAATTTCCATGGGATTGTCAGTGTCCCAAATGTAAGATTAGTTGTTTTATCATAGGTATTTTCACTTTTAAAACAATTACAAATCATCATAGCAGTGTCCATTTGTAGTTTCAAATTGACATCCCTAACCACATCCTCCATAACCGGCGGTTTCCCCGTAGCAACTGTGCGCATGCGCCTTAGAATCTTAATTAAGCCTTATCTTACGCCATTCCCACATGCTAATAGTTCGGGATTGCTAAAAGAGCCATATTCGACTGATGTTGCAAAAAAATGCTTAGGAACTTTTATTCAACCCGGCAGTGGAATAGACACCCGAGAAAAAAGAAACCCGATTTGTCTACGGAAGAGAAAATTAAAATGAAAAAATATGAAAAAATATTTATTTTGCAGTAAAAACAGACAGTATAAGAAACAAAGCTAAAAGTAGGTGTAATATAAAGTTTATGCTGATTACGCTTAAATAATACATCCTTCCAGCGGTCTTCACGACAGACATGTTAAATAAAAGTAGTGACCCCGCGACTTTATTAACATGAAATTATTTTTAAACAGACTTCAACCCTCGCCGCATTTTAGGGGATGAGTTTTGAGGACAATAAAACAAAGATTTTTTATTACGAACCAAGTCTCATATTTCTTGTAGGTAGGTAAGTAGATTTATCATTCAGTTACTAAGAGTTTTAATATGTAGTTTAAAAGTTTCGCAATCTGTTTCCCTTTTTAGGTATCTAGGTCTGGTTTAGTCCCAGAGATTTATAACCAACGGCAAAACAAAGAAGTCAATGTATTCGTTATCAACATAAATATTATAAACAAACCAATTAGTTATTATAATGTTTCGCTGAATTCCTTCGCGCTGATGATAACCTCACGGTTAACTGCATAAAAATAAACTTTTAATGAGGTTATGAAACAAAACGTTTTATCCCAAGTCAAAGAGATTTTACTTATTTACCTACTATTTATTTTAACGGAAGCGATAACATTTATTAGTTAATCAAAAAGACGACCTCGATGGCGTGGTGGACGAGTGCCCGACTGAGACATAAGAGGTGCAGGTTCAAATTACTGAGCGAGATTAATGTTTGTATATTCTGCAAATATTTGTTCCGGGTCTAGGTATCTTAAGGTACCATGGTATTCGTAGTTTTTGATTCCCACGATACAGAGAATCCTATTATTTAAATTTATGTAAATGTTGGGTGTTTGCAATATTTATACAAAATTCGCTGAAAAAAGTTTACAATTGAGAACGAGACAAAACAAAAATGAAATAGGATCACGACTGTACCTAATCCCCGAATACGGTAGACATCCTCCCAAATTTTCAGGCGCTCAGATCCTTGTAGATGTCTTAAGAGGTTAGTCAGAAGCGGGTCCATACCTACATTTGGCACATGCGTTAGAGAGAGGCATCACGCCAAAAAGCTGTTTCTTTACTTTTTAACTAAGTATGACGCATGGATAGCGTCGTAATTGAGAAAAAACATTCCCTCTCATTTATGTACGTTTCGTACGTACGTGTTTCTCATTTATCCTTTTTGTGCTGTCAACTGTTCGCTGCGCAGGCGCAGTGCTGACACGTTTAGTGGCGCGCGGGCATTACAATTTGTACAGCGCACGAACACGCGGTGACAGAAATATCGTGGGATGCGTATATATGGCGATCACATGTGGATATGTATATAGCTTAGCTATGTATTTGCCAACAGATCACGTGTAGCTCAATTAAAACAGCTGAAAAAAATCATATATAAATCAGTCCACCAGTGCTTGTGGTAGAATGATCGATTAGGTATATAAAATAAAATAAAATAAAATAAATGGATCACGACTGTAATCCCCAAGTACGGTAGACATCCCCTCAGATCTCCAGGCGCTTAGATCCTTTGAAGATGTCTAGTGGGGGTAGTCAGAGGCACGTCCACATATCATCACTACATAGTATAAAGCAAAGTCGCTTTCCGCTTCCCGCGTCTGTATGTATGTATGTATGTTTGCTTATATCTTTAAAAATACACAACGGATTTTGATGCGGTTTTTTTTAATAGATAGAGTGATTCAGGAGGAAGGTTTATATGTATTAATCCCGCGCGAAGCCGGGGCGGGTCGCTAGTTATAAATATAATAAATGATAATAATAGTATCTTATAAGCTTGTAACTTACTTACTAAAGCATTCGTTTTTACCAGGGTGTAGGGAGGTGTCTTTTGTTTTCGGGAGCAGTTTTGAGCAGTAGATTTATTGAAATAAACAGTTAATTATCGTACTAACTACCTTGTTAGTTGTTCTCAAGCTACAAGTACCTAAGGTATGTTTAGTTTTTGCATGACTGCATATATTTATATCCTGATTGAAATGAGTTGAATATTCGTAGAACTTATTGACTATTCATTAGTGTAGACATAAAACTGTATAGAGTTGAAAATTATGAAATTTTGGCATAAACATACATATTATTTTGCACATATGAAATGGTAACTAATGTAAACCAGTAGGTATGTACCAAACGAATTGTTTAGACGTGTCTCTGACTACTTCCCAGCCATCTTTCCAAGATCTGAGCGGATTATCTCAAGCCTGCATACATGCTTACGGATTACCTATATTCATCAACATAATTTGTATTTTTGAAAAGAGATTTATAGTTATTTAATTTAATTCTTCTTTATTTTGCTTTATTGGCCCTAGAAAGACAGTGTAGCGAATGAAAATAATTATGAACCTGTGTGGGCTTACTGCAAAAATGCCACTTCTGAACATTTTTAATCGTTAACGTACAATATAAACAAGTTACAAGAAACAAATAACTATAAATATTTTGACATGCTGACAGTTTTATTTTTGCAAGCGCAATTATAAATTGAATACCGAGATGCTAGTTTTTGCAGCACCCACAAGTCATATTCAATTTACGCTCTAAATCTTTATTGTTAAGGTTCGATTTCGTTTGGCAAATTGAACCAGCAGTTAAAAGGATATAAATCCTTATTTTGCCACAAGCCACACGGTGTGTCAGAGAGATCATGATGAACAATCCTGAGAATCGGGAGCAAGTTTGGTTTAATTATCAAATTTATCAAGCAATCAGATAAATCTACATAATACATCTTTAGTCCGTTATTCATGTGTAGGTATACAATCTTACTAGTCTTACTAATACATATATAAATCCGAAAGTTTGTAAGTATGTTTGGATGTTTGTGGCTCAGTCACGTCTAAACGACCAAACAGAATTGGCATGAAACTTGGAATATACAATTATACATAGCTTATGTCCTGGAATAAGCTAAAGGATATTTTTGGACAGGATATTTTTTTAAAGGATATTTTTACTTGTAGCTTTGAGCCGTTTCTAATTGAGCCTTGTAACCCATTGACTTTGAAGGTACCACGCGAGCGAAACCGCTTGCGGAAGTTAGTGTAATATATGTTTATACCAGTAATACGTAACATAACTATGTAAATACTAGCCGACCCGTGACAGACGTTGTCCTGTCAATTTTTAATAATCGCATAGGAAAAAGCAATTACAGGCAACTTCCAATATTTTCCCTACAAAGCTTGTACTTAAAAAATAAATTACGGTAGAATGATTTTGGTAGAATGCGTCTTATTTATTAGTCAAAACTGCGTTGCTATGACGACTAAATGTTTTTAGTCTGTGATGTCAGATTTTGTGCACACCAACGCCACCTATACCAAAATCATCTTTTTGCGTTTTTTTATCATTTAAGGGTTGTTTTTCGAATTATAAGTTCCCCCTTTATTTATTCTGATTTTTTATCTACATACTAAAGCAAACTTCATCTTAATCCGTTTTGTCGTATTAGGGAACAAACATAGCAGCCTTATCACAAACTTTCGCATTTATAATATTATTTGGATTAGGATAAAAGCTGTTGGTGATATCATAATGAAAAAATACACAAGTTTTTGTTTCAGTAAGAAAAACAGTCTTCATGTTGTTTAACTTCGCAATAGTGACATGAAAGACACTCGTAGATAGGAATATTCTACTGTTAGTTTTTAATGAAAGTAGGTAGGTTGGTGTATAGCAGAAAGCATCGCCTTTGTTCGTTTTACGACTTAACAGGCGCGCCCGGAACTGCACCCAACTGCACTGCACCGCTAGTCTGTTTGCACAACTAATGTCTGCCTAGATACCTAGATACCTAGCTTTATTGCCTAGCTCTAGGTATATCTACGCGAGTTTGACTAACCTCACAGCTTAGTTGGTAGTATCTCTGCCTTTTGCATTGTTGGTTGTGGGCTCGAGAACCACCCAGGACAAACATTTGTGTGATGAACATAGATGTTTGTTCTGTGTCTGGGTGTACAATGTGTTATAACTAGGAATGCATTTATAAAAAAAAAGTATGTACCTAAGTATTCTATCAGTTCGCTAGTTCCCATAGTACAAGCTTTGGTCAGTTTGGAGCTAGGTGAGATTTGTGAAATAACCACCCAATATTTTATTATGATTATCATTATTTAACTAATGTTTTCCTAGATACCTGGCTTTATTGCCTAGCTCTAGTATTGTCTACGCGAGTTTATTAAATCTAATGGGATCTCGACTGTAATCCTCAAGTGCGGTAGACATCCCCTCATATTTCCAGGCGCTCAGATCCTTGAAGATATCTAAAGGGGTTAGACAGAGGCACGTTCAAAATTAATTTCGGCACTTAAAATTAGCACCATCCCTAACGCAATAAGAAGTAAATATCTAGAAAGGTTGTAGTTGTAATGAATCAAAAACTTCTTCTTAGTACGAATATTTTACCTCAATATTCAGGAAATTGTAAGACCATAACTTAATATGTAAGATACATAAACACAACGATTTTGCAAGTGTGTAGCAAGTGTTTAGCAACAAAACATTACTCATCGCATTACCGTCTGGCAGACCGCTTTCTTGCTAAAACAATACAAACTGCGCACGCGCAGTGTGCTGAAGACATTAGCCAGTCAAACCGTTATGCGGAGATTCTCATTAGCAAGTCACATGTGTCTGTTCTGTGAGTTGTCCTTACATGTATTTGCATGACAAAATAACAAAATTATTCTTATTTACTATCTGAATGAGTGTGAAAAACGGAGTTCTAAAATGGAAATATTATTTAAAAAAAAGATAGAATCACTACGACTGTAATCCCCAAGTACAATCGATATATTTTCGGATCTCCAGGCGCTGAGATCTTTGAAGAAGTCTAAGGGGTTAGTCAGAGGCACGTCCAAACATTACATTTGACACATGCCCACATTTTGCAGTAGTAAGTATTCTACACGTAACAGGTTTAATAAAGCTTTTTTGAAAGTACAACCTTTGCTTAGTTTGAGGCTATGCGAAATTATCAGTAGAGTATATTAAATTTTATTTATTCAGTTACCTATGCTACTCCAATCCAGAACCGAAAAATAAAATGAATTTTCTATAACTCTGTTCATGACACAAATATCATAAAAGCTCGCAAAAAACGTTGGCTAAATCCATTTTCACAAGCTTTCAAGCCGAATATTACAGCAAAAATACCGCACCATCTCGAGGAAAATCAATAGGATGCTAAGTGCACTGTCACTGGTGTTTACACTTCCAATCGACCCTATTGGCGATAGCGTGATGAAGTGATGGAGAGATGAAAAGGGACTTTATTGGGACTTATCATGTTTCTGGTTATGTACCTACTGGTAGGGCTGCGAATATAAACTAAGATTATATTTATTAAAAGCCGTGTTGGCCGAGTGGGATGTACCTTGACTTTCAATCTAAAGGTCGTGGGTTCAAATCGGCGGCGTGCATCAATGGCTTTTTCTGTTCGAAAATTTATATGCACATCGAAAACACGTGCTTACAACGGTGAAGGAAAACATCGTGAGGAAACCAGTTAGTGTTCTTATAAGCGGCGATGGGCTTGCAACCTGTCACGTATGGAATGCTAACTACTGCAAAATGTGGGCATGTGCCAAATATAATGTTTGGACGTGCCTCTGACTACCCCCCACTAGACATCTTCAAAGGATCTAAGCGTCTGAAGATCTGAAAGGATGTCTACCGTACTTGGGGATTACAGTCGTGATCTTATTTATTTTATTTATATTTATCTGGGGGCACGGCAGTGCACCCGCCAAGTCAAGCAATAAAGCGGCACGGCTGTACCATCCTTTTCTCGAAGCAGTTCAGGCCATTTTCGACCCCCTATAACTTCGTTGTGGATAAAACTAGAAGCCTGAATTTTCAGTAACCAAGCAGTCACTATATAAACACGGTATATTTCAAATTTCATTCAATTTGAACCAGTAGATTAAGATTTATAACTAGTCAAAGTTTCCTATTTTGTCACTCACTCACTCACTCACTCACTGACTGACTGACTGACTGACTGACTGACCGATCATCAAAAGTTTAATTGGCACTTCTAGCAGACATAGAAGCTTCAAATTTGAAACCCAATTAGTGTTTAGTGTGAAAATCCTAAAAAAAACCTGCCAAGTGCGAGTCGGACTCGCGCACGTCGTTCGTCTTAACACTAGCTGACACGCGACAGACGTTGTCCTGTCCAAGCCCAAAAAAGGGGGCATAATAATAATATTTTTTTTAGTTAACCTACCTATAGAATTCAGGTACATTCTCCATTCATCCCATCCATTCATTAATTCCATCCATAACTGTGCTTTCGAAAAACTAAACCGGTAACCAAAGAAATCATCGACACGACGTGACGATCAAATCTGCCAGTGCATTACCTGTGTATATCCACCCAAATTTCATGATTTTTGACAAGCTGTCAGCCCTACTCGCAGCAGTAACCCAATACGGCTACAGTCAACCGAGAAGCGCAAAGTGCACACGATGCGAGCCGATACGACAGCTTGCTAGCTCAGCTGACATCTCCTTGCAATTCGGATCTACTTCGATCAATTTCTGGGCCTATCGGGTGTATGTTTGCTTGATGTGGTAATGGATATTATAAGCCATGTGTAAAGACTAGTAAGGTACCATAATGTTTTGGAGTCGCTGGCGAATCTGTTGCAAAATGATAATTATATACATGTAGATCACCTTAATAATTTGTAATGCTTTTTATTCGATTTTTGCAACGGATTACATCTGAACTGGAATAATTATCCAAACGATGGTTGATTAAAATGTAACTTCTGACCCCTTTTAGATATCCTCAAGGATCTAAATGCTGAAGTTCTGAGAGGATTCCTACCGTACTTCAAGTAATCATTCTAAGTAAGGATTCTATTAAATTTTATTTTTTTTAGGATTGAACCATACAAAAAACTTGTTATTTTCTCTGCAAAGTTATATGAGATTCTGTAACTAAATCTGACCGAAGCATTGACTTGAGTTCGCACAATATGCATTGGATGATTTCAAATCGTTGACAAATAAGTAGACTATTTCCATACCATCGATTCACCTCTTCCAAGAACACCAACGTTCTACCGTTAGCATAATGTCAATCAGACACATCTGCTCATACATAATGCCATACAAATAGCTCATACATAATGGTATATGGCATACAAATGCTCTGAATAATAGTGAGCCATTGTACAGTGCGCGGCGAAAGTCGAACGCCTACTGGGTGCGTGGGTGGCTGTATTGTCGTTTGCAAGGATAATTACACGAATAAAATACTGAGGTAGGACAATAACGAATAACCCACAAGGAAGTAGACCCAGGTTTAGATTCATACCTAACATAAATACTATATTATGTCTTTATGTCATGGAAAGAGATGGGATTTAGCGGCCATTTTAGCTATAGAAGGCTCATCGGAGGTCTAATATGAATAAGGAGTAAATAAATGTTTAAAACTACGAAATACAAAAACAAGACAATAGAAGGACTTACTGTATTTTTTAAATATGAACCCGGTATCTTCATCGTTAGTACATAAAAAACCCGTCCTCGTTGATAAAAATTCGGCAAATACCTAGAAATGACAACTTGTATAATGTAATCGAGCACTCATTCCTGCCGCGTCTGAGCTCCAATATTTCTCACGATCGAATTGATGGTTATCTCTGAGGACATGATAAGGTTATATTAAGCTAGGTAGGTAGCTAAGTAGGCATACTTGGATAATATTATCTGCTTTCGATTCAAGAAATAAAAGAACGATTAATCACTGGAATCTTTCACAATCATTGTGTGCTTATAGAACTTTCCACGTAAATCCGTAAACTTATAGCATACTTGCTTTTACCCGTCACTTCGTACGATTCAGGTTGCGTAGATTCAGGAAATATATATTTAATTACTTTATCTTAAATCATTGAAATTCCTCAAAATCAAAAGAAAATTTTCGGAAAAAAAGTAGCCTATGTCCGTTCCAAAAGATACAGATAGACAGAGTTAGTTTCGATTTAATAATATTGATATAGATAATATTTAGCATTTCGGTAGGAATCAAAATGGTATCTCTTTTTGGATGGACCAAACCGAAGATGTTTTAAGGCAGCTCAGTGCAGCTGAACTTACCAAGTCATATTACTCGTAGCTCTAACCTTAGCAATGACAGATCAATGCAATAGATATCGGTTTATCATTAATCATTATGTACTCCTTGAAGCGACCTTGTCTTGCCATATCATAAGATGAACGGACTTCTAAGAAACAATATGAATGCATTATTTTCGCACACGACTACATTTATTTTAATCTATCAACTGGTTTTTAACCTCAGGAATGTCTTCCTTCTTTAAATTTAAAATGTTTTATTCGTTTTTAACAAGAATACCTAATAAAATATGGCAACCAGATAGTGCCAGGCCAAATGTCAAATTTGGTTGTTATTGTAAGACAAATTACTATGATATTTGACTACTACCCTTTGACACTTTGACAGCGATGTCACCTTGGTACGGATAACAGTCAGATTACCGCCTGAAATTAGGGTTGGTATGAATCACCAACCCTAAGTTTCTTATGTTTTATTTGTTAAGATTTTATACCAAGACATTATTTTATATGTGGCTTTTCTTATATTAAATTTAAATTTATAGAATGCTTTACTGGAAAATGTGGGCATGTGCCAAATATAATGTTTGGACGTGCCTTTGACTAAACCCATTAGACATCTTCAAAGGATCTAAGCGCCTGGAGATCTCATATTAACTACTGCAAAATGTGGGCATGTGCCAAATGTAACATTTGGACGTGCCTCTGACTAACCCTTTTAGACGTCTTCAAGGATCAAAGAGGATGTCTACCGTACTAGGGAATAGTGACAGTATACGGATTGAAACAGTAGAGGTGAGTTTCGAATAAAGCAATTTAAATATTTTATCTAAAGATCGTAAACGCAGTAAGGGCCCTGCTTATCTGTTGACTTTGACTTATAGGTAATAAAAAATAGGTACGCCTGCACAAAGATTCCAACGAGGAATGTCCCGCCCACACCGGCGCCCGCGCATGTCCTAGCTTTTGCTAACTTTGCCATTGTCACTTCACTTGTCAAAGAGTATGTATGTATTTGAAACAGAAATATACCTTACCATAATCTTGCCTATTACATCGCTCTAATTTTTTTAATTTTTAAACTTTTAAATTATATTTTATTAAGTACCTAGTTCCCTACACAATATTATAATGTTGTTGTTGTAAATAAAAGGACTTAGATACTTAAGTTTATAACTTTTTTTAGTTATACTTCTCCAATGATTCTCACTTTAAATACCTAACTGCCTGTTCATAATTTTTTGCTTAATTTACCAAACCTGTTAACCGATAGGTAGGTTCCTAAAGGAAATACGTTAATTTCGCTAAAAAAAGTTCCTATAAAGTAAAGTAAAATATAGTTTTGTGTGTACATACACACATACACATACACACGTGTTTGGTGAATGAGCTTGATAGTTGAAAAACAAATGAGAAACTTAGTTTATCTATTTTCTCTTAGTTAAATCTATGACCGTTTATTTAGGAATGTATCGGTACATTAGCTTACGAGGAAGGATGTACCTAACTAACAAGGCTAGGTAGGTAGTAAACAAGCCACGCTTCCTCGGCATTTCTGCTCAATTTGCAATCAAGTGGCGCATCTGAATTTATCGCTTGTCTAATCTATGGCTAAGGCTGGTTGTAATGTACATCGCCCACCGCTTGTCAGTGTAACAAACAGGCTGATTTGTAGCGGTTATATTATGTGTACGTCTTTAGCTTTTATGTTTTAATCGAATGTATAGTTGTGCAAATGTTGTTTAATGTAGTTACACTAAATGGCGAATTGAGTTGTTTTGTATATAAATTACTTTGGCCAATTTTACTGTAAACAATAAACAATTATGTCAGTTTATATATGAAAGTATCACCATCCATTCTTATATTTTTTTTTTCATCTGCCGTCATCTTAGCACCTACTTACTTACCTCCTCTTTTTCTACTAGTGACGTCATCTTCACATAACATACCTATTTTTTTGGCCTTTGTTACACTCTTCTCGTCAGAGGACATTTTCTCTTCGTATTTCGTAAGTCACGAGGCACAAGAAGTATCTATAGCTAACATAACCTACGTAGGTTTTCAAATACCTACCTACTTTTTTTGTAAGCAAACTCCTTGGATAAAAAAAGTTTTGATTAGCGCCAGAACATCTAGGTACATTTTGACTACACACGGTCGTTGTCGGTGGTCCCAACACGCAACACGCCACATTTATGACATCCGTTGAACAAGTCAATCAACCAACTGTTTACGTTAAGTTTACGAGCTTACATGCTTACACTAAATACAAATTATTGTGTTCTAAATCACGCTTCTGCAGTCTATTTGAGTTTGAGTAGGTTTATTTTGTTTGTGTGTTTGTGTTTTCAATAATAAACTTCTCAAGTTTGATTTCTGTAGACTGTAGATAAGCATACAAACTATCTCTGTTTTCACGCGAATGTTAAGACAGATGACGTACGCTTTAGTAAGCAATTAAAGTTTGTAATACGCTTGTGCTCCTATTCTTGGTCTATAAAGCAAAATAATACATTTAGAAAACTTAACAAAATATCAGTCTTAGTGTCTTAGGAAAAAACTATTCTAATCTATAAACAACACGCTTATTTCTAAATGCTGAAAGGTTTGGAAAATTTAGATATTAGGGTATAGTGATAGTCGGCCTGCTAGTCGGTCTTAATAATACTAAGACGAAAGTAGCTAAATTAACATAGGTACATAAAATAACGCCTGTTTCACAGCGGAGTATGCAGAGACCACTTTTTTTTTTTTTTTTTCTTTTTTTTTTTTTTTTTTTACAATCCTGGTATACTTTTTTTGCTTTATTCACCCTCATAACACATTCCTCATGCATGCTCGTCGGTTTGACTTGTTTTTTTAGCAAAATTAAAATGCCATTTTTAGTCATCATTGCCTACAATTACAATACCAGAATTCAGCATTTATTTGAAATACGTTTTTAAATATTCCTTACAGTGCATTGAATGATGATGAGAGTCACAGACAATTTTACATTGTCAATGTTAGTAGTACTTAGTATTGTTTTATCGTAATATTACAGTAATTTATACCGCAATAGGTACTTAGATATTAACTAACTAGAGATTCGATAACGTGCTAACTATTTCCTGCTTGGTGAGTTACTTACTCATGTAATTAGGTAGGTACATACCAGTTTCATGAGCTCACTAGCCTTACCTCGTAAAATAACATTAACGAGCGCAGACCGCATCCGGCGTGCATTGACAGTGAACTTCCGGGTGCTAACCACCTTGCTCTCTTAACTGACTGACAGTGTGTAGTGAAAAAGACTTGTACCTAATTCTAAATAGCGATTTGTTAAATTCTCTATTTTTACAAGCTTTTATTTAACTTGCAATGTATGTATGTAACTATGTTTGTAAAGGTGGAGTCTTGCAACTCAATTTTGAAGCAGTTATCACAAACCGATTGAGTTTAAATTTTGCATGAATTTTAGTTCTGGTGACAGACAAATAATATGATGACAGAGAGCTGATCTGATGATGGAGTCAGACGTCAGAGGCACTCACAACGAAACTCCTTAGTAAAAACTTCGGTTGAGTAAAAACTTCGCATTCTTGTCAAGTTCCGATGACAACATTTGAATTCGATACGATTTCAAAATCTTTGAGTCATTAAATTCTATCTACTAGATAAAAATATTAACATTGAGCTCTAATTTGGCACTAATATTATAAGCTTTAGCATGCAACAGGCTTTTAAAAGCAGGGTGATAAACCCGAAATACGGCCGGAGCTCGTATTTTACTTCATTCTACCATACCCTACCTGTGGTAATAATAATAATTATATCCTCAGCCAAGATCGTGACTTTGAAGACATGATCCGGAAGACCGTACATTAGGTTGGTACATAAATGAGAAGTTTATGTTACTTTGACGATGTGATTACTGGGGATGAGGCCTTGGGGTGGGACGACGATTTTCGTGCGGAAATGTACCAAGTGTTATTTTAGGTCACAGTTACAAGACTTGAAGCCCTATAAGGATCCTACTAAAATTATATGCGAAAGTTTGTTTTTGCCCGGCATCCTATACAATCATCTTAGCCTAAGTAGTAAGTTTAATCCGTAGTAAAAACAAGTAAAGCTGACTAACCCCGTATTTAAAGTGGAGTGAAGTTTTTCACGTGCCTCACACTAGCATAATTTTTGTAGGTATATGTAATTTTTGTAAAATTTGTATTTATTTTTGGAGACTTTTGTTGCAGTGTTTTATACAAACTCAAGAAATGTGATGCATAAACGGAATTCAAAACCACGACCCTCGAAGCAGAAGTCGAGGTTAATATCCAACAAGATTGGGTTATACTCATTTTTCGCTACCTAATTATTACCTTCATTTAGAATGAATGGTCATTCCAGTACATATCCTAATAAGTGTTAGGGTGAGTTTCGTGTGTTTCGTTTTAAGTGACCTGTATTACTCGTATGTTCTTATGAAAACAAAGTCTTTAAACCGACTTACCTTATACGCAGAGCTGGGCGAAGCTGGTGCGAAGCGGACCGCTCAAATATTCGTGTTTATAATAAATGTCGAGCGCTGTGTTTGGTCCACTCCGCACAGCTTAGTGCAGCTCCACACAGCTCCGCGTAATTGGAAACACGCAATTATAGAAAAAAAAAAAAAAAAAAAATAGGATCTCGACTGTAATCCCCAAGTACGGTATACATCCTCTCAGATCTCCAGACACTTAGATTCCTTTGAAGATGTCTAATGGGGGTAGACAGAGGCACGTCAAAATATTATGTTTGGCACATGCCCACATTTTGCAGTAGTTCGCATTCCATATGTGACAGGTACCAACTGGTTTCCTCGCGATGTTTTCCTTCACCGTTTTAATAACGTGTTTTTGATGCGCATATAAATTTTTCGAACAGAAAAATCCATTGATGCACGCCGGGATTCGAACCCACCAACCTTCAGATTGAAAGTCGAGTCACCTCTCACTCGGCCAACACGGTCATAGACGCCTTGTAGACTGGTGTTATAGAGTCAGTATGCAGTCAGTCAACTGGCGAGCGGTCCCGAATCACCCCAGCTAATGCCATTACACGCGGCTCCGATCCACAAAGATCACAAAGCCGCAAAGCTCGGGAGACGCGACGGGAATCAGACTGTACTTTCAAATTATCAAATTAAAACTCAACCTTTTAACAGTCCATCGATGTCAGCTAACTCACTCAACATACAGCCACCGTGCATTGTACCTAGCTTTTTTACCACTCTCATTGTCCACCTGTCACAAGTATATATACTAGCTTATACTCGCGACTTTGTCCGCTTAAATTCAGAAAATTTATTTATGACAACTGTATCGTACACCATTGAAATTCCTGAAAAACAAAATATTTTTTGGAAAAACAAGTAGCCTATTTCCGTCCCAAGACTTTAAAACTACTCATATATCTATGTGAAATTTTATCAAAATCGGCCCAGCGGTTTGGCTATGATAACATCAAGACAGACTAAGACAAACTATCTTACTTACCATAATCGTTAAGGAAGTATTCAGTGAACTATCTCACATTTGCACGAACCGAGTGAAACGGATGATTAAAAAATTATTAACTGAACCAACTTTTTTTTTATTTGCTGTGCCCTCTCGATCTCGGCTCGGTGCTAAGTAATTACTTTACGTCGCTAAGTACCTGCGCTTTGACATATTTAGCAAAATTTTAATTTTAATTATGTTAAAATTCTTGCCTAATTTGCCAAAGGTTCACGTTTTAGGGTTAATCTTTTTATATTATGGACGTAATCTGATTAAGCTAAATAAGGATGCATTTTGAGGGTTAAATAAATTCTACGAGAACGTTGGGGTAATGAGGTTTTTATAAACGTTAATTATGTATTTTAGGACTCGAAATTACTGAAAAAATTGCTTCGAGATTAGCATGAGCGTAAAATTAGTTAGTAAATAATAGCAGAAACTTTTCACGATAAAAATATTGTTTCAAAATGATACGTTTTAGAATTTATGATCGAAATATTTTATATACCTACTATTAAAATCAACTTGTGATTTATTGTTAACTAGCGACCCGCCCCGGCTTCGCACGGGTGCAAAGCTGACACCAAAATATATTACAGAATGTGTTTGTATACTCGTTAACAGCATTTAAAATATAAAAAAAAGTCGCGCTGATTTGAAATCTTAAAATTATCTGTGGTTTTCTAATATATTAAGCATGTTATTATACATATAAAACTTCCTCCTGAATCACTCTATCTATTAAAAAAAACCGCATCAAAATCCGTTGTGTAGTTTTAAAGA
This sequence comes from Hydriomena furcata, assembly GCA_912999785.1. Lineage (NCBI taxonomy): Eukaryota > Metazoa > Arthropoda > Insecta > Lepidoptera > Geometridae > Hydriomena > Hydriomena furcata. The sequence goes on along the minus strand of OU538832.1, from coordinate 13,266,846 downwards.
TATAAGCAAACATACATACAGACGCGGGAATCGGAAAGCGACTTTGCTTTATACTATGTAGTGAAGATAGGTAATATGTAGATCTAGATTTCTATTAGGATAGATTTTTGATAGATTTTTGATTTTTGATTTAATAATTTATATCATTAATTTATTCGAAAAGCTAAGGCGGACCACGCGCGGACGTGTGTTTGTCGTCATTGCAGAGGTCGGTAGGATTATTTATCGAAGTGATTAAAGATGGGTACATCTTTATTCACATATACTATACATTATAAAATAAGAGATGTGGCTTGTTCACAAGTATTTCTTTTTTCGTTTCGAACAAAAATAATCGTCGACTGGCAGCGTCTTAAGTCACATAAATTTCAGTAAAGGGTTGTGTTTCATAAATTTTCGGTTGGTCTGTATACCTTGTTATGAATTATTACAGAAAGGGCCTTCTATATATCTAAGTTCTAAATTAATTTCAGATACATAGGTAAGTATCTAAATAATAATTATTAAAAAAAAAAAAAACTTATATTATATTTTTTAAGCATTACCATGATTTATCTGCTCTGCATGAGTGTACTGCATTAACTTGTTGTTGTATCTACGCTAGAAACAGGTTAAGGCTTTGTTCTATTGCTTGACCCGACAGAATACAAACAAATATGACCCGTATTTATATTGAACGAGAATCACTACCTTGCCCACCCAGAGCAAATATTTGTGTGATGAACATAGATGTTTGCTCTATGTCTGGGTGTTAGTATGTATCATATGTATGTATTTACAAAAAAAAAAGTATATAAGTATTCTATCAGTTATCTAGTTCCCATAGTACAAGCTTTGCTTAGTTTGGGGCTAGATGGCAATGTGTAAAATGTCCACCAATATTTATTTATATTTATTTTAATAGTTCCTACCAATTATTATTTTACACCTAGCAATATTTCTAAGTACTTACTGTTTTTTAAGTTTTGGTTCTTTAATAAACATATTATTATTATTATTATTATTATTATTATGATGGATCCTACCAAAAACATTTAAAACTTTTTACACCTTAGGCTCTCACTTAGGGCCTGTCGAGTTGTGGTGTGTAGAGTTAGAAGCTTGGCTCGGATTTCTCTATTCAAAAAGTTATAACGGTATAGGAAAATATCGCGAGAAAGTATTCATACATACAAAACAAGCTAAGCTAAGCCGGGGCATGCAGCTAGTACATAATATATTACAAAATATTTACAAAATACACAGGGCACAGTTGAGCTCTAAAGATCGTTGCAAACAGTCTATAGTATATAGTTCAACTGATCCAGATCACTACCAGGGTTGTCCGTGGGGGGTTACTAGCTTTTGCGTGAGCATCTATTCAATTACAAGGTCCTACTCTTTCAGTTGACTGCATCACTTTGCTTGTCAACTTCCCGCTTACATTGTGACAGCTATTGCGTCATTTAACACCTCATTTGACAAGAAACGATCACCACTGATTGTGCCTTTATTCACTTCACACTCAATTAAATGCACAAATTCGGGAGTTTTAGGGATGGCACAAAAAAGAAGAATGTTAAATATTGATGTTCCGGATGTAAAACATGCTTTTATATTTGAATTGCTACTCGTACCAGGAGCTAAATCGCGCTAGATTCGATTTATTTTGTAAGTTGTACCTAACTGGCATATTACGTGACTACACAGTAAGATGGTTAATATTTTTAGGGTATACTTTTACGTACCTAGTACATCAGTTCCTGTGACTTATCCAGTACCCAAAAAGGTTTGTGATAATTACATAGGATATATTAATAATAATTTCTCTGTTATAAAATATTTGTTATTATTTTTGTCATTTAATTTCATAAAATTACAATTGTCGGATTGGGTCGATATGCACAGCGCTATAATGCATTTACTTAGAACAAGCATTCCCCTTGGTAATAATTGATAAAAGTAAGTACCTAACCTATGATTTTTACTATTGATATTCCTTGCCTAGCCTTCAGTCAATGCAATATTCTGTTTAAGCTTCGCAGAAACTAACGAGTGAGACAACCCTATCCGTTTTGTCACAAAAGCCGGGTTCTACAATAGTCATCACAATATTTTGATCACATCGGGTCGGGCCGGCTGTATCGGCAAACAATTGCCGCATTAAGCCGCTATTCACAAATGCTACTGTGCTACTTTTAAGAACATTTTCTTTGTCACTTTTGTGTGTTTCCATTGTAGAGTGACACGATTTTGACGTGCATTGTGATTTATGCAGCAGAGCCCTGCTAAAGTCGCGAATGAATTGCCGTGTGGTATTTAGTTGTGTTAATTTGTCAATCACTTCATATTGACATTTAGTTTGAAATTATTTTAATGGTATTATTATATTAAATTAACGACAGCCTTTGTAAGGCTGTCGTTAATTTTTATTTTTTATTTAATCGGTACTTAGTATTGTGGCTTACTATAAATTTCACGTGAAAATCATCAAAAGGTTTGGCAATCAAAATTTTTCATTTTTAAAAGAGTTTAGTTGTGCTATGGAAACGTACAAATCGTTTTTTTTTTGCGCAGCATTAAGGCGTATTCACACCCGCATAAGTATTTTCTTAAGAAATGTCACGTCACGTCATGTCCTTTGTTCGTTCTGTAGTTGTAAGTCCACAGCTTTGGGAAATCAAATATAATATCTTTAGATATTACAATGGAAATAAGAAGTAGGGGCGTGCAATCGCTTATTGCATTTGTTCATTTTCGTAATATAATATTTCTTTTTATAAATAGTGTGTGTTTAATCGGATTGTCATGTTCTTTTATGAAAGTGTATCCCAAAGAAGGAATGAACATGTGGGAACCAACTCCGCCTTTTCATCCAAAAGTCATGAGCTCATTTGAGAGGTTCTCCACATTTTTTAATCTTTCCGCAATTTAAAAGCGAATGATAAATGTTAGAAGAGCGACTCTTATTAGGAGTGTACGAACGGGGTAACGGATTATGAACCCTTTTGGCTACACGCCAAACCTTTAACTATAGTATAGCTGAAATATTCAAGTTGCCATTTATACTTCATTTGATGCCTCGTACGTCATTTCAAACATGCATGAAAAATCATTTTAATTGACTACAAAAGCTACATTAGGCAACGAATCTATTAAATCTATTTATAACTAAAAGATCACAAGCTTTGTTCTGGCCGTAGTTTGTCTAAGATTACAGTCTCAGACAAACCACTAATGTTCACCACCACTAATGTCTGTTCAACTTGACCGATTCTTTTTGACTGATGTTTAGCACTTTAGCTGTCATTAAACCCGACGGTTAAGTTCGGTGATCGGTTAATATTGGTGAACACTAACCTTGTAAATCTAATTTTGATCCGAGCGCCACACTTGAGCGGATTAGTAATGAAATTAGTCCCCATTCGCCAGCACCGGCCTAAATGCACAGAAATAACTGTGATTAATATCTGAGAACCGTTTTATTTATGTTGAAGAATGACAATGTGAATCATAACGACTTATTCTGTAACACAAAGAATACTTTCAAATTCAGATTAATATATTGCAAAAATAGGTAGAAAGATATATGATAAGTTTCTGATAGAGCATTTTGAATAGAAATCTTATAAGAGATATAAAAAGAAAAAAAATATAAAATGCATAATTATTATTATATGAGGCGGATAAGGCAATTTTTTCGCATAGAAAAAAATCTTTTCTGCTCAATAATCTCAGCTCAATAATTGAGTACCAGCTAAACCCGCCTTCAACCGCCAAATTTCATAAAAAACAACTAACTCGATATCAATTCCCCTGCATTACGCTTTCCCGTCACGTTCCGCGATGATCCAGAATACTCGCTAACTGTCAAGTTGACACTTACGTTGACACTTCATCGTTTATGGCGCGAGTGAAAAGGCGGGTTTACGCGTGAGTGTGGCGACGGCTTAATAACTTTATTCGGTGATTAAACTTTTACGCGCGCATAAAGATGTTTTCCGTTTTGTCAAAACTGTTTTGGAGATCAGTGAGATGATTCTTGCTTATACTTACGAGTACCTTCTTGTACGCATACACGTAAATATATTTTCCTTAAGGGAGTACATAAATCAACTATTTTATGCGTTTGTAACGTTGCTCACCTTGTGTCTTTTAACAGATCGTCTAAGTTAAGCAACTTCACAAAATGGGTGGGTGACCGCTAGTGACATTCATAGTAGATTGTGCTTCTGAGAGTACGTTGAGATGTCAGTCCTGGTTTTTGTGAATGTAAAATGGTACCTGTCAATCTAGCTTTAATAATGATTTGTGAGGCTGTAGTCAGATCACTTCGTAGTTTCTGATACCGACGACTCAGGGAATCCCAGTGCTAGGTCAGGGGGTCTACTCGCATACCGTTAAACGATATTATCGTGTCAACAACCGTGCCCAAGTTACATCGTTTCGACTCTAGTTTGAATGATGGAACGACCCTCTACTTTTGACAGTCATCGATGTTCGTAACCCTACATAGACGACAATAAATTACGAGAATTTGAATTTGAAAATGAAACACATATCACAATATATCGTTTGTGGACCCCAGGACTTGGGCATCATTCATTCACTTTATAGTTCTGGATATAGCTTCAAACAAAGAAAACGCCCTGGTTTATTGGGCACAATTGAAAGCCAGTGCATTACAGCAGAGTCAACATGGTTAGAGTGAGCGATGGCCGCTTGTGTCCGGCAAAGTGCCCGCAAGATGACGGATCACTTCCCACCGGGCAACATTGGACGTGCACACCTAGTTAACTGTACGCTGGATGTACATTGTACATTGTACACACGTCGTTTCACAACCGATTTATTGGTTAACTAGTTCGTACCAGAATCAGAATGGTAAACTTTAAATTTAACACTAAGGCTATGTCTCGTGGTTAAATGACTGTTAATAAAAACCGGCCAAGTGCGAGTTGGACTCGAGCACGAAGGGTTCCTATTATCTATACAAAAAGGCTAAAAAATCACGTTTGTTGTACGGGAGCCCCACTTAAATATTTATTTTATGCTGTTTTTAGTATTTGTTGTTATAGCGGCAACAGAAATACATGATCTGTGAAAATTTCAACTATCTAGCTATCACGGTTCATGACATACAGCCCTGTGACAGACAGACGGACAGACGAACAGCGAAGTCTTAGTAATAGGGTCCCGATTTTACCCTTTGGGTACGGAACCCTAAAAATGACTAGTTCAAGTATTTTGAGATCTCTTTCCTTTAATTATACCAATGGTGGCTATTCTGTTTCTACAAACTGACTTAAATTTCGTATAAAACGATCGCTCTATTCCTTTCAGGAATATAGGATGGTTGATTTTGGTACCATGGTACTCGTAGTTTCTGGTACCAATGATATAAGGAAACCTACTTAGGCTGATCACAAATGATTCGTAATGTATTTAAGATATTTTCGATTTTTTTCAATTGTTTTTAAAAAATAATACCGTCAAGTAGGTAATTAAAATGCGTGGTTCTCTAGCTACTTTCAAAGATTTAACAAATCAGGATGTAGTTAAGTTGCGGACAATGAAGCAGAATGATGGATCACGTGACAACTTCAAATAAAGGATTTAACCGAGAATTACCCTGTCAGTGACAATTCGGATGATCGATGGAGTTTTATTACTTCTTGTTAAACGAGAAGAAAACATTACTTACATCATTAAGTCATTATTTACATGAGAAATTACAGGCATTTTATATAAGGGGCCATCCATAAAGTACGTCACACATATTTCGTGATTTTTTGACCCCCTCCCTTGTCCTTGTCAGAGTTGAGATGAGAACCCCAGTTTGACGTCACGTATTTTGCAATTTTCTAATAGATGTCATTTCAGATAACCAATAGAAACTAAGTATCGCGATAACATGATAAAATTCCATAAATAATTATGAAGAACGCGTCTAAATATCCAGTGCCGCCAACAAAACAACAAGCTTGCAATATTACACCTCATACGCCCATCCGTTGCACATTCCTTCTAATTTTAAACTGCTTCCACCCTCACCGCTTCCGCCGAACATAACACCAACTTAATAAAAACAAATTCGTTGACGCGCGAAATTGCACCCTATTACAGAACATCAAGGTCCCAAACCGAATTGAGGTTTCATTTTATGAAATGATTTCAACAGAGCAGCATTACCATTAGAAAAATAAAGATGAAGATTTAAATACTCTACTAACTAATATTATTTGAGTCAGGTATCTTATTCAGGGAAAATTGAGCTTAATATTAAAAGTAGCAGTGAATAAAATCGGCTGTTACTCCCTGCAAATCGATTTCATGTTTTGTACGATTGTCAATGGACTCTTTTTCATAAATAAATTCATTCCTAAACAGGATGTGGTATGAGCAGGAACATTGAATTTTTTTATAACTTTATCTTTAAACATTTAGAAAACAAAACTAACTCGCTTCCACCCACGGTTTTTGATTCACATTTCGCATTGTTATTGCGAGTCAAAAATAAACGCAGTGTTGTTTTCACTACAAACCATATCAAACAATAGTTACCAATAAATAATACCTTGGTACAATAAACAATAAGTACATTGATAAATGTGATAGCAGAGCTCGTACGAGCTACGCTATGTAATGGACGGGTATGTAATGTAGCTCTGTTATTTCAGGCATTAAATTCCATTCAAAACAGACCAGCGCAGCGGCTACCGAGAATGTTTTCACAACAGACCCGACTAATTAACTCCAAACGATTGGAAATCAGAAATAGCCTCAAAACAATACAAGTCAATGCTCCATTTCAAACTACATTTTCATGCAGTTTCGATTATGTTTTACAACAATAAACACAGGTGGGTTCGTACCATTAACTCTGATAGCATCTATTATGTTAATTTCTGTGTTCTGTTTAATACTTAATGGGTAGAAAAATCCTGGGTTGAATCGAAACGAATCTAAATCAATTTTTGAATCTGAAAAAAGAGTTTAAACTTTTTTATCCGACTGCGCCAGGAGGTTTAATAATAATAATTTGAACTAATTGAATTTATCTTATTTTTTTTTTGTTGTGGTTACCAGTTAGGTACTACGTAATACCACAGGTATTTCAATAACCCATATAGCGTGGATTTACAGAACAGTATCTAGATAGAAACAGTAGTTTATATTTTAAAATGCATCTCCAGGCATTCCAGTTCCTTGAAGATGTCTAAAAGGGTTAGTTAGAGGAACGTTCTAACATTTGATCTGACACATGCCTGTAATATGCCGTAATTAACAATCTATACGTGACAGGTTGCAAGTCCTTCGCCGCTTATATAAAGAATACAATGCATGAACTCACGACCTTTGGGACGAAAGTCGAGGTAACCTCCCACTAGGCCAACACGGCTCTCTATATTAAATAAAGGTGTGTACATAACGTTGGTATGTCAATTCTGCTACCGTTTACTGTAGGCTGGATCCAATCAAAACAGTGGCTTCTGAATGTGTGATGTTGTAGAGACGAATAGAAATAGACATGTCAAACCAATTACATCATCACTACATAGTAGTAGTAGTATGTATAAAGCAAAGTCGCTTTCCGCTTCCCGCGTCTGTATGTAATATGTATGTATGTATGTTTGCTTATATCTTTAAAACTACACAACGGATTTTGATGCGGTTTTTTTTAATAGATAGAGTGATTCAGGAGGAAGGTTTATATGTATAATACATGCATAATATAGTAGAGAAACACTGATAATTTTAGAGGTTTCTAATGTGATAAACACGTAATAAACACGTAAATAAACACATTTTTTTGCGCTTACATTGCAAATGCTGGCTGAACCCCACGAGATATATCAAAATAATGTACTACAGTATTGTACACCTTAAAAACGTCTACAAAAAAGTCCACGATGGTATTAGAAATGTCTTACGCACAGCGAAGCGGGCACGGGTCAGCTAGTCTATACTATAATATTATAAAGAGAAAAGTTTAGATTTTTTGTTTTTTTGTTTGTTTGTTTTTTTGTATGTTTGTAATGGATAAACTCAAAAACTACTGAGACGATTTCAAAAATTCTTTCACCATTACCAAGCTACATTATCCCTGAGTAACATAGGCTATTTTTTATTTTGAAAAAGTAATAAATTCTTTATAAGAATGACGATAGTTTGAAGCAAGGTGTAAAAAATTGCTTTTCTTCGTGTGCGCTACAAAAACTATTGAACGGGAATTGTAACGGGAACGGGAACGGGAACGGAAGACAACATTTGTTAATTCTAAAGCGATACGAAGTTCGCGGGGTCAGATAATAATACGTTGGATATTTTCACCAATATTTATTTATCTATTTAGATTTACCCGCCTGAGAAGAGGTCTTCTTTTCTGGCATTATATTCAAAGTTTTATTCAAATCCATTTCAATATAAAAAATCGTTTGGGTGTGATTGAGTCACTAACATACAAATATCCTCACAAAATTTCAGTCTTTTAAGTTACTAGTAGAAACCTTCGTAACACGTGAAGTTTTTTTCAAACATTCTTCAACTCCCATTATCTTAGAGGTTGAATTTCAGAAGTTCTTTCTTTCTGCACACATACATACTAAAACGAATACATCCTAATTTCAAGTTTCTAGTACCAGTTGTTTGGTTTAGGCTGTACGTTCATAGATCAGTTAGTCAATCAGTCAGTCCGTAATGCAAGAGTTTTATATACTAGATAATATTAGTAGGGTTCACTGCCATTTCTACAAGTTTGTAGGTTCACCCTGAGAAATAGATGTCCGATCCAGCAGCGATCTATTTGTGGTGCGAGAGTCCGGTACGGAGGAGGTGAATGTATGGACTCTGCAATGTGGACTATGCACATTGCACAATACTAATACTATTTGATTTGAGCAGGCGTTCGAGATCGTTTTGAAGATTGGATAAGATGAGGCTTTTCAATAAGCGGGTGAATAACTGGGGTTGGTTGGACGTAAGAGTACCAACAATTAGTATTTATGTTAGTGTATTTAATATGTTAATAATTATTCCCAGTGAAGTTTGACGTCGTAAGCGGCCGGTTGTAAAACCACCCAAGCCAAATCCTTCTACAATATGTTTTTTCTCTGCCGACTCCGACCCCACATGAAAGGGCAAGATGATGATGATGGTAGTGAATAAACTTATAAACTTTTAGTGGCATTATTTTTCGTGTGCCTTTTCTTACATTTTCTAACCGAGATTGTACGACAGCTCAACTGTTTCTTGTATATTTAGTCAATATTTTTGAATAGTGTGTAATTTCTTTCTATATTTTTTTTTAAATTGTGAGTTTAATAATTATTAAGTAAAGGTATGCGCTTCTTTGATTTCACGGTAACATACGGACACATAACGACATAGGGGTACTGTAATGATGACTAGAATGACTATAAAACCAAAACTTTTGAGAAAGGAAGTCCCTTGGTTATTAATGTCAAAGTAAAGATTGACAGATGGAAATGAATTTCTCTTTGTAATGGTGCAAGAGTGAACTTTACGATCGGAGCTCCCACACTTGCGGCTGTCACCGACTTCCATGATGAATGAGGATCGATCGATGCGGACTGTGGGACACATCCATCCGCAATATTATAGCATGTGCCAAGAGCAGAGTTCAATGCAAACGATATATCGATGAAACTTGAACTAAAATATAAAAATATTGGTGGACATTTCACGCAACGTCATCTAGCCCTAAACTAAGCTTTTATTAGGAACTAGAAACTGATGGAAAAGATTCGTATAAGCACTTTTTTTGTAAATATTTACTAGGTATATACTCGTACATGTTAATGTAACAACCAGATACAAAAAGCTAGAGATCGAGATCGTGTGAAAGGGAGGCATTTGCCCTTAAGTGGGACGATGCAGTCTAAAATAAATAATAAGACACAAAACAAACATCCAGATTCGTCACACAAATGTTTGTCCTGGAGTCCTGGGCGACAAAAGTAAGGTAAAACTCAGTCAAAATGTAAGGTAAGAAATATGTTGGGGAGGTCTGAGGTACGTCCAAACATTACTTATCGTGTTATTTCTCCTAGGTTGCAAGACCATAGCTCTTCTTCAGTATGAATAAACAAATAAAACAAAATCGAATCAAATGTAGCAGCAGAGAACTTCGGGAACCAGAACAAAATGTACAACACAGCACACTGTGTGTACAAACAAACGTGCTGGCGCGTGTTTGCTCGGTGACTTGTCAGTCTGATTGTCCGAGCACACTGGGAGCAAACAACACAGTCTCTTTACAATGGGAACGTGGAAGGTAAAGTAACAGTATAGAGTTGCGTCTCGATCGCGACTTGCATACCATTGAACATTAGATCGTAGGGTAGTCGTGGGTATGTTGGCTAATGTTCGATGGTTAGCTTCGAAAATGCCTACAATAATAATACAGAACCATCAAGTTAATCTTCTAACTAAAAAGGTATAAAACCAGCAATCAAACCATTTTTCATACGTTTTAAATGTCTTTAATATCGAGGAAACCACTTAGTGATTCTTATAAGTGGCAATGAGCTTGCAACATGTTCAGTATTGAAAGTGGGCATGTAATGTGTGTACATAACTGATTCATATATTCCATTCTTGTTTAATGATTTAATGAAAGAAAGAAAAAAAGAATAAATTTATTTGGTGACAAGATAATTAGCAATGACAATAACAATATTGACAGCAATTAATATTTAAAGTTATAACTTACCTGCATATTTTTATGACTCCTTTATTGTCTTCTTAATCTTCAAAATTTTCTAATAAGAACATCAGTAGACACTCAGCTTTATTTCTTACTTGAACATCGTAATCGTGCGCATGAGTCGTACTTTTTAGAATCAAGTGTGCACGTGACTCTAACAGGCGACTGTTGGAAGCTTAAACACACCACTTTATCCGAGTCACCCACAATGTTATGATTTTAATATTGATTTGAAAGACAAATTTACTTTATTAATGTAAAAACTGTGCAAGGAATGATGATGTGGATTTTACGTGTCAAATTGCTAATATTTTGATAACCGTTAGGAATGAAGGTGGATGGATTTAGAAGTAGAGGTAGGCCAAAGAAAAGATGGATTGACTGTGTGAAAGATGACATGAGTAAGAAAGGAGTGAGTGACGGCTGATAGAAGGAAATAGAAGAAAAACGCATGTTGTGCCGACCCCACTTGGGATTAGGGCAGGAAAATAATGATAAAAACTAAAACTATTTATAATTTTGATAACACCTGAGCCTTATCAAATCGAATGTAGTGTGCTTGGACCAGAAGTTAATGCATGTTCCGCAATAGCTGATTTTTCTACATCCGCATTCTTCATGGCCCGGATATGTTCAGTTAACCTGGTAGAGATATTCCTCTTAGTTTCACCCACATATGAACTACCACAATCACACGGAATCTTGTAAACACCCGGTGCACTTAAAGGGTCTCTATCCTTAGGAGAGCAGCTTATAAACTGTCTCAGTTTAGTCAGAGGACGAAATATTGTCTTGATGCTATATTTTCTGCGCATCAAGTATCCAATTTTATCCGTCACCTCTTCTAGATGAATCTAAACATTGTCGGTGTCCTCATTGACAATTTATCATTTACGTGAGTAATTCCCGTTGTTGTAATAATGTGTAGCATGTAACATGTTTACAGCTTCAAAATTACCGTTAACAAACTCTATTAAGTAACGAGCGAAACCACCGGTTCTGGTTGCGTTGCAGTCAGCTGCTAACAAGCATTGGTAATGCAATCAGCAATCACAGCCGACTCGTGCGGTCCAATCGACTCGTTGACAGTCCCAGTTCACGCTATTAACTTACCTACTCATTATTCATTAACTAACATGGGCCTCTTTCACCAATACGATCCAAACAATAAGAGCCTGTAGACTAAAACTGGATGTTCATCTTGATTGATAGTCATAAAAAAAAATTAATTAAATTTTCAATTTCATAATTTAAACTTTTTAAATAGTTGCAATTCATATTTGTCCTGGATGTGGATCGAGCTTACAACCTACAGCGCAGAAGGCAGAGTTACTACCAACTGAGCTGTGAGGCCAGTTGACATCCTACAACAAACAACGGTGCGTTTAGCCGAATATATTCGGAGCACTGTCACTGTCGTCGATAATATCGAAATCGTTTTGCAGAGTAAGGGTCCAGGCCACAGTACTGACTATGTAGGTATAACATATGCAGAAGTAGCACATTTGTGAGAAAAAGTTCACTTTATTATGCTTGCTCCATCATCGCGCCAATCGAATGCCTTCATTTCTTTCAATAACAATCCGGTACGAAAACCGGATAAATTGATCCGTCGCCGGCTGTCGGTAATACATCCGGACGTACCAAATTCAATTTTGACACGTGTGACGCGGGACCGTAACCGTAACCGTATAATAATGTTTTATTTTCCAATTTGTCTTTCGAGATGATGGAATAACTTTGATGATATTATTTCTTTTGGCTTTTTGGTAAGCGAATACTTTTCCTTCATAACATTTATTTGCGAAGTTAATACCTATTTTGTATAAGAAGGCGCTAAAGAAGTTGCTGCAAAGAGTCGCATTTCCATATAAAAGTACTCGAACCTATTTTGCATTATTAAGGAGGAAGGTTTATATGTATAATAAATGCATAATATAGTAGAGAAACACTGATAATTTTAGAGGTTTCTAATGTGATGTCGTAAATAAACACATTTTTTGCGCTTACATTGCAAATGCTGGCTGAACCCCACGAGATATATCAAAATAATGTACTACAGTATTGTACACCTTAAAAACTTCTACAAAAAAGTCCACGATGGTATTAGAAATGTCTTACGCACAGCGAAGCGGGCACGGGTCAGCTAGTACATTATAAAATAGGAGATGTGGCTTGTTCAGAAGTATTTCTTTTTTCGTTTCGAACAAAAATAATCGTCCTAAAAAATCATCGTCCTAATAAATAAGGGGCTCCCAGTCGCTGATTGCTCTTTTTCGAAACGAAAAAAGAAATACTTCTGAACAAGCCACATCTCCTATTTTTATAAGTATATTACTTCAGGTTCCTACCTAGATTTATATTAAGCTGAAAACATAATAGCAGAAACTTTTCACGATAAAGATATTATTTCAAAATGATACGTTTTAGAATGTATGATCGAAATATTTTATATACCTACTATTAAAATCAACTTGTGATTTATTGTTAAAGATAGGTAATATGTAGATCTAGATTTCTATTAGAATAGATTTTTGATAAGTAATTATAAATAATTTATATCATTAATTTATTCGAAAAGCTAAGGCGGACCACGCGCCGACGTGTTTTTGTCGTCATTGCAGCGGTCGGTAGGATTATTTATCGAAGTGATTAAAGATGGGTACATCTTTATTCACATATACTATACATTATAAAATAGGAGATGTGGCTTGTTCACAAGTATTTATTTTTTCGTTTCGAACAAAAACAATCGTCGACTGGGAGCGCCTTAAGGTATTATTATTATTATTAAGCCGTGTTGGCCGAGTGGGCGGTACCTCGACTTTCAATCTGACGGTCGTGGGTCATCCCGGCGTGCATCAATGGATTTTTCTGTTCGAAAAATTTATATGCGCATCAAAAACACGTGCTCAAACGGTGAAGGAAAACATCGTGAGGAAACCAGTTAGTATTCTTATAAGTGGCGATGGGCTTGCAACCTGACACGTATTGAATGCTAAGTACTGCAAAATGTGGGCATGTGCCAAATATAATGTTTGGACGTGCCTCTGACTACTCCCACTAGACATCTTCAAAGGATCTAAGCGTCTGGAGATCTGAGAGGATGTCTACCGTACTTGAGGATTACAGTCGTGATCCTATTTATTTTTATTTTATTTTTTTATTTAGGTATAATGCAAAGGTTTTGAAAATCTTCAATCATGCCGTAAAGGCAGAACTGATTTGAATGGAACTTAAACTACGACTGTTTGATAATTTGTTAAATTCCCTGGGCTAAAGTTCAGGCATCTCAAAGTCCCCAAAAAATGCAACCACGTACCTTCTTCAGAGCTCTGCTGTCTTGAGTCACTGCGATCCAATCCAAAAACTCCAAAAGAGAAGGCACACGTACGTAAGGTTCACCACACATGTATGTGACGACTTGTCTCCGAAAGAATAATCACCGAATCCGATTTATAAGTTACCGCCGAGAAACCATAATCTTTCCAACCAAAAACCGAGTCTCTTACGCACAAGACCGCCTGTTGCGCGCGCGCCGTTGGTTCTCTGACGCGCCGTTGGTCCGTCAGTGGCGCTAGTGTGATTAGCTGTATTCTTGAGTATTCGGTCGATGCGTGTGGTTCCGGCGCCGACGTCATAGATGGCGTGACCAGCAGGTTCCACCGACTAAGCTCGGTGTTGCTAGGCCGTTAATTACATAATTGAAAAACAAAGAGAATGCCTGAACATCCTTCCCCCCCGAACCAAGGTAAGCCTTGGTTGACCCTAATCACGCAAAGGAAGTCTACAGAGTTTAGAGACTGGGCGAGTCAGGGTACCCTTTTGTGTTAGGACCTTTACTACCCTTATGATAGAGTCTGACCCCGGTAACAGACTTACTATTCTACCTCGTCTCCATTCGAGAGGGCCCGTATTATCTTCTTTAATTAAGACTAAATCGTTAAGTTGTGGAGGGTCTGTCGGATCATTCCATTTATTCCGTAATTGTAACGTGTTCAAATATTCATTACGCCATCTAGCCCAAAAATGTTGAGAGAGTCTTTGAAGTAACTGAAATCGGCTAAGTCGGCTAATGTTTTGCTCATCAAAGTTGTATTCCGGCAGGGCTACCAAAGGCTCGCCTACTAAGAAATGACCGGGAGTTAAAACATCCATGTCCTTGGGGTCAGTACTAAGTGGCGTCAATGGTCGTGAATTCATTACTGCTTCAACACGAGTAAAAAACGTTGTCAGTTGTTCAAATGTTAGTTTTTGTTCACCCAGGACGCGACGCATGTGGGTTTTAGCTGTTTTAACGGCAGCTTCAAAAAGTCCGCCCATAGCAGGTGCACTAGGTGGGTTAAAAAGCCAAGTCACATTGGATTTAGAAAGCTCCCTACCAATCTCTGAACTGTTGTCTCTTAGATAAACAAACACTTCTTTTAGGTATTTATCAGTACCTGTAAAGTTGGTGCCACAATCGGATCTAACAAGAGCCGGCAAACCTCTTCTAGACACAAATCGAGTAAATGCATCGACAAATGCTTCAACAGAAAGCCCGGAAACGATTTCCAAATGGACCGCTTTTGTAGATAGGCACACAAAGACACATAAATAACATTTTTCTACCCGAGCGTTTCTAAGCGAACTAGATCGTATGAGAAAAGGGCCCGCGAAATCTGTGCCAACACCTAGAAATGGTCTTCCGCCTCTTACTCGATCAGGTGGGAGGTCCCCCATGAAAGGGTGGGTGACGCGTGGGTGAGCTCTGTAGCACTGAATACACTTAAACGTCACGCTCCGAGTTATACGACGTACTGATAATATCCAATATTGACGGGATAGTATCGCCGCTAACGCATTTGCCCCGATATGGCAGTAAGTTTCATGATATTGTTCAACGAGGAGAAACGTGAGTCGACCCTTCCCCGGGAGTAGTATAGGGTGTTTGGAGTTGTAAGGCAAATCTGAGTTTCGTATTCGTCCACCGACTCTTATTACTTTGTCATCTTTGTCAATAAATAAATTTAATTTTTTTAATTGTGATCTAATTTTTTCCTTTTTTTGTAAGGCTTCCAGCTCTTCACTAAAGAACTCCTTTTGGCAAACCTTAATTAATAGTGAAATAGCTATTCTTCGTTCTGCTACCGTAAGATATGTTGTCATAATTTTAGATCCAGGGTTTTTGGCATTATTAATGAACCTGAGTATAAAACCTGTCACGCTTACAAGCCTTTGGAAAGAACTGTAACGATTCATTAAGTCAAATTCCGGAGAGTCAACGTTAGTGGTGTTTATAACGAATTTTGACTTAATACCCGGGAGTGAATTTTCTGGAATATCAATGATCTTGTTAGGCCAACTTGCTGGTGGCTCAGTCAGCCAAATTGGATTAAACCACAGAGGGTGATTTATTAGTTCTGCTGCTGAAATTCCACGAGAGGCTGCGTCTGCGCAGTTTAGTTCACCTGGGATATGTCTCCAACAGATTGATAAATTTGAGGAAGTAATTTTAGAAACCCGATTGCCTTCAAGAACTTGCAGTTTATGAGGGGGGGTCCTTATCCATGCTAGTACTATTGTACTGTCACACCATCCATAAATTTTTTCTAGGCTCAGATGTAATTCTTCCACTAAGGTACCATATACATGATTAAGCAAGGTCACCAATAATACGGCACCATTTAATTCTGTCTGGGGAATTGTGGTTTTCTTTTTTAGAGGTAGAACTCGCGACTTTGCGAGTAAAAGGCTAACTGAAGCACTGTCGTCTTTCCTACTTGTCCTTAAATAGACTGCGGCACCGAAGCCGGAAGAGGAACCGTCACAAAAGCCATGCAGCGCATAAGTGTCATTTTTAGATGGGATAGGTCGTATGCATCGCGGTATAGATAAATGCCTTAGATTGGGTAAATCATTCAAGAGATCTTGCCACTGTAAAACAATATCATCTGGAGCTGGAGCGTCCCACTCTACTGCTTTGCACTGGGAGCTCTGGCTGAGCAGTGATTGAAGTAGCAACTTGGCGCGGAACACCACTGGACAAATCCAGCCTAATGGATCAAATAATTTCGCAGTCGAGGACAATATGACACGGCGGGTTATTATTTTTTGAATGGGTATATTTATCTCATACGAGAAACTATCCGATTTTGGATTCCATTTAATACCTAAAACCTTAATGGAACCGAAATTATCTTCCTTGTCAAAGCTACCTGGTGTCTCACAATGATCGTCTGGTATTCCTTTTAAAATGTCTGGATGGTTCGATGACCATTTACGGAGTTCATAATTAGCAGTCTTCATCATGGCTATCAGCTCATCTCGAACAGATAAAATTTCTTCTATATTATCAGCGCTTCCGCTCAGATCATCAACGTATGCCCTGTGTCTTACTATATTAGCAGCTCTAGGGAACCGCTCATACTCGTCTTCAGCCAGTTGTTGAAGACATCGGATAGAAATAAATGGACTGGATTTTAAACCGTAGGTATTTGTGGTCAATTGGTAAACCTTGATTGAATCCGAATTGTGTAAATTAGTACTATTTTGTTGGTCCCGCCATAGAACTAACTGATATTTCCTGTCAGATGGATGAACCCATGTTTGACGAAACATGTGTTTTACATCAGTAGTGAAAACATATTTATGAAATCTGAAATGTGATATTATTTTTGTAATTTCATTTTGTAGTTTTTCGCCAGAATATAAACAATCATTGAGTGATACTCCGTTTGATGTCTTTCCGCTGCCGTCAAAAACGACACGAATTTTTGATTTATTCCCAGATGATTTGAAAACACCGTGGTGAGCCAAGAAGTAGTGTTCCTCCGTATAATTCTTAAAATCAGACAATTCCATGTGACCTAAATCAATATATTCATTAATAAATTCTGTGTACCTTTTCTGATACTCCTTCTGAGTTCTGAAACGTTTTTCAAGTGCCTGCAGCCTTCTATAGGCCATCTGTCTGGAATCGCCAAGTTGATCATGATCAGGTCGAATTGGAAGTCTGACCATATATTTACCATCTGTTCCCCGTATGGTAGTTTCATGAAATAGCCGTTCACACTCAATGTCTAATGGATCTCTTATAACCGCCGCCGGTGGCTCCTCCGCCGTCCAAAACCGTTCAACCGCTTGTAACAAAGTATTACCAGAAAAATACTGACTGATATTTTTATTATTACTGCTAACCGCCGCCGTTACTGGATTTAACATAACCGCTTTTATGTCGTTAAAACCGCCGCCGCCGTTCGAAACTGGCCCATAAATTGCATGGTCAAATACCGTTTTCAACAAGTATGGCCCACCCGGTCGTAAGGCCATATCACCGCCGCCGCCGTTTAATATTTCACCCAATATATCACAACCAAATATGATATCTATTTTTGACAACCTGGGAAAATTATCAGTAATACCAATATTATTCAATTTTTTTTGCAACCCGTCTGTTGAATAAGAGGTAGGTGTTTTCATTATAATAGCCGGAACTGTTAAATATTTAGTTGTGTCCCCTTTGGCAGTAATTGTGAGAATGACCCCATGTTTAACTGTGGTACCGCTTGCAGATCCACCCACTCCTGATATAGGAACTGTGCAGCTATGTCGCTTTAAACCAAGTGTATTTACTAAATCACTCCGAACAATTGTAATCTGAGAACCAAGATCAAGTAATGCTTGAGCCGGTACAAGTGTTCCATATATTGATCTAACTAAAACAATAATTGTGGGCAACATTACATCATTATTAAAACTAATTTCAGATATAGGAGCGACATAACTGCATTTTAATTGCTATTCCGACCTAGGGTGTCCAAGTTGTGGATCTGGCCAAGCACACCCAACATTTTGTTGCGTATAAGCATAATCACCCTGATCAAATTCTTGATTATTAAAATCACACCCAGTATGCAGATTTTGCTGCTCAGCTACTTCCTGTGTAGGTGTACCGTTCAACCAACAAACCTCACCGCTTTCAAAATATTCATCACCTTCTGAATAAACTGTACCCACATTTACCTGCCGCACCTGATTGTTTTCAGTACCACCCCGAGAATATAAACATATTAATTTATGGTGACCGGTATTCCCACAAACCTCACATGGAACATTTCTTGTGCAAGAGACTGCTGCATGTTTACCGAAACACCTGTAGCAAAGTGCATTGGATCTAATCCAATTACGGCGTTCAGTGAGCGGACTGTTGCAGAACTTTTGACACTCAATCAGCTTATGATTTGTTGAAGCCATGCAGAACGCACACTTAACGTTGGTGTTACCGCGACCGCGCTGTCCGTTTCCGTTTCCGTATCCGTATCCGTATCCGGCAAAGTCGTTTCCGCGAGGGCGCTGTGTGATCCCCCCAAAGTCATTACGGGTGCGCTGAACATTTCCACCATGGTCATAGACGCGTATATGCCTATTTCCAACGAAATCATTATGTCGTTGTTCAGGCACAGAATGCGCAATAGATGCCGCCTCGATGAGATGACACTCATTTTGCAGAAAATCCATAAGATTTTCAAACTTCGGTAACTCATTTCTAAAACCGCCGTACTTTTGTTCAAACCGTGATTTTAGGGTTGTAGGCAATTTGCTAAGTACGATAAATACCAGCATGTATTCCTCGACGGGTAGACCGAGGTTTTTGAGGGACCTTGTGCTCTCGAGAATAGGGTTCAAAATGTCCGCGCGTAAATTACGCGAGTTAACCAAACTTGGCAGGTTTATCAGCCGTCCGAGATGACGGTCCACGAGTATTCTTTTATTTTCATATCTAGACTTTAAAATTTCAAGAGCCGTGTCTAGTGATTCATCCGTCATAGCCAAATGTTGAACCAATGTGCGGGGTTCTTTTTGCAAATGGGAGAAAAGATAGTGATACTTTTCCGTTTTCGACAAATCTTTCCTAGATAATACAACCGACTTGTATAGACTCACGAAACTATACCACCCGAAAATGTCCCCATCAAAGTTTGGTAAATCCAATGTGGGCAAACGAGCATGAGCTGCACTTTCCGTGGTCACATAAGAGCCCTCGCTGACCGGATATTTTGCTAACATTGCATCTAGCTCATTATAAAGCATTGTAGCTTTTTGAAACATATTGTCGTAATTTTCAATTTCTACCGTATCATCTTTTGTAAATGTCTTAAGGATATTTTCGTAAGCGCTTAAAATATTTTGGTAATGGTCCTCTAACTTCCGTAGGCGAGCCGCAAGAACCCCCGACGGGTAACTCTCACTCGCATGAACCATTACGACGGATTGAGTTAGCCAGTCATACTCGATTTTGAATTTTACTTCAAAGCCGCGTGTCGCCATGTTGTACGGGACAAAATTTTCATAACCTAATTAACAAAAAATATGTTTTAATTATGGTTCAAAATGGAATGACCGACCGACTCGATGGACCAAATTATGTTTGATAATTTGTTAAATTCCCTGGGCTAAAGTTCAGGCATCTCAAAGTCCCCAAAAAATGCAACCACGTACCTTCTTCAGAGCTCTGCTGTCTTGAGTCACTGCGATCCAATCCAAAAACTCCAAAAGAGAAGGCACACGTACGTAAGGTTCACCACACATGTATGTGACGACTTGTCTCCGAAAGAATAATCACCGAATCCGATTTATAAGTTACCGCCGAGAAACCATAATCTTTCCAACCAAAAACCGAGTCTCTTACGCACAAGACCGCCTGTTGCGCGCGCGCCGTTGGTTCTCTGACGCGCCGTTGGTCCGTCAGTGGCGCTAGTGTGATTAGCTGTATTCTTGAGTATTCGGTCGATGCGTGTGGTTCCGGCGCCGACGTCATAGATGGCGTGACCAGCAGGTTCCACCGACTAAGCTCGGTGTTGCTAGGCCGTTAATTACATAATTGAAAAACAAAGAGAATGCCTGAACAACGACTTTTGATAGTACTTGAACTAACTGACCGCCTCCCCGTACCTAGGGGAAGGTGTGGGTTCAAATACCATTCGTGTAATGAAGAAAATCTTTAAGATACCTACCTTAGGTCAACATTTTTATCTCCAAACGTTTAGTTTCGTTAAGTTGGTTGACATTCTTATTTCGTGGCTATTACGCTTGCATACCGGCCCTAGGACGTTTTTTGACTTTTTAAAAGTAAAGTCTTATTGAGGTGCCTCTTAGGTAAGTAGGTAGTTATATCAGGCAATTGAGATAGGAAAATCCATCGTTTGAAAGTATCTTCACACAACAACTTTCCTAATTCAAGCCGACATAAACCACTACAATCTACGTAACACCTTTTCTCGCGGAAAACAAACACTGATCACACGTGACCTATATACGTAAACAAAACTTCTCATCCGAAAATAACCCTTAAACACAAGCTAATAGAGTCCTACTAAATTATACAACTGGATGATATAAGAGTTGGAAAGCCAAGCGAAAATAAACTTTGTCTTTACGGAATAAGATTCTCTGGAGGTGTTTGTGTAAATTGGTGGTTGTCAAATAGGGTCAGGAGTTCTCAAGCCGTAAAGAATGATCAAATTGAGATTAGTGTCAGCCCTAAACGCTGTCGCATTCGGCCTACTGACGCTCGCCTGACCTCTGTCTTGGCCATCGACTACATAGCCTAATAGACGCCTAATGGCTTCATTTCTTCAAACAAACAACTCTGTCAAGTCAGTGAGGTATGAGGTACGGGGGGAGCCGGAAAAAGCATTCTAATTTCAAAATGACGTGATTCACTAGGGATGGGAAGTGTTGACATGAGTTGTCGATAGCAGTCAGAGGCACGTCCAAATATTATATTTGGCACATACCCACATTTTGCAGTAGTTAGCAGTCCATACGTGACAGGTTGCAAGCCCATCGCCGCTTATAAAAATACTTACTAGGTACTGGTTTCCTCACGATGCGATGTTTTCCTTCACCATTTTAAACACGTGTTTAAAATGGTAAATGTATAAATATCAATTGCTGTTCGTTAGTCTCGCTAAAACTCGAGAACGGCTGAACGGATTTATTTTATCTTGGTCTTTAAATATTCGTGGAGGTCTATGAAGGTTTAAAAGGTGAAAAAAAAATCGAATAATTGCCGGGAAAACCTAAAAACAGCCCTTTTCTTTTTCCCATACAAAAGTTAAAAGAACGTAGAGTCCATTTGAGCTTTATTAGGTTTGATAGTACGGGAACGGGAACGGGATCGGGATCGGGATCGGGATCGGGAACGGGAACGGGAACGGGAACGGGAACGGGAACGGGAACGGGAACGGGAACGGGAACGGGAACGGGAACGGGAACGGGAACGGGAACGGGAACGCGAACGCGAACGCGAACGCGAACGCGAACGCGAACGCGAACGCGAACGCGAACGCGAACGCGAACGCGAACGCGAACGCGAACGCGAACTAATTCTAAAGCGATAATATGATAAATGCGAATAGCAAATAGGTTACTTTACTTCATATCCATGTAGGTACAACGCGAGCGAAGCCGCGGACGGAAGCTAGTTGGCAATAAGTAGTTTTACTAGTTAGGTCCAACTGTTGTTGTTAGTACTATGTAGGTTTATCGATCATCAATTATTGAGTAGTGATACAACACTATTGACTTTATTGACACTATCGACAAGGAAAGAACCAGTCTAACTTGAGCTTGTGGTAATGGTTTTTTAGCATAAACAGACGAGATGTGCACGGGTCAAGGAAGTGGTCGGTACTACTGCAGGTTTGACGCGCGGTATTTTTTATCGGCCGTATAAGACTGACCTTTTGGATGTCAATGTTCGCCTTGCATGCGGTGTCTTTTTGGGCTGTGTAGTCGATGGTCTTGGCTATGATTTTGGGAAAATAGATGTTTATCTGACAGATGAAGGTTTTTATAGAAGACTAGCTGACCCGTGCCCGCTTCGCTGTGCGTAAGACATTTCTAATACCATCGTGGACTTTTTTGTAGACGTTTTTAAGGTGTACAATACTGTAGTACATTATTTTGATATATCTCGTGGGGTTCAGCCAGCATTTGCAATGTAAGAGCAAAAAAAATTGTTTATTTACGACATCACATTAGAAACCTCTAAAATTATCAGTGTTTCTCTACTATATTATGCATGTATTATACATAAAAACCTTCCTCTTGAATCACTCTATTTATTAAAAAAACCGCATCAAAATCCGTTGTGTAGTTTTAAAGATATAAGCATACATACGCGGGAAGCGGAAAGCGACTTTGCTTTATACTATGTAGTGATTACATTTATTTAACTTGGTTTTAGAACTTTTACTGAAGGATATTTCATTTCTTCTTTGAATTGTTATCAACTTTTTTATTATTTTCGTATATTATTTTTTGATGTAAGCGTGACCTTGCGGAAATTCATTTCGAAATACTAAACAGACAAATAAATAGTAACAAAGAGATAATTATATAGATTGGCGGAATTTGTTGCTATATATCTTTGTCTGTTTAGTATTTTGACGTAGGACCTATTTTACCAGAAAGATCTAGGCACGAGAAGCCGTGTTGGCCTAATGGGAGGTACCTCGACTTTCCCGGCGTTCATCTATGTATTTTTCTGTTCAAAAAATGTATATGCGCATCAAAACACGTGCTTAAAACGGTGAAGGGAAAAATCGTGAGGAAACCAGTTAGTATTATTATAGTATGGAATGCTAACTACTGAAAAATGTGGGCATGTGCAAAATATAATGTTTGCACGTGCCTCTGACTACCCCTTTAGACATCTTCAATAGATCTGAGCGCCTCGAGATCTGGGAGAATGCCTACCGTACTTGGGGATTAATTAGTTGCCAAATTTTTCAGGCTTTGTAGCTTCACCTAGTTTCTAAGACGTTTTAAAGTTGATCACTTTGTGCATTTATTTGATCACGGCGAAGAAATTAGCAATAACAAAATAATAATATTAGAATTCACGAAGTGAGTTAAAATTATAACTTTGAGTAACATCACTCATTCAAACGCCTACGTTTCATTGAAACATCTCCGTTCTCGTTGACAAAATATTACTTTCCTCCTCTTTACTTCGTTTAAAAAGTTTGTTTGGAGACATCTTGAACGAGTACAAGTTAAGAAGGGTTGGTGTGAAGTGTATTCCCAGAAGATTCTAAATAATTTTGAGACTGACGAGTTTACACGAAACAACTCGACACTTCTCTACACACACGCACTTCTAGGGGTAAGCATTCATTTGTCAGTCTTCCTCCAGTCAAAATAAATATATTTTCAAGACAAGCTTTTGTAAAATCCTCCTCCGAGCTAGAAATCAGAGCAGCGCGCTATCACCTGTCACATAAAATTGTAATTGGAACTTGTCATGTATGAAAAGTATTTACTCAATCGAACTATTTACTAAGGAGTTCCGTTCGCTGTCGCCATAATATTGCATTTTCACCAAAGTACTTATCTCATAAGTATGCTAAATTTCGTATCATTCGGTTGGGGATAACTGCTTCAAAATTGAGTTGCAAGATTCCACCCGAAAAAATATAGTTTCATACATTATGTACAATACATACATTGCAAGTTAAATAAAAGCTTGTAAAAATACAGGTGTCGATGTCTTAACGATTTACGAGTAGATGTAGATCCAGGCAGACGGACAGACTCGCCTGCTAATTAGTTCCGTCCGAGACGCGACACCCGGCACTGTGTTTATTTAACGAGTTCTTATGAAAATATCTTGAAAGTTAGACATCGTCGTTCGAAAATAACATTTTAATTAGATCTACTTTGAAAAAAAAAAGACAAATTAAATATTATGGAGCATAATTTTTACATATTAGATATTTATTAATAACTAGCGACCCGCCCGGGCTTCGCACGGGTGCAATGCTGATACTAAATATACTACAGAATGTCTTTAAATAAAACGTTTTTTTTTCACAGCTTTTTTGTCATTAGACAATTATTGATTATCGTTCGCGACCGGCCGAACTGCGCGTTTGTCGCCTAGCTGCTAGGCCGGTTGAGAACGTTCGAGAATGTTCGTTTTACGAAGCTACTCGCTAGGTGACTCGCTAGCCTCTAGGTGCCAAGCAAGCCGCCTGTCTGTGCGTTCGCGTTTTTAATTAGGGATGACTGAGAGTGTTATAAACGTAAGAGTAGACAAATATAATCAGAAAGCTTCGAACTGCTAAGCTATCGGGAGTTACACGTGTTATTGTGAGTCAACCATAAAAGATAGATGTATGCTGTCGTGGGATATTTTTTATATAATTTTAAGGAGAACATTTCCGTCATACATGATTTCTGTGTAGCTTTAACCATTAAGGTTGCACACGCGACGGAAGCTTAAAAAATGGAGTAACTTCTCCCGTTTTCCCAACATTTCCCTTCACTGCTCTGCTCCTATTGATTGTAGCGTGATAAAAAGTATACTATAACCAGCTCAGGAGTATGAAAAATAATTGTACCAAGTTTCGTTAAAATCCGTCGAGTAGTTTTTGTTTCTATAACGGTTATACAGACAGACATACAGACAGACAGACAGACAGACAGACAAAAATTTTACTGATTGCATTTTTGGCATCAGTATCGATCCCTAATCACCCCCTGATAGTCATTTTGGAAATATATTTCATGTACAGAATTGACCTCTCTACAGATTTATTATAAGTAGTAATATATATATAGAAGATAGATAATATCCTATTAATATTATAAATGCGAATGTTTTTGACGATGCCGATGTTTGGATGTAAATGGTAAAATCACGCTGTTACGGCTGAACAGGTTTTGATGAAACCTTGGCTATAGGTTATCTATTATCATAGCTTATACTACTTTTTATCCGATGTCATGTAAACGAAGTCAAGCTACGAGTTCAGAGTATTACAAAATTATTTAATGTATAGGTAATGTTTTGACGTGCCTCCGACTACCCTCGTTTAGATTTTCAAGGATCTGTTCACTACAAGATCTGAGAGGGTGTCTACCGTACTTGGAGATTACAGTCCTGGGCCCTTACCAGAAGCTCATAAGATGATATTTAAAGAGTAGGTAGGTACAACAACTCTATAATAATTATAATTACTATTTTTAGGGTTCCGTACCCAAAGGGTAAAAACGGGACCCTATTACTAAGACTTCGCTGACCGTCTGTACGTCTGTCTGTCACAGGGCTGTATCTCATGAAGTTGAAATTTTTCCAGATGATGTATTTCTGTTGCTGCTTTAACAACAAATACTAAAAACAGAATAAAATAAATATTTAAGTGGGGCTCCCATACAACAAACTGGTTTTTTTGCCATATTTTATAGGTAATGGTACGGAACCCTTCGTGCGTGAGTCCGACTATCACATGGCCGATTTTTATTTTCAATATATTCAATTTTGATTTACAAACACTGATTTGTATATAAAGCTCGGCAGAAACCACCTGTTCCCAAATTACCGGACACTTCACTTAAGAGCCGTCCGTAATCTCTCCATCATTTGCCGTCCGGGCCGGACGTAGAAACGGCTATTATCCGGCTCTGGAATCCGGTTAACCTTAGTATGACCAGTTTACAGTAAACTTATTTCACTAATTATTTGAGAATAGGTAACTATTTTGGTTCATTCCTCTTTGAGGCATAAGCAGGTGGTCTATGATAAAATACCTCACATGTGCCTGTAACTTGCGTAATTACTAGCTAAGTACCTATTCAGTATAATCTTCACTTTAAGAATGAAAAAGTGTGTAAATTTGTTGGTTTGTTAGATTCCCAGTTTAATCAATAATTTTTAAAATTACATACCCCCGTATGTAATTTTCCTTAGCTCCAAACTATGCAAAGCCTGTACTATGGGAACCAGATAACTGATACAATACTTATACATATACTTTTTTATATACTTACTATTTATACATATTAACACCTAAACATCTATGTTCATCGCACAAATGTTTGTCCTGGGTGAGGATCGAACCCACAACATCGCAGAAGGCAGAGCCACCACTAACCGAGCTGTGAGGCCAGTTAATGGGCGTGTGCCAAATATAATGTTTGGACGTGCCTCTGACTACTCCTACTAGACATATGAGTAGAGGATGTCTACCGTACTTGGGGATTACAGTTGTGATCCTCTATGCTACTATCATTGTGATTCAATGAAATGTGAAAATAAATACTATCTACTTGTTACCTACTAATATTTTTATAAGATCACAAAAGTTACTTGTTACCAGCTAAATCGACCGTTACGCTTCTAAACAATTTCTCCTGAAATTACTCGGTACTCCACTAAAGGATCATTACAGTAATCCCCCGATCACCTGCCGCGGCGCTGGGCGTGCAAACGGCCGTATTATCCGGGTCCGCCGTATTATCCGGCCGTAGGTACTATTCAACCGGGTGCCGGCGCGTGACGATCGTCAAAGTGCTCCTCAATACCTTATTTATTATTGATGGGGTATGTGAGAGTTTGATTCAATGTTTTAGTAGGCAATTCAGCTGATTATTGCAAACAATAAGCTTTGGTTTTTCTTAACGGGATATGGAACAAAAAATTATTTATGATCACGACTGTAATCTTACTTAAGTACGGTAGACATGTTTTCAGTTCTACAGGCGCTTAGATCTTTAAAGATATGTAAAGAAAGTGGCATATGCCCGCTTTTTGCAGTAGTTAGCATTCCATACGTGACAGATTTCAAGCCGCATATAAAAATACTAATTGGTTTCCTTCGCGTTTTGAGCACATGATGCGTGATGCACGTAAAATAAAATAAATAAAAAATCACATGTTTTCTTATGTAGAGTGGGTATGAAAATCCTGACAGATCAACAAAAATTATATCTCTATCCCAAAATGAATCGGTAAAAAATGTTTTTTAAACACAGAGAGTGTTTAAAAAACATGACCTGATAAGACAAGACCTGGTAAACATTAAAAAATGAAAGTCTGGAACAGTTTCACGTCTGCCCTTGTTTCTCTTAGTTTATCGTCAAAACCACTTACGAAAAACATGAGCCTCACTAGAGAAACTTTTACAAAAACCGACAATATCGCGCGAAAACCCGCAACCTCTTGTTCGAAAACACTGAAAAATGTACAAACACTTCACGTAAAGTTGTTCTTCTCGTGAGCGGTTAGAACAGGAGCCAGAGAGGATTCACTTTCGCTACATTGCCTTCAGAAAGTCGAATAAAGTACAATCAAGGATGGTTTATAAATGGACGCGTCCTTAGAAAACCATTTATAAAAAGTGAGTTCATTATAAAACCCCAGTTACTAATCAAATGTTTTGTTGAAATTATAGTGATACTAGCTGTTCTCCCCGGCTTCGCACGGGTGGTACCTGGATAAAAAATAGCCTATGTGTTATTCTGATGTTTAAGCTATATTACTGTAAAGTTTCATTTTACTCCGTTCAGTAGTTTTTGCTTGAAACACACACACACACACCCACTCACAAACTTTCGCATTTATAATATTAGTTGGATTGAAATGAAATAGTATCAGATACTATGGAATATTTCTTTTTTTTTCTCTTATCGCTAAAAGCGATCTACTAATTAGTTTTTGGAGAAAAACATAACATAGAGGCATACAATGGTCCGCATAGATTGTATGGTCGAAATATTAAAAACATCATTATTCAGGGAGGAGACAGGGAAAAACGAGGAACGTCGAGGAAAATGTCTGCCCAGCAATGCTCTTAAGACATTAGGATACTATGATTCTAATGATAAGACACAAGTTTACGCTGATGCTAGTCCTGTCACGGTCGCCACTTGTACAGGTTGCTTGGGTATCAAATAAAACATCTCGAATGATATAACCATCAGAGTACATTACAGCCTGCCCCATCTCGGATGGCACTTCAACAAAGTAAGCATTAGGTAGGATTAGCCTTATTTCTATCACAATACCTGTATATCTTTCTTATCCTTTAAATATGTTATTGTTTGTATGTTTTGTTAAAATGTTTTTCGATTCTGTTATATTCATTATATTGTGAGAAAGTCATAAACAGCTCCTGAACATTTATGAAAATTTAACCGTGAGCCGGTTACAGGTGGCCGGTAAATTCCGGCGCGAACCGGATAATACGGATAATACGGCGGAGGGTTGCGGTCATGCCATATTTTTCAGAGTTTGTTACTTGGTTTTTGGTTGTTTTACATTAATAATAAAAGTATTTATGAGGAGAGATCGCTTTGTTTACTGGAAATAATGTAAACGTGCCTATTACAAATGATATAATACAGTTGAAAATGAATAAATACTTACAATTATGGTTATTTAAAGTAGGTACATGTAATAAGAATGTCATGCAGAATTTGACAAATAATCGTTATGTTATAATTGCTGTAAACATCGTATCGTATTCGTATTTTAAAGAAACATTTAAGTTTGTTATGAATGTGTACGTACCTACATAGTAGTACATTAGCAGCGCATACTAGGTATAAACCACTTGAACAGTAATTTCTCTTCGGAAAATCACTTTGAAAGCACTGGAACTCCTAAACCTGAGACACTTGACGATTCTTTATCAGTGACCCATTTTTTATCCCATTACAGAACAAAGCATCGCATTAACTGTCCTCACAAAGGGTCGGAACTCGGAGACGATTCGGAAATTGTTACTTCCTTGGAGTTTATGTGGCTCCATAATAAAACCATGTCAGTAAATCTTGCGTCTAAAGTGCTCGGGGAAATATGATAAGACTCTTTTGCTCGTTCGTGATTCAACTATTTTTGACGATGAAAAGTTGATCTTGAAATGTAGCTACGAGTATCTTCGCAGATATCTAATCTGATACGTTTAAACGAGCAATTCTTGTATAATATCTGAATCTCGGAAACAGCTCCAACGATTTTCATTAAATTTAGTATGCAGGGTGTTTCGAGGGAGATAAATCGACCTAGCTAGGTTTAATTTCTAGAAAACGTCGTTTTATCCGTGTTCCAATAAAATACCGAGCAAAGCTAGGTCATAATATAGCCAGGTACTAATAATTTTAAGTTATAAAAAAAAAACAGATCCTTTCTCGATATGTAACTTGTAATCTAGTCCAAAAATATAACTTGTAAAAAAAAGCCAAGTCTCGCAACGCAACTCAGTTCTTCTACCGTAAAAAGTTGTGAGATCCATGTTATACCAAGTCGGTTAATTTATTCTTTCCCTACTTTATGCGTCCTTCTGTCTTATGTTATTACGTAATTAACTAACCTTTACGTAATAACATAAGACAAAAAATCACTACATAGTATAAAGCAAAGTCGCTTTCCGCTTCCCGCGTATGTATGTTTGCTTATATCTTTAAAACTACACAACGGTTTTTTTTAATAGATAGAGTGATTCAGGAGGATTCATGCTACCCGTGCGAAGCCGGGGCGGGTCGCTAGTAAAGGATAAAAATAAAACTGAAATGTCAAACTGGTGCTAAAATTGTAGACTCCTAGATCATACACAGTATAACACAGATTCTCTGAAATTTACCTCAATTTTGTGCCAAACTATATCACTATAGAAATCCTCATCGATCACCACATTACGAGTCCCTTCGGCGATTACATCGTAGTGCCGGCACAAGCATGCAATACCCGGACGCCCGGACGTGACCCGGATAACACCTTGCTAAGTAACGGGTTGATGTGGCAAATTGTACGAGTAATTTTACCTGACGTAAAAATGAAAAGGTTTTTTAATCGACGGGTATAATTTTTGCTTAGTATTCGCCTATCTAGGTACCGATGAGTGCTGCCGTGGGAAAAGCTCAACAGTCTTGAAACGTCAGCAATCTATACTAATATTATAAATGCAACAGTAACTCTGTCTGTCTGGCACGTTATCACGGCCAAACCGCTGGGCCGATTGTGATGAAATTTGATATAGAGATAGTGTTAGGACGGACATAGACTACTTTTTCGCAATATTTTTACTTTTTTCATTTTTTTTTTCATTTGAGGAATTTTAATGCTTCACAATAAAGCCATCAAAAATCCTGAATCTACGCGGACGCAGTCGCGGGTAAAAGCTAGTACAAGATAAAACGTAGTAATTAACCGTAGTTCTGTTTAAAAAGAGTAGCCTGATTTTAATAAAGAGTTTGATTATTACCATAGTTACTCGTAACTTTCTTGTTCTATCTATCTCATTAGGACTAGACTGCTATCACTCTATGTTGGCTTTTGTTTAATTATTAAATGCCCAACTTTTATAACGATAAGAAATAAAAAATCTAAATGTGAATAAATAAGATCCAACTCATTCACATTATTATGTAGCTATATGAAACTACGAGTACCAGGTACCACAACACCCAGAAGGACCCACACACGGAACAAATCTTTGCAAATCATGCAATCATTTGTCTCGCAGCGGGTATCGAACGGGGTCATCAAAAAAATTTATAGGCACGTGCGTTCGTTGCCTGATTCTTCTAGACAATGGTTGCGAGGAACAGGCGTAGACCTAGAAGACGTTTCAAAGTGATCCTTGTGATTTTATTGAAATAAATACCTTTTGACTTTGACATTGCTTCTTATAAGCGGCGATGGGCTTGCAACCTGTCTCGTATGGAAAGCTTTCTACTGCAAGCTGTGAGCATGTGCCCAGTAGAATATTTGGACGCACCCTATTTAGACATCTTCAAATATCTGGTAAACGGTGTTGTTTCCAGATTTATTAGTCTTTTATCTATCTAAACCTACTTTTGTGTGTTACCCAAATGAAATAAAATAACAATATTTGACATTGACTTTGACCTTTTGCATCTCATCCTTGCACTTTCCTAGAAGCCACCGAAGTCGTAAAAAAATTATTATAAAGCACGGTTTTTAGCGTGAAAATGTTATTATCTATAATAAAAAATGTTTTAGTTACTGTTCCGGGCTCCACGTCCGGAATAGATCAGCCGACAACCGCTGTAGCACCTGCATTAATGAGCCCCCGCCCGCAGGGATGATTCACCCTGATACAACCTCTGAACACTACCCTGTAACCTCAATCCGCTGCAAAATTGGCGCTTATTTTACAGGTATTATACCAATATACGCAGATGTGAATGAATCAAAATCCAGATCATTTTATTGTCCTTATCCCACTTCATCTGGGATCGGCACAACATGTACAAAAACATGTTGTAAAAGGATTTAAAATCCAAATCAACAAGTTAAGTTCTACAAAATTCTCTAAGACGAACGGTCCGATCCGTCTTCACACGGGTGTGCTTTGAAGAATATAGACAAATTTTTGATTCCTTATGTTACATTAATGAAATTTTCGTAGAAATCTCTATTTTTTTTTAATATGTCCTATGTTACCTGCTGTTAATGTAGCTTTGGATAGGTCAAAGATTTATTAAAATTGGTTCAGTAGATATTTAGTTTATAATCAAAAAAAAATATCTCTTTATACCTAGTGTATGTAGATTCAAGAAACAGTTTCAAGGTACGAGTATGTTTTGGTAGTCAAAAGCGGTATTTCACACTTTACCGTTATTTCTCACAGTCCAAGCGCCTATCTGATTCCCGGGATCCCGTGACAAATGGATGGGTACTGACAGATCGGTGTACTCAGGAATTTTATCGCAGTTGCGTCTATTCAGATCTTTAGATCTTTGATTGGTTCGATGGGTTTGCAACCTGGTACGTATGGAATGCTAACTACTGCAATATGTGGGCAATTGGGCATGTGCCAAATGTAATGTTTGGACGTGCCCCTGAGTAGATCTTAGAGGATGTCTACCGTACTTGGGGATTACAGTCGTGATTTAAAAGCCTGTGTTCACAAATCGGTAGATAAATATTTTCATAGTCTTGTAAGCTTTTTATTAACAACACTAATATAATGTTTTGGGTTTGATTAGAAAAGCTAAAAGTTTATACAGGTTTTCCTATTTATTGATTTTGGCTTGCTTTAATTCCATGAATTGCTTAAGAAAAGATACAAATTGGCTTTTCTCCAGGATATACCGGAAGCGGCCTCACCGGAAGCGTCGGTCTGCCGGAAGTACACCTCATTTCCTGGATCTACACGCATTGGATAGCGATAAAGGAATTTCTGAACTATCTACGAAGTAGGCTCTGATGTCAACGGACAATTGTGTTTACTGCTTTTGATCTAAAGTAGATACCTAACGGAAATATTGATATCGTTTGCCTACTGATTTGCTAAATCAACTCTACATTAATCAGATTTTTTATGACTTTTATCTATTTACTATTTTATCAAGATAGTTTCGTTTTAGTTTTTGGACAAAATTTAATTGGTTTTTTAATTTTCTTTGGATTGACTCAAGATTTGTGTGAAAAAATTCTTAAACTAAAAATTTTATGGCCTCTCTTAGACCATTAAATTTTTATCACTGTCAAATAAACCAGTTATTTTTTTTTATAAAATAAATACGATTTGAGACGTACGCAATGTTGGCGGGATGTATGGGCGGTGTGCGTGGACAGAGTATGGTTAAAGAAACAGAAACCCACGTCTGTGCTATAAGCACTCCTTAAACTACCTACAGCATAGTTTCAATAAGAGTTAAGCTCCTACGGCACCACCTTAGTGTGGGCTGGTATACCTTATATTGTCACGTATCCAAGCAAACCAAACAGTATCGCATTA
Organism: Hydriomena furcata; assembly: GCA_912999785.1. Classification (NCBI taxonomy): domain Eukaryota; kingdom Metazoa; phylum Arthropoda; class Insecta; order Lepidoptera; family Geometridae; genus Hydriomena; species Hydriomena furcata. Next base: position 13,233,600 of record OU538832.1, on the reverse strand, counting down.
CCAACGATAAATTATTAAACAAACGACAAAATAAAGTCTAAAATTCAATAACCCTGTTCATTTCACACTGAGGAAAACAAAATTATAGAAACACTAACAAAAAACCATAGTTCTTAATACAAGGCAGTAAAGTTTATATTAGAGTAAGGATTGTGTTCAAGACAGGTTTTTTAATGTGGTGGTTAAGGAGTATAGTATTTTATCTCGAAGTTTACGAGTCGATATAGCGTTTCATAAAAAGACAAAATGAAAACAATATTATTGAGTGTGGTCCAAGAAGTTCTTAGAAAATGTGTGATACAGGGAATTATGATGACACACCTAAAACGCCATTAGGTATGTATTGCCAAAAACCTCACAAAGATCTTCACTTTTATTTGGGGGCACGGCAGTGCCCCCGCCAAGTCGAGCGCGAAGCAAACACTGCCGTACCATCCTTTACTGGAACCATTTCGCCGCATTTTCAGGCCCCTATTTGAGAACCTCTGGATAAGACCAGAACGCTGAAATTTTCGTTATCCAGTAAGCCATAATCACATACTTAAAATCCAAAATTTCAAGTCTGTAGGTCATTTAGTTACGAAGTTAAGCGAAAGCAAAGTTTCGCATTTTAGACAGACACTCACTCACTCACTCACTCACTCATGATCATCAGAATAGAACTAGTACTTCCCATAAACTCAGAGAGCTGAAATTTAGTACAGAGTTAGAATTTAATGGCCACATAAAGGGAAAACCATAAAAGCTAGGATAATCGAAGATCTGGAGTACCTGGTGACCCTGATAAGAAAACACAAGAGCCTAACCAAACTATTAGAGATCGACATACCGCCTTTACAAAAAATATTCAACTTCTGGACCGATTTGAAATTTTTTTTCACCATTAGAATCTTACATTATCCCTGATGAACATAGGCTATAGTATATTTTCAAAAATATTAGGGTTCCGTATGAAAACATCGATAATGTATCCAAAGTGTGAAATTTTTTAAAAAAAAATCCTTATATATTGCGTTTGGTGCGGAAATTATTGACAATAGAGCAAAGTAATGTACTACAGTTTTAAAGAGGACATCAATATCTACAAAAAAGTATGCAATACCATTCTCTAACTATTAGGGATCCGTATGAAAACTTCGATAATGTAACCCAACGTGTGAAAAAAATCCAATAAAATCCTTATATCGTGTACTCTGCGGAAATTGTTGACGATAGAGCAAAGTGATGTACTACAGTTTTAAAGAGGACATCAATATCTACAAAAAAAGTCTGCGATATTAAATGTTTTATTAGGGATCCTTAAGAAAAATCGATAATGTAACCCAAGGTGTAAAAAAAATTACCTATAATATCATTATTACATCCCATCCGTGCGGACTGCTAGTACGCCGGCGCCGGGGCGGACTCCTAGTACGCAATAAAATTAAAGGAAAACTCTGGATAAGACTAGACTGGCTTTTATAACTACTTAACTTATACTTACAAGTTTACAAGAAGAAATAGTCGAACGATTAACTTTATTCTACTCGAACATTACACAAATTGAATAAACAAATTAACAAATTAAATAAACTAAAATATTAATTTCGCTCAAAATTTGATCAAAATATAATGCATTGGACTAAGAGTGGCGGTGATACCCGCACACGTCGCTAGATGGCGCTACTGTATTTTAAACGCGCTTACGATTTGTTGTTATAATAAAAAAAACTACTCATAAAAAGAAAAAAAACTGTGTCAAATAAGAAAATCTAATAAAATAAATCAATAAGCCCACGTTTCTACAAAAAGAAGTGAAATCCCACCAAAAACATTCTGTAAAAAACGAGCCAAGTCTCGATGGAGCTGCTTGTTTATCTCTAAAAAGTAATGAAATCTAGACAAAGTCGTGTCAAGTCTTAGGTTCTTTACTGCGATTTCTTTATTATTATAGAATGTTATGTGACTTGGCCGTTGAAGAGTACACAAGGGTATAAAACCAGGTGCTCCATGACACCATTGCACCAATCTGTCGCCAGAACCGCTACCCATTAACGATGGAAAATTGCCACTTAGAAAACGTTGATTCAATAACCAGTCAATTGTAGGCTTAATAAAGCTGCGTATTTCAATAACACTTATGTAAAGGCGAGCCTGAAACAAACATTATAAAAATACGTCTATTTTATGTTAGATCGGTGGTCGATTTGACGCTCCAAAAAGAAGACAGCAGAAGTCAGCATTATCAATGCTGAATGCATGTGTTGCACGATCAACAACAGCCTAAAATAAGACACTAGCGTCCAATTACCAATACCTGTATTGGCTATTATCTCGCTTAACAAACATAGGTAGTTATCAGAATAACAGATATAACATTACGTGTAAACAAAATTGACTTGTACCCACTAACGTATAAAGAATGTTCAACGGCCAAGTCACACAACATTCTATAATAATAAAGAAATCGCAGTAAAGAACCTAAGACTTGACACGACTTTGTCTAGATTTCATTACTTTTTAGAGATAAACAAGCAGCTCCATCGAGACTTGGCTAGTTTTTTACAGAATGTTTTTGGTGGGATTATAGTTACATTTTCTGGGAACATTTGATATGAAAAAAAAACAATTTTAAGCTGCAATGGATCATGTCAGACTGCTTTCAGCGGGAGGAGACAAAAAAAAATATGATCACGACATTAATTCCTAAGTACGGTAGCATACCTACTTTCAGATCTCCATGCACTTAGATCCTTGAAGCTGTTTAAAGAGACTAGTCAGGGTCAGACGTCAGCCGTTTGGTACATTAACCACTTACAAAAAATACACAACTAAAAATAGGGTAACTGAAAACCCTTCTGGTAATATCAAGTCACTTCGGTCCAGTCAGTGTCGTACAAAAGTTTGTTATCTTATCTGTGAGTCTGCTATATCTTTAGTCAATTAGTTTCAAAAAAAATATCAAGCAATTTTCTCTCTTAACTTGAACCATCATCATATTATTGTTTTGTCGCAAACTGTGTGAGACTGAGAATAAAATTAAAAATAACTGCGTGGAACGGAGCGAAACGAGCAAATATCAAACTCTGCAACTTTTATTATTGACTATAGCGAGTCTCTGAAACTGATTCTAAGGGGATCGACCTACAAATTCATGATTTAAATAATGATAGCAGCCTATTCTAATGTATTTTTTTGATAAACCTAAACTATAAACTTTTGTAGACTGATTTAAGTTGCTCTATAAAAAAATAGAATAATAAAAATGTCCTTGTATTATATATACTACACCTCAGCAAGTTTGATAAAAATATCGCCAGTTTTATGACGATATCAGTTAAGAAAAATAATAGTACCTATACATATACATGCTGTAAGTAGTTATTAGTGGCAACATTTTAATTCGCAGAATCTACTAAGTGCTTCCAAACAAATATCAATGAAGATACCAACAGATGATTTCATAAAATGTATCTCTATTGAACCAGTATGGAAATATCTTTTATTACAAAAACGAGTGATAAAATACAAAGTGTTGGCAATAATACTGTAGACGTTTCAATACACAATTTCATTGCAGTACCACTTTATGCCGAGTTGTTTCTGGAGGTAATTTTTTGCCGCATTTGGAAAGGTAGAGTCGTAAATGTAGTCATCTTTAGAGAAAAAATGTATTCGTTTAGCATCATCTAGATAAACTACAGAAAATAATTGAAGTACCAGTATAATTTGACACAAAGGATTAGCATTGCCATCCAGCGTGACAATGTCGGAAGATCGGTAGATAGTGATCTGGATCAGTTGAGCTAACTACTAGACTATTAGCAACGGTTTTAGGTAGCTCAACTGTTTATTTTGTATTTAATATTCTGTGATATAGGTGTATTAATTAGATGTCATTTATTACTGTAAATAAGGTTAGTTATTGTAAAGAAAATAGCTTACGAAGAACCTAAAACATGGCCCAAATACCGAACCACTCCAGGAAACGAAACGTACCTGCCCCCACATCCTGCGCCTTATCTCCTGCAAAACCACTCGACTCCATATGACTCCAGATTTACCCGTAAATCACTGACATTCGAAAAAAATATCGACAATGGAAAAGATATCGATGGCGGAAAAAATAACATCACTAATGCTTTACCGGGTTGTGTGATTCGGAGAATTGCAGAACAGTTGAGACTTTTCGGATTGAGTCATTGAGTTTTTAAATGTTTTTTTCTATTAATATTAGCTTGGTTTGTGGTTAATTATGTAATCTCTGACTAACACTAGTCACATAAGTATCCAATGACTAACTCTAGATTAATTATGACCGTTTAACATTCTTTTGTAATAATTACGTTTAAAAAACTTAAACGAAAACCGACGAAAATGTTCGACCAGCCGAAAAGTCAAGGGACAATATTCGTTTTTAAGTTTTATGAAGTAACTATTAGTCCTACATATTATACCAACTTGGGGTTATTTACTACACAATAGAAAAAAAATCATTCAAATCGAATCACCAGGTAAAAAGATATGCGTGGTCAAACATAAAAAATATATATATACGCGTCGACTTAAGAACCTCCTCCGTTTTTCGTCGGTTAAAAAGGGTAGCTGTAATTTTGTAGTAACACGGGTTAATCAAATTACAGGGTGTATTAAGAATGCTGCAGAAAACTAAAGCTGGATCTCGCTGGAATCTTGATCAATTATCACCGAAAAAAATGAAATCATTAGTGATGACAAAATTCTTCAATTTCATATGAACCGTGGCATAACTTGATGAGGAAGTCAATTATTTAGCAATTTGTAAAGCACGATACGTTTCAGAGGTCAACAACGAATCTCGGCTATTAAAAAGGCAAGTGACACATGAAACCAATGAAACCCACGATAAACCCCTCATAAACTTTTAACGACCGTAAATATCTGGTTTGTAAATAAACGCTTATCGTTTTACATCCAATCGTTAATCAATAATACTATATGCTTTGCGCAGCAAAAAATAAAATAATATAAAAAATAAAGTGAAGGGCGACATTTTGTGCGACTCGGTGGCGACGTCAAGTGCCCAGGCGCAGGTAGCCCGACCCGCACTTGACAGATTAGTGTTGGCTCTCTGTCGATGATTTTTTATCGTGAAATAATAAAATAACTGCTTTTATTTTACTTTGCACTAGCGACCCGCCCCGACTTCGCACGGGTTTAATACATATAAACCTTCCTCCTGAATCACTCTATCTATTAAAAAAAACCGCATCAAAATCCGTTGTGTAGTTTTAAAGATATAAGCAAACATACATACAGACATACAGACGCGGGAAGCGGAAAGCGACTTTGCTTTATACTATGTAGTGATGTGTAAGTACTTTTTCGTTTTGAGTACTTATTCCATTGTCCAGCCATTTAAAAATTGTGAGGCAATCATACAAAATATAACGCAACAAATTACAAAAGCTTTCTGCTATGTTTAAATCAAAGTAGGCAGAAATATATTGTAACTGATTATTTGACTGGTCTCTCAACTCGGTTGCATGTAGTTTTGCCTTCTGTGGTTAATTTTCGCACTAGAACATTATGGTCTCATTCAACGGAAATAACCTTCCCTACAACCTCCTAGAAATAGGTTGAATAACCGATAACCCTGTATAAAAAAGTATATTACGTAGATTTACGTTAAAAACGTTTGACCATTTTTATCGATAAATTGTTAATTTTACATATGGACATCCCTACTTCCGCCTGTTTAAATATATCAAACACTTGAGATATTTATCGAATGAGACGCACATCTTACTCTGTTGGCTCCAAATTTGTCCAAATGTGTTCAAAAAAAAACGGTCTCCGATAAGTTTTAGTGAAGTCTGTCGATAACATTTACTGAACGATAAGTCAGGGGTCCCGTTTGGAGGATAAGATGTTGTACATGCACAGATTATGGCAAATACATGTGGTATTTTTATTTTTTTCTAGACGTAGGAATATCTACGAGTTGGTACGTTCCTATTTTCACGTAATGGGGCTTATTTTAGAAGCGTAATTTTAGTAAGTAATGATAGTTTAGCCTAGAACCCTATTGGCCAATAATGTAGAACGCGACAAGTTTGTTTGCGAAGTCTTACATCCTCTCTACAAAATCTACTCTACTAGATCTTAGTAGATCCAAATGTCGCAGGTTTCAATCCTGGTCTTGAAACAATGGGTGTTTCTATTAAATTAAGTGCGACTCATGCACAGAACGGTGAAGGAGAAAACCAGTTAGTATTCTTGTAAATTGCGATGAGCTTGCAATCTGTGAAGTTTAAAAAGCTTACTGTACAAAGTGAACTTGCCAAATGATTCGTTTGGACGTCCCTTTGACCTCTTCTGTAGCTGAGGGGATGTCTGTCTAACATTACTTGGGGATTGCAATATAATAGGCAATGTATTCCTACCATAAGCTTCATTTCTACGAATAAAAAGTAATAAGTTATTCTTGTTCTTGGTACTCTATCAGTAAAGATAGTAGATGGTCAGTCAAAGAGCCCTGTGTTGGATCAATTACTTATGCGTACTCGCATCGTACTCTACCTGACCGTATTTATAGTACCTATTTCAACATCTAAACACACATATTCACACGTCACGAGTATCAATCTATACTTATAATAAATCTGTAGAGAGGTAAATTCTGTACATGAAATATATTTCCAAAATAACTATCAGGGGATGATTAGGGATCGATACTGATGCCAAAAATGCAATCAGTAAAATTTTTGTCTGTCTGTCTGTCTGTCTGTCTGTATAACCGTTATAGAAACAAAAACTACTGGACGGATTTTAATGAAACTTGGTACAATTATTGTTTATACTCCTGAGCTGGTTATAGTATACTTTTCATCACGCTACAATCAATAGGAGCAGAGCAGTGAAGGGAAATGTTGGGAAAACGGGAGTAGTTACTGCATTTCTTAAGCTTCCGTCGCGTGTGCAACCTTAATGGTTAAAGCTACACAGAAATCATGTATGACGGAAATGTTCTCCTTAAAATTATATAAAAAATATCCCACGACAGCATATGTTTATCTTTTATGGTTGACTCACAATAACACGTGTAACTCCCGATAGATAGAATATTTATTTTATTCTTCAAGTTATACGCGAGTGAAACCGCGGGGTACAGCTAGTAATTACATAAAAAACAAAATGAAAACCGACGAAAATGTTTCGTCCAATCAAAAAGTCAAGGGAAGAGAATTCGTTTCTTAAGTTTTATGAAGGAACTATTAGTCCTACAGGAATATAATCTACTAGCAGTCCGCCCCGGCGTCGCACGCGTTTAATAATGATTTTATGGGTCATTTTTTTACACCTTGGGTTACATTATCGAAGTTTTCATACAGATCCCTAATAGTTAGACATATGATATTATGGACTTTTTTGTAGATATTGATGATATCTATAAAACTGTAGTACATTACTTTGCTCTATTGACAATAGTTTCCGCAGCGTAAGCGATATAAGGATTTTTTTGAATTTTTTTCACACGTCGGGTTACATTATTGAAGTTTTCATTAGGATCCCTAACATTTTTGAAAATATTTTATAGCCTATGTTCATCAGGGATAATGTAGGATTCTAATGGTGAAATAATTTTTCAAATCGGTTCAGTGGTTTCGGAGCCTATTCGATGCAAACAAACAAACAAACAATCAAATCTTTCCTCTTTATAATATTAGTATAGATATGGGACCAACTTGGGAATATTATCTACACAATAAAAACTGGCTCCGTTGACGGGGACAACGAAACTACACCATTTTTTCCCAACAGAAAATTTATTGTACTTAGTTTGTGATAGCAACGACGCAAATCCTAGTGTGGTAGGTATATAGATGTACTAGTAACTGGTGGGTCTTACTAAACTATGAATGTGGCACCAGCCACGTGGTTCCACTCACTGCAGGAAGAAGGAATCACAAATGGTGTAACATTAATCAGGCCGGGATCAAACTCCTTCGCTTGGTAATCTGATGAGCAGATACCTAAGTAGCTAATTGACCCAGTTTTCAAGTGGTTTAATAATAAGTCTAAACTTTAGAGCTTAGAACTAATGTCAATAGGTAAAGTAAGTACAAATATTTATGTTACCTTTAGTTATTACTAGCAAAGTTTAAGCTTGTAAAATCTAACAACCTAAAATAAGTACGAATTAGCCTATGTAACTCACTCCTGACTTTCAAATATAATAATTTTGAGGTTTAATATAAAATACATAAATATTTTGAGATTGTTAGGTAGTACTTATTATTAGTTTGTATTAATATTATCATCTATATCTATACTTATAATAAATCTGTAGAGAGGTCAATTCTGTACATGAAATATATTTCCAAAATAACTATCAGGGGATGATTAGGGATCGATACTGATGCCAAAAATGCAATCAGTAAATTTTTGTCTGTCTTTCTGTCTGTCTGTCTGTCTGTCTGTCTGTCTGTCTGTCTGTATAACCGTTATAGAAACAAAAACTACTCGACGGATTTTAATGAAACTTGGTACAATTATTGTTTATACTCCTGAGCTGGTTATAGTATACTTTTCATCATGCTACAATCAATAGGAGCAGAGCAGTGAAGGGAAATGTTGGGAAAACGGGAGTAGTTACTGCATTTCTTAAGCTTCCGTCGCGTGTGCAACCTTAATGGTTAAAGCTCCACAGAAATCATGTATGACGGAAATGTTCTCCTTAAAATTATATAAAAAATATCCCACGACAGCATATGTTTATCTTTTATGGTTGACTCACAATAACACGTGTAACTCCCGATAGCGTAGCAGTTCGAAGCTTTCTGATTATATTTGTCTACTCTTACGTTTATAACACTCTCAGTCATCCCTAATTAAAAATTTTTACAATATTAACTATTCCATAAAAAAGAATCATAGAAATCGGTATAGAAACACCAAAGTTATACATGAAATACGCTAATAATAAGCCATCGCGCGTGAATACTGAATCATGCTATATGGATTATTTTTGTATATAAGGTCGCGAACGCACAGGCAGGCGGCTTGCTTAGCGCCTAGAGGCGAGTCACCTAGCGAGTAGCTTCGTAAAACGAACATTCTCGAACGTTCGCGACCGGCCTAGCAGCTAGGCGTCAAGCATGCGTCAAGCGCGCAGTGCGGCCGGTCGCGAACGTTTGAGAATCGGTCGCCGCGCTCGACGCGTCTCGCGGCCGAAGGTATGAAAAGGCGTCCGAGCGCGAGCGCCATACAATTTTTGTGTGATACTGCGCAGCCGGACCCACCGTGTTTATGGGTTAAAATGCAGTTACAAATCTATGGAAATGTACAAATTGTACTCCAGTCTAGAAGAATTCGCTGTAGACCTCAGAGTTTGTACGAAGTGTGATTGCTACAATCAATCCAAAAAATATCGTTTTTGGAACGAAGTTCCTTAAGGCGCGTTGCGTAGGAGGCTAGACGGAAAAAAATCGGACGAAAAGTTGTCACGAGTCACGACACCTTTTGCTATAGTGTAGTAAGCCGTGCGGCGTGCGCATGTTTCTCTGTCTGTCTTTCTCTCTCTCATAGAAAGCAAGCCAATTATTTTCGTTTCGTCTTTCTATTTTGCTTTGAACAGTATACTGTCGCGACGATTATTTTTGTTTTGTTAAGTTTATACAGGTTTTTTGTACATAATAAATAATAATAGAAAATTCTGCACAAGTTCCGGATATTGCTGATGGAGTAGGTACATTTTTCGAACAATCGGCCGTGCATCGAATCCATTGATGCACGGCCGGTATTCGAACTCGAAATTAATAATATATACCTAACCTAACCTAACTACATGAATTCAATAATTCAATTTTAAACTTTTTTTTACTTTATGGTAAAGTACCTACCACCTATTTACCGACATACTTTACCGATAGTGGTAAAATAGCGCCACCTGCCAGCGGAATTGCAAACATCTTTCATCATTGGTTTACCTCTCATACCCCGAGCGGTCGCATGAGACCGCGAAAAGTACCTATAATAACGCAGTAACATCAACGAAACTAGATGGCGCTAGAATGCAAAAATCACATTTGTTGTATGGGAGCCCCCCTTAAGGCGCTCTATAAATAAAAATAAACTCTATAATGGGCGTGACTATCAAAAGTTTTGGCGCGAAATCGCGATACGCGCCGTGCTGACATCGCCGCGGATTACTAATAATGTTACTACGTAACAGATACATCACTTCCCCGCAGAACGACAAATACCTACGCTTTATTTACCTAAACTTTCTAGATGTCAAACGACGCAAAGAAATATGAGCTTAACTGCTTTGACTCAATGGCACGTTTCAAGTGTACAGCGGGCGATGACGTCTGCCAGTATTAAATTACCTTAGGGTTGACCCAATAAAAATGTTTCATTTTTTTATAAAATGGTCAATTTGTTTTTTTTAGAAATAGCTAAATAAATAAAAGTGTATTAAGCGGTGTTGGTCGAGTAGGAGGTACCTCAACTTTTAATTTTAAGGTCGTGGGTTCGAATCCCAGCGTGCATCAATGGATTTTTTGTAAGAAATAAAATCCAGTTAGTCCTACTTCCTACTAATATTATAAATGCGAAAGTTTGTGAGTTTGTTCGTATGTTTATGCCTCAATTTCTGTCCATAATAAATTATCTCATGTGCGCTATTGATTCTGGAAATGTTTAGATTAAAAGTATAAAAAAATTGTGATAAACAGACAGATACAAGAGTGATTTTAGTATGCTCTTTTCCTCTACGGAACCCTAAAAACGGATCTTGAACTATACCTTAGCCGTTAAGTAATAAATACCTATAGAACTTAACAGTTTACCAACAGCCACTAAAATAGCAATTAAGCTGGAATTAACTAAGAGAAGAGATAATATTGCAAGTGCGAAGTGGCCACACACAGCGTGCGCACGCGCAGTATTAAAATTCCAACATGGCGGCGTGGTTAGCTCGCAGGACATGTCGATATTGTGACGCCAAGAGTAGGCTGACCATTTTTGCAAAAAAATAGAATTTTCTTGTAGGTTTCCGTATAGAATCTGAATTGTAGGTTTTGATACTTTAATTAATTACGTACCTTGTTAGGGTAACCATAGATTTAGAATATGCTAGCTTTATTAGACTTTTATTTTTGATTAATTGTGTTGTGCCTGGTGTAGAGCAAATAAATGATTATTCTTTTTTTTTTCAATAGGTGCGATTGAGAAGATATTAAGGCACAATCAGAGACAGCGGCCCAATAAAAATAATTAGGTGCTTATGATAAAATAAATTTAAAAAGTAGTTTAGGACAACGATCACCCAAATTATAAAGAGTTTTAGCAGTTACTGAAACTTCATTTAAAGCTAAAAGTGTAGAAAGTTCTAAAAGTGCACTTAAAGCCTCGTACTCGTTTATTAACGTCAATTTAGCCAGCCATTTTATGAGACATGGCTAGTTAACGAAAGTGGCCATTTGCTGAGTGGTTTGCCATACTAAAAGGTAAATAACACTGAAAATAACTAACAAGATCCTATATGCACTAAATGCTCAGCGAAAAACTACCTCTATATAAGACATATTGTATGTTTCTATTGAATGGTTGGTTCAAGAGAAGATTTATTTATAACTATTGATTTTTACACGAGTCTTTTTTAATACATTTAATTTGTTTTCCCGTTTTGACTATATTACAATAGCCATGGTCACGGACAAACTGAATGTCACAACACACACACACAACACAAATTAAAAGCAAATTTACGGTACCCGGTTACGGTATGAAAACCCGTGTAAAAATCAATAGTTATGTGTACTAATCAAGAAAGTTTGAAAAGGGTTCATTTAATTGGGCAGAGGGGGGAATTTAAAAAATGTAATGTTAAATTTTTAAAAATAATTTTTTAATCAGATTGTATGGTGACCCTATCGAGTAATACATAACATAGTACAGTCGACTGCACGTGTTGAGGGCAGGACGATCTGCGGAGCGATTTACTGCTGGCAGCAAGGCATCCGGCAGAGCTGGATGTGACTGTATCTACTGTGTTTGGCAAACAAACAAGCTTTTAGCCCAGGTAGGTACAAGAGTAAACAATACAGTAACTTTGGAAGGAGTAGTCTGTAGGAATGTGGAGTTGAAACTTTTTATATAACTAATTATGATGATACTTACCAATGAATACTGCTGCAACGTCTTCTCAGATCTGAAAATGAAATACTATTTAATTTTAGTAGATACAAAAATTACATTAGGTAGTTGTTAGAATTCCATTCGTGAAAGGTTACAAGTCTATCAGCCGCTTATCTATAAGAATACTAATTACTCAAGATGTTTTCCTTCATCGTTCTGAACACGTGTTAATGCGCGTTTTTCTAACAAACAAGTCTATTGATACACGGGATTCGATCCCACTCTACCAATACGGCTTTTTGGCGAATAATTTAATACTAAAAAAAACATAGAAGCTTTACGTTCTAGAACCATTAAAATTAAAACAGATTGAAAAGCAACTAGAAAATAATGCAATTACAGTATGGAAATGCCATTATAAGCAATGGATTCCAGTATTTGATTAAGGTCCCCCCAAATGGAAGCAAATCGGTGGGACCGACTGATGGCGGTATGACGTGGCATGCTTCATTACCACTTGTGTTTATACAGGATGATCCATGCCCCATTACTTTATAAGAGATTACTTTATAAGAGATTCCTATTAAAATTAGTTGATTCTACATCACTACATAGTATAAAGCAAAGTCGCTTCCCGCTTCCCGCGTCTGTATGTATGCTTATATCTTTAAAACTACACAACGGATTTTGATGCGGTTTTTTTTTAATAGATAGAGTGATTCAGGAGGAAGGTTTATATGTATAATAACATAGTAAATAAGTAAAACTTTAAAAAATAAATGTTGTTAACGAGTATACAAAGACATTCTGTAATATATTTTGGTATCAGCTTTGCACCCGTGCGAAGCCGGGGCGGGTCGCTAATGTAAAATAATTTCATGTTCTAATGTCAGAAGTAATTCTGAATAAAAATAAAATATAGTTTTAAAACTCCAATTATATTTCTGCAAATTGTAGAATTTGTACCTACATTGCATCTTCTGTATAATGTTCAAATAACAATATTGTGATAATTTAGTAAACTTTTCTCTGTCACCGAACGAACAGCTTTATTGGGGAAGTGGAAAACTAACTTAGATTATTATAATTGAATCACTGTGTCTCTATTATTTTCCTATATGCATAATGTTAGTAGATTCCTACCTAATGTGCCCTATTTTACCGTTATAATTGACTACAAACCGCATAATATAATTTTTTTTATTAATTATAATAGAATTAAAACAGCTATTTAGTAAAGCAGCGGGTAAATGCTGAAAACTTTTTTCCGAAACTGTCACCTTGTATTTTTTAAACTCTAGGCTTATTTTATCGTTTTAGTGATTGATTATTTAGGAGCACCCTATTATGTGTAGTGGATGGCGGGTGTCCATCCGTGGGCATTCGTTATTGATACGGGAAATTGACGGGTGCTGTCGACTGAAAATACTATGTAGTTCCATGAACTTGTGTTATCCATCTATTGAACATAGTAATTTTGTTTTTACAAGCTTATAATTAACTTACACTTTTCGTTTGTTGGTTTTTTTATAAGTTGTACTTCAAAATTTACAAACCATTTTTCTGTTCTCTAATTCTAGTATCTAGTTCTGGTAGAAATACAATAATAAGGTTGTCAGCGAGCTGATCTGATGATGAAGACGAAAGTAACTACTTTCGTTTACGTTCCGTTGTGAGTGTCCGTTGAAGTCAACGGACACGGACTCAACGGACACTCACAACGGAACTCCTTAGTACACGATTGAGTAAAAACTTTGCATACTTTTGAAGAAAAAGCGACTGCAATCTCCAAGCACGGTAGACATCCACTCAGAACTCGAAGCGCGCAGATCTTTGAAGATGTCTAAGGGGGTAGTCAAACACATCCAATCAATGAACATTTGGTACCTACATGCCCACAATTTGCAGTGGTTAGCATTCCTTATGAGACACGTTGCAATTTGACTGAGTGGAATTGTAGATGTCAGATTACTATAATTAACATTTTGTATACTTTACGTTTGATTACTTGACTGTACCTCTTCTTATTTACTGTCAACCTTAGAACCTTGGCACCTTAGAATTTGGGACCTTACAAAATCATTCTTATAAGCGGCAATGGGCTTGCAACCTATCACGTATAGAATGCTAACTACTGCAAGATGTAGGCATGTGAAAAAATAATGTATGGATGTGCCTCTGACTACGCCCTTTAGGCATATTTAACTGAACTTCTGGAGATCTTAGAGGATGTCTACCGTATTTGGGGATTACAGTCGTGTTCCTATTTTTTTTTTTATTATTGGTACTGAATGCCATAATTCCTACGCTTTTTATGCAGTTTAGGTACCTACTGGCATTGGAAGTGTAGGTTTATGTGCCTAAACTGCATAAAAAGTTCCTCAGGTCGTTGATCTAGCTCACAGTGACAAGAAAAAACAACAGTAGACGAACGAGCGATCGTAATATTCTCCATTTATCCTTCATCCTAAACCCACTAGTCACGTATTTGTGACAAAAAGGCACCGCTACACAGCCCATGACTGAATCATTACTCGAACAATAGAAAATTGCGTGTTTTAAGCGAACGTACAATAAAAGCATGAATTGCGAGTCGCATCACTAATGTCTAATACAATTGTACCGAGTGCTGTTCATATGGTGGGGCTGAGGTAAGATAGGGATGGGACAAATCCTGTCGATAGTTAAAAAATACAAGAGGCAGACATCCTTGAAAATATGCTCGCTATTTGCATAGGTAAAATATATATCATTTATATAGTTTTATAGATAATTTAAAAATTTTAATCTCAAAAAACTATTATTGTTAACATACAACATTTTTTTTTAATTTCTACTATTTTTACGTTTTTATAATAACATAAAAGTTATATTTCTACAAATAAAGATAAAATATACCTCAATTATGTTCTTAAAAAACTATTATTGTTAACATACAACATTTTTTTTAAATTTCTACTATTTTTACGTTTTAATAATAACATAAAAGTTATATTTCTACAAATAAAGATAAAATATACCTCAATTATGTTCTATAAAATCACCACGTTTACGTATGGCCTACTTTCAGAACAATACCTGAATGATACGGCCACAAACACAGAAACATTTCCAGCATTATAAAACAATTACCTATCAGTCCCAACATCTCACTTCCCCACAATTTAGATGCTATCAAACCAATTTTCACAACAACCTACTTAATCGATAAGAAAGCTACTTTATCGATAGAAACGATCGATAAGCTTCCGGCCCTATTTCGCCCCTTCGGTGCTTGTCATTAAGGGTGATCCATCAAAACGTCCGCCTGGATTTGGGGTGTTCGACGCGTGCGCGGTAGCCTCAGGGGTGATAGGGGGTAAAGGGGGCTGAATGAAGGGGGGTGTAACAAACAAAATTAGATATTCGTACGGTGTCCCCGCAAAGCGGTGAGTGCAGCCTGATTGATTGCTCGGTAAAGATACATACATTTTTTTATTACATTCTTGATTGTTTCGTTTCGTCAATGAAAATTCACGAAATATTTTTTTATTGTTTCATTATTAAGGTTGTTGCCCTTCTAGGGTCAATGAACTGTGGCTATAAACTTGTGATTGTGTACAGCATTTACTTTTATTATAGTGAATTGAGTTGTTTCGTTCTTATTTTACATTTATCACAACTTATTATAAGATAACTTCCATGCTTCGTGGTCGGATGAAATGTAGGAATCCTATGTTTTAATTAAAGTCATAAAATCATAAAACAAAGTCTATCTATATACAAAACTTCATTGGAATTGGTTCAGATGTTACGATGTGAATAACAA
This sequence comes from Hydriomena furcata, assembly GCA_912999785.1. Classification (NCBI taxonomy): domain Eukaryota; kingdom Metazoa; phylum Arthropoda; class Insecta; order Lepidoptera; family Geometridae; genus Hydriomena; species Hydriomena furcata. The sequence continues at coordinate 13,217,687 of OU538832.1, read as the reverse complement.
AACAAACATCCGTCGAATATTATTATGTACCTACCTATTATTCAATGCTTTCGGATTAAATTGTCTCATAGCTCGTTCAGCTCGTAAGCATTTTATTATACTCATACCATGACTATAATTTGAAATAATAATAATAATATTTATCTTAACCAAAGTAAGTCTTCAATCAGTTTTTATAGCGTGATGTGAGAAACAGTCTCAAAACTCCATAAACTAATTTCTTCACCGTCTGCGAGTCTGATATCATTAATTTACAAACTCACAAGAATGCTCGAACAAAATAACACGGGAGCAATCGGGAGCTACCCGAACCTGGCTTCATTGCGGGTCTAGTGTTGTGAGTCGTCCGGCTTTTCGGAACATGTAGGCCAAAATGCTGCGAGACCGTCTTTTTACGAGTAGAAGCTTGAAAAAGGTTCTAATGTATAATAAAGAGGAGGGATATCAACGATTGATTTCATAATTAGTCACAGTTTTAACTTTATGGCAATGACGATAATTTAAACTTAAAGACAGAAACACGATTGGTCCACTTGATTTTTCTATAAAACTTTTTAAGAGTATGTTATGTTAGTTCTAAAACCATTTTGACAACATAACATCTCTAAATTTGAAATAGTTTATTTTTATGTTTGATACTTTTTATGATAAATATTTTAGGTAAATGTAGTAGGTATATCTAACAGCCACATTTACTCCACACTATTTATGTGTGTTTTATGTGGGTTTCAGAAACTACGAGTACTATGTTACATACTAACACCCAGACCCCGAATAAATATATCTTCAAATCATGCAAACGTCTTACTTCTGAGTCAGACATTTGTGCATCACGTCACCGATGTCGTTCGTATGAATAGTATTCAAACTATCGTGGTTGTTAATCATTTTAACTAGAAAATATTCGTCTTTCTACCGTTGATCGAAATCGCGCACAATGCTCATGATTAAGAGCATCTGAATTGTCTCAAAACGTCAGTAAAATAAGGAAAACCGTGATAATTAGCCGTATTTCTAGTTATAATGATATTAATTGTAGTAGAAATAATTATTGAAATTGTCTTACGTTAAAGGAAAATACATACCTATTTGTCCGACTTTTCCGGGTTTCTGCGGAACTCCGCTTCGAAACAAAAGAACAAACGAACGAACGAACTACTTACGTATTGAGGAGCTTCAGCTCACGATGCCTGTAATAAGGAGACGTAGTTTTGCGGAACTAGCTCATAATAGCGACTAATGAAATGAGAAATACTTTTTGTATGGTTATTAGGGTTCCGTACCGAAAGGGTAAAAACGGGACCCTATTACTAAGACTTCGCTGTCCGTCTGTCTGTCTGTCTGTTATTTCTATTGCTGCTCTAACAACAAATACTAAAAACAGAATTAAATAAATATTTAAGTGGGACTCCCGTACAACAAACGTGATTTTTTTGCCGTTTTGATAATAGTACGGAACCCTTCGTGCGCGAGTCCGACTCACACTTGGCCGTTTTTCATTTTTGTTTAGAAGGAGGGCTTTACCCGAGAGTGGTCTTAACAAATCAAAAATAAATATCAATAATATCACATTATTCACATTAAATAGAAATACGGCTAATTACCACGTTTATTCTTATAATGCTGACGTTTCGAGACAATTCAGATAATCTCCGAATACAATAGACTTCCTCTAAGATCTTTGTAGATGTCTAAAGAGGTTAGTTAGAAGCACGTCCAACATTATGTTCGGCACAATACCCACATTTCGCAGTAAGCATTCCTTATTTCCATCTATGTATATAAAAGGCAATTGTATATAAAAGACTCTTCCATATATTTGTATTCGCTTGTCGCTCGTTACCACTCAAGCAATATACCGTAAAAACACGATAGAAATGAACAAAAGGACATAAGACAATAGTTGCCGAAGGCTTGAAAGGTGTACTTTCTTCATCTTGGTTTTTCTTGTGTCCTTATTTTACATCGATTGTCCAGTGCATACCGGTGCATACCTGTTGGCAACTAGCCAATACTATACTTTGTGCCATTTGGAAGGATCGAATGCAACATGCCGTGACCGAAATCTAGTTTGAATTTAGTTCACTATGCATTTGTTAATTCATATTTCAATCAGGTAATTTCGAAGGTCGTGGGTTCAAATCTTGGCGTGTATCAATGGATTTTACTGTTCGAAAATTTATATGCGCATCAAAACGGTGAAGGAAAACATCGTGAGGAAACCAGTTAGTATTCTTATAAGCGGCGGTGGGCTTGCAACCTGTCACTTATGGAATGCTAACTACTGCAAAATGTGGGCATGTGCCAAATATAATGTGTGGACGTGCCTCTGACTACCCCCACTAGACATCTTCAAAGGATCTATGCGTCTGGTGATTTGAGAAGATGTTTACCGTACTTCCGTTACAGTCGTTATTATCCCTATTTATTTATTTATTTTTATTTCAGGCAGGTATATCGCGTTTTTTCCTTGTGTTAGTACCGACGTTTATTATTTAACATGTACTGTGAATCCTAGGTTACTTAAATAAATAAATAAAAAGACATTGTTATTCAAATAAAAACTACACCAAACAACTTTATTGTCCCTCAAATAAACCACAATAGGTGTCTTAAAATCATTATTCACTCGCGTGGATTTTCCCGCTTGCCCACTCACGTAGCCTTAGCAGTGCTACGGTCTGTGCTACGCCGTAGCTGTCATAAATTACTATAAGCACTAACGTGACTGCTCCGATGCTACGAATTTAAAACATAGGTTTTTTTTCTTTTTTCATTTTTATCCGTAACATAAACTTATAGACAAGTAAATAGACCGTGTGATTCCTTAGAGTATACGTAAGTAGCGACCCTTGCAAGAGCAATACGTATATAATTTATTATATCTCACTTCGTTTGTGACAATAGTCCTATCTCGTTCTTAGAACCCATTTTGCTGCATGTTGTTTTCAGGGAGCTACCGATAATACCCTTTTTCAGTCACGCAAGCCCAACCACGGTTCTCTACTTTGGTGTTAATGAACGTACGCTTTGCTAGAAAAGTTTTAAAAAATACTGATAACTCGTACCTTCTCGTACAAAAACGTTTCACATAATTGCGTATTTCTTTACAAGCCACACAGATATACAGACAGATCCTCTTAAGCATAAAGCGCAGTGAAAAGAACCGCGCTTCCACCTGTCGCCTTTGCACAAAACCCGGGGGTGTCTGGCCGGGAATCGATCCGGCGACGGTACACTCGCTGAGAAACACCGTTAGTAAGTTATTACTATATAAACTCGGAGATTTTTGGAACACGCGGTGACAAATTACTTCCATTATCTAGAGACGCGGAATTTTAACTTATTTTTTGACATTAAACCGTGCTGGCCTGGTGGGAAGTGCCTTGATTTTTTACTCGAAGATCATGAGTTTGAATACCGACTAATGGTTTTTTCTATCTTAGAAATTGTGCTCATTGAACGGAATAAGTATGGATAAAGAAATTCAAGAAAAAAAGGATTGGATACTTTTTTAGGGGTAAACCTTTGTGTCTCTAATTTTCAATTATAAATTATTGACTGGAACGAAAAAGCCAATACCTATTCTGATCTGTGACAAATTATATTCCTAATCTTTATTTAAAGAAACATGGTATTTTAGACAGTACAAAACTAAGAATTTTTTTCTGATCATATCACTTTTCTTGCCAACTATACCAGTGCCCGCGGCTTTTCCTTCATTTTAGAGGATTAATGGGTGAAGAAGGCGTGAGTTACATTATATCGGAGAAAGCAATAAAATTGTTAAAGCATATGAAGGTAGTTTGAAAATGTTTATACAGAGCCTAGAATAAAACATCGACACGTAAAAATCTTTACAAAAAGAAAACTTATGAAAAGGTTATTGAAAAAGTTACGGTATTGAATACTTGAGCGATTCACACAGCCTCTTTCTGTAGATTAATAGGCGGTCGGGCGGTTGGCGTGTCAATTAGGTGTCAGCAGATTAGGTACACAGCGAATTCAGTACAACACGGGATCCATTTTAAAGTCAAAGTCTTGTCAAAGTCATAAGTCTTCTCCACCTGACGCGAGTGATTCGTACAGTGTATGAATTGCCTTAGCCAACTAGGACTTAAAACCAAGACCGAATTTCCCTTGTGTTCCTAAATAGACTGAAAGTGAAAACTTAATTCTCATAAATACAAGAGCTGGAACAACCCAGGTTTCGTCCCTGGAGTAACATCTCGGTAAGACGTAATAAAACCCGTATTTATGTATATTCTCGTAACGCAGGTTGAAATGGCTGAAAACCTTGTGGAAATACAGTGAAAAGTAAACAGAAATCCACGTACAATAAATAATTTCTCCGAAGGTTACTAGGTCACGCCATAAACTGTACCCTTAGCAGCAGTTTCGAATGCAAATTAAAGTATTGGCAGATGACAATGAAGTGATTTGAAATGTAATGCAGACGCAGGTCAGTAATACGGTTCGAATAGTACAAAATACTTAGTTTGGGGCTGTGTTAAAAGCCAATATTTACTTACTTCCAGGTTAATTTAAAAGCGATTGACTTGCCTGAGAATGGGTAGTCTACCCATATTCTATGACGTTTCTCGACTTTTCCACAACTTATACTGACATTATGCTAACTACGTGTCTAACTAACCCCATTAGACATCTTCAAGGATATGAGATCCTGGTCAGAGCCTGGAGATCTGAGAGGATGTCTAACGTACATGGGGATTACAGACGTGATCTTATTATTTATTTTATACTGATATAATATACAAAAACAGGTGTTATTTTCGACACAATAGCTGTCGATTGAGTGAGTTGGCATTCTTGAGTAACAGGATCTGTAGAAATTGGTGCTATGGGTCCAATATGAAGCTTTGCTCCTCTTACTAGCGCACTCCGTGCTCTCGTAAAGTAAATTCGGCATTACTGTGCATTCCCTTGACATTTGCGACATTGTAAACTCACCGAGATTCAAGAAGAGATATTGGTTGGCTTCGATGGTTGTAAATACTGACAGGCCCCACAGCTTAGTTGGTAGTAACTCTGCCTTCTGCATTGTAGGTTGTGGGTTCGATTCCCACCCAGGATAAACATTTTTGTGGTAACAAAAATATTTGTTCTGAGTATTTACAAAAAAAAATTATATAAGTATTCTATCAGTTATCTGGTTCTGGTTCCCATAGTAAAAGCTTTGCTTAGTTTGGGTCTAGATGGCGATGTGTGTAAAGTCCACCAATATCTATCTATTTATATCTACTTGTATGTATTATATCTCTTATTTATGTACTTTAAAGTATTGACTACTATCGGATAAACAACTGATTTAATTGACTTGATGATTTGGTTGAATTATATTGTGTCCCTAGTCGTGTATTAAATGATTGAATTAAATTATACCTCTCTTTGGTCTGCTCGCGACCATGAGAGACCACTAAGGTAAATAAATTAAAGGTTATAAAGACCAGCGCTATGTATTAAATGAGTGGAGTTGAATAATTTTGAAATGGGATGGGATCAGAACTATGTAAGTGTTATTAAATGTTATTTATTATGAAACGAATACAATTTCAACTCACTTTTTGCCACAATGAGTTCACGACGGCAAAACAAATCAGATTAATCAAGAACCCACATTCTAAACGCATGCAATGACTTTACCATATAAACGTTATGAACCCTATTTTCATAGCAATAAGTGGTATTTTGGCTTAGCTAGATATTTTGCAGGTAAAAAGTGTTCGGTAGTAAATCAGGAAGGAATAATATTGCGGGGTAGTGTCGCTGTAAATCAAGATGCCTGGGTTCTGGTAGGGTGGGTTTTAGCAAGACTATTAAACCATTGTTTTAGTTTCAAATAAACGTATTGCAGAGTTTTAAGGCAGTGCTTGCTAAAATGTAAATAATGTTTGCAGAATAATCTTTTTGTTTTTTCATAGCATAGTATCTATACTAATATGTATTAGAAATGCGAAAGTAACTATATTTGTTTTTGACGTTATCACGGCCAAACCACTGGGTCGATTGTGATGAAATTAAAAAAACCGGCCAAGTGCGAGTCGGACTCGCGCACGAAGGGTTCCGTACTATTATCAAAACGGCAAAAAAATCACGTTTGTTGTACGGGAGTCTCACTTAAATATTTATTTTATGCTGATTTTAGAGAAATACATCATCTGTGAAAATACGAGATACAGCCTGGTAATAGACAGACGGACAGCGGTGTCTTAGTAGTCCCGTTTTTTACCCTTTAGATACGGAACCCTAGAAACATAAAAAATAATTCATAATATCTCGTAACCTACCTATTTACCTAACTACGTAGTTAGCATTCCACACGTGACAGGTTGCAATTGCAATCCCGTCGCCGCTTTCAAGAATACTAACAGGTTTCCTCACGATGTTTTCCTTCACTGTTATAAACACGTGTAACGCGCATATAGGTACATTTTTCGAACAGAAATATCCATTGATGCACGGCCAGGATTCGAACTCGAAATTAATTGGAAATTAATAATATCTACCTAGGTACCTATTTACCTAACTACATGAATTCAATAATTCAATTTCAAACTTTTTATTCGATCATGTGAAGTACCACCTATTTACCGACTTACTTTACCGATAGTGGTAAAATAGCGCCACCTGCCAGCGGAATCGCAAACCTCTTTCATCTTACCTCTCAAACCCCGAGCGGTCGCATGAAAACCGCGAAAAGTACCTATAATACGTAGTAACATCAAATGAAACTAGATGGCGCTGGAATGCAAAAATCAAGTTTGTTGTATGGGAGCCCCCCTTAAATATTTATTTTATTCTGTTTTTAGTATTTGTTGTTCGAGCAGCAATAGAAATACATAAACTGTGAAAATTTCAACTGTCTAGCTATCATGGTTCATGAGATACAGCCCTGTGACAGACAGACAGACGGACAGACGGACAGACGGACAGACGGACAGACGGACAGACGGACAGACGGACAGACAGACGGACAGCGAAGTCTTAGTAATAGGGTTCCGATTTTACCCTTTGGGTACGGAACCCTAAAAAAGGTAGTTTTAAGTCTTGGAACGGACGTAGGCTACTTTTTTCCTTAACAAAATCTTTTGTTTTTGAAATTTCAATGTTTTCATCAAAAATCAATTTTCTATATCTACGCGGTTGAACAAAAATATTGGCATGTTATGCAAACATTTGTCCCACAGCGATCGATACTTTTAAGTCAGTCTTTAGATAAGAACCTTTACAAAGTAATCCTTGTAATTTTATTCAAAGTACTTAGATGATCGAGCTTTGCTCAGTATTTCATTGGCTGAAAACACGTATAAAACGCCGTTTTCTAAAAATGAAACCTAGTTAGATCGATTTATCGCCCCCGAAAGCTCCTGCATACTAAATTTTATGAAAATTGTTGGAGCCGTTTCCGAGATTCAGATTATATTTATACAAAAATTGCTCGTTTAGGTTTTAGATAAATACTTTCTGAATTTGACACCCTACGGAATAATTAAGTGCAAAGTAAATTATATCGATTTGCCTTTCTAACGGTCATTGGCCTTTTTTAGCATACCTCAAACTGACCCCATAACTAATACATAAAGACCAAAATACAAAACCAGCGAAATGACAAGCAAGCACTCTTGAGGCTTTATTAGACCCCAAACTTGAATGGCACCTTCGAAACCCTCGCTTTCAGATTTTGCTCGCCCAAAGAGCAATCCATTAATTCTTTTCTCAGATACATTAGATCTGGCAAGGTAGCTCAGGTTACACAAAGGTAACTCGCATTATTAATGAGGGTCGGAGTGGAGCTCAATGGAGCGGAGTAGGCCTCCATTCAGAGAGGAGATATAAGTGAACGTGACTTGCGGATGTGGTTGAATTATCTCAACATCTTACATTCTAATAGTGTTCCGTATCGACCTAGAAGTACTCTTAAACGGACCATTTGCGTACGGGGCAATTTATATGATACTAGCTACCACTCGCGGTAGCTCTCGCGGGGTACCTGAATATCCTATACGATATTCCAGGACATAAGCTACTCATATATATTCCAAGTTTCATTCAAATTCGTTTAGTCGTTAAGGAGTGATTGAGCAACAAACATAAACATCAACACAAACTTTCGAATTTGTAATATTAGTAAGATTTGAAAGTCACAAGCAAATCATTTTGTAAAGACCGTTGAGATTGTTCCTCTAAGTATAAGTAAAAGTAGTAACTTAAGGAAGAGTAAGCTGTGTCGTGGGTACCTATCAGAAACTACGAGTAGGTACCACCAAACCAGAACTTTTTGCGTCTCAGTCAAGTCATCCCAAGCACATTTAAATTAAGTGTGTTTTTTTTTCAGTGAAAACTACTACATTTTTTAGAGTTTAAAATTAGAGCATATCTGTTGCATTATCGCGTAGGTACTGTATTTGTAAAAAATCTGTTGATAAATAAAGCCTGCACGGGTCAGGGCAAGTCGTTCGTCACCGCCCGCATGTTTGGGCGGGCAGGGGTGAAATATGCCACGTTTTCACTTTTTATTCCCTCTGAGTAAGGATGTGTGTGAATAATTTAAGCTAGGCCTTTTTACGGTCGGTTAAAAATGGCGAGACTGGCCGAGAAGATAGGATATGCGAATCCGCTAAAGGGTTTAATCCTGGATTGCCATTCGTCTGAACTGAGCTTTAATAGTTGGGTCTGAATCTCAACTTATAGTTCTCATTTGTCTAAAAAGCGGAAAAAAAGCGGAAGAAACCCTTTTTAGCGATTTTCTTGGTAGATGAGTTTTGTCACCGCCCGCCGTACCGCCTTCGACAGGCGGAGAAGCATATCGACTCCAACCACCCGACATTTTATCATAATTAATTAAATAACGCGATCAATTTATGAGGAGACAATATTCCTTCAATATTTGTTATAATTTAGAGAAGTAAATTGTAATTTTACATCTCATACAATATTACCAAAATCTCAAAAACAGTAGAGCTGTCCAAACACCCCTGCAAACAATCTAAAGTACACTATTTATGATAAAACTTTTTGACACAAAAATTAGATATTATAATGGTATTTTTCTAAATATTGTGCAATTTAAGCATACTATTTTTTCACAGCTGTTTGTCAAAGGGAAATAAATAAAGTGGGTAAAGGGGAAAAGTGAACAAAAGCAAAGCCTTCAAAAGCTACAAAAGCAATCTTAGTAAACATGAACATCAACACAACACAATATCGAATGCGCGAAGTCGCCATCCGAAACAATTTCTTTACTTCGTCCTGTTTTCTTATACTCAGGGCATGCTAAAAAGTCTTCTGACAGGTTACACACAGTATGAAGTCCAAATAACCAGAGTCATTGTGGCCATTTCTATAGCCTGGCTTTTGAGGTGGCGTTGATCTGCCGCGCCGTTTCGGTCCATCGCAATTTCGATGCATATGTTTATTAGGAAATAAAAGCATAAAAAATTATATTTAGCGTACGGTATATTAATAAAACAATGAAATTTGATAATACTGAGTTGTATGTCATTTATCTCTTTTTTGATAAAATCAGCAGTCAAAACCACCCTTACAGGTTGCCATAACTATAATGTAGGTACTTTTATTTCACGATTCTTCGGAAAACGGTTCCTTGAAAGCGTTTTACTTCGCTGAATGCAATTACGAAGAAACTAAGAAATTGTGAGAATTAAAGTTTGCTTGTTATGTTTTGTTTGTGGTCTGTAAGCGAAGTGTTGATGGGCTCCAGCGTAGAAGGAAAACTTTTTGAATCTTCTTTTTGCTACAAAAGTTAATTTTCCTTCCGAAGTAATCAATAGTAAGTATTCAAACCCTGGTAGATATTTTCTTACGTATGTGTATAACAAAATGTTCTACCTCTAGCTCTAAGGATAAAAATTATAGAAAGTCCACGGGGATTGTCGCGAGGTTTCCAAGGTTGCCATTGTGTTACTCGTATGTGTCAATGTATTATTTACTTCTAGCGGTGCTTGCGGTCGGAGGGTGCTATGTGTGAATCGCCTAAAATCTAAAAATACACCTTTATGTGTATATATTAATAAGTTTTCTGTTGAAAAATATTTTTCAGTACAAGCTTTTGTCAAATAATTTAAACCATCGAACACCATCACCTGTCACGTCATATAACATTGTCATCGGAACTTGACAAGTATGCAAAGTTTTTACTCAATCGAAGTATTAACTAAGGAGTTCCGTTGTGAGTTGGAGATACGTTCGGTTTTCTGCAATAGGGACTTCGGCAATACAACCTACTACACCGGCTTCACCTTTTTAAGACGTTTCGAAGTGATCCTTGTGATTTTATTGAAACAAATACCTTTGGAATTTGACTTTGACATCAAGATAATTATAACAATGACCACTTTAAGGAAACCAAGGGTAAGAATCCAAGCAGAAAATGTTTTTTAAAGTCAATCTGAGAACTTCAATAAATATTTCTAAAATGCCACCTGGGGATGAGTTGCACAGACAGGGCAGTTTTATTCGCTACATTCGAACGTAATGGGGTATTCTCGGAACTCTTTTAAACAAGATATCGATTTCTAAGCGGAATAGCACTCGAAAAAGGTTGTGAGAAATAAAAAGCAAAAGTTTTTAAGTTACTATTGAAGTAAGCTCGCTTGTTTGGATCAATATGTCAATCAGTGAGATTGATCATTATCTAGATAGGTACTGTTGTGTAAGTACTGACTCGTAATTACGAGTTTCATAACAAATTGATGAAATGTCAAATCTTCGACCAATTTGTTTCCGATTCGATCCTATTATTAATTCATCTTTTGACTGAATTTTATAAAAATGTAATAAACTTGCACAGCTTATAAAAATATATATTGAATTGAAAACAATTTCAATCATCCAATTTCAATAAAAACAACAAGCAATGTTTGCTAGTCGTGACAGGAAGCAGGAGAAATAAGGAGCTACAGCGGAAATTACAGACGTCTTGAGCCCAAATGAAGCAATTTCAGCTGAGGACAGGCGTTATCGTAAGCCGAGGATTTGGACCAACTCTGAAATCGCGGTGAAGCCTTTTCTTTTTTGCGTAAAGCCTGGGTTTAGAGCTGTTATGTCGACGGGAATTAAGTTAGAATCGGCAGTTCCGAATCGGATCAGTAGTTTCAGAGTTTACCTTCTAAATCCAAACTCACAATACCACTAAAACCCTCCATCTTTGGGATAAAAGAATAAAAAAAAATACAAACATTTATCATCGACTTTAATACCCGAGTACGGTAGACCAAACCAGATAGACAGACACCCTTTCGAATCTCAAGGTACTTAGATCCTTGAAAATATCTAAAAGGGTATTCAGCTGCACGTCCAAACATTATATTTAGCACAAAGTTGCAAGCCCTTCATCGCTTATAATAATAGGTTTCCTCATAAAGCAAGTATGCTACTCATAAAAGCCACAACCGCTAATCTCACTTCCGTAACGGGTAACCGTCACATTTTTCTTATCTGAGTTGAACGTGGCTACTAAATAATTCCGCAAAAGCAGAGTCGCGCCGTGAATATCACTTAAACCGAGATAAATAGCGTCTCCTTAGCATCTCTCTTCTTTACGTTCGCGAGATATACGAATTAATGGGAGTTGTGGAACCGCGATAGTGTTTGCTCAAGTGAAAATATATAAAAATACAATGCTGGAATCCACATATTCTGTCCGTTCTTTCTGATATTAGTCCGTCTTTCTTGCTCTCTTATTATATCAAGGCGTTTCGAATTTATGCACCAGACGAATGACCGAAACCGGCATTTTTCGAAAACTATGTATGTTATATAACGTAGCTCCGAAATTCTACTAATATTACTAAAACTAGCTGATGCCCCGGCTTCGCAAGGGTGGTACCTGCATAAAAGTTTTTATGCAGGTACCACCCTTGCGAAGCCGAGGCAAGCAGCTAGTTCTAGCAGCTAGTTAGCCTATGTATTATTCTGACTGTAAAGTTTTTGCGTAAAAGAGAAACACACACACTCAGAAACTTTTTAATTAAATACTTTTACCACTAGCGGATTTTGTTTTCAATGCGTTTGATTTTGATTTTTATTGTAGTAAATAAATAACCTTCATTCAAAGGTGACTGATAAGAAAATGAACTCCATTAGAAGCATTTAACCATTTTGTTTCATGTTTTCTTTCGTAAGGAAATAAGAACAAAAAGAAAACAGCGCAATATTTTCTCCCGAAACTGCGCATTCAAGAGATAAGGAAGTAAACCGTTACATTTATTTTCATTATATTTTTTGTCATTTAATACTCAATTCTAAGCGTTGACTTAGTTTTAGCTTAATGGTTGGATTTCGATTACTTTGAGTTCGATTTAAAACTGTCTCTCAAATATTTACCATGGAAAAGCTTTTTGTATTTCTTGTCTGATTATGTGTTGATGACCAAATATATTCATATACTAGCTTCGCACGGGTAAAAAGTAGCCTATGTGTTATTCTGATGTTTAAGCTATATTACTGTAAGTTTCATATAAATCCGTTCAGTAGTTTTTGCGTGAAAGAGTAACAAACACACACAACCACTTACAAACTTTCGCATTTATAATAAAAGTAAGATAGTAGGATTTAATACTATAGCTCAACAATTCTCTGATAAATGTGTGAGAGCACCAATTATGTGAAAGGTGATTAAATTCGTCCAAGAGCTCATACTCCAACAATAGCGAAAATTGCCAAACAAAACCCGGATTAAACCGGTTATCGGCGGCTGCTAATAATAATAGTGTCCCGTAATCCCGTGATGGATGACAGGCACACCCCTCTGACCACCCCTTTTAATTGCCACCGTGAATGTATACCCGTCACTCACAGAGAATTTTCGATTTATATTATAATAAGTTCGATTGAGCTTCTTGGTTTAATAAAGGTTTTGTCCCTCGACTTTTCGAGGTTTTCCCCCTGACTGTACGCTTTTTACAATTTTAGGGTAGGTGTGAAGCGGAGCTGATGCGTTTCAATGCATTTGAGGCTTTGATTGGCTCTTTGATGAGAAGGGAATTTGAATTTCAAAATGTGGAAAATCCCGATGAGTATCAAAATTTTGAGCTTTTCATTTACTCGTGTCGAGATGGAGGGGAGTTCAAAAGAGTGCATGAATCAGGCCTATCCCAGGACTTTACTGACGAAGAAACACTTATTTTTATTACCGTCTTAGGTTTATGGCAGAGGATAATGTCCGTCATTACTTTTTATGTTCGACTGAAAACTTCGCAAGTTTAAAACATTGAGAAATAAAACCAGGAACAGATACCTGACCACTGAATGAACAAATACGCTTACCTACGAGTGAAAACTGGATGAAATCTTACCTAAAGGAAGAGAATTAAAAAAAAAACATTACGACTGCTATTTCAAAATATCCACGGTAACTATTTCCTCAGATCTAAAGGCATTAGGTAGATATTTTATTTGAATAGATAAATTAATTGAACATTTACTCGAACCCACTCAAATTGAAAGTCAAAACCTTCTATTTGGCCAACACGCTCTTATAACTAACTGTTTGTAAAATAACAGATGATTTAAATTGCAACTATCAAAGTCACTTACTGCGCTTGCGCTTTTGTGTGTCATACCTTGACAGATTGTTTGTAAAAGTCAACCCCTGCTATCACACTTTACTCTACCATATTGCAAATAACAATATTTATTTTCGATAGTATTTGTTGTAAATCATACGAGTATTGTTGCATTTCATTCAAACGTGTTAGCACATCTGTCAGTTTTATTACTTTTATTCTAACAAACAAAGACCAATAATAAATCAACCTTACAAACTCATATTTCAAATTATGTCAAGTTTGAGTTCAGAGTATAAATAAATAAATATTGATGGATATTTCACACAGCGCCATCTTATCTGCCCCTAACTAAGCAAATCTTGGACCATGAAACGAGCTTAGGTACTCATAGAATATTTTTTTTGTTGTTAGTAAGTTCTTATTATACACTAGTTTCTGCCCACGGAATCGCACGCATGATAACCGGATAAAATATAGCGAATATCACTCTCCGGCTCTTGAACTATCTCTTAGCAAAAAATCATGTTGATCCGTTGCACCGTTGCGTTGCTGCGTACATTGCAAGTTAAATAAAAGCTTGTCAAAAACATCCTTGTTCATTACAAAATGCTGTATAATCATTGCAAGTTTAATATTGGTGGCGATTCTGTTGTGTCCACGCTTAAGTTAAAATTCCTAAAAACGATGACTCTTATTCCTTCACGTTAAAGTCTAATTTAGCGTAACATCAAAGTGACAGTTCTAAAATTTAGCATAGTTTTATTGTTATGTAAATGTTAGTTTTTGTTAGTGATTTAGAAACGTCAAGCTAAATTTAATCAACATGTAAATTGGTGTTGACTAAGATGACACTTGGATGTGTAAAATATGCGAAATAAAATAGAGAAATGGCTAAAATATCCTAAACTTTAGGACTGTCATTTTGGTGTTACGCAAATTTAGACTTTAAAATAAAAGTAATATGAGCGATCGTTTTTAGGAATTTTAACTTTTAGTTTGGACACAACAGAATCGCCACCATTGTTTTTAAAAACCGGCCAAGTGCGAGTCGGACTCGCGCACGAAGGGTTCCGTACTATTATCAAAACGGCAAAAAAAACACGTTTGTTGTACGGGAGTCTCACTTAAATATTTATTTTATGCTGATTTTAGAGAAATACATCATCTGTGAAAATTTAAACTGTCTAGCTATCACGGTTCACGAGATACAGCCTGGTAACAGACAGACGGACAGCGGTGTCTTAGTAGTCCCGTTTTTTACCCTTTAGATACGGAACCCTAGAAACATAAAAAATAATTCATAATATCTCGTAACCTACCTATTTACCTAACTACGTAGTTAGCATTCCACACGTGACAGGTTGCAATCCCGTCGCCGCTTTCAAGAATACTAACAGGTTTCCTCACGATGTTTTCCTTCACTGTTATAAACACGTGTAACGCGCATATAGGTACATTTTTCGAACAGAAATATCCATTGATGCACGGCCAGGATTCGAACTCGAAATTAATTGGAAATTAATAATATCTACCTAGGTACCTATTTACCTAACTACATGAATTCAATAATTCAATTTCAAACTTTTTATTCGACCATGTGAAGTACCACCTATTTACCGACTTACTTTACCGATAGTGGTAAAATAGCGCCACCTGCCAGCGGAATCGCAAACCTCTTTCATCTTACCTCTCAAACCCCGAGCGGTCGCATGAGACCGCGAAAAGTACCTATAATACGTAGTAACATCAAATTAAACTAGATGGCGCTGGAATGCAAAAATCAAGTTTGTTAAATATTTATTTTATTCTGTTTTTAGTATTTGTTGTTCGAGCAGCAATAGAAATACATAATCTGTGAAAATTTCAACTGTCTAGCTATCATGGTTCATGAGATACAGCCCTGTGACAGACAGACAGACGGACAGACGGACAGACGGACAGACGGACAGACGGACAGACGGACAGACGGACAGCGAAGTCTTAGTAATAGGGTTCCGATTTTACCCTTTGGGTACGGAACCCTAAAAATGACAGAAGATGAATTGGCCGCGGGTACAGATGTAACTGACGTATCATTTGTCATTCTGTTGCATTGCGAAAATGTACAAATGATTGTTCAACAAGAATAGCAAGTTCATGTACGAGTAGTATTTAATGTAATTTGCAAGCAAGTAAGTATTTCTTGTAAGTGGCGATGGGCTTCCTACCTGTCACGTGTAGAATGCTATTTACCTACTGCAAAATGTGGGCATGTGTCAAATGTAATGTTTGAACGTGTTTCTAACTGCTATGTCTTTGAGAATCTGAGCACCTGGAGATTTTAGAGGATTTCTACCATAATTGGAGATTACAGTCATAATCCTATTTAATACCTTACGCTAAAAGAGTTCGATGATATCGCTAACGTCTCTATATCCCGGCGGGAATGTCGGTTAATGCTCCTTAGAAACCCGCAATTTTATATCGAGTTTTAACCACAAATCATAAAAAAATATAGTAGTAATTTGTTTACAATCTTCATAAAATATTACAAAAGAAGCTATAAAATCCTAATAACGCACTTAAGCGCACTCTTTGTTTGCCCACCCAACGAACAAGATTATCCCACCAAAAACATTCTGTAAAAAACTAGCCAAGTCTCGATGGAGCTGCTTGTTTATCTCTAAAAAGTAATGAAATCTAGACAAAGTCGTGTCAAGTCTGAGGTTCTTTACTGCGATTTCTTTATTATTATAGAATGTTGTGTGACTTGGCCGTTGAACATTCTTTATACGTTAGTGGGTACAAGTCAATTTTGTTTACACGTAATGTTATATCTGTTGTAACTACCTATGTTTGTTATGCAAGATAATAGCCAATACAGGTATTGGTAATTGGACGCTAGTGTCTTAGTTTAGGCTGTTGTTGATCGTGCAACACATGCATTCAGCATTGACAATGCTGACTTCTGCTGTCTTCTTTTTGGAGCGTCAAATCGACCACCGATCTAACATAAAATAGACGTATTTTGACGGCCAAGTCACATAACATTCTATAATAATAAAGAAATCGCAGTAAAGAACCTCAGACTTGACACGACTTTGTCTAGATTTCATTACTTTTTAGAGATAAACAAGCAGCTCCATCGAGACTTGGCTAGTTTTTTACAGAATGTTTTTGGTGGGATTTCACTTCTTTTTGTAGAAACGTGGGCTTATTGATTTATTTTATTAGATTTTCTTATTTGACACAGTTTTTTTTTTCTTTTTATGAGTTGTTTTTTTATTATAAAAACAAATCGTAAGCGCGTTTAAAATACAGTCAGCGCCATCTAGCGACGTGTGCGCTGGTATCACCGCCACTCTTAGTCCAATGCATTATATTTTTATAAAATTTTGAGCGAAATTAATATTTTAGTTTATTTAATTTGTTAATTTGTTTATTCAATTTGTGTAATGTTCGAGTAGAATAAAGTTAATCGTTCAACTATTTCTTCTTGTAAACGTGTAAGTATAAAAGCCAGTCTAGTCTTATCCAGAGTTTTCCTTTAATTTTATTGCGTACTAGCAGTCCGCCCCGGCGTCGCACGGATGTAATAATGATAAAGGTAATTTTTTTACACCTTGGGTAACATTATCGAATTTTTCATAAGGATCCCTAATAGTGAGATGTATGGTATTACATACTTTTTTGTAGATATTGATGTTCTCTTTAAAACTGTAGTACATCACTTTGCTCTATTGTCAACAATTACAGCAGCGTACGAGATATAAGGATTTTTTTGGTTTTTTTTTACACGTTGGGTTACATTATCGAAGTTTTCATACGGATCCCTAATAGTTAGACGTATGGTATTACATACTTTTTTGTAGATATTGATGTCGTCTTTAAAAATGTAGTACATTACTTTGCTCTATTGTCAATAGTTTCCGCAGCAAACGCAATATAAGGATTTTTTTTTTAAATTTTCACACTTTGGATTACATTATCGATGTTTTCATACGGATCCCTAATATTTTTGAAAATATACTATAGCCTATGTTCATCAGGGATAATGTAGGATTCTAATGGTGAAAGAATTTTTCAAATCGGTCCAGTAGTTGAATATTTTTTGTAAAGGCGATATGTCGATCTCTAATAGTTTGGTTAGGCTCTTGTGTTTTCTTATCAGGGTCACCAGGTACTCCAGATCTTCGATTATCCTAGTTTTTATGGTTTTCCCTTTATGTGGCCATTAAACCCTAACTCTGTACCAAATTTCAGCTCTCTGAGTTTATGGGAAGTACTAGTTCTATTCTGATGATCATGAGTGAGTGAGTGAGTGAGTGAGTGTCTGTCTAAAATGCGAAACTTTGCTTTCGCTTAACTTCGTAACTAAATAACCTACAGACTTGAAATTTTGGATTTTAAGTATGTGATTATGGCTTACTGGATGACGAAAATTTCAGCGTTCTGGTCTTATCCAGAGGTTCTCAAATAGGGGCCTGAAAATGCGGCGAAATGGTTCCAGTAAAGGATGGTACGGCAGTGTTTGCTTCGCGCTCGACTTGGCGGGGGCACTGCCGTGCCCCCAAATTCTGACCGAAGAAGACCGAACATCTTTCAGACTATTGGTAGACATTTTATCAGCGCTATCTAGCTCCAAAGTAAGCAAAGCTTGTGCTATGGAAATCAGATTTCTGATAGAATTTCTTACATACTATTTCTTGCTGTAAATTCAAATTCATATTCATATATAATTATAGGTACTTAGCTATATTAACACCCAGACACAGAACAAAAATCTATGTTCAATCTATCTATGAACCCACAACCTACAGCGCAGAAGGTAGACCGACTGTGAGGCCAATCAATCAAATATATCACAGAGACTTGGAACTAAGCAATAAGAAAAAGCCTTCAGTTTCGAATATACATTCCTAAAATCACCACTGAATTCCCTGAATAGAGGGTTTGAAAGCTTTGGTTCTTTCTACTACATGTCTCAACCCGAAGACAGTGACATGACAACTGTCAACAGAAAAGCTAAAACAAAATTGCTGACAGAGTGGCACAGCCCTAAATTCCGATAAATAAGGCGCGCTACACACTTGCGTACGTGACGTTCCGGGGCGTAATTCGATTGGCTGTAGCCACGGGCTTGCCCCGGGGCAGGTTGCGAGTTAAGCCGAGTAGGGTTGCTACAAGTCCGGCTTTTGGGATTACCTAGCGCCGGTTAAAATACTCATTGGATAATGTTTGCTAGATTTAGAGGATGATACTTTTACTCCTAATAAAAAACTTTGTCCAGACATGATGTTGGGATGTGCCTTCCCTCCCTCTAGCTCCTGTTTTGACATCATTGGAGAATACAACGTTATTATGATATGAGCCTAATATTGAGTACTATAAAAGCCTTTTTTATGCGGCACGGATAAAATACCTATTAGTTTTTTTTGTTAGAAGTAGGCTTTAGTTAGCTAAAAGTAACAACTTAAATTTGATTATTTCTTAGAAGGTTTTGTGCAATCATGATTCAAGTGAGTTATATACGATCAATTTACTAAATTCATATTTTTATAGGGGCTTCTTTGTTTAAATTGTTTTAAAATAACTCCGGCTATGGACAATGTTTATGTTTTGCGGCTATTTTAATATCGGCGTCTCTGTTCGGGTGTAGTGGTAATGTACAATGCAGCGTGATTGGGTGCGGAACCCTAATTAGGATAACTTGGGAATCTTTTGGTTTTGTGTGAAGTTTGAAGGAACTAGGTACGTGCTTCTGCCGTAGGTATCGATTTAATGGATGATTGGAAATTTAAAAAAAATCGTGGCCATATTAAATTTGTCTTCATTCATGTAACTGTAGACTAGAGATAATTTGACAAACATCAACTAGTTGTGCCGACTAGTTTTAGCAAGTACTTTTTTAAGTGGATTTTCTGCAGATTTTCAACTGTAAAAACATTATGTTTTTATTCAGTAGCTATATGATTAATTTAACTGATTAAGTTTTATCATGCACGTAAAGTATTTACAGAAAATTACATGCAGGGGGTGAATTCACACGTGACCGCGCAGCAGCCGACCACTCGTTACAGTGTAAACGCGTCCTGCATTACAATGAGTTTGATTTTGTAAGTATGTGATATACTGGTTAAATTCATGAGGCGGGTTGTATAAATTTTAAAACCCTAGCAACCCTGTTAGGTTGACAACATAATAAATCAGGTTCGATATTACCTACTATAAAAAACAGTACTGTTCTGTTTATATACCTACGTTTTGGTTTAAACTGAGGTTCATTTTAAAAGTTATATCAAACAAAAACATACCTAATTCAATGCTAAGCTGGAAGCACCTAGATTTGAAACAACTGAAAAACTTTTTCAGTATTACAGCGAAAAGACATCTCAAAACTTAAATCATGAACGTAAACCACGCGTGTAAAACTCTAGCAAATTCTTAAAGTCCAATTCGTATCAATTACTTGCTAACATGTAACAAATCTCACTCCGTCGTGTCGCGTGAGCTTCCCGCAATAATTCACGCTGACGCGACGGTGTTGCCAGCTTCGTTTTCCATGGCTACAAAAAGGAAAATCTGACCGAGCGCTTAAAAAAATACTTCAATTTCAACAAATCAGCATAATTTTAGCCTATTGTACATTTATGTTTGTTGTTACCTACTATTTATTTTCTTTGTGTGCAATAAAGAGTTTTTCGATTTCATGTTTTTAAAAACTTATCAATATTATATTTTGTTAGATATATAATTGTTTTTTAAGTTGAATAGTATTTTGATTTAAAACTCAATAGTTTACATATTTCTTCAATGTGTACTGTTAATAAACAAAATGTGAAATAGATTTCAGAAAACAGGCTACTTTTCACCTAGTTAGAACAAGTTGGCAACAATACCGACGCGTGAAGCTGATTAGAATTCATGACGTGTTCGACGCGTCGTGTGCGCGCACCCTAATCAACCGATTGGAGTATCCTGAAAGTAGGGATGAGATTTTGGGGGTTTTTAGTTACCTACGGGTTTATTTTTAATTACAAAAAATATATTACTAGCCTGGAGATACGATTTACATAGTTCTGGGTAAGAAGAAAGCAAATCTACTTACTTAAAAAAATATAATTACCTATGTATTAACATCCATTTTGTTATTGGCTGTTGTTGTAATGTAAGTAGTAACTAATAAGGCTTTTATAATACATTTTTTCATTTTGAGATTTACAAAAATATATGTCCCAATAAATATGAAATGTCCAACAAGAATCTATGCATCAAAATAAAACAATTCTATTTTTTCTCGCCCATCCAGTTTATTTCTGTAAAAATCCCTGCTTTCCCCTAAAAAAATACGAAATTGCCCATACATAAACCCAAGCACACACTTACCGCCATACAAAACAATATCGCGCCGTTACTTAATACAGTAGTTCAGTGAGTCCATATCATAAACATTTACCTCTTTCCTAACACCTTCACCAAGCCACATCGTTACGCGAAAACACACCTTAACTCAAAAGCGATAGAGTTCATTTTCACGCGCGTTTTAAAGTATTACAATCGCACTACGCGAAAATGCTCCTTATTTAGAGCACAGTAGAGATTATTGTGGTGTGAATTTAAAAGCAATAGGTCCGTCGATAATGTTTGAGTTGTCCAAACAAAGTTTACGCCAAGAACTAGTAGTTAACTATTGTTTGAACGTTTATTTTTAACTGTTATGCGCCTACTTGGCTTTAGTTAATTTATTTTATGAACTTTTAAAAAGAAAATACTTTAACCATAAAAAAGTTATAAGTTTTATGTTAGGTACTATTATAAACAAAGATTAATTAGTTACATTGACGTTTTAATTATTGATGAGCCTTATTAATACAAAGATAATTAGTAAGAATTTTAACTACGTAAGTCGTAACACTGAAGGTAATCACTAAATAACCTATTAATACACACTACTAAGCACTACTTATTCACTTCATAAATATCTATATTTGAATATTTAGAATAGTTGTATCGTAGATCGCGTCTGGGCGGCACCGCGAGGGCGGGCGGCGGCGGTGCCTTTGGGCGGCGAATGAGTTCCACCGACGGAACGCGAGGCTTTAAATCCTTCCAAGTTCTTTGTGCACGAACGCTTTGAAGACGGTTTTTGTACAAAAAAGTTATTGAATAGAGAAATATCCGTATTTCGTTTCTCTCTGATAAATAGTCGTAGCCTGGAAACACAAATATGGTTACAAACATTAAAGGAGATAGAATAAAATAAAACTCTGAAGAGAATAAAAATAACAATAGGATCACTTTAGTCAACCCAAAACACAGTAGACATCCACTCAGATCACCAAGTGCTCGCAGATCCTTGAAGATGTCTGATGTAGGTAGTCAGGGGCACGTCTGAACGTTACATTTGGCACATGAACACATTTTTCAGTAGTAATCATTCCACGCATGATAGGTTGCAAGCCGGTCGAGCAAGCAGTGTCCATACATACAATGAAATAAAAATGTTTAGAAGCCGTCGCATAAGAACCGCTTTGTTTATTTTGTGGTAATAAAGCAAGAGGTTCATAATTTTTTTCTCCTTTTCCCACTTAATGTGGGGTCGGCACAACATGTTCCGAAGAAGATTTGGCTTATGTTTTACAACCAGACGCCTGCCTGACGTCAACCCTCTTTGAAGAGAAAGAGGTTGACAAGTATAATTGTTCAGAAAAGTTTTATATTTAAGGCAACTTTAGAACCATTCCAATATGCCCTCCAGGGACTCCACTGATTGCGCTTAGATTACGTCACACCCTTGTAATCGTAAAAATATTTTGACAATAATAAAATAGTAGTTATTTACGACCATTATCAGTAGTTAATACCAGTTTGTACGTACAATTATATGCCTAACTACCCTTACTAAGCTATTACTAGCCCCAACCCGCTTTATATTATTTTATGGCGAAATAAAATTTTTACGAGCTTGTAGTCGATTACAAGTGGATAAAACTACTGAGGGTAAGGGGATGATTGACTTTAATATGGCTGTTAGAATGTGATAAAAATTTTAAGACCTGTGTTTGAGGGTTAGTAGGCTAAAGGTATTTCATTTGCAGCTCGTATGGTGGCGTCGCGTCGGACATCTTCAACGAGGGATGCTGGGAATAACAATCAAAGCGAATCAATTCAGACTAAAACTAATTGGCGAATGTTAAAATGATAATCTCGGTGGAAATAGGTATTCTAATGAGAATAGGTACTATGAGAAAATATAAGAAATAGAATTATATAAATGCAATCTCCAAGTACGGTTGACATCCTCTCAAATCTGAGGATCAGGGACATGAAAGAGACAAAAATTACATTTGCATGATCACATACGGAAGTTAGTATTCCATACGTGACAGGTTGCTAGGGACGATGCACTTATAAGAATGATAACCGATTCCCTCACGATGTTTTCCTTCATCGTTTTAAGCACACTTATTGTCAAATTGCATAGGCTCAATACAGTCCACTGCGTTTGTTCTGAGCAGTGAAGGGAGCCAAAGGCGATTCTCATCACCAGACCTCCTGGAGATCTAAAAGGTAGGTAATGGCAGACATCCATGATTGAGGCGTATTTTTGTAAACCTATCTTTTCTTACTCGTCTTTTTACAATATTTAGCCAAATTAATATTTTAGATACCCTTATCTCCCGGGGTTGCTAGTGTCTACGTAAAGTATGGAAACCAAAACCCTACCTGCCAACTACCGTAATAAATTAAATAGCATTTTCAATTACACCACTGACGTTTCCCAAAGCTCCCCAAAGAAACCAACACGAGTTCCTCCCCTCCCCTAATCCTCACCCTGACATATTTTTAATTAAACGCCACTTACTTGCCGCGCCTTGGCTTGTGGCGCCACCTAGTGGTTCTTTACTGTTCGAATAACGTGTGTGGAAGGAAGAATGTAATTTAGTAAAACTATTTTAATCACGTTAAAATTTTATCGGGTTTTTATCTTTTTACCAACATCAATGTAATTTTTTTTTTTTGGTAAATAAATAAATGATTGTTTTGTAATACGAGTATATTTGTCATGCATCAACAAACCAAGAAGTTTTAAAGAAAAAATAAAAATGCAAAAAGTATTTTGCATCGACCGGGAATCGAACCCGGGCCGCCCGCGTGGCAGGCGAGCATTCTACCACTGAACCATCGATGCTTATATATAGGGTTCAAAATAAGCATGAGTAACGTTTGTAACATAGCCTTACGTCACTATTATTACTTACATCAACTAAATTGCGAAAGCAGTCGACTCATCGAATTACATAATGAACGAGTATTATTTTATTAGAATCAGCATGTTTTTACCAAACTGCTGATCACTTGAAGCAGATATTTTAGGATTTAAATACATAAAGTGAGAAAGAAAATCATGTAATTCATTTCTATTAATAAAATATCTTCTTAATTTTGGTTAGTCGCACGCTACTTGTTCAAACATGTTCATAATAATAACTACGCTAATATATTGTTTACCAAAGCACTAGATGCCAAAGTGAATCAGATAGCAGATGGCTGGACACGGCGATAAGCCGGACGCCGGAAGTCGGTCGCTGGCCGGAAGTGGCGGAAGCGCCGGATGTGACGTTGTGCGTAGTACGCGTCACTGAACGAGGCGTTAGACGCAGATAGTGAGATTGGCGAATAGCGATATAGGGAAACACAAATGTCGAAATATTCATGACTAGCGACCCGCCCCGGCTTCGCACGGGTAGCATGTTATTATACATATAAACCTTCCTCCTGAATCACTCTATCTATTAAAAAAAACCGCATCAAAATCCGTTGTGTAGTTTTAAAGATATAAGCAAACATACATACATACGCGGGAAGCGGAAAGCGACTTTGCTTTATACTATGTAGTGATTACCACATAATCGTAGTAAGTACCTACCTTCGTCATTAAAGCATGTACAAAAAGTTATTGTGTTTGTAAAAAAATGTGCGATGAATTATTATGTTTGTTCTAAGTTCGTGTGTTATAATGTCTTTACATATTGGGTAGATAGGTATTTTATCAGTTAGAACCTAGTTCCCCATATTATAAGCTTTGCCTAATTTGGGGCTAGATGCTGCTGTGATAATGTCCGAAAATTATCAATATACCTAAATTAGGATTAGAATACATTCTTAAAAACAATTAAAACATGCAATAAAAACACTTAGTAAATTGTAACAAAAATGATATTGTCATCGTAATAAAAAAGTAAATAATGAGAAGTAGAAAATTATAGAGTAGATAAAGCCGAGTGTCATAACAAAGCTTCACACTCCCCCCTTTTCCAGCACATGGCAGTTTCCCACCGCTCCATACGATGTGCAAACAAGGTTTATCCGGGCAGATGGCGATCCCGCGGGATCTGCCACCTCTGCGTTGAAAGTGGATTAGTTATGCGTGAATACAAAGCATTGTTAGTCTAGTAAAGACTGGGTTGTGACCTAAAATAGCAGCCAAACAATGTATAATGTAAAGAATCATTGAAAAACATTATAGGCTCCAAGCCGTGTTTGTTGTCTAATTCTTGGAGAAGGAACAGGCGTAGCTTCACCTTCCTATGACGTTTCAAAGTGATCCTTTTGGTTTTATTGCAATAAATGCCTTTTGAATTTGAATATAATATGGCTTTGAATGCCTAAAGTTATTTCAATCGGTCGTGTAGCTCTTTAGTAAATCATACGTCCTGTTTGTTCATTCTTTTTAGGACTAACCTAGTAGGAAATTTTTGCTTTTTGTGATATATAATTATTTTTGACTAGCTGTTCGCCTCGGTTTCGCACGCGTGTATTAATGAAGATTATAGTCGAATTTTTGATACCTCAAGTTACTTAAGTCAATTTTCTTAAAAAACAAAGATACTTACATAAAAAAACATTTTTTTTTCTCTTCTATAAATGGTTGTAATTTTTCAAGATAATTCTAAGTACTCCTTTGTTGCCAAGTTTCCTTTGTTTATTATACGAATGCCGAGACGCGGCGGTCATTTATAACCTACTCGCAATCTTCATGTAGAAAAACACTTTCACCTCAATACGACCGCTATAAACCGGATACCTCATTTTGATAAACTTATGCTTTACTTTATTAAAGCGAATTGGGGTTTAAACGCGTACTTCCAGAAGGATTATCTAAAAGTAGGGACGCGTGCCTAATCCGGGCTCCGTAGTAGTAACTGCTGCGTAGTCTGTGGCTGAGTGCAAGTGGGGATTTGCAAGAATAATGCAGTGCTGATGCATATTATACATATGTACTGTTTACATTTCATAGAAACCACTCATGCTGTAGTTTGTCTGTAGATCCCTGTACGTGCCATTTTTAGATGAACGACCTTAGAGGTTTTTAGGGTTCCATACCCAA
Organism: Hydriomena furcata; assembly: GCA_912999785.1. NCBI lineage: Eukaryota > Metazoa > Arthropoda > Insecta > Lepidoptera > Geometridae > Hydriomena > Hydriomena furcata. The sequence continues at coordinate 13,191,767 of OU538832.1, read as the reverse complement.
AGGGTAAAAACGGAACCTTGTTACTAAGACTTCACTGTCCGTTTGTCTGTCCGTGTGTCTGTCACAGGGCTGTATCTCATGAACCGTGATAGCTAGACAGTTGAATTTTACACAGATCATGTGTTTCTGAATCATTCGTGCGAGAGTCCGACTCGCACTTGGCTGGTTTTATTTTGATTAACTGTTCGCCCCGGCTTCGCATGGATTTACTTCTGAAGGATATACGCGAATATTGTATTTTATAATAACACTATTTCAGGAACTACTAGCGACCCGCCCCGGCTTCGCACGGGTAAGCATGTTATTATACATATAAACCTTCCTCCTGAATCACTCTATCTATTAAAAAAAACCGCATCAAAATCCGTTGTGTAGTTTTAAAGATATAAGCAAACATACATACATACATATTACATACAGACGCGGGAAGCGGAAAGCGACTTTGCTTTATACTATGTAGTGATGATGCGCTTCTAAATGTTGGCATGTGTCAAATTTAAGGGCATATATTCTGATCTGAGAGTATGTTTTCCGTACTTGAGGATTACAGTCGTGATCCTATTCCTTTTTTTTATGCGCTTCAAAGGGATTGGTCGCCAAGTCATGATGTATGTTATCGAGCGGCCTATAAACTTGCCGCAATTATTAGGTTTTAGCTATCTCATACACTCTTACTTCGTATCAAATAATCTACGAAATATAACGAGAAAGTTGGAATCAATTTCTTAGTTTTCTCAGATTCATTTTGAATTCTCCTCAAGCTTTTCTATTTACACAACCCTTCCAATATAATTTTAATCCATCCTCTTTCAATATGCTATTCGACCAATTCTACATCGCAAGGAGCGAATCCTGGCGTGTTTGTCAACAGGGAACAGACTTGAGGGTGTTTTCGCACACAATGGACGATTGAAGACGAATCTAGTGATATCGGGGTTCGGGAATTGTATGGAGTTGTTGGGAGTGGACCGCTTGCCTCAATTACAAACATGGTGCACTTGGAGCAACTATTTACAGGTCGTCTAGAAGAAATCGTCTAAAAGACCGCCTATCGTAACATACATTTTGTAATTGCTTACATTGTTACAATAAGGAACATTTCATTTAATTTCGTATATGAGTTTTATGTATTAGAAGCGTATCACAGATATAAGGTGTACCACAGATTACTGTGAGGAATTTGCATGAAAAGTGGCCTAAATATCCCAAAGTACAGTAGACATCCTCTCAGATCTTCCAGCGCTCTGATCCTTGAAGATATCTAAAAGCGTTAGAGGTACTTACAAATATTTTATTTGGTACATGTCCACATTTTGCAGTAGTAAGCATTCCATATGTGACAATGTATTGTAAATATATCCACCACATTTTCACCAGGATTATTCCTTATTAGAGCCAACACCACTAATTCTGACACTATTTACCTGGGTGACTAAGAAATGACCAGCGAAACAAAGAATGAAAACCTCTCTCCAGTCGTGTCTGGACATTGAACATTCTCACGATGTTCTAAAGCAATAGGTAAATGTTCTAATGAATACCCCATTCCCTTAGGGATGAAAAAATCACTAGTCTCAAGTTTGAATAGGTTGTAAAAAGTAAATCGCTTTAGCTGGCATTCAGGTGTGCCGCAAGGTACGCCGCCGATAGAATTAGAATGCGTTCCCGGGGGATTTGCAACACGACGGTACGAGGATTGCTGAGGTAGGGCTGTCAAAGCTTTCAAATAAGTAAAACTTGTAAGATAGTTTATGGACTTGACTTGGACTCTCGGTAATAGCGATAAGGGTTAGTTTCCATCTACGCTGAGCTGTGCGGAGCTGTGCGGAGCTGTGCGAAGCTATGCGGAGCGAACCAAACACAGCGCTCGACATCAAACTTGAATATTTGAGAGCTGTCATTGGACCGCTACGCACAGCTTCGCACAGATCCGCGTAGGTGGAAACTCACCCTAAGACCTCCCAGTGTATTACCTATATATTGTATGAAATTGTTCTGTATTTATTGTATTTGTATGGATGTATGACCACACACATCAATAATATGTTATCTGTCTATCTTCCGTTTCTTCCCTAGGAAATAGTAGCCCATCACGCCATATGCTATCTGATTATGGAATATCAGAATAATTATTGCCGAAGCAATTGATGCAATTTTATAAATTGATAGTTCTTAATTTAACTTGCTACTACTTATGTTGTTCTTTTGTTTTACTTACTTATGTGTTCTTTGTTTTACTTACGTTTGTGTATGTCGACGGGGAAGAGAGAGTTTCTTTATAAAGATGACTATTACTAATGGGATGTTGTCTACCGCCAAACATAGGCCTGTCCATCGAACTACATACGGCTAATAATTATAATTATGTCCCAAAAATATGTCTTGTAAAAACTTCTATCGAGAATTCTGGCAACAACATACCAAAAGTTTTATAAAAGCCAAAGTTACATTTGAGTCTTTGTTACACAAAGTCACAGATCTTCCCAGTATTCAATGATACAATTAGATTAGTAAGATCCTCCAGCGACACACTCAGCATAATTTAGTTTAATTATAGTTTAGACTGATTAAATAAAATAGTGATTTAGTTTCAGAAATCCTTATCTCGATCCATTAAGCCCTGGTTTTCAAAATATTGGGAGATGACAGTATTGACAGCAACCTGTCACGGTGGTATGCTTGAATCATCTAAAACAGCTGTAATATTGCGGAGATGCAGTACATGACAATAACTTTGGTCTGCGCACACTGGCGCACACGCGGTAGAGGACCTAAAATATATCTAAAATTTTAGTTTTAGATCCTTTCCGCTTCTGTCCGCCTCTGTGCAACCATTATTAAGGTAACAGTGCTACTACATTACGGCTGTCATTATGTCAGTGGCAGTTATTTAGGAATGATTCTTAAATAAGTAAGTTCAGGCCCATTTAAAGATCCGACTAGCTTAACCTTGTTAAAGTTCTCGACCCGTAATCAGAGAAAATGAGACCTTTAAGGCTTTAAGTCGGTTATCTGAGGAAATCTACTTGCGTTGTGGCTAAGAAGTAGAAAATTATGTAATTGATACAACCTATTTCAATCTCTAAACGCTGGAGTCAAATAATTTTCAAAATGTATGACTGAGGACCTCAAACGGATAAGTAACTTGTCATAAAATGCCACGGCGAACCGTCTTGAGCTGTCTCCTTCCAACTAACAGGATAATTGACGATACGATGATGATACGATAGTGATTCGTATCGTTTCGATAATGAGAAATCATTTTGCAGAGTAAGGGCTCAGGCCACTGGTCAAACACTATGTAAGCATACATCCTGACAACGGCGTAGCATTTCAACCAGGCTACGGCGTAGCAGTAAGAATTTCAGAAAAAAAACAAATAATTCCCGCCGATGGAGTTCCATGGAGCTACTTTTTGATTTTGTTAATAAATCTACCTTTGGGCGGACATCTCCCGTCACTAGGTCATTCATGAGAACTTTTTAAGTAAGTTCGTGATGAAAGAAATCTGAATATTTTTAGTAAGTGGCAGCCCTAAGCATAGGGTTAGCGCCGATTGGTTTACTATTTACACACTCGCGTGTGATTGCAGTTAGAATTGAAGTGTCTGCAGAGGCTTTCAATAGGTGTTTGCAGACTGAGCACACTATCGATGCCTTGCTTTGTGCGTCTGTGCAAAGTCTGGCTTAAAAATGAATTTTCTGCTTTGCCTATTTGCGCGGTTCTAAACGAAATCCCCAAAGTCGATTCCGGATTTTTTTCGTATTATTATTTTGGACATTATCACACAGCGCCGTCTAGCCCATAACTAAGCAGAGCTTGTTCTATGGGTACCAGGTAACTGATAGAATTCTTATATTTTTTTTTAAATACATACTTATACTAATAACACCCAAACACAGAATCAACATCTATGTTCAACACACAAATAATGTGTCCTGGGTGGGGATCGAACTCACAACTCGCAGCGCAAAAGGCAGAGCTATCTACCAACTGAGCTATGAGCCCAGTCCATGTTATGTAACATCTAGTAGATAACTAGATAGAAAGCCAGATGTATGACGTGAGGTGGAGTGGAAAATCAAAAAACTTCTACGAGGATGTCGATTACCCCAAAGTTTTATTTCTTTGGTTTCTTTATTCTTGTCCTGTTACGTGAGGAGTGCTTGCTACTGCAAATAGGTATTTGCTAAATTTAATGATTGGACGTGCCTCTGACTGTTAGACATATTCAAGGGACTGAGCGCCAGAGAGATGTCTATCGTGCTTACTACCCTATTGTTATTTTAGTTTTTTTTCTTGATTCTTAGGCTGTATTTCTTGTGACGTTTTAGTCTTCTAGAAAAAGTCAAGCGTATTTATTTCATGGGCTGGAGCGAAATGTTTTTATGGGTACCACGCGTGCATATAACCGCGGGTTAAAAGTTAGTTGGTTATAACTTTCTTTATACGAATGTATTGATAGTCTACTAATATTATAAATCCGAAAGTTTGTGATATGTATGTCGCCTCAGTCACGTCCAAACGACGAAACGAATTCAGATGAAACTTGGAAGCCTGTGTCCTGGAATAACATATAGAATACTTTTTCTCCAGGTATTACGCGAACGAAGCCACTGGCGGAAGCTAGTGTGTATACTGTGTTCAGCTGTCAATTACGGTACACACGTGTTGGTACAATCCCATTATAATATTTGGTCGAAAACAAAAATGGGAACTAAACTCGGCATCAGCTTCATGTCGAAGTTGATCCGCCCGCAGGCAACAATCAATCAGGTGGGATCAGGAGGAGACTGGGGCGTGGGGAATGTATCCCTACTCCCTAATTGAGATATGCTGGTTCACTAAGCTTTATTAGCTGGCTATGTATTTGAGATTGTTTTTGTAATCACGCTCATATCTATACTAATAATAATAACTTTATAACTTTATTTATTTCACTCACAAGATATACCTGTAGTTTTTAAAGCCCTTGATCTCTGAGCTAGGTAATATATAACCTGTGATTCAGAAATCAAGTTCCTCTTCCATCCTTATTAACACTAATTTCAAGTGAAGAAATTTAACAAACTTAAATAATACTAATATTACGAGTATAAATGCGAGTGTAACTCTGTCTGACTGTCTGTCTGTGACGTTAACACGGCTAAACTAAGGCTAATCCAATTTAGTAGAAATATAAATAGGTTGACACAAGAACTGCTTCCAACATTATATATTAAAATAACTAGTTATTTAGGTAGGTACGTGTTTAAAATAAAACGTGTTTAGAAAATATTTAGCGTCAAATTAAATTTTTGCATACCAGCTTTCACAGACATTGTAATTTGGTAAAGCGTGGTACATAATGTCCTCTCAAATCACCGCAGACGCATTCATCCCACCACTGCACCGTGCCCTATGCAAAACCCTTAGGATCGTGGAACTAGGAACATCTAAAATAGCTACTTCACTAAATACACGATAACGCCTTAGTCTTCTTGGCTGCTATAAGCGTAGAACGGGTGTGTCTAGCCGTGAGATTTTCTATAAAATTTAAGTGACGATTAAAATCACTTGATGCTTGTATCTTCCGGACCCTAGTTAGAAGATAATAGCTTAGCTTAGATAGTTGCCTAATCGTTCTTAACAGGGGGTTAGCATGAACCACTATTGTATCGACACTGACATTGACACAACTGACACTTTTTGTCAAAAAGTGTCAGTTGTGACATTTGGACGATACGTTGTCAGCTCTCCTCTTCTAAAATTTGAGAAAAAATAGATAGACACAGCTCCAAAACTATCCAATTACACATATTGTACGCCAGGATCGAGTGTTAGTTATATCACTCACAACAAAAAACCTCAGAAAGCAACATAGATCTAGGGTTAAAACTTACTCAGCTCTGTTCAACAGACTGTGTTCCACTTCTCAGCGACCTTTTCAAACAGCACTGTTATTCTCGAGTGGATTTAGAATAAAACATAAAAGGTAGCGCACAATGCGCGTACATTTTTTAATTTTTTCAATGGTATGTGAGTGATGATTCGTTATTTTGCACGCTCTGTCTGTCCGTCCACTAATGTTTCTTTCATTGCGTCAAAGGTTTCAGTACCCAGGTACTTGTTATGAGCCGTGCCTTATGTATGTATGCCTATCGCACTTTTATTTTCAAACCGTTACTATACAAAAAACGCAGATTTTTATTTTGAGCGCAATTCTGACTGAGATAGCGCTCAAAACAACAAATTGCGATTTCAGAGCGCACACCATTTATGTGTTTGTTTTTGAATTGCGAATGTTTGCATTATATGCCAAACTGAACCAGCTGAAGTGACTGACGTCAATCGCATGATATAATCTATAGAGAATGTTACTCGTACACGTCGAATCTATGTGGATCGTTGGATAGAATTTGACATCAACCATTCAGCGTCAGAACCTCGCAGTTACTAGCTTTTGCCGTCGGCGTCAGTTCAAAAGTAAAAAGTAACAAACCATTTTTTGTCAATATTACATAGTGTTCTTTGCACAAATATTATAGAAGAAACCCAATAATTAAATAGAATCAAGTGATCACGACTATTATTCTAATGAATAATATTGGGCACATGCCCAAATTTTACAGTAGTTTGCGTTCCATACAGGTTGTAAGTCCACCCCAGCTGTTATAATAAATATAGTATTTCATTAAAACTGTAGGTGGATCCTACGGTCGCTATTATAACCGTTTTCTTATGACCCTTAATCTTACCGCTGTTTCTTCGAGTGGAGATTGAGCCCAACGGCGAATTTCCCTTCGGTCTTTAAAAACTGATGAAAATGTGATAACACAAGATAGATAAGCGATTTTTTGCTCTCACCTAAACTATTATTTGTTCCACCTTTAATCCCACTACTATAAACACGGTCGTATCACGGACACTAACAAATAGGTGCGTTAATTTATAACGTGTGTTCAGGCTATAACACTTCATAACTTCGCTGTTTTATGGTTGTGTTCTATGGGGCAAGTTTATAGCATGGTTAAGTGTGGTGGTTTTATTAGAATCTAATTGGATGGGTGAGCCATTATTGAGGGGTGTAAAGTTTAATTCAATTGTTGGGAATTCAGGTTACAAATCAAAATATATAAAACTTGTTACTGACTGAATGACTGACTGATCTGATAAACCACTTGTATTCATTCCTTATAGTGTGTAGAGGGGCACTAAAAAAGGAATTCCAAAAATTTAAAAGTAGCAGTGGGGGTAGATGTCTTTTATAAAATAACTTGACGTGAACGACATCGCGAGGGTATCCACTGGTATCTCGTAAAACATGTTTTCAGTTTTCGTAAACGCCTCACGAACAGAGGCCACATTGTAATAACATTGTAAAAGATAGCAGCATAATACAAGCCCCGAGCTGCAACTGATTTTCGATATTTTCTACTTGATATTCTCTGAAAAACACACTTTTCACGTCAGAGTTTTCACATTATTTTCCACAAAAAGCTCTTTTACGAATCGCTGAGCACAAAAAACGTCAGCACACCTCTGCGAATACACCCACCCGCACCCGATAAAATTATTATCGCTTACAATATCTGCAACTCGAGCACAGTGGTGCGGATACACACCGACATCGCAGTGTAGTGTGAAATATCATCGGATCGAATCGCGCATTGGAGTGAGAGTATCGCTCGATTCGAAGCGTATCTTTAAAGTGGACATGGTGCGGACGAGCTGATTTGTTGGACGCGAACTATGAGGGTAAACGTGATTCTACATCTTCATACTTTAGTCTGAAGTTATTTTTGAAATCGTGACCCTGTAATATAATGAAAGTGATTATACTCGATTATTATGAAACTGATCTAGTGACCGAAGTTGAAAGAATCAATGTCTTGAATGGACTAAGAGTATCTCTCAGAGTAGAGCAGAGTAATGAACAGATCAGACTGACCAGTTCAAATGTAGTACCAAGTTTTATGACGTGGCGAAAATGACCGCTATGGAATTGTCAGACACAAACCGTTCACTCCAATGCAACGAAACATTAATTCTCTTTTAATTATTAAATCTTTAGTCATAAAGTAAACTACAGAGAGAAACTCCACTCAAATATCGTCAACCAACAATAGATATTTTGTAATACCGTCGGCAAATCTTGCGGACCATATCACCCGAGTTCTACCAAGCGAATTTACTATTATTCATCGAGTTTCTCGTGCCCGTCTCTTCACACCAACTGTGTCCACGGTATACATACAGCCGTATACTTGTGAGGAGATACCTCGGTATAAATGCAAGTGAATTTTTACATATCATTTCACGTGCGAACGCAGTCATAAAATATTTTTATGGAAGCTATTTGGAAATTGTAAATGTATCGATTCGCTTCATTTACCTACATACCTTAGTACATAGTCTCGTAAAATGTCGTCCGTAAGCGTAACTTACGCCGCGAAGTTGAAAATTACGGTTAGGCTTATTATAACTGGTGACTGTCTTTGAGAAACCAAGGCTTACTATGTTGCCTCAGACGCAAATTGACAATGAGAAACTTTGATTATTTATTTTGTATTTTACAACGTCACCTGTTTCAAACTGTCTCCGAAAAATAAAAGAGAATGCTCAAGAAAGAACCAAAGTGACATAAACTTGATTTACCTCCTTCGTTTGCCATATAAAACAGTATATGTTCCAACTTTTAGATATAAAGTACTATCATTTGATTGTAACACAAATAAAGCAAAAACTTTTAACGCGCCCTACAGCCTACAGCTAAACATTTTATTGGTTTTCGATTGACTCTGAGCGATGGGCGGCCTTTTTAAACGAATAGTTTTGAACGAACCAACTCAGTACCAGACCTACTAGTAACTGCAATCGAGTTTTATACAAAACTTTTTTTGTTGAATTGAAAAGTATACAGCTTTATTTTATTCATTTATCAACTATAGACGACTACGACTTACATAAGTAACTTTCCTTCTATTCCTTTAAAGCATTTGTTTATTTATCTTCTCTTTATCTTATTTTGGCTGCGCAGTTTGGGGACGGGAGAGAACCTTCATAATAATCTAAGAAATACTATTCAGTAAAACCCATCATACAGAATCACTGTCATATTTCGAGTTTGAATCTAGAATAATATCACCGGCCAGTTATTTGAGTAATGAGGTCGGCATCTTATTCTGTCGCCAACACTATCCAATTAGTTTTCATCTGTATACAGTTTCACAGACAAACTGTAACTACCAGATAAAACACAAGTAAAAAGGAAATCCGAATGATTTAAACACTATCACTCCAACTCTTCATTATAAAGCCGTAAATGAATCAGTGAAGGGCGCGCCTCCCCATTTCCCCACCAGGGGTCGCGTCTAGTCGCGTGCCGCGATTGGCTTCGTCTGATGATGGACACGGCTCTCATTATCGCGGCTCTTGTGTGGACTCCTTGGCTGCAAGTTTTGATCACTACACTTACCTAAAACCAATTTCGAAGCTAGTCACAATTTTATAGTTCAAAATAAGAATTTGTTTCGTTGCGGGATTCGTGAACAAAAAGTCCAGAAATGTTCATTACACACTAAATGGGCCGTAAATGGGGATAAGTGGAGTTTTTTTCTACAAATGTCCATTGATGGGGACAGTCAATGGGCATTTCCGGAATAGTCCTATTTATTAGACGCGTCCATTCTGGGCAGTTATCACGTCCATAGAACCGTAGTTCCGTTAATCACTACATAGTATAAAGCAAAGTCGCTTTCCGCTTCCCGCGTCTGTATGTATGTTTGCTTATATTTTTAAAACTACACAACGGATTTTGATGCGGTTTTTTTTAATAGATAGAGTGATTCAGGAGGAAGGTTTATATGTATAATAGCATGCTACCCGTGCGAAGCCGGGGCGGGTCGCTAGTATAATTTAAAATGAAGTATTAATCAAGTTGACAAAGGATGAAGAATGAAGTTTGTAAAGTATTCATTTCCATGTACTGAACCACGCCATCTGGCGACAGATGTCGTTCTCTTCCAACCTTATCTATTCCAAAGGATCCTTTAATTTATCACTATCTAGTGCTCCTTTGAAGATGGCCCAGCAATTTGCACTTAATAAAACGTTTTCAATCGAATCAGCTCGCTCGGTGTAAGTGAGTTAGCCTCGACGACCCGGCTTCTCTCGTCTGGACCAGTGCATCTGATGCGTTGGATGATTGGAGAATATTAGTTGGACTACGCGTCAATTTATGCTTAGGACGTCTTAGTTGATTGAATACAAAATACTATTATTTTTACTAATTCTTTAATTGTACACCTTTTTTAACCGACTTAAAAAAAGGAGGTTCTTAATTCGGTTGTTGTTTTGTCCATCATTTATTATGGTTTTGTTTTTATATTTTTTTTAACGTATTAAACACGTAACTCCATAAGAAGTGAGCATCGTATGATGTAAGTACACTAGAGTCAAAACGTAGGTTAACCATATTTTATGATGGTGAAGTACATAACGGTGTTTTCCTTCGGCGTTTCGAAAAAAATGTAAAATCTGGAATATTTTTGCTGATTAGACAGTCGAGGACCGCGCCGGGATTACTGTTGATTTATGCACACCCTTTACGGCCTTTCCCTTTAGCGTCTACACGCAAATTAATGTCTACTTTATGAGACGTAAATTATGGCTACCTTATAATGTGGTTGCTGGTTGCGTAAAACGTTTTAGATTGTAGTTATTATAAATACTTGTTTACTTTTCGAGATTCTGTTACATTATCTTACCATTATAAATCCAAAAGTGTGTTTGTTGGTTGTCCCTCTATCACGCAGCAACAGCGGATCGACATGATCTTTTGATACATACTACATTTTTCCTTCCTGGTACCGCGCGTTCATATTCGCGGGTAGAAACTAGTATGTAATATATGGAGATACAAGTAGAAAGTTTATTATCTTGAAAACACGGCTTGTGTTGTCTTTCTTCAGTATTGAACCTAAAATACATTAGGTACCTACAATAACCTAACACTAAACCGTTGTCTGGATATTATAGATTGATTTTACGGGGTTACCTCATCTAATAGAAGATTAGAACATCCATAGCTAAAAGTGTAATGGTTTACGACTTGAGTAGGTACAAATAAGTAAATAACGGCGATCTGTGAAGCCGCTACGCAGCGTAGAACCGTTTCGCATTCAAAAGGAAATTGTTTGATGAGTTTTGCAGTTCAGACGGTATTTAATTGCTAGCGAGTTAACGACAACTGTTTGAGGTGTTGACTGACTCGCTAGCGATCCAAAAGTCGTAGCTTGTTTTCGCAAAAATATAAGGAGACAAATATTTTGGAAAAGTTGCGAGTCTTTGATTTCATGCTAATTTCACCTTTTCCGCAACTCTTGCAATCAAATTATAACTTCATTGGTCTCTCTGTGACAGTAACTTAATTATAAAAGAGTTGACCCAAAATCCTTTCCCTAATTTTAAATAACTTTTTTCTTGACCCTTTTTAGGCAACTTTTCCGAGTTATTTATTGCTTACGATTACGTTGGAATTACATGGGCCTTTTTAAGGCATTTTAGACAAAATAAATACGGACATTTTGATAAATATGGAACGTCTGATGAAAAGGGTGTGATTATGAATAATTTAATTTAATAAGGCTGTGATATAATTGAGTTCGTGTCCTCTTCTGATACAGCTGCGTACAACTCTACCCCCGATAAGGATCTACCCACTATTATTGAAAAGTGCGCATAATGTCGCCATATTCTTTTTAATTCAATCAATTTAAGATACCAACCAACCCAATGTTAAAAAATAGGATTATAACTATAATCTCAAAGCATATCCTTGATGATGTCTAAAAGAAGTAGTCAGAGAGTCACGTCCAAATATTACGAGTATTTTTAGAGATTGTAGATTGTAGGTACATTAGGCACGTTCCCACATTTTACAGTAGTTACATCATACATCATTTACAGCTCCAAATACGTAACTGCTCAAAAACAAGTAGATAATAAATAGTAGTAGTTAATTATCCGATTTCAAAGGAATCACAAGAATAACATTAATCCAAACAGCTAAAATTCAGATAAGAGCTAGAGCCTCTCGTACACGATTGTAACTTTGCCAATAAAAATATCTCTAAAATTGTCACCGTCTCACCCCCGTCAATATTGACCCTACCCTCAGGCATCCATTGAGGCGATATTGGACCTCCTTCGCCAAGGGCAAATACGATGTCTTTGAGCTGCAGTTTTGAAATTTGAATTGAAAACTCATGACCTACCCAATAACTGAATAAGATTTTTGTTGAATAAATATTTTTCAACCACCAGCACCAGCGCGCTATCACCTATCACATCATAAATATAACATTGTCATCGGAACTTGATAAGAATGCGAAGTTTTTACTCAATTGAAGTATTTACTAAGGAGTTCCATTGTGAGTATGTGTTGAACAGCTCCTGATTAAATCATCAGACCAGCTCACTGTCACCATATTATTGCATTGTCACCTAAGTGACATAAGTATGCGTAAGTTTAGCTCAATTGGTTGGGGATAACTGCTTCAAAATTGAGTAGCAAGATTCCACCATAACAAATATAGTCAATAGTCATAGACATATTGCAAGTTAAATAAAAGCTTGTAAAACCACAACACCCTCCAGAATAAATAACTACAGATCGCTGGATGCCGAACCTAATATACATTATATCAGTCAGGCTATCATCCTACTACTCTTCACTATGACCTACAAAAGAAAATTCGTTTGGAGTATCTAAAGCTTTGTCGGTAAAATATTTATTTGTTTCTACTTTGTTTCATCATTTCCCGTTCGAAATATCTATTCGAAGATAATTCAGTATAAGTTTACGCTTTAAGTTTGTTATTCATTCCTATCAATAAAAACTTCCATCATTTCTGACAAGTTTGCAAGAAAATATCAAAGGGAAAAGTTTTATTGAAGCAAATGAGAGACTCAAAGAAGAGTATTGCATTCACCGATCGGAAAGTAGAGTTATGACTATCTACAGGGCATATACAAAGACAAAACTGAACTGAGACGTTCATACACGGACTATGAACCTACTCGTACGATTGTTACCTTCGAAAAAAGTCACATAAAAAAGAATAATCTTTATATGTAACAGTAATAAATACAAAGGAAAATAAAATGCACTGTAAAAAGTAAACGAATTATAAATTCAGTCAATGTTTTGTGAATCTCTATCTATTTCTATCAAGGAGTAGGTATGTATTTTATTTATGAACATCAACCTAAATACAAATTGATGTCTATAAAGGTACACTGCACTGTATCAAATATCTACATGTAATCATTGTAGGGTAGTACCACCTACACTCATCAAAGGCTGTGGCACACTGGACCAAACGTCAATTTTACTAAAAAATAAGATGTCTAAGAGGTGGTCAGAGGCAAACATTACATTTGATACATACCCAGCCTACTTTGTATAGTTCACATTCCATACGTGATATGTTGCAACCCCATCCTCGCTTATATGAACATACATGTTTCCTGACGATGTTTCTCTTTCTCTTTTCTTACTCACATAAAACTCAAATAGAAAAATCCATTGATGCACGACCGCGATTCGATTCGGTTTTTTTGTCATCTAAATAATCAGTTATTTTATGGTAAACCTTTCTGTATAATATTCTTTATTTAATTTGCTAATAGATAGCTTTAGCATGTCATTTAAGATTTTGTTATAGAAGCGACACATTACCTTTGAAAGGATTTCTTAACTTTAGTGAGCCTAGTCGTGGGAATAGCAAGTTATTCTTTACCTTTACCGGTTTTTTGACTTTTTTTTAACCGGTCTCAATGTGTCGCATACCCAATCTTCTAGTGCAGAATATGAGCCGCATTGCGTATCATAATGGAAAACTTTCCTGCTGCTATACTCTAGAACCTAGGCGATTCACATACTGTACCGCTCGTACGCGCGAATCGCCCACACCAGACAGACAAGCTGATTCAATGTTGTACTTACTGCTTACAACGTCCGACCACGTCATCCTCATGTAAAAGTAGTAAATGTGTGAATAGACTTAAATAAAATAATAAATATTGGTAGACATTTCCCACATCGCCATCTAGCCCCAAACTAACCAAAGCTTGTACTACGGGGATCAGATTACTGATGGAATTATTTATAAATAACGGGATATATAATTATTACGGGATATATATATAATTACGGGACCAACTGTGGCCTTACCGCAGCTTAGGGGTATTACTGCAGTTGTATAGTATAGTGTGTCAATGTAACCAATCTATACTAATAATATTATAAATAACACCCAGATACAGAAAAAACATCTATGTTCATCACACAAATGTTTGTCCCGGGTGAGAATCGAAGCAACTACCTACAGCGCAGAAGGCAGAGTTACTACCAACTGAGCTGTGAGGCCAGTCAAGACAGATTTACTAGTGATTCGATAACGCTGTCGTTAGCACCAGTTACTGAAACTAGTGCTTAAGAAGCGGTTGTCTTATCCAAGGATTATGTAGTCCACTGCTCTCCACTCGGTTCGATTAACTCAACGTTAAACTTAGCCGTCAGAGGAAAATAAACAAAGAAAATATTCGCAATTTATCTACGAGTCAACAGCTCAGGGACCTGGGTTCTGCAGTCCCGTTTTTGTGATTCTAAGAACAGCTTTCAATTACTACCTAAGAGTTAGTCCACACTGCCGAGCTTAGCGTGGTGGCGACGATGAAAGTGAAGTATCAAACATATGAAACACGCCTTTGCGTCGTCCACACTGCAAAGATGGCGCGTTTCATATTTTTTATTTTGACACATCGCGCCCGTCTCCGCCACCGCGCTGGGCTCTCAGTAAGGACACACGCATTAGCGTAACACATATTAATGTGTTTACATTATTTTGCTTAGTCTTTGAGAATATTGCACAGTTATAGTTCGAATATCCAAGCCAAGAGCGTAGATACCTTCTCATTTACAAGTATTCTTAGTAGTAAACGCGTAGGTGCCTACACTAAATTATTTGTAGTACCTACGGTTTGGTTTTCACACTCCACAATGAACCCTAAAAACTTGGACGTCACGCTCGGATTACTCCGCAAACTTGGGAAGAAACTATCGTTTTATAATGGAAACTCCACGCTGATATTTTTATTACTTTTATTGAACTTAATAAAGCTTTGTGGCGAAATGAAGTGTGGCTAGAACTAAAATATAATAGCGATTGGAAAAGTTTTTAAAATGAGAAATGTTGGGATTACTGTAGCGTGTTTAATATACAATAGAATACGTATAAATAAATAAGTTTTCTGTTGAAAAATATTTTTTTTAATTACAAGATTTTGTAAAATCATTCTAACCATCGAGTGTCACATCGTTTAACATTGTCATCAGAACTTGACAAGAATGCAAAGATTTTACTCAATCGGTTGGGCATAACTGCTTCAAAATTATATACATACATACATACATTTCAAGTTAAATAAAAGCATGTAAAATAGACTGTTTTGTGCCGTCAACTTGGTACCAAGAGAATTCTGCTTGACAGTCAAATAACCCTCATCAAAATGATTCTACAAGGATTTTGTTTATATAATAGTAGGTAGTAGGTATTGCACTTCAAAGATCATGACTGACTTAAATAAATAAATATTGGTTGATATTTCACACAGCGCCATCAAGCCCCAAACTAATCAAAGCTTGTACAATGGGAATCAGATTACTGAGAAACTTATAACACCACTATCGAAAATGCATCAAAGTAAATATTATATCCGTAATTCTAACTACACAAATAACTACACAATAACACAGTGTATACACGTTTTCAGATTAAATGCACCAGAGCTTTTGGGAAGCGGCTAGGCATCATAAATCCAGGAACGTAAGTTTGTGTTTAAGCCATAACACGACCTAAGGGAACATTGCCAAATTCTAAATAGCTTACATGAGATTTGTAATGCGAGTCAAAAACCCAACAAATTGGATAAAACACAACGCTGTTTTACGTGAATAAAAAACGGCTATGCAGACATTTGTTTTTTTTTTCTTTTTCTTTTGTTTTTTTTTTTACATTCTCATACTCTGATAATTGAAAATACTGTATATTTAATTTTGGCCGGAATTAAATGAAATAGGATCACGACTGTGATCATCAAGTAAGGAAATCTCCAGGCGCTCAGATTCTTGAATATGTATAAAGGAGGTAGTCAGAGGCACGTCCGAATATCACAATTAGCTCATATCCACATTTTACAGTAGATAATCTACATTTTGGCTTAACAATAAATACATTACTTATGCGTTTTAAGGGTTCCGTACCCAAAGGGTAAAATCGGAACCCTATTACTAAGACTTCACTGTCCGTCTGTCTGTCTGTCTGTCTGTCACAGGGTTGTATCTCATGAACCATGATAGCTAGACAGTTGAAATTTTCACAGATTATGTATTTCTATCGCTGCTCGAACAACAAATACTAAAAACAGAATAAAATAAATATTTAAGGGGGGCTCCCATACAACAAACTTGATTTTTGCATTCCAGCGCCATCTAGTTTCATGTGATGTTACTACGTTAATATAAGTACTTTTCGCGATCTCATGCGACCGCTCGGGGTTTGAGAGGTAAGATAAAAGAGGTTTGCAATTCCGCTGGCAGGTGGCGCTATTTTACCACTATCGGTAAAGTTAGTCGGTAAATAGATGGATGATACTTCACATGATCGACTAAAAAGTTTTAAATTGAATTATTGAATTCATGTAATTAGGTAAATATCTACCTAGGTAGATATTATTAATTTCAAATTAATTCCGAGTTTGAATCTTGGCCGTGCATCAATGGATATTTCTGTTCGAAAAATGTACATGCGTGTTACACGTGTTTATAACGGTGAAGGAAAACATCGTGAGGAAACCTGTTAGTATTCTTGAAAGCGGCGACGGCCTTGCAACTTGTCACGTGTGGAATGCTAACTACGTAGTTAGGTAAATAGGTAGGTTACGAGATATTATGAATTATTTTTTATGTTTCTAGGGTTCCGTACCTAAAGGGTAAAAAACGGGACTACTAAGACACCACTGTCCGTCTGTCTGTTACCAGGCTGTATCTCGTGAACCGTGATAGCTAGACAGTTGAAATTTTCACAGATGATGTATTTCTCTAAAAAGAGCATAAAATAAATATTTAAGTGGGACTCGCGTACAACAAACGTGATTTTTTTGCCGTTTTGATAATAGTACGGAACCCTTCGTGCGCGAGTCCGACTCGCACTTGGCTGGTTTTTTAGGTTTTACGCTAGGATTTGTTGTCTAGTAGATATTAGAAACTTCCATTGAGTTAGGAGAAAACGAGATCAGTACATCAAAAAACACTTTTACCTAAAAGATTGTAAGCAAAAGAATATTCCTACAATGATAATAGAAAACACAGAAAACAGTATCTGAATCCCGCATCGACATGTCTACATGTTGGCATGACAGACAGACAGAAAGATTTACAATTTGATATGCGCCACCCCAGGCGGCCTCATATGAGTTTTATATTTGAACACGCCCTGGGGGTAGGAACTTCTGAACGAAAGTTAGTCACACAGCTTCTACATAGAATATGTTTAGAGCACATACGAGTATGTCTTACAGCGTGTACTTGATGCGGGATATAGCATATTTCATTCTTAGGCATAAATCATAGACCAAAAAATATATACCTTTGTCACCTAAAATAAAATGCAAAAATTTTAAAGAATTATAGAATGTTAGGAATTTCTTGCAGTAAAGAATGAAATCAGAAATAAATATTTAAAAAATAAAAATAGGATCACGACTGTTATCCCCAAATACGATAGACATACTCTAATAAAACCTCAAGGCGCTTAGATCCTTGAAGATGTCCAAACAATAGGTAAAATAATTATTTCTTCTTCCCTAATATTAATTAACCGACAAAAAACGGAGGAGGTTCTCAAGTCAACGTGTTTATGTTTTGATAGTTTGATAAATAAAAGTTTCTTATTCGACCACTTATGGAGGCTGAGACACAAGAGGTACGGATTTGATCCCCGCGGCGCGACAAATACTTTGCATGATCTGCAACTATTTGTATCAGAACTATGAACTTATTGGGTGTTTACAATTATAAGCATAATTAGCTTACTTCTTATTACATTTCAGTCTGTAGTAAAGATAAAATTATATTTCTTTCTCAGTTTAAATGTCACAGTACATTTTTAATAAGGTTCTGTTGAATACGAAAAGAAATAGTACAATCACTGACAAAACCTGTTCAAAAAGTATAGTTTCAATTTATGTATTTTTTTCTTAAACTCTAGTTTTATATTTGTTATTATCAGAATCACTATAATTTTATTAAGTAAAATGTATTACAATTATTTTATTTATATCAATGATATCTACGTCCGTAGAGCTGCTACGAAAGTAAGCTTGGTTAGACGAATGAAAGTTTTCGTAGCATTTCGTAGCAATATATTTAATTTCCTATAACTTGTGTCGTCATTAATAGAGGTATATCACTATCACTATCATACATAGTATAAAGCAAAGTCGCTTCCCGCTTCCGTATGTATGCTTATATCTTTAAAACTACACAACGGATTTTGATGCGGTTTTTTTTAATAGATAGAGTGATTCAGGAGGAAGGTTTATATGTATTAAACCCGTGCGAAGCCAGGGAGGGTCGCTAGTTAAGTTAAAAATTATAACATTCTCTATCATATATAACCTTTTTCTTTATTATGAGTATGGTATAAAAAAAGTAATCTTACGATAATATTTTTGGTATATTTTGAGATTTTTAAGGAAGTTAAACTAACTGGTAATATTGTGTGAAATAACGATAAACAAACATGACAATTCATTTCCGTGCATCGGTAATCTTCCTAAACTATTAATGCAAAATAACGGTACGTGAAGCTTATCCGTTCAGTCGGCGATAGTACCTACAGCAGCGACTAATCGAATGAATCCTCAGCTACCGGTAACTAGATTGCTCTCTGCTCTCTGCGTCTGCTCTGCAGCAGCTCTAATTAATTCTACCTCGCTATAAGTTGATAGGATTATACCTAAACTAGACTGGCTCAAAAACTTCTTACTGACCAAAAAATACTGTATGATTGAAGTACATATTTTCAAAACAATAGTATGACTATTGTTTTAAAAATTTGGTTTGGTTTTGGTTTTAAAGTAATTTGAACATAAACTCTACTTGAAAAACCATCTCTTCAATGAGGTACTATGAAAATCAACAAAATTCCACGAGGATTTTATAAAATGAATACCTGACTAGCCTTCACAAAGCACATTACCTAAACACACACGCAAATGAGCCAACCAAATAGTCCACACTTCGCATAAAAACCTAAAAAACCAACTATTCCGCCAAAACTCCTCACTTCCGTATGAAAATGAAAATAAACAGAAAGTACGCATAATAACCCGCATTATATCCTGATCAAAATTTCAAAACTGACCGGAAGTAGCGGCCGGAAACGAAAACGGCCAGCAGATGGCGAACTCTCCTCTTATTGCTGACCGCGGGACAAAGCCTGTCGCTTTATGTACTTTACCACTAAATCCTCGCAAAAAAACGTTCAATTTTAAACCTAATGTTATCGAGATAAGAGCTATGCAAACGCAGGGGAAAGCTTGTAGGCATTTTGAAATATGCAACTAGTTTATTCAACAACTCCATCTCAAACCACAAGTTATGCTAAAACCAACTCTGTGGTCTTCATAGTAAAGTCTTATATCGTAACTACAAGTTAAGCCGGGTAAAGTACGCAAGTAATTGATCTACAGAAGGAGTAGTTGATTTAATAGCATTCTGCGGGATTTTGATGATACCATCTGAAATTTCTTTCTGAATCCAGCTCCGAAGAATGATGGCATTTCGATACTCTCCTGTTTTACACTGTAGTTAAACATTACAGTAGGATAATCACTCAGATTTTTAGAAGCAGCTCAGATCAGAGAAACTATTTTGATGTGAAACATAATATAGGCTGTTGGTTTGACGACGCGTCGCCACAAACTACACGTGGCTACGAGCTAAATGAGTTGCTGCCGAAGAAGTGCTGACCGCGTTCGATCCTATAATATTATATTACCTATACAAAATAATTTCGATGTTTCACATCTGCCAAGAGTCCCGCGACGGCTCACGTTTTTTATTTGCTTTTTTACTCCTAAATATTAAGTCAATGGATTTGTTTATGAAGTTCGTTATTATACGAGTATACGCCTTATTTCAGTAATTATTATTGTGTTCCTTATAATAACGACTGCGCGTGGCGGGTTCGAAGGGTGGGAAGTACCCGGCTTGGTTCTAGATTTTCACGTTGTGGCTTCCTTCGTGGTGGCGACCCCATGGTACCATAGCCGTTGGTCTAGTGGTCCATTTTACTGTCAAGTTATGTATGCCTTGGAACCGAAGGTCTAACTGGCAAACTTTGTCTTCGCTAACACATCGAATTGAGCAGCGGATACGTGAATTTTGGTTTAAATTAAAATGATATTTTTTTTCTGATACATACAACGTAGAGACTATGTGGTAGTTGGGCGTTCCTTATAATCGGAAACTGTTACCGCGTTTATTTATTTGAGTTAGTAAACTTTTTCTAACTCAGCCCACAAAACAAATCTGAACTCTACACAAAGAGCTATTCATATAGGTACGCAAGTACTTATAGTTATACCTAGACGAGGAGAGTGCTAATAAATTCTGAGCGCTGTAAATAATGTCGGGCATTTTGTATCTGTTGTGTTCCCACAAAGCGGGGATACAGTGGGAAAAATCCAGAGAGCCTGCTTGGTTTGAATGAAAAAGTTCCAAAAACTTGAAAGTTTGAAACGTCAAGCACCCTTTCTCTTTAACTTACTGAGCGACCTTGATAATTTTTTTAGGCCCATAATCAGATACCGCATCTCTGTTCTATATGTCAGACAATTTTCCAAAAAATAATATTTTGCCTTGTGTTTTAATTTCAAAGCACACTATAATTTAAATTTTTTTTGCAAATAAGTCTACCTTGATATACGAGAATGATCCTTCCGTCTAGATATACATTTTCTTAATCTCTCTTTATATATTGATACATTTACATACATTACTAGCAGTCCGCCCCGGCTCCGCACGGGAGTAACGTATTATAACGATTTTATGGGTATTTTTTTACCCAGGTTACATTATCGAAGTTTTAATAGGAATCCCAATTTTTTTCAAACAATAAATATGGCCTATGTTACTCAGAGATAATGAAGCATTCTAAAAGTAAACGATTTTTTGAAATATATCCAGTAGTTTTTGTATTTATTCCATACAAATATACAAAACATCTTTCCTCATAATAATATTAGTACCTATAGATTATTACACTCATAATAACTTTTGAATGGTATGGAATTTGGGAATGGTATAATTAAAAAAGTAATTTACAGGTACTGATATGGCCTTGAAAATGAAGTGATTTTTTGGATAAGGATTAATACCCAGGTACGAATAATGTGGCCTAGTTTGTACAGGCGGCATTACCATTGCATATTTTAACATGAAAAAGTAGTTAATGTGACATAACTGTAATAGTTGGACATAATTATGGTATTGCTGACTTATTTGTTAATATTGATGTAATCTTTAAAACTGCAGTTCATCACTTTGCTCTATTGTCAATAATTTTTGCAGCGAACGCGATATAAGGATTTTTTTGCTATTGATTCACACGTTGGGTTACGTTATTGAAGTTTTCATACGGATCCCTAATAGTTAGACATATGGTATTGATGACTTATTTGTAGATATTGATGTCCTCTTTAAAACTGTAGTACATTACTTTGCTCTATTGTCAAAAATTTCCGCAGCATACGCGATATAAAGATTTTTTTGGATTTTTTATCACACGTTGGGTTACATTATCGAATTTTTCCTACGGATCCCTAATAGTTAGACATATGGTATTGTTGACTTATTTATAGATATTGATGTCCTCTTTAAAACTGTAGTACATTACTTTGCTCTATTATCAATAATTTCCGCAGCATACGCGATATAAAGATTTTTTTGGTTTTTTTTATCACATTGAGGTTACATTATTGAAGTTTTCATACGGATCCCTAATAGTTAGACATATGGTATTGTTGACTTATTTGTAGATATTAATGTTTTCTTTAAAACTGTAGTACATTACTTTGCTCTATTGTCAATAATTTCCGCAGCATACGCGATATAAAGATATTTTTAGGATTTTTTTTCACACTTTTGGTTACATTTTCGAAGTTTTCATACGGATCCCTAACGTTTTTGAAAATACTATATAGCCTATGTCCATCAGGGATAATGTAGGATTCTAATGGTAAAAGAATTTGTTGAATCGGTTCAGTAGTTTCGGAGCCTATTCGATACAAACAAACAAACAAACAAACAAACAAACAATCAAATCTTTCCTCTTTATAATATTATATAAGTATAATAAATATATAAGTATAGATAAGTATAGATAAGTATAGATAACATATAACTGTGGCATCACATGACTTACTATAAAGCGAACACTGTGACCTAAACCCGGGCGAGGTATAATAATTGCGTCCCAACTTTTATATTTATTGGCCAAATTATTCAATACACTGCCCGCTCATAAATAATCCAAGCCATTCAGTAGAGCTTTTAGTGCGTAAGTCTATTCCATAGACTACGAGTACATACGAGTAATATACTGAATGTACATTGATGGACCTCTGTTATAACGTTATTAAGGTATTGTCTTACTAAATTATAATAAAGACAATGTATCAGAAACTTGTGTGGTCATTAAATATGCGCCACATTTTATATATTGTTTATTTCAATAATAATATAAATGCAAAAGTGTGTGTGGATGTTTGTATGTTTGAAAATCAATCAGGCCTAAACGACAGAACGGATTAAGATGAAATTAGCTGTAGATGTAGATATAATGCCCTAATAAAACATAGACTACATTGAAATACGAAAAACATCCTTAAAATTATAAAAAAACGCATAAAGGGATTGTTTTGGTATGGATGGCGTTGGTGTGCAGAATCTGACATCAGTGTTGTCATCAGTCGTCATACCAACGTGCGTTGCTCTATGCTATTATTCAAATTTGGCAGGACAACGTCTGTTACGGGTCGGCTAATATGCTAAACAAAGAAAGCCATAGGCTAAGCCTGGCCACATTACCTTACCGCTGTAGAAGAATGTTGTGTACCTATATCCCTGTCCTTACACTACTTTTACCCGCGACTTTGTTCTAGTAGCACCCGGATAAGAAGTAGCCTTTGTTATAAAGTCATAAACCTTAGATATATACATTCCGTGTTCCGTGTTGACCGAGTGGGAGGTAACTAGACTTTCATTTCAAAGGTCTTGAGTTCGAATCCCGGCGTGCAAAAATAGATTTTTCTTTTCGAAAAATGTATATGCGCATCAAAACACGTTCTCAAAACGATGAACTTGCAACCTGTCACGTATGGAAAGCTTACTACTGCAAAATGTGGGCATGTGCCAAATATAATGTTTGGGCGTGCCTCTGACTACCCCCTTTAGACATATTCAAAGGATCTAAGCGCCTTGAGATCTGAGAGGATGTCTACCGTACTTGGGGAATACAGTCGTGATCCTATTTTTTTTTATTTTACTCCACTTCCAATTTTCACCGAAACTTGTTCTGTAGTTTACCACAACCATGGAAACATCCCAACTTTTGCATCATTAGTAGGATTATAGTTAGTTAGTATGTTATGTTTTTCCAAATATAAAATGAAATAGGATCACGACTATAAACCCCAATTACGACGGTAGACATCCTTTCATATCTCCGGGCGATTCTTTACCCTTGAAGATATTTAAAAGGGTCATTTAGTCACATTATTTATATGCTTCATATAAAATCATCACTACATAGTATAAAGCAAAGTCGCTTTCCGCTTCCCGCGTCTGTATGTAATATGTATGTATGTTTGCTTATATCTTTAAAACTACACAACGGATTTTGATGCGGTTTTTTTAATAGATAGAGTGATTCAGGAGGAAGGTTTATATGTATAATAACATGCTACCCGTGCGATAACCGGGGCGGGTCGCTAGTACAAAATAAAATAAAATAGGATCACGACTGTAATCCTCAAATACGTTAGACATACTCTCAGATCTTCAGGCGTTTAGATTCTTGAAGATATCTAAAGGAGGTAGTCAGAGACTCATCGAATCAAAATGTATGGCACAATGCCCCCATTTTGCAGTTGTTAGCATTCTATACGTGACAGGTAGCAAACCCATCGCCGCTCATATACAAATGAAAACTTTACTATTTAAACTACGAATAACAAATAAGCAAATACGAGTATCTATATAAATGTAATCATCTATCACTTTGTGGAAGATCAAAGGCATTATCCTGAAAGACCCCTTGCACCCCCCTTCACCCTCAAGATTTAAAGATTAGTCACGGAGAAGAAGCCTTCTTGGATATCGGACAACGCTCGTATCTTAGGTCTGTCACAATATTACTGCTACAAAACCACTCACCACACTGGTTCTTTCACTAGAAATAAAAACCATCGACATTTTATAATTTGTACATGTGTATTTAAATAAGGCCTCACAGCTCAGTTGGTAGAAGCTCTGCCTTGTGCGCTGTAGGTTGTAGGTTTGATCCCTATCTAGGATAAACATTTGTGTGATGAACATACCCGTAGATGTTTGTTCTGTGTCTGGGTGTTAATATGTATAACAAGTATGTATTTACCACAAAAAAAAGTGTACAAGTATTCTATCAGTTATCTGGTTCCCATAGTACAAGCTTTGCTTGGTTTAGAGCTATATGGCGCTGTGTGAAATGTCCCCAAATACGATAGACATCATTTCAAGGCGCTCAGATACTTGTAGATGACAAAAGAGGGTAGTCAGAGACACATCTAAAAACATAAGATGCGACGAATGATACAGCAGGGTGCATTTATTCTATCTCAAGAAGGTTCTCTTTAATTGTGTGTAGATTTATGTACCAAATTGTTTATGTGTGCGTAAGCTCGGTAGCGCTCAATATCAGACACAATCACTCACATCACAACTACATATAAGCCATCTTGAGATATAACAACTATAACACATAATAAATGAACCCGTATACTGTACAGTCACAGCCAGCCCTAGACTACGAGACAGCTATTAGGACTTGAAGTTGTGTGTGACTGTACGCAAAACTAGTTAATTTGTATACGGAATTAACTCACTAGTCACTTATATCTCTTAGTTTACGCTCATCTCAATTTATGTATTCTAAGTTCTCCAACCAGATTATACTAATTTGTACAGTTCTCAGTTTGTGTTTGTGACATTTTGCAGCTAGCTTATACTAGACTTAGATGTACCTACATTTACTGTTAGATGAAAGACTACGAAACAGAAAAAAATATTTTTCCGTTTCCCTTTATAATGGATGTGCCTCTGACTACTCCATTTAGACGTCTTTAAAGATCTGAGTTGAGTACTTGGAAATCTGAGAGAATTTCTGCTGTACTTGAGAGTTACAGTATTATAGTCGTGATCATATTTTTTTTTCCTTATAAAATCAAACAAAAAATTATACACTACTAATATTTTTACAAGCTTTTATTTAACTTGCAATGTACTCGTATGTAACTAGGTATGTTTGTAAGTATGGAATCTTGCTACTGAATTTTGAAGCAGTTATCCCCAACCAAATGATCTGAAATTTTCATACTTAATATGTAACTTCGGTGACAATGCAATAATATGGTGACAGCGAGCTGATGTGATGATGGAGTCAGGAGCTTTTCAACAGACTCTCACAACGGAGCTCCTTAGTAAATACTCTAATTGAGAAGTTTTTACTCAATTAGTGCATTCTTGTCAAGTTCCAATGACAATGTTATATTATGTGACAGGTGCTCGATAGTTTGAATGATTTTACAAAAGCTTGTCATTGAAAAATATTGTTCAACAGAAAACTTATTATTTACCGCTGTTACCATGACGTGATATCCAATATGTTTCGCGTAGCTGCTACGCCACGCCGTAGCGCCGTAGCGCCGTAGCACCGTAGGCTGTCATTTAGTGATTCGTAGCGAGGTAGAAAATCGTAGAATTGGCACGTAAAAACCGTGCAAAAACCATGCACAAACCAATACTTTTCTTCAGTTGGGAATGTTGTAATGAGGCAAAACTTGGCTAAATGCAAGTCAGTCTGAATTAAATAGCTAATTTTGCTATTTAACCAGCTCAAAAGAAGAACGAGGTTAATTAAAAAATCGTGTTTGTTTTAAAGTTCATTAAATACTTTGATTTCTATATTTTCATTAGTCTATGTGAGTGAAGCGAAGTTTAGCTGACTGGCAGACAGGTAGCGTGCCAATATCTGTGATGGAATACTTGTTACACATACGTACACTCACACACACAATTCCTAAACCAACAGAATTGATAAATGTATTTTGTATTTTTGCAAACAACAAAATGCACTATTCACGACTGAACTTTTAAAGTTTGTGTTTTTTTGTTTGACAGTACACATTTTCTATACAATGGTTTAGAATTTGAGCTTTGCTTTTTCATTTTCTAACAATTGAGTTTTTGGAGAGTTTCATGATTTTACTTTTATCAAAAATGCTAAGCGAGTCTATTTTATTTGTGTTTTAATCTGGGGGCACGGCAGTGCCCCCGCCAAGTCAAGCAATAAAGCGGCACGGCTGTACCATCCTTTTCTCGAAGCAGTTTAGGCCATTTTCGACCCCCTATAACTTCGTTGTGGATAAAACTAGAAGCCTGAATTCAGTATTTATGATTTATGATTTCAGTATTTCAGTAACCAAGCAGTCACTATATAAACACGGTATATTTCAAATTTCATTCAATTTGAACCAGTAGTTTAAGAATTATAACTAGTCAAAGTTTCCTATTTTGTCTCTCACTCACTCACTCACTCACTCACTGACTGACTGACTGACTGACCGATCATCAAAAGTTTAAGGCACTTCTAGCAGACATAGAAGCTTCAAATTTGAAACACAATTAGTGTTTAGTGTAAAAATCCTAAAACCTGCCAAGTGCGAGTCGGACTCGCGCACGTCGAGTTCCGTACCATTATCTATAAATCACGTTTGTTGTATGGGAGCCCCACTTAAATATTTATTTTATTCTGTTTTTAGTATTTGTTGTTATAGCGGCAACATAAATACATCATCTGTGAAAATTTCAACAGTCTAGCTATCATGGTTCATGAGATACAGCCCTGTGATAGACAGATGGACTGACAGACCGACAGACCGACAGACAGACAGACGGACAGACGGACAGACGGACAGACGTACAGATGGACAGACGGACGAACGGACAGTGGAGTATTAGTAACAGGGTTCCGTTTTTACTCTTTAGGTACGGAACCCTAAAAAGTAGGGCTATCTACAAAAATAAATGAGATGCCATCAAAAACATAACTTGTAAAAAAAGCCAAGTCTCGCAACGCAACTCAGTTCTTCTACCGTAAAAAGTAGTGAGATCCATGTAATACCAAGTCGGTTAATTTATTCAGTCCCTACTTTAAGGGTCCTTCTGTCTTAAGTTATTACGTAAATGTTAGGTAATTACGTAATAACATAAGTCAGAAGGACCCTTAAAGTAGGGACTGAATAAATTAACCGACTTGGTATTACATGGATCTCACTACTTTTTACGGTAGAAGAACTGAGTTGCGTTGCGAGACTTGGCTTTTTTTACAAGTTATGTTTTTGATGGCATCACGCTATTATGATGCACTGATTTGAATAAAACTTCTTTTGCAAGCAATTGCGGGTAAAGTAGTGCGGGCAAATACAAATTTGGTCCAACTACTATATATATTCTTAGTTTGGAGGACATGTACGAGTACATAATTGTCTTGGTTAGTACTTTTAATTATTATTCTTGTTTGAGTCTTCAACTTGTTCTTAAGACACCACACTGGAGCTCTACATAGCATTAAGCAAAGGGTCATTGAAAAAAATGATAGGCCCCAAGCCGTGTTTGTTGCCTGATTCTTCTAGGCTTAGTCGCGAGGAACAGGCGTAGTTTTACCTATCTCCTAAAACGTTTCAAAGTGATACTTGCGATTTTATTGAAATAAATGCCTTTTGAATTTGAATTATCCCTTTGGTAGTTAGCGTTTAGTATCAGCTAGTGTCAAGCCTATTGCCACTAGCTTTTTGAGTTTGTATTGTGTTCATCAGTGTACTACACAAGCTTTTACTTTAAGTTGAGGTGTCGGCGTACATGACGCGAAGCTGAGGGAGCGAACCATCAACATGCATTTTCGTAAGAGCTGGATTGTGCTTCAGTTACGGGACTCACCATGTTGAAAATACGGTGCGTCAGAGAACCAATCCAAAAATGATTATTCACTTTTTGCACTGAGCAGTGGCAGCATACTTCTACAAGACATGTGCCTAAGAACATGTTTGAACGTGCGCTTAGAAATTTGAAATAATTATCCTTGCCTGTGGATTGCAGTGGTGTGTCTATTGTTTTATGTACTGGGAAGTGGGCGAATGCAAGAAGTGTCTACGTGCTACATGAATTAGTATACCAAATTGTATTGTCCGGATGGTGAATTGTTTTCGGTGCAGGGAGTAAACTTGCTCATTAACGTATTTATTGTTGTTCGTAGATTGATGAACTGTAAGTTTTAAGTTTGACATGGAACATTGGTTTTAGAAGTTTGATTTGAGTCTATATTCTTAGTCGTCGTAACTGAAATATTTTTAGTAAAAGAAAAACTAAGTTCTTAGATTGTTTCTTCAGTGACGTCAATACATTAAAATACAGTTAAAATAAGGTTTAGAATCGCGTCTAGTAACAAAGTAAGTCAAATTAGTTGTCCTAGGTCAATGCAGGTAAATAAATAAATATTAGTAGACATTAAAAATTCATGGGAATTGAAGTAAGCAAGAAGAATTGTAAGTTGTACAATAAAAAGAGCTATCAATTGAGCTTAGAGGCCAGTCAAAATTAAATAGGTATCACTTTTACCTATCATCATCTACTTCAAAGGTCGTGGGTTCAAACGCTATCCAGAATCGGAGTGACTCAAAGAAAGCAACAATATCACAACTAATATTATACAGAAGTTAAAAACTCAGCACTTCAGCTCAAATAAAATGTGAATATTATGCAAATCGCACCCAGCGGGTAGCAAGTTAGTTCCAGTGGGAAACTTGGTTTATGGAGAACTTGTATTTTTTGAAGAAAAGTTGTTTTTTTTGTGTGAATTTCATAAGAAAGGGCCTTCAGGGCGCGATCGCTGCTTAAGTATACTCCACATTCCTGACAAAGCAAAGAAATTATAAAAAAAAAAACAAAAATTAAAATAATATAAAAGTTAAAACTATCGAGGTTGTTATTCATTTTAACTATAAATACGGCTTGTCTCGAAACGTCAGTAATACAACAAGAAACGTGGTAATTAACGCCGTATTTATTGTTAAAATATAAAAGTATTTATTAGAACGAAAAAGGAGAGCTTAACTACTACTTAACTTATCTAAATTTCATATAGAAATTACACGTGCTTATATCGGTGAAGGAAAACATCATCGTAAGAAAACCAGTTAGTATTCTAGTAAGCTGCGACGGGCTTGCACCCTGTCAAATGTAATCTTTGGACGTGCCTCTGACTAACCCCTTCAGACTTCGTCAAGGATTTAAGTGTCTGGCGGTCTGAGGGGATGTCTACCGTACCTTGGGAATACAGTCGTGATACTATTAATTTAATTTTCCTCACTAGGCTAGGCCTGTATGGAGGAAACAGACGAGACTTGCCGAATACTGTCTTTACACTCTCGTATTCAAGTCCCTGTCTTGGCAAATAAATACGCCAGTCGACGAGAATATGAAGCGGGTTTAACTCTGAGATATTGCTCTCTCCTCTTTGTGTCATCTGAGTTGCCAACAACGGACATATTTCGATAGATCTGACGTATTGATCACGTTTCACATTGGTTTGTTCTTCTTGAATTATAACATTGATACGAATACTGATATAATTTTATTTTTAGTTGGTTAAACCAGGCTTTTGTAAGAAAATATTAAGATACATGAAAGATACATGAAGTCAAAGCGAAGATGTTTTAGAAAAAACTTTGTTATATGTTGTCTAAACTATTGTAAATTATGAAAAAAGATAGTACCTATAAAGAGTAGTTTTTTTTATTATTTCAAAATATTTACTAAATACATATACAGAAACCAGATCATATTTATAGTAATTGTTTTGACTTCGCAAACACAATAAAACAGTTTTTCTTGTAAGTACCTATCTCGTTGCTAGCTATCGCCATTGTTTTGGCAAGGCAATCATAAAAATACTGTTTTTCTCAAATTTTGTTGTTAGCTATCGCTACTTTTAAGTTCATTGGAATATAACGTGTTTTGCAAAGAAGAGAGGGCAATGCCATGTAGCTCTTTAAAAGTGGTTATTTCCTTTCAGTGTACACTCGAGGACGCACTTTCATATTATTGCTCACGGAATAAAGACGGTTTATGGCATATTATTTTTCGAGAAATGCGAGATTTTCTCGAAATATTGAGAAAATTACGAGTTTTTAAGGTCCTATTTAAGACTCTTTGTATTTTAACTGATTTTATATTATTTTTGTGTATTGTAGGTTTTGACAATATATCTTTGTTTGTTTCCAAATAAAAAAATATAAATAAATAGGATCACGAATGTAATCCCCAAGTCTAGTAGAAATCCTTTCAGATCTTCAGACACTCAGATCCTTGAAAATATCTAAAGGGCTAACCCCTTCAGAGGCTCAACATTAACTTTTTTAAGAACATAACATTTGGCTCATACCCACATTTAGCAGTATTTAGTATTCCATACATGACAGGTTGCAAGCCCATCGTCGCAGAATACTAACTGGTTGCCTCATGATGTTTTCCTTTATCCGTTTGAGTCCACATGGGCTCAATTTATATGCGCAGTAATGTCACTGCTAATATAATAAGTAAATCAAGTAATACTACTTTTTATTTCAACCAAGTGTACAAAAATAAGCAATCTTATACACCGATAAATTCCCGCCACAATTATAATTGGTCTAATTTACTTAAAAGTTTCTCTTTAAATCTCGAGAAAAATGGAATCTGTTTAAATATATTTTGTAGATATTTGTAATTACGCCCTGGGGAGTCCAATTAACGTTATTTTTATTGCGAACACTTCAAAGAATCGCAAAGAAGTGGCTCGCGTAATTGAATCGGATTCTTTTAGATGTCTTTATTGCGATATAGACCGGGCTCTAATGTTATTTTCGAATATATTTTTTAGTTAGCGGTTTCTTAATAAGCGGTGACCGTAAATTACAGTCGTAATAAAGCTTAATCCCTGCCAATGCTAGTAAAAACGCATTTTCTGGTGGGCAATATGAAATTACTCGCGAACCCGCAACAGACTTTGTTCTGTCCAAATTTCAATAATCGCATAGAAAAAAGCAATTCAGGCAATTTAAACTATAAATACGGCTACTTGCCACTTTTTTTTATTGTATTGAATAACTTGTATAAAAAAACGTGGTAAGCAGCTGTATTTATAGTTAAAACTAGCTGACCCGTGCCCGCTTCGCTGTGCGTAAGACATTTCTAATACCATCGTTGACTTTTTTGTAGACGTTTTTAAGGTGTACAATACTGTAGTACATTATTTTGATATATCTCGTGGGGTTCAGCCAGCATTTGCAATGTAAGCGCAAAAGAATGTGTTTATTTACGACATCACATTAGAAACCACGACATCACATTAGAAACCTCTAATATTATCAGTGTTTCTCTACTATATTATGCATGTATTATACATATAAACCTTCCTCCTGAATCACTCTATCTATTAAAAAAAACCGCATCACAATCCGTTGTGTAGTTTTAAAGATATAAGCAAACATACATACATACAGACGCGGGAAGCGGAAAGCGACTTTGCTTTATACTATGTAGTGATGATTAACAACCACGTTTGTTTTCATTTTAAAATTTCAGGCAACTTCCTATTTTTTCCCCATAAACCTTGTACTGATAAAATAAATTAAATTTTTTATTAGAATGCGTATCATTCGATCTCAAATTTGCGTTGCTATGACGACGGAATGTTTTTTGTCTGTGATGTCAGATTTGTAGCACACCAGCGCCATACAAAAAGCTAACGATACTCGATAACGACTGTAGTTTGGAAATTCCATAATAGGGCTACTGATAAACGGACGCATGACTTACAAAACCTTTCCGTGCCATCTCACGCCGCAATAAAATAACTAAACTTCTCTCAATTTAATAGTCGCGGAGTTCCTTCCAGATAGTCCCTGTGCAAACGGCGCATTATTCAGGGCCGGCACTGAACTTGCGACTGAGATCAGAACTCGGTATTAAGACCGAATCTACATAATTCGCCTTCGCCCGGAATCGCCTTGAAATTATAGCCTTGAGAAGAGAATTTTGATGCTTACTTTCAGTATTTTGCAAGTCGGATAAGTTGAAACAGTTTACCTTTGTGTGAATATTTTATCAGCTTTTGTCTACAATCCATTTTATATTATGCAGTCTTACAGTTTACGTTTACTTTAGTTTCTTTGCTGGTTTGAAATTCGACTATAAGAGAACTTGGAGATCCATTAGTTAGATAACCATTCATCTATCAATTACAACAGTTGTATGAATGAATAACTGATGCAAAGTTGAAATTAAGAAATATTACGATCGAAAAGCTCGCTCTTTGCACGTTGTCAAAATGGTTCACAAAATGCCATAGGGCACGATCAATCACAATTATTATTATTATTATTATAGCCTGTTATTATGTTTGCATCCATCAAAAACCGCATTACTACGCAAAAGTCTAGTCTGTGTAGCACCTGAAATTTTTAACAAAATACCTAGGGCTTACAAAGATTTAAATGATAATCTATTCAAGATAAAATTCAAAAAATTATTAATAGATAAATGTTATTACACAATTGACGAATTTATAAATGATAATATCTCATAAATTTATTGACCTACTAATTCATGAAAAATAATCTACCTAGCATATTTTGACATTATAATATAAAATTTGCATACTAACCAATGTAAAACATGTCATGTCCATATTATAAATAATGTACCATCTCACACAAAAATGTAAACACATGTTTAAGCAAATAAATATCTTTATCTTTATCTTTATCTTTATCTTTAGCCTTCCTGCTGTAAGTTGTGTAAGGTGTGTAAGCTGTAAAGTGTTTCCGACGATGATTAAGATGAAATTTGCTGTAGATGTTGATATAATGCCCGAATAAAACATAGACTACTTTAAAATACGGGAAAACTCCACAAAATAATTAAAAAACGCATAAGGGATGATTTGGGTATAGATGGCGCTGGTGTGCAAAAAATCTGGCATCAGTGTTGACATCAGTCGTCATAGCAACGTGCTTTACTCAATGCAATCATTGAAATTAGGACGAGTCTGCTAGTTTGTATAGGAAAGTAAGAAGTAGATGTAGTAAGTGATTTACTTCTTTGCTACTATTTTCAACAATACCGATTTTCAAAATATGATACCGTAAAATAATCCAGTTTCATCAATCGAAAAATAATACAATACTGAGGAGTACAGAGTAGGGATCAAGGGATTACTCACGAAGGATAGGGCTCGTCTAAAATGGCGCACTTTATGTACATTTATACAACTCTGCTCTGATTGTGACAGCTAAGACCTAGACTTGAAGTTCTTTGTTGTTTTTTTAAATGTTCTAAACTTGGGGGTTAGCACGAACTACTATCGTATACTTTTTGTATAGTAAAAGTATCAGTTTTGACATTAAGACGATACGTTGTCGATACGATAGTGGTTCATGCTCACATGCTCAGGCCACTTAAATTCTTTCTCAACGCCGACTCAACTACAAATAGAGCTAATTAATTTATAAGGTTCATAAAGTATAACGTAAAATTTTTAATTTTTAAGTGAAATCATTTTTCTAAATATTCCTTAGCTTAGAGAAGTTACCACCAGTATGTATGCGGTTAGCGTCGTCTATTCACATCTGCAATACCAGAGGCATTGATAATGCACTAACTGCCTTTATTTTATTCTTCTTATTTTTATTAATTACAAGCTGACCCCGCGAACTTCGTATCGCTTCAGAATTAACAAATGTTGTCTTAAGTTCCCGTCCCCGTTCCCGTTCCCGTTACCGTATCATCAAACCTAATAAAGCTCAAATTGACTCAACGTTTTAGTTAGAAAACTTTGGTACGGGAAAAAGAAAAGGGCTGTTTGTAGCGTTTTTCCGGCAAATTATTCGAATTTTTCTCACCTTTTAAACCTTCCCTAGACCTCCACGAACATTTCAAGAACAAGATAAGATAAATCCGTTCAGCCGTTCTCGAGTTTTAGCGAGACTAACGAACAGCAATTGATTTTTATATATATATAGATAGATACATACCTACTAGCAGACCCGGCCACGCGTTGCTGTGTCAACAGTTTGCTATCCTATCATTCAAGTTGGATCAAACTGCACACGGTGTGCATAGTTGGATTAAAATTGGTTAAGTAGTTTAGGAGTTCATCGCGGACAAACCACGTGACGTGTAATTTATATGTATATTAAGATTATTTGGGTTAGCAAGCAATAAATAATTAAATGTTTGTTTAGTTTTGATGTAAGTTGCCTATGGTTTGCACATGTAACTGTTAGTGCTTAAATGCATGTGCATTCTGTATCACAGCATAAACATAGCTTTATAAAGCGAGGTACACTTTGTGATTTCCACTGAGAATAAGACGCGTCGGTCCAGTGAATGCGCCTTGGATTGAGAGGGTGTGACGTCACAACTTTTTACCAAACTTGTGCAACGCTTTTGCAATATCTGACGCTGGTTTACAATATTGGTGGATATTGAGGAAGTTTAGAAGTTCCAACGTTCGTACAACCATGACAGAGTATATTCAGTTACAATGTTTCATATTTCCTGAACGGATTCTGTGGATAAAAAACTTCCAGCCCGCCCCGGCGTCGCACAGATGTAATAATGATTTTATGGCATATTTTTTAAACTTATAAATTCAATAAATATATATTTTTTTATTTTTTTTCTCAGAGATTATGTAGTATTCTAATGATGAAACAATTCTTAAAATCGGTCCAGTAATTTTTCGTTACAAACATAAAAATGTTTCCTCTTTATAACATAAGTATATGTAGATGACACTTCATAACACCTGCGTCTAAACTATCTTTATCAAGTTTCTCTGTCACATGCGTCTGAGCGTCGGCTTTTGTAAAATCATTTAAGCCATCGAGCACCTGTCACATAATATAACATTGTCATTGGAACTTGACAAGAATGCAAAGTTTTTACTCAGAGTATTTACTAAGGAGTTTCGTTGTGAGTGTCTGATAAACAGCACCTGACTCCATCATCAGATCAGCAGCTTACTGTCACCATATTATTGCATTGTCACCAAAGTTACTTAAGTATGCAAAATTTCATCTCAATCGGTTGGGGATAACTGCTTCAAAATTGAGTTACAAGATTCCACCTTAACAAACATAGTTACGTAGTTACATACATACATTGCAAGTTAAATAAAAGCTTGTAAAAAAGAGTGAAATAGGATCTCGACTATAATCCCCCAGTACGGCAGGCATCCTCTCAGTTCTCCAGGCGTTGAGATACTTGAAGATGTCTAATGAGGGTAGGTAGTCAGAGGCACGTTAAAATGTAACATTTAGCACATGCCCACATTTTGCAGTAATTAGCATTCCATAGGTGACAGCCTAATGACAGTTTTAAATTATGTGAGCTAAAAGAGTGCTTTACATAAAATACCAGAATACTAAAGTTATTATTGATCGGTAACTATACAATATTAACTATAACTCGACTGGCCTCACAGCTCAGTTGATAGTAACTCTGCCTTCTACGCTGTAGGTTGTGGGTTCAATCCCCACCCAGGGCAAATATTTGTGTGATGAACATAGATGTTTGTTCTGTGTCTGGGTGTTAATATGTATAATAAGTATGTATTTACAAAAAAGAAAGTATAATAAGTATTTTATCAGTTATCTGGTTCCCATAGTACAAGCTTTGCTTAGTTTGGGGCTAGATGGTGCTGTGTGTAAAGTCCTCCAATATTTATTTATTTATTTAATGTCTACCAAACTTGGTCTACAGACGTGATATTAATGTTTTTATTTTTTCATTAACTAAATAGATAGGTACATGAGGAACTTAGAGAGCCGAGTTGATGGAGTGGGAGATACCTACCTCGACTTTCATTTCGAAGGTCGTGGGTTCCAATCCCAGCGTGCATCAATAGATGTTTCTGCTCCAAATTGTATATTCATTAAAACACGTGCTCAAAACGGGGAAGGGATGTTTCCATCGTGAAGTAACTAGTTAGTATTCTTATAAGCGGCGATGGGCTTGCAACTTGTCACGTATGGATTGCTAACTACTGCAAAATGTAGGCATATGCCAAATCAAATATAATGTTTGTAAAGGTAAGTACTATAGGTAGGTATAAAATGGTATGTGGTAGTGTCTACGAACTGCTACAAATAAAGATAAGTTAGTAAATACCAAGTAGGTACTTCCCACACATTTACGCTACTACGTGACGTAATGACGACAAATTGAGGCTTCCCGTGAATTATGGACGGTGACCGTTAGGGGACCCCGATCCCACCTCGTAGGGTGGTTTATCGTTCACGCCCGAGTGAATAATTGCAGGCATACACATTTTAGGAAAACATAAAAAATCAGTTCGAAATAAATCATTTTGTTAGATAAATAGTCTCACGTCGTCTCGTCTCACGGAGCTCTGTCATAATGGCGACTCCGAGAATTTCAGAGTTCTTATTACGTTGCTTTACGTTACGTTTGTTTTACGTTACGTCAAGCTACGAGTAAGTACATTCGGAGATTTGGTCGATATTGTCCATTGATCTTTGACATCAAGCAAAGAAGCACATACCTAAGCAAAAAATAAAATATTAATAATATTAATATTCTGTAAAAAATATTTTTTAATAACAAGCTTTTGTCGAGTTCAATCGAAGTATTTATTATGGAGTTCCATTGTGAGTGTCTATTGAACAGCACCTGACACCATCATCAGATCAGCTCGATATCACCATATTATTGCATTGTCATCGAAGCTATATAGGTATGCAAAATTCCAGCTCGATTGGTTGTGGATAACTGCTTTAAAATTGAGTTGAAAGATTCCACGGAGTCACCATTGTTATCCCTAAGTGGTAGAAATCTTTTCAGATTACCAAGCCCTTAGGTCCCTGAATATGTCCAGGACGGGTAGACAGAGTCACGTCCAAACATTACATTTGGCATATGCCTGCATATGCATATATCAGTATTCCATACGTATCAGATGGCTAGCCCGTCACCGCTTATTACACGACTATTAATAACAGCAATAGAAGTTATTGTTTAATAAAATATACAAGATTTCTGTAAAATAATGCATAAACTTGCCAATTTCGATTCAACTCCCATTAGAACAATGTGACCAGCTATAAACAAATAAACTACATTATCCGTTCTTTGTTCCGCGCCGTATTGTTTAATTTTAATTGAATCCCATTAATTATCCCATAATATTGACTTCTCAAGTAGCTGTCACTGTTAAATGACGACCGTAAATATGCTTCTGCATAGCCTTTAAATTACACTGTTTAAGGAAAAAATACTAATTAGTCGACACTTTATTGAGTATAGAGACTATATTAGAGGTCGAGACTGTGTCATATGGTTGAACTGTTTTTTGGTTCCCTTGTAAATTAATTGTAATTGAGGCAATGCTTTGTTTAACGTGACAATAACCAAGTAATTATGCCAGCAAGCAAAAAATCTATATTGGTACCCTGTGCAGTGTGAAATCAAAATTAATGGAGTTAATATAAAAATACAGCAGAAATAATAAACACTTCCTTAATATTAATAGTCCTGACCTCACTCTGGGCATTTATTCCGTTCTCTGGGTCAACGCAGACCCGGAACAAAGATTGCAGATCATGCAAAAAGTTATCGCAACGTCGCGGGGATCGAACTTGACAGCTCTTGCGTCTCAGTCAGGCACTCGCCCACCACGCCATCGAGGCCGTCAATTACGAACGTTAGTTTCGCGATTCGCCTTTCTAAGCAAACCAAAGTTTTAGTAATTATCTGAGTGAGATGTTTTCGCTTTGTTCACAATATTGTTTATAACGCTAATCGAATCTGCCGCTACATTTGAAGTCTTTGAGGATAAATCCGAGTTTGTAAGGTTAGTTTAGTTGAGTTTTTTTTTTTTTTACTTTATTTCACGCGTAAACCAAACAGATTTGGATGAAACTTGAAATATACATAGCCTATGCCCTGAAATTGCATACAGGCTACTTTATCACATACCACACGAACAGAGCCGCTGGCATAAGCTAATAAAATAATTACACAATAATACTTGTTTGGTCATTTTATTTCATGGTTTGTACATGTCTTTTGACAATAGTCATATACGGAAGACATATACGGATCTCAAGGTGCACAGATCCTTGAAGATGTCTAAAAGTGTAGTCAGTACTTCTATGCAGCACAGTTAACATTATGCTCATATTTTGAACTTTTCGAATAGAAAAATCCATTGAAATTGATTGGTGACATGCATAATTATGGTGGTACAGAATTCGAACCCATGACATTGGGATTGAAAGTCAAGGTACCTCCCAATCGGCCAACACAGATTGTAATGTTTCTTAAGACGTTAAATGAATTCCTGAATATTTCCACCAACATTCGTCCTCCAATTACGAGTACATGGTAGGTAACTGCGTGATTTTAAATACACCCTTATTTTGAGAACCAGGGAAGAAAGAACTTCGGCCCTTTTGGGGCATTTACATAGCGGAATGTTTGACTTGCGAATTACGGACGGGATTCAAAGCGATGCTAATTTCAAGAAATGCTTCAGTTTTTTCAATGTTTTAGCTTTAGTCCTCTTAAAGTTGGTGACTGTCATATGGCGGTAGTAGTTTTAGCATTGTTCCTTTAGGTGTCGATGACCGTCATGTGGTGGCGGTAATTATTGATAGATCCAGCGTTTGATAATTCGTAACCAAACGAGTTCATTAATTTTTAAGTGGTTGCGTGAGAAGTCACTAGACGTGGCATCGGCTACGTAATGTATTATTTTATTGATAGAACGAAGTTTTAAGCTATGTAAAAAACGTTATATACGTGACAGGTTACAATCCCAACGCCGCTTACATAAGTATTCTCTGGCTTCCCCGCGATGTTTTCCTTCACTGTTTTGAACACGTGTAATGCGTTTATACCTTATAGAAAAATCCATTGACTAACTCCCGGATTTTCTAAATTAAGATCGTTATACATAATAATAATTCTTAGAAAATAATTTAATAAATAAATTATAGCAATGCTTGCATCTAATTGGGAACCTCTTTTTAACCGACCAAAAACGGAAGAGGTTCTCAAATCAACGCGTATATTTTTTTTAAGTATTACCACGCATATATTTTTACGTGGTTATCCGATTTTGATGATTTTTCTATTGTGTAGAGAATAGTCCCAAGTTGGTGCCATATTTATGAAAAACTGATAGTTCCTTCAAAAACTTAAAAAACTAATATAGTCCTTTGACTTTGCGATTGGTCGATACATTTTCGTCAGTTTTATTTTAGTTTTTTAACATATATGTATATTTTCGTTGAGCTTTGTATGGCTTTTACGTAAGACGAGCGAACAAATCTAAACTGTGAATCACGTCAAGAAAACTCACACAAATCTTTATTATTGGCTATTCTGCCAACTCCAACACGAAGCATTTAAATCCGCGCACAAACATCCAGTAGCTGCCAGGGGAGGTCAACCTATATTGGATTATAGCACCGGTTGCAGGGGTGACCAACCGTGTTCCGCACGCAACACACGTGCGTTGCAATTTGGGGCCGTAATGAAGAGGGTGCGCCTTCACCCCCCACTAAAGCGGGTAATGCTGGTGCGGTAGCTGAGGACACCAACCAGAAGCTATGGTTACTCTTTCGCAGACTTGATGGGAAAGAACTAATTTAAAAATATAAAAAACCTCACTTCGGCCTAAGTTTTAAAAGTACTCATCTTTTCAGATCTCCAAGTACCTAGCTACTACTACTACTACTACTTACCTACCTACCTCCAACACGGCTTACTGCAATAGTTAGGTAGTAAAAGCTCTTTTTGTACTATCTATCTTTGTATCTAAACAAGATGGAAAAGTTGTTACACGACAAAACACATGGACATTTAAATTGCTTATTTCAGCGTGATAATTTGATGTCACGGCTGTATGTGCCAAAATCAATAAATTTTGTTGGCCATGATTGCTTTTAAAGAATATCGCTTACCATATTTTAGGTTTTAGCTTGCACTACTCCACAAGCCTGTTGGATCTGCAACAAAAATGCAATTTATCCTAAGATATGCGGGCGCGTGACTACAAATTGATCTGTCATTTATAATTTGGCGACACCCAAGGTTGTCAGAAGAACACAGATCAAATAAATAAAACCCTTGTTACGTTCTATACAAGGTCTAAATCAGCATAACAATGTCACTGTTTCTTAGGCGGCCGTCATCACACGGCCGTCTTGTTAGAGGTGGCGGATAATAAGCTATACTGTCCTAAAAGTAGCGGCAAGTGGAAGTCCAGAGGTAACCAAAATATCATCATGTATGTGTGTATTCATTGGCCAACCCTTGACTTTCAATCCGAAGATCGTAGGTTCAAATCTCAGCCGTTCGAATCGAAAAATGTAGGTATGTGTGTGTGTTTTTAACGCGAAAAATAAACAAAGGCAAGTTAAAAACTTGATACCATTCATTCTTCAGATTACCTTATTATATCACTACATAGTATAAAGCAAAGTCGTCTTTCCGCTTCCCGCGTCTGTATGTATGTATGTATGTTTGCTTATATCTTTAAAACTACACAACGGATATTGATGCGGTTTTTTTAAATAGATAGAGTGATTCAGGAGGAAGGTTTATATGTATAACTAGCTGTACCCCGCGGTTTCACCCGCGTATAACTTGAAGAAATAAGAACTTTTTAGCGTATTGCCTATAGCAGACCCGCGACAGAAAAAAAATAATCCTGTCAAAATTTTAATAATCGCATAGAGTAACGCACGTTGCTATGAAGACTAATGTCAGATTTTGCACACCAGATCCATCTATACCAAAATCATACCTTTTGTGCGTTTTGTTTATCATTTTGGGAATGTTTTTCTTATTTTAAAGTAGTCTATGATTTATTCGAGCATTATACCTACATCTACAGCAAATTTCATTTTAATCCGTTTTGTTGTTTTGGCCTGATTGAGGCATAAACATACGAACAAACTCACAAACTTTCACATTTATAATATTAGTAGGAAGTAGGACTAACTGGATTTTATTTCTTACATAAAATCCATTGATGCACGCTGGGATTCGAACCCACGACCTTAAAATTAAAAGTCGAGGTACCTCCTACTCGACCAACACCGCTTACTACACTTTTATTTATTTAGCTAAGTATTTGTAAAAAAACTAATTGACCATTTTATAAAAAAATCAACCCTAAGGTAATTTAATACTGGCAGACGTCAACGCCCGCTGTGACCTTGAAACGTGCCGTTGAGTCAAAGCAGTTAAGCTCATATTTCCTTGCGTCGTTTGACATCTAGAAAGTTATCTCGGGACCCCTTCTAGTACAATTCCAGATTTTTGGAGTACAATTTGTACATTTCCATAGATTTCTAAATGCATTTTAACCCTTAAACACGGTGGGTCCGGTTGCGCAGTATCACACAAAAATTGTATGAAGCTCGCGCTCGAACGCCCCGCTTTTTTATACCTTCGGCCGCGAGACGCGTCGAGCGCGGCGACGGATTCTCGAACGTTCGCGACCGGTCGCACTGCGCGCTTGACGCCTAGCTGCTATTCCGGTCGCGAACGTTCGAGAATGTTCGTTTTACGAAGCTACTCGCTAGGTGACTCGCTAGCCTCTAGGCACTAAGCAAGCCGCCTGCCTGTGCGTTCGCGACCTTATATACAAAAATAATCCTTATAGCATGATTCAGTATTCACGCGCGATGGCTTATTATTAGCGTATTTCATGTATAACTTCGGTGTTTCTATACCGATTTCTATGATTCTTTTTTATGGAATAGTTAATAATGTAAACTTTTTTAATTAGGGATGACTGAGAGTGTTATATACGTAAGAGTAGTCAAATATAATCAGAAAGCTTCGAACTGCTAAGCTATCGGGAGTTACACGTGTTATTGTGAGTCAACCATAAAAGATAAACATGCTGTCGTGGGATATTTTTTATATAATTTTAAGGAGAACATTTCCGTCATACATGATTTCTGTGTAGCTTTAACCATTAAGGTTGCACACGTGACGGAAGCTTAAGAAATGCAGTAACTACTCCCGTTTTCCCAACATTTCCCTTCACTGCTCTGCTCCTATTGATTGTAGCGTGATGAAAAGTATACTATAACCAGCTCAGGAGTATGAAAAATAATTGTACCAAGTTTCATTAAAATCCGTCCAGTAGTTTTTGTTTCTATAACGGTTATACAGACAGACAGACAGACAGACAGACAGACAGACAGACAGACAGACAAAAATTTTACTGATTGCATTTTTGGCATCAGTATCGATCCCTAATCATCCCCTGATAGTTATTTTGGAAATATATTTCATGTACAGAATTGACCTCTCTACAGATTTATTATAAGTATAGATAACATGCTACCCGTGCGAAGCCGGGGCGGGTCACTAGTTTATTATAAAGATAAATCTGAAGAAAAATAACGACGAGTTTGGCAAAAAAAAAAGAATTTTGTTTACTTTCTGTTTTAAAAACTGTCTACATATCATAGGCCTTCTGAACCAAATAGTTTCCTGTTAGCTAGTATTAACATTTAAGTTTCACTGCCATAAGTACTCCAATGAAGACGGAGCGGCGTCGTTTTAATAAGATAACCGTGTTTACGACTAGTCTGGGAGTTGATAGCCAAGTGTTTACGACAGTTAACTAGTCAGAGAGTTGTAAACCGATTTGCTGGCTTGTTTACGCGAGTGATCGTGGACTGTACCTATTGTACCTATCTCTATTGGGGTTTATCTCGTGCCATTAAGAAACTTTTAAAGATAAAGATAATCATTTTGAGCTATTGGTGTACAATTACCAAAGGGGTTGGCGCTCGACCTTGGAAATATTGTATTTTGTATTGTAATTTGTTGTTTTATGTTGTCCAAGACAAAATCCAAAAAATAAATATCACACTAAGTTTATTTAGAATAGTCATCAAATTTAGTTTAGTTTAAAAAATATTTTGTGTAATTTAATTTGTGATTTAATGTTTTTTTTTTGTAATAAAGTAGCCTAAACCCTATTCAAAGCTATATTCCAAAATATAATTAAATGTATTTTAAAACGTCGTGGCTTTAGTTACTCAAGTGTATTAACTTTCTTTATATAAGTTAAAATATTCGCCTACACTCTTTATTTCCACAAAATGAGAAGGAAAAATAAATCCGCAAACACAATAACTTGAAACTGTCCTTTTCATAACTTACTCATTGTTTTCGCCAAAAAACGGCTCATTTTAAGAAAAGCCAAAAAGAAAACTTTGGCCTCGGGGGTCAGTTTTGAAAATGGCTTATTGTGCTACCCTCATTATAGCAATTATTGTCTAATTAAACGAGAAAGGAACAAAGGGTAGTTTTTTCTTCTTTTTTAAGGACTTTTGTAAGGTGTTTGTTTATTGTTTCTACTGAATCTTAATTTACCAGTATAATGATTTAAACGCGTCGTTATAATTATTAAAACAATTGAAATGGCGTGAAATATAATAATTATATAATTATTATAA
This sequence comes from Hydriomena furcata, assembly GCA_912999785.1. Taxonomy (NCBI): domain Eukaryota; kingdom Metazoa; phylum Arthropoda; class Insecta; order Lepidoptera; family Geometridae; genus Hydriomena; species Hydriomena furcata. The sequence goes on along the minus strand of OU538832.1, from coordinate 13,147,784 downwards.
TGTTTGTAGCTCTTGAGGCAAAAAACTGGTCAAATGCAAGACAGATTCGAGACTGCCTGAATTCTACATTCATACAGCCTATTTGAAAATTAGGCTGTGTCAGACACGAGAGTGATTCTATAAAGGTTCCGTTATTTCATGTATGCTAGTACATCAATGATTTCTATAAGCTATCCATCCGCAATAGAATAGCGTGTACCTGAATGATGTATCTGACACATCTCTTAGTCAAAACTTAAAAAAATACTTTAAATTCATCTCATTTCGACGTAGATGTGATGTAACTTCAAAAGATCACCATCTTTGAGTCGCAACATCAAAAGTTATATCGCTTTAATTGCCTGAAAGTCCTGAAACTACCCATTAAGTAAAATTTATTCAGCAAGCAAGTGGTGGAGCAAAGGCGTAAGTTTTATTTATGTAGGAACGCGTGCAGGGCCGGACTTAAGGTAGACTTGGGCTACCTAGCATAGAAAACTAGCTTGGGAATAGATAAGACAGAAACGCGTCAGTAGGCGAAAGAGAAAGTTTCAATGTCCAGTGTCTTATTTATTTTTTATTTTATTTGTGTGATTTTTTAGTGCTTGACACAAGCAGGGATCTAGTATTATGAAGAACTCGATGGCGCGGTGGGCCAGTTTCCGATTGTGAAACTGGGCCGGAAACTGGCCCACCAGTTTCCGATTGTGACATAAAAGGTGCGTTTTTGAGAAATCTGCAAATATTTGTAACAGGGTGTAGTGGTACAGGTAATCTTAGTTTAAGATCTGAGGGAAACGTTAGGTCAGGACTATGTTGATGTTATGTGACTATTTGGTATTATAGCTGTTGCTATTAAAAAGGCATAAAGATTTCTTGTGTTTAGAAGTCAGAAGGACTGACGACTGACTTTTTGGAAAACAAAAGGAATTCTCTCTTGTTTCTATCAAAAGGTAGCGTTTATGAAACGCTCATGGCATTCGTAGTTCATAAAGTGGAAAAGACTTCTTCCAAATACCCTTAACCCAGTCCTGTGCGTATGAAGCATCGCGTTAATTTTCTTGTAAGCCTAATTACACACGAGCTTATTTGCGTCGGCGTCGCGCCGCCTCGAGTGCGTTCAAACCTAACTTTTCAATGGTAAACTTTACACGTATGAAGTGAGGAGGGGTGACATTTTTATGACTGCTTATGGTTCCGGATATTGCCATTTTGGTGTAATTTGGTATTTTATTGGATTGGGTTATTGGAAGAATTTTTCTACGAAAGTCACTTCGCAGAAACGTTTTTCCAACACCCGTTAATTTCGTACCTCTTTCAAAAGCATAATATCTAGAACAAATAGCACAACTCGGGGCTTTCTAGAGTTTAAAAACTAATCAACGTCCCAAAATATAAGATTTCCAAATAAATTCAGCTTACAGCAACGATTTCTCATGCAGTTTTTTGTGATACTTCTTCTGCATTTTTTACATTGCTAGTGTAAAATTCTTTATAAATATAGAGGTTTTACGTAGAATACAGGAAAAAAGGATCCTATTAACAACGATTGAGAACAGAAGAGGGAAGATGGTTGGCCACCTTATACGGCACGACAGTTTTATAAAGACTATAATGGAAGGGAAGATTGAAGGGAAGAGAGGAAGAGGAAGGCCACGAATAAGCTACATGCGCCAGATAAAGGAGAAAATAGCTGTCGTGTCGTATAAGGAAGTTAAAGAGACGGCACTGGAGAGAGCTGCATCAATTACACCGACAAGAGCACAGCTCTTAAGTTAGAAGAAGAGTGTAAAATTCACTAAGCCTGAAATTTCTTAAACGCAACTACTTGCGTATAGCAAATTACTTGCGAATCAAAGCCAGCAATTAAGAAGCTTACAACGACATTAATTAAAGGCTCGGATCCGACGCGACGCGACGCGACGCCTCGCCGCGTCGCTCGTCTAAACTAGCCTTTAGTTTAAGTTAAATTTTTAAGTAAAGTGCTTGTAATTTTGAAAAGAATACAGTTTTAACGAGACGCTTTGCAGTTTCGGTGCGAGATTTTGAGTTAAAAGAATTTAGTGAAGGGAAAATATTCTGATTTTCCTTTTACCTATTTACTCGTACCTAGAAAAATACGTCGATAGACCCTAATTATAATTATGTATTGAAAATATTCTGATTTTCCTTTTACCTATTTACTCGTACCTAGAAAAATACGTCGATAGACCCTAATTATAATTATGTATTGTTTTTAAATAACTGGATAGGTATATAAACTACATACTCTATCCTGATAGACAAACTAGTCGACATACGAGTATAACACTACTGTACTGATAAACCTATAGATACTGCTGTGAGTGACATGGTTGGACAACAGACGCATCTCATTGATTATCTGCAACCAATGACGTGCTTTCTTTACCATCCGTTAATCTCGCTATTAGCGTAGGTCAGTAACCAGTATTTGCAAAATAAGTTTTTTTTATAAATACCTATGCTTGTTAGGAATCGCAATCAAACAGCTGAGTGGCCAAAGCAAAGAGTTCGAACCCTTTTTAAAAGCTTTTATTTAACTTGCAATGTATGTACGAGTATGTATGTAATTATGGTGGAATCTTGCAACTCAATTTTGAAGCAGTTATCCCCAACCGATTGAGCTGAAATTTCGCATACTTGTGTAACTTTGGTGACAATGCAATTATATGGTGACAGTGAGCTGATCTGATGATGGAGTCAGGAACTTTTCAACAGACACTCACAATGGAACTCCTTAGTAAATAGTTCGATTGAGTAAAAACTTTGCATACTTGTCAAGTTCCGATGACAATGTTATATTATGATGTGACAGGTGATAGCGCGCTGGTGCTCGATGGTTTAAAAGATTTTACAAAAGCTTGGCATTGAAAGTATTTTTCAACATAAAACTTATTAAACGAAGCTTCTTGCTACTTTTATAAAGGTAAGGTATTTTTTAAACCGGATAAAATAATTAAAACTAAACAGCACAACTTTCCTCAAAACTATACTTAAATTTTAATGAAAGAGGTCTTATCAGACCCAGTCAGGGCTAAATAGTGTCACTGTCATAGCATAGTAACGCTTTTAGTTATCTCTCGGTGTGAGGGATGAAGTCCGCGAGTTGAATGCAAATTATTGTTAAGCTACTTTTGATTGAGGCAAGTTACTGGTACAAGCAACTGCTGGAATAAAGCCCTACATACTGGTATACTCTTACCAAATATTAGTATGATTGGACTTGTCTATTTATTCAATTCCAATCCAATCATCACGTCATTTAAGTCTAAGTCATCACTGGCCTCACAGCTCAGTTGGTAGTAGGTCTGCCTTCTGCGTTCGATTCCCACCTGGGATAAACATGTGTGTGATGAACATAGATGTTTGTTCTGTGTCTGGGTGTTTATATTTGTAACAAGTATGTATTTTATCAGTTGTCTGGTTCCCATAGTACAAGCTTTGCTTAGTTTGAGGTGTTGCACCAAAAATTATTTATTTATTTTAGTACCTACAGTTCTATAGTTTGCTTTACATTTCCCGCAGTTCTGTTATATATATTATGCATATTTAATAAGGTATCAAAATCATAATAATATAATTAATATCTTAGTTTCTTTTGGCTAGACAATTTTAAAAACATATAATGTACCTATCGCTTTTTGTTAAGAACTCTGTTTTCCTAATATACATTGCATCAAGCCACTACTGTCCACAGTGGACAGCGAAAGGTTTAGCTACTAGCATGGTATAGTCTCACCATACCAGTTACTAATATTAAACGCAAACATCACTCTATGAATATTAAGTTTATAATCTGTAGCTCAGACGTGATTTATTATAAATACCAGCTTTTGGACGCTTCCGCTAAATATTTCAGAGAATTGGAATTTTAACCCTTTATCTATAGAATAACAACTTAAATAATAATAAATAAAATATACTAGCCGTGTGTAGTGATATAAGCCGTGTTGGCCGAGTGGGAAGTACCTCGACTTTCAATCTGAAAGTCGTGGTCTCGATCCCGGCGTGCATCAATGGGTTTTTACCTTCGAAAAAATTATATGCGCATCAAAAACGCGTGCTCACAACGGTGAAGGAAAACATCGTGAGGAAACCAGTGACTACCCCCACTAGACATCTTATACATGGATAAATTGAGAATACTCGCTTCGCTTCACCGAAGTTAAGTAAAAGCTGTAAGCAAGGCCAGCAATATCGGAAGGTCAACAGTGGCGATAGAGTCCATGACAATAATAAGGATTGCCCTTGCGGAGTCCGGCTGTAACAAGATCCCGGGTAAAGCGAGCCGGCACTCGCCCAGACGACGTGCGCCAAACCGCAACTCAACTAGGGCTGTTACTGAAACTGTCTACTATTTAGTGGATAGCCGTTTTGTGGATAGACTGCGGCCACATTTCCGTTTCCATTTCCTAGTCAAGAGTGTATTTTTCACTTCCATCACTTTGACATCAGACCTTTTTTTCATCGCAATTGCTGTCAATTACGGCACGTATACTAATATTTTTTCCGTTGAAAATATTTTTCCATGACAAGCATTTGTAAAATCATTCAAACCATCGAGCACCTGTCACATAATATAACATTGTCATTGGAACTTGACAAAAATTCAAAGTATTTACTAAGGAGTTCCGTGAGTGAGTGTCTGTTGAACAGCTCCTGACTCCATCATCAGATCAGTTCGCTGTTTAACATATTATTGCATTGTCACCGAAGTTACAGTATGTAAAATTTCAGCAAATCGGTTGGGGATAACTGCTTCAAAATTGAGTTGCAAGATTCCACCTTAACAAACATAGTTACATACATACTGTGATGTACAAGTATGAATAAATGATTCGGCTAAACGAGCCGTCCGCTTCGCGGGTAGTTCGTTACTTGATGCCCGAACGCCGAGCGATGCGGGCGGGTCGCTTGCGACTGTTATAATGGAAGTCTGATATTTTATTGCCTTACCCTAGAAAGGTACAAGACACCACAAATGGCGACGAGGATAAAAAAACGTGAGTAAGACATGCCATAAAAAGTACCATACGACTTGAAAAAAAAAAGCAGGTTATTAGTTAAAAAACATAAAATGTGGGTAATTAGAAAAAAAAAGGGAATGTGATGTAACTGTAGTGTTCATCTAGATGCTATTAGCTTTTTTTAATACGTTTTGTATAAATCATCTTGTTGTCTCAACATTGTCGTAATTTTAGAGAAAATTTAGGTAGTAGCAGCGTTAATTGCCGTAACCGCCTATGCCAATAACAACTTGTGTTTTATACTAAGTAAGTACCTACTATGTTTTTTTACTGATAACGCTTGATGAAGTCGTACAATTTATTCGTGCCTGCTAATATATACCTAGTTGTTCCATTGTTGTATAGTTAAACTAAGTTGTTTACCAACTGACTATACAACAACAAGATGTGCCTGTATAATATTAGCCAAGTCAGAATGTTAAACGAGAACAATCTGGCAAAGTAAAAATAATACAATGTTGAAGCATTGTTAATTGCCGTGCCTGCTAATATATACCTACCTATGTACCATTGTTGTATAGTTAAACTAAGTTGTGTACCAACTGACTATACAACAACAAGATGTGCCTGTATAATATTAGCCAAGTCAGAATGTTAAACGAGAACAATCTGGCAAAGTATTAAAAATACAATGTTGGAGCATTATTAATTGCCGTGCCTGCTAATATATATCTATTCTAATATATATGTTTCATTGTTGTAATGCACTAAGTTGACGTAACTCCTGACTATCTATAGAACAACAAGCTGTGCCTATATATATTAGCCAAGTCAGAATGTTAAACGAGAACAATCTGGCAAATAAACAGAAATCAACGTAAAGCGAATGAATAAAATAAATCATCAAGTTCAAATTGATTCATATCAGTAATACGTAAAATTAAAAGTCCCAATTCTATAAGTGGGTAAGTATGTACGAGAAGACCGTACATGATTTGCTTACTTAATAAATGGACTAGTGGATAGGTATGTATGTATGTTAGAACTACAAATACATATATACTTGCCATATTGTAATAATAGTAGTATCATCTACCTACACCTAAATAGGTACCTACTTATTTTGAAATGGCGGACTTGACACACAGCGCCATCTAGCGCCAAACTAAGAAAAGCTATTACTATGGGAACCAGGTAACTGACAGAATACTTATATATTTTTGTAAATATATTATTTACACCCAGACACAGAACAATTGCGTCAGATCAGCAACAATTTTCATAGCATATGAAAAAAAAAAAGAAACTATATGTTATTGGTTTATTTGAAGTTTCAATCGCGGTAGGACCGCAACAAAAAGATGCCAAATTATAATACATCATATAAAACGGCACTTGTACTTAATAGACAAAGAGAAATATTATGTGCCTAAATGTCCTTAAATTAGGGTAAGTAATTTAGTGTAAATTACTTACCCTATGTTTTCAATATTTAAGAACGTACAACTAAATATAGCAGTTGACAATTCAGTAACACCAATTAGCCGACCATATATTACATTATAGGTAATAGAGTACCGATTCCATTAGAAAATAAATTAACGATAAGTTGACGAATTGGTTAAAAAGATAATGAATTATATTCGGTTAGTTAAAATGGGTTATTGTCACTTCATACACTCTTAAGTATACTGCATAAGTATAATGCAACTTTTTGCAATTTTATGTCAGCTAGTATAGGCACGGCCTACAATACAGTCAAAGTAAACAGTGTTTTATCTGATGATTGATAAAATAATAAAATCGACTAAGTACTTGTATGAAAAGTAGGTAAATTACCTACATTTTACCTTATTACCTTACCTTAAATGTTTTAAGAGCATTTGTAAACGATAAAAGATACTCAATTTAGTATGAAAAATAATCAACCTTATTACAAAATCATTATATAACATTTAACATTAAAAAAAAATAAGGTAGATACTTACATAAAATAAACAGTATCTTTATCTGGATAATCAACAAGGTAAATAAAATAGGGATTTATAAAATAACCAGTTCTCTTAAATGTGTTCAGCAGTAAACTTAGTAAAGTTTACTGCTGAAACGAATAATAATAATACAGGAAGAACAAAATGGTAAGTTAAAAAAGTATAATAATAAAAATGTTTCTATAATCCCTATCGTCATTTCAACTACAGGAGTAATTCCCAAACAGTTTTTCCAGTCTCTCAATTTGTTAGATTTACCAAAACATACGTATACGCTCTTCTACAAAAAGCAGTTATTTGGAATACGTGTTAGTAAGAAAGTTTTTACAAACCGACGACTCCTCGACCGAATTGTTACCACCTAAAACGAGTTATCATAGATTAACACACACTGGTGCACAATTGGCTAAGGCCCTTGTGCTAAATTTCGGCTATTATAAACCGAATAAATTTAATAAAAAAAAAAAAAAAAAAAAAAAAAAAAAACGGTTTAAGATGTTTATTTTCTCATAAAATTACAAATTCACAGAGAAAACTAAAGCTAAATAATATAATAATATCGAATGTGCCTGTGGGCGTTTTGCAATACCAAAACAACGAAAGAAAGTAACAAACATACAAAGAACAAATAATATGATTAATATTATTAAGCATTCAACAGGTTAACAAAGTACTTAAGATTAAGGTTTCTTAAAGTGTGATGTTGAGAGAACAGAACAAAAAGGGTTAAACAACAGATTTCACACAAGGCTGGGCCAGTATCGTGAAGGCCTTAAGCGGAAAAAAAAATAAAATAAAAATAAAACAGTTTTAGAATATTAATCTACAAAGAATAATGTAGTACAATTGAAATCAGTCCTTTTAATATAACATGCAACTTATAAAGTTGACACATTTGTACCTGATTTTTCAACCATTTTCAACACTGACTTCCGATCTTTTTAAAGCTTCTACACAACATCGTTACAAGTGTGAGGTTTTCTTCGAGGACGGTTTGTTCCATCAGAGTTAAAGTAGCATTGCACTGGTTCTTCACTTCCACCATCACTATTATTTTTGTTTCTAAAGAACAAAGCGAGTCACAGACTTCGAATATTTTTCGTTTTATGATTGTATTTTGATCACTGTTTTACTGATTGATAGTCAGATAAATTCTTGACAAATTCCCATCACCACATTTTGTGAAGCGATCAGGGAATTAAAATAACTTTTGAAAATCAATCTGATGCATTATATCATTTCTACTTGTTTTCATTGTTTTGAAAAACTTTATTAATGAAATAGATAACCAAATAAATATAGCAAACAACACCAACGCAGTCTGGGTATTTCACTTAACTCTAGTTTTCTATTTGTGAAGTCGGAACACCCAAGCTCCAACCCAATAGGCTATTTGACAGTATGAAAAATAAAGTGTTGATAGTGATCTATTTAAATTATGCCTTTATAAAGCGTTATAGAGTAAAATAACTTGAAAAAAAAAAAAAAAAAAAAAAAAAAAAAATCTATTTTAAACGACAGTCACGTGACACAAATGGTCAGTATTGGTCGAATCTATTATGACGTAGCAAGCTTGTCAATATGTCATCCGCCGTTATTTAAATTGTCAATATTTAATATACATTTTTAGAACCAATACTTAACAGAATTGAGAATAATATTGTTATGGGTTCCACAGTCACTTCTGAATAATCTAGAATGGTTTTCAAAATCTTGTCAAATATCCCATTTTATGTTGGTGTTGTGAAAATGCAATACAAGTTTTGTGCCTTGATAGGGCATGATTGGATGCATAAGTTCCATAAGTAGGTAGTTTACCTACTTAACTGTGTCTGCGTTGATATCACGACTTATACAGACAAATAATGTTAAACTGGACATTGCTATATGGGTAGGTACAAACCTACGCCTTATCTACATAATTATGCATTCTCAGCAGTTAGGTATGAGAGTACCTTACTCTAGTATAGCTAAAGGTAGGCCCTTTTAGTAATTGGGTATTTGGGTAACCAGTTGGTATGAACAATTTAGTTACCTAGTAATTTACCTACATCCTACATGAAAAATATACCTAGGTACTTACAAACTACAGCCATGTAAATAATAAATAAATGGTTTTATAGCTACAGTTGTACAATGAAGATCTCTAAATTAAATTACCTATCTAGTAATGCACTTACCTATCATATACAAATTAACCAAGAATGGCTTGTACTTATATAAAATATATATATATATATATATGAAAGCGTTGTTAACTCTAAGTACGTGTTCAAACTTTTTCATAACTTTTATTGTTTGAGGTAGGTACGAAATATATGATGGGTTTATTTACAGCTAATAACTATTATCATATGAAATCTCTTATCCGTGCAAGTATAGTTAATTACTTATGTTAGCAAGCTTGTTTCAAATGAATTAAAGAATTGTTTTGAGTAGAGAATCATTTTATTAAAAAGTACATGCTATCTAACCAACATTAATAAATCATTAGTTCTTTGCTGACCAGATAAACTAGGCAATCATTGTACCAGCCGACCCTTCACCATAATAGCTAGAGAAAATGCTTTAAGATGTAGAGAATAGGAACATAGATTTAGAAGTAAGTAAGAAGTAGAAGAAGAAAGAGGTAGAAGAAAAAGGTTAATTAAACGAAGACAAAAAGAAATGAGAAGAAATATAATACACATAAAGGAGGCAGAGGGAGGATGGAAAATTCAAGCTAAAACAAGACAGAAAATTAATTGGAAACAGATGCTAATTAAACGATAATTTATTGTACTCGATTATTCTAGATTAAATGACTAAATTTTAAATTACAATTAGCCTAGAAGTATATTGTATTGATTTGTGAGCTTAGAAATATATTATATTGATTTGTGAGCTAGATTAGAAAAATAATTATAAAACATTATTGAAAGAGAGAGATGTGATGTACAAGTATGAATAAATGATTCGGCTAAACGAGCCGTCCGCTTCGCGGGTAGTTCGTTACTTGATGCCCGAACGCCGAGCGATGCGGGCGGGTCGCTTGCGACTGTTATAATGGAAGTCTGATATTTTATTGCCTTACCCTAGAAAGGTACAAGACACCACACATACAATACATTGCAAGTTAAATAAAATATTTTAAAAAGGATACACGTTTTGCTTGATTTTACAGTTGATTATAGCGCGGCTGAGAGGTTATTAATAGAGTTAAATTAAAAATTAAATTAACTATTAATAATTGGCAACCCTATGGAAACATTACGGTGTAAGCTTACCGTGACCACGACACTCTTGGATAGTTTGACTACAGTTTAGAATATGCACTAACGGTTGACTCCAATAAATACTGACAATATACGGTACAAATATTGCAGATACTGAACAGCTTTGAGTTTTCTATGGGTTTTCGCATCACTAGTTTTTTGTACCAATCGCCTGCGGTCCGTCCTGTATGCGAACGAAGTCGTGGGGTATTGTCTAATTACCCCATATCCTAAAGCTAATTGTAACCCGATCCGGCGAGGGTACGTCCGGTCGAGGTGTCAGTGTGATGTGTCAGACGATTGCTTCACACCTCGCAAGTGGTGTTTGGTTTCTTCCGCGAAATTCTAGCATAGGTCGTTACTACTCGTAGGTATGGCCTGAGAACCGTGTATCGGAGAGAGTGCTGTCAAAACACTCTGTACATTGCCAAGATTCTAATGAATAGGTAGTATAGTCATGACCTTAATCCCCAAGTACGGTAAACATCCAGGAGCAAAGATCCTTGAAGATATCTAAATGGGATAGTCAGAGGCTAGACATTACATTTGGCACACGCAAACATTTTGCAGTAGTTATAGCATTCCATACGTGATAGGGTTTAAGCCCGTCGCCAAGAATACTTTAGTTTCCTTCATCTGCATTTTATTACCGATCTTCTGATGTTTCGACTGGGTTATAACAGACGTGGTCGCAGGAAAACTCGTCATAAATATCTTCAATATCTATCACACTGATTTTGAAGAGATGTGGATTCCTGAGTCAGCACAAATGTTTGTATGATCTGCAAATATTTGATCCAGGTTAAGGTTTTGTAGTACCGGTATATACTCGACGACACAGAGAATTCTATTGTGGTCTGGACTATGATTGTGACTGTTAGGTATTATTTTATTTTTATTTTTGTCGCGGAAGTAGTTTGAATTAGAAAGAAATACCTACTCAGAAACATCTTGCAAGGAGTCTCTCGCTCCTCGGTCAACCCTCGTTTAATATAAAATTATAATAAGTAAAGGGTGCACGAGGCATTAGTCTTGTGAGGGGTGAGGGGAGTAGCCTAGGGCTGCTTGGCGTTCGGCTTTTTGGAGCATCCGGTCCGGCTTTTACATTAACAAATCAACCGGAAGAAGGCATTGAAAGGAGAATGTTAAAAATTGTTAATACATCTCGGTTACCAATAATTTTCACTTCACTGGAATGCGACCCCATCCCTCACTGAAACAAACTCAAACCGAGTTGTGGATAAATAGTACTTGAAAACAGTTAAAAAATATAATCACAAGGTTCTTATATCAAGCCAAGCTATTGTATGGCTAAATATTGGTCAAATAAACATTTATAAAAGAGATGGAATCACGACTGTAAACTCCAAGTATAATTTTGCAGTAGTTAAAATATTTAGTTTTAAAGCTTCAAAAAAGCGCTCATGATGAAGAGCATCTGAATTGTCTCGACAGACAACAAATACAAGAAAAAACGTGATAATTAGCCGTATTTATAGTTAGAATGTGTACGTACATATCCGGCTTTTTCAATAACGGGAGTATTTTTTAATCTGGCAGCCCTATTCCGGATCGATCCCGCGGGAATCCCTACAGGTCGGCGAGGTGTCCGGAGATTGCATTCGCACCTACTCAGGATGAATTTTAAAAGAAATGCCAAGTAGATCGAACACTCGCCTTTTACGACTCCGCAAGATTTACTGTTAGTTCGCTGAATACCAAAGTGATTTGGATATACTTAAAGGAAGAGATCTTTAAAAAAAATTTGTATCTGTGTTGACCACGTGGAAGGTACCTCTAGGTTGTGTGTTCGAATCCTGGCCATGCCTCAATCCCAGCTCAATGGATTTTTCGAAATAATTATATGTATTTTTTTTTTGCACTTACGAAATTAACTAGTTATTTTCTATCAGCCTAAATAATTAATAATTAATACTATTTTGAGCAAGTGTTAATAAATCCACTGATGCACGGCGGAGATTAGAACCCACGTCCTTCGAATTGAAAATCGAGGCCTCTGCCATTGAAAAACGAACCTCATAAAGCATCCACTCCACTAATGCAAATGTAGGTAAACAAATCGTTTAGTTATAAATCAGACGTAAAGAGCAGACCATTTAACTAATCGCTACACTCGCAACAATAAAACTTTAAAACGCTAAGCTATATGTACCTAATGGTTTTACAATTTGTATCCGGCAGGCTTTAATTACATTTCCATCACAAGCTACGCGATAGAAGCTAAAGAAAGGAGTACTATATTTTAATTCTTTTACAATTTTCTTTGGCTTGCAATCTGTCATGTATGGAATGCTAACTACTGCAAAATGTGGACATGTGGACATGTGCCAATTTAATGTTGGGACGTGCCTCTGACTAATTTTTTTAGTCGGCTTCAAGGAGTGCCTGGAGATCTGAGAGGATGTTTTCGTTCTTGGGGATTACAGTTGTGACCATATTTATTTATGTTTATTTTTTATTTTTTGCATTTACAACCTTCATAAATTATAATCGTAAATATGACAAATGTATGATGCTTGTGATTCAATAACATACCGTATGTTCAGTTGAAATTAAAACGGTCAAAAAATAATTGTACGTTTTGGATCAATTTCAGCATTATTAACATCTGTCAATGACAGCTATAATAAATGAGTGCCAATAGCTACCGTTTCGGTTGTTAGCTTTTCCTCCGCTCCCGTCTATCAGCAGTCATTATTAGAAAAAAATTAGTTGTAACCTATAAAAACAGTAATTTTGTATAGAGACGTCCAACAACAAGAAACAAATCTTTATAGTAGACTAGCAGTCCGCCCCGGCGTCGCACGGGTGTAATAATGATTTTATGGGTATTTTTTTATACGTTTTCATACGGATCTAATCCCTAATAGTTAGACATATGGTATTACATACTATTTTGTAGATTTTGATGTTTTCTATAAAACTGTAGTACATCACTTTGCTCTATAGTCAACAATTTCAGCAGCGTACGCGATTTATGGATTTTTTTAGATTTTTATCACACGTTGGGTTACATTATCGAAGTTTTCATACGGATCCCTAATAGTTAGACAAATGACATTGCATACTTTTTTGTAGATATTGATGTCCTCTTTAAAACTTTAGTACATCACTTTGCTCTATTGTCAACAATTTCAGCAGCGTACGCGATATAAGGATTTTTTTCACACGTTGGGTTATATTATCGAAGTTTTCATATGGATCCCTAATTGTTAGACATATGGTATTGCATATTTTTTTGTAGATATTGATGTCCTCTTTAAAACTGTAGTACCTCACTTTGCTCTATTGTCAATAATTTCCGCAGCAAACGTAATATCACTACATAGTATAAAGCAAAGTCGCTTTCCGCTTCCCGCGTCTGTATGTAATATGTATGTATGTCTGTATGTATGTTTGCTTATATCTTTAAAACTACACAACGGATTTTGATGCGGTTTTTTTTAATAAACAGAGTGATTCAAGAGGTAGGTTTATATGTATAATACATGCATAATATAGTAGAGAAACACTGATAATTTTAGAGGTTTTCATGTGATGTCGTAAATAAACACATTTTTTTGCGCTTACATTGCAAATGCTGGCTGAACCCCACGAGATATATCAAAATAATGTACTACAGTATTGTACACCTTAAAAACGTCTACAAAAAAGTCAACGATGGTATTAGAAATGTCTTACGCACAGCGAAGCGGGCACGGGTCAGCTAGTAAGGATTAAAATAAAAAACACACACTTTGGATTACATTATCGAAGTTTTCATACAGATCCCTAATATTTTTGAAAATATTCTATAGCCTATGTTCATCAGGGATAATGTAGGATTCTAATGGTGAAAGAATTTTTCAAATCGGTCCAGTAGTTTCGGAGCCTATTCGATACAAACAAACAAACAATCAAATCTTTCCTCTTTATATTATTATTATATATTATATATGTATATATTATATATTATATTAGTATAGATGAACTATTTTCCTAAAAATATATATAAAAAATGCTTTAAAAACGACTTGTTATCGTTCGTAGGTGGAGCGTGGCCCTTTTTGCGAACTATCAACAAGCAAAGGGTTGGTTGGTAGTTTAGCATTTTACTACTCTATTGATCGGAAGTTCTTCTGCATAATTAAACTAAGCTGAATATTTCGTAATAACTGCTGTTGTATTCTGTGGCCGATGAAAGCTTTTGAAAGGAGGTCGTATATTTTGGTTTTGTAGGTTTTAGGAACCGTTACAATCCTGTTAAAACCTATGATGTAGGCTTTGTTTTAGTTTGTTTACGAGTTTCGAAATAGCGTACTTTCAAAATTTGTAATCTATTTAAACGGCATGTACCTATGTAATATAAAAAGTCATGTATGTATGTATATCACTCATGTATAAAAGAACGGCTTAACCGATTTGGTCGATTTTCTTTGTTATATTCGTTATTTTCAGGACAAGATTTGTATATATTTGATAACTATTTCGAATAGTCCTGGTGCAATCGTTAGTGAAATATTCTTATTTCCCTTTTGTTCAACACAGACTAAATGACATTTTGCTCAAATATAAAAATAAGGCACCTGTCTGAAGCTACTGAAATAGAATCCTAAAGAAGCAAAGGCACAGGCTTGCAATCAGAAAGGCATCGAGGCAATTGTAGCAATCAGCCCCTGTACATGACAGCGTTGCCATGGCAACCGGGGTCAACGACCCACGCAACACCTCCGTAACAACCTGTCGTAGTTATTTTCATACATATTTGATTCATCATTGCATATTTGATTATGTCTTACGATTAACAGATAGTATCAGAAAGCGTGCATATAGTAAGAATGAGTTTGACAAAAAAATATATGAAACTTACTTCTAAGGTGGACGCAAGTTTTCCTAAACAGGATCGAAGATATACAACACTCAACTACCCTAATCTCATTGTACACATTCAACTATAGAGCACCGTAACTTTATGATACTTTTCACAACTCCCTACAACAAGCCAAATTCATAAACTAATTAAAAGGATGATGGTACAGCGAAAAAGTTCCATAAAAAAACCGAAAATGGAACAAAAACGTTCGCGTGCCGGTACATGTCAACGAATGCGGCCGGCCAGCGTGTTCCCAACGCACAAAGCGACCAATGTATTCTGCACCAAAAACAATACGAAATCAAGCAAAATTAAACCTTATTACGTAGTAACAAGTAACCCGAAAAAATAACAAAAGACGCACTCAACTTGGACGGATTGTACATTCAAATAGCATTTTCAAATTTTGCTGCGGAAAACTAGCTTTTCCACTGTTGAACTAAATGCCAATTTCCTTTTCACTCCTACCTTATTTCCTGAATTAAATCTAAAATTCAAAATATAGAGTCTAGAATCGTTTGATTCGAAAGGTAGACAATGCGCCACGCAATGACGTTTGCAGCTGAAAGGGATAAAGAGGATACTTGGTAGGAGTGAAAGAGATGGCGTTAGAGGGATCTGAATAGGGGTGCATGTAAGCCGAAATGTAAGGCGTTAGAATCGATCTTGAAGATGATGCTGAAGGTTAAGGCGACTATGCCAGTAAAAGTTGGGAATAAAGTATGGAATGGGAATAGGAAAATTGTTCGGATGAAAATGCCTTTTCAGTTTCTGCTTTCTTTTTATAATTTTGAGGGTCGACTCAATGAACTCAATATTCTGCTGTTATAGTTGCCCTAAGGACTTGTATAATTTCCACAATGTCCTTTGTCAAAAGTCATTGTACTGCAAAAATAGGTAAAAACACTGATTCGTCATATTTTTGTGAAGACCGAGTAGATATTTATTTACCTATTAATTTTTTTTTTATTTAGTCTTTTTCTTAGAAACAGAATAAAAAATACTGTTTATCGTCCCCCAACTATTCAATTGAACAATGGCGACCCGTTTTGTCTTATGTTTTACTTATATTTATTCTTATACTTATATTTTTTATACTTCTGTAACTTACCAGAAAATTTAACTTTCAAAGCTTCAAGGTACTGAAAGTATTTTTTTTTGGCTTTTGATTTATCTATCAGTTGATCAGTAAGAACAACCAAAAGAAATGAAGTATTGTCTCACCCACATAGATCGAGAAGGATTCCTTTGAGCTCACTTAGTGGGCGCAAAAAGAAGGGGTAACGCCAGCAAAGGGAATGCGTGATGAGCTACGGATCGCTTGTTTACAACTTCCAACTTTTGCTCACGACTATAATTCCGACTTCTTCCAATGAAGAACGCGGAGTAAAAATACACTTGACTTGACAAAACTATAAAAACACAGATATATTTGACTCTACTCTTCTTTCGTCTTTGGTACAGCTCAGTTGGTAGTAACTCTGCCTTCAGCGCTGTAGGTTGTGGGTTCGATCCCCACCCAGAGCAAATATTTGTGAGATGAACATAGATGTTTGCTCTGTGTCTGGGTGTTAGTATGTATCATATGTATGTATTTACAAAAAAAAGTATATAAGTATTCTATCAGTTATCTAGTTCCCATAGTACAAGCTTTGCTTAGTTTGGGGCTAGATGGCGATGTGTAAAATGTCCACCAATATTTATTTATTTATTTATTTATAGGTACCTATTATATATGCAGTTTAGCAATAGATATGTTACCTAAATGAAATAAGATCTCGACTGTAATCCCCAAGTACGGTAAACATCCTCAGATCTCCAGGCGCTCAGATCCTTAAACGTGCTTAAAGGTAATGAGAGGCACATCCAAATATTATATCTTGCAGATGTCCACTTTTTGCAGTAGTTAGCATTTCATACAGGACAGGTAGCAAGCCCACCGCCAACTAACCAACTGGTATTCTCGCGATGTTTTCCTTCATCGTTCTGAGCACATGTTAATGCGCATATCATTTTTTCGAATTGAAAAGTCCATTGAAGCACGGCCGGGATTCAAACCCACGATCTTCGGATTGAAAGTTGAGGTACCTTCAACTCAGCCAACACGGCAATTTAGTACCTCCTCCAAGAAAACCAAAAATAACCAAAGATAAAGAAAGAACGGCTTAACTCTTTCTTCTTTACCTTATCCCACGTCCTCGTGGGGTCGGCACAACATGTAGATAGATGTTGCTAATGGATTTGGCTTTAGGTATTTTAAAACCGGCCGCCTGCCTACCTCCTTGGGACGTCAACCCTCCTTAGCAACGGCATATTAACTAATTTAGAAAAGAATATTAAGAAAAATAAAATGTTTTATTTCAACTTCAAAATACAAACAATAACATAAATATCATAGGATAACTAGCTGCTCGCCCCGGCACTGGTGGTACCTGGATGAAAAGTAGCCTATTGTTTGATGTATAAGCCATATTACTGTAAATTTTCATTTCAATCCGTTCAGTAGTTTTTGCGTGAAACAGTAGGTAACAAACACACACACACACACACTCCCACTAACAAACTTTCGCATTTATAAAACTAGCCGACCCGTGACAGACGTGTCCTGTCAAATTTCGATAATGGAATAGAAAAGACTGAATGTTTTTAGTTTGTGGTGTCAGATTTGTTGCACACCAGCGTCATCTATACCAAAATCATCCCTTTTGCGTTTTTTATCATTTTGGGGATGTTTTTCATATTTTAAAGTAGTCTATGTTTTCATATTTTAAAGTACTTAGTCTATGTAGTTACAGCCTGATTCAGGCACAAACATACATACAAACTCACAAACTTTCACATTTATAATATTACTAGCGACCCGCCCCGGCTTTGCACGGGTAGCATGTTATTATACATATAAACCTTCCTCCTGAATCACTCTATCTATTAAAAAAAACCGCATCAAAATCCGTTGTGTAGTTTTAAAGATATAAGCAAACATACATACATACGCGGGAAGCGGAAAGCGACTTTGCTTTATACTATGTAGTGATTAGGATTAATAGGATTTGTTAAATACATAGGAACATATTATGAACCTTACACATACAGCGGAAATTAAGTGCCCGACTGCTCAAATGATCAACTTGTGCAAGAACTAATAGTCTACATCTGCTTACGCTTGACTAAAGTTCTCAAGAGCTTCCAGTGATCTACATCTTACTCTAAGCTTCAAGACTTTGAAGCTTTACTAACTACAGGCTAATCTGCGGCTCCACTTGAAGATTTCACTGTTGGTGGATTGCATCCTATCCTATCCTGCCTTTCATTAAAGACCAGCTGATTCGGCTTATAACCGACTTAAAACGCAAGTCAGTGACAATAGACATTTTAGTATTATTAGTGCGAATGTATGTCAGCAAGTTTGGATGTTGGTTTAAAAGGCATAGGAAAGCACATTGATTACTTATTAATTCAATACCATGCGAGCGCTTTTACGTCTTAAATAAAATCGCAACAAAATAATTTAAACTACCATGGTCGTTAACCATTTTAAATAGGAACACAGCTAATTACAACATATTTAATTTTGGTGTGTATTGCTGACGTTTGAGAATTTACCGATCTACCGTTGATCGCGGTCGCGGGCGATGCTCATGATGCAGAGCATCTGAATTGTCTCGAAACGTCAGCAATACAAAAAAAACCGGCCAAGTGCGAGTCGGACTCGCGCTCGAAGGGTTCCGTACCATTATCTATAAAAACGGCAAAAAATCATGTTTGTTGTATGGGAGAGCCCCCCTTAAATATTTATTTTATTCTTTTTTAGTATTTGTTGTTAGAGCAGCCACAGAAATACATAATCTGTGAAAATTTCATCTGTCTAGCTATCACGGTTCATGAGATACAGCCCTGTGACAGACAGACAGACGGACAGACAGACAGACGGACAGCGAAGTCTTAGTAATAGGGTTCCGTTTTTACCCTTTGGGTACGGAACCCTAAAAACGAGGTAATTAGCCATATTTCTATTTCAAAATCACAACAATCTCTCACTTTAAAACGAGTTACCTCAGTTTTTTAGTTGTTAGGCGTATCGGATGGTCCCTGATCAGGGTTCTGGCTAGTTAAGTAGCTGAGAAGTTGGTGGGATCTTTGTTTTGAAAAATAGTGGGAAAAGTTATAATTGAGTGTTTTTATACGAGTCTACCGAGACGGTTTGTTATTGGAATAATACTCGTGGGTTTTTATGTATTACTGAACTCAAATATGACAGGAAATCTAGTATTACCTCCTTATTTTAGTTATTAAAATAGTATTTGTTTTTTTTATATTTGCTACTAGCTTTTACCCGCGACTTCGTCCGCGTAGATTCAGAAAAACGATTTTCCTCGACTTCATCGTAATACATTTAAATTCCCGGAAATCAATATAAATTACTGTGGAAAAAGTAAGAATTTTGACTTTATGCTATCTATAAATGAAATTTCATTAAAATCGGCCAAACGGTTTGGCTGTGATAACGTCAATGACAGACAGACAGACAGAGTTACTTTCGCATTTAAAATATTAGTAGGTATAGAAGTGTATGTAGAAAAGATTATATAAAGTTTTTGTGTAAAAAATATTTGCACGAAAACGCTGGTGCAAAATTACCAATTTTGTTCTATCAATGTACTGGTGGTCGGCGATTATTAGCCTCAAACAAGTTACGTTGTATGTTCCCAAAATGACATACCCATAAGAAGATAGGCTCGATCTTATGATCTTGACATGAAAGACCCTCGTTAGACATCATCGTTACAGCATTACAAGACCGATATGTCACGCAACCCTTTTGTGAATGATGTGCTTATTCATCGGGAAACTTATTTTGCTTATAATAAGTAAAAGTATAATAGAATTCGGGTTATTTTATATCATTTTTATATGCATAAGCACGCATTCAGCACCTATCTTACAAACCTTAGTGGTTTTTTAAGTGCTAGGTATATTACTTATTTATTTATTTATTATAGGTATCCAACAGTGATAACACAGTACAAGGTAAAATAAAGCATAGGGTAACTTAAATCTATGCGTATCACTAATTACAGAATACCACAGCATGCGTTATTACATTTATTACCTACCTTTTAGTACCTATATAATTTTTTTACATTTTAATATTTTTAGGTTATTTTCCCTCTTCCTCTACAACTTAAAAATTGGACTCAAATGATGCTGAATCAATGCATGATAGACAAAAGTAATTTTAAATGCGTCTAAAAACTCCGCATAACTGCTCTTTTACTACGAATTTCAAAAGTTTGAACACAACACACGCTTTTGTATGAGACATCGTCGAAAAACTGAAGCATTTTTCTCAACCCCACTCAACCAGCTGCTATGGCGTCTTGCTTTTTAAGCGGCCGTCAAATACCGACCGTCAAATCACTATATAGAGACACTAGCAGTCCGCCCCGGGTGTAATAATGATTTTATGGCTAATTTCCTTACACCTTGGGTTACATTATTGAAGTTTTGGTAGAGGTCCCTAATTTTTTCTAGTAATAAATATAGCCTACGTTATTCAGCAATAATGTAGCATTCAAAAGGTGAAAGAATTTTTGAAATCGATTCAAAAGTTTTTGAGTTTATTCGTTACAAACATAAAAAATCCAAAAATACAATTTCCTTGATCGCGGTCGCGGGCGATGCTCATGATGAAGAGCATCTGAATTGTCTCGAAACGTCAGCAATACAAGAAAAAACGTGGTAATTAGTTGTATTTCTATTTAAAATACAATTTCCTCTAAATAATATTAGTATAGTAGATATAGGATTATGCAGCTGATGCGCGTTTTACGACAGCACCGTTAGTTTAGAAAAGGATGGCTTTAGGATGTCAGTAACTTTTGATGTCACTCAAAGCTACTGAAGCTAATTCCGCGACCGAGTCGCATAATGTCGCGACTTGCGGCTAATTATCACGTCGTGTATAGAGTTCAGTTGGAGTAGAACGTTATGGAACGATGTGTAGAGTCGCTCTGAAGCTTTCGGTTGAATGGAACTGTTGGTGCTACGTCATTAATGGGGAATATGCTGATATTTTGATGCATGATTATAAGGCAGACTGATAAGAATTCTGAATTCCCAAAGAGGATTGACGTCAGGCAGGCGGCCGGTTGTAAGACATATGCCAAATCTCGCAACATGTTGTGCCGTCCCCACATTTAGTGGGAAAAGGAGAAGACAATGATGATATGGCAGGCTGATCAAAAGAAATACAAATTGTCCAACAGTATGAATATTAAAACCATGCTAAATATAAAAGCATCGGAAGAAAATCAGTAGCATCATATATATCTAGTACATCGGTACATGTCTGAGAAAGGACCACAGAGTGGAACTCACATAGCATAGCACTAAGTAGTTGTCGTGGTGGACCCAGGATTTACTTGGCTGGATTATTGGCTAATTGATTTGGCTAATTACGCAATTAAAAAATCGGGTGATCGGAAACAGACCAAATGTAGAATCAATAGCTACCTACAATTCCTGACTACCCCAAACTCAGTAGCGATGTAGTTTGAGGACCGCGCGGCACAATCAAAGCGGCACAGATCAAAGGCGGTGTAATGGCTTTTTAGCGGGGCGAGTGGAGGGCGCCAAGTAGCTTCCCCGCACAATAGATACAGCAGATAGACTTACAATGATTTAGAATTATACAAAGGAAAATCAAGAAAGAAAGCAATAATCGTATGTTTTCGAAAGTTATAAATTCAGACCAGTTTCACAACAAATAACTGTAATTAGTAAACTGATAAAGTTACATGCCTTACAGTAGGTACAGGAATGTCATACATGTGTAATATAATATGTCAATAGATTTAAATAATAAAGCTGTACGTACAACATTGAAAAACTTCTCTACCAACGACTGTGTGCTTTAGATCTGCGAAAATACTTCATTAAACGGCTTCACTGAGTCTAGATTTACCTTTATACCCTGATTGGTTGGTGTTTCTATAACCAGTGCGCGTCAGCTACCGGCCATTAGCTAGGATGTTTCAGCCGTATGATAGTCGATATACTGTGTTGTAGAAAACCGTGTTTTTTGCCAGATTATTCTAGGCTTGGTCGCGAGGAACAGGTGTAGCTTCACCTAGCTTCTAAGACGTAAGACGTTTCAAACTGATCCTTGTGATTTTTTTGAAATAAATACCTTTTGACTATGAAACCTTGGCCATAGAGCAAAAATGTCCATTCTATCCATTGTTAGGTGGGTATCGGTTTTGTTCGGCGCTCGTTGTTTAATGAATGTCACTTGTGATGTCTCGCGCTGGAGTGGGAGCACAGACGCATGCGGTACAAGAGCAGGTAGCTAGCACCACTATTTAACGCTATCGAATCAATAGGCAGCAGTTATCCATCACCCAAAATACCGACGCCGTTCTTGGTGCCGTTGCACGAAATCACTATAAATGATTTAAATTTGGCTTTTAAGATAGTGATAGCGTAAGAAACTGGTGCTAAGGGCAGGCACGCACCAGGCTACTTGACTTCCTCAAAGAATCATGGTCTGGCTAAACTTCAGACGGATAAAAAATATCATAAACTGGAAATTTATGATATTATTCATCAGGATATATTTCGAAAGAATTTATGGGCGTTTTTATCATCAGACCACTTACAGCTGTGGCCTGAGCATGAACCACTATCGTATCGACAACGTGTCAGTTTTAACATTTTAAAAACTGACACTTTTTGTATAGTGTCAATTTTGGCATTTGGACGATACGTTTTCGATACGATACTGGTTCACTGTAACCCCCCTGATACCATTGGGATATATCGTGGGTATCAGAAACTATGAGTACCATGGTAGTACCACAACATCCAGATACGGAACAAGTATTTTTGGATCATGCAAATGATCGAACCGCCACCTTTTGCGTCTCGGCAGATCAAGGTTTGTTAAAATCTATTTAATAATGGCACTGAAATAAAATAGGATCACGACTTTAATCCCTAAGTACGGCTGACATCCTCTCAGATCTTTGAAGATGTCTAAAAAGTTTAGCAGAGGCACTTCCAAACATTGTTTGACACAATACCCATATATTGTAATCGTTAGAATTACATCTAACGATTGTATAACTGTGAATCCTAGGTTACTTAAATAAATAAATAAATAAATACGTGACAGGTTGCAAACCCAAAATATCGCGTAGTACATTATATTTAAGCAGTCGACAAACTGAACTTTAAAGCATAAAACGTGTGAACGTCTCCAAGCCTCTCGTCTCTGTGGGAGTCAGACGGGCAGTTTGTTTGCGTCTAGAAATTAGCATTGCGTCGCTTTACGGTGACTACTTGTGTGTGCCTACTCTGGACTTGCCATGTTGCCATCTCGTATCGATCTCATCTCGTTAAATGCAAAATAGTCTTCGAGGAATACAGTCTATGTTTCATCGATCTTGTCTACTGAAAATGTTAAAAGATCGGTCCCGGCTTTAAAATTAAGACATGACAGAGGACTTATGGCGACCTATACTACTAACTCATACAATAACTTAGGGTTTGAATAATTAATCCGTATCAAAACACGTGCCTTGAAGGAAAACATAGCGAGGAAACCATATTAGTTAGTATATATACATAAGGCGATGGGCTTGCAACCTGCCACGTATGAAATGCTAACTACTGCAAAATGTAAGGATGTGCAAAATACCTTCTAGACATCTTCAAAGGATGTGCGCCAGGAGATCTGAAAGGATGTCTACCGTACTTGGGGATTACAGTCGTGATCCTATTTATTTTATTATATTTTATTGAAAAGTAGGTAAATGAGGCTTTGGGTAGGAGAGCGATTAAATAATAGCGTTGAACAAAACATATCGCGCACTACATAATCTGCTGACTATGTAAGAAGTAATTTTTCGTTTGCGCTTGATTGGCAATCTTGGAAATAATCATTAATTGCATTAAATAAAGCGTCTTAACCCTGACCGCACATATTACAATTTTGTTTGCTAAGTATTTCGCCTCATTTACCTATCATTATTTTCACTCACTCATTATAATCTATACGAATATTATAAATGAGAAAGTAACTCTGTCCGTCTGTCTGTCTGTGAGTCGTGACGTTATCACGGCGAAACCGCTGGACCGATTGTGATGAACTTTCATATAGAGATAGTTTGAAGTCTTGGGACGGACATAGCCTACTTTTTACCTAAAATTATCTTTTCATTTTCAGGAATTTCAATGTTTTGCGATAAAGCCGCCAAAAGTTGATTTTATGAATCTACGTGGAAAAAGCGAGCTAAAAGCTAGTTAACTATAATTTAGACCTACAGATTACTTTAACACAATTTCTGGGGTTTGCTTGAAATCGTCTTAAAAACTAGGTAGGTAAATATGCCACAAGTCTTCAAATTCTATCAGGCAACAAACTCGACTGTCGGCTCGGTGTCGATTATATTATTTCTCGGTGATCCTATTCGTACTTGTAAATCTTCAATGAAGTGACCGAAATTGTGCTGCCAGTGGCCTGAGCACGAATCATTATTACCTTACCATACGATAATGCTTCACCTGCAGGTCACAGAATGAGAAACTTCTTCCACTACACCGACTTTAGATAAAAGTGTATCGAAACAAACTCGTCTTCGAGAATAAGTCGCAAGGAGCGGAGACAGCCGTGGGCGCGACCCACATCCTTTCAAACACACGCCGCATCTCTGTTTGACATCGCAATCGCACACAGATACCGAGATGAATTCACTTTTCAGCCTTTCTTCCGCTGCGAGCAAAGGAATGTATTTTCTTTGGAGCTGCTCATTCGACACCATACGAGTCGGCTACAGAAGTTTATACTCCTAAAAACTATTGAAACCTATTTGTGCTGTCTTCTGGGAATGCCAACTGACTTTGTAATGCAAATAGATGTCAAATTAATTATTTGTTTTAAAATTGTCTCTCTTACGGTAGGTATTATAACTTTGTTCTTCGGTTTAACGATATTTTACTAAGTGTAGAGTCTTGTAAGGGTAAATATAAGGCTGTGCCAGTCTTCTTAGCTATTAGGTAATATAAAAGCTGGCAAAAGTTGGTTCACAGTATTAAGTTTTTCTCGTCATAGGTATTCATAGTAGAGAAAGCCTAATGTTACATCTCTACTACTAATTACAAGGAAATTATTAGACCAATTTTGAAAATTCTTTCGCCTATCAAAAGCTAAATCATCAGCGAGTAACAAAGGTCATATTTTATTTTTATAAAAATAAGAGATCCCCACGAAAATTCAAATAATGGTGGCGATTCTGTTGTGTCCAAACTAAAAGTTAAAATTCCTAAAAACGATCGTTCTTATTTCTTTTACTTTAAAGTCTAAATTTGCGTAACATCAAAATGACAGTCCTAAAGCTTAGGATATTTTAGCCATTTCTCCATTTTATTTCGCATATTTGACACAACCAAGTGTCATCTTAGTCAACACCAATTTACATGTTGATTAAATTTAGCTTGACGTTTCTAAATCACTAACAAAAACTAACATTTATATAAAACTATGCTAAATTTTAGAACTGTCACTTTGATGTTACGCTAAATTAGACTTTAACGTAAAGGAATAAGAGTCATCGTTTTTAGGAATTTTAACTTAGGCGTGGACACAACAGAATCGCCACCAATGTAACCTGAAGTATCAGAGAAACGTAGGGCAATTTTATTAAAAAAAAAATTGAGATTCTCACTAAAATTGCATTAATACAACCTAAGGTATAAAAAAATTGCCTATAATCTTCATTAGTAAGCCCTTGCGAAGCCAGGGCGGATAGCTAGTACATAATATTAGTAGGATGATCATGAAGATATATTGATATATTGACGTGATGTGTGTGACATTCTAATAATCAAGTTTGATTATTATCTATCACAACATCCGGACTACATCAAACAGTAGCTATTCAACCCAACCAATGTTTAGTTCGACTTCATCCCTTCGCAAAACTTACAAGACAATTATTATACCCCACTTAATCACTTTTCAAAACACAAGCAAAATCAACCTTATCTCAATAGAGGTATGATCTAATGGGCGAAGCTGATTTAGTTTAGGGTTCAGTGAGCGCTAATACTTATTGACAGAAAACACAATTTCCGGTGGGGTTCCGCACGATTTGCAGGTAATTGCGAACGTGCCCGTGACTTCATGAATGTTAGGTATTAGGTATGTATTACGCGGTCACTGATTGGATCACTAATCTGTACACTATCATTTTCGTTTATGTAAAATGCCATCTTACTTCATGACGAGATTTCAAGTTATGAAACTATTTGGGTTAACGTAGTCTACTGCAAAATAGCAAAAATAATCTTCGAAAGCCTTTTCTTGTTAAAATAATGAAAAAAACTAATTTTTCATAATAAAAAAATTAACAATAAAAAAATAAGGAAATGCAAAAACGTGCGTCGGCCGGGAATCGAACCCGGATCAACTGCTTGGAAGGCAACTATGCTGACCATTACACCACCGACGCAGCTGAGCAGCGTCTTGAAATTAGTAAAGTAACTATGATAAAGTTTTTATTGTTCGTACAATAAAATCAGAGAGGTTCAAACTCAATACTACCGATACTTCTGTGAGACACGTAGATAAGGACACATTTTTTTTCCACGAAGTAAACCTTATCACTATGATACACCTACCTATAGATACCTATAGATAGAAACATCCGATCGATAATACAATCACTGTCAGTTGCTACCTTAGATAAGCCTAAAAAAACTATTTATTTCCGATAACGATATGAATAACCGGATTATTTCCTTTCTGGACGCCATGTCCTGTATTTACTTACACGTGTAGGTACTTTGGTAACTTATCGATAACAGAGGGTTAGGTAAACAGTTGACATGGTATTTTGGGATTATCATCAGTTATTGAGTTATAAGGGCACACCTTGATTTATTGATCAAACACCATAGTTGATAACCTATCCTAACCTATTAAACTGTTCTCTTGTATTCACACAATTACGTTTAAAAAAGTAAAAACAAAACCGACTTCATGCATGTTGTTACTAATTGAATTGAATAAGTCCAATACAAAATGTCATCCCTTATTAGTTCACCCTTTAAGGGTGAACTACAAGTGATATTTTTCCCATTTTTAAACGGGACCACACGGGAAGCACCAGTTATAATATAACAAACATAAAAAAAAATCTAACCTTTTTTCGAAGTCGGTTAAAAAGTAAAAGCAAAAAGTGTGACGGAAAAGATGAGAAGCAATAGGTTAGCGTGGTATGGGCATGTTATGAGGAGGGAAGAAAGACACGTACCTAACGAGAAGAATGTGGAATGATGTAGACATAGTGGTAGGTCAAAGTAAGATGGATGGACTGCGTGAAAGTTGACAAGGGTAAGAAAGGAGTGAGTGATGAAATGACGGCTGATATAGGTAAATGGAAGATTTACACATGATATGCCGACCACACTTGAGTGGGATAAGAGCAGGAAGATGATGATATTTAAACAGTTCTTCTACTATTGTATCATCACTACATAGTATAAAGCAAAGTCGCTTTCCGCTTCCCGCGTATGTATGTATGTATGTTTGCTTATATCTTTAAAACTACCCAACGGATTTTGATGCGGTTTTTTTTAATAGATAGAGTGTTTTTGCCGCATTCAGGAGGAAGGTTTATATGTATAATAACATGCTACCCGTGCGAAGCCGGGGTGGGTCGCTAGTTTTACATATAAAAGAGGTAGTGAGTGTTTATCGGGTGTATCTAATGATGATGACATGTCTATTGCTGTCTCTCATTTTATTTATACTAGCCGTTTCATGTTTGCTACCCCCCATGGCGTGATGCCCTAAGCAATTGCTTAATGGGTTAATCCGAATCCGATTACGACTTCTAGTGTTTTAATTTGTACATCATTTCGGTGGCATTTTAACCATCAGCCTGAGCACGAACCTCTATCGTATCGACAACCTATCGTCCAAATGTCAAAACTGACTCTTTTTGTATAGTAAAAGTGTCAGTTTTGTCATTTGGACGATACGTAGTCGATATGATAGTGTTTCATGCTAACCCCCCGTATCATAGTATATACCGTAATCGTATCGTATCATAGTGTAGGAAAATGGAACGGAAGTGATGAAGTGATT
This sequence comes from Hydriomena furcata, assembly GCA_912999785.1. Lineage (NCBI taxonomy): Eukaryota > Metazoa > Arthropoda > Insecta > Lepidoptera > Geometridae > Hydriomena > Hydriomena furcata. Next base: position 13,119,549 of record OU538832.1, on the reverse strand, counting down.
TTATTGTTTGACTCGACATTTTAAAGAATACCTACCGCCATAAATTATCTTCAGAACACTTTTACATAACTTTTCATTTGTAAAAATTGCTTCAACAGTAGACTCTTTTAATAGTAGTTTATGCAACTGTCATATAAGGAAGGGTATTAAAACACGAGTGTGAGTTTATGAAACGAGCGCAGCGAGTTTCATAATAGTAACGAGTGTTTTAATACCCGTGTTATATGCAGTTGCATACACTACTTTATCTTCACATATCCATTTTTAACTTTTAATTTGTATTTTAAAAACAAAACACATTGCGAAACATTAAATTCACGCGTACGTGTATTGTCACAGTGAACTTGCCGCCATTAAAATCTAACCAATAAGAAGAGCGCAGCTGCGCGCGCAGGGCCAATCAGGAGCGAGCGCGCGCTGTTCTTTTTTTATTTAATTGGCACAATATCTTACCAAAGAGTTTTGTGTATGTAAGTTTAGTAGTTTCACGTATAACCCAACTGTTTTCAAAATCCAGCCTAATATCAAAATTTTATACAACTTGTATGAGGATTTTGACATAAGGCTTGCCAGGTTAATTGGTCGCGTTTTATTGATGTTATAATGAGATTTTACGATATCGATGTGGATATTATACCATCATGTGAAATTGCTTAAATTTAGTGTTTTGTTGTCTACGCTATAACAGTAGTAATTATAAGTCAAGTATTGGAAACATAAGTAGAATGTTACAACATTAGTGTAGATAAAGATAATTATGACTCTTAAACAGCTGGACCTATTATCATATTTTTTTAAAATGTTTCTCGAAGTCCGGGAAAGGTTTTATGGAGAGAAAAAATGAAATTTCTCACAAGAACGGGATAAACGCGGGTGAAACCGCTGGTATAAATAAAATGAGAGACAGCAATAGACCTAAGCCTACCAATACCTACTAAGCTTTTCCAAACTGACTGAAATTAAACCCTTCGGCTCATCTGTAGCCAAAATGACGTGATGGATTTTAATAACGAGAATACCTACTACAGTCATGATCTTATTCATTGAATATAAAATGTTGATTGTACTAGAGACGTTCTAGTTTTTACTATAAACAATGTTCACTCTCGACACAGCAATCGGAACTAACCTATGCGCAGTCGGATGCATATTTCAGCTGTCGCCCAGCGCAGCGGTCTCTTGAACCCCTACAATTCCATCACAACGAGGGATGTCACTAGTCGAATAAAATAATAAGAAATGACATTTCTTAGTAACGTAATTTGGTTACAATTTTGTCATAGATATGCTATTATGGCAAACTTTCTGAAGCGGACAGACAGACAATCTGTCCTATAAAAATATTAATTTAATTTGTCCCATTGTAACACACGGAAAGTGACAGTTAAAACTCAATCAAGTTTAAAGTGAGTCTTCATTTAAGTTGCTTTCGCATCTTCACTACATAGTATAAAGCAAAGTCGCTTTCCGCTTCCCGCGTCTGTATGTATGTTTGCTTATATCTTTAAAACTACACAACGGATTTTGATGCGGTTTTTTTTAATTGATAGAATGATTCAGGAGGAAGGTTTATATGTATAATAACATGCTACCCGTGCGAAGCCGGGGCGGGTCGCTAGTTAACAATATAAGACATTAGGAATTTATTAGTTTTCGTTCAAAGCTTTCTTCAAGTAGTGTTTTTTGCCTGATTCTATTAGGAATAGGCGTATTTTCATCTACCTTCTAAAACGTTTCAAAGTGATCCTTGTGATTTTATTGAAATAAATATCTTTTAACTTTGACTGTACCTACATCTCTAAACCGACAATTATGCATGAGGAATGTGATGAGAGTGAATGGGAAACAGGCGTGATTTATTGTATGTAACTTTGACCTTGCCTTATTTTTAAATTAGGTTTATCTTATCAGGTAATTGTTTTTTTTTTTTTTGCGCCATCTAAAAATAAATGGCACTCGGCCCTTCGGTCCCCATCAGGTTAGGAAAGGAAGAAAGTAGGATAGAATAAAGTTTTTTACTTAAGTACTTGACATCTTAATTTTCTTAATGCTTGTTTATCTTCTTACAATATTTTGCTTAATACTTTTATAATTCTTAGTTTACATATTTTTTAGGGTTCCGTACCCAAAGGGTAAAATCGGAACCCTATTACTAAGACTTCGCTGTCCGTCTGTCTGTCCGTCTGTCCGTCTGTCCGTCTGTCCGTCTGTCCGTCTGTCCGTCTGTCCGTCTGTCCGTCTGTCTGTCTGTCACAGGGCTGTATCTCATGAACCATAATAGCTAGACAGTTGAAATTTTCACAGATTATGTATTTCTATTGCTGCTCGAACAACAAATACTAAAAACAGAATAAAATAAATATTTAAGGGGGGCTCCCATACAACAAACGTGATTTTTTTGCCGTTTTGATAATAATAGTACGGAACCCTTCGTGCGCGAGTCCGACTCGCACTTGGCCGGTTTTTTTAGTTGGTATCATTATTTGACAGTGGTTGTGCTGGCTTATCAGGTCATCGCTGTCGCTGACACACCCCTAACACGCTACCATGACGTCCTGCCGCAGACACATTGCTCGAGATCATCCCTACGCGCGGGATTCGGGACGACATCAACGATTTATTGCGGTCAATGTGATTCCTTGCTTTGACTGGCTGCATGTCCTCGTTTTAGTACTTTGAACTGAATGTCTTAGGTCACCAAAACCTAGGGTTCTAACATAAATGCGATTAACATATTCAGCGGAACACCACCGCATATAAATTTACTAGCTGCTCGCCCCGGCTTTGCACGGATGGTACCTGAATAAAAAGTAGCCTATATGTGTTATTCTGATGTATAAGCTATATTACTGTAAAGTTTATTTTAATTCGTTCAGTAGTTTTTGCGTGGAAGAGTAACAAACACACACACACACACATACCCACTTACAAACTTTCGCATTTATAATATTAGTAGGATAATAATCTTTAGGTATTTAATTTATTAACTTAGTGCTAAGATTAATATTACGGATTAATAGGTATCTATGTAATGAATTATTATAGATAACAATTTAGACTTTGCATGTACTAGGAAGAGATAACTAAATAAGGATACTTAAGTATCCTTATGATGAATAATATATATGAATGATGATATGAATAATCAAAAGTATGAACTTAAAATCGGAAAATATATAAATTATAAATAAATTAGCATGAATCGCCGCAATATATATAAAGGATAAGGATGCCTTTGATGAATTATGGAAGATGAATAATGACCTTTACTATAAACATATCACAATTTGATAAAGAGCTTTGTTTTCATTACCCATTAAAATAGAAGCACCAATATTTATTATCAGCTCTTTGATTTCCAAATTATTACAACATCATTTAATTCGAGGCGCAGGCGATCATAATTTCTGTGAATGTTTATTTGAACAGATGTAAACGTACTATATCAGTTCGTAACTGCCTCATAGACGGATAAGGGTACCTATTGCTACATAACTAATTCACGCTTCAGCAACCTCCTATCATGTCAAAATGCCAGAATGTAGAAACACTATTGAGAAAAAATAATTTATCTAGATTGACGTAATGTCATGAAGGATGACGTCTGAATAAAGATTCGTGGTAATTAATGAAATACGCTCTTCAATCTCACTGGTACGCATGCTGAAGCGTGCATAATTATGTAGCAAAGTCCTCGGCCCTAAACTGCCTCACCGACAGACAAACGATCCGACAGTCTGGTTTCTATGAACGTCAACATACATTAGCGTTTACTAAATAATGATAAAATAAGAGCCGCGTCGATAATAATTCCACATGCTTGTTTTTATACTGTCGAGGTTCAGAAGCGTGTTCCAAAGTTACAACTGCCTTGATGACGTGTTAATAGCTTCGTTAGAGTATTGGTACCTATCTACCTACCTACTTACCTACCAATGTTTGTTCCACACACAGTCTTCCGTGCAGAGTCCGGAACGGACAGAATAACATCCAAGAACTACAAATGTTTTTTTAAAATCTTTTATTAAAATGTGGTTTGTTCAGATAGATTGAAGTGCCTTAGTTGAATGAAAGATGGAAGATGAAGGTGAAAACATATTCATAGTTCATTTCAAAAACAATCAAATTCAAAATTCAAATTCAAAAATCATTTATTTCAATAAAATCACAAGGATCACTTTGAAACGTCTTAGGAACTAGGTGAAGCTACGCCGATTCCACGCGACCAAGCCTAGAAGAATCAGGCAACAAACACGGCTTGGGGTCTACCTTTTTTTTATGATCCTTTCCTTAATGCTATGTAGAGCTCCAGTGTGGTGCCAATCGAACAAGGTGAAGGCTCAAACAAGAATAATAATTAAAAGTACCTACTACTCAAGTACGTACAGCAATAAAAAAAATAACTAAAGAGCTTCAGCACAAATTCAAAAAGCAACACACGCTACACTTGATTTAGAATTAAAACTTACAGATAAAATAACTATTTGCTTAAAAATAATTAAAGTTACGTTTGCTTAAATAAAAGTTTTTCGTATTTCAAAGTTGGTTATGTTTTATTCGCGCATCAATTCTACGTCTACAGCAAATTTCATCTTAATCCGTTTTGTCGTTAAGGCCTGATTGAGGCACAAACATACAAACAAACTCACAAACTTTCGCATTAATAATATTATTAGAATGGCGCCCTCTAGAGGACAAGAACAGGTCCGTATTAAATCCGGACGAGTGTGATAGACCTTTTCCTCGGATGTTTTGGTCTAATTTATGGATGTCAAGGTTAATGTCTACGTACTTCCTTTCATTATCATTAGTTTACATTGTTTCAGAGGCTGATGGAAACGTTGCCAGAATCAAAATAATTCCGTTATATGAATGTTTAATTCAATGAGTGTTTAGTGTTTACTCAACAGAGAGATGGATTTATGACGATAAGATGTTTGGGAATTCTGAAGGCAAATTTCTTGAAACCATCACATCCACTGCAGGACATACATACATAGAATCACGCCTGCTTCTCAGAGGGGTAGGCAGAGATCAAGGCTTTTCATTTACTACGATTCTAACATACTTATTTTGCTTCATTTCTTCTACTCACATTCCTCATGCACAGCTAGACATACCTACTGTTCGGTTTTGAGTATGTAGGTACTCTTGATCTGGCCTTTTTCTAAAACGTCATCATGTTATTTATTTAACTACAAACAAGATTCAAAATCATGGCGCTATTCAAAATTTGCACCTTTGATGTTGCGCTTAGCTAATACAAAGCTTATAAAAGCTAATTAACAATGCAACGACACTACAGCATCTTAACCCGCCGCCGCTCCTGTGGCACAATGGACCGCGGATGACGGATATACGCGAGTTATGATGCTTTTACACTAACTTCCTCCTTTCATTGTTCTTATTGTCAATTAAAAAAAAAAAATCTGGCAGGATTGTTTACTATTAATTGTCTTTCTAAATATCGTAGTATATAGGTCAGACGATTAACAGCCTGGATGGTAGAGTGTGGAAGGGGTAAATCTTTGCATGATCAGAAAAGTACGTTCTGTAACTAAAAACAAATGTATGTATTTAAAAAAAAACTAAACTATGAAAGTTTTAATATGGCTAACTGTATTTGAAAGCTGTGTAAAAGAATCAAGCTGGCAATTAAAAAATCAGCAGATCTTTCTCAACGGAGCAAAAAGGCAGGTACTCTCCATGTCCATTAGTACAGGGTACCTGTTAGCTGATTAGAAAATAATAGGTACGTAATATGATATGCCAGCATAGTTTATTTGATTTTCAATGATAGTAGAGCATATTTAGTAAAAACGAAACACGATAAGGTTTGTAAAAAGTGATACTTAGGTTAGTACATTGATTGAAAACCGGACATAAAGTGGCAATTTACTGTATTTTTTTACAGAAGCAGAAGAAAACGAAGCGACATAATCTACACGTCCCCTAAGACGAGTTTGAGGTGCGCGGGGTCGGGCCGTCGAGAGCGCCGCTGTAATCAGGGCTAATAGAAGCGCGTGTGCTTTGATCTGCCGGCTCAAAGCGAGGACCGACTCGCGAACGCGACTAGACGTTAGAAACTACCTAAGTTTAGACAAGATAAATCAAATAATAAAAATATACAGTTTTCATTGCATAAAAAATATCAAATAGTGACAAAAATGTTGGACTTAGGTTAGCTCCTCATATACAGCTGTCTTGAGTAGCTCTCTTCATCTTGAGCTAGGCATAATGTGGACGGTGATGATCCTTCCCTTGCCTGGTATACTAAGTTATGTGACTCACTCTGGCAAAGTCCTTACGTTTCCGCTTTTATAATATTAATAATTCGAAAGGCTCGCTTTGCTCACCGGTATCATTTATAACTCGTAGGCACAAAAGGGCAAAAATATCTTCTTGTGTATTGCTTAATTTATTGGCTGGATTAAATAGAAGTTTGCCAGCTCTACCACCTCTAAGGCCTTGGATATCGCAAGGTAAGGCATGGCGCTGAAGAGTCTAAGCGTTGCAAGTGCAATATTGTTTTCATTCTGCTTTGCGGCGCCGCGACGGGTAATTGATTCTTTTGTGCGTTAATTGCGGACAGATCGCAACGGCCAAGTGCCGAGAAGAGCCGAGTGTACCCGAGAAGTCGACCTAACAGCGCGTTGGCGAGTGCGTAGGTACCTCCCAAGTACCAACCATTCATATTCAACGGTTAGGTGACGTTTAGTACGCAGCTTTTAATTGGTTTTCTTATTGCCGAGGGAGCATCGAGCATTGTCGTTTGTTTTGTTTGATGTTTGAGGTAATCATACCGATGGGAGGTTTAATTAGTTGAATGGCTCTCGACTCCTTGCCTCAAAGGTCTTTGAATGGGCCCGGCTTGATCGTTGAAAAATGTTATGACGATTTCCCATTTTGAGTGCAAACTTCTATGGACAAAATGATATGAGAACTTTTAGAAATCCTCCCAACTAGGGAGCTCGCTTTTGTCCCTCAAACTTGAATGGAAAACTATCCCGTATCTCGTTTAGTTAAAACTAATGAGCACTTAGGAACCTAACTAGGTACTTATAAATAGGATGCAACTCTACGTACCTAAGTTATGTTGTAAGTACCTAAGTATAAGTACATTAATAAGTATCTGAAACCAATCCTGCTGAACAAATTAGCAAGAAATTCTTTATCTGGTTAAATTTGGAGTGTCTCAGATTAGTGTCTTTTCATTTTAAATACTGACAAAACTCATTCAAAAAATATTTGCTTCGAAAAAACTGCAGTACACTAAGTAATAGAGAAATATATAATAATGCCCTGTTCAGATAATGGCTCTTGCTGTTGTAAATCAATTACTACGAGTAGAACTAATATCTGGGAAATTCTAAAGACAAAAATTTAAACTCATTGAAATCAATGAAGGCTCTCAGGACGCATTATAAAAGTCATAAACATAATGCACTCCATCAGAGATATTGCAAGTAAAGAGCTATGAGTAACTATATTAAAACTTTTTCTATAAAATGGGTGTAACTTTTTGTAGAGCATCCTTGTTCTCGTCACTCACGAAGTTTATTTCCTGAACCGTTTTCCTCAGTTATCCATGTAAAGGGTCCTATGAATTATATTCCCTCCATAAACGGCCAAGTCTAACAAAATCCGTACTCTCCACTAAATTTCCTGCTGCCAACATATCAAAACTCAAAACTAGCCTCGCGTTTTAATCGCCTCGGTCGTTTAGACCCAGCGTCGGCTCTGACGGGTTGTAATTTCCTCGCTGTCAAGCTGCGTTTTGCTAAATATCAGAATCTGGTCTGTGGCATCTGGTGTTTTGAGCTGTCTTGTCAGCGGGAATTATCTGAACAGCTTTGATTGGGAACTCAATTGAGGCATGTGTGTTAAATTGACGGCATTCAGCCTTCATACTATAGTGCTCTATCAACCAGATTTAAACTGCCAGGGACAACTATTGGATTGGATTATCATTGGATATCAAAAAACACTTGTATTTTGTATGTTACAGTAAATTATCGTCATTTAATGAAAACGCAAAAATGTAACGCGCACCGGGTGGGCTCGAACCGCCACCCTCTCGATTAACAGCCAAACGCGCTATCCAATTGCACCACGGAGGCAGTTGAGTAAGCCGACGAAATTACATAATAGTTTATCCAGGCTGTAGCTTATAAGAGTGACAAAGATAGAAATATAAATAGAAGCGTCCTACCTGAGAACCTGTTCTTACCTGCCTATTTATGAGATCGGCACAAGAATCTGTGCTTTGAACTGTTTGTAAGTTCAAGAAATTGACGATGTACAGGTAAAACGTACTGTGTGAAGTTAGTCATGTTTGTGCTTCGTAGTGTTATTAAACTTTAGTGCTTTGAGGTTATGTTGACAAGCGAATGTTGAAGAACGAAAAACCAGTGATTTTGACTAGATGAACGCTGTTTATTAGATTTTTCTTTTAGATTGCATATTCAGTGAGTGCGATAATTACCACAGCCGCGCCCGAGTGTAACTAAATACCTACAGTTTTTTGTTTGTTTACAAAAAGTAATTTACATAAACGTAAATCTATACTACTTCCAGGTTTTAATCATTTTTTTTTTCACAAAAAAGTGACTGTCTTTCAAAATTTTCTTTGACAAGAAGTTCTGGAATTTTTCCAAAATTATTCCCGTCAAGAAAAAGCTGTCGTCGTCTGTGCCAATGGCCAGTCGCGTGCCTGGAACCTGCTGTGCCGCCTCAGTCGAAAGAGCCGGCCTGCCTGGTCTTTTGAGAGACCTTTTACGCCTCTCAGAAGACCAAGACTCTTCAGACTTGGTATTTATCCTGGGAACTGCGGAGGAAAAAGTCTACGCGCACAAAGTTATTTTGATCGCAAGGTGAGTGCAAAAAGTTATTCCCGTACCGGGAATCGAACCCGAGCCTCCTGGGTGAAAGCCAGGTATCCTAGCCACTAGACCATACGGGATATAAGTAGATTGTTCAATTTAGCCTTTCTATGAAATGGATTAGATTGCGTGAAAATCTACATAATAAATAGTTAATTAGGTAGGTACGTGGTAATAATTTTACCAATAAAACTTTCCTCGGATTAGCAAAATAACACTTCGAACCGAAGCCACATTTGAAAATTACAAAAAAGTATGCATTATAGATTATTTACCTGTAGGTAATAACATAATTTATGGCTACATTCTTGACTCTCCTGGATAAAACGGAAACAACTAAATAATTATGAAACAATTTATTCAGTTGCAATGAAACATTAGCGAAATTCTCCTAACACTTTGGACCAAAATATGTCTTCGCTCTGCAAATTGCAGACCTTTCACGGTGCACGTTAATTCAGTGCTTCAAATGCAAATTAATTTGGCGATGTAAAGACGTAACTTGCTTGACGAGCCGTGTCTTATAATGGACTGAAAGGATTATGAAGACTGCACGCTTCGTTAATATTCTCAAACGGGATTTTATGTGCTTATTTTAGTGCTGATGATGAAACTGCTGGTGCCATCTGGGTGTAAAATATGTAACGCTTGTTCACAAGCTACTGGACGCTAGATGGCGCTAATGCTATATAAAGTATGGTTTAGTCGCCGGTCGTCGGCCCATTCCGCATGGAGCGACGCGGCGGTTAGATAATAATTGTTTCCATTTACTATACATATTTTTTTTATTAATTATAATTACTTAGAAGTTAGACTTAAACACGTAGTCGTATTAGAGAAGTTATTAGAAAAGTCGTAATAAAAAAAAAGTTGTAATTTTTGCTTCCCTCTGAGTCGTAGGTAGATTCGGTTAGGTACTTCTCTTCTTGTAAAACGCTTTGTAGATAAGTATACCTAGAGTTCACCCATTACAAATCAAAATGGCCATTTCTACACAACCATTAGATTTTACTCATATTTAATAAAACAGCATAGAATGAAATGCCCAAATTTATTCAAGTTCAGAAACTAATACGAAAGATCCCCTCAATGAATTATGTATCGCGAAAGTTATGGTTGGGGGATCACAATATGGGGAAAAATCTGTCGTCAGTCGTCTCCCAATTTACATGTAAATAGAATCTATAGTCCGACGCGACAGTCAGTCGGAAACCAGACTAGAAAAAGTTTTAAGTTATTCGAAAAGTTTGGTGTAGTGCTGACTCTATTGGTAGAGCAAATTGATCGATGGAAGTAGGTAGTAGAACTCTCCCTGTTCCTACTCTGTAGTAGCTTTAAGCTGGATTTTTTGTTTCATAATTTGGCGACATCATGCATATTATGAAGTATTAATATAAAATCGACTCTCAACTTGAATTTTCAAGAATAGTAGAGCTCGTGTATTTTCATGCTATCGTGATTCTTGAAGATAGAAAGTAATAGTCAGGGGCTTTGATTCTTTCTTCTCCTTTTCCCACTTCATGAAAAACTGGTTTGGTATTAGGTAGGTTGTAGGTACCTACATTGTAAAGTAATACTGCAAGTCAAGTTGTCTAGAGCTTTCAATCAATCAATATACTGAACTTTCTACTATTTTGAAATAGTTTTTCGTTATAGGATGTCTCTAAGTTCAGTGTGCCTTTTGGCATAAATATGCCTTCTCTAACATTTTCCACTGACTTCTGTCTTTAATGACCCTTGTCCAGCAAGGGCCTGCTGTTAGCAACTCGTTCAACTCGTCACCCGTCGTCTTGTCTAGAGCTTTACCATAGAGCAAATGAATAGGGAATAATAGATAACCCAATTCTATGCAAAGGTCGATAAGTAGCACAAGTATCAACTTAATGCGACTCATTTCGGTTCGCAAACCTCCAAGTTTTTCTTTTGATACGGCATATTTATGGGATTTTATCATTTCTTTCTTGGTTTTTATGAATTGCGGAAAGAATTGTGGGCATATTTTATTGGCAATAGTCTCTTTTGCAAATTTTGCAATGAAGGTCAAATGCCTATGGGTTTTGGGGATGACAAGTAGAATTCCATGGAAATACCACGAAAATGGGGCAAGTTCCGTGGCTTAGAAATATTACTAAATCTTTTAGGTATAACCGAGTTCTTTTGCTCGAAAAACGACACAATTCCTAGGGAAATAACTACACTTTGGATAATAATTTGTTTACCTGCTGGTAAAGAAAAAAAATATTTTTTTCCTTTCGATACAAACAAATTTAATTAGTGTTGTATTTCTCCAAAGTCATTTTCTTATGTAGATGTCTAGGGGCTATACTTATATAGTTACTAATATAGGTAAGATATAGGTAGATATAGGTAATGTATAAAAGCTAGTGTGGCCATATAAGTCTATCGGCCTCAGAGGCCTTGGTTTCATATTAAACGTTCGCCCCATCACCTATTGCGAAATAAAAAACTCAGGTGAACTCCAGCACTATTGAGCACAGCTGCAGAACATCGCATCCACTCGCTTCACATGATTAATTCGCGAAGTTACCAACGGGCTGTGATCAATCATCTTTCGTACAGGACTTGGCAACAGAGACGGATTAAGAAGGCATGAGGCTGGGGCATTGAGGCACAAGAGTCGATTCCAAATGCGGATTGATTTTGTTACGTTCCATTTATAAGTCACGATACATTTGATCAGATTTTGCATTAAATCCATGAAAGCTACTATTATATTTTCAAAACTTTCGTGAGTTGTAATAATGTCTACCATTATATGTCAAAAATATGCAGGTAATACGAGTAAAACAGCACCCTAGTAGTGGACCTACAGATTTATCAACGAATATGTCGATACTCATGTACACACACAGATATACATAAACCTCTTTACTACTCCTTCGGCTTCTGCAATGACTTTATTGAATTTTATTGAAATAGATACTTTCTCACTTTGGCATCATCACATAACTTAAGTACAACCCTGCCTGCAGCAGCTTCTTATAACAATTTATATTTTGCCTTTAATTCAGTTTTGCTTAATTTTGTTTATACCCGTAGTTATCGCTGTTGTTTCCATAATTCGTTCAGCTTTATTTTCTTACTGAGTTTGTGCTCTAATATAAACTTTTACAGTTATTTTTTATGGAAGCTTGTAATAAAATCGAGTTGTTTCAGAGAGGTGTTTGATATTTTAGCACTCTTCGAAAGAGATTTAGATACGAGTAGGTAGGTTTTTATGAGGAAGGAGTGTTTCAAATACTTAGACACATTGTATTCGGATTATGATTTTAGATTATCAGCACGTTACAAACTAACCAAAAATCAAAGAAATTAAATAGAATCACAACTATAATCCTCTGTTTTTCAAGCGCACAGATCCTTGAAGATTTTTAAAGGGGTTAGTCAGACGTCCAAACAAGTCAAAGTTAAAAGGTATTTTTACATTATTATTTACACTTTAAGGTGTTGGGTGCCAAAGGATTAAGCCTAGAAGAATCAGGCAACAAACACGGTTAGAAAAAGACGAAGTAGAAGACCGTGTTTATAATTAAGAGGCGGCCTCGATTCCACAGCTAATCGATAATTCAGAAGAGCCACTGACATGCCAAATCGTCTACACTACACCAATCCAACTATCGCCTAATTCGCAAATTGCTTACACAAACCACCACTGCTGGTCGTGCAAGCAAGAGCTAGTTCACTCAATACCCAATATAATTTTATTTCGAGAGCTTTTGATAGGACATTACTAACTGCTACATTGCTAGCCACTTTTTATCAGAATCGAAAATACCTAGCATATAGCACTCAACTCAACAAACTTATAAAATCACAAATTAACTTCACCTCCTACAGATTAACCTAACTATAAAGGCAAAAAAAAAAACAAAAACAAACATTTATCAATGCAAAATAGAAAAACTATTAAAGTACACAATTATTAGGTAAAATAGGTACGTAGGCTGGTTCCCTGACATGACAGCTTACTAGGGTTGTCAAAATTATAATTATAATTAATTATATTTTTTACAGAATATTTTGTAACACGTCTAACTAAATATAATATATATTAGTGTTGATAGAGAACTCTATATATTACACACTAGCGACCCGCCCCGGCTTCGCACGGGTGCAAAGCTAATACCAAAATATATTACAGAAAGTCTTTGTATACTCGTTAACAGCATTTAAAATTCCTATCAACGCGTGCGATCGCTGCAAATCACAAAGTCCTACAGGGAGAAGCGCGCTTTTTTTTTTTTTTTTTTTTTCGGACGGATATTTATGCTGATTGGTCACTTAGACCGAGGTCAGCGTTACCGGGCTATGAGGGAGAAGCGCGCGCTTCGACGCGTTATTTATAGGGACGCTCTGCCCCCTGGCCCCCCACGCGCCGCGCCGCCGGCCGGCCGGTGCCGCCGCAACCGCGATGTCTTTACTTTTTAAAACTGCCATATCTTCAAAAATATACATTTAAATTACATGCTGTAGCGGGAAGCGACTTTGCTTTATACTATGTAGTGATATACTAGTAAGTTATTAACTGCCTGCTACATGACAGCTGTCGCTTTAGCTAAACAGAAAATAAATCAGACTCTATATTTCAGTTTTCCACGCTTTGGTGACTTGACCTAGCTCTTCCTTCCCAAATCTGCTCCATCCCGGGATAATTTGGGACTTAATTGCACCAACGGGATCAGAGCCATGATAGAGGGGGTAAAAGGGGGTTGGGGGGGTGATTGATGACTCGGTGACGAGCTGGCACAATTTATGGCTGTTGTGGAATTATAGATAGTTAGCGGGCAATTTTCCAAATAATGACTGCTTTTGTGTAATTAGTAATTGACACAAGACATTGACTTCATTTTACTTTGGTGCTGTTTTGGTTGTCTGACACGTGTTTATTCATGTACCTACCTATTTATTAAAATACTTAGTGTAAGTAGGTTCCTAGGTACCTATCTATTCGTAAGCAGATAGGTGGCCTGGTTTAAATAAAGTATTATGATAGTCTTTTGTAAAAACTGGCCACAAACCACAATCAAGTTATTATTTTCTTATTGTTTTAGTATAACATTATCTGTCAAACTCAACCTTACGCTTATTACACTTTGCATATTACGCTTGTTGGTACGTAAAAGTCGAAGGAACCGTCAAATAATTTATTCCTTAACAAAATAACAGAGCAATCCGAAGTAGGATGATTAAAATAAATGTTTGCGTGAACGAAATAAACATCTTTGTTAACTCTTAACTTTCCAAAGCGTCACAAAAACACCATGGAAGGATCAGCGAGCGAAGCGAGGGACTTCTAATTAAGAATTCACGAACTCGTTCACAATACACATGTCACAATTCTTGTTTCAACTTTGTTACCGTGCCACTAGACAGTAGACATTATTTGTTGGAATAAATGGGAAAACTTTTCACGTGGAGTGTAAAAACAATGCGTGGTAATTTAAAACTGCGCCATCTGTCCACGAAAGGGGTAAACACCGAATGCAATTACAACTTCGAGGGCTTCGCGATTTTCAGGGTGGACACCATTTTGGAAAAAAGAAAGTTACTAGTAAAAAACTTTAAAAAATTCAGCGTTTTTTCGATTTTGGTAAGGCGAGCTGAAACCAATCAGCTTTCTGATTTTTTTCTGAAAAAGCACGAGAGAACGTCAGGGATTGTTCAATCAGTAAATTTCTTAACATGTTTTAATGACAATGTAATATTCTGATGATGTAGCTCGAAGGTAGCCATGATCTGGTAGGAATTGAATTTGTCTTGACGAATACCTACAATAGCTCCTTATTTAGCAAGTGCATATCCTAAAAGGACTATTTCTGCGGCTTCGCTTGTGTTAGCCGAATAAAAGTAAAACTTTGATAATATTTTTGGACACAAACTATAATTATTTTAAACGTTTCAGCTACTACGGCGTGATTGAATCAGAAACATTAAAAACATACTCTCTAAATTTCTGATTTGGAATATAGGTCCTACTCAGTAGGGTTTTAAATTTTGATAACTAGCTCAAAAAGAACGTAAGAGTTCACCCACAGTTTTTTTTAGTTAGTAACAAAAGCAACTTGAAATCATTAGTTATTAGTAAAAAGAGCAACCTAAAAACCTGAAACCATTCAAAACAAATCCTGAATTCGCTGAAACCGTCGTCACCCTCCTCGCGGGTATCGTCCGAACAATGCACGCGTCAACGCTCCGTTTCTACAATTATTCCCGCGAATTCACGGGAACTCATTCACAAACAAAAACCACTTGTGTTTAACACGCCATGGAAAGTTCGCTGTTCACTGTAACCAATGATATAATAAAGTGTATAATGAGTGACTAAATTCAAAGCTTAGCTTCGCTCGGATCCTACGTTCCAATCAAAGTTGTAATAGATGTCCCAAAAAATCAGCCGTTACAACGTGATTTTCAATAAAATAAATATGAGTTAGTATTTTTCTCAAACATTCGAATTTATAATTTGCATGTAACACTGCATAAGTATTCGGAATTATTTGAACAGCTAAAAATGCGGTAGGATTATTGGAAATCTTGCTATGATAATGATTATTCACTTAAATTTGTTAATTCAGGCATCAAAATTACGTATTCATAACGTCTCTGTGAATTAAATGATGATGTAAAACTAGAAACATACATTACATGCTATACACCCAAAAGTTATACAAAAATTTGGCTATGTTTTAGTAGATCAATGCTACTTAAGAGGCTGCCAGTCGCTGATTGCTCTTTTTCGAAACGAAAAAAGAAATACTTCTGAACAAGCCACATCTCCTATTTTTATAAGTATATTACTTCAGGTTCCTACCTAGATTTCTATTAAGCTGAAAACATAATAGCAGAAACTTTTCACGATAAAAATATTATTTCAAAATGATACGTTTTAGAATTTATGATCGAAATATTTTATATACCTACTATTAAAATCAACTTGTGATTTATTGTTAAAGATAGGTAATATTATGTAGATCTAGATTTCTATTAGGATAGATTTTTGATAAGTAATTATACATAATTTGTATCATTAATTTATTCGAAAAGCTAAGGCGGACCACGCGCGGACGTGTGTTTGTCATCATTGCAGCGGTCGGTAGGATTATTTATCGAAGTGATTAAAGATGGGTACATCTTTATTCACATATACTATACATTATAAAATAGGAGATGTGGCTTGTTCACAAGTATTTCTTTTTTCGTTTCGAACAAAAATAATCGTCAACTGGCAGCGTCTTAACCAAACTTTATATATTTGGAGATGTTTAGTTTTTTGTCGAAATTTTATTCATATGCGATTTTTTAACTTTCCAACATGAGCTACAGAGTAAAACAACGAGTATCTTACTTTTCTGTTAGCTTTAACTATACACTTGATAAGAAAACATGGTACTGAGCATGCTCAGTCACTGATAAGTGCACTCTACTGAAAAACACACCGAACTGAAAACTCGTAGCAACATCTACGGCGTAGCGGAGTAGAGCTCGCGCCTCACTGGACCGCATGCTTTATTTCACATTTCATAAATAAACATAGATTTGAGGATACCAGTTAGTATTCTTATAAGCGGCGATGGGCTTGCAACCTGTCACGTAATGTCAACTACTGCAAGATGTGGGTTTTGTGCTAATTTGCTTAATTACGCCATGCCAGCAGTTTCAGAAATTTCGTTAAAAAAAATTAAGTCTCAATATGTTTTTCTATATTGTTCCGACTCTTTACTCGTATATACCTATTTATTTACTCACCATAAAAATAGGAGGGTCATCGTAAAAATCAATGCAACTTACTTTGTGTTCAGTTCCTTACAAACCCGACTTCCAAACCGCAAATAAAAAGCAACGCTTGCCAGGACGGTGTGTTGTGACTAGTGATGTCTAGTAATTTTCTATTATGCCCGGGAATATTCCCTAAAATTACCTTACGTCTCTCTATTTTAATTTATTTCTAATTCATATTGTGCTTGATGATTTTTACCATCGACCACATAGCCCAATAGATTAAATTTCTTCAAATAAACAATTCTGTCAAACTGTTGGCGTTGAGGTGTGCGTGGCCGGTTTAATGTCACAGCTCGCCGCGGGGCGTGTCGTGAATCGCGCTCTAAGTCGCTCTTATTTCAGCAGTATAAGCCTTATGTGTGGTAACAAAGTGTTCGCCTTGCATGAGGAGTCTATATTCTGTGTGATGGATGATTTTCAATAAAGTTTACTTTAATTGTAGAAACCACCATCACCTGCTCTTATCCTACTACATTGAGTCGGCACAACATTATATTCCTTATTTTCCATTAGCACATCACTAGTTGTGACGGGTGGGGGGCGAGGTTCGCCACCTCTGGCGCTGACGTGACTCTTATTGGCGGTATTGCCCGTCGCGACAACCTTTGCCGGTCATTACTTTTAAATCCTGATTTTACTGCGTTTCTACTACTCACTTTTAGTTCCTGTTATAAACGTAGCGGTCAGCTAAGTTGACACAAGTCAAAATATAAATTACGGTTTTTGGATTATTGCTAAAGTAGTAATACACGGGATATATCCACAAATGTGCAATAGGATTGCAAGATGGCAATTGAATATAATCATTGAATACAATCATACGAGAAATAGGTACATTGTAAAGTTCGAAAAAACTGAAAGTGCTTTTTTTTGTGGGTTATTTGAAATTTGACAGGACAACGTCTGTCGGGACAGTTAGTAAATATAAGTATTATAGTACTAGCTGACCCGTGCCCACTTCGCTGGGTGACAGACATTTCTAAATGTGAATTATTTTGGATAGGTATGGCTATGGTATGGCTCTAGACCGCTATAGTTCCACATCTGGTATTCCGATCTTCCAAAATTCTAGCCTATATGTTGCCAAGGACTAATAGCTATATAACAAAAAAAGTTTCATCAAAATCCATCTAGTAGTTTTTGCGTGAAAGCCAGACAACAGACAGACAGACAGACAGACAAAAATTTCAAAATGTTTTTTTTTTGGCTTGTATTACTTGTATGGAGATCCTTAGGAGTATTTTTTTAACTTATTATTCAATGTACAGAATTGAACTCTTCTACAGTTTTATTATATGTATAGATATACTTATGGAGTAGCTGTAGTGAGAGACGAAACGATAGAACGAAACTAGTAAGGTGCTGACGATGACTCAAAGATGATATTTACGACATTTTACTGTTCTCGATAATTTGTACTCAACAAGCTTTATTAAACTGAGTTTGAAATGTAGTTTCATGAATACCAACATAAAGAGTTAAACACACTTGCCTTTACATCATTAGACCCCTTTCAAAGGCTACACAAGATAGTAATCAGCTCGGTATTTGCAAATATATTGCTATTCCGTTGAAAAACTTGCATCCGTTTGACGTAATTCGGGCTTTGACTTGCGTGTGCTGAATTACAGGATAGTGAGGAGTTTCTCAGAGAACAGTGGTTTGTTAAACACACATGTTATTATATGAGTACGAACGTTTTTGTTTATATAAATAAATAAAGTTCGTCATTTTTTTACACAGCGCCATCTAGCCTTAAGCTTAGCAAAGCTTGGGAACCGGGTTCAGTCACAGTCTACTTGTATTACTTTTATTTTTCCGTAAAATGTATAGTTAGGTAGGTACTAGTTATTAAGTACATAATTTTTAACATTCCTACTATTCACAAGGCGTCTATATTACGACGCGTCTGTGAGACTTATCCAAGGTGTAAACTACACCGTTGTCTTGGGAACCTTGGCTTAACTAAACGAACGTGAAATTCAAATTAGAATGTTGGTAGCATCGCGTGCTAATCGCGCCTGCAGTTGGCATTAGGTACAGGGGAATCGTCTAATGAGAAGGGAAGGAATTCACTAAAGTCTAGCTAAAACGTTTAGTTAGGAACATTTTTTTGGTGAAATTTGTAGATAAAATTAAATGATCAATTATGGACAACTTAAATAAACGAACACATTTAGAAATTGTTGTGCAAGCCGCCTTAAAAATGGTTCAAACACATTCGTGTAAAATTGCATTCAATAACGTAATTTTACTGACTAGCCTTACATCTCAGTTGGTAGTAGCTCTGTCTTCCGCGCTGTAGTACAAGCTTTGCTTAGTTTGGAGCTAGATGGCGATGTGTGAAATATCCAACAATATTTATTTAGTTGTCAGTAAATATATTTTAGTTTAAAAAAATCTAACGAAATCTAAACTATATTTAACGAAGTTATTGTCAGTTTCTTTATTGTGACTGAGCTAAGCCTTTTCTATGAAGGCTGAGTACGAAAAGGAACAAACTTATAAAACTTACAGGCAAATATTATTCAAAGATTATTTTTTTATTCATGTTAAAAAAGCCATTAAATTATTTATTAGCATTATATATATATCACACAGTTCTTAAAAATAGGGCAAGTGGGTATGTAGGTACATGGGTCCTGTTAGGACATAGTAATTTTAACATCTATGAGAAGTCAAGTTTAATTACAGTCCTTTTGAGAACCTTGTTTATTAAATCAATTTCAAAAGCACCTACTATAATTCTTCTTTAGCTAATAAGTGCCCATATAATCCATCAAAGCATTAAAACTTATTACCCAATCCATCTGCAGACCGCAACACCACACACAGTTTGTATCTTGTTTGATTGATGACGCGCGGCCGCAGCCGAGATGTCGCGCGACTACGCATGCATTATCGCGATTAATGACACCCACAAGTGCCGCTGACAGTGTGATTGACAGGCGATTTATCAACAGTTTTTTGCTGTTTATCAATACGATTTTGGAGGGCGCAATGCCGACACAACAATTGAAAGATGGATCGTTTATGTCGCTAACACTAATATATAGCCACTTCCACGCATTACTGTATAAAAAAATACAAGTTACAGTATATCAATATTTGCATTTTTTTATTACCTACAGTATAACTCAATATTAACCTTAAGTTTTCCGTTGAAAAATATTTTTCAATGACAAGCTTTTGTAAAATCCTGCATGTCACATCATATAACATTGTCATCGGAACTTGACAAGTATGCAAAGTTTTTACTCAAACGAAGTATTTTAGTTAGAAAGGAGTTCCATTGTGAGTGTCTGTTGAACAGCTCAACAATTAATTATTTTGTTGTTAAACCGTCGCAAAATACGGTGCAGTGAAATAATGAAGAAAGAAGCATGAAATTCGTTTTTTAGCGCTGCTCTAGTGCACTATATTAGTCACGGGCCTTACTTTTATACAATTTATTTACCTATTTTTTTTTTTACTTTTTGCTATCAAGCCCCAAACTAAGCAAAGCTTATACTATGGGATTTATGGGAACCAGATAACTGATAGAATACTTACTAAGTACTTTTTTTTGTAAATACATAGGTACGTACATTATAACACCCAGACACAGAATAAACATCTATGTTCATCACATAAATGTTCGTCCTGGGTGGGAATCCAACCCACACCAGCGTAGAAGGCAGAGTTACTACCAACTGAGCTTTGAGGCCAGTAACATGTTCGGTTATTTATTTGTAATGTATATTTTGTTAAAAAGACATGACGTGTGTGTATGGATGGAGAGCTCCTAATTCATGTTCTACAATTTTCTACTAAATATACGGCTTTGTTATGCTAGAATCCAAGACCCGAGCTCTCCGTCCATACACACACGTGGATGGCCGGTATCAGCTCACTTCAATACTAAGTATCGTAAGTTGGCAGCTCTCGAACACTTTATCGAAACTTGCATCACGACAAAAGTATGAAGTTATGACAGGAACACGACCGAATCGGAGGCTCCTTCACTGCGATACCAAAGTTTTAAAGTAATAAACAGTTAGAGTCGGCCTTTGGTATGAACTTTGTTTTGTATGAATAGATGAAAAACCTACTCTAAAACTATAAGTAAATAGTATTTTATTACCTATCTAAACTAATAGGTAATAGTTTTATCTAGCAATAGGTACTTAGCCTATAATAATTCAAAATAATGACAAAGAATTATCTTTTTAAGCCCTCTTGATTTATTTCCAAAAAGCATACCAAGACAAAAATAAGACCATTTTGCTGAAATTATACCTACCTAATCCTACCTAATAATCTAGAAATTTTCTATATTCCAAACAATCCCTTCCAATATGTTTCTTTCTTTCTTGTCATGATCATAATCTATTATTGATGAATTACCTAATTTAAATTATTAATAATTAATTTATTCTTAATAAATAATTTATTTATTTCGTAGATAATTTATCAAGTCCTTGTCGAGACACGCGTTTTACGTCTCTGTGTATTTCCTTGAAGCAGTGTTCGGTAGGCACTTAAGATATTTGTCGTCTAATTACCTATAATAAGTAGTTAATATCATTTATCTCTTTAAGTAGGTAGGTATTATTCAAAATAGATAACGGGAATTAAGAATGACAGCAGTTAAAATTAAAATTATGTTAGTCTGGGGGTCTACTCGCGAAACGAAAACGATATTATATATCGTAACAATATTCGTGCCAAAGTTAAATCGTTTCGACTATTATAGTTCGAACGATGAAACGACCTACCTACTTAAAAATAACTTAAAACTTTGTTATGTCTTAAGAGCTAGGAAGAGCTAAGCTAGAATAAGCTATCTTTGCGACCAAGTCTACAAACACGGCTTGTCTCTATCGGACTCTAGTCTATCACATCACTAATGTCCTCAGCATCAAACAATAAAACAATCAATTATTTTAAGATTTCAAAAACCACAGAGACTTCGAGTGCGAATCGAAAAAGCCATTCATCCATTTTTGGTTAAACCTCAAGCCCAACTGTCTTCCGCAAGATTAATAGCATCGGATCCTGTCTCCCGCACCACGGAATAAATTATACTAGGTAGTTCCGATCACAGCCGCTTTCCGAATTAATCAAGGTTTTACATTGATTAACTGTATATAGTCTGTGGTTTTACGATTGTTCTTTAAGATGAGAGTAAAAACATTGATAAAAACGCCTATTAAAGACATTTATACAGTAAGTATACCTACCCTACCTAGTTAGGTACTACGCTATATGAGACTCGGCTCTTTCTTCTCTATATTCAGACAAACGAACGAGCGATAAAGATATTTAGTCTCTCTAGTCTAGAGCTTGACAACATTTTCTAAGCTCGTTAGTAACTTACGAGGCGTGGGATGGCCGGACTTTGTGTGCATACCTCCTAATCGTACTAATTCGAATTCGAAATAATGTGTATCAGTGTCTGAGTCTGTCTGATCTGTCTGATATCAGTGAGTAAAAAGTAGGGAAAAATACTAAAAACACGAACCCTTTAATATGTGACAAGGGGTTTGATTCAGAACTCGAACATAGTTTCTTTCTAAGCTAAACATAGTTATTGATTTAATCCATGATAGATTTTTCTTAAACTTTTCATATTGTTTTTCCCATTTACTCAGATACCGCAGTAACCACAACCCAACAAAGAAACTTTAAATTGAAAGCTAATAGCAAATTCAATCAACAATGTGACAAGCGCTAGTAGCGCCCTGTGCCGAAAGTACGGTTAGCATAACTTCGTTGGCAAAAACAATATAATTTACTTGATAGTTCTTATAATATTTTGGCTGAGTGGAAAGTACCTCGACTTTCAATCCAAAGGTTCGAATCCTAAAATAGTATCACAACTGTAATCCTCAAGTACGTTAGACATCCAATCCAGAGCAATCAGATCCTTGAAGTCTAAAGGGGCTAGTCAGAGGCACGTCCAAAGATAACTTTATCACATGCGTACTTTTTGCAGTACTTAGCATTACATACGTGGCGTGGTTGCAAGCCCGTCGCAGCTTACAGTAATACTAACTGGTTTCCTCGTGATGTTTTACTCACCGTTGTTGCACATACATATATTTCGGGCCATTTATATTACATATTATATTATATTATATTATATATTATCATATTTATATGACAGGCCTCACAGCTCAGTTGGTAGTAACTCTGCCTTCTGCGCTGTAGGTTGTGGGTTCGATCCCCACCCAGGGCAAATATTTGTGTGGTGAACATGGATGTTTGTTCTGTGTCTGGGTGTTACTATGTATAATAAGTATGTATTTACAAAAAAAAAGTATATAATTATTCTATCAGTTATCTGGCTCCCATAGTACAAGCTTTGCTTAGTTTGGGGCTAGATGGCGCTGTGTGTAAAGTCCGCCAATATTTATATTTATTTATTATTTATTTATTTATTTATTTTTATCGAACAGAAAAAATCATTAATCATAAAGTACGCAATGGATTTGAACCCACGACCTTCGGATTGAAAGTCGAGGTACCTTCCTCCAAATCGTCAAGGGATTTTTCTATTAGAAAATATTTATAAGTGAGTATGTATTTATGTATGACTCTTTAGACTTTGTATAAGTTTGAGCAGCTTGTTCTGCTGTCTTTACTAACTACACCGCATAATAATGAACGTGTCAGTTTCTGAGGTATCAGCTTGCTATCATGGATGAAGCTGATCGCAAATCTCAATGCAGGTAATCTATCAACCTGTGAACCTAATTGAAAGCGATCCAATCCAAGCAATGTCATGGAAATATATTAAAGTCTTTACAAAAAGCTTAATGTCATGGTTCTTATTAGAGGTAGGTAATGGGGCTGAGTGTGAGTTATATTCGAGCTAGTCTTTATGTACCTACCTACTAAAAAAATGCTGACAAGACTTAAATATTTTAACCATAAAAACGGCTAAATTACCATGTTTTTTTGTTGTATTGCAAACGTTTCGAGACAATTGAGATGAATTCTTCACCATGAGCATCTCCCGCGAAAAACGTGGAAATTGGCCGTTATTATAGTAAAAATGAGTAACATTCAGGATTGTTTTATAAGATTTACTTAGACTGGTACTCTATCCCTCGTATTCAAGAACGAAACTATGAGAACACGCACCCAGAGTGGACGAAATCTTTTTTTATAAAAATTACTTCATGTGTTGAGCGGCACTATGGCGCACGCTACCGTGAGCCTTTAGAGTTCAACTTTAGCTAGAGGCACACGACAATGTGCCTCTAGTCACACTATGCAGTGTCGCACAACACATAAAGTGATTTTTATGAAAAAAGATTTCGTCCACTGTGGGTGCGTGTTCTCATAGTGTCGTTCTTGAATACGAGGGTTAGTCTGCTACAGTTTCGGAAGATCTAAGTAGTTACCAAAACTTTTAGTCCGTAGTAGGTAGGTAAGTACCTACTGAGGTGGTAGTAGTAATTTCGAAAAACAGCAGCAGATACAAAATACCACAACTCAAAAACCACATTTCTCAGAAACTTGTCCGTTCCACCCGCCAGGGCGCGCCACTCCAAACTTAAGCATAAACTATAACTTTCAACGCAAGTTTTTACAAGGAGCTTGCAAATTCTTCAGATTATCGGTTTTTAATTAGTACTAGTTACAAACACGACTTGGGAGCAGTGAAAATATTACAGTGAACGGTTTAGAAACCGTAGCTTAGAAGTTTATTAGTGAAAATGTTGTATGATTTTGTTTCATTGTTGTACGTACTTGAGTAGTAGGTACTATTAATTATTATTCTTGTACCTTCACCTTGTTCGATCGGCACCACACTGGAGCTCTACATAGCATTAAGGAAAGGATCATTGAAAAAAAAGGTAAGAAAGAAAGAAAAAAAAGAAAGAAAAAACATTTACCTATTTGCTCCAAAGACACAACACAATTATTGAATAAAAGATAAGAAAAAAACAATCAACAGCAGATTGTGCCATGTGGGGGCAAATAGGTCCCCGTCTCAGCTTTGATAGACCATAGGTATATTATATAGGCATAGGTAGATCCCAAGCCGTGTTTGTTGCCTGATTCTTCTAGGCTTGGTCGCGAGGAATCGGCGTAGCTTCACCTAGTTCATAGGACGTTTCAAAGTGATCCTTGTGATTTTATTGAAATAAATGATTTTTGAATTTGAATTTGAATTTTGATAGATTTGAAGAATCGTTAGTAAAGGAAAAGTTAATTACCTAGGTAGGTACTCAAACATCAACTAAGGATATATTTTTATTGTGTCCTTGTGATCTATAAACTCCTTGGTAGTATATTATATCTAACTCCTTACAACTTTACAACTTACAAATCAAGCTGACACATAAATTTCTTCTTTTCCCACATAATGTAGGGTCGGCACAACATGTTGACAAACATGTTGCGACGAGGTTTTGAAACAGAACAAATAATTATGGTAATAGGTATGTCCTTCTTTATGTACTTATCATGTACCATTGGTAAACATTTTCTATTTTTTTCAGATGCAAAAGCTTCCAAAACACAAAGCGCGGTGAGATCTGCCGCATTCCTGGATGTACAGTAACGCCATCTGTTGGCGGGCAGCCGATTCCTATCCGCATGCCGCACGTCCAGCCTGAGACTTTCCGCCGGTTCATTCAGTACGTTTACACTGGAAAGGTAATAATAATTCATAGTTTTCTTGATTATTGAAGCCCTACTATCAGAAACAGCTAGAGAAAAAACTTCATAATGGAGATCAAATTTCACACTATAAATGTAATTTCCTACTTGCCTTTAACCCTTTTATAGTTAAAAAAGAGAGACAAGCTTATAAAACAAGTAGCAGGTAGCTACATTATCCCAATTTCAAGTAGGTATTCAGTATGCAATGCTTTATTGCAAACAGCGCCATCTAGCATTGAGTAGAATAAATAATTTGTATGATTTGGACGGATAAAGATGGCGCTGACTGGCATTATAGCAAGTCATTTACCAATAGGTATATAATATTTTATTTTATTGTTATTTTTTTTTTTTTTTTTTTACTAACGCTTTATATTAATTAATTTACTGACATTGCAGCTCCTTCTCCAAGACTCTGGGGTGTTTGAAATGATGACACTTGCAGCCGATCTTGGCGTGGAAGATTTACGAGCTGCATGTGAAGATCACGTTACATCAACTTTAAGCGTTGAAAGTGCTTGTACTTTGCTAGCAGCGGCAATGGAAATTCAAGATAGACCTGGTAAATACATGTGTTTTAAAATTTCAATATAACACTCAGCTGCGATGGTGGTGTAATGGTCAGCATAGTTGCCTTCCAAGCAGTTGATCCGGGTTCGATTCCCGGCCATCGCACATTTTTGCTCCTATTTTCTTTAGACAAATAATATATTTTTTTAATTATTTTTTTTTAAGATCTTTTTGATATTATGTATTTGCATAATAAAATTTTTTTTTTTCTTTTCCCACTTAACAACATCTGGGTGGGTTCGGCACACATGTTGACAAATATGTTGCAAATAGGATTTGGCTTAGTTTTGCAACCGGCCGCCTGCCAGACGTCAACCCTCTTTGGGAATAAAATGATTAGTACTTAATTAACGACTTGGCGGGGGCACTGCCGTGCCCCCAAATTAGGTATGTATCCAGAAATTGTGCTCCGTTCCCCCGCGGTAAAAAAAACCCTCTAAACACATTACCTAATATAAAAAAATATATCTTTAATTAATATCAATTAATGTAAATAAGATGATGTAATAATTATAAAGCCTGTAAGCCTGCCATTATTTTTAAAATTTAATTAACACACTTCAAACTCAAGTAGGAGATTTTAATAAAATCACAAGGATCGTTCTGAGCTCTCTGCTTTCTGCTCATTAGTTGTGTGAGTTCGATTATATTACCACGCAGGACAAACATTTTGTTTGTAAGCACATTTTGTTTGTTGTTGTGTTGTAAGCACACAGAGCAATTTCACCTTGTTCGATTGGCACCACACTGGAGCTCTACATAGCATTAAGGAAAGGATCATAAAAAAAAGGTAGACCCCAAGCCGTGTTTGTTGCCTGATTCTTCTAGGCTTGGTCGCGTGGAATCGGCGTAGCTTCACCTAGTTCCTAAGACGTTTCAAAGTGATCCTTGTGATTTTATTGAAATAAATGATTTTTGAATTTGAATTTGAATTTGAATAAAAAGTTTCTAAAAAAATTCTTCTGGAAAATCATATTTGGTTTTTATAGTTCAAGCTTTGCATAATTTGGAGCAAAATAGACAGCGCTGTGTGATATGTACACAAATAAATTAATATGTTTGCAGATCCAATTTTATTTTTTTACCGATTGATCGTATAAACTGAAATCGTGATATTTACATCAGTGCAGTTACTACTACCTACAACACTATTCACCAACTGTCACTCAGTCACTCTCTCCGTCACTCCGTCAGTCATCATTCATCAATCATCATTCAATGAATGAGTTAATGTCATTCATTCATTCATTCATCTATAACAAGCATCAAGCACAAGCATTTGTCGATTTCGGCGGCGTCTGTCTGTTTCTATCCTTGAATTTACAAGCTCTTTGTGCATATAAATAACCATGGCGTACAAGGGCCCACCGAAACTCCAGAAGGTGATGGTACAGCCCATCAACCTTATCTTTCGTTTTCTGCAAAGCCGCAGCAGAGTTCAGATCTGGTTGTACGAGAACGTGAATCTAAGGCTTGAGGGACACATTGTCGGCTTCGATGAATACATGAATATTGTTTTGGATGAGGCAGAAGAATACCACGTCAAGACCAAGAACCGGCGGCAAATTGGTCGAATAATGATGAAAGGGGACAACATAACGCTAATACAAAACGTCAACCCTGGCGCGACTACAGTGTAAAGTTAGGTTATATTACTGATATTTCTGTAAGTTCGTCTTCATTCCTAGTGATAAGTGGTAAACAATTCTGTGTTCGGTGTATTACAAATACTTACTGTGGTAACCTTTGCTCTTGAGCTGATCTGGGGCAATGAATTAAATTAAATGTAAGATTGCATTGCTGTTTCATTTACTCTCCTGAAAATTCCTTGTTTCCAAGAAAGTGATTATTTCTATACATAGTATGTGTCTACTTGCTCAAATTCTGTTTATGTACTTATAAAAGTTAATAAATATTGTGTTTTTGAGGATAGTTAAATGGATAACATGACGTTATTACAATAATAATTGAGTAACCAGCGTCTGATTTGACCGTTTGAGAAGTAGCACCAAGCAATTTAAGTAAGAAACAATTACATGGATACCTGGTACGTATATTTACTTTAAAATGTGTTTTACTGTGATCATCAACTGGATTTTCTTTGTAACTTCTCAATTTCAGGAGGCAAAAGTGCTTCATCATTCATGGAACGCTGCATCACCTTTATTGGAGACAATGCAGCAGACTGTGTGAAGACCAACGCCTTTCTCAACCTGCCCAAGGAGGCTTTGATCAAGCTCATCTCTTCAGACTTTGTTAGTATTTTTTTTAATCAGTGCCTCATTGTTGAGGCCGAAATATTCCCTAGGAAAGATCACACACAGATAGTGGTGCGTTGGACAAACCTCATAGAATAGATAGTAAGACAACATAAGATAGGTTGCTGGGAGTTGTGTGCAAGCTGTACAATGTACATGATCTCATCCATGCTCTCAATCTGGTTGCCTGATTTGTCTAGGCTTGGTTGTGAGGAACAGGCATAGCTTCACCTATTTCCTAAGACGTTCAAAGTGATCCTATAAAGTGATATTATTGAAATAAATACCTGTTGACTTTGACATCATGATCAGTCTAAATATCTTAAGGGTTGGCCTTTGTTCAACAATAATTATAGACTCTTCAGGAGGAAAGATTGGCCCATTATGTCAGCACATCAACTGAGCCCTGTACCATAGGTCTTTGAAATATGATTATGCCAATAAAGAATAAATATAGTTATGGCTAATTACCACATTTGACCTTGCATTGCTGATGTTTGTTTGTAAAATAGTCAAACATAGCCCTTTATCTGAGGTTTTATAGCTGATCATTTGTCTTCCTACTTCCAGCTGAGCCTGGAGGAGGAGGAAGTGTGGCGCTGCGCCCTCGCGTGGGCCAAGCAGCGTGCAGGCGTCACGCAGCCTTGTGCACATTGGACTGAGGAGGAGCGAGCCCGCGTTTGCACACACCTGGCGCCGCTAATGCATCATGTTCGATTGCTGCTGATTGGTAAATATAATAAAAAAAAACACCGTTTAAGTGCGTGTCAAGTCACGCGCAATGTAGGGTTCCATAGTTCACACTGCTACGTTTTATAGGTAATTTTCAGTGGTATTTGTACAAAATTTTGACTTACCTATAGGTTGGTTGACTTTACTTACTCGTAAACTTGTAAAGCCTACTTGGCTACTGTGAAGGCACGCGTCTAAAAAAAATAGTTTAGCGGACTTAGCTTGACTCTAACAAAAAATATAGTTATAGTAAAATCTTAGGGTATTGTATCTGATTTTTATTTTTGCATGTAGACAGTGCGGTGTTTGCTGAGGAGGTGGAACCGACAGGCGCAGTGCCCATGGAGCTGTCTCTGGAGCGCTATCGCCGCGCTGCGTTACACTCTGCGCCAAGAGACCCTGACAAGAGGACCCAACCGCGGTAGATAGAATACTTATAGCTTAGTTGTGGTAGACATGAGACAGATTGTCCGAGAAGGTATACCACTGAGACCTTATCTCCAATTTCAAATCATCACAAACATCTTCAGTGAACATAATTTAATGAATCCATTGGATTTTTGTTTGTACCGGATGAACTAAAAAACTACTGAACTAATTCTAAAAATACTTTCACCAATCAAAGATAATATTTCAGTTATTTATTTATTTTGAATATTTCAGCGAGTAACTTATGCATACATTTGATAAAAACTATAGCTCCTCACTGTGGACTGCTAGTACATAATAATTGTAGTTTTAAACATTTGTGTTCTAGCCTGGCTGTGAATATGTTTACGGGCTCAGTGATCCTGCAGCAGGATAAGAGTGCCTTTCAATCTGTCATCAACAACTGGTAAGTTATTTTATTCAATTAAAAAAATATATATTATACGCCATCTAGCCCCAAGCTAAATAAAACTTACGTGACTAGTCATTTTTACCCAGACTGAGAACTATGTTTTATTTTATCTATGTTTATCACAATTATTTAGGGAGGGAATTGAAGCCACAACTCAGCACAGAAGACAAATTTACTACGAACCGAGTTGCAAAGCCAATGAATTACGTCTATTATTTAATAGATTTCATCGCCTACCTTTCTCTACTAATGTTTGATTTATTTAGGTGCGGAACTCCAAAACAATCATGGCGTCTGGTGTTCCGTGCGTCGACTCACGGCTACTCAGCTCAGGCCTTTCATTCTCACTGTGACGGAATCGCTCCAGTGCTGTTACTCGTGCAGGTAATTTTGAAGCAGGGGGTAGAACTAATCTTTATTACCAAAATCTTTATCCAGTAAAGGATGGTACGGCAGTGTTTGCTTCGCGCTCGACTTGGCGGGGGCACTGCCGTGCCCCCAAATTACCCAAAAACTTAAACTGGATTTTCAGACCATGCCTAATGATTGATTGTTACCGAAAAAGTTAACTTTTCAACTCAAGCATTTGAAATCGATGCTTCTAAGCTTCGTGATTGAAATGCGGACCTGCATTATTCAACTAGTTTTGAGTTTAACGATTTAAAATTGTGGTCGTGTTATAACAGATTGATTAAACTAAAAACGTAATTATTGTCTCATACAAAGGTATTAATCTAAAGTCGTCTTGTTTCACAGTTGTCTCGTGGAGAGGTGATCGGCGGTTTCTCCGAGGTCCCTTGGGCGGCTGGAGGGGGCAGTTCGGGGGGATACCTTCCTGCTGAAAGGGCTTTTCTCTTCTCTCTCTCAGAGCCTCCTGCTTTGTATGCGTTGCTTAAGAAGCCCTTCGCGTTGTGCTATCATCCCGAGTGAGTACCTTGGGATCAGCAACCCTGCAGGCATAGCTTTCTGACCCAAGAATTTGTCTACGAAAGGATAATTCAATTTGGACATAGAATATAGCGCCGTAGGTGTGAAATTTTGGTCGAAGCAAGTTTAAAAGTAACTTTTTTCATTTCATTTTCAAATCATATGTTACAATAGCCATGGTTGCGGAACATGATTCTCACATAGACATTATTGACTGCCCGCGACCATGACTATTCGGACATTGTCGAAACATCGGGAAAATAAATTAAAGGTAATACGCGATAAAGACGAATGTTTAGTACCTACAACAACATATCTAAGCCAAGCTTAGATGAATATAACAGATAGGCGTGTTGTTTATTATAGTTGCGGGCCAATATTCGGCGCTGGCGCAGATCTGCTGATCTCCAACAACTGCAACGCGAACTCCGAGAGTTACAGCAACTTACATTCTTACGGCGACCCCCTCGCGCCAGCAGAACTCACGCCAGACTACAACTTCACTGTGCGCGACTATGAGATATTCACTAAGCAAACTTGATGCCCTTGTATATTTTATGCTTTTACTTTACTTTTTACCTAATCAACTTGGTAAAAAAAAATGGTTTTTATTATACATAACAATAAAACAAAATAACCGAATATTGAAGTAGGACTGAAGACTTGAAGACGCAAAACCGGTGTACCTATAACCACTTCTAGATTTACTAGGATGTAGATGTTTGTAACACGTATGAGAGGCGAAGGTAAATTAACAGCCCTTGAAAGGCCCTTGCCGGGTGCAAAGCTGATTCCTATAAACCTACCTCCTGAATCACTCTATTTATTAAAAAAAACTGCATCAAAATCCGTTGTGTAGTTTTAAAGATATAAGCATACATACATACAGACGCGGGAAGCGGGAAGCGACTTAGCTCTATACTATGTAGTGACTAGTGACTACTATGGTTAACAAGCAGCATCTATAGGATGACAAGTAAACAAAAGTTTGTAAATAAACTTGCCACGTGTCGATAGATGGCGCTGTTAAGTTTAGTACAACCGATATGTTGTAGATGGCGTTACACAAATAGATCAGTTCTGAATCCAGCAGATGGCACTGAGCATCTCTAATACCTTCTAAAATAAATTTTGATCAAAACATCTGTTTGTAGGTACAAACTGTATCCACGGTAAAAGATACAAACCACCATAATAATCAGCATATACAACACTAGGTAGTTACAGATACTGGCATAACCAACTGTACAATATTTACTGCAAGCTAAGCTAACTAATCTTTGTTCCAATACATGCGCCCACGCATGGTCGCCGGGCCAGACGGCTATGAATTTGCTGATGTGTAAAAACTAACCACTGTATTCTTAAGATAGAGCAGGTCATTCTGCATTAAGTCACTCATTGTAACAGACATTTAAATCCAATATAATTCAACTTTAATTAATTTTGTGTTTTTTAAAAACTGTTTCACGCTTTCCCCAAACAAGTCTGGCGCAGCCGTGCAGATTTTTCACGATTTTCACGAAGCTCTACACTCGTAAAAACCCCAAAATCGGTCTAGCGAGAAAGTATTGTTTCGCACGAAAACCGACTCTTAGCGGACGTGGAAAATATCGAACCAAATAAATACGACTCATAACGGTAAAGCGTGTAATATCAGTGACTAGTGCAGTTTCAAGGAGGACATGGGATCGAGCAGCTTGTGAGTAAACCTTTTCACTTCCTGTTTTTCATATTCCTGTGTCTTTTCCACTTTTAACCGGGCTATCGAAGCTCAACAATTTAATTGCGTTTATCTGATTTTGTTTGCACTCACATAGGCAAATAGATTTGCACATAAATAGGCAGATCCTTGGACGTAGTTAAATTGTCATAGATTAATAAGATAGAATAGACATTTAGATTTTCACAACTTCTGAAAATTTGTGTACTATAATAAGTTAATTTTAATTAAGATTGAAATACACTAACATTGGTAAATCATTCTTTTAGAATAGGATAGATTGAATTACACTTACATTGGTAATTCATTCTTTTAGAAATAGGATAGATTGAATTACACTTACATTGGTAAATCAGTCTTTTATTTAAGTATATTTAAAATGGATTTTAAGGCAATTCCTAAGGAAACCCTTACTCTTATCCCTAAATATGATGGGGATGAAAACCTATTAAATTTATTTATTACAAAATGTGATTATGTTGTAAGCGGTAGTAAGATCATTGGAAACGAGGCACAAAATTTGTACTTGTTTCATGCCGTGTCTAGTAGACTTACTGGTAGAGCTGCGACTCTACTAAGTGACCATCCTAATATTAAGACTTATGAAGACCTAAAAGAACTTCTTACGCAACATTTCGGTGACCCACGATCAGAAGAGTGTATTGCAATTGAGCTAGAAACACTAAAGCTTAAACAAGGTGAAACGCGTACATTCAGTTTTGTCATAGGATTCAGAATATTCGCAGTTCTTTGTTCGCGAAAGTAAATAGGCTTACCGATGAAGGAATCAAAGCAGCGAAAATGATCGTATATAACAACACAGCTTTGAACGTGTTCTTGTACAACTTACCCGAGGACATGATTAGGATTGTGCGATTAAAAGGATGCTCTGTCCTTGAAAATGCCCTCAGCATTGTGACAGAAGAAGTAAACTTTAAGTATCAATATGAAGCCAAAAATAAATTAGTGAAACAAACATCGTCACAATTACCATCACAAAATACACCGAGACCATTGCCTGTCTCTGAAGGTTTTAAGCCAAATTTTAATTCAATGCGGAACCCTAATTTTCAATATAACAATCCACAACATAACTTCAAATTCGGCATACCGCATAACCAAGGTGGATATAGGCCAAATTTTGTACAGCAAATGCGATTCGCACCGCCCACGCAAGGCTACCGATTTGGGACAGCCCTAAATCAGCCTCAGCGCTATTTCGCTCAGGCTCCCGCGCATCGCGCACCTTTCCAACAAGGTGGTTTTAGGTTTGGTATTCCTCAACCACAAGGTTATAAGTTCGGTGTTTCGAACCAACCGCATTTAGGCAACCAGCATAAATTTGGTGTACCACACCAACAGGTACAAGAGCCAAGGTTACAGGATTCCGACATTACAATGCGCACAGCACCGGTAAGACAGAATATGATTGCGAGTGATCTGTATTATATGGAGGATCCACCTCTTTGTTACGATTACGTGTGTCCCGATGATAACGATTATAATGCGAATGATTTTGTAGAGAACCCCTCTACTGAGTGTAACTACATGGAGTATTTCGACGAGACCAATCCGGAAAACATCTGTTCGGAAACTGAAAATTTTCAGGAACCTGCCTCGAAGGAAGTAGTGAAGTGATTAGTTTAAACTGTTGTGATAGCATCTTAAAATTGCCTCACGTAGTGATTCCTGAAATAAACTCGAAATTTCTCATCGATACCGGAAGTAGCAGATCTTTTATTAGCCCATCTAAAGCTAATGAGTTTTTCAGTGAGTTCAAATACATCGAACCATTCACAGTGATCAGCACACATGCTCAGAGCATGCACGATGAGGTAATACACATACCATTGTTAAAGACCTTTAAGGGCACACTCACGCATAAATTTTACATTTATGATGTTGATGGACGATACAACGGACTAATAGGATCTGACCTCTTATCTAAATTAGGAGCTAACATTGACATGAGAAATCAAGTCCTTATGACACATAATGCGAGAATTCCAATCATTTACACTCCACCATATGAATTACATATAGCCCCACGATCTGAAACAAGAGTAAAAATTCCAACCAATTTACATCATGGTGATGCGATATTAGATTATCTTCAATATCAGGAAGGCGTTCGTATGCCTACTGCTCTTGTTAGGTGTGAGAATTACTTTGCAGAAACAGTCATACAAAATACATCCGATGTGAAAGCTATTATCACATTCAAGGAACCATTTCATGTAACGGTATTTAATAATGAAGAATGCCAGGTAAATTTTGTGAAAGATGACTGTATGATAGATGAATATCTGAAAGAAAATTTATCAAAATTACGATTAGACCATACTAACACAGAGGAACGTAATAAGATTTTTAGATTATGTCATGAGTATCGTGATATATTCTATTGCGATAAGTTACCTTTGTCCTTCACTAATCAAGTGAAACATAACATCAGAACAACAAATGAAGATCCAATTTATATAAGACCTTATCGACACCCGCCTGTAATTAATCAAGAAATACAGAAGCAGGTAGACAAACTTTTGGCAGATAACGTCATAGTAGATTCCCACTCACCTTGGAGTGCACCAGTCCACCTGGTACCAAAAAAAATTGACGCATCTGGCGAAAAGAAATTTAGAATGGTCATTGATTATCGACGTCTGAACGATATCACAGTCGACGATAAGTACCCGTTGCCTAATATTACCGACCTTTTTGATAAAATAGGTAAATCGCAATATTTTAGCACAATTGATCTTGCTAGCGGGTATCATCAGATTGAGGTAAATGAGGCGGATAGAGCTAAGACCGCATTTACAACACAGTCAGGCCATTACCATTTTAAACGGATCCCATTTGGGCTAAAAACGGCTCCAGCGACGTTCCAAAGAGCCATGGATAACGTACTACGAGGACTTCAGGGTATGCACTGTTTGGTATATCTTGACGACATCATAGTATTTTCTTCTAGCCTAGAGGAACATATTGAGAAACTCCGTAAAGTATTTAATCGACTTAGGGAGACTAACTTAAAGGTAACTCTCGATAAATGCGAATTTCTTAGGAAGGAGGTCCTTTATCTTGGTCACACTATAACCAAGAATGGCCTTATGCCTAACAATGACAAAATAAAGGCAGTCCTAAATTTCCCACTACCTCGAACATCAACCGAAATTAAAAGCTTTCTCGGTTTAATAGGCTACTATCGGAAATTTATAAAGGATTTTGCTAAGCTCACACAGCCATTAACTTCATGTTTAAAAAAGAAAAATAAGATAGATTGTACAAAACAGGAATACATAAATGCATTTGAAAAGTGTAAAGAGCTTTTGACCAACGCACCGCTCTTACAGTTTCCCGACTTCAATAAACCATTCGTCCTTACGACGGATGCATCTAACTTTGCTATAGGAGCTGTTCTATCGCAGGGTCCTATAGGTAGCGATAAGCCGATAGCTTATGCCAGTCGTACTTTGAACGACGCTGAAACGCGATATAGTACCATAGAAAAAGAGCTACTAGCCATAGTCTGGGCTACAAAACATTTTAGACCATATTTATACGGAAAGAAATTTATGATTTACACAGATCATAGACCTTTAACATGGATTAAATCCATAACGGAACCTAACAGCAAGCTTACAAGATGGAAATTACGCTTATCTGAATTTGATTATGACATTAAACATAAAGAAGGAAAACAAAATTGTAATGCAGACGCCTTGTCGCGAATTAGGATTAACGCTTTAGGTGAAAAAGATGACGTTTCGATGAAGGTAAATTTAGATAAACGAGAACAAGACCTAGAACGCCATATCATAGATATAACCGGCGATATTATACGTTTAAGTGCACCGCAGAACCGAACGCCATCTCCGATAGTTATATCATCCGGTTCAGAGAAAAGTAATACATCGAAAGCTGGTACAGGTCGACGATCTCCCTACTCAATTCCATCTGGAGGTAGTACCACTGCTTCTGCATCGGAAGGTCGTCAAGACGACGCTAGTATAGGCACAGTACATTCAGCCCGCGATTTAGATACTGATGGTATGCTTATATTACAAGAAGCTATAGATACCAAGCCAAATCAGATACTGGTGTATACTTGGAATAGAGACGAATTATCAGTTAAAGACTTATCTAGGGACAAACAAAAGGTTTTAGAAGTTCACTTACCTTTAGATCATCCAGATCTGATCAAAAGATTCCTGAAAGGATATATTAGGCCTAAAATAAAATACTTCTTTTATTTCGAAGACCCATTACATCGCAAACAGTTTTCGGAGGCTACTATATTACTTTTTCAGAAAGGAACAGTAAAATTCTATGAATGTACCAAGCGAGTTATTTATGTTGATAACGAACAAGATCAACGAACCGTTGTGCTTAAATATCATGAAGGCAAGAATAGTCATAGGGGAATAAAAGAAACGTTAGTACATCTAAGACGTACCTTTTATTGGAATAATATGGACCAAACAGTGGCTAGCATTATTAATGCATGCGAGCTCTGTAAAAAAATGAAATATGATAGAAAACCATTTAAACCAGAATTACAATTATCACAAACACAAATTAGGCCATTTCAAGAACTTTTTATAGACACATTCTCAATCGACGGAAAACATTATCTCACAATAGTAGATGCCTTCAGCAAATTAGGTCAAGCATTTGAGATTAGTACCAAGTCCACCCCTGAAGCAGTACGAGCCTTGATTAAGTATTTTTCTATGTATGGAACACCTAGTAGAATCAGTTCGGACCCAGGCACCGAATTTAACAACACATTGATGAAGGAAATGCTATCATTTTATAAAATCGACCTTCACATTGGTACCCATCATAATCCCAACTCTATGGGTATAGTTGAACGATTTCATTCTACTATAATAGAAATTTATCGGATAGCTAAGTACGAACAGAAAATAACAGATGCTGCATCTGTGATGAGTTATGCTGTTATGTCATATAACCACACTATTCATTCTACCACAGGTCTCACTCCATTCGAAGTAGTTTTCGGTCATACCGAATCCAATAGTGCATTTTATGTAGATTTCAATAGACAGTTTACTCAACAGTTAGTTAAAGAACACGTTAGAAGGACAAAACATTTGTATGAGTACTTAACAGATAAAATAACCGAGAAAAAGAAAGCTGTAATTGAGAAACGTGGAGGAGAGAAAGAATTCGATATAGATGTAGGCGATACAGTATTCATCAAAGGAGTAAACACTAGACGTAGTAAGGATAAACCAAGATATCAAAAAGCTCAGGTTACCGGAGCTATAAAAAGAAATGTTGTACCCGTTGTTACACATAACCGACGTACGAAAGTTCCCATTAAAGACATAAAGCGTCCTTCGCAGGTTGATTCTTCTGGCGGTCCAAGTGATCCAAAACCAGGCCCTTCAACTTCACCCGATCGAAAAGAACCCGGGATTGCTACCTGTAAAGGAAGGTCAAGCTGTCGTCAGCCATGATACATGGACTGTTATTAAGATCTTAGATTTAAAACTTATTTACGAGGAACTAGAATTAAATTTAGATAGCTATGTAAGACTTAAAAGACAGGTACAAAGCTGTTTTGAGACTAAAGATTTTGACACAGACTATACTGACGTAGAGTCACAAACGGATTTCATTATGAATATAACTTTAATTAAGTACAAGCAATTGATTCCATCGGTACGATCTAAGCGAGGTATATTAAACCCTCTCGGTTCATTTATTAAAGCGATTACTGGTAATCTTGATAATGACGATGCTATAATGTACGAAAAGTTAATTGATGAAATAAAGACGAAACAAAACGCGGTAGATAACAAAATGACAATCGTTGCCGAAATGGTGGGTACATTCACTAAAATAGCCAACTCTACAAAATACAATTTCATTCAGATTGAAGACAGTATTCAGGATATTAATCGTAGTTTAAATAAATCAAATCTATCTCAAATAATTAATAAAATCATTCACACCTATAACGTTTTTATACATAACTTTCAAATACTCTACATTCGGCTGAATGAGATTGAAACGGCTATTGCTTTTGCTAAAATTAAATTGTTACATCAATCAATTATAGACACTGACAAGTTAGTAGAATTATTAGAGGAAATTGAGAAAACTGATAGATTAGTTTTTCCAGTAAGTATTGAAAATATTGTAAAATTAGAGCAATGTATAGAGATAAAAGCGTATGTAAAACAAAATCAGATAAAATTTATCATGCATATTCCTTTAATCAGGAATGAGCTTTTTAACTACTTTAAAATGATTCCTTTGCCTATCTACAATAAAGCCAATAACCTTACCTCTCTTATCCTACCCAAATATCCATATGTCCTTGTGAAAGGTTTAAAAACAACGCCGCTCTCCCAGTCTTGCCGCGAGATCGACGAGGACCGTTTTCTATGCTTTGAGAAGGATGTCTCACCACTGATTGAAGATAATTGCATTACCGAACTTATGAGATTTTCCACAAATATCACGAGCTGTCACTCGATTCCAGTTTCCATCGACGATGTAAAGGCTGACTCTATACAGCCCAATCGCTGGATCATTTACGTCAAACCAGAGACTCTACTCACCAAGTATTGCGAAAACGAAATTACACAGGAATCTATTAGCGGGACTTACCTGTTAACCATGGATGATGACTGTCAAGTAAAGATAAAGGAATTAAGGTTTAAAAGACACCAAACTCAAGGAAATGACATACACTACATGAGATTTCCAATAATTAACTTACCTAAAATATCGACCGATCCGTCAGATATGCAGAGAAAACCTGTCACTCTCAACGGAATCGACCTTGCCGATGTTCAGTTCCTGAACTATGTCCTACGGAAAAGTGAAAGTGAAGTTATTAGCCACAGTGAAAATCATGATAGTGCTCTAGATTATAAAAGTGTTAGCATAGGAAATTTACTGCTTTGTGTTATCATAGGAATTTGTCTTTTATTGTTAGCATTTAAACATAGAATTAAGAAATCATGTATTAGGGGGAAATCCCGAAATAATCCTCATCCTTCAGATAATTTCGAACTTACGGAGGGAGGAGTTACAGATACTGGCATAACCAACTGTACAATATTTACTGCAAGCTAAGCTAACTAATCTTTGTTCCAATACATGCGCCCACGCATGGTCGCCGGGCCAGACGGCTATGAATTTGCTGATGTGTAAAAACTAACCACTGTATTCTTAAGATAGAGCAGGTCATTCTGCATTAAGTCACTCATTGTAACAGACATTTAAATCCAATATAATTCAACTTTAATTAATTTTGTGTTTTTTAAAAACTGTTTCACGCTTTCCCCAAACAAGTCTAGGTACTTGCGTTGGGTTAGTCGTTGCGATGTTTTCCTTCACGGTTTCGGCCATGTGTAAATGTTGTACTAACCCTCGTATTCAAGAACGACACTATGAGAACACGCACCCACAGTGGACGAAATCTTTTTTCATAAATATCACTTTGTGTGTTGTGCGACACTGCATAGTGTGACTAGAGGCACATTGTCGTGTGCCTCGTGCCGCTCAACACATAAAGTGATGTTTATGAAAAAAGATTTCGTCCACTGTGGGTGCGTGTTCTCATAGTGTCGTTCTTGAATACGAGGGTAAGGGCATTAGTAGAATAGGTGATCAGTATTTGGGAGTCGTCACACTGTATAATTGTTATTGAATTGAAAAATTAATTGGTGCACCTGGGTTTCGAACTCACGACCTTCGGACCGAACCCCCCACTAGGCGAAAACGGCTTATTGGGAAACATAAATAAATAATAAATATTGGTGGACATGTTTACACAGCGTCATCTAGCCCCAAACTAGGCAAAGCTTGTACTGCGGGC
Source organism: Hydriomena furcata (assembly GCA_912999785.1). NCBI lineage: Eukaryota > Metazoa > Arthropoda > Insecta > Lepidoptera > Geometridae > Hydriomena > Hydriomena furcata. Next base: position 13,079,294 of record OU538832.1, on the reverse strand, counting down.
ACCAAATAACTGATAGAATACTTATAAACTTATTTTTTTTGTAAATACCTACATACTTAATAATTATTATACACATTAACGAAAGAGAAATTGCTTATCTCTTTGATAATTTGCAAACTCAAATACAAAATAAACAACGGCCCACTTTTATAGCAAAACGATTTTTAGGGTTCCGTACCCAAAGGGTAAAAACGGGACCCTATTACTAAGACTTCGCTTTCCGTCTGTCCGTCTGTCTGTCACGGGGCTGTGTCTCATGAACCGTGATAGCTAGAGAGTTTTTTTACAGATTATTTATTTCTGTTGCTGCTATAACAACAAATACTAAAAACAGAATAAAATAAATATTTAAGGGGGGCTCCCATACAACAAACGTGATTTTTTTGCCGTTTTTATAGATAATGGTACGGAACCCTTCGTGCGCGAGTCCGACTCGCACTTGACCGGTTTTTATTATAAATAACTAGCAGTCCGCCCCGGCGTCGTCGCACGGGTGTAATAATGATTTTATGGGTATTTTTTTTACACCTTGGATTACATTATCGAAGTTTTCATACGGATCCCAAACGTTTTGGAAAATATTCTACTATATAGCCTATGTTCATCAGGAATAATGTAGGATTCTAATGGTGAAAGATTTTTTAAAATCGGTCCATTAGTTTAGGAGCCTATTCGATGCAAACAAACAATCAAATCTTCTCTTTATAATATTAGTATAGATGATACGGAACCCTTCGTGCGCGAGTCCGACTCGAACTGGGCCGGTTTTTAATTCCAAAAACTTGACTTGAGTTTTTATTGAAGTTAATCAAACAAAATGGAATGCTAAAACCCGGATTTTCAATATCCCAGTCGACCATCCATGGTGAATCTGTAATTATTGTTGGTCGTGATAACGATGTTTTGAGTTCTTTGTCCTCCGAGTAAGTACCTACCTATTGACATCCGTAGTGCATTCCCAAGGAGGGTTGACGTCAGGTAGGCGGCCGGTTGTAAAACACCTCAAGCCAAATCCATTTGCATCATCTACATGTTGTGCTGAATGCCGACCATACGAGGACGTGAGATAAGGTGAAGAATAAAAAGAAGTACAGCGCACACTTCTTCTAACTGGGATGTCTCATGTCTCTAGGTAGTTTCATTTGCCTAAGAGGGAACCGACTGGAAGTTACCTACCTGATGCTAACTATTACAAAATGTGAGCATGTGCTAATTGGACGTGACGTGCCCCTGGCTACCACTTTAGACATACTCAAGGATCTGAGTGCATGGAGATTTGAGACGGATAGTAGTTACTATACTTTTGTACTATGTACCTAATGTTTACAATTTTTTTCAAGTTTAGCAACTTTTTTTTATGGCGTATTATAATACTAAATACATACACAAATATAACTTTCAGGTTTTATTTGTACAAGCGATTGGTCCAGACGGTCCAGTGCTGAACAAATGCATCCTCCATTGATTTACTAAATTAACTAAATAGGCTAAACTAAATTAAATTAATTTAATTTGAAGATTCTAAATGATCCAAGTGATTTCAATGAATAAACGCTTATAATTTCGCCATGTCCGTCCGTCTGTCCGCAGCTTCGCTCAGAGACGCTTAGTGCTAGAAAGCTGTAATTTGGTATTGTTTTATAAGACGTTATTCTACCACTTAGAGAACCTCCCCTACATGTAAGGTAGGGATGTTTTTTTATTTCTTGCATACTCCATGATGTGGGGTGTCGTTGGATAGGTCATTAAAAAATATTGTGGGTTTGTGAAAACAAAGACCTTCTTACCTACCTATACTTATATCAATTTTTAAGGTTCCGTACCCAAAGAGTAAAAACGGGACCCTATTACTAGACTGCTGTCCGTCTGTCCGTTTGTCACCAGGCTGTATCTCATGAACTGTGATGATAGCTAGACAGTTGAAATTTTCACAGATTAAGTATGTATTTCTGTTGCCGCTATAACAACAAATACTAAAAACAGAATAAACCCATTCAACAAACGTGGCTGGTTTGTTTCAAGTATGTACTTCATTGCGTTTATACGATCTTTTCAGGACTACTGAAGTTACATTCTGATCTAGCATAAAGCGACTAAGAGAGAACCAGTGACACGGAGCGTACGCACTAACTATTAAGTCAACTAAAGCCAAGGTGACGTAAATACTTATGTAGATACCTACTTAAAGATCATGAAGTCTGCCCTGGAGTAGAGAGCGAAGATATTTTCTTTTATGAAAGTAAATTAATTAACCAAGTAGGTAATATCGCGTTTTTCCCATAACATTAACGTCACAGCACCGGCACGCGTCAAAATGGATTCCCCTTGTATTGCTTCGTTAGGTACCCGTATCATACGGCCTTCTGAAATTCTGAACCTCACATAATCTTTATTGTCTAGGTAATAAGGTTCATATTATGACACGTGCTAGAATAATGCATAGCCCGTGATTTCCTCTCGGCATTTCCATTAAGCCGCGATTAGTATCGCATATCTATAGAAAAAGTTTATTGGTAAACAATGTCGCGTGCCTTCGTAGCCTTGCGTTGCAGCATGAGCGATGCTACGCGATAAGATGCTTACATTATAAGCTCTTCATAGGAATCTACATTCGGTTGCCCTCAAACGCAATCATATAGTTCTCTTCAATCTTCGTACGTTGATAATAAATTTAAGGATTTATATTTAGATGGTATTTATTATTTAGATTATTTGAAAGTATTTTGATTATAATTTTAAATCTTTGATTGTAATTTTATATCAGAAGTGTTTTGTTACTTTATCTTTTACTTACTAACTGGTAGGTACTCTACAACGAATCATTAAGTTCAAATTATACCAGCATTATAAGTCTCAGCAAAATAGGTAGGTACCTACCTAATCGTCAAATTGAGCATCTACGTTTATTTCATGTAGATACTTACCTTTAGAATCGAATCAGGGTTTTCAATAATAATTATCTATCAATAATAAAAAGACTTCAAAAAAACACAAATATTGAAATCAACAAAGAATTAAATTAAACTAAATTAAATTAAACTTAATTAAATTTGATGATTCTAAATGATCCAAGTGATTTCAATGAATAAACGTTTTTTTTTATTTAGATTTTTGGAAATTATTCCTAAACCTCCTACATCCAAACTTACAAAATCAATAGGTAACAGACACACATTACCGCTAATATTAGTCTGAAATTGACAACTATATAAACCTTGGTTGCTTACGTTGTGTGGTTGTGCAGAGGTATAGTAGGTACTACGATATACGATGACACACGGTCACGCTCTGTCTGAATGCATGGCTGGTATGTTTAGTACTTCTCCCCAGTGACTCTTAATAGGGTTTCTAAGTTTGATACGTCACAGGAGCAAAGTTTTTTACCTAAGGTTGTTTTGTTTGTAGGTAAGTAGTAAGTTGTTATTGTTTATAATGTGGTTTCTCACTTGCTGACGAGGCTGTGACGTTGGGTTTTTAAAACGTACATGTTTTTAACCGGCTTCATTTCCAGCGATTCGGAGAAAAAGCGAGTTTTTAAGAAGTCTGTTATTTCTCGATAGATTTGGCTACTTTTTTTAAAGCTTTTAAACTTGCAATGTATGTATGTATGTAACTATGTTTGTTCGGTGGTAGTTCTTGTGACTATACAATAATATGACAGCGAGCTGATCTGATTCAAAATTTTCAAAACACTTTTTTGATTTAACCTATGTACCTATGTATGTATGAACAGCGTATCGCGTGCATCGCTTACAGTGCACAACGATCATGATATTCAACACGGTAGAATCACAGCTGTGACGCGTGTGGGTTGCATAACGCGACGAGGGTTGTAACTTGTATCGACCAAAAACCTCAGCTTATCTGGCAATGAGCCCAACTGGTTTATTTCGTAAAAATCTATGATTTTCATAGGCTATAAACATCATACATTTTAGAGAATACCAATTTCATAGTACTTAAGTCGGTAATAAATAATAAAAAATAAATAGGATGACGACTGTAATCCCCAAGTACGGTAGACATCCTTTCAGATCTCTAAACGCTTAGATCCTTTAAAGATGTCTAGTGGGGATAGTCAGAAGCACGTCTAAACATTATATTTGACACATGCCCACATTTTGCAGTAGTTAGCATTCCATACGTGATGTACCTACCTAAATTGCATTCAATCAAAGCCATAATCACTACATAGTATAAAGCAAAGTCGCTTTCCGCTTCCCGCGTCTGTATGTATGTATGTATGTTTGCTTATATCTTTAAAACTACACAACGGATTTTGATGCGGTTTTTTTTAATAGATAGAGTGATTCAGGAGGAAGGTTTATATGTATTAAACCCGTGCGAAGCCGGGGCGGGTCGCTAGTACATATTATAATAATAGATTTTTACGAAATAAGCCAGTAGGTAAGGCTACCAGGTGTCTCTTCATTTTAGACGTATAATAACTGCCTTTGAAACCTAAAGGATTCAGAGATTCGTCGAAAATTTTGTCATTTGGGAGTTAAGACTTAGTTAGTACCTCTATGTATCTACTCTATGGACTCTATGTACCTACCTACGGCAATGGTATATTATGATTACACAGAAAATACACTAATTTATATTATTTCCTTATACATATTTCTCGTATTTTTATTAAACGATAATTGCAAGAAAGACATTTCTACTTTTTTGAAGTTCCACTGGCACTTGGCCAAGAACGAATTAATATAATGTGTTAAAATTTAAAAATCAAAGTAATAGGTACTAGATGACAGGTTATTATTACTTGCCTCTCTAGTTTTATTCTCTTCTTAGTTTATTATTTGTTCATAATAATATTATAATGTGTAAACGCTTTTATTTTTTTCTGTTGTTTGTAATTTGGATATTAAAATCATGCAAATAATTAGGTATTATAAATGCGAAAGTTTGTGATTGTGCAATTAGCATAAATAAGACAATGTTGTACTTAATTTGTAAGCTATTTTTTTTACATACCTATCTTTGTAACATATTATTTGCAGACCATAATAAATAAAATAAATCTAAACTTTAACCTTTCAACTTGAAAAAAAAATCCGGATTTTCGGCAATGTCATTCGACTTACCCATTTCTATATACAAAAATACAATAAACATATGTGCAATGTGAGACATTATTTGAAAATAAAACGACCAAAAGACTGGCTCAATTTACCTGGTGTATTGTTCCAAAAGTCATACCCACTCCGTAGGATCCCAGTTGTCATAATAAAGACGTCATCAAGAACGACTAAGTATAGGTAATACCACAAAGCGAGATGGCAATTCGCCACAACACAATGTTTAGGTACAGAGTGTAAACATTTTCCTATTTCAGTTTTATATTGTGTCAATAAATGTGCTGTAGATAGTTTTAAAGTTCACTAGCAGTCCACCCTGGCGTCGCACGGGGGTTGTAGGTAACTGGCTAAATTTTAACACCTTGGGTTACATTGTTAAAGTTAAATATGGATCTATAGGGGATAGCTTATGTTCATCAGGGATAATGTAAGATTCTAATGGTAAAATATTTTTTCAAACCGGTCCTGTAGTTCGGAGCCTATTCAAACAATTAAATATTTCCTCTTTATAATATTACTAGCTGCTCGCCCCGACTTCGTACAATAATTTTCAAAGGATGAATGTATGATGGTTTGTTGTTTTGATTGGCGGAGAATGAGTGGAACAAGTGAATGAGTTTGTGTACTTCTTTTCTTTTTTACAATTTCTTTGCTTTCTATATTTATTTTACCATAAATTATTTGTATTTTCCTTTTTTAAGTGTTTTGAGAAGAGTTTGAGATAACTTTAAAGAATAATGATTATTTTTATGATTAAAAAAATAATTCTTTCGTTTATTGTTTTCGATAATTTTTGATAAATCTCGATTTTTTACAAAACTTTATGAGTTACTAGCCGACCCGTGACAGACGTTGTCCTGTCAAATTTTAATTCCCGTTCCCGTTCCCGTTCCCGTTCCCGTTCCCGTTCCCGTTCCCGTTCCCGTTCCCGTTCCCGTTCCCGTTCCCGTTCCCGTTCCCGTTCCGGGATAAAAAGTATCCTATGTCCATCTCCTGGCTCTAAGCTACCTCCCTGCCAATTTTCAGCTAAATCGGTTCAGCCGTTCTTGAGTTATAAGTGGAGTAACTAACACGACTTTCTTTTATATATATAGATTTCATTAACACATTTTATTATATTGCATGTACCTAATGTCGATTTATGAGAAAATAAAATGTTACTTTATTATTTTCATACCTCCAGGTATTATGGTAAATATCACAAACATGTTGTACAGCAACAGAAGATGAAGGAAAACATTAAGGCACGACATGACCTACGCCACCTGGTCTGCGTAATAACCACCGACGACGTAACGAATGATGGTAAGTGAAGAACATCAGCTGTAGCCCCAAGTAGTTAGGTACAGGAAAACATTCAGTAGGTACGATCTTATCATACAACTGTCTTATTTCCTACTCGGGTTTCGTTCAGATTGAGTTACGCTGTGTTTTCCAAAGCTTGTGACGTAGGTAGACCGAGTTTTGTCTTGACACTCCCTTTGAGCGACTTGCACAACCATCTTTAATTTTGTTTATGACCCAGAATACTCTAACTAAAGTGTGAGTGAATGCTAAGATTTAAAGCTCTTTAGTCTTTCCATTATGTTGCTGAAATGTAATCATGTGAGAAAAGATACATTATCGAGATACATTATAGGTAAGTGATCTTTTTGTAGAAAAAATGCCATTGCCACACAGACCCATGAATTGCTAAAATATCCCATAGAAAAGGGCATTTTGAAATGAATTTTCACCCAAATAAAATCCAAAGCCCGTTTTTTGGTGTAGCTGTAATGGAGTGGTAGTTACAATCATTAAAAACTGTATCTTTTGCTCATTTTGATAGCGCTACCAATAAGCGCCACGGCTGCGGCGCGGTCGACGCCTGCGGTGGCGGCGGAGCGTGGCCAATTTTAACTTGATGACTAATTAAATATGTACCTACTAATTACTTAAATAAAGTCAATTAATTCACTATCAAATTTAAAACCTTGTCGAATAAAACGCGAAGATCCAACTCCAACCAATATTGATACTCACAGATCTGTTTTTCAGAAATATAAGAAAGAATAAGAAAGAAAGAATAAATTTATTTTGTGTCAACATAATCTCTTAAAACTAAACAAGAAACACATATTGGTAACATTGACTACAAAATTGGTCACCACTCAGCTATATGCTGCAACAGCGAGAGTTGATGCAGCGCTGATTTTCAGTGGAGCCATAGTGCGTGTGGGGCAGCATACTGAATATCACACAGTGCATATATTTACATTACTTAAATTCTAAAGGTATTAGGTACCTGTAGAACTTTCGCGTATAGAAGTTTTATATTTAGTAAATAATTCATTTTATACAGGCCTTTTTAATATATTTTGTAGATACTTAGGTCACCAGTCATATTATAATAATATTATAATAAGTAGGTACCTTTGCCCGCAGCTTCGCACGCGTTGTACCAACCCGGATAAAAGTAGCAGGGTTATTCCAAAAATGCCCATTACCTTTACCTAACAAAGGGCATTTCTAAAAAAAACCAATGGGGTCGTTGGGTCCATTGTATCTTTAGGCTAAAAATCATGTCGATCTGTTACTTCGTTGCTGCTTGAGAAGGTTAAACCGATGAACCAACACCAACACACTTTCGCATTTATAAAAAAATATACATATTTCTTGTGATAGATATATAATTATTACCTGACAAGATATACATACACGTATTTACCCACCATTTCACAGCTGATCACAGTCTTTAGTCCCGCATGGTTCGAAAAGATTCCGAACAATTGTTATTTCTACGGGTTTTACTCCGTTTACAAACAATTGCTCGTCCATTAGGCATGCCGATTTGGCATGGCCTTAGGTATGGCTTAGGGAAGCCCCTACTTAATCTTTGAAAATTGAATGACTCTTTCATTTACTATGATCTAGTTAAGGCTAGACTTAACTAGAAAGTAGCATGGTTGAATAGGATTTAATTTAGATGGTTGATTGAGTTATTTCTTTCGTGACACTAGACAAAAAAAAATCCTCTTGATATTTTGTCGCCATAACAAAATATCAAAAAAGTGAAACGTTTTAGACAAATGTATGAAACAAATAAATAAATAAAAAACAATCAATTTAAGTAATTTTATTATAGAGAGGCTCAAGTATGGATTCAAAGAAAATCTTAAAAAAATGTATGCAGTTGCAGTTCAATAGAAACGACCATCTAAAGAAAACTTAACTGGTTTATAGGTATACAATACATACATATATATCTAGTGATACCCTTATTTTTTCTCAATCAGGAGGCAGCTGAGATACATTTAAATACCAGCAGACCACGTGGAACCCTGATTTCAATAAAGAGAAAGTCTATTCGTCACCCTCTCATAAAAATATTTCAACTCACCCATTAAAAAAGTAAAAAATTCCATCAAAAAGTAAAGTGCATGCCGCCAATGATTTATACCTTTAATATATTGTTTTTTCCTGGCCATTTCTCGGGAGCCGTTGCTACACGGTGGGATGGTGGCCCTTCGCAGAAACTTTTCCCAAATCTGTAATGATTACCATTTGAGAACACCGCCTCTACATCACGTCATCTTCATGCGTTTTAATTGGATAACTCTGCTTTAGTATACCTACGGACCTACTCGTAATAATATAGGGTAAAGAATATTAGCTTGTTCTATCCTATTGATTCACTGGAGCCTACTGCTTGGCTGCTGAAGATCTCTATTTCAACTATCATAGCTTCATTGCTAAATGATGATAACGTAAGCCTTCAAAATCCAGTCTAGACCGAGTTTGAGAATATAATTTATGTGGCTTGACCAAATAGTTTTGCTCCCAAAATAATGAAATGTTGAAGACATCCCGATACAAATTTTCGAGAGGATACATTTCCGCTCCTCCCCGGTTAAGACCCCAGCCACACCCAGCAAACTTGTATCAAGGTCTATGGGAGAAACCCGTGACTCAGGCATCTCCTTATTTTTGTTGACGTGCACTATAAATGTTATCACCCCTGCCTGACTAACCAAATCATTTACTCACCCAAAATTACAATGAAGAGTACCTACCTATGTATGTGACGTAAATCTTTCAACTACATCCGTATGCGGTTATAAAAATAACGAATATGTACGTGAATATCGTCATGAAAACCGCACTGGAGCTCTTCATAGTAATTACGTGAAGGACCATCGATATCGGCTTTTTGTTTAGGCACTTCTACACTGTAGAAGTTTATTCTGCTGATAAGATCTCTTAGGAACCTACTTCTCATTTACAGCGAAGAAATATCTGGTAATACCTCGACTATTGTTTCCGTTTATGTACTAAAATCGTCGTATCATATTTTAGGTAAAATTATTCAGACGGTAAATTCCATAAGAGTAATTCCTCAGTATAGGTTTAAGGTCATCTGTCGAGCAGATGTTTCATGACGTTGATGCTGATTCGCAAAACCGTAATCAATGGAACATGAGTTAATTTTAGCAGGAACTCAACTAAACTGTGACCAATCTATTGTTGTGTGATTTGTTTCAATTAGAACGCTGAGATGATTTCATGATCTACAACTCGCAAATATTTTCATATTGTCAATCTGACCAATATTTTAAAGCCATATCTAAGGGAATATCAACTATACTTACTTCATTTTTTTATAGGAATTAGAGTAGGTAATATAGTTATAGACAAAGGTTTTTCTGTCCAAATTTCAATAATATAACAATTTTCCAGGCATATTTTATTATTTTTGGTCAGTCAGTCAATCAGTGACGCAAGAGTTTTATGTATTTAGATTACTACACTCGTACTATCATTATGTAGGTAGGTACATAAGTTTGTTGCTCTTTTTTGCCGATCTATAAAAACGTAGAAACTTTTTCAACGCAGTGTATTGAACTTTGTAATCTAAAACCTGACGCAAGGAATGCTGCGCCTACACAAACATGCTCGCTCCTGTTAGAGGGACTTATTGCTTTTTAGGGTTATGTACCTTGTAAAATATATGAAACCATTATAGCATCACTTCCTTGTCCGTCTTCCGTCTTTCTATCTGTATGACGAAAGTTTCTTAACCCCTTTTCTCAGGAACGCGTGGAGTTATCAAGTTGATATTATTAATCAACAGTCCAAAAAATCAAGCTTAGTCAATAAAATCAGATATTATCCATTTATGTCGCAAATTGTGCTTACTCGCAAGTAAATCATAACCTACAGAATACTGCTCGCTAACCCTGACTCATAGCCAGAAACAAGGGCTTAGGTACATTACAGAACAAGTAAAGAAAAATCCAAAAAATTATAATTTAAAGATAAATAAAAAATATATTTTTTACAATACAAAAACAGGTAAAAATCTTCATCATTTCCGTGATGGACAAATCATCAATATGCTCGGAACAACATGCTCAACATGTACGGAAGCCTCGGTGCACTAGTTAGACTATCACTTGTCCGTTTCTTTTTAAAGAAGATAAGGGCCTGTAAGAAGATAAGTGCCTATGGGTATGTCTACGTGGCTGCCGTCACGTAGGGCCTACAAGGGGCCCGGCACGTCTGGCCACTGTCTGGCACAGCCGGTGACAAACATTTGGGCATAAGAAACATTATCTTCGAATCGGTAGCGTGGGAACAGATATTGAGAAAGAATATATTATTGAATACTAAACTATTGGTATTGGTAGAAATGATTTCTTCGGGATAGAGATTTATTATTTTCACGAAAACTTACGCCTAAGTTTGGTTTACGATTACGATGTGTAATTTTCGGTGCTACGCAGTGCTACGGAAAGCTACGAACAATTTTTGACCAACTTTAAAATATTGATTGAACGAAGGCATTTATTGCGAATAACCCTTTGTTAATACATATTTCGACTGTGTTACGACTATCGTGTACGCGGGAAGACTGAAGAAGACAATTGGAACTAAGGTTATTTACCTAAAAGGGGTAATATATTCAAATCGCATTTACATGACGATCTTAATATATGTTTTGAATATAATAGACTATCGTAGGACTAAATGTTTAGAAAGTGAATCTGTAATAACAGCTACAAAGACTTTAACTTTGCGGTACTTTGGGGGCATGGTTCATAAAACTAGTTTTTTTGTGTTTATACCGAGTATGTGTAGGATGTACCTAATGGTTTTCTCGATTTAATTATCGTTCTGTCAGTAATAACAAATTTAAATTACAAGTGTTTACATTTTGTGTTCAACCTTTAAATTTGAGATATCATGCGGTTTTGAGGAACTTATTTCTATTTTAAAGTAGGTAAGCAATTTTAAAACCAAATTTTAAAACCACACTGAAAGTAACTGTTATCGAAGTATCTATCAAATAATAATAAAAATGTGTTTTAAACATCCTATTAAAAAACTTTAAATTATAGTTTCCATAATTATGTAAACACGGGTTTAGTAAAGTGAACAATGATCACCCATACATCAACTCATGGAGATTTGTAAATTAATGGATCATATCATTCAGTCCTGTCCTAAAATTACGGCAAAATGACATCAAGGTCCTGTACATTGTGTATTTTTTCTGGCATACCAGGTACAGACATTTCTGAGATGCTTTTAAAGTGGTCCTCCCTTACCGCTTTCTTATAAGCCCTATAAGGGGTAAACATTTTACGACCAACGATCTCCTACCTAGACCTGCTAACTGGCATGCTAGCTTCTAGCAAAACCTCGTTACACGCACTAGAGTATCAGGCATAGTTTTGTGTGAACTGCAGGCCTTATGTGTATGAAGTTTTGCGGCCAGTTGATTTGCGTCAGCAGCGTGGGCAGCAACGTGCTTCTTCCACAATACCGCATGCTTACAATATTATTTAACAGTGCAGCCCTGTCTCGAGTCACGTAGCACATTCTGGTTCTTCTGTCACGTACGATGAAGATTGTAGCTGTTTAACATGCGTGATGTTTTTGCGACAGAGCTGTTTAATACGCGAGAACAACGTTACTTACGTATTACTTTTTGTGTTCTCAATATAAGTCGAGACCATCAATATAATGATTCCTGATCAATGATGCTCCTAATTACTTTTAAAAACCTGGAATACATTCGTTTGGCAATGTAGGTAGGTATATACGAAGGCTTTTTAACAAGACACCAAGACTACTTGACTTGTGATTTATTTTTACCCTCTTTCGGAGAGTGGGTCCCATTTACTCTATGCGTATGGCCACATTGGCCACACTGTGAGCCTTTGCGGTGGCGGCGACGAGCGCGAAGTGTCAAATGAAACGCGCCATCACCGCACTGTGGACGCAAAGGCGCGTGGACGAACACTAACCCTCGTATTCAAGAACGACACTATGAGAACACGCACCCACAGTGGACGAAACCTTTTTTCATAAACATCACTTTATGTGTTGAGCGGCACTATGGCGCACACTACTGTGTGCCTTTAGAGCTCAACTTTGGCTAGAGACACACGACAGTATGCCTCTAGTCACACTATACAGTGTCGCACAACAGATAAAGTGATTTTTATGAAAAACGATTTCGTCCACTGTGGGTGCGTGTTCTCATAGTGTCGTTCTTGAATACGAGGGTTAGACTTTTTAATATCTTAACTACCACTTGACAGATTTAGCTCTCAAACTTACCAACAAGTCTAACAAGTACCAGATAGCACCACAATCTATTCATCTTTCAAATTTCATGCTGACCGGATCACGGTTCGAACTCCTGACTGACCAAGGTGATTTCAATTAAGGGTGCTGCTCCATTCAAGATATGCAAATACTGACGACCAGCTCGTATCGTATACCTGGAGCAATGGTGTCAAGTCCTAACCACCTTCTCTTTTTTGCCCGACCCTCTGGAGGAATGCGCAGCCTTTCCGGTGCGTCACCGTCTCACGCTCAGCTCTTCCCTGTCCAATACCGCTAGTCTTTCAGCCCGAGAGCCGCCTTTCTCAGGAATCCAGTAATGTATGACATGCACGCATGGTATGTCCGGACATTCAACATGTTTCAAGTCTAGAACACGCCCTTCCGACCTTAAATACTGAAAATTGTCCATTGCGAATTCGCTTGTGAATTTTGGAGTTTGGTTTGATGATGGAAGTGCTATGTGCGTGTTGCATTGACGAGGTTTCCGCGTGTTTAGTATGGTAAGGGTCGACCCAAATGTCGTACACGTAAATTTGACCGCAGACTACATGGGCGCCTTTCGGACGCGTCACTTGATAACCTTAGTGCACTTAGTTGAGTTTTCGAGGAATACGAATGTGGGTTGAATATTAAAAAGCTTGTTTTTGGGATATAATTTGGGGTTTTTTGGGATAAATTCATGACCAAGATAAAGTCTTCTTCTTCTTTGAGCTCTTAAAAGTCTAGTACTTATGTGTTAAGCGTGACAGTGTGGAGTCAGGACTACGTACTAGGACATGTAAACCGATTAATCGATTAACCGAAAAACCGATTAACCGACTGATTTTAGGTCGGTTTTTTCACCGGTTTTTTTGGCAAAATAACCGGATATTCGATTTTTTCCAAATTCATTATTTTTGCATTTTTTTTATCATTTTGGCAATATTTTTCGGTTTATAAACCACCCTATGTTTTAATCGGGCATTATAATCTACATCTACAGCTAATTTCATCTTAATACGTTTTTTCGTTAAGGCCTGATTGATATTTAAACATACAAACATCTTCACAAACTTTCGTATTTATAATATTATTAGGATTTGAGTACGAGAAAGAGTTTTAATACTACCAATTAAAAAAGTTAATTATTCTTATTCCTATATTCTTAGTTGTTACCTAGAAATATCCTCACTTAGACTCGACCTCGTAACCGTGTTTTAGTAGTTGTAGTTAATAAAATGACTTCGAGTTTGCCTCATGTCGAGGATTCCTCAACATATTTCCTCAGTGAAGAAACTTTCAACTCAAGGTATCTTGCGATCTACCTTGAGCATTCCTCGACAGCTTCTAAACGACTGTGTAACGTTTCTTTGACTTTCGTGACATTTAGAAACCACCACAGGTAATTGAGGAATTGAGAAATCTCCAAAAAATCGATTTAAGATGCAAACATGAAGTATTATTTTTCAAACTATAGTGATTAGTAGACATAACAATAGATTTAACACGGGTGTTTATCACGTAATTACCTTTAATTTATTTTCCCGACGTTTCGGCTATGTTACAATAGCCATGGTCGCGGGCAGACTGGAGAACACGGTGCTACCGTCGAGAGGCGGAGGCAGTTGACGAAACTACCCTCACTTGGTTGACTTGGTTGAACTACATGACCCAAAAGTTCGGTCTAGTGAACGCCATTATTATAAGATAATAGTTCAGGAAGCTATTGAAATCAAGAAGTACTCAAATTTAAATCTTGAAGACGGCTATAGACTCTTATTCTTGGAATCCTGTGGTTACTATATGTGCGCGTCGTGACAGACCATCTCAGTGCGTAGATACAGTTAGTGTGGTGTAGTGTTTCCGGAACCGGTATTCTTTGTAAGAACCGGGAATTTCGGTACTTTTTTAAATCGGTACCGGGATTTCCCGGTTCTTTCGGTATTTTCGGTTCTTGGCAGTTTTTGATTTATAAAAGAAGTGATAAGGTTCAAAAGTCAACTACAATTAAGATCGACGAGAAAATAGATAACATTAAGAATGAATATATATCAGAAAAATGATATAGAGCCGATAACAGGACCAGAGGTTCATCGCGCGCTTTGCAGCATGAAATATAGCAAGAGCCCAGGTGCAGATGGTGTTACCACCGAAGCCTTAAAAATCGGAGAACCAGTACCACTCCCACACCTTACGAACCTTTGTAACTACATTCTTCAGACCGGTTCTTTTCCTCATAATTTCTGCCACTCCACCATTATACTCATACATAAAAAGGGTGAAAAGTCCGACATTGGCAATTATCGTCCCATCAGTTTTATCTCACACCTTTTTAAACTATTCATGAAAATTATCGAAAATCGAATATCCGGTGAGCTCGATTTACATCAACCACCAGAACAAGCGGGTTTCCGCCGTGGCCTCTCCACGACGGATTATTTCCATTCCCTTAACCAGCTCTTAGAAAAACGTAGAATTTAATATCCCACTTTATCTTGCATTTGTAGATTACTCAAAAGCTTTTGATATCATAAAACATAAACCATTATTCGAGGCACTTTCTAATCAGAACATAAATTAAACGTACATTCAACTTATCCGTAATATCTATAGCAATAGTACAGCATCCATAAAAACCTCACTCACGGGGCTCTCTTTCCAAATTGTAAAAGGCGTGAAACAGGGAGACCCGCTTTCTCCTAAATTGTTTACAGCTACTTTGGAAGAAGTGTTCAAGCGATTGAAGCCCAAATGGGCTGAGAAGGGCATCGTCGTCGGAGATAGCAGGCTAACAAACCTGCGCTTCGCCGACGATATTGTCCTTTTCTCCCCCACAGCTGCAGAACTAGGCGATATGCTTCAAGGACTGAACTAAGCAAGCCGACCAAGATGTGGGACTCCGAATTAATATGAGCAAGACCTATCTGATGACCAATGGAACGAAGAGGAGATTGTACGTGGAGAATGTGGAGATTGAGTATGTCCATGAGTATGTGTATCTCGGCCAGATAGTTTCATTCCAGGCACAACAAAACGAAGTTGCTCGACGCACCGAAAACGCCTGGAGAAGCTTCTGGTCGATGAAACATCTTATGAATGGCGAACTGCCACTCTGCAATAAGCGCAGACTTATGGACATGTGCATTCTCCCAATTCTAACGTACGGTGCACAGACTTGGTTCCCAACAGCTCATGAGAGATACCAACTCGAGGTTTGCGAAAGAGCCATGGAGCGTAGTATCTTAGGAGTCAGACTCACAGACCGCATACGAAACACGATACTACGCTCCAAAACAAACTACACGCCTTCGAGGCAGACTCCGGAGGAGATGGCAGGACGATCTCGACAGTAATTTAAATGACTAGCGCAACTTAGCTGGAGATCGAAAGGTGTAAAAAGAAGGGAGGGGGGCCTTTGCCCTGCAGTGGGATGATATAGGCTAAGATAAGATACCGGCCCCTAAAATTACTGTGGTTTTGTTTATAATATCACAAAAATCATATTAGGAGTATGATAATACGTCGTATTTGAAGTAAATTACATTCTGTCACCATTGTTTGGTATGAGGAACAACGTAATACTTACCTTGGAGTCAAACGCGCGACACTTTTTTCTTACTTTTCGCACGTGGCGAGTCCTGCGAGGCCCGCCGAGTTATAAAAATAAAATTCCCGAAAGTACCGAAAGAACCGGGAATCAAATTAGATTTCCCGGTTCTGAACCCTAGTGTGGTGTGTCGTAATACGAACATGGACATTTCTATTTCTGAAGACCAAGTGAGGGTAGTTTCGTCAACTGCCTCCGCTTCTCGACGGTGGCACCGTGTTCTCCAGTCAGCCAGCGACCATGGCTATTGGAACATAGCCGAAACGTCGGGAAAATAAATTAAGGGTAATTACGTGATAAACACCCGTGTTAAAACATGAAGTACTTTTCAAGGGGTATTGGAGGGGTCTCAGAAGAGTTTGAATCAAGTTAGTTTTGAGGTTACAACTAAGAATTATGAGGTATCATTGTTAACTATTATGACTGATTTACCATATTTTTGCCTTTATTACTTTATTAGAGTAAGGGTGAGTTTTGAGTACATCAAAATATTTTGAAATTTAACAAGTTAATTTAATTGGTGCTTGCTTATTTGAATAATAAGTTAATTTTCATTAAAATGTATGGTTTTATTATGTCCTAAGACACCTATATAAAAAACTTGAAAAATAACCGATTAACCGGTTTAACCGGTTATTGAAAATTAAAAACCGAAAAACCCGGTTTTTCTAAACAACCCGGTTTTTACACGCCCTACTACGTACCTATGTAACTGTTGGGCTCCTATGTAGTTCAAAAGTTCAATGTTTTTATTGATTTCATGTGTACATTAAGGTTTTAAAGGTATTTGAATAAATATAATATCAACATTAGCCCGAAAAATCACCTAGCCTATACAATTATAACACAAAAATAATAAAATAAAATTCTAAAACTAATAAATATTAATTATCTAGGTACTACCTAACTATTTGAGTTATCTTTTTTTGGTTTTCACAAAAAAAACTCTTGCAATGTGTAAAAACTATTTTTAATTAAATCGTTTTTGAGAAGGGTTTTGAATCTGGGTAGGCACTAACTGTACCTACCTAAGTATATATATTTAAAAATAAGTCATCAGGCAACCACTCTCATGCTTATTCACGATCAATGAATTCGCCTCAATCACGTAATATCGATAGGAAGGTGTGTCACCACAAGCGGCTTTGCTTGATCTCTTTCGCACAAAAAGCTTGCTTCAAAATAACGCCGCACGCGCATCCATTGACAAACCGCTGATGTATTGACAGAGTAGTTTGTATTGAGAATAGATAAATATTAGCCGCGGGAGATCCGTGTTGACTCACACCATGTAAACAAAGCTGAATGACACATCATTTTCAAATGTGACATATTACTTTTGAGCTTTTAAGATTATGTTTGGAATATGATTATGTACCTACTGCCTGCAGATGCAAAGCTTTATGTAGCACTGTGTATTAGACTCACTTAGCGAAAGCTAGCGGGGGCACGATCTAGGCCTCCGGCGGTTGATGTGCTTGCGTGCCCGGCTTTTGTCGTGTGTACATGTAATTTTGAGTACCAGAGCCTCAGTGGGAGATTAAAGCATAAATTGACATTAGTTACGATGAATGGTACTGGTAACATTATTAAATATTGTACGATTTTCCAAGGTTTTGGTTGAGTTACTCGTAGTAGATAATGATAATGATTAAGAAAAATGTGGTAGCAAAGAACTCGATTTATTTTCGATACCTACACATTCTTTTTAAATTAGTAACGTGTTCCACGATATTTGTTATTGTGGTGTGATAGTAAATACCCAAGAGAATGGAACAAAGCTGACAGTAGGTATCTGATTCATTTCAGAATACATCATTATCAAAGTATCGTTGATCTCTCCGCGGAGGTCACCACCGGAAACTTTTCCACAATTTTTTAGCGACCTATTAATGACGCGCAAAGAGTAATTCTTTCTGGCTGGTGGAGCTCTTTCACACATGAAGCAGGTTGCGACCGAGTGCATTTCTCGTATAAGAATTATATTAGTACCTATAATTTGACGCAAGTTGCAGACTGATTTAATAATTGTTTTAAAGCTTTTCAGAGCAAAGCTCTAACACAGTTACGGCACAAAGAACATGATATATAATTAGCAGTGCATAAGATGCTATCCCATACAAGTTTCGCTGCAGTCGACAGTTATTCCTTCCTGATTAATTTGAACTTGAATGATCACAACGAAACAGCATTGCCGTCCAGCGTGGCAATGCCGCCAGTATATTGGGGACGCTCCATTCTGGTAGTGATCTGGATCTGTTGAGCTACCTATAGACTGCAACGAACTTTAGATGGCTCAACTGGTTCTTATGTATTTTGTAATATATTAGTATTAAATGTTATTTGTTTTTGTCAAAACTTGTATGCACTTTAGTTTATATAGGCGCGGGTGTGCCTGCCGACATGCATTCTCCAATCGGCTTGCACCGTAAATGAGGGCACAGATTTAAGATAATTTGTGGCTGGAAATTCTGAAATAATGACAATGCCACTAAAGTTCAGCGGACCGGCCATGTTTCAGCTTTTTGCAGTTCTGACGTCAATGAGCTTATGCCATAGTTCATTTGACTGTAATATAGATAATAGAGTTTAAAGTTATCAGTGATATAATGATATTATCATAGCTGTTAAATCACGCCTAATAGATAATAGACTGATACATTTTGACTTTATACAATATAAGTTATGGTTTATTTACGGTAAATGTTCAGCGTCAGGGCAATTTGGGAATACCAATGGAAAATCAGACCTTCCGAAACAAAATTGATGCTATTTAACAGTATCCAACAAACAATATTCTAAATTGTTTTTGTAGGTAAATCAACTCATTGTTTGAACATTACTTCTATAGGTTGTTGGTATGTCAATTTAGAGATATTCTAAAAACGTGACAAGAAGCGTCCATTATGAATAGAAACGAGTCAAAACTAGACGTAGGTACTTACGTCTAGCTTTTCTCTATAGTTATTCAGGAATTCGTTTCTGTCAAACATAAATACACATAAATACTAGAATAGCATAAAGGATACTATTTTATCCAGATACCATGTGCACGAAACTGCGGGCGGATGATATTAGTCCATAATCTGTGGCTTAACCTATGAGTAATCGGAAAAATGTGATCGATACTCACACATGCTTCACCCTGATTTATGGTGTGGTCAAAAGAGCATGTGCTCAATGCAGCCATTTGTATGTACAGAGGAGTATTCCTATAAACTGTTTTATTACACCTTTTACTAGAATCGTGAATTCGTAACTGGCTCTGGGAAACAATATTGTTATTCTTAGTTGTGTAATGTAAAGACATTCTCTACAATTTGGTAGTACCTTTACCTATGTATAGTAAAAAGTATAGTATATAAAAATAAAAAAATAAATAGGATCACGACTGTAATCCCCAAGTAGGTACGGTAGATATCCTCTCAGATCTCAAGGCGCTTTGATCCTTTGAAGATGTCTAGAGGGGGTAGTCAGTCAAACATTATATTTGGCGCATGCCTACATTTTGCTTAGCATTCCATACGTGACAGGTTGCAAGTCCATCGCCGCTTATAAAGATCAGTATATACCTAATACAATAACATGTTTGATGATGACATATAAACATGTACCTAGCACAACAAGTTCTGTCGTCGTGGCGCTCGCCACGTCTCTACACTTTGCATAACCATTTATTGAACAGATATCCGCGGACTCATAAGCTGATGCAAAAAATAACCGCATAAGATAATTATTTAACAATTTTTTTTAGACTGTTTCAAGTCCTCATGAATACGCGAATACGCGAACACTACAAGTCCTCTGTCACACTATAGGTACTTACAGTTACAGCCTTCACTAAACTGCAGGCGCCGCCCGTGCGTAATCGAGTAAATGGCAGTTGCTAATAAAATGATGTACGGATACGGACTTAACTCGACGAAAGTTTAGCCGCAAACTGCGGCTTCATTTCTAGTTATGAGCGCTTGTTGACGGCATGTGCTAAATGTGAGCTTAGTGTGAAAGAAGCCTTAAAATATATTTAGAACTCCGAGTAAATCTCAATCAAACTTCAGCAGGCCTCTTCACTAACCACACCATTCATACTTTGGATAGTGTTTTCGCAATCAACGTCCGGTTATAATTGCCACCAATACAATTCCAAGAATGCCGTCGTATAGCCCCACCGTAGTAAATATGGTAAGGTGGGCATCGGCCGAGAACACGCCATATCGTGCGACTCCACACTCCAAATCACCCATTAACCGATATTGTCGTTGCCTTATGTTGCATCAGCTCGCATGCAACTATTATGGAAAATCGCATCATAATAATTGTCTTAAAAACAGTCGCAATATTTCCATCAACCTCATAAACCGATCGATTCCTCAGATAATTTTATTCCTGTTCAAATAGACGGACTCAGGCCATCGCATTCAGAGACTTCCTGAGACTAATCTATCCATGAAGAAGGCACTGCAGAGCAGAGGCTCAAAAAAGTTATTTAGGAGATCAATATGTGCTTTTAGAATGGAAACTCATTTATATATAGAAAAAAGAAATAATCACTTAATACATTCCCTGCGAACTCCAGGCTTTCAAACCTTGAAGACATAAAAAGAAGGTATTAATCAGTATTCAATCAAGAATCTCCATCTGTAACTCTAGGCACTCGTATTTTAGAGGTGACGGCGGTTGACGTTGAATCATTCTAGCAAGAATCGATCTCATTTGCAATTCATCCACGAAGGTTCTGCCAGTGTCGTGACTGTCAAGTGAACACGTGACGCTTGTACGAAGCGCGGGCGCCGCGCTGTCTGCATCGCGCGCCAGAGTCTGCACAAGTAGGTAGGTACTAATGCTATGCAAACAAAGTTTATTTTCGATGATCTACCGCCAATATCAACCAGTGTTGATATTGGCGGAAGCATTTACAATTTAAGCTGTTGTTCAATTGTAGGATTTCAAACCCTTTATATAAGTAACTAGCTAAACCTATACTAACCTACAAACTTGCGAACGAAGTCGCAACATGTAACCTATCTGAGACGTTACTTTCGTTCCGATTTCAAACACAGTAAACGTATATATTAATTGATATCTAAACAGTAAGTGACCAATGAGGTTATAAGCGCGCCATATATACATATTAGGTACATAGTTACTAAATGACTAGATCGTTTCACACGGATCTTAAAATCTATTAAGTAATAAAACTAGGTTTTGAAAAAAAATACATGTCAAACATAAATTAAATTTATTCGTTAATTATTTATTACAGGTTTTTAAAACGTTTAGTATATTTTTTCAAATTAAAAAACTGATGCTTTGGAGAACAAGGTCTATGCGATATCTGGTTTAGGAGCGCCAAAGACAACATTGGCACTGGCTACATATTACGCATGCACACTGCACACTATGCGATCTGAAACTAGATGAAATCGTGAAATTGTTATAACTGTAGGTAAAGGTCAAATAGCATAACTTATACTTCTTATACCTTTACCTACGTAAAGGTATAAGAACATAAGTTTTTGGCGATCCTGCCCGTCGATAACTCACCGTAGAGAAATGGAAGCTAAACAAGATGCTGTATTAGACTCTATTACTGAGATCCTTGACCTTATACAGTTATACACGTTGTGAGACAGAGGCCGGTCTACTTCGTATTCAATTGTCGACAGTTCCTCGCATTTCAGTTTCCATTTCATCACACTATTTCTCAAGAATTAAGAGAGTTTTTTTTATTTAGAAGGTCTAATGTCATGGTTCTTGCTAATCTTGAGATGAGTCGCTATGTGTACGTGGAGCCTAATAAAGGACACGCTGTCGTAACATGGCTAATGCATACCTCCAGTGTCCAGTCCGACCACTATACTGATTATGCAGCCATTCATTAACTCGTAATTTGTTAACATAAACTTGTTTTCCGGGATTTACTTCACTGATTTTATATTTTTTATTGTTCGCCTAGGTATACCTATAATCTCAACTAGCTGACCCGTGCCCGCTTCGCTGTGCGTAAGACATTTCTAATACCATCGCCATCGTTGACTTTTTTGTAGACGTTTTTAAGGTGTACAATACTGTAGTACATTATTTTGATATATCTCGTGGGGTTCAGCCAGCATTTGCAATGTAAGCGCAAAAAAATGTGTTTATTTACGACATCACATTAGAAACCTCTAAAATTATCAGTGTTTCTCTACTATATTATGCATGTATTATACATATAAACCTTCCTCCTGAATCACTCTAACTATTAAAAAAAACCCCATCAAAATCCGTTGAGTAGTTCTAAAGATATAAGCAAACATACATACATATTACATACAGACGCGGGAAGCGGAAAGCGACTTTGCTTTATACTATGTAGTGATAAATCATTGTCACGAGGATTTTTAAAGCACCCAATGACTTGCTTTAAAAACTTTTTAACTTTTCATACATGAAGGTGACCCTTTACGTATGAAAAATGTACCTAATTAAAACGTACTCAAAACGGCAAAGAAAAACATCATGAGAAAATCATCTAGTAGGTGTTTTTATCTGTCTAATACATCTTCTTACAATCGTAATTAAATACTCAAATAGACTGCTTTCACGGAGTACGGTAGTTGGATTACTTGGATTGGCCCAATGTGTTCATTATTTTTTTAATTATTTACGTCACTATGACCACAAACGTCTCGCGGAGTTCGTTACAAATTGCGATAAAACTTAATGACACTGGAACTAAAATATAATTAATTATACTAGCTGCTCGCCCCGGCTTCTAACGGGTGGTACCTAAATAAAAAGTAGCCTATGTGTTATTCTGATGAATAATAAGATAAGCTATATTACTGTAAAGTTTCATTTTAATCAATTCAGTAGTTTTTGAGTGACAGAGTAACAAACACACACAAACACTAACAAACTTTTGCATTTATAATATTATTATGATGGTTGGTTTGAGTACCTCTCTAGGATATCTCACTCTCTCTCTCTCTCTAAATACGTAATTAATTATCTATATGTATATCCAAACTTCCACTTGACACTATTGAATGGGACACCCTATACAAAATTATATCCATAAAATGTTTTGACTTATCAAAAATGAATAATTCAACGTATTTATTGTTTAGCGATTCAGAAAAAATATTATAAATAATAACCGACCCGTGGGTGAATTATGTATATTTTGGAAAGTAGCATTTATTTGAAACAGGGCGTAGTTTTGAATTTTCAAAACTTCAAAAGATGAACTCATGCAAATAAAAAATAATTATAGGTTTGTAGAAAAACATGTGTTGGGGATTTTTGATCTCAGTTTTGAAAATGATATTGTGTCTCAACTTCCCAATGCCGCAAGCGACCGTGATTACGCATACATACCATACGAGTAGATTAGTTTTCCTGTCCTGATGTCCGATCATCCAACAGATAAATTGAGGACAAAGCATGACGTGAAAGGAAGTGGAGCGGTAAATCCGAGTTAAATCATCATTTTCGGACGACTTACATACACACGTAAGTCATCATGACACCATCAGGTTGAGACAAGATTACTTCATATATTGCGCAATCTGATCATGCCCTACACCAAGGTTTAGATAACAAATATCGTAAGTACTACTCGTAAGTACCACGATGACCGCAACATTTGGGGGCACGGCAGTGCCCCCGCCAAGTCGAGCGCGAAGCAAACACTGCCGTACCATCCTTTACTGGAACCATTTCGCCGCATTTTCAGGCCCCTATTTGAGAACCTCTGGATAAGACCAGAACGCTGAAATTTTCGTCATCCAGTAAGCCATAATCACATACTTAAAATCCAAAATTTCAAGTCTGTAGGTCATTTAGTTACGAAGTTAAGCGAAAGCAAAGTTTCGCATTTTAGACAGACACTCACTCACTCACTCACTCACTCACTCACTCACTCACTCACTCACTCACTCACTCATGATCATCAGAATAGAACTAGTACTTCCCATAAACTCAGAAAGCTGAAATTTGGTACAAAGTTAGGGTTTAATGGCCACATAAAGGGAAAATCATAAAAACTAGGATAATCGAAGATCTGGAGTACCTGGTGACCCTGATAAGAAAACACAAGAGCCTAACCAAACTATTAGAGATCGACATACCGCCTTTACAAAAAATATTCAACTACTGGACCGATTTGAAAAATTCTTTCACCAT
The DNA here is from genome assembly GCA_912999785.1 of Hydriomena furcata. Taxonomy (NCBI): domain Eukaryota; kingdom Metazoa; phylum Arthropoda; class Insecta; order Lepidoptera; family Geometridae; genus Hydriomena; species Hydriomena furcata. Next base: position 13,054,838 of record OU538832.1, on the reverse strand, counting down.
TAGAATCCTACATTATCCCTGATGAACATAGGCTATAGTATATTTTCAAAAATATTAGGGATCCGTATGAAAACATCGATAATGTAATCCAAAGTGTGAAAAAAATAAAAAATAAATCCTTACATTGCGTTTGGTGCGGAAATTATTGACAATAGAGCAAAGTAATGTACTACAGTTTTAAAGAGGTCATCAATATCTACAAAAAAGTATGCAATACCATATGTCTAACTATTAGGGATCCGTATGAAAACTTCGATAATGTAACCCAACGTGTGAAAAAAATCCAAAAAAAATCCTTATATCGCGTACTCTGCGGAAATTGTTGACAATAGAGCAAAATGATGTAGTACAGTTTTAAAGAGGACATCAATATCTACAAAAAAAGTCTGCGATACTAAATGTTTTATTAGGGATCCTTATGAAAAATTCGATAATTTAACCCAAGGTGAAAAAAAATTACCTATAATATCATAATTACATCCGTGCGACGCCGGGGCGGACTGCTAGTACGCAATAAAATTAAAGGAAAACTCTGGATAAGACTAGACTGGCTTTTATACCTACTTAACTTATACTTACAAGTTTACAAGAAGAAATAGTCGAACGAGTAACTTTATTCTACTCGAACATTACACAAATTGAATAAACAAATTAACAAATTAAATAAACTAAAATATTAATTTCGCTCAAAATTTGATCAAAATATAATGCATTGGACTAAGAGTGGCGGTGATCCCCCTCACCCGTCGCTAGATGGCGCTGACTGTATTTTAAACGCGCTTACGATTTGATTTTATAATAAAAAAACTACTCATAAAAAGAAAAAAAACTGTGTCAAATAAGAAAATCTAATAAAATAAATCAATAAGCCCACGTTTCTACAAAAAGAAGTGAAATCCCACCAAAAACATTCTGTAAAAAACTAGCCAAGTCTCGATGGAGCTGCTTGTTTATATCTAAAAAGTAATGAAATCTAGACAAAGTCGTGTCAAGTCTGAGGTTCTTTACTGCGATTTCTTTATTATTATAGAATGTTATGTGACTTGGCCGTTGAAGAGTACACAAGGGTACAAAACCAGGTGCTCCATGACACCATTGCACCAATCTGTCGCCAGAACCGCTACCCATTAACGATGGAAAATTGCCACTTAGAAAACGTTGATTCAATAACCAGTAAATTGTAGGCTTGATAAAGCTGCGTATTTCAATAATACTTATGTAAAGGCGAGCCTGAAACAAACAGTATAAAAAATACGTCTATTTTATGTTAGATCGGTGGTCGATTTGACGCTCCAAGAAGACAGCAGAAGTCAGCATTGTCAATGCTGAATGCATGTGTTGCAAGATCAACAACAGCCTAAAATAAGACACTAGTGTCCAATTACCAATATCTGTATTGGCTATTATCTCGCAAACATAGGTAGTTACAACAGATATAACATTACGTGTAAACAAAATTGACTTGTACCCACTAACGTATAAAGAATGTTCAACGGCCAAGTCACACAACATTCTATAATAATAAAGAAATCGCAGTAAAGAACCTCAGACTTGACACGACTTTGTCTAGATTTCATTACTTTTTAGATATAAACAAGCAGCTCCATCGAGACTTGTCTAGTTTTTTACAGAATGTTTTTGGTGGGATACACTATACACTATATTATACAGGATGTATTAAGACTACTCCCGAAAACTGAGACTGGATGTTCAGACCATGCATCTTGATTAATAATAACCGAAAAAAAATTAAACAAAAATGGCGATTTTTTATCTACTTGTAATTCGGCACTTTTTCAAAATCAGGTTGCCTAAATAGTAGTTTTTTACTTTGGATTCAGTTTATTAGTGACCATTATTGCCCGAAGAATTGCCATTGTCTAGAATTTAAAAAAAATATTATACTTTTTTGAGTCGATAAAAAAACTGTTACAAGTGGAACATCCTTCAGGATCAAGCAATTTGGTTTTCACTAAGGTTATTGGTAGAGTTAGGTGTGCTTTTCTTTTAGAACCGAAAAAACCATTGATGCGCGCCGGGATTCGAACCCACGACCTTCAGATTGAAAGTCGAGGTTCCTCCCGCTCGGCCAACACGGCTTTTCCCATACTCAAAGATTTTGAGCTAGTTCAACTTGTAATAGCGTCTCGATCAGGCAAATCAAGTCTAATGCCATCAAAAAACATAACTTGTAAAAAAAGCCAAGTCTCGCAACGCAACTCAGTTCTTCTACCGTAAAAAGTTGTGAGATCCATGTAATACCAAGTCGGTTAATTTATTCAGTCCCTACTTTAAGGGTCCTTCTGTCTTAAGTTATTACGTAAAGGTTAGCTAATTACGTAATAACATAAGTCAGAAGGACCCTTAAGAACTGAGTTGCGTCGCAACGCAACTCAGTTCTTCTACCTTGGCTTTTTTTACAAGTTATGTTTTTTGATGGCATCTCAGTTATTTTTGTAGATACTTTTTAGGGTTCCGTACTTAAAGAGTAAAAATGAAATCCTGTTACTAATACTCCATTGTCCGTTCGTCCGTCTGTCCATCTGTACGTCTGTCCGTCTGTCTGTCTGTCGGTCTGTCGGTCTGTCGGTCTGTCGGTCTGTCTGTCTGTCTGTCTGTCCGTCTGTCTATCACAGGGCTGTATCTCATGAACCATGATAGCTAGACAGTTGAAATTTTCACAGATGATGTATTTCTGTTGTTGCTATAACAACAAATACTAAAAACAGAATAAAATAAATATTTAAGTGGAGCTCCCATACAACAAACGTGATTTATAGATAATGGTACGGAACTCGACGTGCGCGAGTCCGACTCGCACTTGGCAGGTTTTTTTAGGATTTTCACACTAAACACTAATTGTGTTTCAAATTTGAAGCTTCTATGTCTGCTAGAAGTGCCTTAAACTTTTGATGATCGGTCAGTCAGTCAGTGAGTGAGTGAGTGACAAAATAGGAAACTTTGACTAGTTATAATTCTTAATCTACTGGTTCAAATTGAATTAAATTTGAAATATACCGTGTTTATATAGTGACTGCTTGGTTACTGAAAATTCAGGCTTCTAGTTTTATCCACAACGAAGTTATAGGGGGTCGAAAATGGCCTGAACAGCTTCGAGAAAAGAATGGTACAGCCGTGCCGCTTTATTGCTTGACTTGGCGGGGGCACTGCCGTGCCCCCAGATCTCTTGATCTCTTGCTCTCTTAATTGCACTATCAAAATGGTCTATTCCAATTTTGTTACCTAAATTCACAAAAGCGATGTTATCAACATGAATTCTCACATCTATACTAATATTATAAAGAGGAAAGATTTGATTGTTTGTTTGTTTGTTTGTATCGAATAGGCTCCGAAACTACTAAACCGATTTGAAAAATTCTTTTACCATTAGAATACTACATTATCCCTGATAAACATAGGCTACAGAATATTTTCAAAAACGTTAGGGATCCGTATGAAAACTTCGATAATATGTAACCCAAGGTGTGAAAAAAAATATCTACAAATAATGCAGCAATACCATAATATGTCTTACTATTAGGGATCCGTATGAAAACTTCGATAATGTAACCTGGGTAAAAAAATAGCTGCTCGCTCTATCTTCGCACGGGTGGTACCTGGATAAAAAGTAGCCTATGTATTATTCTGATGTTTAAGCTATCTTATATATAAAATTCTCGTGTCACAATGTTAGTTACCTTACTCCTCCGAAACGGGTTGACCGATTCTCATGAAATTTTGTGAGCATATTCAGTAGGTCTGAGAATCGGCCAACATCTATTTGGGGGCACGGCAGTGCCCCCGCCAAGTCGAGCGCGAAGCAAACACTGCCGTACCATCCTTTACTGGAACCATTTCGCAGCATTTTCAGGCCCCTATTTGAAAACCTCTGGATAAGACCAGAATGCTGAAATTTTCGTCATCCAGTAAGCTATAATCACATACTTAAAATCCAAAATTTCAAGTCTGTAGGTAATTTAGTTACGAAGTTAAGCGAAAGCAAAGTTTCGCATTTTAGACAGACACTCACTCACTCACTCACTCACTCACTCATGATCATCAGAATAGAACTAGTACTTCCCATAAACTCAGAGAGCTGAAATTTGGTACAGAGTTAGAGTTTAATGGCCACATAAAGGGAAAACCATAAAAACTAGAATAATCGAAGATCTGGAGTACCTGGTGACCCTGATAAGAAAACACAAGAGCCTAACCAAACTATTAGAGATCGACATACCGCCTTTACAATAAATATTCAACTACTGGACCGATTTGAAAAATTATTTCACCATTAGAATCCAACATTATCCCTGATGAACATAGGCTATAGTATATTTTCAAAAATATTAGGGATCCGTATGAAAACATCGATAATGTAATCCAAAGTGTGAAAAAATAAAAAAAAAATCCTTATATTGCGTTTGCTGCGGAAATTATTGACAATAGAGCAAAGTAATGTACTACAGTTTTAAAGAGGACATCAATATCTACAAAAAAGTATCCAATATTATATGTCTAACTATTAGGGATCCGTATGAAAACTTCGATAATGTAACCCAACGTGTAAAAAAAAACAAAAAAATCCTTATATCGCGTACGCTGCTGAAATTGTTGACAATAGAGCAAAGTGATGTACCACAGTTTTAAAGAGGACATCAATACCTACAAAAAAGTATGTTATACCATATGTCTCACTATTAGGGATCCGTATGAAAAATTTGATAATGTAACCCAACGTGTGAAAAAAATCCAATAAAATCCTTATATCGCGTACTCTGCGGAAATTGTTGACAATAGAGCAAAGTGATGTACTACAGTTTTAAAGAGGACATCAATATCTAAATACAAAAAAAGTCTGCGATACTAAATGTTTTATTAGGGATCCTTATGAAAAATTCGATAATGTAACCCAAGGTGTAAAAAAATTACCTATAATATCATTTTTACATCCGTGCGACGCCGGGGCGGACTGCTAGTACCTATTGGATAAGACTAGACTGGCTTTTATACTTACTTATACTTACAAGTTTACAAGAAGAAATAGTCGAACGATTAACTTTATTCTACTCGAACATTACACAAATTGAATAAACAAATTAACAAATTAAATAAACTAAAATATTAATTTCGCTCAAAATTTGATCAAAATATAATGCATTGGACTAAGAGTGGCGGTGATACCCGCACACGTCGCTAGATGGCGCTGACTGTATTTTAAACGCGCTTACGATTTGTTTTTATAATAAAAAAACTACTCATAAAAAGAAAAAAAACTGTGTCAAATAAGAAAATCTAATAAAATAAATCAATAAGCCCACGTTTCTACAAAAAGAAGCGAAATCCCACCAAAAACATTCTGTAAAAAACTAGCCAAGTCTCGATGGAGCTGCTTGTTTATCTCTAAAAAGTAATGAAATCTAGACAAAGTCGTGTCAAGTCTGAGGTTCTTTACTGCGATGTCTTTATTATTACAGAATGTTATGTGACTTGGCCGTTGAAGAGTACACAAGGGTACAAAATCAGGTGCTCCATGACACCATTGCACCAATCTGTCGCCAGAACCGCTACCCATTAACGATGGAAAATTGCCACTTAGAAAACGTTGATTCAATAACCAATCAATTGTAGGCTTGATAAAGCTGCGTATTTCAATAATAATTATGTAAAGGCGAGCCTGAAACAAACAGTATAAAAAATACGTCTATTTTATGTTAGATCGGTGGTTGATTTGACGCTCCAAAAAGAAGACAGCAGAAGTCAGCATTGTCAATGCTGAATGCATGTGTGGCACGATCAACAACAGCCTAAAATAAGACACTAGCGTCCAATTACCAATACCTGTATTGGCTATTATCTTGCTTAACAAACATAGGTAGTTACAACAGATATAACATTACGTGTAAACAAAATTGACTTGTACCCACTGACGTATAAAGAATGTTCAACGGCCAAGTCACACAACATTCTATAATAATAAAGAAATCGCAGTAAAGAACCTCAGACTTGACACGACTTTGTCTAGATTTCATTACTTTTTAGAGATAAACAAGCAGTTCCATCGAGAGCTAGTTTTTTACAGAATGTTTTTGGTGGGATTTTTCATACCCCTAAGTGATAAGGATGGCGTAAAGATCGGGAAAAACGGAAAGTGCTTTTTTCTGTGGGATTATTGACATTTGACAGGACAACGTCTGGCGGGACAGCTAGTATTACTATAAAATTCCTACATATTTTTTCTAAATCTTTTTAAATTTGTATTATGGATACCAACACTCACTGGAAAATGGTTATGAAAATGTCTCAAATGTATTTATTTAGGTTGTCTCGAATTCTGAAACTTCTAATTTGATTGTCCATTTGAGAATGTCAGAGATAAATGCAAAACAATTATTAGCATTTTGTAAATATTGTATGATGATCTTTAGTTTTCTACCTGTAAATATTTACGTTAGAAAAGGAGATAATTCCTTCAATTTTAAAAAGTTAGCTAACTTAGACACAATTTATTTTACGAGTTATTTTGTAAATCTGCATAATATTAGCATATAAAATACGTAATTATTAGAACAGGATAATTAATTATTATTACATAAGTACCTAACCACTCGTAGGAATGTCAGTCATTCAAGCCGCACTTCACTCACATATCACAGTAAATGCTTTGTTTATAATATCACTACATAGTATAAAGCAAAGTCGCTTTCCGCTTCCCGCGTCTGTATGTATGTATGTATGTTTGCTTATATCTTTAAAACTACACAACGGATTTTTATGCGGTTTTTTTTAATAGATAGAGTGATTCAGGAGGAAGGTTTATATGTATAATAACATGCTACCCGTGCGAAGCCGGGGCGGGTCGCTAGTTAAGTATTATTTAAGGATTATTTATTGACATAGGTCTCTCGTAGGTTGACTCGTATTTAAAGGTAACTTTAGAAAAAATGTAGTAGCTAAATCACACACGACACAAGTCAATAAAACAACTGACAAAAATATTTGAATTCGTTTTTTTTACGTTTTGTTGATGCGGTTTCTTTTAATAAATAGAGTGATTCAAGAGGAAGGTTTATATGTATAATACATGCAGAATATAGTAGAGAAACACTGATAATTTTAGAGGTTTCTAATGTGATGTCGTAAATAAACACATTTTTTTGCGCTTACATTGCAAATGCTGGCTGAACCCCATCCGTCTTATTAATAAACGTAGACTAGCGCAGGATTAAATTTAGTCCAACGCTTACGTTTGGACTAGTCGAATTCAATATTAATAAACAAGGATTAGAAATGGAGTTGCTTACATTAAGCTGGTATTAACAAGTCTTGGTGTAACCTCAGATGATCTTTGGATAAGAAATTTTTTATTAATAGCACCGCATGAGATATATCAAAATAATGTACTACAGTATTGTACACCTTAAAAACGTCTACAAAAAAGTCCACGGTGGTATTATAAATGTCTTACGCACAGCGAAGCGGGCACGGGTCAGCTAGTAATATTTAAATGTGAAAATTTGGCTTTTTGTTTCTTCGTTACTCAATATTAATCAGCTCCTACCATTAAATGCCTATAGGATGTAATTAATGTTGTCTCTCGAAAAACAACAAATCACGAAGACACGTCTTGCTACTTTATATTACGCTTCGAATAAAAACAAGTAAGTATTTGCAAAAAGCCTTGGACCGAGACATTCTTGTTTGCCTTTATATTTTATTATTTTTTAATTGTTTATCAGCAGCGGGTATAAACATTAATGATTATCAGACAGCTTAGTGGTCGGCCTTCAGTCACACCTCTTCATACATTTTATGTTTAAACGTCGTCAGTTGCTATCTTGTCTACCGGCGGATGACGTCACAAGCGCCGGTATCGGGGAGTCACCTGCCTTCTCATTAACCTCTTGACGACAACGCAGGTGCGTGTCTCTCTAATAGCAACCTTATTACAACGAGATAAGGTTTAATCTGGGCAAGTTGAGATGGTAACTTTCAATTTGTAGCCGTAAGCACACCGGAATAACACGCGCGCAAAGGGTTTTCCGAAAGTGAACTCTTCAAGTTCTGTTACCGAAAGCATAAGTTAGCGATAGCGCGTGCGATTTGTTGTTGATATTGATTGTTAATAATAATGATAATCGAGCATAATCTGATATTGATGTACCTACCTACTGCGTGTCGTTGCGTAACAGTATTATGAAACTGTGGGTCTCGACATAAATAAATAGACATCGAAGAAGTATTTTCGATAAAAACAATAGACGAAAGAAATAGACTCTAAGGCACACAATCTATGATTTTTTTGTTTTTATCGACAAATTACAGTTTTGCAATAAAATGCCTTGTCAAATCTTTTAATCTGATTGTTATTTGATGACAATGAGTCAGTAGACTAAAATTCCAAAGAAACAAGTACACGAGAGCAAAAATTTGCTCGTTTTTAGGCACTGCATTGGTTTGTTTCTAATCTATACTAATAATATAATATTATAAAGAGGAAAGATTTGATTGTTTGTTTGTTTGTTTGTTTGTCTCGAATAGGCTCCGAAACTACTGAACCGATTCAAAAAATTCTTTTACCATTAGAATCTTACATTATCCCTGATGGACATAGGCTATATAGTATTTTCAAAAACGTTAGGGATCCGTATGAAAACTTCGAAAATGTAACCCAAAGTGTGAAAAAAAATCCTAAAAAAATCTTTATAACGCGTACGCTGCGGAAATTGTTGACAATAGAGCAAAGTGATGTACTACAGTTTTAAAGAGGACATCAATATCTATAAATTAGTCAACAATACCATATATCTTACTATTAGGGATCCGTATGAAAACTTCGATAATGTAACCCAACGTGTGATAAAAAATCCAAAAAATTCTTTATATCGCGTATGCTGCGGAAATTATTGACAATAGAGCAAAGTGATGTAATACAGTTTTAAAGAGGACATCAATATCTACAAATAAATCAACAATACCATATGACTAACCATTAGGGATCCGTATGAAAACTTCGATAACGTAACCCAACGAGTGAATCAAAAGCAAAAAAATCCTTATATCGCATACGCTGCAAAAATTATTAACAATAGAGCAAAGTAATGTACTACAGTTTTAAAGAGGACATCAATATCTACAAATAAGTCAACAATACCATATGTCTAACTATTAGAGATCCGTATGAAAACTTCGATAATGTAACCCAACGTGTGATAAAAAATCCAAAAAAAACTTTATATCGCGTATGCTGCGGAAATTATTGACAATAGAGCAAAGTAATGTACTACAGTTTTAAATAAGACATCAATATCTACAAATAAGTTAACCATATCATATGTATAATAACTATTAGGGATCCGTATGAAAACTTCGATAACGTTACCCAACGTGTGAATCAAAAGCAAAAAAATCCTTACATCGCGTACGTTGCAAAAATTATTGACAATAGAGCAAAGTGATGTACTACAGTTTTAAAGAGGACATCAATATCTACAAATAAGTCAACAATACCATAATTATGTCCAACTATTACAGTTACGTCACAATAACTACTTTTTCATGTTAAAATATGCAATAGTAACGCCGCCTGTACAAACTAGGCCACATTATTCGTACCTGGGTATTTAATCCTTATCCAAAAAAATCACTTCATTTTTAAGGCCATATCACTGTAAATTACTTTTTTAATTATACCATTCCCAAATTCCATACCATTCAAAAGTTATTAAGAGTGTAATAATCTATATGTACTAATATTATTATTACGAGGAATGATGTTTTGTATATTTGTATGGAATAAATCCAAAAACTACTGGATAGATTTCAAAAAATCGTTTACCATTAAAATGCTACATTATCTCTGAGTAACATAGGCCATATTTATTGTTTGAAAAAATAGGGATCCCTATTAAAACTTCGATAATGTAACCTGGGTAAAAAATACCCATGAAATCGTTATAATACGTTACTCCCGTGCGGAGCCGGGGCGGTCTGCTAGTTAAATATAAAATTTTGTATCCAAATTTTTACTTCTTGATCACATTGTAGTTTCAAGTCATCATAACACAATTTACCTAAGAGATCCTAGAAAAACTTCCGACTTCTATAACGTCCACGCACATATATTTATTGGGATGTATATCACGTCCATAGTCGGTGTGATGTGATGACATATCCGAGGTAACAAGGTAACAAAACTAAGGGGACTTACAAAAATAGATAATACCTAATTTCTATGAATTCTGTTATAATTAAACCTAGTCAGTTAGACGGTTTTAAAAATATACCGTTATAGGTAGTCATAAAATAAAATGTTGCACTGCACTATAGTAATGTCTCGAAAACATAAAGTACAAAAATGTGAGGGATTCAGTGATATTTGTATGATATTCGACCAGGTTGCTTCACTTTGATAATAATTACAATATCTTTTCTTTTAGCGTTTATGCTAAATTTAACGTCAAGTAAATAACATTGGTAGTTGCTTAGCGACCTGTACGGGCATACAGACGGACTACGAAGTCTCACCATAAGGTTACTTTTGTTAAAGGAACCCTAAATATGAACATATCATTGCCATATCAGTTTTGGTGACCCGAGTATGAGCTGTTGCGACGGCAATGACGCCTCTATACGATTTCATCCGATTTCATTCTCTAAATTCACAAAAGCAGAAGTTCAAATTTCGAAGATATTCCTAGAAATCATTTATTTCGTAACTAGCTGTCAACTAGCTGGCTAGCGACAGACGTTGTCCTGTCAAATTTCAATAATCCCACAGAAATAAAGCACTATCCGTTTTCCCGAACTTTATGCCACCCTTATCACTTAGGGGTATAAAAAATACCCTACGACCTATTCTCATATACCAAATATACACAAAAAAAAACATAAAAAACATAAGAATTTTATATACTCGTATTAGAGATAAGATATAGAAATAGGTAGGTACTAAAAGAATACACTAACACACATTTTAGCGTTTAGTTGCAAAACAATGCGGGTCAATAGTATGAGATGAGTTAGATCCCTTTGACAACATAGTCTGGAATTCGGGATCGCTTTTGATTACGATTGAAATTACCTGTCAGACGAAACGCTGACAGTTACCAGAATTCCATAACACCCAGAGGGTTTCATTCATCCCTATTAAGAAGCGGCGCAATGCCAAAGTCTTCCTCGTAGCGAGTGATTACTGACGGGCCCTGAGTTTTTGTACCCTTTTGCAGCATTCCGTTGCAGTTAGTCAATGAGAAGTGACGACTTGTCGCGGCAAGATCCTTGGTCAACGGCCGGAAGGGCACCGTTACAGTTACTGCTGCATAATAAAAATATCTATACAGAATCACCATCGCGAGATGATACTGTGACTAATCGATTTACCAATTGAACTCAGGCATGAGTCAATAATATTCAGAGAACTGTTTTTATAAGTATTGCTTGACGTGTGCTGAGCACGCGTTCGCCTGTTAGGTACCGCGTCGTGGTACAGTTGCATGCAGCGTCGTCGGAAGCCGGTTTCGCCAATCACTTCGGTGTTATTTCTTTACGCATGAACGAGAACGATTAACAATGTTGGAAACCCCGTTCACCCTAATTGCTTTCATACGTATAAATTCGTAGTCATTAGGTTTCATAATAGGATTCGTAAATACTCTACTTTGCAACATTTATTTATTTATTCAAAATATTGTACAGCTATCACTATCACAGGTAACCCTAGTTTGCATTAAGCGTGACTCACGTAACATGCATGAAATTTTAAAAGTCTGTTACCTACTATCCAATATTTTTTCTTAAGGTTGTGTAAATGTGACGCAATAGGATTTAGGATGAGCCGAAATATAATTGTTTACCTAAATACTGTCGGTGTGGTATCAAAAAGGCTTTTGATATGACGGGGGTCTGTTCTTAGTAGTAGCAAGTGGGCCGGCTATTGACGTACCTGACGCCGGCGCTTAGACCATTAATAATGCAGAACAAATATATTTTGTTGGTTCTGCTCATCTTTATGAGTTCCAGTAAGTGTCGCCGACCGGTGCATTGTTTGGCATCCGGTTTAGCTCGGACGCAATAAGTAATTTACATTAGTAGTTAAAAAGATAACGTCATTCATTATTTTCGAGTGGTTTTTCAGAAACCGCTCCCTCCATTTGATGGCTGATCTAATTTTAGTAACTAGCCGTCTAAATTTTGTACTTAGTTTTGTCTCATCTTTATTTATGCGTTATGATGTACACACAGCAGCTTTGCTTTGGAATATTGCATTTATTTATAGATCGTCTAAAAAATACCAACAACTGGTAAAAGGTGACCTAACTCGTCCTCTTTCATCATTGTAAAAAAGCTATGAATCAAAAGCTAAGAATTGTAAAATAACTTTGATCTGTATTTTTAACAGTTGTCCAAAATATATTATTTACTAGCGACCCGCCCCGGCTTCGCACGGGTAGCATGTTATTATACATATAAACCTTCCTCCTGAATCACTCTATCTATTAAAAAAAACCGCATCAAAATCCGTTGTGTAGTTTTATTTTATTTTATTTATTTTATTTATTTATTTTATTTATTTGGGAAGAAAGACGGTCACACATTACATACATACATACAGACGCGGGAAGCGGAAAGCGACTTTGCTTTATACTATGTAGTGATAGCTTTTCAATCTACATACTATTAGCTACTTCGCTAGATTTTAATTAAATTTTAAAGATTCATATTACATCTGAAAAAGATAATTTCAACGAATCAGATGATGATAAAATAATTTCTTTCGACTTCTTAAAAAGTTCTTTGCAGAGGACTAGATGGCTCGATCTGCATAGAGCAAGTGCTTCCCAGAAAACACCATCTATTCTGGAAAAAGCAATTATTGCTTGCAGTTCATTTGTAGTCTAATCTCGCCTAGGGATCTCGTCATCTAATGGATGATATCATACTCGTAATGCCATGTTTAATTAAATTTAATGACATGACAATTTGTATGGAGTTGATCATGATCTTCCAATTTGAGTGCTTGCGAAACACAAAACTACCAAAAAATCAAGTGTGGTGAAAGGATTTAGCCCATCCTTTCATATACATATTTTCAATGTTTTTCTCATAGGTAAGTTACCTACGTTAAAGCTCGACCGTGATTCGATATTTGATCCTTCCTTTAATGGGACGTCTAGGGTTATTTCAGTTTATATAACCAGAAGGTAAGTTTATTGTGTCTGTGCCCTTCAATGTCGTAAAACTAATAAATTGGTATAATGTCAGATAAGCGCCGTCTCGTGCCGGTCCTTGACCGTGTGAGGACGCTGCCAATGCCACACACACCCGCGCATTTTCTTATCTTACACGTGCATCATTGTGTGTAGGTACATTAATTTTGCTTAATATCTATGTGAAGCCGAAAACTGTTTATTGCATCTATTAGCTTTTCAAGGACAACAATCATTTACAATGTGAAAGCCGCGTTTATGTCTTTTGTCTCGTACAATGTGAATTCTAATTAACACCGATTAGTTCATTAATATACACCGTAGACCGAAACGTTAGAATACAAGAACTACATGACAACATTATAAATTCAATATATTGATTTTATTCCTCGTCTATTTTTTTATTTTTTTATTAAACGCGACGCCAATATAAAAGACATCAACGCGCTAAATTATTGCGTTACTTTTGTTAGTTTTTTTTATAATTCTAAGCATGTTCTAAAGCATTCTATACATCGTAGCACTGGCTCTTTCCCAGTCACCCACTGACACACAGTGATCAATATGCCTAACGTAGTGTTCGAATTTCGTACAATAGTAAAACAAAATGTTTCACGAAATCAGCCTCATTACCATTCGGTATTTCCCAGCGCTTGAACATTTCATAAATAGATATATTATGTTAGGTTAGTGAAGATAACCATGTTAAATGGCATTGTTCTATTCTATTAGTAATTCATCAAAGTATGGGCGCACCTATTCTACATTTACGTCATAATATAGTTATGACGCGAAAGAGACGTGTATAATGTGTCGTCACGTAATGTCCACGTCCACACCGGACGCTCCCAAATTAAACTACTTGGGTCATGGACAGAATATAAATAACCATCTAACAGAAATCTTAAATGATAATTAAAGAGTCTAAACAAGACCATCTCTCCACACTTGGCCCTATAAATGATCCAAATGTAAAGTACGTATCAACATCATGGCTTTATAAATCATGCATGAGCTAGCTAAAGTGACCCACACTCTAATGTAATGTAACGATTACTTATTAATTACAATTGAATAAACATGTCCATACAGGCGTAGCTTTACCTAGCCTAAGACGTTTCAAAGTGATCCTTGTGATTTTAATGAAACAAAATGCCTTTTGACTTTGACTTTGACTTTACTTTAACTTGACATACCATAGTGAACCATAGTTTTATGAATTCATTTCCTGCGCATGATGAATACAGATAGGGCCTAGTTTCTGTCACGTATTTTTAAAGGACATATTCGTTGCTATGAATCCATAGAGGGTAAATGATTATAGGGGCAAGGCAGTGCCCCCGCCAAGTCGAGCGCGAAGCAAACACTGCCGTACCATCCTTTACTGGAACCATTTCGCCGCATTTTCAGGCCCCTATTTGAGAACCTCTGGATAATACCAGAACGCAGAAATTTTCGTCATCTAGTAAGCTAAGCTATAATCACATACTTAAAATCCAATATTTCAAGTATGTAGGTCGTTTAGTTTCGAAGTTAAGCGAAAGCAAAGTTTCGCATTTTAGACACTCACTCACTCATGATCATCAGAATAGAACTAGTACTTCCCATAAACTCAGAGAGCTGAAATTTGGTACAGAGTTAGGGTTTAATGGCCACATAAAGGGAAAACCATAAAAACTAGGATAATCGAAGATCTGGAGTACCTGGTGACCCTGATTAGAAAACACAAGAGCCTAACGAAACTTTAAGAGATCGACATACCGCCTTTACAAAAAATATTCAACTTGGTGCGCCGCTTCATTTGATGACAAAAATCGAAGGTCTGAAGTATCTGATGAAGAACCCTCAGCTGGTCTCAGTTGTATTAGGGATATGGTAATACCCTCTTCTAATATTGGTAAATAAAAAAATCGACTGTCATTGCAAAAATCCAGTGTAGTGGGACACATCTTCTAATTTAATCTAGCCTATAGCGTCCCACTGCTGGGCGAATGCCTCCCCTTCTGCTTATAATACGTATATAAATAATATTAAAGGAAAACTCTGGATAAGACTAGACTGGCTTTTATACTTAAACTTACAAGTTTACAAGAAGAAATAGTCGAACGATTAACTTTATTCTACTCGAACATTACACAAATTAAATAAACAAATTACACTAAAATTTGAGCAATATTAATTCGCTCAAAATTTGGTCAAAATATAATGCATTGGACTAAGAGTGTCGGTGATACCCGCGTACACGTCGCTAAATGGCGCTGACTGTATTTTTAAACGCGCTTACGATTTGTTTTATAATAAAGAAACTACTCCTAAAAAGAAAAAAAAACTGTGTCAAATAAGAAAATCTAATAAAATAAATCAATTAGTCACGTTTCTACAAAAACAAGTGAAATCCCACCAAAAACATTCTGTAAAAAACTTGGCTAGTTTTTTACAAAATGTTTTTGGTGGGATACACGATCACCGAATGTGGGCGTAATCGTAATCTGAAACATCACACGTCTTACAAACAAATACTTACCCGTTGATTCGTTTCCCACAAGCAGCGAAGTTCGCGTTATGTCTAAGCAGGCCTTTAGATAAGGTTGCACTGTTTAAAACGACTGGGAGCCAGGCTAACAAGCTCTGCGGTAAACATTAGACATTGCGCGATTAGGTACAGTGTTAGCGATACTAAATTATCCTCAGTGCTTGTGACGTTAGATATTAAGGATAATAATCATTTTCCATCACAATACCATAAATAAGATTGCGCAATATGGAGTTATTAGGCAATAATATCCTTGTCTTAGGACATACATGATTCATTTAAATTCTAAACGAAATAAAATAAATCTATAATATATTAACTGCTCTGTCCCATTGACCATTATGTTCTGAGCTGTATGTTTATACCATGGAATTGAAAAATTGCTCTCATCACGACCAAACTGCTGGGCTGATTGTGATGAAATTTCATATAAAGCTAGTTTTAAGTCTTGGGATATAGCCAACTTTTTTTCTCTTAATTTTCAGAAACCTGAATCTACGCGGTAGAAGTCGCGGATAAAAGCTAGTGTTATATAAAAGAAAATATTCTTTATCAAGTTAACTTAATTATTTATTTACGTATTATAACTGTCTGCATTTTAATAAGTTGTGTCAACGATTTCATGTTTCTCAATTCATGACATCCAACCTGTTCTTGAAATATGCATATTTTTTCTTAGACTTTGTCCTGTTCTCTATGTTCAATACATACGAAATTTGATATTTCCAGAGGACAAGGACGTGTATGACGTAAACTGACGTAGGTGTATGTGCAACATCGCTGCGCCTTGTATTCAGAGGCAATTAATGCGGTCGAGTAACCGATCACATGGTGGGCTCGTGCAACGTTCCACTTGTTTACTCTCTAACCGTATGTCAGCTTGCAGCAATCTCAATAACTGACTCACACGCATCTCAGAATTTGAGAAAGGTGAAGGCTGAACGCCCAACACATTGTTGTAGGTATGCATTGAACGTAATCCAACTGACCTCAAAAGCTTCCAAGTCTAGAACAGACTAGGTACAATATTCGTGAGTTAAATCTTATTCACGGTTTCATACACAAAATATTTACTATGCTAGGTTAAAGTCTTTATTATTGTATTGTATTGGCACGCTACCATGAAATAACACTAATAATAAAAATCGCACTAGGTTTATTATGTATAGATATTATATCATGACTAAGACTCTATTTTTTTTAAACATTCCTGAAACGATTCTTCACCTTAAAAATCCAAAACCAACTCTATTGCATAAACGAAATGACCAATTGTGTAACTTGCACGTTGGCAGCGACCTTTCAAGGTAGGACAGATGCCGTACTAACAATACTTACCCTGAAATTGAGAGTAATTAGGAAAGTTTTGGAGAAATGCTTATTATATGCCTAGATTGCCTCAATACAAGTCAAATTTGCACACTTGTCGATCTGTATAATGGTAGGTAGTCGTACGTAGCGGGATAATATAATGAATGCTGTTATGCGCACGGGTCGCGTGAGTCACGCCTCTGCTCGCGCTGGCTGGCGCTAGTCGCGGCCGGTCAAGGACAGAGAGAGGCCGGACACCGTCAGTTCCAAAGTACTCAGTGAAAGTTACCACAGAACGCCGATGAGTTTGTTATCGATACAGGACAGTATCCTGGTAGCTGATGGAGCGGATCTGACTCAACATTGTTAAATATTGCCTTATTTGGGACATTGGTCTCCAACTCGAAACTTATCTATCTAATATCTTTAAACGAGCAATTCTTTTCTATAAATAATCTGAATTTCGGAAACGGCTCCAACGATTTTAATTAAATGTAGTATGCAGGGGGTTTCGGAGGCGACAAATCGATCTAGCTAGAATTTATTTTTAGGAAACGTCGTTTTATCTGTTTTCAGGCAATGAAATACCGAACAAAGCTCAGTCATCCAGGTACTTTTGTTTATTTAGCAAACTGTGGTAAAAGAAGCAAAGGAAGTAAATTGATCACTAGTTAAAGAAGCGAGTTCCAGACGACAGACATGATTGTAAGTGGGGCTCCAAAGTCCATTAATTGGCCGCTGATTTGTGGTATCGATTTCGTTTTACAGTGACAAACTATAAGGCACGCGCAGGTACAACTCATCGTAAGATCATCTGGTCAGATCACTTTAATAAACTTTTTTTGTTTCATAAACTTTTAAAATCAATAAAAATGTTACGTGATTCATGTTAACAAAATGTATAGGTACTTATGACTACGAGTGTAATGCCCATCTTTAGTAATAGTCTTTGAACACACGTAAAAAACTTAGCCATTAGATAGGTACGTTGTCCGCACTCTAAAATGGCAACATGAAATGAAGCCAATTGGCCACATTGCGCTCAGTCACGCACCAACCTGTCGCGCGACGCTATGTTTGTTTTTAATTTATATCGTGTGTGAAAACCTGTGCAAAACATAAAGAAAACATGCCGTCTTGTGTTTTCAGAGGATGTACAAATTATACCCCAAAAGTTAAAGACAAAAACGTACAAATCCCTTTCTTTACGCGTATAAGTAGTTATTTAGTATTTTCGTCATTTTTAAGCGCCGCCGAGATGTTGGTTGATAACGTGTCTATATATAATACGTCATTGGCTGTATGCTGTTTGGTAACTATTATCCATTTTTTGGGCAGTTGGTATTTTGCAAGGTTTATATTCTTGGAACGTGATGAATAATATGTTTCCATTCTGCAATGTATGATGTTATACCTACCTTACATACAATATTCATTATTCTTTAAAACGTTTCGAGTCCAAAATACCCACTAGGTAGACTTCCATAGCTACCAATATCATACCATACCATAAATACCCAAATTATTAAAAACCGGCCAAGTGCGAGTCGGACTCGCGCACGAAGGGTTCCGTACTATTTATTATCTATAAAAAAAATAACAAAAAAAAACACGTTTGTTGTATGGGAATAAATATTTATATTATTCTGTTTTTATTTGTATTTGTTGTTATAGTGGCAACAGAAATACAATCATCATCTGTGAAAATGTCAACTGTCTAGCTATCACGGTTCATCAGATACAGCCTGGTGACAGACAGGCAGACAGACGGACAGCAGAGTCTTAATTGAACCTAGAAAATTAGAACCCTAAAAAATTAAGTAGCAGAAAGGTGTGTTTCCTGCCTTACCATTTCACCATTGAGCTGTACTGTAACCCCTTACAAGTATTTTGCGGTGAAGTTTTTGCATATATTCTAAAAGTATAATAATTTGCACAATAACTGCTTTAACAAAATTATTTCACACGATCAAAGCATAGCAACATCCGACCGGTTTTTAAACCTTATGCGGTGTTTCCGAACTCGTGCTCATTTACGACATAATTATACTCGTACGTACGTAAGTAATTCCGAGGTATATCTACCAGAGGATATTATTATCATCTATCTTATTGACCAATTTACATAATACACTTGAGAAATACTATAGAACACTATAGTTTTAATTTAATCAAAGGTTGATTTTCTGACCGCAATCGTAAGTTTGTGCGGCTCTGTCTAATCGTGTGTTGACAGTATAGATTAGCTCTACAGAGCAGACCGATTGCGCTACCTATATAATGATGCGCAGCAAAAAACGAGATTTCCCAGCGCGTGCGCACAGTTTATTTGTTTCTTAGTTTTCCCAGCGAAGCGTGTTTTTGGCAAAGCAATTTGTTGTAGGTATATTATTGTACAATGAACATGATTTTTATACCATTTTAAAGATAAATAGTGATGTGGAATTTGAAAAAGTAGCAAAAATTTTAATGATCATATTTATTTACCTTCATTACGACATATTATACATTATTTCACGCGAAACACAGTATAGGTTTTATGACAAATACAAATGCATAGTTATATTATGCCTATAGGTACTCTGCATCGGATGATGCATAAACAAACAATTAATATCTCTTTTATTTTTATCCGGAGGGGAAAACCAAAAACTCAAAATACAGTCATAAATATAATTACTAAAATTATTTAAATACTACACTAGCTCAATACTCTCTTGCTTTTACAATCTTCACAGAAAAAGTAGCTTTATTGCAAACCAATAAAATGATCACACGTCAAAACATAGTCTTGAACCCGCTCTAGATTACCTAAAGTATAAAACATATTGGAACCACGTAATTGTTAGTACCTACAAGCTTTGCTTAGTTTGGATCTAGATGACACTGTGTGAAATGTCCACTTATATATATATTTATTTATTTAATATTATACAAACCTTAGTTATTAACCACATTATTTAAATATCGCCGGTGATCAAGAATTAATTAAAAATAGTTAACACGTAGGTACTACATATTAGGTACTCCCTTGATGATAAATTGATAGCATTCATCAATAAAATTCTTTTAGTTAGACGTCATTAAACGGTATTGTCGCGTGGCATTTCCAGCTAGTTACGTTAACAGACGTCGCAGGCATTACGTCCTTTGTTGCCCACTCAACATTCTGAGTGTGAGTGGGCATGGTGTGAACAACATTGTGTAATGCAGCATCACAGACGTCACCCAATGGAAAATCTCAGGTGTCTGTTATTTCCACTTTCATATTTTATACTATTTACCGGTTATCTACGAAGATGACCAACTTATCGATACCTACACTGTATACTTACCTACAAATAATGTAGTTACAGTAACATTATGCAGATTTCCAAGCAGAAGCTAGGCCTGGCTTTCTACTGTAGCAGTTGGTCTAACTTTCTGGTCCTGGAGGCCTGGAGTTATCAATAGATCTCTCTTTCCCATCAATATAAAGTTACATACTTACATGAATATTGAGTTGAAAATAAAATCAACCAAACGTATCATACTTTCAAATCAAAACAAATCAAATCAAATCATTTATTCAGATCAAATATATGAGTGTACTTTACAAAGTGTACGATGAAACCACAAAATTAATAACTGTGTAGCAGCTTCAACTCCTTAATAAGAACTAACTAATTTATATAATAAAAAAGTTGTAAGAAAGTATAAAAACATAAAACTGTGAATAATAAGTGAGTGGTGGTTTACATTAGTAACTGCATTTAATTACTGAGAAGATAAATATAATCTAGTACCTACGTCAGTCGCTTAGTAGACTTAGCCCAACCTAGTCCTGATGGGAGATATCGCGGTGAACTATAAAAGGTTCGGATCATTGAACTTTCTGCACACTGTAAGTGAGGCACAGATTCACTACTAGCAACTAAGTATGGAGGCTCGGTGGAAAACACAGAATGAGTCACTATCTGCGGCGCCTAGCAATCGGCACGGGACGTGAGCGCGAGCCGCGCACGCGACTATTCTACATTCTCAAGTGACATTAAGTGTGAAATTATGATGCTTCTTCTTCGGAAATTTATAATGACTCTAAATAAGAGAATAGATACTCTTTTAAGCTAAGTTTTTAAGTAAACTTTGTTACAGGCTTAAAAACAAAAGACGAAATAGAAGCTTATCTCCATTCTCCATAGTCTTAGTTGTCTCCTCGAAATATCTCCACCTCGACTCGACCTCGAAATCGTGTTTTGGTAGCTTTTGTTGATAAAATTAAGTCCATCTCATGTCATATATTTGGATGCTACGATGGAATAAAGAATATCACATACTTTTATGGATAAATCTTGTACTTACTTTGATAACAATGAATTGATATAGGACCTCCTAACATTCAACTTCTACCTACATTGAAGAGTCTAAAAGGTAACAAGTTAAAAAATATCGAAAAATATAAAATATTCGAAAAAGATTTTTAATGAAAAATATTTTTCAATGTACCTAATGGCTTTTGTAAAATCATTCAAGCCATCATGCACCAGCGCGCTATATCTGTCACACAATATAACATTGTCATCGGAACTAGATAAGAATGCAAAGTTTTTACTCAATCGAAGTATTTACTAAGGAGTTTCGTTGTAAGTAACTGTAGAACAGCTCCTGACTCCACCATCAGATTAGCTCGCTGTCACCATATTATTGTATTGTCACCATAACTAAAGGTGTATGCAAAATTTCAGCTTACTGATTTAGGGATAACACCTAACCTAAGGGAGCAAATAGCGAACAGATCCTACAAAAGTCCTATCATTTTCTTGTCCTCTTCCCACTTCATGTGGGGTCGGCACAACATGTTGCGAAAGGATTTGGCTTAGTGTTTTAAAACCGGCCGCTTACCTGACGCCAACCCTCATTGAGAATTCTTTCCTTAGCATAAGCCCCGAACCTTCTTATTTTTCTGAAGTTGAATAAACAAATTAAACGAAATACTAATTACCTGCTGTTGTAAACAAGCGAGGGTTAAGGTGTTTATTATCTTTCAAAGGTAATAAAATCGGATTGTTTTGAAACAAATGTCTTTGTCCTTTTGTTTAGAAAGCTTCCAGTAGTTTCCAGTTCCTACCTAATTTGGTTGCAACTAGATCTAACAAGTTTCAAAGGGAGAAGAGTTTTAGAATTAAACCAAAATTAATTTTTACTTCATTTATTTTATAATATTTTTATTTATCTACAGAAATAAAATCGAATACAATTCCCGAATGCATACATAGTTCATGTAAAACTACCTAAATTACTATTTATATTATTTTTTTATGTTCTAAAAAATATATATATGTTCCTTTCAAGACGTACATGTTTATTATGTAAAGGATAGAATACTTAAAATATATTTAAAAAAAATATGGATCATGTTCAATTATTTTTGAACTGAATGCACTATTTCAGTTATAGGGAGTAATCTAAAAGTATACCTCTAAAGTACTTCACATATTTCTTTATACATTTTATACAGTACTAGCTGACCCGTGCCCGCTGCGCTGTGCGTAAGACATATCTAATACCATCGTGGACTTTTTTGTAGACGTTTTTAAGGTATACAATACTGTAGTACATTATTTTGATATATCTCGTGGGGTTCAGCCAGCATTTGCAATGTAAGCGCAAAAAAATGTGTTTATTTACGACATCACATTAGAAACCTCTAAAATTATCAGTGTTTCTCTAGTATATTATGCATGTATTATACATATAAACCTTCCTCTTGAATCACTCTATTTATAAAAAAAAAACCGCATCAAAATCCGTTGTGTAGTTTTAAAGATATAAGCAAACATACATACATACATATTACATATTACATACAGACGCGGGAAGCGGAAAGCGACTTTGCTTTATACTATGTAGTGATTTCGAAACGTCAGCAATACTAGAAATAACGTGGTAATTAGCCATATTACTATTTAAAACATTTTATAAACCACATTCACAATACATCTTTTTTTTTGTTTATGCGATTTAATTGTTACACAAAGGTGCAAAAGGTACAAAAAGGTGTTATATCTACACAATTACTTACTATTATAAAAACAACGCACTTATTATTAAATTAAACCATATGACATAACGAGCTACATTTATATTTTTAATATTTATCACCTGTTTTCCATATATACGAGTACATACAGTTTAGATGTTTTTATAATTATTGAAAAGGTCTATTTGCTGTAACTTGCGTGTGAATTAATATGTACTAATGACTAATATTTATTAATAGGTATGTCACGTATAAATGCTAAATACGACAAATGTATTTTTTGAGCGTGGCTCTGACTACCTTCTTTAGACATCCTCAAGGATCTGAGCGCCTGGAGATCTGAAAGGATGTTTATGTTTACCATATTTGAGGATTAACGATTCTATTTATATTTCTTTATTGGTTAACAATGTTGTAATAATAAGAAAAAAGCTTTACCTATTAAAGTAGACAGTAGTATATATTTTAGTAACTCTAACTTGGTGCTTAGATTAACATTAAAACATTGGCACAAAATAGATACAGATAATAGGTATAGTACAGATATAAATATAGAAAAGAGAGTACTTATACAAAATTTCAAATAAAACTAAATGGGCTCCTAAATTAGGTTATGAACTTGTATTTTTAAAGCAACAAGCAGTTTTCTATACATAAAACCAGTTTGAATGATTATGTGATATGATAATACGTTTGTATTCAATTAGTTTACATACGAGTATGTAAGTACGTAATTTACGTGACTACGTTTTGTTTCAGAGTGGGATTATTGTATATGCGTGTTGAAGGTATGTTGGTTTATTATACTATGTATAAGAGTGTGGTGCGTGTACGGGTGTGTCGTGTAGTGTGGGTGTGTAGATTGTGATAATATTTTGTTACAATGTGATGTAAAAGTACCTAAACCTAAGTCTATTCTATTCTACAAAATATATTAGCTACACCAAATCTACGACCAGAGCTATTTGAGTTGCTATCTTAAACCTGTTTGTTTAAAAGAATTTAGATCAACTTAAAAAAAAATGAACTCGCTCGACAATAACACAAATTGTATCCTTACGGTTTGTGGCAACACGTGCCGATCGACCGCACGTGATCTTTACAATTCTTAGTTGTGACGCGCATCACACACACCGCACTGCACCGGTGCAGCTGGCTTACTTCGTAAAAATCTATGATTTTCATTGCCATAGCTATAACATATTCTTTAGAAAATACCAATTTCATAGTAACTATTATAGAATCGATGTAGGTATAGGTACCTAAACCGCATTGAAAGCCATAATATGATAATCATAGATTGTTACGAAATAAGCCAGCAGAGCTGTTCATTCATATAAGGTAGTATTCACTTATTTTATTGTATTGACACTTACTGTGCTTTTTGTATACCTGCCGTTTGTACGAATAGATGTCTTCATATCTTATCAGTGACTAGAGTGTGCCATGGATTCGTACGGACGCCACCCGGTCTAGTAGCTTCAACCGCAATCTAAAAACGGAACGAGTTTATAAATCGCTTGTCATCTCTCATACCTACACTAGTTAGCGCTTTCAACGCACGGACGTTTATCTAATAAGGTGTCATGTTGTCTGTAGTATTTACTAATTTACTCATATACATTTTATATCTATACTAATATGTTAAAGAGGTACCGATAGGTATAGTATTTTTATAAGTTTTGATACAGGAGTAAACTTCGAAACCGCTGATCTGATTTAAAAAAATTATTCACATAATGGAAAAAATACATTATCCCTGAGTGCTATAGGCTTATTATTTGTGGGTTAAACCGCGTAGCTACGTATACATTATAATAATACGCATACGCAGTGGGTCAACGGCTCGTATGTATTTTAGAGTTTTCCCTGCACGTATCGCGATGATATGTATCGTGGTTTTTGTATTACAATGCAGATTTGTCGAATGCGTATTTCATCGCGATATCTACGTGCAGTGTGATTATGCTATAAGAAAATCAGCTTCTCACGCTTAAAAACTATTTGATATGTCAAATAATATTTATGATATTGTGGTCGAAATTAGTAATTGTTGTTATATATAATTAAATAGAGACGCGTGGTTGTGGTTTTCTGTTGGTTTTGCGCAAAATCAAAGCATTACAATGTAAAAATGTCCACTAATATTTATTTATTTCCTATATTGACGACCGCAGTGCGTAGTACGAGTACCTATGTACCTATAAACTGTACTTAGTTTGAACACTTGATTAATTAAAACATATTTATAGATACTAAAATATCATGTAATTTTATATCATTAATACAAATTATAATAATTATGTAATACCTACTACTAATATTACCCACACTTAAGGAAAACCACAACATTCACGTATCATTGAGTAAAACAATTACTTATCCCAGTAATGAAAAAAAAAAAAAAAAAAAAACATTTTTGAAAATATACTATAGCCTATGGTCATCAGGGATAATGTATTATTCTAATGGTGAAAGAATTTTTCAAATCGGTCCAGTAGTTTCGGAGCCTATTCGATGCAAACAAACAAACAATGAAATCTTTCCTCTTTATTATATTAGTATAGACTAGCTGTACCCCGCGGTTTCACTCGCGTATAACTTGAAGAAATAAGAACTTTTTAGCGTATTGCCTATAGCAGACTCGCTACTCGACACTATAGAGTAACGCACGTTGCTATGAAGACTTATGTCAGATTTTGCACACCAGATCCATCTATACATCATTTTGGGAATGTTTTTCTTATTTTAAAGTAGTCTATGATTTATTCGAGCATTATACCTACATCTACAGCAAATTTCATTGCCTGATTGAGGCATAAACATACGAACAAACTCGCAAACTTTCGCATTTATAATATTAGTAGGAAGTAGGACTAACTGGATTTTATTTCTTACAAAAAATCCATTGATGCACGCTGGGATTCGAACCCACGACCTTAAAATTAAAGTACCTCCTACTCGACCAACACCGCTTAATACACTTTTATTTATTTAGCTATTTCTAAAAAAACAAATTGACCATTTTATAAAAAAATGAAACATTTTTATTGGGTCAACCCTAAGGTAATTTAATACTGGTAGACGTCATCGCCCGCTGTGCACTTGAAACGTGCCGTTGAGTCAAAGCAGTTAAGCTCATATTTCCTTGCGTCGTTTGACATCTAGAAAGTTTAGGTAAATAAAGCGTAGGTATTTGTCGTTCTGCGGGGAAGTGATGTATCTGTTTCGTAGTAACATTATTAGTAATCCGCAGCGATGTCAGCACGGCGCGTATCGCGATTTCGCGCCAAAACTTGGGATAATCACGCCCATTATAGAGTTTATTTTTATTTATAGAGCGCCTTAAGGGGGGCTCCCATACAACAAACGTGATTTTTGCATTCTAGCGCCATCTAGTTTCATTTGATGTTACTGCGTTATTATAGGTACTTTTCGCGGTCTCATGCGACCGCTCGGGGTTTGAGAGGTAAACCAATGATGAAAGATGTTTGCAATTCCGCTGGCAGGTGGCGCTATTTTACCACTATCGGTAAAGTATGTCGTAAATAGGTGGTAGGTACTTTACTATAAAGTAAAAAAAAGTTTAAAATTGAATTATTGAATTCATGTAGTTAGGTTAGGTTAGGTATATATTATTAATTTCGAGTTCGAATACCGGCCGCCGTGCATCAATGGATTCGATGCACGGCCGATTGTTCGAAAAATGTACCTACTCCATCAGCAATATCCGGAACTTGTGCAGAATTTTCTATTATTATTTATTATGTACAAAAAACCTGTATAAACTTAACAAAACAAAAATAATCGTCGCGACAGTATACTGTTCAAAGCAAAATAGAAAGACGAAACGAAAATAATTGGCTTGCTTTCTATGAGAGAGAGAAAGACAGACAGAGAAACATGTGCATGTGCACGCCGCACGGCTTACTACACTATAGCAAAAGGTGTCGTGACTCGTGACAACTTTTCGTCCGATTTTTTTCCGTCTAGCCTCCTACGCAACGCGCTTTAAGGAACTTCGTTCCAAAAATGAAATTTTTTGGATTGATTGTAGCAATCACACTTCGTACAAACTCTGAGGTCTACAGCGAATTCTTCTAGACTGGAGTACAATTTGTACATTTCCATAGATTTGTAACTGCATTTTAACCCTTAAACACGGTGGGTCCGGCTGCGCAGTATCACACAAAAATTGTATGGCGCTCGCGCTCGGACGCCTTTTCATTCTCGGACCGATTCTCGAACGTTCGCGACCGGCCGCACTGCGCGCTTGACGCCTAGCTGCTAGGCCGGTCGCGAACGTTCGAGAATGTTCGTTTTACGAAGCTACTCGCTAGGTGACTCGCCTCTAGGCGCTAAGCAAGCCGCCTGCCTGTGCGTTCGCGACCTTATATACAAAAATAATCCTTATAGCATGATTCAGTATTCACGCGTGATGGCTTATTATTAGCGTATTTCATGTATAACTTTGGTGTTTCTATACCGATTTCTATGATTCTTTTTTATGGAATAGTTAATATTGTAAACTTTTTTAATTAGGGATGACTGGGAGTGTTATAAACGTAAGAGTAGACAAATATAATCAGAAAGCTTCGAACTGCTAAGCTATCGGGAGTTACACGTGTTATTGTGAGTCAACCATAAAAGATAAACATATGCTGTCGTGGGATATTTTTTATATAATTTTAAGGAGAACATTTCCGTCATACATGATTTCTGTGTAGCTTTAACCATTAAGGTTGCACACGCGACGGAAGCTTAAGAAATGCAGTAACTACTCCCGTTTTCCCAACATTTCCCTTCACTGCTCTGCTCCTATTGATTGTAGCGTGATGAAAAGTATACTATAACCAGCTCAGGAGTATAAACAATAATTGTACCAAGTTTCATTAAAATCCGTCCAGTAGTTTTTGTTTCTATAACGGTTATACAGACAGACAGACAGACAGACAGACAGACAGACAGACAAAAAATTTACTGATTGCATTTTTGGCATCAGTATCGATCCCTAATCATCCCCTGATAGTTATTTTGGAAATATATTTCATGTACAGAATTGACCTCTCTACAGATTTATTATAAGTATAGATATAGACGAAGATAATCTTAATATATAAAAGAAAGACGGGTTTGTTACAACACTTATAACTCGAGATCTGCTGGACCAATTTTCATGGTTTTTGATTCGTTGGATTTGTCTCCGCCCCGAATAGCAGAATACATCTTAAAAACAATGAAAACTCGACGAATACATAATTATGAAAGATAAATAATTTTCAATAAATGTTCATGGGTTTAGTACATGTCAAACATTTGTTGTCCATCCTGTCAAATACTGTAAGTAATGATTGACATTTATGCATGCGTTCAGAAATGTATTTTGTGTAAACTATTTAAAAAGTTTGAATAAACTATTGTCTGTATTTTTTGATTTAACGGGAACGGGAACGGGTGTTAATTCTAAAGCGATACGAAGTTCGCCGGGTTAGCTTGTATTAGTATAGTGTTAGAAATCAGGATGGAAATAGGGTTTTTAAGAAATTAAATGACAAAACAAAAATAATCATAATCGAGCGAAAATAATTTAAGAGACGTCCGTCACGTTCGAAAGCCAAGAAAGAAGTGCCTCGTGCGACCAACGAGCTTTGTTCGGGCTATGGTTCGGGCTATGGTTCGGCTTTGTTCGGACTTGGCCCCGCCCACTGAAGAGATATTCCTAACAATAGATATAGAACTCATGCTCGTCATATTTTATTAATTTTAGTAAATTCCCTATAATTAAATCCCAGTCGCCACCAGCTAATGATTTATGAATGAATTGCCTTATTTTATACAGCTACTATATTATTTACTAGCGACCCGCCCCGGCTTCGCACGGGTGCAAAGCTGATACCAAAATATATTACAGAATGTCTTTGTATACACGTTAACAACATTTAAAATTTTTAAAAAAAGTCGCGCTGATTTGAAATCTTAAAATTATCAGTGGTTCTCTAATATATTAAGCATGTTATTATACATATAAACCTTCCTCCTAAATCACTCTATCTATTAAAAAAACCGCATCAAAATCCGTTGTGTAGTTTTAATGATATAAGCAAACATACATACAGACATACAGACGCGGGAAGCGGAAAGCGACTTTGCTTTATACTATGTAGTGATTACTTACTAGCGAGCCGCCCCGGCTTCGCACGGGTAGCATGTTATTATACATATAAACCTTCCTCCTGAATCACTCTATCTATTAAAAAAAACCGCATCAAAATCCGTTGTGTAGTTTTAAAGATATAAGCAAACATACATACATACATATTACATACAGACGCGGGAAGCGGAAAGCGACTTTGCTTTATACTATGTAGTGATTAATACTAAGTGACATTAAGCAAACAAAATCCCTAACCCTAATGTTTCGTTTGTGACGCGGTTATTAATGGGATTGTAAAGTCGTCAAACATAGTATCTATTCATTGAATTATTTTCCGTTCTGCAAGGTATAGTTTTTACCCGCTTATATATTTTCATTTGGGTTTATTTATTTCATACTAGCTTGGTTCGTCCGCATGGTACCTGGATAAAAAGTTGCCTTTGTGTTATTCTGATGTATATGCTATATTACTGTAAAGTTTCATTTAAATCTGTTCGGTGAAATTTGCGTGAAAAAGTAACAAATACACACACACACACAAACTAACTCACTCACAATATTTCGCATTTATAATATTACTAGCGACCCGCCCCGGCTTCGCACGGGTAGCATGTTATTATACATATAAACCTTCCTCCTGAATCACTCTATCTATTAAAAAAAACCGCATCAAAATCCGTTGTGTAGTTTTAAAGACATAAGCAAACATACATACGCGGGAAGCGGAAAGCGACTTTGCTTTATACTATGTAGTGATAATAGGATTAGTAGGAAAGGACTAGTAGGAAGTAGGATAGAAGAAATTGAGCACTTTTTAAAAGTCGGTTAATAAACGGGTTACATCACTACATAGTATAAAGCAAAGTCGCTTCCCGCTTCCCGCGTCTGTATGTATGCTTAGATCTTTAAAACTACACAACGGATTTTGATGCGGTTTTTTTTAATAGATAGAGTGATTCAGGAGGAAGGTTTATAGGAATCAGCTTTGTACCCGTGCAAAGCCAGGGCGGGTCGCTAGTAAATTATAAAGTGTAGTTTCACACGACCGTGCGTAACTTCTTCGCGGCTTCTACGATTACTTCGCAAACGAATCAATCTTATCAGTGTTACAGGCTACGGCGTAGAGCTTTCGTAGAGGTGTAGTACGTAGTAAGTACATTCTTGTTTTAATTATTGTAAAAGTGCTGTAGTAAAGTTTACTACAGACAGTTTGTCAGTCAAATGAATTTAAGGCGCTCCCAGTCGACGATTGTTTTTGTTCGAAACGAAAAAAGAAATACTTCTGAACAAGCCACATCTCCTATTTTATAATGTATAGTAGGTATATGTGAATAAAGATGTACCCATCTTTAATCACTGCGATAAATAATCCTACCGACCGCTGCAATGACGACAAACACACGTCGGCGCGTGGTCCGCCTTAGCTTTTCGAATAAATTAATGATATAAATTATGTATAATTACTTATCAAAAATCTATTCTAATAGAAATCTAGATCTACATATTACCTATCTTTAACAATAAAACACAAGTTGATTTTAATAGTAGGTATATAAAATATTTCGATCATAAATTCTAAAACGTATCATTTTGAAATAATATCTTTATCGTGAAAAGTTTCTGCTATTATGTTTTCAGCTTAATAGAAATCTAGGTAGGAACCTGAAGTAATATACATACTTATAAAAATAGGAGATGTGGCTTGTTCAGAAGTATTTCTTTTTTCGTTTCGAAAAAGATCAATCGTCGACTGGGAGCCCCTTTACAAGACATCGTTCTTGTAGGTACTTATAGGTTTGTTGTAGGTAGGCCTAATGAAGATTAGAACTAGTTTAGGATTATGGTAAAGGTTTTATCATATAATCAAAGTACAATGGGGTAAAGGTGGCGAAATTTTACGCAAACATCATTTAAATGATTGTATCATTGACATGCAAGAAGAAGAAGAAGAAGTACAATATCCCTAAGATAACTGTCCGTAGGTTGCTCAGTATACCTATAGCGTGAAGTTTATTTAAATTTTTCGTTTGATTTCAATGCCAATATTATGAGTTGCTACTCGTACAATGACCTCGCGTTTAACAATTTTTTTAAGGAATTTAGAATTTGTATAAAAACGATACACACGCCTACGTGAATACAATGCCGTAGACACGCCCACCGCAACATTTTTTAATTGTTTATTTTGAATACTAGCTTCCGCGCATGGTTTCTCTTGTGTGTTACTTGGACGAATACGCTAGGTACGCCGTGACTAACCCTTGTATTCAAGAATGACACTATGAGAACACGCACCCACAGT
Organism: Hydriomena furcata; assembly: GCA_912999785.1. NCBI lineage: Eukaryota > Metazoa > Arthropoda > Insecta > Lepidoptera > Geometridae > Hydriomena > Hydriomena furcata. The sequence goes on along the minus strand of OU538832.1, from coordinate 13,023,314 downwards.
GGACGAAATCTTTTTTCATAAAAATCACTTTATGTGTTGTGCGACACTGCATAGTGTGACTATAGGGACATTGTCGTGTGCCTCTAGCCAAAGTTGAGCTCTAAAGGCACACGGTAGCGTGCGCCATAGTGCCGCTCAACACATAATGTGATGTTTATGAAAAAAGATTTCGTCCACTGTGGGTGCGTGTTCTCATAGTGTCGTTCTTGAATGCGACGGATAAAAAACCAAGTGTGAGTCGGACTCGCGCATTAAGGGTTCCGTACCATTAACTAAAAAAACGGTTAAAAAATCACGTTTGTCGTATGGGAGCCCTCCTTAAATATTGATTTTATTCTGTTTTTAGTATTTGTTGTTATAGCAGCAACAGAAATACATAATCTGTGAAAATTTCAACTGTCTAGCTATCACGGTTCATGAGATACAGCCCTGTGACAGACAGACGGACAGACAGACGGACAGACGGACCGCGAAGTCTTAGTAATAGGGTCTCGTTTTTACCCTTTGGGTACGGAACCCTAAAAACGGCCAAAAAATCAGGTTTGTTGTATGGAGCCCCACTTAAATATTATTTTATTATGATTTTAGTATTTGTTGTTATAGCGGCAACAGAAATACATCATTTGTGAAAATTTCAGCTAGCTTTCACGTTTCATGAGATACAGCCTAGTGACAGACAGACGGACAGCGGAGTTTTAGTAATAGGGTTCCGTTATTACCCTTTGGGTACGGAACACTAAAAAAGTGTCAATAATTGGCCTGAATTGGCTTGAATGTCATGATCAAACATATGAAGGTCGGTGACCTTGGGGGCGTGGCGGGTGAGTGCTCGCGAAACACATGAGGTGCGGGTTCGATCCCCGAGGCGGGACAAATATTTGTATTGGACGTTGTGGTACCATGGTAAACGTAGGTTCTGATAGCCAAGACAGAAAAAAACTAGTGTGGGGTCAAGGCTATGTTATAAATATTGTTAACAACAGTCACATTGAAACTACTGGATGTTTTTGTTATGTATTAAGGGATTCATAAATAAGCGTCTCTGAGACAAAATTAAAATAATATTCTGACCCTACTAAAAATAATATTGCACTTTAATTAGCTTTGAATATTCAATTTTGCAATATCTCAATATCCATCGGAATACCTGCCGAGAGGATTTACTTCATCACATTATTGGCTGCGTTGGAGCCAATCCGTATTACCCTACTTCAGCGAGCACCATCATTGGCCATCTCCAGTCATACATACGCGATCATTAACGTGCGCCGGTTCAAGTCAGATGCACGCGATGCTTTTAACAAAATATTTATAAATCTTAAACTGTTCCTAAATGTCCGCTTTCCCAACGTTCACTTAAAACTAAAACACTGTTCACTAATTCCAAAACCAACACGGTACCGGCGAATAAATCCAGTGATCCAGAATTTCCACTTTTCGTTTCCACTTAAAGTTTCCGACACAACACTTTATCGCTTGAATTATGCGGCACGTGCGCGCTTTGCGAGGCAAAACGAGCGAGTGTCGCCGCCCGCCCGCCTGCCTCCTACCGCCCGCCGCCGTTAACCATCTTCGTTAATACAATATAAACCTCGGTTCAGGCCACCTGCCACTATTCACTTGCAGACCTCAACGGTGACGCGTGCTCTCTCGTTTCCTTCTATCAACCGAAACTAAATAAAAAGCGAAATGTCGATCGTGACCTTTGTGACTTTTGTGATGGCTTACATCGTCGCTTCGACGATAGCGGCCCCGGCTCACGGCACCCTCTCCGTCGACCTCTCCGAGGTGATGGACAAATCCGTGTGCCCGATCAGCATCCGCATCGATGAAGACGAATTCCGAGTTCCGCGACGGATCAAGATGCTGGAGTGCGCGCAGAAGCCCAACCCGATGTGCCACTTGCAGAATATGACGCACGCTTGCTGCCGCAGCCACCATCATGAGTTTAACACGGAGTGCGTGAACGTGACGGACCATGTGCTGGTGCGATACACCAACCTCGGTGACAACGAAGCGCTGCACAAGTTCCCAGTGGCAGTCGGCTGCGCCTGCATGGTGCGAGAACAGTCGCCGGCCTGGGAAGACTGAGCCGCATCTATTCGCGCCTGACTACCACCACGCGCTCCACCGACCTCAAGTTCCTAAATCTAAACTTAGGTATTATTATAATATGTTGCAAAGACGGAGTCTCACTATTAGGTATAGTAATTTATTTAATTTATTGTCTTCATTTTAGAAAGCTCGCGCGATTTTTGTTTTGAACATAAGTTTGAAAACACATCGATAGGTATAGGTAATTTATTATTTGATTTTGTATTATTCGAAGGTTGTGATACATTACATTCCAGTGTATATTGCAGTGTAAGATATTAGTGTTAGGCAAAAGACTTGATCATTAGGATAGTTATTTATTTAAGAAGCTCTCTGAGCCTGTGAACCTGTTGACCGGGATATTGCCTGTATCAGGCGTTCTAATAAAATTTGTTAAACAATTTACTTCTGCATTTCATTCCTAGGATTTTACCATATGTTTTAAGCTTATCTAGTAGCTTTGTAGCCTAAAGTTATTAAAAAAAATCTTGGATTTATTAAGCCTGATGAAATAAACACGATGTAGGTACTGTTGTTACTGTTGTGTGCTACTAGTTTTTTTCTTGCTTTGGTCTTGTGACTAATAGTGAAAAAAAAACGGGTTTAGTAATTAATTTTTATCATTTAATTAATCGAGTAGGTAAGTAGTAAAATCAATTGAGACTACTCTACAATATTCCTAATCCTTGAAAGAGATAATAATTAAATTATTGTTTCATCACCAAGAAAGGCGACATTGATATTTTAATGCAAGTTCGTTCAGATAGGCCTAACTCTGCGCCGGCCGTCGCCCGACGGGCCTTCGCCGACCGCCTTGTCGCTTCGGAATCGCAATCAATTTCAAAAACACACAATAAACGCGGTATTCGTACTAGATGTTTATTTTGAAACACATCGGAAAATGAAGGTAGCATGTATTTATTTAAATAGACACTGATTCCTCTGATTCTAAAGTCTACCTCGTCATACCTCGTCTACTACCTTGTTGTCTGGCCTCAAAGCTAGTAGCTAGTACTGGTCTAAGGCTCTGTCTTACGCGCAGTAGGTTGGTTGTGGGTTCGAGATCTCTCACTCTCACCCAGGACAAATATTTGTATGATGTATAATGTTTGTACTGTGACTGGATGTTATAGGTAATGACAATATTTGTTCTAAGTACTATCTAACTCATATAAATATGTATTTAAGTAAACCTAATGAATAACTAATGCGTTACATCTATATGAATGAAATTAAATTAAATTGAACTAAATTTCATGACGATTCTAAATAATCCAAGTGATTTAATTCAATGAATAAACGCTTTTTTGTCTCTGACATCATATTAAGACACACTTTCATGGTTATTTAACCTAACTACATATTAGATATTATTATTTTTTGTAGACAATTTTTTTTGTTAGTGCTTTATTTCTTGTTTAGATTTTTAGAGGGTTGGTCTAAATAAATGGCTAGAGTTATGAGCGGCTGAGTTAAAGTCAAGGCCTTGACCATTAATAAAATTAAATTTTTATAACTCCAGCCGGTTTAGTTTGTACCACAACCACTTTTCCAAGAGTGACTAGCGATATTAGGATTAGAAATAAGTGAAGTTAGTGGTGACTCACGTGATGCTCAATGAGTGAGTCAGCCACTGGGCCACTTTGGTCACAACATCACATTGATACCTAGGTCTAGCTGATACCAATTTATAGGAGTAAGTCGATATGTATCACGATAGCTGCATAAAGTAGCATTTTTTAAGAATCAGCCACCTTCTGCACCTCGTCCGGGCCGAAAAACGTCGGCCATTTTATGTTCCAGCCGACTGTAGAAAAGATCGTACGAGGAGTTCAAAGAATTATAAGTTATAGGTTGATTGATGTCGATATTATTCTACTAATATTATAATTCTGAAAGTTTGTTAGGATGTATGTTTGTGGTTTAAATGTTCAAAATGGATCAAACGAATTTTAATGTAATTTGGCATACCTCATCATCTTCCTGCCCTTATTCAAGATTAGTGGGGTCGTTAAAACACACCTCTTTTTACTCTTTTTTTGGCCTACCTCTACTTCGTTCGATATCCATCCACCTTCATTCCTAACATATCCTTCTCGTCACATAACCGTAACTTGGCATACCTACATAAACCATACCAACCATACGTACATAATCTATGCCCTGGAATAGCATATACTTATAAAGGCTATTTTTAATCCAAGTACCACGCGAGCGAAGCCGCGGGCGTAAGCTAGTAAATACTACATATGGAGTACTGCCTGATTATTGAGTAGGCACTTAGCTAGACATGAAATTAGGCTCTTCAACTTATTCGTTGAGTTAGGCGGTTGCTAGGCGCCCCCTGCGACGCAATATTTATTAAGCGTTTATACAATTTGTCAATTAAATAGGTAAGTACTTACTCCATGAATACGTTACGAATTTTGCCCTTCGGTAGGCTGAAGGAACGTCAATTGCTTAGTAATAAATAAAAAGTAAGTAGAGTTCGCAGACATGGAACAACATAATAAAATACGAGTAAGTACCTATGTAGATAAGTAGCGTAGTACGTAGTAAGTGAAAAGCCGTGGCCTGCCTACCCCTCTGGGAAACAGGCGTGATTTTATGTTTGTATAGCGTAGCACTCAAGTTTTGTATCATTGACACTATTTAACTACACAGTCTTTAATCTTTTTATACACAAAAAAAACTTGAGAGGTGTCAAGGGACACCCGGATGGAACGAAGTTCTTTTCGATTAATTAGTGAAGGAATTGTAATAAAATTTTATTTCTTTTAAGTTAAAATAATATGTTTTTTATTATTATCAAATATAATGTAATATAAACTTTATCAGTAGGCTCAATTTTTGTCAATCTAGCTAGTTAGATGAGAAACAAACGCAAAGCAAATAAATAGGTAAGTACCTACCTTCCTAAGTAGATACCACCTACCAACTAATGATGTTTTGGTAATCTCCTACTTGCACAATAAGTCGTTTATTAGTTTACAGTTATGTTGTACTGAACACAAAATAACGTGGGACAAGGGAAGGGGAATCAACTTTGACCTCGACCTCGACCTCGACCTCGACGTCGACCCGACCTCGACCCGACCTCGACCCGACCTCGACCCCACCTCGACCCCACCTCGACCCCACCTCGACCCTTTCACTACGCGCGATAAGGAACTTCGTTCCAAAAAGTATTTAAGTATTCTATCAGTTATCTAGTTCCCATAGTACAAGCTTTGCTTAGTTTGGGGCTTGATGGCGATGTGTAAAATGTCCACCAATATTTATTATTATTATTATTATTTATATATTAATAGATATACTATAGCAAAAAAGTGTCGTGACAACTTGTCGTGACAACTTTTCGTGACAACTTTTTGTGACAACTTTTCGTAAGAATTTTTTCCGTCTAGCCCCCTTTCACAACGCGCGATAAGGAACTTCGTTCCAAAAGTAAGTACTACCTATCTAGGATAGGATATATTCGATAAATACCACCACAAACGTATAAAAACTTACAAAAATATTTAGTGAAATGAATATTCGATTATTTACTTTGATATCACACGTTAATTCAAACGATGTGTGCGCGAGCGCGATAGAGCCGCGGCAGCCACTGGGGCTGGACGCAGGCGACTAGGTGACTTATGTATGTCAAAAATTACTAAATAGATAAATATAAAAGCAGAAACAATCGTACCACCAGAGTTATTGGTGGCGCACGGTGACAACTACACGGACTATTGATTGTCAGACAATTATTTATATTTTCTAGCACTCGCAATGGTCTAGCTGGTCGTGTTCATTAGCTCTATCATTTTGTACCTACATGATACTTCTTTTTAACCAACTTCAAAAAGGAGGAGGTTCTCAATTCACCTGTATGTTTTTTTGTGTGTATGTTACGCGATTACTCCGGCGTTTGTTGACGAATTTACAATTTTTTGTTTTTATTTGAAAACTTTTACTTCCGAAGTGGTTCCATTAGTACCAAGTCAGCTCTGATAATTTCCCAGGGAAATCGAGAGAAACCTTCAAAATGTATGGGCATTGATAGTGGTTTTCAACTATATACCTTGCCCTTCTTTTCATCTTTTTAGTGTTAGTTTAAGCTTGTACATTATGTATATGAGGTACTTAGACATAGTTTTTTTTAAATAACTTTATGTTTATTTACAAGCTTTTATTTAACTTGCAATGTATGTATGTATGTAACTATGTTTGTTTGGTTAGAATCTGGCAACTCCATTTTGAAGCAGTTATCCCCATGTCCTGAAATTTCGCATAAGTACTTATGATGTGACAATGCAATAAAATGGTGACAGCGAGCTGATCTGATGATGAAGTCGGATTGAGTTAAAACTTCGCATCTATCTCCAATGACAATGTAATATTATGTTCTAGCGAGCTGATCTGATGATGGAGCTCGGTTGTAACCATAGGAACTCCTCAACTACACAACATAATCCCGCCATATTTGGGCTCGTTGGATTAGACTAGAGCCTATCTATACTTATAATAAATCTGTAGAGAGGTCAATTCTGTACATGAAATATATTTCCAAAATAACTATCAGGGGGTGATTAGGGTTCGATACTGATGCCAAAAATGCAATCAGTAAAATTTTTGTCTGTCTGTCTGTCTGTCTGTATGTCTGTCTGTCTGTCTGTCTGTCTGTATAACCGTTATAGAAACAAAAACTACTCGACGGATTTTAACGAAACTTGGTACAATTATTTTTCATACTCCTGAGCTGGTTATAGTATACTTTTCATCACTCTACAATCAATAGGAGCAGAGCAGTAAAAGGAAATGTTGGGAAAACGGGAGAAGTTACTCCATTTTTTAAGCTTCCGTCGCGTGTGCAACCTTAATGGTTAAAGCTACACAGAAATGATGTATGAGGGAAATGTTCTCCTTAAAATTATATAAAAAATATCCCACGACAGCATATGTCTATCTTTTATGGTTGACTCACAATAACACGTGTAACTCGAACGTTCGAGAAAAACAGAAATCATCTAATGTAAGCTGTGAAAAAAAAAACGTTTTATATTTAGTACCTATCAGCATTGCACCCGTGCGAAGCCCGGGCGGATCGCTAGTTAATTATAAAAATGTATTTTTAATAATTTATTCACGTGTTATACCTACTTGTATGCGCACAATACCTTCATAACTCTCTCACTAAAGACGCTGTTGGCTACATTTTATTCAATTTTAAATACGAGTTGTATTCGTAATGATCACAAGCATTGATATGAGATGTTATGTAGATATATAAAACCGCGCGCGGGTTTCAATGAATCATAATATGAATGTGTCACCACACAACCAATCGTAATAATCGTAGCACACCGGCGTAGATGCGCTACGAAATTCCATAGGCTTAGTTTGAAAAACTCTCTCAGCGTGTACCTAGGTAAGATCTGCTTGGAAATCGTTTCAAGCCATTTCTTTTCGTAATTGGTTCAAGGGAAGTTCAAGGGTAAGCACGTCTGGCCCCGGACCCGGCGGCGACCCCCCGGGGGCTGATTTCAACGACCTACATTGGTTTGTTTACGAGAAAGTAATTTCTCCGATATTCCTCCTTCGTCGCTTATGTATTTAACTTTACTAATATCGCCTTAGCAATGCTTGTGAAAAATATTTTGTTAGGTTTATTGAAATAGGTACCTTTTGACCCGGCTACGACGGGTTCAGTTTTGCGTGCGTATCTATTTGGGTACTTAAGTGAAGGGTATTCTTTAATCCTTTCCCAAACGGATGGATGGATTTCGATTAATGATATACTCGTAAATCATTAGAATCGTGGCAAACATGGCTATTGGCTACTAGTAGTAGGTAGTGGGTACTACTAGTATCTATCTAGTAGTAGGCATTAATATGGCACGCACGGATAGGTACCTAATCTTTTTTATTTAAAAAATGTGGGATAATGTTACCTAAATAACCTACCTACTCTAATATTATAAATCTGAAAGTTTGTGAGGATATTTAGATGTTTGGACAACGGATTTGAATAAAATTTGGAATATACAAAATATAGCCTATAATGTTTTAAAGTAGCATAAAGGTAAGCAACTTTTTATTAAGGGAACCTCGACGAAAGGAGTCGATTCCACTTAAATGGATTAAATGCAGGAAGATGATGATTAACTAAATACAATCTACTACCTATAAACGAGTACAAGACGTTTATCACCAGTCTTATGTAAATGGGAAATGCATTCTTTGGCGAGGGCGGGACTCCAGCCCTCCCCACCCTTCAGTGCTGCGCGTGCGCAAGCCACGCCCCGCGAGATCATTTCACAAATAACTTGTCGATTTACTCATGACTTTCTAATACTTGGACGCCAAACAAACCAGGTTTAGTGCACAACATTTGTTCACAGTTCATATCTTTATGCCGGTAAATGCGGCGAAACCGGCGGCTACCTGCTTCATGTTTGAATGCGTCTTGCCAATTTAATCAACAGTATAACTATCGACAATGCTTGCTTTGAATAGTTAACACATGTTATATATAACTCATAGATACATTAACAGGAAAAAAACCAATTAGTATTAATCTATGAACCCGTGCCAAGATTCTCATAAATAAAAAACACGACTGTTAATCTCCAAATACGGAAAACATACTCTCAGATCTCAAGGCGCTTAGAACCTTAAAAATGTCTAAAGGCTGGACGGATGTGCCTCTGACTACCCAGTCAGAGGCACATCCGAACATACCATAACATAACTAACCTCTAAAAAAATATTCTTGCTTATGGGATTAGATAGGTATATCTATACAATCCAACAATGCTGAATTAATATCTCAATAGGTAGTAGCCATCAATACTAATTCAATGAAGGGAGCTATGTTGATATTTGTCTAGTACATACCCGTAGGTATCGTAATTGCCTTACTCCAAGCATTAGTGAAGTTGGGTTTTTGCTATGTCAACTCTGTTAGAGGCAGGTCAGTCATGTTTAGCGTTTAGCGGGAATCAGGCCTCGTCTTCAAAAACATGGACTTTTGAAATAACAACTTTGTACTTACGAAGCAAAGGTCGAAATAACGTAACTTCAATTCCCGCTTATAAAGTTGTCAACAGACATATTATTTCCCTGTAAGATTTGGTGTGAAGGTAAATTCTTATTGCCTGTTGCGTCATTGGAATAGCAAAACGTGGGAAAATTATATTATGTCGTTTCTAGACCAAAGTTCTTATTACATTTTTTCCTCTATGCTATCGTAATAAATTAATACTGAAAATACAACAGTTCGCATTTTGAAAGTTGTACTCCAAAACTACAGCATTCGCATAAAAAAATATGTACTTTCATTTATGGTGATACTTATTTTTTTTTTGTATGAGAAGAGCCGATAAGACGGAAAAAGTGATAAAACCGCATTATCTTGAAAATTATCAATCTTAAAAAGGAACTGTCTTTTAATCATGTAGCCTAACGAACAATGAACTGTTCAGTTTAGTTATGTCTAAAAACGTAAGTAGTGAGTAAGTAGTAAGAGCCAACTGATCAATAATTTGTTACATTGATCATTGAAATAAATATTCAACGTAGTTTAATACAAAATGACTATTCTCTGTTTAAAACGTAATCTGTACGCAAATAAAACCATTAGAATAAAAATGTGGAAACATATAATCATACTTTTATATTTTACACGATATGTGTAAATAACAGTAAATATGCTAAAACAACTTTAAATACCTAACACTTCCTTTTAACAAAATAGGTATTATTTTTTAAATAAACAATCGGTTGCAGCCATTCACTCGTTATTGCAAAGTAAATAGATACATAATAGTTTTTTTATAAAGAACTTTAACATTTATAAACCTTTAAACCATTATAACACTTATTAAAAGTAATTTAGGTATTTTATAATATAAATTGTTGCGCAACCAAATACCTACTCAATACAAACAGAAAAATAACTACCAAAATAAACTAAAAGAAAACATTTATAAAATTTATGAAAATGGAAATAAATTTTCATTTTCATAATTTACAAAACTTGGGAAAATACAAACACTTAAATGACATCTTATTTTGCAACTTAATCTGCACAAATATGTATAAACTAGTAATATTCAAACACAAATACAAATAACAAAGCATGAACGATCTTTACTAGATATTCTCTACTTTGTTACACGTTTAATAAATTAAACAAGAATGTATTTAAGGGTTATTTTTGAGTAATAGCAGCACAAAGCTAAAAGCAACTTACTGTAAAGTAAAAATTAGTTTCATCAATAACTAAGCCGTGGTGTCGTCTTCTGTCACAGGCGACGTGAATGACATATCTCCGCTTCCGCTGCTCCTGAAAACAGTCTTTAAACTTACATACGAAATACCAATGCATAAAATGCACAATAATATTGTTAGGGCATAGCTCAATATTGCCGTATAACCTCGGCAATATTATTTCGCTACCAGTTTGCACCTCGTTACAAAAAGTCGCTGGATTGAACGTCCTTTAGGATTTTGGTTCACTGGGCCTAGTGAACCAAAGGAGCCATCTTAAGGCGCTCCCAGTCGACGATTGTTTTTGTTCGAAACGAAAAAATAAATACTTGTGAACAAGCCACATCTCCTATTTTATAATGTATAGTATATCCCACCAAAAACATTCTGTAAAAAACTAGCCAAGTCTCGATGGAGCTGCTTGTTTATCTCTAAAAAGTAATGAAATCTAGAAAAAGTCGTGTCAAGTCTGAGGTTCTTTACTGCGATTTCTTTATTATTATAGAATGTTATGTGACTTGGCCGTTGAAGAGTACACAAGGGTACAAAACCAGGTGCTCCTTGACACCATTGCACCAATCTGTCGCCAGAACCGCTCCCATTAACGATGGAAAATTGCCACTTAGAAAACGTTGATTCAATAACCAGTCAATTGTAGGCTTCATAAAGTATTTCAATAATACTTATGTAAAGGCGAGCCTGAAACAAACAGTATACAAAATACGTCTATTTTATGTTAGATCGGTGGTCGATTTGACGCTCCAAAAAGAAGACAGCAGAAGTCAGCATTGTCAATGCTGAATGCATGTGTTGCACGATCAACAACAGCCTAAAATAAGACACTAGCGTCCAATTACCAATACCTGTATTGGCTATTATCTCGCTTAACAAACATAGGTAGTTACAACAGATATAACATTACGTGTAAACAAAATTGACTTGTACCCACTAACGTATAAAGAATGTTCAACGGCCAAGTCACATAACATTCTATAATAATAAAGAAATCGCAGTAAAGAACCTCAGACTTGACACGACTTTGTCTAGATTTCATTACTTTTTAGAGATAAACAAGCAGCTCCATCGAGACTTGGCTAGTTTTTTACAGAATGTTTTTGGTGGGATTTCACTTCTTTTTGTAGAAACGTGAGCTTATTGATTTATTTTATTAGATTTTCTTATTTGACACAGTTTTTTTTTCTTTTTATGAGTAGTTTTTTTATTATAAAAACAAATCGTAAGCGCGTTTAAAATACAATCAAGCGCCATCTAGCGACGTGTGCGGGTATCACCGCCACTCTTAGTCCAATGCATTATATTTTGATCAAATTTTGAGCGAAATTAATATTTTAGTTTATTTAATTTGTTAATTTGTGTAATGTTCGAGTAGAATAAAGTTAATCGTTCGACTATTTCTTTATCTAACTTGTAAGTATAAGTAAGTATAAAAGCCAGTCTAGTCTTATCCAGAGTTTTCCTTTAATTTTATTGCGTACTAGCAGTCCGCCCCGGCGTCGCACGGATGTAATAATGATATTATAGGTAATTTTTTTACCCCTTGGGTTACATTATCGAATTTTTCATAAGGATCCCTAATAAAACATTTAGTATCGCAGACTTTTTTTGTAGATATTGATGTCCTCTTTAGAACTGTAGTACATTACTTTTCTCTATTGTCAACAATTTCCGCAGAGTACGCGATATAAGGATTTTTTTCACACGTTGGGTTACATTATCGAAGTTTTCATACGGATCCCTAATAGTGAGACATATGGTATTGCATACTTTTTTGTAGATATTGATGTCCTCTTTAAATCTGTAGTACATCACTTTGCTATATTGTCAACAATTTCAGCAGCGTACGCGATATAAGGATTTTTTTGTTTTTTTTTTACACGTTGGGTTACATTATCGAAGTTTTCATACGGATCCCTAATAGTTAGACATAAGGTATTACATACTTTTTTGTAGATATTGATGTTCTCTTTAAAACTGTAGTACATAACTTTGCTCTATTGTCAATAATTTCCGCAGCAAACGCAATATAAGGATTTTTTTTTTAATTTTTTCACACTTTGGATTACATTATCGATGTTTTCATACGGATCCCTAATATTTTTGAAAATATTCTATTGCCTATGTTCATCAGGGATAATGTAGGATTCTAATGGTGAAAGAATTTTTCAAATCGGTCCAGTAGTTGAATATTTTTGTATAGGCGGTATGTCGATCTCTAATAGTTTGGTTAGGCTCTTGTGTTTTCTTATCAGGGTCACCAGGTACTCCAGATCTTCGATTATCCTAGTTTTTATGGTTTTCTCTTTATGTGGCCATTAAACCCTAACTCTGTACCAAATTTCAGCTCTCTGAGTTTATGGGAAGTACTAGTTCTATTCTGATGATCATGAGTGAGTGAGTGAGTGAGTGAGTGAGTGTCTGTCTAAAATGCGAAACTTTGCTTTCGCTTAACTTCGTAACTAAATGACCTAGAGACTTGAAATTTTGGATTTTAAGTATGTGATTATGGTTTACTGGATGACGAAAATTTCAGCGTTCTAGTCTTATCCAGTGGTTCTCAAATAGGGGCCTGAAAATGCGGCGAAATGGTTCCAGTAAAGGATGGTACGGCAGTGTTTGCTTCGCGCTCGACTTGGCGGGGGCACTGCCGTGCCCCCAAATGTGAATAAAGATGTACCCATCTTTAATCACTTCGATAAATAATCCTACCGACCGCTGCAATGACGACAAACACACGTCGGAGCGTGGTCCGCCTTAGCTTTACGAATAAATTAATGGTATAAATTATGTATAATTACTTATCAAAAATCTATTCTAATATAAATCTAGATCTACATATTACCTATCTTTAACAATAAATCACAAGTTGATTTTAATAGTAGGTATATAAAATATTTCGATCATAAATTTTAAAACGTATCATTTTGAAATAATATCTTTATCGTGAAAAGTTTCTGCTATTATGTTTTCAGCTTAATAGAAATCTAGGTAGGAACCTGAAGTAATATACATTATAAAAATAGGAGATGTGGCTTGTTCAGAAGTATTTCTTTTTTCGTTTCGAAAAAGAGCAATCAGCGACTGGGAGCCTCTTAATAGTACTCTAATATTACTAGAAATTTTCATCAGAAATTCGATATTACATTTGCGGGACCTGGTGCACCTCCGCAGTGACAAGACATGCGGCGCCCTCGACCCCAAGCTCGTCACTCGAGGTACTCCTGAAAACAAAATGTGATTAAAAAAAAACGGATTTTTTAATCCCTGAGTACGGTAGACATGATCTCTAAAAATATCTAAAGGGGGTAGTCAGAGGTACGTCTAAACATTATGTCATTAGCATTCCAAACGTGAAAGGTTGCAAGCCCGTCGCGTCGTCGCTTACGAGAATACTAACCGGTGTTTTCTTTCATCGTAATGAATATAAGTAAATTTTTTTCGAACAGAACTCCTAGATTTGTACGTGTATATTGTAGTAAAAACCAAAATAAGCGATAGGAATGAGGAAAGTAAGCAAGTAACGTACGAAAGTACGAGTAATTTCACTAGTCATTTATTAATATGTGAATTTGGTATGCGTAGAATGTGTACGTCAGTTTAATCGTAACATGATTGTATGTGGTTTTGGAAATTTACAAAATATGAGAAATATTACGGAATAGAACTTTTATGATTGTGGTTTATGGCGCGTTAATATGACAAACGAATGCGGTTTTCACTGTTCATTTGTAAATATAAACAAAGCGTAACACAAGCGTGTCTCACCTTGGTGTTTCTGAATGCTGGATCCTTTTCACTCTCGCTGCCCTCGGCTCGCTAACGACAATACTACTCTCGGAAGTCTCCGACATCCTCAGTCGCTTGGCCACGGAGCGTTCGGTCACATTCATAGGGGTCGATGGACTATTGCGCTTTCTTTCTGATGACGGACTCATATCCTTGCTGTTCGGTGACGAGCTGAGCCTCGGTCTCATCGTTCGACACGCGACTCCGACGTTCGGTCGCCTCTCAGACGTCATAGTGATCGCGTGCGAGGCCCTGAGATTCATTGCTCGATAGGCGATTCCGACGTTCGGCTCGTTGGACTTCGGGAAGCTAGTGACCCCGAACCTTTTATCTAACTCCTCGGGGCTAGCGACCTTCCTGGATGGAGTCTTCAGCCTGGAGCTGCGCCTGGAGGGTAGCGACGATTGCGAAGTTTGGATGGTGGGGGAGGGGGTTGGTGGGGGAGTGGGGGGAGCACGGCGAGTGCGAGGGAGAGGCACTCGACGAAGTCGGACAGACAGGCGGACGCGACGTTCGCTGCTGGATAGATACAACGTTCATCAAACACTGTGACGCTGTAAAGCTGTGCAAACTGTACACCCTGCCGACGATCTAATCTCAGTTTTGATATTTGGCCATGGGTGTACCGTCTGCGCAGCTTTACCAGAGAGCAAAAGGGAAGCGAAACAGATTTAGAAGCTTAAATGCAGAAACATTTTATAAATCATATTTTAAAAATAGGGTGCAACAAAATTTGATTCACTAAACAGTATCATCTAAAATATATTCTAATCTGACTACGTCTACTTCTATCACCAACATTATTAAACTAAGAAATAAATACAACTCAATAATACACGCACTGAAAGACTTGCACAACAATTCTTGATTGTGTTTAGTGCATCCAAGTAGCTATTAGCTGCAAAACCTGATTAGAGCAAGCAAGCCAATATCATCCACGAATCAAACATCACACAAAAATGCAATGCAAGCTGCACGCGACAAGCCAACAGACATTGTGTGTTGTTGATACCATGCTGCACGCGGCAAATCGCCAAGTGTCCCATACACTACCGCAAACATTCGAGTCCAGATTAGTATGGCTTGACTGGCCTCACAGCTGAGACTACCCTCTGCTTGGTAGGCAGTGGGTTCGATTCCCAGCCAGGACAGACATTTGTATGATGAACATTGATATTTGTTCTGTGTCTGGGTATTATGTAATATACTTACTAATATAACGTTGATACTCCGCCGTGCCCCCAGGGGCACGGCAGTGCCCCCGCCAAGTCAAGCAATAAAGCGGCACGGCTGTACCATCCTTTTCTTGAAGCAGTTCAGGCCATTTTCGACCCCCTATAACTTCGTTGTGGATAAAACTAGAAGCCTGAATTTTCAGTAACCAAGCAGTCACTGTATAAACACGGTATATTTCAAATTTCATTCAATTTGAACCAGTAGATTAAGAATTATAACTAGTCAAAGTTTCCTATTTTGTCACTCACTCACTCACTCACTCACTGACTGACTGACCGATCATCAAAAGTTTAAGGCACTTCTAGCAGACATAGAAACTTCAAATTTGAAACACAATTAGTGTTTAGTGTAAAAATCCTAAAAAAACCTGCCAAGTGCGAGTCGGACTCGCGCACGTCGAGTTCCGTACCATTATCTATAAATCATGTTTGTTGTATGGGAGCCCCACTTAAATATTTATTTTATTCTGTTTTTAGTATTTGTTGTTATAGCGGCAACAGAAATACATCATCTGTGAAAATTTCAACTGTCTAGCTGTCATGGTTCATGAGATACAGCCCTGTGATAGACAGACGGAAAGACAGACCGACAGATAGACAGACGGACAGATGTACAGATGGACAGACGGACGAACGGACAGTGGAGTATTAGTAACAAGGTTCCGTTTTTACTCTTTAGGTACGGAACCCTAAAAAGTAGGGCTATCTACAAAAATAAATGAGATGCCATCAAAAACATAACTTGTAAAAAAAGCCAAGTCTCGAAACGCAACTCAGTTCTTCTACCGTAAAAAGTTGTGAGATCCATCCAAGTCGGTTAATTTATTCAGTCCCTTCTTTAAGGGTCCTTCTGTCTTAAGTTATTACGTAAAGGTTAGCTAATTACGTAATAACATAAGTCAGAAGGACTCTTAAAGTAGGGACTGAATAAATTAACCGACTTGGTATTACATGGATCTCACAACTTTTTACGGTAGAAGAACTGAGTTGCGTTGCGAGACTTGGCTTTTTTTACAAGTTATGTTTTTGATGGCATATACCTTACTAGCTGCTCGCCCCGGCTTCGCACGGGTGGTACCTGGATAAAAAGTCTACCGATTTTGTGCAAACTTCACATAAACGATCTACTTAATAGTCCGAATAAAATTGCATAGAAAAGTGGCATTGATTTTTAGGGTTCCGTACCCAAAGGGTAAAAACGGGACCATAATTACTAAGACTTCGCTGTCCGTCTGTCCGTCTGTCTGTCACAGGGCTGTATCTCATGAACCATGATAGCTAGACAGGTGAAATTTTCACAGATTATGTATTTCTGTTGCTGCTCTAACAACAAATACTAAAAACAGAATAAAATAAATATTTAATGGTACGGAACCCTTCGTGCGCGAGTCCGACTCGCACTTGGCCGGTTTTTATATATATATATATATATATATATATATATATATATATAGATTTCGATTGGATAACTATTAAATTAAATTGATAAATTTGAAATCAGCTGTCATTCGGTTCTCCACTGTGCACCATGCATTAGAATCATCAGAATTTTGCTACTGTGATATATTGTCCCTCTGTACCCACTTCTCAGTCGGCGGGTGCGAGATGACATGACGCTACGATAATTCCGAAACGCTTTCGCGTTATTCCGGGTTTACCTAATTATTATAATGTCATACAGCTGTCCCTGGTTCGAGACAGTTCCATAAACTATATACCAAAGTATTTCCGTGACTATGATCGTTGAGCACAGCCAAAACATAGGAAGCAATAAATAAATAAGGTAAAACCGCGAAAATTACCCGTGTTTTACCAGTAGTATTTATAAATGTGTTGCTATAGAATAGAATATGTATAGAATATGCTAATATTGTTTTATTATTTTACTTTTTAGTCAGAAGTGAAAAGAGGATGACACTTTTGAAATTACACGCTGTGATTGTAAATTAATAAATAAAATACACATATGTAATAATAAATTCTATTTATTATAAAAATATGTTTTATCTTATAAACTAATTCAAATATACCGAATAACCAACAGATTTCCAAGTTGTGGGAAACACAGCATTCACTAAATATTTAATTTAGTTGGCTAAAGTTGGTTCCATAAACAAGAAGTTTTTTTTTTTAATTTAAATTTGCTTTCTTGGCATAAAACTGTAAAAATTTAAAAGCCTCACATTCCATTCGAAGCTAACCACAGACAAACTACTGCTTGTAAAATGAATAGACAATGTTTATTAATAAAATTAATAAATGAATATCACAAGTACTATGTATTTGTAAATGGATTAAAAGATGATATTGTTTGGTGAATGCTGTGCTTCTGTAATTTCGTTTGTATTTAAAAGAACAAGAAAATACTTAATAAGTTATCATAATTCATACATAAACTTATTGTATTGTAACAAACAACACCTGTATTTTACAATAATAACTAACATACATCATACATAACTAAGATAAGGCCAAAGTTAATTATTTGTATCTATCTAATATTTCAACTTATAAAAACGTCGCACAGATATATTTCATTATTTTTTACGATAAATACGCAATTTATTTTACTACTAGCCGCGATTTCTTCCGCGTAGATTCAGAAGATCTATTTTTAACGGCTTTATCGTAAAACATTGAAATTATTCAAATTAAAAGAAAATTTTGGGCAAAAAGTAGCCCATGTCCCAAGACTTTAAATTCATGACAATCGGTTCAGCGGTTTGACCGTGATAGCGTCACAGACAGACAAGAGTTACTTTCGCATTTATAATATATTAGGATAGAAGTATAGATTGAGCCGGATGTACAAATTAATCAAAAGTTGAAATGCGTCTTTATTCCCTCCGTGTCAGGGCGTCTTAACGCATTTATGTTAGCGGTTTTTAGCGTGACGATTAAACTACGTAACTGAGAACTCGAATTAATATTTACGCACGCGAGAGATCCGCACATGTTGCAGTTTATTGGATGAGTTTACATATCCATAAAGTACGACGAAGTGTGACATTGTATGACAAGAGGTGTGTCCTAAGATTCTTGACGTCACATTTCTAATCATTAATTTAAGATTTATTCATATAATGGAAATAATTTCGGAACTGCGGCGACGGGCTTGCAACCTGTCACGTGTGGAATGCTAACTACTGCAAAATGTGGGCATCTGCCAAATGAAATGTTTGGAGGTGCCTCTGACTACTTCCTTTAGATATCTTAAGGATATGCGCGCCTGGAGATCTGAGAGGATGTCTATCGTACTTGGGGATTACAGTCGTGATCCTATTTGTTATAATTTAATAATTTCTAGATGTAAAATTGCAAACTATGTGACGTCAAAATAGGAAGGGGTTCTCACAGATGAAGGACGGGGGAGTGAAATAGTCACGAAATGAATGTGACGTACTTTATGGATGACCCCAAAACAGATGGTCCTTATTATTATTATACAATTTCGTACATTTTATAACTCTGTTATTAATTAACCAACTTATACAGATAGGGTATTGACCTTAGTGTGTCAAACGGCAACGCAATATAACATTTAGATGTCTTCAGTTACAAATTGATTCTAGGAATACGGCTCCATTATAATGATCATCGATATTATATTTAGAGAATAATTAATTCAGTCGTGAATTTAAACAAACGCACACTATGAAATATCTATGTTTGACACCAATATTGTTTTAAAAAAAATTCCCTCCATGATGACTAAGAATTCAAGCCTGAAACTGAATCTGAAGAAAGTACTCAAACTCTTGACAGTTTTGGATGATAAAACGTAGAAAAATCGAGTCATGATTCACGCCTGAGCGCAATCAGTACAGGCGCTTATAAAAAAGTTTTGTTTCGAGATAGATCTAATAATAGGTTACACTAGACTACTACTAACTACATCAGTACTAGTTACTCTGTGGCCTCACCCCGGCTGCTCCTGGTCTGATTCCACATTCTCTTCGCCCTCCTCCTCGTCGTTTTGACCTGTGACAATACAAATATTTAGTTGCTTTCTGTTTATTTACCTTTCAGTTTTAGAACAGCTTGCACAATTTTAATACCACTTTTAAGGGTGAAAAACTGCATGAAGTCGGCTTGATTTTAGCAATTTTAAACGTAATTATTAGTACGTTAAATGAGAGCAAGTTCGAACAACATGGCATAGATGGAAAATAACATAATACACATTCTTGTCAAAAAAACCGATGATTAATTAATTAATTGGTTATAGGCTTCGCATAAAATGCGTTACTAATGTACGAACTTTTGGATGGTGGTTTCGTAATGACTGAATCGATTTGGATGAAAATTGGGAGTAGATTAGTCGACCGTGACCTTGAAGCGATTTATCCGGATACCACGCATACTGCAGGCGGAAGCGAGCACGTAGTATAATATCCGTGTCATCGTCATTGTAAAAAAACTTAATTTTTAACCGACTGAAAAAAGGAGGTGGTTCTCAATTCGGTTGTATTTATGTTAGCAGAACTTCTTCATATAATAATCGATTTGGAAAATTCTTATTTGGTTGGGAGGATATAATATTATGATTAATTAATTACCCATCCATTTATATTTACGAAAAAATACCATCTCTAAGGTTGACAATTATTGTCATGTTGTCAACATCAAGTCGGTTTTGTTTTTAATATTTAAAACGTTACAATGAGGATTACAAATAAAACCGGCCAAGTGCGAGTCGGACTCGCGCACGAAGGTTTCCGTACCATCTATAATATAAAATGAATCGCAAAATGTGTTGGTAAGCGCATAACTCAACAACGCCTGGACCAATTTGGCCAATTCTTTTTTTTAAATGTTCGTTGAAGTTCAAGTAAGGTTTTTACGGCGAGAAAAATTAGAATAATTGCCGGAAAAACCCTAAAAACAGCCCTATAAAAGTTTTCCCCCATATAAAAGTTTTCTAACTAAAACGTATGAGTCAATTTGAGCTTTATTGCTATTATATAAAGTTCACTGTTGTCTAACCAATGTAGGTGTGTTTCTAACGTCATTAAAAATGCATCAGTGAACGGGAACGGGAACGGGACAGGAACTTATTCTAAAGCGATACAAAGTTCGCCGGGTCAGCTTGTTATCTATAAAAATCGGCAAAAACATTTTCTGCTTTTAGTATTTGTTGTTATAGCAGCAACAGAAATACATCATCTGTGAAATTTTCACTGTCGGACAGCGAAGTCTTAGTAATAGGCTCCCGTTTTTACCCTTTGGGTACGGAACCCTAAAAAGTGCAGTTTATAAGAATGACAGTAGATAATGAATACTAACGGTTGCGTCTCGTGTAATGGCGTCGGGCGGCGGGTGGCGGGCGATCGTCAAGAGCGTCTGTTAGGAGAGAGTTGCGGTATTGGGTGAAAGGAGACCATTCATCGCCCCATGACACGCTGTGGGCGATTCGACTGTCCAGGAACTGGAACATAAGTGGAAACATTCAACAAGTTCTATCGTCATAGGATCCGAATGATGTAATATACGCTATTGTCCGTGCTCGGTAGCACGTAGGCATTTTAGCCATCCAAACTATGATTACACTGACTTACTTAACACATAAATACAGATAGAGAGATAGAATAGGGTTAGGCAGAGATCTCGGCTTTCCACTTGCTACGATCTTGACATCGGTACCTCTTTTGCTTCATTCACTTTCATCACATTCTTCATACATAGTCGTCGGCATAGAGTACTCTTGACTTGACCTTTTGCTAAGAAAATACGACGATGTCTTCCTCATCCAATTGATTTGACAATTTATTTTCGTTTATTCTCTCTATGACCTCTCTCTCTCTTTCTTGACTTTGTGTGAAGCGTTAATTTGATTGTTGTTAATGTTACCTTGATGATGGGAGGATGATTTACCAAAAGGATGGAGAAAGTTAGTTCGGAATATTGAAGAGTGGAAGACAACCTGACCAACAAACTGACTGTTGATAAACTTACCCGTATCTTAAAAATTAGGTAAGATTTACTTAGCTGTTATTTTGTTGTATGTTAGTTAGTAAGTTAAAATTGTAAAATTTGGTCAGAGAATAAAGGCTTTTATTATTATACTAGGTGTGCCCTGCGGTTTCACCTATAATAGCCTAAAGCCTTCCTCATTAAAGTGACTATCATATACAAAAACATTTTTTCTAATCCGACCGGTCGTTCCAGAGATCAGCGCGTTCAACAAACTCTATCTATACTAATATTACTAGCAGTCCGCCCCGGCTCCGCACGGGAGTAACGTATTATAACGATTTTATGGGTATTTTTTTACCCAAGTAACATTATCGAAGTTTTATTAGGGATCCCATACAAATATACAAAACATCTTTCCTCATAATAATATTAGTAAAAATTATTACACTCATAATAACTTTTGAATAGTATGGAATTTGGGAATGGTATAATTAAAAAAGTAATTTACAGGTACTGATATGACCTTAAAAATTAAGTGATTTTTTTGGATTAATACCCAGGTACGAATAATGTGGCTTAGTTTGTACAGGCGGCGTTACTATTGCATATTTTAACATGAAAAAGTAGTTATTGTGACATAACTGTAATAGTTGGACATAATTATGGTATTGCTGACTTATTTGTTAATATTAATGTAATCTGTAAAACTGCAGTACATCACTTTGATCTATTGTCAATAATTTTTACGTGATATAAGGATTTTTTTGCTTTTTATTCACATATTGGGTTACATTATCGAAATTTTCATACGGATCCCTAATAGTTAGACATAAATAGTATTGTTGACTTATTTGTAGATATTGATATCTTCTTTAAAACTGTAGTACATCACTTTGCTCTATTGTCAATAATTTCCGCAGCATACGCATATAAAGATTTTTTTGGATTTTTTATCACACTTTAGTTACATTATCGAAGTTTTCATACGGACCCCTAATAGTTAGACATAAATAGTATTGTTGACTTATTTGTAGATATTGATGTTTTCATTAAAACTGTAGTACATTACTTTGCTCTATTGTCAACAATTTCCGCAGCGTATGAGTTATAAGGATTTTTTTTTGATTTTTTTTCACACCTTGGGTTACATTATCGAAGTTTTCATACGGATCTCTAAAGTATTTGAAAATATTCTATAGCCTATGTTCATCAGGGATAATGTAGGATTCTAATGGTAAAAGAATTTTTCAAAACGGTCCAGTAGTTTCGGAGCCTATTCGTTACAAACAAACAAACAAACAAACAAACAATCAAATCTTTCCTCTTTATAATATTAGTATAGAATATAGGTTTGAAAAAAATAGGGATCCCTATTAAAACTTCGATAATGTAACCACCTTGGGTAAAAAAATACCCATAAAATCGTTATAATACGTTACTCCCGTGCGGAGCCGGGGCGGACTGCTAGTTAGTTAATATTATGAATGTTACCTTGAGGACTTGTCTCTTGTCCTGCCTCAGCAACTTCCCCGAGAACTCAGCCAGAGGCTCCAGAAAGAGGAGGTTGGGAGGAGGGGCGGGAGGTACCAGCTCTAGGGCTGCGAAGGCGATGCCAGCACGATGCAAGGCGGTTAGGGCTTCGCGGTTCTTCACGGCGTCCAAGCCGAACATCACGCTGAAGCGCTTCGCCAGTTCCTGAACATCACAACAAAACGATTTAAGTCAAAGTCAAAGTCTATTATATTTAAAAGAATCACAAGGATCACTTTGAAACGTCTTAGGAGCTAGAAGTTACGCCTGTTTCTCGGGATCAAGCCTAGAAGAATCAGCCAACACACACCAAAGTGTAAGTTGTCCATCAAAATCTGTGATCTAATTCTAATTTCTAGCTCGAAGGAGGATTTTACAAAAGGTTGTGTGAAAATATTTTTCAACAGAAAACTTATTTGATGAACATTTTACAATGACATTATGAAACGAAGCAGATCGCGGGTTGTAATACATACCTTCAACTCGAGGAACTCTGGCAGTTGTCGATGCAGAGTCTGATTTCGCTGAGCGATGTCTGAGAACAACGCCTGCATGGCCAACTCCATTGTGAGCGCACAATTCAGCTTGTTGATCTCTCTGGCTTTGCTGAGTGTTGCTTTAATGATGTCACCATAGTCGTTGTAACACTAAGAGACAAGGATTTTAATGTTAAAAAATCTTTTGAGTCAATAAGAACAGAGATGTAGTAGCAACGCCTATCTCTAGATACCTTGATGTAATGTTTGAAGACATCAGCGGCGCGTCGAATAGGCGCCACGTTGTAAACGATCAACTTGCAATAAGCCGCTAGGAAGTTGCGTCTCTTGTGAAGCTCCTCGATACGTCTCTCGTCTTGACCATCTGCAAACCCAACCTAATGTAAACCTTAAGTTCATACAGTTAGGATGCAAAACGCTACGAAGCTCATCTCTTGTGATGTACGACATTTTTTAGAGATATAGTTTATTCGAATCGCATTTAGATATCGGTGGAAGAATCGTCACCGAGTATCGAGTGATCGATATCTTAGACACCACAAGAGATCGCCCCCTCTCGAGTTGTCGCCGATCTGAGATCGGATGGCCAACATTAGTGCGTTGTGGAGACTGGCTCGAGGGAGGCCGTGAGTCATGCATCGCGCTACTATAAGTGACAAGCTGGTCGGGTGATAACCGGCTATCGTACGATTAGTCGCAATACACGCTTGAAGTTTAGTACAAGCCTGATACCCGCGTTATCGATGTTTCATAGCCAAGTTTAGAGAAGAAATAATATCGATGGCGATGATGTGAACGCAACCAAAAAGAATACACTGCACAAGACATGCTCAAAATCACATAACTCCAGTGTTAATATGTCGATTATACGATCCGGTACCGGGTCAATGTCTTTTGATACTTCACGAGAGAAGAGAAAGTATTTTACTCTGTATTGTCGTAAAACTTTAGTGACAAAATGTTATTTAAAGTCACGTTTAAAATCCGCACCCGGTATCGAATCGTAAGCAGACGTATCAAATTTTCCCTTAGTAATGTTCGTCGAGTCGTGTTACGACGGCAGTTGACGGAGACACGTCTTAAGTGGAGTCAAAGATATGCATTACCCTCGCCTGACAACGGATAAAACAAACAACATCCCTCACAAGTGAAACTCAATATTTGAACCGAGCGATGCAGCTAAATGGTTTGCACAGTGGCGCACGGCGCGGTATTTAATAGTTATTCAATCGTAATAAGGTATATATTTCAATGCTCGCATCGCAGAGCATTTTTGCGAGATACCTTATTTAGATTGGATAACTATTAAATTCAAATGATACATTTAAAATCCTCTACCTCGCCGTGCGCCCGTGTGCACCAAACAAAAGGGTAGTTTCACTGAAAGGCAGTTGTTTATTGTACGCCGAAGTCTATTCCGCCGCCGCCGACTGACGCAAACCTACTCGACGGAGTGAGAAAGAATGCTTCTAAACTATGCGAAGTGATGCAACTCGAGAGTAAGTCATGCGATGTCGGTGTGGTCAGTCGGCGCGGGCGGGGCGTGACTGGCGATGCATCACTAAGGTAAAATCACCATCGCCGACCATCTTCTAGCGCTTACCATCCACGCAGCGCCGCCGCCGCGCGCCGACATGCAACCAAACATACCGCGCCGTTATCGCATCACCGACAACCCGAATGCCCTACCCCCTACCCCCAAAACACCCCTCCAGATACCTTATGAATCATCATCATCTTATCCTACCCTCACTCGTCAGAACACCGTTCGTAAATGCAACACCCGAAAGTATAGCACTCGTTGTGCTGCATATATTTACCTTCATGCGCCCGTAACATTCGTTTTGATTAGAAACAAATGGCGCCACAACTGAAATAGTGTTTTCTTGTGCTTACTAGTTTCAATACATTTACTGTAAGGACCGATCGATGCACACAAGTAACCCCACCGCTGGGCAATAGGCCTCCCCGATATCACGCCACATACCCCGGTCCCGTGCCAATGCATCCAACTACTTTTTCAACAACTCGCATCACGTAAAATTTTTAGGATTCCGTACCCAAAGGGTAAAAACGGGACCCTATTACTAAGACTTCACTGTCCGTCTGTCTGTCACAGGGCATCATAATCAACCGTGATGGCTAGACAGTTGAAATTTTCACAGATTATGTATTTTTGTTGCCGCTATAACAACAAGTACTAAAAACAGAATAAAATAAATATTTAAGTGGGGCTCCCATACAACAAACGTGTTTGTTGCCGTTTTTTAAAGATAATGGTACGGAACCATTAGTGCGCGAGTCCGACTCGCACTTGGCCGGTTTTTTTTTAAATTACACACTATTACCTTTCTTAATTCTGCTGACAACTCTTTTATGATTGTTAAAATGAACAGCAGTACTTTTCATCAAAACCAGAGGTTGCCATTGTCCAATTATTACAGGCAATTTTCAAACTCCCGATTTGAAACATAAGTTAATTTAAATCCCAAAACAAGTAAAGTTTTACACAAAAATGACAAAACATATTTTTACACAGTTCTTACCAAATTATCAATATTTACAACAACAATCGTTCCTAAAAAGTGAGATGAATAAACTCGAAATAAATAGATTTGAAAAATGATAAATCTTTTTTAAGCAACCGTGCCACAAGTTCATTTCCAAAAACATGTTATAAAAATAGTTGATATAGCATCGCGCAGTCGACATACCGTAGTTGTGATGCACGAAGACAAACTCCTGGATGAACCGGTTCAGCATGTCTGCAAGGGCAGTGTCTGGCTCATACACCAAAGCCTTGAGAGGAGCTACTGCCCCCCCACCGCCCCCCACTTGTGCCAGTTGCTCCGCGAACACTATCAGCAGGTCGCACAGCGAGGTATATGCCTGAGGGAACCAAATCATATTTGTTGCTCTCAATCATATGCGTTTCTATTATACCATTCATATAATTTGAGGAAACCTTGGAGGTACAAAATGTGGTGGTGGTAAAAAATAGTATACTTATAATCCAAAATAAATAAAAAATGCAAAAGGGATGATGTGGGTATAGATGGCGCTGGTGTGCAAAAAATGTGACATCTCAAAAACATTCAGTTGTCATAGCATTTCTGGACTGTTCTGTTGAATCTACTAAGGTCGGTATCCGTAATTTATTTTATCAGGACAAGGTTTATAGAGGAAAAAATGGAAGTAGCCTCAAAAATTTTAAATTTGGATAAACTAAATGTATTGAAATTCAGACAGGACGTCTGACACAGGTCCGCTAGTATTAATTCATATGACTCTGAATAAATAGCATTGTAATGCGTACCTCCTCCTTGAGCTCAGGCGTTATCCCATCGTCCACAATGCTTCTGCAAATATTGCAATAAGCATGCAGCCGACTCCTCAAAGCTGCAGCCTCTTCTTCGATGGTTGTGGGTGAACCGCTGTTGGAGATACGTTCCTCCAATGCATGGAGCGACCACACCACGGAGTAGAAGCAAGCTCGGACCACGTACACTAATGCCTGGAAATACATAGTTACAACTTGTGATTCTGCTATTGCTATTAGAGTAACAAGTGATAAAAACTATTTAACAAAAAATTTAATCACCTATCAAAACTGAAAAGCAAAAAATAATAAACCTTTTTTATAGGTATACCTAAGTACATATTTTTGTAAGTATTTTGAGATTTTAATTAACCTTAATAACTTAGTTCTATAATTTCATAGCCGCGAGCGATATTACAATGACCTCTCCAAAGCATAAAGCGCTCAGTTATTTAATGTCACTTTAACAACACACATTGTAACAACAGCGAAAAGATATTTCTGGACTAACCCATAAAGAACAATGTGTCTTCCGGTAAGTGAACCAGACACATATAATTGGGGTTCTTCAATGCTTTAGTAATAGATAATAGATGATTTTATAATGTTACAAGCTGACCCGGCGAACTTCGTATCGCTTTAGAATTAACAAATGCTGTGTTAAGTTCCCGTTCCCGTTGTAGTACATGCTATGTATCAGAGATGGCGCTGTATGTGAAAAATGATTTTCCCTGTTTTCCTGCTTTTCCCTTGAAAATTTTCCTGAATTTTCTTTGCTATAAACCTCACGGAGCCCGAGACCTTTCCAACGAATGCAAAACCGTGGAAATCGGTTCGTGCGTTCTGGAGTTATGGCGTCAGGAAGGAAAACCCGACTTATTTTTATATTATAGATTACTGTAATACATAACATAGTTTTCCAAATCGCTCACCTGTGTGGGCATCTGTGACTCATTCTGCTCGAGACACTTGGGAAGGTCATCGAACAGCGAATCCCAAATATTGGTGTCGTTCAAGTTGTGGCACATGTACATTATGGACACCTTCCGTAGAGAATTCACCACGTTAAACACTTCGTCTGCGTCTGGAGTCTCGCCCTATAAAACAGATTCATTACTACCTATTCTTAGAGTTGGTCAAAGATAATTATTTACCTAACAAGATAACATGCATTTTCCAAATTAAAATAAATAAATTTTAATACACAGCGCCATCTAGTGTTAAACTAAGCAAAGTTTATACTATGGGAACTAATAGAATACTTCTATAATGCTTTTTTTTGTAAATACATATTTATTTATAATAAACCCAGACACAGAAGTACAGAACAAACATGTATGTTCATCACACAAATGTTTGTCTTGACTCTTGGGTGGGGAAAGACTGTTTTTCTGTGCTGTTGTGGGTTTGAACCCAGTTCGAGGCCTACAGCACAGACGACAGAGCTAATACCAAATGAACTGTGAGGCTAGTCAAATATGGATCAGGATCTCGAGTTTCTAGTTTCTAAGAAATCTGAGTTCGTATAAACGCTAGTTTATCGGTCAAGTATGTAAAGTAAGTTCCGTACCCCCTCTATAAGACTGCGATACTCGTCGATCGCCTCCTTGTATCTGTTGACACACATGTCGGTGATAGTGGCTCTTGCCACATTGCATCTTGTGTAAACTCCGCATTGTTCTCCGCAAAGTGCCTCTAACGTTCGTCCGCAAGTCTCCACCGCTTCCGCCTCAGTCTGCACGCTCACTATGTCGCGGATCTTGTTCAGTAGGAGAGTTAGATTCTGGAATAATAATTAACTTTATTAATAAAAATACTAAAAAACACAATCTGAAGGTCTTGGGTTCGAATTGCGACCGTGCATAGATGTTTTTTTCTGTTCAATAAATTTATATACGCATCGAAACCCGCGGTTAGCACAACATCATGATAAAACTTGCAACCTATCTCGTATGAAATGCTAACTACCGCACAATGTGGGTATCGTGCCTCTGACTACACCCTTTAGACATCTTCAAGGATCTAGGCGCCATTTTTTGAGAGGATGTCTACCATACTTGGGGATTACAGTCGTGTTGCTATTTTTTTTTTCTTTATATTAGGAAAAAATAATAACATACAGCCTCCTGTCTTTGTGTGGTGTAGAGTTCCAAGTCCATGTACTGCGGAATCGAAACAAGGTTGGTGAGTTTCTCTGGATCTGCGCCGAACTTCTCTAGCAAAGCGGGTAACGTCGTGATGAAGTGGGCCGTCATCTTCGCTCGGTCGTCGCTCACCACCTAAGAGTCATAATAATAATTACGTTAAATAAACCCAAAAACAAAACCGACTTCATGTTGTTATAATACAAAAAAATTTAATTACCTATTTTTTCACATTTAGAAGTGGTGATTTTTCCTTAAATTGAAATTCAGATCAACCGGGATGTCCATTCTCCCAACCAAAAAACTAATTTTCAAAATCAGCTAATATATAGGGAAGACCGAAGTAACAAACATAAAAAATTCAACCTCCTTTTTTTGAATTCAGTTAAAAATTGGTGTTTGATTGTAGATTTGGCAATTTAATATTATTTCTATTCTGAATGAATTGAATCTGTATTCTGTATCTTTGGCAAATGTAAACCTACCTTCGCTTGCACCTTGGCCTGTTCCTTGGAAACTGCATTATGATGCTTCCGAAGTGGGCCCCTTCCCACGGGAGGTTCGCCCGTACTGGCCTGTCTCACGCAGCATACCATCAGCTCGATCAGCGATGACTCCTGCGGAAACAATGTTTTATAAGCTTCGCAATCAATATACTTTAACAGTTAAAGCTGGTCTACACTGATTTCGTTACTGGCTACTAGCGTGTTTCATATTTTTTTATAGCTAACAAAAAGTTATAAAATATGTTTATTGTGGGCACTAGCATGTCTGCGCTGGTGTGCTGATGGCTAATTGAATCAATGTAAACCAGCCTTCACAAATAAAATACACATTATCAAACACTAAGAACATGTATTGTATCTTTTTATTTTATTTTAAGGAAGACCAACAGCTTAATTTTGAAATATGTTAGCTTAAAGTAGGCATTGGATAAGCCAATGAATGGTCCTCACGGCTAAAAACTTCTTTGATCTATGCTTAGCTAAGCTTAAAATACAACAGTTGAATTCACCTGTCTATTATCAAGCGCTTCCTCTCCAGGCCCAGCCTCCTCCAGCAGCAAGTCGGTCATGCACTCCCAGTCCTTCATCATGGGATTGGATTCGATCAGCGAGTCCACTAGGTAAGCGCCGTGCTCGTGCAACTGTAACAAAGAAAAACATAACATCAGTGACTGTGCCTTCTGCGCTGTATCTTCACGCAGGGCAAATATTTGTGTGATAAACCAAGATGACAAAAAAGTACTAGTTAATATAAGCTTTACATAGTTTAGGATTATATGGCGCGATTCCATGTCTGAAAAAGAAGCAGAAACGTTAGACGTGGAAGAACATTAGAGGATATCACAATTACCTCTGATTCAATGAAGAACTGCACCAGATCCCTGATCAAGGGCGTGTTGGACAGCCTTAGCTTCCCTCTGCGAGAACGCAATTGAGGCGGAGGCACAGCGGGAGGCTGGAAGAGACGCACGTTCAGGAACTCGCCTGCTGCTGCAGCCACTCCTCGCCATGAGGAGTACACCAGCTCGTATACGTTCTCGCAGTCTTTGTCGGTTAGGACGTCTGGGTGCATCCTGTGAACGAACCCAGATTATGAAAATTTACAAGGATCCATAAATAACAAGACAAACTTGCGAGAAAAAAAGTAAAGTTCCGTAGGCTTAATGCGTAAAAAAATACATCTTCACTCACTGATTTTCAATGAAGACGGCAATGAAGATCGATTTTTACACAATAATCCTGCTGAAAAGTAGACCTACTTGAGTATAGCGATAACCAGCTTCACAGCATGCACGGCCACATCAGTCTCCTTGTCCAGCGACATGGAGACTATCCGGTCCTTAAACTTGGAGGTGAACAGCTCCAGCTTGCCTCGAAGGTCGTCGCACGAGTACAGAGGTGTCAGCGCTTGTAGGCATCGGAGACGGACCTCGCCCACCTAATAAGGAACAGAGTTTTATGAGATCTGCCCAAAGTGTTGCCAGTTTGTCAACTGAATAATTTGGGGGCACGGCAGTGCCCCCGCCAAGTCGAGCGCGAAGCAAAAACTGCCGTACCATCCTTTACTGGAACCATTTCGCCACATTTTCAGGCCCCTATTTGAGAGCCTCTGGATAAGACCAGAACGCAGAAATTTTCGTCATCCAGTAAGCTATAATGCAATCAAAAACATAACTTGTAAAAAAAGCCAAGTCTCGCAACGCAACTCAGTTCTTCTACCGTAAAAAGTAGTGAGATCCATGTAATACCAAGTCGGTTAATTTATTCAGTCCCTACTTTAAGGGTCCTTCTGTCTTAAGTTATTACGTAATTAGCTAACATTTACGTAATAACTTAAGACAGAAGGACCCTTAAAGTATGAGAGCCCCACTTAAATATTTATTTTATTCTGTTTTTAGTATTTGTTGTTATATCAGCAACAGAAATACATCATCTGTAAAAAAAATACTTTCTAACTATCATGGTTCATTCAGCCCTGTGACAGATAGACGGACAGACAGACGGACAGCGGAGTCTTAGTAACAGGGTCCCGTTTTTAACCTTTGGGTACGGAACTCTAAAAACTAGGACTATCTACAAAAATAAATGAGATGCAATCAAAAACATAACTTGTAAAAATAGCCAAGTCTCGCAACGCAACTCAGTTCTTCTACCGTAAAAAGTAGTGAGATCCATGTAATACCAAGTCGGTTAATTTATTCAGTCCCTACTTTAAGGGTCCTTCTGTCTTAAGTTATTACGTAATTCGCTAACATTTACGTAATAACTTAAGACAGAAGGACCACCAGTTACTAAGACTCCGCTGTCCGTCTGTCTGTCCGTCTATCTGTCACAGGGCTGAATGAACCATGATAGTTAGAAAGTAATTTTTTTTACAGATGATGTATTTATGTTGCTGCTATAACAACAAATACTAAAAACAGAATAAAATAAATATTTAAGTGGGGCTCTCATACAACAAACGTGATTTATTTGCCGTTTTTTATAAATAATAGTACGGAACCCTTCGTGCGCGAGTCCGACTCGCACTTTGCCGGTTTTTTTTTTCCTTTCCGGTACCTTCTAGTATCATTCCGTTGATCATTTTACAAGTTACCTTTGAACATAATCATAACTAGGTGCCTAACTGCAAATGTAACTTTGTAATCCTACATATTTATATGGGGTTACAAAGTTATTTATGCAGTCGGTATATCTAGAAAACTGGATCGAAATTGCAAAATATTTAGGTTTTTCCTTGATTTATACACAAACCACTAATTGTATTCAAAATTTGAAGCTTCTATGTCTGCTAGAAGTGCCTTAAACTTTTGATGATCGGTCAGTCAGTGAGTGAGTGAGTGAGTGGAGTGAGTGACAAAATAGGAAACTTTGACTAGTTATAATTCTTAAACTACTGGTTCAAATTGAATGAAATTTGAAATATACCGAGTTTATACTATGCCTTCTTGGTTACTGAAAATTCAGGCTTCTAGTTTTATCCACAACGAAGTTATAGAGGGTCGAAAATGGCCTGAACTGCTTTGAGAAAAGGATGGTACGGCCGTGCCGCTTTTTGCTAGACTTGGCGGGGGCACTGCCGTGCCCCCAGATCACATACTTAAAATCCAAAATTTCAAGCCTGTAGGTCATTTAGTTTCGAAGTTAAGCGAAAGCAAAGTTTCGCATTTTAGACAGACACTCACTCACTCACTCACTCATGATCATCAGAATAGAACTAGTAGGTACTTCCCATAAACTCAGAGAGCTGAAATTTGGTACAGAGTTAGGGTTTAATGGCCACATAAAGGGAAAACCATAAAAACTAAGATAATCGAAGATCTGGAGTACCTGGTGACCTTGATTAGAAAACACAAGAGCCTATAACTATAGATTTTGACACGGGTCTTTATCACGTAATTACCTTTAATTTACTTTCCCGACGTTTCGGCTATGTTACAATAACCATGGTCGCGGGCAGACCTAACCAAAACTATTAGAGATCGACATACCGCCTTTACAAAAAATATTCAACTTGGTGGGCCGCTTCATTTGATGACAAAAATCGAAGGTCTGAAGTATCTGATGAAGAACCCTCAGCTGTTCTCAGCTGTATTCGAGATATGGAAATGCCCCCTTCTAATATTGGTACATAAAAAAAACGACTGTCATTGCAAAAATCCAGCGTAGTGGGACACATCTTCTAATTTAATCTAGCCTATAGCGTCCCACTGCTGGGCGAATGCCTCCCCTTCTGCTTTTAATACGTATATAAATAAAATTAAGGGTAAACTCTGGATAAGACTAGACTGGCTTTTATACTTATACTTGGGTACAAGTTTACAAGAAGAAATAGTCGAACGATTAACTTTATTCTACTCGAACATTACACAAATTAAATAAACAAATTACACTAAAACATTAATTTCGCTCAAAATTTGATAAAAATATAATATATTGGACTAAGAGTGGCGGTGATACCCGCACACGTCGCTAGATGGCGCTGACTGTATTTTTAAACGCGCTTACGATTTGTTTTTATAATAAAGAAACTACTCTTATAAAGAAAAAAACTGTGTTAAATAAGAAAATCTAATAAAATAAATCAATAAGCCCACGTTTCTACAAAAAGAAGTGAAATCCCACCAAAAACATACTGTAAAAAACTAGCCAAGTCTCGATAGAGCTGCTTGTTTATCTCTAAAAAGTAATGAAATCTAGACAAAGTCGTGCCAATTCTGAGGTTCCTTACTGCGATTTTGCGATAATAAAGAAATCGCAGTAAGGAACCTCAGAATTGGCACGACTTTGTCTAGATTTCATTACTTTTTAGAGATAAACAAGCAGCTCTATCGAGACTTGGCTAGTTTTTAGGGTTCCGTACCCAAAGGGTAAAAACGGAACCCTATTACTAAGACTTCGCTGTCCGTCTGTCTGTCCGTCTGTCCGTCTGTCTGTCTGTCACAGGGCTGTATCTCATGAACCATGATAGCTAGACAGTTGAAATTTTCACAGATTATGTATTTCTATTGCTGCTCGAACAACAAATACTAAAAACAGAATAAAATAAATATTTAAGGGGGGCTCCCATACAACAAACTTGATTTTTGCATTCCAGCGCCATCTAGTTTCATTTGATGTTACTACGTATTATAGGTACTTTTCGCGGTCTCGGGGTTTGAGAGGTAAGATGAAAGAGGTTTGCGATTCCGCTGGCAGGTGGCGCATTTTACCACTATCGGTAAAGTAAGTCTGTAAATAGGTGGTACCTACTTCACATGATCGAATAAAAAGTTTGAAATTGAATTATTGAATTCATGAAGTTAGGTAAATAGGTACCTAGGTAGATATTATTAATTTCAAATTAATTTCGAGTTCGAATCCTGGCCGTGCATCAATGGATATTTCTGTTCGAAAAATGTACCTATATGCGCGTTACACGTGTTTATAACAGTGAAGGAAAACATCGTGAGGAAACCTGTTAGTATTCTTGAAAGCGGCGACGGGCTTGCAACCTGTCACGTGTGGAATGCTAACTACGTAGTTAGGTAAATAGGTAGGTTACGAGATATTATGAATTATTTTTTATGTTTCTAGGGTTCCGTATCTAAAGGGTAAAAAACGGGACTCCTTAGACACCGCTGTCCGTCTGTCTGTTACCAGGCTGTATCTCGTGAACCGTGATAGCTAGACAGTTGAAATTTTCACAGATGATGTATTTCACTAAAATCAGCATAAAATAAATATTTAAGTGAGACTCCCGTACAACAAACGTGATTTTTTTGCCGTTTTGATAATAGTACGGAACCCTTCGTGCGCGAGTCCGACTCGCACTTGGCCGGTTTTTTACAGAATGTTTTTGGTGGGATTATTATTTTCTTTGGCTGGCTACACTTTCTTGCAACAATGAGGACAGAGACTTTTTCTTTGAGCGCCACGTTAATACACGCTGACGCGTGTAAATGCACGCTCATATAATCGGTTCGAAGTAAATAACAGGATGTCTGCATTGACAAAATTTGTCATCAAATTCGCGTTGTTTCGTTTCATAGTAGTAATCTTAAAGCTGAACAAATAAGGTCAATAATCATTGCTACTTTTTCTAGTTCTCTAAAACGCACAACGCGAATATTTACATTTCTTCAAAAGATTATGTATTTGTGCGGCATGACAATGTCCAATAACCTCCATTTGAATTGGACAGGGTTTTTATCACATACTGCTAACTGCTATTTGAGAGAATTGACAAAAAAAAATCTGTTTATCACTAATCAGTATAATCATAAGTACCTTGTCATGCAGAGTCCATCCAATGTACTTGAGATAGAGATCATCCAGGAAGTGTGCTGGAAATTTCTCCATCCAGCTGCCAATCTCTATCATGGTTATTGACCTTATTTCTGGCAGTGTGTCCCTGTGCATTACAAAGTAGAGGAGAATTATCACAGAAAAGATGGCAATTATTTTCATTCATTAATGATGATAAAACCTACCTATATCGGTGCACAAACACAGATTTGAACATATAAGACAGCATGTTCTTGATCTCCTCCATGTTTTCTTCAAGCTCCTGTCGCTTGGCCACAAGCACCTCGAGGCGTTCCGAGGCGCGTTTGTCGCGAGCCTTTAGCCGTTCCGCCTCATATTGACGCAGGCAGTTGTCACAGTTGATGCTTGTTAGTAGAGCAACGTCTACTAGAGCTGTCATCAATTTCATCACTGAGAATATAATTAAATGTTAGATTAGATATATTGGAAAACTACAGTAAGTAAAAAATAAAACCGGTCAAGTGAGAGTCAGACCCGCGCGCAAAGGGTTGCTTTCACGTTTATTGTATGTGAGGGCTCCCACCCACTTAAATAATAATTTTATTGTTTTTAGTATTTGTTGTTAAAGCAGCAATTGAAAAACATCTGAAAAAATTTCAACTGTCTAGCTATCACGGTTCATGAGATACAGCCTGATGACTGACAGATAGACAGACAGCGGAGTCTTAGTAATAGGGTCACTTTTTTACCTTTTGGGTACGGAACCCTAAAAAGTGGCCCTGAACATGGTGATCTGACTCTTTCTATTAGCAAGAGCATAAATAACTACATGAAATTCTTACCTGCTAGTGTAGCAGTATGCCTAAATGCTCTGACTTGTGAATCTGACAGACCAGTAAGCAGTGATATAATATTGTCCATCAGGAACTGATCGTAGATGATGGAGTACTGGCACATTTTCACCAATGTCTGAATGAATTCACAGAATGTCGCCCGGAACTTCTTCCAAGTGTGGCCTGACATAATCAAGGGATATTCTCCACTTTCCTGGAAATATATTACAAATTTAAGATTTTGGATGGGCTTGGAAGTAACATAAGTAATATAAAAGTCAAAGAGTATTTATTTATATAAAATCACAAGGACCACTTTCAAATGCCTTAAGACCTAGGTGAAACTAAGTCTGGTCTTCAAAGCATGTGTATTTGAAGGTGAGACAATGAAGAAAAAATTACCTCATCGAACTCCTGAGTCATCTTCTTGATGATGAGAGTGTGGTCCATTTGTGCCATATCAGGAGTGACTTTTCCACGGCAGCCTGAAGAATTGATGAAGAACTGCATAAGCTGGACCAGCGCTACATCTCGGTGGGTCTTGTACTCTTCTATCCATGTGTCCACCACAGTCTGGAGAAGACAGGATAGTTGATATTGTATACACTAATCATACAGAGTGCAAGATTATCACTAAGAAATCAAGACAGATGATTTACTTTCTTCAATAACATTTGAACCTATCGAAAAGCATGCGCCCAGACAGTAATAAAAAGTATGGGCAATGGTTGGACAATTTCAATAATGTGTATTAAGAACATACATTGATGGAAATCTTGTTGAATCTCAGTATGTTGTAAAGACTGTTCTCATCATCCCCGGGCAGCAGCACCGGCGGCGGTGAATAGGAAGGCGGCGGAGCAGCGCCACGGCCACGGCCACGCCCTCGGCCTCCGCCACGACCACGTTTGCGCAATGGTGGAGGCGGAGGGGACTCCGCCAAGCGGCCAGGGTAAGCTCCGTCCCCGCGGCGACCTCTGCTGCGAGTCACTCTCTTCGTGGGCGTCGGGGAGGGGGACCGAGGCTCGTCCTCATCAAGGTGAGCGGGTTCCGAATGGTGGGACTCCTCGGCCTCGTCCCTCGGAGGCTCCACCAACGCTGCCGTCGAGTTGGCGACTGCGCCGACGTTGAAGCCAGAGTAGTTGGGCGTCGCGGGCGTATCCGGTTCGTGCACCGACTGCCCGCCGTAATCCGTCATCGGAGTCGCCGGCGTCATCGGGTTCACGTACTCCGGTGGAGGATCATCCATTCGGATCCGTTTCCCGCCACGGCGATGCATTTTGTTTGCAATGAAATAATTTCGAATGAGAACGTACTAAATGCCTTGTGCTTCACATTATTTTAAACTCTTGCACACACACGTAAGTATAGTAAGTGCCTATTGATCAACTTCATCCGTTTTAGCAAGCGAGGAGACTACAGAGCCGTAAAGAGAAAATAAATCAATAAACGCGCGCACAGAGAAATCAACATAAACTATAAAGCGGAGCGGCCACGGCCATGGTACATGACAGTACATGACAGAGACAGACTGAGATGAGAGTGATGAGACTGATGAATGACTGAAGGAAGACTGAACTTGAACTGACAGAACAGATTCACATTTCCTCAACTGACCGACAGACATTCATGCATGAGCAGAGATGGGCACTTACCCGGTAAAAATAATTTTTACCCATTCATTCCTATTTATACCCATTTATACCGGGTAAAAATGATTACATCTTTTTTTTTTACTTTTTTGACACTTAACTAATTATGGATCACGATTTTCATATTTTCATTAGTTTAGATCTTTCGAAGATGTCTAGTGGGGGTAGTCAGAGGCACGTCCAAACATTATATTTGGTACATGCCCACATTTTGCAGTAGTTAGCATTCCAAACGTGACAGGTTGCAAGCCCATCGCCGCTTATAAGAATACTAACTGGTTAATACTAATTAATTATGGTGTTTTCATGTAATTTATTAATTTGGATTATAATTATTCAGACTTTAGTAAAGAAATAAGAGCGGTCGTTTTTAGGAATTTCAAGTTTAGCGTGGAGACAACAGAATCTCCACCAATGTAACAAAATTAAACCTAATACAAATTCCATAAAAAAATATCGAAATTCTATCTATTTTGATTATTCATATTATGCATGGTTGTATAGATTGTTTGTCCTGCCACTTTGACGTGTAATCTATAAAAAACCGGCCAAGTGCGAGTCGGACTCACGCACGAAGGGTTCCGTACTATTATCAAAACGGCAAAAAATCACGTTTGTTGTACGGAAGTCCCACTTAAATATTTATTTTATGCTGTTTTTAGAGAAATACATCATCTGTGAAAATTTCAACAGTCTAGCTATCACGGTTCATGAGATACAGCCCTGTGACAGACAGACGGACAGACAGACGGAGAGAGAGACGGACAGACAGACGGACAGACAGACAGACGGACAGACAGACAGACGGACAGACAGACGGACAGACAGACGGATAGACAGTCGGACAGACAGACGGACAGACAGACGGACAGACAGACCTGCAGACAGACAGACGGACAGACAGACGGACAGACAGACAGACAGACAGACGGACGGACAGATGGGCGATGGGCTTGCAACCTGTCACGTTTGGAATGCTAACTACTGCAAAATGTGGGCATGTACCAAATATAATGTTTGGACGTGCCTCTGACTACCCCCACTAGACATTTTCGAAATATCTAAACTAATGAAAATCGTGATCCATAATTAGTTAAGTGTCAAAAAAGTAAAAAAAAGATGCAATCATTTTTACCCGATATAAATTGGGTATAAATAGGAATGAATGGGTAAGAATGACGTCATTTTTACCCGATATAAATTAGGTATAAACAGGAATGAATGGGTAAGAATGATTGGGTATAAATAGGAATGAATGGGTAAGAATGACGTCATTCTTACCCATTCATTCCTATTTATACCCAATTTATATCGGGAAAAAATGATTGCATCTTTTTTTTGCTTTTTTGACACTTTCTAACTACATGAATTCAATAATTCAATTTCAAACTTTTTAGTCGATCATGTGAAGTACCACCAATTTACCGACTTACTTTACCGATAGTGGTAAAATAGCGCCACCTGCCAGCGGAATTGCGAATCATTGGTTTACCTTACCTCTCAAACCCCGAGCGGTCGCATGAGATCGCGAAAACTACCTATAATAACGTAGTAACATCAAATGAAACTAGATGGCGCTAGAATGCGAAAATCACGTTTGTTGTCTTAAATATTTATTTTATTCTGATTTTAGTATTTGTTGTTAGAGCAGCAATAGAAATACATAATCTGTGAAATTCTAAGGCCAGGTCTAATTAATACCACCTCCATCAAATACCAGGTTTAAAATACTTTAAAGTATTTAGTTTCAGGCGAACCAACTCTCCACCACCCCCCCCCCCCCTAGGATTGGTAATTTGTTGAAAAACACTGAAGTACCCTTAAAGTATTTTTCTTTTTTTTTGTAAAATACTTTTAAGTACAATATACGCGTTCAAACTGTGTCGTCATACTTGGTACGTATTTTTTTATGCCTATACCAGGTTTGCAAACCTGGTCGAGTAAATTGCGCGTTCCCGCGCACCCTTTACGTGTACTTCGATGATCTTCAGTGAAAAATAATTTATCAGTAAATAATATCAGAATAAAATCAGAATAAAATAAATATTTAAGACAACAAACGTGATTTTCGCATTCTAGCGCCATCTAGTTTCATTTGATGTTACTACGTTATTATAGGTAGTTTTCGCGATCTCATGCGACCGCTCGGGGTTTGAGAGGTAAGGTAAACCAATGATTCGCAATTCCGCTGGCAGGTGGCGCTATTTAATTTCAAACTAATTTCGAGTTCGAATCCTGGCCATGCATCAATGGATATTTCTGTTTGAAAAATGTATATGCGCGTTACACGTGTTTATAACTGTGAAGGAAAACATCGTGAGGAAACCTGTTAGTATTCTTGAAAGTGTCAAAAAAGTAAAAAAAATTGCAATCATTTTTTCCCGATATAAATTGGGTATAAATAGGAATGAATGGGTAAGAATGACGTCATTCTTACCCATTCATTCCTAATTAAGGTAAGAATGACGTCATTCTTACCCATTCATTCCTGTTTATACCCAATTTATATCGGGTAAAAATGACGTCATTCTTACCCATTCATTCCTATTTATACCCAATTTATATCGGGTAAAAATGATTGCATCTTTTTTTTTACTTTTTTGACACTTAACTAATTATGGATCACGATTTTCATATTTTCATTAGTTTAGATCTTTCGAAAATGTCTAGTGGGGGTAGTCAGAGGCACGTCCAAACATTATATTTGGTACATGCCCACATTTTGCCGTAGTTAGCATTCCAAACGTGACAGGTTGCAAGCCCATCGCCCATCTGTCCGTTCGTCTGTCTGTCTGTCTGTCTGTCTGTCCGTCTGTCTGTCCGTCTGTCTGTCTGCAGGTCTGTCTGTCCGTCTGCCTGTCCGTCTGTCTGTCCGTATGTCTGTCCGACTGTCTATCCGTCTGTCTGTCCGTCTGTCTGTCCGTCTGTCTGTCTGTCCGTCTGTCTGTCCGTCTCTCTCTCCGTCTGTCTGTCCGTCTGTCTGTCACAGGGCTGTATCTCATGAACCGTGATAGCTAGACTGTTGAAATTTTCACAGATGATGTATTTCTCTAAAAACAGCATAAAATAAATATTTAAGTGGGACTTCCGTACAACAAACGTGATTTTTTGCCGTTTTGATAATAGTACGGAACCCTTCGTGCGTGAGTCCGACTCGCACTTGGCCGGTTTTTTATAAATTACACGTCAAAGTGGCAGGACAAACAATCTATACAACCATGCATAATATGAATAATCAAAATAGATAGAATTTCGATATTTTTTTATGGAATTTGTATTAGGTTTAATTTTGTTACATTGGTGGAGATTCTGTTGTCTCCACGCTAAACTTGAAATTCCTAAAAACGACCGCTCTTATTTCTTTACTAAAGTCTGAATAATTATAATCCAAATTAATAAATTACATGAAAACACCATAATTAATTAGTATTAACCAGTTAGTATTCTTATAAGCGGCGATGGGCTTGCAACCTGTCACGTTTGGAATGCTAACTACTGCAAAATGTGGGCATGTACCAAATATAATGTTTGGACGTGCCTCTGACTACCCCCACTAGACATCTTCGAAAGATCTAAACTAATGAAAATATGAAAATCGTGATCCATAATTAGTTAAGTGTCAAAAAAGTAAAAAAAAAAGATGTAATCATTTTTACCCGGTATAAATGGGTATAAATAGGAATTAATGGGTAAAAATGATTTTTACCGGGTAAGTGCCCATCTCTGTGCATGAGTGCATGACAGTCAGGGGAGAAACACATTGTATTGTCTTTTGTAAAACGATAGCGAAACGAAACGAACCTGTACGAGTACGAGTACGATCGTGAATCGAATCGAACGAGAATCTGTTTTTTGTACCTAATTGTATAAGACTAAAGTCTAGTTTAAGAAAACTAAACATTAAGCTTATGAGGGGAAAGACGCGCGGAGAACGTCAAATAAAAGACGTAGCTACTAAAAATGACGCATTTTACCCAAAAAGCATCCGTTTTGATGCACTAGCTGATAGATTTTTTTAGTCTTTAGTCGATTTGTGCTGTAATCGAGTCGAGTCTATCTAGTCTGTGGACTCTGTGGTGAGCTGTCACTTTCATTCGAGTTTTCAAAGACAGACAGACAGACAGAACCCCACCAGCAGAACAGAACAAGTCAAAAATCGGTCGGAAGAAGAATCGTACTTAATTTTTGCATTACTAAATTACGTATAAAATGGCAAAGAAAACCTACGATTTATTATTCAAACTGCTGCTCATCGGAGACTCCGGCGTTGGGAAAACCTGCATATTGTTCAGATTCTCAGACAATCACTTCACAACGACATTTATTTCTACAATCGGTAGGAAACACCTTTGTATTTTGTGATTTGAATCATATGAATACCCTTGTGTAAAATTTGAACTGATCTAGAGATATTTTACGCCCACGAGTGAAATATATGCTATCGGCGAGTTAGTATAATGTAGTATAACTATTTATCGGTTGCAGGTATCGACTTCAAAATAAAGACAGTGGAGCTCCGTGGTAAGAAGATAAAGCTGCAGATATGGGATACGGCGGGCCAGGAACGCTTCCACACGATTACCACGTCGTACTACCGCGGCGCAATGGGCATCATGCTCGTCTACGATATCACCAACGAAAAGACATTTGATGATATAGTCAAGTGGTTACGAAATATAGACGAGGTTCGTGCGGTGTTCATGTGCTAATTGTGTGCAAAAACTGTTAATTAATAGTGTATTATGTATTTATGAATCTATGAGATGCTAGTCTTTGTTTGCCCAATGAAGATCTCAGCTATAGTTAGGTTCTTGTATGTAGAGGCATGAAAAAATCAATCAATCTTATCTTACTGTGAGTTAAATGTTCTAATATGAGTAATCTTTTATGATGAAAATGAACATCACTCAGACTCACATTGATAGATGACGTAAACATAGCTGTTTTTATGTGGAGTCAATTTATGATTCTTTGTTTACTAATTTCAGCATGCAAACGAAGATGTTGAGAAAATGATTCTCGGCAACAAATGTGACATGGAGGAGAAGAGGGTTGTCAGCAAGGAGCGCGGTGAAGCAGTAAGTCTATCCTCACTAATTATTATTTCTATTAAATACTAGCTGTTACATGTGACTTTACCCGCATTGATTAAGGAACTCTAATTTTGTAAAATTGATTGTAAAACATTGAAATTCCTAAAAATCAAATTAATATTTTGTGAAAAAAAGTAGTCTATCCCAAGACTGTAAACTGTCTATATGAAATTACATTACAATCAGCCCAGTAGTTTGACCGTGAAAATGTCACAGATAGACAGACTGACTGACAGACAAAGTTACTTTCACATTTATAATATTAGTATAGATACAGATGATGGAAAATGCCCCAATACTTAGAAATCCACTTGTATCTCTGGACACTCAGATTATTTTCTAGTTATTCTCAACTTTTCAAATGCTATGTTATATACCTATGTATAATTTTCACTATATGACCTACTAGCGACCCGCCCCGGCTTCGCACGGGTAGCATGTTATCTATACATATAATAAAACTGTAGAAGAGTTAAATTCTGTACATTAAATAAAAACTAAAATAAATACTCCTAGGGGCCTTTATACAAGTAACACAAGACAAAAAATTACATTTTGAAATTTTTGTCTGTCTGTCTGTTTGTTGTCTGGCTTTCACGCAAAAACTACTGGACGGATTTTGATGAAACTTTTTTATTATGTAGCTATTAGTCCTCGGTAACATATAGGCTATAATTTATTTTGAAGATGGGAATACCAGATGTGAAACTATCTGTCGACCAGCGAAGCGGGCACTGGTCAGCTAGTTATACATATAAACCTTCCTCCTGAATCACTCTATCTATTAAAAAAAAACCGCATCAAAATCCGTTGTGTAGTTTTAAAGATATAAGCAAACATA
The DNA here is from genome assembly GCA_912999785.1 of Hydriomena furcata. Taxonomy (NCBI): domain Eukaryota; kingdom Metazoa; phylum Arthropoda; class Insecta; order Lepidoptera; family Geometridae; genus Hydriomena; species Hydriomena furcata. The sequence continues at coordinate 12,979,843 of OU538832.1, read as the reverse complement.
CATACATACGCGGGAAGCGAAAAGCGACTTTGCTTTATACTATGTAGTATGACCTATTGAACTAGTGAGAGATAGTCCCATTATCTGTTGTTTTATTAAACAACATAAATATAGCTACAAATTTACCTTCTACTATCATGCACATTTGCAGACACATTTTAAACTCACTGAAATCAATGACTTCCAACTAGGCCTAATATCCTTTACTAAAAATGTTATTATTTTACATTATCAGATGTAAAAAAAGAGAGTTTTAAACAAGAGTTATTACAAACACTACTGGAAAAAGGAAATAGTCACGGCCACTTCATGTCAATTTCCAACCATATCAAACATATCTTTAATAATACACTAGCTGACCCGTGCCCGCTTCGCTGTGCGTAAGACATTTGTAATACCATCGTTGACTTTTTTGTAGACGTTTTTAAGGTGTACAATACTGTAGTACATTATTTTGATATATCTTGTGGGGTTCAGCCAGCATTTGCAATGTAAGCGCAAAAAAATGTGTTTATTTACGACATCACATTAGAAACCTCTAAAATTATCAGTGTTTCTCTACTATATTATGCATGTATTATACATATAAACCTTCCTCTTGAATCACTCTATTTATAAAAAAAAAACCGCATCAAAATCCGTTGTGTAGTTTCACTACATAGTATAAAGCAAAGTCGCTTTCCGCTTCCCGCGTCTGTATGTAATATGTATGTATGTATGTATGTATGTTTGCTTATATCTTTAAAACTACACAACGGATTTTGATGCGGTTTTTTTAAATAAATAGAGTGATTCAAGAGGAAGGTTTATATATATAATACATGCATAATATTGTAGAGAAACACTGATAATTTTAGAGGTTTCTAATGTGATGTCGTAAATAAACACATTTTTTTGCGCTTACATTGCAAATGCTGGCTGAACCCCACGAGATATATCAGAATAATGTACTACAGTATTGTACACCTTAAAAACGTCTACAAAAAAGTCAACGATGGTATTAGAAATGTCTTACGCACAGCGAAGCGGGCACGGGTCAGCTAGTTAAAGATATAAGCAAACATACATACATATTACATACAGACGTGGGAAGCGGAAAGCGACTTTGCTTTATACTATGTAGTGATTAGGGTTAAGATTATCCTAATAAAAAACAAAATATATAATCATAAACAAGCCTCACAGCTCAGTTGGTACTAACTCTGCCTTCTGCACTGAAGGTGTGGGTTAAATCCCATCGAGGCCAAACATTTGTGTGATGAACATAGATGTTTGTTCTGCGTCTGGGTGTTATAATGTATTATATGTATGTATTTAAAAAAACTTAAAGTACTTATATAAAAGTGACTATCAGTAATCTGGTTCCCATAGTACAAACTTTGCAATGTTTGGGGCTAGATGATGTTGTGTGAAATGTCCACCAATATTTATTTATATGAAACTGAATGATTGTTACTAACTACTATTACTAAAGCAAGTTATATCGTGAACAGATAGCGCGAGAGCACAGCATCCGTTTCATGGAGACATCAGCCAAAGCAAACATCAATATCGACCGTGCGTTCTCCGAACTGGCGGAGGCCATCTTGGATAAGACAGCTGGTCGCGACGCTGATGCTGATCATGCACGCATCGCTGTGGAGCGCCGGCCTTCTAGGGCTCCACCTGCCCGCGCCTGCTGCACGTAGGTGTAGGCCTCCAACCCCACCAATGGACTTATTGTCTCGCTTTACTGGTAATGCTTTCAATTAGACGATCAACAAACACTAACTTTCGACCATCGACTTTATTTATTCTAAAGCCTGATTCTTGATTTAACTTTCTTCCATTTTTGAGACATTCCAGGGGCCGTACCACAAGCTGAAAAGTAATATCAAAACAATATTACTCTTGGTGTGAAAGTGACAACCAAATACAAACTCGTATATCGTTCTATTATCACTTCCGCACCGCGAGTTATATTGTTTTGATATTACTTTAGATTTGTAGTATGGCCCCAGGATCCTTTCTATTGAATTTATTACACTGAACACATCTTGGTTGGTGGTCAATTTAGAAGTTGTTGGTAGATCGGGAGCTCGGATTCGGATTCGGATTCATCTCTCAAATTATTATTCTTAGGCAATGGTAATTTGAAAGTTGACGCTGATTCCGAAAATATCAGTTGAGATAGACAATAAGACGGCTGCAGAAACTCGCGAGTTACACGGGATTTTGTTACTCTACTTTAAAGTTATTGATGGAGAATAACGCATCAAAAATCTAGGTAAATAAGTAAAATCAAACTAAAAATATAAAAAATATCATATTGACTGAATTCTATGTCAATTTGTGTATTTTACGTTTTTGTTGCGTCATTTATGGTAAGAATGACTATGTAGATTTTTCAAAACTCCTTTCAGACACATTTTGTAGTAGTTATTCTTTGTTATTACAAAAACCCGCGTAACACGTGAGTATCTGTGTAAGCATCGGAAATTGGCTTGCACTTCGAGACGCGTGAACAAGGCTAGTGCTAACTTTAACTCGACGTCTCTAAGATCATTTGCATACAGTCATAGGTCTGGTGTGTTGAAAGGATTAAGTGCTCAGTGAATTTTACATACAAACTAACCTGTAAGTTATGACATCGACCTTAAAATGCGATACAAGGAAAAAAGCAATTCTTTCATACTCTAATTAAATTTGCAAACACTTAAAAATTCAAACGATATTTTAATTGCACTGAAACTTTTCATCACACTGCACTGGTTTGTTCATCATGGGACCCTAGGTAACTGCTGAGTCAGTAGACCACATAAGAACCGAAGAATAGGAGTTGAGTTCAAGAACTAGATAACAAATGTGTACGTAATGGCCTGCGCACATTGGCAGAGGGTATTTAGTTACCGTCCGCCAATGTGCGCAGGCTCTAAGAGTTAGCATAGCCGACTGTCTAGTGCGCTGATGTTCATTGTAAGATGCGTTACATGAGTCTGGTTGGTTAGTGTTTAGTCTCACCTCCATGCTTATAACTTTGTAACATTCATCCAACAAAGTCTGTCTGAAGCGGCTGTTCTAGTTTCAGCGATTTTGTACGAGTTTTTGACATATTTACGAAATAATATTAGTTTATTTATCATCCAAAGCGGTTGTGAAGATAACGTTTTTCTATAATAACTATAAGTGTGGAGGGGAGCGAATGCCAACTGTGGTTGATGAGGAAAAATTGGTAAAAATATTGTATTGATGTTTGTAGCGACTCGACGCGGCGATTAGTGTTTCATCATATATATTAACATGTAAATGTGTTTAGGTACCTCCTTATTGATAATTATTATGGAACGCAAATTTTATACAACTTAATTACTTCAATGATTGGCTTAGCTAGGTGTTATACGAGTATATATGCATAATTCTATTGAACTCCGAAGACGTAGAATATGAATAATATACTTCAGATTTACTCGTATTTAAAAAAAAAATATATAACAACGAGTACAATCTCGAAATATTGAAGTCGAACTTGCAGCCTTATTGCGTGAGCTCTTTGGTAATCGTATTCGGCTTCAAGTGTGATATTCCCATTGTAAAACGATTACGATTATCTGTGAGCTTACGTATTAGGGCTGCGTATTGTGAATATGGGCGTCTCGCTAATGCATTTCTTCGCTTTTATTTATAACTTCATTATTATAATATGTAGAATCATATTGCAGATTATTTAGAAAATGAATTCACGTGAATTTTCATTACGAACGCACATCCTAAGATTTAATTTATTTTATTTTGAACGAATAGCCAAAATGTTTGTTTTTCTGTGAAGCTGTTAACATTATTTTCTGAATTAGTTCACTATACGCGGCTTCGTTGACGATCTTTGCTTTATAACTATTTACTCCTAAGGATCGAGACTTAACAAGTGTAATGATTATATGCAATAAACATACTCGTACTTATCCGACATGTTCTGAAGTGCTCCTTGTCGCTCAAGTATATAATTATACAGTTTTTTTCGAGATTAGTGTTGTAATGATAGTCAATTACTTATCGATTTTGTTATCCCGCGATGTGTAGCAAGCCTCAGGCCGCAGATCACCTATCTATTAACGGTTAGCTACGTATAATACAATTGGTTATATGTATGAAATATTATTATGTATGAAAACTAGTGACCGACCGATCGTGCGTCGTTCGGCAAACTTCGACATAAAAAACAAATATATTTGTTACGTACTTTAATGATTGTCTTTTTATATATTTAACTCTATTTAACTATCGGTATAAATAGAATATGCAAATAAATGAGTGAACAATTAAAATACACTAGATTTTAGTATGCAATATAAATTTTAAACATGTTTATGTAAGTTTTAAAACGAAACTGAGAGCGAAGCCGACAATTTGGTTTCAGTTTCGGCTGAAAAACCTGTTTCGGTCGGACACTAATGAAAACATATGGTGATCTTTGTTCCTTGGCTAACTCATGTCATGTCGTAACATCATAGTATGAATTTTGTTATGTAAAGTTAGTGTCAGGTGCTTGTGCATTCACTGTGACGCGTCTATCGTATGTATTTGATGTTAATTTGTTTATATTCTGACCTTTTTACTATCACATACGTAAATGTAACATTTGTTCACGAAGAATCTTATTCGTCTTATTTAGAGTACCTACTAGTAAGTAGTTATTATTATAAGCTTTTTTTTTAATTACTGAGCAATAATTGTATGTTTCAAGATACACAACTATTTTATAATTCAATTAATTCTATTCCATTTTGTCTTGGCTTACGGTTACTTATCGCATGAATTACTTAATCGGTGTATTTTAGAGTTTCTATTGTCCTGGCTTGGCTGTAGGCGTTAGCTTGTCGACATACCTAGTAGCAATACAGGTGACTGTACTGCGCATTTATTCTTTGCTCATGTACTTGGTTTTAATGCAGGCGAATATCATCGATGTCGATAATTCAATGTTCTGGACATCGCTAGAACGTATTTTTACTAGTCAGTAGTTTATCGGGGTCGATGGCACTCGCACTCGTAAGTTTTAACATAAATAAGAGGTCAATAGCATTAGATCATCGCTAAAAGGTCGTGGGCTTGTGAAGCAATCATTGCTAAACGATGAGATGAGTCTAGTCGGTGTTCCCTCATGGTTTAGCAAGAGTGCCACAGCATGGGTAAAGTAAACATAAGTAATAATAACTCTATAGTTTATTCTACAATAATGTATCTACTCGTAAGTTGATAAATTACTATTTTATTGTACGGTGTATGTGTTTCGTTGGTTTTTACTTGCTTTTATAAATAAACATCAGCATTGTATATTATGTTTATAATAAAAGACTCATCGTAAATTTAGTTTTATTTCTACTCTAGCTATGAAACACCTTCATATCAAAACACCACTTTTAGCAGTAAAATAATAAATAGGATCATGACTGTAATCCCCAAGTACGGTAGACATCCTCTCAGATCTCCAGGCGTTCCTTGAAAATGTCTAAAGGGGTTAGTCACAGGGGCACGTCACTACAGAAGACTGCTATAATGCCGTGTAGCGGTAGGTAGGAAGATGCCTCGAGTACCTTCTAAGAAGGAACCAACTATTGTGGAGTGAACAAAGACATTGCCTTGCCCTATAAAAGGCACAAACAATAATGTTATTACAAAGCGTCCTTCCCCGAATGTTATCTCTGTGGATGTCAGGGGCCAGCGCTATCACGGCGGACGAGCTGGTCAGTCGCTGCTCTGCCGTTGGGAGTGACGACTTATGATTATGAATATAAACATGTGGACTGTACGAGCTGTGTTTGTGTTGTTTTGTCTTCATGTGGCGGATTTATCTGATCGTAAGTTCATTCATACTTAAATACCAAATTTTTGTAAGTATATATTTTGTAGCTATCTACATAAATGTTGAGTCTGAGGTAACGCGAAAGAGAATTCAGAGTCAAATCACGAACTTGTGGAACGTATTGGTAGATGACCATTAAATATCTCTGAAATAAGGCCCATGTTAAGAAGAGGAATTATTGTTATTTTAATACAATTTATTATTATGAGAAAACGTATAGGAAGGACCAAGATCTGGATTAAAAACTGACAAGAGTAGAGGCTTACCTACACTTAGTTTACCTCCCTATCTTTTCTGAATAATGTTTATTCAAAGTCAAATGGTATTAAAAATCAAACGGATTACTTTGTTACTTCTTAGCGACCAAGCCTAACAAAATCAAGCAACAAACACGGCTATGACGATGATACTATATTATATACAATTTTTGTTTTCTAGCGCCATGCATAATCGACTTAGAATGCGCGGAGTGCATTCCAGACAACATGCCGATTGTGACGTCACATCACGCCGCCAACGGCTCCGTCCACATCCCGCCAGGAGATGAGCTGACTTTGGCCTGTGCTGGAGGCAAATTCCTGTTGTACCCGCTGGCAAACGCGCTGTCCGCCGTATGCGAGGGTGGCAAGTATAGGGTCAGAAAGGATCATGCGCTCAGGCATATGCTCGAGTTGGGCTGCCAAGAGAACGTGTTTGAAGATGTCTTGCATCAGGTAAGGATTTGGAATGCGAAGCGAATTTGCCTTTTGCAGTGACTTGAGTTATTGTGACGGACGGTGAAGGTATTAATTGACAGAGAAGGTAAACCAGCTTGCGACCCATCTAACAAGATTGAGTAGAGAAATAAATTAAGTAGGTAGGTACCTACCTAACAGTGTACTATAAACTTTTAGGTGGAGCACTGCGGATCCCCGATGCAAGGGCGCGCGTACCAGATGCAAGAAATCGGCTTCCACGGCGTGCGACACCTCGCTACGGTCTGCTTCAACGAGGACCGTGCCATCGCCGTCCGTCTACATGTCTCCAACGCGCCACGGAACCAACTAGCCATGCCGCCCCATTCAGACCAGTCGTCACCGCTCAGCATACTCGGAAACTTCAACCACATGTTCGATGCGAAAACACGACACGACGCGGAAAAACTCTACTCGGATGATGTGCGTCTCAACAGAAGGTTACATGAGCTATTGAAGCACGATCACTACTGCTTCGCTGAACAGACTCTGACATCTGCTAAGCTCCTCAGCGATCACTACTTTGACGATCAGAACATGCGAGTGACGGAGTTCGCATCCAACAAAGTTGCGTCTTGGAAGAGCGTGGTGAAGGGAAACTTGCATCATTTGCACCGCGATGTCGCCAAGTTCATGAAAAGCAATCGCGTTATGAACTTGGATGTGTACTCAGGAACAAACGGCGTGTTGACTTTGAATACTGGATATCCTAGATCAGAGGTGTACTTGAAGGCGGAAAAAAGATTTCCAGTGCCAAAGTACATATGGACGGTAGTACACGCTAAGAACGAAAACAGAGGCTTAGCTATAATCCTGTTAAACGATCCGTACGTTACTGTAAGCGAGATTCGGGAGGCTGTATTCTGCGAAAGCACATGTGGCTCCGTGTCCTGGCTGATACATCTCAAGAGGAACAGAAACTACGAGCGACCTGTCAGCGGATTAGTCTTCTGTTGCAGTCTACAGAACTTCTCAGAACGCGTTACTGAAATGCCGAAGATATTCAATGGAACCGTTGGTCACCTATTTTGATAAATATAATGTAAATGGAGCCTAAACATGAGGAAGTGTATTATAAGGAAATAACATGTAAATAACATACAAGTCTAAAAAGTCTTTAAAAATCTTTATTGAATAAAATATAATTAAGCAATGATTTTAATCTTTCTCTGCAATGGCGGTCAAGTGTCTGTCGATTTCTGGTTCAGTCAGCACCCTGCAACAAACAGAGAAGTATGCCTACCGTACTTGAGGGATCGGGATCCTATTTCTTTTGTTCATATTTTTTTATTTAGTCATCTTGCTTGCTGATGTTGATGATAAACAGTTGATTACTTACTTGAAGTCAGGACAGGCCTTGCTAACAACACCGACTTCGATCTCTGAAGATTTGAAGTCAACGGAGAGCACATGCGAGAGGCACGAAATGGCCAATTGGATGGTATCGTCAGCGCTTAGCTCAGAGCGCTTCTTCAGCTGGAAGGAGAAACAATAATCACATCATCATCAAGTAATTGCTAAAGTCAAGTAAAATGCTTGATTCGCCAATAGTTTGGTTTTCTACTGTTCATCTTGTATACATATAACCAGGAGGCTTATTGCGTAACTAAAAATCTATCTTCACCCGATGATTTTCATTGCCAACAGCTTTCAAATTTAGATAATACTTTTGTCATTACTAACTATTAAAGAATCATTCACTCTATTCTAAGATTCTATAATAGTTATTATGGTCGAAGCGCGGGCGCACAAGCGGCGCTTTTTCGCCTCCACCTCGCCTATGCCGCGACTCCGCACTGCCATTGATTCCATAGAACTCCATTGATTCCCGCGCCTCGACTCTTGCCCGTCATGCCCGTGTGGGCGATGCGTCTAACTTGCATATACAGACATCTTCAAGGACCCGAGCACCTGGAGACCTGGAAGGATATCTACCAAACATGGGGAGTAAAGTTGTGATCCTATTTCTACTTTATTATCTTTACACTATTAGATGTAGTCTCGCAATTTCTTTGCAACTAGCTACTCGCCGATAGATGGCGCTATTACTAATTTATAGTACAAACCTTCTTTTCCAAATAGGCATTAGCATCAGTGGCCTTAGCGCCAGCTGCAACCGCCTTGTACGAGCAATAGTATCCAGACGGATCAGTCTTGTACACGCACGGACCAGTCTCGTCATCGTAAGCAACCAGCATCATGCCTGGAAACAATTTTTACATGAAAATTAACTCAATCAAAGGATTTTTATACAGAATCAAACAAAAAAAGTCTGATTTCTTTGTTATTGGAATCTGTAAAACCATGAGTTTTATGTAGTGAAACATCTGAAAAAAAACCGGCCAAGTGCGAGTCGGACTCGCGCACGAAGGGTTCCGTACTATTATCAAAACGGCAAAAAAATCACGTTTGTTGTATGGGAGCCCCCCTTAAATATTTATTTTATTCTGTTTTTAGTATTTGTTGTTCGAGCAGCAATAGAAATACATAATCTGTGAAAATTTCAACTGTCTAGCTATCATGGTTCATGAGATACAGCCCTGTGACAGACAGACAGACGGACAGATGGACAGACGGACAGACGGACAGACGGACAGACAGACGGACAGCGAAGTCTTAGTAATAGGGTTCCGATTTTACCCTTTGGGTACGGAACCCTAAAAAAGGATCATGTCTGTAATCTCCAAGTATGGTAGACTACTTTCATTATAACATTTGTTGTCTCTATTTGTTTTCCTTTATTTTGAAGGAGGTATTTTTAGGGTTCCGTACCCAAAGGGTAAAAACGGAACCCTATTACTAAGACTTCGCTGTCCGTCTGTCTGTCTGTCTGTCCGTCTGTCTGTCACAGGGCTGTATCTCATGAACCGTGATAGCTAGACAGTTGAAATTTTCACAGATTATGTATTTCTGTGGCTGCTCCAACAACAAATACTAAAAATAGAATAAAATAAATATTTAAGGGGGGCTCCCATACAACAAACATGATTTTTTGCCGTTTTTATAGATAATGGTACGGAACCCTTCGTGCGCGAGTCCGACTCGCACTTGGCCGGTTTTTTTATTTATATTTTTAAATTTGCATGCATACAAAACATATTAATATTATTCTAAATAAACTTCAAATTCAAATACTGTTTACTTACTGCATCCAAGAGGTCTCATCTCAGCATTCTGTGTGTAGACCTGTGAGATGTCAGCAATGCGACGGCACAGAATGTGCACGGGGATCTCACAGCCATACTTGTACTGCCAGTTGGAAGCTTCATATCTTGCACGCTGCACTTGAGACTTGCTGTCAGCTGTGACATTATTGTGTATTATTGTGCTGGTGACATTAAGTTGGGTTAACTGGGTTTTAGTGTCAAGGTTCAGATTCCGAGGGTTTGTGATAGTGATATATAGTCTACTTACTATTTCATTGCTTTATAATCCCGAAACTACAGTAGTTAGGATTATAAACTTTCATCCTCAAGTATAGTCCACTTTACACATCAGATTCTTAAAGATATCTAAGGGGGTAGCCAGAGGCACAGCCAAAAACTGTATTTGACAACTTTTTGCATAGTACCCAGTTAGCATTCTGAGAGAGGTTACACACCCATCTAAGCTTTTATGTATTTATGATTGTGTTGTATTGATTATTGAAACATGGAACATTTAGATTATTGGATTAACTGGACTCTGCTTTCTGAGCTGTAGGTTGTGGGTTTAATTCCCACCCAGGGCAAACATTTGTGTCATGTCAACATCAATGTTTGTTCTGTGTCTGGTTGTATTCTAGCAGTTATCTGGTTCCCACAGTATAAGCATTGCTTAGTTTGGAGCTAGATAACGCTGTGTCAAATGTTCACTAATATTTATATTTTATATTGGAACTAGCGACCCGCCCCAGCTTTGCACGGGTAGCATGTTATTATACATATAAACCTTCCTCCTGAATCACTCTATCTATTAAAAAAAACCGCAGCAAAATCCGTTGTGTAGTTTTAAAGATATAAGCAAACATACATACATACGCGGGAAGCGGAAAGCGACTTTGCTTTATACTATGTAGTGATATGACCTTAGGAGCTTACCAATCATGCCAGTCATGACAGAGCCAATGCGATTGGTGAGTCTGAACAGATGTGTGACAGAAGAAGGGTCGAGCAGACGGTCGGGCACTTTGCGCTGCGCTGCCATCACAGCTGTGTCCGTCCCGCGGAGCGCCACCGAAGTTAGACCTCCTTGGTTGATAGCCTTCAATGCATATTCTGCAAGAACAGTAGCTGTGTGATTAGCTTCAGAGTTGATATTGATACTGGTGTAGCAGATTGATTTAGTCAATAGAAACAACAGGTTTTCAATTGGTGAATGATGCATGACTTCACATAATTACAATTCAGTGTCGGGGTAATATTTCCATCGAACAACTCCCATGAAATCCTTTGTATTCTTGTTGTTCAGACACATATATTATCGTAGCTTTTTATACACATAAACAAATAAAATAAAACAATAGCTACCGACTTTGTTGGTTACCGCTTGCTTGGGTAACTTTTCGCAAATCATGCAATGCAATTTACACAAAACTTACCGACTTGGTAGAGCCTTCCTTCTGGAGAGAAAATAGTAATGTGTCTGTCGAATCCTGCACTGCTTTCCCGTGCCATTTTTACTGAATTATCGAAAAACTACAAAATTCTAAATTGCACACACAAATCGTACAATACAACTTTTTTGACAGCCGCTAAAATTAAATAGAAAAACTGAAACAATTAATCACAGATAAAAAATATTTTGAAATTTTGATACTCATCGTCACATTTCGTTCGTCAAACAAAACGTCGTCGATGACATTTCCTAAACTCAACCAAAGACTTTTTTTTCTACAGATTAGATACAGATTTATATCTAAATTCATATTATTTATTACAATAAATATGTTTTAGATTACATTAATAATAATAATATGATCTATATTTCCTGTTAAATGATCTTAAATTAATATTAGTTTTAAGAAAATAATATGAAAGAAAACTCCGATTACGACTCTTGAAGTAAAAAAACCACAGACAAAACACAGACCGAGAGAGGTAAAGATTTTAGGATTTTTCTAATAAGCTAGTGAGTAAAATATACTTATTTTATTCTAGTAAATTCATATAGGTTTTATAATTTTATCAGTCGTTGTTGGGAAATTTTATTCGAGGGCAAGACAAGATGTTCCTGGCCAGTTGTTGCCAGTTGCCATCACTAATAGAATCAGACAGTCAACCAGTTTTGTTTTTAATTTTATCAACCTGTCAGATCAGTCGATCAGTCAGATTCAGTTCAGTTCCAGTTGTCAGTTGTAAACTTGTAAGCAATCCGGGCAGGAGTGGTCGTTTGGTGAATTTAAAATTATTTTTGATTATTTACGATAGTACCAAGATAGTACATGATTAACTGTATAATTTTGATGAATATCTATGAAACTGGGATTACATATTTTTTTATAAACATAATTCTAAGAATCTAGTTACACTCACAGTCAGTAAATTGAATATTTAGCCATCAAAATGCAAGAAACCGTTACGAACACAAATGAGAGAAAATCTCTATTTTCCTCGTTTATGGAAGTGCTGGAGGCCCGAGACAGGCAGGCCCAATCGGACAGGCAGCTGCAGGAGGAAAAGTATCTGAGGAGAACGCAGAGGATCTACGATTTTCATGGTTAGTAGCCAGAACTTTTGAAGGTTGGGAGACCTGTTTACTTCTTGCTATTGCCGCGCATTTTTTCATCTTTTTTTTAGCAGCAGCATTCAAAAAAGTAACATTGTTCCTGTTCACTTTTCAAATAAAGTTTCTTTGTATAAAACCAACCAGAGAATAATTTTATGAAATGTTATCTATTATAAAATGTGGGTATTATTGTGACCAAATGTCATGTTTGGGTGGACTTTAATTTAATAAACTTCAAGGATCTGTGTGGATGTCTGCTGTACTTGAGATTGCAGTTGTGATCTTCTAATAGCTCTTAGGATGTTTCAAAGTGTATCTCTTTGATAATATTGAAATAAATACCTGCTGACTTTGGATAATCTAACATAATTTCATAACATAATGAAACAACAAATTCAATGCCAGTAACTATAATATGACTTCATTCATTATATTAGTATTAATTAATAACGGTCAGTATAAAAAGTAGTGATAGCAGCAACTACCCTCAAGTGGTCATAAAAATACCCAAACATTAAAAAGCCTTGCTGCACACCTTTGGTTTTAAATAATGTAAACAGATGATATAAATGGCCAAATGTTCGATTTTTAAAGCATTATCATTTCCTTTCGTAACTGTATGAGATGTAAAAACCAAACATGTGCTGCTGTCAGATTTTTATGTGTAAGTTACATACCTAGTTTTAAAATTATCATATAGTTTTATTTACTTGTATTTTTTACCATGAGATTACAGGATTTTAACTTATTTTTTTGTTTGTGTATATCAGAGCGTCAGCGGCGCGAAGCCGTAGAGTTACGGCGGTGTCTGGACTACGTGTCGCAACACGCGCACGTACTGGAGAGCGTGCTGCGCGGCGCCGGAACAGCGCAATCTACCTCAGAGGTAAGTAGGTACCTCGTATATTCAGGCTCAACTCATAGCACAACATCAGAAACACAGAAATCATGATCAAGTGTTATCATATAACAAATCATGGGGTTAGGCCACTTGGTTAGACAGGATAACGGTTGGTAGAGCAATGGTTGCTTAAGTAAACAGATTGAATGCAACACTGGTGGCAGACCACAAAAAAACTATTGCGTTACTAACTGACTGCCTAACTGATCTTTGGACTGAACCTGTCAAGTGACTGACTGGTCAACTGAAACTTGAAATTTGGAGGGTGTATTCCTTTTGTAAGGGTGCACTAAGGAAATAATTCCCGAAATTCAATCCCTAAGAGTGTGCAGCGGGAGGTTGAAATCTTCCACTAGATGGAAGGGTTCCATTAGTAATTGGAGTTATTTTTGTTGGAAGGTGCCTTTGAGCGCGGCGCTGGTTCGACAGGCTGCGGCGTTGCAACGTTGCATGGCGCAATGTGTGGCCAACGCCTCTCGCATCAGACACCTGCTAACCGCCACGCATCAGCCACAAATGGACACCATGCTCGCCAAAATGGTAAGTCCTCAACCTTTTTTGGTTCGCGTTGTTTTTTTTACACAGTGCCATCTAGCCCCAAACTAAACAAAGCTTGTAATATGGGCACTATGTAACTGATATAATACTTTTTATATACTATTGTTTTGTAAATACACACAACATAATGATATGAGACATCTATGTTCATTACACAAATATTTATCCTGAGTGGGGATCGAACCCACAACCTACAGCGCAGAAGGCAGATCTACTGCAAACTGAGCTAAGGCCATCAGTCAATCATTTACAACCTGGGCTATTGTCTAACTGAACTGAAGATCGTCATCGGCTTCTGTTTCCAGTGGCGTAACAATAGGGTGGCAGGGCTGGCAAAATGCCACGGGCCCCCGACCCAAGAGGGCCCCGGCCCAAGAGGCCGCGAGCTCAAAAATATTTTTTTACATTGAGTATTTTATTTTATTTGAAAAGTATATTTTTATAAGTTCTGTTTAAAATCCAAAGTGAGAAAACTGAAGACCATAATACAATTTTAAGTTAATCGTTGCATTTCAACTAACCTAAACAAAAAGATGTTGATTCATTTTTAGAGATAGGTTACCGTTACCCGTGACGAGTAATTTTACGTAAGTACTTAAAAACGTACCGTAAAAAAACCGATGGGTGCTGAACGAGTTGGTTGGTCTGAAACCAAATACTTTAAAGTATTTAAAACTGATTTATCAACCTGGTATTTGATGGAGGTGGTATTTATTAGACCTGGGGGGTTAGCATGAACCAGTATCGTATCGACAACGTATTGTCCTAATGTCAAAACGGACATTTTTTGTATAGTAAGTGTCAGTTTTGGCATTTGGACGATACGTTGTCGATACGATAGAGTTTCATGCTCAGGCCACTGGTACCTACGTCAAAACACAAGTACAACCCACCTAGAGGCCTATGGCCATTAGTGGGACATATACAACATGTAATTGAGTACGCTGAAAATCTCTAAGTTAATTAAAATTAAACTGATTACAACATGACTGATAGGGCCGCCCCATCAAAAGAATTTGCCACGGGCCCCAGATGGTATAGTTACGCCACTGTCTGTTTCATGTGCCAATTTCTATTAAGTAACTCTCAAAATACTATCTCTCTTCACTCGCCAGAGCCTTTGTCTCGTTGACATGCCTCATTTTCTTTACACTCCATGTTGTGTCTTCAATGCCAGCTTCAAAAGTAAACGGTTCGTATTGCTCGAATGGTTCATGACCTTGCGGAAGTGGGCCCAATACTGATTTGCTAATTAAGGGCTTAATTAACACATAATCATGCATAGGTAAGAGTACTAGTTCGACGTGTAATTTTCGGACTAGGTAACAGACTAGCTCGTAACGTAAATACGCATAGAACCACCCACCACGGTCTCTTTACTTTTGGCAGTAGTGTGTATTTAGGTGTTTTCGTCCCCTTTTATTGTATCAATCGGAGTATCAGTTGTCTATCGCTTATCATTATGTAATTGTAGGTGTAGGTCTTATTACGCTATCACTTTATCTTAAAACTAGCAGTCCGCCCCGGCTCCGCACGGGAGTAACGTATTATAACGATTTTATGGGTATTTTTTTACCCAGGTTACATTATCGAAGTTTTAATAGGAATCCCTATTTTTTTCAAACAATAAATATGGCCTATGTTACTCAGAGATAATGTAGCATTCTAAAAGTAAACGATTTTTTGAAATATATCCAGTAGTTTTTGTATTTATTCCATACAAATATACAAAACATCTTTCCTCATAATAATATTAGTACCTATAGATTATTACACTCATAATAACTTTTGAATGGTATGGAATTTGGGAATAGTATAATTAAAAAAGTAATTTACAGGTACTGATATGGCCTTGAAAATGAAGTGATTTTTTGGATAAGGATTAATACCCAGGTACGAATAATGTGGCCTAGTTTGTACAGGCGGCGTTACCATTGCATATTTTAACATGAAAAAGTAGTTATTGTGACATAACTGTAATAGTTGGACATAATTATGGTATTGCTGACTTATTTGTTAATATTGATGTAATCATTAAAACTGCAGTTCATCACTTTGCTCTATTGTCAATAATTTCCGCAGCATACGCGATATAAAGATTTTTTTGGTTTTTTTATCACACGATGGGTTACATTATCGAAGTTTTCATACGGATCCCTAATAGTTAGACAAATGGTATTATTGATTTATTTGTAGATATTGATGTCCTCTTTAAAACTGTATTACATTATTTTGCTCTATTGTCAATAATTTTCGCAGCATACGCGATAAAAAGATTTTTTTGGATTTTTTTATCACACGTTGGGTTACATTATCGAAGTTTTCATACGGATCCCTAATAGTTAGACTTATAGTATTATATTTTTTTTGTAGATATTGATGTTCTCTTTAAAACTATAATACATTACTTTGCTCTATTGTCAATAATTTTCGCAGCAAACGCGATATAAAGATTTTTTTAGGATTTTTTTTCACACTTTGGGTTACATTTTCGAAGTTTTCATACGGATCCCTAACGTTTTTGAAAATACTATATAGCCTATGTCCATCAGGGATAATGTAGGATTCTAATGGTAAAAGAATTTTTGGAACGAAGTTCCTTATCGCGCGTTGTGAAAGGGGGCTAGACGGAAAAAAATCTTACGAAAAGTTGTCACGACACTTTTTTGCTATAGTATATCTATTAATATATATATCTATTAATTGTGTCGAGGTCGAGGTGGAAGTCGAGGTCGAGGTGGAAGTGGAGGTCGAGGTCGAGGTCGAGGTCGAGGTCGAGGTCGAGGTCGAGGTCGAGGTGGAGGTCGAGGTCGAGGTCGAGGTCGAGGTGGAGGTGGAGGTCGAGGTCGAGGTCGAAGTCGAAGTCAAAGTTGATTCCCCTTCCCTTGTCCCACGTTATTTTGTGAGAACATCGTTCCATCCGGGTGTCCCTTGACACCTCTCAAGTTTTTTTTTGAATCGGTTCAGTAGTTTCGGAGCCTATTCGAGACAAACAAACAAACAATCAAATCTTTCCTCTTTATAATATTAGTATAGATTTTCTCAAATTGACTTAAAATCAAATTATTTATTGCGTTTTATGTGCATGTGACGAGCAGATAATAAGTTTTAGTTTTAGTTCAGCCATAGATATTCTAGTATTGGTAAATAAAATACTAAACTTAATATAAAAATTCAGATAAACATAATCAAAATTGAACCTTCTTCCTATTTCGGTAGGTACTTTATCCTGAAGTTATTGCGTGTCTTAACCGTGTCTCGAATATTACCACCTATTACGTAGAAATTACCTAAGTAGGCAGAAAGTACTTCCATCCCCAGAAACAAAATAAAGTTTGATAAATGAGTAAACTAGTGTTTTTAGTAAAATACCTACAATAAATTCATATTTAATTTGATATTCATCACGTTATGAGAGATTACGTAGGTAAACAAACTCACGCTTGTTTCCGTGAAACTACCTAAAATCGATCGTCATAGATACGAGAATCGGTGGATTTCGAAATAGAGATTGCTGATAGGAAGTTTGTATCGGAAGCCGCATTCAACAAGTGCATTGCACCTTGGGTTCCTATCACTAGACAATAGCAGTTCTTGCAAGGAAATCTACGGTAGCTGAACGGTGGCAAATATTTGTACATCATTACAGTTTGTTTGGTATTATTACGGAATCAGAGTGCAAAAAGCACACTTCAACGACGGAAGAATGGTAACATCCGAAAAAGTTAAAAACCGGTCAAGTGCGAGTCGCACTCGCGCACGAAGGGTTTCGTACCATTTTCTATAAAAAACGGCAAAAAAAAACACTGTTGTATGGTAGCCCCACATTTATAAGTAACTAGCTGACCCGTGCCCGCTTCGCTGTGCGTAAGACATTTCTAATACCATCGTGGACTTTTTTGTAGACGTTTTTAAGGTATACAATACTGTAGTACATTATTTTGATATATCTCGTGGGGTTCAGCCAGCATTTGCTATGTAAGCGCAAAAAAATGTGTTTATTTACGACATCACATTAGAAACCTCTAAAATTATCAGTGTTTTTCTACTATATTATGCATGTATTATACATATAAACCTTCCTCTTGAATCACTCTATTTATAAAAAAAAACCGCATCAAAATCCGTTGTATAGTTTTAAAGATATAAGCAAACATACATACATACATATTACATATTACATACAGACGCGGGAAGCGGAAAGCGACTTTGCTTTATACTATGTAGTGATATCAATTATATTCTGAGTTCGAGTTCCTAGATGAAACATGTTGATTGATTTTTAGATAGGTATTAGTTTTAAGTTTTTAATTTTGTATAATTAACGCACCTAGCGGTTTAATTTAAAATATTGTTGTGCCCTTACAGGGTTCATGTTTGAAACTACCTACTTTACCTACACTATTGTAACAACATAAAGTACAATAAACAATTTGAATTTGAATTTGAATTTCTGTTTTAGTATTTGTGTTATAGCGGCAACAGAAATAGTCATGTGTGAAAATTTCAACTGTCTATCTATCACGTTTCATGAGATACAGTCTTATGACAGACAGACAGACGGACAGCGGAGTCTTAGTAATAGGGTCCCGTTTTTACCCTTTGGGTACGGAACTCTAAAAAAACCAAGTAACGTCCATCATCATCAAATGATTAAAATGGCAATAATTTTAGAATGTTCAATCGTCATACTATTGTTCAAAACTTTACATTGTAATTTGAACTAGGTTACTAAGCTATATTTTCCGAAGAGTTGCTCTACAAGAATCTACGCTTTCTCGTATAAATTACTCGCGCACGCAAAAACTACTTCGGGATAGATGACTTCGTCATCCCAGTTTAGCGAATGATTAGCACAATGTTGATAATTGCACTAGGTAGGTATCAAAAGTTCTCATTGTGAGAATCGCCTACTTTACCTTTGCAAAATGGTCGCTAGAACGTTTGGCATCCTGAGATCGTTCCCCATTATACTCACGATTGCTTTATTTTCATTAAAACATTTGTGCAATTAATAGTTTTAATAAGAGTCAGTAGGTGACTGCCTGTATTGTGTTGTGAATTTCTCGCCCTTGAGTAAAGTTCCCACTATTCAGATTTTGTTTATCCAATTGCGTAAGAAGGTTCACTTGCAATTGCAATGCTAGGTTTATGCTCAGCAGCATCACAAATCATTAAAACATTACAATTATATTTGAAAGAAAAGCAAGTTACATTAAGGCCCTGTATGTCGACGATTGCTCTTTTTCGAAACGAAATAATAAATACTTCTGAACAAGCCACATCTCCTATTTTTAGGGTTCCGTACCCAAAGGGTAAAAACGGGACCCTATTACTAAGACTTCGCTGTCCGTCTGTCCGTCTGTCCGTCTGTCTGTCACAGGGCTGTATCTCATGAACCGTGATAGCTAGACAGTTGAAATTTTCACAGATTATGTGTTTCTGTTGCTGCTAGAACAACAAATACTAAAAACAGAATAAAATAAATATATAAGGGTGGCTCCGATACAACAAACGTGATTTTTGCATTTTTAGCGCCATCTAGTTTAATTTGATGTTACTACCTACGTTACTTTTAGCAAACCATAATGACAATGAATTATAAATCAATGAAAGATATGGCGCAATTGCGCTGGCAGGTGGCGCCACTTTACCGACTTTATTCAACTCAAAAGTATAAAATTGAATGATTGAATTCATGTAAGTAGTTACCTAAATAGGTACCTAGGTAGATATTATTATAGAATGGTACGGAACCATTCGTGCGCGAGTTCGACTCGCACTTGGCCGGTTTTTTTTTATAAATATACTAGCTGACCCGTGCCCGCTTCGCTGTGCGTAAGACATTTCTAATACCATCGTTGACTTTTTTGTAGACGTTTTTAAGGTGTACAATACTGTAGTACATTATTTTGATATATCTTGTGGGGTTCAGCCAGCATTTGCAATGTAAGCGCAAAAAAATGTGTTTATTTACGACATCACATTAGAAACCTCTAAAATTATCAGTGTTTCTCTACTATATTATGCATGTATTATACATATAAACCTTCCTCTTGAATCACTCTATTTATTAAAAAAAACCGCATCAAAATCCGTTGTGTAGTTTTAAAGATATAAGCAAACATACATACATACATACATACATATTACATACAGACGCGGGAAGCGGAAAGCGACTTTGCTTTATACTATGTAGTAATTACTTCAGGTTAATACCTAGATTTCTATTAAGCTGAAAACATAATAGCAGAAAAAAAAATCCCACAAAAAGGTTTCCGGTACTAAAATTAGCTTTGCTCTGAGTGTTATTCTCTTACACAAACCCTATCGCAGCAATTAATCCCTGGCATGTCCTACAATGATGAATTATAAGTGATTTAATACAGTTTTTGTCGGTCACTAACATTGCCTTGTCATTTTAAGAATAACACAAATTACTTCCCACAAGCCAAGGGCTCGCAATTATTCTGATTGATGTAAAAACTGTAGGTTTGCTGTAATTTAAGTATCATGACATTGCGTGAAGGCTTTGTATTATTTTAAAAATGTGTTCTTCTGTACAACACGTACAGACGTTTTACAACTTTAGTTTTTTGAATTTACTTATAAAATGTTATGGAGCACAGAGGCGTGCGTTGCATCCTTGCCGCAATATTAGATTTCTCCTGAGCATCGTTTTATAGTATTTTTATGTGTCCATCACATCCGGCTGGAGTCGTCACCAGTAATGGGATCCGCGTAATTTCCACTAAATATATTTTATTATGTCCCCGCTTTTCGCGACTCGTCCGCAGGATGTTGCAAAATGTAACATAACATAACACTTCATAAAATGAGTTTCAAAGTAGTTTCATTGAGTTAAGCTTTTATTTATAACCTCATATTCCTGTGATAAAATTTTGAAAGTAGTAATAATTGACATCAAAGAAAAAGTAGGGCTTATCTAGGTTAACGTCAAGTATAACAAACAAACAAACTATTTTTGCGTCGGGTATTCATCGGTAGAAAGTGTTTCCAGGGCATTCGGCGCACCTGTTGCTCCGCTTTTGTATACTTTAGTAAGATCAATATCGGAACTCTTCTACGAGGGTCCGGACCTTGAAACATACGCATGCTAATCAATTTTGAACCACGGAGAGTCATTAATTTACAAGGAAAACAAACTATACGAGCGAGCTGAACAAAATGGAATATTTGGATAGCAAATTATACGACAGGATCGTTTGGGCTTCCATCTCTTTATGCGAATGAAGCGATTCATGTATTTATTTTCATTTTATTCAAGGCCAGTGTCGAGTTGCTTGACGACATTTTTGCGACACGTTCCTATCTACGTTAGCGCCGTTTTGAGGAGGCATTGACATTACCTTATTACTCAATACTACCCAATGGACCGTTTGTATCTAATGTACTGTAAAGGCAAGATACATTTCACTCGCTAGTAAAGTTGACCGATTGTCTGTTTGCTTATCTATGAGTATTGTGTAATGTGTTCTTGAACTGACAATGAGTGTCTACTTGTTGATTCTGCGAAACTACGAGTATTACTGCAATTGTTCATTTTAAGGTTTTAATGTCTTATCGTAGCCTCTCCGAATCTTGAAAAGATTAACTACACTATTTGCGAGCTTCGAGATGAAAATAAACTTGTAGCATACAAGAAGTCTGCTTTGAGTAGTTAAATAATATTATTTAGTCTTGTAACAATAAACTATTATAGGTGAAAAGTATTTACTTAGATCTGAATACCCACATTCAAAGGTAATATCGGACGTGTCGAGGTCGTAGATGCTAAAGCAAACACATTAATTACTCGAAATGGTAATTGAACCTTCGCTTACTGTAAAATACTTAATGTTGCCCTAATTGCGGGCTCGCGTATCTAATATCTATCGAATTCAATTAGCCATTAGCGACATGTCTAGTTCTGTTTCATTGCCAATTTAAGTCTATATTTAGAATAGTTCCGGGAGTTCCTTGTTTCGAAGATTAAATTGTTAAACCTGTTTTGTTTTGTGAACTTATGGCCGGGTTCATGGTTCAAATAAAATGACAAAGTTCATTCTATTTTAATTTAATTCAGTTTGTTCGAATTGAATTATGGAGAGATGATGATCCTGATCACTGAGCTTTTATTACATTCTGATCTATTTGTGTAAGAAGAAGATTGTCGATCACAGAAGTCATGTCATTTCTATGCATGTTTGTTTGGCCTCCATGTCTCTAATGCAAATTGAACATATGACCTTTCGTTGTAAAAACTATTAGTCCACCAATCGGTCACTCTCGCAGATACCTTGAAGTTTGAAGTGTAATTATATCCCTACCCCAAATATGAAGGTATTCGCTAGCACTCTTGTTACCAGCTAATAAATACGTTTCCTGTTTCATGCAAAGAGATTTAAATTTCTTTGATTTGGCCTCACATAATTCCGTCTCGGCCTCCGAGGGTGGCTTTTAGCATACCTTACGTACCAACATAATTACGTACTGTAAATGCGGCAATATTTTCTAAGGATTCTCCTAATTTATGATTCCATTTTTTAGGTTCTTGTGTTTGAGTTACGTTACATTCGCACACCACATACAATTTTTTTAAAGCTTATCTGTGTTTAGTAGTATTTGTATGTATGTAGTATGTACATATTTCGAATAAGAATGTAATTAAAATGCAGGAAAGGTAATTTTTCCATGTCAGTTTCTCTAAAAAAAAATGAAGCTTTCTTTTCTTATTTGGAGTTTCATCCACGTAGCCTTTTCACCTTTACTTTGCCCGTTCTAAACATTTAATAGTTCGTTCCATACTTCCATAGCTGCAAAACAATCGACTCTCATCAACTTGTCTCGTCTTGTGTTACGATACACGGCTAAGGTTAAGATACATTTCCACCCCTGCAGTGTAAATATTATTTACGATCCTATTACTCGTAGCATAGATTAAAAATAAATGTATTGTCATTGGTGCTATGCTGGGTAATGAGCAAAGGTGTAAGGTCGGTGGTCTGGTTCGCTGACCCGGTTGCCGGCAGCTCATCATGCTATCATTTGATCATCTCTGTTTGTTCGCTTGTTTTACTATCAGGGTCAATTTGGCAGCCTCCGCCGTTGACTCAACAACGGTCAATTCGCTCACACTTAATTAACTGTCAACTGAAAGTGGAATGAGCTGTTAGCTTGTTACCCACGGTCTTGGCCAAATGGGTTAATTATTATTTATTGCTCTTTCTTCCTTTCTTATTAATGGGTCGGTAACCCGCTAAAGCTATCTTTAGCGGGCGTATCTATATACAACGTTTAAAAAAATCTTTTTTTATGCACACTTTTTACTGTGTGTGTAGGGCTTGGTCAAAAACATGAACCATGAAATTGAAAATGGTGTTGATCCGGCATTCATTCTACTCTAATTATCCTACAGTACACTGAACCAAGAATTGTTTGACGTCTATGATGCATAGATCCGCGATCCGCAACACCCGATCATCTCCAATTCACCCGGAACCGCGCACATGACCGCGCGGACAATACCTCGCCTCTAGCCTTTGTCTCATTAACGGATGATTCATGACTGCCGATTTAACACGGATTTTAAGTGGAAAAGGCCAAATTGATTCCAAGAACATATTGATCATGCACGAGGTGCTTTCCAATAACTCTGATGATTTCTCCAAGCTTTAGCTTTTAGATCGGCGCGAGAGATTGCGGTTTAGTATCATTAAGTGAAAGTTTGTATTGCACGGAAACGACACCCGCTTACGATTTCAATTTCACCCTCAGTTGATCACCCACATGATGCAATTGTAGGATAGCAGGCGTATGTTTCGCGAAATTGTCTTGGTTGATGTCTGTAATTAGTAGACTGACACTTAAAAGTGTCTCAGTTATTATCCTCAACAATAATCAGGACTGAGGTAGCTGAAGCCTAATTGACAGTTAAGGTGCCGGACGATGTGTGTGTGTGGCCGGCGCGGCGTGTTGCCGCGGTGCCGCGCGGTTAAATCACACGGCGGCAATTACGCGACATTATTCACTTGGCAGGAACGCCGCGCGACCCCAATTATGACCCTAATGCGTTAATGCCCCGCTCGCACCTATTATCCGATTAAAACTTTGCACTCTTTGTAACCGTAATTGTGGTAATAGACCTAAGCGGAGGATACAAGTGCACAAAGCAACTCAGTGACAATCTATTTTATAAAAGTTTGCGATAGTTATTAATATTATATTACATAAGCAGCTCGAATGCTAATAAGCATATTGCTCAATCCACGTTTCTTTCTGAATTGCCGCTATGCGATTATTGATAGCTGATATCATACCCTATCTCTTTGCTTGTCCCTCCACATCGCACCACTGTACTTGGTACAAACTCTCCAGTCCCCAGGTTATGCAGGTCCCTAAACGATAATTGCAAGAACATTGATATTTTTTCTACAAACTTAAGTAAGTTCCGCCGGCACTTGGCCGAGAACTTATCTAACTAACAGCCACACTCAGAAAGCTTCATTAAATTAATCCTAATGAGCATTTAACTAATTAGCATTAAATCTATTAATTAACGGTACATCCCACAGACAGAATTTAAGGGTTCATTAGTTAATGACACGTTTAGGTATCCGTAGGGCGGAGCATCGTCGATTCTCGGTCGATTCACTCTATCGATTGCTAAATAACTTTAGCAAACTCACTTCTAACTGTCAACGTCAAGTCAAATATTTTCATACAGTCAATGTCAAGGATAGTATTTCAGAAGGAATTTGTTTTCTTCAACTAAAATTGATGTTGTTGTTGGTAAAGTTCGCCGAACAAGTAATAACGTATTAAGATGAAATTAGCTGTAGATGTAGATTATAATGCCCGATTAAAACATAGGGTGGTTTATAATCCAAAAAATATTGCCAAAATGATAAAAAAAATGCAAAAATAATGAATTTGGAAAAAATCGAATATCCGGTTATTTTGCCAAAAAAACCGGTGAAAAAACCGACGTAAAATCAGTCGGTTAATCGGTTTTTCGGTTAATCAATTAATCGGTTTACATAATACTTAAATACCGTCTTGGTCCCACTTGTCTATACCTTCTGGCATGGTCTATAAACTCAATAAAGTCTAGTAGATCCGACATTTTCGTACTTTACAAAACAATGCTTACACACAACACACCGAAACGCGAATCACAACACAGGTTTAACCTCAAACGAAATGTCAAAATCAGTCATTAAATAGTTAAGTGATGGTTTTGCTGTACTTAACTTTAATTGCCATTAGGGGGCGCTAATGAACCGTTAACTGACTCTGAGAGTGTCTTTTTTCAAATCTACACTAAGGAACGACTTGAGTAGCCATTAACTGACTCTGAGTGTGGATGTAAGTAATGTTTTAAAATTTAAAATTAAAGTAGGATTAGATAGGCATGTTACTATTACATGCCTCTCTAGTTTTATTTCCTTCTTAGTTCATAATATATTATAATGTATAAACGCTATTATTATTTTTTCTCTTTCTGTAATTTGTTACTTCTTCATAAAAGCATGCAGTGTTTACCTATAAGTGATTGTGCAATTAGCGTAAGACAGTACTATTGTACCTAATTTGCAAGGTTTTTCTTTTTTTATGTATCGTTGTAATAATTGTTGGTAGACCTTAATAAATAAAATAAAAAAATAAAATAATAAAAAAATAAAATAAAATCATCAATAATATACATCATCTTGATGTCGGTGTTATTTGATTGCTGTCGATCATTGAGATCTTCATATGGCGAGGTCAACGCGATCCCGTTACAATGAGTTTGCAAAACATCCGAGATTGACTTCCACGTTATCGACCGCTCGCAAAAAGTAAGAGATTTCTTCCATTCTAATAAAATAACAGTCGTTGTCGACATGTCCGTCTGTCACGGTCTGTTATTAGCTGTAACATGAGCTTACATTTCACGCTCGAATGAATGCATTTCGTTTTGTAACGTAATACACACAGGTAATCAGGTAGCCATTCGTAAGAAATTGATGTGAATGACTACATCAGTTACTAACCTGCAGGCATTATGCACATGAACCCCCAAAAAGAATAAGCTAACATTTACGAAAGTGGCTTATGAAATATGAATACGAAGTTTCCGCTCCCCAAAGTCCTTCATGTTTTTCGAGGGACCTATTAAGAGGCTGCCAGTCGCTGATTGCTCTTTTTCGAAACGAAAAAAGAAATACTTCTGAATAAGCCACATCTCCTATTTTTATAAGTATATTACTTCAGGTTCCTACCTAGATTTCTATTAAGCTGAAAACATAATAGCAGAAACTTTTCACGATAAAAATATTATTTCAAAATGATACGTTTTAGAATTTATGATCGAAATATTTTATATACCTACTATTAAAATCAACTTGTGATTTATTGTTAAAGATATTTAATATGTAGATCTAGATTTCTATTAGAATAGATTTTTGATAAGTAATTATACATAATTTATATCATTAATTTATTCGAAAAGCTAAGGCGGACCACGCGCGGACGTGTGTTTGTCATCATTGCAGCGGTCGGTAGAATTATTTATCGAAGTGATTAAAGATGGGTACATCTTTATTCACATATACTATACATTATAAAATAGGAGATGTGGCTTGTTCACAAGTATTTCTTTTTTCGTTTCGAACAAAAATAATCGTCAACTGGCAGCGCCTTAAGCTCATGCATTATTCTAGCAGTCTGAGTGCTGAGAAATTTAATTCAGGAGCCCCATGAATAATAAAAGGAATTTTTTATTTGCTTTTGATACCCAGCTCTTTTGTGAATTGCATGCTTTTAAATGCCATTAAGCTCGTTTATTGCTTCATCACGCGCCAAGTGACCGGCGACTGCCAAGTGCCAACTGACTGCAGCATCGCGTCTGCGAGTCGTCGACCCTTGGCTAAAGCAAGCTCGTCGCTTGCTGGCTATTGTCATACCTTCTGGCCACTAGTCATAGTCATTTCTGTTTGCTATGACCACATCTTTTCTATACCCTACCTACATGGTTATATAAAGGCCCTGCTTTCATACATTACTTTTAGTAACTTAGATTCCTAACTGCGGTGTTTATCTTAATATATAAACCTCTTGCGTTACTGACTGACAGACTGACCAACTGAGTGAGTGATATTTGCCTAAACCACTGGTACTAGAAACTGTAATTTGGATTTAATTGATGTAATTTTGGTATTTCTTTTGGTGTGTAGGGGGGGTGCGCATTTCCCGAAATCCATCCCCATCCCCTACGGGGTGAAGCGGGGTTAAAAGTCTATTTGAAAATATAATCACGTAAACGAAGTCGTGTGAATTTCCACTAGTATTTTATAAGTAAAACTTCGAGCAATTATCGCATGCTTCACTTGAACTGAACTTCACTTGAACACACGTCACGACATGGAAAATCCAGGACGACCGCTAAATTTGTAATTTATTTTTATTTTTTGCACGATATTACTGAGACGTCGATATTGGCCTCGTACATATGCTCAAAATCGCGGTCTCTGGAGAGAGCTATGTTGGTAAATTCGGTGGATGAAGATCGTTCGTTCTGAATTATTAGTAAAGCCTATGTCCGCAGTGGACTTCGTATGGTTGATAATGATGATGAATGAGTTAGTTACCTTAATGCCATTGTTTTTGCTTAAAATCATACCTTGAATAGTCAGCTTTGCGAATGGATAATTGCCATGAGGTGTTCTAGGAAATCGCAAGTAGAGGTTTTGTTTATTTAACAGCTCAAAGTTAGCGGAAGGTTATTTATCTTGTGTCTTGTCAGAAGCTCAAATAAATAGGCGCTAATGACTCGCGGTCGCGGCTACGTTTTTGTAACGATGTGTTCCTAATGAGCCTGTCTCGATCATAACTTCATTTAGGTACTTTTGCCGCAGAAGAATGAATACTACCTGCCAGTCACTTTAACGTCTTTGTCTTTAACACCTATACATTTTATAAAGATAGACAGTTTGAAATCCAGTTCATGAATGATTCGTAGCAATTCAAGTGTGCCTACTGTCAGATTCATTGAAAGATTACAGCAATATTGACAAGGAGAGGAGAGCTCTCGCATTCTGGTGAATATGATCACACGTCGTTTCGCTAGATGCAGCTTGGACGTAAAGACCACACTGTTTAAGGGATACTGTCTAGGTTATGTATACATGCCAACTAATTGTCCAACTACACCAGAAAATCCTCTAGCATCGATGATGATGACGATGCGCCGTCGCTCAAGTGAAGTCGCCTTTGGCCACGTGATTACATTTACACAGGGTTTGCTTCTCCTATTGCCACTTTCGCAGTATTTTTTGACATATCTTTGTTTACTTTTTGACCTACGTTTAAAACTAGAGTATAGTACAGTTTTTGGTTGATCGTTACATTATCAGCAAAAGTTATAACCTCACCTCAGAGAAGTGTGATCAATATAAAACTAAAGAAAAAGATATACAAAAATAGTAAATACAAAAGGTGATATTGGAACAAATTATTTAGCCAATGTTATCGAAGGATTTGTTGGCAACGCGTGATCCTGCCTTATCATGTAAACACGGTCGCAACGGTACAGTTTAAACGCGATAGCAAAGAAAGTGCGCCTGATAACACTATAAATTGGGTTATCAGACGTTTGTTGACCTCATTTACGATTTTTTTAGCATTCATATTAAACTATGAATGGAAAAATAATAACAAAGTATTTTCCCGGTCACTCGATATGGATGGTTCTAAATCCTCGCAAAAAGGACTTTCACTGTTATTCAATATAAAAAATATATCGCTTATACAAAAAGTACCTACATGTAGATTGCAGATGTGGTTTGTTGTCGCTCGCGGAGGCGTGAACCATGAAACATAACGCTACAGAAAAATGTAACAATTGCGGTCGCCGCGAGACAATAGATAAGTGGTGGTTATAGTTATAGAGGGATTTGCATGTAAATGGAAACGCTTTCTAATGGTGGCTGCTATCGGTAATGAGAGTGAAAGCGCAGGACGGCGTGGGTGCTGCCCGCCTCTGCCTGGTGCTGGCGTGGCTTGGCTCAGCAGGGCTCGGTGCCACCCACATCTATGCGTTTTTAGAACCTTCAAACAGTACCTACATTACTTGTGCACATTCCTTCGTGACATTTGTTCTCGCTCTGCTCTGCAGACTTACCTAGAAGCGATACAGATACACGATTCTAGAAATATCAAAGTTCGTTTTAGAGGTACTCGTAGAGTTCGTCCCGTATGAGTATGTTTACTTCTTGCTAGACACAATGCTTGGTAGCCAGCTCCCCCAGTCCCCAAGTAAAATTACACCAATCATGTGCAGCGTGGATGTGATTTATGCACCATCAATCAACTTTGATCTGCAGACTGCGCAATGTCACAATCATTTAGCAATGATTGATAGAAGACCTCTAACCCAGACGATTTCAATTGAATCTTTTTAATTCTACTTCTGGGTTATTTTTAGACTGAATAGTATGGGGAGGTATAATAATTTGTGGAATATTTCTTTATAATATCCTAGTTAGTCGATACTTGAAATCTGTGAGTAGAGCTCTTTGTGAAGGGGTTCATCCGGGGTAGTACTACCACCATACCTATTTCTGCTGCCAAGCAGCATTGCTAAGGTTATGGTTGCCAATGAAGTTAAAGGCACATAAGGCTTAACACATGCCTCAAGTTAGAGGTTGCAAGGCAGTGGCATCGAATACGGCTTCGTGCATAATTTGTTGCGTTAATATTTTTTCCTTATCTGATTGAGTAATTTTTGTACATAACTCATAATATGCAAATTGTATATCCTTTTGGCAACCTATACCTAGCTTTGTACTCGTATTACAATGCAATCACATAGACCCAATATATTGTGCAAAGGTTTGTAAATATGGTGGTTGTGCTACTCGTTTATAGGTGAGTGGTTTTGAAAGTACCCTGGCGTTTGATAGTAGTTACTGTTTGATAGACTATCTGCGACCCACGTCCGAGCGGGCCCTTGTCACGACTACTTCCATAATCCTTACATGAACAAGTTTCTAATCCACGCCGTAAAGTACTTAGCAGTAGTAGCAGTTCATACTGCGGCCATAAATAGTGCTGCACTTTTAGTTAATCTCTGCACTGCGAATTGGTTGGTAGATTTTTAAGGTTTCTGAAGCTCAAAAAGACAAGAAACCAGTAAACAGTTTGAAACTGTGATCCTAATTTATTTTGGGTTTAATCGAAATGAAAAGCATAACTTATGAAACGACATACGGGAATAAGAACTGAAAGACTGAATAAAGAGTTCGTAACTGTCACTGTGCATGCTCCGATTTATTTCATAGCAATGGATAAAATGAGAGCGAAAATACAGTTATGTGTTGTGTGTAAGCTCAGCACTGTTGATGACACTACAGACACCGTACAGCCATGGTTTTGGATTATCTTGGAAGTGCTTGCACCTCCGGCGTCTACCTACACTATAGCATCCCACTCGATATACACAATATGATTGCGATAAAACATATCGATTTGGTTTATTATGCTAAGTGCTTCTTATCAATAAATGCAGAATATGCGTATTGACTGTGAGCATGGTCGTGTATGGTTATGGTTTATCTTTTGAGGGTTCCGTACCCAGAGGGTAAAAACGGTAAAGGCATTGAAGTAGGCAGTCCTTAAATAAAACTTATTTTTGGACCAGGATTAAACTACATCTGCACTTCAATTTAAGTCTCACAGATCTTGGTGTATTGAGATGACATAACGTTTGATAAGATGAGCGTGAGACTGGATGACATGATGCACGGTAGGTGTTTAATGGGCGCTAGTTGAGTATGACGCGACATTTTATAGCTCATATAAGTATTATTGCTGTGATTGTAGCGTGATAGGCTTTGTCGGAATATCTAGCTAGATCGTTAAGTCTGACAACACGGTTGCGTAGGTCCTTTTATGTAAAGGACGCCTCAATAATCCAGCCGATATATCTATATTTGGCATTATAGTCATAATGATAAACAAAGATATTACGTGATCATAATATCAGTGCAGTTCAAAAATTCACGTTTGTTGTATGGGAGCCCCACTTAAATATTTATTTTATTCTTATTTTTAGTAAAAATTTAAACTGTCTAGCTATCACACAGACAGACGGACAGAGAAGTCTTAGTAATAGGGTCCAGTTTTTACCCTTTGGGTACGGAACTCTAAAATGCCCACATTCCTAGGAGACAAAAACTTTTAAACTGATTTCGTTATCAGAAATTTCACGCGAAACGAAACATGTGTGTCTGAATTCCGATTCATTCATGTTCATGCCATTTGGGAAAGTCTCAAGTGGCCAGTCATATAATAGTCTCATCGTAAAACATTTTCATCCATTAGAAACGCTTCAGTCTAAAGCACGCGTGTTCTACACATGACGGTTTAGCCGACTGTTTCAATGGACTCTGTTCAGTGTCAATCAAATTGTAAAGAAATTATAGGTTTCAAATATAGGCATACTATAGACTCCAATCGGGATTTGCTCGTTGTACAGATAAAAACCTTACTTTACATTCACACTTAGACTGTCTGGTCGTCTTACTATTTTCATCCGACTACCATTAAAGCTTTAGTGGTCAATTCAATGCTATCAAAAACATAACTTGTAAAAAAAGCCAAGTCTCGCAACGCAACTCAGTTCTTCTACCGTAAAAAGTTGCGAGACTTGGCTTTTTTTACAAGTTATGTTTTTGATAGCATCTCATTTATTTTTGTAGATAGTCCTAGTTTTAAGAGTTCCGTACCCAAAGGTTAAAAACGGGACCCTGTTACTAAGACTCCGCTGTCCGTCTGTCTGTCCGTCTATCTGTCACAGGGCTGAATGAACCATGATAGTTAGTCAGTATTTTTTTTTACAGATGATGTATTTCTGTTGCTGCTATAACAACAAATTACTAAAAACAGAATAAAATAAATATTTAAGTGGGGCTCTCATACAACAAACGTGATTTATTTGCCGTTTTTTATAAATAATAGTACGGAACCCTTCGTGCGTGAGTCTGACTCGCACTTGGCCGGTTTTTTTTTCCTTTCCGGTACCTTCTACTATCATTCCGTTGACCATTTTACAAGTTACCTTTGAACATAATCATAACTAGGTGCCTAACTGCAAATGTAACTTTGTAATCCTATATATTTATATGGGGTTACAAAGTTATTTATGCCGTCGATATATCTAGAAAACTGGATCGAAATTGCAAAATATTTAGGTTTTTCCTTGATTTATACACAAACCACTAATTGTATTCAAAATTTGAAGCTTCTATGTCTGCTAGAAGTGCCTTAAACTTTTGATGATCGGTCAGTCAGTGAGTGAGGGAGTGAGTGAGTGAGTGACAAAATAGGAAACTTTGACTAGTTATAATTCTTAAACTACTGGTTCAAATTGAATGAAATTTGAAATATACCGAGTTTATACTATGCCTGCTTGGTTACTGAAAATTCAGGCTTCTAGTTTTATCCACAACGAAGTTATAGGGGGTCGAAAATGGCCTGAACTGCTTCGAGAAAAGGATGGTACGGCCGTGCCGCTTGGACGGGCGGAGACTTGGCGGGGGCACTGCCGTGCCCCCAGATTGGATCGCGTCGTAAGGAGGAAATCACTTTTCACATCTCTCGTGTAGTCATAAAAGCTCCTAAATGCCAGTTAACCCTAGACACCTAACCTTCGCATATACCCCTTTAAACCTAACCATACGTCGATTCGACGAGCAATTTTTAGCACTTAATATTTTATTTTATTATATATTTTTTTTAATTATTTCTCCTTATATACATAAACCAAGTATTGTTTTAGTAAATAAAACAATCAATTCATGTTTTCCTACAACATTATTTATTTTATACCTTATATTATATGACACTATTTGTAAGAGTTCAAATAAGATACACGCTTAGAAAAAAATAAATAAAAAAAAACAACATAAAATAGCCTTTTCTTCTTTGGCGAACATAAATTATAACAGTCCTATCATTCAGACAAATATATAAAAACTACTATTTTGATGCGCATTCAATGCAATAATCAACTTTGTGTTCACCACAAATTGCAGAGTTACATTTTGTGCAATATAACTTAGTCATGCGCCTTTTGTATAGGAACAGAAACCGCAGACTTTTCTTTTCCTCACATTTGGGCCCTCGACTGACTGAAGGTCATTGCTGGATGATGACTGAACTTCATCTGAACCATCAACTTGACCTTCACCTTGGTCTTCATCTGTTTTTGCTCCTAATATATCTATTATTTTATTTTTTACGTGCGTAGTAGTCATTGTACGAATTGCCAGTCGGATTTTGAGCCAGGGCTCTACTAACTGTGTATACATTTTCTTCATAAAATCAAGTCGAATCATGACTTTCTGACCCATCATCGATGCATTGTGGCAGTAGATTATGTAGCTGTTAGTACACGATATATTTAGCATGCCGTAGAAGACATTGGCACACATTGGCCACCGATTAGTTTTTCTGCTGCATGTCATTACTGAGCACATTTGGTTAAACGTGTCCACGCCACCATTTGTGCTATTGTAGAACTCAATCATGCGTGGCTTTTTTGTTTCGGAGTTGATTGAGGCCTCTTCATCGCAAGAAGATAGTAAATATCTAAATATACCATTTTTGATGATTTTCGCTTGTATGGCAAAAGTGTGAGGGGGCCATCATAACAAAACATCGATGTCTGGACGTTTCGAGATCGATGGTTCTTCATTTCATCTGGGATCACCCTTTTATTAGCTCGCAAAGTCCCTACAAACGTCATTTTAGAGCGTAAAAATTATTACACAAACCCTAACCATTCGTCGAAACGACGACTATTTTTGCAATATATCGAAAAATAAAGTACTTACGTGCCGGACCCCGTCGCTTCCCGAGAGAGCTCGGCAAACGCTAAGTTGACAAACGACGACGGTTAGATCGGCGCGCGCGCAAAAAAGATATAGCTATATTTCGGTTGTGTACTCGTCGAATCGACGAAGGTTAGGTGTCTAGGGTTAAGAGAACAAAGCAACGGTACTTGTTTATAAACGAGTGTCGACTTATCGGCGATAAAGCGCAGACGCATACATCAACTTCTGAGGAATCAATCGATGATGTTTACTGCGTTGTGTACTTTGAGTATTTGGTTGAGAAACGGATAACCCTGTTTGTTAAAAGCTTTCCGTAAAGAAAGATATTATGATTAAACAAAGCCCTCTGTTAAATTTTACAAGAAGGTACCTACTTGCTGAGTAATAGCGTGAAAAACGATGGGCTTATAATGAACCTAAATGTTTTAAAAACATCGTTTGCTTATTTTATTCTTAGTCTAAGTGTAGAGGAATCTTTCTGGAGAAAAAACTTTCCCACACTATTGTCTTGTTAGGTGTTCTTACAGTTATAATGCTCGCGTAAGTTTTACTGTGAAAGTTGTAGTTTGTGTGGACGAAGAGGCGACAATATTCCGGGTCAATGCGCAACCCCTCAGTGACATTTCGCTTCAATATTTGCTTTGTTAACCCCGAACAACTAACCTTTTTATAAGGTTCGTAAATACGTATTAATAGAGTGGTCCCTACTCCATCTTACTTTTATTTACCCGCGTCAAAGCCCGTGCCATAAATATTCGCATCATGAGTTGACCTAGATACACCTGGAACACGATGCTCTAAATACGGAGAAAGATGGCTGGCAAGCTTTCCTTAAAAACTACTTCACTTCTTATTATATTTAGTCTTCACGTTATCCAAGGTGAAGAAATATATTGTATAGAATTTATTAAATAGTTAATACCCAATGTCGACGCCAACTTCGTGACGTCACCCGAGAGCGGGGCAGGGAGCCCGCCTCGCACCCCGCGCCCGCGCACCGCGCATCGAACAACATTCTGGAACCAGCCGGCGCGGCGAGCGCTTGCGTTATATATAACTGTGCCTCGCGCCACGCATCCTAAATACATTAGTTATACTTCGCATACCTATGTACCAGTTATTAAAACCATAAAACCTTCAAGAGTCTTTCCATTACAAGACATATTGGCGACCGTGAACAATAACAGTGGACTTAATCAACAACAAAGCCGGATTGGAATGTGCCTGCGTCGTGCGTGTGAGTGTAAAGTGTACGACGTGGCGGCCCCGGTCAGTAAAACAAAGAAAGTAAGCCTTCCTTTTGCTTTCCCTTCATAACCATTTCCTCAACTTCTATTTGCTGTGTGAATGCCTAGCTGCTTCGAAGCTGTTTAGGAGGTATCTTGCTATACGCGTACCATCCTTGCCTTATATTATTTGCACAGAAAAGTTTGATGTGGCATAAAAACTGTTCGTCATTTTAAACAACCATTTTTGTGGTCATGTCATCCAATGATATCAACGCGCCTTGCTTATAAAATTCGTGGAAATTTTCGATAAAATAAATAATTAATTTAATGTAATAATCGCATTTTTGCACTAATTTTCTCTTCAATCTTCTATCAAGTAGTTACGATTCATATTTTGCTTTGGGTTTCACCTTGCCTTAGTACCTACTTGTATCTATTTTATAAAGTTTAGCACTTTCAATACTCAATTTCAAAAGTAGTTAGGTACTTACCTATATACCTACTTTGAAGGAATGTGCACTAATCAGCGATAAAATAAAACCCGTTAGTGCTTTTATCAAAACATTTTATATTCACGCCTTTTTGCCGACCAATTCCAGCGCCTGGTGAGGTCGATTCCTCGTACCGTGCCGTGCTGCGCTTCCCGGGGGGACTCAGCTAGCGGTCTTGACGAGTTCGGTGACCGCGCTCAGCTGTGCTCCGCGTACGCTGTTCGTGCTGTTGGCGGGCTCGGCGGTAGCAGCTGTGGTTTGGACTGGGTGACTGCTGGATGGTATACCGGTTAGAGTGAACATCTTATATAAACTAACCTACCTAACTCATTGTTATAGGTAGGTAATAAATATTTAAATTGTTTAACGCGTTCTTAGTCAAATTTATGCCATCAAAAACATAACTTGTAAAAAAAAGCCGTCTCGCAACGCAACTCAGTTCTTCTACCAAGTCGGTTAATTTATTCAGTCCCTACTTTAAGGGTCCTTCTGACTTATGTTATTACGTAATGGTTAGCTAATTACGTAATAACATAAATTCAAATTCAAATTCAAATTCAAAAATCATTTATTTCAATAAAATCACAAGGATCACTTTGAAACGTCTTAGGAACTAGGTGAAGCTACGCCGATTCCACGCGACCAAGCCTAGAAGAATCAGGCAACAAACACGGCTTGGGGTCTACCTTTTTTTTTATGATCCTTTCCTTAATGCTATGTAGAGCTCCAGTGTGGTGCCAATCGAACAAGGTGAAGGCTCAAACAAGAATAATAATTAAAAGTTAAAAGTACCTACTACTCAAGTACGTAGGTACAGCAATAAAAAAAAACCGGCCAAGTGCGAGTCGGACTCGCGCACGAAGGGTTCCGTACTATTATCAAAACGGCAAAAAAATCACGTTTGTTGTACGGGAGTCCCACTTAAATATTTTCCTTCACCGTTATAAACACGTGTAACACGCATGTACATTTTTCGAACAGAAATATCCATTGATGCACGGCCAGGATTCAAACTCGAAATTAATTTGAAATTAATAATATCTACCTAGGTACCTATTTACCTAACTACATGAATTCAATAATTCAATTTCAAACTTTTTATTCGATCATGTGAAGTACCATCTATTTACCGACTAACTTTACCGATAGTGGTAAAATAGCGCCACCTGCCAGCGGAATTGCAAACCTCTTTCATCTTACCTCTCAAACCCCGAGCGGTCGCATGAGATCGCGAAAAGTACTTATATTAACGTAGTAACATCACATGAAACTAGATGGCGCTGGAATGCAATGGAATGCAAAAATCAAGTTTGTTGTATGGGAGCCCCCCTTAAATATTTATTTTATTCTGTTTTTAGTATTTGTTGTTCGAGCAGCAATAGAAATACATAATCTGTGAATATTTCAACTGTCTAGCTATCACGGTTCATGAGATACAGCCCTGTGACAGACAGACGGACAGACAGACGGACAGACAGACGGACAGACAGACGGACAGACAGACGGACAGCGAAGTCTTAGTAATAGGGTTCCGTTTTTACCCTTTGGGTACGGAACCCTAAAAATAACTAAAGAGCTTCAGCACAAATTCAAAAAGCAACACACGCTACACTTGATTTAGAATTAAAACTTACAGATAAAAATAAATATAAATATAAATAAATATAAAAAAAAAAATACATAATTCAGAAGGACCCTTAAAGTAGGGACTGAATAAATTAACCGACTTGATATTACATGGATCTCACAACTTTTTCGGTAGAAGAACTGAGTTGCGTTGCGAGACTTGGCTTTTTTTACAAGTTATCTGGGGGCACGGTAGTGCCCCCGCCAAGTCGAGCGCGAAGCAAACACTGCCGTACCATCCTTTACAGGAACCATTTCGCCGCATTTTCAGGCCTCTATTTGAGAACCTCTGGATAATACCAGAACGCAGAAATTTTCGTCATCCAGTAAGCTATAATCACATACTTAAAATCCAAAATTTCAAGTCTGTAGGTCATATAGTTCCGAAGTTAAGCGAAAGCAAAGTTTCGGATTTTCGACACTCACTCACTCACTCACTCATGATCATCAGAATAGAATTAGTACTTCCCATACACTCAGAGAGCTGAAATTTGGTACAGAGTTAGGGTTTAATGGCCACATAAAGGGAAAACCATAAAAACTAAGATAATCGAAGATCTGGATCTGGTACCTGGTGACCCTGATTAGAAAACACAAGAGCCTAACCAAACTATTAGAGATCGACATACCGCCTTTAAACAAAGTATTCAACTTGATGGGCCGCTTCATTTGATGTCAAAAATCGAAGGTCTGAAGTATCTGATGTAGAACCCTCAGCTGGTCTCAGCTGTATTAGAGATATGGTAATGCCCCCTTCTACTATTGGTACATAAAAAAATCGACTGTCATTGCAAAAAACTGTGTCAAATAAGAAAATCTAATAAAATATATCAATAAGCCCACGTTTCTACAAAAAGAAGTGAAATCCCACCAAAAACATTCTGTAAAAAACTAGCCAAGTCTCGATGGAGGTGCTTGTTTATCTGTAAAAAGTAATGAAATCTAGACAAAGTCGTACCAAGTCTGAGGTTCCTTACTGTGATTTCTTTGTGTGACTATAATAATAAAGAAATCGCAGTAAGGAACCTCAGACTTCATCGAGACTTGGCTAGTTTTTTACAGAATGTTTTTGGTGGGATGTTTTTGATGGCATCTCATTTATTTTTGTAGATAGCCCTACTTTTTAGGGTTCCGTATCTAAAGAGTAAAAACGGAACCCTGTTACTAATACTCCACTGTCTGTCCGTCCGTTGCCGTCCGTCTTCGTTGCCGGCTCTTGTCGGGGACGGTTGTGCGCTGAGTCCACGCCGCTCTGTGCCATTTTATTTTTAAATTTAATTGTGTTCGACAATCGGTCCCTCTCGTTTCGTCAAGGGGTAAATCCGTATCTCGCCCGCGGCCATATTGGTTTTCGAGCGAGAAACGCGATTCGCCGCTTGCGGGGAGGCTTCGTTCGCCCGAGCGCGTCCGAGCGCGCGCGAAGTGCGTTGAGTGCAAGTGCAAGTGCAAGTGTGGGGGTGGTTCTCGTCCTGTCGTTCGCACCAAACTTTGGTGTAAACTCTAAGTCGGTAACCTGTTCCCAGCATCTCGCAGTATACAGCGTTGTATTGTACGAGTAGTCTTCTTGCATCCACAATTTTTGTTAATTTTATTTTGTCCTGATTCGTGTTCATAACGTGTAATTGTTCTTGTTTTTGTTGATTTTGTTGTTATTATTTAAATTTGTAACTTTTTTTTTGGGACAGGAAATTTTCAATTACCTGTTCACAACATAGACTTATAAAATTTTTCCGTTTTGTGTTAACTCGTTCACAGCATAAATTTTTGTTTTATTAATTGGTCTGTTTCGTGTCTGTTGGGGGTGTTAGTGTACTTGTGTTACGTTTATTTTGATGTGCTTTTATTTTAATTTGTAACTTTTTTTTTTGGACTGAAAATTTTATTATAACTTGTTCACAACAGACACTTGTAAAATTTTTGCATTTTGTGTTAACTCGTTCGCAGCAAAAAATTTTGTTTTATAATTTGTCTGTTTCGTGTTTGTTAGGGGTGTTAGCGGAAGCGCTACGTTAACGAATCGTCGCGTTTACACGGCGTTGCGTTCCTGTAGCGTCATACACGCTTTAGCGTCTGGCCGGGATAGATGTCTGATCACGAGGATGGGGGCGGGGGGGAACTTCACCCCCCGCTCCTCGCTGGCACGTACGCCGCCTTCAGCGGCTGCGGCGGGATCGGCCAAACGGCCGTTAGCGTCGCCGGGCGAGAGCCAGCCGGCTCCAACTCGCGCGCGGATGCGCGGCCCGACGCCGTTAGCGGCTTCGGTTAAACGAGCAGTACCGTCGACGTCGGGAATGGTAGCCCCATCCTCGGCGCCGACGGCTACAGCTCCGGATACGTTAATGGCCGCTACCGTTATCACGGAGGGGGGGAAGTCGGATGGGCTACTGTGCGGGACTAGGGGGAAGATAGAGACGCTGGACAGCGTTCGACTATCCATCAAGAAAATTGTAGGGATCGCGTCGGGACCCGGGTCCAAGCTGAATAAGGCCGACATCGCTGCCATCTTTGGGCACGGCCAGGATGTATTGGGCCTCATGGCAGCTCTCGAGCTGCAGTGGGCGGAGGCAGAACACCGGGCCGAACGCGCCGAGCTGAAGCTGGCGGCGGCGCAGGTGCAGTGCGCGGTAGCGTCGGCCGACCGACCTAGGGTTAGTGAAGCGGGACCGACTAGTTTTGCAAGCGCGCTACGGATGGGGAAGAGTTCTGAGCCGATCCCGATCAACCCCAATAGGGGTCCGGTTTTGGCGTTTTACCCGAAGGAGGATGTTGCCGGTAACACCTCGGATACAACTAAGAAGGCTCTACAGGCGTCGGTGAACCCGAAAGACATCGCAGCGAAGATTGATAGGGTGCGCAGGGTCGGAAACGCGGGGATCTCTTGGTCCACACCAACTCGGCGGCATCAGCGGAGCGTCTCATGAAGGCAACTCCAGCCTCACTGAGGGTGGTCGAGCCGAAGAGGCGTAAGCCGCTGGTGGCGTTGATTAATGTGGACGGGGATCCCTTGTTCGAGTTCCTAATTGAGGAGGTATGGGCGCTTAATTTGGAGGAAGATCCGGAGTGGCCGCTTGACAAGGTGAAGGCAGAGATGAGGGGGCTGTTCAAGCGTTCGCGGAGGGGCAGTGCGTACAAAGAGACCACGTCGGTCTTTGAATGCAGCCCGCGGCTACGAGAGGCGCTAGTCCGACGTGGGACCCTCTACGTTAGCTGGCAGCAGGTGGAGGTGACGGACTACGTCGCGCTACGTGTAAGCGCTTCAAGCGCGAAAGCACGCACAAGACGGCGTCGAAGAGCTGTCCGGCGCGTAAGTACGCAGAGGAGCTGCTAGTCCAACAAATCCAATATGGATAGGTCGGCACTAAGAGTGGGTCAGCTGAATCTGGGTGGTGCAGCTATGGCCACGAGGGAGCTGCCCGCAATCGCGGAGTCACTCGGTCTGGATATTGTTCTAGTTCAAGAACAATATGTCATGGCCGGTGTGACAATCCAATGCGGGGAAAGCTCCAGAGCGGGCATTTACTTGCGCAACCGCTCCATACCGTGTGCCATGCTGCACCACCTCTCAACGGATTGGTGTGCTTCCATTTGGAGGAGTTGGACACGTATCTTGTCTCTGTTTACTTTCAGTACAGTGACAACATCGACCCACACTTACGGCAGCTGGAGAAAGTACTGGATCTCCTGAAAGGTAAGGCGGTTCTGGTGGGAGGGGATGTGAACACCCATTCCCCATTGTGGCACTCGCTACCCCGACACTACGTCGGTAGAGGCCACAACATAACCGACCGCCGAGCCAAGATGGAGGATCTCATTTACGGCCGCGGCCTCGAGGTGCATAACGTCAGCGGTGAGCTATTCACATTCAGCACATGAAACGGTGAGTCGAATATCGATGTTACCTTCAGTACGCGTGGCGTTCGCGTCCGCGACTGGAGAGTACATGATATTTCGTCGAGCGACCACCGTTTGATTTCTTACACCGTTGACCATCCGTGCACCAGTGCCGCGGTACGGAGTACAGTGCCAATCCATCCACGGCGCTTTAGGACGCGGGGGGGGGGGGGGGGGGTAAATTGGAGGAGCTTTGAGTCCACCATTCACGCGCGGGGCGGGTATGCTTCCCATGCACGAATGCGCGGAGAAGCTGAGCACCGCGTTCACGGAGCTCATTGAGCGTGCAGCAGAGGAGACGTTGGGGCGGGTTAGGCCTTCAGCCACAGATAGGGGGTATGAATGGTGGACTCCAAAGCTAGACAGACTACGACAGACTCACAACACACTGCGTAGAGCGTGGCAAAAGGTGAGAAAGGAGCAGGGCGCAATCGAGGCTGATGCTAGGGAAACATTTCACAGATCCAGAGCCGACTACAGATCGGCGATGGTCTCTGCTGAAATGGATTTCTTTCGGAAACTAGCGAACTCTGGCAACGACGATCCTTGGGGCCTAGCGTACAGGGAGGCGTGCAGGCGCGCTCGACCACCGGCGAATGTCGTGAACGGGACCAGCCTTCTGGGGTCAGCGGTGGGTGACACGGTCAGCTCTATGACCGCGCTCATGCACTCGCTGTGCCCGGACGATGATCCCGCGACCGACACCGACTACCATCGCCAGGTCAGAGTCGCAGCTGCCCTGATACCATCAGGCCAAAACTCCGATCCCATCAGCCACGACTCGTTAGGGGCGATCATCCGTTCCTTGCCGAACACATCCCCGGGGTTGGACGGTATTGAGGCCAAGATGTTAAAGCGTGTCTGGAGGGTAGCGGGGGTGGAGTTAACGTACGTTATGAACACGTGCGTTGTCGAGGGGGTGTTTCCTTCGGTATGGAAGGATGGGCGACTTCTTGTCCTGCCCAAAGGCAACGGGAGGCCAGCGACGGATCCCAAGGCGTACCGGCCGATTACGCTTCTTCCCGTGCTAGGCAAGGTTTTGGAGAGGGTGTTGCTCTGGAGCATCCCGGAGCTCACCCGGGGAATCTCCACCTGCCAGCACGGTTTCATGCCTGGGCGGTCGACAACGACGGCGTTGGTTGCGCTGATGGATGGGGTAGCGAATTGTGGCTCGAGGTACTTGCAGGCGGTCATGTTGGACATAAGTGGTGCCTTCGACAACGCTTGGTGGCCGATGATCATGGTCAAGTCCAAGCGCGGAAGTTGTCCCCCAAATATCTACCGATTGCTGGGGAGCTACTTCCGTGACCGCAGAGTGGCCATGATCACCGGCGATCGGGCGGTGTGGAAGACCTCCACCATGGGGTGCCCGCAGGGCTCGGTACTGGGCCCCACGCTTTGGAACGTGCTGCTGGACGACCTACTCAGCCTGCCTGTGCCAAACGGGGTGTCCTTCCTGGCCTATGCGGACGACGTGACGGTGTTGGTGGCGGGGGATGCTCGGAGGGAGATTGAGGAGAAAGGAGCGGCAGCGTTGAGACTGGTAGCGGAGTGGGGGGCCAGGAATAGGCTCAGCTTCGCTCCGACCAAGTCCCAGACCATCACCCTAAAGGGTAAATTTTTGAGGCCACCCCTGCTGAGAACCAACCCGTCCGAGACGTCAATACGCTCTGTCCAGGAGGCTAAGGTTCTGGGTGTGACTATTGACACGTCCCAGTCCTTCGCACCCCATGCGGCATCGATAGGTGAGCGGGCGTCCAACTGTTTCGGGAAGATGGCGCGTGTTTCGGCTAACACTTGGGGCATTAGGTACCGGGCGCTAAAGGTGCTCTATGGGGGCACTTATGTCCCAACACTGACATATGCTGCAAGAGTTTGGTACCATCGGGCCGGGGTTCATGTTG
This sequence comes from Hydriomena furcata, assembly GCA_912999785.1. Lineage (NCBI taxonomy): Eukaryota > Metazoa > Arthropoda > Insecta > Lepidoptera > Geometridae > Hydriomena > Hydriomena furcata. The sequence continues at coordinate 12,937,087 of OU538832.1, read as the reverse complement.
TTAGAAGTGTGCTTCTGCGCACACAACGTCCGTCGTTGATCCTACTATCTAAGGCATATCGGTCTACAAGTACAGCGGCATTGGCGGTACTGTCGGGGGCTCTGCCGGCGGACCTCGCGTTGGTTAGGGCGGGCAGGCGGCTCGCGGAGGTTGAGGGGCAGCCTAAGGAGGCACATCGCCGTATTCGCCGCAGGGTGAGTGAGGAGGTGTTGAGGACGAGGCAGGAGCGTTGGGCTGGCGAGACGAAGGGGCAGGAGCTCTTCGAGTTCTTTCCCGATGTGGGTGTAAGAATGGAGGCAACCTGGGTGGAGCCAGACTACGAGACCTCGCAAATTCTCACGGGTCACGGATGCTTCAGGAGCAGGTTATCGAATTTGGGTCTGTGTGAGACGAGCGCGTGCGTTTGCGGCGAGCGGGAGGACAGGAACCACGTGCTGTTTGAGTGCACGCACTACGACGATCTGCGGGGGGCACTGTTGGGGGGGATGACGCGTCCGGACGAACAGGAGGGGCCGATTTGGCATACGGACATCGTAGGCAGCGAGGCCAACTTCGGCAGACTCAAAAGGTTTGCTCGAGGTTGGCATGACAGGAGGCGGCTCGAGGAGATATAACTTATTTATTTACGTTTATTTTTATAAATTATATATTTACGTTTATTTATAATGGCATATAGACGGCACGCAGTGGAGCAGTATATATTTAGGTATATTTTTATGAATAACTAGCAGTCCGCCCCGGCTCCGCACGGGAGTAACGTATTATAACGATTTTATGGGTATTTTTTTACCCAGGTTACATTATCGAAGTTTTAATAGGAATCCCTATTTTTTTCAAACAATAAATGTAGCCTATTTTACTCAGAGATAATGTAGCATTCTAAAAGTAAACGATTTTTTGAAATATATCCAGTAGTTTTTGTATTTATTCCATACAAATATACAAAACATCTTTCCTCATAATAATATTAGTACCTATAGATTATTACACTCATAATAACTTTTGAATGGTATGGAATTTGGGAATGGTATATTTAAAAAAATAATTTACAGGTACTGATATGGCCTTGAAAATGAAGTGATTTTTTGGATAAGGATTAATACCCAGGTACGAATAATGTGGCCTAGTTTGTACAGGCGGCGTTACCATTGCATATTTTAACATGAAAAAGTAGTTATTGTGACATAACTGTAATAGTTGGACATAATTATGGTATTGCTGACTTATTTGTTAATATTGATGTAATCTTTAAAACTGCAGTTCATCACTTTGCTCTATTGTCAATAATTTCCGCAGCATACGCGATATAAAGATTTTTTTGGTTCTGGAACGAAGTTCCTTATCGCGCGTTGTGAAAGGGGGCTAGACGGAAAAAAATCTTACGAAAAGTTGGCGACACTTTTTTGCTATAGTATATCTATTAATATATATCTATTAATTGTGTCGAGGTCGAGGTCGAGGTGCAAGTGGAGGTCGAGATGGAGGTGGAGGTCGAGGTCGAGGTCGAGGTGGAAGTCGAGGTCGAGGTCGAGGTCGAGGTCGAGGTCGAAGTCGAAGTCAAAGTTGATTCCCCTTCCCTTGTCCCACGTTATTTTGTGAGAACTTCGTTCCATCCGGGTGTCCCTTGACACCTCTCAAGTTTTTTTATCACACGATGGGTTACATTATCGAAGTTTTCATACGGATCCCTAATAGTTAGACAAATGGTATTGTTGATTTATTTGTAGATATTGATGTCCTCTTTAAAACTGTATTACATTATTTTGCTCCATTGTCAATAATTTCCGCAGCATACGCGATAAAAAGATTTTTTTGGATTTTTTATCACACGTTGGGTTACATTATCGAAGTTTTCATACGGATCCCTAATATTTTATATTGACGGACTTTACACACAGCGCCATCTAGCCCCAAACTAAGCAAAGCTTGTACTATGGGAACCAGATAACTGATAGAATACGTATATACTTTTTTTTTTGTAAATAGGTACATACTTATTATACATATTAACACGCAGACACAGAACAAACATCTATGTTCATTACACAAATATTTGCCCTGGGTGGGGATCGAACCCACAACCTACAGCGCAGAAGGCAGAGTTACTACCAACTGAGCTGTGAGGCCAGTCAATAGTTAGACATATGGTATTGTTGATTTATTTGTAGATATTGATGTCCTCTTTTAAACTGTAGTACATTACTTTGCTGTATTGTCAATAATTTCCGCAGCATACGCGATATAAAGATTTTCTTGGATTTTTTTATCACACGTTGGGTTACATTATCGAAGTTTTCATACGGATCCCTAATAGTTAGACATATGGTATTGTTGACTTATTTGTAGATATTGATGTCTTCTTTAAAACTGTAATACATTACTTTGCTCTATTGTCAATAATTTCCGCAGCATACGCGATATAAAGATATTTTTGGATTTTTTATCACACGTTGGGTTACATTATCGAAGTTTTCATACGGATCCCTAATAGTTAGACTTATAGTATTATATTTTTTTTGTAGATATTGATGTTTTCTATAAAACTATAGTACATTACTTTGCTCTATTGTCAATAATTTTCGCAGCAAACGCGATATAAAGATTTTTTTAGGATTTTTTTCACACTGGGTTACATTTTCGAAGTTTTCATACGGATCCCTAACGTTTTTGAAAATACTATATAGCCTATGTCCATCAGGGATAATGTAGGATTCTAATGGTAAAAGATTTTTTTGAATCGGTTCAGTAGTTTCGGAGCCTATTCGATACAAACAAACAAACAAACAAACAAACAAACAAACAATCAATCAAATCTTTCCTCTTTATAATATTAGTATAGATTTATGTACGTACTAGCAGTCCGCCCCGGCTCCGCACGGGAGTAACGTATTATAACGATTTTATGGGTATATTTTTACCCAGGTTACATTATCGAAGTTTTAATAGGAATCCCTATTTTTTTCAAACAATAAATATGGCCTATGTTACTCAGAGATAATGTAGCATTCTAAAAGTAAACGATTTTTTGAAATATATCCAGTAGTTTTTGTATTTATTCCATACAAATATACAAAACATCTTTCCCCATAATAATATTAGTACCTGTAGATTATTACACTCATAATAACTTTTGAATGGTATGGAATTTGGGAATGGTATAATTAAAAAAGTAATTTACAGGTACTGGCCTTGAAAATGAAGTGATTTTTTAAGTAATTTACAGGTATATGGCCTTGAAAATGAAGTGATTTTTTGGATAAGGATTAATACCCAGGTACGAATAATGTGGCCTAGTTTGTACAGGCGGCGTTACCATTGCATATTTTAACATGAAAAAGTAGTTATTGTGACATAACTGTAATAGTTGGACATAATTATGGTATTGCTGACTTATTTGTTAATATTGATGTAATCTTTAAAACTGCAGTTCATCACTTTGCTCTATTGTCAATAATTTCCGCAGCATACGCGATATAAAGATTTTTTTTGTTTTTTTATCACACGATGGGTTACATTATCGAAGTTTTCATACGGATCCCTTATTAGGGATCCGTATGAAAACTTTAGTTAAACTATTGTTAGACAAATGGTATTGTTGATTTATTTGTAGATATTGATGTCCTCTTTAAAACTGTATTACATTATTTTGCTCTATTGTCAATAATTTCCGCAGCATACGCGATAAAAAGATTTTTTTGGATTTTTTATCACACGTTGGGTTACATTATCGAAGTTTTCATACGGATCCCTAATAGTTAGACATATGGTATTGTTGACTTATTTGTAGATATTGATGTCCTCTTTAAAACTGTAGTACATTACTTTGCTCTATTGCCAATAATTTCCGCAGCATACGCGATATAAAGATTTTTTTATTGCCAATAATTTCCGCAGCATACGCGATATAAAGATTTTTTTGGATTTTTTATCACATTTGGGTTACATTATTGAAGTTTTCATACGGATCCCTAATAGTTAGACTTATAGTATTATATTTTTTTTGTAGATATTGATGTTTTCTATAAAACTATTGTACATTACTTTGCTCTATTGTCCATAATTTTCGCAGCAAACGCGATATAAAGATTTTTTTAGGATGATTTTTTTCACACTTTGGGTTACATTTTCGAAGTTTTCATACGGATCCCTAACGTTTTTGAAAATACTATATAGCCTATGTCCATCAGGGATAATGTAGGATTCTAATGGTAAAATAATTTTTTGAATCGGTTCAGTAGTTTCGGAGCCTATTCGATACAAACAAACAAACAAACAAACAAACAAACAAACAAACAAACAAACAAACAATCAAATCTTTCCTCTTTATAATTATTCTTCTTCTCTTTATTCTCTTTTTAGTATTTGTTGTTCGAGCAGCAATAGAAATACATAATCTGTGAAAATTTCAACTGTCTAGCTATCATGGTTCATGAGATACAGCCCTGTGACAGACAGACGGACAGACGGACAGACGGACAGCGAAGTCTTAGTAATAGGGTTTCGATTTTACCCTTTGGGTACGGAACCCTAAAAACTAGCCAAGTCTCGATGGAGGTGCTTGTTTATCTCTAAAAAGTAATGAAATCTAGACAAAGGACAGGACCTGGTAACAGACAGACGGACAGCACCGCTGTCCGTCTGTCTGTTACCAGGCTTTATCTCGTGAACCGTGATAGCTAGACAGTTGAAATTTTCACAGATGATGTATTTCTCTAAAATCAGCATAAAATAAATATTTAAGTGAGACTCCCGTACAACAAACGTGATTTTTTTGCCGTTTTGATAATAGTACGGAACCCTTCGTGCGCGAGTCCGACTCGCACTTGGCCGGTTTTTTACAGAATGTTTTTGGTGGGATTTCATTTCTTTTTGTAGAAACGTGGGCTTATTGATATATTTTATTAGATTTTCTTATTTGACACAGTTTTTTGCAATGACAGTCGATTTTTTTATGTACCAATAGTAGAAGGGGGCATTACCATATCTCTAATACAGCTGAGACCAGCTGAGGGTTCTACATCAGATACTTCAGACCTTCGATTTTTGACATCAAATGAAGCGGCCCATCAAGTTGAATATTTTTTAAAGGCGGTATGTCGATCTCTAATAGTATATTATAATAGTTTGGTTAGGCTCTTGTGTTATCTAATCAGGGTCACCAGGTACTCCAGATCTTCGATTATCCTAGTTTTTATAGTTTTCCTTTTATGTGGCCATTAAACCCTAACTCTGTACCAAATTTCAGCTCTCTGAGTTTATGGGAAGTACTTGTTCTATTCTGATGATCATGAGTGAGTGAGTGAGTGTCTAAAATGCGAAACTTTGCTTTCGCTTAACTTTGGAACTAAATGACATACAGACTTGAAATTTTGGATTTTAAGTATGTGATTATAGCTTACTGGATGACGAAAATTTCTGCGATCTGGTATTATCCAGAGGTTCTCAAATAGGGGCCTGAAAATGCGGCGAAATGGTTCCTGTAAAGGATGGTACGGCAGTGTTTGCTTCGCGCTCGACTTGGCGGGGGCACTGCCGTGCCCCCCGATTTCAGTGCGCTTGTGAGCCTCAACCTGATTCAGAAGGAGTCATTCCGGGCCTTGAGGTATTTAAGTGATCAAATGCATAAAAATCTAAACGCGCTCAATACCCTGGATATTCCCACGACTGGTTGGAACCCATTAGTCATATTTTTGGTCTCAGCAAAGTTAGATCCTAAAACTAGTTTCAAATGGGAGGAACTCAAAGGGCGCTTATCGCACTTACCTACACTTATTGAATTCAAGGAATTTCTTGAGAATCGGGCTAATGTTTTAGAAACGGCCTATTGCAGCCGCAATAATAACAATAATAATTTTGAAAATAAAATAAATAATAATTCATATAAAGAAAATAAATTAAATGTAGAATCATTTACAGTTGCGGAAGGTTCGCACAAAAAGGCATGTCTCAAGGCACCCTATCCTACTCGATGCTAAGCATCACCTAACTAAACTTATAATGCGATATGAACACTTACGTCTATTTCACGCAGGTCCTGAGCTCCTCTTGTCGTCTGTTCGTGAGAGGTTCTGGCCACTAGGTGGTAGAAACCTAGCTCGTGCCGTCTATAAAAAATGTGTCGTCTGCTCACGTATGCGAGGGCAGACTTTACAGCCTAAAATGGGGGACTTGCCTAATGTGAGAATAAATCCCAACTTTCCTTTCAACTCATGCGGGATTGACTTTGCTGGACCCTTTTTTATTTCGTCAAAAAAAGGACGAGGTAATTGTGTAACAAAGGCCTATCTATGCGTCTTCGTATGTCTTGCCACTAAGGCCCTTCATTTAGAGGTAGTCAGTGACCTTACCACTGAAGCCTTCATATCCTGCCTACGCAGATTTGTGTCTCGTCGGGGCAAGCCTTATGTGATATATTGCGATAACGGCAAGAACTTTGTAGGCGCAAACAATGAGTTAGGTAAAGTTATGCGATCCAGCCGCCAAACAGTCTTAGATTACGCTGCTAACGAGGAAATTAAATTCATGTTTTCCCCTGCCTATTCACCTCATTTTGGTGGAATATGGGAGGCAGGAGTCAAATCTGCAAAATATCATTTAAAACGTATAGTAGGCAAAACCTCTTTAACTTTTGAGGAGTTGGCTACACTTTTCACACAAATAGAATCAATACTTAACTCCCGTCCTATTTCTCCTCTCTCGTCTGACCCTTCTGATCTCACTCCCTTGACTCCCGGGCATTTTTTGATCGGCCGCCCGCTGATGTCCGTACCTTCACTGCCAGTCAACACAGCGAGGCCCAATCGATACCAGCGCATCGAGCAAATCCGGCAGCAGTTTTGGGAGAGATGGCGTCGAGAATTCATGGCGGAGCTACAAAACCGCACTAAATGGAGAAAGGATCAAAACCCACTTCAAGTCGGAGACCTTGTCATACTAAAGGAGGACAATTTATCGCCGCTTCATTGGAAAATGGGACGCGTCAGCAAGCTATACGAAGGCAAGGACAAAATATGCAGAGTCGCTGACGTCTACACCACCCGAGGGACGGTGAAGAGGGCTGTCAACCGGATGTGCCTCGTGCCTTTGTCCGACCCGGATCCTGAGGAGCAATGATGAGAAGGTCTTCACTCAAGGTGCCTCTGCTTCAAGAAGCCCTTACTACTAGCTACGACTACTGTTAACATACTTGGAAGCACGCTTCCAACGCCGCGGAGGATGTCGACGCCAACTTCGTGACGTCACCCGAGAGCGGGGCATGGAGCCCGCCTCGCACCCCGCGCCCGCGCACCGCGCATCGAACAACATTCTGGAACCAGCCGGCGCGGCGAGCGCTTGCGTTATATTTAACTGTGCCTCGCGCCACGCATCCTAAATACATCATCACTACAGTATAAAGCAAAGTCGCTTTCCGCTTCCCGCGTCTGTATGTCTGTATGTATGTTGCTTATATCTTTAAAACTACACAACGGATTTTGATGCGGTTTTTTTTAATAGATAGAGTGATTCAGGAGGAAGGTTTATATGTATTAAACCCGTGCGAAGTCGGGGCGGGTCGCTAGTTAGTTATACTTCGCATACCTATGTACCAGTTATTAAAACCATAAAACCTTCAAGAGTCTTTCCATTACAAGACACCCAAGGAAAAGAAGATTACTTATTGAGTTTATTGAATATTGCTAAACTGTTCAGCTCTAGTTCATTAGTTCGTAGTTTTACTATACATTACCATTTCAAGGAGAAGTAATCCAGGTCACTGGTGATGTGAAACAAATTCTTCATGAATAATCTGATTTCCCGACCCGACTTCTTGCCATTGTTCCCATATTCAGAGCACAAGGGCGCGCGGGGGATAATAAGGCATAATGTAGCCTTCTTCATTAACTTCACTTGTCATCTGGTATTCCAAGGTTTGGCCTTTTCATTACTTTGTCATAATAATGGAAAATAGTTTTTTTATACGAGTATAAATCACCTTCACTTGGTAGTCGAGTCACATTCTAGCAATTTCGGTCTCCCTGAGGTTGTTTCAGAACGTGACCCACATAAAACTGGTAGTGGCATGGCCGATCGCATGGAAACTCGATTTATTGACCATAAATCATACCTGCCCCGTGCCGCCTAGCGAGCAGGCGGCATCGCCGCCAGACAACAATCAGATTCACTATCGATCATTCATTAGTCTTTGTTTACACGCAGTGAAAGTCACTTATTGCTCGTAGTTTGCGTCGTGTGATATATTTATTGGGCCTCTAGCCGGCACAATGTGTGGGAGAAGAGTCATGTCATGGGAGGACATGACTGCGTAACCTCCAAAAAGTGTCTCCTTATTAATGTAATTAGCATCTGCGGAGGTGTCTGTGGGCTTTATCTCATTACTAAATTCAGGCACAGCAAGTTAATGAAATTAACCTGTTGGAAGAATAAGGCGCAGGTCAGGACTTGGTCAACCGCGGCTCGCGTCATCTCTATATCTGCCCATCACACATCTGCATGAGTCCTGTCTTCCGCACCACAACAATTACTCAATCATACGAGAGTACGTAATGCTTTTAAAATTGTAGCGTACGTAATATTAAGCCGTTGACCAAATAAATAATTATGTTTGCTGTGTGGGTTGCTAATAGAATTAGTCCTATGAACTAACGACTGTTTTATGTGCTCATAAAAGTAAACTTTAGAATCCGAACCCACTGCTGACATTTTGTTAATACCTTTTTAATATTCATAACGTTTTCCCAGTACTCTCACCAAACTGGGGCGCAGCAAGTCTAAAATAAATACACACTTACCATTATATATTTTTTTTGTCCCTCGTCGTCTTCAAGGGTTGTGAGAGAGTGTAAGCCTGTTCCCTACGATCTTCCAGCACGTCACCATTTGTGTCGTCACGGCTGTGTGGCGTGGTGTGGGCGACGCTCGTACTTGTCTAAAATAGTGCAGCGACCGCGCGCCGGCCGCGACCCTGACCGTCATCATTTCTATTTATACACGTTCATCCATGTTACTAGGAAGGGACCATCCTCCAGCGCAGCGTCGCGCCAACTCGGAATGTACTAATTAATCATTAATTCAGCTGTCGATAACCGAAAACTGACCTCGATTCATTAACAATTTTATTCTCCAGTTCAACTAACGCACAAGTCTTGTCAATAAATACCAGAACGAATCCGTTAAATAGCTCTTTAAATAAACTCGCTCCACTCCACACCGATTCGTCGCGGTGTTGGTCAACTAAAAAAATGCGAGTGTTGTTGTCTGAAAAAAGCGTTAATATCGTGACTCCACTGGGTGACAAAAAACGGTCAATATAATTGATCGATGACTGCACCTTCTGTTCTGTAGAACCCATCAGAACAGTAAAATACATTTATAAATATATAAATATATATTTACTAATATAAATATATTAGTTTAAAAGAGTAGGTTACGTATGGTTTTGTGTGGCACCTACACGTTTCGTATCGTAAAATCGGCGGGTATCGGGTGTTGCTGCCGCAGCGGAAGCTCTGCCTGTAATTTCCGCAGTTGCGAGATATGAGACCACTTTTTGAGGAATGAATATTGGTACAACACTTTATGGCTTGCTGTGGTTGAAATATCATGTTTTCGTTCGGTGTTTGCAAAGTTTGCACAAGCTCTGCTAAAATTTAGACTAATTGTCTGCCATGAAAACCAGTACAAGCAGGGCTTTTTACAGGTTTATCTGGCAACTATTTGCAATCTTTTGAAGAGGTCCCATCCTGTCAATATCTTAGTGTTGTTTTCTTTGGTTTTAGGAAGCTGAGCTTAGCACGTGGACGGCCTTTCTGCACCGTGCTGTGGATGCCACCTACAACACGGAGATCGTCATCGACAACCTGCACAACATGATCGGTAAGGTTATATTATTCGACAAACGACCTCCAAGCTGCATGCGATCTCCATCGTAGGATATACCTATCGGCCTTGCCTTAAAAACTTCTTATTTTTCATGACACTGGTTTATTCATATTTCTTTTAAAGTGATATATAAAGAGTATGTTTAGATTATTTATAGCTTCTGGGTGATACCAACATGTAGGTTTTCATTTAAAACCAATATGTATTACAACGTACGAGCAGTTTCATACAATATAATAATAGTTTTCCATCTCATAACTCATAATCATAACTGAATGTAATCGATACGAACCTCCATTAATCTCGGTTTTCCTTCTTCTTTGCTTCGTCGTTTATTCTGAAGATACATAATATGAAATCCATTGTGCTGTACTGCTAGTTCAGCAATCAACAGGAAGAATGTAGGTTTTTTTCTAAATGTAAAACATAAATGGGATGGGAACTAGGCGGAAAATAGCCGAAAGATTTTCCTTTATTATTAATAGACGATCGTAACTTTTTATTTGTGTTAGAACATCGACTCTGTGTTGTTTATTATCGGTTCATGTGCGTGTCACGCGAGAACCGAGACAATGTAATACTTACTACCATAGTACGAGTATGTATGTACCTAGGGTGCACAGTTGTGTATGGCTTCTCGTCGGTTGCTAAGCGCCTTAAGGAATCTCTTCCGCACACGCCACACGGCTGAGCGGGTTCTTTGACCGATCACCCTATATTGTGGGGGTAGCATCGTTAAATATAGAAACAGTTGAGGAAAATTGATTGCTCCCTTTATAATATCAGCCAGTTCCGAAAAATCAAACGCAAACTGTTTTGGCATATTATCAAAGAGTTAAATAAATGAATATCAAATTAGTAGTATTATTTAATCAGTGAACTCTTGTGTCCAAAACCGAATAATGCTCTGAATCTGCTCTGCCTGTATAACATTCACGCAGCTGCGTCCCACAGTTCACGCATGAAATGAGTCTGACATTATTGTCATACATAGTGGTTTCACGCCGTACCCTCGAGCCTCGAGTGGTATGGCACGCGTCTTTAACTCTTTGAATCCACTACAAATGGGGGTTGTGCTCGTTTGGAAGCGATTCTGAAAGTCAGATTAACCATTCCTTGTATTATTATCCACTGGACCACTAGTAATGCTTCCCTACTACAACCTAGCTATAGTTATAACTCTGCAGTAAGTTGTAACGTCGATGAATCTAGTTACATTGATAGGTCCTGACTACATCAATTTCTCAGGCTTCATGGACTTTAATCGTCATGGCTTTCCTTTCACCACATTTTGAAGGAAAACCCCGATCATGTGTGCCACATGTATGTCCTATATTCAATTTCCTCATTACATACTAACCCGCTTATCGCTGTCACTGGGTGGAGCTCTCTGGAGAGCTATAAAGGTGAGACGGCGCCGAGTCATGTCTGTCAGGTCCCATAAAGGCGCGTTACGTAGGTACTTACATCTTGTTGTGTGCACGAGTAGGACTTTATTTATGTTATGGCGAATTCCGTTCTAGCGTAACATGCCTCATTTCATGACACTGCCTTTTAAACAGTAAATACGAGTACAAGGTGACTTTACGAAATATAAACGGTATCACTCAATATAATATCCTCTACGCATGGTTTTCGGTGTAACTTCAGACACATAAGGCTTAACACTTTATGGCCTAAGATGATAGCGATGGCGCGATTTGTGTATTCCAGATCTACGAGTTAGTGTTTTGCTATAGTACTTACGAGTACATGCCAAATACGATATGGTTATTTATTACATTTTCTTCCTTAAAGTGGTATAAAAAAAATCCTTTTGTTTGAGAGAATCGAGGTTATTATCATAATGCATAGTACTTCGTTGAATTTACTCTTCATGAATGGAAATATGGATGTCTGATAAAAAAAAAATCATTATATTGTCATGAATATATCGAATAGACCTATTAAATAAATAGTAGGATACTTATCGTGAGTGACACGACATCAAGTCTGTTCATATAGACGTGTCGTTACCCCAGTTTTATTTAGTTTACAGCCGTAAGCCAACTTAGGCAAGTGTAATTTGGGCGTCGGAAGTAATGCTGTAAGCAACGCGCGTGAGCCTAATCCTCCCTCATCTAGGTCGGGACAGGTGTGGGTGGGGGTGTCTCGTCGCGTCCCCGTGTTTGGAACTTTGTAATGAGTCTACTTTGTTCAGGGCTGAAGTAATAGGTTATTTTGTACTTGGGGTTAATACGACGCTGAAGTTACATCTGGGGCTTCGAGAAGCTTTATTAATTGCTATTATTTTTAAAAGTTTTGTTTCGGTGAGGTACCGAGCATCTACAGCTGTCAACCGCCGTAGGCCGTCCATAATGTTGGCTTCGTTTAAAGGGTAAATTTATTAGGGGCATTTACCCTCTGACGATCCGATCTGACTTTTAGAAACTACCTTGAATTAGTTGTATTTGACTTTCCAGCGGAGCAGCGTCGCTGCGTGAACGAGGTGTCAGCCAGCAGTGTGTTCACATCCATGTGCGGAGCGGAGAGCGGGGCGGGCGCAGAAGCGGAAGCGGAGGCAGGCGTGGAAGCGGAGGCGGTGAGTGACGTCACGCCTCATTCGCCTCTCGAGCTTCGAGCGCCTTCCGCCGCCTGCAGCACGCCCATCGCCAGAGACTAGTCTCTCGAAGGTCGACTACAACTATATTATTACGTTTAGTCGTCGAATTGGTTGTAAGGTGGCTATAAATGCAATCCGGAACTGCGCCCTTATACAATGCGTCAGGACAATTTGGCTATCATGATTATTATGTATCTTTTGTAAGGCTTGAAAAGTCAACAGAATATTTTGGCAGCCCTATTAGGCCGGATGTTGTTAGCGGCGTGCGACCGATGAAAGTAGGTGCTACTTTGTGTCCCATTCGAAATAGGCGTGAGGTGTTGGATGTATTGCGATGTTTCGGCTGAATGCAGCACTGGGGCACTTGGCCCTCGCGCCACAGACTCCGCAGCAGTTAGTACGGCAACTGGTCGGCTACTAGAATTGCTAGAAGCGGTATAAATAGCGGTGATGGACCGGTGTCTGTGCTCAAAGCCGCAACAGAACACCAGTAGGTATTGCTGCCTTCGCCTTCGCACATCTAAATTATATTTTTATGGATTAGAGATCCATCGACAGATGCGTCGGCCAACATGTTCCACTATTAATAGTGGTGCTTTCATCTCCACTACGTATCTATCGATAAGCGTCGCAGTTCGGACGCACGTTCAACAACTCTTCAAACGGGATAACATCTCGAGAGTACAAATGTTTGTGTGTTAAACACTGCCTTATCGCATGTGTTCAATTCGCGCAACGCCGAATTAAGTTCAACTTTCGATATCTTCTATTCGAGTAGCTCGAACGATTATTCTATTAGATAATAGTGAATTTAATCCGCTAAATGGTATAATGCGTTGTTATTATCTACTTTCAAAAGATCGTATTGTATTTAGAATAAATATTATCGAATATCGCGTACATAAAGATGTTTTTAATTCAACCGATGTTTGACCGTGTTTTAGTCACGTGGACTTGACAGGACATTGCCAAGAAATGGTCTTGTACGAAGTACTGCAATGCAATACTTACATAGCTTCAATTTACTAAAAGTTAAATGTAAAAGTAAAATGGACGCAATTAATTATGCTTAGTTACTCGTATTTAGTGCTTTTAAATCAATTAGTTATAACATTTGATGGAATATTTGTTTAATGAGTATGTAGGTAATAAATTTGTTATTATTAACATGCTTGAAGAATAACGAAAGAAAGTGGTGCCATCTGTACATGTAGTATACTTATGAACTTAAAGTTGCCTCAAGAAATCTCTCACTGCTCATAATATTAATCATATTAATAAAACAAAAAAGTGATGTAATTGTTAAAGATGTTGAATAGATAACCTACCGTGAGTGATACTTTGCTATCAGTTGTTCTGTACGGATGGCATCCGAGGTGTGTCGTGCTGCGTTTGCCTTTGTCGATGTAAAGTTTAGCTGAGGTTTTTGGATAATTTTACAATTATTACTTAGAAGTAACTAGTTAATATTTAGTGTAACATCTCAACAATCATAACAATCGATCTGATTGTGTGTGCGCATTGATGTGAGGAATTTACACGTTCGTATCTTACCATTATCCACGACAGCTAGCAATTATTGTCCGCCGAAGGCAAAAACCTACCAGGTGTAGCGCCTAGTCGTTTGACGAATCAGTTTGTAGCCGAAGTCGACCTAGTCGACTAGATGCTGAAGGCGGCAGTCAACCTATGTAAGTGAGCCTTTCTACTGCTCCCGGGAACTGCTGCCTGGTAAATCACGCAAATGTAGCGTAATTCCAAAACGGTAGCCAAGCCAATCACAGCACTATTTCTCTGTGTTGAAAGTCTGTCGAGGCTTGTATAATGTAAATGTAGGCGTGCATACTGAAAGCGGTGGACAAGGTAAGGTGAAAACGTTGCAAGTTCGCCACTGGAGATAGGAAAGATAGAAGAGCTAGTTTAGTAAAATAATATCAACTGTTTCTAATATAATACTTACTATTTTATCTTAGCGTTACAAACTTAGATATTTATCACAGTATTATATCACAATATTTGCATTTATAAAGCATATTTAATATGTATTTAATTCATTGTTAATGACTTGTAGAAATGTATTTAATATTTTATAGTATATTGAAAGTATACTCGGGTGTTGCCAAATTTTTCTTAGTCTATCGCCTGTCGGCGGATCGTGTCTCGTCTACCTCTATTTATACAAATATCTATTCTTCATCTATAATGGAGCTTTTGCGGCGTTCAATGTATTAGGTACGTAAAGTTGTTTGCATTCAGAGTGCGTTTCAGATCACTTTGTATTTAGGTGTGTTCTCTTTTTACTGCTACACACATACGCACAAAGGAGAAATGCTCAGAGCCTCCGCCATACAAACGTAACCTATATTTTTGTGTGGCTATGACGGTTCTGAGAATTAGAACCTTAAAATTTGTGAATATCAGAGCACCTCAGTTTAATTAAGACAACAAATAATCATTATTTTGCAAAAAAGAGAGTATTTTTCTAAATTGTTAAAAGCTTAAGAAGTGTTTGTGCATGAACATGAATTTGCGATATGTATATATTCGCAATGTGATATTCCAACGAAGCATATATACATACAAGTATAAATAAACGTTTGTTATGATGTACCTACTCGTACATTACGGGACCTTTTAATATTATTTGTGTTGTCGGAGCCGCATTCTATTGATGTATCTTAGCATGTTTACATAATATCGCTAAATTTGTAAAGCACTAATATGTACACGTTACTCGTATATTGAGAGAAATCAGAGTAGTTATAAGATGTCTGTAGCGATTTGATGTGGCACAAACTAAAGAGATAATTTCGTAAAATACGAACGTTCTTAGGTTTGTACGTACACGCTAAAGTAAAAATTAGTGTAAAATTTGAAATTAAATTTCTTTAATGGCGCAAATTAACCAATGCGCATTGTTTTAAAATGCTCTAGTATTAGATTCTTATTTATATAAGCTTTAATTATTCTAAAGGTGTGTCCAAGCACAGTGCAAGGTGCGCGGCAGCTACACGCGGCATTCGCAGGACACAAGTTTGCCGCGTGACTAGTTTAAACATGAAAGGCGGCTGTCGTCCAAACAGAGCGCGGCAAAACGCGCGCGGCCGCCGCGCTCAAATGCCGCGCCAATTTTTTTTCACACCTTTACAGGAAGTTTATTAATGTAGTCTAGGAACAAACACGGACTTAGAATCGAACCACGGACCTAGCATGTGACACTTTCTTGACATTAGATCCAGAAGAGCTATCACTCATGTAAACTTTTTGATCGCTATTGGACAAGCGTCAAATACCTATAAACGTTCGTATTTTATTTATTTTTTGGTTTAGCTTGTGCAAAATTACATCGACTTCATTTTAAGTTTAAAAGCTTCTGTTCAAACACTGACTGTACACTTTTACATACTTTTACCAGATATTAATTATTTTTTATTACGATTATAGTATCAAATCTTTGTATTGATATTACAAAATTACAAAATTATTGTAAAATATCTGGTTCATTTTCAATAGATATAATACCAATTTGCATCACAGATAAAAAGTTAATTTTATTTGATCGTTTTATAAAGTTTTGTCGTCTTGCAATTGAAGCTGTATTTGTTATATTTACTATAGATGTAGATAGTCGTTAATACCTAGATAAACTTATATGTTAAACCCCTATACCACTACTCACTGCCAACTTATACAACTCCCAAGATTGTGTTCAGTAAGCTCCTCATAATATCGGTACTCCGTTGCAATCAGTCTAGGTTAGGTACCATTCGTGACTACTAACGTGATGTTGTGTGAACTCATTTGTAAGACTACAAAATGAGTTCACACAACATCTCCGTTCCCCCCCCCCCCAAAGTCAAGCAATAAAGCGGCACGGCCGTACCATCTTTTTTTCGAAGCAGTTCAGGTCATTTTTAACCCCCTATAACTTCGTTGTGGATAAAACTAGAAGCCTCAATTTTCAGTAACCAAGCAGGCATTACCTATATAAACACGGTATATTTCAAATTTCATTCAATTTGAACCAGCAGTTTAAGAATTATAACATGTCAAAGTTTCTTATTTTGTCACTCACTCAGCATAAACTAGACCGATCATCAAAAGTTTAAGGCACTTCTAGCATCATTCTAGCATAGTCATCATAACACTTCTAGCATAGTCATTGAAGCTTCAAATTTGGAATGCAATTAGTGTTTAGTGTAAAAATCCTAAAAAAAACGAGTCGGACTCGCGCACGTAGAGTTCCGTACCATTATTTATAAATCACGTATGTTGTATAGGAGCCCCATTTAAATATTTATTTTATTCTGTTTTTAGTTTTTGTTGTTATAGCGGCAACATAAATACATCATCTGTGAAAATTTCAACTGTCTAGCTATAATGCTTCATGAGATACAGCCCTGTGATAGACAGACGGACAGACGGATGGACGGACAATCCCTCCAACCACCCATGGTCCTACCAACCTTGCGGTTATACGGACCGAAACTGCGAGCGATGAAACCGCACAAGTGCGGTACATCAATACAATACAATACAATATAATAATACATAATACATAAACAATATACCTAAATAAATACTGCTCCACTACGTGCCGTCTATATGCCATAATAAATACACGTAAATATATAATTTATATGAATAAACGTAAATAAATAAGTTATATCTCCTCGAGCCGCCTCCTGTCATGCCAACCTCGAGCAAACCTTTTTGTCATGCCAACCTCGAGCAAACCTTTTTGTCATGCCAACCTCGAGCAAACCTTTTGAGTCTGCCGAAGTTGGCCTCGCTGCCTACGATATCCGTATGCCAAATCGGCCCCTCCTGTTCGTCCGGACGCGTCATCCCCCCCAACAGTGCTCCCCGCAGATCGTCGTAGTGCGTGCACTCAAACAGCACGTGGTTCCTATCCTCCCGCTCGCCGCAAACGCACGCGCTCGTCTCACACAAACCCAAATCTGATAACCTGCTCCTGAAGCATCCGTGACCCGTAAGAATTTGCGAGGTCTCGAAGTCTGGCTCCACCCAGGTGCCTCCATCCTTACACCCACATCGGGAAAGAACTCGAAGAGCTCCCGCCCCTTCGTCTCGCCAGCCCAACGCTCCTGCCACGTCCTCATCACCTCCTCACTCACCCTGCGGCGAATAAGGCGATGTGCCTCCCTAGGCTGCCCCTCAACCTCCGCGAGCCGCCTGCCCGCCCTAACCAACGCGAGGTCCGCCGGCAGAGCCCCCGACAATACCGCCAATGCCGCAGTGCTCGTTGACCTGTAAGCCTTTGACAGAAGAATCAACGCCGGACGCTGCGTGCGCAGAAGCACACTCCTGACCACCTGAACCCCAGCCCGATGGTACCAGACCCTTGCAGCATACGTCAACGTCGGAACATAAGTGCCCCCATAGAGCACCTTTAGCGCCCGGTACTTTATCCCCCAAGAGTTTGCGGAAACTCGCGCCACCTTCCCAAAACAGTTAGACGCCCTCTCGCCTATCGATGCCGCGTGGGGTGCGAAGGACTGGGACGTGTCAATAATCACACCCAGAACCTTAGCTTCCTGGACAGAGCGTATCGATGTCTCGGACGGGTTGGTTCTCAGCAGGGGTGGCCTCAAAAACTTGCCCTTCAGGGTCATCGTCATAGACTTGGTCGGAGCGAAGCTAAGCCTATTACGGGCCCCCCACTCCGCTACCAGCCTTAACGTTGTCGCTCCCCTCTCCTCTATCTCTCTCCGAGCATCCCCCGCCACCAACACCGTCACATCATCCGCATAAGCCAGGAACGACACCCCGATAGGCACCGGCAAGCTGAGAAGGTCGTCTAACAATACGTTCCACAACGTGGGACCCAGTACCGAGCCCTGCGGGCACCCCATGGTGGAAGTCTTCCAAAATGCTCGATCGCCGGCGACCATGGCCACTCTGCGGTCGCGGAAGTAGCTCCCCAGCAATCGGTAGATATTTGGGGGACAACTTCCGCGCTTGGACTTGACCATGATCATCGGCCACCAAGCATTATCGAAAGCGCCACTTATGTCCAACATAATCGCCTGCAAGTACTTCGAGCCGCAGTTCACCACCCCATCCATCAGCGCAAGCAACGCCGTCGTCGTCGACCGCCCAGGCGTGAAACCGTGCTGGCAGGTGGAGATTCCCCGGGTGAGCTCCGGGATGCTCTTCCACCATGGGATGCCCTGCGGGCACCCCATGGTGGAAGTCTTCCAAAATGCTCGATCGCCGGCGACCATGGCCACTCTGCGGTCGCGGAAGTAGCTCCCCAGCAATCGGTAGATATTTGGGGGACAACTTCCGCGCTTGGACTTGACCATGATCATCGGCCACCAAGCATTATCGAAAGCGCCACTTATGTCCAACATAATCGCCTGCAAGTACTTCGAGCCGCAGTTCACCACCCCATCCATCAGCGCAAGCAACGCCGTCGTCGTCGACCGCCCAGGCGTGAAACCGTGCTG
This sequence comes from Hydriomena furcata, assembly GCA_912999785.1. Lineage (NCBI taxonomy): Eukaryota > Metazoa > Arthropoda > Insecta > Lepidoptera > Geometridae > Hydriomena > Hydriomena furcata. The sequence goes on along the minus strand of OU538832.1, from coordinate 12,918,133 downwards.
GCAGGTGGAGATTCCCCGGGTGAGCTCCGGGATGCTCCAAAACCTTGCCTAGCACGGGAAGAAGCGTAATCAGCCGGTACGCCTTGGGATCCGTCGCTGGCCTCCCGTTGCCTTTGGGCAGGACAAGAAGTCGCCCATCCTTCCATATCGAAGGAAACACCCCCTCAACAACGCACGTGTTCATAACGTGTGTCAACTCCACCCCCGCTACCCTCCAGACACGCTTTAACATCTTGGCCTCAATACCGTCCAACCCCGGGGATGTGTTCGGCAAGGAACGGATGATCGCCCCTAACGAGTCGTGGCTGATGGGATCGGAGTTTTGGCCTGATGGTATCAGGGCGGCTGCGACTCTGACCTGGCGATGGTAGTCGGTATCGGTCGCGGGATCATCGTCCGGGCACAGCGAGTGCATGAGCGCGGTCATAGAGCTGACCGTGTCACCCACCGCTGACCCCAGAAGGCTGGTCCCGTTCACGACATTCGCCGGTGGTCGAGCGCGCCCGCACGCCTCTCTGTACGCTAGGCCCCAAGGATCGTCGTTGCCAGAGTTCGCTAGTTTCCGAAAGAAATCCATTTCAGCAGAGACCATCGCCGATCTGTAGTCGGCTCTGGATCTGTGAAATGTTTCCCTAGCATCAGCCTCGATTGCGCCCTGCTCCTTTCTCACCTTTTGCCACGCTCTACGCGGTGTGTTATGTGTCTGTCTCAGTCTGTCCAGCTTTGGAGTCCACCATTCGTATCCCCCTGTCCGTAGCTGAAGGCTTGACTCGTCCTAACGTCTCCTCCGCTGCACGCTCGATAAGCTCCGTGAAGGCTGTGCTCAGCTTCTCCGCGCTTTCGTGCATGGGTAGTCTACCCGCGCGCGCATGAATGGTGGACTCAAAGCCCCTCCAATTTACCCCCCCCCCCCCCCCCCCCGCGTCCTAAAGCGCCTTGGATGGATTGGCACTGTACTCCGCACCGCGGCACTGGTGCACGGATGGTCAACGGTGTAGGAAATCAAACGGTGGTCGCTCGACGAAATATCATGTACTCTCCAGTCGCGGACGCGAACGCCACGCGTACTAAGGTAACATCGATATTCGACTCACCGTTTGATGTGCTGAACGTGAATAGCTCACCGCTGACGTTATGCACCTCGAGGCCGCGGCTGTAGATGAGATCCTCCATCTAGGCTCGGCGGTCGGTTATATTGTGGCCTCTACCGACGTAGTGTCGGGGTAGCGAGTGCCACAATGGGGAATGGGTGTTCACATCCCCTCCCACCAGAACCGCCTTACCTTTCAGGAGATCCAGTACTTTCTCCAGCTGCCGTAAGTGCGGGTCGATGTTGTCGCTGAACTGGAAGTACGTAGAGATGATGTATGTGTCCAACTCTTCCAAATGGAAGCACACCAAGTGGTCCGTTGAGAGGTGGTGCAGCATGGCACACGGCATGGAGCGGTTGCGCAAGTAAATGCCCGCTCTGGAGCTTTCCCCGCATTGGATTGTCACACCGGCCATGACATATTGTTCTTGTACTAGAACAATATCCAGACCGAGTGACTCCGCGATTGCGGGCAGCTCCCTCGTGGCCATAGCTGCACCACCCAGATTTACCTGACCCACTTTTAGTGCTGTCCTATCCATATTGGATTTGTTGGACTAGCAGCTCCTCTGCGTACTTACGCGCCGGACAGCTCTTCGACGCCGTCGTCGTGCGTGTCGTGCGTGCTTTCGCGCTTGAAGCGCTTACACGTAGCGCAGCACAAGAGGGTGGCATCGCACTTGTCCGAGCGGTGACCAGTCTCCCCACACTTACCGCAGGTTTCCACCTGCGCCCTACAAAATTTTTCCGGGTGCCCGTACTGCTGGCACTTGTTGCAGCACGTTACCTGGACGTAGTCCTCCACCTCAACCTGCTGCCAGCTGACGTAGACGGTTCCACGTCGGACCAATGCCTCGCGTAGGCTCGGACTACATTCGAATACGCACGTTGTCTCCTTGAAGGCGCTCCCTTTCCTCGACTTCTTGAAGAGTCCCTTCAGGCCCCCCCGTACCTTCTCCAACGGCCATTCCGGGTCGTCCTGGAGATTTAGGGCCCACACTTCCTCGACAAGGAACTCAAACGAGGGATCCCCGTCCACGTTCCTCAGTGCCACCAGCGGTTTACCCCTCTTAGGCTCTACCACTCTCAGTGAAGCTGGAGCGGCCTTCATGAGGCGCTCCGCCGATGCCGCCGAGTTGGTGTGGACCAGGATCCCTGCATTGCCGACCCTACGCACCTTTTCTACTTGAAGAGCGATTTCCCGCGGGTTAACGCACTTCTGAAGTACCTCCCTGGTGCTGTCCGAGGTGTTGCCGGCTACCTCTTCCCTGGGGTAAAACGCGAGTACTGGCCCCCGGTTGGGGTTTATCTGGAGTGGCTCGGCACTCTTCCCAGTCCTGAGCATTCCCGCGTAACTAGCTTGCGCCTTTGAACTGACGAACGGACAATCCCTCCAACCACCCATGGTCCTACCAACCTTGCGGTTATACGGACCGAAACTGCGAGCGATGAGACCGCACAAGTGCGGTACATCACTCTACAAATGTTTCCCTAAGCACTGTCCCGTCACTCTCCCCCTTCTGGGGCATGACAAACACGAAAACGGACTTCATTGCCGGCCGACTGCCCAGCTCCGTACGCTCCATGTCCCTCCCGTTCCCAAATCTGCTGGATCCAACGATCTCTTTTCATATACGTACATAAATTATTCATATAAATATACCTAAATATATACTGCTCCACTGCGTGCCGTCTTTATACCATAATAAATAAACGTAAACATATATTTCATAAGTGTAAACTTAAACAAATATCATTATACTTCTTCGAGCCGTCTCCTGTCGTGCCAACCTCGAGCAAACCTTTTGAGTCTGTCGAAGTTGGCAGCGCAGCTCACCAGGTCTGTGTACCAAATAGGTCCCTCCTGCTCGTCCGCACGTGTAATTCCCCCTAGCATTACCCCCCGCAAGTCAGTGTATGTCACGCACTCGAAGAGAATGTGGTCCCTATCCTCCTCGCTCTCGCCACACCCGCACGCACCAGACTCGTTGAGCCCCAGATCAGACAGTCTCTTTCTAAAACACCCGTGTCCGGTCAGAATTTGAGACGTAACGTGGTCCGGTTCGACCCAAGATGCCTCCATCCTAACCCTGATGTCTGGGAAAAATCTGAAGAGATCCCGGCCCTTTGTGTCGCTCGTCCAACGCTCCTGCCACTGCTGCAACACTTCCTCATTCACCCTGCGGCGAATGGCGGGTGAATAAGGCGGTGTGACACCCTCGGCTGCCCCTCTACCTCCGCGAGCCACCTGCCCGCCCTAACCAACGCGAGATCCGCCGGCAGAGCCCCCGACAATACTGCCAATGCCGAAGTACTGGTCGAACGGTACGCCTTGGAGAGCAAGACCAACGCCGGACGCTGCGTGCGCAGAAGCACGCTCTTCACCACATGCACCCCAGCCCTGTGATACCAAACCCTAGCAGCGTAAGTTAGTGTTGGGACATATGTGCCCCCATAGAGCACCTTTAGCGCCCGGTACTTTACGCCCCAAGTGTTTGCTGAAACACGCGCCATTTTACCGAAACAGTTGGACGCCTGCTCACCTATCGATGCCGCGTGGGGTGCGAAGGACTGGGACGCGTCAACTATCACACCCAGAACCTTAGCCTCCTGGACGGAGCGTATAGACGCCTCGGACGGGTTGGTTCGCAGCAGGGGTGGCCTCAAAAACTTACCCTTAAAGGTCATCGTTAGGGACTTGGTCGAAGCGAAGCTGAGCCTATTCCTGGCCCCCCACTCCGCTACCAGTCCCAACGCTGCCGCTCCCTTCACCTCGATCTCCCTCCGAGCATCCCCCGCCACCAACACCGTCACGTCGTCCGCATACGCCAGGAAGGACACCCCATCTGGCACAGGCAGGCTAAGCAGGTCGTCCAACAGCACGTTCCACAGCGTGGGTCCGAGCACCGAGCCCTGCGGGCACCCCATGGTAGAGGTCTTCCACACCGCCCGATCACCGGTGACCATGGCCACTCTGCGATCACGGAAGTAGCTCCCCAGCAATCGGTAGATATTTGGGGGACAACTTCCGCGCTTGGACTTGACCATGATCATCGGCCACCAGGCGTTATCGAAGGCACCGCATATGTCCAACATAACTACCTGCATGTATTTGGAGCCACAGTTCTCTACCCTATCCCTCAGAGCTAGCAGCGCCGTCGTGGTCGACCGTCCAGGCATGAACCCATGCTGGCTGGTGGAGATTCCCCGGGTAAGCTCCGGAATGCTCCAGAGCAACACCCTCTCCAAAACCTTGCCTAGCACGGGAAGGAGTGTTATTGGCCGGTACGCCTTGGGATCTGTCGCTGGCCTCCCGTTGCCTTTGGGCAGGACAAGTAGTCGCCCATCCTTCCAAACTGAAGGGAAAACCCCCTCGGCCACACACTTGTTCATGACGTAGGTAAACTCCACTCCCGCTACCCTCCACACACGCTTCAGCATCTTCGCCTCTTCCGTCTAAACCCGGTGACGTATTCGGCAACGACCGAACTATGCCGCCTAGCGACTCGTGGCTTATGGGTTCAGAGTTACGGCCTGATGGTATCAGGGAGGCAGCGACTCTGACCTGGCGATGGTAGTCGGTGTCGGTCGCGGGATCGTCGTCCGGGCACAGCGAGCGCATGAGCGCGGTCATTGAGCTGACCGTGTCACCCGCCGCTGAGCCAAGAAGGCCGGTCCCGTTCACAACATTCACCGGTGGTCGAGCGCGTCCGCTAGCCTCCCTGTACGCAAGTCCCCAGGGATCGTCGTTGCCGGAGTTTGCCAGTTTTCGGAAGAAATCCATCTCAGCAGACTCCATAGCCGATCTATACTCGGCTCTGGATCTGTGGAACGTTTCCCTGGCTTCAGCCTCGATTGCGCCCTGCTCCTTTCTTACCCTCTGCCACGCCCTACGTAACGCGTTGTGTGACTGTCTCAGCCTATCGAGCTTCGGAGTCCACCACTCATACCCCCTGTCCGTAGTTGAGGGTCTGACTAGCCCCAACGAATCCTCCGCTGCACGCTCGATGAGTTTCGTAAAAGCAGCACTCAGCGCTTCGGCACTTTCGTGCATTGGTAACCTACCCGCGCGCGCGTGAATGGCGGACTCGAAGCTCCTCCAGTTCGCCCCCCCCCCCGCGTCCTAAAGCGCCGTGGATGGATTGGCACTGTACTCCGTACCGCGGCACTGGTGCACGGATGGTCAACGGTGTAAGAAATCAAACGGTGGTCGCTCGACGAAATATCATGTACTCTCCAGTCGCGGACGCGAACGCCACGCGTACTGAAGGTAACATCGATATTCGACTCACCGTTTGATGTGCTGAATGTGAATAGCTCACCGCTGACGTTATGCACCTCGAGGCCGCGGCCGTAAATGAGATCCTCCATCTTGGCTCGGCGGTCGGTTATGTTGTGGCCTCTACCGACGTAGTGTCGGGGTAGCGAGTGCCACAATGGGGAATGGGTGTTCACATCCCTTTCAGGAGATCCAGTGCTTTCTCCAGCTGCCGTAAGTGTGGGTCGATGTTGTCACTGTACTGGAAGTACACAGAGACAAGGTACGTGTCCAACTCTTCCAAATGGAAGCACACCAAGTGGTCCGTTGAGAGGTGGTGCAGCATGGCACACGGCATGGAGCGGTTGCGCAAGTAAATGCCCGCTCTGGAGCTTTCCCCGCATTGGATTGTCACACCGGCCATGACATATTGTTCTTGTACTAGAACAATATCCAGACCGAGTGACTCCGCGATTGCGGGTAGCTCCCTCGTGGCCATCGCTGCACCACCCAGATTTAGCTGACCCACTCTTAGTGCTGTCCTATCCATATTGGATTTGTTGGACTAGCAGCTCCTCTGCGTACTTACGCGCCGGACAGTTCTTCGACGCCGTCTTGTGTGTGCTTTCGCGCTTGAAGCGCTTACACGTAGCGCAGCACAAGAGGGTGGCATCGCACTTGTTCGAGCGGTGACCAGTCTCCCCACACTTACCGCAGGTTTCCACCTGCGCCCTACAGAACTTTTCCGGGTGCCCGTATTGTTGGCACTTGTTGCAGCAAGTAACCTGGATATGGTCGGCCACCTCGACCTGCTGCCACCCGACGTATACCGAACCGCGACGGACTAATGCCTCGCGAAGGCTCGGACTGCATTCGAAGACCGCGGTGGTCTCCTTATACGCACTGCCCTTCCTTGACTTTTTAAAGAGGCCCTTCATCTCTCCCTTCACTTTCTCCAACGGCCACTCCGCGTCGTCCTGCATGTTCAGCGCCCACACTTCTTCAACGAGGAACTCGAATGAGGGATCCCCGTCCACATTCCTCAGCGCCACCAGCGGTTTACGCCTCTTAGGCTCCACCACTCTCAGTGAAGCTGGAGCGGCCCTCATGAGGCGCTCCGCCGATGCCGCCGAGTTGGTGTGGACCAGGATCCCTGCGTTCCCTACCCTACGCACCTTGTCTACTTGAAGGGCGATATCCCGCGGGTTCACGCATTTTTGCAATTCCTCCTTTGTGCCGTTCGATGTATTCCCGGCCGCTTCCTCTTAACGCTAACACCGGACCCCGGTTGGGGTTGATGTGGAGTGGCTCGGCACTCTTCCCCGTCCTCAGCATACCCGCGTAGCTGTTCTGCACCATTGTGTTGGCCTGTGGACGATCCGCCGTTGCTACCGCGCACTGGACCTGCGCCGCCGTCAATTTGAGCTCGGCCCGCTCGGCCCGATGCTCCGCCTACGCACACTGCAGCTCTAGTGCCGCCATAAGGCCCAGGACGTCCTGGCCATGGCCAAAGATAATGGCGACGTCAGCCTTGTTCAACTTTGAGCCCGGTCCCGAGGCGATTCTCACGATCTTTTTGATAGCAGCTCGGACGCTATCGAGCGTCTCGAGTTTACTCCTAGTCCCAGTCACGAATCCGTCCCCTCTACCTCCCACAGGTTCTGCCGCAGCATGAGCGACCAATGATTCCGACACTGCCGAAGTAGCCGGCGCCGAGGACGGAGCGACCATCCCCGACGTTGACGGGACTGCCCGTTTTGCGGTTGACGGTGGTACCGGACCGCGTGTGCGCGCGCGAGTTGGAGCCGGTTGACTCTCGCCTGGCGAAGCCAACGGGCGCTTTGCCGACGAAGCTACTGCCCCCGAGGGCGGAGTTCGCGCCAACGAGGAGCGGGGGGTGAAGTTCCCCCCGCCCCCGTCCTCGTGATCTGACATTACTCAAACCGTGCTCTACGATACCGTACGAATTTATATAACGATACGCGACGAAACAACACAGAGACATGCGAAGCCACACAACGTTAGCGCAACGGGAGCTAGAATCTATCCTACAACACAAAGAAAACGTATAAACAAAAAATACAAAACGGTGACACGAACAAGATAATACGGACAAAAAATACAAATGAATGACGCGAACAAGATAAAATGGACTTAGAAAAATTACAAACAAATGATGTGAACAAGTTACTAGGGACTTAGAGAATTTACGATTTGATGTTGCGAACAGGTTACAAGGGACTTAAAAAAAATTTTAAAGACGATCCGACAAGACACGAACAGGTAATAACACTTATTACAAAACAAACAAAAAAAGAACCGACGAATACACAAAATCCAATTAGCACCGTGCAGCGCTGTATACCAATACAGGCTGTTGTGAACAGGTTATAGGACTCTGTTCACCAACTCGACGCGAGCGGAAAGGCAGGACCCACACACTCGCTGTGACACTACACGACACTACACTGCACTTGCACTTCGCGCGCACTCGGTAGCGCTCGGACGCACTCGGACGGATGAAGGCCCCCCGCAAGCGGCGAATCTCGTTTCTCGCTCGAAAACCAATACGGCCGCGGGCGAGATACGGATTTTCCACTTGGCGAAACGAGAGGGACCGATTTTGAACACAATTAAAATTTAAAAATAAAATGGCACAGAGCGGCGTGGACTCAGAACACAACCGTCCCCGACAAGAGCCGGCAACGAAAGTGTGTGTGCGTGACGAACGGACAGTGGAGTATTAGTAACAGGGTTCCGTTTTTACTCTTTAGGTACGGAACCCTAAAAAGTAGGGCTATCTACAAAAATAAATGAGATGCCATCAAAAACATAACTTGTAAACTGTCGGTTAATTTATTCAGTCCCTACTTTAAGGGTCCTTCTGACTTATGTTATTACGTAATTAGCTAACATTTACGTAATAACTTAAGACAGAAGGACCCTTAAAGTAGGGACTGAATAAATTAACCGACTTGGTATTACATGGATCTCACAACTTTTTACGGTAGAAGAACTGAGTTGCGTTGCGAGACTTGGCTTTTTTTACAAGTTATGTTTTTGATGGCATAACTATTGTCCAGCAGTGCGGATGTGATAGACAGACGGACAGACGGATGGACGGACAATCCCTCCAACCACCCATGGTCCTACCACCACGTCGGGAAATAACTCAGAGCTCTCGCCCCTTGGCTTCGCTAGCCCAGCGATCCTACCAAATACTTCCTCATTCACCCTGCGGCGAATGAGGCGGTGCGTCTCCCTAGGCTGCCCTTCAACATCCGCGAGCCGCCTGCCCGCCCTAACCAACGCGAGGTCCGCCGGCAGAGCCCCCGACAATACCGCCAATGCCGCTGTACTCGTAGACCTATATGCTTTTGATAGTAAAATCAACGCCGGACGTTGTGTGCTCAGAAGAACACTCCTAACCACGTGAACCCCGGCCCGATGGTACCAAACCCTCGCAGCGTACGTCAAAGTCGGAACATAAATGCCCCCATAGAGTACCTTTAGCGCCCGGTACCTTATGCCCCAAGCATTTGCGGAAACACGCGCCACCTTTCCAAAACAGTTAGACGCCCGCTCGCCTATCGATGCCGCGTGGGGTGAGGTGAAGGACTGGGACGTGTCAATAATCACACCTTAGCTTCCTGGACAGAGCGTATCGACGTCTCGGACGGGTTGGTTCTCAGCAGGGGTGGCCTCAAAAACTTGCCCTTCAGGGTCATCGTCATCGACTTGGTCGGAGCGAAACTGAGCCTATTTCTGGCCCCCCACTCCGCTACCAGCCTTAACGCTGCCGCTCCTCTCTCCTCTAACTCCTTCCTCATGGTATTGATTCCGGATATCCGTTCGTTCTGCGTTCGGTCGCGCGTGCGTGCGCGAGTTGGTGCCAGTTGACTCTCGCCCGGCGAAGCTAACGGTCGCTTTGCCGATGCCGACGTAGCTATTACGTAATTAGCTAACCTTTACGTAATAACTTAAGACAGAAGGACCCTTAAAGTAGGGACTGAATAAATTAACCGACTTGGTATTACATGATCTCACAACTTTTTACGGTAGAAGAACTGAGTTGCGTTGAGAGACTTACCCTTGCGTTGAGGGCTTTTTAGGGTTCCGTACCCAAAGGGTAAAATCGGAACCCTATTACTAAGACTTCACTGTCCGTCTGTCCGTCCGTCCGTCCGCCCGTCCGTCCGTCCGTCCGTCCATCTGTCTGTCTGCCACAGGGCTGTATCTCATGAACCGTGGTAGCTAGACAGTTGAAATTTTCACAGATTATATATTTCGGTTGCTGCTATAACAACAAATACTAAAAACAACAACAAACGTGATTTTTTTGCCGTTTTTTAAAGCAAATGGTACGGAACCCTTCGTGCTCGAGTCCGACTCGCACTTGGCCGGTTTTTTTACAAGTTATGTTTTTGATGGCTCACGTTTTTACAAACTGTATGCCTGCGGGTTTCGCTCCACATTCCAGAGTCTACTTATTTTGTGTACAATTGACCTTAAATAAAATAAAATAAAAATGTGAGTATTTTACAACAATGTTTTATTATTAAATCATATCCTAATTTACATTAACTATGCATATTCCTATAAAATATAAGGAATATAACTCTATGTATCGAAGTCAGACTCATGTTGGCAAGCTTGCGCGCGCACTGCGTTCATATGCTGGCAGAGCGTAAATTATTTCATCATTTTCACGAATATCTTTTATTTTTACAAAACCCAAATATATATTTGTAAAACATGGAATATAGTAGTAGATATAATTTCATTTCCTAATTGTACAGGAATACTGTTTGTAACTTACGCTAAGAAACGGCTCTTATAACAAAATGATGGTGGCTGTTTATTATATACTGACTACATAATAATATACAATAGGTAGGTACAAGCAGTAACTTACCGCAATATTATTTAACGAGCTTTAGAAAATACAGCATTTAGAGCGTCGTCACAGTTCCGTCTCTGTCACACATAGGTTGCCTTATTGGGCTTATTGTTTCTTGCGACGGATATCACACTAATTCCTAAGGTGCGGCTGCAAATAGACTTACAAGCATAATTAACAACATTACAAGTACACATTGTGCTAGTTCTAAAGCTCGATTGTAATATTTATGGGCTGGTGGTGGCGTAGGTCTTACCTACATCGGATATCACCGTTTGCACAACACTTATGGTAATCCAGATTCATGGTTGGTATTTACGAAGAAACATTTCTACTAAATCTTACAAAATATATAAAAAATTTATATAGATACCGTATAAGAATTATAAAGTTGAACCAAATTATACCTTCAAATAATTTTTTTTCTTAAATCAACCTACGAATAGGTAAGCTTCTAATATAATGGTCATATAATTTAATAATATAAATCGTTAAATCGTGCCATAAATACTATTCTACTATTTACACGAATAAAATAATACGGCACTATCGACAGAGATGACTCTGAACTAAAATTACCGTTGCTCTTAAAACATGTTCTTTTCGCTTTAAAAGTTTTTTGGATGTGTTCTCTACGGGGAAACGTAGTGTTAGTTGAGTCCACGCAAGTACGTGTAGCGATCGACTTAAAACCAGCCCGAGCCTTACTTTGGAGAAGCGAGGTCGGCGAAACGGCCCGCCAGCTGCTGTGATTCGGATTACATCGCATTAGTAATCTTCGTCACATATATTGAGGAATCCCGCGGATTACGCGACTGCGGAGGAAGGATGGTGCGTCGGAGGGGGAGGAGCGGGAGGAGGGTGGGGGCGGGGGGCACGGGGGGGGGCTAACACGTTGTGAGGCACGCACACAGTTCGGCTGCCGATCTGGAACAGAAGGAAACAAACGAATCAGTCTACCGAGGCTCGATAAAGAGGTTATCTATCAACCTATCAAGACACACGCGATCCAGCAAGCGCAGAAGTAGATGTTGGCTACGAACCTGCACTGCGACGTGGCCGCGTCTGGCGGCACCGACCACCACGACGGTGTCTCCTGCACGAAGTCTCGCTGCGCCCGCCTCCTCGGCCCAAGCGGCACACACGAGGCGCTGCTGAGGGTAACCCAACTTCACGCCACCAGCCACGGTGTAGGCGCGAGGAGGGGGTAGTGGCGGAGGTCGCTCCAGGTCCAAGCCGAACAGGGAGCGAGCGCGCTTGCCTGCGACATCTCGCTCGCGCTTCGCATCAGAGCCATCAGGCGGAGGAGTGCCGGCGATTGGTGCTGGACGAGGACGAGGTGCTGGCGCAGGCACCGGGATGGGAGCGGATGTTGGCGCACGGCGTCTTGCTCGGTGACGGCGCCAAGCGCATTGGATGCATTCGGCGGCGGCTTGGCGACGCGCACGGCGCATGCGCTCGAGCACTTGGCGCATTCCCTCGCTGAGGAAGGCGTGGCGCTTGCCCAAGGCCCAAGCCACTACCGCGGGAGACGCGGGAGCGGGAGGAGCAGCCGCAGCCTGTACCGCCCTCAATACTCCCGCGCAAGCCGCTCCCCCCTCCTCCCCCTCGGCTCCCCCCCCTCTACCAGCCCCTCTTGGCCAAAGAGCGCGGTAGCGGGTGCTGAAGGCGCGGAATCGCATCCTGTGCGGGTATCCGCTCGCCATCAGCTGAGTGGTCTCCAAGATCTGCAACGCTCGAACCTGAAACGACAACGATCTTCGTTACGATCTGGATCTCCAGCATCAGGTGCTCATCCGGCGTTACTAGATGTCACCGTTCGAGTTCGATGTTCCGGGTAGGTATAGGTACTAGGTACTAGGTACCTGTTTGGCGACGGTGGCGCGTTCGAACAGCATGGGCGTTTCGGTGGAGTTGGCGCGCAGGCAGCGCACGAAGTGCGGACGTGCGTGCACCAGCGTGCGCAGCAGGTTGTCGAGGCGCGTGTGAAAGTCCTGCGTGAACGTGGAATCCGGTGCTGCTGTTGGAGATGCTCGGAAGTAGCCTCCTCCTGAGGAAAGTCAAGCTGTTTAAACATGTGCGTTCCAAACATATTTTTGTTGTCATCGCACCTCAAGTCGATAAATATGACCATTACCTATTTTTTTTTATAGGGCTATGGCGACCTTAACCGAAACCTTACCTAATTGGTTTTCTGTTTATAGCCAGTGATACTATGAACGAAAATCAACATCATCAAATATTTGCTGTTTCGCAGCAGCTGGACAAACGCCTGCAACTCAGTCAGATCAACTCAGTAGATGTTTGATGTAACTAAATGGAACGAAATAAACTCTGCTCACCTTCCCCCCCGGAACCAGCCGCGCGCGCCTTCAGCTCAGCGCCGAAGAGATGCGTGGCGAAGCCGAATTCGCAGGTTCGAGAGTCGAAGGCAGCCAGCAAATCGTCTGGTACGGCGTCGCGATTTGCTTCTAGGAAGTCCGCCGCATCGTACGCCACTTCTCCTGCGTAGTGCCGCACGGCGAAGCGGCGCGGGTGCGGCGGGCGGGCCTCGGCGAGCCGCGGGTGGCCTCTGAAATTACAAACAATTTTCTATAAGATTTTACTAGCCCGGTGTCTTCTTCGCACCGATGCACTTTCGTAAGACGCGCAAGCAACCACGGAACTAAACAGACGAATTGATGGGTTCCTACTGAAATATCCTCGAAAGTTTTTTTTTTTATGAAAGACTAGGTTAGCTTACATATTGTAGGTACCTTTCTACTACGGAGATGTAGCTCTTCGGTTACGTACCTGTGCGCGTGTTTGATCCTAGCAACGTATGAGTCGGGGTCACCTCTCGCAGCGCACTCCTGGTCGAGCGCGTTGAGCAGTCCCCCGCGCAGCGACGACACCAGGTCGATGCACGGCACGTTATCCACGTAGTCCAGCTCTGGGGCGCCGCGAACACCCTGGAAGCAATGATCATACACTTGGCAAAAATTGCTATGGAAAACGAAAATAAATATCTTTTATACCATACCTACTTTAAAAAGCTTATTTTATTCACGCAAAACAGTGAATAAAAAGGCCTTTTATTCACTGTTTTGTTTTTATTCACTATTTTGGTGTTTGAATTTGGAACACAAAATATATCCGGTCTCTATTTCAATGCTTACACAAACTCCTTGCGCTGAGATTCGAAATTCAAAACTCTTGGTGCAAATAAATTCTCGAGATTTGATTGGTCGATATTTGCGACAAGGAGTTTGGCATTAGATTAAATAAATATTCTCGTAGTCATGGTATAAAGTATAGTATGCAACTCCTGAATAAAGTACGAATTTATATCGAGGACCATGAATCACTCGCGTCGTTCAGGATTCTAACAGTTGAATCACTCGCTGCGCTCGTGATTCAATCATTAGAATCCTTCACTTGCTCGTGACTCATCTACGGCCCTCGCTTTAAATCCGTCCTTTATTCACTAGTTGCATAAGATACTATTATACATCCGGTTGCACTCGTTGAATATACGCAGAAAGATCTCGGAGCATCGGTAGCAAACTAACCTCCTCGCGACAGGACTCGGCGGATGACTTGAAGACGTGCGTATTGTAGAAGTGCTGCATGGTCTCTGCGCAGAGATTGGCGCAGAGTTGCTCGAGGCGAGAGGGCGCTGCATCTTCGAAGCCGAACATGTCGAGGATGCCCACGAAGCCATCCGTTGCATGACGCACCGCGTCGTTCAACGCAGCCATCGACCGTGCGCCGGCGCGGCCACGGCCACCTCCCTCCAACGCCGACGCGCGTCGAGATGACGCCGCGTCCTGCAACACGACGCACCCTTAAATCTCCCGCTTCGAAAGGTTATCGGGGTCGTTTTAACAAGCCGTCACTCACCTGATTGTGAACCGACTCGTTGGAGTCGGAGGAGAGCGTGCCGAGCGTCGAACCCAGCCGCTTGAGCGAGTTGGCGCGTCGCACGATCGTGGCCACCGTGCGGCAATATAGCGCCTTGGCGAGGGAGTCGCGCGCCAAAGCTGCGGCAGCTGGAGAGGCGGGGGCGCGAACGGCGCGAGAGGCGAGGGAGCGCGAGGCGGGAGGAGAGCGAGATGACAAACCGCGCAAAAGAGCCGGAGCCGGCACTCCCAACAACGCCGCGGCTGCCGCCAACTCTGCCTCTCCAGCTGGCTCAGCGCCTCCCTCACCTCCCTCCGCGAACAGCACGTTGCCCAGCAGAAGCACGGCTCCCAACACCCTTACGACATCCAGGAAGGGAATTCCGAGGGTGACGAGACAGGTCTTCCATGCCTGGAAGCGCGCAGCGTCATCCGCCTCCGGCCTCCGCGGCACTGGGGACGCCAGGTACCTGCGAACGATAGCGGACCTTGTAGCCTCTGAACCGCACCTGCGATGAACGCTGCTCGTATGCTGATCGTCGTACCTGAGGTCCTGCGCCGAGTAGCCCTCCAGATGCAGCGTGGCCCGCTCCTCCGTCGACAGTCCCGCCAGCATCTGGTAGAAGATGTGGTAGTTCCGCTCGGCGGGCGGCGGTCGCACCACTCGCGTCTGCTCCAGAAAGTAGCAGTGGATCTTGGTGCGGTACAGCGCGCCGTCCGTGACCTGCACCTCGATGAAGTGACCCTGCGCATTTAATAAAGCAGGATAAACTAATAAACTGTTAACAAATCGACCTGAACAAACTCATTTTGAGCAAACTCAAAACAGCAAGACTTACGATCCTGCTAGAGCTGGAGTTGGCGGGCGTGGCGGCAGTGCCCAGCGCGCGCAGAACGGTGAATGCGGCGGCGAGATGCTTGAAAGCGTCGGTCTCGGGCCCGCCACCCGCCACGTCGAACAGCCGCCGCAACAGCACCATTGACGCGTACGTCTTGCCGGATCCTGACACTCCTGAAAACAGAGATATGTATGGTTAGGTGCATTCATGGGAGCTAGCACGAATCACTATTGTATCTCTAACCTATCATCAAAACGTCAAAACTGACTAACTGACTGTGGCTGACGATACATTTGATAACAATGTGGTTCCCGTATTAATAAGACTAAACACTTACTGCACAGTGCACACAAAAGTTCAGAGTTCAAGAACGTGAAGAGGACGTGGACAAAATAGGAAGGGTCCACGTTGAGAAACTCTGTGATACCATAAGACCATTGTAACCAACCGGAGCAATAAATAAATGAATATGAATATGGACATGTAACTCAATTTTACCTAAGTAGGTACACTATACATGTTATTGAAAGATGTAGAAGTAATTTGACTAACCAGAAAGGATGATAGCCTGCGGGTAGCCGGTATCGGCTTGATGCCGCACGGCGTCGCTGACGAGCCGAGCCAGCTCCGGCCGCTGCGCGCGCGCCGCCGTAAGCGTCAGCGCGTTGCACGTGTCTGTGTACGGGTTCACCGCCACCACGATGGGTCCTATCATAGTCTGAAACACATTTACCTTATTAAACGGTTGAAATGCGAAACTGGGATCATAATTGTCATGTTGCCTACTTTTATATTTTGTTCCAAACAAGGGATCGTAGTTTGGCTCTATTTCAAAAAACCGGCCAAGTGTGTGTTGGGCCACGTTTTAACAAACCCTCAATACTTTTTGAATACCTATCTAACGATAAACCTCATCATAGGGTACGCGAGAAAAAAAACCGGCAAAGTGCGAGTCGGACTCGCGCACGAAGGGTTCCATACCATTATCAATAAAAAAAACGTCAAAAAACACGTTTGTTGTATGGGAACCCCATTAAGATATTTAGTTTATTCTATTTTTTGTATTTGTTGTTATAGCGGCAACCGAAACACATCATCTGTGAAAATGTCATCTGTCTAGCTATCACGGTTCATGAGATACAGCCCTGTGACAGACAGACGGACAGACGGATAGACAGACGAACAGCAAAGTCTTAGTAATAGGGTCCCGTTTTTACCCTTTGGGTACGGAACCCCAAAAACATCTCCACAAACATCTCCACTTCAGGTGTAGGGGAGGTAGGTACCCTAAAAAAATCTGGGGGCACGGCAGTGCCCCCGCCAAGTCAGGCAATAAAGCGGCACGGCTGTACCATCCTTTTCTCGAAGCAGTTCAGGCCATTTTCGACCCCCTATAACTTCGTTGTGTATAAAACTAGAAGCCTGAATTTTCAGTAACCAAGCAGTCACTATATAAGCACGGTATATTTCAAATTTCATTCAATTTGAACCAGTAGTTTAAGAATTATAACTAGTCAAAGTTTCATATTTTGTCACTCACTCACTGACTGACTGACTGACCGATCATCAAAAGTTTAAGGCACTTCTAGCAGACATAGAAGCTTCAAATTTGAAACACAATTAGTGTTTAATGTAAAAACCTTAAAAAAACCGGCCAAGTGCAAGTCGGACTCGCGCACGTCGAGTTCCGTACCATTATCTATAAATCACGTTTGTTGTATGGGAGCCCCACTTAAATATTTATTTTATACTGTTTTTAGTATTTGTTGTTATAGCGGCAACAGAAATACATCATCTGTGAAAATTTCAACTGTCTAGCTATCATGGTTCATGAGATACAGCCCTGTGAATATGGCTTTCTTTAAGAAAAAAAGTGATGTACATAGTATTAACACAAGAAATAAGAACAAATTGTACATACCCAAATTTAGATTAGAAAAAGTGAAGGGGTCGTTTATGGGGAATTGTATACTATTTTATAATAAACTGCCAGAAAACGCAACAAAACTTCCCGTTAGAAGATTTAAAGCCTATATAAAGAATAATCTTATAAACAAAGCGTATTATACTGTAGATGATTATATAAATGATAAATCCTCGTGGCCTGATGTCGCTCTGCCACTCGACAGCTAAATATTGATTTAGGTACTTAATTTCATTTTGTGTAACATTTGTCTACTTTAATTATTTTTAAGCAAATAGTTATTTTATCTGTAAGTTTTAATTCTAAATCAAGTGTAGCGTGTGTTGCTTTTTGAATTTGTGCTGAAGCTCTTTAGTTATTTTTTTTTATTGCTGTACCTACGTACTTGAGTAGTAGGTACTTTTAACTTTTAATTATTATTCTTGTTTGAGCCTTCACCTTGTTCAATTGGCACCACACTGGAGCTCTACATAGCATTAAGGAAAGGATCATAAAAAAAAAGGTAGACCCCAAGCCGTGTTTGTTGCCTGATTCTTCTAGGCTTGGTCGCGTGGAATAGGCGTAGCTTCACCTAGTTCCTAAGACGTTTCAAAGTGATCCTTGTGATTTTATTGAAATAAATGATTTTTGAATTTGAATTTGAATTTGAATTTGTGATAGACAGACGGACAGACAGACCGACAGACCGACAGACCGACAGACCGACAGACGTACAGATGAACAGACGGACGAACGGACAGTGGAGTATTAGTAACAGGGTTCCGTTTTTACTCTTTAGGTACGGAACTCTAAAAAGTAGGGCTATCTACAAAAATAAATGAGATGCCATCAAAAACATAACTTGTAAAAAAAGCCAAGTCTCGCAACGCAACTCAGTTCTTCTACCGTAAAAAGTTGTGAGATCCATGTAATACCAGGTCGGTTAATTTATTCAGTCCCTACTTTAAGGGTCCTTCTGACTTGTGTTATTACGTAATTAGCTAACCTTTACGTAATAACTTAAGACAGAAGGACCCTTAAAGTAGGGACTGAATAAATTAACCGACTTGGTATTTACTTATGGTATATTACATGTAATGCAGAAATTATCGTCATCTAGTAAGCTATAATCACATACGTAAAATCCAAAATTCCATGTCTGTAGGTCATATAGTTTCGAAGTTATGCGAAAGCAAAGTTTCGCATTATAGACAGACACTCACTCACTCATGATCATCAGAATAGAACTAGTACTTCCCATAAACTCAGAGAGCTGAAATTTGGTACAGAGTTAGAGTTTAATGGCCACATAAAGGGAAAACCATAAAAACTAGGATAATCGAAGATCTGGAGTACCTGGTGACCCTAATTAGAAAACACAAGAGCCTAACCAAACTATTAGAGATCGACATACCACCTTTGCAAAAAATATTCAACTTGGTGCGCCTCTTCATTTGATGACAAAAATCTAAGGTCTGAAGTATCTGATGAAGAACCCTCAGCTGTTCTCAGCTGTATTAGAGATATGGTAATGCCCCCTTCTACTATTGGCACATAAAAATATCGACTGTCATTGCAAAAAACTATGTGAAAAAAAACTGTGTCAAATAAGAAAATCTATTAAAATAAATCAATAAGCCCACGTTTCTACAAAAAGAAGTGAAATCCCACCAAAAACATTCTGTAAAAAACTAGCCAAGACTCGATGGAGCTGCTTGTTTATCTCTAAAAAGTAATGAAATCTAGACAAAGTCGTGCAAATTCTGAGGTTCCTTACTGCGATTTCTTTATTATCGCAAAATCGCAGTCAGGAACCTCAGAATTGGCACGACTTTGTCTAGATTTCATTACTTTTTAGAGATAAACAAGCAGCTCCATCGAGACTTGGCTAGTTTTTTACAGAATGTTTTTAGTGGGATTGACTCTACGTTTTAGATAGAAAACTTTTGTATGGGAAAAAGAATATTTTAGTGTAATTTGTTTATTTTGTGTATTGTTCGAGTAGAATAAAGGTAATCGTTCGACTATTTCTTCTTGTAAACTTGTAAGTATAAGTATAAAAGCCAGTCCAGTCTTATCCAGAGTTTTCCTTTAATTTTATTTATATACGTACTAGCAGTCCGCCCCGGCTCCGCACGGGAGTAACTTATTATAACGATTTTATGGGTATTTTTTTACCCAGGTTACATTATCGAAGTTTTAATAGGAATCCCTATTTTTTTCAAACAATAAATATGGCCTATGTTACTCAGAGATAATGTAGCATTCTAAAAGTAAACGATTTTTTGAAATATATCCTTTAGTTTTTTGTATTTATTCCATACAAATATACAAAACATCTTTCCTCATAATAATATTAGTACCTATAGATTATTACACTCATAATAACTTTTGAATGGTATGGAATTTGGGAATGGTATAATTAAAAAAGTAATTTACAGGTACTGATATGGCCTTGAAAATGAAGTGATTTTTTGGTTAAGGATTAATACCCAGGTACGAATAATGTGGCCTAGTTTGTACAGGCGGCGTTACCATTGCATATTTTAACATGAAAAAGTAGTTATTGTGACATAACTGTAATAGTTGGACATAATTATGGTATTGCTGACTTATTTGTTAATATTGATGTAATCTTTAAAACTGCAGTTCATCACTTTGCTCTATTGTCAATAATTTCCGCAGCATACGCGATATAAAGATTTTTTTTGTTTTTTTATCACACGATGGGTTACATTATCGAAGTTTTCATACGGATCCCTAATAGTTAGACAAATGGTATTGTTGATTTATTTGTAGATATTGATGTCCTCTTTAAAACTGTAGTACATTACTTTGCTCTATTGTCAATAATTTCCGCAGCATACGCGATATAAAGATTTTTTTGGATTTTTTATCACACGTTGGGTTACATTATCGAAGTTTTCATACGGATCCCTAATAGTTAGACTTATAGTATTATATTTTTTTTTGTAGATATTGATGTTTTCTATAAAACTGTAGTACATTACTTTGCTCTATTGTCAATAATTTTCGCAGCAAACGCGATATAAAGATTTTTTTAGGATTTTTTTTCACACTTTGGGTTACATTTTCGAAGTTTTCATACGGATCCCTAACGTTTTTGAAAATACTATATAGCCTATGTCCATCAGAAATAATGTAGGATTCTAATGGTAAAAGATTTTTTTGAATCGGTTCAGTAGTTTCGGAGCCTATTCGATACAAACAAACAAACAAACAAACAAACAAACAAACAATCAAATCTTTCCTCTTTATAATATTATATATATATATATATATATTAGTATATTAGTATAGATTAAAAGCAGAAGGGGAGGCATTCGCCCAGCAGTGGGACGCTATAGGCTAGATTAAATTAGAAGATGTGTCCCACTACGCTGGGTTTTTGCAATGACAGTCGTTTTTTTTATGTACCAATATTAGAAGGGGGCGTTACCATATCTCTAATACAGCTGAGAACAGCTGAGGGTTCTTCGTCAGATACTTCAGACCTTCGATTTCATCAAATGAAGCGGCCCACCAATTTGAATATTTTTTGTAAAGGCGGTATGTCGATCTCTAATAGTTTGGTTAGGCTCTTGTGTTTTCTAATCAGGGTCACCAGGTACTCCAGATCTTCGATTATCCTTGTTTTTATGGTTTTCCCTTTATGTGGCCATTAAACCCTAACTCTGTACCAAATTTCAGCTCTCTGAGTTTATGGGAAGTACCTACTAGTTCTATTCTGATGATCATTAGTGAGTGAGTGAGTGTCTGTCTAAAATGCGAAACTTTGCTTTCGCTTAACTTCGAAACTAAATGACCTACAGGCTTGACATTTTGGATTTTAAGTATGTCATTATAGCTTACTGGATGACGAAAATTTCTGCATTCTGATCTTATCCAGAGGTTCTCAAATAGGGGCCTGAAAATGCGGCGAAATGGTTCCAGTAAAGGATGGTACGGCAGTGTTTGCTTCGCGCTCGACTTGGCGGGGGCACTGCCGTGCCCCCAAATTTGAGCTTTATTAGGTTTCATAATACGGTAACGGGAACGGGAACTTAGGACAACATTTGTTAATTCTAAAGCGATACGAAGTTCGCGGGGTCAGCTTGTTTATTATAGTTGTTTGTTGGTTAAAACTTGAGGATTCGATCCACAAGCGTAATAGTACAATGTAGGTATAGGTATAGGTACCTATGGACTCACATAAAACTTATTGTGGTAGAAGCGTGCTTGCAGCGCGCGCACCACGGCGTCTTCAGTCAGCGGGCCGCGCAAATGTATGAGGTCGTCCACATCGGCAGCTAGCGGAGCGGACAGCGGCGCGGTAGCTGCCACTGCCGATATAGCCGGAGTCGCAGCTGGTACGTTGCGCCATCGCGGTTCTGGAAATAGCGACAGTTACGAGTTTTAAATCATAACTTATGGGCATGTTTGCTGATGCAAGTTGTGCTCCAGCTCAAACGCATGCTGCCTCTTGTCTTTAGGCCGGATAATCAAATCAACGCAGTTACCTGGAGGAGCCGATACGGTGTGGTGCGGCGGCGGGGGCAATAAATGAGGGGCGCGAGGAGGGACGGCGGGTTGAGGGGGCGTGGGGGCAGGGGCAAGGGGGGCGGGGGCAGAGGGGGCTAAAGGGGGGGCAGCAGCCACAGGGGTCGCGGTGGTAGGGGGTGGTGCGCCACCCACGTGCAAGTGGTTGCGGAGTGTCACCAACTCCGAGCTGAGACTCAGCAGCCGCCGCTGCAAGTGCACGGCTTCGTTCGACGAGGATGCGTCTGAGAAAAATAATAACTTATGTATATTCTTGGAGTAAGGAGGTTAGTGAAAAAGTCACAACAGGTTGTTTATGTAAGCTCACAGACCACACCGGTGTCATGTTATCTATAGTTGATAATCTCACATCATTCATTCATCGATTACTGTTTCATGGCGAGATGCATTCATAACATCACGCCTGTTTCCCAGAGGGGTAGGCGGAGACCACGGCTTTCCACTTGCTACGATCTTGACATGCTTCTTTTGCTTCATTCACTCTCATGACATTCCTCATGCTTCATGCATGCTCGTCGGTTTAGAGTAATCTTGACTTGGCCTTTGTCCAAAACGTCACCGAATTGGTCCAGGAAAATACGCCGAACATATGTTGTTAAATAAGGTAAAGTATTTTATAGCTTATTAACTCAATCGATGGATTATGATGGATTACCTACATATGAAACTAAAACGAGAGCATCGTTATCGATCTAATTGGACGAAATCCAATGAATTGAATGGCTCTACCGATCGTCAACTGCACTCTCTGACGCAACAGAACCAAAAAAGATTAGTAAATGTAAGTACACTTGACGAAATTCAACGTTA
Source organism: Hydriomena furcata (assembly GCA_912999785.1). NCBI lineage: Eukaryota > Metazoa > Arthropoda > Insecta > Lepidoptera > Geometridae > Hydriomena > Hydriomena furcata. Next base: position 12,895,892 of record OU538832.1, on the reverse strand, counting down.
ACGAACGTGGAGATGGAATGATCACCTGATTGTATTATTATAGGTTGTAGTGGCTGCGGGTAGAGAGGCGAGGGGCGGAGCGAAACCGGTCGTGGGCTCCCTTCCCTCCGCGCTGCACCGACATTGCCACGGTAGGTAGGTAGGTAGGTACGGCCAGCAGCGTCAAAAACCTTTTTATTGCTCCACCAGCGAAGGACACCGTCCCCTGCCCACCGCATGCGTGCCTCCGCGTCTCTCCTTGCCTTTCGAGACAGCTCTCGTAGAAAAACACAACCCCGGATTCCGCGAAAGCCCGAATACTTTCCTTGTGAACTCAGCAGGTGGCTCGAAAACAATTTCAAATCAAAGCGATTACAAGAATATCATCTGTGCTACACGAAGTGGATGTTCATGTCATAGCAAACTTATTCCCTGCTATTATGGTATCATGTTGCTTTGTATGCGGACTGCGTGGCAGCGAGTAATGCGGCTCTTCCGTTTGGAGCTAGTTAATAGGCCAATTAAATGGGTAGTTAACCTGCGGGATGTGAAGGGATTGCCACAGCATGCGCAGTAGTCATTACTGTATTGTTGGATTTGAACCGGTTGCGCTGAAGGAAATTCCGACGGCTCTAGGCCACATTCTGCCGAAAGCTAACGGTGCATGCGGCCGTTTCTAATCCGATACGCGGTGAGACCATGAGACGAAAATATATAATACAAGCTTCCGCCCGCGGTTTCGCTCGCGTTTAACCTGGATAAAAAAGTGTTCTATCCTATATGCTCCAGGGCATGAGCTATGCATGTTCTAAGTTTCAACTAAATCCGTAATGTCGTTTGGGCGTCATTGAGGCACAAACATACAAACAAAATTAACAAACTTTCGCAAGTATAATATTTCTAAGTTTATCTACATTAAATACTAATAGCAATAGAGATGTATCAATTTTGATTTTGCAAGAATTTGAGAATTATTCTAAAATGTGCATTGTAAAAATGTATCCAATTTTTTATTGTATTAATAGCTCACTATTGTGGATATAAACGGCTTTCACATAAAAGTTAGATGTATGCTGTCACGGACTTTTATTTAAATAAATAAAAATAGTCTTTATTTCCCTAATATTAATAAGTAAGATAGTTTGTACATTTTAATAATTGAATTTATTTTAAGGGTTTATCCATTTTTGGATGAAGGCCTCCTCCATCTCTTGCCAGTTCGTCCTGTTTTGTGCCTCGCTTATCCACTTGTTACCCATTGCCGAGACTATGTCGTCTTTCCAACGGCGGATAGGCCGGCCTCGTACTCTTTTTAATCACGGGGCCTTTTATTTACAATTATTTAAGACAAACAATCCTACGGTACATTATTTTCGTGTATCTCCAACCGTTTAGGCAGCGCACGCTAGGAAAGCTTTCGGAGGCAGTTTTTTTTCCGACTTAAAATACTTATCGCGTAAAAACATACCCTCTTTTTATCGTAGTCGATTAAAAAGTAGTAACTTTATTCTACTCGAACATTACACAAATTAAATAAACAAATTACACTAAAATATTAATTTCGCTCAAAATTTGGTCAAAATATAATGAATGGGACTAAGAGTGGCGGTGATACCCGCACACGTCTCTAGATGGTGGACTGTATTTTAAAACGCGCTTACGATTTGTTTTTATAATAAAAAAACTACCCCTAAAAAGAAAAAAAAGTGTGACAAATAAGAAAATCTAATAAAATATATCAATAAGCCCACGTTTCAACAAAACAAAGTGAAATCCCACCAAAAACATTCTGTAAAAAACTAGCCAAGTCTCGATGGAGCTGCTTGTTTATCTCTAAAAAGTAATGCCATCAAAAACATAACTTGTAAAAAAATCCAAGTCTCGCAACGCAACTACTGAGTAGATGAACTGTCATCTACTGTAAAAAGTTGTGAGATCTATGTAATACCAAGTCGTTAAATTTATTCAGTCCCTACTTTAAGGGTCCTTCTGTCTTATGTTATTACGTAATTAGCTGACCTTTACGTAATGACTAAAGACAGAAGGACCCTTAAAGTAGGGGCTGAATAAATTAACTGACTTGGTATTACATGGATCTCACAACTTTTTACAGCAGAAGAACTGAGTTGCGTTGCGAGACTTGGCTTATTTTACAAGTTATGTTTTTGATGGCATATCTGGGGGCACGGCAGTGCCCCCGCCAAGTCAAGCAATAAAGCGGCACGGCTGTACCATCCTTTTCTCGAAGCAGTTCAGGCCATTTTCGACCCCCTATAACTTCTTTGTGGATAAAACTAGAAGCCTGAATTTTCAGTAACCAAGCAGTCTCTATATAAACACGGTATATTTTAAATTTCATCCAATTTGAACCAGTAGATTAAGAATTATAACTAGTCAAAGTTTCCTATTTTGTCACTCACTCACTCACTCACTCACTCACTGACTGACTGACTGACTGACCGATCATCAAAAGTTTAAGGCACTTCTAGCAGGCATAGAAGCTTCAAATTTGAAACACAATTAGTGTTTAGTGTAAAAATCCTAAAAAAACCTGCCAAGTGCGAGTCGGACTCGCGCACGTCGAGTTCCGTACCCATTATCTATAAATCACGTTTGTTGTATGGGAGCCCCACTTAAATATTTATTTTATTCTGTTTTTAGTAATTGTTGTTATAGCGGCAACAGAAATACATCATCTGTAAAAATTTCAACTATCTAGCTATCATGGTTCATGAGATACAGCCCTGTGATAGACAGACGGACAGACAGACCGACAGACAGACAGATGGACAGACGGACGAACGGACAGTGGAGTATTAGTAACAGGGTTCCGTTTTTACTCTTTAGGTACGGAACCCTAAAAAGTAGGGCTATCTACAAAAATAAATGAGATGCCATCAAAAACACAACTTGTAAAAAAAGCCAAGCCTCGCAAAGCAACTCAATTCTTCTACCGTAAAAAGTTGTGAGATCCATGTAATACCAAGTCGGTTAATTTATTCAGTCCCTACTTTAAGGGTCCTTCTGTCTTAAGTTATTACGTAAAGGTTAGCTAATTACGTAATAACATAAGTCAGAAGGACCCTTAAAGTAGGGACTGAATAAATTAACCGACTTGGTATTACATGGATCTCACAACTTTTTACGGTAGAAAAACTGAGTTGCTTTGCGAGGCTTGGCTTTTTTTACAAGTTGTGTTTTTGATGGCATTTATATTTCACGGATATTAGGAAGAGTAGGTAATAAATGTTTTTGATGAATGCAGAATCGTTTTTTCTCAATAACCGCAAAACATACAGTTTTGTTTTTTATGACGAAGATAACTTAAGGATTTATTCTAGATAAATTAAAGACATGAAACACGATTGGTGAAACTTTTCTCGATAGATTTATTTTCCAAACTTGGCTCTTCAAAAACACTAGTTTCGTTTTGAATCAAAACTATGAATAGCTAAATAGTTCATTTTTAGGGTTCCGTACACAAAGGGTAAAAACGGGACCCTATTACTAAGACTTTGCTATCCGTCTGTCTGTCTGTCCGTCCGTCCGTCCGTCTGTCTGTCACAGGGCTGTATCTCATGAACCATGATAGCTAGACAGTTGAAATTTTCACAATTAACGTATTTCTGTTGCTGATCTAACAACAAATACTAAAAACAGAATAAAATAAATATCAAAGGGGGGCTCCCATACAACAAACATGTTTTTTTTTGCCGTTTTTTGGGTTCCGCACCCAAAGGGTAAAATCGGAACCCTATTACTAAGACTTAGCTGTCCGTCTGTCTGTCTGTCCGTCCGTCCGTCCGTCTGTCTGTCACAGGGCTGTATCTCATGAACCGTGATAGCTAGACAGTTGAAATTTTCAAAGATTATGTATTTCTGTTGCCGCTATAACAACAAATACTAAAAACAGAATAAAATAAATATTTAAGGGGGCTTTCATACAACAAACAAGTTTTTTTTTTGCCGTTTTTATAGATAATGGTACGGAACCCTTCGTTTGCGAGTCCGACTCGCACTTGGCCGGTTTTTATAGATATACGGAACCCTTCGTGCGCGAGTCCGACTCGCACTTGGCCGGTTTTTATATAATACGTTAGGTTAGATGATCATTAGCTACCTAAATTAAAGACAATTTTTTTTTTAATTTGCTGGTTTTCAAGATAATGCAGTTTTATCACTTTTTCCGTCTTATCCGGGTAGACTCATGACTCAGCCCATACAAAACGTCAAAAACTTCACTTATCACCTTAAGCCGAGTTCAGAATTAGCTGGCTGGTTTACGTTCTATCTTTATCTAAATAACTTTGCGGCAGAGAAGAGAATTAACGGAATAAGGTAGACATAGTTTTTACATTATTGATTGCCTATTAATACAGGTTTGATAAAATTAAAGCTAAAAAAAAGCTGTGACGAATGCAAAATATTTACCGGCACTCGGCAAGCCGCGGAGCGAGAGGCAGCGCGCACGGCATATACGCTCTCTCACTCTGTATCTTACCTAGTGCGATGTGCGACGCGTAACGCTAAGAAGGCACTTCGACAATATAACGATAATGGGGCCAGTGTAACATTACAAAGTTAATTACCTTGATTTGTTTTAACGATTAAGATAGAAAACCGGTATAAAATGCAATGTTCTATAGATTTAATAATATAAAACACCCAGACATAGAACAATGTTTATGACACAAAATGTTCGTTCAGGTCAAATCGAACCCACAACTCACAGCGTAGAAGGCAGAGCTATCAACCGAGCTGTGAAGCCAGTCTATAAAATCCATAAGTAGGTAAGTAATTCATCAAAAATAAAATGTCGAAAAGCAATATCAATGGAATAACATACAAAGGAATCGTTCCATCAGGAGTTCCACAAGGCTCAATATTAGGGCCCTTGTTGTATGCGTCTTATTTGTATGATGTGGGTACTTGTTTTCAGTTCGCCAAATTTCTTATGTACGCTGATGACACCAAAATTTATGCATACATTAGAACTGTGGAAGATGCGCAAAAACTGCAGCTCGACTTAAATCACCTTTGTGACTATTATCGTGACAATAGAATCGGAGTTAATGCGGCTAAATGTGTTAAAATTAGTTTTACGCGTAAAATCAATAAAATAATAAACCAATATAACCTTGATAATATACCCTTAGAACAGACAAATGTTACTAGAGATCTTGGAGTAGTTTTTGACTCAAAAATGTTGATGTCTGATCATGTCACGGCAACAGTCACAAAGGCTTATAAAAATTTGGGATTTGTTTTGCGTGTCAGCAAGCCTTTCTCAGATCCGGAATGCATAAAAATGCTATACAGTTCTTATGTTCGCAGCATCTTGGAGTATTGTAGTGGTGTGTGGAATCCAAACTATATGATATATATTAATTCTATCGAGTCCATACAATCTAAGTTTATAAAAGCTCTTAATTATCGTTCGAACAAAATGGGCACATATGAAGAATCGTGTAAGTATCATAATTTAATGTCATTGAAATATCGTCGTACACTACTGCAAATGTTGTTTTTTCATGATGTTTGCAGCAGCAGAATTGTCAGTCCTGAGTTAACATCCCTCTTTCTACAAATAAAAGCTCCATCTAAACGCACTAGACACACTGCACTATTTCATGTCCCATTCAGTCATTCCAACTATGGTCAGAATTCTGTCATATGCCGCACATTAAATAGTTTTAATAAAGAGTTCTCATCAATTGATATTGACATCTTCCACCAAAGTAAAGCGTCGTTCAAGAAACAAATTATCCTATCTTTACTTAACTCTTAACTTAACTTTTATACTTATCTTAGCTACACGTATTTGCACACACACACAGACATTACATAAATACACCACACATACATGCATGCACACATACACACACACACACACACACACACACACACACACACACATACATTCACGCCCAACATACACACGCGTACCTATTTTATCTTTGTTATTTGTAATTTCATAATTTTGCACGTCAACTACTGACACATTGTCTAGTTTATAATCTTTATTTTTATTCATGTAAAAGCAAAGCAACTACATATATAAAAAAAAAAAAAAACCTTGTTTAAAAAGTAAGAATCTGTTATTGGCAGTATGTTTAGTTAAGTTTTTTTTATGTTACATTCACAAAGTGCTGTTGATTCTATGATAAATAAATAAAAAAAAATGTTATCAGTTTATCACTGTGTATACACATTTATTGCATGGAGAAGCTAAGGAGATCGATTACCAACATTGTATGCGTATGCGGTTTTAACGCACGTCGCTCGTTATGAATGGGATCGCGAGCTAGTGTAGTGGCGAGTGTGAGGTGCAAAAAAAGCTGCGGCGCGGAGGCGACACGCTGCGTGCGCGGAATGCCTAGAGCTTTTACTTTCGAAGCCAGCGCCCGATGCACGCGCTCATGAATGTTAATCTGCAAGGCTCTATTACCAACAAATTACAGAGGGCACAAGTGTAACGTTCTTAACAGATAGCGCGCCGCGTGACGTCACCGCGGCAGCGCGTCATGCGCCTTTTTTGACGCATGCATTTTAAAATTGCAAATTCCTCTGTTGACTTTCGTCAACGTAGAGCCGGATGTAGGCGCGACCTGGAAATGCACTTTCGTTTTCAGCACTTGCCTTGCTCAAACAACACGGCTCGATTGTGCGTGTCGAATGTGAATAACCAACTTCTCAAACACAGCTGAGTTAAATCCTACGCTACGTGAAGTGATGACAAACACAAACTTTACGAAACTTGAATTAGGTAGGTACCTACCTTGCCAATAATGTAGCGGGGTGAATGGACGGATGTTACTAGATCCACTGATAAAAGATTATGATGCACGTGGCAAATGTTCGACAAGTTATCTAACGAGTCCGTTGGTAATAGATATTAATTAATTACGAGATAGAATCTTCAGTCGACATGCTAACTTCAATGCAAACGAGGTGATTATCGAGCGCATAACTCAACCGTTTTAATTTAAATGCCAGGCATAGCGACGCGGTGCGCGTGTTGGCATTAGTACTTACCTACCTATACGTTCGGGTATTAATCTATACTTATAATAAATCTGTAGAGAGGTCAATTCTGTACATGAAATATATTTCCAAAATAACTATCAGGGGGTGATTAGGGTTCGATACTGATGCCAAAAATGCAATCAGTAAATTTTTTGTCTGTCTGTATAACCGTTATAGAAACAAAAACTACTCGACGGATTTTAACGAAACTTGGTACAATTATTTTACATACTCCTGAGCTGGTTATAGTATACTTTTCATCACTCTACAATCAATAGGAGCAGAGCAGTAAAATGAAATGTTGGGAAAACGGGAGAAGTTACTCCATTTTTTAAGCTTCCGTCGCGTGTGCAACCTTAATGGTTAAAGCTACACAGAAATGATGTATGAGGGAAATGTTCTCCTTAAAATTATATAAAAAATATCCCACGACAGCATATCCGGGGACAACGAAACTACACCACACCCATATGTCTATCTTTTATGGTTGACTCACAATAACACGTGTAACTCGAACATACTAAGCTTTTAATGTAAGGGTTACCTCTTTTTGTTCAAGGTGGGATTTTTGACGGCATTGTTATCATGCGAGGACACATTGGCCACAAACACGCCACAAACATGTATCAAAAGACTTTCGCATCAAATATGTAAGAAAGTGTCCGAGGACATTATTGTGGCCACATTTATCGAAAGAATTTCGCATCAAACATTTATTAAGCAACTAGCGATCCGCCCGGGCTTCGCACGGGTGCAATGCTGATATAGGTACTAAATATACTACAGAATGTCTTTATATAAAACGTTTTACATACGACGTTTTACACGTCTTACATTAGATGATTTCTGTTTTTCTCGAACGTTCGCGACCGGCCGAACTGCGCGCTTGACGCCTAGCTGCTAGGCCGGTCGCGAACGTTCGAGAAAAACAGAAATCATCTAATGTAAGCTGTGAAAAAAAAACGTTTTATATAAAGACATTCTGTAGTATATTTAGTACCTATCAGCATTGCACCCGTGCGAAGCCCGGGCGGATCGCTAGTGTAAAATAAATTAGTGGATCCTATGGCGGTTATGTTATGCAATGAACGAAAGAAGTAGAGTTCAACGGAATATAAGTTGAGATAACCTTTTTGAAAATTGCAAAGCTGCGAGAATAATTTGAATAGTAAGAAGATTGTGAGATTTCGTAAAGGAAATCGTGGGAACTAAGCAAATAGGCAGCGAGATTGCGCGCTGACTCAATGCGCAAGAACTATACCTAGTATAGTATCTATTCGTATTTTGACACCAGAATAGATTGTTTGTTAAACACTGCAGCGCTACAGCCTCCAATCTCGGACCTCCGAGGTATCTTGCAATGTAGGCATGTTATTAGGTACCGAACAAGATTAGCTTTCTTTGTGAGTTTTAAATACTAGTTCCCAGTTTTTAAGCACCGATCATTTCCACGGTTTATTGATATAAGTTTGAAATAAAGAAAGGAAATACATGTATTTGTTCCACAATAAGCACAACACAATTAACAGCAGATAACAATAACATGAATGAATGGACAGCAATTTATGCCATGTATGGGCAAATAGGACCCCGTCTCAGCATTGAGATTTGTTAAGTTTCAAGTTATATTCTCAAGTAAACCGCTGAAATTACCTACGTTCATCGTTGAGTATTCATTGCATAACATTTATAGGAAAGTTTGAGCAACATTATACCGTAAGTACCTACCTACCTATGAATTTACATGTTCGAGCATATTATAAGCAGACAGGTATAATAGAAAAGTGATAATCACAGACTGCAGGTCGCCTTCGGTGGCAGGTATGTCATATCGGATGGCATGGTAGGTAAGGTAGTATGCATCTAATCGCACAGAGAGCGCGCAAAAACCCGCACGCGACTCATGGATTATACACTTTTTCATTTTGCCTGTTGGTTTGATAAATGTAAAAGTTTGTGAGTTTGTATGTATGTTTGTGCCTCAATCAGGCCTTAACGACAAAACGGATTAAGTTGACATTTGCTGTAGATGTAGATATAATGCCCGAATAAAACATAGACTACTTTAAAATATGAGAATCATCAATCCCCAAAACTATAAAAAAACGCAAAAGAGATGATTATGGTATAGATGGCGCTGGTGTGCAACAAATCTGACATCAAAACAATGTGTCTTTTCTATTCGATTATTGAAAATTGGCAGGACAATTATTAATACGTCTGTCACGGGTCGGCTAGTGAGGCTATAAATCTTTTCGAAGATATTTGCAATGAAAATAAGATTTCTGTTGAAAAATATTTTTCAATGACAACCTTTTATAAAATCATTCAAACCATCGAGCACCAGCGCGGTATCATCTGTCACATAATATAACATTGTCATTGGAACTTGACAAGTATGCAAAGTTTTTACTCAATCGAAGTATTTACTAAGGAGTTCCATTGGAGTGTCTGTTAATCAGCTCCTGACTCCATCAGATCAACTGCCTGTCACCATATTATTGCATTGTCACTGAAGTTACTTAGGTATGCAAAATTTCAGTTAAATCGGTTGGGGATAACTGCTTCAAAATTGAGTTGCAAGATTACACCTTATCAAGTATAGTTACATACATACATACATACATTGCAAGTTAAATAAAAGCTTGTAATGAAATAGGATCAGGACTGTAATCCCCGAGTACGGTAGACATGCTCTCGGATCTCAACATCGATCTACGATCTCAAGACGATATTTATTTGGGACGATATATTTATTTTTGCCTTACATGTTAGACAGTTATGTCAAGTTACCAGCAAGCGGGATAGCACCTTCTAATCAACCATCCAACTAGGTAATCCCAAAAAACCTTATTACTTACCGTACTTATTTCCATTATTTTCACGGCAGAAGGCACTAGATAAGCACTAGTAGGGCAAGTTGGTCATGCAATGGTACCTGCTATAATTTTGTATTCTCGAAATGAGAGGATCGTCGCTGGTCATCACATCGCCATCTAGAACGATGCCTGCTGGGCCACACCGACCTTATGCAATGGTGATAAGGGCTAGTTTGAAGATGTGGAAGTAAGTAAATAAATGTAATCGGGGCGTAGCGGCGAGAAACGAGTCGAGCCAGATAGCATCGCGCGCGCTCGAAGGAATAATACCCGCCGGTTATTTCTGTTTTCACAGTGAAAATATAGGAGAGGAACTACTTCTTTAAGTCGGTGAACGTGTGTGATGTACCTGCTCGTAAGTTCGCTGTGTAACACTGCAGGCAATTAAGGCGCTCCCAGTCGACGATTGTTTTTGTTCGAAACGAAAAAAGAAATACTTCTGAACAAGCCACATCTCCTATTTTATAATGTATAGTATATGTGAATAAAGATGTACCCATCTTTAATCACTTCGATAAATAATCCTACCGACCGCTGCAATGACGACAAACACACGTCGGCGCGTGGTCCGCCTTAGCTTTTCGAATAAATTAATGATATAAATTATGTACAATTACTTATCAAAAATCTATTCTAATAGAAATCTAGATCTACATATTACCTATCTTTAACAATAAATCACAAGTTGATTTTAATAGTAGGTATATAAAATATTTCGATCATAAATTCTAAAACGTATCATTTTGAAATAATATCTTTATCGTGAAAAGTTTCTGCTATTATCTTTCAGCTTAATAGAAATCTAGGTAGGAACCTGAAGTAATTTACTTATAAAAATAGGAGATGTGGCTTGTTCAGAAGTATTTCTTTTTTCGTTTCGAAAAAGAGCAATCGTCGACTGGGAGCCCCTTAAGCGGATCCCCTTCTGATCCACATCAACTGCTTTACCGACACAGACTTGCCTTTGCAAGGGGTAACTGCATCCAAGGGGTACTGATCTTCAGGTTCACACTTGTTAAGTACTTGTTCAATTTTATGCTAGTGCCTCTGTAGGCGTGTAAATGTCTCTACTGTACTGAACCGATCACAGTCTGCACAATGGCTGTCATTACGATAATGTACCTACGAGTGGTCGGGCGCAGGTGTCTGCGGCTCAAACTATCGCCTAACGGTAAAAACATGCAATGAAACATTTGCGTTCACACGAACTTTTTGATGATCAATTTCTCTATCTAACTGTCTTTGGCCTATTACGTTACGAGTAAAGCAAGACTTAGCTCTCTCTCTCTCTACAAGCCGCCAATATAGCGTGCTTCTCGCATTTCTTAACTCTCCATGTTATTTTCAACCGGCAAAAAAAGGAGGTTCTAAATTTGACGCGTATGTTATGTTAGTAAAGTTATATAAGAGTGTGTTAAACCGAATTTCTCCCGAGTAACAGATCGTATCGTCGGATGCTGAAAAATAACTTTGGTCATAAAGTTTGGCTCATCTAAGTATGAATCCTCTCATTTATTGACGCATAAAAGTTTGCGCTATTAGTAACATTAGTAGAGATGGCATTTGATAGTGTTTTCCTCTCACCGTTGATCTATTGAGCATCATTGACTTGGGCGCGGCTTCAGCACGGTTGAGTCACTCCGTGAGTAAGCGGAGCGAAGGGTGTACCGTTCCCTTCCCCCGCATCACCGTACCCTGTGCCCGTACCACAATGTGAGTAAATAAAATCATCCTGTTATGGCTAGACGTATACTGATGCTGCTACGGCCAAAGCAACCGCTGTGCGCTGACTGGTTCGGTCGTTTGGCCGTAATGGCTTTCGCCTGCAGTTGATGAACTGACACTGGTGAAAAATGTTCGCACCGCGATCCTCTGACACTGGTTGGTGGTTGCACTGGCAAAGACAAAAGCGCGTTTGCCTATGTTCTCTAGGTTCTATCCACAGCTTCGTATGCGTTATACCCGAATAAACTGTGGCCCACCTATGTCACTATCCGGCCCATGAACTATCTCTATGCTAAAAATGCTTCCATGCTTAAATTATACTATACTAAATTCATGTTCTTTTTAGGGCGGCATCAGTGCGCATCTAGCTAAATGATAATATGCGTCCCAACAGGAAAACATTCAGAAAAACTCGAGTTTAGCCACACGCGTACACGCGCGTGCCGGTAGCATGTAGCTGCTCGGTGCAGTAATGTAAATAACGCGATGTAATTTCACGGAAAACGGAACTTTATTTTATGTTATTTTATTGCTCTAATTAGAAGTGAAGAGCAAATTGAATCACTGAAGAATCAGATTTGACTAAGGTATAACCTAAAGGAACTACTGCAGATTACTTTTAGTTTTAATCACTTAGTATGTTACTTGTATGCTATTAGTGAAATTTATGAATGTTCGAGACCAATAACCTATAATTGTGTTAAATATTCCTTTATTTTCAAAAACTTATCACACAAATGCACACACCCTATCAAAATCAATATTACTATAGCGAGTAAGCGACCTAAAACATTACACCACAAACTCCTTAACCATCAATGGATAAAACACGCTGTTACCAAAAATAAACCTCATAATGGATGAAAGCAATATCTTTAAGAAGTCGATGAGTTAACAGTAGCGCGCTCATTTGAACTTTTTCCTAAAGACTGTCTTGCTATTATTAAAATCCCATCCAACTATCTCAAAATTATAACACAAAATATCAGAAGTATTCATAAACATTTTGACTCCATAAACATACTACTTTCAACTTTAAAATTTGATTTTGATTTGATTTGGTATAGTCATTCTCACTGAAAGCTGGTTGTCCAAAAATCTGCTCCTACCACAACTACCTAATTACAACTTACACTTTACCAATTGTATAATCAATCAAAACGATGGCATAGTAATGTATTGTAAAAACAACATCCAATACATAACAGAAGAACCTATATTTCCCGAAGCTAATTGCCTTATAGTACGCATATCCGACCACACAGCGATAATTGCTATTTATCGACCCCCCTCCTTTCGTAATATTGATAGTTTCCTAAACTCACTTGAAATGATTCTGCAATCCTTACGTAGTTTTACGAATATCATAATTAAAGGGTGATCTAAATATAGATATTAAAACTGGTACAAAGGACCCTATGAGTACGGACTATTTAAACTTGTCGGCCGAATATGGATTTCTACCAGCCAATAATTTTCCAACGCGAGAAGGAAACTGTTTAGATCATGTGCTATTAAAAACTAGATCACCTGCTCTATCGTTTGTTCTGTATACTCCCATAACGGATCACCTACCAGTTATTCTATGCCTCTCAACGAAAACGAGAAAAAAGCAAATACAGCAACAAGTCTTTAAAAAAAGGGTAGACTTCAATAAAGTACTAACCTTTCTCGATAAATCTAGCCTAGAAGATATTTTAAACATAACTAACGCTAATACTGCTGCTGATAACTTGGTTCAAATTCTTCATAACGCAATACAAAACAGCACTGTATACCGTCTTATCCCATCTCGACAGCGAACCATGAAACCCTGGATTACCCCTAGGTGCATTGCGATTAGGTGCATCCAACATAGTGACAACATGCATCAAAAAATAAAAAAGCAGCCGAGCAACCAAGTATTAATCTTATCATATCGTAGATACAGGAACTTCTGTAATAACTTGCTTAAAAAACTTAAACAAGCTGACGCGCGAAACGAACTTGAGAAAGCTAGACAAAGCCCCCAACAGACCTGGAAAATTATTAAAAATATTACACATATCTCACAAAATAAAACACCTTCATCAGAGCTCCTACTAAGGGCACCGGATCCTCAGACTACCATAGATGAAGTCAACTTGTATTTTACAAAAGTAGGCAAAAATCTGGCAACCGAGATTGCAAAAAATATTAGGCCGTTTAACATCCCATCCGAAATTAAAGTACAACACCACGCACGCTCATTCGTACCTACTCCTAAATACTGACGAGAACGAAGTAGAGAAGACTATTATTTGTTTGAAATCAGACTGTTCGACTGGCTGGGATGGTATTTCTAACGGATTACTAAAATTATGCAAACATCTTGTTGTCCCTGCTCTCACACACATCATCAACCTTAGCTTCAACTCCGGTGTTTTTCCTAGTGCTTTTAAACGATCTCTCATCATTCCTATCCACAAAAACGGCCCAAAAGATGATGTCTTTAATTTTCGCCCTATTTCAATTCTACCTGCCCTTTCGAAAGTTATCGAAAAACTCTTAAATAAACGACTATCGAAATACCTAGAAAACGAGAACATCCTCTCTGACTCTCAGTTTGACTTCAGAGCTGGGAAATCTACAGAATTAGCGATTTCTTCTCTAACGAATTTTGTTATCTTGTTGAATTTTGGCATTAGACCATAAGAAGATATGTGTGTAGAGTATTCTTAGATATGGCGAAGGCTTTTGATACCATCTCAATTCCATTACTTTTAGCAAAGCTAGAACGCATTGGAATTCGTAATGTCTCATTCAAAACTTTTTTAAAGCTATCTTTCTGACAGACTGCAAGCTGTTTCTATAAATGATGTCATAAGCTCAAACCAATCCGTTTCTTATGGTGTTGCCTCAGGGCAGTATTTTAGGGCCGACCCTGTTCTTAGTCTTTATTAATGAACTCTGTGCATACAATCAAAATTTTCACGTTTGCCGATGACACAGCCTTAGTTTTAGAAGGTGATGCTTGGGAACAAGCGCGTTTCTACACTGAACGTGGTCTGCGTAACGTTTTGCTCTGGCTGCAGGAAAACTTACTTACGCTTAACTTCGATAAAACTAAATATATCTCATTCAACATACGCAATAACAACATACCACTCAACAACACATTCAAAGTTCAAGCGCACTTTTGTAACTATCCTCATAATTCATCATGTAACTGTTTGGTTCTCGAACATGTCACTTCAATCAAATATCTAGGGATTCTTCTTGATAATCAGTTAAACTGGATACCACAAATTGATGCAGTTGCCGGACGTCTTCGTAAACTGATTTGGGTTTTTAAAAACCTTCGTCCTGTCGCTACCGCTAACCTTCTCAAAACTGTATACTACTCCTTATGCCAGTCTATTCTAAGCTATTGTATTTCAGTTTGGGGAGGTGCCTGCAAAACGAATCTTATAAAAGTCGAGAGAGCCCAACGCTCGGTACTGTTATCGAAACCATTCCGCTACCGAACAGAATTTCTTTACAGAGACTACAAACTTAATGTCAACTCGAAAATTATTTATACTAAGTACATGTTATCCTTGTTCAACATAAAAAAACCGTTTTTGACCCTGCTCTAATAGACAAATTAAGAAGCAACAAAAGAGTATGTAACACTACTTTCGCTCGACGGCATTCATACTTTTTAGGGCCGTATCTTTACAATCAATTGAATAAAACCTTACAGTATTACCCCATGACTAGCTTTAAATGTAAAATTACACTCACAAACTGGCTGCTTGACCAAGACTATAGTACGACTCTATACTGTCATAGCATTAGGTAACCTTTAATCCAATTCTATAAAATAACTCGTGCATAACGACTTTTATTAACTTCAACTGGTGAATTGCATACATAAAACTTAACAAAACAGAAACGCATTCACTCAAACAAACATTTCCACACGCATACATACATTTTTACCTCTTTTTTCTTTTAGTTGACTTTTCTCTATTTTTGTTTTCTTTTACATTTACACAATTTTGTTTTCTTTTAATGTTATTTCATAATACTTTAATCTAACTATAAGATGTAGACACTACCAATTTTAATTTTAAAATGTGAATTCACCTGAACTACTGACTGGCGGAGGACCTAGGTATGCCATCATACAGGTTTTAACCTAGTTTGGGTACCTATGTTGTTCCTATATTTGAATTGTGATATAATATAAGAAATAATTTTGTTTATCTATGTATTTAAGGACGTTTGTTGAGAAATAACATATCTTTATCTTTATCTTTATGTTGGCGTTTCTCTTGGGTTTGTTACGTAGTTCCTGTTTTATCAGAGGCTCGAGTGGGAGATGAGATCACCAGTCGCAGTGTTAACACCAACGCAGCTAACAATACTTGATTGAAGAAAAAATATAGTTCATATAATCTGCTTTATCGTAACTTCGTTATCTATGTTTCATCTGATACTTCTATACCCTGATTTTAATTGTAAATTCTAACAGCACGTATATCCTAATAAAGGGCTCCAAGATTAGCTAAGAAGTGGGTTAACTAGTTTACATTGACAAAGGCCTAAGCTGGCTGAGGGAGCTCCGGCCGAGTCGTTGCCCTCGAGCCGGCCTACCGCCGCGCCGCCTCGGCAGGCGTTTGGGCCGCACCACCTATTTATTACTCGCCGTTATGCGACTGGCCACCAACACTCGCCTCCCAGCAAACCATCCACATATCTTTACATGATATCACTAGCAAGTCTGGTACTTAGTTTATCCTAGTAAATTATGCAATTGAGGCGATAGTCTTTATAAAGTAACATCTATCTCGTTGCACATTGTACGTACCTACTAATACTAACTTAAGTAGGGTCTTTATCTACCTAGTAGAGTAAGTATAGCAAATTACTAAACTTCTTCTATCCAGACTCTTTTGACTATCCGCGGGATGAAGAAAACCCAAGACCAAATACTTTAGAAGAGCATTTGATGGTGTTGATTTCCGAGATGGCCTCTTTTATTGGGAGTCACCTGCGTGGAATGTCGGCCGTAACAAGTGATTTACCTGCGGGCTTCGGACGGGACGCAGAAAAAAACTGAGAGCGCGGGAGCCGACCGCTCCTCGCTGCACGGCGAGACTCCTTTTTTTTTGTTATTTCGTAATCTTACGCGGTATTTTCTCATAAATTCTCCCTACTATTTACGGCTTAGAAACATTGTTTTGTCAGAACGAAACTGTAATGACAATGTTATTAACGGTTTCGGTACTAAATTTGTTTATAGCTTAAGTATTCCATACTTATCTAAAAGGTTTAAACACCTCTTTATAATCAAGCGTTCCTGGTGATAGATACTCTTGTATAGTAGGTACGTTTGAAGTTATGGCATATAATGAGGCATATGACCGGCATCGGCAGGTTCCTCGACTCAGCACGATTAACATTCTAACGTGAGGGTAAAAAGTTAATGCGTTCTCGGCAGCGCATAGAGACATTAGCGTGCTTGGCGCGTGCGCACAGAGTTCCTTCTCAACTCGGCTCGAGTCATAAGACGAGCTCGAGGCGAGTGAGTGCCTATTAATAAGCATTCTCATCGTATACCTTAATTTTTTTACTTAGATTAAGAACCGTTGGTATAGAAACAATAGCAAAAGTCCTACCTTTCCACCAAAGGGCTTACAGAGCATTATCAATATCCATGTAGTTAGAGAAACAGCAGCTTCGGCCGCTGACCCAGCCCGCAGAATAGCAACAAGCCGACTCCGACATCAAAACAATCGACACACAAATCAGCAACCGCTCCTCTCTCGATCTCAAGCCAGATCCTCGCGAGCTCACGATCACACACACACACACACACACGCATCCTGCCCCATGCACACAAACACAGCGCGGAGCTTTCGAGCGCCTCGCACGACACAAGGCGGCACATAGGCGCCCTCACCTTGCAGCTTCTTCTCCGTCTCCCAGAACTTCTGCAGCTCAGTGAAGTATTTATCGAGGATGAACACCTTGGAGAGGCCGAGCGTGGCCATGGCGGGTGCCGCGCTCGCATCACACTCTGCGGCCGCGCCGCTGGCTGCGCAGGCGGCGGTCGCTCGCGCGCGCGGACATCTCAGCACTGACTGCCACGCTACCCCCCTCTTGCCCCTGCGACCGCTCCACTCGCCCCGCGCGTCGCCTCCTCTCGCACAGCACACAGCCAAGAAAGACGTGACCCGGCACGAGCTACACTTAGTTTTCAACAAGGAGTTTCATCCATTTTCCGAGTATATAATTAACGACTATCATTATACCCACCACCATCTTTATATATTAATTCTCGTCCTGGCCGAGGCGGTAACCCGCCATAAGTCTTAGGCCCACCTGAGCCAAAGTCGTGGTTGTCGTTCATCTGACGCACAGTTTGGTAGAGTTTATCCTTTCTAATAATATTATAAACTAGCGACCCACCCCGGCTTCGCACGGGTACACCGTGCAAAGCTGATACCAAAATATATTACGGAATGTCTTTGTATACTCGTAAACGTTAACAATACGTGTTTATTTTCGACTTTATATTAGAAATCTTAAAATTATCAGTGGTTCTCTAATATATTAAGCATGTTATTATACATATAAACCTTCATCCTGAATCACTCTATCTATTAAAAAAAACCGCATCAAAATCCGTTGTGTAGTTTTAAAGATATAAGCATACATACATACAGACATACATACAGACGCGGGAAGCGATTTTGCTTTATACTATGTAGTGATGATGCGAAAGTTTGTGATAAGGCTGCTAAGTTTGTTCCCTAATCAAAAATAAACGACAAAACGTATTAAGATGAAATTTGTTGTAGTATGTAAATAAAAAATCAGAATAAATAAAGGGGAACTTATAATCCGAAAAAAATGAAAGTGGCCTGAAATTGCTGTTTCCTATACGATTATTAAAAATTGACAGGACAACGTCTTTCGTGATTTTGGTAAGCTTTTTTTGTATGTAATTATCGCAAAAATAAGTAAGTACTCGTAAGTCGATCTTAACAGGGCTTAGTGTTGATGTGGTGTGATACAAGTCGGGACAAACGGTACTGGTTCCGAAAGTAAGTGGATTCGGTGCATTAAACGGGCATTATGAGAGGTCGCAGGTGATGCGGAGACTGCGCGGTAAGGGGAGAGGGGGGAGAAGAAAAGGGAGGGAACATGCAGGAGTGGGGAAACTGGTTTATGTATTTATTTGTAAGTTTGCGCCGAAAGCTACGACATAACGTACTCACACAAACTTCAAAAGTGTTTCAACACAACCATCATCATCAAACCTTTGATACCTTAGATAAAGTACGGTAAGCTTTGAAGATTTATGCATTTCGATGTCTTGGGGGACTTTATTAGGACCTTTATTGACCCACTTTATCAGGAGTTAAATCCGGTTAGTTATAGCGCACCGTGAAACAACTTAAATAAAAACGGGCCAAGTGCGTGTCGGGTCACGCGCAATGTAGAGTTTCGTAGTTAACACTATGTAGTGATCATCCTGACGGTAACTAATATTACCTTAATCGAGTTACGCAATAAGACAGTTTAAACAAAATGTAAAAGGCTATTTTTTCTACACTAAGCACGCAAAAAAACCGCATGCGGATGGATGCTACTAAAGAATAATTAATAGTGTCGCAGGGCGGCGCGTGTGATAACTTATTTTCTCACAACTTACCTTGCATGAGATTGTACCAATCAGGAGGTCTGATCAGACTGATGTTACCTACTTATTACGCAAATTGAAGTCAGTTCCGTCAACACGTACAGTTAGCGCGCAATCCCAATCACGATGACAATATTGATCGCTGCACATGCAGAGCCTTCCGTCGGCATCCTGCCAACCAAGAGACGCGTGTGAACGCTAGCTCCTAGTCGGAGTATTTGCATAAATTGTAGAATAGAATAAATAGAAATAGAATATAGAATAATCGCTTTCAACTGTCAAATCCCTTTCTGCCATAACACCTTCTGAAATAAACTTTGATCAGTGAAGTGATGTCACGTGTTACCGGCGCGTAGCAGTCACGTAGCAGTCACGTAACCGCTGCAAGCTATCGCGTAACCACTGCGTAGAAGTCGCGTAGCCACCACGTAGCGGATGCGAGCGCGTTTATGTCTTTTGTACGGCACACTCAACTAACCGATTAGTTGCGCTTGCGCAGTTAAATCATTTATTTTTTACACCCAGCAGTTGCATACCTAGTACTGGAGATCTAAAAATACCACTTTATTGTTATGTTAAATTGCTAAATTATATGAATCGTACGTATTCAATCATAATATTATGATTAATGAAAAGTGGCCTGTTTAGACCCCTTCATTGGATTTCTCGTGTCATGAGTATCAGAAAGTATGAGTGCCAGCTATGGTACAACACTAAAACTTGGAATGGATATAGTTCATGATCTGAAATAGCACATAGACTATTTTATATTCGGGCACAACGCGAGTGTTTCTTCGGAAGAAAATAGTATTTTACAAGATAAGAAGCAGTTACGTAAAAAAGAATTGAAAAGTCTAACTCCATCATATTCTCTGTATAAGCAGCGCCCTCTAGTAGGACTAAGCTGCGTCTAATGTCTCGCGATGCTAGGGGCAAGTTATTACTCGCGCAGGCGCAGTATATAGTATGGCGCCTGCATCTCTACGCTTTGTAGTATCTACGTGATGTACTGACAGATGGCGTTACTAGTATAAACACGACAAAAAAAAACATAGGTAGTACACAACACAAGGTAGCGGATATAAGAGTATTACTAAAATTGCTGCTCATACATTTGATACTACAGGTGGGTTTCACGTTATTTAACTTTCATGATTGTCAATTGTAATGAAAAGAAATTTTTTGGACTTTGGTCTAGCCTTCGTACAGTTTTCCACAATCTCAATGAAAGTTATGTTAGAAGATAAGAAATCACATTCTCGTCTAAAGATACCAAGGGTAAAAAAGTTCAATTTACAAGTTTTTTATTTAACTTGCAATGTATGTATGTATGTATGTAACTATGTAATTCATTATTTAACTACGTTTGTTAAGGTGGAATCTTGCAACTCAATTTTGAAGCAGTTATCCCCAACCGATTGAGCTGAAATTAGGCATACTTATGTAACTCCGGTGACAATGCAATAAATATGGTGACAGTTATTATTGCATTAGAGGAGTTATTCAACAGACTTACCTACAATGGAACTCCTTAGTAAATAATTTGATTGAGTAAAAACTTTGCATACTTGTCAAATTCCGATGACAATATTATATGATGTGACAGGGGATAGCGCGCTTGTGCTCGATGGTTTAAATTAGTTCACTTACAAAACAATTTTTTTTTAAACCCACGACTACTAAAATGTAAATGAAAAAATATAAAATAATTTAAAAAATATTTACTGCAGCGCTCCCTGATGAGTTGTTACCGTAACACCTATCTAAGAACATGCACCAATCAAATCAAACTCCATTACCGCATTACAATCGGACCAGTGGTTTTGGAGATAAATGGTAACATTGGTTTGCACAAACGCACACACAAACATCCTCTCACCCCAAACGATATATATTATATATACCGTCTCCGTTCCGTCGTGGGTAAAAAGCTTGTCTTTGAAAAATATTTTTAAACAGAAATCTTATCTGGAGGCACGGCAGTGCCCCCGCCAAGTCAAGCAATAAAGCGGCACGGCTTTACCATCCTTTTCTCGAAGCAGTTCAGGCCATTTTCGACCCCCTATAACTTCGTTATGGATAAGACTAGAAAAAACTTGGTAGAAGAACTGAGTTACGTTGCGACTTGGCTTTTTTTTACAAGTTATGTTTTTGATGGCTACTACTACCAGAGACTAGTTACTCTGCTATTATTTAAAGGTAGGTAAGTACCTTACTTATCTTATATTTTTTAGTTTGGGCTAAAATTAGCCAACTCGTATCACGAAAACTACCTATATGGCTTATAATAATACTTTAGATTTTTACACGAGTCTTTATCACATATATACATTTAATTTACTATGTAATAATTAACTATTTAAGTTACTATGTTATTTAAGTTACTATGGGAACGGGAACGGGAACGGGAACTTAACACAGCATTTGTTAATTCTAAAGCGATACGAAGTTCGCCGGGTCAGCTTGTACTGAATAATAAAATACATAATGAAAAACCCAGGGTTATCTGTGCCTCTCTCTGTGCGAGATCTAGGGGCCCCTACCCCGGCTAGCCCTCCCACTCGGTGTATGCCAATGAAAGAAGGGCAAGGTCTATAGTTGAAAACCACTATCAATGCCCATAAATTTTGAAGGTTTCTTTCGATTTCCATGGGATTCCATCATCGGATGCTGACTTGGTGGTAATGGGACCACCTCGGAAGTATAGGCTTTCAAATAAAAAAATAATTTTGTAAATCCATCCACAAACGCCGGAGTAAACGCGTAACATTTTTTGAAGTCAGTTAAAAATAAATAAATTAGGGAATATTCAAGCTAAAAAAAGTTTAATTGATGTTTTTTGAACTGTTCAATATCTTAGAGGAAGATATCTTGGCTTGCATCTCGCTCCAACACGTTCGTCTGAGATATTGCTGACGGCAGAATTAACCGCATTATGTATCTTCCGCCGTTAATGCCAATTAATATTGCCATAAATCTAAGTAAAATGATTTATCTATTAATAATAGCTGAACAGTTAAAAGCAACGAGGCACTAAATAATAAGCTCATAATATAGCCGGATTGGTGTTCTGGGGGCACGGCAGTGCCCCCGCCAAGTCAAGCAATAAAGCGGCACTGCCGTACCATCCTTTTCTCGAAGCAGTTCAGGCCATTTTCGATCTCCTATAACTTTGTTGTGGATAAAACTAGAAGTCTGAAGCTGTAACCATGACCAAGCGAGCATTGTATAAACACGGTATCTTTTAAATTTTATTCAATTTGAACTGGTAGTTTAAGAATTATAACTAGACAAAGTCTTTCATTTTGTCACTCACTCACTGACTGACTGACTGACTGATTGACCGATCATCAAAACTTTAAGGCACTTCCTAGCAGACATACTCGTAGAAGCTTCAAATTTAGAATACAATTAGTGTTTAGTGTATAAATCATAAAAAAAAACCTGCCAAGTGCGAGTCGAAGTCGCGCACGAAGGGTTCCGTACCATAACCTACTAGCTAGCAAAAAAACACGTTTGTTTTATGGGAGCTTTAAATATTTGTTTATTCTGTTTTTAGTATTTGTTGTTAAAGCGGCAACAGAAATACATCATTTATGAAAATTTCAGCTGTCTAGCTATCACGGTACATGAGATACAGCCCTGTCAGTCAGACGGACAGACGGACAACGAAGTCTTAGTAATAGGGTCAAGTTTTTGGAGTTTACTCCTTAAGAAACGATTTGAGTTATAAGGCCCGGTACGGAAATTTTATGGGGAGTAAAATCAAGTGAAACACCAAAAGTTGAGGCGTTACGTAGAAAGAGACAAACATATATATCTGTAGGATTGAACGTGTAAAAGAATGAGATAGAATACATTACACAGCGTATCTCATAAAAAACAACACTTGAATGAAAAATATAATAAACGATCGCTCTTATTACTATTATGTTAAAGTCTAAATTAGCGTAATCTCAAAATGAAAATTACGTTTTTAACGTTAATGATATTTTGACTTTGTTATCTTTTTGTACATGCTTTTATGCGAATAAAACGTAAAATAATGAAACCTAAAATTAATAATAATTATGGCATCCCTCTCTAGCGCGCTAACTTTCAAGCGCGTAGGCGAGATGAAGATATTATTAGCGAATAGCTGGAATATCGTTCACTATACTTTGACCTATGAAAGCAAGTTTCGAACACTTTAAAACTAGAGTAATAAGGTTGAGTTTCGTCTACACAATTTGAGAATTGTATTATGTTACATTGGTTGTGTGGTATGGTACTACTAACCGTTTAAATCCAAACCAAATTAAGTAAGTAGGTAGGTACCTACCTAGTAAGTAGGTACACTGAGTGAGCCTAGTGCAGGAACATCTGTATTTGTGGCGATAAACCACCAAAATTAAATTAAACACTGACCATACCAAAACTACCTAACTACTTATCTGTTTGGACGTGCCTCTGACTAACCCATCTTCAAAGATCTGAGCGCCTGGAAATCCGAGAGGATGTCGAGCCTGCCTACCGTACCTGAGGATTACAGTCGCGATCCTATTTATTTTAGTTCGATGAACTTGGAAAGATAAAAGAACGCCTAACAAAATCATCTCTGTTGACCACCTGAACTAGATGAATGCAAATTACGATAGTTCAATGCATGAACTAAGAACTATTTTTTTGTAACATACTTTATGTAATACGCTTTATTGAAGTAATATAAATAATCCGAATAATTACAGATATATTATGCTTGTTTCTCTTATCATTTTAGCAGATGCGTTCATTTACCCTTTTTAGGGTTCCGTACCCAAAGGGTAAAATCGGAACCCTATTACTAAGACTTCGCTGTCCGTCTGTCTGTCCGTCTGTCCGTCTGTCTGTCTGTCACAGGGCTGTATCTCATGAACCATGATAGCTAGACAGTTGAAATTTTCACAGATTATGTATTTCTATTGCTGCTCGAACAACAAATACTAAAAACAGAATAAAATAAATATTTAAGGGGGGCTCCCATACAACAAACTTGATTTTTGCATTCCAGCGCCATCTAGTTTCATTTGATGTTACTACGTATTATAGGTACTTTTCGCGGTCTCATGCGACCGCTCGGGGTTTGAGAGGTAAGATGAAAGAGGTTTGCGATTCCGCTGGCAGGTGGCGCTATTTTACCACTATCGGTAAAGTAAGTCGGTAAATAGGTGGTACTTCACATGATCGAATAAAAAGTTTCAAATTGAATTATTGAATTCATGTAGTTAGGTAAATAGGTACCTAGGTAGATATTATTAATTTCCAATTAATTTCGAGTTCGAATCCTGGCCGTGCATCAATGGATATTTCTGTTCGAAAAATGTACCTATATGCGCGTTACACGTGTTTATAACAGTGAAGGAAAACATCGTGAGGAAACCTGTTAGTATTCTTGAAAGCGGCGACGGGATTGCAACCTGTCACGTGTGGAATGCTAACTACGTAGTTAGGTAAATAGGTAGGTTACGAGATATTATGAATTATTTTTTATGTTTCTAGGGTTCCGTATCTAAAGGGTAAAAAACGGGACTACTAAGACACCGCTGTCCGTCTGTCTGTTACCAGGCTGTATCTCGTGAACCGTGATAGCTAGACAGTTGAAATTTTCACAGATGATGTATTTCACATTATTACAACAACGGGAAATTACTCACGTAAATGATAAATTGTCAATCTAGATGAATCGAAACATTGTCGGTGTCCTCATTGACAATTTATCATTTACCTGAGTAATTTCCCGTTGTTGTAATAATGTGTAGTACAACTCACGAAAGTTTTGAAAGTAAAAGATGATGTATTTCTCTAAAATCAGCATAAAATAAATATTTAAGTGAGACTCCCGTACAACAAACGTGATTTTTTTGCCGTTTTGATAATAGTACGGAACCCTTCGTGCGCGAGTCCGACTCGCACTTGGCCGGTTTTTTTTCTATTCGATATATATCATAATTATCGTTCGTAAGGAGTAAACTCCAATCGTGCGTCGTAGCTGACACACACACACTTTTTTACCCTTTGGGTACGGAACCCTAAAAAAGAATTACGAATTATACATTAATTCATAAAAAACTCAACAGATAGCTGCACATGTGTACCTAACCTAACTACTACTAACCTACCTATATGTATAATAATAGGCGCAAACATTCTTTATATTTGTGTAGGCTTGCTACACCATTATGGGTTATTTTAGTTGGTATACTAATATTATAAAGAGGAAAGATTTGATTTTTTGTTGTCTGTATTGTTTGTTTTATGTTTGTAATGAATAAACTCGCGTGTGCTACAAAAACTATTGATAGTACATAATCAAATAATGATACATTATTGAAAGTCCTCATTATTGCGCATAAGAAAGTCTGCGAGGAGGTATATTATCTAAATATTACGATAGTTAGATATAATAACCGTTTTTGTTTCTATCCATATCATGATATTACTTATCCAACTTAACTAATTAGCAATTAAGGCTATACATTTAGGGGTAAACCATTTTTTGAGTTGTTCAAATCGGTCGATTCGTTTTGAAGTAATGATGAGTAAAACAAAATGAAAGCTGTCGCGATATTCCTATCGTCCTGTTAGGAAACTCGAGACCTTTCAACATGTGTTTAGTGAAAAGGCGCAAATCCACCACGGCGCACAGAGAGGCGACGCACTTGCGACAGGTTTCGCTTGAGGCCGTAAACCCACCGCGGAGCATGCTGTACACCGGCACGCGACGCATTTTAGCTGCGTGGGTTCATTTGTTTGATAACGTGAGTCTACATTTCCACTGCTGCACACGCTATACAGGAATATTAACTCGCAACTATGTACGACTATAGCGCAGCACAGTTTTGAATCATACGTTCAACACGTCTGCGTGTATCGCGTACACAGCGAGCATGGCGTTGGCAGATTTGAAAGAATATGTATGTAATTGTGTCCATTGCAAAACAGCAGAACAGACTCACGTTGTCAAACAAATTAACCCACGCAGCCAAGATGCGTTGCGTGCCATGCACAGCATGCTCTGCAGCGGGTTTACTCCTTAATGGGTAAGTCATAAGTACTGATATAAAAGTTGCGGGATACTAAAATCGTGGCTACCAATTACTATACTCACGGGGCCGGCAGCGGGACCACTTGAGTATATCCGCAGATACCTATCTTAAATTTAAGCCATACCATAGCCATACCTATTCAAAATAATCACATTTAGAAATGTCTGTCGCCCAGCGAAGCGGGCACGGGTCAGCTAGTATTCAATAAGGTACTTATTTGCTATGCGAGGTATAATGTGTGTGTCGATCGGAGCGCAAAATGGATGCAAAAAACTTGCGACATAAAAGTGCGTACATTGTGTCGCGGTGTCCCATTGCTTATTTATTGCCGCTTTCCATAACAGATGGCCATCGCAGCAGACGAAGCAAAAACCAGCAACTTGTATTAATGAAAGTTTCGTCGCGGTGTCGCATGTCGTTGCCTTGTCGCACGCTGTTGCGCCGCGGGACGTCCGTCTCGCAGAAACAACACATGCACTTTGCTTGTATTATACATTATTCTGAATGTGCACGAGTTTATCATAATATGTTCTTATTGAATTCGTTGTAAGAACTACGAACACAACGTTCATCTTGCTACGAGCGATAATACTGGTTGAAAGAGGCCTTTAGGAAAATAGATATAATTTCAAGTAGATCTTATTATTGCAATGGTTATTTACAGATGACCAACCTGTCATTACATTCGTTGGTGAGGCTGAGTAGGATGAAAGTAGACGCGGCACCAGCCGTGCCCCTCCGCGTTGCAGGCGCACACAACGCGTTCGAAACAGCTTACAGTGGACACTTGACTTCACACAGTTCGATACGATCTACCTGAACGCACTTATAAAATCGTTCAAAAGACGCGCACGCGCCACTGCCGATTTCTGGAACTGACATTGTCTAATTGAAATTTTTGTTCGAAGATTTAATACAGTTAGATTTATGATGCTCTTAACGCGAGTAGCACACGCGATCATCGACAAGGCAGCTATTTAGACATAATGTGTCGCACGCGAACAATGGACTCGTAGAAACATTTTGCAGTCACTTAGTTAAATCAGTTTTCTTGAGTTGATGAATAAGTAACACTCAGTTCTAGAGAAATGGCATTTCCATATTGCCAGAGGCCATATTAGCCGTAAATGAACTGAAACCAAAATTTATAAGTACCTACCTAATCGTAATGCTGAAAAACTTTTACTTTTAATTAGTGATAATCAATAATGATGCATAACCTGAAGTTCAGTACCCCGTATAAGCAAAATAAAGTAAATATATATTTTATTTATTTGCTGAGCCCGGAACATGTACTTACTTAACTTACCTATGGTCCAAGTACAATCAGGTTTGTGTGTGTTTAGCAGAATCTACATTTCCCGCACAAGCACCAGTGCACTGCACAATCTTTTACTTATTTCAATAAAATCAGTTTGCATTTAGACTCTAACTCCGGATGCCTATTTCTTTTGTGAAGCACCTTCGTAAGAAATGAAGCAGCAATGAACACGTTATCTGAACTATTAGACGAGCGTGTAATGAGGGAAGCGAGCGTTATGGCTCATTGAGAATAGCTAGAGATTGCAGACAATTGGAAACGACACCATAAAAATGCTACGAGCGCAGTGGAAAGGTGGAGCGGGGGGGGGAGGAGACTTACCAACTACTTCTAATCCTGTAATTGATGAACGTGGGATCGAGTCGAGCATGCAAACTGCACAGTCGGAGCCACAGCAATTAAATGTAATTACCTGAAGATCGATTGCTGCTGTTTATAGAGAGCGCCTTCAAACCTGCGGCGCATCGCAAGTTAAAGCAAGCAAGCTTATCGCAGCCGCCACCGAGGTCGGATGCACTAAGTGTTCTGCCACAGATAACTACTTATATTTTGTTTTTTAATCATCATTTTATATACATGTCTCATTTTATACACGCAATTAGTGTAGCGCGGCACTATTTATGCGTAAACTACTTAATGATTGATTTCTTTTTCGAGAATTTCTGTTTTTGATACTGTTGAAATATTCAATTTTATTTAGGAAATCCATAGTTTTTGATCTTTGGAAAAGTCGCAAAATACTCGTAAATAACCTACCTATAGTTGGAATTATTTAAGATGATGAGTGCTATAATAAATTATTTATTATTTAGTCACACTAACAAATAGTTGGAGTTCGCGAGACCTTTGAGAGATTTTTGAGGTTGTAAAACTTTTATGAATAGGTTTGACCTGCGCGTAACTAAAAGTTAAACGAGGGACATAAGTTTATGCCAGAATAGAACAATAGTAGAGAGCGCGGACAAGCTGCGTGTTGCATGCGAATGCGAGTCGGAGGTAGCGCCAATTAAATATGGCGATAAGGCATTGGTGTCGATTCTGTTGGCACCGAGCTAATCCTAAATATTTTTTTAGGGTACCTCCCCTACACCTAAAGTTGGGGTGTTTTTAAGCTATTGCATAGCTTCTATCGCGGGCCTTGAGCGTGGAGACCGAATCCAGAAATTTCGTAACGAAAATTTTACGAGACACTCACACTCACGCAATATGCGTGAGTGTGAGTGTTAGAGATTTCTCTTTTTGGATTTCAAAAAATCGATTTTTAAAAAATCGATTATGTAAATTACACATATAAATCGATTTTTGTAAACTAAGTTTTCCGAACGCGAACCGAATCGTTCGTTGGCCATTTTCCCGGACGTGAACCTACATATAGTCGCCTCCCAAACGGAAACCGACTCATCGGTCTTGTCTCCGAACGCAAACCGAACCATTGATCGTTTTTCCGAACGTGATCCGACCAATAGTCGCTTCACAAACGGGAACCGACCCATCGATCGTCTCTCCGAAAGCGATCCGAACCATATAATTCGATTTTTTGGAAAATCGATTTATTTGTAGGGACAAAAAATCGATTATTAATTAATAGATTTTTTTCAATCAATATTACATCCCTATGACTCATGTCATGCCTGCTTAGAGTGATTTTCGCATTCCAGCGCCATCTAGTTTCATTTGATGATACTACGTTATTATAGGTGCTTTTCGCGGTCTCATGCGAAAGCTCGGGGTTTGAGAAGTTCGCAATTCCGCTGGCAGGTGGCGCTATTTTACCACTATCGGCAAATAGGTGGTACTTCACAGACATGATCGACTAAAAAGTTTGAAATTGAATTATTGAATTCATGTAGTTAGGTAAATATCGAATCCTGGCCGTGCATCAATGGATATTTCTGTTCGAAAAATGTATATGCGCGTTACACGTGCTTATAACGGTGAAGGAAAACATCGTGAGGAAACCTGTTAGTATTCTTGAAAGCGACGACGGGCTTGCAACCTGTTACGTGTGGAATGCTAACTACGTAGTTAGGTAAATAGGTAGGTTAAAGATTTTGACATCTATCGATGAATAGCAGAACTTTTAATGACTTTTTGAAATATCACGCTTGTCTCTTTAGTTTAGCAACTCGCCAATAGGTGGCATTGGTTGTATCGGCGTTACTGCGCATGCCTTATCTCCCTCTTCCCCCGCAATCTAGGGATGTAAAAAAAAAAAAAAAAAATTTTTTCTTTTTCTTTTCTTATCGGTCACCACGCTCAAAAAAGAATATCAAAGAAAAACAAAGGAAAAAAGGATAAATAAAATAAATAATTATAAATACATAAGTTGATAAAAAATGTTATGCAATAGCTTTACCGCGGCAGTCTCCGAGTGCCACACGTCTTTTTTTTTCTCGCGTACCCTATGTTGACGGCTAAGTAGGCGTTACAAGTTTTCGAGTAGGTAATAGACGTAATAGTCGACCAACTTATAAAATTTACTTGAAGAAGAACTAATGGACTTTTTTAGTACAAATTAAATTACAAATACCATTGAAAATTACATATTATAACGTTGTTAGCTGTGTAAACTACGAAACCTTAAATTGCGCGTGACTCGACACGCACTTGGCCGGTTTTTTTTTTATATATTATTTATACTTATGTCAAACACACACAATTTATTTTGAATCCAGGCTCCCGAACTAGTGTAAAGTTTCAAGAAAACAAAACAAAGCTAAAAAACATTAAAACAAAAGTAGTAGATAATAGTTATGTAGTTTAAATGTTAGCATTAGCACCTTCAAATCCCACTAGAGTTGAGCGATACAAACTCTGTGAATAGTTTTTGGTTTAGGTACATAGTAGAAATCGCAATCCCTATCAAATGTGTTTGAAAGAAGATGATATCAAATCAAAATTCCAAGGCTTAATGTTGTACTGTAGGTAGGCATAATTCTTGATACGAGTATCTAGTAAACAGCAAGCGTAGTAAATGCGTCGCGGCGCACTCCGCCATTGTCCGCAGCGCGCTATAAATCCACCACACGCACACATTGCTCTAGTTTATGTTACGTTTATGTTTATGTTACGCGACTGATAAATGTTACGGCACTTATCGCTTTTCGATTAATTAAAACGTAAAATATTCACAAAGTAAGAAGTTCAAAGTTCAAAGTTTTTATTGCTTTCATGTGTATGTCATTAAAGGTCTTAAATAGGTATGGTATCATCATGAGCCCGGGTAGGGCATTGCAAAATATCTCTTAGCCTATAAATAAAACAATATAAAATAAAATTCTAAAACTAAAAAAATATTACTTAATATTAGTTATCATAGTGCATAATAAACTACCTAAACTAATTATTTAAACTAACTATTTTTGGGTTTTCACAAAAAAAAACTCTAGTACCAGATGAAACGTTAGTTGTAAAACAATTAATCATCCCACATGCCCCATCAGTATTGACACGTGAATAGCCTTCGACGGTGTTGCGTGATTGCAGTCAACATCGCTCAAGCGGCACAAAGGCCGCGATGTCTAAGTCAAATAGGACGCCAGAGTGGGCTCAAACAATATCGGTGTCTTTGTTTGCCGACACTATTGACGAGTAACTAATGAAAGCCCCTTTTCTTAAATGAGCTTGAGTAACTAATGTTCAATATTTGGCAATATTCATCTGTGCGTGGTCTGCGCATCTCAGGTATATGATGTATCTATATATGAATACTAGCTGGACCCGCGACAGAGGTTGTCCTGTCCAAATTTCAATAATCGCATAGAAAAAAGCACTTACAGTTTTCCGAATTTTACAATTTTTATTCCGATTTCAGTGCACAAAAGTATAACAATGAGTCTTTGAAGAAAATGTTCCATAAAACCCCAGATAAAAATAAAACGAATCACGCGGTCTATTTAAGTTTACAGATGGTTTCCCATTTCTATACAAAACAACAGTTTTATGCTATTTGCTCCTAAACTACGCCGTTAAGGGATGAAATTCTAACAAACCCTAAATACGTATTTATTTAATAGTATTCAAGAGCATAAATACTAAATTTCAAGAATTTTCGATAATCTATTTATTTTTAACTAGCTGACCCGTGCCCGCTTCGCTGTGCGTAAGACATTTCTAATACCATCGCGGACTTTATTGTAGAAAAAAAATGTGTTTATTTACGACATCACATTAGAAACCTCTAAAATTATCAGTGTTTCAAGAGGAAGGTTTATATGTATAATACATGCATAATATTGTAGAGAAACACTGATAATTTTAGAGGTTTCTAATGTGATGTCGTAAATAAACACATTTTTTTGCGCTTACATTGCAAATGCTGGCTGAACCCCACGAGATATATCAGAATAATGTACTACAGTATTGTACACCTTAAAAACGTCTACAAAAAAGTCAACGATGGTATTAGAAATGTCTTACGCACAGCGAAGCGGGCACGGGTCAGCTAGTTAAAGATATAAGCAAACATACATACATACATACGCGGGAAGCGGAAAGCGACTTTGCTTTATACTATGTAGTGATTATTTTTGATTTATAGGCTAAATACCACATTTCATTCGTTTCAAATAAAAAATGTCAGTTTCATACAAAGTTTGCCCTCGTTTTTCACCCCCTTGGGGGCAGAATTTCGTAAAATCTGTTCTTATCGGATGCCTACGTCATACAAAGAACACACCCTCCAAGATTCAGGTCTTTATGATTAGCAGTTTAGACTGTGCGTTGATAGTCAATCATTCAGGACAAAGCATTAAATAGGTATAAATAGATAGAAGATGAATATATCTAAGGTACCTACATTTGAAAACTTTCAAGCATTTCATATTTTTATCATGTTGTTCACTCACCATCGTGTTTGTCAGTGTCGGTGCGGGCACGTGTGCTTTGCAGGCCTGCAGTCTGCTCCTCAAGTTGGCCGCAGCGAGGCTCCTTGCAGCCGGCAGCAGGAGTCGCAATGACGTCGTGAGCACAGGGTTGCGATCTGTAGCGACATGCGTTGATTAATTTTTTATTATTTAAAATAACGAATGCTAATATACAATGACTCTACTCACGTGCGCGTGTCTCGTGCTCGTCGTTCTCGGTTCGAGCAGAAGAAATCTGGACGGACGCGGTGAGCGCGAAGCAACGCGTGCAGTGGATGCGAAGGTGGATGAAGGCGCGGGCGAGCGCGGGTGCGGATGCGGGTCGTAGTCGGAAATGGCGCGGGGCCGGACTCGTACGTCTGGTCCGGCAGCAGCATGGCGCACGCATCGCGGCGTCGAAGCACGCGCGCCGCGGCGCCACGCCTCTCTGACCAGACAAACGTTGCATTGATTAAGCGAGTGAGTGCGGACGTCACCAATCAATACCTTTCAAATACGGATCATTAGAGGCCGTGACTCGGCGAAGCGATCTCTACGAAACGAAAGCTGCGATCGGACTTCTCGAGTATCTACCTATATGGTTCGAGAGATCCCTAATGAGAGGCTCAGCAGAGGCTCCGCCGCTCGCTGGGCAAGCGCGGCCGAGCGTTGGCTGACTTTGCGCTGAATCGTGAATTAACCTACAGTCAAAGATGGTGCACCTCAGAAGCACGTCTTGATGCAGACGAACAATGTCAGGAGACGGAGGGGCGCGGGACCCGAGGGCGACAGAGTGGTGCGGCCTCGCGGAATGTCGTCGAGCTTTTTGCGCGTTTGGGCAAGCTGCGCCTGCGCTCTAGCCCGCAGCGCATCGGCACACATTGCCCCGCTCACTCGCCCGATCGACAGACAACTCTCCCAAATAGGTACCTAACCTAACTACCTGTCGGATTAGAGTAGGAGACCGCGCTTGTCATGGTAAACATAAACGCATATTAAGCTGATAATAACAATCCTATTGCCCAATGGCAATCTCCATGACAAGTACTGGATATTGACAAACCGGTCAAGATTGAGATTAAGAGCTCTGTTATTTTTTTAAAAATTACCATTTTATCAGAATAAAGGACTTCATCTAAGTTCTTCTAGATTCCGACCGCTTCCGGTTTTGCTAAAAGAATCCTATAAAGCTATTCCAGGACATAAGCTATTCACCTACATTCTAAGTTTCATTCTAATCAGGTCGTTTGAGTGTGATTGAGCCAAAACATCCACAATTTTTTTTCAAAACGAGCAACAGTTAATTCCTTCACATCAGCAGCAATCACCGCGGAATGGGAGGGGAGGGTGGGGCACATCAGCACACAATGGCGCGCCTGGATGCGCGGATGACGGGTCGCGAGTCGCGACATTTTGACGACTGAGATGCAGAGAACTCGAGCGATCAAGACAAAAAGTCAATCACGATTGCACCGCTAAGCGTGCATTGAATAAGTGATTAAACATTACAGTGAAGCGGCGCTAAGAAGTGGTGGAACCGCTCGGGATCATGTCACGGCACTCGCATTTACAGACAGTTAGCCAATACCGAGTAATAACTGGATAAAGAAAGTTCGCATTTACTAGGTAGGTGATGTGATGGAAACTAGTCTGGGAAGCTTGAGACAAAGGTACCTGCCACGTAGAATTGGTAAAATCAACATTGTCTTCAATACAGTTTACTATAACTAGTAAATACATATTTCATACTAGCTTCCGCCCGATGCTTTGCTCGCGTGGTAACTACAGACTACTGTAGATAAAAAGTAGCCTACATACAGCATTATTAAAGCAGAAAAACCCTATAATGCCTCCGGTGACTCACCAAAGGCGTTATTTGGTTCTTCTGTGTTAATTATAAACTGAATTATTGTAAATAACTTATTCGGATAACACAAACGAAGTCGCGCACAGGTATACATACCTACAGCTGGCGGTAGTTACAGCTACCACCACAGAAGCATTACTATTAGACCTACTGGCAGAGAAGCAAACGGTTGGATCGTACCTACTAGGCCAACTTTTTGATTATTAAGGCAGTAAGTTCTTGTCTCAGGCAGCAAAAGGCAGGATGCAAAAGGCAAAGCACTGCCTAGGAGGGAGTGACATTAGGCCGCGCCACATTGTCGCGTCGCGTCACGTGTAGGTAACTGTCGCTCGGCGCGTCACTCTTTACGTTGCTCTATATTTTTTGCTGCGAGCAGAGACATGGCGTGAGACGACGAGACACACTTTCCGATTTAACTTGACAGATCCTTATTGAGTTCTCTTATGATTTGCTTCATACATTCAACAAAATTATGCTTTACTAGTATTAGTACTTAGGTACTTTATAATATAAAATTCTTAATATTTACGTTTGATTTTTTTAACATTTATGTAGTGTTCTCTCTACTCTACGTATCTTAAATTTAAAATTGCACTGACAACGATGAGACAGCGTAGTGAAGGCCTCGGCTTTACAATAAAACCCTGAATTGCCATCTAGTTAAGTTAGTGTATGTAATCTGATCGCCGTTGCCGCTGCGGTATGTACGACTACGAGTAGGTTCAGCCGAGCGTATGCGGTCGCGGTCACATCGTTCGCCGATACCACCCGGCTCCGGGGAGCTATTCTTTAAAACTGAACTGTTTTGATCGTGATCGGCTTCTTCAACAGTCAATTTTCACTGTCCGCCCTTTAGAATCAAACTTAAACGTCTTTTGCGTCGCGCCGCTCCGTGTGAATCAAACGACTTTTCTATAAAACCAAATACAGCCGAAATTACGCGACCGTCGTCAACTCAAAAATTTACGCTCGTTTGGCCCGATGGTTTGGCCTCACACTAACTGTTATAATACAGAAAGTTTATGACAGTTGGAGCCGACTATAAAATTACCATCAGCTGCTGGACTAGACAAAATAAAATGCATATACCTACCTACCTGGCATCTCAGCTCAGTCGGGCTATTTTGTAAAAACATGATTATCATGTTATGGTACTGAATGCCATAATACCTACGCTTTTTATGCTGTTTAGGCACCTATACCTACGCTTCCAATACAATACCTACGCTTCTGCATAGTGCATAGTTACTATGAAAAGTGTACAGATTAGGTATTCTCTAACATTAGGTATTGCATTCAACATCATAACATGATATTCATGTTTTTTACAAAATAACCTTGCAGTTCGTAGTATTGGCAGTAACACTGCCTTCTGCGCTGTAGGTTGTGGGTTCGATCCCCACCGAGGGCAAACATTTGTGTGATGAACTTAGGTGTTGGATCTGTGTCTGGGTGTTACTATGTATAATAACATAACTATGTATTTACAACAAAAGAAGAGTAGGTATTAAGTATTCTATCAATTATCTGGTTCCCATAGTACAAGCTATGCTTATTTTGGGGCTAGATGGCGTTATGTGTAAAGTCCGCCAATATTTATTTATATTTGATTACTAGTTGCTCGCCCCGGCTTCGCACGGGTGGTACCTGGAAAAAAGGAGCCCATGTGTTATTCTGATACATAAGCTATATCACTGTAAAATTTCATTTTAAGCCGCTAAGTAGTTTTTGCTTGAAAGAGTAACAAACACAAACAAACACTCACAAACTTTCGCATTTATAAAATTAGAAGATTTTATTATCTATACTAATATTATAAAGAGGAAAGAAAAGATTTGATTGTTTGTTTTGTTTGTCTGTTTGTTTGTTTGCATCGAATAGGCTCCGAAACTACTAGACCGTTTTGAAAAATTCTTTCACCATTAGAATTCTACATTATCCCTGATGAACATAGGCTATAAATTATTTTCAAAAACGTTAGGGATCCGTATGAAAACTTCGATAATGTAACCCAAAGTGTGAAAAAAAATCTTTATATTGCATTTGCTGCAGAAATGATTGACAATAGAGCAAAGTGATGTACTACAGTTTTATTGAGGACATCAATGTCTACAAAAAAGTTTGTGATATCATATAACTAACTATTAGGGATCCCTATTAAAACTTCGATAATGTAACCCAAAGTGTAAAAAAATTACTAATAAATCAGTATTACACCCGTGCGATGCCGGGGCGGACTACTAGTGTATTATAATTTGAGAAACTTCCTTTAAGGCGCTCCCAGTCGACGATTGTTTATGTTCGAAACGAAAAAAGAAATACTTCTGAACAAGCCTGTCGTCATTGCAGCGGTAGGTAGGATTATTTATCTAAGTGATTAAAGATGGGTACATCTTTATTCACATATACTATCACTACATAGTATAAAAAAGCAAAGTCGCTTTCCGCTTCCCGCGTCTGTATGTATGTATGTATGTATGTATGTTTGCTTATATCTTTAAAACTTAAAAAAAAACCGCATAAAAAAAACCCAAAGTGTGAATCACTGATTCAGGAGGAAGGTTTATATGTATAATAACATGCTACCCGTGCGTAGCCGGGGCGGGTCGCTAGTACATTATAAAATAGGAGATGTGGCTTGTTCAGAAGTATTTCTTTTTTCGTTTCGAAAAAGAGCAATCAGCGACTGGGAGCCCCTTAAGCGTCTCAGCTTGACCTCTCGAGGAGCTGTCCATTTAACCATGCGTACCTTACCTATCATTAAAATAAATGTTCAAATCATCTGCTTGTGCAAAAAAGTAAAACAAAGAGCCGTACGGTAACTATACTTTTCAGCAAAATCAAGTTTTTCCTAGACAGGTCTGGGCGGAGCAAGTGGCTAAATATAGCGCAGCGGTCGTAGGTCAGTGTGGAGCTTTTGCAGGCTCGCTACAGACAGTACGCCACTGGGGCTGCAGGGGCTGACATAAAACATTTCCGCTAAACAGTACCTAGAGTATTTTATCCCTTTTTAGGGTTCCGTACCCAAAGGGTAAAATCGGAACCCTATTACTAAGACTTCGCTGTCCGTCTGTCCGTCTGTCCGTCTGTCCGTCTGTCCGTCTGTCCGTCTGTCTGTCTGTCACAGGGCTGTATCTCATGAACCATGATAGCTAGACAGTTGAAATTTTCACAGATTATGTATTTCTATTGCTGCTCGAACAACAAATACTAAAAACAGAATAAAATAAATATTTAAGGGGGGCTCCCATACAACAAACTTGATTTTTGCATTCCAGCGCCATCTAGTTTCATGTGATGTTACTACGTTAATATAAGTACTTTTCGCAATCTCATGCGACCGCTCGGGGTTTGAGAGGTAAGATGAAAGAGGTTTGCAATTCCGCTGGCAGGTGGCGCTATTTTACCACTATCGGTAAAGTTAGTCGGTAAATAGATGGTACTTCACATGATCGACTAAAAAGTTTGAAATTTAATTATTGAATTCATGTAGTTAGGTAAATAGGTACCTAGGTAGATATTATTAATTTCAAATTAATTTCGAGTTTGAATCCTGGCCGTGCATCAATGGATATTTCTGTTCGAAAAATGTACATGCGTGTTACACGTGTTTATAACGGTGAAGGAAAACATCGTGAGGAAACCTGTTAGTATTCTTGAAAGCGGCGACGGCCTTGCAACCTGTCACGTGTGGAATGCTAACTACGTAGTTAGGTAAATAGGTAGTTTACGAGATATTATGAATTATTTTTTATGTTTCTAGGGTTCCGTACCTAAAGGGTAATAAACGGGACTACTAAGACACCGCTGGCTGTCCGTCTGTCTGTTACCAGGCTGTATCTCGTGAACCGTGATAGCTAGACAGTTGAAATTTTCACAGATGATGTATTTCTCTAAAAAGAGCATAAAATAAATATTTAAGTGGGACTCCCGTACAACAAACGTGATTTTTTTGCCGTTTTGATAATAGTACGGAACCCTTCGTGCGCGAGTCCGACTCGCACTTGGCCGGTTTTTATATTAAGTACTAGCGACCCGCCCCGGCTTCGCACGGGTAGCATGTTATTATACATATAAACTTTCCTCCTGAATCACTCTATCTATTAAAAAAAACCGCATCAAAATCCGTTGTGTAGTTTTAAAGATATAAGCAAACATACATACATACATACATACAGATGCGGGAAGCGGAAAGCGACTTTGCTTTATACTATGTAGTGAAGTACCTAGCTTCTTACCTTATACATTTCCAAATTAGGTTCAAATCTTTTCTGCCGTGTCATTAAAAACACGGAACAATGGGATTTGATAAAAACCTCCTATTTGGTGTCTCGTTCCATTTTACGTGTCAGAGTTGTACTTCGATAAGTAAATATATTGTAATAGTAGTTTATGCAACTGTCATATAAGGAAGGGTATTAAAACACGAGTGTGAGTTTATGAAACGAGCGCAGCGAGTTTCATAATAGTAACGAGTGTTTTAATACCCGTGTTATATGCAGTTGCATACACTACTTTATCTTCACTAATGCAATTAATCAAACAACAAGAGTAAAAGCTGACAATAGTTTATTTATAATAATTGTTCAAATTTTGGATGGTACAATTTTGAAAGTTAATGTTAATTATTGATCCAGCAGCTGTAGCGGTCGCGGGGCAAGCAGTAGAGCTCGTAGACGGAGTCGGAATATTTATAATTACTTCATTCGTCTTGTTTTCTATACGGTTCAAGATCGTATTTGAGACTTGAATTTTATTCATTAAAGACTCATCAATGTAGCTTTCAGCCATAGTAGAAGACTTCCACCCCCCATGTCGTTTCAGTGCGGTCAAATCACCACCGCTATCTATGAGAAGGGTCGCCGAGGTGCGCCGGAAGCAATGCCCCGTGTACAACGCTGGGTTAGGCAGATTCAAAAAACTTGTGATAGTTTTTCCCAGAGCACCAAATTTATTTAATACCAGTTCTTTGATCGACGCACTTCCCCGATCTATAGCTCAAGAAAAAGGCAGGGTTTCGACAGGGGGTGGGTCGAAGTTCCATGTATTTTTTAGATACGGCATAGCAGTTGCCCGTCACAACGAAAGAACGATCTATTTTCGTTTTTGTTTTCGAAACTTTCACCATGATTGTACTGTCGTCTATGTTAGAGACTTCATCGAACTGATTGTTGTATAGCTCTTGCCTTCGGCATGCCCCCATTATGCCGAAGATTAGTGCAACCTGTAACAATAAACGATATAATAAGCTTGAGGTACATAGCCAAGGCAAAAACTATGATTTATGAAGTAGTAAAGTGTAGGTACCTACTACCAAATTTATACACAAAGCACGGAGTGTCTAGATAACTTGCGTGTGTAGTACGTAAGTACTAGGTAGATTAAATAACAGAACTAAAATACACTTACCTTTTCAAAAAGATACAAAATATCTGGTGAATCTTCCAGGAACATCTTTATTTGACCTGATGTAAACGTCAAGGACTTTTTTCCCTTGTGTCCTTCTGAACTGCGTTTCAGGAACGCTATGACTTTTGAATACTTCGTGAGGTCGATGTTTGCCATTGGTTTCGCAGACACCGGCAACAATCAGTGTTTGTTACTTATATTTGGAGACTAGCTGACCCGTGCCCGCTTCGCTGTGCGTAAGACATTTCTAATACCATCGTTGACTTTTTTGTAGACGTTTTTAAGGTGTACAATACTGTAGTACATTATTTTGATATATCTCGTGGGGTTCAGCCAGCATTTGCAATGTAAGCGCAAAAAAATGTGTTTATTTACGACATCACATTAGAAACCTCTAAAATTATCAGTGTTTCTCTACTATATTATGCATGTATTATACCATATATAAACCTTCCTCTTGAATCACTCTGTTTATTAAAAAAAACCGCATCAAAATCCGTTGTGTAGTTTTAAAGATATAAGCAAACATACATACATACATACATACATACATACATATTACATACAGACGCGGGAAGCGGAAAGCGACTTTGCTTTATACTATGTAGTGATTTTAAAAACAAAACACATTGCGAAACATTAAATTCACGCGTACGTGTATTGTCACAGTGAACTTGCCGCCATTAAAATCTAACCAATAAGAAGAGCGCAGCTGCGCGCGCAGGGCCAATCAGGAGCGAGCGCGCGCTGTTCTTTTTTTATTTAATTGGCACAAGATCTTACCAAAGAGTTTTGTGTATGTAAGTTTAGTAGTTTCACGTATAACCCAACTGTTTTCAAAAGCCAGCCTAATATCAAAATTTTATACAACTTGTATGAGGATTTTGAGATAAGGCTCGCCAGGTTAATTGGTCGCGTTTTATTGATGTTATCATGAGATTTTACGATATCGATGTGGATATTATACCATCATGTGAAATTGCTTAAATTGAGTGTTTTGTTGTCTGCGCTATAACAGTAGTAATTATAAGTCAAGTATTGGAAACATAAGTAGAATGTTACAACATTAGTGTAGATAAAAAAAATTACAAAATTGCATTACTGCCCCACTTCTTTCCCTTGGGATGTTCCCTGTGCGCTTGCGCCTCGCCGTGCCCATGCCGGTCCTCCTCTGCGATAATTACGTAATCATTGTAATTCGATTATATATTCGCGCACATCTTACTTTCCCACGTGAATAGTAACTAACCACCCACTCCATAGTTCACACGGTAAAAATATGTTTTATTTTATTAACCGATTTCAATAAATTCAACACAGCTATTTATGTGCAAGGTATTGTTATATTTTGCCCATGTAGGTACCTACCTACCACACCAAACAATCTACCTATTTTATAAGTTTAGCTTATTAGTAACTTACTCCTATATTTTATCGTGGTGGTGGTTGTGGTATGGCGTCGGCTACAGGATCGTCTTACTGTTCCCACGCTCACTTTCCTCATTAAACAACCAATAATATCCTAATCCTAATAATATTAGAATTGCGAAAGTTTGTGAGTTTGTTTGTATGTTTGTGCCTCAATCAGGCCTAAACGACAAAATGGATTTGGAAGGTAATTGGAAAATACCTCATTTATTTCCTGGAGCTTATAATGATACTTTTTTTCTAGTAAAAATATATACTGATAGTACCACGCGAGCGAAGCCGCGGACTGAAGCTATAACTAAATATTTTATTTAATGATTCGTTGTCTCAGTATGCGAACCTATCAGCAGCAATGAAGCGCATCAGGTGCAATGAGTATAAGACGCAACACGCAATAGTCGCAGGAAAGGAAAGCAATAGACTTTTAATTGTTGTACTGTACCCACTGTTAGTGCGCCGACCGTAGGTAATGGCGCTCTTAAAACATTTCCCGCCTGTGATTACTTCAATAGACGCCAGGTAGAAAGCAAAAGTCAATTGTAGGTATAGCTATTAGTGAATATATTATCCCACCAAAAACATTCTGTAAAAAACTAGCCAAGTCTCGATGGAGCTGCTTGTTTATCTCTAAAAAACAGATTAACTATAATAATAAAAAAAATCGCAGTAAGGAACCTCAGACTTGGCACGACTTTGTCTAGATTTCATTATTTTTTAGAGATAAACAAGCAGCTCCATCGAGACTTGGCTAGTTTTTTACAGAATGTTTGTGGTGGGATTTCACTTCTTTTTGTAGAAATGTGGGCTTATTGATTTATTTTATTAGATTTTCTTATATTTGACAGTTTTTTTGAGACAGTTTTTTGCAATGACAGTCGATTTTTTTATGTACCAATAGTAGAAGGGGGCATTACCATATCTCTAACACAGCTGATACCAGCTGAGGGTTCCTCATCAGATAATTCAGACCTTCGATTTTTGACATCAAATGAAGCGGCCCACCAAGTTGAATATTTTTTGTAAAGTCGGTATATGTCGATCTCTAATAGTTTGGTTAGGCTCTTGTGTTTTCAAATCAGGGTCACCAGGTACTCCAGATCTTCGATTATCCTAGTTTTTATGGTTTTCCCTTTATGTGGCCATTAAACCCTAACTCTGTACCAAATTTCAGCTCTCTAAGTTCATGGGAAGTACTAGTTCTATTCTGATGATCATGAGTGAGTGAGTGAGTGAGTGAGTGAGTGAGTAAGTGAGTGTCTGTCTAAAATGCGAAACTTTGCTTTCGCTTAACTTCGAAACTAAATGACCTACAGACTTGAAATTTTGGATTTTAAGTATGTGATTATGGCTTACTGGATGACGAAAATTTCTGCGTTCTGGTATTATCCAGAGGTTCTCAAATAGGGACCTGAAAATGCGGCGAAATGGTTCCAGTAAAGGATGGTACGGCAGTGTTTGCTTCGCGCTCGACTTGGCGGGGGCACTACCGTGCCCCCAAATTTATCATCAGATCAGATGCGTTGCCTGCAGCCAAGAGCACCTAGCTAGGGTGTACTGTAGTCGCAGTCGTGAGCGTATTTCTATTTTATTTGTATTTTTAGGGTTCCGTACCGAAAAGGTAAAAACGGGACCCTATTACTAAGACTACTACTATAGCTACACAGCCCAGATGAAATTTTCACAGATAATGTATTTCTGTTGCCGCTATAACAACAAATCGGAAAAACAAAATAAAACAAATATTTAAGTGGTTTGTTTTATAAACAAACGTATTTTTTTGCCGTTTATAGGGTTCCGTATTTTTATAAATAACAAGCTGACCCGGTGAACTTCGTATCGCTTTAGAATTAACAAATGCTG
The DNA here is from genome assembly GCA_912999785.1 of Hydriomena furcata. Lineage (NCBI taxonomy): Eukaryota > Metazoa > Arthropoda > Insecta > Lepidoptera > Geometridae > Hydriomena > Hydriomena furcata. Next base: position 12,852,836 of record OU538832.1, on the reverse strand, counting down.
TGTTAAGTTCCCGTTCCCGTTCCCGTTCCCGTTCCCGTTCCCGTTCCCGTTCCCGTTCCCGTTCCCGTTCCCGTTCCCGTTATAAAAAGTATCCTATGTCCTTCTCCTGGCTCTAAGATACCTCTCCACGAATTTTCAGCCAAATCGGTTCAGCCGTTCTTGAGTTTTACGTGTTTCTTACAAACCCGACTTCTTTTAAACTTCTTTTAAATAGTAGATAGAAGATGATTCATCTTTCATAATAATGTCGTATTCGTCGAGTTTTCATTGTTTTTAAGATGTATTCTGCTATTCGGGGCGGAGACAAATCCAACGAATCAAAAACCATGAAAATCGGTTCAGCAGATCTCGAGTTATAAGTGTTGTAACAAACCCGTCTTTATTTTATATATATATAGATAGTACGGAACCCTTCGTGCGCGAGACCGACTCACCCTTGGCCGGTTTTTTTTTACTCTCCAGACTGCCTTTAGTGTCTGGATTTCAAGAGCTTTTAAATCAGTGAGAGTAAACGAGCTAGTCTTCTTGACACGTGGTATGCTAACGTTCAAACTGGCGAAAGTTTGTCAAATTTCGCCGATACTATAGCAATAGCATGTATTGTTGTACAACATACTCGTAGGTACCTTACCTAATTTGAACCACTTCTCGAGTGGTATCGAGAAATCTTGCTGGAAGACAAGTGCGTAGATAGTTACTCTTCACTTAGTCTCGACTCCCAAGCGCTGCGGGGGAGATGATCAGATAGAGCGGCTGCACGTTCATAATATCGACTATGGACTGCACAACATTTATTATAATAATCTACCAAAATCAAACACGAAATAGTATCTTGCAACTGAATTATACCTAAACCAGTTACGCCCAATAGTATTTGACATAGGTACTTAATTAATTTAGGTTCGATGACAATGTTATATAATATGGCTGATCTGATAATGGAGTCAAGAGTTGTTTAACGGAACTTTTTACTGAATAGTCTAATTGAACTCCACACACCATAACCCCATCATGTTTGGGTTTGTTGAAATTGTTTTGACGAGGAGGTAGATACCATTCTCTAAGGTCTAAGGATTTTAGTAAAAGCTTATTTTCGAACCGTTTAGTTTTAAGGTTACGGTTAAGGTATTTTAAACCGAAAAATGAAATAATGGACCTTTAAAATCTAGTAAGTAGGTAGGTCGGTACGTACCTAGGAGTTTGCAATAACTTTAGCGGGTAAGTAGGTACTCGCCTCTTAGCATCGACGTTCAATTATTATGAGCATTTAAAATTCGCTGTAAGTAAATAGTTAGTAACTAATTAATTCACCAATCAATCAAAATAATTGCACTGGGTTACTACTTTTTAGCGCACTTTCAAAGGAAAACACATTTTCAGATAGTTATGTCACAATACATTACTGAAACTTTACTTATTTGAGAATGCAATTATTTGGTTTGTGTATAAACTCGCGGGAAGTTGCGCGACGCATGCTCCGAAGCGGCATGCCACACACGTCCGTTCCGCACGTGAGCTTTTGCGATACTACTAACATAAACTAGAGGTGTTACTAATATATTCGTATTAGGTATATATAATAGGTACAAGACAGAAGTTTAATATTAGGTAATATGAATTTTGTCGTAATAGGCTATTCAATATTAGTCAAATAATAGTGAGCGACTGAGCGACGTAACGGCGACCGAGTGACGCTATTCTTCCTTACAACTGTAAGTGACTTGCCATCTCACTCTCACCCGTTGCGAGAGAATGTGACGCCGACATTCCAATTTGCAATGTATCCTCGCGGCTCTGTCCTTGCACGCGGAGGCGTTCGGTGAAGTTATTGCATGTGTTGTAATACATCTCGCTTTTTGTATCGCAGCTTCGTGGATAATTAGAATGAAACCAAGCAATGGGTATCGATAGATTAAAAAATATGCAATATTATGGGTTAGTGATTACCTATTATTTTAACGCTGCCTATTACGTACTATTATTTGAAATATTCGTTTAGTCGTGTTTATATCATCATTGCGCGTGCGTGTACTTAACATTGAGTTCGAAAGTGAGTATAAAAATGAAGCGTGCAAGAACAAGTGGACAAGACAAGACAAGTGCAAGAACAAGTGAAATAAAAAACAAAAAGAACATAAAAATAATCTACATTAATAATGTAAATACAACTTATAAATCATTGTAAATATCGTGATTTACTTTGTCAATACGCCAACTATTTCGTTGACAGTCCTAAGCCTGTAAAAGTATGAAGGCAAAGTAAATCACTGTAACGGTTAAATTGCGCGTCTTTTAGGAATAAATAATATGATAAGTTCTGACTATTATTTTTGACTATTACCCAGTAATAGGTTAGATAACATAATATTGGCTAAGCGTTATATTCGATAATAGGATTACGAATATACGATCCTAATATAACACCTCTAACATAAACATAACTGCCTGATTTGTTGGCCTGCACAGTGTACGCACTCCTGCAGCCAGTGCTTGCCCTGCCCGTCTTTTTGCCTGATCTACAAGTCTACTACCACACGGCCAGTGCACAGTATACCAGCCGCTGCGACCTACATAATCTTTATATTATACTCCTTTTGAAACAAACTTATAGTCCAGTCATTTAAGCTTAAATTAGGTAAGAATTTCGGAATTCGAGATACCCAGCTGTAAGTCTGTAAATACTTGTATATTGACACCCTAAAAGTTGTCTCAAAACCTACATATGGTAGGGTGTAAGCAACTATTAAATTTCAAGGTCAAAGGTCACAAAAATCGGTTTTTCGCGCTTTTTTTGGAAATATCTCATTTCCTATGGGTTTTTTGCTATTTGTATTTATTATCAATATTGTAGAATACAAAATTCTCTACAAATTATGTTTAAAAAAATTTTTATACGGTGAACCGTTTTCTAGATAGAGGGCGGAGAGCGCGCGGTCACAGCATCACTTCAGGTCAACCGGTGCCTCCGGTCTTCTGCGCTTTTTAAAAAGGGAAAAAAATCATTTTTAAAAGTTTTTGAGAAACTGACAAATTTGGATGAACTAGCTGCAGCATTTGAGGAAGAAAATTGTTCGGCCCAGAGATTATTAGAGAGTGGAACTCAAACCTTATTACAAATACAAATACAAATACAAATAATTTATTCATAACACCAAGTTACAGGTCAGTTAGGTACAGTATATTACAATAAAAATGCAATACTGCTTAATAATAAAAACAAATTAATTACAATATATCACATTGATTATAATAATTTTCATAATAAAATAATTTAAATAATTGGCAGTTCTAAATACTCATTTATTGAATAGAATGTGTTCTCGAGGAGCCACTTACGCAATCTCATCTTAAAGACCGTCGTGGAAGTTGCATCTATAATGCTCCGAAATCTGTGAAAAGTCTCGATCATCTTCGTTATATGCATTACGTCAAGTCTACAAAACTTAATAAACCTGTGCAGCTTTCAAATATTCCACCAACAAGTGCAGCTGCTCATCAACATTTCAACCGTGTATATTATCAAGTTCAAACTTGGTTAGGACATGATTTGGAACCCCAGGTATGGGGTTGGGCAATGCGAAACGATTTTCTGGAGCCTATCATGACAATTTCACCACATGCTCCAGAAGATTTGCTAAATACAATTTTCTGCAACTGCAAGAGTGGTTGTGGTTCGCGATGCGGATGCAGGAAAGCGGGCTTGCAATGCTCTTTAGCTTGTGGCCAATGTCAGAGCGACATTAACGAAGATGGAACCTTTGACCCCGAAATCATGGAAGAACTTGAGACAAATGTCGTTGAAGACGATAATGAAGACCAGTTTGAAATTTACCAGCAGCCAGAAGACGACGATGAAGAGGAAGAAGATGATTAAAATTATAAATTGTAGTTTAGTACCCTTTATTCCATTTCTTTACTATCAATAAAAATAAATGTATTCAATGATATTTTTTAATAAAAAGATTAATTCATAATTTATTTGTTTTTTTTTTCATCATGTAATAAGTTATAAATATTAATTAGGTTAAAATTCAAATATAATTCCTATATTTTCATTAACAATTCTGCAATTACATGGGCAGGTAAGTGTTGTTAAATAAATTAATACTGAATAAAAAGTGGATAAGTTAGGAAAAAAATGATAAAATATAATATAATAGTTAATAAAAATTGACAAATATTTATAATCATTGATTTATCGATAGTTCATCAACTATATATGGCGCGTTTTCGACCGGAGGCACCGGTTGACCTGAAGTGATGCTGTGACCGCGCGCTCTCCGCCCTCTATCTCGAAAACGGTTCACCGTATAAAAAATTATTTTAAACACTAATTTGTAGAGAATTTTGTATTCTACAATATTGATAATAAATACGAATAGCAAAAAACCCATAGGAAATGAGATATTTCCAAAAAAAGCGCAAAAAACCGATTTTTGTGACCTTTGACCTTGAAATTTAATAGTTGCTTACACCCTACCTTATGTAGGTTTTGAGACAACTTTTAGGGTGTCAATATACAAGTATTTACAGACTTACAGCTGGGTATCTCGAATTCCGAGGTGAACTTACTATTTAGTCCACATGAGCAAAACAAATGGTGTGTAGGTACCTACTGGCAAAATGTTCACAAGAACCTGTTTTAAAACGTCCGACGTCCTTTAAACACAATTTTTTTCTGCTTCCTGTATTTCCTGCTTCCTTTATAACTGAAATTCACTTACCAAATATTTTATTATAATATTATACTGACACATGCAGTGTCTTAATTTATTCTTGCCTAAATATTTTTTTTTATGTAATGTATGCCATATAGCCATTGCAATATTTAGATCAATTATTATGTGTAAAGTGAAGGTAGGTATCATAACTTGGTTATAAGTTTACATAATGATAATGAAATAAAAATAATCCTAAAATAAAAGTCTGAATAAAAAATAATGCACTTTTTAATCACAGGGCACTTCACTGGAGCCATCAGTATAACAAAATAAATTACCACAACAACCATACACTTGAACTAACTAACTACCTAGTTGTAAAGACAAGTCTAGTCTATAGACTGTATCTAGCATGCGGCGAACCACCGCCACCGCTCTCCATCCACTAATCTACCAACGTCACGTCGTTGTTGCATCAATCGGTCCAACACACGAGCGAACACCATTTATTATATAAGCTAATATTTTGGACATCTTGATATGTGCTACTTTTGTGCAACAAAATAATGTTTATAATCCGTTTATATGACATTATAAAAATGCAATTTCACATTCTAATAAATAGCACATTCATCAAACAAACTTACACAATTTTTAAATAATATTTGTGAGTAATCGAGAACGTATCAGATCTTATTCCAAGAATGTCTATTCTATCTTTTGGAAATCTACAAAAATATAATCTAGTGATGCTCGGTTCCTATCTACTTAAAGTATGCCATACATACAGTCATAATATAAAATGTCATTTTAAAATTACATAGGTATGAGGTACCTATACCTACCATAAAACGTAGCTCTACGCTGCACATAACCAGATCGATCAAATAACCTACCTACCACCTAGATACCAAATGTACCTACGCGAGTGAATTCGGCGCAGCTGCCGGGGAGCGCTTCACGAACGCACGAGCCATATGCCATTATTATGCAATATGCCACAAGCGACAATCATCTTTTCTCTACGAAGGGGGCCCCCGGTAGCGCGTTGGTAACGAAATCAACCTAAAACGAAGTTCACCGAATCTAGACAAGCGTTCGGCGGCGGCGCTCACTCTCGGCACAGCCGGAGTGAAGTCGCAGCCGAGAAGGGAGTGGGCAGAGTTACTGCGCCAACAGTTCCGAGAGGTGGTCGGCGATGGCGGCGGCCGCGTCTCCGGCGAGGATCGAGCGGTGATTGGCTGGCAACTGGCGCGTGCGCAGTGGCCCTGTGCAAACGGCGCGGAGGCCGTAGTCCTCGTCGAGGGTGACGTAGTTGTCGCGAGCGGTGAACAGGGTGACAGGCGCACGCAACTTGCCACCAGGTCGGTAGGTGTCGGCAGCCACCAACTTGCCGTAGAAGGCATCCGCGGCCGCAGCCAACTCGGTCGAAGCGTGTCCGGTGCCAGCGCCCACTATCTCCACGCATCGCGTCAATCTGGCCTCCCAAGTGGGCAACCGCTCTAGTTCCGTTGCCACCAGCGAGGGATCGATCTCCTTGAACTGCTGCGCGAAGAAGGCCAGCGCGTCCGCCTCGTCGGTGCTGGCTGAGCGCGTGCTGCGCTTGCTCTTGCCTCGAGTGGTGTGAGTGCTGAGGTAAGCCGGGGAGCCATCCACCAGCACCAGCCGCGTCTCGCATCCTGCCTGAGGAAAAACGCAACGTTAATAATAGGATCGGAAGCTTGACTCGATCGGCTCCTTGTCATCGAATCCTATCATTATCTATCATTATCGAACTCTAGCATCTCGCTTACCTGCTCCAGCTGCAACGCCATCTCGAAGGCGACGCCTGCGCCGAAGGAGTAACCGAGCAGCGTGTACGGCGGCTGCGGCTGCAGCTCTCGCAGATGCTGCACGTAATGCTTAGCCAGCGCCGACATGTCCGCTCGTGCTGCCGTGCCCGCACTCTGTAGCCCGAACACTGCGCCTCGCACGCCACGTGCCACTCCGCGCAGCACATCCACAACTCCCTCGATCGGATGCACCATGAACACGGCCCGTGCTCGATCGCCCTTATCGCCACCAGCGCTCGGCAGCTTCACTACCACCTGCGAAAGATGCGGTTCAAAATGATTCCATAGCAGCGTCATAGAACCTCGGCGGAGTCGGATCTTTGAACCGACGATCTAATAATTGAGTTTTGTCTCGTAGCGTCAAACTTACCTGCTTCGGGATCAGTTCTCCCAACTTGGCCATCTGCACGAGATCTGCGGCGTCCGCTCGGGGAGCTTCGGGCGCGGTCGTGGCCGCCGCTTCGGCTCCTCCCGCCATCGCCTTCAACTTGCCGAAGGACAGTGCTCTGATCTCTTGCACCCCAAGCACCACATCGTAACCTCGCTCCAGCGTCTGTTTGATCTCGGCGCCCATCAGGGAGTCCATGCCGAGCTCCGCCAGGTTCGCGGACTCCGACACCTTGCTCGGGTCCTTGATACCTGTAAAATACGACCTTAGCGTTAGGTTAAATGTCGGAAACCGATCGGACGAAGCTCCTCGATCGCGAATCGTCTCGATGTATACGTACCGAGGATGTTAGCCACGGCGTGCACCAGGTCCTGCGTGGGCGCCGCTGCCGCGCGGCGTTTGTCAGCCAGCACCATAGACGCTTGCACGGCGTGCGGCAGAGCCAGCATGCCGCCCAGCGCCTCCATGCACGAGGCGATTCGCTGCGGCACCGTGCCTCCCACTACCGCGTCGTCACCACCTGTGCGACAAACAGATGTTAATAGAGATGTTGATGCATCCGAGCGCTGTTTTACCGTTTAGTTAGAGAAAAAAATGTGAAAATAAATAAGTAAAGTGCGAGTGTGATAGCTTACCCATGGTGTCGACGATGAGGCCGACTTCCCCGATGGCGCCCCACTGCACCGCTAGGCCAGGTAAGCCATCCGCCTGTCGTCGTTCGCAGATACGTTCCATGGCGGAGTTGGCAAGGCCATAGTTGCTCTGGCCAGGGTTGCCACGTCCGCACGACACCGAAGAGAACACCACGAAGTACTCCAGCTCGGGGCACAGCGCACGTGTCGCTGCGTCCAACTCTTTGGTAGCTGTAAGATATGAATGCAAACGTTTACGATTGAGAAGCAATACAAGAGAAACACGCTGCCCCGTCACACACATTATTATGTTTTGCTATGGCGGCGAAACTAACCCTCGTATTCAAGAACGACACTATGAGCACGCACAGTAGGATCCGACCCACAGTGGGCAAAATCTTGTTTCATAAAAATCACTTGAGTGTTGTATATAAATCACTTACATATGTGTGTACGACACTATGCGCACACTACAACGTGCCTCTAGCCAAAGTTCCTCAACAGCTACTTTACCGAACGCATAGTGTTGGTTGTGTTGTCATACGTATAACCTCAAGTAAATTAAACTTAAAAAACCGGTCCAAATGAGGATGATTTTGATGATTATTTTATTCGGCCGACGAAAAAACGATACTATTTGGGGGCACGGCAGTGCCCCCGCCAAGTCGAGCGCGAAGCAAACACTGCCGTACCATCCTTTACTGGAACCATTTCGCCGCATTTTCAGGCCCCTATTTGAGAACCTCTGGATAAGACCAGAACGCTGAAATTTTCGTCATCCAGTAAGCCATAATCACGTACTTAAAATCCAAAATTTCAAGTCTGTAGGTCATTTAGTTACGAAGTTAAGCGAAAGCAAAGTTTCGCATTTTAGACAGACACTCACTCACTCACTCACTCACTCACTCACTCACTCACTCATGATCATCAGAATAGAACTAGTACTTCCCATAAACTCAGAGAGCTGAAATTTGGTACAGAGTTAGGGTTTAATGGCCACATAAAGGGAAAACCATAAAAACTAGGATAATCGAAGATCTGGAGTACCTGGTGACCCTGATAAGAAAACACAAGAGCCTAACCAAACTATTAGAGATCGACATACCGCCTTTACAAAAAATATTCAACTACTGGACCGATTTGAAAAATTCTTTCACCATTAGAATCCTACATTATCCCTGATGAACATAGGCTATAGTATATTTTCAAAAATATTAGGGATCCGTATGAAAACATCGATAATGTAATCTAAAGTGTGAAAAAATTAAAAAAAAATCCTTATATTGCGTTTGCTGCGGAAATTATTGACAATAGAGCAAAGTAATGTACTACAGTTTTAAAGAGGACATCAATATCTACAAAAAAGTATGCAGTACCATATGTCTCACTATTAGGGATCCGTATGAAAACTTCGATAATGTAACCCAACGTGTGAAAAAAACCCAAAAAATCCTTATATCGCGTACTCTGCGGAAATTGTTGACAATAGAGCAAAGTGATGTACTACAGTTTTAAAGAGGACATCAATATCTACAAAAAAAGTCTGCGATACTAAAAGTTTTATTAGGGATCCTTATGAAAAATTCGATAAAGTAACCCAAGGTGTAAAAAAATTACCTGTAATATCATTATTACATCCGTGCGACGCCGGATGTAATGATATTAAACATATAACCGCAATATAAAATTAAAGGAAAACTCTGGATAAGACTAGAATGGCTTTTATATTTACTTATACTTACAAGTTTACAAGAAGAAATAGTCGAACGATTAACTTTATTCTACTCGAACATTACACAAATTGAATAAACAAATTAACAAATTAAATAAACTAAAATATTCATTTCGCTCAAAATTTGATCAAAGTATAATGCATTGGATTAAGAGTGGCGGTGATACCCGCACACGTCGCTAGATGGCGCTACTGTATTTTAAACGCGCTTACGATTTGTTTTTATAATAAAAAAAACTACTCATAAAAAGAAAAAAAAACTGTGTCAAATAAGAAAATCTAATAAAATAAATCAATAAGCCCACGTTTCTACAAAAAGAAGTGAAATCCCACCAAAAACATTCTGTAAAAAACTAGCCAAGTCTCGATGGAGCTGCTTGTTTATCTCTAAAAAGTAATGAAATCTAGACAAAGTCGTGTCAAGTCTGAGGTTCTTTACTGCGATTTCTTTATTATTATAGAATGTTATGTGACTTGGCCGTTGAAGAGTACACAAGGGTACAAAACCAGGTGCTCCGTGACACCATTGCACCAATCTGTCGCCAGAACCGCTACCCATTAACGATGGAAAATTACCACTTAGAAAACGTTGATTCAATAACCAGTCAATTGTAGGCTTGATAAAGCTGTGTATTTCAATAATACTTATGTAAAGGCGAGCCTGAAGCAAACAGTATAAAAAATACGTCTATTTTATGTTAGATCGGTGGTCGATTTGACGCTCCAAAAAGAAGACAGCAGAAGTCAGCATTGTCAATGCTGAATGCATGTGTTGCACGATCAACAACAGCCTAAAATAAGACACTAGCGTCCAATTACCAATACCTGTATTGGCTATTATCTCGCTTAACAAACATAAGTAGTTACAACAGATATAACATTACGTGTAAACAAAATTGACTTGTACCCACTAACGTATAAAGAATGTTCAACGGCCAAGTCACACAACATTCTATATAATAATAAAGAAATCGCAGTAAAGAACCTCAGACTTGACACGACTTTGTCTAGATTTCATTACTTTTTAGAGATAAACAAGCAGCTCCATCGAGACTTGGCTAGTTTTTTACAGAATGTTTTTGGTGGGATAAGACTAGACTGGCTTTTATACTTACAAGAAGAAATAGTTGAACGATTAACTTTATTCTAATCGAACATTACACAAATTGAATAAACAAATTAACAAATTAAATAAACTAAGATATTAATTTCGCTCAAAATTTGATAAAAATATAATGCATTGGACTAAGAGCGGCGGTGATACCAGCGCACACGTCGCTAGATGGCGCTGACTGTATTTTAAACGCGCTTACGATTTGTTTTTATAATAAAAAAACAACTCATAAAAAGAAAAAAAAAAAACTGTGTCAAATAAGAAAATCTAATAAAATAAATCAATAAGCCCACGTTTCTACAAAAAGAAGTGAAATCCCACCAAAAACATTCTGTAAAAAACTAGCCAAGTCTCGATGGAGCTGCTTGTTTATCTCTAAAAAGTAATGAAATCTAGACAAAGTCATGTCAAGTCTGAGGTTCTTTACTGCGATTTCTTTATTATTATAGAATGTTATGTGACTTGGCCGTCAAAATACGTCTATTTTATGTTAGATCGGTGGTCGATTTGACGCTCCAAAAAGAAGACAGCAGAAGTCAGCATTGTCAATGCTGAATGCATGTGTTGCACGATCAACAACAGCCTAAACTAAGACACTAGCGTCCAATTACCAATACCTGTATTGGCTATTATCTTGCATAACAAACATAGGTAGTTACAACAGATATAACATTACGTGTAAACAAAATTGACTTGTACCCACTAACGTATAAAGAGTTCAACGGCCAAGTCACACAACATTCTATAATAATAAAGAAATCGCAGTAAAGAACCTCAGACTTGACGTATTTTGACGGCCAAGTCACACAACATTCTATAATAATAAAGAAATCGCAGTAAAGAACCTCAGACTTGACATGACTTTGTCTAGATTTCATTACTTTTTAGAGATAAACAAGCAGCTCCATCGAGACTTGGCTAGTTTTTTACAAGAATGTTTTTGGTGGGATTTATATTTACTACATACAAGAAAATTTTATTGTAATTTATCAATCCAACTGCTGATGAGTCGACATGACATTTGTTTGTTTATATAAAATACTCTGTGGTTTGTTTCTTTGATTGATTGATATTAATGAATCCACCCCCATGCGTTCACTGAGCTAAGGAATACGTAAGTGTTGTTCATGAAACGAATGTATGGACATATTCGACACTGTGAGAAATCGGAAACTTTGCAGTGAGAACTCTCCTACACTTAGCTTAGGGATGTTCTTTAATACGAGCATTATAGTAGTCTTGTTAATCGACGAAAAAAACTGAGGTTATAAATTTGTCACGTATATATACATATATACAGTCGTGGTCAACTAATTAGGGACACTCTTTGGTTAAACCGAATTGTGAATTTATTTTTTATTTTCCAACGAGTCTAAACCATATTCCATATCTCTTACATGTAAGTATAATTAGTCATTTATGTGCCCGATTATACAAACAATAACAACTTCTTAAACATTAAACCTCTTTACAGTATAGCTGATAGATTATCGTAGTGCTATTTGTTCAAATAATGCTGGCTGGCCATTTAATTAGGGACACTGAGATATTGCGTTCTATTTTCAAAATTTGAATCTCAATACTTTTTTACTTCTTCTCTTATTGTTTCGTGGTAGTTTTGGCGGCAATCCCGATATTTATTTTAAGTTTTGAAAAATATTTTGAAGAAAAATGGGTAAAAATAAAAGTTGCGATCCAACACTACGAAAAATTATCATGAAGTTTGTTGTCGAGCATGGTTGGCCATACCGAAGGATAGCAAAACATTTAAATTGTTCAAAAACTATGGTATACAATGCAGTGCAACATGTCAGACGCAATAACACAGATTTAAATGTGCCCAGAACAAAAAGATCGAGAAAAACAACTCCGCAAGTAGATAGAATGATAACCAGGTTAGCTAAGAAAGATCCGTTTCTAGGCTCTATTTATATATATTTTATATAATATAACTTTTTACAGAGTAGACCAATTTTGATAATTCCTAATTTCTCTTTTTAATGCATATAGGTATACTCCGAAGTTGGTCCCATACTCATTTTTTGATTGGTCGAAACATTTTCGTCGATTTTCTTTTTAGTTTTCTAAACATAATTAAAGAACGCAGATGATTACCATCAATCTTTGGTTTGGCAACTAGCTGGAAGTCTTGCGGCGTCTGTTTGTCGAGGAATGCGTCGCGCAACACGGCAGCCAAGTTGAAGACGCCTCCCACTGGGCCCAATGCAGTCCCAGCTTGCAGAAGCGCACGCGCACCGCCTGGCGCACTCGCGTCCACCGTCGATATCAGCACTTGCACGCCTTGCGACCGCCATCTGTAACGCAAACGAATCGCACGTTATTTTAATGCAACCGCCTTTTCAATAATAACTAGATTGGCCATTAACAATAACTAAATTCATACACGACTATTGAAGATTTTTACTTAGCTTTTAATCATCATCATCATCATCATCATCTGGTCCCCACCAGCACAACATGTTTATTTCTTCCAACTTCTCTATCACTCGTCATCGCAGTAATCACACCTTTTTACTCATGTCCTCTTTCACACAGTCCATACATCTCTTCTTAGGCCTGCTCCCACTCCTGCATCCATCCACATTCATACACATCACTCTTCTTGTAACATGGCTTTCTTCCTCCTCAATAAGAAGTAGAATAACTTATTTGCCCGAAATAGAAGACAACCAAATCCTGTTTTAGGCTAATGGCATTGCACATAATTTTAATAGTAAATCTGCTTAGTACCTGCGGATACACCACGCCTGATAGCCTGTGCGCACTCCGCTGCGAGAGTTGAGCACCAATCGTGAGGCACCCCGTGTCACCAGCCACTGCGCCAACTCCAATCCGAATCCGCCGAGGCCACCTGATTATAAGCCCTTATTTTAGAACAAGACCCTACCAATATAAAGTAGTAAGTAAAGTAGGTAGGTAGGTATAGAACAATTTTTAGAGCTGAATTTAAACGTAGTTTGTATGGAAGCGAGGTGGTGTTATACGTACCGACGAGAACGTACGTCCTGGCTGGATGCATGTAAGTGCGAGGGCGTGCGGGCAACAAGCGCGCAGGCGCAGGAGCAGCGCCAGGCGCCTCCTCGGGGCGCACGCGCAACACCACTTTGCCGATGTGTCGGCCGGTTGCCATGAATCTGCAATGGACACACATCAATGCCAGAAACAAAACTAAGTGTCGAAGTGTCACAAGGTGATGCTTAAAGTAGACATCGGTGTCCGACGACAGTTCCATCTAGTCATTAGCTGACAGATGCCCCGGATCTTGGGGTCTACTCGCAAGTCGAAATAGTATATTATGCAACTAGTGAATAAAGGACGGATTTAAAGCGAGGGCCGTAGATGAGTCACGAGCAAGTGAAGGATTCTAATGATTGAATCACGAGCGCAGCGAGTGATTCAACTGTTAGAATCCTGAACGACGCGAGTGATTCATGGCCCTCGATATAAATTCGTACTTTATTCAGGAGTTGCATACTATACTTTATACCATGACTACGAGAATATTTATTTAATCTAATGTTTACTCCTTGTCGCAAATATCGACCAATCAAATCTCGAGAATTTATTTGCACCAAAGAATTTATTTGAATTTATTTGAATTTCGAATCTCAGCGCAAGGAGTTTGTGTAAGCATTGAAATAGAGACCGGATATATTTTGTGTTCCAAATTCAAACACCAAAATAGTGAATAAAAACAAAACAGTGAATAAAAGGCCTTTTTATTCACTGTTTTGCGTGAATAAAATAAGCTTTTTAAAGTAGGTATGGTATAAACCAAATATCGTAACAATATTCGTATAAAAGTTACATCGTTTCGACTATAGTTTGAATTGAACAATGGAAAGACAGTAATTACTTTTGTTAATCGTCGATGTTCATAATCCTACTTACAAATCAGTTCAAACTATAGTCGAATATTGTTACGATATTTTGTTTTCGGCTTGCGGAGTAGACACCTTATCCGACGGTCGCGTCGGCAACCATAGCACATTAAACTGAGTGCTCAAGCAAGTTAAATCACCTGAATGCCTGTTCAAGCTGCTGGTCTGAGTAGACGGTGGCTGGCAGAGGGCGTACGGCGCCATTGGCGATGCCTTCGTCCACGCAACGCACTACGGCCGCCTTCTCGGGGTCAGTGCCATCTGCGTCGAACAAAGCGTCCAGCAGGATGCCGTGGAACGTCGTGTTCTTCAGGAAGATCGCCATTCCCTGAAGCGCAACAAGCAGATTAGTTAGGAACAAGTTAAGAACTAAGATATTTCTAATCCTACAGACATTCTAATGTAACGTTTGATTATCTTATCACTTTATATCGTTATACATATGATACATCGCAACGAGCTATTCGAGTAAGATGGGTCAAGTACTTACGAGTGCGCTGTTGTTGGAGAGATCCAGCTTGCCAATCTCGAGGAATCGCCCGCCGACTGCGAGGCAGCGAAGCGACGCCTGCAGCTTATCGGCTGCGAGAGAGTTGAGGACGCAGTCAACGCCGCGACCGCGAGTGCGGCGAAGCACGAGTTGCTCGAAGGAGGTATCGCGAGAGTTGCCGATGTGATCCGCCGGCAAAGCAGGGAAGCGTTCGCGCAGGAAGGCGCGCTTCTCCGCAGTGCCCACCGTCGTGAACACTCGGCATCCGGCGTGAAGAGCGATGGCTATGGCTGCTTGGCCCACGCCGCCCGTGCCAGCATGTATCAGCACACTGTCTCCTTTCCTCATGCGCCCTCGCACCACCAAGGCGTAATACGCCGTGGCGTAAGCCACCGGCACGGTCGCCGCTTCCTCTAACGACCACGCTTCGGGCACCTCCCACAGGAACCCCTTATCGGCCATCACGGTGGTGGCCAATCCCTTCGCGGCCACCATTCCCATCACGCGCTTGCCGTCCGATGACCGCCCGGAGAACTCCAGGCCCAGGATGCACTCCTGTCGATCGAAAAGAACGTTAACGAGTGCCGACCGTTGCCTCAGATTATTAACACGTAGCTAGGATCAGCGTTCGATGTGATCGTGAGATACGCACCTGTCCGGCGAGGTTTCCGGGCAGTGCGTCCGGCGGCAGTTTGCCGGTTGCCAACATGATGTCCCGGAAGTTGAGAGGTGCGCAGTACACGCGGCAGAGATCGGCGCGTGGAGGCAACGGCCGCGATTTCGCCCACCTTAGATCTGACTCCACCCATCGCAGCGAAGACAGATCGCCGCGCGTCAGCGTGTTCACGTACGCGTGCTCCACCTGTTACACGCGACAGACAGACACCTTATTGCTAAGTCGATCCATATAATACATTACTAGCTGACCCGTGCCCGCTTCGCTGTGCGTAAGACATTTCTAATACCATCGTTGACTTTTTTGTAGACGTTTTTAAGGTGTACAATACTGTAGTACATTATTTTGATATATCTCGTGGGGTTCAGCCAGCATTTGCAATGTAAGCGCAAAAAAATGTGTTTATTTACGACATCACATTAGAAACCTCTAAAATTATCAGTGTTTCTCTACTATATTATGCATGTATTATACATATAAACCTTCCTCTTGAATCACTCTATTTATTTAAAAAAAACCGCATCAAAATCCGATGTGTAGTTTTAAAGATATAAGCAAACATACATACATACGCGGGAAGCGGAAAGCGACTTTGCTTTATACTATGTAGTGACAACCACCGGATACTTTCAAACGCAGCATCTTCGTTTATCGTATGCCGATTTACTTATAGGTAGAATTGAAATTCAATTAACATTTTGATTTCATATTTGAGCCCCAATAAAATATTTATTTTATTCTTATTTTAGTATTTGTTGTTATAGCGGCAACAGAAATACATCATCTGTAAAAATTTCAACTGTCTTGCTATTACGGTTCATGAGATACAGCCCTGTGATAGACAGACGAACAGCGAAGTCTTAGTAATAGGGTCCCGTTTTTACCCTTTGGGTACGGAACCCTAAAAACCAAATATATCGAAAACAGCTCTGCTAAAAGTTTATGTACCTACCTACTTAACATTGATGAAAATAAACACTCATTGTAACAGTGAAGTGATATTGTAAAAAAATGTGCGTCATTAAGTCAAGCCAGCACATCGTACGACGCGTGTAACAATCCTTATCACTCGAAATGGACCAAGTACAGTCACTTCCTTCCTCGAATACAAATTTCAATTGGTATCCTAGTAGGTAATTGATAACATACCTACACATAATCATAATAATGTGCTCGCAATTCTGAGGAAAACTGTAATGGTAGGTATACATACTTGACACACATATACTCTAGTTTATTTTTGGAATATTTACTTACTCATGAAATGCGTAAATTTTTTTTAGGGTTAACCCATTCAAAAAACAGGCGAGGCGTTGCCTAGCCCAAAACATGTTTAACACTTGGTCATAGCTACTGAATGACGTTAGTGTTTTTTTACAAGTTCTTATTATTTTAGTTTTTCCTTTTCTGTTTACATTTCATATTATTTACTAGGACGCAGTATTTATTTTATTATGTAGGTACGTAGGCAGCGGTTAAGTTAGTGTTTAACTGTTTACTCACACACATTTAGCTACTATGTTGCTATGTTGTAATGTGTTTGTGCTGTTACTTCTAGGGGAAATTATGCTGTCTTTGTTTTTTATGCTTTCTTTAAAATATACTACTAATGTTATAAATGCGAAAGTTTGTGAGTGGTTTTGTGTGTTTGTTACTCTTTCACGCAAAAGCTACTGAACGGATTTAGATGAAACTTTACGGTAAAATAGCTAATACATCAGAATAACACATAGGCTACTCTATACCCAGGTTCCGCTGGCGGAAGCTAGTAAATAAATAAATACTTGAGTGTAAACCTAGAAACCTAAGGTAATGTGTCGTTACCTGCAGCTGCGCTTCGTTTCCGCCGATCTCGAGATGCCGGTACGATCCCCAGACGCCGGCACGCAGCACGTTGACGGCTAGGTCACGCCGCACCTGCGCGGCGTACGGAGCGGCTTGCGGTGCGAATGCGGCGGAGGCGCCAGGCAGGTAGTAGACGCGCAAAGCTTGGCCGCCTGGCTCGGCGCGGAGGCATGTGGCCAAGCCCAACGCCCCGCTGGTCGCCGTCCGTGACACCGCGTACACTCGAATGTCCTCAGTCTCAGCTCGTCCCAGCGCTTGTCTCAACTCGTCCACCCAGGCGTAAGCGGTGTCGTCGCTGACGTCAATGACGATGTTCTCTGCTGGCAGAAGCGGCGTCTTTCGCAGCAGCAGGAATTCGCAACTGCCGGCGCCCACCCGCGATACCACCTCGAGGTTCGCGCGTTTCAATGCGTCCCTGAAGCAAACGAGACAACTCACTTGATTATTCGCCGGATATTTGTTTTGTTTTATTTTATCAAAGGATCGAGCATCAAATAATAAGGCCTAAAAGTTATCCGTATCCGCGTACAAATTGAAATAAATAGAAAGCATCTGAGATTTCCAAAGACAAACCGACAAAGACGATTTCTTATCATTACAAACATGACCGAACTGCCAAATGCACAAACATAAAGCCTTTCATTCATCGTTTGAGAGCATTGGTGGGTGGCACAGCATATCGCAGTTAGATAGGTAACTACATTTCTTGAAAATAATAGTTCATATATTCACGATCAGGTTTGATCCTACGACGAGCGACAGGAAAGCTGGAGTGCTTCCACTACACCACCCTGTGCCCTTGCATCATCAATTAGAAGCCAGTACCAACCTTATACAATGATCTGCGGAAACTGAGAAGCGCGGTGTCTAAAGTAGTTGCTAATCGGAACGCAAACATGCCAGGTAGGTAGGTAAGCGTGTAAACAACAGATCCGGATGTACAACTGAATAATTACGTATTACTACATACCTACTCTACGGAAATCCACTTAAAGCTTTGTGATGTAATCAGTGCGAAGTATTCTATTAATAACGGCGACAAAATACCACAATCAAAACATCCTGTCAATCATTTGCAGGATCTACCTATGTGTGTATTTTATACCTTGCAATAGGGTCTTCCAGCACGCGCTGCGGCTCCTCCAGCAGCAGCATACCTTGAGGCGCCAGCGCCTCGGCCAGCGCCGCCAGCACGGCGGCTCCGTGCCGCGCCAGCACGTCTGCTGCCAGCACGCAATGGCACTCGGTGTCCGGAGGGCCTGTGCGCGCGTCTTTGTTTGTTATCTGAGGACACCAAACAATACTTCTGCAACTATTCTGTTATCAGCGCACTGACCTCCACCTCCACCTCCACCGGGTTATCGCTCGTCAAGTTCAAGGCCGCACGAGTCGGTTATTGAATATTATTACTTAATTTTTATTTAATAACGGGTGTATTTATATTTAGACTATTCCCGAGAACGAGTAGATAGGTAGAAAGGACACTACAACCCTACAATACCTCTCGTGAAAACCTTTTTTTTTTTTCAACCTGCGCTATGTTTTACTTATGACCGTTTTTGTAATGATGAGTAGTCTTAAGTTATTACGTAAAGGTTAGCTAATTACGTAATAACATAAGTCAGAAGGACCCTTAAAGTAGGGACTGAATAAATTAACCGACTTGGTATTACATGGATCTCACAACTTTTTACGGTAGAAGAACTGAGTTGCTTTGCGAGACTTGGCTTTTTTTACAAGTTATGTTTTTGATGGCATATTTATATTAGTATAGACGAAGAACTAGCAGTCCGCCCCGGCGGCGTCGCACGGGTGTAGTAATGATTTTATGGGTATTTTTTTTACACCTTGGGTTATATTATCGAAGTTTTTATAGGGATCCCTATTTTTTTTCTAGTAATAGATATAGCCTATGTTACTCAGAGATAATGTAGCATTCTAATAGTAAAATAATTTTTGAAATCGGTTTAGTAGTTTTTGAGTTTATTCGTTACAAATATACAAAAAAACTTTTCTCATAATAATATTAGTACTTATAGATTATTATTAAACTCATAATAACTTTTGAATGGTATGGAACTTAATGGTAATGGTATAATTAAAAACCGGCCAAGTGCGAGTCGGACTCGCGCACGAAGGGTTCCGTAATATTATCAAAACGGCAAAAAAATCACGTTTGTTGTACGGGAGTCCCACTTAAATATTTATTTTTTGCTGTTTTTAGAGAAATACATCATCTGTGAAAATTTCAACTGTCTAGCTATCACGGTTCACGAGATACAGCCTGGTGACAGACAGACGGACAGCGGTGTCTTAGTAGTCCCGTTTTTTACCCTTTAGGTACGGAACCCTAAAAAAGTCATTTACAGGTACTGATATGGCCTTGAAAATGAAGTGATTTTTACACGCTTTATATTAGCTTCACCTGTATGTATGTATGTATGTATGTAACCGACCCCTTTGAGCTCGATTTTGTCCTACTTTGAACGATCAGATTTAATTCAAACTTTGCGCACCTGTCAAAGATCGATGACAATGCAATAATTTGATATTAGTTTCCCATTATCCTTAATAGGACCGCCAGGATAAATTCTTTTGTAGATCCTGTTGCAGCGCCTACTGAAATTCTACTCGCAACACCTACTGAAATTCTACTAGCAAAGCCTACTTAATATTAACTTGCCAATTTAATATACCTAGTCTAGCTAATTACTATCTAGCTACGTCATTACTTTCACCGCCCTTGCCATTGAACGAAATCAATTACTTGAAAGTGATTTTGGAAACGATATTTAAAAAAAAATTCGTTTGAAATTGTCGTAGGTACTTGCCGTGCTATCTAAAAATGTGACTTGACTTAAACAAATACTTCATGTGGTGTACAAGTGAACACCAAGCATTTTTCATTTTTTAGTCTATGCCAAACTCATAAATTGGGCAATTAATTAATTAATCTAAATAATTAATTAATTGCCCAATTTATGAGTTTGGCATAGACTAAAAAATGAAAAATAAATTTTAGTTTAAAAAAACTAAAAAAACACGCTTTTATTGCTAATCGAACTAAAAACTAGAAAATAATTTTCGATGACAGAGTTTAATATAACTGTAGTAGAAGAAGAAACAATCAATCATAATGAATCACCTCAAAACAAAATTATAATAAAATTTAAGTTATTGAGTTAAGTTGTGAGTGACAAAATAAGAAACTTTGACTAGTTATAATTCTTAAAATACTGGTTCAAATTGAATGAAATTTGAAACACAGTGTTTTGTTTATATAATGCCTGCTTGGTTACTGAAAATTCAGGCTTCTCTAGTTTTATCCACAACAAAGTTATAGGATGGTATGGCCGTGCCGCTTATTTGCTTGACTTGGCGGGGGCACTACTGTGCCCCCAGATAATCTATACTAATAGGAACATATTACAAGTATAAGGAAAACAATTTTTTTATCGAGTTTTACGGTGGTTTCATAGAGTTACGAAACTATATAACGGAAGCATCGAAGGATTTACCTTGACTCCCAGATCGGTCTGCAACTGCTGGTATTGCGTCGCAACTCCTGCAGCGGCCAGCACCGCGTCCACTCGCACCTGTGGCTCCGCATCTAACGCCGCCAACGCTTCCGGCAGCAACAGCGCCTCCGCCGTTCGCTCCAAAGCCGCCTCGCACACCTGCAACAAGCACAAGCTGTAATACCGACGCCATCGCGAAACTCCTCCAACTCTGCGTCCTTTTCCACCTACCTTGAGACGCAGCGATCCCGCGTTCTCGCGCAGCAGCTGCAGACTGAGCGCCAGCGCGTCTCGCTTGCTGCGCACGGCGTCCTCCGTGCCGATCGTCACGCTGTCGTACGGCACGAAGGTGTACTTCTCGATCTTGGGCGCCGCCTGCGCGTTGGCGCGTCGCGGCGCCAGACTCGTCTTAACTCCGCGCAACTCCACTCCGCCTGCGGAGATCACATCCAGCTCCCGGTGCATGCGCACTTGCACCGGTGCACCGGGCGCGGGTTGCGCGCGCGGGTCGATGAGTGCGCGTTGCAGCCTCGTGGGCAGATACAGCTCGCGCGTGTCAACGCCTATTATGCCGAACTGCAGCATCGTGTCCATGAAGGGAATCCAGTTGCCATCCCATGCGAGCGATCCCACCGCGCCGCGCGCATCCGACTCCTTGATCCCGCGGAACACTCCGCCGTAGTTGTACCCGCGCAGCCGCAGTTCCTTGTAGATGTCGTCGGTCACTAGCGGCAAAAGCTTGTCGTCCTGCTGCGGCGTCAGCTCCTCCAACCCTTGAAGTCGTTCTTCGGAAGGGTCGAGGGCGACGCGAGCGTTGCCGCTGACGACCACGGCGCCGCCCTCGCACACGTCGAACTCGCCGGTGCCGTCCAGCACGTTCACGAGGAACTTGACGGGCGCGTCGCGCGGCACTATCGTGGCGCGTCGGAACTGCACGTTCTCCAGCACAACCGCAGTCTCCTCCGGCTTCTGGTTGTTCAGCTTGGCCATCGTGCGCCACACGAGCGTCTGCGAAAAGCGAACCGTTTCTATTAGCACGCTCCGATGACGCTTACGAACGCTCCGAGCGAGGAGAAGTTCACCGGGAAACAGCAAGTTATCCGAGTGGGGGCACTCACCAGGTAGCCGGTGGCTGGGAAAAGCACTCGGCCGTCGATGTTGTGGCCCTCGATGTAGGCATCCTCAGCCTTGGAGAGATCCACTTCGATGACGTTCTCGCCAGAGCGAGAGGCGCCGCCGTAGTGGGCCACGCTCCACTCCACCGAGTGGTCCCACTTGACGCGCGACGCCAACCCCGGCGTGCCGCGCGACACGGGCCACGCGACCGGCGGATACAGCCGCGCCACCTGCGGTTGCGCGCCAGCCGCGAACAGCTTGCCGACGGCGGCCAGCAGATGCCGCGCGGCATCGGGTGCGTCGCGCCGCACGAGCGGCACGTGCGCAGCAGCTGGAGCTGGTAGCGCTCGCTTCAGAACTGCCTGTAGCAGCGCATGAGGCGCCACTTCCACCAGCAAAGCCTTTTCCGGAACAGCGCGTAAAGCCTCCGCGAAGCGCACCGGAGAAAGCAGGTTGTTCACGTGGTAGTGCGCGTCGCTCAGCTTCGCTGCACAGAGAACAGAACGGGCGATGTAGGATCGAGATCGCGCGAGATCGGAGCGGATAGAAGGAGGGATACTCACCGATGTCGGAGTCCCACTTGTCCTGCGGCAGCGAGGAGGAGAGCCACCGCGCTGAGCGCGCCTTGGGCTTTGGGATGACTCGCTCGAGCGACTTGCGCAGCAAAGGCGCTGCAGCCGCGATGTACTTGCTGTGGAAGGCGACTCCCGAGCTATTGACTCGCCGTGCGAACACTCCCTCCGCCGCCAACATCGCTACGAACTTCTCGATCGAAGCCACCGGACCGGATACCTGAACACGCATGAATTTAGATTAGAGGAGATCCGTACCTTGCGCGGCTCCTCCGGGACTTTTATTGCGCTCACCGTGACGCTGTCGGCTGCGTTGTGGCATGCGGGCACTACGTCGGGGGGACACCTCGCCTCGCATTGCTCCCACGAGAGCCCCACCGCCGCCATAGCGCCTGGCGCCAGCTTCGCGTCCACGATGCTGCGACCTCGCCAGTAAGCGGCCAGCACGGCCTGCTCACCGGTCAGCGTCTCGTCCGCGTACGCACACCCTGAAACGTAAAAAAATTTTACCGGATGTCTCGCAGCTGGATAAGCCGTCCGCACGAAATCTCTCAAATCGCTCACCGATCTCCCCGACCGAGTGGCCGACGATGCCGTCGGGTCGCACGCCCAACTCGCGCAGTACGTCTACCAGCGCCACCTGCACGGCCGCAATGGACACGAATGATGTGATGACGTCATCGAAGGCGGCGTCCGGCGCCTTCGTGACGGTGTGCAGCAGGTCGACGTTGTGCGGCTTCAGTGCGGCTGCTGAGCGCTGCATGCTAGCTGCGAAGACGGGTAGCCGCATCAGGCATTTCGCCATGCCTGCCCATTGCGAGCCCATGCCCGAGAAGACGAACCACACCGGTCGAGCCGCCCCGCTCTCCACCTCCTAACGCACAACAAAACAACGCATATTTATCTACTAGCTGACCCGTGACCGCTTCGCTGGGGGACAGAAAGTTTTACCATTATTTATAAAAACGCTTAACAAAATACACGTTTCTTGTATGGGAGCCCCCCTTAAATATTAATTTTATTCTGTTTTTAATATTTGTTGTCAGAGCAGCAACAGAATATATTTATTTATTTATTAAAAAGGATACCCAACACAGGTGTACACATTCACATTCAAGAAAAAGTAATACAAAAAGTTAAAGCAAAGTGCTCCCGCAATTATAGGGTACCACAGCATGCGAAGAGTTTTTAACAACTTAAAAATATATATCTATAAATATAGTATATAAAAGGTAACTTAATAGTCTAAAGTAACAATAAGAGTTCAATATAAAAGAATATAAAACTAATCCCACCAAAAACATTCTGTAAAAAACTAGCCAAGTCTCGATGGAGCTGCTTGTTTATCTCTAAAAAGTAATGAAATCTAGACAAAGTCGTGTCAAGTCTGAGGTTCTTTACTGCGATTTCTTTATTATTATAGAATGTTGTGTGACTTGGCCGTTGAACATTCTTTATACGTTAGTGGGTACAAGTCAATTTTGTTTACACGTAATGTTATATCTGTTGTAACTACCTATGTTTGTTAAGCGAGATAATAGCCAATACAGGTATTGGTAATTGGACGCTAGTGTCTTATTTTAGGCTGTTGTTGATCGTGCAACACATGCATTCAGCATTGACAATGCTGACTTCTGCTGTCTTCTTTTTGGAGCGTCAAATCGACATAAAATAGACGTATTTTTTGTACTGTTTGTTTCAGGCTCGCCTTTACATAAGTATTATTAAGCCTACAATTGACTGGTTATTGAATCAACGTTTTCTAAGTGGCAATTTTCCATCGTTAATGGGTAGCGGTTCTGGCGACAGATTGGTGCAATGGTGTCATGGAGCACCTGGTTTTGTACCCTTGTGTACTCTTCAACGGCCAAGTCACATAACATTCTATAATAATAAAGAAATCGCAGTAAAGAACCTCAGACTTGACACGACTTTGTCTAGATTTCATTACTTTTTAGAGATAAACAAGCAGCTCCATCGAGACTTGGCTAGTTTTTTACAGAATGTTTTTGGTGGGATTTCACTTCTTTTTGTAGAAACGTGGGCTTATTGATTTATTTTATTAGATTTTCTTATTTGACACAGTTTTTTTTCTTTTTATGAGTAGTTTTTTTATTATAAAAACAAATCGTAAGCGCGTTTAAAATACAGTCAGCGCCATCCAGCGACGTGTGCGGGTATCACCGCCACTCTTAATTTTGAGCGAAATTAATATTTTAGTTTATTTAATTTGTTAATTTGTTTATTCAATTTGTGTAATGTTCGAGTAGAATAAAGTTAATCGTTCGACTATTTCTTCTTGTAAACTTGTAAGTATAAGTAAGTATAAAAGCCAGTCTAGTCTTATCCAGAGTTTTCCTTTAATTTTATTGCGTACTAGCAGTCCGCCCCGGCGCCGGCGTCGCACGGATGTAATAATGATATTATAGGTAATTTTTTTACACCTTGGGTTACATTATCGAATTTTTCATAAGGATCCCTAATAAAACTTTTAGTATCGCAGACTTTTTTTGTAGATATTGATGTCCTCTTTAAAACTGTAGTACATCACTTTGCTCTATTGTCAACAATTTCCGCAGAGTACGCGATATAAGGATTTTTTTTGGGTATTTTTCACACGTTGGGTTACATTATCGAAGTTTTCATACGGATCCCTAATAGTTAGACATATAGTATTGCATACTTTTTTGTAGATATTGATGTCTTCTTTAAAACTGTAGTACATTACTTTGCTCTATTGTCAATAATTTCCGCAGCAAACGCAATATAAGGATTTTTTTTTTAATTTGTTCACACTTTGGATTACATTATCGATGTTTTCATACGGATCCCTAATATTTTTGAAAATATACTATAGCCTATGTTCATCAGGGATAATGTAGGATTCTAATGGTGAAAGAATTTTTCAAATCGGTCCAGTAGTTGAATATTTTTTGTAAAGGCGGTATGTCGATCTCTAATAGTTTGGTTAGGCTTTTGTGTTTTCTTATCAGGGTCACCAGGTACTCCAGATCTTCGATTATCCTAGTTTTTATGGTTTTCCCTTTATGTGGCCATTAAACCCTAACTCTGTACCAAATTTCAGCTCTCTGAGTTTATGGGAAGTACTAGTTCTATTCTGATGATCATGAGTGAGTGAGTGAGTGAGTGAGTGTCTGTCTAAAATGCGAAACTTTGCTTTCGCTTAACTTCGTAACTAAATGACCTACAGACTTGAAATTTTGGATTTTAAGTATGTGATTATGGCTTACTGGATGACGAAAATTTCAGCGTTCTGGTCTTATCCAGAGGTTCTCAAATAGGGGCCTGAAAATGCGGCGAAATGGTTCCAGTAAAGGATGGTACGGCAGTGTTTGCTTCGCGCTCGACTTGGCGGGGGCACTGCCGTGCCCCCAAATTAAAAAACCTATTAAAATTTTGTTGAAAATTATAAAAATATATGTGTACTTGATCGTTTACATTATTTAATCGAGACATGAAGCAAGACAAATCTTTTTTAATTGTGTTTTAAATTTTGGTAGAGAGTCTGTTAGGTCCAAATTGCTTGTTTTTGAAATATAATTATACTGCCCACAGATTCTTGGAAAAACGGAGTGCTTACCGAGATTTGTTCGTGCATAAGGCAAACTAAACAAATTAAAAGCCTTAATTCTAGGTAATCGAGACGGTGCGGCAATACTTAAACTACTTGTAATGTTAATGCAATTTATTTTTCCATTAAAGACCCTATTCAAGAAAAAGAGATCAATTTGTTTTCTACGGCACGATAAAGCAGTCATCTTGTAGTGCTTAAGTATTTTTTTATAGCCTAATGCTTTATTTGCTAGATTATCTCTGTAAGATAGATGATACATAAAGCGCCTCTGTATACCTTCAATTCGATACGATACGATACGATTCGAATACGTTTCGAGTAGACTTCGTACTGAGGGTTCCAGACAACTGAGCAGTATTCAACTACAGGACGGACTAAGGTTTCAAATAGTTTGATTCTGGTCGTAGGATGTTTGAATTCTTTGCTGTTACGTATGATGAAACCAAGCAGCTTGAAGGATTTTGAGACTGTATTTAGAATATGAGCATTGAAATTTAGTTTTTGGTCTATTATAACTCCTAGGTCTTTAACTGTATCTACATTTTGTAGTTTATGCCCCTTAATATAATAACTGTTAGATGTACGAGTGACTGTGCTTCGAGTAAAATGGATATGGTGGCATTTTTTAACGTTTAAGGTCATATTATTACGATCACACCAAGCAGATAGTCTATTTAGGTCGTCTTGTAAAAGTTCAGAATCAGATGGCGATGTTATTGGGCGCATAATTTTTAAATCATCGGCGAAAAGATAAACTTTAGAATGAATAAAACAATATGGAATGTCATTAATAAAAACGTTGAAAATTATTGGGCCTAAATGAGATCCTTGTGGTACCCCTGAAGGGGATAAAAAAGGGTCAGAAAGATGACCACTAACGGCTACCTTAGACGATCTATTCAGCAAATATGATGAAAACCATTTTAGTAAGGAACCTGATATGCCGAGATTAGAAAGTTTGTGTAACAATAGACAATGGTCAACTTTATCAAAAGCCTTGCTGAAGTCGGTGTATATGGAGTCAACAGGAATTCGATTATCTAGAGAATTTATCAAATCTGAGGTATAACAAGTTAAGTTGGATACTGTAGAGCGAGCATTAATGAAGCCGTGCTGGCAATCGGTAATATGTTGTTTCAGATGCCAGGTTATGCGTTCAGCGATAAGTTTTTCCAGTAGCTTGCCAAAAATTACCAATATTGAAATGGGTCGATAATTAGTAACCTCATTTTTATCTCCTGACTTGTGTATAGGGACGACCAGTGCTTCCTTCCATAAGCTGGGGAATGTACCTTCCTCAAGCGATTTATTGAAAATACGTTGTAGTGGTTCAGTAAGAGAATTCGCACATCTTTTGATAAAAACTGGTGCTATTCCGTCTGTTCCTGCACCTTTATTGGCGTCTAGTGACTTTAAGGAACTCTTAATATCTGCCGCGGTGAAAATTATATTACATAAAGATGTAGAAACATTGGAGGTAATAGCGTCATTCGACAGATTCGGGTCAATCAATGGAACGTTATAAGCCTGAATAAAGTTTTCTGCAAAAAGATTACAAATATCGTCACCTGTGCATGCAGTTTTGTTATCGAGGCGCATTTGAGTACGTACCTCCTCCCTGTCTTTTACTTTTACTGTCTAGCTATCACGGTTCATGAGATACAGCCTTGTGACAGACAGACAGACAGACAGACAGACGAACAGCGAAGTCTTAGTAATAGGGTCCCGTATTTACCCTTTGGGTACGGAACCCTAAAAACGACTAAATAGTATAGTATAGTAAATAGTAACCCTTTGTGCGCGAGTCCGACTCGCACTTGGCCGGTTTTTTATTATGTAAATTATTTATTTTACTTTACTTATAAATATTTTCGAACGCGCAAACAAATTTATGCTAATTTATGACTTTGTAATTATTAACTTGCGTTCATTATCAAATTTCAACAATAAAATGATGTAAAGAAAACAATAAATGATAATATAATTATTTTAAACTATCCCTATCTGCAAATTTTACAGTCATAACTCATAATAATACTCAGGAAGCGAGAGATCGCGAAGGTCACCATTTGCGTCAGCTCGAGTAAAAACGAAGGTAGATGTGACACGCGCAAGGTCCTCGCAGCGACCCAAGGTCTCGCTCGAGTAGCCTACTCACCGCGATCTCTTCTACGGGCTCATCTGCGAGCAGCGCGTAACCGCGGTGCGCGTGCCCTGGGATGTTTTGCGCGTGAACTGCGTCCAGCAACGCGTGCAGCTCAAAGTCGCCAGCGTTTGTCCGCGCCAGCGCCAGCAACTCCGCCACAGCCTGTTCTGTGCGACCGGAGGCCAGCACCAACCGCGGCAAGGCGCCGTCTGCGACGGTAGTTCGCTGTTCTCGCACCGGCCCTCGCGCTGACTCCAGAATGATGTGAGCGTTGGCGCCACCGAAACCGAACGAATTCACCGCCACGAGCCCACCCTCCCACGGAGTGTTCTTGTCCACCACCTGCACAAGCCAAACGAGATTTGCGGGAGATCTCGACCGGATCGAGATTCAAGGGACAATTGAAGACTTTCAAACCAAAAATAAAATATTCGTATCAAAGTTACTTCGTTTCGACTTCGACTATAGTTTTAACAATGGAACGACCGGTACTTATCATAATTATCTATGTTCGTAATCCTACTTACAGATCAGTTCAAACTATTGTCGAAACGATGTAACTTTGACACGAATATTGTCACGATATTTCGTTAGTAGACCTCAGGTCTTAGGTGAACGGACGATACCTGGATTCTTCCATCGGAAAGCGCCGGAATGTCAGTGTTCGGCGACTTGTAATGTAGGTTGGCTGGGATGATGCCCTTCTCCATGGCGACCAGAACCTTGGCGATCGAGCAGAGCCCGGAAGCTGGCTCCGAGTGGCCCATGTTGGACTTCACCGAGCCGAGCAGCAGCGGCGCCGATCGACCCGAGCAGAACAGGTCCGCGATCGCGTTCACCTCTTGCGGGTCTCCGACCTGCGTGAGAAATAGAGGAACAGTCAGGGAGGGAACAGCGAGAAAGAGGGAGCACCTAAGAGAGAGGGGGACGAGCGCTCACCTTAGTGCCGGTGCCGTGAGCCTCCACGTAGGCCACGTCGGAGGGACGCAAGCGAGCCTCCTTGAAGGTCTCCTCGGCTAAGCTGCGCTGCATCGCGCCGTTGGGGAATGTGATGCCTTGCACCTTGGTGCCATCGGTGTTAACACGCGCGTTGCGCACTGCGCAGTAAACGCGTCTTGCGGCGCCTCGACGCTGCAGCAGCACAGCCACCGCCGCCTCCGAACGGACGTATCCTCGGCCGGAAGCATCGAACGCAGCACATCGGCCCTCGGGCGACAGCATGCTGAGGCGGTGGAAGTTGAGCGAGTTGGCTGGCTTCAGGCACAGGTTGCAGCCTGCCACGACGGCCGCGTCGCAGTGGCCAGCGCGAATCGCGGTGTATGCCTGCTGCAGCGCGAACATGCTGCTGGAGCATGCGGTATCGATCGCGTACGACGGGCCCTTCAGGTCGAACGTGTACGAGATGCGGTTGGGGAACATAGCGCGGCAGCAGCCGGTCAGTGCGTAGCCATTTATCTTGTCGGGGTCGGCGGTCCACAACTCCTCGGTCTCTGAGTTGGAGACGCCCACGTAGACGCCGGTGCGACTGCCACGCAGCTCTGCTGGCGAAAGGCCGGCGTCCACTATGACCTCGTGAGTGAGCTCCAGCAACAGACGCAGTTGCGGGTCCATGAGATGCGCTTGCTTCGCGTGCACGCCGAAGAACGTGGCGTCAAAGTGCGCGAGGTCCTTCAGTTTGCCGTTGCGCTCCGGAAGTCCGTGTAGACCTGTGCCCACAATATAACATTCAAAATTGACCAAATTACCGATCCTCATAACTAACCTACTACCTATTGACTACCTACCGATTTACACTGACTACATCTATATTCGGTCCAAAAAAACACAAAGATCGTTTTGTAGTATCGTGTCGTATTTGTTTTAGCTAATTACGTAATAACATAAGGCAGAAGGACCCTTAAAGTAGGGACTGAATAAATTAACCGACTTGGTATTACATGGATCTCACAACTTTTTACGGTAGAACAACTGAGTTGCGTTGCGAGACTTGGCTTTTTTTACAAGTTATGTTTTTGATAGCATCTCATTTATTTTTGTAGATAGTCCTAGTTTTAAGAGTTCCGTACCCAAAGGTTAAAAACGGGACCCTGTTACTAAGACTCCGCTGTCCGTCTGTCTGTCCGTCTATCTGTCACAGGGCTGAATGAACCATGATAGTTAGACAGTATTTTTTTAGGGTTCCGTACCCAAAGGGTAAAAACGGGACCCTATTACTAAGACTTCGCTGTCCGTCTGTCTGTCTGTCTGTCCTTCTGTCTGTCACAGGGCTGTATCTCATAAACCGTGATAGCTAGACAGTTGAAATTTTCACAGATGATGTATTTCTGCTGCTGCTCTAACAACAAATACTAAAAACTGAATAAAATAAATATTTAAGGGGGGCTCCCATACAACAAACATGATTTTTTTGCCGTTTTGGTACGGAACGGTACGGAACCCTTCGTGCGCGAGTCCGACTCGCACTTGGCCGGTTTTTTTACAGATGATGTATTTCTGTTGCTGCTATAACAACAAATACTAAAAACAGAATAAAATAAATATTTAAGTGGGGCTCTCATACAACAAACGTGATTTATTTGCCGTTTTTTATAAATAATAGTACGGAACCCTTCGTGCGCGAGTCTGACTCGCACTTGGCCGGTTTTTTTTTTCCTTTCCGGTACCTTCTACTATCATTCCGTTGACCATTTTACAAGTTACCTTTGAACATAATCATAACTAGGTGCCTAACTGCAAATGTAACTTTGTAATCCTATATATTTATATGGGGTTACAAAGTTATTTATGCAGTCGGTATATCTAGAAAACTGGATCGCAATTGCAAAATATTTAGGTTTTTCCTTGATTTATACACAAACCACTAATTGTATTCAAAATTTGAAGCTTCTATGTCTGCTAGAAGTGCCTTAAACTTTTGATGATCGGTCAGTGAGTGAGTGAGTGAGTGAGTGACAAAATAGGACACTTTGACTAGTTATAATTCTTAAACTACTGGTTCAAATTGAATGAAATTTGAAATATACCGAGTTTATACTATGCCTGCTTGGTTACTGAAAATTCAGGCTTCTAGTTTTATCCACAACGAAGTTATAGGGGGTCGAAAATGGCCTGAACTGCTTCGAGAAAAGGATGGTACGGCCGTGCCGCTTTTCCTAGGTCTGACATTCTGACCTCATATTTATTTGTTTACATTTATTTATTGCCTTACCTAGGTAGGTACCTAATGTATGTCAGTAAATCTAAATACTTACAATAAAATAACAGCACAGTTCGAAGTTCGCTTACTTCGAAACTAAATGACCTACATACTTGAAATTTTGGATTTTAAGTGTATGTGACTATAGATTACTGGATGACGAAAATTTCTGCGTTCTGGTATTATCCAGAGGTTCTCAAATAGGGGCCTGAAAATGCGGCGAAATGGTTCCAGTAAAGGATGGTACGGCAGTGTTTGCTTCGCGTTCGACTTGGACTGCCGACCTGCCGTGCCCCCAAATATTTATACTATACTAATATATACTAATATTATAAAGAGGAAAGATTTGATTGTTTGTTTGTTTGTTTGCATCGAATAGGCTCCGAAACTTCTGGACCGATTTGAAAAATTCTTTCACCATTAGAATCCTACATTATCCCTGATGAACATAGGCTATAGAATATTTTTAAAAATGTTAGGGATCCGTATGAAATCTTCGATAATGTAAGAGCAATGTGAGAAAAAAAATACAAAATATCCTTATATCGCTTACGCTGCGTAAATTATTGACAATAGAGCAAAGTGATGTAGGTACTACAGTTTTATAGAGGACTAGCTGACCCGTGCCCGCTTCGCTGGGCGATAGTGATTTCTAAATGTGATTATTTTGAATAAGTATGGCTTAAATGAAGATGGGTATCCGCGGAATATACGCAAGGTTTCCTGTTGCTGGCCCCGTGAGGAAAGTCATTGGTAGCCACGATTTTAATATCCCGCAACTTTTATATTGTAGTCTTATGAACGACCGATTTGAAAAATTCAAAAAGTGGTTCACTCCTTATTAGCCTTAATCTTCTATACTTATAATAAATCTGTAGAGAGGTCAATTCTGTACATGAAATATATTTCCAAAACAACTATCAGGGGATGATTAGGGATCGATACTGATGCCAAAAATGCAATCAGTAAAATTTTTGTCTGTCTGTCTGTCTGTCTGTCTGTATAACCGTTATAGAAACAAAAACTACTGGACGGATTTTAATGAAACTTGGTACAATTATTTTTCATACTCCTGAGCTGGTTATAGTATACTTTTCATCACGCTACAATCAATAGGAGCAGAACAGTGAAGGGAAATGTTGGGAAAACGGGAGTAGTTACTGCATTTCTTAAGCTTCCGTCGCGTGTGCAACCTTAATGGTTAAAGCTACACAGAAATCATGTATGACGGAAATGTTCTCCTTAAAATTATATAAAAAATATCCCACGACAGCATATGTTTATCTTTTATGGTTGACTCACAATAACACGTGTAACTCCCGATAGCTTAGCAGTTCGAAGCTTTCTGATTATATTTGACTACTCTTACGTTTATAACACTCTCAGTCATCCCTAATTAAAAACGCGAACGCACAGGTAGGAGGCTTGCTTGGCACCTAGAGGCTAGCGAGTCACCTAGCGAGTAGCTTCGTAAAACGAACATTCTCGAACGTTCGCGACCGGCCTAGCAGCTAGGCGTCAAACGCGCAGTTCGGCCGGTCGCGAACGTTCGAGAAAAAAAAGAAATCATCAATAATTGTCTAATGACAAAAAAGCTGTGAAAGAAAAACGTTTTATATAAAGACATTCTGTAGTATATTTAGTATCATCATTGCACCCGTGCGAAGCCCGGGCGGGTCGCTAGTCATTTAATAAGTTGGTTATTGAAAAGGTATAAGGTTACGTTCTATAGGTATCCTGTACTCGTAGAAAATAAGAATCAACGTCCTGACCGACTGTCATAATATGTGTGGTCAGGTATGACCTGCAGAAAGCTGTTGGTGCTGATCAGCAGCTTATTGAGCAGCGAAGTCTCTTTTCTTGCGGATGATGGCAAAAAAAAACCATCTACGTAGGTAGGTAGGTATAGCTACCTATTATCTAGAGAGGCTATCAAATAACATAAACAGTAACGTAATGGCACCAATCTTGGACACTTTAAGGATAAACAGCCAAAATTGATCATTTTGGCTGTTTCTCATTATGCATTGGACATTATTATTAATGGCACGGAATACGTTTTGGTCCTACATTTTTTTTATTCAAAAAAAATTCATAATGGACAAAATAAAAAGATGCTTTTTTGATCCAGTAATGGACGAGATAAATCTAGTAATGGACACCCAATTATGTACATGATCCAGTTATGGACCACCAGTTATGGACAAGCAATATTTTGATATGAATCTCGATTCTAAAGTATATCACTACATAGTATAAAGCAAAATCGCTTTCCGCTTCCCGCGTCTGTATGTAATTTGTATGTATGTATGTATGTATGTATGTTTGCTTATATTTTTAAAACTACACAACGGATTTTGATGCGGTTTTTTTTAATAGATAGAGTGATTCAGGAGGAAGGTTTATATGTATAATACATGCATAATATAGTAGAGAAACACTGATAATTTTAGAGGTTTCTAATGTGATGTCGTAAATAAACACATTTTTTTGCGCTTACATTGCAAATGCTGGCTGAACCCCACGAGATATATCAAAATAATGTACTACAGTATTGTACACCTTAAAAACGTCTACAAAAAAGTCAACGATGGTATTAGAAATGTCTTACGCACAGCGAAGCGGGCACGGGTCAGCTAGTCCTACATAATATGGACGACTGAAAGTAATGAAGATTTAGGTACTTGAAAAGTAGGTTTTTTACCAAATAAGACATAACTAGCAGTCCGCCCCGCCCCGGCTTCGCACAGGGAACTAATTAAGATTTTATTAGTTCGGTTTTTATTATTTTTATTTTGATATTGATTCTGATTCTGATTCTGATTCTGATTCTGATCCTGTTCTTGATCCTGATCCTGATCCTGCTCCTGATCCTGATCCTGATCCTGATCTCAGTCCAACACTGGTGCCTCTACGTTAGGTATTTACCTACCTACAGAGTTAATAATAGGTAAGTAGGAGACACCTAGGTAATAATGTTTAGGTATTTTTTGCAGGAGCTGTCGAAATTCTACGTCATTATGATGTACACCTATTTATGTATAGGTAGGTAGGCATATCATCTGCGCAGCGCAGATAGAATGACGAGTGATATAATGGCGAGCGAGTGAGGCATATCATATTATCATAGCACTAAGCATAACATAAGCTGAGTGAGTTGAGTGCAGGCAAACAGCGCGCGAGGATCACGCCATGGCGTGACGTCATGCGCACCGACAGACTAGACCGCCGCGTGACGCATGCATGAGGTAACGGTGTGCCATTCACTCTTTACCGTTCAATAGCTAAATTGTAACATTACATTTTCGCGCACTATCTAGGTAGGTCCTATCTACCTACTTACTCGTCTAAAAACATCAATCGGCCGTAAAGTAGAGTAGGCTTCTGACTTATGTTACTTATTACGTAATTAGCTAACCTTTACGTAGGTAATAAAATAACTTAAGACAGAAGGACCCTTAAAGTAGGGACTGAATAAATTAACCGACTTTTGTCTGAATTGTGCTGCCCCGAATTCGTTTGCGCGTTTTTGTAATAGAAATCAAGAATGTAGGTACCGTGTAGTTTTTTACGAAAAGTTATAGAGGTAATGGTGCCGATTCTGTTGGCACCGAGCTAATCTTAAAATTTCCTTAAGTAAATAAAATTAAAACAATTTCGCTCTTATTCCTTTACGTTAAAGTCTAAATTAGAGTAGGTGGCGATTATGTTGAGTCCATTTTACAATTTGTATAGTTTTAATTTTATTTTAGGCAATTTTAGGATTAGCACGGTGCCAACAGAATCGACACCAATATAGAGGTATAATAGAGGGATAATATAAAGGTAAAAGTAATAAGGAGAAGAAAATATATATTTTTCAAAACCATTTTGGTTTTTAGAAAAATATCCATCTTATAGATAACTACACCTAGGTAGGTGTAGTTATCTATAAGATGGTATCTACGTCTACCTACCAAACCAACATAATCTGATGCAGGCTTATGGCAATGGCACTTATCGGAAAAAAAATGCTTGCTATTGTGGATTCCAAAAATATAAAGTGCGTAGGTATTTATACAGCGCACAAGCGAATCTCTCATATAATTAGCAAACAATGATTGCGTGATGATCACATCTTTGTCCATCTGATTGACGTGATCAGATCAGAAAATTCCACTATCGCATCGTCCCCGTACGCTAAGCTAAAGTAAATAGGTAGTTATGTAACTTAATACTTAGGTTGGTAGGGTAGGTACCTAGTTACCTACATACTTGTGAATAACAATAAATAGGTACCGATGCCTACATCTTACTATAGGTAGGTAACTACCTAGTAAGTACCGTAGTTTTTGCAAATTATTTTAGTTGATTCACAATTTAAAATGTTTATAGCATTACAAGCTTTTGTGCGCAAATTTAGTTTTTCTCATTATTTGTATAGTCGCGTTATTGTTATTGGATATGTAGGGTCATTGCGCTGGTTTCGCGACCACCGTCAGTATTTCAGGGACCTGCTGCAGAAATACTAAGAAATTAAGAATTCCATCTCTCTTTTCCAAACGAAATTCTGGTCTATACAGAGCAGGATAGATCTATTGTTCTTACCTATTTGAATTGGCACCATAGTATTACCCGAAATTAAACAAACCCACGCTCATTTCGGCGCCCGCACTCCTCGCGTGAACGGGTTCACGAAATTACAAAAAAAATAGTGAGCACGTGCTGCTCTCGGAGTTAGTATTTAATGATTTATTTATATAATGACTGATTAATAGTGTTTTTATTGCCTAAGAAAATTATTTTTCTACGCATTTGCGCAATTTTTATAAAGAAAATATACAAAAACATGTAAAATATTAAGTGGTCGCATACCAAAATATAATTTTTCATGTTATTTGACTTTACGACCACATGGTCGCAAATTGACTGTTTGATTGCAAACTTTATTTATCTCCCTTGTTACTTTAATAATAAAGGTTACGGATTTTGTGACTTTTTTAACATATTCTTAATAGCGGTTTTGTTACCATCGGTTTGCGACCGCATAAACATTCGTAAATACTGTACAAATATATAATATGATCGTCTAACATACCCCAACTTTAGTTTGCGACCGCGGCCGCCGTCAGTTTACGTCTTAAAATGTATGGGAATTTAACGGTCGCATATTGGATGTAATAATTTGATGTATTTGTTGTTAAAGCGGCAACAGAAATACATCATCTGTGAAAATTTCAACTGTCTAGCTATCATGGTTCATGAGATACAGCCCTGTGATAGACAGACGGACAGACAGACCGACAGACAGGCAGACAGACAGACGGACAGACGGACAGACAGACAGACAGACAGACGGACAGACGGACAGACGAACAGACGAACAGACGAACAGACGGACAGACAGACAGACGGACAGACGGACGAACGGACAGTGATATGATCAAGATATATTAAAAACCTTAAATATGTATATACATATATATTATTAGACTTAATTTTAAATAATTTTTATTGAGAAATAGGGTGATATGCTAGTTTGCGAAAAAACAGAATAAAATAAATATTTAAGTGAGGTTCCCATACAACAAACGTGATTTATAGATAATGGTACGGAACTCGACGTGCGCGAGTCCGACTCGCACTTGGCAGGTTTTTTTAGGATTTTTACACTAAACACTAATTGTGTTTCAAATTTGAAGCTTCTATGTCTGCTAGAAGTGCCTTAAACTTTTGATGATCGGTCAGTCAGTGAGTGAGTGAGTGAGTGAGTGAGTGAGTGAGTGAGTGAGTCAGTGAGTGAGTGAGTAAGTGAGTGAGTGAGTGAGTGAGTGAGTGACAAAATAGGAAACTTTGCCTTAGACTACTGGTTCAAATTAAATGAAATTTGAAATATACCGTGTTTATATAGTGACTGCTTGGTTACTGAAAATTCAGGCTTCTAGTTTTATCCACAACGAAGTTATAGGGGGTCGAAAATGGCCTGAACTGCTTCGAGAAAAGGATGGTACAGCCGTGCCGCTTTATTGCTTGACTTGGCAGATTAACTTAAAATGTAGCTTTATAAATTCTATTCTAATGCTACATGTAATAGAGGACGCTTTAATAGCTGCTAATGAATTTAATCCAAAGAAAAGAAAATGCCATCAAAAACATAACTTGTAAAAAAATCCAAGTCTCGCAACGCAACTCAGTTCTTATACTGTAAAAAGTTGTGAGATCCATGTAATACCAAGTCGGTTAATTTATTCAGTCCCTACTTTAAGGGTCCTTCTGTCTTAAGTTATTACATAAAGGTTAGCTAATTACGTAATAACATAATGGCCTGAAATGCTTCGAGAAAAGGATGGTACGGCCGTGCCGCTTTTATACTTGACTTGGCTTAATAAACATAGTATCTGGGGGCACTGCCGTGCCCCCAGATACTATGTTTATTAAGGAAACCTGATTTTGAAAAAATGACAATTAATGAAGTTTAAAAGTTTATTATCGATCAAGATACGTGGTCTGAACATCCAGTTTCAGTTGATGAAGGTTGATGAAGGGATTTTCGATTAATTTAACAATCTTAGTATGAATCATAACCTGAAATCCTTTCAAAGTCTGGGTACCAATCCATTTGTAACAGGTAGATACCTAAGTTACACGTTTATCTTGTAGTTTTTGTGAAAAGAAATTGACTTTCACTCAAATTTTCCCAAATTAAAGTAGTGTTGGGCAGAAACATACCTGGAGTCCATCTGCGGTCATCTGCGGTCACGAGATCGACGCCTTCGAACAGCTGGTCGGCGAACTCTTCGATGGAGCCGGATTCGGGCAGGCGACCTGACAGCCCCGTCAGCACCACCTCGTCCGCGTCGCTAGTTATGTTGGCGCTCGGCATCTTGGATAGCCGTGCGTCTCACGGGACCTGCAACCAACCGTACACCTCCGTCACTCACTCGGTCAGTCAGTCAGGCAAGCCAGGCGGCTCTCTCCACCCTCACCTCGAGTTAAACGTAGTAGCACCGGCTCCTGGCGACCGATCGAAGCAGGAGATAATATCCTTATCTACGCGAAACGAATCAGAAGGGGCGCGTGAAGTGCGCGAGGAGTGCGCGAGCAAAGTGATGCGGCGGTGAGCAGACGAGCTGTTAAAAGGGCACGATAACGGGGTCGCGGCCCGGCTTTACGTTTCCACGAGACCCGGCGGCTTATCGCGACGCAAGGACGCAGCAAGGTCGCCGGCTCTTCCTCTTTCACCTGCCGATACACTGGCTTCTGCCGCCAGCGAACGCAGCGGCCTCCGCCCGAGCCACCTGCTCTTGCGCTGCGCCTCACTTCCGCTAAGGCCAAGCTGCTGCAGCGACCAAGGAGAATCAACATTTCGCGTCCGCTTCGACCTCACCGTTATCTGTGCGACCGGACGGTAGATTACGTGACCCGATGATTAAATACGCATAATATTTATCACCGACCGATGGCTGCGAATCACGCGGACGACATCGCATCGCCTCCGTCGAATCTATGATTCAATTACCTACCTAAAAGATGAAAACGACTTCACTCACTATCTTTCCGCCTGTAGCTAATTCGTCCGTAATTTTGCAATTGAACTACAAATCGAGGATGAATTGAAGCATTACATGTGTCTTTTGTGTCGGATCATTCGCATCCGTTTACAGCGCTGTCAGACAGCTCGCGCTGCTGAGCGGCGCATTGTGTGCCAATTGAGGCAGGAGCCTGTCTTGTGGCCGCGTTTTACAGCAACCAAAGAACTAGATAATAAACAAAACAAAAGCCAGTAGAAAACAAATTGATTGGGGTCTGGGCACGTCATATTGTTGTGAGGCGTGGTGATCTCAGGTGGAGTAGTTACCACGATTACCGAATGGTGTCCGAAAAGTGGGTACAGAAACATGGAACTACCGGTGGTAGATGGGCATTGTAAAGTCTGGCTGTGGATAATAATGATGAATTAATGACGCCTAACCTTTTTACAAAAGCTTGTTGTGCTTTTAATTAACTTCCAATGTATGTACCTATGTAACTATGTTTGTTCGGGTGGAATTTTCCAACTTTATTTTGAAGCAGTTATCCATAACCTTAGATAGCGAGCTGATCTGATGATGGAATCAGGAGCTGTTCAACAGTCAGTCATAACGGAACTCCTTAGTCAATTCTTCAATTGAGTAAAAACTTTGCATTCTTGTAAGTTCCGATGACAATGTTAAATGATGTGACAGGTGGTAGAGCGCTGGTGCTCGATGGTTTATTTATCTAGATGATTTTACAAAAGCTTGTCATTGAAAAATATTTATCAACTTATTGTATTCATAAGTGACACTGCGACTAGCTGTGCACTTCTGTGCAATTCTCGAACACTTTATCGATCGTTCTTATTTTATTTGTCCATCTAGGTACATTTTGTTACTAAGTATATAAGATTAATTAATTCACTTTATTAAGATACTAGCAGTCCGCCCCGGCGGCGTCGCACGGGTGTAATAATGATTTTATGTAAATAAAATAATTAATAATAATTAATAATTAATTAATATTAATTTTTTTTTATGATTTTATTTTAGATAAATGTAATACCAAGTCGATTAATTTATTCAGTCCGACTTGGTATTACATGGACCTCACAACTTTTTACGGTAGAAGAACTGAGTTGCGTTGCGAGACTTGGCTTTTTTTACAAGTTATGTTTTTGATAGCATCTCATTTATTTTTGTAGATAGTCCTAGTTTTTTGAGTTCCGTACCCAAAGGTTAAAAACGGGACCCTGTTACTAAGACTCCGCTGTCCGTCTGTCTGTCCGTCTATCTGTCACAGGGCTGAATGAACCATGATAGTTAGACAGTATTTTTTTGGAGTTTACTCCTTAAGAAACGATTTGAGTTATAAGGCCCGGTACGGAAATTTTATGAGGAGTAAAATCAAGTGTAACACGAAAAGTTGAGGCGTTACGTAGAAAGAGACAAACATATATATCTGTAGATAATAATTATGGCATCCCTCTCTAGCGCGCTAACTTTCCAATGAGGTCTAGTTTCGATGAGTAACTTTACGAGATATCAGACAGGCGCGCCGGTGACGGCGGCGGTGGCGAACCGACCAACCAACACAATGGAAAAGAATTAGGGCCTAGGCCTATTAATCTTACCTAATCATTTTGAGGTAGGTACCTACTTGCCTATCAATATTAATGTAGTAGGTAAGAAAAAAGAGTTTTGTTAATACCTAAGTAGGTAGGTACCTACCTACCTACTATTGAGTGAGTAATAGATGTCGATACCGATACAAAAACCATTAATTGGATAGGTAGCAAACAAAAATAGTCAATAACACCCATCTTTAATTGCAATTGGAAGGTTACCTATACCTATACCTACCCTACCTACTTAAGTAAAATTTCTGTTTTCATGTTGAAGTAGATAACTACTAACCGTTTAAATCCAAACCAAATTAAGTAAGTAGGTAGGTACCTACCTAGTAAGTAGGTACACTGAGTGAGCCTAGTGCAGGAACATCTGTATGAACACAATTATTATTATTATTATTATTTATTTATATTATTTTTTTGTAACATACTTTATGTAATACGCTTTATTGAAGTAATATAAATAATCCGAATAATTACAGATATATGTTTGTTTCTCTTATCATTTTAGCAGATGCGTTCATTTACCCTTTTTTTCTATTCGATATATATCATAATTATCGTTCGTAAGGAGTAAACTCCAATCGTGCGTCGTAGCTGACACACACACTTTTTTTACAGATGATGTATTTCTGTTGCTGCTATAACAACAAATACTAAAAACAGAATAAAATAAATATTTAAGTGGGGCTCTCATACAACAAACGTGATTTATTTGCCGTTTTTTATAAATAATAGTACGGAACCCTTCGTGCGCGAGTCCGACTCGCACTTGGCCGTTTTTTTTTCCTTTCCGGTACCTTCAACTATCATTCCGTTGACCATTTTACAAGTTACCTTTGAACATAATCATAACTAGGTGCCTAACTGCAAATGTAACTTTGTAATCCTATATATTTATATGGGGTTACAAAGTTATTTATGCAGTCGGTATATCTAGAAAACTGGATCGAAATTGCAAAATATTTAGGTTTTTCCTTGATTTATACACAAACCACTAATTGTATTCAAAATTTGAAGCTTCTATGTCTGCTAGAAGTGCCTTAAACTTTTGATGATCGGTCAGTGAGTGAGTGAGTGACAAAATAGGAAACTTTGACTAGTTATAATTCTTAAACTACTGGTTCAAATTGAATGAAATTTGAAATATACCGAGTTTATACTATGCCTGCTTGAATACTGAAAATTCAGGCTTCTAGTTTTATCCACAACGAAGTTATAGGGGGTCGAAAATGGCCTGAACTGCTTCGAGAAAAGGATGGTACGGCCGTGCTGCTTTTTGCTAGACTTGGCGGGGGCACTACCGTGCCCCCAGATATTATAATGAGGAAAGATTTGATTGTTTGTTTGTTTGTTTGTTTGCATCGAATAGGCTCCGAAACTACTGGGCCGATTTGAAAAATTCTTTTACCATTAGAATCTTACGTTATCCCTGATGAACATAGGCTATAGAATATTTTCAAAAACGTTAGGGATCGGTATGAAAACTTCGATAATGCAACCCAACGTGTGATAAAAAATCCAAAAAAATCTTTATATGCGTATGCTGCGGAAATTATTGACAATAGAGCAAAGTGATGTACTACAGTTTTAAAGAGGACATCAATATCTACAAATAAGTCAACAATACCATATGTCTAACTATTAGGGATCCGTATGAAAACTTTGATAACGTAACCCAACATGTGAATAAAAAGCAAAATAATATGAGTGTAATAATCTATTGGTACTAATGTTATTATGAGGAAAGATGTTTTGTATATTTGTATGGAATAAATTCAAAAACAACTGGATCGATTTCAAAAAATCATTTACCTTTAGAATGCTACATTATCTCTGAGTAACATAGGCTATATTTATTGTTTGAAGAAAATAGGGATCCCTATTAAAACTTCGATAATGTAACCACCTTGGGTAAAAAAATACCCATAAAATCGTTATAATACGTTACTCCCGTGCGGAGCCGGGGCGGACTGCTAGTATAACATAACTATCTGGCCGAAGTGAAGATTATCTTATTAGGTAGGTATATTAATATGTTTTCTGTTGAAAAATAGTTTTCTATGACAAGCTTTTGTAAAATCATTTAAACCATCGAGCACCAGCGCGCTGTCACCTGTCACGTCATATATTATTGTCATTAGAACTTGACAAGTAGGTAGGTATGCAAAGTTTTTACTCAATCGAAGTATTTACTAAGGAGTTCTATTGTGAGTGTCTGTTGAACAGATCCTGAATCCATCATCAGATCAGCTCACTGTCACCATATTATTGCATTGTCACCGAAGTTACTTAATTATGCGAAATTTCAGCTCAATCGGTTGGGGATAACTGTTTTAAAATTGAGTTGCAAAATTCCACCTTAACAAACACAGTTACATACCTACTTACATACATTGCAACATTGCAAGTTAATAGCCAAAATCCTCCTGCAAAACAGATTCAATAAGAAAAATAAGATTCAAAAAAGGTAAGGATCATAGCAAGTTAGCAAGTAGGTACCTACCTACCTGCAAATAGGAATCTACTAATCTTTCACATTCAAAAAGGGCG
The DNA here is from genome assembly GCA_912999785.1 of Hydriomena furcata. NCBI lineage: Eukaryota > Metazoa > Arthropoda > Insecta > Lepidoptera > Geometridae > Hydriomena > Hydriomena furcata. Next base: position 12,809,744 of record OU538832.1, on the reverse strand, counting down.
TAGTACCTACCTACCTACCTAATTTGAAGTCGATAGCTTTAGTACCTAGGTAGTTGCTGAATGCTGAACAATCAGCCATGAGCATGCCGTGACGGACAGACGAACGCACCGCATAAGGGTTTTTCACCATTTTGGTTCAAAACACAAAAAAGACTCCATAATTTCACAAGGTTGTGTAGGACGAGTAGGTAGGTACCTAATAATGGGTGTCCAACCAGCCCTCGCTGCCAACGGCAAACGGCAACAGACGAAGTAGGTAGGTACGATTGAAAGAGATGGCATGCCATGCCACGTGCGTGAGTCAGACTGGTTCCTTCCGGACAAGGTCACGGTCGAGTCCAGCAGGGCTATTTTGTAAAAACATGATTATCATGTTGGGTTATTCGCATTTCGTACACTCGACCTTTTAAAACGTCATAAAAAATAATTTTGAAATCCCATACAACGATTCTCACTTCGTACACTCTTTCTATAAGGTTGAAATTAGCATAGAAAAATTGAGAGTTAAGTAGGTACAGTGAATGATAAGAGTTTTAGCAGTTTTTATAAATACTATACCACGAATCAAGAACGTATCGCAAAATGTGGGTGTAGTACCAAACATAATGTTAGGACTTGCCTCTGACTACCCTCTTTAAAAACTCTTCAAGGATATACAATACACGCCTTGAGATCTGAGAGTATGTCTACTCTACCGTACTTGGGAATGAATTACAGTCGTGATCCTAGTTATTCTTGGGTGGTGGGCAGCGATGGGCTTGCAACCTGTCCCGTATGGAATGCTAACTACTGAAAAATGTGGGCATGCGCTAAATATAATGTTGGGACGTGCCTCTGACTACCCTCTTTAGACATCTTTAAGGATCTAAGCGTCTGGAGATCTGAGAGGATGTGTAAATGTATTAAACTCGTGATCCTATTTTTTTTTATCTATACTTATAATAAATCTGTAGAGAGGTCAATTCTGTACATGAAATATATTTCCAAAATAACTATCAGGGGGTGATTAGGGATCGATACTGATGCCAAAAATGCAATCAGTAAAATTTTTGTCTGTCTGTCTGTCTGTCTGTCTGTCTGTCTGTCTGTCTGTCTGTCTGTATAACCGTTATAGAAACAAAAACTACTCGACGGATTTTAACGAAACTTGGTACAATTATTTTTCATACTCCTGAGCTGGTTATAGTATACTTTTTATCACGCTGCAATCAATAGGAGCAGAGCAGTGAAGGAAAATGTTGGGAAAACGGGAGAAGTTACTCCATTTTTTAAGCTTCCGTCGCGTGTGCAACCTTAATGGTTAAAGCTACACAGAATTCATGTATGACGGAAATGTTCTCCTTAAAATTATATAAAAAATATTCCACGACAGCATATGTCTATCTTTTATGGTTGACTCACAATAACACGTGTAACTCCCGATAGCTTAGCAGTTCGAAGCTTTCTGATTATATTTTTGTCTACTCTTACGTTTATAACACTCTCAGTCATCCCTAATTAAAAACGCGAACGCACAGGCAGGCGGCTTGCTTGGCACCTAGAGGCTAGCGAGTAGCTTCGTAAAACGAACATTCTCGAACGTTCGCGACCGGCCTAGCAGCTAGGCGTCAAACGCGCAGTTCGACCGGTCGCGAACGTTCGAGAAAAAAAGAAATCATCAATAATTGTCTAATGACAAAAAAGCTGTGAAAAAAAAACGTTTTATATAAAGACATTCTGTAGTATATTTAGTATCAGCATTGCACCCGTGCGAAGCCCGGGCAGGTCACTAGTTATAAATATATTCTTCATTAATTTTATCAAAAATTATGTACCTACGAGTTATGCAACACAAGAGTGACGACAGAAGAGACAATAATTTAAATTTTTTTTTGGTATATTTCCTACTTTGTCATACAAGTACTTAGTTGATTATACTATTTTAACAATCATGTGTTAATGCACTTTTTACCTTGACTGTCTTGAAAGCCGGTGTACTAACTGCGGTAAAATTGCAAAAAATTGCATAACAATAGAGTGTACGAAGTGCGAATAACCCATCATGTTATGGTACTGAATGCCATAATACCTACGCTTTTTATGCTGTTTAGGCACCTATCCTATACCTACTACGCTTCCAATACAATACCTACGCAGAAGCGTAGGTATAGGTGCATAAACTGTGAATAGTTACTATGAAAAGTGTACAGATTAGGTATTCTCTAACATTAGGTATTGCATTCAACATCATAACATGATATCTGGGGGCACGGCAGTGCCCCCAGATATCACCCGCCAAGTCAAGCAAAAAAGCGGCACGGCTGTACCATCCTTTTCTCGAAGCAGTTCAGGCCATTTTCGTCCCCCTATAACTTCGTCGTGGATAAAACTAGAAGCCTGAATTTTTAGTAACCAAGCAGTCACTATATATATTTCAAATTACATTCAATTTGAACCAGTAGTTTAAGAATTATAACTAATTAACTAATTCATGTATGACTATAATAATAAAGAAATCGCAGTAAGGAACCTCAGACTTGGTACGACTTTGTCTAGATTTCATTACTTTTTAGAGATAAACAATCACCTCCATCGACGAGACTTGGCTAGTTTTTAGGGTTCCGTACCCAAAGGGTAAAATCGGAACCCTATTACTAAGACTTCGCTGTCCGTCTGTCCGTCTGTCCGTCTGTCTGTCACAGGGCTGTATCTCATGAACCATGATAGCTAGACAGTTGAAATTTTCACAGATTATGTATTTCTATTGCTGCTCGAACAACAAATACTAAAAACAGAATAAAATAAATATTTAAGGGGGGCTCCCATACAACAAACTTGATTTTTGCATTCCAGCGCCATCTAGTTTCATTTGATGTTACTACGTATTATAGGTACTTTTCGCGGTCTCATGCGACCGCTCGGGGTATGAGAGGTAAGATGAAAGAGGTTTGCGATTCCGCTGGCAGGTGGCGCTATTTTACCACTATCGGTAAAGTAAGTCGGTAAATAGGTGGTACTTCACATGATCGAATAAAAAGTTTGAAATTGAATTATTGAATTCATGTAGTTAGGTAAATAGGTACCTAGGTAGATATTATTAATTTCCAATTAATTTCGAGTTCGAATCCTGGCCGTGCATCAATGGATATTTCTGTTCGAAAAATGTACCTATATGCGCGTTACACGTGTTTATAACAGTGAAGGAAAACATCGTGAGGAAACCTGTTAGTATTCTTGAAAGCGGCGACGCGATTGCAACCTGTCACGTGTGGAATGCTAACTACGTAGTTAGGTAAATAGGTAGGTTACGAGATATTATGAATTATTTTTTATGTTTCTAGGGTTCCGTATCTAAAGGGTAAAAAACGGGACTACTAAGACACCGCTGTCCGTCTGTCTGTTACCAGGCTGTATCTCTTGAACCGTGATAGCTAGACAGTTGAAATTTTCACAGATGATGTATTTCTCTAAAATCAGCATAAAATAAATATTTTAAGTGAGACTCCCGTACAACAAACGTGATTTTTTTGCCGTTTTGATAATAGTACGGAACCCTTCGTGCGCGAGTCCGACTCGCACTTGTTAAAGTAGGTTTAATCTGAAATCACAGACTAAAAACATTTAGTCGTCATAGCAACGCAGTTTTGACTTATAATTTACAGAATGTTTTTGGTGGGATTTCACTTCTTTTTGTAGAAACTTGGGCTTATTGATTAATTTATTAGATTTTCTTATTTGACACAGTTTTTTGCAATGACAGTCGATTTTTTTATGTACCAATAGTAGAAGGGGGCATTACCATATCTCTAATACAGCTGAGACCAGCTGAGGGTTCTACGAAGGTCTGAAGTATCTGATACTTCAGACCTTCGATTTTTGACATCAAATGAAGCGACCCATCAAGTTGAATACTTTGTGTAAAGGCGGTATGTCGATCTCTAATAGTTTGGTTAGGCTCTTGTGTTTTCTAATCAGGGTCACCAGGTACCAGATCCAGATCTTCAATTATCTTAGTTTTTATGGTTTTCCCTTTATGTGGCCATTAAACCCTAACTCTGTACCAAATTTCAGCTCTCTGAGTTTATGGGAAGTACTAGTTCTATTCTGATGATCATGAGTGAGTGAGTGAGTGTCTAAAATGCGAAACTTTGCTTTCGCTTAACTTCGGAACTAAATGACCTACAGACTTGAAATTTTGGATTTTAAGTAAGTGATTATAGCTTACTGGATGACGAAAATTTCTGCGTTCTGGTATTATCCAGAGGTTCTCAAATAGGGGCCTGAAAATGCGGCGAAATGGTTCCTGTAAAGGATGGTACGGCAGTGTTTGCTTCGCGCTCGACTTGGCGGGGGCACTCCCGTGCCCCCAGATATTTCAAATTACATTCAATTTGAACCAGTAGTTTAAGAATTATAACTAGTCAAAGTTTTCTATTTTGTCACTCACTCACTCACTCACTCACTCACTCACTCACTCATCAAAAGTTTAAGGCACTTTTAGCAGACATAGAAGCTTCAAATTTGAAGCACAATTAGTGTTTAGTGTAAAAATCCTAAAAAAACCTGCCAAGTGCGAGTTGGACTCGCGCACGTCGAGTTCCGTACCATTATCTATAAATCATGTTTGTTGTATGGGAGCCCCACCTAAATATTTATTTTATTCTATTTTTAGTATTTGTTGTTATAGCGGCAACAGAAATACATCATCTGTGAAAATTTCAACTGTCTAGCTATCATGGTTCATGAGATATAGCCCTGTGATAGACAGACGGACAGATAGACCGACAGACAGACGGACAGACGGACAGACGTACAGATGGACAGACGGACAGACGGACAGTGGAGTATTAGTAACAGGGTTCCGTTTATACTCTTTAGGTACGGAACCCTAAAAAGTAGGGCATCTACAAAAATAAATGAGATGCCATCAAAAACATAACTTGTAAAAAAAGCCAAGTCTCGCAACGCAACTCAGTTCTTCTACCGTAAAAAGTTGTGAGATCCATATAATACCAAGTTATTTTAGTCAATGTTATTATTACGTAAAACCTTTACGTAATAACTTAAGGCGCTCCCAGTCGACGATTGTTTTTGTTCGAAACGAAAAAATAAATACTTGTGAACAAGCCACATCTCCTATTTTATAATGTATAGTATAATATGTGAATAAAGATGTACCCATCTTTAATCACTTCGATAAATAATCCTACCGACCGCTGCAATGACGACAAACACACGTCGGCGCGTGGTCCGTCTTAGCTTTTCGAATAAATTAATGATATAAATTATGTATAATTACTTATCAAAAATCTATTCTAATAGAAATCTAGATCTACATATTACCTATCTTTAACAATAAATCACAAGTTCATTCGTTCAAGTTCTAAAACGTATCATTTTGAAATAATATCTTTATCGTAAAAAGTTTCTGCTATTATGTTTTCAGCTTAATAGAAATCTAGGTAGGAACCTGAAGTAATATACTTATAAAAATAGGAGATGTGGCTTGTTCAGAAGTATTTCTTTTTTCGTTTCGAAAAAGAGCGATCAGCGACTGGGAGCCTCTTAAGACAGAAGGACCCTTAAAGTAGGGACTGAATAAATTAACCGACTTGGTATTACATGGATCTCACAACTTTTTACGGTAGAAGAACTGAGTTGCGTTGCGAGACTTGGCTTTTTTTACAAGTTATGTTTATATTTTTTACAAAATAGCCCTGCAGGCATGGATGCAGAAGTGGGGGTACATTTTAAGGCTGCATTCAAGGAGGATGGGCAATAATGTATGAAAGTTAGTACTCCCCCCCCCCCCCCTCCATTAGTTGGAAAGGTCTTTCCAATCAGAACAAAGTTAATACGACAGTATTATTGAAATGTCAAAAAATTATCTGAGTTAGGTACCTATATAAAGGTAAGTTAACATGAATAACACATATTGCATTTATTTCAACCTTTTCAACGACATTATGTCATGCTATTAGAGGGGGGTATCAATCTGCCCATTCTCCTGTATTTGGGGGCACGGCAGTGCCCCCGCCAAGTCGAGCGCGAAGCAAACACTGCCGTACCATCCTTTACTGGAACCATTTCGCCGCATTTTCAGGCCCCTATTTGAGAACCTCTGGATAAGACCAGAACGCTGAAATTTTCGTCATCCAGTAAGCCATAATCACATACTTAAAATCCAAAATTTCAAGTCTGTAGCTCATTTAGTTACGAAGTTAAACGAAAGCAAAGTTTCGCATTTTAGACAGACACTGAGTGAGTGGGCCAAGTCACACAACATTCTATAATAATAAAGAAATCGCAGTAAAGAACCTCAGACTTGACACGACTTTGTCTAGATTTCATTACTTTTTAGAGATAAACAAGCAGCTCCATCGAGACTTGGCTAGTTTTTTACAGAATGTTTTTGGTGGGTTTATGTTACAGTTTTCGATTTTAGGAAATAATAAAGTTTGCACCGGGTATATTCGTACCTAGTGAAAAATCTTCGCAAGGGTGTATTAAATAAAGATTATGGGCAAATTCTTGATTTTAACCTTTTAGGATTATTACATAGGTAGGTACCTACCTAGGCATAGGTACTGGGTAGGTATCTCTTATTTTTTCAAAATAAAATAAAGCCGCTGATAATGAAGTTTTGATAGGTGAATCATTTTTAGAGTTCCGTACCCAAAGGATAAAAATGGGACCCTATTACCTACTAAGACTTCGCTGTCCGTCTGTCTGTCACAGAGCTGTATCTCATGAACCGTGATAGCTAGACTGTTGAAATTTTCACAGATTATGTATTTTTGTTGTCGCTAAGTACCTATACAACAAATACTAAAACCAGAATATAATAAATATTTAAGGGACTAAAATAAATCTATCTATACTAATATCAAGAGTACTAGTATATTATCTACTATATAGTATTATCTACTAGGAATATTATAAAGAGGAAAGATTTGATTGTTTGTTTGTTTGTTTGTTTGTTTGTATCGAATAGGCTCCGAAACTACTGAACCGATTCAAAAAATTCTTTTACCATTAGAATCCAACATTATCCCTGATGGACATAGGCTATATAGTATTTTCAAAAACGTTAGAGATCCGTATGAAAACTTCGAAAATGTAACCCAAAGTGTGAAAAAAAATCCTAAAAAAATCTTTATATCGCGTTTGCTGCGAAAATTATTGACAATAGAGCAAAGTAATGTACTATAGTTTTATAGAAAACATCAAAATCTACAAAAAAAATATAATACTATAAGTCTAACTATTAGGGATCCGTATGAAAACTTCGATAATGTAACCCATCGTGTGATAAAAAAACCAAAAAAATCTTTATATCGCGTATGCTGCGGAAATTATTGACAATAGAGCAAAGTGATGAACTGCAGTTTTAAAGATTACATCAATATTAACAAATAAGTCAGCAATACCATAATTATGTCCAACTATTACAGTTATGTCACAATAACTACTTTTTCATGTTAAAATATGCAATGGTAACGCCGCCTGTACAAACTAGGCCACATTATTCGTACCTGGGTATTAATCCTTATCCAAAAAATCACTTCATTTTCAAGGCCATATCAGTACCAGTAAATTACTTTTTTAATTATACCATTCCCAAATTCCATACCATTCAAAAGTTATTATGAGTGTAATAATCTATAGGTACTAATATTATTATGAGGAAAGATGTTTTGTATATTTGTATGGAATAAATACAAAAACTACTGGATATATTTAAAAAAATCGTTTACTTTTAGAATGCTACATTATCTCTGAGTAACATAGGCCATATTTATTGTTTGAAAAAAATAGGGATTCCTATTAAAACTTCGATAATGTAACCTGGGTAAAAAAATACCCATAAAATCGTTATAATACGTTACTCCCGTGCGGAGCCGGGGCGGACTGCTAGTATTTAAATATTTAAGGGGGCCCCCATTACAACAAATGATTTTTTTTTCAGTTTTTTATAGATAGTGGTACGGAACCCTTCGTGCGCGAGTTCGACTCGCACTTGGCCGGTTTTATTTTAAATTGGTCTAGCTAGGCCTGTATGGAGTATGGACAGAGCAGTCAAGTCAGCCGTCCGAGCCGACACTGACCGACCGTTTGGTCGTCGTCGTCCGTCCGAGACGGATGTCTCGCAATGCGGAACTCTAAAAATGCAGCTTCAATCCAATGCAATGATATTATGTATAGTAAGTATACCTACCTATATTATGTGCGTGTGCCTGTTTGTTGGATAGGCACTTACCCAGCTTAGTTAAGTAGGTACGTACCTAAGTACAATTTGCAAAATAGCAAGGAAGAAACTCACAGAAACCAAATAAATACAGCAGAAGAGTTAACCCGATGAGTTTACCGCAAGCAGGTTCCGACTTCACCTAATGATGGGGTTCTGATGCAATGAAGCTCACTAATAACTACAACTCAGGTCCAGTTTCTTTTGGCCTTTAAATCTTGGTACGGATTCGCGAGTTATCGACCGGCGCGTCTCGGCGTGTGTGTCGCGGCACAATCGACGTAACTACGCGAAAAGGCTCTGAGTGCGACTGAGCGTTTGCTGCGGAGAGAAGACTTCGCGCACGATATGTAATTGCCGGCGGCGGCGGGCGAGGGGCGAGGGCCGTTGCCATGGTGCGACTCGATCAGGCCACGTGCACGCGGCCAATAGCACTCCGCGATGCCGCCCGCCCGCCCCGGCCGCTAGCTATCGCCTCGCTCGCTTGTCTTTGTCAGCCAGCTAGCAGCTAGTCGTGCATGCCTGCCGTTTACCAGCCATGTCATGCCGCCTGCACGCACATCGCACAGCACAGGCACCTAGGCGCGGCGACTGACCAGCGTGGAGAGCCACGGTGCGGCGACCTGATTCGCGTCGCAAGTGAGCGAGCGAGATTTTTTTAAGGTTGTTAACTGTGTAAACTACGAAACCCTACATTGCGCGTGACCCGACACGTACTTGGGCCGTTTTTAGGGTTCCGTACCCAAAGGGTAAAAACGGGACCCTATTACTAATACTTCGCTGTCCGTCTGTCTGTCTCAGGGCTTGAACTCATGAACCGTGATGCTAAATAGTTGAATTTTTCCCAGATAATGCATTTCTGTTTCCACTATTACAACAAATACTAAAAAACTAAAAACCGAATAAAATAAATATATATGTGGGACTCAAGCAAGGACTACAACAAACGTGATTTTTGCCGTTTTTTATGGTTAGTGGTACGGAGCCTCTCGTTCGCGAGTCTGACTCGCACTTCGCCGGTTTTTTTATTTGTATACCTTAGTATGTACCTCCCTATCTAGGTACCTTCTTACCTTCAAAATTATTCTCATTTCGTACACACGACCAACTAAAATGACAAAAAATAATTTTGAAATCCCATTTAACGATTCTCACTTCGTACACTTTCTCTAAGGTTAAAATTTGCTTAGAAAAATTGCGAGTAAATTACAGTGAATGACAAATTTTTTTACAACTACCAACCAAGAATTGATAAAGGTACATGATGTACATGTTGCGTAGTACCTAAGTATTACATAGTGTCGCACAACACAACACATAAAGTTCTTCTACCATTGAAAATTACTTATTATAACGTTGTTAGCTGTGTCAAGTCGAGCGCGAAGCAAACACTGCCGTACCATCCTTTACTGGAACCATTTCGCCGCATTTTCAGGCCCCTATTTGAGAACCTCTGGATTAGACCAGAACGCTGAAATTTTCGTCATCCAGTAAGCCATAATCACATACTTAAAATCCAAAATTTCAAGTCTGTAGGTCATTTAGTTACGAAGTTAAGCGAAAGCAAAGTTTCGCATTTTAGACAGACACTCACTCACTCACTCACTCACTCATGATCATCAGAATAGAACTAGTACTTCCCATAAACTCAGAGAGCTGAAATTTGGTACAGAGTTAGGGTTTAATGGCCACATAAAGGGAAAACCATAAAAACTAGGATAATCGAAGATCTGGAGTACCTGGTGACCCTGATAAGAAAACACAAGAGCCTAACCAAACTATTAGAGATCGACATACTGTACCGCCTTTACAAAAAATATTTAACTACTGGACCGATTTCAAAAATTCTTTCACCATTAGAATCCTACATTATCCCTGATGAACATAGGCAATAGTATATAATTAAATAGTACTTCACATGATCGAATAAAAAGTTTGAAATTGAATTATTGAATTCATGTAGTTAGGTAAATAGGTACCTAGGTAGATATTATTAATTTCCAATTAATTTCGAGTTCGAATCCTGGCCGTGCATCAATGGATATTTCTGTTCGAAAAATGTACCTATATGCGCGTTACACGTGTTTATAACAGTGAAGGAAAACATCGTGAGGAAACCTGTTAGTATTCTTGAAAGCGGCGACGGGATTGCAACCTGTCACGTGTGGAATGCTAACTACGTAGTTAGGTAAATAGGTAGGTTACGAGATATTATGAATTATTTTTTATGTTTCTAGGGTTCCGTATCTAAAGGGTAAAAAACGGGACTACTAAGACACCGCTGTCCGTCTGTCTGTTACCAGGCTGTATCTCGTGAACCGTGATAGCTAGACAGTTGAAATTTTCACAGATGATGTATTTCTCTAAAATCAGCATAAAATAAATATTTAAGTGAGACTCCCGTACAACAAACGTGATTTTTTTGCCGTTTTGATAATAGTACGGAACCCTTCGTGCGCGAGTCCGACTCGCACTTGGCCGGTTTTTTTTACAAGTTATGTTTTTGATAGCATATTATTATGAGGAAAGATGTTTTGTATATTTGTATGGAATAAATACAAAAACTACTGGATATATTTCAAAAAATCGTTTACTTTTAGAATGCTACATTATCTCTGAGTAACATAGGCCATATTTATTGTTTGAAAAAAATAGGGATTCCTAAAAAAACTTCGATAATGTAACCTGGGTAAAAAATACCCATAAAATCGTTATAATACGTTACTCCCGTGCGGAGCCGGGGCGGACTGCTAGTGTCCACTGTCCAATACATAAAGAGAAACAGCCGAAATTATCAGTTTTGATCCTTAAAGTGTCCAAGATTGGTGCCATTAGTTACAGTATTTTGTTTTATTGTGTACTTACCTAAGTAGGTACCTACCTACATGCCTAGTTGCCTACCTACACTACTTTGGCGAGGTTGTCTTGTCTGTGATAGCGGCCGGTGGGTAGGCTAGGTATAATATCACTATCACGTGGATCGCGGGCTTCGCACTGCGCGTGTGTGTCTACATAGTGCTGGCTGGACTGGAATGAACAGGCTATAAACGCGGAATGATTGATAACCCTTGACCACAGCCACAGCGCATGTGAGCCGCGGTCAGCTGTTTACGGCTGCTTGCACTACTTTTTCACGTCTTATACATATACCTACATAACTACGTACCTACTAACATTAAATTCCTTGGTCAGGGCAATTTAGTATAGGTACCTACCTAACTAGGTAGGTACTTAAGTACGTACTCTACAAGAAACCCATATAGTTTTACCATGTCCGTCTGTCTGTCCGTCCGTCCATCCGCAGCATAGCTCAGAAACGCTAAGCGCTAGAAAGATGTAATGCCATCAAAAACATAACTTGTAAAAAAAACTTGAGAGGTGTCAAGGGACACCCGGATGGAACGAAGTTCTCACAAAATAACGTGGGACAAGGGAAGGGGAATCAACTTTGACTTCGACTTCGACCTCGACCTCGACCTCGACCTCCACCTCGACCTCGACCTCCACCTCCATCTCGACCTCCACTTCCACCTCGACCTCGACACAATTAATAGATATATATATATTAATAGATATACTATAGCAAAAAAGTGTCGTGACAACTTTTCGTAAGAATGTTTTGCGTCTAGCCCCCTTTCACAACGCGCGATAAGGAACTTCGTTCCAAAAAGCCAAGTATCGCAACGCAACTCAGTTCTTCTACCGTAAAAAGTTGTGAGATCCATATAATACCAAGTCGGTTTATTTATTCAGTCCCTACTTTAAGGGTTAAGTTATTACGTAAAGGTTAGCTAATTACGTATGTAATAACACGACTGTAATCCCCATAATCCCCAAGTACGGTAGACATACTCTCAGATCCTTTGCAGATGTCTAATGGGAGTAGTCAGAGGCAATACAATGTGCCTACCATATTGTCTAATGTTATCTTTATTGTTTTATATGTAGTAAGGTTATCCTAAAAGGGGGTCAGGACAATGTCTGTGACTGTAGGGTATGTGTTATATTCATTGTGATGAAAATAAATAAAACATTTTGTATTGTAACAAACTTCTAAGTACATATAATAAGTATATAATTCTAACATCATAATGTACCTCGGTATATTAAATATCTTATTAAATTACATGCGCTCGTCGCTTAGGACACGCGACGTTCGTTGTTCAGCTGACAGGTGCGGGTGCGGGAGACGCGTCGTCACTGAAGTCGAGCACGATCTTCCCGCGTGCCTTTCCAAGACGCGCATGCGCGTACGCTGCCGCCGCATCGCGCCACGCGAACTTGCGTTCTACGCCAACGCGAAACTGCAACAAACAACCACAGTCAGCGATCACATTAGTTACCCACCTATCTCACCGTTAAAATATTGTATTTTTGCGCTTTTCGAGACTGAATTAAGTGGCCTCGACATTTCTCATCTCTAGTGGTTGGTGATTTTTTAATATGAGCAGAATTCTGTGACTACCTACCGAGACTTCTACATTTTTATTACCGAAACCAGTCAAGTTTTCACCTGTCCGCGTTCCGCCAGACGCCGAAGCATCTCCAGATCCTGCGCCCGCGCAGAGAAGAACGCCCAACGCACGCGAGGCCAACAGCCAAAGGGGGAGGACTGGGAGGAGGGGGGCGGAGGCAGACGAGCGCTTTGCGCGACAAGTCTTGTCGCAGAAGCCACCGCGCCGCCCAGAAGACCGCGCGCGTCCGTCTCGCGCAGCAAAGGCGATGTCAGCGTCGCGAAGCGTTCGAAGCGCCAAGAGCGAACGCCAGCCTCTTCGCCCCCCAGCCCCGCGCAATCCAGCACCGCCTCGTAAGGCCCCCCGCCCTCCACTTGCGCCCAATATCCCTCCGCGTGTCGGTCGAGCACCTCGCTCGCCCCCAACGCCATCGCCAAACCGCCCAACTCCCCCGTAGCCCCCACGATGACTCTCGCTCCTCTCGCCACCAAAAGCTGAAGCGCGGCTTGCCCCACGCCCCCCAACCCCAGCAACAAGACTCGCGGCGTAGATGGTGGCGGCGGCAGCGCGGCTGCGCGCAGCAAAGCCATCGCGCTCAAAGCCGCGTAAGGCGCTCCCGCGCACTCCACGTCCCCGAGCGCATCTGGCGCGAGCGACACCCAGTCTCGCTTGACGCGCACTAGCTGCGCGTGCGCGCCTTGCGTGGCATGGGGCGGCAAGGCGCCCCAGACGCGAGCGCCTCTTTTCAGCTGGGGTCCCGCGGAGGATCCGCGCGCTCGCACCACTCCGCAGAAGTCGCGGCCGCAGATAAGCGGGAACTCCACGTGATCCGCTTCGGCGCCGAGCAGGCGTCTCTGCGCGTTCAGCGCAGTGGCTCCGTACCCCTCTGGAACGAGAGAGATCGAAGGGCCTCGCGTCGAGCGGAGTTCGGCGAATAGTCCGATTCCGGCTCGATCTCGAAAATCGCTTAGTCGCTCGCTTACCGATCATCGCCAGGTCGATGGGGTTGATAGATGCCGCGTGCACTTGCACCAACAGCTCGTCTGGCGCCAGCAAAGGCGGCACCCTTGCCTCCTCCAACCTCGGCCATTGACCTCTAGCTGAGTCACTCTCGTACGCGTGTACGCGCCAGGCGAGCATGCGCCCTGCGGCCCTTGCACCCGCGCGTACTTCCGCCCTCACGGACCCGATCATGGCCTGCTACCACAACCTATTAAAACCTTCAATAGACCAAACGATAACTTCTCTGTTTGATATTTGACAAGACAAGATATCGCCCTAACTAACTAAATGAAAAGTAGGTACCTACATACTTCAGTACTATATTTTTCCTATGTAGGTACCTATATCGATTATACGATGCATCAAACTAAGATGGTTTTTTGGGAATTAAAGTGTTGCAAAATATTTTTTATCTTTATAAATACCACAGTTGACCTATGTCTTTTAAAAACCAAGGGAAACATTGGACTTATCTGGCCCATGAAATTGAAATGCATCCTGAGATTCCTGATGATTCTAGCTAAGTTTACTAAGCTAAGTTCTAATAAGTTTTTTGTTGAATAATATTTATTCAATGAGAAGCTTTTGTAAAATCATTCAAACCATCGAGCATCTGCTCGCTTTCATCTGTCACATCATATAACATTTTTATCGGAGTTTGACAAGAATGCAAAGTTTTTACTCAACCGAAGTATTTACTAAGGTGTTCTGTTGTGAGTGACTGTTGAATAGCTCCTGACTCCATCATCAGATCAGCTCGCTGTCACTATATTATTACATTATCACTGAAATTACATAAATATGCAAATTTCAGCTCAATCAATTGGGGATAACTGCTTCAAAATTGAGTCGCGAGATTCCACCTGAACAAACATAGTTACACACATACATAGCAAGTTAAATAAAAGCTTGTAAAATTCCTACCCTTGATTTTTCTGGTCTTTGCTTGATGCACCTTAAGTAATTATTATTTATTATTATTCATTTATTTCAGATAAAATATCCATAGGTTACATGAAATTAAATTACAATACTATACACAATTAAAACCAATTACATAGATCATTACTCACATAAATTAAAATTATAATTAATATAATAAATAATAAATAATTATTATATTAATAAATAATAAAATATAATAAATAATTATTATATTTTTGAATAAATGTTTGCTTGTTCAGTAAATGTCTCTAACTGGTTAAATGTGAGTATAAAAATCAAAAATTAAACACAATCCATTTTATTTGGGCTATTTTTGCTGTTGAATAAATTTGGCATAACAATTTTATTTCATTTTAATTACAGTTAACATTTAACTGATGATTGAATAAGTCTTCTGTTGAAAATTGCATTGCATATTATTGCATTGTTACTTATGTATGCGAAATTTCAGCTCAATCAGTTGGGGATAACTGCTTCAAAATTGAGTTGCAAGATTCCACCGACAAACATAGTTACATACATACATACATTGAAAGTTAAATAAAAGCTTGTAAAAATAGGCCCCTAAGTACCTACCTACCTACCAACCTTGGAACTTTGTTTGTCAAATCACAACACAGACTGGAGTTACAACTGAAAAGTATTTAGGTTCCTACATAAGTATTTTAATTTACCTACCAATTACAATGTCTCATTTTGTTTTTAATAAAGGTCTTGTGTTAATTTGATCTCATGGTAGGTATGCCACAAGAAATAAGCACATTAAGTACAGGATCAAGTTTCACAGTTTGAACCCCTGACTAGCACCAGGACCGAAGAGTATATACCTACTTTGTCAATTACTGACGTTGTTCATGTCTTAGTTTTGCTTCACAAAACAGTTTCTTCTCCTTTTCTTGCAACAATACATAATACTCAATTTTCCGGGATGCCGAGCGAGTGATAGCGAATTTAGGATTACATGTAGGTACATACCTATCAAATCAATCTAATGTAACTGATGAACAGAAAAATATATGAGAACAATAACAAACATTAAAGTAGGTATTTGTTTTCTAATTGCACGCATGCATGCTTGCGTGTTATCTTGATATCCACATATATTATGCTCTTTGTTGATATCTGCCGTGGGTGGCGAGGGTTGACATTGACAATCTTAGAAGTAGCAAACTGGTAATGGTAATCATTCTCCTATAAATATCCCAAATAAAGTTGAACACCAAAAGTATTGCCGACTAATACATCAAACTGACATTTTAATTTAGTTACATTATATTATGTTATCTTTATGAAACCCCCAAATAGATGGCAGTATTCACAATTTGTGGTTAAGTTTTTCAGTTAGTTACGCTAGATGGCGTGAAAAATGCCAACCATTCCGATCATCGGTGTGACCAGACCTCAATCCATTTATGTGATGTGAGCTTTAATTAATGTACAGTATATCCTACATAATATATTTTTTATTTATAGCCTAAAAAACGAAATAAAAATAATATTAAAACATTAAAACATAACATCTTCAAGAAAAAATTACATTGGACTGTTTATTTAGAATTTGCAACATTAAAACAAATTTGAATGAATGTCAAACCAAACCACCAAACAGTCAAATCAAAACAAACTTGGCCGCCGGTTTGCGATTGCGCATCTTGTCTGTCTTGTTGTTTGTTTTTACCTGTTTTTCTAGATTTGAATCGTCTAAAAGTGCATTTTCCACCTAAGTCCGTTGAGTTTTCGAGCTTCTGCTCCTCCGGCCGTGTTGATTTGTGCTTGTTTTGATTGATAAAATCATTGAGACAGGACTCCCAACACCGACTCGTTTGATGGTTACTTTTGTGTTTGTGACAATAAATAGCTACCTATTACCATGTCTAACAAAAAGTGTTGTGTCCACGGATGTTTTAATAGCTTAGGTAAGAGTTTGTCAGAACCTACAACACCCATAAATAAAATATCAGGTTTCGGTTTTCAACGTTACTGATTACTTACACGATTATTTCAGATACCAATGCGAATTTGCATAAATTCCCTAACCCAGCCAAGGACAAGGAATTATTTATTACATGGGTGTATTCCGTTGGTGGTGATATAGTGCAGCTTGAAAACGAATATATTTTCAAATACCGCCGTGTATGTCGTGCACATTTTGAACAAAAGTATTGGTGCCGGAATAATCGACTCAGCAAAGAAGCGGTACCATCAATAAGCATGCCAGGTTAGTAATAATAAATCCCCCTAAGATGACCTACTGACCAAATGATCTAATAATCTTAATGATAAAACGACATAGACTGCAGACAGTGATATTATAGCTAGCAACAATGGATCAAAATTTTTTTGCTTATGAGATGGTTTACGGGCCCTAATAACATAGGTTACTTCCGTTGTGGGCAGAAATTTTATTATTTTATTTATTTGGAAAACAAACAGTACAATTAAACTTAAAATATTTCAAACTGGTAGGTTAAACTTAAACCAATTAAGTTTTCACTATTAATTGAAACATACACGTGAAGAAAAGGTGGACAATTACAATAAATATATAGTTTAGTTTTTGAAAATAATATTATATTCAAAAACCAAGAACTAAGAACGTTAGTAAAAAAATAGAGACAAAAACAATAAAAAAACAGCAAAATTACAAAAATGAAAACAAAATCTATCAAGCTATTACAAAGATTATTTTAAGATATCATAATAATTACGAAGATCCTCGCTGATGGCTAATTTAAATTTGGAAAGAGAGAGGTCAAAAATATCAAGCTTAGAAAATATATTATTGTTTGAATTCATGGAACGGTTGATGAAAGAATTGGATGCATAATTTGTACGAACTGTAAGAGGCTGGAATAATTGTTTTTTTCTAGAACTAACTCTAGGACATCTAAACCTAATTTTACTATGTCAATATGTCAATATGGTTATTAATTATTTTATATAAAAATATTTGATCACGTTCTATTCTCCTGTCACTCAATGAAGTCAATTGTTCAACTGTAACCAATCCTTGTACCGACGATCTGTAGCACAAATGATTAAAAAACTTTTTTTGGATTTTTTCGATCTGATTTACGCACACGTCGTATTGAGGGTTCCAAACAACAGAAGCATACTCTAAAATGGATAAAATAAATGAGTTATATAATATTTTTAAAGTTGAGATTTGTTTAAAATCTTTACTTACTCTTAAAACAAATCCTAACATACAATACACTTTCTTAGTGATTGTTTCAATGTGAGAATTCAACGTCAACTCTGAATCTAAAATGACTCCTAGGTCTCTCACGAATGATACTCTATCTAGTAATTGCCCATTAACAGAGTAGGAATAAGAAATGCTAGTGTGCTATGCTAGGTGTTTTATTTCTTGACAATAACACACTATATTCACAAAATATACTTATTAAACCAGTTATTAACCCATCTGTCGCCTTCTACCTGTAATTATTAATTATGTTTATTAACCTATTTTTGGGTAAATGGTTGAGAAAATTATGAATCATGTCTGACTAAACCAAAGTTAACATACTAAGTATTCTAATGGAATTTTATTATTATATTACAGGATTGTCTTACCTAAAATTCAACTCGCAAAGTAGAGTTTTAAGACCACTTCAGATGTCAGAAGCATCCACTTCAAAAGGTAAATTAATATTCTTTTATCTAAATATCAAAGGTTTCATCATGAGCACTTTTGCCTCCTCTTATGGACATGAGCTAAGCACCACTTAACTAGTTTAGTTACTAATATATAATAGAATTTAATATTTTTATTCAAGTAACTAGGACTCAACAAAAAATTGTTAGTAATAACTTACAACTATGTTAGTAAGCATTGACATTAAAGACATATGGCACAACAGGGACCTGTATACACACAGTCCAGACAACTAGCAACCATATTAAGAATACTGTTCTATAGTTTCTGCCTACCCTATGGGAAAAAGGCATGAGTTTATGTATGTATGTATGTTTGTTATAATCAAGTGATAAATTAATTACCATTTCAAAACCTGTTACTACATCACACAGATGTGACACTGTATCCAGAGATACTGTGCCAATGCATCTGCATCCTGTAATTGCTGTGGAAGATATACAAACAAAAAAAACTCTTGGTAAGCATCTTTAAAAAAAGTTTGTTACTTAACTTTTTAGAATATCCATCCTGTCCTGTATTCATTGCATCATCTAAACAACTCAAGTTTCATTGCATCATTTAAACAACTCAAGTTATTGAAAATGAATTGTCATTTATTCAAATTAGGCTGAAAATCAGCACTTATGAACGTAAAAAATGTACATAAGACCCCCTAAAAACGCTGCCCCGTGTCGCCGACTTCGTAGTGTTATAGCTGATGAGAAGAAGTGGCGGAACAAACTCACCAGCAACACGTCTGTCTGTTTAGTTAGAAGAACTTGAGTCTATATAAAAGTATGCAAAAGTTATTCCACATAGTCAGCAGTATTTAATTGTATGCCAGATAATTTTCTCTAAATTCGTATTATATTATTACAGATCATAACAAACAGCCACAACGGCGGGTGAAACGCGTCGCTTTAAGTACATCAGAGCATGCCTTGTACCGAAAACTTGTGCTAGTTGGAGTCAAACTAAGCAAGTGCCGCAACAAGGTCAAACATCAGGCAAAAAAGATCAAGACATTGCAAAATCTAACGACGAATTCACAGTTTTTGAAAACACTTGACAATTTACCCAGCACATCGAAAATTTTGACATTACTGCAGTTCAGAGAGCATAAGAAAGGTAACAAAGGCCGTCGTTTTACATTAAAGGAAAAAATAATTGCATTGTCCTTTCTCAAACAGAGCCCAAAAGGGTACAGATTTCTAAGAAAAATATTTATCTTGCCGTCACGCCAAACCCTCCTGAAGTTGCTGAATATGGCAGATATAAATCCAGGAATCAACAAAAATATGATTCAGCAAATAAAGAAAGCTACTGAAAAAATGAAATTAGAACATAAGATATGTATTGTTCTGCTTGATGAAATGTCACTCAAACCCAATGTGACATACAATGAAAGAAAGGACAATGTTTGTGGGTTTGTCACAAATGGCCTAGAGACACAACCTGACTATGCAGATCATGCGCAGGTGTTTATGGTAAGAGGACTAATTAAAAACTATAAACAACCTGTTGCATACACTTTTTCACAAGCTGCAACAAAGGGCCCTGAACTCGCGATGCAGTTGAAATTAGTAATAACTGAGCTACAAAATGCCGGTCTTATTGTGGTAGCAACTGTGTGTGACCAAGGAACAAATAATGTGAACTGCATTAAATATCTTTTGCAAGAAACAAGGGGTAACCTATTAAGAAAGGGAGAAGAGCCCCAAGATAAAATTAGTTTTATGGTCAACAATGAATTAATCATACCATTATATGACCCACCTCATCTAATAAAATGCATACGAAACAATTTGATTTCAAAACATCTGAAATATATAAAAAACGGGGAAGTAAAAATGGCAAAATGGGCTCATGGCCTTACACAAGGAAAACCCAGGGTATAAAGGAATCCGATTGGTGCCCAAATTGACAGATGCCCACTGTGACCCGAGCAAAATTCCCCGGATGAAAGTCAAAAATGCGACGCAGCTTTTTAGTCAAACTGTGGCATCGAATATGGGCTATATCTAGCAGGTAAATGTCATCAGAACCTAATGTTGTCTCTTCATTCTTGTATCACTAGTTCTTTTCTGATTTACAAATTTTAATGTAAAATACTATTGTTTTACAGTATACCTAGACATGAAACACTATTACAACAAAATATATTTATTCACAGATAAGGGTATAATTCCTGAAGAAACGAAAAACACTGCGGACATCCTGCTGTTCTTCGACAAATTATTTGATTCCTTAAACGGCAGCTTTGGCAAGAGAAAAAAACATGGCAAACCTCTTTTAGGACCTGCAACGCCTACATCTATCCATCACAAAACATGGAATGACAGTAAAGTCATGTTAAAAAATATGAAATTTATTAATCCGAGAACATCTAACAATGAATATGTTCCCACATTAAATAATTGGGTATGGACACTAGAAGGAACAGAATTATTATTAAAAAAAATACAAACAAAATACGGTATAACGTTAGTTTGGTTGCGGCATCTGAATCAAGACCCGATAGAAAACTTTTTTGGGTCCATTAGGAGCCACGGATGCCGCAACGTAAATCCTACACCAGAAAGGTTTGAAGCAGCCTTTACAACATTATTAATAAACAGCCTCTCTAGTGTCCACGCCCCTGGAGCTAACTGTGAGGTAGATAATTGCGTGACATTACATGAAGTTCTCATCACAGGCGGGGGCAGTAAAGCACAAACAAATTGCGAACTCAGTAATATTCCCGATATAACATTCACACCCCTTGAAGAAAAAAATGATCCACGCGTAATTGGGAGCCTACAGTACGTAAGTGGGTATTTTGTAAAAAGCGCTAAGAAAAAGGTATTCAAGGGGTGTGTTGAATGTAAAAAAGATTTAATATCAACTAATGAGCATGAATATTTAAGATATCGGGAATACGCAAATAAGAAATGGCTTTGCAGTCCCAGCGACTCTCTCTTAAATTGTATCTCTAATCTGCAGGATATAAATTATATAATATTAAAAGAAAATTTAGCCCAAAAACATCTAAGGGACTTAATAACAACAATAATATTTATAGCTGTGGATTTTTCTTTTATAAAATGCCCAGTACACAGCGAAAAATTAATTGATTTTTTAATAAAAATATCCTGCAGATTTTTTATTTATAATTATTGTAAATATATTAATAATATTTTAATAAATAAGAGAGTGTGATGACAACACTGATTCATTTAAAATTAAGGCTATAAAACTTAATAAAAAGGGTTTGAAAAGAAAGAAATAAATAATGAAATTGAAAATAAATTATCTAACATTGTTTTATTGTTTACTAGCGACCCGCCCGGGCTTCGCACGGGTGCAATGCTGATACTAAACATACTACAGAATGTCTATGTATAAAACGTTTTTCTTTCACAGCTTTTTTGTCATTAGACAATTATTGATGATTTCTTTTTTTCTCGAACGTTCGCGACCGGCCGAACTGCGCGTTTGACGCCTAGCTGTTAGGCCGGTCGCGAACGTTCGAGAATGTTCGTTTTACGAAGCTACTCGCTAGGTGACTCGCTAGCCTCTAGGTGCCAAGCAAGCCTCCTACCTGTGCGTTCGCGTTTTTAATTAGGGATGACTGAGAGTGTTATAAACGTAAGAGTAGACAAATATAATCAGAAAGCTTCGAACTGCTAAGCTATCGGGAGTTACACGTGTTATTGTAAGTCAACCATAAAAGATAGACATATGCTGTCATGAGATATTTTTTATATCATTTTAAGGAGAACATTTCCGTCATACATGATTTCTATGTAGCTTTAACCATTAAGGTTGCACACGCGACGGAAGCTTAAAAAATGGAGTAACTTCTCCCGTTTTCCCAACATTTCCCTTCACTGCTCTGCTCCTATTGATTGTAGCGTGATAAAAAGTATACTATAACCAGCTCAGGAGTATGAAAAATAATTGTACCAAGTTTCGTTAAAATCCGTCGAGTAGTTTTTGTTTCTATAACGGTTATACAGACAGACAGACAAAATTTTTACTGATTGCATTTTTGGCATCAGTATCGATCCCTAATCGCCCCCTGTTAGTTATTTTGGAAATATATTTCATGTACAGAATTGACCTCTCTACAGATTTATTATAAGTATAGATTAATGTGAATTACTTTTCGCTTTTCTACTGATTAAGTAATTCACCAGTAGAAAAGCGATTTTAAAAATACCTTGAAAATATCAAGTCTAATAAGTAGTAAGCAACGTATACGTGTACGCATGTGTGGGTGGGAATGCTTGTATGTGTGCGCGCGTTACGTATGTTGGCATTAGTAACAAAACCTGCGTCCAGAGGGCGTCATTTGACGTTTCCCATTTTGATCGCTGAGTTGTACCTCTATTCTATTCCGTATATAAAAGTACTCTGCGTGGCACTGTGCCATTTCAATCCAATGTTATAGAAAGAGCAACCATCAGAGTAGAGAGAGAGAGTAGTTTTTATTGGTATTTGACTTTGACTTTGACTTCCGCTTAAACAATTTTTTTCTTAGGCTGGGAATAGACGTCCGATTTTGCTTCCGATTGTCTGTTCAGACTATCAGATCGGATTCACCCAATACACGTCCGATTTTTGCGTCAGACTCAGTCGTTCTCGAGCTGCGTTATGAGGCTGGGAATAGACGTCTGATTTTATCATCCGAAAGTCCGATCCGATAGTCTGATCAGACTATCGGGAGGCGCTCGTGCCATTCATTTTGTTTGAACAGCAATACACGTCCGATCCGATAGTCGGATCGGACATTAGAGTCGGAAGCAGTGCCAAGGCGTTTACGATTTTATTGCCTATCCGATTGTCTGAAGGTGCGGTCTGCATACATTTGTACATAGACCAAATAGACGTCTGATTCTTACTTCCGATTTGCTACCTGTCTCGCTCTTTAGTACTAAAATATTTTTGGAACGAAGTTCCTTATCGCGCGTTGTGAAAGGGGGCTAGACGGAAAAAAATCTTACGAAAAGTTGTCACGACACTTTTTTGCTATAGTATATCTATTAATATATATATCTATTAATTGTGTCGAGGTCGAGGTCGAGGTGGAAGTGGAGGTCGAGATGGAGGTGGAGGTGGAGGTCGAGGTCGAGGTCGAGATCGAGGTCGAGGTCGAGGTCGAGGTGGAGGTGGAGGTGGAGGTCGAGGTCGAGGTCGAAGTCGAAGTCAAAGTTGATTCCCCTTCCCTTGTCCCACGTTATTTTGTGAGAACTTCGTTCCATCCGGGTGTCCCTTGACACCTCTCAAGTTTTTCTGTTTCACTTACACAAACTTTAGCTCACGTGTCATACATTGCTCGTTAAAAAAAGAAAGCTAATTTCGATCTGCCAAGTAAAATGACAATCACTACATAGTATAAAGCAAAGTCGCTTCCCGCTTCCCACGTCGGTATGTATGCTTATATCTTTAAAACTACACAACGGATTTTGATGTGGTTTTTTTTAATAGATAGAGTGATTCAGGAGGAAG
The DNA here is from genome assembly GCA_912999785.1 of Hydriomena furcata. Classification (NCBI taxonomy): domain Eukaryota; kingdom Metazoa; phylum Arthropoda; class Insecta; order Lepidoptera; family Geometridae; genus Hydriomena; species Hydriomena furcata. The sequence continues at coordinate 12,785,983 of OU538832.1, read as the reverse complement.
GTTTATATGTATAATAACATAGTAAATAAATAAAAATGTAAAAAATAAATGCTGTTAACGAGTATACAAAGACATTCTGTAATATATTTTGGTATCAGCTTTGCACCCGTGCGAAGCCGGGGCGGGTCGCTAGTGTATAATATGTACAATTTACATTTTCTCGTCAAGTGTAGTAATTATTGTTTGTAAATGCATACGAACACCCAGACACTCTGTCTTTAATACTAACAGGTTTCCTCACGATGTTTTCCTTCACCGTTTTGAGCACGTGTTTTTGATGCGCATTTAAATTTTTCGTTCAGAAAAATCCATTGATGCACGCCGGGATTCGAACCTACGAACGGCTTATTATGGCCGTAGAAAAACGGACATGCCTATGGGATACGGGCATTGAAGCTTATCACGATCGGCAAATGAAAGATTTGGCTTGGGAGGACGTGTGTGCATCACAGCGCAGCTCGAGAACTACTGAGTGCAAAAATCGGAGGTGTATTGAGTGAATCCGATCCGATAGTCTGATCAGACAATCGGAAGCAAAATCGGACGTCTCAGTCATCTTATAAACACGAAAATATCAACTAAAACATTAAGGCTGGGAATAGACGTCCGATTTTTTCATCCGACAGTCCGATCCGATAGTCTGATCAGACTATCGGAAGGCGCTCGTGCCATACATTTTGTTTGAACAGCAATACACGTCCGATCCGATTGTCTGAAGGTGCGGTCTGCATACATTTGTACATAGACCAAATAGATCCTCCGATTCCTCCTTCCGATTTGCTACCTGTTAAAATAATTGTTAATAACTGTTAACTGTCTAATATTAACTGCCGGGATTCGAACCCACGAACGGCTTATTATGGCCGTAGAAAAACGGACATGCCTATGGGATACGGGCATTGAAGCTTATCACGATCGGCAAATGAAGATTTGGCTTGGGAGGACGTGTGCGCATCACAGCGCAGCTCGAGAACGACTGAGTTCAAAAAATGTCTGACGCAAAAATCGGACGTGTATGGAGTGAATCCGATCCGATAGTCTGATCAGACAATCGGAAGCAAAATCGGACGTCTATTCATTCCCAGCCTAAGCCCAGCCTAAATTTTGTTTGTACTTAGCGTCTCATTAATTCAATTTTATAAATCATTCATACTACATATAAAGAGAATTGCATTTGCATTGGTTGGATGGATGCTTGGATGCAAAACTTTGGTTGGGCTGAACAGTTGAACTTTGTTGAACAGAAAAAAACACTGTTTGCGGTTTGAGTCCGAGAGCTAGAAAGAAAGCACTGGTACCCATACCCATGCAGGATTATGTGTCGCCGAGATGAGTGGTGTGTTATCTCGGAGTAGAGTGAGTTCAGAACAGTTGGATCTTTTGCTGTCGTTTATGGAAGAGCACCCAGAGTTCGCGGCCGGCAAACTCTCTATCTACTCAAGGTTCAGCGCCAGCAAGCTCTGGCGGCTGCTGGCGGAGCGTCTCAACGCGGCCGCGCACGACACTGCCGGCGCTCACAAGTCGCCCGACAAGTGGTGTCGGGTTAGTGCTCAAGCTTCTTCTTTTCTTGCATTACCAATCCTGAGTTTCCAATTACATACAAAGATCTCTATTTAGAGTTCAGTAACTACCAACAATGACATAGGTTTGCACAACTAATCATTTCATAGGCAGATTCCTATGCTTTGGCTAAATTTGTTGATAAATGTATCTATGACAGATGGCCCTCGGTGACCTAAGAATTCCATAAATTCAAGTTGAAAGCAATACAATCCATTATCATGGCATAACATTGTCAATTATCTCATACTGTATGCATTATTTATGTATTCAAATTCAGTTAAATTTGGCAGAAATAAACAGTACAGTTAACTTAGGGTAAACCCTTAGCATGGTGCAAAGTTTCTAACCTTTAGAAACCGTTACATAAACCATTAAATAAATTAGTAGAATGTTGAATGAATCTGTTGGGAAGTCTTTTTTTCTTGTATACAGTATTGGGCTGACATAAAGTACAAAGCTCGCAAGAAGACGGCAGCTGGAGGTGCCTTGGGAGATCTCTCCAGTGCTGAGGAGCGCTTGCAGAACATCTTTAATAGTACTCATCGAGAATGTAATTATAGCCTATACTTTCATTTATGTCTTTGTGAACGGTTACTAGGCTGAAGGGTCTGTATAGGATCTATACTATATTAGAGCTTGGAATAAAATGTATGGCTACATTTTATTTAAAATTCAGTTGTACCTTAGTTATGATTGGGCTGTGTGTTTTAAAAGGGTGTTGATTGATATTAGGTTATTGTCTGGCAGCTCACAGCGTTGGTGAAAGACAGACGCGGCGCGGTAGCCACTCGGACGAGGAGCGCAAGCCCACGCCATTGGACGACGATATGTGCTCAGAGACATCTGGCGCAGGAGGGCCCACTGGCGAGGGGGGAGCTCCGAGGTTAGCCACTGAGGAACTGTTGGCTGAGGCTGCTATGCGCAGTGCATTAGCAGCAGAGAAACAGGCTGAGGCGGTAGCTCAGGTAATAATACAATGCAACATCTTACTGATTCATTATTCATTTTATTTCATAACTAATCTACCTTCTTCCATTCTTGCACATAATCTACATGAAACTTGAAAACTGTGCCAAGTTAAACCTGGACCATGGGTAGGAGATTTAGACAGATGTTTGGAAATCCATGAACCGTGTTGTTTAAAAAATAAATAAAATAATCTAATAAATTTGACAAACTCCCTAATGTGGAAGATACCGTTACTTTTTTATTGTGAAAATATAATCGGGGGCACGGCAGTGCCCCCACCAAGTCGAGCGCCAAGCAAACACTGCCGTACCATCCTTTACAGGAACCATTTCGCCGCATTTTAAGGTCCCTATTTGAGAACCTCTGGATAATACCAGAACGCAGAAATTTTCGTCATCCAGTAAGCTATATTATTTTTCAAACTATCGTGATTAGTAGACATAACTATAGATTTTGTTACATTGTAACAAAGCCGAAACGTCGGGAAAGTAAATTAATAGTAGTTTATGTAACTGTCATATAAGGAAGGGTATTAAAACACGAGTGTGAGTTTATGAAACGAGCGAAGCGAGTTTCATAATAGTAACGAGTGTTTTAATACCCGTGTTATATGCAGTTACATACACTACTTTATCTTCACTAACGTCGCTATCCATTTTTAACTTTTAATTTGTATTTTAAAAACAAAACACATTGCGAAACATTAAATTCACGCGTACGTGTATTGTATTGTCACAGTGAACTTGCCGCCATTAAAATCTAACCAATAAGCAGCTGCGCGCGCAGGGCCAATCAGGAGCGAGCGCGCGCTGTTTTTTTTTTTATTTAATTGGCACAAGATCTTACCAAAGAGTTTTGTGTATGTAAGTTTAGTAGTTTCACGTATAACCCAACTGTTTTCAAAAGCCAGCCTAATATCAACATTTTATACAACTTGTATGAGGATTTTGACATAAGGCTCGCCAGGTTAATTGGTCGCGTTTTATTGATGTTATAATGAGATTTTACGATATCGATGTGGATATTATACCATCATGTGAAATTGCTTAAATTGAGTGTTTTGTTGTCTGCGCTATAACAGTAGTAATTATAAGTCAAGTATTGGAAACATAAGTAGAATGTTACAACATTAGTGTAGATAAAGGTAATTACGTCATAAAGACCCGTGTCAAAATCTATAGTTATGTCCACTAATCACGAGTTTGAAAAATAATATAGCTTACTGGATGACGAAAATTTCTGCGTTCTGGTATTATCCAGAGGTTCTCAATAAAAACAAGGATAATCGAAGATCTGGAGTACCTGGTGACCCTGATTAGAAAATACAAGAGCCTAACCAAACTATTAGAGATCGACATACCGCCTTTACAAAAAATATTCAACTTGGTGGGCCGCTTCATTTGATGACAAAAATCGAAGGTCTGAGGTATCTGATGAAGAACCATCAGCTGGTCTCAGCTGTATTAGAGATATGGTAATGCCCCCTTCTACTATTGGTAGATAAAAAAATCGACTGTCATTGCAAAAAACTGTGTCAAATAAGAAAATCTAATAAAATAAATCAATAAGCCCACGTTTCTACAAAAAGATGTGAAATCCCACCAAAAACATTCTGTAAAAAAAACCAAGTCTCGCAACGCAACTCAGTTCTTCTACCGTAAAAAATTGTGAGATCCAATGTAATACCAAGTCGGTTAATTTATTCAGTCCCTACTTTAAGGGTCCTTCTGTCTTAAGTTATTACGTAAAGGTTAGCTAATTACGTAATAACATAAGTTGCGTTGCGGGACTTGGCTTTTTTTACAAGTTATGTTTTTGATGGCATCTCATTTATTCTTGTAGACAGCCCTACTTTTTAGGGTTCCGTACCTAAAGAGTAAAAACGGAACCCTGTTACTAATACTCCACTGTCCGTTCGTCCGTCTGTCCATCTGTACGTCTGTCCGTCTGTCTTGTCTGTCGGTCTGTCGGTGTGTCGGTCTGTCTGTCCGTCTGTCTAACACAGGGCTGTATCTCATGAACCATGATAGCTAGACAGTTGAAATTTTCACAGATGATGTATTTCTGTTGCCGCTATAACAACAAATACGAAAAACAGAATAAAATAAATATTTAAGTGGGGCTCCCATACAACAAACGTGATTTATAGATAATGGTACGGAACTCGACGTGCGCGAGTCCGACTCGCACTTGGCAGGTTTTTTTAGGATTTTTACACTATACACTAATTGTGTTTCAAATTTGAAGCTTCTATGTCTGCTAGAAGTGTCTTAAACTTTTGATGATCGGTCAGTCAGTCAGTGAGTGAGTGACAAAATAGGAAACTTTGACTAGTTATAATTCTTAAACTACTGGTTCAAATTGAATGAAATTTGAAATATACCGTGTTTATATAGTGACTGCTTGGTTACTGAAAATTCAGGCTTCTAGTTTTATCCACAACGAAGTTATAGGGGGTCGAAAATGGCCTGAACTGCTACGAGAAAAGGATGGTGCTTTATTGCTTGACTTGGCGGGGGCACTGCCGTGCCCCCAGATCTGTGAAAATTTCAACTATCTAGCTATCACGGTTTATGAGATACAGCCCTGTGACAGACAGACTGACAGCGAAGTCTTTTTTAATAGATAGAGTGATTCAGGAGGAAGGTTTATATGTATAACTAGCTGACCCGTGCCGGCTTCGCTGTGCGTAAGACATTTCTAATACCATCGTGGACTTTTTTGTAGACGTTTTTAAGGTATACAATACTGTAGTACATTATTTTGATATATCTCGTGGGGTTCAGCCAGCATTTGCAATGTAAGCGCAAAAAAATGTGTTTATTTACGACATCACATTAGAAACCTCTAAAATTATCAGTGTTTCTCTACTATATTATGCATGTATTATACATATAAACCTTCCTCTTGAATCACTCTATTTATAAAAAAAAACCGCATCAAAATCCGTTGTGTAGTTTTAAAGATATAAGCAAACATACATACATACATATTACATACAGACGCGGGAAGCGGAAAGCGACTTTGCTTTATACTATGTAGTGATAACATGCTACCCGTGCGAAGCCGGGGCGGGTCGCTAGTTTATTATTATAGTTAACTAGCTGACCCGTGCCCGCTTCGCTTTGCGTAAGAATTTTCTAATACCATCGTGGACTTTTTTGTAGACGTTTTTAAGGTGTACAATACTGTAGTACATTATTTTGATATATCTCGTGGGGTTCAGCCAGCATTTGCAATGTAAGCGCAAAAAAATGTGTTTATTTACGACATCACATTAGAAACCTCTAAAATTATCAGTGTTTCTCTACTATATTATGCATGTATTATACACATAAATATTCCTCTTGAATCACTCTATTTATTAAAAAAATCCGCATCAAAATCCGCTGTGTAGTTTTAAAGATATAAGCATACATACATACAGACGCGGGAAGCGTGAAGCGACTTTGCTTTATACTATGTAGTGATAAGTGAAGAAAAAATAAATAAGCTAATACTACATTATGTAAATGTGAAAATTTATTAATAAAACAGAAGTTTATCCATCCTACTAAATGCGTTTATTCTTGCTTTGTTTTTATTTAAATCAAATTTAATTTGTGTTTTATACTACAATTCACTACAGTTGGAAATTGAAATCTTTTAAAGTAAGTAGCACTATACATAATACATCTAATACCAGCTTTTAAAAACACATTTGAATTTCGAAAAAAACAAATATTAGGTTCAACCCAAAACCAAATAAGAGGATGGGCTAACAATACATCTGGTTTATATTATACACAGCTAGATAAAGTCTTAAAGGCCTCAGGCCTATTATTTAAGGAGATACATAATTATTGGAACGAAGTTCCTTATCGCGCGTTGTGAAAGGGGGCTAGACGGAAAAAATTCTTACGAAAAGTTGTCACGACACTTTTTTGCTATAGTATATCTATTAATATATATATCTATTAATTGTGTCGAGGTCGAGGTCGAGGTGGAAGTGGAGGTCGAGATGGAGGTCGAGGTGGAGGTCGAGGTCGAGGTGGAGGTCGAGGTCGAGGTCGAGGTCGAGGTCGAAGTCGAAGTCAAAGTTGATTCCCCTTCCCTTGTCCCACGTTATTTTGTGAGAACTTCGTTCCATCCGGGTGTCCCTTGACACCTCTCAAGTTTTTTTTTGGTTTCTAATTAAAAAGATTTGGTTCCATGTGATTTCATTCGGGCTTGTAATCCTGATTTCGTAATCAGTATTCTGCACCACACAAATTAAATAATAAAAACTGGCCAAGTGCATGTTGAACCACGCGCAATGTAGGGTTTCGTAGTTTACACAGCTAACAACGTTATTTATGTAATTTTCCATGATATTTGTGCAAAATAATATTAGTACTAATTCATTCATCTATACTTCTATACTAATATTATAAAGAGTTAAGATTTGATTGTTTGTTTGTTTGTTTGCATCGAATAGGCTCAGAAACTACTGGACCGATTTGAAAAATTATTTTACCATTAGAATCCTACGTTATCCCTGATAAACATAGGCTATAGAATATTTTCAAAAACGTTAGGGATCCGTATGAAAACTTCGATAATGTAACCCAAGGTGTGAAAAATAATCCAAAAAAAATCCTTATTTCGCGTACGCTGCGGAAATTGTTGACAATAGAGCAAAGTAATGTTTTACATTTTTAAAGAGGACATCAATATCTACAAATAAGTCAACAATACCATATATCTAACTATTAGGGATCCGTATGAAAACTTCGATAACGTAACCCAACGTGTGAATCAAAAGCAAAAAAATCCATATATCGCGTACGCTGCAAAAAATATTGACAATAGAGCAAAGTGATGAACTGCAGTTTTAAAGATTACATCAATATTAACAAATAAGTCAACAATACCATAATTATGTCCAACTTACTATAACTACTTTTTCATGTTAAAATATGCAATGGTAACGCCGCCTGTACAAACTAGGCCACATAATTCGTACCTGGGTATTAATCCTTATCCAAAAAAATCACTACATTTAAAAAAAAAAAAAATGATAACATACAAATATAAATATATATATATAATATAAATATATAAACATATGATAACCTCCCTCCCTTTTTACCCTTTGGGTACCCAAAGGGTAAAAAGGGCGGGAGGGACTCTAATAAAAATATTTTCAGCATTTTATTGTACCACTTTGTCGGTGTGACTTATATGTATATTCATGCCAAATTACAGCTTTCTAGCACTAGCTAAGCTAAGCTGCCGACGACGGATGGACGGACATGGCGAAACTATAAGGATTTCTTGTAGACTACGAAACCCTAAAAAGCTAATTTGCAATTTTCAAATTTTAGCTTCGAAAACTTAGAGGAAAAGCGTTTGAAACAGTATTTTATGCACTTTTTGGACAAAACATAGCATGAAAGAGCGTCCCTTTCGTATACTCTATAAAATAACTTATAAAAACTTTTAATATCTTTGACTATCGAAGCATATGCCTGATTAAACACCTTGCAATCTCTGTTCTTGTTTCCAGCAAAGAGCCAGTAAAAGGTAGATGACTGCCAGAGTGATATTATTGAGGTTTAATCTAGAGCAACTTCCTCAGGCTGTGGATCTGCTGCGCGACCTCGTGTCTCTGCTGCGAGAGCGCGGCGCCCCTCCAGGCCCTCCCGCGCCTTCCGACCATCTTTCCGCCTTGCACCACCACCATCGTCTGTAACACCTTGGACCGGAACTACCTCAACCCCGCCATGGCTGCCACTCTCGCCCAAGTGTCGTCCGCTCGCCGCCTAGCCTTCGCCGCCCCGTGCGCCAAAACCGCCCGCAGATGTTTCGGCCTCGCCAGCAACTCTGTTGCTCGCTCGCGCACTTCCCTCAGATGGTCGCTCAACGCCGCGCTAACCACTCGCTTGTATTGCGCGGTGGTGAGTCCGGTCGCCTCCTCGACCGCCTCCTCGGGCAGCATGTCGCCGCACAGGCAGTGCAAGGTCACCAGATTGGACACTCCCGGCCTGGTGGAAGGCTCGAACGTCACCTGCGGCGTGCAGTCGGTGACCGCCTTCCTGATCTTGGTCGCGATCGTCTCCTCCGAGTCGGTGAGCAGCACTCGCGACTTCGGGTCCGGGTCCGACTTGGACATCTTGCGGGTGGGATCGCGCAGACTCAGCACGCGATCGCTGCCGTCTTCGGCGAGCAACGGCCGAGGCTCCGGGAAGGCGGGGCCGTGTCGGGAGCGGAACGCTCTCGCGAGTTGCGCGGCAACTTGCAAGTGCTGTAGCTGATCTCGACCCACCGGCACGTGGGTGCCTGCGTACAGCAGCACGTCAGCCGCTTGCAGCACCGGGTACAGCAGCAGGCCGAGCGGCACGGCGGCATCGGCGCGGCCTGCCTCGACGCGCTCGCGGTACTGCGGCAAAGCTGCGAGGCGCGCGTGCGTCGCGAGGCAAGTGAGCAACCAGCACAGCTCGGCGTGCCTCGGCACTGAGCTTTGCGCGAACAGCAAACTCCGCTCCGGGTCAAGTCCGCTCGCGAGCGCCAACGCGCACGTCTCCAGGACGCGCGTCTGCAGGGAGCCTTCCTGCGTTGTGAGATTGCGATCAGATATTAATTTAAGTGAAAGCGTGTTACCGTTCCGACGGTGGTTCTGAACTGTTACATGTATGTACTAAAAGTATTTGTTTTCAATCTGGGGGAGGAATGTTTGGATTCCGTATTCTATTTTATTTTAGAACTTTTACGAATTTTAATTTAGTTGGAAAACATTTTTTTTTATCAACTATACAAATATCTCCTGTCTAACTGCATATTTCCAAATTTACCACAAATAGTGTTCAAATTATTTTTCTCACTTGTTCCTAATGAAATCTCTCAAAGCACAACATCTGTAAGTCTTGGTTCAGCTCTTGTTGAAACATCTTTAAATTACTATGTTTATTCTTGTATTGCTGACGTTTTGAGACAATTCAGATGCTCTTTATCATGAGCATCGCCCTCGACCGCGATCAACGGCAGAATGATTAACAACCACTTTAGTTTTAATTCTATATCTTTAAATAGCTTGAATGCAAAGAACCGATAAGATATCTACTGTGTAGTTAACAGGGTATTAAGGTTTGTTTGTATGTTATGGTGCATTGCATATAGAGTTGATCTATCTAAATAAAGTATCTAAACGGAAAAAAACTTACTTACCTCTACATAGCATTAAAGAAAGGATTATCTAAAAAAATTATAGGTTGCCTGATTCTTCTAGGCTTGGTCATGAGGAACAAGCGTAGCTTCACCTAGCTCCTAAGATGTTTCAAAGTAATTCTTGTGATTTAATTAGAATTGCCCTTATGACTTTGTCTAATAGGGACAGTGAGCTGATCTGATGATGAAGCTTGATGGTAGCCATAGGAACTTCACAACTACACAACAAAATGTTGAGCTCTATTATCTGGATTTATCTTGTACTATAGTCATAAGATTTAATTTTAATAAAAGCTATTTTATATTGGATACATTTTTTATGTTTGCTAGAGTTTATAATTAACTAGCTGACCTGTGACAGATGTTGTCCTGTCAAATTTTAATAATTGCATAGGGAAAAGCAATTTCTGGCAACTTCCATTTTTTTCCCTACAAACCTTGTACTGATAAAATAAATTAGGAATTTTGGTAGAATGTGTATCATTCATTAATCAAAACTGCGTTGCTATGACGACTAAATGTTTTTAGTCTGATAAATCATCCATTTTGCATTTTTTTATCATTTAGGGGTGATTTTTCGGATTATAGGTTCCCCCTTTATTTATTCTATATTTTTTATCTACATTGTAGTATTATACGCAGCAAATTTCATCTTAATCTGTTTTGTGGTTTATTTTTGATTAGGGAACAAACATAGCAGCCTTATCACAAACTTTCGCATTTATAATATTATTAGGATAGGATTACATTCATATTTAAAATAAGTTATTGTTCACATTAATAAGTGTTCTGATCACAAAAGTAAATAGAAGGTAAAGGTATTTAAGACGCTGCCAGTCAACGATTATTTTTGTTCGAAACGAAAAAAGAAATACTTGTGAACAAGCCACATCTCCTATTTTATAATGTATAGTATATGTGAATAAAGATGTACCCATCTTTAATCACTTCGATAAATAATCCTACCGACCGCTGCAATGATGACAAACACACATCCGGGCGTGGTCCGCCTTAGCTTTTCGAATAAATTAATGATATAAATTATGTATAATTACTTATCAAAAATCTATCCTAATAGAAATCTAGATCTACATATTACCTATCTTTAACAATAAATCACAAGTTGATTTTAATAGTAGGTATATAAAATATTTCGATCATAAATTCTAAAACATATCATTTTGAAATAATATTTTTATCGTGAAAAGTTTCTGCTATTATGTTTTCAGCTTAATAGAAATCTAGGTAAGAACCTAAAGTTAATATACTTATAAAAATAGGAGATGTGGCTTGTTCAGAAGTATTTCTTTTTTCGTTTCGAAAAAGAGCAATCAGCGATTCACAGCCTCTTAAATTAAATTGGGTTATCACAAGTTGTTTTTATGATCATAGTTAAATATAGTAGGTAGGTACTCATAGAAGGAAAGTGATCGGCTGGGTAGGGACCTGGTGCGTGGTGAGAGAATGCAGGTCGGCGATGAAGAGAGTGAGGTCCTCGCCACTGTCCTGCAGGCGCACACAGCGCCTCACCGCACCAAAGTAGTTGCCCACATGCAATGTGCCTGTTGGCTGGATGCCTGACACCACACGCCGCGGCCAGCCGCCACGTTCCTCTGTCGGCGCGTCGCCGCTCGCCTGGAACCGAAAATACCCCGACCCACCGGTACAGCTATTGAATGCAAATCATAACAGTAAATGTGACCTATCTACCTAGTAGATAGTAGGTAGGTAAAAGCATTTATGTAAGTACTTTCTGACAAAGATTAATCCTAGACGCTGGTGGTTAGAGGTACCTTAACACTGCATTTGCGCGAGATGCCGCCGCTTTTCGTTTGTCGCGTCCAACGTTGGCAGTTTAATAAAGTTCTTCTATTGAACATGCTGCTTTCTGTGTTATTTAATACTTTTTTATTTATAAAAACATTGCAGGTACGAATTTAATTTACTAGGTTACTTCCATCAATTTCCTACAAGATTATATTACACGACAGCCACAGTGCACACAGTCTCTCATGAGGGCTTTATTTTTATTTGATAGGGGGTGCAAGTGGGGCGCAAGGCTAGGGTGGGTCGTTTAGTGCCAGGCTCAAGCTGAGGGATACTCAAGAAAAGAGGCTCTATCCGCAGTATCCGCGAGGGTCACAATCACAAGTCACAACCACAACAGACAATTACTTTTATGCTCCTGCTCTTTGATATGCTCTTTGAGAGACAATACGTACGAACAGCTGATTGCTTGACTGTCGATCGTCTGACAGCGACAGCATGACGTGAATTGACGTGACGGACGGTGACAGTACGACAATAGTTTTCGTTCAATACCATGTTCATTTTGCTGCAATTTTGTATTTGATAATAAATTGATCTCATTGGCATTGACTTGGCGAAAGGAGAAGATTTTTTTATAATAAATAATAATAATAGTTCGATCAGTAGGTAGGTAGGTACGGAGTACGAGCAAAACCTCTGCTACTTGCTGGTTAGGGTAGTTGTGGGTTAGTTTCATTGTATACTCCACTAAAAGTTGGCAGTCCATTTTAATAAATAAGTAAATAAATAAAACACCATTGACCAGACGAGTTCCAGAGGGCTGCACCCTAATATATAAAAATGGTGTTTTAATGCTAAAAATGTCAGTTGGTGTCCTATATTAACTCAATGGTATAAAACTCTAAACATGAAGTGCCACACTTTAAAGTAACTATAGTAACCAAGGTACAATAAAGTTTCCGGGCTCTTGACTCTGATTATAGTGATTTTTGGACTTACCTAGCTATATTATTTCCTCTGAGCATTCTGTTCTAATATCTAAATAATGATAAATGTGAGCAGGTACGACAACGTCATAATACCTACCCCTACTTTAGCAGGTAGATTATTATAACAATAATTCAAAAAACCCTAACAAGGGTAGGAAAATGTATGACCTTGTAGCATCATAGGCAATAGAAGCGGACCGGAAGTAGTAGTGGTGAAGTGTAACATGGTGTGTGGGTGGGGTCGGGGCTGGTTGGTTACTGTAGTGTCTTGCCATGAACCGCTACGTGGTACTGCAGCAGCTCGGGGACGGCACGTACGGCTCCGTGGCGCTCGCGCAGCGTCGCGATAACGGCGAGAAGGTGGCCGTGAAGCGAATGAAGCGAAAGTACTACTCGTGGGATGAGGCCATGAGCCTGCGCGAAGTCAAGTCGCTCAAGAAGCTGAACCACCCCAACATCGTAAAGCTGCGCGAGGTGATCCGCGAGAACGACACGCTCTACTTCGTGTTCGAGTACATGCGCGGCAACCTGTACCAGCTGATGCGCGATGCCGAGCGGCCGTTTTCAGAGCCCGTGCTGCGCAACATGGTGTACCAGGTGCTGCAAGGGCTCGCGCACATGCACCGCCATGGCTTCTTCCACCGCGACCTCAAGCCGGAGAACTTGCTGTGCTGCGGGCCCGAGCTGGTGAAGATAGCGGACTTGGGGCTGGCGCGCGAAGTACGCTCGCGCCCCCCTTACACGGACTACGTGTCGACGCGCTGGTACCGTGCACCGGAAGTGCTTCTGCACGACACGCGCTACGGCGCCCCCATCGACCTGTGGGCGCTCGGATGTATCGCCGCCGAGCTGTACACGCGCCGCCCGCTCTTTCCTGGCAATTCGGAGATCGACCAGTTGCACAAGATCTGTGCACTGCTGGGCGCCCCCGACCGCGACCATTGGCCCGAGGGCTATGCGCTGGCGGATGCGCTGCGTTTCCGCTTCCCTGCCAGCGCCGGAGTGCCTTTGGCTCGCGCTGTGCCTCCCGCCTCTCCTCCCGCACTGGCTCTGTTGGCCGCCACACTGCGCTATGCTCCGCGCATGCGACCAACTGCGCCTCAAGCTCTAAGGTACGTACCATGCGACCTACCGAAGTGCCCGCGCCTAAACTATTCTCAACGACAACTTTTTTACATATTTGGTGATTTTAGGTTTCCATATTTCGCGGTCGGTGCCGCTCTTGGACTGCCGCCGCCAGCATCACGCGCCAGAAGGTTTATTCACAACTTATCTAGATTTAGTTATCTATTCTATGGTATATTTCGTAGGTTTATAATATCTGGGGGCACGGGAGTGCCCCCGCCAAGTCAAGCAATAAAGCGGCACGGTTGTACCATCCTTTTCTCGAAGCAATTCAGGCCATTTTCGACCCCCTATAACTTCGTTGTGGATAAAACTAGAAGCCTGAATTTTCAGTAACCAAGCAGGCATTATATGAACACAGTATATTTCAAATTTCATTCAATTTGAACCTGTAATTTTAGAATTATAACTAGGTACCTAGTCAAAGTTTCTTATTTTGTCACTCACTCACTGACTGACTGACCGATCATCAAAAGTTTAAGGCACTTCTAGCAGACATAGAAGCTTCAAATTTGGAATACAATTAGTGTTTAGTGTGTAGTTATCCTAAAATGAAATGAAATGAAATATGAAATGAAATGAAATATACATTTATTGGGAACAAGAACATAGGTTTAACAAACAGTCAAAAAACGATGATGCCTGCAGAAGTGCTAGACTGTGTCGCAGACACCAACGCCCTCCTCTCGATACAGAGAATAAATAAAAGGTTCCAAATAAAACTAAACCAAAATGGTAAAAATGTTTCAAGGGTAAGAGTGTGAGTGTATGTGTGTGTGTGTGAGTGTGTGTGTATGTGTGTGTGTGTGTGTGTATTGTTCTACTAAAGTTCGGCCGTTCAGAGAATGCGTTCCTGACACCTATCAGTTAGTCACGTTATAGTGACTATAATGTTGTAATAATGTTGTTTTAATGCTCATCAATTGTTAAAACGGTAAACAACCAGCAATAATATTTTTATCGTAACTGCAATGCCATTACAAAGTTACGTCGTCATACAATCGCGACGTGTCAGGAACGCATTCTCAGAACGGCCGTAGTATAGCAAAAATATTTAGTAGGAGTGTAATATATATACCTAACCTACATAGGGAAAATAACCTGCCAAGTGCGAGTCGGACTCGCGCACGAAGAGTTCCGTACCGTTATCTATAAATCACGTTTGTTGTATGGGAGCCCCACTTAAATATTTGAAGTGGGGCTCCCAATGCATTTAATAACTTCTTTTCTACGATTGGATCAACACTTGCTAAAAATATAAATCAACAACAACGAAGTTCAAATATGACACCAAATGCTACATATAATTCCAAATTAAGTTACCTAAGAACATGCTCCAAAGAGGAAGTGGAAAAAATAATTAATAACCTTGACCCAAACTGCAGCGTAGGTATAGACGGTATAACCACCAAAACTCTCAAATGTATAAGTAGCTTAATAGTAAACGACCTAACTAACTGTATCAACAGCTACCTAGTAAAAGGAATCTTTCCCGATAACTTGAAAATAGCCAAGGTTACGCCAATCTATAAATCTGGAACTAAAACCGACCCAAGTAACTATAGACCCATTTCCGTTCTACCGGTAATTTCCAAAATAATAGAAAAAGTCATATACTCTCGCATTGACAAATACCTCACTTCAATTGATTTTCTCTCAGACCGCCAATATGGCTTTCGTTCACGTTCTAACACTCTCTCAGCCACAGCAGATTTAATAACAAAAATTCAAACGAACATAGACCAAAAAAAGCTAGCACTAGGGGTATTTATAGACTTAAAAAAGGCTTTCGACACAGTATGTCACTCAATCTTACTGCAAAAACTCAATGCTATAGGTATATCAGGAACAGCACTTAATATGTTTAAATCTTATCTGTCAAATAGGTTCCAGGTTGTCAAAATAGGTGAGCACGTTAGTCAACAACGTAATATATCTTTCGGGGTCCCACAGGGCTCTATTCTTGGGCCGTTACTATTCCTCATCTACATAAATTCAATACATGAGCTAACACTACATGGACACATATCACTGTATGCAGATGACACCTGTCTCTTTTATTTTGGGAACTCCATAACTGATATAAAAAGACAAGCGCAAGAAGATCTTGATAAATTATACGTCTGGTTCCAACAAAATCTCCTAACAATTAACGTAGCAAAAACTAGTTACGTCATTTTTAAACCCAGGAATAAAAAAATACCACCTCACTCTCCTCTAACAATTGACGGCCAAACTCTCCAGCAGAAGGTGTCGGAGAAATACTTAGGACTAAGATTAGACTGCTCCTTAAATTGGAAGATTCAGGTCGATCATACTAGATCCAAGCTTTCATCCTTACTGGGTTCCTTACGTAATATTGTACGATGTCTCCCTCAACGAATCCGTCAGACTATTTATAACTCCTTAGTAAAACCTCACCTACTATACCTTATTGAGATATGGGGAAGTGCTCCGAAAACTAACATAAAAGACCTTCAGATTGCACAAAATAAAATCATTAAAATGCTATTCAATTATAAATACTTAACACCTACAGTCAAAATATACAAAGAAACACAAATAATGAACATAAAACAACTTTACACTTACTGCTCCTGTATACTTATCAGAAAAATACTTAAAAAACACATTCACTCAGACATAACATTTATAAAAGTACATCAGGTGCACAATCGAAGCAGTCGTAGAAAAGATCACATACTTTTACCACGAGTTCGTACTACTCTTGGAAAAAGAACTATTATCTTTGAGGGTGTACAGCTCTATAACAAATTGCCTAGGGAAGTGAAGGATTCAGAATCGTTTGGTGTATTTAAAAGAAAGCTAAAAAAACATATTCTAAATGATTTTACTTTACTAAAATAAACTGATAAACCTACTGACTAATTTGCGCTGTGACACACCGATCGGACCTGCATTGTTCACGCGAATACTCAATAAGTGCGTATTTTGCGGGTAGTAAAAATAATTTGTTGTTAACTTTCTGCCTCTAAAATTTAGTAACTACCTTACTTATTTTTATTATGTACTTTACTTAATAATTTCGATTGTTCGAAGCTTACATTAACTTACTTTATTTAAATAGTTTCTCTATAAGTGAAATGTACATTTCTTTGAGAAAAATAAATATCTTTAACCACATATATTTATTTATTTTATTCTGTTTTTAGTATAAGTTATGTTTTTAATGGCATAGATATAATATAACGCGTAATGCATGTCGGTTCTGTGCAGGAGCGGAATTGAAATAGCGTCACCGGCGCCTGGCGCGGCAGGTCTGGCGCCACCGGCACCTTCGCCCGCTCCGGTTCTGCCAATGTCCTACAACCTTGTCACTTCGCAGCCTCTTCTTCGAGATCGCTTCGCTGACATACTTGGGTTCGTTTTGAACAAAATACCTATTATAGCTTCTTAGGATATACCTACTCGTACCTAATGGAAGTGAGAGTGACAATCGTGTTAATTTTCAGGGGAGAAGTTGTGCACGACTCGACTGGCTTGGAGCCTCCGCTGAGACGCGTCTCGCTGCAGCGTGGAGGAGGCGCGGGAGGCGACGCAGCTGCGGCCTACTTGGGTGCTGCTCGCTACGTCGCTGGCTCCAGGATAGACACGTCGCTGTTCCGCACGTTACCGCTCGCCACGCACCGAGGTCAGTCACCGCAGCGCAACATTTGAATTACGCTATAGGTATGTAGGTAGGTACCAACCCAACCTTCTACCTGCAAACAGAGAAGATCCGAGTAGAAGGCTATATAGTAGGTAGGTGCAAATTTAGCACTCGTCCGTGCTCGTAGGTATAACCAAATTCAAACTTATAGAAAGTTCCTATCTGGGGGCACGGCAGTGCCCCCGCCAAGTCAAGCAAAAAAGCGGCACGGCTGTACCATCCTTTTCTCGAAGCAGTTCAGGCCATTTTCGACCCCCTATAACATCTAAACATTCATGATGCTCAATTTGGTTTCAGAAAACAACTTTCAACTGAAACTGCAATTCTGAGTTTAAAGCATACTGTACAGTACTATACAAAGAGACGTACACCTGTGTACGCATGCTTTCTCGACCTGTCTAAAGCATTTGACCTTGTGTCCTATGACAAGCTCTGGGAAAAGTTGGCGAGAACAGGTGTGCATACACAGGTGCTGCGTCTCTTCCAATTCTGGTTTGCCAATCAGGAAAACTTTGTAAGATGGGCAGGCAGTTTGTCTGGCGCGTATAGGTTGGAATGTGGTGTGCGGCAGGGGGGGTTGAGTTCACCAAAACTTTTCAACCTGTACGTCAATGACCTGATTGCTGGGCTCAGCAGTGAGCGTGTTGGCTGCTCGGTTGATGATGTTTGTATTAACAATGTCAGCTATGCAGACGACATGGTGCTGCTGTGCCCATCAATCAGTGCCCTCAGAAGACTGCTGGGAATCTGTGAGGAGTATGCTCATAAATTTGGCCTGCTCTATAATGGTAGAAAGAGTGAGTACTTGGTCTTCAAGGCTGCCGGTAAAGTCCCTGATTCAGTTCCAGTTATTAAACTTAATGGAGCTGAATTAAAACGAGTGTACAAGTTTAAATACTTAGGGCATAACGTTACCGATGACCTTGACGACCAAGAGGATATAGAGAGGGAGCGTAGGGCATTGGCGGTCAGATGTAATATGCTGGCACGCAGGTTTGCTCGATGCAGTAGGCAAGTGAAAGTTACTCTATCCAAAGCCTACTGCCAATCTTTTTATACGAGCAGCCTGTGGTTCAACTATACTAAGAGATCGCTTACTGCTCTGCGCGTCCAATATAATAATGGTTTTAGAATGCTGATGGGACTGCCTCGCTTCTGCAGTGCTTCTACTATGTTTGCGGAGGCACGGGTTGATGGTTTTCATGCCATCATCCGTAAGAAAACTGCCTCATTGCTCAGCAGATTGCGAGGCAGTTCCAACAGCATCCTGCAGGTCATTCCTGATCGGTACGACTTGCCAGTAATGAAGGCTTTTATTCGGGTCCTGACCAGGTAGATTCTCCCACCAGAATATGCTTGATTGGGATACGAGTGAAAGCTTTCAATTACACTACCTAACTATTGTACCTATATTGTGCTTACATTAAATATTAACATAGTTTTTTAAGACAATAATACTAACAAAAAATGGACCACAGTATGTCTGATTTAATAAATGAATTTAATTTTTTTTTTTTTTTTTTATAACTTCTTTGTGGATAAAACTAGAAGCCTGAATTTTCAGTAACCAAGCAGTCACTATATAAACACGGTATATTTCAAATTTCATTCAATTTGAACCAGTAGTTTAAGAATTATAACTAGTCAAAGTTTCCTATTTTGTCACTCACTCACTCACTCACTGACTGACTGACTGACCGATCATCAAAAGTTTAAGGCACTTCTAGCAGACATAGAAGCTTCAAATTTGAAACACAATTAGTGTTTAGTGTAAAAATCCTAAAAAAACCTGCCAAGTGCGAGTCGGACTCGCGCACGTCGAGTTCCGTACCATTATCTATAAATCACGTTTGTTGTATGGGAGCCCCACTTAAATATTTATTTTATTCTGTTTTTCGTATTTGTTGTTATAGCGGCAACAGAAATACATCATCTGTGAAAATTTCAACTGTCTAGCTATCATGGTTCATGAGATACAGCCCTGTGTTAGACAGACGGACAGACAGACCGACAGACCGACAGACCGACAGACAAGACAGACGGACAGACGTACAGATGGACAGACGGACGAACGGACAGTGGAGTATTAGTAACAGGGTTCCGTTTTTACTCTTTAGGTACGGAACCCTAAAAAGTAGGGCTGTCTACAAGAATAAATGAGATGCCATCAAAAACATAACTTGTAAAAAAAGCCAAGTCCCGCAACGCAACTTATGTTATTACGTAATTAGCTAACCTTTACGTAATAACTTAAGACAGAAGGACCCTTAAAGTAGGGACTGAATAAATTAACCGACTTGGTATTACATGGATCTCACTACTTTTTACGGTAGAAGAACTGAGTTGCGTTGCGTTGGCTTTTTTTACAAGTTATGTTTTTGATGGCATTATATTGACCTCAAACTAGAATTCTCTCGTCTCGGTACAATAATTACATGTTTGCCAACCATCAACCATACTACCTAAGGCCCACTGCGGTGATCAAACCCTTACATCTTGCGTCTCAGCTGGACATTCGCCCACAACGTCACTAAGTGGAATCATCAGTACGTTCTATTTAAAAAGCCGGTCAAGTGCGTGTCGGGTCACGCGCAATGTAGAACAGACGGACGGACGTACGGACATGGCGAAACTATAAAATATGGTAAGGGTTTCTTGTAGACTCGAAACCCTAAAAAGGAAATAAATTTGATTGTTATAGAAACAGCAGCGGTGGGTAGCGGTGCAACGCGGATCGACTGGGCGGCTAAATACTTACGTTGAACTTGCACCATGCAGTGGCCAGACAGATCAGACCTCCTTGGAGCCACAGCTCACTGTGTCGTCGCGTCGTTGTGTTGATAACAACAGAACACTTGCGCTGCCTGCGATCGCCATCATCCAGTCATCATTGTCTCTAGGTAGGTAGGTACTTATACCAAGGATCTTGAGGGATCAGTTAACTGAGGAAGTACCTACCTACCTATCTACTTACGAAGATACTACGTTTAGTACACTCGGAGACCGCCGAGTTAAGCATCGACATGTCTAACTAGGCATAAGTACCTTCCGATCTCGATGGTTAAAATGGTTATGTAAATAAAAGTGCTACTTAATAGGAAAATAACAAAATAAGTACCTAGGTACTTACTAAGTATCGGGGACACATGACTCTAACAAAATGTTATACTTTAAAGCTTAATATTTCACAAACAGCAAGTAATTTACACTTTGGGCACGGAACCCTAAAAACAAGCTTTTATAATCCTAGAGCTCGTCAAGACAAATCCAAGAAGCCCAAACATGACGGGGTTATGTTGTGTAGTTGAGGAGTTCCGTTGAACAGCTCCTGGCTCCATCATCAGACTAGGTGGCTAGTACCATAATTTTACATTGTCATTTAAGCGAAGTTTAACTCAATCAGACTATTTACTGAGGAGTTCTTTTGAATAGCTCCTGACTCCATCATCAGATCTGCTTGTTATCACTATAATATTGCATTGTCACCGAAGTTACATAATTATGCAAAATTTCAGCTGTACGATAAAGTAATATCTAGTTGCTTATTTACATTTAGATACTTTGGCAGGTTAGTTAGGATATCTATTATTGTTACTTAATAAACATCATTTTAAAGCATTCCAATGTTCTTGAGTGTTGCTATCCAAAAAATAAGTGAAGTGTAGTTAATATAGCAATATCGTTTTAGGCCATATTTTACATACATTATCAAATATAATTTTCATTGGGTGTACTACTTTTATAATCTTACAAATTTCATCAGAAAATACATTTTATTTTTATATATGTTTTGATTTTTAACAAAACAATCTCTTCAAATTTTTGGAACGAAGTTCCTTATCGCGCGTTGTGAAAGGGGGCTAGACGGAAAAAATTCTTACGAAAAGTTGTCACGACACTTTTTTGCTATAGTATATCTATTTAATATATATATCTATTAATTGTGTCGAGGTCGAGGTCGAGGTGGAAGTGGAGGTCGAGATGGAGGTCGAGGTCGAGGTCGAAGTCGAAGTCAAAGTTGATGTTCGGGTGTACCTTGACACCTCTCAAGTTTTTTTTAAAACAGTACCTTCCCCTTTTCGGTTCTGTTTAAATTAAAACCTTAAAAAGCCCTCAACAAAACTCATTATATCCTATCCTAATACCTACTAATAATATAAATGCGAAAGTTTGTGAGGATGTTTGTATGTTTGTGCCTCAATCAGGCCTAAACAACAGAATCAAACAGCAAATTATTTTTAAGCAAATAGTTGTGTTATCTTTAAGTTTTATTTCTAAATCAAGTGTAGCGTGTGATGCTCTTTGAATTTGTGCTGAGGCTCTTTAGTTATTATTACCTATTATTTTTAATTGTTTACGTACCTACTTGAGTAGTACTTTTAATTATTATTCTTGTTTGAGCCTTCACCTTGTTCGATTGGCATCACACTGGAGCTCTACATAGCTTTAAGAAAAGGATCATTAAAAAAAAGTTAGACCCCAAGCCGTGTTTGTTGCCTGATTCTTCTAGGCTTGGTCGCGTGGAATCGGCGTAGCTTCACCTAGTTCCTAAGACGTTTCAAAGTGATCCTTGTGATTTTATTGAAATAAATGATTTTTGACTTTGACTTTGAATCGATAAAGAAAGATTATATTTGTTGTTTTTAGTGTTTTCTATACTAATATTATAAAGAGGAAAGATTTAATTGTTTGTTGCATTGAATAAGCTCTGAAACTAATGGACCGATTTGACAAAATCTTTTACCATTAAAATAGAAACCTACATTATCCCAGATGAACATAGTCTATAATCATTACTAGAAAAAATCAGGGATTCATATCTTGATAATGTAACCCAAGGTGTAAAAAAATTTGCCATAAAACCGTTAGTACACCGCCAGTGCGACGCCAGAGCGTATTGCTAGTGCTAAAATAATTACGTTTAGAAAACTGAAAAGAAACCGACGAAAATGTTAAAACCAATCAAAAAATGTGACCAACAATCATCCCTTGTTATCCTACCCTAAGATTTTTTTTTTCAAATTCATATGGGACCAACTTCGAAGTATGCCCTTAAAAATAATAAAAGAATGATCAAAATCAAACCACTCAGTAAAAAGTAATGAGTGATGGTCATAGATAAAAAAATATATATCAACTTGAGAACCTCCTCTGTTATTTGACGGTTAATAAATTATGTATGCACAGCAATCAACAAGATTATTCATATCTGTAAATAATGAAAACACCTTTAAAATATGTAACTTCATACTATATTTTATATATAATTATTTACACATCCAGTTTCATATAAAATTTGACAGCAATTAACAATGAAAATACACAGGGACACCGTAACAGTATGTACACAAGATGTGGCATCATTCATATTTGAGGTAGGGCTTGGCTTCAGCGTGCAGCGGTGGGGGCGGAGGCTGAGGCCAAGCATCGCCAGCCCAATTGAAGACACGGCCACCATCCAGCAAGCCCCACCCCACCAGCGAACCCCGAGCTCCTTGCAGAGGCGCCGGGCCAGCAGCCGCCACCGCGCCCAAAGAACCGCGCTCGCGCTTCGGTGACGCCGTTGAGATGTTCACCGATACACCCTTTATGATGTGGTCCTGTCCGCACAAGGACTGCGCCACCTCTGGCTCCAGAAACGTAACGAAGCTGAAGGCTCTGAAGGGGCGCGGCACGAACACGTCCGTCACCTGTCCGAAGTGCGCAAAGTAGTCTCGCAGGTCATCGGCCGTGAGAGCTTCGGTGCAGCGTCCCACGAACACCTTGCGATGAGCCGCCGCGCCTCCATCCTTGCCGTTGGGGATCCGCACGTCGCACCAGCGGCCGTCGATCATGTGCCGGCGTCCGAGCGCGCGCAACTGGGCATCGTACGACGCGAACTTGACGAATCCGAAGCCCTTCGAGAGGCCAGTTTTGGCGTCGCGCTTCACTTGCACCATCAGAAGGTCGCCGAACGCCGCGAAGTAGTCCCGCACGGCTTCCTCGCCCGTCTTCCACGGCAGACCCAGCACGATAAGGTCGGAGCAACGCGCGCGAGGCAGCTCGGCCGCGGTTCCAGTCCCGGTGACTGGATCGTCACGTGGGAAGGCGCACCAGTAACGGCGGTGAGCAGCCCAACCCTCTGATGGCGGGGACAGGCGCTCGTCCACCAATCGCAATCCTCGCAGCCTCCCACTGGCTCCGCAACGGTACTTGAGGCCACTGGCCCCCGCGAACTGTGCTGCCACTGTGGACAGAAGCAAAGCGCCGTCCTCCTCCGTTGGCAACTCGATGGGCTCGTCTTGCTCGCCCTCGCTCACCGGCACATACTCGATAGACATCGCACCGACGCTCCTCTCACCGAACCGTCTCTTCCTTTATGCTCCTCATGACGTTTACATTATCATCGTTGTCGATTTCCCCGCGGTGGTTAGTCAGTTTTTGGATTGTTATTGCTAAGATTTTCTGATTGTAATATGCTTTTTCGACTTTTCTTGCAAATTCGGACGCGTGACGTATTATGATCATTCTGATGGACGGGTAATGACGGACGGAGTGACGGAGAGATGCTGATGACATTGTCATTTGTCAGTTATAATTTTATTGTCATGTCAATGTCATATTATGAGGCTTAGTAGAAAAAAATAAAATGGAGAGGCTTCATAACATTTTTCTTGCTGCCTTTTTTTAGCGGAGGCTGAAGTAATCATTGGTATAACCGTCTGGCTATCACGTCACGGTTCATGAGATCCAGGCTCGTATTCATGAACGACACTAAGCTAAGTGTAGGATTTCTCACTGCAAAGTTTCCGATTTCTCACAGTGTCGAATATGTCCATACATTCGTTTCATGAACAACCTTATGTATTCCTTAGCTCAGTGAATACATGGGGGTGGATTCGGCGTTGTGATTGGTGGTTGGTTTTGGACCTAACTTCAAGCAATGGTAAACGTCATTAATATCAATCAATCAAAGAAACAAACCACAGAGTATTTTGTATAAACAAACAAATGTCATGTCGGCTCATCAGCTGTGGCCGTACCACAAGTTAAAAAGGAATATCAAAACAATATTATTACGGTGCAAAAGTGACAACGCAACTGTTCTGATATTACTTTAGGACCTTGTGGTATGACCCCTGATATCTGTTGGATTGATAAATTACAATAAAATTTTCTTGTATGTAGTAAATATATGATACTATTCGTTTTTTAATCGGCCGAATAAAATAATCATCAAAATCATCCTCATTTGTACTATATTTTAAGTTAAATTTACTTGAGGTTATACGTATGACAATACAACCAACACTATGCGTTCGGTAAAGTAGCTGTTGACTCAACAGTGTTGAGGTACTTTGGCTAGAGGAACACTGAAGTGTACGCATAGTGTCGCACAACACTCAAGTGATGTTTATGAAACAAGATATTGTCCACTGTGGGTCGGAGCCTACTATGCGTTCTCTTAGTGTCGTTCTTGAATACGAGCCACAGCCCTGTGACAGACAGACGGACAGCGAAGTCTTAGGCTGGGAATAGACGTAGATAGTCTGATCAGACTATCGGATGGCGCTCGTGCCATACATTGTTTTTGAAGAACAACGTCCAATCCGATAGTCGGATCGGACATTAAAGTTGGAAACAGCGCCAACGCGTTTACGATTTTATTGCCGATCCGATAGTCTGGTCAGACAATTGGAAGCAAAATCGGACGTCTATTCCCAGCCTTAGTAATAGGGTCCCATTTTTACCCTTTGGATACGGAACCCTAAAAAAAGACAAAATCAAAACAAGAATTGAAAAAATAAATTAAATAACGGCGTTTAACCTGAAATAAAACGATAAGACGCTAACTATTCTTCCCTTTCCCTGTGACTTAAAAAAATCGATTATAAATAAGCATTTATTTTTGATTGACTGATTTGTTTTTCACGAATATATTGATTTATTGGACATACTAGCGACCCGCCCCGGCTTCGCACGGGTTTAATACATATAAACCTTCCTCTTGAATCACTCTATCTATTAAAAAAAACCGCATCAAAATCCGTTGTGTAGTTTTAAAGATACATACAAGCAAACATACATACATACAGACGCGGGAAGCGGAAAGCGACTTTGCTTTAAACTATGTAGTGATTAATCAATTTTTCTGGAAATTTTGTTTTAAACTGCGCATTTAAGAACTGTAGCGGTTTCCACCTTTAACAAAAAGGAGCATCTCAGTTCTTCTCAAAGATAATCCAAGCAAGCTATCTCCTTGCCAAATTTTATCAAAATCGGTTCATCTGCTTAGCCGTGAAAAGGTAATAGGACATTCTAGAGACAATAATACTGGTAGTATAGATAAAATCGAGCTGGCTAACCAGTTTTACTAGACTAGATGAACGAATTACGGGTTTATTCAAGGGAAGGCACGCCATCTATCGTGCAGTAGTAAGCAACGTTGTAAAAGACAAGCTACCTATTTTCTGTGGATCCCAAAAGTGTCTCATGTCATGATTGTAATTCACGCCATCTATCGTGAAATAGCAGACGACTTCGTAAAAATGTTTGGAATCCAAACTTTGATACACTTCACACATCTTTTGACGCACGATCCGCACGAATGTTCATGTATGGCGTTCAATCAAAGAAAAAAATTCACTTTACGTTCGGTTGCAATTGCGCCCTCGAACAGTGCTGGAAAACCTATTCAGGCGCTCAGACCCTTCAAGAATGGGGATATCAGAGGCACGTCAAAACATTTTGTAGTAATTAGCCAACGTGTCGTAGGTAGGTCCTTCTGACTTATGTTATTACGTAATTAGCTAAACTTTACGTAATAACTTAAGACAGAAGGACCCTTAAAGTAGGGACTGAATAAATTAACCGACTTGGTATTACATGGATCTCACAACTTTTTACGGTAGAAGAACTAAGTTGCGTTGCGAGACTTGGCTTTTTTTACAAGTTATGTTTTTGATGGCATCTCATTTATTTTTGTAGATAGCCCTACTTTTTAGGGTTCCGTACCTAAAAAGTAAAAACGGAACCCTGTTACTAATACTCCACTGTCCGTTCATCCGCCTGTCCGTCTGTCCGTCTGTCCGTCTGTCCGTCTCTCTGTCTGTCGGTCTGTCGGTCTGTCTGTCCGTCTGTCTATCACAGGGCTGTATCTCATGAACCATGATAGCTAGACAGTTGAAATTTTCACAGATGGTGTATTTCTGTTGCCGCTATAACAACAAATACCTACTAAAAACAGAATAAAATAAATATTTAAGTGGGGCTCCCATACAACAAACGTGATTTATAGATAATGGTACGGAACTCGACGTGCGCGAGTCCGACTCGCACTTGGCAGGTTTTTTTAGGCGTTTTACACTAAACACTAATTGTGTTTCAAATTTGAAGCTTCTATGTCTGCTAGAAGTGCCTTAAACTTTTGATGATCGGTCAGTCAGTCAGTGAGTGAGTGAGTGAGTGAGTGACAAAATAGGAAACTTTGACTAGTTATAATTCTTAAACTACTGGTTCAAATTGAATGAAATTTGAAATATACCGTGTTTATATAGTGACTGCTTGGTTACTGAAAATTCAGGCTTCTAGTTTTATCCACAACGAAGTTATAGGGGGTCGAAAATGGCCTGAACTGCTTCGAGAAAAGGATGGTATAGCTGTGCCGCTTTATTACTTGACTTGGCGGGGGCACTGCCGTGCCCCCAGATAACAAAGAGCATATACAATACTAGCCGACCCGTGACTGACATTGTCATGTCCAAATTTCGATAATCATGTTGCTATGACGACTGATGTCAATACGGATGTCGGATATTTTGCACACCAGCGCCATCTATACATAAATTATCCCTTTTGCGTTTTTTTATCGTTTTTGGGATGTTTTTCATATTTTAAAGTAGTCTATTATTTATGGCAGAGACACACTTACGTGTCGTGTCCTGGCGCGACACGCCACTAGCTAATCGCTTTCATACATTTAGTATGGTTAGAGACACATTTGGGTGTCGTGTCGTATCGCAAACGCTGTCTTGCGATTGGCTAGTGGCGCGTCACGCCGCGCCACGCCACGACACGTAAGTGTGCCGGCGCCATTATTCGGGTATTATATCTACATCTACAGCAAATATCAACTTAATCCGTTTTGTCGTTTAGGCCTGATTGAGGAACAAACATACATACAAACTCACAAACTTTCGCATTTATAATATTATTAGGATATTAGGATGTACAATAAAATATAGATATAGAAGATAGAAGATAGAAGATAGAAGATATGAAATAATATTTAGCAACGCCATCTAGTAAACAACAATAGCAAATAAATAAAATTATAACATTACAATTTGATTTATTTGAATGTTGGCTAGCTGTTGACGGGCTCACGGGAAGCGGGAAGTGTGCGGTGACGCGGTGAGTGTGATTGGATGAGGCTCGCGCCACTTCCGACAGTGCTTCCAACTTAATGGATTACCATAACTCTGTAGAGATACATGTTGAACATGGAATTTGAGTCTAATGGCTGTTTAGCGTATAATATAAATAAGTACACATCAGGGTTCTGTTTTTCCAAATTTCGAATGGAAAACCACAATCTCATGTCTCCGGAGATGTTACTGTATTCATCTATATATAATACTAGCTGACCCGTGCCCGCTTCGCTGTGCGTAACACATTTCTAAGTACTTGTTTACGTTGACTCGCGGGCGCGGTGGCGGGCGCGGTCACGAAATATCAAACATATGACGTGATTTCCAAGTGTTCACGTTCAAAACGCACGTGCGGTCAAGCACACACACAAACGTCTCACGCGTTTGAAATTGCCGCGAGCGCGCCGCACGCGCTAGTCGTTAGTTAGCTCGCTACTTAGACCGCACGTGCGTTTTGAACGTGAACACTTGGAAATCACGTCATATGTTTGATATTTCGTGACCGCGCCCGCGAGTCAACGTGAACAAGTACTAATACCATCGTTGACTTTTTTGTAGACGTTTTTAAGGTGTACAATACTGTAGTACATTATTTTGATATATCTCGTGGGGTTCAGCCAGCATTTGCTATGTAAGCGCAAAAAAATGTGTTTATTTACGACATCACATTAGAAACCTCTAAAATGATCAGTGTTTCTCTACTATATTATGCATGTATTATACATATAAACCTTCCTCTTGAATCACTCTGTTTATTAAAAAAACCGCATCAAAATCCGTTGTGTAGTTTTAAGGATATAAGCAAACATACATACAGACATTCATACATATTAGATACAGACGCGGGAAGCGGAAAGCGACTTTGCTTTATACTATGTAGTGATAGGTACCTACATATAATAAGTACCTACCTACTATAATTATACAGCTGTATCTAGTTAGGTAAGTTCCCAAAGAGGGTTGATGTGAGGCAAGCGCAGCGTGGCCGGTTGTAAAACACTAGGTAAGCCAAATGCATTTAAATGTTTTTCCCACATGAAGTGGGATAGAACAAAAAGGTGATCGAGTTGGGTATAATTTATAATCTCCGTGAAATTTGACTGTATGAAGATTTTTTGGTTCAATTGCACCATAAAGGCTGAACCGATTTATATGAAACTTGGAATAGATATAGGCTATTTAATACTCGAAATGTGCCATACAAGCGAAACTGTTGCGGAGGCTCGTTGCTTCAAAACTATGTATCTTTGATACGCTCATTAGGTAAAAAGATAGGTTATACCTAAATACATTTAAAAACCTTACCCTACTTCTGGTCTTTCGCAGTCAGGTAGTAACGCAAAGCAAAACCTCTTTTGGACACCAGGTAGATTTTATTAAAAACTCTCTGAATGTAGAACATTAATGTAATATTGTTTGAAGTAGAATATTGTCTGAAGTAGAATCTGTCACTCAATCAAAATTCACTCATTCAAAATTCATTCCCAGCAACAAAATTCTTATTTAAACTGTTATAATTTACAACAAAACGATATCATCACGAAGTTTTTTAATTGGTTACAATTAATATTATATCATAATAATATAGAAGGTATAGTAGATTATTGGCGTAAAAAATATTTTTCCGAAGATTTTACCAAGATGCCAAAAAGTGATTCTGATCCGATTAAACGGTTTTCTTAATACAAACCCTTGCTCCTATTTTATAAGAGATGGTTCTTCATAGATGCATAAAAAGACAAACCCTCATAGTCAAGAACGACACTATGAACCCACAGTGGACGAAATCTTTTTTCATAAAAATCACTTTGTGTTGTGCGACACTGCATAGTGTGACTAGAGGCACATTGTCGTGTGCCTCTAGCCAAAGTTGAGCTCTAAAGGCACACGGTAGTGTGCACCATAGTGCCGCTTAACACATAAACTGCAGGAGGATTATTGTTAGAGCTAAAACGAGAACGAGTCATGTGTCCAAATAAAATAAAAAGTTGGCAACACTAGGGAAACGGCGGCAAGCAGTGTCCGGCGGCGTCTCTTTGTCGGCTTTCTTTTCTTTGTGAGTTTGTGAGTTCGTGAGTTCGTGCTCATCGTCACCGACGGACGCTGTCGCTGAAGCCGCTGAAAAGGGCTAAAGACCTATACTGGACAAGATCTACACTGGATTATAAGGTAGAGTACCTACTATCTGCACTGCAAAATGTATTTGTCCTCTAAACAGATGGGGGCAGCCGCATGTATACTTTCAAGCATATCATGGATGTGATGGAAGATCGACATGATGATCGAGTAATCAAGGAGAGCAGTGGAATCTTCCATCTACCGGCTTGGTTTGGGTAGTGGTAAAGCTGGTAGGTAGTTAGACCGGTACGTCATAGGTTAAGTTAGAGGAACAATAGACGAGGGAAGTGCTGTGCTAGTGTCGTATTCAGGCCCTAGGTAGGCCTCATCAGGGATCCTCCTGGCCTACTCTAGTTCTTCATAGGGGGAACATAGGTTCGCTACCATACTCAATGCCTTCAGCTAATGCCCGCCATTTTGTTGCGTACCTACTTAACTACCTACATAGCTAGTTAGCTAGTACAAATTATGTTTGTGAAAATGTGAAACAACCACGCCGTAATGAAACTTGGAATAGATATAGTTTTTGTCCTGAATTATAATCTAGGCTGCTTTACTACTAATAGGCTATGCTATTATGTAAGTAGTAAGAAAGTAGGTACTTTTTATTCGGGTAGGTAAGTTGGTAGGACGCGTTAGAAACTGCGCAAGCAAGTGCATAGGTTATCGAAATTGATTGGTCTATCTATCTATTATCCACCCAGCGCAAGCTCGACAAAGAGTGCTGGCTGGAGTAAAGTAGGCTGGAAGAGATCAAGACTATCTGCCCAGAACTGCCTTTCGGTAATGCCGTAGGGTGAGATGCGAGTTTCATATGATGCAACGTACCTACCTACAATAGGTACCTACTTACTTAATCATCGTCTTCCTGCTCTTGTCCCACTTAAGTGGGGGCTGCACAGCATGTGTTCTTCCATTTCCCTCAGCCGTCATCTCATCACTCACTCCCCTTCTTACCTATACATAACAACTTTTACACAGTCCATCCATATTTTCTTTAGCCTAGGTAGATACCTCGTACAACCTACCTACTTAATGACACTGGTTTTATCTTGGTGATCCTAGTTACATGACCACAGACAAGGTTGGAAACATAGCATTAGAATGGCTTGAAAATTATTTGTGGATTTTTGCATTTCAGATAGTGTAAAACAAAGGACATTATCAAGACTTCTCATTGAGACAAACTGCTTCGGTTGGACGAATTGTCCGGAGCCATGAAGACTGGTGGGTCCTTTCCATGTTGATGCGACTTGATGTTAATATTTATGCATGCAGGGTTGACAATGGTGCAATAAATTTATTGTAGAATATTGGATCAGTGCCCGCGGATAGGATAATAGCAAAATTGCAAGATTGCATTATACAACTTCATGATTTTATCTCTAAAGCTTTCAGATTCTTTTAAATTGCCATTGCTAAGTAAGTACATAAGTACATATGTTCAAAAAAAAATATTGTTACCTGGTGTATATGTATGGATTGCCAACTACCTTTTAGACATATTACCTACTTAGGAATTACAGTTGTGACCATATTTCATTTCTACCTTTTAGGCAGTGCTCCAAGATGCCCATTCTTCGATTCTCTGTGTGATATTTCATACCATCAGGTAGGTACCTACCTTAAATTGTACCTCACTGGTACACTGGTATCATTGGTACATTCTTGGTCATAATAGCTCGGTGACCAAGTTAAGATGGTTAAGGCCCTGAAAGTTACCAATAGCCATGAGTGAAATACCATGTATGAGAGTATGTCTACCATACTTAGGGATTACAGTGGTATCCAATTTTTTTTGAAAGGTTTAAAGTCTGGTTTCTTAGTTTCTAGGAAATGCCAGTTTTCTTTCACTGTTGGAATGCTACAAGAGTGCTACTGCATGAGTGCTATTCGAACGCACGAACTTTGGATCAATAATACAGCTAAATCGCGAGTAGGTAGTCGTGTCTATGATGATTATGTCTAACTTGTGTACCTACAATTTAACTTCAGGACTGGGGTTTTTTCGTCCACTACGTGATGAAAGACCCGACCACCATGACCGTTGGTCGTCGGGAACTTCGGCATCCTGAAGACGGCACCTCGGACTCCGCCACCGCCCGAGTAGGCCTCCGCCCTCGCTTGACACTGTGTCTTCTCTTCTGGCTACTTTTGTCACACCTCGGCAATAAATCAGGTCAGTATTTAATTGCTTCTACAACATTTATTTACTTTAATTAACTCGGTTGGACGGACATTACATTAATTAGAGATGTTATGTTGTATTAAATGTAAAGTGTGTATAAAATGCATTAGTGCTGGCCGAGGCCATGAGCCCAAGGCCTTTCTATTTAAGGTACATAATGTCACTTTTACTCAAGTTAATGAGAGGAGCATATGAGAAATGTTTAGTCGAGGCTCAACTTTAGCCGACGCTAAACTGAACTTTCGAATAAGAGGGTGTGTGTGCTTGTCTATTTTTGCATCTAACTAAATCATGCCTGTCTCATCACAATACGTAATTTGTAGACTTATAAGCTGTTTAAAGGAACTCCTCGGTTAATGAGTAAAAACTTTAGTTTTGAGCTTTCTCGTCTTGTTCAGCCCTTCGGTGGCTTAAAAATCCCGCTACCAAATTTATCCATTAACTTACATGTTTTAAAGCGCATTTAAAAAATTTGTAACAGAAATTAGCATAGCTAGGTCCACATCAAGGAATGAATCGCATCATTTATGATGATACAATTAAATGGAATCCTAACATGAGCAGGTGTTTTCATCATCGGGTCCGGAGACTATGGAGGGTTTCATCGGGTTGCTCCACCTTCAGCAGAGTCCACCTTCGGCTCCAACAGCTAACTTCACTGCCACCAGGTGACTTTCATTTTATTCATAAGTTTGTTGAACTTTGAATTTGGTTGCTATTGCAATACAATCAGGCACTCGCAGAGTTAGTTAACTTGAAAATTTCCTTCTAATATTATTATAAATTCGAAAGTTATGAGTATGTTTGTATGTTTGTGGCTGAATCGACCCAAAATATCATACTTAAAAATATTATAAATCCAAAAGTTGTGAGGATGCTTGTATGTTTGTGGCTGAATCACATCCTAACCGACCAAATGGATAAGGATGAAACTTGTAATATTATATATAGCCTACTTATTTCTGGAATTTCAGTTGACGTTCAGCTATCATTGCTTGTAGGAAAAAATCATGACCCCACGAACCCTCGAATTCTCTTGAAAGGCACATAATGTCACTTTTCTATAACTCATGATAATGAGAGGTGAAACGCTAGAATAATAGTGTGTGTTGTCTGATTTAGCATCTAAAATACCCAAAGGCCAAAAACGGGAATCTATTACTAAGACTTCGCTGTCTGTCTGTCTGTCTGTCTGTCTGTCTGTCTGTCTGTCTGTCTGTCTGTCTGTCTGTCTGTCTGTCTGTCTGTCTGTCTGTCTGTCTGTCTGTCTGTCTGTCTGTCTGTCTGTCAATCTGTCCGTCACAGGGCTGTATCTCATGAACCGTGATAGCTAGACAGTTGAAATTTTCACAGATGATGTATTTCTGTTGCCAAATATAGAATACAAATACAGAATAACAATAAAAACTGAATAAAATAAATATTTAAGTGGGGCTCCCATACAAGAATCGTGATTTTTTTGGCGTTTTTTATGAAAGATAATGTTACGGAAGTTACTGGGAGTTGTTCAACTGAACTGCTTATTAAGTTAAAAACGTAATCTCAACATGAGCAGGTGTTTTCGTCGCTTCGAACATCGCGTCCGAAGTCTCCGAGATTGTCTCCGGGCGACTCAAACTCCAACTTCGGCTACAACAGCTTACTTCACTGCCACAGGTAACTTGAATATGATTCATAAGCCTTTTGTATTTAGTTTAAATTTGAAAATACTAATATTATAAATCTGACAGTTGTGTATGTCTGTATGTTTGTGGCCTAATCACACCCAAACGGATTTAAATAAAACTTAGATATACATAATAGCCTATGCCCTGTAATAGCAAATAATTTACTTTTTATCTAGGTATCATAGTGTAGTGATGTTGCTGGCAAAAACTGTATGTATCTGTTGCCATCATATCACAGGTGATAGAAGCTTAAGGAGGATCTTCCTTTTGAAATGTACAAGAGGTAGGATCTACCTATACTACCTGAAATTTTACTACTGCCTAACTAAGTATATACCTAGTCATCTAGGTACTATTACACATATACAATTAAAACTGATGGACATATTTTTAAATAGCGCCATCTAGCGCCTATATTGTCCTAAACTGTGAGCCAGATAATTCGAAGAATACTAAAGACGAAAAATATATTTTCAGCATAATTTGAAATGATTTAAAATGAGCAACCGAGATCGAACTAAGACCTTTAGATTGAAAGTGGTACCATTACGTCAACACACAGCGTAGGTTTAACTTTGGTCACCAAATTTCTGAGCGGTTCTGTTATAAGGAAAAAGTTTTTAAGCCATGACGGAGGTCTTTAAGCGGCCTAAAACTCCGTCACAAAAATTTACCAAGAGCTCATACGAACTTTTGAATACGCATTTTAAAGACTTGTATTGAAGAAATTAGCATAGGTACCAAGTCTAAGTCACATGAATAAATTTATTTTTCATTATACAATTAAACGGAATCTCAACATAAGCAGGTGTCTTCACCTCGAGTCCGAAGTCTTCGAGAGTGTCAACGAAGCAGGAACTTCTTTAGCTGGTAGTGGACTCCATCTTCGGCTAACTTCAATGCCCGGTTGGTACTAATATAGATAATATTTTATTGATTACAGAAATGTTTTTGTAATACAATGTGCGGCTTTATCGCTTTTAAGTGTCTCGCTTACTAAGTGAGGTAACTTTATTGCAATTCTTATGCGGTTTGAACTTTGAATTTGGTAGCAAATAACACTATACAATTTTGATTGTTGTATTTTAAGTTTTGGGAACATCTCGCCTCACTAGCTACTTTCCAAATAGGCTATCGAGACAGTGTTGCGAGATATCACTTGTGATGAACCACATAAACATAAGCAGCGCAGTCTAAAATCCGGAGTACCTAATTACTGAATTTGGGAAATTTTATTTATATTCGACCTAGCGAACTTCGTACCGCTTTAGAATTAAGTACCAATTGTGTTATTCTGCTATTTGTTTATTTATAATCCTATTTATTTTGGCTAACCAAACAATGTTGCCCCGCAGGTGCTGCAGACATCAACTCGCACATCACTTAATAATGCATCATGCCCGTATTCTTCATAGCAGTATAGCAGTCCTGCCTCTGATACTAATAAGGTTGGTGCCATTATCATTTTGATTATTTGTTATTAAGTGGGAGAGTGTGAGACGCTTAAGTGTGGATTCGATACCCGCGAACTGACAAATGTTTGCATGAACTGCAAACGTTTATTCTGGGTGTGGGTATTGCGGCACCACGGTACTAGTTTCTGATACCCACGACACAGGAAGTCCTAGTGTGGGGTCAGGACTGTGTTGATGACTGTTGGTCTATTTATTACTATTGCATAGATATTACTAGTCGACCCGTGACAGACTTTATTTGTCCTGCCCAAATTTCAGTAATCGCATAGAAAAAAACACTCACGACAAATTTTTCACTATAAACCTTTGATAAAATTAATTACGAATTTTGGTATAATATACAATATATTCAGTAGTCAAAACTAATGTCCGCTTTTATTTATTTGATAAACATTTTATTGCTAATTATAATTAAGGTAGAATGCGTATTATTTGGTAGTCAAATTGATGTCAGATTTTTTTTTTGATTATAAATTTCTAATATCGACTTGTAGGATTCAACCTTTTTGGTAGATGTGCGTTGCTATGACAACTCAATGATTTCGGTCTGAGGTGTCTAATCTTTTGCACATCAGCGCCATCTATAACAAAATCATTTTTGCGTTTTTTTTATCATTTATGGGTTATTTTTCGAATTATTAGTTCCCCCTTTTGTTATTCTGATTTGATATCTACATAATACAGCAAATTTCATAATAATTAGTTTGGTTGTTTAGGTATGATTAGGGTACAAACTTAAATACAGACAATCTTTCGCATTTATTATGAGAATAGGATTGTGACGATGACTTTCTTACTAAAAACTATAACTATTTGCGTATTTCACGCCATCTATTGTGCAGTAGCAAACATTTTCCAATGAGTTCCTACGTTTGGCTATGTCACAGATTAGCAAATTGTTTTTATTAGCTGTTCTAATGTATGCTTGAATTTAGCGCCATCTATTGTTTGGTAGAGGTACTACATAGTAGCGCTGCCAAACAACAGATGGCGTTCGAGTCGCTTTGTGTCAAGTTGAATAAAGTGCGATACACATGCTTTTTAACCGACGAAAAAAGAGGAGGTTTTCAATTCGTAATGTATATTTTTTTGGGTTTATTTCTTACATGATTTTATTTAATTTGCGCTGTTCGTATGTTTGTCCGTCAAAATTTGCAAACCATTTTTTGGTTACCCAACCTATTGAGCTGTAATTTGCATACACCTTGTTTTAGTGACAATTGTCATAATAATAATGGTGACAGCGAGCTGATCTGTTAATGAAGTCGTAGCTGTGCAACGAACACTTGAATGGGAACTCCATAGTTCATTGGTTCTATTGAGTTTATACTTTCAATACCTGTCAAGCTCCAATGACAATGTAATAATTTTTATGATAGGTAATAGCGCGCTGCTCTGATTTTTAGCTCGAAGTAGGATTTTACAAGAGCTTGTACTTATGGAAAATATTTTTTTTTACGGAAACTTATTATGCCTAATGTAGAGAATACTCCCAAATTGGTCCCATTTTAATTATTATTATCTAGTAAGTATTTAAGTATATCAATAGTTCTTTTAGTTCTCTCTTCAGTGTATAAAACGAATCGTTTTATATACATTTGACTTTTCGATTGGTCAAACATTTTCGTCGGTTTTTTTTAAACTTAATTATTATTTACTTTTGTGTACTTGTTGAGTTCCCATGATTTTCCATGATAGCGTATTTCACGCTATCTATTGTGCAGTAGCAATCAACTTCCAAGAAGATAATACGGCTTGCCATACCACAGTTTATCAAGTTGTTTCAAGGATGCCTTTATTTAGCGCCATCTATTATTTGGTAGCGGTACTACACAGTAATGCTACCAAACAACAGATGGCGTTCGAGTCGTTTCGTGCCAAGTTGAGCGTTATGCATCTGCTTTTAGAATAAAAAGACATTTCTATAAGAATGCCCATTAGTTAATTAAAACCATTTCAACAATTTTATTTATGAAATACCGACTCTTGCTTAGTAGTGATCGTCTTTTATGTAAGTATACAAAACAACAGTTACTACTCCTTAATCTGTGGCACAGCCAGTGCGAGTTTACGAGAGTAACTGCATGAAGGAGACATTGGCTAATTTGACATCGCAAAAGTTATTATGGGCTTTTGAAGTGAAAATTTTAATTTAATTATTTTTCCGTTACTCGTTACGGCCGCTAGGAGGGGAGATAGACGATTATATTGCGTGATGAGAGGGTTTCACTACAATATTATGTGTCCCAGCACTCATTAATTTTTTTTATATTTATTTTACTATCCCACGTTATTTAGAAGCCTGGTTTAATATGCCTGCTTACGTGAAAGTGATAGACATTGCCATAGCACCTTGAGGCGCCTTTTGTGATTCTTAAGAACTAGTTATACATGAAACAGCAGATAGGAGAGTAGCTTGTTGCATATTACCCAAGCGTGCTACTGAACGATAGATGGCGTTAGTAGTACTTAAATAGTGTATAATATATTTACGGAAAGCTTAGATTTTTTATTTCGTTTTATTGGAAAGCAATTTGGGTATGATTCGATACAAAACAAAAAAATGCGTTTATATTTTTCTAATTTTGTTAAAAAAATCGAAAACTACTTTTATTATTAAAATTGAGTTATTAGCATGCTACTAAACGATAGAAGCTAGTAGTCTAAAAAATAAAATAGGATTACGACTTTAATGCCCAATTACGGTAGACAATAGACATCCTCTCAAATCTCCAGACGCTTAGATCCTTCGAAGATGTCTAGTGGGGATAGTCATATAGAGGCACGTTCAAACATTATATTTGGCACATGCGCACATTTTGCAGTAGTAAGCATACCATACGTGACAGGTAGCAAGCCCATCGCCGCTTATAAGAATACTAACTGGTTTCCTCACAATGTTTTCCTTCACCGTGTTGAGCACGTGTTTTAGATGCGCATATAATTTTTTCGAATAGAAAAATCCATTGATGCACGCCGGGATTCAAACCTTCAGATTGAAAGTACCTACCTCTCACTCGGCCAACCCGTTAAGTCTTTAAATAGTAAATTTACGGAAGGCTCGGATTTTTAAATAATTTTATTTTAAAGGTAAAATAAAGTTATTTATTTGGGTATGATTTGATATTTTAATTCTAAAGTTTGCGTGGATGTTTTCTATTTCTGATAAAAATATACAACCACGCAACTGAACGCAAGATGGCGTTAGTAGTCTTAAGAATGGATTTGTGGAACGTTTTGATATTGCATTTCCATTGCAGTCGTGAATTGTCTTGTACTGGAAAGGTGTTTGTTGTTCAATATTTTAAATGAAATTTGATGGACATTTAATTTTGTATATTTGTGACTCAAAATCTGATAATCACCATATTCGGTTGCTCCAAATTACTATGCTATTCAACGATAGATGGCGTTAGTAATCTACTAAGTATTGATATAAGAAAGGTTTTAATTTGTCATGTACGATTTAATATTTTACTAAAATAAAAACAAAAAAAATTGATTTGGAGCTGTAGTGTATACGGAATATTAAAGTGATGATAACGTCTTCGATTCCCGAGGCTAGCCGAGTGAATACGAATGAATACCGAGCGTTGATCGGATCACTCAAAGCGAGGCCTCAGAGCGAAGCGGTCACGTTGATGGTTAAACCAATCGAGATGTTTTATTTGATACCCAAGCAACCTGTACAGGAGCAATAACTAAATAAGTTTTATTTCGAAAGATAAATCTATTTAGATAGTTTAAAAAATCGCGTTCTTACTGTCTTATCTTGCGAACCGTTAATTCGCTGATTTCATTTAATTATTCAAATTTGTTATTGTGATTTCAGTTTATAAAACTTACATCTGGATCACAAGGATAAAGAATAGAATCGGATTGTGTGTGGAGTCATTTTTGGAATTGTTCTGATTGGGGGCCGACTACTATTGCTAGACAATATAATAAAGACTCGCTCATTCCGTTTAGAAATCATGCCCAACGACGCCATCTTGTTTGAGACGTGCTTACTCCCGTTACAGTTCAAATGTATTTCGGCGTGTTATTGTCATTTTTTTCTGTCACAATGTAAAAGTCGAAATATTCGATGATGAGCTTGCGTAAATATAGTCTCTCGAACATCAGCTTTATTGCGTAATACACTTATACAATATCTTACTTGATTACCAGTGAATTTACGCTGCTGTTATAATAGAAATAAATGTTTTTTTTTGTTGGTCTTTCGGTTTTATTCCAAAACTCGAATTTCTGAATCTTAAACTTGCGTTATTGTTTTGCGAGTGTTTATTTTATTTTATTTATTTGATTTTAATTGATTGGATGGCGGAGTGGTAGAAGCGTAGCTCTGTATAATTAGTCCTTCTTCTGTTATTCACATTCTAGTGATAGCTTGGGAGATGTTATAAAATCTTTGTAATATTATCTACTAAAATTCTTGATTTATCATTTTTTTACGTGTTTGTTGTCAATAGTATCTCTATTTGAAGCAAATCGTGTACTCGTTTGGATCACTTCCGATGTTTTTCGATTCTTATGGTTATTTATCTGTAACTTGTCTATCCTATCTATATTTTTAATTAATCGCATTGCAGTAATTAGAACCAATGTTGTTATGGTTACAAACTATCTTAAGATTATTATATTGTATGTACCTATAATTGAATTAGTTATTATTATGAGAGTTTAAGATTTTAATGTGAAAAGTATTCCCAGTATTGCTATAATTATTAAATGTTTCTTGTTATAGGTTGGCGCATTTGTCTCCCTTGAGGACATAACTGGAGCTGTTCAGCACTTCCGAGGCTTTGTCGCTGCTACGACTCTATAACGGATGGTCGCCGTTATTCCGTTGTAACGGCGTTAGGCCGGATCTTCGGCCAGCTCGTTGGTAGATATATTTTTTTTTGAAGTAGTTTGGTTGATTAGTTATTTCGGGATATAACGGTATGGGGAACGCTATATTTTAACAACACAGGAACACCCATACATTAAATAAGTGGGTTATTACTGTGATACTCAACATAGTAAGGAACCGAAAGAAGCAATATATAACCCAGGGAAGATTATTGCTAAAGTACATTTAGTAGGAGTATTTAATTCGAATTATACGCACTTTAGCACGTGCTTACAAACAACGGTAAAGGAAAACATCGTGAGGAAACCAGTTCATTATACAAGAGTTAGCAGCAACGGGTTTGCAATCTGTCATCTGTAAAATATGGGCATATAGGACAAATATAATGTTGGAACGAGCCTCTGACTAACCCCTTTTGTCATTTTAAAGGATCTGAGCGCCAGGAGATGTGAAAAGGATGTCTGCTGTG
Organism: Hydriomena furcata; assembly: GCA_912999785.1. Taxonomy (NCBI): domain Eukaryota; kingdom Metazoa; phylum Arthropoda; class Insecta; order Lepidoptera; family Geometridae; genus Hydriomena; species Hydriomena furcata. The sequence goes on along the minus strand of OU538832.1, from coordinate 12,745,531 downwards.
CTCGGGGATTACAGTCTAAAAACAGTTACGAAAAACCCCCAAATCTAATCATTCTACATGTTTTTATGAAAGAAGTAAGTGCTAAAATGAGATCGGGATAAGAACAAGGAGATGAATTTCTATGATTGGTTTAATCATATTTATGTTTAGAACTAGAAGTAAAAACCATACGACAAATTACCAAGTGTATTGCTGTCTGTCGTTTCAGACGATTCAGATAATCTTCATCGTTATCTAATCCCGCGACCGCGATTAAAGAAAGTAATCGGAGAATATTTGAAACGTCGAATAAAATGATTAACATAACATAATATAATGCAAGTAATAATAATAATAATTTGATAATAAATATAATAGAAATGAAGTTAAAAGCGCGCATATCTTAACAAGTAATGGATTTACATTAAATATTGTAAACAAACAACCGTTGACAATAAAAATGCATGAATGAAACAAGTGAGTATTTCCATTAAATCCTTAATTAATGTCAGTAAAAATAAGGTAATTACGTTCACGTTTAACGGGTAACGGGGACCGTTACCCGTTAAACGTGAACCCAATTATTGTAATAAAATAAGCAAGTATTTTCTAGTAACATAATAAGAAAAGTGATAATTCGTTTCGTAATTACACGCACATGTTACAAGTAACGGAATCGTTACTTGTATATAGTGCGTGTAATTACGAAACGAGTTATCACTTTTCTTATTATGTTACTAGAAAATACTTGCTTATTTTATTACAATAATTGGGTTCACGTTTAACGGGTAACGGTCCCCGTTACCCGTTAAACGTGAACGTAATTACCTTATTTTTACTGACATTAATTAAGGATTTGAATAATATAAATTAGCTTTCGACATAATGATCCGCGCACTCGCCGAAGCGGCAGGTGGTGCGCAGCCCCCATCCGCGGGATTATGCCTGAACGCCTCTAAGGCCGAAGCCAGCCTAGCCGAATCCGGCAAGGATATGCTCACTGTGGAGCCCCGAGAGTCGGGAGGCTCTAAACAATGTGACTTTACTAGTTGCGCTTTACTTCGTAAGGTGTGACGTCGAAGCCCATTTGGACCGCGGAGATCGGTGCGTACGGTTCGAACACGTGCACCACGGCTCCGAAGGTCCGGATTTAACTCAGTTCGATGTCGGGGCTCGGAATAGTCTGTAGACGACTTACGTTCCTGGCGGGGTGTTGTGCTCGGTAGAGCAGCGTCGTGCTGCGATCTGTTGAGACTCAGCCCTACGCCAGGTGATTCGTCCGAGGACGATATCATTTTTTTTTTTTTTTTTTTTTTTTTTTTTTTTTAATCTTAATTTTTGCAATGAACATGTTAAAACGTACTTGGTAGTTTCTTTTAAACTCGATATTAAAGGTATGTAACGAACATGTTAAATTGTCATATTTTGTGTGTAAAAAAACTTTTAATTTTTCTTCTTTTCTTCCTCGTTTTTTTTTAACCTATTTTTTCTTTTGTTTCAGAGTGCAGTCTGCTGAAAACCAGCAAAATCCAGCATTCAGCGGCAGAGCGAATCGAGTAATCGAGTGAGTGTCATTTTTTTTTGTCTTTTATAAAGTTCTCAATGTATAAAGAGGCTTATTTTATGTGTGTACATTTTATTAACACACATAAAATAAGCCTTTTTCTCTTTGACATTCAATTCAACATCATAATATCAAGTCCCCATAGTTCCCATTAAAATACTTAATTCTAGCTTTATTTTTATAACAAATCATATTTTTTTCAGAGCTGAGCTGCCGTAGCTGAAAAGCTGTAGCAAAATCGTAGTAGCAGAGCGAATCGAGAAATAATCAAGTAAGTGTCTGTATAATATTATATAAAAATATGTAGAAAAAGGCTTATTTTGTGCTGGTTGCTTTGCATTTTTTTTTTATTCTACGATTTCTCTATTGTGTAGAGAATAATCTCAATGTATTTATGTATGTTTGTCAAAAACTACTGGATTCTGTTGGTTGATTTGCTTTTTTAAACCGAGAGTAAGTAGTATCAAGTAAAACACATTAAAAATTATATTCATGTGGGTCCGAGTTGTAGTTCCTACTATTCCAACATAAAATTTGTGTTATTTTTTTTTAAACGTTATTTTACTCGTATTTATAAAGGTTCCATATATATTATTGCATTGCATTTCATGATGTGCAGAATAAGCCTTTTTCATGGAGTGTACCACCTGTGTTCTAATTGTATTTTGTTTTTCTTTTTTTAATTTTTTTTATAGCATTCTTTTTTTATATTTTTTGTGTTATTTTTTTCCTTAATTTTAGCGTTATTTATAATTTTAATTACCTATTACAAATTAACTAAGCTACAACAAAAGGAACCCCACTTAGTTAGTGTGTGGTCAGTCAGACACCTACCTGCCTCCTACTACCCTCTAATATCAGAGACTGAATATTTTTTTTGCATACTTTTATATCGTAACCTTGCAGGCGCATGCCTCACCTATAACTGTGCCAAATTTCAGATTAATATCTTTGTTAGTTTACTTTTGAGAAAATATTGTTCAAAATCGTTTAATGAACCTACATAAATCAAATTACGTAATACGAGGACCTACCTAGTACCCACCAGAGTAGTATAATACAGCCTATGTAGGTAAGCAGTAGTACAACAAAACACACCATAATAACGAAAGCTATCGGTAGAATTAACCAATAGCACAGGATAAAAACCTGAATATTCACATTTTTAAGTTAAATTTAATCTCGATTCAAATTCTCCATACAAAAGACTTCAACGCGCTCCTTTTTTTTTGTTTTTTTTCGGGAACATAATTTAATAATGAATCTAAACGACTCGACTAGTAGGTACTATAATAATATTTACATACCTTATTTCTATTTGCGTAACAAGTGTTCCGAGTGACCGAGTGAACCGGTGTGGTGAAAGGCTATATCCATATTATACAGATTGTACCAAATAATATTACTTTTCCGAAAAATCAGGTTACCTGCTAGAATGAAAATAGCAATTTTAATATTTTTAATCATTGCCAAATTTTTTATTTTTTAGCTCAGATACTAAATTTTTTCAGATTAAAGTAATTTGTTGTTTTACTACTACTAGGGGGCCTTCATCAATGGTAGTTTAATTGTTGCTTCAAACTTTACATAGTAGGTACCTGTATTGAATTGAGTGTGACGTCACACGCTCACTATCCGCTTTATGACGCGGATTGATCTAAAGATGACCTACATAATAATAATAATAATAATTAATAGAAAAGAAAGTGGTCATCTTAATTCACATACAAAAGACTTCAACGCGCTCCTTATTTTGATTTAGTTTTTTTCGTCAACATTTAAAAATTGTTCTAAATGACTTGACTACTACTAATTACCTTCCTATTTATGTTTGCGTAACAAGCGTTCCGAGTTACCGAGAACCGGTGTGGTGAAAGGCTACATCCGACCACTCCTCGCATCCTACTAATATTATAAATGTTTGTTACTCTTTCACGTAAAAACTACTGAATGGATTTTATTCATCAGAGCAACACATAGGCTATCTTTTAACCGACTACGATAAAAAGAGGGTATGTTTTTACGCGATAAGTATTACAAGTCTAAACTGTTGGAGATACACGAAAATAATTTATCGTAGGATTGTTTATAGCCGTTATATCCAAAATAGTGATATCTATTTTAGTTTTAGAATATTTCTTTAATTTGCTTTTAGTAATATTATAATTGCAAAAGTTTGTTGAGTTTAAGTTACACGCGAGCGAAGCCGCGGGTGGAAGCTTGTATTATTTTAATTTTAATTTCATAATCAGTTTGACTGCCTGCCTGCCTGCCTGCCTGAATGAAAATAGCAATTTTGCACTCTGGATTAAGAACATTATATTCTATTCTATTAATTGTCTGTAGGTATTAAATTGAGTGTGACGTCACACGCTCTACATATCATATATTTGCTTTATAGGCGTTTTTTTTTTTTTTATTTATTCATTTTAAGGGTAAGCAAAATATATAAACAACTAAAATACCTTACTTTTTTTTTTTTTTTTTTTTTTTTTTTTTTTTTTTTTTTTTTAAATTAATTTTAAGGGTAAGTAAAATAACTAAACAACTAAAATACCTTACTTTTTTTTTTTTTTTTTTTTTTTATTAATTTTAAGGGTAAGTAAAATAACTAAACAACGAGAATACCTAACATTTTTTTTTTTTTTTTTTTTTTTTTTTTTTTTTATATATAATAATTATTGTTGTAAATATATATATTTTTTTTATTTTATCATAAATTAAATAACATATATTTAATTAGTTACAATACATAAAACAATCTTCGAGTTTAAAAAATAAAATTAATAATAGAATGGATAGACCGACCACTCAAGATGAACTGTATACTAACTACTAAGCCTAACCTGACCTATATAATTATGCAAACAATATTCGTAATCTGTTACGTCACACCCGCGCACTATTATTTAAAAATTATGCAACACCGCTGCGAAAAAATCGAAACGATAGAGTTAATAGTTTTTTAAAACGATCGATATCGCGCCCGCGCGTCACGGGAGCTAGAGATAGTAGCGCGCGCGAATTAATTTAACCCTTCACCTGTGCACTTGCATCCGTGGCGCGGTAGGTATGCGAAACGTGTCATAGTTTGCGCGATTGTTTTGTTTTTGTGCATTTTTTAAGTGCACAAACCACGTAAGTGGCAAATTGTGATTTTTTGGGGATGTTTTTTTTTTTTTTTTAGATTATTTTTTTTTCTTTTTCTGCAGCTCTGCAGCGCCGCTGCGGATGTTTTAATATTTAAACACGCACGTTAGAACGATGTATATCGCCAGTAAAAGGCGAAACATTGTAAAAACAGAGGCGACGAGCCAACCGAATCTCTAAGAATATATAATAATAACACTGTAGCGACTCGAGCTACCGCTACGAGCGCTACGGAGTTAGCGAGGCGGCAAAACAAACGTGTGTTGCGTGTAGCGCTAACGCCGAGAGGCGCGCGCTACTTGTACACATATTTTTACCCGCTGCGAGCTTGCTGTTGTTGAATTTAAAACGATATTACGTATTTAAAACTCAAAAACAGAAAACGCGCAAAGCTTTTTATATATTTTTAAGAGAGACTTGTAAAAAAATTTAACAATTTTTATTGTTACTTCGTTTTACCGCGTCCGGTGGTCGACACTCTGCTGTTGTGTTTTTACATCGTTTCAAAGCAGCGTTTATATAGCGCGTTTTATGATCTAATGCTTTTGTCATGTTTCATGCAATTGCAATACTGTGTTTAACAAAATTAATATAGCACGTCTGGCGCGGGGCCCGAACCGTTATCGCAAGGAGACCGCACGAGAGGGGTTAAAAAAAAAAATAAACACTCCTCCTCGTGTGCGACTCTCACGCGGTTGCGCTTCAAACTCGTGGTACATGCGTGTCGTTATAGATATAATATCAATATTACTACGTTATATAGTCTGTGAAGTTTCGTTGTTAAAGCAGTTTGGCCTGGCCCTCTCTTGCGTGACTCGCAACCGCGAGTTTCAACGGTCTCTCCACACTCCGGGCGTGATCGGTTTATTACTACAGTAGTAGTATACTGTACACGATTACACACGGAACGTTGTTATGTTTTTTAAACAAAACAAAAGAGGACGCGCGACTTGAAGGAAATATATCAACGGATAAGGCCGAGCGCCTTTTCTTTCGACGCAACCATGTCTGAGGTGCGAGTAGAATCCGCCGAACTTGGAAGAAAAGAAGAACGAACATCAAGAATCAAGAATCAACTCCGAAGAACGAAAAGAGAAGAGAAGACATCCCTTCGCGCGCGATCGTCAGCATTCGCACGTCGGGTAACAAAAATGTCCTTATCTACTACTACCATAATATAATGGTTTCGAAGAGTTAGCTCCCTGGTTGATCCTGCCAGTAGTTATATGCTTGTCTCAAAGATTAAGCCATGCATGTCTCAGTGCAAGCCGTTTTAAGGCGATACCGCGAATGGCTCAATATATCAGTTTTGGTTCCTTAGATCTTACTCAGTTACTTGGATAACTGTGGTAATTCTAGAGCTAATACATGCAATCAGAACTCTGACCAGTGATGGGATGAGTGCTTTTATTAGATCAAAACCAATCGACGGAGGGCCTCGCGTCCGAAGTCGTTAATTTTGATGAATCTGGATAACTTTTGCCGATCGCATGGTCCTGTACCGGCGACGCATCTTTCAAATGTCTGCCTTATCAACTTTCGATGGTAGTTTCTGCGACTACCATGGTTGTCACGGGTAACGGGGAATCAGGGTTCGATTCCGGAGAGGGAGCCTGAGAAACGGCTACCACATCCAAGGAAGGCAGCAGGCGCGCAAATTACCCACTCCCGGCACGGGGAGGTAGTGACGAAAAATAACGATACGGGACTCTTACGAGGCCTCGTAATCGGAATGAGTACACTTTAAATATTTTAACGAGGAACAATTGGAGGGCAAGTCTGGTGCCAGCAGCCGCGGTAATTCCAGCTCCAATAGCGTATACTAAAATTGTTGCGGTTAAAAAGCTCGTAGTTGCATTTGTGCGCCGCGCTGTCGGTGCACCGCATCCGCGGTGATACTGACACGTTTGCGGAGCATATCGTCGGTGAGTCGGCGGTAACACGCCGGTTCAATATCAAAATCCTATCGCGGTGCTCTTTATTGCAGTGTCGTAATGGGCCGACAATTTTACTTTGAACAAATTAGAGTGCTCAAAGCGGGCTCAAAATGCTGCTTGAATATTTCGTGCATGGAATAATAGAATATGATCTCGGTTCTATTTTGTTGGTTTTCAGAACTCCGAGGTAATGATTAATAGGGATAACTGGGGGCATTCGTATTGCGACGTTAGAGGTGAAATTCTTGGATCGTCGCAAGACGAACATCAGCGAAAGCATTTGCCAAAGGTGTTTTCATCAATCAAGAACGAAAGTTAGAGGTTCGAAGGCGATTAGATACCGCCCTAGTTCTAACCGTAAATATGTCATCTAGCGATCCGCCGACGTTACTACAATGGCTCGGCGGGCAGCTTCCGGGAAACCAAAGATTTTGGACTCCGGGGGGAGTATGGTTGCAAAGCTGAAACTTAAAGGAATTGACGGAAGGGCACCACCAGGAGTGGAGCCTGCGGCTTAATTTGACTCAACACGGGAAATCTCACCAGGCCCGGACACCGGAAGGATTGACAGATTAACAGCTCTTTCTTGATTCGGTGGGTGGTGGTGCATGGCCGTTCTTAGTTGGTGGAGCGATTTGTCTGGTTAATTCCGGTAACGAACGAGACTCTAGCCTGCTAAATAGGCGTCGCCATTTCGGTGTGCACCGCTCTCGGGCGGCGCAACTCACTGGCGACGTATTAAAATTCTTCTTAGAGGGACCGGCGGTTTCGAGCCGCACGAGATTGAGCAATAACAGGTCTGTGATGCCCTTAGATGTCCTGGGCCGCACGCGCGCTACACTGAAGGAATCAACATGTTCTCCCTGGCCTAAAGGCCCGGGCAACCCGTTGAAACTCCTTCGTGCTGGGGATTGGGGTTTGCAATTATCCCCCATAAACGAGGAATTCCTAGTAAGCGCGAGTCATAAGCTCGCGTTGATTACGTCCCTGCCCTTTGTACACACCGCCCGTCGCTACTACCGATTGAATGATTTAGTGAGGTCTTCGGACCGACACGCGGTGGCTTCGCGGCCGTTGGCGTCGTTGGGAAGTTGACCAAACTTGATCATTTAGAGGAAGTAAAAGTCGTAACAAGGTTTCCGTAGGGGAACCTGCGGAAGGATCATTAACGTGTTTCTAATATATATATATGTATATGTATATATGAAAAACAAATCCATCCAAAGATACGTTCTTTACACACGCGAGGTGAGAGGAGAGCAGCTCCGTCTGCTCGTCTCCGCTGCGTCACGTTCGCCGAGTTGATTACGACGGGTGTAAAATCCTCACCCTGAATCTGCTGCGTAGCTCGAACGTGCTCGTCAACTAAACTAAAAAAGCTAAGGTTTAGAGTGAAGTGAGTAGCTTCGGCAGCTTCGGCGGTCGCGCTTCTTCTCGTTCTAAGTGAAATTTTTTTTAATATTTTTTTTTTTTTACATCTTTTGCACATCACAAAACTATTACCCTGGACGGTGGATCACTTGGCTCGCGGGTCGATGAAGAACGCAGTTAACTGCGCGTCATAGTGTGAACTGCAGGACACATTTGAACATCGACATTTCGAACGCACATTGCGGTCCGTGGATACACATCCAGGACCACTCCTGTCTGAGGGCCGGCTGCATAAAAACAAAACCACACTGCGTGTATATTTATTTATTCGCAACTGGCGGTTCTTGGTCTATTATGCTCGAAAGAGCATATCATCTCCAGGTCCGTTTAAAAATTTGTAAACATTACACGTTGTAAAAATAATGTACACTCTCGATGGTGCGCTCATATTTTTCAACACACGATGTGCTCTTCTGCGTGTTGCGTTGTTGATGTGTGTTGTCGCTCGTACGAGCGTATGCTTGTTTTGTATATACGATCGTGTGTCTATATGTGTTTGTAGGCGGACTCGACGTCCGAAGGGCGGTGTCGGCGTCGGCGAGAGTACAATCTCGCTTGCGTCGCACAGCGTCGTAACGGATATCGTGTCTGCCTCCCAATTTTATACGTTGGCCTCAGATCAGGGAGGATTACCCGCCGAATTTAAGCATATTAGTAAGCGGAGGAAAAGAAACTAACTAGGATTTCCTTAGTAGCGGCGAGCGAACAGGAAATAGCCCAGCACTGAATCCCGCCGTTGTAACGGCGGCGGGAGATGTGGTGTTCGGGAGGTTCCGCTTTCTTGTCGTCGTCCACTCCTGTCCAAGTTCGTCTTGAACGGGGCCCATTTCCCAGAGAGGGTGCCAGGCCCGTAGCGACGGAGGACGGCGGCGAGAGGGACTCTCCTCAGAGTCGGGTTGCTTGAGAGTGCAGCCCTAAGAGGGTGGTAAACTCCATCTAAGGCTAAATATTACCGCGAGACCGATAGCGAACAAGTACCGTGAGGGAAAGTTGAAAAGAACTTTGAAGAGAGAGTTCAACAGTACGTGAAACCGCTCAGGGGTAAACCTGCGAAACTCGAATGAACGAACGGGGAGATTCATCGTTATTCCGTGGCGTGGTGGCGCGCTCTCGATACCGTTTCGGCTTCGGCCCCGGCGGTACGGGGCGCGTCGTTCGACGTTCTCGGACGGCGTGCACTTCTCCCTTAGTAATACATCGCGACCCGTTCGACGTCGGTCTAAGCTCCGTTCGGGAGTCGCTGTCTCACCTCTCGGGGTGAGGCGGCGACCGTGACGGTAGCCGACCGGCTGTCGGACGGTAATCCAACGGATCGCGTACGCGTTAACGCGCGTCCGGCCCGACGCAAGGTGTCGCGTCGCTCACTCCCGTCCTGCCCGAGTGCGGGCGGGGGTGCGGCGCGCCTGTCGTCGCAGCCGTGCTGTCTCGGACTGTGCGCGTACCGTGTCTGCGATGATTCAGTTTCGGGCACTCGCAGGACCCGTCTTGAAACACGGACCAAGGAGTCTAGCATGTGTGCGAGTCATTGAGTAGAATGTCTAAACTGAAAGGCGCAACGAAAGTGAAGGTGGACGCTCGCCGTCCGCTCAGGGAGGATGGTGCGCCGATCTCGGTCGGCCTCTCGCACTCCCGAGGCGTCTCGTTTCCAATCTGAGATTGCAGGCGCGCTCTGAGCACAGATGCTGGGACCCGAAAGATGGTGAACTATGCCTGGTCAGGTCGAAGTCAGGGGAAACCCTGATGGAGGACCGTAGCGATTCTGACGTGCAAATCGATCGTCGGAACTGGGTATAGGGGCGAAAGACTAATCGAACCATCTAGTAGCTGGTTCCGTCCGAAGTTTCCCTCAGGATAGCTGGCGTCGACTTGAACAGTCTCATCCGGTAAAGCGAATGATTAGAGGCATTGGGGTCGAAACGACTTCAACCTATTCTCAAACTTTAAATGGGTGAGAACTCCGGCTTACTCGAACGATGAAGCCGGAGATCTGATGACGGTGCCAAGTGGGCCAATTTTGGTAAGCAGAACTGGCGCTGTGGGA